>CM060837.1:10042500-14842500 GCA_030762175.1 Metallyticus violacea | reverse complement strand
TTTGCACACACAAACTCAACGCTAATCTCGGGCAAATCCTAAAATCCGGTGGACATAGTGGTTTGCAACGCCCTAACTGCCTATGCTCGCCTCCTTTTCGTAAATATAAATTGATAGGTGCTGGTAAATAACTGTAATGGTGGCGAATCTCCTTTGCTTGCACAGCAGAAAAAAAAATTGTAAATATAAATTTATAGCGCACATTGTGCGTGATACTTTTAACTCCGGCTCTAAAAAGAAAAAAGCATGAGGACGTGAGGTTTCGAAACCATCTTCAAAATTATTGCATAACGCTCTAACTATCTGAGCTATCATGCCGTTGCGCTGGGGAACCTAATTATCTAGCTATACCTTCGGTTCTCTCCGCTGTAGCTGCGCTCGGGACTGCAGTTCTTACCATACCAGCAGTCCTCGGAGCTATCTTGCTGTAAGGATAAATGGAAGATAGACGCATATAAACATTCCGTTTTGTTACATAAACGCACGCCTTAAGTTTAAACTCAAAACTGTTCACATTGTGCTTTAATAATGCCTCAACCCATTTTCCTGTTATTTAACCTATATTTAAATGTTTAACTTGACATTGCGGTTCGTGGCAATACGACTTTTGTAATATTATATTACTTTTTCTTTTCAGCTTTTAGAATTACGTGAATTTATTGCTTCATCAACTCCGTTTGAATGTAGCATATTAATAGCATAAGTAATGAAATCAGTAAATATAACAAATATAAGATTTTTGCTGTACTGTTCATAGCACAGTTAAAGAAAATGTCATAAGGAGGATACAAAACTCAAATTATAAATGATAAAGGAGACAATAAAACAATACTGTGGTAGTAAGCAATACAATATAGCACACAAATTTTGAATATGCGATTGCTATAATTTTATTGCATGTTAACAATTTGCTATATTTATATCATTATGAATATAAAAAAGTAATTAAACATGTTATACAGTAAATTGAAAGTAATATGAAAATATTAATAAAATTAGTCATATTTTGAAAGATTGTCAACAGGATATGTTTAGTATAATTATACGAGCATATAAACTCGACTTACAAGTAGAAATTACCAGGAAGTCCCCAGCGGCAGTGTAGAAATCTGAACCCCATTCTGTGAAATAACTCATGCAGAGAAGTTGACTTTGTAGGAAGCATGTTAGTAGTTAATCACATGAAAGCAAATAGGAAACTGTAAGGTAAAAGGGTAGGTCCATAAGTTTCTGGCCTAGCCAATAAGGATTATCACCTTCACAAAAACCTTATCTGTTAAGTAAATAATTGCAACTGTAACTTCTGCACCACTGTGTTCAGATATAGCTGCATAAAGAAGACTATGTGTAGAATATTGTGACATGTTCAAAATGGAGTATCCAGCTGTTATTAAGTTCTTCACAAAAGAATGTCTTACTCCAAATGAAATTAAACAGTGATTGGATGGTGTATATAGGGAAACATCTTCCTCATATTCTACCATAAAAAAATGGGTGAAACTTTTTCAAATGACTGGAGAAAGCATTGAAGACAAAGAGAGTGCAGGTAGGCCTTTGGTAGTGCTCACTCCTGAAAACATCGCTCTTATGAAAGTAGAAATTATGGAATACTGACTGCTCAAAATTACAGAAATAGCAGCAAGGTTTCACGTTTCTAAAACAACAGTTCTTCGAATTATTCATGATTATTTAAACATGAATAAGGTTAGTGCAAGATGGGTGCCTAGAATTCTTTCCTCAGTCCAGAAGCAGAGAGTCATGTGTTGTAAGGCATTCTTGGAGCTGTATCATGGCAACAACAGAAGAGTTCTGCAAACCATTGATGCAGGAGATGAAACTATGGTCCTTTACTATGATCCCTTGTCCAAAAGAGAATCAATGGAGAAGCATGAACCTGGCAAAGTACTGCCTCTAAATGTCAAATTCACTCAGTCAACCAAGAAGATTATGGCCACAATCTTTTGGGACTTTGAAGGAATACTCTTCGTTGACTTCAAGGAGATGAAGATGACAGTAAATGGGGAGTACTATACTGGCCTACTGCACAGTTACATGCTTCTGTCGAAGATAAAAGTCCAGGAAAACTGAGTGGTAAAGTGCAACATCTTCACGACAATGTGCTTATGCATGCACCTCTTGTTGCAAAGGAATCTGTAGAGAAATATGGCTTCAAGGAGATTGACCATCCACCCTACAGCCCCTATCTAGCTCCCAGTGACTATTTCCTCTTCTCAAAACTCAAGAAGGACCTTCAAGGAAGAAAATTTAAGTCTGGCGAAGAAGTGATGGATACAGTTTATGCACATTTTGCAGACAGGATTTTTTACTATTTTGGGGGGAGGGTGTTGAAATGTTAATTCAAAGATGTGAGAAGTGTATTGCAATAAAGGGTATTGAAACATAAAATATAGTTTTTCTATTATCATACCTAGAAAATGGTTAGGGCGGAAACTTATGAGCCTATCCTCGTTGCAATGTAACATGTAAAGGAAATGATAATTATAAGGGAAAAGGCATGTGCTATTAACAGTATAAGTTTTGCATGTATTCTGAACTGTATAAGGAAGGTATTTCTTAATTTGAGGTGGGCTAACGTCCTTTGTTTCAGATTTTGCAAGGGAAATGCTATGAGATTTATTTCAGGAGGGCATGCATACTAGTTCATTTTGGATGTGAACCACGGCTAATCTTGCCTAAATGGATTTCCTGTATTTCTTCAAAACTTCAAATCCTGCTGTTGTGGATATTTCCTTATTTATATACAAAAACTTGCAAGGAAGTATTTCCTTTTGTTGTTCTTATAGAGACACGGAGCAGTTTTTTAGACTGTACATTTCCCATATTTATATATAAAATATGAAACCACATTTTGCATGTATTCAGAACTGTATAAGCAAGATATTTCTTAATTTAAGATTGGGCTAAAAATAATTAACCACAGGTATTAGTCACATTACCTTTTATTCACAATACACTATATGCTAACACTTTCTATTTACACACACTTAACAATTTGACACTAACAGAAGCACGTGTGAAATTGTGACCAGTGTTTTCTTCTCTATGGTTTGAGACATCCAGGTAACTTCTATTAGTAAGGGTAAGTGAATATAACAATCTAATTTTATATCTATAAATATTTTAGGCCTTAAAAATAGTTTCATACAATATAGCTTGTTTTTGCATCAGCTATGTACTACTAATAACAAAAAATATGTTTCTTTGTTATTAGTAGTACTTATAATACAAATAAAATTGATACAAAGTATGATAGTAGTTTAAACCATTACGTCAGAATTAAATATGTTTGAATTTTGGAACTGCACTGTAGGATAGAGTCAACTTTTAAGTTCACTAAATGAAACTATTAAATCTGCAGATATTTAATTTTGTAACATGTTTTGGCAATTTGGTTTATAAACTGGTATCACTGTGTGAAATACTAGTAATACTTTCTGTAACAAATTCAAATTAATTTGAATTGATAAACCTATGTTATAACAGTGGTAATCATGGCTAATATTTGAAGCAATTGTATTCTGATGTAAAAAAATCACATAATTTCTAATATATATAATGTGTAAGTACAATTCAGCCTTTCTGCTTTACCCTTTTTAATAAATATTTTTTAAAATTTGAAAGGGTTTGAATGATGAATTCTAAAAATACACATAAAATACTTGTGTACTTGTAAAATAATCTGACTTAAACCTTTAAGTGGAACTATCTTATTTTTTTTCATGAAAAATTGCCTTATATTTTTGGGAAATTCCGTTAAAAGTGGGCATATCTTCCTATTACAGAAACAAGTCATATAAATTATTGCTGGTACACAGCAGACACTCTTTAGGCAATTATAAATTTTAATATTTTATTTGAATATATAGTATCTTTCATGAACTTTTATATAAGAAAGAAACATTTGTACAAAACAATAACAAACAAAAAGAAAATCTACATAGACTGGTTCTAACACTTTCCTGCCATCAAAAAGGAATTTAAAGAAATGCATTTTAGTATAAAATGCTCTTCCGACTAGAATAAAAGCCTTAATAAACAATGGTAAAAAAGACTATTATTCTGTAAAGGAATATATATGAATGATAATACATTATACTAATTCAAAAACACAGTAATGATTTTATATCAAAGTATATGTAACATATATATAGCAAATTTTGTATAACTAAGTGAATTAGCTGTTTCTACTTCTCCATTTTTATTGTTTGGCAGAGTTGCTTTGTTTGTCACTTTTGTTATACTCATTTATACAGATGTATATTTTATTTTTTGTAAATCTAGAAGAATGTATGCTACTGTGGTAATTGTAAATGACAATCATATGTTTGTAAGTCTGTGTGACTGTTTTACAAACTCATCGAATGCTCAAGGAACTAAACTAGAACTAGTATTGCAAAGCAAAACATAATCAGTTTTTATCAAGTTTACCATTGTGTTTGTTTCCCACGAAAGCTCTGAATCAATACAGATGGATATAAATTCTGTATTTAATTCCTTCTTTATTTGTTTTCCTTTGACAGTAGTTTTATGAGAATTTATACATTTCTGATAATTAAAGTTTATTATAATAGTTAAAGCAAATTTATAATGTTGCACCTATTTGTATTGTACGATGTATATGTAACAATGCAAACAGAGGTAGCATATATTTCATTATCTAAAATTTGTGGATAACACATTTTTTATTTTTTATTTTTTTTTTTATTTTTTTTTTTTTTTTTTGTTGCTAATGTCAGAAATGCTCATGCTGCATATCTGCCTATATTTAACCCTTCATTACATATGGTGATGTGTTATCTTCCTTTGCAGTTTTAGAGGAACATAAGTAAATGAACTAAATCTGAGAAAATGGATATCAAATTCAAGATTAAAGAAGAACAGAACTTTGATACGTATTCATTTGCATTCAAACAATCTGAAACTCAGGAAGAAATTACTTATAATGCTTCTTGTGACCCTGAGTTAAAGGTAAGTAGCACAAACAAAATTTAAAAATGCCGTTACATTCATGGAGAGTTCATAATGTATACATTTAGTGATAAAAGGATCTAAACAGGTTTTTAACAAACCTATATATGACAGCAAATCATTTACACATTATATTGGCTATGTAACTGCAAATTTAATTCATAGTATTTGTCCTAAAATCAATAGGTACTACAAAAATAATTCAGATTTTATCAGTTTCCATCATTTCCCAAAATTTAAGCTATAGTTTTGTTTCAATGGTTAATTTAATTAGGATTAAATCATTGAACTTTAGGGAATATATCATTTCACAGTAAAATCAGCTGTTGACTACTGGGAGCTTGTCAATGGCTTCATGTCAAAACAGCAGGTTAATGGAACTTGTACCTTGTCAGAATTTTTGTATTATGGTATGTGTTAATTAGATGTACATTATAACACAGAGTACATGTTGAATAAAAAACATATCAAGAAATTTATAGATGAACATTTTTATATATATTTCCAAGAAAAGCACATCTAAAGATGCTATTGCCAAATTAGTGGGAAAAAAATCATAAGATACTTTCATTGTCAGGAAATCAAAATTAGCAAAATAAGTGCTAACAGAAGAAAAATTAAGTTGATGGTGTTTTGAATAAAGAATTCTAGTATTACTTTGAAATGCTTCAGTACTTTCTTCCGGATTGATTTCAATGTGCCACATAATTGCTGATATTTCTAAGAACAAGTTGCAAATTAATTATTCAGCATAGAAATATGTTTATTCAGTCAAAATGCAGTTATGGAAGCAACTTAATCCATTGCAAACAATATAAATAAAATTAATTTTTATTACAGTCTCCATAACTACCTTGCATACTTTATAAGTTGTTGGAGCTATTCTGATTCTATGTCCTCCATATTTGCAGGAAATTTTTTCCAAAGAGATTTAAGCTTTCTAATTGCACTTCCAGGTTATTTTTATTTATTATGGCATTGTAGAGCAGATTTGGATTTTCCAGCACACTTTGATTTGCTTTGCTTTAGATGGGATGTAGTTCATACAGTGTCCAAATTGATGTTCAGTATTATTTTTTGGCTGCAAGATAGAAACTTTCTTAATAGATACAGTTCACTTGATACTGAAGAATTTTATAGTTTTGTCTTTGATTCCCTATTTCTTCAATTTTCATAATATTCCCAGCTTTATTCTGAGAAAAATATCCCCAAGCCATAATAAACCGTTACCATATTTAATATTCCAGAGCATACTGGTGAGAACACCATTCCTTTATATTAGCGGACATATATTAGTTCATGCCAGAGAAATTACATTATTCAATATGTATTAGGTGAAGTACCATCACCATTGTTGCAAATCCATCACTAGCTATCCAGTGGCATAAAGCTTCCTCCTTAGCTTTGTTTGATTTAAGTAGTTTCTGAACTCTTAAGGATTAGATGACCAGAAAATATAAACTTAATTGAAACATTAAGCACTGTTTTGTAGTTATTAACCATTCTATTAGCTTTGGGCACTCAGCTGTCACATTCTTATTAAAGAATATATTTAGAACGTTAAGTGTTTATTATTACATATTTTTGCAAAACCAATAGTTTTTGGAGTTTTATTTTCTTATGTTGAATATGTGTAGTGCTTTAGACTTCCTTGTTAAACTCTTCATTTTCCTGCTCCTCACTTTCTCATCTTGTATTTGGTTTCTATTTGAGCCCTTTAGAGTCTGATAATTTTTGGCTAAAGGTTCTTTACATTATGTTTATATTTTTTTGCAGTTTCAGAAGACGGTAAGCGAATGCAAAATGGGTACCAAAGTAGAAATTAAAGAAGAATCGCTTAATTGTGATACATATTCACTTGAGTTGAAACCAGAAATTGAAGAATATTCTTATAATGATGTTGATAATGATGTGCTAAAGAATGAGGTAATCTTAAAAAGTAGAAATGCATGTATAAAAATGTAGCCATGGTTAGAAAAATATATTTCAGATCTCTAATACACATGCAAATACAAAACAAAAAACCATATTATCATGCGCATACCTGTAATACCATTAATTTATATAAACCACGTTATTTTCATGTTTCGTCCAACTCCTTTTTATAGTTCTATTATAGTGATCATTTAAAAATAATTGTGCTTTTGCAACATAACCTTCATATACAGAGTATCTCACTTATCTTGCTTACCCAAAAGAACTTTCAACAAATTTTCTTGAACAAAAATAATATTGGATGGTTCTTGCTAAAGATATAATTTTTTTTTGTATCTCCATTAATGGTGGAGATACTGGATAGAACTTCATTTTTTTTAAATGCCACTATGCACATTTTATTCAGAAATACATTTATTCTCTCCAAGAGCTATTCAGAAATGTATCACACTATACCAGTTACTCAAGAAAACAATGGATATGAATAACAGAATGGTCACATGGTATCAGCATGATGGATGCCCAGTGCATAATGCCATACGATCACAATGCAATCTGAAACACCCTGACAGGTGGATATGCCCAGTGCATAATGCCATATGATCAAAATGCAATCTGTAAATACCCTGACAGGTGGATTGGACATGGTGGACCAGTAGTTAGCCTGCCCAATCCTCGGATCTTATACTAATAGATTTATTTACTTTGGTGAGCACTCAAGGATGCTGTCTTATCAGAATGTTTCAACAGCACCAGAGCATATGCAGCAACACATTATTGATGCTTTTAAAGCATCCAAAAGGAATCTAGGGGGTCCTTCATTCACAGAGTGGCATTTTGCACGAATACCAATGGTCACAATTTTTGCAGATAGGGTAGTACCATATGCCACAAAGGGCCATTGTACTTCTGTTATGATGAGTAATGTATATAGTACTATAACAAATTCCATGTACATATAGTATAGTCATCTTGTTGCATTCGTTATTCTTTCTTCATCATTATGAAATGTTTAAACAGGCCTTGAAGAGGTTAAATGATTTAGTTAAACAAATGCACTGTAGTACTCTTAAAAGCTGTGCATTATTTATCTTTCCATATATACTGTTTTCTTGACCAAAATGGCTTACCTTGACAAATATAATAAGTTGTTCCCAGATTCGATGTTGGTCAGAGAACTTTGGGGATGCTCATAAATTCTGTATACACAGCACACAACATGCAGCTGCACATCTTAGTGAACATTTTGCCTGTAAACATAATGGTCATAATCATAATCTTCTGAAAACAAAACTTTAGGGGTGATTATGTAAACTCTTGGGTTCAACAATTGTTTTATTTTTTATTACTGGTTTTATAAGTATTTGTCGAACATTCGGTTGCATAAATATCATATTGTATTTTAATGTATCATTTGAGTTTATGGCATGACCTATGCATAACTTGCCTTCTAAACTTAAGGTCGGGGGTTCATACCCTACCAGGATCAATGGATTTTTAGGGCATAAAAATCCGAAGTATGGCTTCCTTTGGAAGGGAAGTAAAGCTGTGGGTCCTGTGTTGTACATTTACAGCATGAAAAAGAACCGCAAGCCTCAAAAAAAGAGGACTCTGAGCTAAATTTGTTCACCGTTACACGTCCTGAATTGAATGGGATGCTGCTTAGATGTTAAAGAGCGTCCTTAAATAAAACGAATAAAAAAAAAAGCTATGTACACACAAAAACATGATCACAAATGAACATATTCTTTACAAATAACTAAATAAATACATGAACAGCAACCTTTGTCTTCTAAAGTGAAAAGACATAGAAATAAACATAAATTAATATTGGGTGTATGAATCCCCAGCATGTATAACTGCCTTGAATCTTTGGGGTATACATGATATCAGAATTCTGCAATAGTATGAATGAGAGACTACAACATCTTGAATTTGTGCCCATAAGCCCTGTGCATGTGCAGGGAATGCTTGTACAGAAAATTGCATTTAGATAGAACAAATACTGAAGGAAACATGATAATTAACATTAACATTTTAATATGTTAATGTTAAACATTGCTGTGTATGATAATATTACAAAACTAATTTGTCATAATATAATACAGAAGTTTATTAAAAAAAGTTTTTCATGCTGGGAGATAAACCTGTGCTCTTAACCATGGCATCACTGCACACTCTGCCACAGAGCTAATGGATCACTCACACTTGTCAGCATCTTTAGTAAATTGCATCTAACATAACTGGTGCAATGGCCTCACATTTTTTCAGTATGGACTGTGCACTGCGCCATATATGACTTTTCCATTCAAAAGATTACTATCTATCTCTCTCTCTATTTTGGATCAAAGGGTGTACAGTTTGATACTTTTCTTAATAGCTCTTGGAGATGGTAAGTGTATTGTTGAATAAAATGGTGCCAATTAAATAAAAAGCAAAGCTCTATCCCATATCTCCTATGTTAATGGAGATACAAAAAAGGTATATCCCTGAGCAAGAATTTTCCTATAATATTAAAATCTTTTGTTTGAAAAAAATTTTCATTTCACGCATCAGAAAAAAAAGCTATTTTGGGTGATCAAGATAAATGAGACACTCTGTATAGGTGGTCACAAAACTCAACAATCCTATTACCTATATAGGGGATCACCTACAATAATAAAGTAATTTAGTATGCCTCTGAAGTAAAATTTTTAGGAGTAACTATAGACAAATTCTTAAACTGGAAGTAACACATTTACAACATCAGAACAAAGATTAACAGAAAGCATTATATAATCTCTGTACTAAAAAATGTATGCAATCTTAGTACTTTAAAAATGATCTACTTTGCATATGTACAATCTTACTTATGGCATTATCTTGTGGAATAATTTAGTAGATACTGATATACTCTTTTTAGCACAAAAGAAAACTATATGTAAAATGTTTAATCTAAACAAATGCACTCACTGTAAAATGTACTTTAAACAGAACAATATACTTACCCTACCATGCCTATATAAATTAGAAAGTGCATGTTTCATAAATAGTAATATACAACAATTTTACTTCAATAAATTGTCGGTCCTGGTAGTGTAGTGGTTACCATACTTGCCTCCTAAACCCAAGATCGCAGGTTCGAACCCGGCCAGGACCAATGGATTTTTCCAGGAGTAAAAATCCTAAGTATGGCTTCCTTCGGAAGTGAAGTACAGCCGTGGATCCCGTGTCATACATTTACGGCACAAAAAAGAAACTCAAGCCTGAAGAAGAGGCCTCAGCAAATTTGACTGCCATTTCATGCCCTGAGTTGAATGGGACGCTGATGACCTGAGCTGTTAAAGAGCGTCCATAAATAAATCAATCAATCAAATCCAATAAATCAATCCATAAGCACAGTACTAGAACCAGCAACAAAGTCCATCTATAAACTGCCAGAACAACTAAAAAGATCAATTCAATCCTGCATAGTCCCATCCAGATGTATAACTTTATAACTATCGAAATCACAGATACATACCCGATTAGATTTAGGAAGAGAGTTAAGAGGTTTTTAATTAATCAGTGTTTTTATAGTATACAAGAATTCAATGCATATTTTAAAAAACTACCCATACAAATAAATTGTAAGTATTAATAGTTTGAAATTGCTATATTTTGTAACTGGCGAAGCCATGAAATTGTAACAGATTTCCAAAGGTGAATAAAGTGTATGATATGATATATAATAAGAATGATTATTACCTTGCATAAACTGAAAAAGTATAGTATGCGAATGTGTATCAGCTGGCTCAGGCAGAGTATCTCTGTACAGTTGTTATGTGTTATAGCAGCCATTCAGCATTCCTACTTTATCATTTTCCTTATAGATGTCCAATAAAAATTTCTAGATATGCATAGACTCTTCCACTCAAGTTTGAGACCTTTAAAATATTTGACAGAATTTATATGCTACACGGACACAAATAGGGATGCATGGTAAATGGAGTATAGGCACTTAGACATGCCTCTTTTGCTTGATTATTTTGTTGAAGCAACAGAATGACTAGACAGTGAACAAGGTTAGGTTTCCCAGGCTGAACCACTCACTACACTTTCATGAGCTGGCCAGATTTTTGGTATTAAAAATTGGGACACTTCATCTCAATACTTAACAATCATTAACTTCCTAGAATTATCATGAATAATGATTATGATGTTGGAAAATTATGCTAAGTGCACATACATATTTAACATTAGAAAGGAAAACTTCCATTAGCTGCAAAAAAAAAAAAAAAAAAAAAATGAAATAATTCAGAAATAGTATAATTAATTAACTAACTAACAAAACTAGGTTGATCAGATATTTCTTCCTCAGTTCTGCTCTGCTGGAAAAGGTAAGAATAAATATACCTAATTAAGAAAATGTGCTATGTATTTTGCTCCTTGATAAAAACTGGAATAGTTGTGTCTTCTGAAAAATTTTTCAGGATACTGGAACATTGGTATGACAACTAACAAAATTGGAACATCTGGTCAGCCTAGTAAAGAGAGAGAGAAAGAAAGATCATACTATGTATATAATGTGCCCTCTCTCTGTACATTGCTTTTTCTCAGCTGACTCTAGAAGCTAGTCATGCTGTAAGAACTTTTGTTATTCATTGTCCCCCATGTCTTACAATTCAAAAGTAAACAGGAGGCTCATGTGGGAGTGTGGGCTTCCCATATCCAGTTTAATGGAAGCAGTAAGACAAAGCAAGACCTGTCTGCTATTATATTTACTGTCACTGGAAAAAGGGAAATATAGTTTAAAAGAAGTGCAAATCTAATGCAAGAGATGATAATTGCACATGCATATAGGTGGCATTTCCTCTGTTAGATAAACAGTCCAAACAGTGAATAACATACTGACTTCCAGCACTTCAATATATTTTTTATATTGCTCAACCCCTGTATAAACTCTCCTGCATATCTGTGGACACCTAACCCCAAAATGCCAGACAACCTGCTACTTCTTTCCCTTGCATTAATGTGCTTGAAAGAGTGTTTGGTGTTGTGAGGTGTGAAAGTGATAGCCATCCATCCTCATCTGAGAACATTCCTTCTCATCTGTCCAGATTAAAATAATGCAGGATTCTAGGAAGCTTGCTTATCTCTTCAAGTCTGTTGATTTTCTCTCTCTCATTTTATTTACCTCCAGCTTGAATACATATACATCTTGTTCCTCCTCCTTGTTTATCTGTAAATTTTCATATAAAAATGTGTGTACTATGTTTGAAAAATTAGGATTTTGCAATATATATATATATATATATATATATATATGTGTGTGTGTGTACATGTAATTTTCTTTTAATATGTCTCATGCATTAATGTAATATTAGCAGGTGTTTACTTTAATGAACTTTTAACTGAAATAATACTATGATTGAGTTGAGCTAAACGCTCTTATTGCTCCACTTGTCTATAAATGTAGAACAGGTGTCACAACCTTTGTTTATTTTGTCAGCTAAAAATTAACTGTTGGATAGTTCATTATGCTGGGAATGTGTATTCTGCTCTGGTGGAGGTGTGATTAACTTACAGTTTATGCTTTCATCCCCAGAAGTGTTGAAGTTCATTAAACTGTCTTTGTATTTGTTTATGTAGATTTTTTTCCCATTCTGCTTATGCTGTAGATCCTTGTACTAATTTCAATCATTTTGCTTTATTCAGTATGTTTTGGTTTTCTGTTCAAAATTGAAATACTACTGCTGATTTCTCCATTTGCTTGTATTTTACGTTCCTGAAATGTTCCTTTAACCGTGTGCCTATGTTTCTCTTTGTTTTTCCAATGTAGATTTTTTTATATTCTGCACAACTTATTTTGTAACTATCTATTTTTTCCCCTGTGGAGTACTATCATTACCATTGTCTATCAGGAGATTTTTGACACTGAATCTGTTTACCGGGGCACCTGATATTAAAATCTTAAGGAATAACCTTAAACTTCTTTGTAGCCCATAGATAATACGTGAATGTTTTAAAAATTAGCATTTCATTTCTGGACAGAAAACCACAACATTTTGAATAAAGCAAAATTATTAAAATCAGTACAAGAACCTACAGAATTGGCAACTTGGGAAAAAATCTATATATACAAATACAAAGACATTTTAATGAACTTCCACACTTCTGGAAATTAAAACATAAATTTTTAAGTTCATCATATCTCCACCAGAGCAGAACACACATTCCAACAGCATAACAAAGTATCTAACTCAATCACACTATGATTTCAATTATATGATTGCTTTCACTAAACAAGTTCGAATTACATCTGTATTTAATGAATTCATTTGTCATAGGAGGAGGAGGAGTTTAACACCGATTCAATGAAGATCGAAATTGATGAATTAAATTTACCAGCCAGTCATTCAGGGTAAGGTTCTGGTCTGTTTCTTAGGAAATATTAATCTTTATGCTTTATAAAATATTCACCTAGCACTGGTTGATACATTGAGAGTCTAATGTGTGACAATGAAAACAAAATTTTGAAGTACTGTGAAATAGTAATATAATCATACCTTTCCATTATCCAGAAAAATAATCAATATAATTTATGTTTTAAAAAATATATTAAACTAACACAGTAAAGCTAGTTTATGATTAAAATCATTTGAGTTATGTGCACCTAAACACTCTTATTGCTTTTGTTTCAAAAACCTCGGAAAAATGCAAGATTCATACTATAGTTTTGAGAATTTTAACAATTCAAGGGCAATAAAACTGGATATATGGGAAAAAATTTACATATATAAATTCAGAAATTGGTTAATGAACTTAAACATACTGAGGGAAAACAACAACTACTTTAAGGTCATCAAAATACCACCAGGGCAGAACTTAACTTCCACATAGACTGTGGAGTCTCCAACCAGTTGTCCTGAGGCTGAGGATGAACATTAAGGTTTTACTGGTGCCATACTTTACAACTAGTAAGTGGAGCAATAAGAGTGTTTAGGTCAATGTATCTCAAATAATTTTAATCAATCAATATAATCTTTGCTATTAACCAAAACTATTTCTTTACTTTATACAAAGGTTTCCCCAATGGTTCAATTGCAACTAATTTTAAAATATTTTTGTTAGCATGTTCCAAATCAGGAACCATCTCTCTTGAAATAATTGCTTCCTTCCTATACCAAAGTGTATGGTACAAACACACTCCAAAATAACAAGCATTTATCTTTTCCTTTCTTAGTAATTAAATTGAACAATACAGTGAGTTTTTACTAATAATCTAAATTCCTCATGGTGCACTGTGGAGTTTGGCCTTTTGAGGCTCTGGCTTGGACCATTACTGTTGTCTGTTAAAAATGACATTTTCTATATCTAAAACACCTCTGGGATATCTCCTTCACAATATATAAATCTATCTTCACTTTTGATATCATTGCTTCAGTTATGCTATAAGGAAAGTTAACAATGATTTAGAGTCAATTTCTGTATGGTTAATAAATTATGGTCTTAACTACAGGATTTTCTCCAATTAATAATCTCTCTTAGTAACTTGCTAACTTATACTGATGTGTAATGTCCAAATTTCTATTAAAAAGTGAAAGGAAGATTGCTAAGATCAATAAACTTTATTTTAAAAGATTTATTCACTTTATTTATCAATGCTCTTTAATATCTGAGGTCATTAGAGTTCCATTCAATTCAGTGCTTCAAATGGGTGATAAATTTTACTCACAGGCAATGCTGTATTCAGCACATTCTTTTAGTTGGCTTTTGTCACAAGAAATTTTGGAACTAGCAGTCAGATATGACAGAATTAATATGGTTTTGGGGTTTATGATGAGCTGTTTCGTGTATATGCATAGGGGATAATTGTCTCTGTCCTTAAATAAAGAAAATACTGTGTAATGATGTTAAGCAACCCTAATCATTTAATGCAGCACATTACTCATGCACATTAATTTTATACAGAGTGTGTACAATAAAATGCAATAGTAACTTTTATGAAATATACAATCAAAATGTAGTAACCATTTTGAGTATCATTCCAACACTCATCAGAGGTACTAATTTTACAGATTCTATTGTTTGTTGTTTTGTTAAGTGCTAGAAACTGAATAGTATGAGTAATAGCAACATTTGAGCTCAGTTTAGAATTTAAAGTATGGATCAACATTGACTTTTTCTTAATCTATTTTTATATTTCAGTTTTGGGCCTAAACTTAATAAATATTTTGATGTTCGTGCTTACTTACAACAAAAAAAAATGTTTCCTTTTCTTCACATTGCAGGCCAAATGAGGAATACATGTCCAACTGTTTGGAAAATTCATCCAGCACTCCTTTTATTGAAGTTACACAGGATTATGAAGAAAATACAAAGAAGCAGATGTTTATCTATAAAATCTATGGTAATGCTTCCACCATCTGTTCATCTATAGATGGTCATGAACATAAGAGAAATAATTGTATGCATGATGTCAAGAATACACACCAATGTGAAGTGTGTGGAAAGAATTTTACTCAGGCATCTAATTTAAGGAAACATAATTTGATTCATGAGGGTAAGAAGCCACATAAATGTGAAGTCTGTGGGAAGAGGTTTACCTGGGTATCTCATTTAAAATCTCATCTTTTAATACATGGCATGCAGAAGCCTCATAAATGTGAAGTTTGTGGGAAGAGCTTTGCTCAGGCATCTAATTTAAGGATACATCTTTTGATTCATGAGGGTAAGAAACCACATAAATGTAAAGTTTGTGGGAAAAGCTTTACCCAAATATCTCATTTAAGGACTCATCTTTTTATACATCAGACTCAGAAGCCACATAAATGTGAAGTTTGTGGCAAAAGCTATACCCAGTCAACTAATTTAAGAGAACATCTTTTGATTCACGAGGGTAAGAAGCCCCATAAATGCGAAGTTTGTGGTAAAAGCTTTACCCAGTCATCTAATTTAAGAAAACATATTTTGATTCATGAGGGTAAGAAACCATATAAATGTAAAGTTTGTGGAAATAGCTTTAGCCGGTCATCTCATTTAAAGGAACATATTTTGATTCATGAGGGCAAGAAGCCACATAAATGTGAATTTTGTGGAAAAAGCTTTACCCAGGTATCTAACTGGAGGACACATCTTTTGATTCACAAGGACAAGAAACCACATAAATGTGAAGTATGTGGGAAAAGTTTTACCCAGCTATATTATTTAAAGGCTCATCTTTTTAAACATAAGAATGAGAATTCTCATAAATGTGAAATTTGTGGGAAGAGTTTTACAACATTGTCTTATTTGAAGAAACACCTTTTAAGCCATGGTAGCAAAAGGCAGTCTTAAGTGTGAAGTTTGTGTTCAGCTTTACACAAGCATCTTTCTTAAGAAGATAAATATTGATTCATAAGAGAAGGATATCACTTTATATTTTATAATTTTTTTATCATGGCTGTATTAGTGCATTTCTATCTTATGTTATATTTTATAACATCAGATAGAAATTTATGAGTTTTTATATGAATGCAGATCATAAATAGCAAGATTATATAACATAGCAGCAATGAAAAAACACTTACTTGCTGTGCAAAGAAAACTCTGATGCAACCCATCAACTTATAAAGCTTATGAAATAGAATCAGTTCTAGAGACAGTTGCAGACTATATCAGAAAGCTTCATTTTCCTCTGGTTATTTAGCTACCAGGATCATCTATTAGAAAACATGTAGCTGTTTATAAATATCATTAAACTTTTGTGAGGGCAGTTAAAATTACATTAAACATAACAGAAGTTTTCAACAGTCATGATGCATCTACATATTACTTATAACTTATTTGTTAAACATAACAAATAGTTACATAATTTTCCATTTTAACAGCTGATGCTAAGAACTCAATTTATTATACTTTATCCAGCAAAATAATGTGATGTAAACTAAAGAATACTCATTTCAAGTTTGAATGTATCATTCTGCTCACCCATATTGTAAAATTTTTCTTATTTATAAGGATTATCTCAAAACTCATGGCAGCCATTTTTTCCATGATAATGCAGATCAAATGAAAAATTTTAACAATTGTACAGTGGAGACCTCTCACAGCCAATGTATTATGATGCATTTAAATGGTAGTAGCTGCCAAGACATTCAACTGTGAGGAATAGGAAGTTTAACAGTCATTAACAGTCATTAAGGATGAATATGGCCCAGCTTGAACAGCATTCATATGAAAAAATAGCAGTTATTCACGGAAAGAATGCTAGAAAAGGTTTGAGGAAGTATTAGGAAATGATGCTGTACCATATTGAACTGTTGCAATGTGGGCATGAAAAAGAAGTAACCACCACATGCAACATTCATACTGTAACTTTGCTTGTGCCCTAATAGCCCAGTGCATGGAGAATGACAGGAGTGGTAGCTCATTACAAGTTGTTCAAGAAAGAATCATCCATAGGATTTTTTGAAAGACCTACATGTGCACAAAGTTGCTGCAAAGTGGATAAAATAATAGAAGTAGAACAACGGAGACATCACATGCCTGACATGATAGGCAAGAGGAAGGAAAGAAGCCACAAGCTGACAAAAATAGTGACCTTAAATGAATTCATCTAAGTTATAGGAAACCAACCTTGCCATGATAGCAGTTCGTGTTACTTAAACCTTACCTAGAAATTAAATGTTTCAGTATATTTTGAATTAAGAAAACTTTTAATCGTATAACTCTTACATTAGATTTAACCTAACAATTTGTATTAATGAATACTAATAGAAATTTATTTCTTTTTCTTAAGCTTATGTTGGCAATGGAATAATTATTGTACATATAATTAAGGATCTGTATGAAATTCATAGTCATCTTACAATGTATCTAAGAAAAATTCAATATATTGAAGTAAAGAAAGTGCATATATGAAAAAACAAATAGATAGAAAAGATTGCAAAAGTACAGTCTTTTATATGTTATAATGCCAAACATAAGTTTCTTTATATAGAGTGCAAAATGGGAGTAATGTGTAACCAGTGATCTTACCTTTAGAATCAGGATACATAACCGCTGCAATTCAGAGTGATGCTGCAATTGTTTTTTGCAACTGCATATGTATTTGCTGAGTGATGTAAATGCTAATAAGGATGTATTTTCATCATATCTTACATAAAATGGTGAAACATTGCATGGTACATGATTGTAAAACTTTTCAGTAGAAACTCAATGGAATTCAGTTCCACAGTATGTTATTTTGGTGGGTAACAAACAAAAATTCAACAACTTACTGACCTATTCCTCTACAAGCCATTATATCATTATTTTAAAAATTTGTTTTCCCACTTCTTTTTCATGATTTTTTGTCCAGTTTTCCATTAATTGTACTTTTCTTATTAAGAAATGGTTCAAGCAATTTGCAGAATTTTTTTAATGGTGTTTAACGCCCATTCTTACAACTGAGGCACCACAGGTGGTGGACACTGAAAATACATGAGATGAAGTGATAAATTGGGAAAGTATTATTTTTTAAAGAAAGAAAACATTCCAGGCCTAAGTTAAGAGTACCTCCCTGGTATTTGCCATTTATGAGGACTGAGGAAACCCTGGAAGAAACCTCATTCAGGATGGACAGTCCTGGCAGGAATCAAACCCCAGACCTCCCGCTCACGAGTCCGCGCCTTAGCGACCCCTGGCCACCTGTAGTGGTGAGATATTAGTTTTCAAAGCATATAGTATTATGTAGCAATTGCCTTTCACTTCTTTGCTATCAATTCAGAATCGTATACAAGTGTAAACAATTTTTTAAGAAGATACAGTACAATATGTCTTCAATGTTCCCGGCCATTTTAAAAATTGTTGCAAAATGGCTGATTCACATAAAACCAGTTCTTTATCAGATGAGTTATTTACTCAAATTTGAAAGATGAACTGATTAACCTAATCGTAAAGACACTTTCAAAACGACTTTCATAAAAACAAAGTACCTATTACTGCCAAAAGAAAGGTCTTCTATGGGTCCAACGACGTCTGTATGTAGATTTGAGCCGTTCTGTAACAAGGATACAAACGAGTCCCAATGGTTTGCGACATGCCTTGGGCTTCAGACAAACTTCGCAGATTTTAAGGTTTTCCAATTCGGAATTTTTAAGTTTCATCCCCTTTGATATGTTTTCAAGTTTGAGTATTTCACTCCAAGATGTCCAAGTTTCCTATGCCAAATGATATTCTTAGTTGTTGGGATGAGGGCATCTGCGCCATTTTCATTACTGATTTTAATTAAAATAATCCACTGGAATTTTTCTTACCGCTTCGAACAAGTTCATTTTTCGGATAAATTTCGACCTTTTCATTCTCAAAGACTACCTTGCCATTCTTTTGAGCAAGCAGGTTTTTAGACATCTCGGGCACGAATAAAACGTTAGACAATTTGCATTCGGGCGTTTCAGTCATTCCGGAGCCTTTGACCTTTATCGAGTCACTATTTTTGGCAAGGCAATCTTGGCATTAGACGAACTAGTCCCTTTCAGAGATTTTTCATTGTTAGTTGTGCGAGAGCTAGCAGCCAAATCACTATCCATAAAGCAATATTATTCCTTTGAATTCTTATTTCCATTTGCTTGAAAAGCTGATTGAGTACAGGAGTATATTATTATTATTATTATTATTATTATTATTATTATTATTATTAGTAGTAGTAGTAGTAGTAGTAGTAGTAGTATCATCATCATCATCATCATCATTATTATTATTCCTGTTTTTGCGATTGAAACGTGTTCAGGATTGTGTTTATTTCTTTTGTTTTTCATATTTGACATGGATAACTCTGACCAGTTTTACGTCGACTCTTTGTAGTGTTTTGAAAGCGATGAATTTCGTAGTTTTATGGAATAAAACGGGACAGGCACCTAAAAGTTATTTGATATCCGCGATTCCTCCCTTAAAAGATGGGCTATTAGATTAATTAATGTTTCATCGTCTTTCGGAGCTGAGTTCCATGATGTAATGAAGTTATAATTTCCCGGAAAACAAGATATTGTTTTTGTCATTAACATTTCGTCATCAATTTTATTATGATTTTCTTCAATTTTCGAGAATGCGTTTAAACTGTTTCTGAGATTTTCTAAAGTGCTAATGTTTGACGCCAGGTATTTTGATTGGTCTAATTTATAAACAAAAAAAAAATGTTAAAAAAGATATAGATTTTTAGTTCTCGTTATCTCGTTCGAAAATACCGCAGTTTTTTTCCCCTCACAATTGCTTGTCGGGCACGTGCCTCTTTCCTTTTCCATTCATCCTTTTCTTTGTCGTTAACTATGTTAGATAGTTTGAATTTTCATTCACGAGGTTATTTAACACACTAGATTCGAAGAAAATCTCAATATCAAATTTCCAGCGTGGAAAAGATGCCATATCAGTAAGTTTTTAAATGCCGTTTATCAGTCCATCAATTGAGTCTGGCACTTCCACGGTTTGACCATTTTTAAAGAAATTAGTACATCTTACCTTCAATTTGTCAAGTATGGGCCTGTAAACTAAAGAAATTATAGTTTTTCAAACATACAGAGTTATGCGTGGAAACGTTTTATTAAACGGATGAACTAAGAGTGATATGATACATCTTTCTATTTTAAAGTAACAATCAGGTAGAGAACACCGTTACCAATACAAGATAAAGTCGATTCATTTCCATACATAGAATGGACGATTAAAATTATAGACACTTTAGACTTATGCTGCCCATTCATCATATGACGTTGCACCTAAAAGTTCATTTTTAAAATCTGACACTAAGTCATCTTCATTAACGAATTCTAAGCAGATAGGAATTTAAAAGGGACATATGAAGTAAAATTTAAATTATTTTAGTACATAACCTAAAAATGTTAACTTCGTATATAATGAAGAGTGTGAAAATGTAAATAAACCTCTCAACGACATTGTACTACTATGTACGATAACAATACATGTAATTTTATATAAAGCTCATGGAGGTACAAATATAAAATGTTATATTAAAAGTTTATAGTGTACAAAAATAATATCCAGTCCTCCAGATAGCATTTACATTGTAAAGACCTATTGTTTATAGTTTTGAAAGAGACGCACTTTAAAGGCAGCCGAAGGGCGTGGCCTAAGTTGAACTAGGTAGAAAAGGCTATAAAGGGAAAATTATGGAGATAGCATTGAAATACTGGTTTAGAATTAGAATTTAGAGGAGCATAGTGTCTTATATCATTGTTTGGTAGGTCGCAAAGACTTAGTCAAGGTGATACTTGGCTCAAAACGATAAAACAAAATGTAGGAACAAATTGGTTTGGGGGACATGTGGAAGGCCAGGGGAGCATTAGGAAGGGGGTTCTGGAAAGAAGTTCAGAATTGAAGACATCAAAAGGTAAGAACTATTTGCTAGATTTAAACTGAAAACGTCATTGAGTGTATACAGAGAGATGAAAAGAGTTTGGAATAGGTAAAACTATTTGAAATATATGATAAACCAGCAAGAGAAGGGTTGCATGGTGAGAACAGAAGCTATGAAATTTAAGGATTTAGGAGTAAGGGGGAAGCTGGATAAATGTTCATTATGTAGTCAGCAAGATAATAATTGACATATATTACTGGATTGTAAGTAAACCATAGGAAATTGTGAGGAAAAAAATGTTGAATGTTAAAGCAAGAAAATAGTGGAAATCAGTAGGTACTAGTTAAAGTGAGAACTAAATGGACGAGAAAAATTAGTAAGCAAGATAGTGAAGAATGTATTGAGTGTGAGGGGGTAGATTGTAATAATAGGAAGGACCCTATAACTTGGTACCCGAGTGTTTGAGTTTACTGGGCCTAGGTTATACAGCAACAAGGTTAGTGAAGTCTAGTGATATATAGGGAGTACAAATTGTTAAAATAGTCAATACACAAGAAATGTTAAAATATTTGTTATACTCCTTATAATGAAAGTTCGAAATAAATATTGTATTCTTCTTAACGGCAGCTATCATCTAATGCTCACATACAAATTCAGGAATTATAAGCTATTTCACACATGACACATAAAAATGCAATGTAATACTTTTACATGGATGTGAGGAAAATTAAGTTCTTAACTTATCTGAACACTGTTGGTGTACTGCCAAAAGTACTGGATCTGCTTGTAAGATTAATTTTACTACAGCATACTTAATGTTTTTACTGTCAGGACACTTTCTGAAACATTCTTTTATTTTTTTAGGATTTATAAAGTGATTTTTAGTACATATGCAAGAGTAATTTTTGATGAACCAATGGCTATCACCATGGCACATATGGTTAATGCTTTGGTTGTGAACTGCAAGAATAAATCACAGAATTGAATTCTTCCTGATCTAATTGGGTGAAAATAATGATGAGGCATGGATAATTGCAGTAAAATGAAGTTCTACTTCATATAGATTCAGAATTTTGTCCATTACAAATAAGCAAAAGAATTATTAAGCAAGTTCAGAAAATACTCTTTAACAACAGTAACATAAATAATGGCATTAAACTACACAGTAAATTACGTAAATTATATGTGAGCTGTATAACATGATTCTGAAAATCCAGTTACTCTTCAGACTCTCATTAGTACATTAATTACAGAATCTTTAGGCTTACTCACAGAGTAATACACTTGAAAACTACAAGTTGCTTGGTATCTCAATCCTTGCATGTTAGTTAAGAAAGTTTTCTCAATAGATTACCATAAAACAGCATAGTTCTGTTTCATATATTAACTACAAGTTTTTTTGGTGAATTAGATGTTCAGACTAATGAATGATAATTATTGCAAAATATGTCTTAAACTGTACCAAGCTGGTTAACAGAAGCAGAAATCTACCTGATAAACATGGAAGTTTTTAATGATAAGAATAAATTTTCAGCATTTAAGCAAAAATCACACTTCATCACTCTGCTGATTAAATTGGCCATGGTCTAATGCAATAAATAACTTGTAACAAAGTACATAGCACAGCTGTCAGGTTTTATTGCTTGTGCAAAATTGGGTAGAGTCAGCAACATATTACTCTGAAATAAAGTGCAAAAGCAGAGGATGCACATTCTAACCATGCATGGGCCAGTATCTATATAAGTCAAATGGAAATTAGTTTAATGGCCTCATTAGCAGCATTCATTCCATTCAAGTTAATTTATTACATTACAGCAAATGGCAATGAATGTTCAAATTTTTACCCAAAGGTGGGTGGGCATATCAGCATATACATGTGTGTGTGTGTGTGTGTGAGTGAGAGTGTGATATCTTTATATTTTCATATGTCATACATTAAAATCATGTATGCTCTCCCATATTTTGCACAGTGCTATAAGCTGTTCAGTGAGACATTACTGCAAAAATTCTAACAAATGGGGTGAAACTTGCATAGGAGAAACTTAAATTGTCTACAGCTTTGTAAGTACAATTTTTACTTAAAGTGTTATGTTTGTTAACAATTGCGGAAATTTGCTACATTCAAAAGACAACATCCAAACTACAATATCTGCACTCATTCTTCTGTCATTAAATTTGTTATAAATGGTTTACCCAATGGAGGTTTGTATGATAAAGGATTTGGTGATTTGGGTGTAGAGAAAACTGATAAAATAAATTTTATATTAGAACAATCAAATTACATATTCAGCAGAGCGCCTAATATGGGTGCAACTTTTTCTGATACATATATGTGGTAAATTATATTTTTAATTACATTTTCTTTTCCAGTAGCATGGTTAAAATTGTTTGTTCTTTTGTAGAACTACCATTTTAACCATATTATTAGAAAAGATATAATGGCTAACTATTTATATGTGCATGGCCGTACAAAAGTCAAATCTCTCTATAGATCCCTTTGTGTTTAAATGATCCATTAATTTTCATTGCAGTAAATTTGCGTATTATAATTTTATATATGTTACAATAATGAAAAATACTTGATTAAGTTATAATTATTTATGCATGTTAGGGTTACAATTATTGTTTTTATTATTTCATTACTTATTGCACTGCAGTAAACAGTATTGGGCAGTAGTTGATTAACCATTTTTTGTACATGAATGAATTTATTTAAGCCGGATTCATATTATTTCATATTTCGTTTACACTTGAACTACAAACAATTTGAGATTCTTAAAAGCCCTAGAAATATTATCTATTTATAAATAATGTCTTCTTATAAAAATAATACTGCATAAAATTTGTGTTTGCTATTGGTAGTAGTATGGCGATGATGGCTGCCATTTTTTCTGTATTCGGGTCTGGGTTTTGAAGTAAGTCTTAATTTAACAGGGATACTTTGGTAGTAATAATGTCAGGAGTGAAATGGCACGGATTCATGAGCAGGAGGTCTGGGGTTCGAATACTGCCAGGATTGTCCTCCCTGTCTGAGGTTTTTTCCAGGTTTTCCTCAGTACTCATAAATGGCAAATGCTGGGGAGGTACCCTAAACTTACGTCTGGAACGTTTCCTTCCTTAAAAAACCCTTTTGCAATATATCATTTCATTTCATGTATCATCAGTGTCCTACACCTGTGGTGCCTTAGTTGTAAACACGGGCGTTAAAAACTATTCAAAAAAAAAAGTGTGAAATCATTAATATATTTATCCCCAAATCTTAACATGGTATTAGTTCTGATGACTTGATTTATTTACGGGCATTCCTTATCATCTCAAGTCATCAGGTCCAATTCAATTCAGGAAGTGAAACGATCAATAAAGTTTGCCTCTTTCAGGCTTGAGGTTATTTTACAGGCCATATATATATATAAAAATTAACAGTAATTATAATAGTAGAAAAGGATAAAACACTAAGAAAAAGTCACACTTGAGATTGCTATACTTTGAACTTGTGGAGTCCTTCTATGGCAAGAAGACAAGTGTGGCAACACGTCCCAACATCTGCAGTCGACACCAGCGACTGCATAGGAGAACTTCTCTCACAGTTGTGCTAAATCATGTAGCAAATGTGACACGAACACACGATCTTTGACATTACCCATAAGAAAATATTGCATAGGGTTAGGTCCGGTGACCATGGAGGCCAAAGAAGAAGAGGAGAGCTCTCAAGTAGCACGTCCAATGCAATGACCAGGAATGTCAGCATCGAGGTATTCATGATAAAAATGAAGCGGAGCCCCATCTTGTTGATAAATAAAGTCCAGGCAATCTGCATGTACATAATTGTGGCATATCTAAGGACACTGAATTAGTAACAGTTTTCTCCGCAAAGAAAAATGGCGTTCTTTTGATGAAGAAACAGCACTAAACATGTTGATTTTTAAGAGAGTCCCAGTCGTGCTCTACCACAGTATCAGGTTTTTCCGTACCTTAAATGTGTACATTGTGATGGTTCACTTTGTCAACATATAAAATTGGCCTCATTACTAAAAATCAGTTTCTCAGCAAAACTGTCTTCTTCTGGCTTCTTCTAGATTTTGATGCTCGAGATTCAGCACCTGAAACATCTGTGTCCGGTATGGTTTCACTTTAAGTCGTTGCATAAGATATGCCAGACAGTTGCTGCAGAATCTGCAAATTCCTGGCTCGTGTGACGTGTCGATGTTTTAGGGCTCCTGACAAATGTTGCTTAAGCTCAACGGTCTCAATCTTGGCCGGCCTGTTCGTTTTTCATAACACAAGTAGCCAGTTGCTTCAAGATTTTTGACCATGCAGGAATTGTTATGGCTGTAGGTGGTTTTGTTAATGTTTTATATGAAATCGTTGTTAAACCATAACCACAGACTCACATTTGGTGAATTGTAATACATAAATAGCTTTATGTACGCCAGTGAACACCATGTTTTCACCTTGACTGCCCTGCAGCTGCTATCTAATACTATGCCATGGTGCATATTAGAAATGCAAACTTGGATTGATATAAGCTTTTGTTCCCATTGATATAAGCTTTTTTGTTGTGTGTGTCATGGTTTTTGTTCTATCCATTCCTGAAACCAGGGAAGAAAGTTAGATTCATTCTTTACATGTACAAGATTACCCACTACTTAACATGTGCTCTCTTCTTTAATAAATCCCCACATATATCTCATGTGGTACTTGCAGTAAAGAGAGAGCTAGTGCACATATAAATGTTTGTTCTCCTTCTACATCTTCCTTTATTTTTCTTGAATGGTCCTAGCCAAAATATATATGCTGTAGGCAATGTTGATAGAGTGCATGATTTTGGTTGATAGAACTTATCATTATATTCATTTACTCATAAGTTCTTGGAGATATATTAAAAAAAATGAGCATATTTATCTGAATATCTTTACAATGAACTTCTCTTAAGCAAACAATTTTATCTCAATGTTTAAATTTGTAGGTTTTCAATGTGTTTTTTTTTAAATACTTTACTTTTAAAATGAATTAGGTAATTTATTATACAGGATTGTACCTTTATGGAAAGCACCAAGAATTTGTCATTCGGCAATAACACAGTGATGATTTAGAAAAACAATATACTGAATTACTAGTTTTATATATACAAAGATTATAAAACATTTCTATTAATATTGCGTATGCCATTTCAGATTACGAAACATACCTACCCAAAATAAATTGATTTAAATCTTTAATTTGAAGTATCTTATTTGATACTCTAAAGCCATAACAAATTACCTTTTTTATAAAGTTTACCAATGTATGCTTCCTACAAAAGATCTGAATCAATCCATAGGCATATTAATTTTGTATTTAATATTTCCTTTATTTAATTGCTTTGAGAATAATTTTAAGCAAATTTACACATTTATGACAGTTCAAGTAATGTTTGCTATATTGCATTCATTATTGTAATTATATTCAAATAAAATTAAAATAGTTAAATGGTTATTTTGATTTAAAGTAAAACACTAAAAATCATGTTGTCACATTAAAACTCTCTTCAAGTTTCACAAACACACTTATAAAAGTAATTACGAATGCCGTTGTAATATGTTTACGGAATGTCGGAATCCACACAGTGAAACTTTTGTTAATCTTATTTTGATTTAAAGTAAATCATGTGACGACATGATTTTTAGTGTTTTACTTTAAATCAAAATAAGATTAACAAAAGTTTCACTGTCTGGATTCCGACATTCCGTAAACATATTACAACGGCATTCGAGTCATTGGGAACACCAAAATTACTTTTATAAGTGTGTTTGTGAAACTTAAAGAGAGTTTTAATGTGACGACATGATTTTTAATGTTTTACTTTGAATCAAAATAAGATTACAAAAATTTCACTGTGTGGATTCCGACATTCCGTAAACATAGTTAAATGGTGTTTTTTCTTCTTTGCATTCTTTTGCAGTATTACTGGATGAGTAATAAATAAAGTGAATGAGAAAATGGATATTAAACTAGAGATAAAAGAAGAGCCAATTGATTCTGATGCCCTTTTGATTGAGTTAAACCAATCAGAAACTTGGGAAGAAAATTCTCATCATACTGCTCATAATTCTGAATTAAAGGTGAGCAAAACAAACAAAAGTTTACAAATAGAGTGACATTCATGCAGAGTTCACTTTGCATACTTCTATTTTTTTTTTTAATGGTGTTTAACGCCCGTTTTTACTACTGAGTCACCGCAGACGGTGGACACTGATGATAGATGAAATGAAATGATATATTTGGAAAGGATTTTTTTTAAGAAAGGAAATGTTCCAGGCCTAAGTTTAGGGTACCTCCCTGGCATTTGCCATTTATGAGGACTGAGGAAAACCGTAGAAAAAACCTCAGTCAGGGAGAACGGTCTTGGTGGGATTTGAACCCCAGAGCTCCCGCTCAAGAGTCTGCATCTTAACCATCTTGCCCACCCGTGGCAGTTACTTCTTTTATTAAGAGTATCTATACAGCTATAACAGTTTAGACTGTATAGGTATAGACTGTAAATATTTAATACATTAATGTGTTAGCTATGTATGCGGAAATTTTATTGGTAACAATAGTCCTAAATTAGTTTTACACAAATAGCTGATATTTTACCTGTTTCATTTATTTCCCAAACTTTTAGTTATTATAGTATTATTTTAATGACTACAGTTCTTATGTAATAATTTATAATCCATGCTTAGTAGTTGGGTGTCTCCATTTTATTGATTAATCTGACCAAGATACCATACTGATGAAGGTAATTTATGCTGTTCTTTTCATTGCAATTTCAACATTATATTTTTGGCAGTATTTTGAAGAGTACATAAAAATAGTGAATATGGAATACATTTGTATTTCAGTTAATCATTGCAATGGTGCAATACTCCTAAGCCTGCCTCTAACTCCATCTGATTGATATACCTCAATATTTTACAGAAGCTAATCGAAAAGGTTGCAGATGGAACTTTTCATTCACGAGTTTTGCAATATGTTCTTTCAACAAATTATACATGGATGTATTGGCTGCATGTTATTTTTGATCACAGGGAAGTAAATAGTATTTTTCAACAATTGGAAATATATTAAACCTTTTCCCCATAGAGAGGCTAGTGTTTTGTATTTCTCATTCTCTCTCTCTCTCTCTTTTTCAGAATGAATTGAAACATCTGTTTTTGTATGCTTTTTCTGTGAGGGGAGGGAGCAAATATTTTCTGAATTTGAGGTTTTCCGAACTAAGAAGGAATATGAATATGCAGATTTGATTTCAGGTCTTACCCCATTTTTTGTTGTTTTAGGCAATGAAACAAAATCATTATAATTTGCCAATCTGTTGTTATTGTCATAAACTTTGTCATGTTGTGTAGAGCTGTAGTAGACCAAAGCCAAACCGTAGGCAATCTATCATTCTTCTTTCTTAACCATAAACAGATCATACAAAGGAAATTACTTGATAAACAATCTCTATTTAACATATTTGTTTAATTTTGAAGCTGTATACAGTGAAGGTATTATATAAATAACAGATGCAGTATCAAACACCTCCTAGGATCAAAATTAAAAGACAAGATACCAGCAGAATAAAAAACAGGAATATATGCCATAGATTGCTTACACTATGAATTGAAATACATTGGAAAACTAAAAGAAATTTGACATTTCGAAAGAAAGAACATTTTAGAAGTCTCAAATTAAAACAAACAGAAAAATCTGCAGCAGCACACCATTATTGGAGCCAAAACCATGAAATAGATCCACAGATAAAACTTCTTAAAGAATTAAGCAACCCATATGAATTGGCCATCTGGGAGAATATCTTCATTCTAAAAACTAAATAACCTCAATGAATTTCAACTTTCCTGTATGGGATTACCTTTCCAAATTCATTTCATATTCACCAGAGGTCACCACATTTAACACAATAGCTTCCACGGGACCAACAAGAGTACCAAGAAACAGTGGGTCAACAGCTAAGGATGAGAACCATGATTCCAGAAACATAACTTAAATACAGTAAGAGAAGTGTGTAAGAAATTTACCGGCATTATAAAATTAACCTCCATTTAACTCAAGTTAATTCCAAGGCATTACTAGCTATTCTTTCATCTTAGCTTTGCTTGACATGGGTTTAAACTCTTGTGAATTGGAACCTTTTCAGTGTTTTTTAATGGATAGAAAATTGAAAATTAAATAAACATATGCAGTGTTTTGCAGATATTAGCCAATCTGTTAGTCTTGTAGGCTCAGCCAAGTGTCCCAAGCTGTTACATTCAAGAATTTTTCTGGGCTGTCAAGTGTTGACTAATATGAAATTCTGTGAAACCACTAATTTTAGGAGCATTGGATATGCATAATGCTTTGTTGTATTCTTCTTTTATACTTTGAGCTGTATTTCCTTTCTAAGCACACTTCACATTCTATACTGATGTTTAGTTTCTTTTTTGCTTCATGGGGCTCCATTTTTCTGTTAAACCATTTAGAGCAGTTGTACTGAAATCTCTCCTTCCACTTCATTTCTTTTAGTGACATGGCCTTGCAGAGTCATTGACTAGTACCACTATAAACATACAACACTTTCAGTTTCAAAACAAAAGGCAGTCGGTATCTGGCAGTGAATATGTCGTTACAAATTCTACCCTGAATGGGAAAATCAATACTTTGTTACCTATCATGAAAGTAAACCATGTGTAATATGTTTCAAAGTATTGTTTTTTACATCTAAATATAATATTCAAAAACACTTTGATAAATAGCATTAAAAGGACTACAGCAACTGTATTATTGCTGGTTCAGCCCATGAAAATATATTAAAAGAATTGAAGTTAACATATATATTTAAAGTAAAAGTTCTTCTATTTGTAATATTGCAACATATTGTTTGCCATGTATAGAATTGCAAAACCAATAGCTAAAGGAGTTAGATTATTTTAAAAAACTATGAAATGTCAGGGTGCATGAGGGCTAGGACTATTGTAGATATTGATAATAATTTTGTAGAAATTTTGGACAGTGAAATAAAAAAGAAGCAATAGAACAGGTTAAATTATTAAAGGCAAATAAAATAACTAGAATAGATGGTATACCAGCAGAATCTCTAACAGAATGTTGCACTAATGGAGATAGAGTGGAAGTGCTTACAAATATATTTAATTCAATGAAAATTAATAGATACTTACTGCAAAATTGGAGGAAAGCAATTATACACCCAATATATAAATGCAAAGGCAATATATATAATCCTAACAGTTATAGGGGTGTGGCTTTATTATCCAATGTAGGAAACATCTTTACTGATATTTTAGAGGCAAATTACAAAAATGGGTTAAACAATATAATATACTATCTGAATACCAAATGAGGCTTCGAAAAGGAAGAAGAACTACTAGCAACATATTCATATTAAAAGCTATAATAGATAAATACTTAAAAAACAAGAGAGAGAAATTGTATTTGGCTTTTGTGGATTTCGAAAAAGTTTTTGATCAAATTGAAATGCAACCAGAAAAAGGGGCTAGTAGACACATAATAGAAGTTTTAAAAGCTTTATATAAGGAAAAAAATTTTTTTATAAGATTCAAGGAAAGGTCACTAACATGAGAAATAAGACAAGAGAAGGGGCTAAGGCAAGGATGTAAGTTTAAGTCCAATTCTGCATAATTTATACATTGATAACATATTGCATAACATAGAGAAAAACAACCATTTTATGGCAGTTATAAACAATATCCAGATTCTCTGCATATTATTTGCAGATGATTTGGTAGTTGGTTCTTTTACAGTAATTGGCCTAAAATCAGCCTTGCAGAAAATTGATAAATATCATTCAGTATGGGTCTAAAGGGAATCAAGATAACATACAAATCTTAATATGTAAGAAAGGTGGGATGTTAAGTATGAAAATTGGAAGAAAGGAAATAAGGAGTACAAGGTAGTATACGAATGCATTTATTTAAGTATAAAAATGGATTGGGGGGGGGGGGGTGAATGGGAAAAACAAAAATTATTGGTACTTGCAAAAAGGAAAGCAATTATTTCAGTGTTAATTATAAAAGGATGCTTGTTTAAAATACCACAATTAGAAGTTAAATGATTAGAATGAATATATAATCAATGGTCCAATAATGAATGTTTTATAACAATGAAATTTGGGGTATAGAAAATTCCTGGGAAATTATGAAGAGGGTTCACCGAACATTTTGCAAAGAAATTCTCGGCTTACCAATTGTGGCTGTAAATGAAGTTGCTCAAATAGAAATGGGAAGAGTAAAAGAAAAGGTTTGATAATGGAGAGAGTTTTAAAATTTTGGCACAGGATTTTAAACTGAAATGAAGATTATCCAGTTCAGTAGTGTTCAATATATCAAGACTCAACTAAGGGATGGCTGAGTAATCTAAGGAATATTTTAGAGAGTAATAGATAGAGTATATGTGGATAAAAAAAGAAACAAATGTTAGAGGAATTCTGGAAAGAAGTGAGAAGACCTTTCGAAGACATAGAGAATACAAAAATTGTTAAATAATTTAACTGGGAAGATATCGCGGGAATTTTATGTCGGGATGACATGGGTATGGGAAAGGGAAAATTATATTGACAAAGTAAATAAGGAGTAAAGAGATGGTATTGAATGGGCAAGAACAGGTGTATAGGATTAAATCTGTCATCTAACACTCTTCATGCTTTACTAACCTAAAAATATCCGGAACCGGTTTTAAAGATATGTTATCTCCATCTTCGGCTGTGGGCGACTGGTGTGAAAGGTTGTTGTTACGTAGTATCAGAAGCAATGTTCCACACTGGTGAAACTTTTATGAACTTAAAATTTATATTTCCTTCTTTCGGAATGTCAAAATTTAATGTCATTTAATTCATGTGAGCTTCACTGTTTTAGTTCCATATGAAAATTTTTAAAGTTTTTACAATTTTTAAAAAAATTTTAACAAGGTGCATGGAAGTTAAAAGTGGAAAGAAATTACTCAGGGGGAATGTCTGTTATGTTAGGGGAAAGAAGACACGGAGCATATAGTGTTTGATTGTAAGGAAGCTGAAAAATGGAGAAATGAATTCATTAAGTTTAAACTTAAAAGGGTTAAAAGAATAAGGTTGAACAAAATATTTACAAAGGCAAGAGAGAGTGGGGGACAATATTTAGAGTTAAAAAGAAATTTAAATGGACAGTAAATATAGGAATTAGTAGTTTGTAGAGATAGTATTTAGTTAAAGATTATACTAAACATTTTGTAAATGTGAGGGGCCACATCTAAAATGGTCAGGGCCTAAGAGGTAGATGCCCCTTTTTATTTTGTACTTTGTATTTACTTGGCACTTCAATAAAAAAATAAAAAATAAAAAAATACTAATAGTTGAAAGGACTATGACATTTTTCAAAGGGAAATTTATTAAACAATTTATGTTAATATTAGCTGAGGATGTTTGCCCCATTATGCTAGAATCATTGAAAACATTAAGCCTCAGCAGGGGAATAATAACTTCCAGAATATAGAAATTACTTCTGACATTGAAGAACAATTACATATTAAAATAAACAACTTTATATGGTATTCTTAACCCTAGACAAATATACAGATTTTACAGATACTGCTCAATTAGCTCTATTTATTAGAAGGATTGATACCAAGTTCTATGTTCTGAAAGAATTTCAGGACCTCTTTCCCTTAAAAGATACAACTTATGGCGAATACATTTTTCAGGCAGTACATATGATGGGTTGTAAGTATGGCGCACCATGGGAAAATGTAGTGTACTCACAACAGATGGCGCCTCCTCTATGGTTGGTCATATTAATGGTGTCATGAGAGGATTAAAACCTCATTTAGCTAAAATTAGAATTTCTAACGATGTTAAAATAATATACCGTATCATACATAGATAAGCTCTGTGTGCAAAGTCTGCAACATTGGACACTGTCATGTTAATAGTAGTAAAAATTGTAAATTTCATTTAAGCTCACTCTCTACAGCACAGACAATTTAAAGAATTCTTACCTAATGACAGGTGAAATGATTCGGATTTAACATACTTTTGCCAAGTTAGATGGCTAAACAGAGAATGTATGCTTCACAGGTTTTTTTAATATTTACATGGAAGTAGATACTTTTTAAGGATACTTTTTTAATCATGCAGCTATCAAATGAATCATGGATCATGCAAGGGAAAGATCACCATGATAGGTGCCATTAATGCCTTTATGACCAAATTGAAACTATGCAATGCTTCAAAATATAGATTTATATCACTTTTTCTTTGAAATTGGCTCAAAATGTTGCATTTCACACATCAGACAAATACCAACAAGTTTGGAAAATCTTATTCTGAATTTGAAGATATTGGAACATAATATTTTATTTTTGGAGCATGAGCAACAATACTCTTTAAGAATTCTTATTGACAAGAAGACAGATTTCATGATATAAAAAAATAGACATGGAATTATTAATATTAAATAATCCATTTTTTGTAAATGCTGCAGAAGTGCCATCATATTTAAAATTAGAGATCTGCATTATGATATATGTTTGAAAAGCTATGGCAAATCTGGGCCTGAACCACACAAAATAATTAACCAAGCCATTTATCCTACTTTAAAATGCCTCAGTGGGCATATGACTACAGTTTGGAGGAACCTTACAGGTATGAACAGTTTTTCTCAGCTATGAACAATAACAAGAACAAACAAAGGTCCAGGATTAGTAATGTAAATTTGGCCTCTACATTTTGTTTAACCGTATCTAGTACAGAACCCAGTTTTACTAAGTTAGTTGCTAAGAAGAATTGGAAATCATTAAGTTTTCAATAAATTTACACAAAATAGTATGAGATATTTTAATATTTTAATAATATAATAAATCAGATTCAAATATAATATTTCATACTGCCTCTGGCATGCATATAGTCCTTAGGTTTTTGTGGTTACTTATCTATTGAATTATGCAACACTCCACCAGGAAATCTACTGCCCCCTTCCAAAGAGTTTAAACTTTTAATATTTGAATGTCTCTTCTTGCAAGCCATCTGCTGAAACTACTGCCAGTACTCTGGTAATACAGGGGGTGTAGATCTGGACTTGCAAAAGGTCAATCCAAGTTTAAAATAGTCAGGAACTTTGGCATCAAGCCACCACTACTGGGTTGTCTGAGCCTTGTGTGCTGGAACTGAATCCTGTTGGAAACATCAGCTTTGTCCATGGAAGAGGGTGTTTTTTAATTAAACTGTCTCTACAGCACTGTCTCCTGCTGCACTTTGACAGATGTTTTGACACCTTTTTTGCAAAAATGAACCTGCATGGTATCTTCGTAGCACACACCCCACCACACCAAAGAGATACAGGATGGCCCCTCTGGACCCTTGAAGCCTTTCCAGATGCTTCTGTAGAGCATCTGGCATATACCCTGTCATTTTGGACATTTAAAGCATCAATTTCAGTCTTTTAGATGTGGTAGAAGAATTCAGCTTCCCAATTGTTCTCAGTGAATTATTTCAATAATCCATTTGATAATTTATATTTTTATATTTATTTGTATTGCTAAGCAATTTTCATTATAAATAAAATATGGGGAAAATTGTGTCAAAAGAGATTATATTAAATGAGAATGAAAAATGAACAATTATTTTTGTGGCATGGAGCAAAAACCTTAAAAACACATAAACTAAGATGCTGGACTAAAAATATACACTTGAAACAAAAGATGCCAATATCTGTCATAAGCCATACTTCAATTGAATTTAACCAAACCTATTTATCGTACACGATACTGAATTATTCTTTCTTTATACATATATGTTCCTACTCTCATCATAATCATATTTGCTAATACTTAACATATTTTTATCAATGACTTCCAAAAATATTTAAAAGATATTACATATTTGATGCTGTACTTGCATTTGAAGTTACCAATATTCCTACACTTTTGGGGAATTTTATACAAATACCAGTGCCTTAATAATACTAATACTTTTGTGGAAATAACAGAACATGGAACAGAACAACAAAAATTCACTTGTGCACTTATAAGTACGGAACTGTAAGTATAAGTATAGCAGAAAACTTTTGTGGAACAGAATTTTACTAATAACTACAAGTTACAAGTCCAAACACTTATACCTTGTAATGCATTAGACCAGAAATTGTATAACATGGCCCAGAAGCACTACATTTCAGATCATTTGTTAGGTTGAATAAATTAAATGTTAGGAACTGAATATTAGTGGCAACATTTGAGCACAGTTTGGTTTTTGAAGCATGAATCAATACATATTTTACTTAATATATTTTCCTATTTCTCATTAATGACCAAAAATTTAATAAGCATTTTTACTTTATGTTCAAACAAAAACATTTCAGTATATAAAATATTTTAAAATGCTAAAAACACTTTATCTACTGGAGATCTTATACTTACTTTCACTGTGTTGATTCCTAAACATATTAAAATTTAAAACATTTCACCTTCTTTGCTATAATTGTGTTCTTCATATTTCAGGCCCAATAAGGAAAACCTAGCCAGCTGTTTTGAAAATTCAACCAGCACATCTTTTATTGAAGTTACTCAGGATTGTAAACAAATATTATGTGGCAAACTTTATGGTAACACTTTGAACTCCCCTTTGTCTATAAAAGGGGATATATTAATTGATGAACCTAAAAGATACAGTTGGGCACCTGTGACAAAGAAACTGCATGTGAAGTTTGTGGAAAGAACTTTACTCAGTTATCTTATTTAAGAAAACACCTTTTTATTCATGAGGCTAACAAACCTCATATATGGGAAGTTTGTGGGAAGAACTTCAGTGAGGCATCTAAATTAAGGAAACATCTTTTGATTCACGAGGGTAAGCAACTGCATAAATGTGAAGTTTGTGGGAAAAACTTTAATCAGGCAGCTTATTTAAGGAAACATTCTCTAATTCACAAGGGTCAGAAGCAACAAAAATGTGAAATTTGTGGGAAAAACTTTACTAATGCATCTAATTTAAGGAAACATTTATTGATTCACCAGGGTGACAAACCATATAAATGTGAAGTTTGTGGGAAAAACTTTAACCAGTCACCTTATATAGCGAAACATTTTTTAATTCACAAGGGTAAGAAGCAACAAAAATGTGAAATTTGTGGGAAGAGCTTTACTAATACATCCAATTTAAGGAAAAATTTTTATATGCGTGAGAAGCCACATAAATGTGAAGTTTGTGGGAAGAGCTTTACCTGGGTATCTCATTTAAGAGGACATCTTTTTGTACATGACAAGCAGAAGTCTCACAAATGTGAAGTTTGTGGGAAGAGCTTTACCCAGCCATCTTATTTAAAGATACATCTTTTGATTCATGAGGGCAAGAAACCACATAAATGTAAGTTTGTGGTAAAAGCTTTACCCAGATATCTCATTTAAGAACTCATATATTTGTACATGAGATAGAGAAGCCTCATAAATGTGAAGTATGTGGGAAGAGCTTTACCCGGGCATCTCAATTACGGATGCATCTTTTGATTCATAATGGCAATAAGCCACATAAATGTGAAATTTGTGGGAAAAGCTTTATCCGGCGGGCTCATTGAAGAGATCATCTTTTTGTACATGAGAGGCAGAAGCCTCATAAATGTGAAGTTTGTGGAAGGAGCTTTACTCAGGCATCTTACTTAAAGAGACATCTTCTGATTCATGAGGGCAAGAAACCACATAAATGTGAAATTTGTGGAAAAAGCTTTACTCAGGTATCTCATTTAAGAACTCATGTTTTTATACATAAGATACAGAAACCTCATAAATGTGAAGTATGTGGAAAAGGCTTTGCCCGGGCATCTCAATTACGGGAGCATCTCTTGATTCACGAGGGTAAGAAGCCACATAAATGTGAAATTTGTGGGAAAAGCTTTACCCGGATGGCTCATTTAAGGAGTCATCTTTTGATTCATGAGGATAAAAAATCACAAAAGTAAAGTGTGTGGAAATATTTTCACCAAATCATCTCACTCATGAACACCTCTTATGACTCATGAGTGTAACAAGCTTATAAGTATGAAATTTGTGGGAAAACCTTTACCAGGTTTTGAGTTGAGAATGCATCTTTTGAATTATGAGGACAAGAAACCACAAATTATAAAGTTTGTGGTTCCGATCTTTCGATTCATGAGTGAAAGGAGCAGCACAAATGTGAAGTTTGTGGGGAGAGTTGTACAACATTGTCTTAATTTAAAAAAAAAAAAAATTTAATTCATAAGACAAAAAGTAGTGTAATTATGAAATTCGTGGAAAGAGTTGAACCCAAGCATTTGTTTTGAGAAAACGTTTCTTGATTTATAAGTAAAGGTGTGATATTTTATAAGCATTTATTTGATTGTGGGCTTAATGCATTGCAGCCATAATAATAATGGGATGGCAGAAAATTACAGCAATAAAGAGTATTTACCAGTATACATGTAATTTGGTTACAGATAATCCCTATGGCAGTAAATAAGAGCCAAAACCCCCAAAAGAATACTGGATAATATTTTCTTAAACAGTTTTTGTCATGCATTAACATACCTATTCACAAATATGTCACAGCATTATGTTGTTTGTTGCAGTTCAGATACTGTACTGCAAAATACTTACTGGTAAGATGTTCTCCTCATGGGCATGTGTGTCGGTCCTGGTGGTGTAGTGGTTACCATACTCGCCTCCTAAACCCAAGATCGCGGGTTCGAACCCGGCCAGGACCGATGGATTTTTTCGGGCGTAAAAATCCTAAGTATGGCTTCCTTCGGAAGGGAAGTAAAGCCGTGGGTCCGGCGTCGAACATTTACGGCACGAAAAACAACCTCAAGCCTGAAAGAGAGGCCTCTGAGCAAAATTTGTCGGCCGTTTCAGGCCCTGAGTTGAATGGGAAGCTGATGACCTGAGCTGTTAAAGACTTTCCATAAATAAATAAATCAATCAATGGGCATGTGTATGGCCTTGTCAAATCCCTTCTCAAAGGTAAGATGATTTGAATAAGTTTGTAATCTTTGTGAGCATTTTACACCTCTTGGAGAAACTTTAATTTGCTGCTATCAGACCTGCAGTCACAATAAGACAGAACTGCATGAGAACACTTACCTTTTTCACTTTTTTCTTGAAATATCAAAAAAGAAATTACTGCACTTACATCAAGAAAGTACCACATTCGGTTCCACAATTTCTCGCTCTTCTTGTCAATTTCTTACGGGGATTTTAGCTTATGTGCCTTGTCAAAATGTCCCACATTGGCATTATAGTCTCTTACCAACTCTGAACATGAGATTTCTGTTATTAATTCATCTTTGTTTTTCCTTTCAACAGACGAAACATCCTGAATATTATTGAAATTTAACAAAAATAAAATGGCTGTTTTATCTTTTCACATCAAGGGGACAATTCCTTCTTGGGAACACCAAAACTGAAACTCCCTTCTTTGCATGCTTTTCTTACTGGTAAAATCTTGGGTATGTCCCTGGCAAACTATTCCACAGGCATATATTTTATTCAGCAGTAAATGTTTCATCAATTCTACTGATGTAAAATAATTGTCAAAGTAAACTCAAGGTTTTTCTCTTTTAGATTTTTCTGCAGTTCTTTGACAACTCTAGCTCCCAATTTTTTTCTGTTGACTCTCCCACTTTTCCTATTAAATATAACTACTTTTATTGCCTAGTTCCCTTAAACTGTATAGATATAGATTATAGATTTTGAAGGCATGAAATGCTTTAAAGATGATCAGCTCATAATTTTAATCATTGATTCATCAATTGATTGTCTAAAAGAGGTTCTTTATGATGACTAAATTAATCAGATAAGAAATTCAGTAATGATCAAACTTTCTATGGCTTATCATAGTTATCTAGCACCTTTTTGGGCTGTTTGTCATTATCATTCAAATGAATGTTGTGCAACAATCAGATAATTTCATGACATAAAAGAGGAAATATATGTGTGTCTCAGAGCAGTATCAGAGGACCAGTAGTCCTTATAATGAGGCAATTTCTTTATGCTATCATAAGATTTATTGCAAAGAACTATTTTATTTTTTTAATGTTAATAAGCTGAATGCTTGTGGAACCTTCCATATTCTGCTTAATATATAAACAGATTTGATATACAGTTTCAACAGCTCTAGTGGGAAAAGGCAAAAAATATATTGGTGGCATTATCTATATTTTTTACAACATCATAAGAAAATACACCAGCACCAACTGAAAATAAGAAATGACTCCTGGATAACTTCATCACAGTCATCTAATATTTCTTGTATGATTTCACCATAGAATCATCTATGTTATTTTCTATACTCTCCAGAATCAGAGTTTGCACAAGGTGGTTTTCATCATCACTTTCACTTTTGTTTCCTGATGCAAATAATTTACTGTCACTGAGTATCTTCTCTAACAACTAAAAGATCAGTTCTCTATAGATAGTTCTTTTGCAGTCAATTTTTCTTAGACATTATTAAGCCTTCCCTGTAAAGAGTAAATCTATGTAGCTTGTGCTATTGGCCCAGTGATTTCATAGTGTAACTACATATTCATTTTAAAATAAATATGTATATATGAAGAGATATAAAATGTAGAGTTCACAAAGCTCTTAAGCTAGCCAGAACAACAATCTGCACTTGCTACAACTAGTTTGTGCTTGGATTCCTTTATGTGCTACCCATCCAGTTTGCAAATACTATCGAATATCTGCACTAGAGAGTAGCAGCAAACAGTGCTGTGTCTTGGTTTTGACATAGATATGATGCAGCTTATACAGAAAAAAAGATTAAAGATAGTTACAAGCATAACTATAGGGAGGCAAAGAGTTAAAATAATATTATACATAAATGATAACATTATGCTTTTCAAGGGAAAACTTACAGTAACATTCGATGTTGCAGCAGCTTTCAAAAGGCATGATACCAATCATTTTATAATTTGTAATAATTAGTCAAACATAATGAATGACTACCTAATTTGTTGTTTTAAGAATTTGTTGCTAAAAGGTTAAATCAGTATACTCAATCAAGTGAAATAATGTCATATAAACCTCAGAACACCAGGTACAAATCAAAATGTATCATTGAACTTAAAAAATAAATACAAAATTTCCTTCACGTAATAGCCTAAGCTTTGTTTTTCTAATCATTAAAGGATAAGATACAAAGATTATGATAGTATATATCATACACTTCTGAGGATCTTTACATGAGTGTATTAAATGGATAATATTGCAGATGATGTTGATCACATCTTAATATAATCATATGTGAGTATCACTTGTTTCATAACAATCTGAATTTAAATCAAATCACAACTTTCTGCTCATTAGCTTTTGGATTATATAAGATACAGCATTTACTGTTAAATATTTCATATATAATTTTTAATTAGAGAAAAGGATTTTACTAAAATAAAAATTACACAAAGTGTACAAAAACCACATGAAGAACAAATATTTTATGTTTTTATGCTGGATAGAGTACAGTATAAATTACAAACTCACTGTCTGTCCAATAGTTGCAACTATAGCTAGAGATTTGGCTTTGTATAAATGCATGAGAAGAAAATAAATACTGTCTAACTTTTAATGCTGTTATAGTATAAATATGTTTTCATAAATTAAACACTGTCAACTTTTTCTTGTTGATTTAAAAGTAAAACTTCTAAAATCATGCCAATATATTAAACTCTCTTGATGTTTCACATTAAAATTTTTTTATTAAAATGTAAGTTGGGGCTAGTTTCCTGAGTCACTTGCTCACGTTGTCAACCAATTGACGACTAATGGATCTCTTTAAGTAGGATGAATACTTGGCTGTGTGCACTCTGGTGGTCTGTTGATGAACTTGTACAATATGTTGTCTGCTTCTGGTTTATCAAAGTATACATCGTACTTAAAGAGATCCATCAGTCGTCAATTGGTTGACAATGTGAGCAAGTGACTCGGGAAACTAGCCCGAGCTTACTTTTTAATAAAAAAAGTTTTAATGCGAAATGTCAAGAGAGTTTAATACATTGGCATGATTTTAGAAAAATTTTACTTTTAATTCAACAAGATTATGATAGTTTCCCTGTATGGATTCCTACATTCATTTTTAATTGAACTGTCAACATTCCTTGACTAGTATATTATTTTAAGTATTAAAATAAATAAATAACAGGTTTTCCAGTAATGTATTTTAATGCAATTGTGAGCCATAGTAGTATCCAGATTCATAATCCCAGTTTGCTATAATAGAAAAACAAAGGTTTTATTTCTCTGCTCTCACAACTTATTCTTAATTCTTGCAAATGCGTTATTCATAAATATGGTTGAAAGTGGCAGATTTTTAGCAGCTCCTTAGCATATTCACAGGTTTTACAATTGCACATACTGCAGACAGGATAACATCTATATTGGAGTGAAATAGGTGCATATTATAGAAGCCTTATGTGTTCTCCTTATGTGTCTGCCTGCCTAAAAAAAAAAAGTCAAAAGTCAATGCAAATACATTTAGGAGTAGTGAATTAAATGTCAAAATGTATCGCAAATGTATTTATAGTAACGTCTAGTGTGAGGAAAGAAATATTTGAACATTATGAAAGGAAAGTGCATATGAAAGTAATAAAGAAATAAACACGTATACATAAAAGAAATAGTAATTTAATGGAAATGGTGAGGCATAGAGCAGCAATTAATCACAAGAAAATGGAAATTATATATTTAAATATGAATTTGAAAAATTATCACTCCAAGTATCTATTATTGATATCGACATTACATGGCCGCAGCTTCCTCAAGCCAGAGGCAACATAAATGAACAAATAGCAAAACTTAAGCTAGTTTTTATATGGTAATGAAAAGCCAAGTGGACTGTATTTATCAGCAACACCAAAGCGAACTTTTCCAATAATAAGGAGTTGTACAACTAAGTTTTTTATGATGTACTACTTTATCTTCAAAACAAAAAGTGAGACTACTTATATAGAATTTATCATTTACAATAATTACAATAGTACACATTCTTCTACATATATAAGAAACAGTATATATCTAATACATATTTACATACACATTGACATGTAATAATACAATGCTATTGTCATCCATATATACCTTTCCATAATAATAGGCCTTTTCATGCAGGTATTTTCAAGAGCAGCTTTTAAGCATTTACCATTTTTTACTAATACTTTGGAATAGGGGAGAAAGCATTTTGTACTGAAATGCATTGATAATTAACCTTTTCGATGAAATGGCAAATGTTAAAAAGTGTTTTAATTTAATGGTTTGTATTAATAAATGCAATATTATCATTGGGCAGTACTAACAGAATACAAGCAGAAATGTTTTTGTCTCCTTAAATTGTCATAGCTTATTTTGACTTTGGAATACTTTTTCTGCATGTAAGTTTAAGACTTTTCTGAAGTTTCTGTGGGTGGCATACAGTGCATGTAAATAAAATTTAAAAAGTTTATAACAGTACAGAGAGTCAGTACAAGAAGAAAGAGGTAGGAAGGATGAAAAAAATTATCTGTATATTTTATGGTGCAAACATAAGTTAATTTGAACCTGCCTTAGATTATACAGTCTAAATGTCAGCATACACCTTTATAGGTAATGTGTTGCTATTATATTAGCTTGTACCTCTTAACCCTAAAGCAGCAATGAGGATGCAAATTTGCTACATCTATTTATTTTCTTTGTTGTTTTAACAACAATGAACATTTCATGTTACTATCTTATTGTTTTAACAATTGTGAACGTTTCATATTACTGCATTAGCCCCACTTCAACAGTAAACTTTAGCAATGTATAATATGTGAGCTTATGCCATCAACAATAAACCAATATAGATAGACAAATAGCAAATTTTAGAACAATGGTATTTTATAAAATTGTACAATTCCTCCTTTTTTTTTATTGATTTATTTATGGGCATCTCTGTAATATCTCAGGGCATGAAACTGGTAACTAATTTTGCTCAGAGGCCTCTCTTACAGGCTTGAGGTTTTTTCATGCCGTAAATGTGCTGCACGGGACCCACAGCTTTACTTCTCTTCCGAAGGAAGCCATATTTAGGATTTTTACGCCCGAAAAAATCTATCAGTCCTGGCCGGGCTCGAACCCGCAATCTTGGGTTTAGGAGGCAAGTGTGGTAATTACTACACCACCAGGACCTAGAAAAATGTATATTTTTGACTGGAAAAATGACCTGAGGAATTATATATCTGTGCACATGCCTTTTTCAGCATCCCTGAGGGATTTATATATGTATATAAAAATGGAAAAACAGTTTCTTATTGTTTGATAATTGTAAACCATTTGACTTGATGGACTGCATCATTTTGTCTAAACTTGAAACCTATGGCAAAAGAGAGGTATAAGCTACAATTTGTTCAAGGCCTAATTTGTAACTAAAAAATAAGTAGTGTATTTATTCATTAGTTCACATGTCATGAACGCAATTTAAAAATGGTGTACCAAAAGGCTCAAATTTTGCACTCTTATTGTTGGCATATATCAATGCCCTGGCTCTTAAAATCACAACTATAGAAACAATTTTATATCCCGTAATCAAGGAGAAAATATACAGTGCTTTGTAGACTGGATTAATTATGTTTTGCAAGAAATAAAACTACTACTTTACATTAATAAATAAGAAAGACGTGAAAAACCTCAATGGAATGTGTTTTGATAACGATGATGTTTCTTGCTGAAACTATTCAACATGTCAGGTGGTGTTTGTCAACGTTGAATCAATGTAATAAAGATTTAGTTTTATTATTATTATTATTATTATTATTATTATTATTATTATTATTATTATTATAATTTGTAGTGCAACAAAACAATAATATGAGCTATACATGAAGGCGGTCAGTTCCTTTATTTGAGGGATTTCTCTAGTTGGAAATGTCAATATCGCGTTGTGGTAGTATTGCGATCAGCGTTGGCAATTATACGGCCTAGGACGGTAATTTTTTGGACTGTATGGAGGCTGGCCCCGATTTCTGGACCGTGCATCATTTGTACCGCCCTGAGAAAGTAGTAAAAATTGAGTATGTGTACAGCTAAATTGAAAAATACTAATGTTTTTATAATTATTAAAAATTAATACTGTATGTTCCAATGGAACCGACTTTCAAAATAGAAAACTTTTCCGTAAATTGAACGGCCCTGTTAACTTCTATGACTGCTGTATTGCACCATAGGGGACACGACTGGTATTCTCAAATCTTATTGAATAGCACAACTTAGTAGATTTGTCATAATGCTACTTGAACCAAACCAATGTTCTAAAAACGAAGTTGTTGATATTCATCCAGCCAATTCTGAAAAAAATGTCTTAAGGATGAAAATATGTATTTGCGAATGGAAGTAAGAAAGGAGATACAGAAATTCGGACTCGATATCAAAATCTGAATGACTATTACCACAGGTATATTTTCTGCAGAAAAGTTGTTTAGAATTAATGAAAAGGAATGATTTTAATTATACACAACTCCCAATTCTGTCACCCAAAAATGTTGTTTCTCACCGGTAGCATGAGGCTTCTTCTTTTGGTACTCAGTTACCCAGGATTATCTACAGTTGAGACACTGGCTTCCTTCAAAAATTGATGACGAATGGCATAATTTACCAATTAATGCAACACTGCAACGGACATTAAGTCATGATCAATTGATCGCACTTGAGGGCACAAATGTGACAGTAAAATGTTTTGTCTTTCGTCTAACTTCATACCTGTATCGTTATTACTGCCTCATTCTAATGCCTAGAGTGAACATGTTTCCAACAGGATAAATTAGAAATCGTCTCGATATAACAATAAATGGGTATGTGCTCTCTAGTCAGTGTGTAAAATGCGATGGTTCATCTTGCGAGAAGATTGTTCATATCGACGGCATACAAAAGAGTATGTCAAAAAGTTATCTGATAGCATCTAGCAGTTCGACCTCACAACCACAGACTCGTGATGCAGGTAATGACGAAATAACATTAGTTATTAATTTAATTCCTTTGTTGCGTAAATCAATAAGGACCCCATCTTACAATTTATCGCATTTAAACTCTGAAGGGGTTTAGTTTTCATTAATTACGCAATTTAATATTAAAGTTCTTGAAATACAGTCCACTTTCAAAATGTGTTCAGTCCGTTTATTTTTGGAGGTTGGCTATTGCTACCGGTTTGGTGACCTTGAGACTTCGTGAACGCCAGGAGTCTCGGTTGACAGATACAAAATGGCGTGACCTCAGTTGTTTGATAACTCCAACAGAAGTCTCTCAATTACAATGAGGCACTAAAGCTGCAACGTTAAACCGTATTTATTTCGCCTAAGAGAAATATACTTTTCATTAAGGTGTACTTTACAGTCGACAAATAGAAATAAGACCGAAATATTTAAGGTCGAATCTCTTTATAAGTGGATATTTGCAGTTTCGAAACAAAAGAAAGGTGCATTGTTACGTCATGTTGATATCTCTGTGGTTGTTGGGATGCCTGGGAATCACTGACTCATGTGGGGCAAGGTTAATCAATGGGAAAAATCTATTAAAATATATGTGCGCCGCGATGGGATGCAACACCAAGGGAGACGATAAGTAATTGAAACTGTTTCGTTTCCCGAAAAATGTATGCAATTAAATCTCAACATCAATTTTCATATAATTACAATCCTAATAGCTGTTATTGTACTTACCAATAAGAATCTTGTCCTGAGTATGTGCAAGGTAAATTTTTACACATGATGGTAGTATTAAGCTTGTACTCGCCAATCAGAATCTTCTTCTGAGTATGTGTTAGGTAAATTAAGTTTTAAATATTATGTTAGTGGTAATTTTTTTAGCCAATGTATGTTGATTAATTGTTAAGAAAACGGATAATAGTATGCGTATCAGAGCACTTCGTATTAAAAAAAAAAAAAAAAAAAAAAAAAAAAAGGAAGGAAGGAAGGGGGGGGGGAAGAAAAGAAATAACGGCTTGCCATTAGACCCCACGGCTTACGGAACAGCTTTTGCGTTAGGCATTATAACACAAGCAGTTAAAGAGCTCCCTAGCTACATAATGCAATTTTTTTTTGGGGGGGGGGGTGTTTAACGCCTGTTGTTACTACTGAGGCACCACAGAGTGAGTCGGTCCTGGTGGTGTAGTGGTAACCATACTTGCCTTATAAACCCAAGGTCACCCGGCCAGGACCGATGGATTTTTTCGGGTGTAAAAATCTTAAGTGTGGCTTCCTTCGGAAGGGAAGTAAAGCCGTGGGTTCCGTGAGGTACAATTACGGCACGAAAAGAACCTCAGGCCTGAAAGAAGAGGCCTCTGAGCAAAATTTGACGGTCGCTTCACGCCCTGAACTGAATGAGACGCTGATGACCTGTGATATTAAAGAGCGTCCGTAAATAAATCAAATCAAAAAATCACAGGATGAACACTGATGATACATGAGAAAAATTTGTATATTGGGAAAGGATTTTTTTAGGAAAATATTCCAGGCCTAAGTTTAGGGTATCTCCCCGTCATTTGCCGGTCATCACTAAGGAAAACCTGGAAAAGAAAAGAAAAAAAAAAAAATCAGAGGACGGTCCTGGCTGGATTCGAACCCCAGACCTCTAGCTCAAGAGTCCGCGTCGTAACGTCAATGGATACTTGACAGGATTATCTCAGTATTTATATAATTTATTTTACTTGTAGTTTCCTTTCTTTTTCGGACGAAACTAAGTCATTGTTAAACTTTCAGCTAACTTAGACAACCAACTACAGAACCGCCGACAGCCTGAAGAGTCGAATACAAAGTTAAAGTCCAATCTATAACATCAGCTCAGAACATGCTAGCCAGTTTTTTGCGTCTTCTCTTGGACTTTTCAGGCTGTCGGTGGTTCGTAGCTGGTTGTGTGGAGTTCGGGGAATTATTAAAAATTAATTACTTTCTACGAGAAGAAAGGAAACTAAAAGTAAAAATGTTCATTACTTTACCTTCAGCTTTCTCCGCTATCTCTGGAGAGTGGCTATGGACTGCAATTTGTCGCTCGAGAATTTGTACTGCGGGTTGGGAAAACATTCATATTACAGCATACTGTCAGTGTTTATTATTGCAGTAACTTATTCCTTGTATTAATTAACAAACACTGAACAATATATACTAAACGTATGGAATTTTGTCTAGATTTTCTCGTATATAATTAAAAGATCTATTTTTCAAATATCCACTCTTAAAATTAGAAAACGGTCCGTCGTTACACAATACTATTAAAAAAGTGGGCAGAAGGTTGCAAAACCTACATAAAGTAGTAGCAGAAGTTAACAGGAGAACAAAGGTTGATAGGGTTTATAAAGAAAACAATGTGAGCTCATCAGAAGATATTAACCAATTCATCGATCAAACTTTAAAAAAAAAAAAACGATTTTAATTTAATATATGGCAGATTTCGGCAGGAAGGAAAAAATGGCGAATGAGTGGAGGGGAAAGAGTCGTCGCTGCTTTTGCCAACAGCAAGAAATATATTAAATTGCTGGTTGTCGGATGCCTCTCGCACAAAATCTAAGGTAGTTTTCTAATAGCAAACTTAGCGAATACTACCCTAACTTAAACAAATACTCGTTATTACAGGTATTCTCGTAAAACTTAAACCTAACCTAGAATTAAATACTAAAATTGTTGTGTTAGCATGTATGTACACCAACAACGATCTTAAAAATATAAATCCTAGGTTAGGTTTAAGTTAACAAGTTTCATTCCAATGCCTCACTTGAATAGGTTGACCCGAATGAATGCTCTTGCTCCTCTGTATAGCAGTATTATGTAACAGTTCGCGACTGAAATAAGTGCATGAATGTAAGAAAGTGTTGCACAGAGTGGCCTTGGTTGGAACTAATGGACTACATAGACGCGAGTGTATAGGTTAATGACACTTTTAGCCATAAATGAAATGATTTATATTAGCAGAGAGAAATAAACACTTGCAAGCGTGCAGAATATGTAGAAAATTAACTGAGAAATATAATGATTAAGTATAGAAGCAATTAATAGGGAAGGGTACATTTCAATTAAAGGAAAAAAAAATATTAATGAGTTAAGTAAAAAGTAATATAATGGGGCTGCAAATTGTTACATAGCAAAAGAAGATGTGTTGAAGGTTATTACAGGACTAAAAAATGAGGCTAGGACAAAATTACATTCAAATAATAGGCTAGCAATACACTAGATGGAACTTGAGGTGATGGGGTGACCACTGCTTAGTTCTTCTGATATCAGTAGGTGCTAAGTGTAATTAGGTAAACATAAATTATCAAATGGTCCATTAAGCTTTAAGACATAAACCCTCTTAAGTTAATAATGTTGTTCTTCACTAGTCCAATGGTATAGTAAACAGCATTACTGAGGTCCCAGATGTACTATAGGAATTTTTCCTTGTTTAGGAAGATCCCCATGGTGCCCATGATCTAGTAAGCCTCACTAGTTTCCAGCACCCTGATGCATTTTAATCATATAATCATTCCCATTAGGTTGACATTGCTGCATCTTACAGAAAACAACTACAATACTGTTATGCTGGGGGGAAATGCCCAAATTCAAGAGATGAGGTAGTCACTGGATAAAAATAAAGATGGTCTTCTATAATGTTTTGTAATCCGATTATTAGTTCGTTTTATAGCAAAGATTTTACAAGGAAGTTGCACTATTGATAACATATTTGCATTACTGGTTACCAAAGTAGTACTATATAACTTAAGTATGTTTATCCTCTTTTATAAAACCCCTCAGTAATTCTTTTAAATAAAATTTAGTTGCATGAAAAGTTAACTTTTTAGTGTCCCTCTTCAGAAATTCATTTTGCTGTTAATAATCTTGGTCTCAAAATGGTATAGATTCTTACTTGCTATGATTGGTGTCCTTTTAATTATTCTTTTGTTCCTTTTTTGTACTTAAAACATTATTAAGGTGCCTAGAAGAATATGCCAAATGAAATTATGAAATTGCATAGGCAAAATAAACTGATTTAAGAATTTTGAGAAGAGAACAATAACACATTTTTTTTTTTTTTTTGATTAGTGTTTAACGCCGGTTTTTACTGCTGAGGCACCATACTGATGATACGTGAGATAAAATGATATATTGGGAAAGGACCTTATTTTTTTTAAGGGAGGAAGTGTTCCAGGCCTAAGTTTAGGGTACCTCCCTGGTATTTGCTATTATGAGCATTGAGAAAAACCTGGAAAAAACCCAGTCAGGGAGGACGGTCATGGCAGGATTTGAACCTCTGACCTCCCACTCACGAGTCTGTGCCTTAACGACCTCAGCCACCTATGGCTGTAATAACATACATACAATATAAATTGGTATGATATATTGGGAATGGAAGAATATAGACTCCCAAAAGTACTTCTGAAAATAAATTAATTTTTATTATATATATTAATATAGGAAGACTAACAACCAGATTGCAAGTCAAATTCCCTTCAAGGAATTAAACAGGGATTGGGTCTATATTGAAAAGAAGAGTTTAGGGTGGAATTGTCTTATAAAACAATTTACTCATTTTTTAATCTGGTTTATCAATGTATGTGTTCCATTCAAGATATGTATGAATGCAGATTTTAATTAGCTGATGAGTCAATTTAATACTCTTATTCTCCACTTACCATTAAATTATACAGAGCATGTTTCAAAGGCCATTGCCTGCATCATCAGCTGTGAGTTGACTCACCAGCTAATTAAGAATATCTAAGTTACTTCACTATAGTTGTTCAGACACACAGTGACTCTAAAATTTAGTTCATGCAGATGTATACACATTTTGATTACTCATAAAAGTTATTTCAGGAGAATTTAAGCTATTCTGTTGATTAAAGTGCATTACACTACTGTAAATTAAGTTTATTGTAATAGAGTATTCTTGTAGGTGTATACATACTTAATTTTGTATTGATCTAAATGCTGCATTGTATGTTTGCATTCTAGACTTCCATTTAAAATGTTGCTGTATTTTCTGCTGCTTTTTTTGCAGGGTTAGAGGATCATAAGTAAATGAACAAAACTAAGGGGAAATGGATATCAAAAAAGAGATTAAGGAAGAACCAAAGACCTCTAATGTATTTTCATTTGATTTAAAACAGCAAGAAACTCAGGAGGAAAGCTCTTATATTGCTGCTCATTACCCTGATTTGCAGGTAAGCAACATGCAAGCAGAAGGGTTGATTGCATAAATGATAACCAATTTTAAATTTTAGTCACTGTCTACCTAAACAATATTTAAGTAATATGAATTTATATTGCTTAAACACTGTTCAATTGAAGTTTAAGCAAGACATTGTTTAAGTTAGAACGTGAGTTGGGAAGAAGAGATATGGAGCAACTTGCATTAGATTTTTTTGCTGATTACCACTAATACAAACTCTTGTTTACAAGCTTAGTTGCACAGGCATAATTGCTAAGTAAGTAGGGAATTTATCAGTTCAAAGAAAAGACTATTTTAATTGAACATTGTTTAATTTTATGATCAGATTAGAGCAGAAAAAGACAGTGTGCTTAAAAATAAATGATTCTTTTATGCATTGAGTGAACAGTCCTCCTAATTTTCATTGTGGCATGTAACAATTCAGCTGTGTTGAAATAAAAATGAATATAATTTCATATTGTTGTCCAACATCTGTGTACGATATTGGTAGCAGTATAGACATTAGGCTTAGTGTTAATAGCAGTGATAAAGCGATTAATTCCTTTTTGTGACCCTTAGTTTGTGTGTTTATTTACTTGAAGGTTAATAGAAAAGAATCCTTTGCAGTTTATATAAATAACAGGCCTCTGACTCTGAGACAGTTTATTTTATTGTTATTACAGTCAATGATACCTATTTATACTGCCATGTGTGGCAGAGGTTAAGGCTCAGACTTGTGAGCAGTAGGTCTGGAGGTTCAAGTACCACCTGGACCGTCCTCCCTGACTGAGGTTTTTTCCAGGTTTTCCTCAGTCCTCATAAATGGCAAATGTTAGGGAGATACCCTAAACTTAGGCCTGGAATGTTTCCTTCCTTAAAAATCCTCTCCCAATATATCATTTTATCTTATATATCATCTGTGTCCATCACCTGTGGTGCCTCAGTAATAAAAACGGGGATTAAACAGCATTCAAAAAACAAAAATACATATTTACTCTAGGGAATTTATCCTTAGAAAAAATAAAATAATGATATAAGGCTTGACGCTTTCCCAGTGTATGTTATTATAAATGAGTTCTCGGAAGAGCACCTGGGTAAGAGGCAGTGAATATAGACACAGCCCCCACGGTACTTCAGCAGCAAATCCCTGAAGAAGATGGCAGATACAGCTATCGAATGCTTGGTAGATTCACCTCGTCTTACATGGGTGCTCTCTGAGAACTGATTTATAGTAAAATAATGACATTCCACTTTGTAATAAATAGTGATCTATAAGGAACAATCAGTAATGATTTATAATAATGGTGTTTCACAAATATTGTGCAAACTATAAGCATGTCCATTAGTATGTGATGGATTGTTATTAATAAGTCATGCAGGTGCTACATGGCATTTGTAAGCAGAGTGTGTAGCAAAAGGTTAATGTTTATATGTGGTCAAGTACAGAAAGATGTGGACAGTCATGGATAAAGATGGACTGCAAGGTTTTTGTGGGAGGAGGGCACCTAAACTGCTGAAACTCATAGTCATTTAACTGTAATATTTGGACAAGTAGCTGCTGCACAGAAGAATGTTCACAACTCTGTCATTGGGTTGACCAGTAGCAGGAAACCTGCATAGAAGAATTTAGTAAAGGTTGTTTGCCAACATCACAGTCTCCTAGGAACATTGAACTTTCTGAATTGATTATGGCTGATAGTCCATGACATTTGAAGAATTGGAATGTCAGACAGGTTTTGGTCATACAACCCTGCACATGATTATTCACATTAATTTCAATATGAAAAAGGTGTGTGCACATTGGGTTCCATTGGACTTAGACACAGAGAACAAAAGGGTTGAAGTTTGCCATCGACAAAGCTGGTGACAACTCATGGTGTCATTACCACACACCAGAGAAGAAAGTCCATTTCACTCAATAGAAATATCCATGGAGCCCCCCATCCCAAGAAATTTTGTGGTGCTCTATCTACAGGCAAGCCAATGATCATCTTTTGGGACACTTCAGTAATACTGCTGATGGACTGTCTTCTCAGTGAACAACTGTTAATGGCAAGATGTGCTGCGAGATCTTTGCATGACTTAGATGCAGGAATCAGCATTGGCAATATAATATAATGGGTAATGAAATGGGTAGGTTTTTTTATGTAATTGCTTCTTTTTCTGGTAAACCAGAAATGTAAGAGCTTTAGTATTTATGTGTTTTATTTGGAGTATTTTAAAACATAATGGTTAAGATTTTTTCTCTACACATTCTGGTCCTTAATAACCATAATTTTTGTACATGTTTTCAATCTTCTATACATTTGTATCTAAACTCAACCCCCACTTCATAATGGAACACTGGAACCAACCATTCAACATAGATTCATTCTGCTAAACGTGCTACTTTAGGACAAGTGTTTTCAGGCTGTCCTCAAGTTGATCCTTTGTATTCTATGTGTTTAGCACTATCAGATCATTGGCTAGTCATGGATATTTTTCTCTGTTCATATTCAGTGTTTTATCATTTTTCCATGTAACTGTTTATTGTCATGTCAGATCTGAGCATAAGGTTTAAAATGGTTTGTTCAATTTGAAAGAGATATTTATTATCTTGCTCTTTGGTGATGGTCAGAATGCCACCCCTTGCTGAAGTATGTTAGGGTGAGGACAAGTGAAAGTGATCGAGAAGAGTCCATGTTTCAATGAAACTCTGTGTCAATATAGTGTACATATTAAAAGATAGGCTAGAATTGGTTATGCTGAAAACAAAAGCAAATACCTGGCTGTAAAACAAAACCATGACAGTATGCATGACAAGAAGGTTCCCACCACAGATGTAGCTTTGTTATATTTTCAATTCCACAGCTAAACATGGTAGCAGATACTAAGTTTGCTTAGAACTGCATGTGAATTGCAGAAAACATAAGCAGTCTTCGACATTTTCAGGAGGAAAAAAAATCAACCAGCTATTATTGAGTCAGCTTTTATCACATGATTCACAGTTTAATAAAAATTTGTGCAAAGCCATCATTTGTACCACCATTTGATTAAGTAAACTGGATAATTTGAAACTATGATAATTCATGGAAATATACACTATAAAGACTGTACCCTATTTTTTCATTATTTGATAAACTACACGAACTGTTGTTATTAGCAGTAACAAGCTGTTAGTGGAAAAAATAAGGGTGTTGATGGATTGAAACCACCAATTCAAGGGGATGATTTTTGATAAATGTAATGATTGGCAGAATGGAAGAAAAGAGACCAGGTTTAACAATGAGTGTCTTGAGAAAATGAACTGTTCCACAATCTGCAGATTGTTAGATAAGTCAATGAATTTATGGTGGCTAGGCAAAATAAAACATGACTATATGCTTTTGTTTGTGGCTGATGCTGCGGGACATTTGGGTAGAAGCAGAAATTCTCTGAAGCCTGCATATCCAAAAATAACACACACAGGTACAGAAGAAGTGGACAGTAGCTTTCTAAATAGATCACCTTATCAGCAATGTAAAGGAGGTGTTTACAAAGGCACCATCGAGAGAGGCATCCTTCAAAACCTGGCACCTGGAGTACTGCCGCACATGCCTATCCTCACCATGTAAGGAACTTGGATTGAAGCCTGTGTGTATTGCAGTGAACATTTAAACTACGTAAAAGAAGCAGTAGATTCTTTCAACATTGGTGGTGCCATTTCCATCATGGTTTAAAAAACTTTTGTGATTTTAAGATTGAAGGGAAGCTGTTGCATCTTCAAATGCTGGGAATTTGGACGATGCTCTACTAAACATGTTCTACATTAAAACAATTAAGTGGGGCAAATAAGAGTGTATGTTGACTCAGTTCATAAAAAATCTTATCAGTTGCATCTGTTTTCTCTCTTTAGCAATAATTTATCTGGTTTTAAGCTGGTTGAACAGTTAGAAGTATGAAAACAGTGATAAAGTATTGTTGGGGGTTTCTGGATATATTGACAAGAACATAAATGAAAATATGAAAAGTGTTTTAAGCAAAAGTGTAAATGATGCAGTGATATGCTGGAATTTTCATCAGAAATAAGACTGTATATAAATATTGTACTTACGAAATTGTTGACAATGTAGTGGTAGTATATTCTAAACTTAGGTATTTATTTTTTACACTAAACTCCACTTACTTACATTAAAACAAGATCCATTACTTGAAACGATGGCTCATCATTTAGAGTAACAGCAGCTCAGTGAGCAACTGAAGATGGGAGAGATTCTCTCAAAATGCATCTTATTTTAATGTAGGTAAGTGGAATTTAGTGTAAAAAATAAATATGTAAGTTTAGGAAATAAGACTATAATTAACATCATAGTATGATTGAGTCAAACTACACACTCTTATTCGCTCCACTTGTTTAAATTTAGCATATGCTTCACAGATTGTTTTCTGTGTCATCATCTAACTGTTGACTGCTGGATAATTCATTATGCTTTGGGTCTGTATATTCTGCTCTGGTGGAAGTGTGATGAATTTAAAGTTTTTGTTTTCATCCCTGAAAGTATTGAAATTCATTAGTCTGTCTCTGTATTTATAAAGGTACATTTTCTCCCATGTTGCTAACTTGTAGATTCTTGTGCTGATTTTCATAATTTTTTTTTATTAGCAAAATTAGCTGAGTGCGTAGTTTGACTTAATCATACAATGATCTTAATTATACGATTAGCTTTACTGTACAAGTTTCAATTAGCATTTCAAGAAATAAGACTTTTTTCTCTTTTTTTTATTTATAAGCACTGGTTTTTACTACTGAGGCTTCACAGGTAAGGCAGTAAACACTGATATTAAATGAAATGCAATAAAAAATTGGGAAATGATATTGGTGTGTATATAGAAGTGTTTGACAGCCAAGCAATGAAATATTTCAAATTGAATGTTTCTTAATATTAATATGAACTTCATTCACAGGGTTTTTAAAGTAGGAAACGCTTCAAAAACTGGACATTAAACCCCTAGATTTTTTCTTTAGGAGCATATGATCCGAGTTGACACAAGATATGAACTGATTAGAAGAATATCATTGCCTTTTATCAGTTGTGACACTAAACTGAAATGTTTGCCAGATCTAACAGGCACAGCTACAATGGTATAATGAATGCAATCAATTTCAAGGTACATATTTTTCTACTAATGAATTAATACAAGTACAAGTTGTAAATTCTTTGATGCTTTTAACTGATTGTATATCCTGTCCTGTTTTTATGGATTATAAATATGGGTGTAATTTCTCTGATTGTACTGCAGGAAACTACAACAATTTTTTTTAAAATGACATATTATGTATTAGTTTTGTTGCAAACTTCATATGGAATAGAGTTGTCAAAGGAGAGTCAAGGCTAGGGAATATTTTCTGTCCTGTCTAATCATTCTTAATTCTTGACTGCAAAGATCATACCAAGTAAATTGTATCAGGCCAGGCATCATTAACTGATCTGTTCTGGTACCAGTTTAGTGTTTTCTATTCACATTACTAGATATTTGTGTACGTAAATTACCATCTTAGCTTTGCTTGATTTGGATATTTTCAGAACTCTTTGTGGTTTAGGACTGTTTCACAAATTTTAATAGCTAGTAAATTAAAAATTAATGTAGAAAATATGTTAGCATTTCCATGTTTACGCTAGTGCAGCTAGCAAATGTCACAACATTCATATTTACGAACTTTTCTGTACTGTTATATATCTATTAATATGTAATTCTGTCAAGTCACTCACTGTAGAAGGATTGATCTCTGTTGTTTTTTCAGATTATTTTGTTTTACTCCTTCCATGGATTCCTTTTCCAAGCTCTTCCATTTTCTTTGCTCATTTGTCCAAATTGGTTTGGTTTTTGTTTTCTCATCACAGGTTTCCATGGCCATTCACATAGAAAACATCAACGTCAATGTGAGGATGTGAATGTTACTGTTACAGTAATCATCAAGTGATCATTCACAAAGGAAACTTGATTTTACCATAGACCATGAAATTGTATCAATAAATAAATTACTTTTTTGTTCTGTTATAACCTTAACAAAAAAGCAAATGGATATACCTAGTGAAGCCATACATTTTATATTATTTTAAACAACATAAGCATGTATTTTAAGCATTTTAAGTGTCGAAAATATCAGTGCAGACATGATGGTTTCATCGACTGAATATGCAAAGAGTTCAATAAGGTAATTGCCATAACTTGTTAAAAGAAATGCATCGCAGTGATCCACAGCAATTTGTGCAATGCATGTCCTGCTCAGTGTGACACATTATTAAACAGGTTGCCCTGAGCTTGAAAAAGAGAGGTAACTATCCGTGTTTACCAGAGGCGCTATATCTTTCTGTTACTCTGAGGTAAGACAAGGATGTCGCCATCATCATTGTTATATTAATAATGATAATAATAATATCATGAAAATTATATATTCAAATATTTGATCCACTTACTAATTGAATAATCTATGTAGGCTACAATTTACGTGCATATAATATTTGTATTATGAATCAAATTCAAACCAGATCTAATTTAAATTCTTATCTATATGTGTTATTTTCTGCAGATTTTGGCAACCCTGGTTTTAAGTTACAGGGTAGGTAAATCAACATATTACAAGCTGCCTGTGATGCCTCAATAATAAAAATGAGCACTAAACACTATTAAAAAAAACATTGCAGCATTATGAATGAGACAACAAGGGCTATTTATAGTGCTTCTCATGACAGATATCCCCTAGTCCATACTGCATTGAAGCTATGGGTGGAAACTTGAGCACCCAAATAACTCAGGATCTCAATTGGTAATTGATTGCCATATATGATGCAAAATACTCTTTACTGACACTTGTTTTGAGAGTCTATGAATTTCAGAGCAATGGAGAAGTATTTAGGCAATCAGAGTTCGGTTTGAGATTAAATAACAATTTGCTTCCATTACCAGTTTCATTTCCCCTTCCTGGTCAGAAAATCATATTCCATATTTCTTTATCGATGATAAGGCATTCTCATTACAAAAGAATTTGATGAAACTTTTTCCAAAAAGTTCTATGAATGTTCTGAAAATTAAAATATTTAATTATCACATCTCGAGTTTGCAAAATCATTGAAAATACTTTCTGAATTTTGGTTGCCCACTGGAGAATTTTCTATCGCTTGTTAAATGCTAAACCAGAAACTGTGAACAACATAATAAAAGTTATGGTGTGTCTTGACACTTTTCTTAGAATTGATTAAATGGGCAGTTCCTATAAAATATACTGCCTTGCAGCTTTTATAAGCAGGGAAAGTCATAAAAAAATATAGGAAGGACAATGGAAATGGAATGTTCTAAAACAAGATGTGTTACGTAATATTTGCAACTTAGGGTGCGAGCAAGGAATGCAACATTAGAGAAAAAGTTGTAAATTACTTACTTTATTTCACTAGTTGGTCCAATACATTGATAGAGTATATCTTTCATGGAATGAGTGAAAAGGTACATTCATTTTTTTCTTCAAATTATGGCTTAGTACTGGATATCTATAATAACTTATGAAAATTGAGAACAATTCCTCTTTTTGGCATGTGGGATTATTTCATTTCTTATGTTATCCTGAGGCTCAGAAAACTGATTTTTAACAAACTTTCCAAATGCATCTGAGTCAGCAGTACTATTGGTTTTGCTTCTTTTCTCATTACTTTGCAAGTTCCTGAAATTAGTTGCAGATTGTCACCTACAGACAATTCTCTGGTCTTGCAACTGCCTGCTTTCTCTTTCCTTTTCCTTTTTATTAGTTGACATTATGTTGAAGTTTTTTAATGATGTGGTATTTGATTCATCACTTGTGCCTTCATCTGCATAATGGGATCCTTCTATATAAAAAAATTCACATTTGAATATGTGGTCAAGTTCATCATTATCTACACTACCAGTGCTATTGTTAGTACTGGTAGATGAACTTGTAGATAATTGGGTGGTTTCATGTTCTGATGAATCAAAATTACTTACTTGTGTGTCTCTTATACGCTTATCTAGAAACTCCAATGCAGTCATGGGTTTTGAAGGTAGCCTTTAAATCACGTTTTTCTCTGCAGTACTTCTCTCTTAAGGTTCTGCATTTGATTTTAAAATCTTGAACTGTAACAAATGTGTAAAACCTAAATAAATCTACTCAGAATAAATGCATTTTATCCCTAAAATATTTTACAATGTTATAACGTTTATCACAAGAGGGTTTGAGGTTGCCCATAAATTCACAAATGTATGCAGTGAAAAGTTCAGACCCTATTGTGATATTTGTTCAGACTATTTCACACATAAAATAAAATCATTGCCCTACATTGGCTAAAACAGTTATAGTAATTATATATTTTTATTAAGAATATTTAACCTTTCCAAGCCATCTAGCAACAGACGAATATCAATGGATAATAATTTGAATACAGAGGAGCCAAATACTAGTTTAATATTATATTGTAATTGATAAAAATATGAATAATATATGTTTGAAATTCCTATGCAAAATATTAATTGTACAAAATGTTATGCTTACTTATGAACATGTACCTATTCACAAACCTGATACTGAAATATATGAAAGTTGATTATTACAATCGCTAATGTTTGATTTAAGAACACAAGCTGGGAAATAAAAAACAGAGATAATATTTTACCATTCTCAACGTGTTTATTAAAATTTATGATTGCTTAAGCAGGCATTGTTATATAATTTACTAACGGTTTCAGGTGAATTCCACATATTATTAGTATTACCAAATGATGTTCTTCATTAAGGTAACCAATAAGTGTAAATCTAGCAAATAATACAGCATATATATTTTGCACTGTATCTCAGAAACTTTTTAATACTGAAAAATCATATCAATTTTTATGAGATATTAAGAATACTTAGCTAAAAATGCTCTATAAGTTTTGATTCTGTAATAAACGTAAAAAAAAAAATGAAATAAAATTAAATATTATTTACAGATAACTTAAAATTTTAACATAAATGTGCATTTTTCTCAGATTAGCTTGACCAATCTTGTTGAAAATTTGCACACACATAATGTGTGCAAAAGTGAAGTGTGGTAACTAGAAGTGTTTAAATATCACTATTAGTTGATAAAAATCAGTATCAATAAAAAATTAAAATATTTTTATTTTTATCAAAATTTGAAAATTAATTTCTTTTCAAGCATCTAGCATAGATATATTATTTTAGTTCCCAGGATAGCATGTTGCCTATAGTTTATGTAAAAAAAATACATTCCAATTCTACCAATATTTTATAAGAAAAATGCATGATTATAACACAGTGCTTTCAGATTTTTCATTAAATTTTATTTTTATTTAATGTTTATTAAAAATCTTTTTATGTAACATTACAGCATTAAAATTTACATAGCATATGTAGATAAGTTCTTTTTTAATATCTCACAAAAATTTCTTATTGATACCCTTAAAAATTTCTGAGATACAGTGTAAAATGGATACTGCTGCATTATTTGGTACTTTTATACTTCCTGGTTACCTTAACCTGGTAAGAGTGGTCAGTGATACACACACAAGAATTATAGTTAGGGTATAGAGACTAACCAGAAAAGAAATGCACTTCGGTAAGGATTTGGTAAAACTTTGTCATAATTTCACTGCGATATCGGCTATGATTAGCAAAAATTAAAAAATTTGTTTCATTTCATTACTTAATTTTATGACAACATCACATAAATGAAACAGTCTTTGTAAAAATTTAAGTATAATATGTTTAAATACCAGATTTTATTAAAATGTAACAGATGTTGTGTTATGTTATTTTAATTTAATGCCAATTTGTTTTTATTATTTACATGACTTTATTATGTTTTCTTTGAAAATATGAATGAAATTCATTCCTTTATAAATAAAAAACTGAAATTCACTTTTCACCATCATTTATAATAATAAAATTCCTTAGCTTTATACATATTTGTAATGTGCTACCTATGTTACTACATAATAAATTATGGTTAGAATATAAATATTTACCTTGGATTTTGGATATAGGTAGTAAATAGGTTGGGAACAATATCATCTTTGGTAGACAACCTCTTAAGTGACAAAAAATCAATTTTGACATTTTGGTGCCAATAGATTCATAATTTTTTCTTTCATTTTATGGTATAGAAACCCTTCTATGTGAAAAGAAAAACATATATATTTTAGCAAAATATACATTCTCTTATGTGTTTTTCAGAGTTTCTCATTTATGGCTTTTTATTTATTATTTTTAACATTAGAAATTGAATAAAATATAATGCTGCTATTTAATATGAACCTATTAAATATGAACCTATTAAATAGCAGCATGAAGTATTTTAAACATGCAATAATTTAGTACAACCTGTAGTTTATTAATTAGATCTCTAATCCATGACAGATAAGTATTTTCTTCATCCTGTAAAATTTTCATTTGTCACATAAGAGGTTATCAATCATTGACGACGAATTACACTAAAATGTTTGAACCAGTACATACCCTTGCAATTCATATCCACAGCTATTTTGTTCTATATATTTTCTTTCAGTACATTATCTTTATAGGACTAATGAGATTTGTCATACAGACATGATATGCCTGAAAAAGAATTATCAAACGTTTGTGAAACAAAGCCATTTTTCTTCTAGTACTTGCCAAGTTTCTTTTTTCATGAGCTTATTAACAGTGATTTGTTTTTCAAACATTTGCTGCCTTTATTACTGAGAACAAAAAGCTATGAGATTTGCAAACTTCAGCATTTGCATACAATTTCACATAAACATTCACATTCACAAAACCTTTCATGAGTGATCCCATTAAATAAGCTGGTAACAAACTCTTATATTTGCATCCGATTTATGGTATGGTATGTGAATGGCTCTTTAGGCTTTAAGTTCTTTATTTTCTGTTTGCATTTCTTTTGCAGTTTCAGAGGATGACAAGGGAACACAAAATAGAGATTAAAGAAGAAGCATTTCACTACAATGTACATTCAATTGAGTTAAAGCCAGAAACTAAGGAGGAAAATTCCTATGCTGCTGATGATGATATGTTAAAGTATGAGGTAAGCTTAATGAGCATTAAATATGTTTAAAAATATAGCTATATTTATAAAAACTTTTTTTTTATATAAGAGGATCTGACATGTATGTACAGAAACAGTAGCATGTGTTATTATGTTAATGTTATATTTGTAAATTTCATAAATGAATTTTAATATTAATTCAATTTGAAATTGAGCACAGTGAAACACCCATTAATAATCTATTCTGAGTCAGATGTTTAGAACACTCTTTATGGTTTCACTTAAATAAGATTTGCTCAGGACATATGCTTCATGGAACTATTGTCCACATCATCAGCTGTTAAACATTGTCCAACTCAGAAGAGATTATTCACATGAAGTTTGTCCTAAATTAACCCTATGTTAATTCCAATATTGCATCACTTGTCTCACTCTTGGTTACAGTTTATTGCGGTGATCATTAAAAAATCACATCATATATCTATGCAAAATTACTTCTTGAGTAATATCACAGAATTTAAAAAATGATGTATAGGCCTTTTAGAATATGTCCTTGTTGCATGCATGGGGTTTTGCACATCTGCAGCTGGACATGCTACAGATGGCGACATCTGTACTCTGACTTCACTTCTTAAAACTGTGTACAAAATCTTACTTTATAGCAAATGATGGAAATCCCTCCCTCAGCTAAACAGCATTATATTGGGTTAACATATTTCAATTGACACAATTTAGTTTGACCACTGTAGTGTTTCTGATTTCAATTTGTATGTTTCTGAAGTTTTTCAAATGTGTAAGAATTTCTTTTGCACTCTTTATTCTTCAGTCTACTCCATAAATAAAAGTTCCATACTATTAGATATAGGGAGCAAGAGGACCATGTACCAGTACTAATCCCTGTATCTTCAAACACTTCCTTAATTTTATCCAAGGCTCCTCTGCTGTATGAGCAGAGAAACCACTCATATGATTTCTCTTCCTTTGTAAATTGCTTAAAAATTAGGATCAGAATGTCATTTCGATACCTAGCTTTATTTATTGTCTGCTAATAAAAAAAAAGTTGACCAATTATGCATGTTGCACTAATTGCATATAAATTGTCCTATTATAAAGATGGGTTTCTTGTATGTAATTTAGATTTTTAGAACCCAATAGCAAGTATTATGAGGTTCACATAACAACTTTAGAGGAACTATGCTTCGTCTAAAAAGAAAACAAGCTGTGGATTGGTTATGATGAAAAAAAATGATAAAATAAAACAATAATGCTCACATGCTATGGAATCACCCTTTATAAACTGGACATGAATACATTCGTAAGGTTTGAATTTGAACAATTTTGTTGCAGTATGTGTAGAAGACACTGAACTCCAGACTTGTGCTAATTTCAGTAGTGATTTTGTTGGCAAATGTTTAAGATTTGCACCAATTTTGTCTACTTTATCTTGTGTTAAAACTGTAGTCTTTGGTATGTTTCTTGTTTTGGAATGAACATTGTGTTACATTTATTCATAAAATTGTAAATTGCAATTTTGGAAGGAGCCAATTACCCAGGTAACTTCCAGAAATTTCCTTACAAACATGATGAGCTGATTCATATTTATAATGACATAATACATTGCTCTAAAGTCAGCTGTCTTGCCATCTTCACAAGCGAATGTAAACTGGTGATTGCTCCGAAGTTCTAAGACAGGCCACCTGAGTTGGGGAAGGGGAAACGCATTGGCAAAGAAGCATCATGTGCGAGTGCTTATGATATATTCTGGAAGCTGGTACATAATAAAAGCAATATATAGTTACTTTCAATGAATTGAAAAAATTAAATATGTGATTGTATGCTATCTGTTGCAGGCTCATCTGGCTGTAGGTAGAGTGTCTCTTGTGCATTTTGTTGTTGTAGTAGTCATTCAGCATTGTCAGTTTTCATTCTTTGTCTTATATAGGGATTTTAGAGCTAAATGTTTCTGAATGGGATACATGCTCCAGACAAACTTAAAGGAAATTTAATATTTTATTTGGCATTCATGTTATGAAATTCAAAATGTGAAAGTGTCTTAAGTAAACTATTAGGGAATAAGCATTGGTGTGGTGTTGTTCGACTATTTGGGTGAGGGAGAGAGTGCAGACATGCATATCACAATGACATGTATTTCGCATGAACATCAGCATGTGTTACATAATTACATAATTTTGATTATTTTTGTTTTATAATATTTATTTTGAAATAATTTATGGATAATGTTATTGACATGTAATGGACCAACAGAAAGAAAGGGAGATAGTAAATTCATAGTAGGGGAGAAATTAGAGATTAAATCAGAATAGTAAGGCTAATATGAAGGTTTAATATCCTATAACATCTGATAATGAGCTGTATGAAAAACTTCCTTATATATTCTTTCAAAAAAAAGAAAAATTAGAAACTAATGCATTTTGTCTTATATATTGCATGTTCAGAAAGGGAAACTCAATAGGCTTTATTGGATGCACTGCAGCAAGCAACACAAATGTATATACCATTGTTTCTTCCATATTGCAATTGTTGGTAATGTATTGTTTTCTTTGCATTCTGAGGATATGAACCAAACAGGAGAAAACCCCATTGCATTTTAAATGCAGTTATTCAAATGAGTGTAAAGTCTTTTTCAAACAAAACAATGCAAACCCATGACAGCATTCTACAGAATTGCTTTCATACATCCGCCAAGAGATTGGGTTTTGTCTAGAGTACACAAAACTTTGATTTTCAGTTTCTAAACATGCACACTGTCAGATAATAAATGCATTTCTTTCTGAGATGTTTTATTGTTTTCACTAGATGCTTTTCAGACACTTATATTAGCAGTTTTGGTCTTATATAATGTCATTTGCCACAGGAGGAGAAAGAAGTTGATATAAAGTTATTGAAGAAGATCACAGTAGTGGAATTAAATTTACCAGCCAGCGGAGCAGGGTAAGGCATTGTTCTGTTTCTTTTTAAATATAATTTGCACACTTTATGCAAATATTTTGCAATCAGAGCAAAGGAGACTGAGAATGTAAATTGGGAGAATGATTTACTATTTTTAAGTATAGAAATAAAGTACTTTGCTCCTTTTGTAAAATCAGTACATTTGCTAAGTACTTAATGCTTATAAAAGAAAAGGTACAGTTTGTCATAAAGAATTTAAATTGCCTTTTATTTCATGCTAATTTCAAAATATGAGATAATGGTTAATATTTTCTTTCTTTCTTTCTTTCTTTCTTTCTTTCTTTCTTTCTTTCTTTCTTTTAAATGACTAAGAATAAAAAAGAAGGTAGTGTCAGTTAGTGGGGCAGGGCAGTGGATCATAGTGCTGAAGCAAGACCAGGATAATGGATGCATTGCTTTTTAAGGTTATTAGGGTTTGATAATATGGTTATGTGAACTACTTCAGTGTGTAGATGAAGCAGAATTCCCCATTCTCATATCTATATATGACATAATTTTTTTAAGACCACCAGGAAAGAAAAGGTCTTGTGGTCTTAACTATTTCTAGGCTAAATAAATGAACAAATGTGCAATACTGCAAGGCACTGACTGAAGTAATCTGTAAGTTATACCTCTATATCTTGATAGCAAGTAAGAAATATATGTCTTAATGGCATAAAATATAAGACCATATTATAAGCATCAGTTTTTATTCCTTGTGGTTAATGTAACATATATGATGAACATGTGCATTAAGTTGATATAGTATACAAATTTAGTGCTGTTCAAATGCATTGATCATAAAACATTAAGTCAGGCTGAAAATACCATAAAAGCTGTCAATTGTTTAGGAAGACAAAATATTTACACTAAAATTGCTGCTATTAAAAGGTTGAAATACAAACTGGCCTCTACCTTCCATTCATAGATTTCAAAACAAAATACTCCAGAACATATACAAAAGGACTTTATAACATTGTTTTTAAACAGGGGGTTTGCCCAAAGATCATCTGTCTGGTTAAAATAACAATATCAAATACCATTATTTGAATTAATACATATTGTGTTGTAAAGAACCTCTCAGGATGAAAACAAGATTAAACTATCCATTCTCTTAGGCTGAATGATAAAGGAAACAAAATCATGTTATTTGTACAAATAATAGATTATGCAGAGAACTATACATGATGAAACAATTACTGTGTGCAGCAGAAAAAATATACAGCTGATAAAATAGGTCCAAAAGTCAGCATAAACAAAACCAAATGTTTGATCCAAACTAGAGATTGATTATGAATGCCTTGAATATACAAATTTGAATTAGTGGATCAGGTAAAATATTTACGAATGGTACTAGATGAATAGATCACACAAACAAATGAATCATCTTTTACTTTACTGTTATAACTACGAGTTATGTAAACTCTAAAGATACTGACATATATACCTTCATAAAACTTAGAAAGCATAGCAAAATATCTACAGAGGAGATTCAGGCAAATATATGAGATGAGGTTTAAAGGAAAACTGAAAGATATATGAGTGGACTCTGTGACAGCCGGTATGGACCACTGCATAGAGACATATTGCAAATGTCAGAACTGAATGGAACAAGAAGAAGAAGAAGAAGAAGAAGAAGAAGAGGAAGAAGAAGAAGAGGAAGAAGAAGAGGAGGAAGAAGAGGAAGAAGAAGAAGAAGAAGAGGAAGAGGAAGAGGAATAGGAAGAGGAAGAAGCGCATGGCTCTCTCTTAAGTTTGCATATAATGGGCACATATTCTTCTTTCTTTATATTCATTTTCTTTTTAAAATATATAAAATCTTTCTCATGATTTTAATTTGTTGCTGAATTCTAAATATTTTCTTAATTGTTATTTATTTTGTAATCTTGATCAATTTTCCCATATCAAACCTATTCTTTTTTCCACACAAATATGAAATATGAAAATAATTTCGAACACTCTATATATTTATTTCTCGTGCATCAATATATAGAACTTTTTTTATAAGAAAATAAACACAAATAAAAAAACATTACTTTTAAATATAACAATTAGGAACAATGCCTTCAGCAATCACTCTATAAATAGTATACAAGTTATAATTTACCTCATTACTATAATACTTTAATCTCCACAGCACGAACTCAAATCAAGTAACCTATTGTTTTTCTTTCTTTTTTATATACACATTTCATTATACTATTTTTAATAATCATGATTATAAGCACTAGTGTATGTGTAATAACTTATCATCTTATGATGAGGTTAATTAATTACTGGCTGGTTGAGCATAGTTGCTTATTGGGGTAGTGCAGGACCACAACTGGAAAATGAGAAATATGAATAGCCAAGTATAAATTTAATAATTATATGTTTATTTAAAGTATAAATTGATACTGTATTTATAACTGATAATAAGCACTAGCATTTTGAAAAATATGCCACTCAGCAGCAATACATTGCCAGCATCTGTATAGGAAACACCTGTGTTTCATAAAAACATGTTGGTTTGATAAATGTTATTTATCATTGAGAAGTTGTATCTCTCATAGCTTTTTAAGAGGTTAGCAGAATTTCTGGACCTGAAACATGATTGTCAGTATTTTTCTTGCAAATGGCCTATTATTTTTCACATACATATTGCACATAAAACTCTTTCTGTTTATGCACTGGCTTAATTAATGAGGAACAATAGCACACAATTTACACACATAGAAAGCACTAAGTAACATACGAATGCACAATCACATACTCAAAAACTACAAACTGCTACCTACACATGCATTAAATAATCTGGATGGCTAGCTTTTATCAATATGCAACTGCACTCTACTAGCTGATAACTTAAATAACTTCTTTGCATTATCTATATATATAATGAAAATGATCATATATAGAAAATTACTAAAGACCATGTTCTTAACTTAAATGTTCTTTTTTTCCATTCTTTATACAAAATGTATTCTATAATAAAAGTGCTTGTAATATCCTCATATTTCTCAGTTACCATTCTTTTCACTTGAAGTATCTTCCCTGTAAACCTATCATAGGGTAAATAATGTACTTATGAAACTGTTGACAATGGAATGGTAATCTATCCTAAACTTAGGTATTCATTTTTTACACTAAACTGCACTTACATAAAAATAAGATGCATTTCTGGAGAATCTCTCCCATCTTCAGTTGCTCGAACTAAAGATGTGGAGAGATTCTCCGGAAATGCGTCTTCTCACTTTTATGTAAGTAAATGGAGTTTAGTGTAAAAAAATGAATACCTAAGTTTAGGACATTTATCATAGGCTTTTTGCAGATCTTCAAATTTCAACTATAGGTTCTTCATTTTGTTGTCATTTCGAACTAGCAAATTACTGCAAATGGCCTTGACAAATGCCAAGCTAAATGTTACTGAAAGGTTAGTGCTGTAGACATGTATTTATTCTTTATTTCATTATTGTACTGACTATTGCACAAAGTATTCAAAGTTTCAGGTGCCACAAATTTGAAATAATAATTTTAGATTCCCCATTTTCTTTCCCTTACACAGAACCAGTGATCCAATAGTTTCATAAGTGTTGAACTTACATCATTTGAATAAAATGTACATAGATTTCTTCAGTTGTTGCCAAATTAGTTAAAAATGGATTTAGTATATAGTTTATATACCAGTAAGCAATAAGTGGCCTTCACAACATATGGCTTATGATGAAGTTTGTACATAATGAATTTCACATGGCTATCTTCTGGTCATTAAGGTGGCATTCAATTAGCTGACTCCAGTTCTTCTCTGCTACAAGTTCTTCTTTCCTGAGATATAAAAATGATCTTTATCTGTGAAACAGTGCGTTAGGATCAAAAAATCCCTCATGCACATGATTGATAAAGCAGTTATAGATCCTCACTATTTTGCATAGTATAATTATGAGTTTTATTTCAAGTATAGAATTTATATGTATATATATATATATATATATAGATAGATAGAAATGAAGACCTTAGCTACATATAAACCTATTTGCTGTGCTAATCACTTAAACACTTTTAAAGTGAATCCTGCATTTGATAAATTATTTGCAAAGTTTTTCCTTTGTTAACAGTAATTTTGTTTTGCTTTGTTTTGGTTTTTTTATCAAAAAAAAAAGTTTGGGTAAATTTTTTTTTCACTGATATGGCAATTGAAGTTCCTGGAAATCAATCATAACATTTTCACTGTAATGCACATTATTTCTTTTTTACATACAGTCATAAATAAACATTTGCTATTCTAATGTAAATCTCATTGTAGGCATCTTAACACACAGCACCAACAAGTTGGTTCTGGTGGTGTAGTAGTAATTATACTTTTCGTCTAAACCCAAGAATGCAGGTTTGATCCTGGTCAGGACTGATGGATTTTTTGGGGGCTTAAAAATTTTAAGTATGGCTTCCTTCTGAAGGGAAGTAAAGCCATGGATTCCATGCCGTACCTTTATGGTGAGATAAAGAATCTTGAGCCTGAAAGAAGAGATCTCTGAGCAAAATTTGTCTGCCGTTTCACGTCCTGATTTGAATGGGAAGCTGATAAAAATAGCACCAACAAGACGTTCCAAAACAAAATACAAGTAGCATTTAACCTGTTACTTTAACATCTATACTCTGTGGCCTTCTTCAGGATATGCTGAATGTCTTAATGTATACTCATCAGGATGGAAGCCTGAGATCTCTAAGTTACAGAGGGTTTTTCCCAGTTTTCTCCCAGTATTTTATCTCCTGTAATCAGTGACCATTGTCCATGTTGTCTTAATAGTAAAAATGGATGTTAAACACTAAAAGGTTTATAATATATATAAATAACAAGTTTTCAGTTGTATGAACAGGCAAATTTACCTTTGTAAAATCATGTACTTTGCATACATTAATCAAGAAGAATAGATAGAAAATAACAACAGCTGTGGGATAATATTTCAGTCACATTATGACAAAATGCTTTCATTTTCTTAAGGTGTGGGAATATTTATGCTAAATCTTTGCCATTCCATTATTGACTAGCATTGCAGTAACCCTTTATTCAAAGAGGTTAAACTTTGATGAATGTAAGTTTTAATACATTGGCAGATAATGTTTCAACTTTGTTTTGGGAAAAATCGGAATAAAGATTGGGTTAATTTCCTAACTCATCAGGATCTTTTCCATCTTTTAGATATTCCTCAACATTTTATGACTTCTATGGAAGTAATGTGCAAAGTTGCCCACAGGCAAGCTGATTGGGCCTCTATTCCACCAAAAAGAAAGTGAAAGGAAAATCTCTGAGAACATTAAACTTCAAATTGAAAGAGCTGATGTGTTCTATGCAATCTTTTAATTAGCTACTATCACAAAAGATTATTCATAATAGAAGGTAGCATTTAGAATAATTTGAACATAAGTCATATTTTGAGCTTTGTGATATACAGTTCCATATTACACATGTCTTTAAATATAGAAAATACCTTGTAAAAGAATAATTTGCCATCTTAAATATTATTTAAATTGAATGCTAAAGGTTGTTCAAATTCATTTTTATAGTTTATTCAGTAGCATGAAAAGTCTTAGGAACATAGAACCCAAACATAAATATTCAAGATTCTTAAGTAACATTCTAAAATATCATATCCACTGAATTTCAGAAATAGTTTGTTGTGTTGAATAAAATAAATGCTTTTAACTAGGGACTGAATAATGGTAGCAATACCAAATAGCCCAATTTGGTATTCCAAATGTAAATGAGCATTTATTTTTCCTTAATGTGTTTTGGTACTACCCATTGTGGCCCTAACCTTTTAATATAATTTTTTTTGTTCATAATAAACATTTTCTCTTCTTTGCCTAATTATACTCTTCACATTTCAGACCAAATAAAGAAGATCAATCTAGCTGTTCAGAAAATTCATGCAGCACTTCTTTAATTCAAGATAACCCAAAGAAGCAGATGTTTTCCTGTAAACTTAATAGTTGCACTTTCACCACCTCTTCATCTATAAAAAGAGATGCATTAATTCATGAACACAAAAGAAATAATTTGATGCATGAGTGCAAAAAGCGACATAAATGTGAAGTTTGTGGAAAGAGATTTGTCCAAACATTTACCTTGAAGAGACATCTCTTGATTCATGAAGGAAATAAACCATATAAGTGTGAGGTTTGTGACAAAGGTTTTACCCAGGCATCCACCTTAAAGTTGCATGTTTTGATTCATGATGGTAAGAAACCACATAAATGTGATGTTTGTGGGAAGAGTTTTACCTGGGCATCTAATTTAAAGGAACATCTTTTGATTCATGAGGGTAAGAAACCACATAAATGTGAAGTTTGTGGGATGGGATTCACACAGGGATCACATTTGAAGAGTCATCTTTTTAAACATGAGAACCAGAAGACTTATAAATGTGATGTTTGTGCGAAAGAGTTTACACATGAATTTAATTTTAGAAGACATCTTTTAATTCATGAGCGCAAGAAGCTGCAAAAGTGTAACATTTGTGAAAAGAGCTTTAAGCGAGCATGTACCTTAAAAAGACATCTCTTAATTCATGACGGAAAGAAGCCATATAAGTGTGAAGTTTGTGGGAAGAGCTTTACAGAAGTGTCAAATTTAAAAAAACATCTTTTAATTCATGAGGGCAAAAAACCACATAAGTGTGAAGTTTGTGGAAAAGGATTTACCCAGGGATTTAATTTGAGAAGACATCTCTTGATTCATGAAGGCAAAAAGATGCAAATGTGTGAAGTTTGTGGGAAGAGCTTTATACGAGTATCTACCTTAAGGAGACATCTCTTAATTCATGAGGGAAAGAAGCCTTATAAATGTGAAGTTTGTGGAGATGGGTTTACAGAAGCGTCTAATTTAAAGAAACATCTTTTAATTCATGAGGGTAAAAAGCCATGCAAGTGTGAAGTTTGTGGGAAAGGTTTTACTCAGTCATTTAATTTGAGAAGACATCTTTTAACTCATGAGGGCAAGATGCTGCTTAAGAGTGATGTTCCTTCCTGGCATATAATTTGAAGGAACATCACTTGATTCATAAATAAAGAGGTGATCTAATCAAACATTCTTTGAGAAGAACCATACCCAGTTCTCTCATAAGAAGGCCAAAAAAATTGTCCTAAAACAACTAAATGTGCATGAAAATATGCCCTTAAGAAGTTTAAAATATGCACTGTAGTGCTTGTCAATTAGAAAGAGTTTATACAATAGCAAATGGGAAGTAAGTGTTACCAGAATGTACCGCCTGTACTTACTCATGTGATCTACCAGGCTGTTCTTAATAAGAATAATACAAATGCCCAAATACTAATTTATCCATTATATTACTCAAGTGGTACTGCAAACAGTTTTTTGTTGGTTTTGCTGTCACCAGATTTATTTATATGAATATGTAGTTTGTCATTTTGACTGTCTTCATACGCTGATGACCTTAGATGTTAAAGAGTATCCATAAATAAACTGTCTTCATCATCGAAGTGTTATAAAGTTATAATTTGAGGTACTGAAATTTCATCACATTGTTTCTTTCATTCAGTCTTCTTATATGTTGTGTGCGAGACTCCTGATCTTTTTCTATCACTTAGTCAATTTCTTTATGAATAAGTTTCCCTGCTTTTTCTTTTTAATAATACAATTTTTAACTTTAATGTATTGAAACTCTTCACATTAACTCCATTTACTTATATTTTAATCTTTTCCTAATTTGTAATTTCAATAAGTTTTTTTATCTCTGGTTAGTGTAAACGAAATTCAAATTAAATGAGGTAAAATTGATTGCATATGGATCCCCCATTTTTATTTTTAAAACACAGGTGATCAATTTTGCTTCTTTAGAATTGTTAGTTTTATGTAATTAAAATAATAGATTTTACTTACGAAGTTGTGTATAGTGGATGGTGATATATCCTTCATTAATGCATTCAAACTGTTCATAATATGTAAGTAAATGGAGTTAGTTTAAACAGTTTGAATACATTAATGTACGATATATTATCAATCCATTGTATACAGCTTTGTAAATACAATATTTTCTTTTAATCCTATGTTTATTTATAATCTCCAACATAATTTCAGTTTACACAAGTTATATTGGATTATATTAGCAATGGTAGTTGTGGTTGTGCATTACATGTCTTCAAATCACTTCTTTCCACTAAATTCACTGCTCATTCTTGCTTACCACAATGACTATGGGCAAAATATGTTCCTTTCTGTTCTGAACTAAAGCTTATAACTGTTTCCCTCAAATTCACTTTTTGAACATCATATCCCCTTATAATCGTTGTTACTCAGCTGTAGAAACCCCCTCTATTTTTATTTTGAAGTTCGGGAAGGGTCCTATAGGCTTGAACTACATAAAATCAATTGGTTTGTAATGGGAGGGTTAAAAAATAAGCTATTTTATTTTAATGCTATGTAATGTGATATATTTAATTAATGTAAGCAAAGTTTATGTATGTAATCAGGTCACACTCTGATAATAAGTCTGCTAGCATCCCATGCAGCAATAACCTCGTTAAAGAAGCAATCAGAATGTTATGGATGGGCATGGCTAATAGATCAAGAATACCTGGCAGTTGAAACTTGAATATCTATAACAAGAAAATCCACGTTTTTAATACTGGTATAATTATGTTCAATGCTTTATAAAAGTATTTAAGAAAGGAAAAAATGGTAGTATGGTATCTATTGTTGGAATAATAGGCTTTCATCATCACTGTCTTCACTGCTGTCTTGTTACTAGAGTCTAGGTCTTCATTTTCTTCATGTTTTTTCCATAGAAAATCATTTTCAGAACCATTTAATGCACATCTTTTAAAAATTTTTAACAATTTCAAGAGGGATCAGTTCCCAATTATGCACAATCCACTTGCACATACATTGTTGAGATGGTTGCTTAATTTTTCTGGTTTTCGTGGTCTCTGGCACATTGTCCACTGTCCAGTTAGTGTAAAAATGTCTCCTGTGGCCCTTAAAAGGCTTGATTATTTAAATTTCTAATGGCTGCAAAATATACATAAGTCCTCCTGGCATGGTCACTGAATAGATTTTGTTAGTACCAATTGTTTTTAATGCTGTCAACTAAATGACTGCAAAAGCCGTACAGTATAAGCATAGACTTTTTATTAAAAATTGCTCCTGGACGTTGTTCCCATACAGTTCTTAGCCAGTCTTTAACCAGATCTACCTCCAGCACCCTTTCTCCTGTACATGGACATGAATTCCCTTTGCGAACTCTGCATTCGATAGATTTTTTATTTGAAAATACAATATGACTAAAGTTTCCTGCCATCTGTAGTCATACATACCATCACGGTATAACTTCTCAAATCCTGAGGTTTTCAATAAAACACTTGATGCTCCTGCTGCATTTATTGTTGTGCTTTTAACATGTTGAAGAAAACTGCATTTGGTTGGCTGGTTTTCTGGATATTCCAGTAGTAGCTGCTGATTCACTGGGGACTGGGGAACAAAGCCAATCAAATTGAAATCTTGATTGGAGTTAGTGCCTTCTGAAATTGCCAAAGACACTGATCCTATTTGCTATTTTTTAATATAAATTGGATTTTTTTGTGTGTAATTTGTTATAAGTATTTTGAATGTTGATTTGTGTCAAAAATAAAAATTCATTAAATTATTCAATGCAAATAGAGGATCCAATTGAACGCATCTTCTGATAGTTTTGGTAAACATATCAAATATCTCTGAAATAGTTAAAACTGGGATTGTTTGTTTCTCTGTTTCCTGGTCCTTGAATCATCAAAACAAAGAGATATGAGAAGAAATTAAAATCTTTTCATTGACATAGTGCAACAAAATAAATCTCTTGCAGTACCATCTGTTTCAAGTAAATTTTCAACACCTTACCACCTGATTTAAAATTTTTGTGTAAAGATGAGTAATTCTGGAAAAATTTCATTTAATCAATTATATAGAATGAGCAATGTTTGATGCAACTGCAGGATCAACCAGCAGTGCTATGTCAGCAAACGCAAGGAGTATATATCCCCTCTGATGTTTGAAGCTTCAGTATGAGTTAAAATCTTGCACAAATAGTATACTGTCGACACAGCAGCCAGCTTCATCTGCTGGCCACACGCTGAAAAACCAGTTGCATGAAGGGTCATTCACCTTATATTAGTTGTGTATAAGAATAATAATGTATGGTCATCATATTTCTTCTTCGCTGTTTGTATTTTCATATTTGTCCATGTTATTGTAGTATCTATCATTTAGTTAGTGAATAATAATTTCTACACATTTTGTGGTTTTGGGTTTGTTACCAAATGTTTTAGTTGGCTGCCACAATCCAGGATGTATAACATTAATGGTATAACCTCTGGTCTGAATGTTTCTTGATGGAGAAATTTTATTCTAAACAAAACTGTTCTTTCCTAGAAAACAGGCATCGTTTTGTTTCGCATTTTCTGTTTTATTTTCTGACTCCTTACTTTGCTCAACTTCTGAATCTGAACTGTGATCACTTTTAATCATGAATATGAGATCTACAACTTTGTCATTGCTATCAATAATATGACAGTCACACCTGACTGTCATATGACAGTAATTCCTGTAAAGTCTGATTTATGAATTCAGCAAGTCTAGGGTCATCTGCTTTAATAGTAAATGGACTTGGTTTTTCCCGCATTAAATAATTTTGAATACTCTAATTTGTTTATCTAATAGTATGAGACTGACCTTGTAGTTTTATATCAATATCTAATGTCAGTAATAGAAAATATATGCAAAGAAATAAATATTTAGTCAGAAATAAATAAAAATTTCTACCAGCCATCTCTCAGACCACTTCTTGAAATAACAGTAATATTACCTAACAATGTAGTCAAACAAAATATGTTCACTTCCTACACAGACTGCTAATATATGATAAAAATGTGGACAGATGTGATGGCATGTATCGTCAAATGACAGGAAAATATATTTCACATTTAGCGAACAGTCCGCAAGACTGCATAATACCATTTGAGGGTTAATAGCAAGAAACGGAAAGTGCCATATAAGCAGTAAGTTGGTGAATAAATAACTTAATCTTACAATACAGAGTATCATAGATTTCCAAGAAAAATAAATGTAATTATATGTTAGTCATTCTCTTTCTATCTGAATAACAGCATTCTATGCTCAGAAATAAAAGGTTTAGAATTAATTTATAATGCTAAAATTGAACTCGACAAAGAACTTGAATCAAAACAGAGATAGTTACTCTGTAAAGGTCTGTAGAGACTGTTCTTGTGCTATGTAGGTTCATATAAAAGAAGAATGAAAATGGCTTTTTAGGTGCTCCATATTTCTTTTACTGTGGTGCAGAATATGGCTTCAAACTGGGTTTTTCCAGTTGATTCCCCAATAATGAAAGAATCGACTAATGTCAATTGGAGTAAGTTTGCCCTATCTCACCCATGCTAATTTTCCATTTTTTAGGTTCACTTTTGAGAAAATTTGATTGAGATATCAGCATCAAATTTTTATTATGGGTAATTTGTATCTTCATTTTTCTGAAATTTTAATTCATTTCCAAGATATAATTTTTTATAGCAATATATATTTTATTAAATATTTTAATGAAATTGCTGTATTTTGAAACCTATATGAATTACAAAAAAAAATCCCTTCATATTTTAGTAGCTCTTTATCATGGGAACAAAGTTTCATTTCATTATTTTTGATAGTGTGGGAGAAATGTGCACCAGAAAGTATAATAATTGCTCAAAGTTTACAATTGAACTCTTATCTTGTTAACTTATATTCAGAGTTCCCCTGGTTCATATTCACTAATCTCCTCATCCTCTTTTGTTTCTACTCTTTTTTTGCAGCATTTCCCATTTGCTCCACCATTCTCTCTGTTTTCTTGATATGTATATATAGTCCTGTCTGTGAAGTTGCACTGTAGTGTTGTAAATGATGTCTATTGGCAGTTCACTCAAAATCCTAATTTGTCTTATATTCCAGGTGTTAAATGTTCAAACTTCATCAAATGCATAAAGCTTTAGTATACAAACACTAAAAAATATTGTACTTAAGAAGCTGTTGACAATGGAGTGGCAATATAACCTTAACTTATGTATTCACTTTACATTATAGTCCATTCACTTACACAAAAGTAAGACGTGTTTTAGGAGAATCTCTCCCATCTTCAGTTGCTCACTGAAGATGGGAGAGATTCTCCCGAAACGCGTCTTACTTTTGTGTAAGTGAATAAATAAGTTAAGGTTATACAAACACTATTTGTGGCACACAGTCTACAAAACACTATTGGATGATTTGTTGACATTCTACATTTTTCCACTTTGACATTTTGTTTAGGTCAGGATTAGGCATGTCCCTATATATTGATTTTATTGCCTCCATCACTGCTAACTGAAGTTCATAATGTTTATAATTTGGCTATTGTCTGTTGAATTTACACTGCAATTTCTTTTATCATGAAGAGGTTTCTCATGCACAGTAAAGGACTCACTAACCCAAATAAGGTTATTCTGGACAGTGATTGGTTTACATTGGTGAAAACATGCTTTGTAGTGTAGTCCAGTATCCGCAGATGTTCATTTACAAACTGCTAACACCAATTATGCTCATAAGGAGGTTTTCATTCTTACAGAGAAAACAGGATTATTTGCTGTGCTACATGATTTACTTATTTTTCATTAGTTGAAATATACTTGTTGAAACCACTTCTTCCAAAATGTTATGCAAATATTTCTGTGGACAGAGACCTGTAATCTGTTTTTCACCTCCTGCTTCATTGCTTCTGGCATTTTAGAATGTTCTGCTCTATAGACATAACAGCATTCTCCAAAGGAAGAAGGCTTCTGCCTGTTGTTTCACCACCAATCTGTGCAATAACATGTCTATGGCATTTGCTTGTGAATGCAGTGTTCCAGTGTATGCAGACAGTGACATGTGTTCAATTAAATGTACTTACGAAGCTGTTGACAATGGAGTGGTATATACATACAATGTAATACAGTTTTTTTCATACTAACTCCATTCACTTACATAAAATTTGGACATATGTTTCGGGAGTGATCCCTCCCATCTTCAGCCTGTAGATAAACTGTTGTTATATGTGGCGGTTGGGTCTCTTGATGTTCTTGTGGCGGCATCTGTTGGTTCTATTAGGAATTTGCTGAGTTCATCCAATGGAGGGAAATCGAAATTCATCAAATTATCCTTATTTTTTGTAATGAAAATGTTTTCCCAAGTGGAAAGTTCTATGGCGTTATGAAGTTGTTTAAGTAGTTTTATCTCTGGTTTAATTTCATGATTTTTATTCCAAAAGTGCACTGCTATTGCTAATTTATCAATTTGTTTTAAGCAAATATTTCTGAAGTGTTCTTTTTTCCGGATTCCCAAATTCCTCTTCGTTTTTCCAATGTATTTTTTATCGCACTCTGCACATTCCATTTCGTAAATACCTGACTTTTGTTCTGTTGGCATGTAGTCCTTTACTCTGCAACCTAATAAGTTCTTTATATTAAAATTGTTCTTTGGGGCTAACATAATTCCTTGTTCTTTGAATATCTTTTTGAATTTATTGTGGTAAATTGGGTGTTATGTGAAACTTTTGAATTTGTACCTTTCTTTTGCACTTGTAAGTGTGGAAACATCTCTTATTGTTTTTTTTTTTTTTTTTGGTTTTATTGATGATTTTTATTACTGTGTCTTTGTTGTATCCATTAGTTTCTGCTATCTTTATGATTTGTTGGTATTCCAATTTGTACTCTGTTTCTGTGAGTGGAATGTTAACTAATCTGTGTGCTAAACTATAAAACACTGCATATTTATGTGGAATGGGGTTAAAACTGTCATTTTTTATGTAATTTTCTGTGTGAGTATCCTTTCTATGAATTCCAAATGTAAGATAGTTTTCATTTCTTATGATTTTTACATCTAGGAAGGGGAGATATCCATTTCTTTCTTCCTCTATGGTGAAATTTATAGATTTGTGCTGCAAATTCAGAAGTTTTAGTGCATCTGTTGTAGGTTTTTTCGGAATTATTGCAAATATGTCATCCATATACCTATACCATGTTTTGAAGATTAGAGGGAAGGCTTTGGTGATATGCATTTCAAACGAACTCATAAAAAAATCTGCTAGAAATGGAGATAACAGGTTTCCCATAGCTAGTCCCGAGACTTGTTGGTAATATTTTTTATTGAAAATGAAGTAATTTTGTTCTATGCAAATGTTCGTAAATTTTATCAAGTCTTCAGTTTCTTGTGTCTGTAGATCTAAGGATTTTAACCATTTCTTTAACATTAGCATAAGTGTATCTTTTGGTATGCTTGGGAATAAGGCTTTTACATCAAACGATAACATTATATTTTCTGCTGTAATTTTGTAATTTTCCTACCAAATCTTGTGAATTTTTGACACTCAAACTTTGGTATTTTTTCAAGGATTTGAAAATGTTGGTTAATTTTTTTGCTAACAAGTATGTTGGTGAATTGATATTATTGATTATAGGTCTCATACTGTTGTCTTTTTTGTGTAATTTAGGAAGTGCATACATTCTAGGTAATTCTGGGTTGCTATGTGTGAGTTTTCGTTTTTCGGTAATGGACAGTATTTTTATTTCATCTAATGTTTTATTCAAGCTTTTAGTGCAGGTTTTTAGTGGATTCTCTGTAATTGGTTTATAATCTTGACCTTTTAACATGGTTTCTATCCTGTTTATGTATTATGTATTACTGTATTACATTGTAAGTGACATGTGTGTTGTTCTACTGTGTACTGTACTGCTCATAACACAAATGTAAAAAGGTTATTGATACTCTTATAACAGTAACAATCAGATGTGACTGTTAAGAGCAAACATATAGTCAATCTCTTTGGGTATATGGAATACATAAGGTAGAGTTGCATCACCACTTGTAAACTTTGGTGCGCATGCTTCTTATACACCAAGGTATATGTATATATAATTTCATCAAAATGTGTCGGTTATTTTAAAAGATAAGATAATGATTAGAGGTTGAGAGCAAGTGAAATGCCATATATAATAATCATGATAATATTTTGGTTTTTAAGAAATTGGGCAGCAGAATGTAACAAAAATGTATGTCAAAACTTTAGGGAAACATTCCTCATAGATGTAGAACAAAAAACGATAATATGAACATTGGTCTGGATTACTTTATTTCCTTTTAGAGCTCTTTTTCTACATCTGTACCACACAGCAGAATATTCAAAAACATAAAATCATATGAAATGTCAAAATGTTCTCTGTTAGGATGGATACATCCATCAACCCATGCTATGTATCCCACAGGAAGCTGTCATAATGTTTAGAAGTCTTGCAGAATACGAGCACGAAGACTCTATACCTTCCGTTAATCCATTGATAATATGAGCATCTGAGAACTCGACATTTGAATCTCATTTTACTGTACCTGGAATGAGGTCAGTAAACAGACAGAACTGACACTATATATTTGGTGCTACATCATGCAATGAAGGGAAGCATAACAAATGGACTATGTGATACAGAATGACCACAACATCAGTAAACCTAGGAACTAAGAGTAGTTGCAACACCCCTACCCCATTTAACCAGAGGTAAAAGTGAATGTTTTGCTACTGTACATATTAAGTAACATCTGGGGTTATCTGGCGTTCTTGCTTATCACACCATGTAAGCAAAGTTGCAGACAAATTGTCTAACAAGGAAATAAAGTATTTCTGACTCAGGTTGAGATAATATATTTGCACTCCCTATATGCAGGGAAGTTTTGACATACCTTTTTGTTACATCTGCATCTTTCTTTATAATATTTGTTGCTAATGAATATTAAGCCTATTGTTGCTACACACCAAAATGGTCAACTTCTTGTGATCAACTGGAAACACCAGAGGCCTGGCTAACTTGTACAGCAGTAAAATGTTGCACCTTTTTAAGTGAAAATGCACCACTTAGAAAATTTCCTTATATAAATTGAAGAATAGTAAATAACTCCATAAAAGTTTCTGGATACAGAATACATATTGTACAGAAATGATTAATAGCAACACAAACAAAAGCTTTAAAATACTTACATTGTTTTAACTGATATGAAATATTTTCAAAAGAAAAATGAAACAAAGAAACAAGTTGTACAAATTTGTTTCTTGCAACAGTAAATTTTAAAAAATTACATGTATGTGTAAGGAAGAAAAGAGGAATGAACTCATAGACACAATCAGAAGTGAAGACTTATCAGATGAAATATAATATTTTTATACTGCTTGATATCGATTCCCGGTACCTACTTAGGAATTTTTAGGTACATCAGAAATGGGCTCCCAGCCTCTTAAGTACAATTGAGAAGCTGCCTGTTGGAGAGGTGGCAATTTTTGATCATGAAAACTGCTGATAGGCGACCTGCGGAGTGCCGGCATACTGATCACATGCCCTCCTGCAAAATTGCCCTTTATCAATGACGTCGTAAAATGGAGGTAGAGGAAGCAGAGGTCACTGCAGCAGGCCTAGGCTAGCCCCAGGCTGTAGTCCCAAATGAGAAGAAGAAGATTGCCCAATGTCTCAAAATATTCTTAATATACTCATATATATTTAAATATGTGTGCACTAACATTAACAATTGGTCTAGAACTAATAATGTAATACAAATAGGAAAACACACACAAATGAAATAATATTTAGGTGTAAAACATACTGAAGAAAATGTTTTCAACTAATTGTATACTATTGTTATTATTTATATTTGCTCTTTAAATAATTTTTTATTAATGGCACTTTTGTTGCTGCACATTAAGCATGCAAGTCTTTATCATACCACATACACATTGTTTGCGACCTTATTTTCTGTTCTGTGGAGTGACAAATTATCTATTGTCTTTTTAATTTTTTTGGCAGAATGTTTATACCTCAACAAGAATGTCACCACACAAAATTGAAATAGAATATAGGAAGGGAATCAGGAGGGATGTATTTAGGTTCAGGAAGTTCTATGAAGGAGACGTAAGAATGAGGAGTTCAGCACATTTATTTAGGAAATACATCTGTGAAATGTTTTTGAGAGTCAAAGTTGTCATCACCATTATCAATACCATTATAAAATAACAAATGCCTCTTTTTTAATGGTGGAGAACCAGGGTGCTTGTCCGGTACAATTTCTTTCATTGTCATAAAAACTGAAATTATCACTCTCACTACAGATATAATTCATCAGCACTACATTGCACTCTGCAAGATATGCTATATTATCTTACATCATCTACACCTGTCTTTAAAATATAACTGGAACAACTTGCCATTTTCAACCATCAGAACACCACTATGACACAAGAACTGTCAGTGTTACTTTCAAACATAAAATGCCACCCAATTGTAAGCCAGAAATCCCTTGTAACAATACCCAAGAAAGGTCAAAGCTGTCACTTTTCAAGGGTTTGCTTCCCTCACCGTGAGCTGTTGCCAAAATAAGTATATTTTGATTTTAAGCCAGCCGATCAGATCAGTGCTAGCAGTCTTGAACTGGATTTAAAGAAGCTGACCAATTGGCTCTGGCATTATTTATTTAAAGGCTACCACATGGCATCAAGAGGGATAAATAGATACTATTCCTCTTCCTCTCAAGATTAAAACACATGGCAATTTATACATCAGCATGTAATTAGCTCATACAGTGGATATGTAAGTAATGCTGCAAGTGTATATTGGCTACTTTTGCCTTGAATATCCAGCATTATTGTACATAAATGTAATGCAGATTGCTTCAAATGAAATGATAAATAGTAAAGTTAATAATGCAACTTACCCTCGTAAATTTTTATTGATTTGAATTATTTACAGATGCTTTTTAATATCTCAGATCGTCAACATTCCATTCAATTCAGTATGTGAAATGGCCAATAAATTTTGTACAGAGGCCACTTGTCTCAGGTTTGAGGTTCTTTTTATGTGTCATAAATCTACGACATGGGACCCACGGTTTTACTTACTTCCCTTTTGAAGGAAGCCAAGGATTTTTACAGCAGAAAAAAATCCATCGACCCTGGCCAGTATTCAACTTGCTATATTTGATCTATGAGGCAAATATGACCCTCAAAAAAGGAAAAATACTTTGTCAAGTTATTTTGTAGAGTGAACAAATAGTTTATATATTTATATTGTAAACTATTGTTTTACCAGAATAATTATTTTTTGAGCTTTTGTTCCTTGGTCCTTTGATATATACTTCCATTATATTACAGTATGACTTCTACTGTGGTAGATAAACTCTTCAGGTTAAGACAGATGTACCTGATTACTCTGAGACACAGATCTATTGGAAGAATTGAAAAAGCATATATTCCTATGAGGTTTTTAAGTCTTTCTTTGTAGATTTGCTCCTTTATAAATATCTACAAAAAGAAATCATATGGATTTAAATCTGAACTTACAGAGTAGCTAAAAGAATGTAAAACAATGGTTCTATCAGTAATTGATAATAAATTAATAGTAAATACTAATAAGGCAGTAGTAGTACATTTGCTTTTTAGTGCAATTTAGTAGAGAAGTTATAAAATGTGCAGAGAAAATTAAATTTCTAATCTAACAAAAAAACATAATTTGTTACAGGCTAGTTTTAAATAATGTTAGTACCAATACCATTAGGAATGGTATTTTGCATATGTTCATTCTATCCTTAGATATTGTGACCTTTCCTGGGACAATTCTGCTCCATTTAAATAGCTATTTCTGATTCAGAAAACGATTATAAGAATAATCTTAGGTTTACATTGAAAAGGAACAAGCAAGTCAGCTTTTAGAAAACTCGCAAATATTACCCCTTCTTTGTACCTATATTTATGTGTCATTATTCACAAAAACAAATATTATGGGCAAAAGCAATCATTTTACAAATAACATGAGTATAAACTTCTATAACACTACACAAAGAATTACTAATATATAAAAAGACACAATCCTAAAATGAGTCAAAAAGGGTAATATATATAAATTGTATAATAAATTGCCTACTTTCATAAAATCAAGAGAAAAACAGCCATAATTTAAACCCTAAATAATGACTCACTGGGTGAAACAAAGCTTTTACTCTATAGATGAATACATACTAACTAGTTTTAGAGCTTTAATAAGCAAACAGTATGTAATTTTTTCCCCTTTTCTTGAATATTGTATGAAAGCTTCATTGTAATAACTTGTTCTACATCATTAGCACTCAAAGCAATGATGATTTGCAGGACTAAATAAATGAATTAACAAATACAAGGGAATATATGTTTTAATGATTACTGTAGTTCTTTTTGAAGAAATGCTTCCTTTTCTTGAATATTGTATGAGAGCTTCATTATAATAACTTATTCTATATCATTAGCACTCTAAGCAATGTATTATTTGCAGGACTAAATAAATAGTAACAAATATAAGGAAATATATGTTTAATGGCCACAGTAGACCTTTTTGAAGAAATGGTAAAAAGCGCACATTAAATATCATCTGCTTGACATTTGAAATGCATATGAATAATGGTTAAATTGTTTTCGCAAGCATTTCAGACAAAATTTGTGAAAACTTTTGCTTTGGACCATCAAATAGCAACCAATTGCTATAATAATTTTCTGATGTACTAGATATGTTTATATTGCCATTGATAGCAGAGCAGATTTGTGAACTGGGGCTGGGGTTCAATTTGGTCCAGGGCCATTCTCCCAAACGGATTTTTTCCAGGTTTTCCTCATCATAAATGACAAATTCTAGAAGCTGCACTAAATTTGCTGAAAGGCTTCCCTAAAAAATATCATTTCTTAATTTATCATTTCCTCTGATGTATAATCCTCTGCAGCAAAAACAGGCATTGAACACTATCACTCCAAGAATTGGTTCTTCATATTTTCTGTTATATAATATTGAATGAATCTCATCGACTACTTTTGAGATATTTCATACAGAAAGGATAATTTATTATTGCGGAACGTGTTAGCCTACACCACTTTTAGGCGTTATACATTGGTTTTAGAAGCGCGCATTTAGTCTTTTTAACCACTGCTACACTGCTGTAATAGTTTGTCACTTGTCTGAGTAGGGCATTCGGTCCCCCTTATCATCCAATTTACATTGCAGTCATAAGTAGATCGCCAAAGGTGACCGAGGTCGTTAAGGCGCGGATTTGTGAGCGGGATGTCTGGGGCTCGATTCCCGTAAGGACTGTCTTTACTGACAGATTTTATTTCCCCAGGTTTTCCTCAATTCTCATAAATTGCAAATGCCAAGGAGGTAACCTTAAACTTAGGCCTAGAACGTTTCCTTTCTTTTAAATATTAATAGTAATTACAAAAGTAAAAAAGGATAATACACCAGGATAAAGTCACACTTGTAATCGGTATATTTCCAACTCGAGCTTGTCTTCTTGCCATAGAAGAGCTCAACGAGTTCGAAATATAGCGATTTCAAGTGTGACTTTATCTTGGTGTATTATCCTTTTTTACTTTTATATTTACTGTTAATTTGTTTGTTAATAGTGTTACTTTATTTTTATTTTATATATAAATAATCTTTCCCAATTTATCCTTTCAATTTATGTACCATATCATGTGTCCACCGACCATGGTGCCTCAGTAGTAGTAGTGGTAAAAACGGCATTAAACAATATTGTTTGTTTTGTGTTAATGCAGAAGCACGTGGTTCCAGCATGATGGAGCCCCACCACACTTCATCATTGATATGTATGCACACATTTAGTCGCAAAATCTCGGGAACGTTAGAGAGGAATTGGCCTGCGCGATCGCGATTTAACGAATTTTAATCATTTGGGGGGCAAAAATATTGTCCAACTTATACCAGTTGAAAACCCAGCGCAATTTATTGGCCAAATAAAACTAGATATAATTGTTTAAACTTGTACAAAATTGTGAGGAAACGCAGAAAATTGAATTTCATCTGCACAACGTTATATTGGAAGACAGACTACCTGATTCATAGCATGTTAACTCGTCACCAATGTTAGTAAATAAAATCCAAAACATTTGCTTACTGACACTTTCAGTGGTGGGAGCTTGACATGAGACAAAATTCAAATGTTAAAACATTTTATATGAGATACCGAACAAATGTATGCAAAGACATTATATGAAGCCACAATATTGGCATCACTCACTATAAAGTTATTATAGAATCATATAGAATACATTCATGCATTTCCCAATAAATTGCCGATATTGGTAAGTCATTTTCGGCTAATAGAGAGGATGTGTCCTCCATATACAAAAATATTTCATCATGTAATAATGCCTTCTTTCGATTTAATTTGAAAAACAGCTGTGTTTTAGCCTATATAATTTAAGTTAACAAAATTCAGTAGCGAATACAACAAATAGCATCTGCTGATAAAAATGCATTTTTTCCATCATGTTGGTCATAGATAATGTCTGTTAGTGGCACTATAAAGTTATTATAGAATCATATAGAATACATTCATGCATTTACCAATAAATTGCCGACATTGGTAAGTCAGATTCGGCTAATAGAGAGGATGTATCCCGCATATACAAAAATATTTTCATCATGTAATATTGCCTTCTTTCGATTTATTTGAAAAACAGCTGTGTTTTAGCTATATAATTTAAGTTAACAAACTTCAGTAGCGAATACAGTAAATAACATCTGCTGAAAAAATGCATTTTTTTTTTCATCAGGATGGTCATAGATAAATGTCTATTAGTGGTATGTTATTTTGGCCATTGCATTGCTTATTTTGTGTTATTCTGAATTGTTGACCGTACTTTTGCAAGCTAGTTGTGCGAGTGATACAGAACGCATTTAAGGACATTTTTATATATGATGTAGTGCATGTCAGTACCGAAAACTGTAATTTTTTTAATATTGCAGTAACGAACTGAAGTTTTTTTAACCAAACACATTTTACTTGTCAATTCATAATTTTGTAGGTTAGGCACTTAACCTTTCATATTGTGTAACTGTTTAGAAGGGCCACTCCACATACGTTAAGAAATCCTTTTATTCGAGATGGTTGTAATAAATTGATCATTTAAGAACTGGTTTATATTTTGGTGACTGTAATTGATCACATTATTGCAGAAATACATTAAATGGAAGTTGTTTATATTACATTTTTTATCATTCAGCCCCTCCCCTCCATTTTGTTGGAAGTTTAAAATGGAAATTATTGTTACCTTATGGATTCACCACCCAACCAAATTACGCACATATGAGTGAAACTTCCATATGTTGAATTTAGTTATTTATACCCAATGGAATTACAAAAACAGTGGCATCATCAGGATTTAAAATTATAGAGAAAGTTAAATACAGTAATAATTGTCATATGTTACAATTTATAACATTGCATTAAATTATATGCATAGTGTTTAGATGTGGTGGACTCCTCCTTTTCCATCTTGTCCTAATACATAAAACATAAACCAAGTACAGATAGTATCTTTACTAAGAACAATGAACTTTAAAACTAACTTTGCATTCAAAACTTTATTTGCAAATATTCACTCATACAAAATGGCATATGAGGTGGCAGAATTAGTTTTACTGTTTTTTTCTTAAATTAATTCATTACTGTGGGAGATAATTATAAAACTTATTACCAAGATCAGATACCCCAGGAAGACTTGCTATAATTCAATGAAAAGTAAAGTGTAATATATATATTAACATTTAAAAAAAGTTGAGTTGAAATTGTAACATACATCACTAATATTTTAATAAATTTCAAGAGCCATAGCTCCCATCGTTATTTCCTGGTCGACTGTCGGCCTCGCTCCTCGTAGTGGATGATTTGTCTCTGGTGGAGGTTAAATGAACCTCTGTATTAGTATATCACTTGGTAGGATTTCAATATTAAAAACTTTATGCTTGTTCTTCCAAATATAATTTTTTCCCAGACTATAAGTTCAATTTTTCCTTTAATATTTTTAAGTAGTTTGGGGTTTTTATTAATGCCATGTTTTTCTTTCCAAAAATGCCAGGCCACTACCGATTTTTCTTCATGTCTTTGGTTTATATTCCTAATTTGCTCTTTAGCTCTTGTTTTTATATTTCTTTTGGTCCTTTCCAATATAAATTCACTGTTACAATATATTTTATTTAATATATATATATTGGTAAATTCATCAATGTTTTTACTTTCTTTTCGGTAATATTAAGATCTATTTAGATATACTAATTTTAAAGTATCAAATGGCAATGCTTTAGACAGCATTCAAAATGCATAAAACAAATGACTGAATTTTGAAGATATATGCTCTACATGGTGATCCCATGACAAATTGGAGTGGATCCATATACCTATAAATTTTTTGTGCTCTACTTGTATTGTGGTTTAAAATGATCTGAACACAATCACTATGATTTTGCTTAATGAAATGCATAAATAAAATTTTGTTGACATTTAATTTCAGTTTATTCATTAACCCATTGTTCCAGTCTGTTTGAAATCTGTATACTTTTTAATTGCAAGTCACTTTTATTGGTGTCATTACGTATGATATTTGTGTTGTCAGCAAATAACTTAGTTTTGGTTTGAGAAAGTTTATTTATATATTAAAGGAAAAGCACAGGAAGAGTTGGTCCTTGATGTACACCATTTTTATAATGGAATTTGGTTTCACAGAATTAATTTCAATGACTTGCACTCTGTTGCTTCAATAAGAAATAAACCAATGTTTTGCTATTCTTATATCAAGGTGATCTAGTTTGTTAATTAGGATTTCATGACTTACTGTGTCAAATACTTTACTTAGATGTTGGTCCTGGTGGTGTAGTGGTAACCATACTTGCCTCTTAAACCCAAGATTGTGGGTTCAAACCCGGCCAGGATCAATGGTTTTTTTTGGGGCGTAAAAATCCTAAGTATGGCTTCCTTTGAAAGGGAAGTAAAGCAGTGGGTCCCATGTAATACATTTACGGCACGAAAAAGAACCTCAAGCCTGAAAGAAGAGGCCTATGAGCAAAATTTGTTGGCCATTATACCCCGAATAGAATGGGGTGCTAATGACCTGTGAAGTTAAAATGAGTGTCTATAAATAAATCAAACAAACCAAAATTTACTTAGATCCAGGAAAATGCCCACCACATGCTCCCAATTATCTTTAGCTTGAAAAATTAACCCATTAAAGGATTATAATGCATTAATTATTCTTTTACCCTTTCTAAAATGAAATTGAGATTTTGGCAGCATTTTATTAGATTCTAGAGTATGTGTCCGTGCTTTTCTCAAGTATTTTAGAGAATTCTGGTAACTGAGTAATAGGCAAGAAGTTTTCAACATTTTTTCTTTCACCTGTTTTGAATATGGGTCAAATCTTTGCTATGTTAAATATTTCTGGAAATTTAACTGTGGAGAGTGATGAATTACAAATGTCAACAATTGGTTTCATTAATAACACTGCTAATCTTTTAACAATATCTGGTATACCATCAATACCACATGCAAAGTTCTTTTAGATTAAAAATTACTTTCACAATTTCTTGTGGGGTTATAGGTGTTAAGAAAATTTTGTTGTTTCTTTCTGGTGATGGTAGCTTGTTTGCTGATTATATGATGTTCAATTTCCTAAATTTCCTGTAACATTTGCAGAATAAGTGTTAAACATTGCTGAACATCATGGTATATATGACTAACATATGAGATTATTTAAGTTTCATATTCTTTTGGGTTTGGGATTTTCCCCACTTCTTTTCTTACAATTTGCCACATTGTTATTCTTCTATTTTCTGCTGCTGCAGTGAAACTACGTTTGTAACTCAATTTTTCCTTGTGTATAACTTTGTTTAAAATATTACTGCAAGTATTATGGTATTTAAGATGAAGATCATTTGTAAGTTTAAAAAGTTTACATAATGCTCTTTTCCTCTTACAGGAAATTATAATTCCCCTTATTTACTTTTTCAAATCTTTTAGGTGATACATATTTTTAATGCCAAAATAATATTTTATAAAATTCATGAATTTCAGTGATTTTTCAACTACTTCATGTTTGCTCATTACATCATTCCGGTTTTTATTCTGAAGGTGTTTAAAATAATATTTTATAAACTAATGCTTCTTTTGTAACTAACATACTTATTAGAGTATGCAATGATAATTTTTCAATACATGTAGTTGAAGAAAAATTCCATTATGATCCGAAATACCCAAGTTATGCAGAAAACATCCACTGTCAACTATTGTTTGTGCTGTTAATGTTATATGAGTGGCAGTTTTGGTAGTTTCAATCAAATTTTAGGAAAAAGGTAATATTTGAAATTCAGACACAGGGCTCTCATGTTAGGAAGTTTGTGTTTAAAATTAGCATATAGGATTAGTGGCCTACCCTTTTTGGTATATATTTAAAAATATTTCACATTGTTCAAGGAAAGTTTTCAACAATCTCATGCAGTTTTAAATATGAACTACTATTATCCAGAATTTAAAACATTTTATATCTGCTCAAATGACTTTTCTAGGTTTAGGAAGTTTGTTAATAACCAGTCATTGTGAGCAATCAGTGCATTCCACAGCAATGACTATAACATACACACAAACATGGAAGGGGCAGTATCTTTAATTTCCTAAGTATTTGTTTATTTGTAGTTGGTATAGGTGCTCATTTAATAATTCTTGTCATTCTTTATTGTAATTTAACATTTTCTAATCTTTTGGATACTGATCCTATGAAATAATATTATGAGTTGTACATAACCAAAATATATTTATCTAAAATCTTAGAATGGAATTGTCTTATTTATTACTCTAAAAACTAATATAATTTATCGAGCTCTTTTATCAAGTTTAACATATTCATCTTCCATAAAAAATTTGTGTTAATCCAGACATTTTGTGTGTGTGTGTGTGTGTGTGTGTGCGCATGCGTGAGCCCCTTTTTTATTGTCCTTGGCAGTAATTTTAACTTTTCTGATAAAGTGCATCAGGATAGTCTACAGTCATTCTTATTTTATATTTGTTTTAGGTATTTTGCACTGATTCAAATATACAGATAGATGTGTATTTTGTCGTCTGTAGTTAATGGATTACAACATGGATGGGTACATTTGTTATTATGTCTCCATATTTAGCTATTGTCAGCAAACCTCATGCTGTAATGTTTGCTTGTATTTGTGAATTTTATTACAAACACTGTTGTATTTTCTTCTTTTCTTTCTTTTGCAGTATTAGAGAATAATATGTAAATGAAATGATTTTGAGAAAATGGATATCCAACGAAAGATAAAGGAAGAACCAAAGGACCCTGACACAATTTCATTTCAGTTGAAAAAATTGGAAACTCGGGAGGAACATTCTAATGGTGCGGCTCATGAACCTGAGTTAAAGGTAATATCATGACTTCAGATTTAAAAATACTTGATATTCATAGAAAGCTTGGTGTACTTCCAGTTCTAAGAGTGCCAATATAGGATTTTAATGTACATGTATATGTAAATCTTTGTCTGCCTATGCACCTAAAAATATCACTAGTAACATTTGTGCTAAAATTAGTACTATATAAATAACTCTTTTACTGCTTTCATCATTTTCTAGAATATCAGCTATAATTTCATTCTAATGATCACAGTCTTTATGTAACATTATCCTCCATGTTATTTAGCACTGGTTGGTGCATTCTTCATGCAGTATTATAATAGTAATAGTTGCTCTGGAATCACAGAAAATAATTGCTTTTTGAAAGGAAAATTTAATATAATATATTTTAAATCATTCGAGAGAAAACTTAAATTTCTCCATCAAAGCTTGACATACCGTAACCTAACAGTTCATAAAATGAAGAAGTTGACATGTAGCATGAGCACCCGCTCCATTTTGATTGGCCATTAGTGAACCCATCAGCAAAACTAAAGAGCCATTAAAATATTATATAATTAGAATAATCACAGTGAAATAAATAACATACTTATTAATATGTTATGATTAGTTGAACTAAATACTTAAAGCTTCTCTAATGTACATTTTGGTAGAACATGTTTGGTAGACCTTTGTCCACATTGTCAGCTACTAGTTGACTGTCAGAAGGGTTATCCCCATCTGGCTCTGGTGGAAACCTAATGATCCGGCAATTAGTGTTTTCTTCTACAGGGATATCAAAGTTCATTAGGCGATTTTTAAACTTATAGATATAATTTTTTTTTTGAGCTGTATGCCTGTCTACTGCCTTTAACGATTGAATATTTTCTTCAATTTCATGATTTTTTGTCCAAATATGAGCTGCTACAATGGATTTCTCTATTTGCATATACTTCTTGTTCCTATCATCTCTTTCCATCAGATACCAATATTTATTTTTGTTTTTCCAATCTATATTTTATTGCAGTCTGTGTAATTTTCCAATAGTTTTCTGGTTTCTTTTCTTTCTTTTTTTTATGTTATACTAATGCCTAGGTGCCTGTTTAATGTTAGTATAAGTAGAGATTTTTCAATTTTGTTATCACTACACATAAATTTCAGAAATCTTAATTATGCTAACATTATGTTTGAACCTAGGAATAATTTTAGCATTAAAATGTTTTAAGAGACACTGGGATTAAGTTTTTGGCCAAAATTGGTCAAAAAAATCGAAAATTGCAAATGGTTCCTTGAATCTTTGGGCATCCACAGAAAGTTAACATTTACATGCCTCCTTCCTCCCTTTGGGCTCTGCAGCCATTTAAAGAACTCTGCATGTCCTTTTCAACCTGCCGCACCTCATTACAGAAGTGTTAATGAGGTACAAAAATGTACTGTCTGATGGAGACACACGGACTTACTGGCACCTAAATGAAGGAATGGTACATGGTGCTGATATGGAAATAGTGAAAAAAGAATGTACATTCATATAACAAAGAGGATGACTACAGCTTTCCTGAAGCTAAAGAAAGACACTAATGATACTGGATTGGGGTTTATGGCTGTGGTAAGCTGAAGTTAGAAACTATAAAAACACTAACACTAGCTACTACAGACTGGACATCTAGAAGCTTCTGCCATGAAAAAATGCCATGTGTCTTACATTTTACCATTACAGACCAGAAACCATAACATCAGAAGTGCCCTATAGAGACAGACTCTTGGTGTTTCTATAATATGAGCATAGCTGTCAGTAAGACTCTGCAGAGCCATGGCAAGATGTCTATTCAGTTTGATATTAGTATGGTTAGGAGTATTCTCCCCATCTATCAGAGACTAGCTTGCACTCTTACTACTGCCTTGCTGTGCTCATGGATGTACAAAACATTCAAATAAAAGTGTTCATTTACTCATTTGGAAAACTATCCTAAATAAATTTTTATTTCAAATAAGGAGCTGAAAATTGGAGCATTAAAATGCTGTTTCTTGTTTTAATAAGGGCTGTTCACCTTCTCAGGAGATGAGATCTGTGGTAAGGGGGTTAATGAATGAATGAATGAATGAATACTGTTTAACACCCATTTTTGCTACAGAGGCACCACAGGTGATGGACACTGATGATAAATGAGATGAAATGATATATTGGGAAAGGATTTATTTTTTTAAGGAAGGAATCATTCCAGATGTAAGTTTAGGGTACATTCCCAGCATTTGCCATTTATGAGGAATGAGGAAACTTTAGTAAGGGAGGACGGTCCTGGCAGTTTTCCAACCCAGACCATGAGACTGTGCCTTAACGACCTTGGCCACCCATGGTGGTGGTGGTAAGGGGGTTAGGAACGTTTATCAGCTGCTTCAAAGATCAGTTAGATTTGGGATATGACTCAGTTCTATGAGGGCATGAGGTCAGCTGCCAAGCAGGAAAGAATCTGCAGGTGCCAAAAGTAGCACAACAGCACAGAAAGACCAAAGGGAAGTACAGACAAACAGAACTATAAATCAGTAGGAATCTATTATGCAAAATATCAGCATCCTTAATGCATTTTTCTTAAAACTTCTTTTCCATATATTTAAAATATTCCATTTGTTTGTTTTTGTTTAAATTCAATTAAAATTTCCCAGAATGTGCAGAAGTATTCATTATAATGTGGTATTATATAACATATGATCTTACAATAATAAAAATTTCAATTTTTTTAGAAAAAAAAATAGTCAATTTTAATGATAAAAATTTCTTATAGATAAAAAAAAATTATTATAGTTCACTCACAAAATTTATTTAAAATGTCTCTTCATACAATTTATGTATGAGATTCAAAACTCCAGTTGCAAAAAATGGCAGCTAATTTTATGAACTCATGAATGCTTCTGACATTTTGATTATGTAACATATTTAGATAATAAAATTTATGAAATAATTTATAGGTAGGAAAATATTCATGAATATTTAAAATAAAATATATATTGAAAAAACAAAAAGACACATTAGTACTCCAGGGAAAGAGCATGACAGGAACATAAAAGTATAAGCAAACAGAGAAGTGACTGTGGCAGCTCATTTTAGGACAGAAACTCATAAAATTAAGAAAAAAATTGCTAATAGTAGTAGAAAGGCATACAGAATTTAAAACATAGAAAAAATAACCGTCAATTCAACTATCAACTAATGAACTTTTATATCGAGGAAGATGAAAACAATTTCAGGTTCATCAGATGTTCACCAGAGGTAGGTTCTCTAAGAATGTTGACAACTTTTCCAACAGTCAGCAAGTAACTTGGAAAACATGTTCTAACAAACAGGTTAGCAAAGCTGAAGGAGTGTTTGACTCGACTCATCTTAATATATTAAAACATATATATGGGGTCATTGTTTATGTGTGTATATATATATAGAATAGGATAAATACTTAGATAAAGTCACACTTGAAATTGCTATATTTCAAGTGTGACTTTATCTAAGTGTTTATCCTATTCTACTTTTATTATTACTGTTAATTTGTTACATTGTTTTAAATGATAAAACACTAAGATAAAGTCACATTTGACATCTCTATATTTCGAACTCATTAAGTTCTTCTATGGCAAGAAGACAAGTAAAGGTGATAAAAATAAATATTGAGTATGGAAGGTTATGCATGGAAACAGATGACACTAGAAATGAGAGTGTGGGGGGAAAATAAATTAATATGTAAGATTTAAACCAGGTGGTATACGTGCTTTATGTAAAAATATAGCTGCCATTTCTCTATATCTGAGTAACTTTCAGAGCATGTTATAGGTAAAGCATCAATAAGTGTTAGAATAAAAGCATCATCAAAATCCTTACTGTGAGATAAGGCATGCTGGGCAACTGGCAAGGGATACATGGTTTTAACAGAACGTCTATGATTGTTCACACGTGGCAAAATGACAGTAGAAGTTAAATCAATATAAAAAGCTTTATAAAGCTTACAAGATAACATATACGACATTCTTGGAAGAACAGGTAGCAAACGAAGAAGTATTCAATTCTCTGGATAAATTAGAGCTGTGGAATAAATGGCATGGCATAATTAGCGCACAGGTTTTACATTTATGGCATTGGCAAGGATATGAGCCGGTAAAGGGAAAAGGTATATTTGGAGGAGATAGGTTTTGGCGAAATATACTTTCGGTTGAATCTGTCGTCTTAACACTCTTCATGCTTTACTAACCTTAAATATATACATTAAAATTCGTAATGTTACGTAATGTATCCATATTGACCAAAACTTAAGTCTTGTTCCAATATGGCTTGAAGAGTGATGAAGAGTGTTAAGACAACAGATTCAATTCACATGAGCTTCACTGTGTTAGTTCCATATAAAAACTTTTTTAAAGATTTACAATTTTTAAAAAATTTTGATACTTTGGGTGTTCATTCAGAAACATCTTCTTAAACTATCGCAGTTATATTTACAATATTTAAGAGTAAGTATTCCTATTCAGTTTACAGCAACTTTCTTCCATAACTTTTCCCTGCCATTCTTAGCATTAGCTTCTGACTTAGCATCTATTTTCAGTTTACCTAGTCCATCTAAATTTTACTCCGGTACTGCCTACCAGCAGCCCAAGAGCAAATGTACCCCTTGTACTTCTCCTATTGGTAATAGTATGGTTGTTAATTTATCTTCTATTATGCTGAAGCTGATTAATTGCTTTTACAAAAAGGATGATCTTTTGCCCCAACTCCCAAATTGAATCTCCTTAAATTTGTTTCAGATGGCGTTAAATTTTGTATTGATTTAAGATGGTGTTACTATTGGCATACTAAATCTTCAAAGCCTACTTCAAATGTTACTCCTTGCCTTCTCAAGTTTTGTGCTCCCTCCAAACTTGAACCTCCTTCTTTACCTTCTAGCCATCCTTTAGAAATATTTACTAACCGATTTTTAACTTTAATTAGTGATTCTAAATTTCTAGATAAGATCACCCCAAATGATAACTTTACGTGAGAAATCAGCACTTATAAGGTTATCTAATAATCCTAATGTTATTATTCTTCCAGCTGATAATGATCCTCAGTAGTCCTATAGGACATTTCTTCTTACAATGCTGAAGCTTATCGATAGCTTGAAGATTTCACTTATTATAAACTATTGTCTTCCGACTCTACAGTCAAGTTGAATGAAGAAATAGCTTCTTTTATTGCTTCTTCTGGTACTTCTGAAGGACTTAGCTCCCAAGATATCATTCTATTTACTCCTCATGCTCCTCGATGTCCCACCATATATTTTCTCCCTAAAATTCATAAAAAGAACTGTCCAGGCCGCTTGTTAGTAGCTTTCCCCTACTGAAAGTATTTTGGCTCTAGTAGATTGTTGGTTATAGCCATTTGTTAAGTCTAGGCCATCCTATATCAAAGATTCCTTCCATTTTTTGAGTTTACTAAAGAAAGTTGACCCTTTGGCACATTCTAATATACTTCTGGCCTCTATCAATGTGACTTGACTCTATACTAACATGCCCTATCATGAAGGATTAGCTGCTGTTAGACATTTCTGGGACTCTCGAGCACCTCTTCATATCCCATTCACAGATTTCATTTGTCATCTTGCTTATCTGGTCCTCACTTGTAATGCATTTAGTTTTGATAATATTATCTACAAATTAAAGGTACCTGCGATGGGCACCAGAATGGCACCGTCTTATGCCAATCTTTTTATGGCTCACCTAGAGGAGGAATTTCTTAAGTCAAAACCTTTGGCACCATTATTATGCTTAAGATATATTGATATATTCCCACTTTGGGCTCATGACTTGGAATCTCTTGATCAGTTCCTTACTAATCTTAACTCTAAATTTTCACATTTTTACTGTTACAAATGTTCACTATATTTTATATAAATTTTCGGTTAAGTTCACGTCTTGTGTCTCTTCCAATGCTTCTACATTCCTAGATATTGATATTTCTTTATGTCTGTGCACATTAAGCCTACCAATTTACAACAGTATCTTCATTTTGATAGATGTCATCCCTTGCATACCAAAAGTTCTATTCCTTTTTCTCTTTCATTCCATGGTCATCGTCTTTGTAACAACTTTTTATCTCTTGACGTATATTAAAAACCTAGCTCTAAAGTTCCAAGACCAAAATTATCCTTTCTCTTTTTTAAAATCCCATATAATCCCAGTGCACAAAACTTTCCCAATGCAAACCTAAAACTTCTAATAAGAACTTCATTAACCTTGTTACTACTTATGTGCATGGAATTGAAAGCATCAGACCTATTTTGAAAGAATGTCACGATACTTTGTTAATGCACCCATCTTTATATGATTTTTCTAAATTTGTACCCCGCCTTACTTTTAGAATATCCCTTAACCTTAAAAGTATATTTTGCTGAAACTTATCTCCTCCGAATTTACCTCGTCCCTTTGCTGGCTCATACCCTTGCCAGCACCCTAAAAGCAAAACCTGTGTGATAATTATGCCATGCTATTCATTCCACAGACCTAATTTATCCAGAGAATTAACATTTCTTCATTTGCTACCTGATCTTCCAAGAACGTCGTATATATGTTATCTTGTAAGCTATATAAAGCTTTTTATATTGGTTTAACTTCTACTGTTGTTTCGTCACATATGAACAATCATAGACGTTCTGTTAAAACCAAGTCTCCCTTGACGGTTGCCCTACATGCCTTATCTGACCATAAGGATTTTGATGATGCTTTTATTCTAACACTTATTGATGCTTTACCTACAACATGCTCTGAAAGTTACTCAGATATAGAGAAATGGCAGCTATATTTTTACATAAAGCACGTATACCACCTGGTTTAACTCTTACATATTAATGTATTTTCCCCTCACACTCTGATTTCTAGTTTCATCTGTGTCCATGTGTAACGTTACCTTCGATACTCAATATTTACTTTTATCACCTTGACTTGTCTTCTTGCCATAGAAGAACTCAACGAGTTTGAAATTAGAGATTTCAAGTGTGACTTTATCTTAATGTTTTATCCTTTTGTACTTTTATAATTACTGTTAATTTGTTACATATATATGTGTGTATATATACATATATTTACACACACACACACACACACACACACACATATATATATATATATATATATATATATATATATATAATTAATAGTTTCTCATGTACTATATTTTTATAGTTTCTGTAGCATTTGTTTTATAAATTACATTTTCTTCACCTGATGGCATGTATATATATTTTTATTAAGTATCTTTTAAGTTGTATAATACATATGTGAAGCCAAACCATTTTAGGAGGAAATGATCTCATGTTAAAGCACATTATTTTGACCTATTTTGCATTTATACTTGTTTAAGGTTCTTATTCTAAATTCTTCCTATCCCATTTCCCATATTCCCTACTTTATTTGCAGTCGGTTTTTGTTTTTACCTTACTGAATTGTGCCATTTTTTTGAGCAATTTAGAGTTGTAGAAGTCTTGATAATAGCTCTGTATTTTCTGTTTGTATTTCTTTTGCAGCTTCAGAGAATAATACTTGAAAGCAAAGTAGATACTAAAGTGGAGATTAAAGAAGAACCATTTAACTGTAATAAATATTCAATTGAGTTCAAACAAGAAACTAAGGAGGAAGGTGCTGATTATGGCAATGTGTTAAAGCATGAGGTAAACATAAGCAGTATTTACATTTAAACACATAGCAACACAAAGAAAAAGGCTTTCTTTTTATACTTACAAGTTATGAATCCAACATATATGTACACAAACAGAAACTATTTGTAGATTATTTAGCTGAAGTTTGGGCTAGAATTGATCTTATATAAATCACTTTGTTTTGTACTGCTTCCATCATTCTTGGTTTTATATATATAAAAGAAAAATAAAAATAAAATAACAGTATTAACAATGTAACAAATTAACAGTAATTATAATAGTACAAAAGGATAAAACACTAAGAAAAAGTGACACTTGAGATCGCAATTATATATAATTATTGTACTATTATAATTACTCTTAATTTATTTATATATATATTTATTGTAGTAATCACTGATGAAGAGTTGAAGTCCTTATGCAATACAACACCCATTCATGGAACACATACAACATTGAAAAATTATTTATATCTAATATGTAGCATGTGCTGTAAACTTATATGGCTGTAAGCACAGTGTATCTGTACATGTGTGTCATAGGTAATTCTTTGTTCTCTTGCTTGATCACTTTCCACACTATTATTTTATTTAAGGTAGTTTTGAATAGCTGTAATTTTCACAGTGAAATATAGTACAATATAACAAATTATTATTGAGGAAATCACTTAAATTTCACTAATTTTGTTCTACTTACTTGGACATGTTTCAATGGCTGTTGCCTTCATCTTCAGCATGATTCAACTGTCTGCTTCCCAGCATGGAATTAAGATGTCCCTCTGTGGATTTTACGAACTTGGTGATGAGCTTACTATTGTTTGGAAGATGTACATTAACCAAATTTTCCTTGTTTTTGTTTATGAATATATTTTCCTGCACTGATAATTCTATGGATTTTTTAAGAGTTTTGATTCCTTTTGGAACTTGTGGTTCTTTTGCCAGAAATGGTTTGCTATTGCCGATTGTTCCATGTGTTTATATTTTAAAAACTGGGATCCATAGTAAAACTGTTTCTGATCTGGATTATATAATTAGTTTAATATATCATTGATAATGCATGTTGGTGAATAGCAGTAATTCATTAGTACTTTGTAGTGCTACTTTACAGTGACTTAAGCTAACAAACCTTTTATTTATGTTAGGTGTATATAGTGGATTTTCTAAAGCGCTGTGATGGCAATTAAAATTGTTAGCATACTGTCCCAAATGTATATATTGAGAGAATTTTTTACAGTATATTTCAAAGCCTGCTTCTCCATTTTTATACTATACGCCTGTATCAGTAGCATAATAGTAGTTTAGTGTACAAAGTGCCATCGATCTTAATACTTCAGGTAAGTCCATATTTAGTTTCATGCTAATTTCTATATATTCTAAATGATCTGTAGAGATAATGTCAATTTTACTACTTATTTTTAAAATTTTGTCTATGTCTTCTATTTGTATGTAATTTTTAAAAGTCTATTGCATTTTTAATTGTGTGCTGTCAGCATTTATTTCTGTTACTTAAATATGGGACAATATCCCACCAAGTGACGTCTTAATAAGAAGTTTATCCGCCACCAGAGACAAACCAAACCAACACGAAGAACAAGGCCGGCAGTCGAACTGGAACTGAAGATGGGAGCAATTCGCTCCAGATACTTAGTTTTCCTCTTTTAAAAACTATTAGTGATGTAAGTGTTTCAAAGTCGACTCAGTTATTCTAAATTTATTTCTGTGTTGATCACTTTTTAATTTCTGTCCCTGTATTGTCATTTTAATATCTAACTATGTTTTAATTTGCAGGTTGTTACTTATGCTCTGCATTGCAGTTTTTACAGCTCCTGTTATTATTCTAAATAACTAAATTCTAATGTAGTTTTAAGTTGATTATTTATTCTGGATATTGTCTCACTTCCATAGAGCAAATTGGGCCTTATGCAGCTTTTGTATCTGTCATTAAGGAGATTTGTGGATCCTTCCCATTTGATGCCTGTTACTCTTCTTAATATGTTGTTCTTATTCACTTTCTTAGTTATATGGGTGTGCAGTAATCCCATCTCCTCATGGTGCACCTGGGTACATTAAGCGCTTTACAGATATTGCAAGTTTTCCAAATTATTAGAGCTCAAATAGACAAGAGCACTTTTAACTCTGCTCTGGAACATTGGTGGCTTACACACAGTAATAAAATGTTAAAAATTAAAATATTATACTTAAACATTAAGTAGATATCTTTGTAATTCATGAAGCTAATATTGACATTGATAACTGAAAATTTCATAATTTTAAAAACTGCAACATATATTGACTCCATAAATATCAACAAGTGGCAAGTAGCATACTAGTAGGAGTCAAAAACTCCCTTTTGAGTAAAACTGCTGCATTGAAAACCAAGAACTCCACAGACTATGCTGAAATCACTTGAACAGAAATATGGTTACAGAGTGCAAAATATACAATAAGTCCCCTGAATAACCACCAACTAAATCTTGACTTAATAGAGGTTAAACAAAATACCCTAATAAAAGGAGACCTGAATGGACGTTCAAAAAACAGTGGGAATAAAATTCCTCCAATGCAGTGGGAAAAACGCTAGAAGAGGTTTAAGAAGCAAATGCAGTCAATTTAATATACAAAAATAATGATCCCAAAACTTTTATTCACTATACTGGGGATTGAAGAAATCTTGACATGTGATTGCCTCTTCTGATATTGCAAATCACACCACGAGAGGAGTATTGGAAGACATAGGTAGCGACCATAGAATCATCATAACTGAAAAACCATCCAGCCACAAATGAGTTATTTAACAGCTAGTCAACTGAAGAGATGGAACTTGCAAAAAGCAGACTGGACAACTTTTCGGAAACTCACTGACAAAAAATTTGAAGATATTGACATGGAGAAAAGTCAGCTAAAACTAATTGATGAAGTTAACAAACAATTCATTAATGCTACCGAAATAACAATACTCAGAGGAAGGGTATTAGGTACAAAACTTTTTGGAATCAAAGTTTATCTGCATTAAAAAGAGACCAAGATAATGCCATAAATATAGCAGAAGCCACAAAAGATCCTAACTTAGTAAGAAATTGGAGAAAGATAACAACATCTCTAAACAGGGAAATAAAAATACTAAGAAGGAGTCATTTAATGAATTTCTGAGTTCCCTTGACTATAGAAGTAATAGAACTAAAGTACATAAATATATTAATACATTAAACAATGTCCCATTTACAAAACAAGAACCTCTTATCATTAACAACAAAGTCCTTACTCATGATAAAGGCATAGTGAACAGATTTGCCACTCACTACAAAATTGCACATAATTGAATTAGGGATAGTGAAAAATTAAACAAAATTTTAAAAAGGCATAAGACCAAGGCACTTACAGACCAATAATAATATCTATCTCATAACAATTTTATAATTCAAGAACTCAACCAAGCATTATTATCTCTTAAGAGCCAAAAGAGCCTTGGACCAGACAAAATTCATAATGAATACATCAAGAATTTAGGGTACAGAGCCAAGAAGATATTACTGAATATATTCAACAAGATCTGGAACAGTAAAGATAGCATTCTTGCTATATGGAAAAAAGGCATAATCATTCCAATTAAGAAGAAAGACAAATCAGCAGGCTAGTTAAATAGTTATAGGCCTATATCCTTAATGTCAGTACTTGCTAAAACAATGGAGAAAATAATCACTACAAGAATAACTGACTATCTGGAATCTCAAAATCTCATTTCAGACCATCAAGAAGGTTTCAGAAAGCAATATTTAATAATCAATCAGGTTTTAAATTTAACACCAGATATTCAAAATGCCTTCTACAAAAAAGAACAATACTTACTCTCTTTGTTGACTTCAGAAATGCCTTTGATAAAGTATGGAGAGAGAAGATTATTTGTAAAATGAGTAATAATGGGATAAGAGGAAACACGTTGATCTATTATCACAAAGGTACATAGCTGTAAAATGGAATAATGTTCTGTTCTAAACGGCATATGACTAAAGTGGGCCTTCCTCAAGGTGCTGTCTCCAGTTAAATTTTTTTTATATTTTCATAGATGACATCAACAAAATATTAGCTGACTTCCCAAAGTAAATGATATGTACATAAAGCCCAATATACTCTATGTAAGTGAGATAATATCCACAATAAACTACCAACTGAAAACTAGATTGGATAGAATACAATCTAGTTCCTTAAGAATAACAACAGGGGCAATTTAAACAATCCAATGGCTAAAATGCAGAGCATAACTAACAATCTGTGAATTAAAATAAAGCTAGATATTAAAACGGTTATGCTGGGACAGAAATAAAAAAGTAATCAACACAGGAATAAAAATGGTTTCAAATTCCTGACAGCAGATACCGATTAAAAACACAACAGACTTTCAAAAATTATATACAGAAAGAAGATTTAGATAATTTTTTAAAAAATAACCACTAAATCTGAATACATTAGTCTCTAAGAAGAAGAATCCACCTGAGGTATTAAAATTGATAGCACTTAGTACACTAAACGATTATTATCCAACTAATTTATGGTGAAGAGTGTATACAGATGAATCTCTTAAAATGGAAAAGCAGGCTTTGGAATATACTTTGAAGAATTCTCTCAATATACACCTTTGGGACAGCATGCTAACAATTTTGATGGTGAAATAATGGCCATTAGAGCAGCTTTACAAAATATACTGTATAGACCTAAAATAAATAAAAGAACTGTTATCTTAAGTGACTCTAAAGCAGCACTACAAAGTATAATGAATTACAGTTACCCACCAACATATACTATAATGAAATAAGAAAACTATATTAAACAATCCAGATCAGAAATACAGAAATGGTTTCACAATGTATCCTGAGCCATGTGGAATTCAGGGGAAATGAGATTATCAGTACTTTTACAAAAAATGGAACCAGCATAAAATTAAAACCACCTTTTAAACTAGCACTTCCATCTAATTGAAACTCATAAAAAAGATTAATATCTGAACAAGAACATCAAAATATCAAATAAAAACTTAAAGGAAAACCATATGAAGATCTAAATACTTTCAAGCATCTTTTATTAAAACCCATAAAAATTTGGTTGGTCAATTCCGCTTAATTGTTGGGCATGATATCCTGTCAGAACATCTCTTCAGGATGAAAGTAATCAAGAAAACCATTGCCCACTGTTTAAGGATATAAATACTAACTTAAACAAAGAACATCTACTGAAATGCAGCTAACTAGACAGCAACAAACAAATGTAAATTAAAAATGTAAAATGTATGATTTGAGCTTTAGCCTGGCTGAAGAGGGGAACTAAATGTTCTCAAAACCAGTTCCATACATTTATGAAAAGTAAGTGAAGCTTTAAGAGTGTGTAGTTAAACTGAATCATACAATGATCAATTAATGTGATAGCTTCACTGTGGAAGTTACAATTTAAATTTTAATTAAATGTAAATTAATTTGGAAGCTCTTTATTGGGAAGTTATGGAAAAAACGATAAAATTCAGCATCCCCAATGACCACTAGCAACCAACCAACTTTCACAGTTATATTGTTGACCTGTTCAGAGAAGGAAAGATATTTAGCGTGTTCTTTCTCTTGTAAGTTCATTAATGATTTTAAGTTTCAAATAATCTGTAGTGTGTTGAAGACTGAAAATATGGAAAACTTAGTTTTTAGTATTTATTTCCTAATGTTGTTCAATGCCCTTGTTTACATGCTATTGAAAATTTTTTTGCATTTCATTTTCAATTTTTTGTAAGGTTGTTTATTCTGCTTATATTTTTGACTAATCCATATGGTAATATCTGCAAACAATCCCATATTTGCCTGTGGGAAATTGGCTAATATTTTGTGATGTCATCTATGAAAATATTAAAAAGAAATGAATGGAGACAGCACCTTGAGTGTCTACTTTAGTCATATACCATTAAAGAGGTTATTACATTTTATAGCCATATACCTTTGTGATAATTGATCCACAAACTATCTGAACATATTTCCTCTTAAGTAATGTTTAACACCTTTGTTACTACTGAGGTATCTTAGGATGGACTCTGGTGATAAATGAAATGATAAATTGGGAAATCATTTTATTTGTTGAAAATTAAAGGAAGGGTTTTAGGCCTAAATTTAGGGTATTACTGGACCATTTGTCATTTATGAGGACTGAGAAAATTCTGGAAGGACCTTGATTTGAAGAAAACTGTGCTGATGAGAATTTAACCCCAGACCTCCTGTTCACAAACCACCCCGGCCATCTGTGTTGGTTAGTTGTTGGTGTAGCCTCTGCCTCAGCATGCATCACCTCGTAACTTAATTTAAATATTTTTATTATATTGTTTAAGAAGGTATTTTATGTCATTTAAATGTAATGGATCTTCAGAATTGAATGAATATTATAAATTCATAATAAAGGTGAAATTAATAGATTAAAAAAAAAAAGAATAGTAACCCTATAATAAATAACATGCATCCCATAATGTATAGTCATATTTCTAATTTTAACTTTAATAAGTACTAAGCAAATTTTAATAATTTTAACTTTAATAAGTACTGAACAGATTTCAACAATCAGTTCATTATTTAGAAAGACTTTTAACAGCAAAGTTATTTTTAATTCTGATATTTGGTTGCATTTTTGACACTAAAACTTCACTAGCATTTTTTCAATTTATATATATTTGTGTGTTTTGAGCATTTTTCATGCATGTTATAATAATATTAACAAGCTTGTACTTTTGTTTGTCATAGGAGAAGAAACATTTTGACAGAGATACAATGAAGATCAAAGTTGAGGAATTAAATTTTCCAGTCAGTGATGCAGGGTAAGGTGCCTCTCTATATCTTAATATGTATGTTTTATTGTAATATTCATTAAACATAACTTATATGAACCAGAATGAAAATGCAAGGATAATAATCAATTTTGAAGAAAAATAATAGTAATTTGATCATATATAACTTGTTTCCTTTTCAGAAAACCAATCAGTTCATTCTCTAGATAATTGTATACTTATAAAAGAACAACTAAAGTATCATTGCCATAATAAATATAATATTTTAATAATGTGTAGTTCAACTGAATCATACAATGATATCAATTAATAATATCCATTAGTTCTTACTTGGAGGGTTACACTCTAATTTCAAGGTAGAAAGTGAGATTTTTTATTGTTAAGACAGAGCTGCTATTGCCATAGCAGTAGTATAAAAATTTAGTACATATTGATATGTTTATTGATATATTGATATTGATATTGATATTGATATATCAAGTCTATACATATCTTTTTATATATCCCATTGCAGAAACAATATTTGAGGGTATTATAATGACATTAAACTTTGTTCCTCTCTTCCTTTTTTGAGCTCACTCCACATTGACTGTTGCTATCTTATATGGCTGGAGATAGTCTCAACTCTGTGAATCCTATTGGCTGCTGTCATGGCCAATCACAGTGCTTTGTAAAGTGGCATTAAAAAAAAAAAGGAAAGAAAAAACAGTGCTTTGTTTAAAGCAGCTTCTTTCAGTTGGAGTCCAGAGATTTGTCCTTTTCTTTATTTATGTTTTCAATTTCCTTAAATATATTTCAATGCTTTCCTTGAAGTTTCTCCTTTGCAAATAGTGGCTAGATGCTAAATTCTATATTGTCAAAATCCATATGTTGTGCATTAGTTATAGCATGCTGTACTATTACTAATTTTTGTGGTTGGTTTATTTGAAGCATTTATTTATTTATTTTTCTTGCATGTGAAAATGGATCTGCCAGTTTGACCTATAAATGTTTTACCACAATTCAGACAATAATTTGTGAACACTAGGGTTTAAGAGAGAGTTGTGTGTGTCTGTAGTAGGATAGAAAGGATCATAATTTTGTACCAATAAGTACAGGATATCCTACTTAAAACACCAATAAAAGAAATGGTTATAGCTTAAAATATGTAAGCCAAAGAGAAATAAATATACCTAAATTTGGTAGTGCAGATATTCCAATTTATGTAACAATGACTGTCATAGAGAATGAGAAATGAATCAATAAAATAACTGTTAATTCTGTAAAACTAGAGCTCTGTGGATGATTGAGCAGAAGATCTGTTGTCACCAGAAACAAAGTTTGTGAGGCATGTACAATGCTGATTTCATCAAGAACACAGTCTTCAAAAATAGGATCCCATTCCTGACTATAATAGAATAATAATCTGGGATACAAAGTTCAAGCAAACAGGAAGCTTGTTGCTGGAAACTGATAAACATTCTAAGAACATTTTCTGAAGGTAACATTCAATGCATTTGAACCTGCTTTTAAAGAAAATGTAGAGAATCAACCCAAAACCTGATTTGTAACTTCATTTTCTCTGCAATATGGTTCATAAAGTTATGCAAAAAGGTGGCAGTTTGCAAGCATACAAAATTCAAATAACATAATGGGTCAAGCCCAATGATAAAGACAAAAGGCTGGCTTATATAGTGAGTGTCTTAAACAAAATGGACAAACCAAGAAATACACAAGATTTAAAAGAAATATTTTTTTTATTTTTCAACATAGTCGCCTTATAAATCAATATATTTAGCCCAATAACTTTACAGCTTTTTCATCTTTCAGTAAAATAAGATTTGTCGAACTGTGAAAAATAAGCATCAGCCTCAGCTTGAACTTCATCATTTGATATGAATCTTCATTCAACCAGCTCTTTATTCAGGCTTGGGAAGAAAAAGTAATTTCTAGGAGCCAAATTCCACAAATATGGCAGATGTGGAAGCACTTGAAGCAATGGTCATATAGATTTCTACAGCAACAATTTCAGATGTGTATGAAGGTGTGTTATCATGATGAAAGAGAACTTTCTTTCTTGCAAGGTTGGATGTTTACCCTGAATAGTAAACTGCAGTTGGTCTAGTAGTAAAGTGTAATACTGTCCAGTGATACGCCTGCTCATCTGGAGATAGACTGAGAGCACCACACCATGAGCATCCCAGAAACACCATAACTTACTGGAATTGACTTTAAACAAATTTAAACAAATGTTCATTCAAATGTATTTTGGTCCATTGTTATTAACTATTTTTTTCAGTCATTTTTTATAATAGTTCTTTTTTGAAATCTATATTTTTGAAAACTTAATAGGTTGATGTCATTCTTTTTGATACTCCAAAACTTATATTAATTGAAAAATGCATACTGATGTGGTCCGGGGTTCAAGCTGTTCTTTTTTATGTAAGTGTGAAAAAATCCCACCAATTACCATAATTTAAAATATCTTCAATACACTCATTCTACTATGCACCTGTAAATTGATTTTGTCAACTGTATAATGATCTTGATTTCTGCGAGAGAAATAATGTTGTGCTGTCACAATTCATAGCATGCATGTTTTGTTCCTTGATTTTTTTATTAGCAAATAATTAATATTGCACTCATATGTAAATGCATCAAGAGCCTGCCCTTTGCTGTGAAAAATGCCTTAATCCTTTTAAAAATATTTTGAGATATTCACTGCAATTGTTCCTCTCGAATATTTTAAGCTACTTGCTGGATTTTTAGTTTCAGTAGGTTCGCAGATTTTCTTTCAGGTACAGGATGAAGATATAGCAACTGATAGCTTTATATGCATGCTGACAAATACACCAATTTGATGGCCAATCATCCAATCATGACAAAAGACTTTTGAGAAGTTCCTGATTAATAGCTCATTTCATCAAGCTTCTCCTTTGCTTCTCAGTCTTGGCTTCTTATCAGTAAAAACTACTTGGGTTAGAACTTTTCGCTCCAATCTGAAAATTACATTTTTTGATAGAGATACTTACTACTCCTGGAAATTTAGCATCAAATTCTCTCCTGCAGTATTTTTATATTTTCTTTTGACATAACAATCAAAATTAATATTCCTTGTTGTCTTGGCAATCTTTATAATGCACAGCTCTACTGTAGTCTTAGTAGGCATTTCCTGCATTAGCAGAACTTTGTCTCCAATCTCACCAGGATTGCTTGTCCACTTGAGGTCAACTAATTTCTACATATGAAATTCAGTTGCATAGCAGATTCAGGGCACAGTAAATAACAAATAGATAGCATTTTCATTAACAATTCTTTATCATGCTTTCTTTTTTAGAGCTATAAACAGTTTATGTTCCTGTACATGTTTTGATATTCTGTTTAAACATTCCTTAAAGATTTCTAAAACTATAAAATTGTAATATCTCGTATAAGCTAGATAGTTTTCACTCAATGCCTGCCCTTTACTTTATAAATGGGATGAATAATTGGTGTCTAGTGACATGTTAAGTTAGCTGTTACTAATTTTAATGATATTTATCATATATTTATTTATTTACTTTTAATATTCTAAGAAAATGGTAGCCACCTAATTTCTGTCTGGCCATTTTCTAGGGTCACTCATTACAGCTTCTTATAACTAATTAACTACAGCAGAGGTATTTTTATAAAAAAATAATTTCTGAATACTTCATTGCAATCTCTTTCTTATGATCTCGTACAAGGTTCGCTGGCAAAGTTTATTCATTTGTCCTTTTGCATCACATTATTTTTCATACGTGTTATTTATATGGATGGCAGAAAAGCAGTATTTAAATATCTGAAGCTTTCCTGGCATTGAAAATTGATTACGGTTATGTCATCTAAATTTCATGCTTTTCCTCAGCATTCTCAATCAACATGCTGATTAGTGCCCAATTTGTAACTAAATGTTAACATCATTAGCTTTTTATAAGAAAAATAGAAGAGGTAAGCAGAGCAATAAGGTATTGTCAGCTAATGATACCTTATGCTTGGCTTGTGAGAGGACAAACACATACTGAGTTGCTTTTGTAGGGTCTATGGTAATGCTTTGCTATGTTATAAGTCTGTGTCAATAACCCAGGATTCTGCTGATCTTCAGAGGACTATTAGCCCTGTTCCCCCCTTTTTTTAAACAAAACTACAGTTAATGTCCAAGCTTCAGTCAACTGTATGTCATGGTCTCTGTTGAACAAGTTTCTGCAGTAGCATAAAAGGGCATTATTTTGAAATATATAAACAGGAGTTTTAAATAGCAGTAATTTTCATAATGAAATACATTAAAATACGGCAATATTTTGTGAGGAAATAACTCAAATTTCAGTAATTTTGTTCCCAGCGAACTATTAAGATGTCACTCTAGATTTTTAAGAATTTAGTAATGAAGTTACTTTTGTTTCAAAGATAAAAATTAACTAAATTTTCTTTTATTTTTGTTTATGAATATAGTTTCCCAAGCTGTTAATTCTATGGAATTTTAAAGAGTTTTTTAAACTTCCATGGATGACCAAGGTCATTAAGGTGCAGACTCTTGAGCGGGAGGTCTGGGGTTCAAATCCTGCCAGTACTGTCATCCTTGACTGAGGCTTTTTCCAGATTTTCCTCACTCCTCAAAAGCGGCAAATGGCGGGGAGGTGCCCTAAACTTAGGCCTAGAACGTTTCCTTCCTTTAAAAATAATCCATTCCCAATATATCATTTGATCTGATGTATCATCAGTGTCTACTGCCTATGGTGCCTCGTGATACAAATGGGCATAAAAAAAAAAATAAAAAAAAAAAAAAAAAAAAAAAAAAGCTTTTAAGACATATTTAAAGATATATGAGCTACATTATATTTATTTACTATCTCATTAGGAAGAACCATGTGGATATTTGGAAGTTAATTTGTTTTAGGTTAGAAACACCTGTGTAAACAAAATGGCAAAATCATAAACATAAAATTAAAAAATCTTGGACAAAAACAACAAAAGTGTAGAATTAGGGAAGAAAACTAAAATGGCAGAGTAGAAAATGTCATAAATCTGTCCAACATTTCTCAAAAAAAATATTACAGTTATTAAATATAGGTTTTAACTGTTGTATAGATTTGCAAAATATAGCAAAATATGTAACCAACATTGAATTAGCAATTTTTAATAAGCTGAATGAAGAAAAAAATTGCATCAGATCACAATGTAGGAAAGTTCTAGAACCACTGATAAAAAAAAGAAAATCAAAAAATAGCACTCAGATTCCTAAAATCAAGTTTTGGCATATTCAGAAAAGATACTCATGTAGATAGTTGCATAAAAAGCAATAGTCAAAACCGAAAACAATATAAACTCACAATCAACAGCCTCACATCCAGATTAACAAATCCACCAATAAACAAGACAGAATATAAATCTGAGTACCCAAAAATTATGAATATATTGCAGAAAAATGGCTACTCAATAGATCTGGTGAAAAGAAAATAGAAAAATTCAAAACACACACACACAAAAAAAAAATTCTGTGGTAGCATACCACTACTAGCAAAAAAACTCCACAAATTTCAAAGTAAACCAAAACTATTAAAAGCTCTTCACAAACCCATATATTCAAAAGTGTGGGAAAATATATTCATAAACAAAAACAAGAAAAATTTAAATAATTTTGATGTTCCAAACAACAGGAACCTCATCACAAAATGCATAAAATTTACAGAGCAACATCTTAATACCCATGATGTTGATTAGGGCAAAACTCTTTCAAATATGTGCAAGTGGAAGAAAATTGAGTGAGATTTGTTTTTGATTTCCTCATAAAAAATTGCAATATTATATAAGCAGGAATTTTGTGAGTAGCATACTAGGTACTGAACAGATGCATAAAAATTTCAGACTTTTTCAACATTATCATCAACGTTTAGTGTATTGCATTTTTGCCACACTGAATTATTTTTAGTGTATTTCCTTCACAGTTATAAAATAAACTTAAAGCCTTTAGCCTTATAAAATAACAACACTGTTTAAGGCATCAACACTTTTCACTCTCTTGATTAAGAACCGTGCACAAGTTAAGCTCTAAATAAATTTATCTTTAGTACATTTTTCTGAGCCTGTTCCTTGCACACATTTAGTAAATTCTCAATGAAATTCATATTGGCTGAATTTCATAGACAACTCAATATTTAATGGATATCATTGTATGATTCAGTTGAACTACACACTCTTAAAGCTTCACTTACTTTTCATAAATGTATGGAACCGGTTTCGAGAACATTTTGTTCCCATCTTCAGCCATGCTAAGGTTCAACTGTCGGATCATTCGTTGAGCTGTGGGAATGTATATTCTGCTCTGGTGGCGGTGTGATAAACTTGTAGTTTATGTTTTCATCCCCGACAATGTCGAAGTTCATTATGCTGTTTTTGTATTTGTAGATGTAGATTTTCTCCCAGGTTGCTAATTCCGTAGGTCCTTGTACTGATTTTAATAATTTTGTTTTATTTATTATGTCGTGATTTTGTGTCCAAAAATGATATGTTACTGCTGATTTCTCTATTTGCTTGTACTTTATGTTCCTGAAATGTTCCTTTAACCGTGTGCCAATGTTTCTCTTTGTTTTCCCTATGTAGATTTTTTCACATTCTGCACAGTTTATTTTGTAAATACCTGATTTTTCTTCTTGTGGAATACTGTCATTAACATTATCTATCAGCAAATTTTGAACATTAAATCTATTAATCGGTGCCAACCTGATATTAAAATCTTTAAGAATATTCTGAAATTTTTTTGTGGCCCATGGATGATATGTGAATTTTTTAAAAATAAGTTTATCTTTTTTTGCTGAAAGTGTTGTGGTTTCTTTGATATGTTTTTGTCTCTTGAATTTCTGCACCTTTTTATTTACTAGTTCTTTTTTAAAACCATTTTTAACTGCTGTTTCTTCTATTTGTTTGTATTCTTTAAAATATTCTTCTTTGCTAATTTGTAGGTTAACTAGCCGATGTGTTAAACTGTTAATTACTGCATGTTTGTGTGCTGTAGGGTTTAAACTGTCAGCTTTGATGTGATTATCTGCATGTGTATTCTTTCTTATATTCCAAATTTAAGTTTTTCTTGGCATTTCATTATTTTAATATCCAGGAATGGCAGCATGTTATCTGTTTCTAATTCGTATGTAAATGAAATGTTTTTATCTTGAATATTTAGAAGTTTTAAGGCATCATCAATGAGTTTTTTTGTCAACTATGGCAAATATATCATCCACATATCTGTACCATACGTTAAATATGAATGGAAACGCTGTGTTGATGTGTGTTTCAAATCTACTCATGAAGAGGTTAGCTAGAAATGGAGATAAGGGGCTGCCCATTGTAAGTCCTGCTTCTTGTTTATAAAATTTTCCTTTAAAAGTGAAAAAGGCTTGGTTTATGCAAATTTCTGTCAGTTTGATGTATTCTTTAATGTGTATATCATTAATTCCACTTGTTTTTAGCCAATCATGTAGATAAATCAGGAGTTTTTCTTTTGGTATGCTAGGAAACAGAGATTCTACATCGAAAGATATAAGAGTGTCAGAGGGGTGCAATTTTATGTCTTTAATTTTTTCTATTAACTGATATGAATTATTTATGCATAACTCAATATTTGTTCTCAGGATCTTTCATGAATTTTATCACTTTCTTGGAAACATGGCAGTGGCATGGTCTTGTGGGGCAACATTTTCTTCTTCATAGTATAACTCCTGCTTTTCAGCAAAATCCCTATTTCCAGATTTAAGTACTGTACATCATCAGTTTAGAAGAAACCATTCTATTGGCAAAACAATATTTTGTCTGAATATTTGACTGAATGAATGTTGTTTTTAACAGAGAGCTTTTCATTTTCACATCTTCACACATGGTTTACTCGCCACATTCCCTGAAAAACTGGGATTCCAAGAATTAAAAACTTTCTTCTGGTTCCATATTTCTATATTTTCTTGCCAAATTTAGTAATTTTCTTTTCATTTTCTCTGTCAGAAGCTGTTTCTTTATAAAAATAATATAAAAGCACAGTCAGATAACCAACACATAAAATAACTAGAATATTCCACCGGTAAACAAGAACTACCAAATTTTAATTGTGTTCATTCGCAATTATTGTTTAAGAGTGGAACGTTCTAGTTTATTTATATATATATATAATAGGAAGTTTCAGAAATACTTTTACAAACTTTGGAGGTAGGTTTGGACCCCAAAACAAGAAAAGAAAAACAAAGTTCACATGAACATATATCTGGAAATCCTTAGTTTTTGAGATATTAATGAAAGTTTACCAAAACAAGAAAAAATATTCATGTAAACATATGTCTTTAGTTAAATGTAAATTGGAACTTACACAGTGAAGCCAATCATATTAATGGATATCATTGTATGATTCAGTTGAACTACACACTCTTAAAGCTTCACTTACTTTTCATAAATGTATGGAACCGGTTTCGAGAACATTTTGTTCCCATCTTCAACCATGCTAAGGTTCAACTGTCGGATCATTCGTTGAGCTGTGGGAATGTATATTCTGCTCTGGTGGTGGTGTGATAAACTTGTAGTTTATGTTTTCATCCCCGACAATGTCGAAGTTCATTATGCTGTCTTTGTATTTGTAGATGTAGATTTTCTCCCAGGTTGCTAATTCCGTAGGTCCTTGCACTGATTTTAATAATTTTGTTTTATCTGAATTTTTTAAAAATAAGTTTATCTTTTTTTGCTGAAAGTGTTGTGGTTTCTTTGATATGTTTTTGTCTGTTGAATTTCTGCACCTTTTATGTACTAGTTCTTTTTTAAAACCATTTTTAACTGCTGTTTCTTCTATTTGTTTGTATTCTTTAAAATATTCTTCTTTGCTAATTTGTAGGTTAACTAGCCGGTGTGTTAAACTGTTAATTACTGCATGTTTGTGTGCTGTAGGGTTTAAACTGTCAGCTTTGATGTGATTATCTGCATGTGTATTCTTTCTGTATATTCCAAATTTAAGTTTTTCTTGGCATTTCATTATTTTAATATCCAGGAATGGCAGCATGTTATCTGTTTCTATTTCGTATGTAAATGAAATGTTTTTATCTTGAATATTTAGAAGTTTTAAGGCATCGTCAATGAGTTTTTTGTAAATTATGGCAAATATATAGTTGACAAAAAACTCATTGACGATGCCTTAAAACTTCTAAATATTCAAGATAAAAACATTTCATTTACATACGAAATAGAAACAGATAACATGCTGCCATTCCTGGATATTAAAATAATGAAATGCCAAGAAAAACTTAAATTTGGAATATACAGAAAGAATACACATGCAGGTAATCACATCAAAGCTGACAGTTTAAACCCTACAGCACACAAACATGCAGTAATTAACAGTTTAACACACCGGCTAGTTAACCTACAAATTAGCAAAGAAGAATATTTTAAAGAATACAAACAAATAGAAGAAACAGCAGTTAAAAATGGTTTTAAAAAAGAACTTGTACATAAAAAGGTGCAGAAATTCAAGAGACAAAAACATATCAAAGAAACCACAACACTTTCAGCAAAAAAAGATAAACTTATTTTTAAAAAATTCACATATCATCCATGGGCCACAAAAAAATTTCAGAATATTCTTAAAGATTTTAATATCAGGTTGGCACCGATTAATAGATTTAATGTTCAAAATTTGCTGATAGATAATGTTAATGACAGTATTCCACAAGAAGAAAAATCAGGTATTTACAAAATAAACTGTGCAGAATGTGAAAAAATCTACATAGGGAAAACAAAGAGAAACATTGGCACACGGTTAAAGGAACATTTCAGGAACATAAAGTACAAGCAAATAGAGAAATCAGCAGTAGCATATCATTTTTGGACACAAAATCACGACATAATAAATAAAACAAAATTATTAAAATCAGTACAAGGACCTACGGAATTAGCAACCTGGGAGAAAATCTACATCTACAAATACAAAGACAGCATAATGAAGTTCGACATTGTTGGGGATGAAAACATAAACTACAAGTTTATCACACCGCCACCAGAGTAGAATATACATTCCCACAGCTCAAAGAATGATCCGACAGTTGAACCTTAGCATGGCTGAAGATGGGAACAAAATGTTCTCGAAACCGGTTCCATACATTTGTGAAAAGTAAGTGAAGCTTTAAGAGTGTGTAGTTCAACTGAATCATACAATGATATCCATTAATATGTCTTTAGTTTTTGAGTTTTTAATGAAAGTTTACCAAAACTAGAAAAAAAGTTGGAAATCCATAGTTTCAATGAGTTGAATAAATAAAGATTAGGGATGGAACAGCAGTAGCCACATCACAGTTGGGTTTTGATAGTGTGAATTGTTTCTTTATTCTTATTATGTTTTGATATTTCCCTTTTAGGGCCTATTTCCCACCAAATATTATGACTTTCATGTTCACATCAAACATTTCCTCTCCTTTGCCATCATTATGTTCTTCACATTTCAGGCCAAATAAGAAAGAAGACCTGTTCAGTTGTGTGGAAAATACACCCAGCACTTCTCTCATTGAAGTTACACAGGATTGTAATGACTATGCAAAGAAGGTTTACGATGACACCTCTTCATCTATAAGTAACCATATATTACCTAATTTGACTCATGATGGCAAGAAGTGGCATAAATGTAACATTTGTGAGAAGAGCTTTACTGCTATTTCTACTTTGAGAAACCATCTTTTAATCCATGAGGGTAAGAAACCATATACATGTGAAGTTTGTGGTAAAAGTTTTACGCAAGCATCTAATTTGAGGACACATCTCATTATACACAAAGAAAACAAGCCACATAAGTGTGAGATTTGTGGCAAGGGTTTTATTGTGGCCTCTCATTTAAGGAGACATCTTTTGATTCATGAAGGCAAGAAACCACATAAATGTGAAGTATGTGGGAAAAGCTTTACTCAAGTGTATTATTTAAGAGCTCATCATTTTATACACGAGAGTCTGAAACCTCATAAATGTGAAATGTGTGGAAAGAGCTTTATTAGATTATCTCATTTAAGGATACATATATTGGTTCATGAAGGCAAGAAACCACATAAATGTGAAGTTTGTGAGAAGAGATTCACACAGATATCTCATTTAAGGACTCATCTTTTTATACATGAAAGACAGAAACCGCATAAATGTGAAGTTTGTGGTAAAAGTTTTTCCCAGGCATTCACTTTGAGAAGACATCTTATGATTCATGAGGGCAAGAAGCCACACAAGTGTGAAGTTTGTGGGAGGAAATTTTTAGAACTGTGTAATTTAAAGAAACATCTTTTAATTCATGAGAGCAAAAGACCTTATAAGTGCAAAGTTTGTGGGAAAGGATTTACCCAGGCATTTACTTTGAAAAGACATCTTTTAATTCATGATGATAAGAAACCACATAATTGTGAAGTTTGTGGGAAGAGCTTTGCCCAGGTATCTAATTTAAGAACTCATATTTTCATACATGAGAGAGAGAAAGCACATAAATGTAAAGTATGCGGTAAAAGTTTTACCCAGGCATTCACTTTAAGAAGGCATCTCTTGATTCATGAGGGCAAGAAGTCACATTAAGTGTGAAATTTGTGGGAAGGACTTTATTGAGCTATCTAATTTAAAGAAACATATTTTAAGTCATAAGAGTAAAAAGTCACACAAGTGTGAATCTTGTGGTAAAGGATTTACCCAGGCATTTATTTTGAAAAGACATCTTTTGATTCATGAGGGTAAGAAATCACATAAATGTGAAGTTTGTAGGAAGAACTTTACCCACGAATCATATTTAAGGAAACATCTCTTGTTGCATAAGTAAAAGAATTTTAAACTGAAATTCTGTAGGAAGATTAGTGCCCAGTTGTCTCCTGATTTATCACTTTTACTTATTTTAACTAGAAATGAAGAATTAATGGATCGAACATTAATTAAAAGAAGTATAATTTGATTGATTAGAATAAGACATTTCCTATATTTAATTCTGTTGCACAAACTTTACCAAGATATTTAAGGTGGCTTCAAAGTTGAAACCTTTTAATGCAGATTAAAATTCAAATATGAAAAATCATGCATTTAATAATTCATAAACATTTTTAAAAAGCTTACAATAGTAATCAGAAAAAAAAATGAGATATTCTTGTCTTTACTTAAATGTAAAATTGGAACTTAACACAGTGAAGCCAATCATATTATGGATATCATTGTATGATTAGAGTTGAACCTTAGCATGGCTGAAGATGGGAACAAAATGTTCTCGAAACCGGTTCCATACATTTATGAAAAGTAAGTGAAGCTTTAAGAGTGTGTAGTTCAACTAATCATACAATGATATTCTTGTCTTTGTTTAGCAGAAGAACCATTATTTTTAGCTCTGTTTAAATACATTTTTTTTATGAAAATTCTTGAAGGAAATATAGAAAGATCTCAAAACCAGATTGCTGACTTAGCCAAATTGTACTGGCAGCAAGTTTCCAAATGAAAATTCAGTAGGAAGGCCATTGGAAGAAGAAGAAAATTTAAAAAGTGCAAAAAATGAATGCTGATATTTTCACTTGTGTTCAGAGATCTGGGTTAGTCATCAGGAATAACAAACTTATCTTGAAGATTTATACCTAAAGTGGAAGTCATAATTTATCAGAACTTATCTATTTCCAAGGACCAATGAACAGGTTCTCAAAACTGAATTATTATTCAGTACAAAATAATAGTGGAAATTTTTAAGTGTATTAAATATTTGTGCAATATATTTATATAATTATATAAATTATTTCAATAAGGTGTATTTTTATTTATGAGAACAAGAAAGCATCAACAATTCATCATTGAACTGCTAGCATTATAAGCAACCAGTATCACATTATATGTGTAACAGTTCTCAATATTCTTGGTAAAAATACCCAATATGCAATTGGAACATTAAAGAAACACCTGCTCTGTGATCTAGCTTAAAGATGCAGATGTTGCCAAACAATTGCTGTCTATTTTAGTGAGGGTAATAACAGTAATAATGTTTGTCCTGGAGGTGTAGTGATAAGCATACTTGCTTCGTAGATGTAAGGTCATAGGCTCTAATTCACCCAGCCTGTATAAACTTTTTAGGAAGCAAAAATTATAACAATGGCTTCCTTTGAAAAGGGAAGTAAAGTCATTGGTCCTGTATCTTAGATTTATGTGCATGTTAAAGAAGAGATATCTGAACAAAGTTGATCAGCCTTTTCATGCTTTAAATTTAAAGAGATGCTAATGACCAAAGATGTTAAAGAGTGTACTTAAATAAATCTAATAATAATAATAATAATAATGGTGGTGGTGTTGGTGGCGGTGGCAAGTATTAGAAAGGGAAATAAATGTAGCATTTTGCATAATATTGCCATAATTATAATATCCCATGCTTCACTCCCTCTCAGTCCCTTAATGTCTCTTCAAAATTTTAAATTCTTGTATATTAGCAGTATGGTTACAAAAATATACAAGTGATGGCACTACTATATCCCACTTGTCCTGAAGATTGATCGCATCTCCACAAAAATGTGAAGTATCTGGCTGTACTACTGTTGCAGGTTTTCAGTAATTATCATCCATTTTTAATTTGATCAATATAGAATGAATAGGTACAAAGTGCAACATCTCATGTTTATTGTCAGCATATCTAGAATGCCAAAGTGAGTTTAGTAACTGGCATAATCCTTTTATTACTTTTTTTTTTTAATGGTGTTTAACCCGTATTTAATACTGAGGCACCACAGACGGTGAACACTGATGATACATGAAATGTAATATATTGGGAAAGGATTTCTTTTTAAGGAAGGAAATGTTTTAGGCCTAAGTTTAGGGTACCTCCCCAGCATTTACCATTTATGAGGACTGAGAAAAACCTGGAAAATACCTTAGTCAGGAAGGACAGTCCTGGCAGGATTTGAACCCAAACCTCCGGCTCACGAGTCTGTGCTTTAACGACCTCGGCCACCCATGGCAGTTTTGTTATGGAAACCATTGGATTTTTGTTTTATATCTGCAGAGAAGTATATTTAAAAGTATTAAATGCAATGGTGTAACTTAAAAAAAACTTCAGGCCTCCTGACAAAAGTCTTTTTACGTTTGCAATAAGTAATATAATATAATAGAGATTTCAATAAGCAACATAAATAAACTGGAAAATCAAGCTGCATGTACATCATGTTATTGCTATGCTAGAAGAAATTTAAACAATATAAGAGACTCAGTTTTTTATTGGTTCCAACAGCTGGTCAATCGAGTACTACTACATATGCAGGTTTTGCAAAATGTGATCCTGCTTAAATACAAGTCTACACCTAGAATCTCTATATTTTAACTAATGAGAATCCTAACACAAGGCACTAGATATCTCTTCATGTGAAATAAATGGAGATAATATATTCTTCCATATATTGGCAGATACCATAGTTTATGTGGATATCATCCATGTAGTAGTTCCACATGCAGTATCTAATTTCAGCTGCTTGCCTGAACTCTAAAGCTGAAATTGTTTTTTACTTTGAAGATGCCACTTCTAAAGAATTTCATCACCAAAGGCACTTAACATTAGCTCCAGCTGATTTATTACTTTGGAGGAATGTGTATTACATTGGCCACAAACTGTCATACTCCAATACATATGGCGGAAGGAATATTTTTGTTACTAACTGTTTCAATTTGTAATAGGCCATATTTATCCATTCCAGAAAGCAACTCATATCCATACATTTGTGTTTGCACTCTGTACTGTACTGATAGAAATATTGAATAATAGAAATGCCATTTTTATTCTTTTTTTTTTAAATGTTCCAGCATCATAGACTACATTGAAATGTATTAATATTGTTTGAAACCCTTGCTGAAACCTTTCTATTTCTGAATTAACAACAATATTACTGATTTTATATATATAGGAAGATAAAGCATTGAAGTAGTTCTTCAAAATCAGAAGAACACAAGTATTTGAAATATAGTAAAAATTGTAAGACTGTTTAAATGTTTTATCTATTTCTACTTCTGTTCTTTTATTTTAATTATGTTGGTGCAAGATTTCTGTTGTTTTTCATTTATATTATATATGTATACATTTAGTGATTTTTCCTTCATGTGACACTTCATATGCATTTGACTGCAGTTAACTGAACTCTGCAATTCTTTGTTTTATTGTTTGAATTTCAGCTTATTCAGCTTTTATGGAATTTTAGGGCTTGCATCTGAAGTACAGACCAAAACTTGGCATGCTGCTTGATCAAGCATTAAAGAAACACTTCCATAGCATTTCATTGATTTCTTCATTTCCTTTTGTGTTCTTTCACTTTCAGTTTCATGTCACCATTGTAGCCTACAAATCATTCACTCATTATGCATTCTTTATTTTTTAATATTTCATAGATTTGCATTTTGCCAATTTGAACTGTAGCATTAGTGCTTTTCGCTTTTTCTTTTAATGTAATCATTTTCATATTACCTTTTAATGAAGATGCCACATTTTTATGCATCACTCTTTATCACAAAATGCACAGCTTTTCTCACAATGCTGCACCATTCCAAACAACAGACAACACTGAAGGAAAAACACATATTTCCAACTGTAACCCCTTTCTTTCATCCTTGATGTGGTCTCTACTCAGGTAAGTATTTTTACAAAAAATCTTGTTTATCTAAATGACCTACATTTGCATTTTCCTTTGAAGCACATCATGTCTTAAAATAAAATACATAAAACATTTTCAGTTTTCTTCGAAGCATAGCATATCCCAAAACAAATGTATTTTAATGCTACATATTTCCATTTTAAGCAGCAGTTTTGTTCCCACATTGAGCAGTTTCCATATTATTCAGGAACACAAAGTATATGATTTCCACTGAGACTAAAACCTTTTTCTGAAATAGACAGGATTCTACCTTATTCAGGGTCTGACCTGGGCAAGTTTCCATGTATTTAAATTTCATCTATTCTATATATACATTTTTCTATCATATAGCTCTTGAGTTTGTTTATAAAATGCGCACTGCTACATCAATTTTAAACTTTTAGGTAGTTATATAATAATGCACCGTTATTAAAGGAATCTTTATTGATTACAGCTATGTTCATGCAAACCTTATGCTCCTCTAGTATTTTATTTTTAACAGCTTTTCTTTTCCTTCTTAAACTTTTATAAATATAATGCTATTACAAGAAGTAAATTATATATACATTTTAAGATTTCTTTTCTGCAGTACCAATAATGTATTCATATTTTTTAGAGTTATAGCCCTAGATTTCTATTCCAAATATCAGAAATAGAAATATGATTCCTTAGAATTTTATCTTGTAAGTTTGTAAAGTATTTTATATTGGTTTCATTTCTACTGTTGTTTCATTCCATTTGAATAATCATAGATATTCTGTTATACCCAAGTCTCTCTTGCCAGTTGCTCAACATGCCCTCTCCCAGTATAAGAATTTTGATAATGCATTTTGTTTAATATATACTTGTGTTTCTAACTCAGGGATAGATAGCAGCTATGTTTTTGCATAAAGCACCAGATTTAAATCTTACATTCCCCTTTCTACTACATTATTTTTTAAATTATTAGTAAAAATCTCAACCTTTTTCCCTTGTAGTTTGTTTATCTATTTCCATGCATTTACATTACCTTCAAGATTCAATATTTACTTTTACCATCTTCACTCATCTTCTCTTTAGATGAAGAACATAAACTGTTCAAAACACAATTTATTCTGGGAGAAGCCAGTCTCTAATCCATATAATGTTTATGCAGGTTACCTTGTATTGAATTTAAAGGGGGTTTTGTTAGCAAGTGGTTATGCATTTATAATTTACTTAAAACTTTCATTATAAGCTAATTGCTTTTCATTAACTTTGAAGAACAAGTTTTTTTATATGATACATGTGTGAAAATGGATTCTTACAGAGAAGTTTAAAGGTAATTTATAAGAAAATATCCTGGCAATCACATTCTACCATAACCAAATCGTTAGACTAAGCTATGATAAGACTACATCTCATAGCATACAGCATAGCCTAACAATTACTGAATATCATGAGCCTTTGAACAATAAAATTATGTTAGAAACTCTGGCATTACAGTTGTCACAAGATATGCACAGTTTAGAAGTCAAACCTTATTGAAACTTCAATATATGGCATCCCACTTTCAAGCCTTCGGTACATGTATGTGAGCCAATTTTCAATTTGTGTAATCTAACCGAGGAGTAGGTGAGATATCATTAAAGCAATAAATACTGGGTCCTCCAGTTTCAAGGATTAATTCAAGTTTAGGTCTTGGTTATGGTTTATATGAATTATATATTAATTCCAATTTTGCAGACTTATATTTATTTGGTTTGTACTTATGAAAAAGGAGGCAAGCCTGTAGTTCCACATAAGTTTTACTTGTGGAATCCACATAGTGAAGTTTCACCTCAAACCTCTTTAACTGTTAATATTTTCCAATAACATCTACTGTATTTACACTATCACAACATTTATACTTACTGAAACTCCATAATTAATTTGGAAAGTTTGTTTATGTTAACAGTAATATAATTAGTTCTGATCTCTTTAAAGTCTATGCACTATTATTTTCTGCAGGTTGATTTTTTTTACCCTCTTAGTAGAACAATTTTCAGAACTATTGTTTAGGTTAGGGCTAAACTTGGATTTCATACTTGAATCTATCTATTTTGGTTAGCATGAAAGTTATGCCTAACAAATTCCTTTATCCTTCCCATATTTAAAAAAGCAAATAGGCTAAAAAAATGCTTTTAAACAAAACTAGCACACTACCACCATGTGCTTCAAACACTTTCGTTGAAACAATCAATGATTAAAAGTAATCTTGAAAAAATGTGAGGTGATCCTGATTCGTTTTGGTCAGAAGTGTCAAAAGAGAATATCAAAGCAAAAGACAGAGAGTAGAAAATGGACACACATAGAAGACATCCCTATGAAGTGTTGAGATTATTAAAATAAAGGTTTTCAGATATAAATTATCTAAATTTTAGATCTGAATCTAAATGGATCAGTGGATATTACTCTAGCAGAAATTAAATTATGTTGAATTAGAATGATGTTAGCATTTGCTGGCTGTTTCTAGTGTAAGTTATTATGTAGTTATCACTTTTGAAACTCGACCCTTTAGATGTAATTGGATAGATTTGGTGTTCATTTTTCAAGTTAGTGCATAAATTTTCCAATATCTTGCAGCATACTTGTAAGATACAGATATACTAAGGTTATTGCCACACTACAATAAATGTCTTAATTAGAGCAGTGCACATTTCACAAAGTAGGTTACCACTCACTTTGCTTGTTGCCATAAATGTAGTTCTCTACTGATCACATTTTATATCCATGGAATGTATTTTCTACATGCACCTAAAGATGTGAATGATTAGCATAAGCATTGTTCTTTTATAAATAGTGTTAATACCTACATCTTTTATTTGTTATATAACTTAATAGTTATTTATTGCAAAGAGGCGAGCTTAAATGCTTCCTAATCTTCTTTCAGATCCTGCGTTTGAAAAGATTTGGCTGTTTTACAGATGAGCTTAAAATTTAATTAATTCTAAGAAAACCTTTTTATTATTGGCTTCTTCCAATATGTCAAATCTTTTGAATGGCAACTTTAGCTTTCTTTGAGAACTTACACAAATTATGTTTGTACCATAAACTTGTTTTCATCTGATAGTGCATTTGTAATTTGTAACAGCCTGTTGATACTGCAGTTATTAATAATGTTAAGATGAAGCATATTTTAATGCTAGTAAGCAGTTTGATTTAGGACATGTTTTATTTGTTTCCAAATTTTGCCTTAATCTGCTCACATCTTTCTTTGAACAGTAAAGTCAAAATAAAAAGTATAAGATAAAAACACTACGATACATTTTTAAATTGATTCACAGTAAGTTGGTGTTTGGTGTAAAATGTTATTTTAATTTTGCAGCTCAGTGCATTTTAACAATTTTTAATGATACATTTATAACAAAATGAGACATTTGTCTTTCAGTATATATTGCTTTAGTTTATGTTTGTATGGTAACAGAGGAAATTGATATTCTAAGAGAACATAATCTAATTAATTTTTTTTTTTTTTGAATGCAAGTATTTAACTAAATTAAAAACACCTCAATTACAAAGTGTACTGTGGGTTAAAATTGCCTCTGTTTTAAATCAAAATACATACGAGTAGTCAGATAACAACAGAACTGAAATACTGATTGGTTAAAGCGGATAAGTGACATTATTGCAAAATGTAGAAATATAATCTTAATGTTAGGTGAACTTTGCTTTTGTTCTCAGTTCTTGATGAAGTAAAATTCTAAGTTTGGAACAACCTGTCTTCATACACATGCACTGCCTAATTTAGAAAAAATTAAATTTAATCTTCAGAACTGGAGAATCCAAAGATTCAAGGATATATCAAAATTCATTGTACTTATTTATTTGTAGTAATATTAGGAGAGCTTCAGAATTTATCTTGAGAGAAGCTGGAAATTCAATTGTGTTTATTTCGTCTATATAGCAAATAAAATACTAAAAAACAGATAATATAAACATGAGCCTTATTGATGAATGTCCAGTCCAGCAATGTAAGTTCCATTACAGTTGATCACATAAAGGTTAAAATTAAAACAATTACAGAAGTATTATTTTCCTTTTTTAGCTTAAACTCTTTGGTATCAAATTGAAAACAACCAAAGTAAGATACCCTGCAACACTAATTATATGACTATTTTGAAAATCAAATGACATTGGTTTAACTGGTTCCATATACTGTTTTCATTTTGCTTAGTATTTTTGGCTTGAAACTTGAATTATAAGATCAATTTGTGCATCTGATTTCTTGCTGAAACGTTTTCCAATTGCCTAACATACTGATTTATAATGCACTAATGCTTAGGCTAAACAAGCTATGAAAACGTTTCATTGTGCTGTTATGATGAATTTTGATGAATAAAAATATATCTTTTTATGTGGTGCAGTTGCAGTTGAAGAGTACGTTAGATGCTAGTTCTTCATTTTTTTACATTTACACATAGGAGTCATTGTGGTGTAGAATGCCAAATCTTGAAAAATAGCTTTTAAATTTTCCTAACCCCAAGAAACTAAATCAAAACATATGTCGAATTTGAGAACACCATTGAAATATCTTAGATGTCATTAATCCAACATCAAACAAATACATAATTTGGCACAAGAATATTATTAACATTAAACACTCAAAAAACATAATAAAAATAAGGTATGTAAAATAAAGAAATTATGTATTTAGGTATATTTGTAGAAAGAGGCTATTTTCCATGTTATTCTTAATATTTATTTTATTAGTTTTTGCATTTTTAATAATTTTGACAGAATATTCAAGCTCCTGTTTGCTTTCTTTAGTCGGCAGTGGCTGCTTCATTAAAAATTTAAATTTTTACATTCTTACACAAAATAAAAATAATCAGTAAATAGAATCACTATACTTCACTTTGTTTTATTTTATACAGAACATATTTTAAGAGCCATTACTCCTATCATCTGTTATAATCTGATTTCCTGATCTATTTCTTTGTGGGGTGAGGTGCAGAGAGAGGAAAGTAGGAGGAGCTCTATGTTACATTTCCCTCAACAGTCTTAGGTCTTTTGTTTGACAATAATCCCTCTTGATATAGAGGCATTTCATGTTTTGTCAATCATTTTGCTCCTTATAAGAGAAAAAGATCTTTAGTTATCCACAATGTTAGATTAATGTTATTTCAATTTTTTTTTTTTTTTTAAATATTTTGTTCCATTTACCCTTAAGTTATGTTAACATGTGAGCATGGTTTAGCACTATGTTTCCAACATGGTAATACAGTACCATATCACCCTGAGGAGGCTTGGTTGAGAACACTACTAAGAACTAGGGAACTCAGGGCCAGAAAGTCGAGTAACAGTAGCTTCAGACTATCTGGAGGCATCTGGTGAATCCACTATAAATAGACATAAGTTGTCCATTGGAGGGATTTTAAATTTATATATCAGGATAAAAATCCTCTCCAAAACTGCTAACTCCTTTGTATTGTTAAAAATGCTCAATAAGATTTTGTTTTTCTTTTTTTATTTTGGTAGCAACTGCCAATTGACATACACAAAATGTTGCTCCAAATTGGTCACTTTCAGCAGGCCAAGAATTAATTATAGCCATTGAAACAAAAGTGTTCTGCTAAAATTAGTGGAAATAATGTTACTGTTCTTTTAAATTGACAAATAAAATGAGAGGCATTGGTTCTGAAAAGAAGCTGGGAAGGGAAAGGCAGATGTAGTTGATTCCAGTCTGAAAAATGAAAAGTAAATAATGAAAGAAAAGAACAATTACAGGTAAAGTACAAATAGATAAATTACATGTTTTTTTTTGACTAAACCTAGCCATGTTGGTTGAAGATGTAGAGAGAGAGTAAAGACCAGCAAAGACAGCAACATCTATTTGCTTTATTTAATCATTCTTTTTTCTGATGGGAAATTGCATGCATTTAGTATAGTACCTTTTCAAGTTTGATGCAAATTCTTACTCTGTTAAGTTGAATAAATCTTCCATCTTTAATGTAAATATTTTCTGAACTCTTGAATTACAAGTTTTTCAGAGCATTTTATGGTTAGAAAAATGAAAATAAAACATGTTCACCATTTTACATTTATAGCCAATCTATTGCCCCAGTGAACTCAGCACAGTGTCATATACATCACTTTGAATAGTGGAATTTTTACAGCATAATATAGTAAGTTATTTATGATGAAATTAATCAAATTTCACTAAAATCTTTCCACTTACTTGCACATTTTCAAAGGCTGTTGCCCTCATCATAAGTAAGTTAGACTGTCAGCTTCCTAGTGTGCTATTAATATATCGCTCTGTGGATTTTACGAACTTAGTGATGAGGTTACTGTTTAAATGTAAATTGAAACTTGCACAGTGAAGCTAATCATACAATATATGATATCAATTAATAGGTTACTGTTGTTTTGGAAGATCAGAATAAACCAAATTTTCTTTGTTTTTGTTTATGAAAATATTTTCCCACAGTGTTAATTATATGGGTTTTTGAAAAGTTTTGGTTCCTTTGGAATTCATGGTTCTTTTACCAGAAATGGTCTACTATTGCTGATTTTTCTGTGTGTTTCTATTTTATTTCTCATGTGTTCCTTAAACCATATGGTAATGTTTTTTTTTTTTTTTTTTTTTTTTTTTTTTTTTTTTTGGGTTTTGCCCTAAGTATCTCATATTGCAGTCTTTGCAACCAATTTTGTAATGGCCTGATTGTTTTCCTGGTAGAATTTTGTCTTTTGTGTTGGTTTTTAGGAGGTTTTATAAACTGCATTTGTTTACTGGAGCCAAAATAATATTTGCCATTTTAAAAATCTTCTGGAATTTTTGGTGTGCCCATGGGTAGAATGTCAATTGCTTATATATATATATGATGTACTTTTTAGTCTTTTAGTGTGGTGTCTTTTATTTCTTTTTGCTTTTTGAATTTTTCTATTTAGTTATTTACCAGATCTAATGTGTAGCCATTTTTTGGTGCTATGTCTAGGATTTATGGTACTCTGATTTGGGCTCTTGTGCAATAAGATCATTGAGGACTGTGAAACACATGTAATACACTTTCTTTAATGTTAGGGGTACATATTTACCATAAATATAACATACATTATTAATTTACAACCTTTTAAAAGCACTAAAACTACATTGTTTTTCCACATAAGTGAATATTTTTCTACCATATGACTAAAGCCTATAATTTTTGCCGCTCAATAGCACTGCCATGCAACTAATGCAGAGGCATTAGGTGTGCCTCCCAGAGGGTGCTGCTGTAGTTAAAGTAGTATGGCTACAATTAGGAATCACCTGCCAAAAATAAAGTAAAGTAACATAACGTAACGTAATTACCTCAATGGCCGTTATATACCTCTACAGCATGAACAAGGAAGTGGTGAATTCTTTCTTGTTTTGAGAAATTGCACTGAATATGTATTTGCATAGGTATCCAGCAAAGTACACCCTTTTTCTCCCAAATCTGGGAATACAGATTTTGCTATGCTTTGTTAAAAACTATTTTGTTTCAATGTTTTGTATATGGACACTCACAGCACTCCTCCTCCTGCAACCCTTTGCTGGTTTTCTTCATGCATTGCCCTACTTCTCATACTGCATACAAATTCCACACTATAACTAGCTCTCAATGCAGAAAAAACCATCATTGTTGAGTCAAGCGCTCCTCAGAATATTTTAGAGGCCGAGCAGCATATTTATGAAGTGATTAAAATTTATCAGATTTGAAAAATTGATTAAATAAACTAATTTTTAAAATCTATATAACAAAGAAAATATAGGTTAATCAGTTATGTTTACCTTAAATGCTTTATTTTATAATATCAGTGTTTTGGCTATTAAATAGAAAAACCTTAACCTTGAAAGAGAGTAACTGCCCCTCTGTGTCCCCCCCTCCTGTGGACTCCCATGCATTGAGAGTGTAATGTCTTCTAACAATCTGAAACTACTGTAGTGCCCGGTTTCACCCATTCCTGAATAATTTTTCTTTGTTCCTTCTTTCTACAGGCACTAAAAAAAAGACATCCCCTTTGTATTATCCACTTGCGATTATATTTCATTGTCCCAAATTTGACCTTGTCCATTTTCACTACCCTCCCAGGCCTACTATCTGTCGTCAGTTTTGGTAAACCCAATCGATACATACTTCCCAAGCAAAGCTCCACCAATCCATGACAGTTGGAAAGTAGTGTTAGCTTGATTCCTAATGTTGCTTGTCATGGGTTGGGAAGGTAGCACCACAGAAAACAGAAATAGAACTGCTATCGAAGTGACATTGTACTGCCTTCAAAAACGGTTCCCTTTCGGGCAGAGGCAGTGTAATTACAGGACACTTTTCTGCCTTCTATTTGTCTTGATTTGCAGCACATAAATTATATATTGCCCCTGATTACTCTTAAATTACATTCCCAGTTGTACGTGCGCATGATCCTTAATATTATGCTTTAGTAGAAACTGAACGAATGCATTTAAATGGGTATCAACCTCCTTTATATATTTAATTATGCTCTATCGGCATCCGCCACAAGCAGCCAAGTGGCAAAAATTAACAACTTTAACGAAAATTTACCCCACAGCAATAAAGGTGTAAAGCGCATGAGTTACCACTTTCCCATGCAGTTTTTGCTATACTTCCACTACAATATACCATCACCAATATATACTTACAAAAAGTAGGTGAGCGTATGCCATCAAGCCATAGCGAGCCATAGCAAAACACTGGGTCCATTGGTTTCTATGATTCATTAGAGTTTAGGTTCAGCTTATTATGTATGTATTTTAATTATTACAAGGCGAAGGATGCATGGGGACTCACAACACCCGAAAATGCACTGCTCCTAATGAGCAACACAGGTGTGCCCCATATAAGCAATGGGCCATGGGATGAAATACAGACCCTGCCCTGAATATTAAAGGTAACTGGATAATATTCCTGTACTCATGCTCATCATATGCAATTTGTACAATAGTTTCTCCTTATGATCTTTCGTAGTTTTTTCAAATTCTTGAATACCACAAAAAAGCACATTATTAGTTTTGTCACAAGTTTAAGTAACAATACTGCTGTATTATCTAAGGTAAGATAACTTTTTGTTAGATAAGACAAACTGCCTACCTTATTGTGTAGGAATACTGAGTCTGTATTGGTCTTTCATTGTAATATGGTCAATGAAAGGAACCCAAATGCTGTTATCCCCTGGAATAAGTGCAGGAGGAATTCATGTTCACTTTTGAAATTGGTAAAATAGCTTCAAATTTATGTACTGAACCACTAAAAAGTAATCACCAAAGTTGAGGAATCTATAAGATCTGGAACCTTGCAATTAATTCAAACCCTGGACATGGTATAAAAGATTAGGGTGTGAATTAAGAAAAATCCAGTTTAGAAACCAAAATACTATTACCCGCAGCTTGATATGTCAAAGGTTGGTGTTTTCTGCGTATTAAACAAGGACCTGGGACAACTTACCAGCTAGCCACAGGACTTTGTTTACTACTTATCTGCAGAATAGACTAGAGAGTTCAAGGAATCTACATAGGTTGTCACACAATGAGCCCCATATATTATCCATCAAGGAAATATTTAATAAGCAAAATGACAGGTGGTATGCGTGCAGCAAAGAGAAAGTTTGTCTGGGTATTCTCTGAGTTCAATACAAGAGATCTCCTTTGAGGTCTCTTTCAGGTTTCAGATTATTTTATGTTACATGGGACCCAAAGCTTTACTTCCCTTCTGGAGGAAGCCATACTTAGGATTTTACATCCTACAATCTATTGACTGGCAGGGTTTGAACCCACAATCTTGGGTTTACTAGGCAATATAGGTACCACTATAACTTCTGGAGAAAGCCCTTCCATCATGATGGTGTTAGAAGTATCCTACAATTTAATCTTCAGCATGATTAAGCCCTGCTCATAAGGATGCAATCATGCAACAGAAGCTTAGAAGCTATGTACCCAAGGATATCCATAGTGATTGGTCATCATCCAAACCATTCCTTAACCCTGTTGGCTATGAACAGGGGATATTTTAGAGAAAAAGCCTGCTGTTCCAGGCACGTGAATATTATACCCTAAAAACATCCCCATAAACAGATGTAAAAAAGAGTTGGCAACTTTAGTCATTATTGAATTCACTGTGAAAATTGCTCATTTTTATTGTTATAATGAGTGTTTAGTAGGATCAAAAAATAATCATTAGAAATATGCAGTTAAGAACATAGCATATTTAAAATTCTTGAGGATTCCATGAGTGATGAGAAGCATAGAATTTCAGAGTGCTTCCTTGAGTGGAGTATATTAAAGATGGGAATGAAATAGCAATAGAAACTGCAGAACATTTTGGTATTCTTAGAATGAATTTTTTACTTAAATTTTGATTTAGCCATTAAGGTGTATTCTTTACTAAAAATATTGATTTTCATGTCACATTAAATATTTTCTCTTCTTTTCCATCATATGTTCTTCACATTTCAGGTGGCCAAAAAAAGAAGACTTAAGTGACTGTTTGGAAAATAAACCCAGCACTTCTCTCATTGAAGTTACCCAGAACTGTAATGACAACACAAAGAAGCAGAAATTACTCTCCTGTAAATTTAATGGCAACATGTTCTCCTCCTCATCTTCTATTAAAGGTTCTGGACTTATATTACCTTATGAAAATAAAAGAAATAATTTGATTCATGAGGGGAGGAGGCCTCATAAGTGTGAAGTTTGTGGAAAAAACTTTACTTTGACATCTCTTTTAAATGAACATCTTTTGGTTCATGAGGATAAGAAACCACACAAATGTGAAGTTTGTGGGAAGGATTTTACCAGACTTTCTAATTTAAGGATACACCTTTTCATACATAAGAGTCAGAAACCACATAAATGTGAAGTTTGTGGGAAGGGTTTTACCCAGACATCTTATTTAAGGAAACATCTTTTGATTCATGAGGGAAAGAAGCCACATATATGTGAAATTTGCGGCAAAAATTTTACCCAAGTATCTAACTTGAGGACACATCTTTTGATTCATGAAGAAAATAAACCACATAAGTGTGAAATTTGTGGAAAGAATTTTAAAAAGATATATTATTTGAGGGAGCATATTTTAATTCATGAAGGAAAGAAACCACATAAATGCGGAATTTGTGGGAAGTACTTTACCCGGCTTTCTAATTTAAGGACTCATCTTTTTATACATAAAAGCCAGAAACCACATAACTGTGAGGTTTGTGGAAAAGGATTTGCCCAATCATTTACTTTGAGAGCACATCTTTTAATTCATGAGGGCAAGAAACCACACAAATGTGAAGTTTGTGAGAAAAGATTTACCGATGCAAGTACTTTGAGAAGACATCTTTTGATTCATGAGGGTAAGAAACCACATAAATGTGAAGTTTGTGGGAAAAGCTTCACCCAGGCATCTAACTTAAGGGAACATATTTTCATTCATGAAGGAAAGAAGCCATATAAATGTGAGCTCTGTGAAAAGAGCTTTACTCGGGCATCTAAATTGAGGGAACACATTTTAATTCATGAAGGAAAGAAGCCACATAAGTGTGAAGTCTGTGGTAAGAGCTTTACTCGAATATCTAAATTGAGGGAACATATTATGATCCATGAAGGAAAGAAGTTACGTAAGTGTGAAGTTTGTGGTAAGAGCTTTACTCATGCTTCAACATTGAGGGAACATATTTTGATCCATGAAGGAAAGAAACCACATAAATGTGAAGTCTGTGGAAAGAGCTTTATCCGGGCATCTAAATTAAGGGAACATATTTTGATTCATGAAGGAAAGAAGCCACATGTGTGTGAAGTTTGTGGTAACAGCTTTACCCATACATCTACTTTGAGAAGACACTTATTGGTTCATGAAGGAAAGAAACCATATAAGTGTGAAATCTGTGAGAAGAGCTTTACACGATCAGCTAAACTGAGGGAACACATTTTGATTCATGAAGGAAAGAAACCACATAAGTGTCAAGTTTGTGGCAAGAGCTTTACCCAAGCATCTACCTTCAGAAGACATTTATTGGTTCATGAGGGAAAGAAACCTTATAAGTGTGAAATCTGTGGAAAGGGCTTTACACAGGCAGCTAAACTGATGGAACATAGTTTGATTCACGAAGGAAAGAAACCATAGAAGTATTTAATTTGTGGTAAGAGCTTCACATATGCTATTACCCTAAGCAGACATATATTAATTCACAAAGAAAAGAAGCCACATGAGTGTGAAATCTGTGGGAAGAGCTTTACAAAGTTGTACAATTTACAGAAACATCTTTTAACTCATGATGACAAAAAGGGCACATAACTGTTAAGTCTGTGGGAAGAACTTTACCCTTGTGTTTACATTGAGGGACATCTGTTGATTCATAGGTGAAGGATTTAAACAAACTTTGTGTGAAGAGCAGTTTTAAATTATTTCAAATAATTACAGTTTTAATGTATGAGAGCTAGAAGTGGAAACTTGTGAGCAAGAGCTTTAATTGAAAGAAATATATGATAGATTTAGAGCATGAACTTTTAATTTTGTAACAAACATTTCTTCAAAGATTTCATATGGTATACAAGTAGACACATTTTAAATGTGATTAAAATAAATGTCTTCCAATTGTTATTTTATGAACACCTTATCTTTGTTTATCAACAGAACCATTATTTGGAATTCATATATTTACTCATCAGGTGCACATTTAAATCCATACAATTTCTTTTGGTGCTATTTTTTAAAAGACAAAATCTACAAATAATACCTCAAACGTCATTAAAATTAATTAATATATTTTCTATTCTGTCAGGGGATCTGCATCATAAAACTTCCAACTCATCATTATTTTTAAACCACATCAGAGGTCATATTGAACTAGTAATATAGTGAACTTATTTCTAACTACGAATGCACATATGCTCAAACTGAATTATTATTATTATTATTATTATTATTATTATTATTATTATTATTCAATGTAAAATAATAGTTTAAAAGTAAATATATCAAATATATGTATTCTACATATAAATTATAATGAAAATATATTTTTATTTATGAGGAGAAGAGAAATCATCAGCATGCATTATTAAATCTATGATTCAAAGCAATTTGTGTTATAGTTATGTATGGCAATGGTTTTGTTTTGGTTTTTTTTGTTTATTTTTTTATGTACATCAGGGCATCTCAAATCATCAGGGTCCTACTCAATTCAGGGTATGAAATGGCCGAGTTTTGCTCTGAGGCCTCTTCTTTCAGGCTTGAGGTTCTTTATCGTGCCGTAAATGTATAACAAGGACTCATGACTTTACTTCCCTTCCGAAGGAAGCCATACTTAGGATTTTTATGCCCGAAAAATCCATTGATCCTGGCTGGATTTGAACCACCAATCTTGGGTTTAAAAGGCAAGTATGGATACCACTACACCCTGGGACTATGTATGAAATGCTTGATATTCATGTTGAAAGTAGGCATTATGCAATTGCAGTATTACTGAAGAATCTGAAGAATCCCATATATGAGCAAGCTAGAAGAGGCAAATGCACTGATGGACCATTGCCATTTATATTAATGGTGATGTAGAATATAACATTAGCAGCGTAATTGTAATTTTTTTAAAAGAAGTTAGGAACAGAGAAGTTGTTAAATGTCTAAATGGGTCAGTATTAGGTGATTCATTTGTACAATTAGCTGTGTGTATTAAAAAAATAATGTATGTTATTATACTTGGCACAATATTGCTCTGATTATATTTAATGTTTTACTTGCTTTGCTCCTGTTTTGGGTTAAAATAATGGCGGTACTTCAGTTAAACTATGTATGGGCTTAGCTTCATATATGATTAGCATGGTTATGAAAAAGACATGAATGACAGCAGGTACTCTTTATGTCATATACCAAGTATGCTTACAGAGATTAAGAGCATATTTGCTATTTTCATTGCTGCTGTTAGGAATGCTATGTGCATTTGTGTTACAAGCCAATACAGTACATAAAATGACCTTGGTATTTATTCATAAAAGAATGCCAAATGCAAGTTATGAATGAAACAGTGTCTAAAGCCTTTTAATTTCTGGTAATGATATTTAAAAATCTGTTGTGTGTCCACATTGGATAGTTTTAGAAAGTGCTAAAAGCAACACTGCAGGATATGAAAAAAAATGCTGTTCCACCCTATAGAAATCTTTGCATCAACAGTTGCAGATGTTCGGGATTTCAAAAAGCAAATTTCGGTGAACTGCAAAAAGAACAAAGGTGAATGTACGTTGCATTATTGCTATGAAAGAATGAACAGTTAAGATTTACTTGCTGTCTTTGGTTCCAGCAGTTGGTTAATGCACATCTGGGAACATGGTTCTATGAAGTTTAATTCCACTTTAGAAGGCATGTTATTTCTGAGAATGCACATATTGGTCTAACGAGAATTCTCACACTGTGGGTGAGACACCTCTTAAAGATAAGATAATTTATGTAGTGTGCTTTGTTAGTAGGACTAAATAGTGTCATATTATAAATTAAAAGATCTTGCAAACCGTGGGATATCTAAGTAAATTAAAAAGCATAGTGTTCAAAAAAGGAAAGAAACTGAGAAAATTGGAAAAGTGGTATATGGCTGACAAAGAAATCCAAATTGTGGGTGATTACATTTATTTCATTATTAAATTAAGTAACACAGGGAGTTGGAAAAGATAGAAAAAGTGGGCATTAATTAAAGAGGACACATGTAATTGGATTGCTAAAACAATATTTTAGTGCAAATCAAGAAGTAGGCATGGCTCAAAAGGCTGTAAGGAGTTACGGTGAAATTGAAATGGGTATATGGAGTAGAAATATGGGGATAGAGGATGGGTAGGAGAAAATGAATTTGATAGAAATAATTTTTTGCAAATTAATGTTAGGTTCTTCCCAGAATATAGCTAATGGAAGTTTGTTACTAGAGTTGGGGAAACTTAGCATGAAAGGATTGATGATAGAAAGATAACTGAAACATTTGTTTCAGATAAGACATGACCAAAGAGTAATTTAAAATATTGTCTGAGGTATCAAGAACACATTTAAGTTTTAACAACTGATTGAAAAATGCTAAGAGTCAACTGGAAAAATATGGTTGGAAAGATATGGATTGGTACAGAGGTTTTGGAAATATGTTTACTCTAAATATTGATCGACAGAATATGTGTGCCGGGATGAGGGAATACAGGTTACTAGCTTTGTAGAAAATGATTAAGATAGAATTTATTAGAGAATTTCACCTAGGTGTATGTACTATAAAGGATAGTATGGCATTATATGGTATCAATTCGGAGTGTAGAAATTAAGATGGCTTAAAAGTTATATTACCCAAGATAAATGTTCAATTTTTAGAGAGAATGAAAATGAGGCCTATATCTTAATGGAGTATATTAGAATAGTGAATAGAGGAAGCAATTAGTTAAAGGAAAATAGCTTTGAAAAATGAATATTATGGTAGAAGTATGAAAATGTTTACATCAATCTCAGTTAAGGAAGTTTGGAAAATGTATATGGAATGTTAAGATGAAATGATTATGTTCAATAGATAATGAGCATATAAATATGCAGTTTGTCAATAATTTAGTTTTAGTTAATATTTAGGGTATAAATATGAACTTCATAGCTAATTATAGATTTAAATAGTGTGAATTTTCACAGTTAAATACAGTATACTTTGAATTTTTCCCAGCCTGGTATTAGGATGTTGCTCAATGAATTTTACAAATATAGTGATGAGTTTACTATTTTTTGGATGATCAAAATTAACATTTTCTTTATCTTACATTAATGTATTCAAACTGTTCACACTCATTTTACAGTGCTTTCTGGTGTATGCTTATGGTCTATTTTAACTGTTCTTCTTACAAACTTAGGGATGACTTTATTTTTAATGCACAGACAGCTTCATGAGGTTAATATTTGCTGCAATTAATCTTTTGAACAGTTTGAATACATAGTAGGATATATTACCATTTCATTGTATATAGTTTTGTACGTAGAATTTATTCTTTTAAAAATTTCTTTGTTTTTGTTTATGATATTTTACACATACTGTTAATTTTATATATATTTTTAAGAGATTTTAAGCGTTGTGATTATTTTGGGATTGTGTGTGTGTTTCCCCCTCCCCAAAAATGTTATGCTATTGATGATTTTTCTGTATATTTATATTTTCAATGTGTAGGGTAATGTTACTTTTCAATTCACTGTATATTTTTATGTTGCAGTCTTTGCAACTTCTTTTGTAAAAGACTGATTGTTTTTCTGGCAGAATTTCATCTTTTGTGTTTGTTTTTAGGAGAATTTTTAAAGTGCATTTTTTACTGGAGCCAGAATAATATTTGCAGCTTTAAAAACTTTCTGTAATTTTCAGTGTGCCCATGGAAAAAAAAAAAAGTCATAAAGAATGAGATAGATTATGTTATTAAGAAAACAAAATAGTCATAATGAATGAGATAGATTATGAAAACAGCATGTAGAATTTACTAACTGACCAGGATTATGAAAAATTAAAACTGATTCTATTCAGAAATAGAATCTAAGGCCACTGAAAATATACAAATCTGGTAATAAATTGTGACCTATAGTAAATACAGTAAATTTATCCACATACAATTCAGCCAATTTTCTTCTTAAAATGTTAATACTATACCCAAACACAAAAGTCAAAGCATAAAAACTCATCAGAATTAATAGAAAAGCTCAATGTAAAACTTGAAAACAGGGATTTGCTAGTTTCTTATAATGTGATCTCTCTGTTTCTTACCATTCCCAAAGAAAAAATACTAATTATTATTAAGAAAGGATTAACCTCAATAAACAAACCTACCTGGAGAACTAATAGAACAGTCCTCACCAAAATTTGCATTAATCAAACCTACACATTGAGAGACAATATCTATACACAAAAGAATGGTCTAGCAGTTGGAAATCTACTTCACTATTCTTGGAAGGTATATACATAAGTTTCTTGGAAACAAAATTAGTTGATGCTTTTCAGCATAAATATAAATGTTGGTACCATTATGTAGATGATGTCTTTATAATAATAAATGGAAAGTGGAAAGAGTATGCAATAAAATTACTAACCTACAAGACAAAAGCATTAAACTGATAATTGAAATAGAAAACATACAAATAAACAACATTACAATTAAATTCCAAATTACTCAAATCCGAATACCAAAAAAGCATAGATATTGTACATAAAAAATTGCTACACAATAGATCTAGTCAATAAGAAAATAGAAGAATTCCAAAAACAAAAGACATCACACTAAATACTACAAAGATCATATGTACAAGAAATTCCCAAATTTCAATGACACTAAAAATTCCAGAAGATTTTTAAAAAGGCAAACACTATTTTGGCTCCAGTAAACAATTGAAATTTACATAGCAACAAAATTCTGCAAGGAAATCAATCAGGTATTTACAATACCAGTTGCAAAAACTGCAACGTGAAATACATAGGCAAAATGAAAAGAAAGATTACCCCATGGTTTAAAGAATGCATGAGAAATGTAAAATATAAACACATGCAAATTCAGCAATAGCATTTCATTTCTGGATTTAATATATATGTATATATATATACATATATATATACATACATACATATATATATACACATATACATACATATATATACATACATATATATATATACATACATATGTATATAAAAAAATTTCAAAATTGACCCAAATTTGGCTCTTCAAAAATCCATGAATTAACTATGTGGGAAAATAATTTCATTTCTGGATTTAATATGTATATATATATATATATATATGTATATGTATACAAAAAAAAATTCAAAATTGACCCAAATTTGAATCTTCAAAAATCCATGAATTAACTATGTGGGAAAATATATTCATAAACAAAAACAATTGAAATTTAGTCAATTTTGATATTTCACACAAAAAAACTTCATGATTATACTCATAAGATCTACATAGTGACATCTTAAAACCAAGCATAAAAGCTGACAATGAAATCCTGCTGATATTGAAGGCAACAGCCTTTGAGAAATATGTCCAAGTAAGTGGAACAAAATTATTGAAATTTGAGTGAAATAATTGCAAAATTGTACAGTTAATTTTGTGCATTTGTATTATTTACATAAGATATATGATTCAAAGATGAAGAAGAAGTCATTATGAAAATATATGAAGGGAAGAGCATCTAGAGTTATTTTGATGACTTTTTTTTCCAGCTCCTATCTCCTAGATTCCAGCAGGCATTTACTGATGGACCGGAGATAGTGGTTCATTGTTAGGGTTGGGAAACTTACACAGAATCTCAGGTGCTGCTCCAGAAGAAACGCCGCTGAGAGAGGCCACTTGCCATCCCATGACCGTTCTAACCTACCCTACCAACTTCAACTTCTTCAGGGCAATATTTTTCGCCGAATTGTCGAATCCCAAGAAAACAACACTTCATATGAAGCCTTCTCCTCCATTGTTAGTGTTCTGCAGAGGCCCACATAGAACTTCTAAACTGCACAAAACACCATGCAGACAGTATCAAACGCCGAATCAACAACAGTCACAAGCAAACAGACACAGCACTGAAGAATCTCCGAGCCACAATAAAAGCACAGCACAATTCCTGCTACGAGACTCTGCAGGATTTGCAGTAAGAATTGCAACGATTCAATTAGCAACCTCCACTTTCACTTCCCTGTCTGGGCAACACCAGCCGAGGAAACCGTGCCAGCACACTTCAACCAACTCAAAAACTTATACACGATTTTCTGAATCCAACTCGGAAGTCCTTTGCGCGGTACAATGCGAAGTCTTAATCTTTCATTATATTAAACTTAAACTTTATAAAACTTTGTACTTTTCACTCCTCACAAACTTTACTTTCAGTTCCTCTCGAGTGTAACTCAGGGTGTGCTCATGGCCTTCAATCACGTTTTACATCCGGCAACCAAACGTTTACCCGTTCCCGACCATCAGCCGGCAGCTCCATCACATTCTCCTTCACGCTCGAGGGTGCTAAAGCAGAACCTCGCAGTCATTTCTCAACTATCCTTCCTACATTTTTACATTCTACTTCCTATTGTTAACCTAGTTTGTGACAAAAAAAATATATATATATCTGACTTGTCTATAAAACTAATCCATTCCACTGAATGTCCGGTCTTAAACCTAGCGACGGCCTCCTAGATCGAAAGTGGAAGATAATTCTATTATACACGTTCATGTAAAATTATTAATTCTCTCCGAAGTATCTTCTTACAAAACGATAGAGATTTAAATAAATTATATAAATTACGTCATGATTTTCGTACAAGTTAATTTTTCATTGAACGATTCCATTTTTTCGTAAATAGACCGAGCGTTTTCCAGCAGTTATTTGAAAGAACGGAATGTAGGCACAGCCCATGAACGCAAGCATCAAAATAATATAATCTTTCCTATACGTAATTCACAAGAAACGCTTTCATTAAGTACAGTGCGTTTTTCTTCATCGCCGCTTCCCTGCGCAAGTTGAATGCAAGCGAGGGTGAAAAGGTGTGTAGTACTTTTTCCATTTCTGTAGTAGTTTTTTTTTTATTCTTTCCTAGAAATAACTTTGCTGGAATTAATTCGTATAAAATTTGTCACCAGGCCGCCATGAAGTGCAAACATTTTTAACAGTAAACAATTGCATTTATAGACGGTTAGATTAATGATTATCTTTTACAGCATTTTATGAATATAGTTTATAAACTATGTTATAACCATCACCTATACAAAATAAACACACTAGATTTATGTAATATACTAACGATGTTTGGAAAGCAGTGCTTTTTCTTCTGTTTCTTTCCAATAAAGATTTGAAATACAGGGCATTCCACTTAAAACACCAGTGCAAGAAATGGCTATAACTTAAGAGAGATAAATTCTTGGTATCTAGGTTTGGTAGTGCATATCTTGCAATTATGTCACATTGGTTGCCATGGAAATTGAGAAATTAAAAAAAAAAAAAAAAAAAAAAAAAACTTAGTAATTTTGTAAAGGTAGAACAATTTAGAGATTGAGCAGAAAACCTCATGTGTTTTTTAGTTAGCAGAAACAAAGTTAATGAAACATGTATGATGTCGATTTCATTCCAATTACAATCTTCAAAAACACAATCCCATTCCTAATAATATTAGAATAATGGCCTGGGGTAATATGTTCAAGAAAATTAGGAAGCTTGTTGCTGAAAACTGGTTAGCATTCTAAGAAAAAAATTCTAAAGATAACATTGAATGCATTTGAACCTGATTTACAAGAAGCCCAATAAAATCAGTTCATAAAGCTTGTTTTTGTAACTCCAGCTTCATGGCAGTATGATTCATAATGTTATGGACAAAAAACTTCATCTGCAAACATACAAAATTCAAATAGTAGCAAATTATATTTGAGAATAAAGTCAAAGGCTGCCAATGTTGCTGGTGTCTTAAACAGTATTAACAAATATAATTTGTACTTAGATCATGTACGTTTCTCAGATGAGTCAATTTTATGCATATGACAACACACAATTGCAGTATCTGCCAAAGTTAGCATCCATGTGTTATGTTTGAACACAAATGCATAATGTCTGATGTGGCTTAATGAAAGATTGTGTGATAGGTCTATTCTCTTTTTGCTGAGTGTCACATCCTATCTAGATGTGCTTAAATTTTAGGTTTCTCTACTGCTTCCTGCTGGAATCACTTAATACCAAAATGGCACTCCTCCTCATTTAGTATGTTAGGTATGCAGTTTTCTTAATGACAAAAACAATGGACTGTAGAGGATAGAGGCCATAGTTAGCTTCTGCTATTACTATTACTTGAAGACATCATAGACTACTTGAAAACAATTTTAACCAAAATTTTTGTTTATTATTAAAGATAGAATTATATATCCAACAGTTATTAAAATTATGGCTGCCAAAGTCAACATATCTAACATTGTGGACTTTTTTTAATGGGGATTTGTAAAGGATCCAGTGTATATAACATCAGTGGCTTGATGATTTAAGGTGCAGAATGCCCATGCGATTCAAAATGTAGAAGCTGATCTTGATGAAGTGAAGGCTGTTCAAAACACCACTGTTGATTTGCCAAGGAATATCTGGATAGAGATTGACAAAGACTTGAAGTCTGTCATGCTACAAATATAATGTCATGTTGAAATCTATTAAAGATTAAAATTGCAACCCTTAATGTATCAAAAAATGTTAAGTTTCATTTAAATAAGTTTTCCATTTTGCAGTTATACTATTTATTTTTTTGGTGATTTAAGCAGTAGCACTCCCTATTAGTATTTTTAATGATCTCTGTATTATAGTTCCTGTAAATAGCTTAGTTTAGTTATTTTTAATTAGTTAACACTAGGAGGACCAGCATCATCATCTACCTAGTAGAATCATCACTGATCATTTTGACTGGCTTCTATTTTCACCTCTTTTTCATTTTTTGCTGTACAGTATGTTTTGATATTGAACAAAATATGTTAAAATTACATTTTTTCTTTGTATTAATTCCAACATTCCATGGTTATAATGAAATGCAAAAATTATGCAAAGTAGTACACCTGCAAACATTCTTTGAGCATGTTGACTCTCAAGTTGAACTAATAATCATGCAGTCTGAGAAACTATAAGTGGGAAATGCAGCTCCAACAATGAACTATAGCCACATTCAAGCACATTATTATCAAACTCGGTACACTCTTGAAACGTCATACCCAGCAAAATGACTGGCTTCAGTCCTTTCAGGTAAAAATGTTTATACTTTGCTTAAGATTTGAGTCAAAATTATGTATTTTTGAAGTAAGAATATGCAGTTTAATTTGTTAAAAGTCTTGCAAAAAAATAAAAATTTTCTGTTTTACATGAGCGTCAAGAACCCTTTACCAATAAAAATGACTGGTTACAGTCCTCCTAGTGTTAGGCAGTAATAGACTAAACAATATAGTGAGGGAAATAATAATAATAATAATAATAATAATAATAATAATAACAACAGCAGTAACAGCAACACAAAGGAAATAAAACCATTTAATTAACTCAAAATTTTTAGTGTTTAACACACTGCAAACGGATTCACAGATTTTATTATATACTTAACATTTATTAAGGGGATTTAATGCAGTATCATATGTCTGTTTAGTAGGCTCTCGCTTTAGGTAGAATAGTTAATTTGTTTACTATTAATTATTTATTCAAATATCTTATTTAGAGTATAACATTGAAGCTGTTAATGCTGGATAAATCCTGCTATGATAGCAAATACTGCTCCTATTGATAAAACATAATGGAAGTGTGCTACTACATAGCATTGTAAAATTGCTGGCTGGCTCTGTATGGAACAAAACACTGGGTAGTGATAGGAACTTAAGCTAGAAATACCTGACTTTAGATTATTTGTGATGCAGACTAAGCATTACATTGTTTTATGATGGACAAACTCAACACATGGTGGGCATATGTTTAGAACTTCTGCCATTCAGATTATTCTGGAACAAGGGAAATGTGAGGGACAGTGGGTATGAATGGAAATGTTTCTCATTAATCCTTGTTATACATACATTGCTGCTTAAATGCTGCTCATTGGTGAGTAATAAATTCAGTTGCAAGGTTTTTTGGAATTGGAGTGTCTGCAGTATGCCTAAAATCCAATTACAAATATTTTACACAATGTAAACTGCAGATGAGGGCCAGATTTATATGAAAATCATTCCCAATGCTAAGGCTAATGACTAGAGCCCTGATTGTATGTAATATCAATTTGAAAAATATGTAGCAAAATTTATTAAATGTGTAAATAAATATGTAGTGGAACAGTTATATGTAAAATAAAACATTTAACTTCTTTGCTAATAAATAGAACGTTACAGCTATTGAAATTGAGATTGTATAAACGAGTTTTTTTTGCTACAAATATTAAATTACAATTAATTTTAGAGCATCTAAATGAATGCAAAAGTACTAGAAGACAAGTACCTCCCCATTTAATGTTTTAAGTGTATTGTAAGGGGTTGCACAATTAATTATAATATAGTTTTTCAAATGTCCTGCATGGTTTTCTGACTGACTATACATTCTTATATGGAAGAAGTTACAAATTCTTATATATGCAGAGGATTGTACTAGCAATAATATTCTGAAGGGGTTCTACAGTTTCGCCATTAAATAAGTGAGACAGAGCAAAAGGAGTTAAATATTCAGAATTTTTTATTCAGCACAGCTTGTAGTTTAGTGGAAACTATACAACCCACTTCAACTAGTATAACACTGACCTTCTGAATTGCATCTCCCATTATTCCCTTGTGATCTCAGGCTCCAGAAGCAGAGGTGCGTCATGTACCTGCTACTCTTAGTATTGTACACGATGGACACATTTCAAGAAAACCTTTTTCATTTCTGATATGAGTTTATTTACTTACTGACATTTATCAATGTTGTTACTTGTTTCAAAGCATGAGCCTGTTTCCCTGTTTTCAACATGTAGCTGCATCTTTGTACAACAGTAGATACCCTCTCTTCTTTAATGCCAGCTGGCCATAACACCTTAAGTATATCATTAATGCATATTGCAATTGTTGAACTATTTTTTGCCTCTAAAAGTTTACGGGAAATTAATTAGGATTTAGGTGCAGCCTGATAATCCAACTTTTCCACAATTAGATTTGCCATAAAATGGCCCTAAGTATCTGTCACCTCATTGGCAGAAATCCATATATATATATGAATCGCCTATGTCAGTCCTGATTTTTTCCTAAGATGTCTACATAATAAGAATCCAAGTAATTCTCAACAGAAATGGTCCAAAATGTTATGGTTGTATGTTTTCTGTAAAAAATACTTAAATTCAATATTCTGCAGTTGTTCCAGGCTATGTTTGCTGTAACCATTGTTATGCATATAAAGTCACTATTAGGTGATGTAGGCTGCCCCTGCAACTGTTTCTTTGAAGAAACATATAATATATTTCTAATTAGTTATTGTTGTTCGATTTGATATTTCATCAAAAAACATGATATGTTTATTATAACTTTGGCATAAGACTGTTTCAGCATCTGTTGTGGAGAAGCACTATCAATACAAATCCAGTTTTCAGCTTGGACAGTAATGAGATGCAACTAGTGCCATGACTGATTGCTATAAATTCTGATGCATTTTGAGAACAAGAAAGTAAAACATTTAAAATGAATGGCATCTAACTCATGCATTTTAGCTTTGAATGTAGCAACAATGTGCTTTTAAACCCTTTGAATATACAGGATAGAAACATATCATTTACATATGAAACAAAAACAGATAACATGTTGCCTTTCTTGAATATTAAAATAACGAAATGTCAAGGAAATTTGGAATTTGGAACATGCAGATAGAATATACATGCAGACAATCACATCAAAGCTGACAGTTTTAACCCACAATGCACAAACATGCAGTTATCAACAGTTGCACACCGGATAGTTAACTTACAAATTAGCAAATAAGAATATTTTAATGAATACAAACAAATATAAGAAACAACAGCTAAAAATGGTTTTAAAAATGAATTAGTACACAAGAATTTACATATCATCCATGGGCTACAAAAAAATTTCAGAACATTCTTAAAGATTTTAATATCAGGTTGGCACTGATTAATAGATTTAATGTTTAAAACAAACTTACTGATAGATAATGTTAATGACAGTATTCCATAAGAGTAAAAAGCAGGTATTTACAAAATAAATTATGCAGAATGTGAAAAGTTCTGTATTGGAAAAACAAAGAGAAACATAGGCACATGGTTAAAGAAACATTTCAAGAACATAAAGTACAAGGAAATAGAGAAATCAGCAGTAGCATATTATTTTTGGACAGAAAATCACGACATAGTGAATAAAGCAAACTTATTAAAATCAGTAGAAGGACATACAGAATTAGCAACTGGGAGAGAATGTACATCTACAAATATCTAATGAACTTCTACATTGTCGGAGATGAAAACGTAAACTACAAGTATATCACCCTGCCACCAGAGCAGAATACACTTTCCCATAGTTTAAATTATTGGACAGTTCACATTTAGTTTATCTGATGATGAGAACAAAATGTTCTTGAAACCAGTTCTATATATTATGGCATGTAAGTGAAGCATCAAGAGTGTGTAGTTCAACTAAATCATACAATAATATCAATTGTTTATTGATAATGAGTTAAACAGAAGTTTTAAACTAAGAAGCCATATTATTTGATAATAACAGTTGGCAGTTGCGACACTGTTATACTTCACTTGTTAAAATATAGGTCATATTTGAACATCATTGATTCCCATCAGCTGTAGTTCCACTGACATCCTCTGGCAACAGTAGAATAAGCTTGCCCATACAATCCATTGGCAGAATATTGAAATTATTTTAAAGTCTTTATTCTTGGAAGATCAAAATATTTTCACACATTGATAACTCTGCTAAACAATTGACTGTCGTTAATAATTTAGGTTGATTGTTAATGTCTCAATTTTTAGATATGTCACAACAGCTGATTTTTCAATTTGTTAAATTATTATGTATCTGAAGTTTAAATTTCAAAGTATCCCTTAATTTTTGATTATGATGCTTATAACTAAATTGATAAATTCTGGATTTCCTGTAATATGGCTCTGCATCCTTTTGAAATTATTTTATTACAATTTTAAGCTAAATTTACACTGGGGAACCAACCTATGGTATGTTCTTAAAGTTTTATTTAAATGTGATATTTGCTTTTGGGTGATAAGTGAAAATATGAAGCTCAAAAAGTTGGCGTACTACAAAATTGCCATCAACCATGATGCCATTAAGAACTCCTGTATACATTAAAGCCAATAATAAATGACTAGGTGTATTAAAGATTCAAAGAGTTCAGATATTAATTAACATTAGAGTAAACTATTTAGAATGAAGCATTGTGCATATTATAACCAACACCCCAGTTATTCTAGAGCTACAAGACTGGCTTCTTATGTAGTTAACAAAACAACAGCAAACAAGGAACGATACAATTGACTTTGGCACAATGGCAGTAAAGGGAAAACGAAGTTGAATCAGGAATTGCAATCTACTAGAAAAGGAGTTACAATACCATTTACAGTACAGACTACATAAGGGTAAAACAATTGAGCAGAAGTTTGCAATTCTTAATCGTCGTAAGAGCTCCCCACTTGTTTAAATTAAAAATGTTAACAACAAACAAAAAAAAGTAGTCCATACAGATAATAAAATAGTTTTAAATTCATTTGAAAATGATTGTAACCATCACAACCTAATCTAAAGTAATCAATGAACAAACTAGAAAAATAGAAACTTAGAAATGTTAAACATATTGGATATAAAATAAGATTATGGAATGTATTTAGCCAAAATAAACTGACTTAAAACATTTGACTGGAACTATTTTCTTTGGTACTGTAAAAGCGTAACATAATATAATTGTTTCATATTAAATTTAGAAATATATGTGTTCCATTAAATGTCTATATCATTAAAGAGAAATTTTGAATTTATGAACTCCTTTATTTGATTGCCAATGATAGCAGCTTTAGGAGAATTTTATCTTTTCTGAAAATTGAAGTACAATATCGTTGTATAGGCTGAGTTCGTTATGCTACAGCCATTCTTTTACTTACATATTTGTAATATTTGCAATGGTTAAAATAGATATTTTCACTGTCTCTAGTTAATGGATAATAGAAATTTTTTAAAAACGTTTTTGTTATTCAGCCTAAAAAGTTTGGGCTTATAATTACTCTTGTCAGAAATGCTCATTCTGCATTTTGAATACTTCATTAAAATGGTACTATATTTTCTTATTTTCTTTCTATTGCAGTGTTAGAGTAACTCTAAGAAAATGGATATCAAACTAGTGATAAAGGAAGAACTAAAGAATTCTGGTATTTGTTCACTTGGGTTAAAACAACCAGAAACTGAAGATGATAATTTTCATGGTACTGTTCATGATTCTGAGGTAAGCAGCACAAACAAAGGCTTAATAATATAGTGACATTCAAAGAAAGTGTTCTTTGCATAGCCCCTATCTGTATTATTACATGCACCTTAAATTTTAAATATATGAGACTGAGGGCAAAAATAGCACTTATTTACTTTACAGCCTTCAGTGGAGAATTACACTTCTTTCACAATTTATAAAGAGATTAAAATATAATATATACACTTAAGCTGATAATGAGGGTGTATTTATTATATTTTTTAAGTATATAAAATTTATTATATAATTTAGTACTTAGTTAATCCACCTTTGCCAGCTATTAAGGCTTTGATTTGCCTTGGCATACAGTTAATGCATGATTATATTCTCTCTTGTCTTCTGTGGATGGTGATACCAGACTTCAATTATCTTCACAGTTAGTCAAATTTTCATGATAATCTCTTTCTTCTTCACCAGCTACCAAATGTTCTCAATGAGAATCACATCTGGTAAATTTTCCAGCTAGGGCAACAAAGGGACATTTCTTTTATGGTGATAAAGTTATCTCAAATATTGCATTTGATCCTGGTGTATTGTGGTAACCATACTTGCCTCCTAAACCCAAGATTACTGGTTCAAATCCGGCCAGGATCAATGGATTTTTTTCAGGACGTAAAAATTGTAAGTATGGCTTCCTTCAGAAGGGAGTAAATCTGTGGGTCCCGTGCCATAAATGTATGGCACAAAAAAGAACCTGAAGCCTGAAAGAAGAGACCTTGAGCAAAACGCCCTGAATTGAATGGGACGCTGATGATCTGAGATGTTAAAGAGCATTCGTAAATAAACCAAATCAACAAATAATGCAATATGGCATTTGGCCCCATCTTGCATAAAAATAAACTGTTCTCTATTAGGGAACCAGTTTCTTAGTTGAGGCAGCAGCCTGCTTCTCAACACCTCATTGTATTGCTCCTGGTTCATTGTTCCTTGAACAGTATATAGGCATCCAGGGCCTATGCCACTGATGAAGACCAAATCATGGCTTTACCGGGATGTTTTACAGTCTGCACAACACAATCTGACTTATACTTTTCATAGATACAGTTGTACAAGCTGAGCTTTGTTTTCCAGAATTTAAAAATACTCTCATCACTAAAACAACCTGAAATAATAGAAAAGTTCAACCATAATTTTTTTGAAAATGGATTTTAACTCATAAAAATTAGTTTACAATATAAATTTATATATTTAGTGATTTCCAGAAGTCAAAGTCTTCATCCTTGTGATCTTTGCCCATTTGAGATGTTTAGCAGCCATAGGAGTTGTTAATTTTGGCTTGCAGGCAGGTGTGCATGATTTTATATTTCATTTCTAAAAGTCTACAAGTCACAGTGCTTTTAGATGCTTTGATGCCACTGTCTACAAGATAAAATTTAATTTTTTTGCACTGGAAAACTTGTTTCCTTTACAGTTCTTTTTCAAGAAACTTTCTGCTCTTGGAATGAAAATTTATTTTCAGCTACATTTAATCCTGATTTGAGGGTCTATACTCAATTCAATATTTTTTTAATTCACCTTCAAAATGCTACATATAGCTTCATTCTTTAAGAAATCTCTTAATTTGAAAAAGCATTATGTTAACCAGTGCTTTTACCTCTGCAATCCTTTTATTCTTGCAAGCAGAGCTCATACAGAATGAGTATATGTGAGCACAGAATCTAAATTTCTTGTTTCAAACCATAAATGACCTGATAAATTAAATTTCAACATAATAGGCCAGAAATACTCTGTTCTACTTGTTAGTATTATAGCAACTGATGTGTTTAGTAACAATGTGAACTCTTACAAGAATGAACCACTGTAATATGTGTTAATGTAGTAGACAACATGCCTGTGCACACAGCTCTTGTTGCAAGGGAAGCTGTGAAGAAATGTGGCCTCAAGGAGATCTGCCATCCACCCTACCGCCCAGATCTAGCTCCCAGTGACTAATTCCTCTTCTCATATATCAAGAAGGACCTTCAAGGAAGGAAATTTAATTGTGACGAAGAAGTGATGGATGCTTTATATTCGCATTTTGCAGACAAGACTTTGGTCTGTTTTGGGAGGAGGCATTGAAATGTTAATCCAAAGATGTGAGAAGTGTTTTGCAATAAAGCATATGTGTATTGAAAATTGAAATATAGCTTTTGTCTTTATCATACCTAGAAAAGGGTAAGGCCAGAAACTTATGGACCTACCCTCGTACCATGTCAGCAGAACATATCGATGGGAAATCATCTCTCCTTTACCCTTTACTTAAGCAGACATATATTTCTCTCATGGGACTGAAGCAACTGAAGCATTCATATTTGGATTCATCTTGAAAAATAATTAAGACCAATCGGCAGGCGTCAATTGTCCTATAGTCCATTGGATTCTCTTCTTTATGTTGATAGGCTTTAGCAATAGTTTCTTTACTGGCACATCTCCTTCAAATCAATTTTTAATATTTTCCTTTTTATTGTTGAAACTGACAGTCTTCTCGTGCCTTTCTACTAATACTATGTGTATTTTTGGTACAGTTTTAAATATGTTTATTTTACTGGTAATTCTGATAAATTTGTCATCATTTTAAGTAATTTTTATTTTCTGTTTTCACTTTATTGATAGGATATACGACTTTTAATATATTATAAGTATTTTAAGGAAGGATTTATGGAGATATATACTGAAAGATGCAACAGACAGGAAATAGAAGGAATGGGCTGGTATAGATTCGGGTTTGATGAATAATGTTCCACAGATTATATGCCCAATATGTGGGACTGAAGAACATGCTGTACATATTCTTTTAAAATGTATGGATACTGAGGCATGAAGGAAGATTTTAATTAAAGAAAAATGGTTCAAAATGAATAAGAAATTGGTGATCAAGAAAATGTTTGATGATGAGATTTAATTAGGGGGATTGGATGAATTTTTATAGGAAATAGGTTGACATGGAAATATTCAGGGGAGAAGATGAAGTAAATTCAGTTTATTTAGAAACCTTTTTGTCAATAGGTTGTTTTGCAGTTTAAAATTTAATTAAATTCAGTCTTTATATGTAACATAAATAGGTTAGGTAAGTAGATTCTTTTAGGTTAGTTGAAAGGAAGGTATATTTGAAGATGGTTAAGATTAGGTATAATATTTTTGTAGTAATAAGATGAGAATGAAATACAAGTCTCCTGAATATTCGAACATTAGACTACTGTTGAAACTGCCACAGATGACAAAGGTGGTTAAGATACAGACTTGTATGCGCGAGGTCTGGGGCTCGAATCGCAGGACCATTCTTCCTGACTGAGGTTTTTTCCAGGTTTTCCAAAGTCCTCATAAATGGCAAATGCCATGGAGGTACCCTAAACATAGGCTTGGAATGTTGCCTTCCTTAAAAAAAAATCCTTTCCCAATATATCATTTCATCTTATGTATCATAAGTGTTAGACACGTGTGGTGCCTCAGTAGTAAAAACGGGCATTAAACACCGTTAAAAAAAAAAAATACTACTGATGAGCTGGACAGCAGGAGTAAATTATTTGTTTAAAATAAAGGTGTGATGTAATTATAAAATTTTGTTTTTATAAGAATTTATAATGGACAGCACCGAAACTGACTAGGGGCAGAATTAGATGGTTCCCATTTTATAATGTGTTTAGCACTGAAAATACAATTCACTGAGTTCCACCATTCTTTAAAATAATTTATAAAGTATGACTATGTCTATATTTTCTGTTTGTGTATCTTTTTTAGTTTGAAAAAAGGATAAGTGACAGCAAAATGGATGCCCAAACAGATATTGAAGAAGATCCACTTGAATGTAATACACATTTAATTGAGTTGAAAGAAGAAACTAAGGAGGGAGATTCTTATGATGCTCATCAAGAGAGTGTAATAAAGGAGGTAACCTTATAGAGTATAATATATGGTTAAACTTCTGTGCAGCTGAATTTATCTTACAGATGCCTATCCTGCTGTTTTAAATGTACTGGTATAACTGTTAATGCACATGGCTCGAACACATAGAAGATTCTCAAAACCCATTTTAGTACTACCTTGCACATTAATAATAAGTTGGTTATTTTTGTTTAATTATCAAAAGTATCTGTGAGAAACATTATCACCACTTGTGTACCCCATTGTTTCTTGTATCCATTGTTAACCACGTTTTTGTATATACAGTATCACAGAAACAAGAAATGTTCAATCTAAATTATTTTAATGCCTTACAGAAAGCTGTGGGAATATAACATTATTACAATTAACTGCAAATTTCTGTTAGTCTGTAATGAACTAACTTTAGCCTGTATCACTGAATAAACTTACTGCAGATACTTGGCATACTTCTCGCAAATCTGTTCTGCATGCCCTAAACTATAGAAAATTCATTTTTCTTGTAACATTGTCTTGAAGTTGCTCCTTCTTAGATTGCAAAATTTGCATTTATTTTCTGTAGAAGAACTAGTATAAACTTGTTTATTTTATAAAAAGTTAATATGAGTATGTTTATTGTGAAATATATTTTTCTTTCCCATGTAGTAAGACAGTATTATTATTATTATTATTATTATTATTATTATTATTATTATTATAATAATTATTATGCGAACGATGACAGTAGGAAGCTACTGATAAGCTGAGGACTGGGGCTTACCAAACATTTCAAAATATCTTATTTTGATTTAAAGTAAAACACTAAAAACCCACCACCAGAGCAAGCATAGTAACATACATACTTTGCTGAAATTGATTCCTCATCGTTGTTTTGGTTGACAATGTGAGGAATGTACCTCATGAAACATGTACCAAAATTACTTTTATAAGTGTGTTTGTGAAACTTAAAGAGAGTTTTAATGTGATGACATGATTTTTAATGTTTTACTTTAAATCAAAATAAGATTAACAAAAGGTTCACTGTGTGGATTCCGACATTCCGTAAACATTTCAAAATATAATAAGTTGAATGGTGAAAATTAGTATGTTAATTAGAATTGTTTTATTGGAGTGATTTAAAGGCCTGGGATAGAACCTGGGTTAGAACTAGGCCATATTGTAATTTGTACTTTTACTTAGTCCCGTTTAAATAAAAATATTAATAATTTTTGTATATATACTGCATTGTGTTATAAATAAAACAGGGAATTCTCAATAAAAATAAAATACTAAAATAATAATATATTACACCTAGAGGTATTTTCAAACAGTTCAACACCATAAATGTAGCCAGTATCTCTCAAACATTATGACCAATTGTGAAACAATAAGTAATTGTAGTTTTTTGTATCTGGGATTTTCACAGAGAAATATAGTATAATATGACAAATTACAATTATGAAAACAATGAAATTTCACTCATTTTGTTCCACTTATTTGAACATGTTTAAAGACGTTTGCCTCCATCTTCAGCCTGTTCCCACTGGCAGCTTCCCAGTGTGTATTAAATGTCGCTCTGTGGCCTTGTCATATAATAAGTATTGTGCCCAATAAAGGGTTAAAAATATAGCCATAGTTAGAAAAGTGTGACCTGAATATATATATTGTATGTAAAAAAAGAAAAAGAAAGCTCATTGTGCTACCTGCATATTTGTGAATTTAATAGGTAAGGTGTGTCCTAAAATTGACCTTATATAAACCGCACTGTTTTATTCTGGTTAATAATTGACCCAAAGTTTTTCAAAGGTTTTATGGCATAGATCATGAAAAAATCACAGTCCTTATGTAACATTACATCGCCATATTGATTATTGTCATAAAATTGAACAATGATTTACATTCATTTAGGAACTTTCGAAAAATAAGACATTTTTAAAAAATTATGTTTGAACTCACACAGTGAAGTTATGTGTTACAGGTTCATCTGCCTTTAAGCAGGTCTCTCTACTTTTGTTTTGTGTTCAGTCCTACTCTTATCTTTATCTACATTATTGTCTTATCTAGGAGTTTTCGAATTATGTTGATATATTACATAAATGAGGTAAATTTGTGACATATAAATGTTTGAAACTCATGTATATGCTATCTTAAATGAAAAAAAAATCAAGGAATCAATAGGTTTGATTTGATTTTATTTATTTACGGACGCTCTTTAACATCTCAGGTCATCAGCGTCCCATTCTATTCAGGGCGTGAAACAGCCAGCAAATTTTGCTCAGAGGCCTCTTCTTTCAGACTTGAGGTTCTTTATCGTGCCGTAAATGTACTACATTAGACCCACGACTTTACTTCCCTTCCGAATGAAGCCATACTTAGGATTTTTACACCAGAAAAAATCCATCAATCCTGGCCGGGAATGAACCTGCGATCTTAGGTTTAAAAGGCAAATATGGTTACCAATACACCACAAGGACCGACAAGGAACCAATAGGAAAGGAATAGTAGTGTTCTATTTTTGAAGTATGGGTGGGGGAGATTAGGATGAATGTGTAAGTCAGAATGACGCAAATATTTCACTATTAATGTTTTGTTTGCTTCAGCTTGTATCATGTAATCACATGATATAAATACTTTTTTATTGTGTAGTTTAAAAAAAAAAAAAGGTTTTTAGAGATAATGTCATAGAAATTAGGAGAGTTGATAAATTCATAGCAAGGAGAAATTGGATTAAAAATACAGTATAACAGCAAAATCTCGCTTTAAGATCCATATTAAGCAAACTTTGGATTTAACAGACATAATCTGCTATAAATAAAGATGATGATATAATAATTGATGAAAAATTAAATACTATATTGTAACAAGACAGAAGCAAAAGTAATGCATTTTCCAGATACTTTCATGATTTTTGTGTGCAGTGGTTCAGTAGCATAGCGTGATTATCATCAGTAAGTCAAAGAGTACCACTTTTTAGAGAGACTGCATGAAGCATGTGGTGTTGGTAAATAATCAGCATATTATCAGTTAACTTAATATATCCAAAGTTAAAAGAAAATGAATGAACTTAATGATGGCACAGAAGTTAGAATTAATAAATAATTTGGGGCTGCATCTGTTGTTCATGTTTGTAAAATGTATTAGGTAAAAAAACAAATGACTTCAGACATTTACAAAAATAAACACAAACTGACTCAGTTTTCCTAAAATATAGTATTGGACTAGGAGCTCCAAGAGTAATTTCGGTGTAATCAAAAAGAAGCATGTGAAGTTGGCGAAATATTCAAATTTAGATCAAGCTGTTTATGAATGGTTTGTTCTAGAGTGGGTTAGTGGTGTTATAGTTCATGGTGTTGAACTAGGTTGACTTCTGAAAAATTGGCACAAAACATGGGCATCCAATTGCAGGCTAGCCAATATGACTTTGGCACTTTTGGAAATACCGTGAAATTATGAATGGCAAACATGTGAAGCATTGAGAAAGCTCATAAATGAAGTTATTGAATCTGAAGGCCTTCTTTTGTCTCAAGTATACATTGCAGATGAAACCAGCTTATACTCTCGTATTATGCCCAAAAATACTCTGACAGACAAACATGAAACATGCATGTCTGGTTGCAAATTATACAAGGAGTGGAAAAGGATGATAATGCGCAATTTGAGGAATGTCATGAACCAGTTGCCTATAATTATTCTAATTTAAGAATTGCCTGCTTTACTATTGAGATGTTTTTCTGGCTGGTTTTTCACACTGATACCTGATATGAGAAACTACCAAGAAAAGACCCAGAAAATTTGTTTCAAGAAGTAAAAGCAGTTTTACCTCTAGATAATGCACCAGCTGATCCTAGTGCTGAGAAGATTTGTTCTTAGTCTGAACACTAATTCTTTAATAGAACCTATGGACCAAAAATTCATTCCTGCCTGCAAAAGATTTATAAGAAGTTTCTGGAACAGGTTATGATTATGTTGGAAAACAAAAACACCTCTGAGGAAGATACAAGAGGAGTGACGACACTTCAAAATTTGTTCACATACAATATCATCTTCAATTTAGCAACCAACTGGAAAGAGATGAAGACTACAACACTGCCTAATGACTGAACTAAGTTACTGAAGGGAATGAACCTGAATATGATTTCAGAGGTTTGAAACCTATTTCCAGAAACTAAGATGTAAGCTGGTTATGACATTTGTGAAAATAACATTTAACAGTGACTAGACATAGATGAGGACGACCCAGGTTATCAAATGCTCAGCCAGTATTGGTGAAAATTTTTACGGGCTGATCAGGTGACAACAAGGAGGAGGCATGGGCAGTTCCAGTTGGTCCAAAACTGTCAATATTTAGAGAACATGTGGATGATGATATTTCATTTATAGGTGCATCATTAGATCCAGAGGCAATTGTTTATTATGAACAATTTTGATCATTAAAATTAAGAAACCATACAAAAGTGGGAAACAACTAAAGCTTAATGATTTTTTCAAATTCAGTGCACAATATAGTATGTACATAGAGTATTTCTCATTAAAATAAATATTATAATATGTACTATTGGAAGTGTTTTATTTTTAACAATATTTGTAACATGCTGAGTTTAACAAACTTTCAGTTTTATGGACAACCCTTAGCCCTTAATAGTCTGTTATATCAAAAGTTTACTGTATCATAAACATAAATGTGCATGCATCCCATCAGGTCTACATAATAAACTATATGAAAACTTCTTTTGATTTTGGCAGCTAGCTTGGATTTATTTAAGTTGAACACAAGCAATAAGTATTCTTATTACATGAGAAAATAATCAAACAAACTTCCTATTTCATACAAGTAAAAGAACTGATTTAAACTGAAATAATCCACAAACAGAAGATATTGCTTCTTTTTCTGTCCCTTATGTCCTTAGGCATCAGTTTGAAGACGTTACATATAACTTAAATAGTGCAATAACCACTGAACTTATCTATTTATTATTAATGTATTTACTTTTGCCATTAAAATAATATGGGATGAGTAATTCCTAAGGGAAAGATTCTTCCCCAAGGCTAGGTGTTTTTAACCTATACAATTTCATAAAAGATTTGAACAAATTTGATAATAGCAGTCCACAATAATAATACTATAATACTTCACCTAGTGTATAAAGTGTAAGATTTTTTGGAGAATATTCACTCATATCATCGACTGTAGACTGATTGATGCCCTCTGGTGATGACAGAAAATGCTTGCCCAAACAGTTCAGTTGCACTATCTTGAAATTATGGCTAAGTCTATGTTTTTGGTAATGATAATCTTTTCCCATTTTGATAAAGATTCTTTACATTTTTTCTATACATATTTGATTACGATCCTTGATATTAATTTTATAAATTCTGCTCTAATGTAATTTGGTACTTCATTGCTTTTAAATGCTTTTATTAAATGTTTTAATGCTAAATTTATTCTGAGGAACCAACATAATGTTATTATATTTGTATTTAAATTTTTTTAAAAACTTTTTTTTAAAATAATATGGAACTAACACAGTGAGGCTAGTTATATGATTAAAATCATTTGAAATATGTCAACCTAAATACCCTTTTTGCTCCACTTGTTGTAAAGTATGGTATACCATGATATGGTAAAGCATACTTTACAACGAGTAAGTGTAGCAATAGGAGTGTTTAGGTCGACATATCTCAAATGATTTTAATCATAATGTTATAGTGTTAAAACATTTTTATGTTGGTTATCTCTTTTGGGATGAAATGTAAATTTCTTATACTTGCCATTTTCATTCATTTTTATAAGTGCACATGAGTTTGTAATGCCATTAATTAACTTATTTAGCAATTTTTTGGTTCAGCTCATTGTTGAAAACTTTCTGAATAGCTGTGTTGAAATTGTGTGGGTGTTTTTTTTTTTACCAATTGAGACCTTTTGTCAGTCAATTCAGTTCAGTTCAACTAACTACATCTCATTCTTTCTTTCTTATGTGCACATTTTCATCTGAAGATGTATGAAATATGTCTTTTTTGCAGTCTGACTTTTTATTTTCTTATGCTTTAACATTTTTAATGCATGTTACTATAAAATTAGCATGATGTACTTAAATTTATTCATTTGTCATAGGAAGAGAAAGAGTTCAACCCAGGTTTAATGAAGATCAAAGTTGAGGAATTAAATATATCATCGAGTGATTCAGGGTAAGACATTGCTCTAGTTTTTAGTAAATTTTATTATGCATATTTTACATAAATATTCAGTAGTCATAATGTAGGAATGTGAGAATGTAAACAGTGAAGATGAAAACCCAATTTTGAATTTAATATTTATTGAAATGCCAAGAAAAAAATACATACAAGATCTCTGCACCTGTTTAGCCCTGGCCATTATTAGATGCAACCCTCCACAAATACAGTTTGTATGTTACACTAAGTTTCTTTACTAAATTTTAAGTTGAATATAATTATTCTTATTCCAATTTATAAAACAATATTAAATGAAAATAATGACTGTAATTAAGAGTACCCCCTGTCTAATTTCTATGATTCTTGCTTCATTTTGTCAGTATTATATGGAATTTTGAATTTAAAAAAATGAGTAGTTATCTGATTATACCTTTGCTTTATTGGCAAAATTGCTAATTCCTTAGATAATCTTATGCTTATAAAATAGCAGCTAAACCATTGCTATAATCTTTATTTTTTGCTAATTTCAAGGTAGGAGATCAAGGTTAATTTTTTAACAATTTTTTTAATCCTATGCCTGTCTCCAACCTCTCAGTCATAAGTCGATGAGTAGCCCAGTACAAAGAAGAATATAATGACTAAAGGCATTGTCATTAACATGCAAAGAGAAACAGTTAAGAACAGTAGGGCAAATGCTGAGGTGCTCTTCAGTCATGGATATGCCATGGTCACACATCTCTTTCAGTTAATCCAATACTATATAGGGGCCTCTGTAATTAGTCATGTCCCATAGTAAGTCTAAAGCAGGCCATACTAACTGATCTAGATAGAGAACTAGGAATTCTTTCCTACTTTTTAATAGTAAAAAAACAGAACTGAATATAGTGCCAGGTTAGTGGTTCATAATGCTAAAGTAAGATGAGAGTGATAAATTGATAAGTGCTTTATAAGATTATCTATGCAGTCATTAGATCTTGATGATATGGTCAAATAAATGATTTCATCGCCTGAATGAAGGAGAATGCTACATAATTTCATTTTTATGCAGTACTGAATAATTTGAAGCATCATTGGGCATTGACTAGGGCAGCAATATTCAGTTATACATGCATACTTTGAGCATAAGTAAAAAAATATATACCTTACTGGATCGTAATGTAAAACCATATTATTGGCAGCATTTAGTTACATTCCTTACCAATGATTTTATTCAAAAGAGCATCTTTTGTTTATTTCGCACAAACAGTTTTCCGATCTTATGCTTAATGCTAAGGTATTTAATAAATCTGTAAAATAAGTATAGTATATACAGGTTTAATACTTTAGTATATACAGGTTTAATACTTTTCCAGCATCCTAAGTGATAAAATAATAAGTCAGAGTTAATATTCCATAAATGATGGTTATTGCCAAGGGTGGCTGAGGTAGTTAAGATACAGACTTATGAGCTAGAGGCCTGGGGTTTGATTTCCACCAGGACTTTTCTCCTTGGTGAGATTTTTTACAAGTTTTCCTCAGTCCTCATAAATTGCAAATGCCAAGAAGATACCGTAAACTTAGGCCTGGAATGCTTCCTTCCTTTAAAAAAAGAAGTTTTTTCCCAATTATCATCTTATGTATCATGTATGTCCACCACCTGTGATGCCTCAGTAGTTAAAACGGATATTAAACACTATTAAAAAGTAAATAAATAAATTATGGTTATAGTATAGGAAGAGCTAACATTGACTACTATTTGCAGTAAAACTGTGACTATTGACAAATTCTGCAAATGCAAACAAAGTCTCTGCCTTTTATTCATTGATTTCAAAAAAAAATATAATTATAATAGTATAACAGACGTGGATTTTATAGAATTTCACCAAGGAATTAATCACAAGTTCATACATCAGGTTAACATGACAGTGTCAGATACCATGTCCTGAGTTTGGACAAATAGAGGTGTAAAAGAAGCAGTCTGGTTGAGGAGAGGACTAAAATGTACTTATAAATGTACATTTGTAGAGCTTCCATATTGTAGATATAATTAGATACTATGAAGGTTGTTCTAAAAGTTACTTCAGCTTGACCAGAAAAAGAAGAGAAAAAAAAAATATATATATATATATTTTTTTTTATTCCCACATAGTCAGCTTTAAATCATTACATTTAGTCCAACAGCTTAACATCATTTTAATACCCTCAATAAAATAAGATCTGTTGAACTAAAAATAAACACCTGTCTCAGCTTCAACCTCATTATTTGATGTGAATCTTCATCCACCCAGCCATTTCTTCAGGTTTGAGAACAAAAAGTAATCGCTAGGAACCAAATCCAGCAAATGTGGCAGATATGGTAGCTCTTGGAAATGAAGATCATGTAGTTTTGCAGCAACCATCCCAGAGGTATGTGAAGGCTATTTATTATGGTGAAAGAGAACTTTCTTTTTCAGAAGGCATGGATTAGCCTGAATAGAATCCATGTTTCATCTTCTATTATGAAATGTGGGAAAAACTCACTAGAAAACGCATTTAAATATACATAAACACTCTTGCAAAACATTCTTTTGAATGCATTTTTGGTCCATTGTTAACTTATGCTAGCATTGAGCAGAAAGCTTTCTCATACCCAAAACTTGGTGTAAAATGTAGCAAACATGGCCTATTAAGGTCTTTGCAATGTCAGCCAATTTGTGTACCTTCAATTGGCGAGAATTGTGAATTTTTGTTACAATCTTATCAGTCATAGCAGTTTTGTGGTGCTCTGAGCACTCTGATCTTAAATGGATGCACAACCATGCTTAAATTCAACAGCCCACTTTTTAACCATCAAAAACAAAGGGGGAAAATCCTTTAATGTGGAATCTAACTCCTTTTGTATTTTGTTGGGGTTAAACCCTACTTTTACAGCTTGTGTTTCAGTTTTATCCATTTTGTAAAAAATGTTAACACTAGCTACACACTCATCATAAACAAGCAACTACACTTACACATCTGCAACTTTCTGCATGCCATCTAAAGGATGATACTTAACTATTATAACAATTTGGCCTCTTCAGGCTGAGAACTTTTAAAACACCGTAGTTGGAGGCAATTATATACTCTTATTTACTAACATTTATTGATTGACTTATGTGACCAAGGTCATTATGCCTCATACTTGTATACAGTTTTTTTTTTTTTTAGTGTTTCACGCTCATTTTTACTACTAAGGCACCACAGGTGATGGACACTGATGATACATGAGATGAAATGATATATTGGGAAAGGATTTTTTTTTTAAGGAAGGAAACGTTCCAGGCCTAAGTTTAGGGTACCTCCCCAGCATTTGCCATTTATGAGGACTGAGAAAACTTGGGAAAACCTCGGTCTGGAAGGATGGTCCTGGAGGGATTCTAACTCCAGACCTTCGAATCTTGAGTCTACACCTTACAACCTCAGCCACTGTGGCGGTTTGTATACAGGAGGACTGAGGTTTGACATCTATTAGAACTTCCCTGACTTAAGATTTTTTGAGTGTTTTTCTGATGTGCTCTTCAATGGCAAATGCTGGTAAGGTGCATTAAACTTAGGCTTAGAATATTTCCTTTCTCCCAAAACAGTCCTTTTCCAATTTATTATTACATTTAATTTGTAACCAATGTCTGCTACCTGACGTACCCCAATAGTGAAAATAACCATTAAACATTATTTATGTTCCAAAGTTCTTCAGTCCATCATAATTTCCTTCTCACTATTATCTTGCTTTTTTAACCCCCACTCTCTCTCTCTCTCTCTCTCTCTCCTGATAAATTGGAAAAAACTTTTTGAAAGGAAAGAAGCATTCTTTGCCTAAGTTTAGGATAAATTCCTGATATTTGCCATTTATGAGAACTAGAAAAATCTGGTAAAAGCCTAAGTCAGACAGGATGGTCTGTGCCTTAATGACCGTGGTCCTCCCCCTGTTGGTTTTTACCCTTTCTGACAAGTTGCTTCCATTTCAGATGCAACCCATAAATCTTTTGTTAGCAATTAATTACAGATTTCTCATTAGCCAGTGGTATCTGTTTATGTTGTCTAAAATACCTGTATTTCTTAATTTTATTCCAGGCTAAAGAATATCTTAAAACCTGGATACTCTTTTCTTTCCTCAATTTGCTCCTCTTTTGAAATATTATCCTTTTAATTTTATCAAGTGACTTTGAAACCCCCATTGATTAAATACAATTTCTCCTATGGCATATCTTAATCATGTTAGTGTAAAACTGCCACAGGTGGCTGAGGTTGTTAAGGTGCAGACTCATGAGCAGGAGGTCTAGGGTTTGATTCCTGCCAGGACCGTGCTGCCTGACTGAGATTTTTTCCCGGTTTTCCTCAGTTCTCATAAATGGCAAATGCCAGGGAGGTACTCTAAATATAGGCCTGGGACACTTCCTTTCATAAAAAAAAATCCTTTCCCAATGTACTATTTCATCCCATGTAATCAGTGTCCACTGTCTGTGATGCCTCAGTAGTTAAAACAGGTGCTTTATACAATTCCAAAAAAATTAGTGTAAATTTGCCAATCATTAAATTTTAGCATACAGTAACTATGAAATTATTAATAAGTATGTATGATCATTTGTTCTCTATAATCCATATAATATAAAAAAGACTACAAATTAATTTCCAGCCATAATGAAGACCTTGGTGCTTGTTTATATTTAATGTCTCTATTTCTTCCTCATATTTCATATAAAAATTATTCCTGTAATACAATATCTTTTCTGTTCTTTTCATAAGCAACTTATATCAGAAGCTTCCTTATGACTTTAACAGAGATTTGTATATGCTTAAATAGCACATATCTAGTTATAAAGTGCACAATGTCTAGAATTCTATTATCTAAAATGAGCAAACTTCTTTTCATAAGATTATTATTCGGGAATGCTTAGTCTGTGCTCATCTTCCATCATGATGTGATCGGTGAAAGAAAACCATATTGCAGTTATAACCATGCATAAGTGCAAGAAGGATTTAAAGACAATTTTCAAGTTGATAAAACCACTTCTCAGATTGGTGTACTTAACCATAGAGTTACCAGGTACTTGCACAGTTGATGAATATGTGAGATCTGGACACAGTGCGAAAGATTAGGGTTTAAGTTAATAGAAATCCTATTCAGAAATCAAAATAGTGACCAGCAGCTCAGTATATGAAAAATTGTCTCCTGTGACATGAGAAAACAGCTTAGTAACAAGTTACAGGATTTTCACATTCTACCTTTGAGCACATAATTAAACTAGGACAGCTGTTCCCATACTTTTTGCACATGCAACTCCCTTTCAGAGAATGAAATTATTGGTGACCTCCTCCATTCATATTGCTACTTAATAATCATTAATCTGCAAGTTCAGGCATTCATTTCAACAATGTGATAGTGCTTAGTGGTTAGCCATTGTTGCATTGCTATATAATTGGTCAATGCAACAGCCATTTATAAGAATGAAAGTAATAATGGATAAATTCTGGAATAACATACAACAGTTCCTCTCAAGAGGCTAAGAAAGCTAAATCTCATTAATATTTTTAAAGATATTTGCAATTTGGTTTCCCAATGATGGATTGTTGATCACAGTATATTATAGATTGTGAAGTATTATTAGCAGAGAATATGAGACCTTTGAAGCTCATCTGCCATCTTGCTATCAAATGTCCATCATTGAAGGATAAATCTGTTGACTCTTTCAGAGGAAGTGTGACATTCTCCTAAGTCAAAGGATGAATATTATACAGACAAATAATGTTAACCAGAAATATTTCTATGCCTCTTTCTTGTTTTATTAAGAGCAGCTAAATCATGTAAGCCACACACCATTGTACTACTTCCTTCAGCAATTGACAAGGTATTAACAATATTCAGTCCTGAGAATGCAAATAAATTAAAATAAAAACCTTTATCAAATGACAGAGTTTTAAGAAGGATTGATGTTTTTCCTTGATTAGCAAACTTTGGCAGTAAAAAATGCTACATAAGTTATAAAATGTTCTAAACATTGCTGTTAAAATAATTAATTTTATTCAAATCAGCCATTAAGAACTTCTCTTTGTTTCACTCTGTGAAGAAATAGGAACATTATATAAAGGACTGTTCTTGCAAAAGTCAACATTCCAAAAGGATTCATTTTGAGCAGATTGAGTTAAGATTTAAAGCCCGCTCTCTCTCTCTCATCTGCCAATCCTATTGCTTTCCTAAGAATCTGTCTTATTTGTTGCAATTAGCCTATTTGGCTAATGAATTTACTCTTCTGCAAGAACAAAATAATATCTCAGAGCACCTTGAAGATAGTACTGTGAATATTAACTTATTTCAGAAAATAATTATTTAATTTTTAAGGATGAACTGAAATTTATTTTAATATGATTTAGTTGCTCAAATTAAAATTTAAAAAATAGGCAAACCCTTCAGTCACCAAAATGATAGCTTGGAGCAAAATATCACTTTTCAGCTATAATCAAGAGCTAGGGAGAATTATGAATTTGAATTTATTTATCAATAATAATACATAAACAGCTATTATTTATCAATTTTTTTAATAACCGTTTATGAATATTTAACAAATTAACATAACCTACATTATACTATTAAAAAATCTAACATCTAGCTTATGAGGTCTCATTACACAAACCTCCAGGTTATTTGCGTAATGAAACTCCCCACTTCTTTTCTGCACTATTTTATCAATCATATGCTAATTCTTTCATTCTTCTTAACTATTCTAATCCATTTTTTCCTTACTTTTCCTAAATATTCCCCTATCATTTTATTTTTCTTTGTCCCTATATCAGTGAACATTTTATACACTATGCTTTCTTTTTGTAATTTATCCCATTTCCCTTCCCATACACCCACCATCTCTATACTCCTTCACACTCTAATAAACAATTCTTTCAGGTTCTGTACTACACATAATACACCCTTCGCCATTTTCTCCTCAGAGACACCTTAAAACATGTTGCTGCTCATATCCAGGACAGTCTTCCCCTTCCAAATTTATCACAATACACTACATATTTCTCTCTCCCCTACTCCTTGAGAGACTCTAATAAAATCAGATCATGGCACACTGACATAAGTGGCCAAGGTTGCTAAGTCACAGACTTGTAAGGAGTAAGGGGGCTCTGTGGTTCAGATTCTCCCTAACTGCAGTTCTTCTCATTCTTGTTCTTATGAATTTTAGGAATGCTTTTTTCCAAATTTATTTCATTTAATGTATCATCATAGTTCACTGCCTATTATGTACCAGTAGTAAACACTGTATTAAATGATATGGAGCATCAAAATAAAACGATACTTTCAGCTCTATTAACAGACCTTTCCAATATAATGTACTTCAAATACATTACATAAAAATTAACAACTGGTACAATAGTTCAGTTAATTATCAATCCACGTTTTTATTTTCATAAGATTTAAAAAAAAATTTATGCAAGTTATTTTCATTAAATCCTTTATAAACTAGCAACCTGTAACCTTTATCAATTAGCAGTTTTTCACCTTTCAGTGAGAGAGGTTAGACTTTGATAATCTAAATGACAATGTAATTTTTAACGGAATGGCAGATGGAGGCTTAGTTATGATTTTGGAAAAAATGGGATTCAAAATTTTTTTTCCCTCACCTATTAGACCCTGCATGCCAACTGGCCCATTTTATGATCTACCAAAAGATAAAAAGAACATTTCTAAGTTCATTAAGCCTCATCTTGAAAGACTTACTGTGTTCTACATCATCTCTAATCTCTTCAATCTTTATTTACACAAAGACTTTAGGAATTAGCAATAAACTTAACAATGTTATAGCATTCAGAAAATTTTTCATTGTAACTGAGAGCTAGGAGTAATTAATTCTTTCAATATTATTCAATTTGAAATCAAACACAGTGAAACATGCATAATAAACTCTTCTGAGTCAAAATATTTAGATCACTCTTTCTGGTTTCACTTGCATGAGATTTACTCAGGACATATTTCATGGAACACTTGTCCACATCCTTGGCTGTTAAGTGACTGTTCGATCATGCATAGAAGTTGGGTTGACTCTGGTGGTCTTGTGATAAAACTTGAATAAAGAGCTCTCTGCTTCCAGGATATTGAAATTTATTGTTTTGCTTATGTTTTTTTTTTTTTTTTTTTTTTTTTTTTTTTTTTTTTTTTTTATTATATGAAGAGCTGTCTGCTTCTTCCAGAATGTCAAAATTCATTAGGTTTTGCACGTTTTAAATGAAAAAACATGAAAAAACAAGTGTTCCATGAAATATGACCGGAGTAAATCTCATGTAAGTAAAACTAGAAAGAGTATTCTAAAAGAGATAATTAATTCTTTGTTACTTTTAATAAAATAATGATTTTAAGGTTTATGATGTGAAATCCCATATACAAAGATAAATGTTTCTGCTCTCAAACATTGGAAATTTGTGTAAAAAGGATGGTTAACACTCTATAACGTTTAGTGTTGAAAGTAGCTCATATTCATTTTGAAAATGAGTTGTGCATTGGCATGAAAAGGTCATCACAGTCAGGAACATAACACCATTTAAAATTCTTCCAGTGCTAAATATTGGACTATTTTGATGGGTTTGTAATTAAGTTATAGAAAATTAATGTTAGCAGCATTTCAGCATAATTTGATCACTATATTGTTTACATTTCAGGTCAGATAAGGATGATCTATCCAGCTGTTTAGAAATTACACCCAGTACTTCTCTCTTTGAAGAGGATTGTAATGATGCAAAGAAGCAGACATTCTCCTGTAAGTTTTATAGTAGCATGTTAACCACTTCCTCATCCATAAATGGCCATATAGTACCTCATGAAAATAAAAAAAATAATTTCATTCATGAGGGCAAAAAACTCCATAAATGTGAAATTTGTGGGAAAAGTTTGACTGCTCTATCTAATATGAAAAATCATCTTTTAATTCATGAGGGTAAGAAGCCACATAAATGTGAAATTTGTGGTAAAAATTTCACTCAAGTATCTAACTTGAGGAAACATCTTGTGTTACATGGAGAAAATAACCCACATAAATGTGAAATTTGTGGTAAAAGTTTTGGGACGATATATTATTTGAGGAAACATATCTTGATTCATCAAGGCAAGAAACCTCATATGTGTGAAGTCTGTGGGAAGAGCTTTACCTGGGCATCTATTTTGAGGGAACATATTTTGATTCACGAAGGAAAGAAATCACATAAGTGTGAAGTTTGTGGCAAGAGCTTTATCCAGGCATCTACTTTGAGGAAACATATTTTGATTCATGAAGGTAAGAAGCCACATAAGTGTGAAGTATGTGGTAGGAGCTTTACCTGGCCATCTAAATTGAAGGAACATTTATTGATTCATGAAGGAAAGAGGCCTTATAAATGTGAAGTCTGTGGGAAGAATTTTACCTGGCCATCTACTTTAAGAGAACATATTTTGATTCATGAAGGAAACAAGCCACATAGATGTGAAGTTTGCGAGAAGAGCTTTATCTGGCCATCTGCCTTGAGGAAACATATGTTGAATCATGAAGGAAAGAAGTCCCATAAATGTCAACTCTGTGAGAAGAGCTTTGCCTGGGCATCTGGCTTAAGGAAACATATGTTCAATCATGAAGGAAATAAGTCTCATAAGTGTCAACTATGTGAAAAGAGCTTTGCCTGGGCATCTGGCTTGAGGAAACATATGTCAAATCATGAAGGAAATAAGTCCCATAAGTGTCATCTCTGTGAAAAGAGCTTTGCCTGGAAATCAAAATTGAGGGAACATATTTTGATTCATGAAGGAAAGGAGACAAATGAGTGTGAAGTTTGTGGTGAGACCTTTACTCATGCATCTACCTTGAAGAAACATTTCTTGATTCATGAAGGAAAGAGTTAAAGTCAGTGGAAAGAGCTTTACAAAGGTGTAAAGTCACAGAGGCAAATTTTTAATCATCTCATCTAAAAGACATTCAAGTATGAAGAACTTTATATTGAGGAGACATTAATGGAATAATAAACTGAAACTCTGTCGAAAAATCTCTGTCCAGTCATCTCGTGAATAGTTTTTTTTTTTTATTTATGAGTACTAGAGGCGAAAAGTGATGGGCATTACTTTAATTGAAAGAAACATTCTACAAATAACAGCTTGAACTATTATGAGTTTGAATTTTGTTCAGTTCATATTTAAAACCATATAATTTCTTTTGTGAAACTTTTTGAAAGAGTTTCTTTAAAGAGAGGAAGAATGACTTCAAAATTTTGCAGAAATGCATTCATGTATTTTCTATTATACCAGAAGCTCTGCATCAGAAACATCAAAGTGACCTAGAAGAGTTTATCCACATTGATGGACTTCATATTAACACATTCAGTACGGTAGACTGCAAACAACATTTAAATTTCCCCTTATGCTAAGGGGCATCGACGGCATGCAACATTTAATGCTACATTTGAAATAATTTTGTTAGTATAATTAGTATGATTTAGTTAGTGTTGCCTTTTATAGATGGAAGTAGGGTTGACATTGTCATTCCTTATAAATATTTATGAAGTGATAGGGTGTCTAGGTTATCTCCGGTATTCATAGAATAAATATTTCAGTTGCACTTTGCACCAATGTCAAGTACTTGAGATTGCACTGCATGTCAGCATTTCTGTGCAGTGCTTGTGTTGTGGGTTTATACCCATGGCTTATAAAATAAGGAAGTTCTTTCATACGAAGAAGTTTCCTCCACTCAAAAATAAAATTACCTCTTCTAGAAAATGCACAGTGTGCATTAAAAATAAAATGAGTAGTGAAACTTTTTGGTACTGTGGAAAGTGTGGTGTTCCCCTTCATCCAGGAACCTGTGATATCATATATCACACACTCAAAGGGTATTAGAAGTATGTACAACATTTTGTTTTTTATTGTAATTCAGGAGCAATGCTAACTTTTATGAAGTGGTGTGTAGAGAGTAGGAGCTGCATTAAAATAGCTGGTCCAGGCATTTAAATGCCCTGGTCAGAAGCTGGTACTCAATGTGTTAAACATGTAATATAGTGTATTTTAATATTTTTAAATTTGTGCATGTATATAACTCAAAATTATATTATTTTGTGTAAAATAATGTTTAGAATTAAATGTACAAAATATTTATCCTGCTGTATAATTTAATAAAGCATCTTTTTATTTATGAGGGCACAAAATATAGCAACTGTATGATTTATTCTGGACTGGAATAAAGCTATTACATTATACATGACCATATTGGATATTCATGTGGAAAGTAGCCACTCTATATTTGCACCATTATGGAAGTGTTCGCTATATGGGATAGATAATTACAACCTATTTTAATGGTGAAGGTACCAATATATCACATTGGGAGCAAATATTTAAAAAGGAATATATGCAATGCCGAACATTTTATTTGGCTTATACTATTTGGATCATCACTCACCGTCAGCTCCTATTTTTTGTTAAGCTTTTCAAAGTAAACAATGTATTTTGATGCATGAACCAGATTTTGTATGATTTAGCCAGTTTCAATATGCAGGCACTTTTAAAAAGTACTATAGACTATGTTTGGTAAATATCTCTGAAAGCATATGTATATTAAAGCAACTTTATTAAATGAACGAATGAATAAATAAAAGCCAAATAAATTTATGTAAACATCACAAATATATATATATATATATATATGTATATATATATATATATATATATATATATATATATATATATATATATATATGTATGTATGTTCAAGCATTATTTGTTCATCATTATGCGTGTTGAATTCTAGTAGACCATATAAATTAGCACAAAATGCTCCTCATGGCCTTAACAGAATTCATAGTCAGTAATATCTAGCAATGGAACAGTTTCAACCATGGATGTAGAAATATCCTTAGAATCAGCAATGCATTGTAGCCAGCCCTGAACTTTGCCTAGCATCCCGATGTAAGAATAGGTTTCTGACATGCAGCCACAAACTCTTAATTCCCTCACTTTGGCGTCAGGCAATGACTTATTTTGTGGCATGCTAATGTTCAAATCATCTTTCCGCAGGAATTGTTCCTTCTGTAGAGATGTATCAGTAAATAAAATAGAGTTTAATACAATAAATATCTGAAACTAAGGTAACTAGACATGCTAGCTTTGTATTCTCGCAACTAAAATATCTATCGACTCATTGTGTAGCTAATGGCAATAGAGTTCTGATTAGGACATGCAAAAACAAAAATATTAACAAATATTAATGGTAATCTTTCAGAATAGGAAACCCCACTCATATTTTTTTATGTTTACCAGAGTTAATACTAGGGCAGGGGGTGTGCAGATCATGTATGGAGAACCATCAGAGTCAAAACACAATTTTATGGCAATAGAGTTCTGATTAGGACATGCAAAAACAAAAATATTAACAAATATTAATGGTAATCTTTCAGAATAGGAAACCCCACTCATATTTTTTATGTTTACCAGAGTTAATACTAGGGCAGGGAGTGCGCAGATCATGTATGGAGAACCATCAGAGTCAAAACACAATTTTTTTTCATTTTACAACAGAAGTGACTTAGCAGAAATATTATAGGGCACAATCGCACATAAGCATCATAATACATGCAAGCACAATAGTCAAAAATTCATGCCAACAGTTATACAAGCACTCAAAGTGCATATACTGTAAAACTAATATTGCTCTTTTGTGATGTATTTGTTTGGTTGTTGCCCCGATTTCCGTGAAAAGGAGCAAGTTGCCTTGTGAAGATGGTTTGTTTATGGCTGACTTTAGAGGTAGCTATGATAATGGTAAAAGATCTTATGAAGTAGTGATGGACACTCCATTTATATTTATGCTCAACTAACCAAATAACAAATGAAGAAGATTGTTACTGCATCTTCCGGATTTGTGCCATCCAATTTCACAAATTTGCCCTTAAGTCACAATGTTCATTATTCCCAGGAATTGCAAATTTTAGCAGCGATAGATCTCAGGGGCGATGGGTTTGTATAACGTAGTGAAGTTTCCCAGTATTACCGACTGAAGGGATTTGCTCGCTAATATATCGAATTCGGATTCTGTACAGGCGTTCATGGTGCCCACCTACGTCCACCTAGTTCACATATGCCGGAACAACTGTAATGCACAGGGTATTTATGCAAATACGTTTCTAGCTATTCTTTTCCTGTTCACAATTTTGTATTTGGCTTTAGGAGCTGGCCTGTTTTTCTTTCCTGCCCCATTTGCTGATTAAATTTTGGTAGTTTCTGTGACTCGATTGACCACTGTGTCTTTCACTCTTGTGCCCGGCTGTTTTGTAGCAATGTTAGACATAAAATTTTGCACCTGTGGTGAGGGCTTCTCTGCACAAATATTTTGCACCTGATAGGAGGATGAGTTTGACATTTCCCAGGAAACAGCCTATACCTTTTCCATACTGAACGTAGGGATTGCCAACGTACAAGGGCCCTAAATACTGCCGTAGACGTCCGCCGCTTTGGTTCACAGTGCACTCCATTGCGGATCCATTGTTAACTGTCAACGAGAACTTTGTGCATTGCAATATGTATGATCTCTCTTGGCGAAACTAGATTGACACTCTTTGGAGGGACTTGAGCCCCCTCGGCGAAACTAGATTGACCCTCTTGGCGGGTCTAATGAACGGGACTTGAACCCGATCGGCGGGACTACAGAGGGGAAATCTTAACCCCTCGATGGGAATGAGAGGGATTTTAACCCTCATCCATATTACCATTTATTCTCGTTCAACCACCGCGCTTGTGCTTTGAAACACTTGATCATATTGAACAAGTTCCACCGGCACGCGTGGTAAACCACAAGATCATTAATCTTGTCTCGGCATTCATATTCTTCTATATTTTTGATAATATGTTCATCATGGATGCTGGGTTTCAAAAACATTTTTGTCATGGCTTCCTTTACAAATATTTTGCTCAATATGGTCCATCAGTTTTGGTTAAACTTGAAAAACTCATTTCGGTTGAATGAGCAATTTTGATGTGCCAGACACACGATAAAGAGTATTTCACTACCTTTTCAGACAACCCCAGGTGACCAGACATGCATGGCTCGAAAAATACAGGTGATACTTCACGAAACAGTTAATACGCCTATAGGAATTTCAGCTACCCCTCCCCACTTTCCGCGGAATTCCCTCATAAGGCAATCTAGGCTGGATTAAAATATGTTCTCTCCAAAATCCCAAGTAATACAACCGGGTGTTAAGATATAAACGGGTTAAAAAGAACGCTGTGTTTATCAGTTTCTGTCTGATTCTCAATGAGAATAGTAGTATATTTCGTAAACATTTATTTTTCTTTACATATTCTTCTTATAGTATAATAGTCTACAAAGACTTCGCCTAGAAAGTTTATTTTATTTATTTTTATTTTTGTTTACTGTTTAATTTTTTTTCCTAAAGAATGGAAAATATGGAAATATTACCATTCTGAACAAGGCAAGAAGAGCATAAATAAGCTAAGTTTAACGCACATGGTCGTTATAATGAAATTCAAATTTATTCTTCGCCTCTAAACGAATATCCCGTAGTTTACTTTAAAAGTGCCATTAGATTTCGCTTTTACGGACGTAAGACCGGAAGATATGGTAGGTCTAACTGTTGCAAATTCCGTCAATTCGTAGGACAGAGCAATAGGTCTTAGTTTTCGCCGCAGAAGTAAACTTTTCTTAGACGTTTTAATGTCTGTTTTTGATAAGGTGTCAGTTTAATGCTAACTTTAATACTACAGATGTGCTATCGGTAAAGGTTCACCATATTGAAAAGTCTTCAGGGCATAGAAGGCTGAAGGCGAAAGGTCGCAATTTATCTGTATTATCACATTTAAAAAAAAGTATTGTTAGAGCAAATTCCAAAACGAGCTGTTTGGCTCATGCTCTGGTGATTGCCACGGGCAACTGCTTAAAAGACACCGACTATACGTCCTAGAATGGGTAGGAACATTTATTCTAAAGTTGAGCAGCTTTTAGGAGCTGCAGATGTTAATTTGACTGCCAGAGGAGGAATTGTAGATTTGCAAAAATTTCAAGGCTACCTTCATGATTATCACATAGTAGCTTATTCGGGATTATATAGCAAAAATGTTATTTTAATGACAATATTAATTCGGTAAAACGATTGAACCTTCTGTATGACTCTGTTGAAAAACACTATGACGTGATTGTAATTCTAACTGGTGTAAATTTGGCGTTCTGTTCATCTAAGGAACAACCATTCTCAGGCAAACTAATTTTTCTGTTTTAGTAATAAAGTCAATTAAAATTGACAATCCGGCGAAGTGCTGATGCTTGCTTAGGTTAAAAAGAGAAGCCCATTAAGTTGATCACAGTGTAACAGTACCTTCTGTATGACTCTGTTGAAAAACACTATGACGTGATTGTAAATCTAACTGGTGCCGTAGTTACTCAATATGTAGTCGAGGGGTACAATAAAGGTATGCCATTCAACAGAGCGAAAACGCACTATGTAAATATCAATGTTATGGGTGCTTTAGGGTGCCTCTTTGTTCCTTTGAAGGCAGTAATATATTGTGCAATGATTATAATGGATATTTTACTAGTAAAACTTGCATTGATAATTATAAGCGGAATAGAGTGAGAGGAAAATCAGTTTGCGAATGGAAGCGACACTGTTCCAATAGCAGTGCACTGTTAAATTCTAACCATAAGGGTCACTTAATTTTTCTGACAAAAATTGCAACAGAAGCGAGATGCCTGGACACTTTTGTTATGTGCCTACGCTTAGTGCTAAATTTCCTTTTTTTCCCAAGAAGGTTCTTTTTATTTTCTATGATATTGAATGCACGCAGTCTATGCGCCTTCTTCCGCATTTTCCCATGTCCCCCATTCTACTGTGTCTCCAACAATTTTCTTTCTTTTCTTTTCTTTTTCTTTTTTTTTTTTTTTTGTATGATAAAAACAAGGACACGGGTGTGGACTATTTCCAGTGCAGTAAACGTAGACACTCATTTTGAGAAGATGGTTGCATTGGGCAGTTTGCTGGATATTTACGAAGAGATAGTTTAATGGGAAATGAAAGGGAAACTACTTTCCAGCTACATTCTGGAACTCAGCCTCCGGGTCTGCTGTTGCTCTGCAGGCCTTAACGTTACGCCCTTGTTCTGACCTTAAGTCAATGACTCACTCATGCATGTTGAACCGTTATTCTTTATTGCAGAAGAACATTCCATGGCAACTGACACGTTTTATTGCAAATTTGCTTAATTTTGAAGAAAATTGGAGCTCAAACATAGTCTTCCACTATATTTTCAGTTCAGAGAGTGTTAAATAAAAGGATATATATAGGCAAGCAAAATGAGTGTGTACGTTTGTGTGCGCACACACACACCAGGTGAGTCACCTGTCCCTACTTTTGCAGTTTTATGCACCTGTTAATTATACTTTTAGCATGAAAATATCGGTCCCAATGGTATCTACGCAAATTCTTTAACATGCATATCTGGGTTGCACACTTAGTGAAATGAGTAACATTAAGACAGATGTTATAATATCCCATTTAATGCACACGTAAATAGACAGTTGACACCTACAAAGGGTTTGTACAAGTGAAGATGTATGCTGTGACAAACAAATACTTCATATTTTGTTAACTTGAATGCTGAAAGCATATCTTCTTTCTAAATAGCTCAGTGGAAACGAGTGTGTGATTGTTTAAAAAATACTACTGCAGTAAATGTGGTTCGAGACACCTTAGCGCACTTATTTTTTAATGTGTGCTAATATTCATAAATCATTTTGGTTTAAATTAATATTATATTTAACATTGTCGATATCTTTTAATTTGAAACCATTTTTCTTTTTATTTATAGTTAATATTTTTGAGTGTTTCTTTATTGCTAATAAGGTACAGGTAGGAAAGTGTTTAAAAACGATATAGGTATATTTGATGAAGATGGAATAAGGATATGCACATTTTATCTACTTGTTTGAAATTGACAGTGAATAATATGCCTGAATACGACTTTTCTAACGAAGTGCTCGGACTAATGATCTTCTTGTTTAATGCACATCTGAGCCCGCTATTGCATGGAAATTCTGACTCGTGCAATATGGCAGGTGTAATGGATCTACAGGCCACTCGTAATATGTTGGCGAAAGCTCTCTTGATCTTTCTGGGTCCTCTGCATAAACTTATTGTTTTAATTAACCCTAAAAGCAGAAGCTAAGAGGGTTCGATCAAGTTATCTGGCCAGGAGACTGGCACCTGCCTTTCTATCCAATGATTAGTATGTGCCGCATATATTGTTGGACATGGTCATCGACTTTTTCGGGCTTGAGGTTCTTTATTGTGCCATAAATGTACGACACGGAACCCACGGCTTTACTTCCCTTCTGAAGGAAGCTATACTTTGGATTTTTACGCCCGAAAAATCCATCGGTCCTGGCCTGGATCGAACCCGCGATCTTGAGTTTAGGAGGCAATTACAGCTACACCACACCGCGAGAACGACGAGGCCAGAAAGTAAGTCGTCACTCCAGTCATAGGATGCTGTATATGTAGAATGGATATAGGTCTCATCCATATATATAAATTAACAGTAATTATAATAGTAGAAAAGAATAAAACACTAAGAAAAAGTCACACTTGAGATCGCTATACTTCGAACTCAAGTGGACTTTTTCTTAGCGTTTTATTCTTTTCTGCTATTATAATTACTGTTAATTTGTTACATTGTTAATAGTGTTACTTATTTTTCTTTTTCTTATATATATGAGTAGAAGTTCCTATATTTCCTTAAAGAAGGTAGGTAAGAAATCCTCTGCTCTGTATGTGATACTGTCTCTTAGAATCCGTTTTTAAGTTGCCTTATAAATTATGAACTTTCTTGAGCATAGACTTATATTCTTGATCAGCTGACTATGGCTGAGTATGGTTGACTACATGCCCAGCCCATATAGGAATATACATGTAATACACAATTGTCTTCCTGGAAGACGGACTCCTATCTTCTTTTTTTTTTTTTTGAGTAGTGTTTAACGCCCGTTTTCACTACTGAGGCACCACAGGCGGTCTCCTATCTTCTGCACCTTTATGGACTGCTTAGTACTTCGCAGTATAAAGTACCGCGAACACATACCGAGTAGATTTACCAACTTAAAATTACATTGTATCAATATGGCAATGTACAAAAGGTTGAAACGAGCTCGGCCCCATGGATGATTACGAGTTATATTTGAGTAGGTCGGCTTTGAACCAACGATAACCCGGGGAACGCAGATTATTATTACGAGATTCTACGAACCTTGCAAAGGTTCTACAAACCCGTGTAAAGTAAAAGCGAGACAGTGATAGATATTGGTAAAAGGTATGAATTTACAATGGCACTGAAACATGGTGATTGGGTATGATCGAAGCACTATAATTGGCGCTTGGTCGTGTAAAGTATAAATTATTTATGATGGAAGCAGAAATAAAATTGAAATGCATAATAGATGTTTTACAAGATGTAAAAAAGTTGAAGGCGAAATTGTCCAAAATACTAATTTTATTTTCGTTCTTAGATCACAATAATTATGATTTTAGACATGTTCAAAGTAATACAATTATAAATTAACAAGAATATTACAAAATTATTTTAAACTCGGGATTAACTCAATTTAGATATACATATAAATGAAACAATGGGAAGTCAAGCAAATTAAATTTTGCACATACAGTGTCATTACTTTTATCACAGCAAATCAATTTAAGCAAGAATTCTTCTTCTATGGAATAATAATAATAATAATAATAATAATAATAGTAATAAAGGGAAATTCTTTTAACTTTTTATTAAAAGTAGTCTTGCATGTGATTGGGCAATTTCCTGAGTTCTGTTTTGCAACAGTTGGTTCATTCTTGTATAATTGTAAACAATTTGTATTGATATGGAAATTTGCATTAGTTCTAGTGTTGTGAGTATGAACATGAACAAAAGTACCTGTTCTCTATTTTTTTTAGATATATGATATTTTCAAATTTATACAAAGAATACATTGTTACAATTTTCAGTGTTCTACAAATTTCCCTACAGGAATCAGTGTATTTAAGTTTAGTAATATTTCTTACTGGTCTTTTTGCAGCACAAATATTCTATTTGAATATTTATTTTTTTTGCACAGAGACTCCAGATAATAAATGTGTGGATATTATGTGAGAGTACTCTTCGTTGTATTCAAACTTATTCATGGGTATGCTAATGAGTCTATGATGTAAACTGTATGTTTGTATGCTGTGGGATTGAAGCTGTGGCTTTTATGTAATTTTCAGTCTGCTTATCCTTTCTGTATAATTCAAATTATTGCCTGTTATTATAATCTATAAATAAGAGCATAAGAGTATTAAATTGACTCACTATCTAATTAAGGATATAAAACCATTGTTTATACGTAAACTTTCTTACATTAGTTTTGACCAATTTAAAAGAAGTTCTCTAAGTGACAACTGGCAGACTATTGTATAAAGTATATTCTTAATTTTCTTCTTTGCTTTCTTTTGCAGTGTTAGTAAGTAAAGTGAATTTGAGAAAATGGATATCAAATTAGAAATTAAAGAAGAGCCAAAAGACTGTGTTACATATGCATTTGAGTTGAAACAACCAGAAATTCAGGAGGAAAGTTCTTATTGTGCTGATCATGACTCTGAATATCAGGTAAGCAGCACAAATTTATCATTAAAAATACAGTGACATTCATATATAGTGTTCTTTGTTTATTTTTAATGCTAAGAGGATCTATACAGATTTTTAACACATATGTGCTTGAAAGTAAGTTTTTGATACATGATTGCATTGCTTATGTATCTAGAAATTTCACTGTTAGCATTTGTTCTAGTTTCATTTAAGTAATTTTGCTTTTAGCTGCTTTTATCATTTTATAGAATATCACATGTAGTATAATTCTAATGATCACAATCCTTATGTATCATTATCCTGTATGCTGTTAAATAATCACGGACATTCTAAAAGTTCCGAGCCTGACCAAGAAAACACAATATTTAAAATAAAAATTCTATTTTCAAGATAGTCTTCTTGTAAATTAATTACTTTTAGTCTAACAGCTTTGGTACTTTTTAATGTCCTCGGTAAAATAAAGATTTATCCAACTGTGAAAAATAAGCATCTGTCTCAGCTTTAATCTTATCGCTTGATGTGAATCTTGACCCACCCAGCCATTTCTTCAGGTTTGGATACAAAATTTAATAGCTGGGAGTCAAATCCGTAAGTAGCTGAAGCACTTGGAGCCAAAGATCCTGCAGTTTTACAGCAACAATCCCAGATGTGTGTGAACGAGCATTATTGTGATGGAAGAGAACTTTCTGTTTCACAAGGTGTGGACATTTAGGCTGAATAGCATCCTTCATTTAGTACAGTAGTTAAGCTTAGTATGCCTTGATTATCGCTCTATCCTTCAGGAGTAGTCTTCAAGCACCACACCATGAGATTCCCAGAAAAACCATAGCCATAACTTTTCCTACGGACGGAGCCTTTTCCTCTCTCTCTTTCTCTTTTTTGTTGTACGTTCACGTGCAATTTCATCTGTTACCCCTTTTATTTAGACTGCAACTGTTCCTTGGTCTCTGGCATGAAGTAATGAAACCGTATTTCATCTACTGTTATGAAACATTGGAGAACTCTTTGGAATTGCATTTAAACAAATCTAAACACTATTGCAAAATGTTTATTTGATTGTGTGTTTGGTCACCCATTAAACAGAAAGTTTTCTTATATCTAAAACTTAATGTAAAATTTAAAATTATGGCCTATGTGGGTCTTTGCAAAGTCAGCCAACTTGCTTATCCTCAATTGACAATCATTGAATATGGTATTGTGAATTATTGTCACAATCTCATGGGTTGTTACAGTTTTGGGACAACCTGAGCATTCATAATCTTGAATGGATGTACCACTACTCTTAAATTCAGCTTTTTAAACATTGAAAACAAGGGGAAAGAATTCTTTAATGTGGAATCTAACTCATTTTGTATTTCTGTTGGGAGTAAACCCTTTAAAAACGAAAAACTTTATCATAGTTTTTATTTTAATTTTATCCATTTTGTAGAACATGTTAACACTAATTTGTTTATATGATATCACAAACCAGTAACTATACTTATGCATCTGAAACTATACAGTGAACCATCTAAAGGATGATAAACTATCATAGTAATTTGGCCATCTTCACAACATCTCTAAATCAGGCAGAGAGCTTTTAGATCACTGTAGTTTTGTCTTGGTTGATGCCTGTCTTATATACTGAGAAACTGTTGATCCTGAATAAATGTAGCATTTCACTGTAAAATCAGCTGTAACTGCTGCCAGGAATAAGCCAGCCAGTGGCCTAATTTTTTTTAATGGTGTTTAAAACCCGTTTTTACTACTGAGGCACCACAGGCAGTCAGTGGCTTCATGTTGAAGGAACAGGTTAAATGCATCTTGTCCTTGGTACACATGCCTGTCGAGTTGTGGTTACCATATTAGAGAAAAATATCATATCCTGGATACTTTCACTGACAGAAACCAGACCTAAAAAATGCGTATTCATAGGAAAACTTAATTAATAGATATGAGATCAGAGAATTCTCTTTGAAAGACTTTAATGTATTTTTCATACTTGTTCATTTCAATATACCATGTAATTTCCTGATATTTTTCTAAGAGGAACACAAATCTGCAGAGAAATATATTTATTCAGTTAAAAATACAATTATGGAGGCATCATATGTTTATATTATGTGTTACAAACAACAAATTAAAGTTTATTTTAATCAAATATCCATCCTTAGTTTCGATAACTTCCTTACATACCTTATACATTTAGTGTAAGTTATTGTAGATATTCTGACTCTTTAGACTTCCATGCTTAAGGGAAATCTGCTCTAAAAGGTTTAAGCTTCTTAAATTCACTTCCTGGTTACCTTTTATTTACTTCATCCAATAACAATTCTATGGAGTTTTAGTTCTGACTTTGGGGCAACCAAGCTATATCTTGCATATTTATGTCTAATAGGTCCTCAAGTTTAGCATAATACACTCCAGTAATGGATGTTCCAGTGGAAAGATAATCTATTAGTAGTACATCAATTTTGGCATCCCTGAAAACCAATGCAATTATCTTTCTGGATGATTTCACAACTTGGGCTTCTTTGATAGTGAAGAATCATGATGCTTGCATTATTTAGACTGCTATTTTGTTTCTGGTAGGTAGTAGTGCACCCATGTTTCATTATTGGTTTTATTGAAGCATAAAGCATAAACCTCCATCTGTATGAAAATGGACCAAACTTTGCTGGTAGATTTGTCTGTTTCACTTTGGATCAAGAGTCAGCAATCGCAGCATCCAGTTTGCCAATAAATTTTTCAAACACAATTCTTCATTGAAAATGTGAAAATTCTTTTCCCTGAAATGTCCCTTCAGCAATTTGGGACACTTATAATTGGCAAACATCCAGAACCATGTTGTTTATTCAGTTCCTAGAGCATTCAGTGAGTTCACAAAGTAGTCATAAATACTTAGAAAATGGATTTTGTTGTTTTGAATAGCAGGAATTTTCACAGTGAAATTATTTTATAATAACAAATTATTAAACTTTTTTTTTTTTAAAATTGTAAATCTTTAAAAAAGTTTTCATATGGAACTAACACAGTGAAGCTCATCTGAAGACAGATTCAATTCAACAAATTATTATTCAGGAAATCACTGAAATTTCACTAATTTTATATTATAAAATTTGTCATTTACAATCATACAATTCTTCTACATTTATAAAAAAGTACAGTATACATCTGTATAAGAAGTTACAATAAAAATGAAAAATAAATTAGCTCTTAGAACAACTTGGCTAAAACAGCAAAAACCAGAGAAGCAGAAACAGACAAAGCACTCAAATAGTCACATAAATCCTTATAAATATATGTATTTGCTTACACATTGATATAAAATCATTTCTTTTTTAAATCAGTATAATGTATTGTCAATCATATATTCCTGTACAGAATAATAGACTTTTTAAACGTTATATTTAAGAGCAGATTTGAAGGATTTACCATTGTATATTAACACATTCAGTACCGTAGATTGCAAACAATTTTTAAATCTCGCCTTATGTTATGAGCCATGGATGGCGTGTAATGTTTAATGCCATATTGTAAACAACTCCATTTATATTCTTTATACAGATGTTAGTATGATTTAGTTATTGTAGGATCTTATAGAGGAAGTAATGCTGATATTTTCCTTCCATATAAGTATTTATCACAAGATAGGGTGTTGGTTCATCTGCAGTGTTTGTAGAATAAATATCTCAATCTCACCTCTCATCAGTGCCAAGTACTGGATATTACAGTGCATGTGAGCATTTCTATGTAGTGCTTCATTGTGATTTTATAGTAATTATCAAAGAAGAGGTTTCTTACATATGAAGAAATTTTATAGATTTTCTACAATATTAATTCAGGTGATGAATTATTCCTGAAATAAATTCTGACAGCATTAACAGTGAAATTCCAATTCCTGAATCCAACAGGCCAGAAAAACAGTCTGGTTACATATACACAACATCCTAGTTATGTCAGAATTTATATTTAATTCAGGCCTAAATATACAATTATAAAATTAAAGTGGAAGCATGGGTTACGCAAATGTTCTCTTGAATGATGATTTTGTTTTTACATATGTGATAAATGAGGCGCGACCACCTTCACAAAAAAATTCTATTGGAAACCAATAGATGTTCCTGAACTAAAGATATTTACGGGATTGATTTCATCACAGGAATTGTCAGAAACCAGACTTACAAATATACTGGTTTGCAAATCCTGTTTTTGAAACTCCAATTTTTTAGAAAACAATGCCTATAAAAAGCATTCTCCACATTGTTTAATTTATCCATTTTAGAGACAGCAGCATCTATACCTATACTACAGATACCACAGACAGATTGTATAAAATTAAAATTATTTTAGAGAGACCGATTAGAAATTTACGGATTGGTGTACAGAGGTGGGAGTGATATTAAAATTGCCTTTGGTGCCTCAGTAGTAAAAACGGGCATTAAACACTATTAAAAAAAAGTGATATTGAAAAGCTGGTACAGGCATTTAAATGCTCTGCTGAGAAATGAGTACTGAATGTGTTAAGGGAAGAGCATTTTGCATTAAAATGCATTCATAATAAACTCATTTTTTATGGTAAAAACTGGTCTATGTGGAATTGTGCACCTTATTGAAAATTTCTTATATCATGACTGATTTTGATTGTCTGCTGCATGGGTCATCCTCCAAGCTTACACAGCCATGTTTAATCTCCATGGTCTACTTGGAAACTATTAAAAATAATGGTGTAGAGTCCGCTAGAGTGTTTGTCAAACTTATGACTTTCTGTTGCATTCATATTTTTCTTTCCCAAGTGCTTAATGACTGCACAGTATTTAATACATGCCATTTTTCTGATATCACGCAAATTACACTGCAACAAACAGATATAGCCAATACAAAACTTGACCAATGCATGTACTATAGCATACATGCTTCTAGGAAAGATGGCAGGTTTTGATTATTAAGCTGCTTTGGAATTGATGCTGCAATCTGTGAGTCATTTTGAGAACTTTTCAGTGCCCTCATACCTGATCCTATTTCTTTCACTTTTCACAGTATTCACATATTTTTCCTGAAAAATATCCCCAAAACATATATAACCTGCATGCCCATTATGTTACAGTTAGTAGAGCATGCTGGTTTGGAACCTCTCTTTTTTATATCAGATACATATTCTCCTGACATTGAAGCACTCATTTTTGGATTCATCTGTGAAAAGAACTTTAGCGCAGTCAACTGTGTACAGTGTCAATGCTTCTAGCCCATTGAAGGCTTTTCTTTTTGTTGATAGGTTTAGCAATTACATCAACCTTACTGCCACATGTCCCTTTACATCAGCTTCTGAAAGTCTTCTTTCTTTTCTGTTGCAATAGTCTATGTGTTCATTCTACTAGTTCTGCACATATTTATGGTATCATTCCTCTTGCTGCTAATTGTAATAAATTTATTATCTTTTTTGAGTTTTGAAAGACAATTGTGATCATAAATTTTTGTTGCTATCAATGTAGCCAGCGAGGGTGTACTACAATGTTAGCAATTTCTTACCTTTTTGAAATCCATGGTTTGGTGATTTTAAATGACTTTTGGGGTGAAGATAAGAATGGTGAATATACATTTGCTAGTGTAAATGGTCAAAGTGTTTTGCATTTTGCTGTACGTTGTTAGGAATCCTTAAGGTCAGTGATACATTTTAAAGTAATGAATTTAGTTAGTAATGATGTTCATTTTCTCTTAGCAGTAAAATGGAGGGGTGAAATTAATTATAGAAAGGGTTTATATTTAAATAAAAGGGAATTGGGTTAGAAAGTGAACATTTATAAATGGAATTAAACCCATACCGGAGTTTTATTTTATGTTCAGTTCTGTAGATAGATAATAATATTTCATTGTCTTCAGCAATACATATTTCTTCCTTACACTTTTTTTCACTTCTTTTACAATTTTTACTTCTTTCTGTAACATTATGCTACAAGTGCACTAAGCATCAACATTTTGAACATACTATACTTTGACAAATCAAAGCTGACCACTTAAAAAGTCCTTTGATCATTGACTTTAGAAGATTTTCACAAATGTTTTGTTCTTACAAATCTTAATGGGAGAAGGGGTTTGAAGGGAAACACCTGTGCACAAAAGAGGTGGGAAATTCATACTTTTGAAGAGAGAATTAAAGCTGCTGGTACAGTACAAATAAACAAAAGATATTCTGTACAATTGTTTTTGGATAACTATAAACCAGTTACCGCCACAGGTGCCTCAGGTGATTAAGGCGCAGACTCGTGAACGGAATGTCCAGGGTTCGAATCCCGTCAGGACCGTCCTTTCTGACTGAGGTTTTTTCCAGGTTTTGCTCAGGCCTTATAACTGGCAAATGCCAGGTAGGTACCCTAAAATTAGACCTGGGACATTTACTACCTTAAAAAAACCTTTCCCAATATATCATTTCATTTCATGTCTCGTCAATGTTCATGCCTGTGGTGCCTCTGTAGGCATTAAACACCACTCAAAAAAAAAATGTAAACCAGTTAAATTTGCTTTATTCTGTTTGCTATCCTACTAAATATTCTTGGAAATGCATGTTAACACAGCAAAAATTGGAATTCAGGAATAAGTATTGCTTTTTGAATAAATAAGATCCCACTTTCAAATTATCTGATTAAAAGATCTGAAAAGTCAAATTAAAAGGAATTATGTATTTATCTTGTTTACACTAAACTCCATTTACTTAAAACTAAGACATATTTCAGGAGTAATCACTCCCATCTTCAGGTGTTGACCAACTACTGTTACATGAAATGGTGGCTGGATACCTAGATGCTTCTGTGATGTCTGGTGGTTGTAGTAGGAACTTGCTGAATTCATAAATAGGAGGAAAATCAAAGTTCATTAAGTTTGCTGGTTTTTTTATGATGAAAATTTGATCCGAACAACTGAAGATGGGAGTGATTATTCCTGAAACATGTCCTAGTTTTATATAAGTAAGTGGAATTTAGTGTAAACAAGTTGAATAAATAATTGTAGGATATATTACCATTCCATTATATATAGTTTTGTAAGTTAAATATATTTAAATTGGGATTTTTAACATTGTTATCAAAAGGAGTTTCACAGGGATAAGCATACATGGCATTTCTAGTTTGGAGTCAAGGAGGCCTTTATGATCATTACACCAATTTAATAGGGGTAACTAAAGGTTATTAAAATAACATATTGTCTTGAAATAATCCAATGTTATGCAGTATCTCTTTAGGGCTATTTGGACATTACCTGTTTTAGGGATGTTATTACGAAAGGATGATGTTGAAAATGTTATTCAAAAGAGGAGTGCAAATATTGATAATAACAGTGACAGGAACAATGGAACAACAAAAGTGAAACAATGGCAATGATGATGTCTGCTGACAGATGGAATGCCATATTACTCAATATTTTAGCTTCACAATCCTGATTCCATTCCTCACCACATGGTGCAAGCACTTGACCAATTTCTTTGAATCAATCCTCCTACATCTGGTAAATATTGACTCTCATCTTAGATTTACAAAACCAATGTGACAATTCATTTTCTAACATTTAGTGCCAACAAAGCTGCAGTAACATCATGGTTGGTTGAATAGGCTGTGTTATTGGCTGTTTCCATAGCTACAGCCTCCCACTGGATCCCAAACATTCATCTATCCTTGCTTAATTTATTTTAATTAGGTTATAGACACTGGCACAATTTAACACTATACTACAGGAAGAGTATTATGACTCAGCTGCTGTAATTGTGGGTATGCTTTCCCATCCGTCATACCATTTGCATAAATATATCTGTTTGCTCATGATATGAATATCCTGTCATGGTTATGCAGTCAAATATAACTAAACTACAGCAGTTATTGATTTCATTGCTTTAGCCCCTTTTTCTCTTAGACCTTGGGGTGGCACTTTTCCTGCTCTTTCTTTTCCTCTGTGCACTTACCCAACTTTTGCTTTGTTTCTGTTTTTGCACCAGTGGATTTTAACTCTTCTTTTGAACTAATGGAGAACGCCACTAATATGCTCATCAAGGACTGTGGTTTAAATGCTAATAAGAGGGACTTGCTATAGACAGGAATGTTATGTGAGATAGAAAAATTATTTGAAAGCAATTTTAGTACTCCGTTTTATTAATAGCATATTTTTTATCATCATCATATTTATATTCATCAATAATATTATATACATTATTATTATAGCACAGTATTGATTATTACTGTAGCTACAATGCAAATTTCCAATTCTAGCTCATTTTCTGAAAGTCTTTGATTGATGCTTGTCCAGTTTGTGTACTACTCTTATGGATGATTACATCTATGGGTTTAAGTAGCTATTCATGTCACTTCATACATTGCCAGGGGTAGCAATGATGTATTTTTATAGCAGATTTATTGCTCTGAGAGCTTCATTTCATCAGGCTTGAGGTTCTTTTTCATGCCGTAGGACCCATGGCTTTACTTTCCTTCCAAAGGAAGCCATACTTAGCATTTTTACACCCGAAAAAAATCCATCGGTCCTGGCCAGGTTTGAACCTGAGATCTTCGGTTTAGGAGGCAAGTATGGTAACCACTACACCACCAGGACCGACTCTAAACCATTGTCAACTGATACAAAATCTTCCCAATTAACATCTTCCCAATTGCAACTTCTCCTGTACAGCAGCCCAAAACTCATTTTAAATTATGATAGGGGCATTTGTTTCACTAGGTGTTATACAATGTCCTTAAGATATTAAGAAAGGAGAACCCCCACTCAAAGCAAAAAAGTTTTATATAAAAGCTGGATAAAATAGCCTAATCTAACAATGTTTAGAATTTTACCTTAAAAAAGCCTGCTTTATTGAAGCAATTGACAATGGTCTGTGCAGCGATCCCTTCCCATGCAGCAGAGATGAAATTCATTGCAGTTTTCCATGCCATTGTCGATGCACTGCAGATTTAATGACCAACTGGCTTTCAATAAAAATGCTTCATACTTTTATAACCTCTTGGTCCATTGGCTGAGTTGGGAGGCAGAATTCCAGTTCTACATTTTTCATGTGAGCTGAACAGTTATTGACAAAAAGCAGGATTTTGCAATTGGTTTTTACCACTTTTTTGTCTAATTCTTTGAGCCAAGTGACAAACAACTGGGCAGTCATCCTGGCATGTGCTTGATTTTCGCATTTATAAGGCAGTCATTTAATGTTTTTGAACATGGGCATCTAGCTGACTTTCCCGACATTAACAGTGATAATTTTTCAGATCTATTTGCATTTGCAAAAAGAAGCACAGTTACTCCTTCTCTGCTTAATTTGCCATTATGACATTTCTTCCCTTTGAACACATAACTTGTCGGGCATTAGCTTAAAGAATAAACCACATTCATCCATGTTGAACACATCGCCCAGAGTATAATTTTTAATGAGTGTAGGTAGCATCTCACATTGCCAGTGATTTACATCATTGTCCCTAACTATGATTCACCACTGATTTGTCGACACACTATGCCATGCCTATGCTTGAATCTATCAAACCAACCTTTAAAGCACCAAGGTCTGTGTTCAATTTGCATGCTATTTCTCATGCTTTCTCTTGTATGATTAGTCCACTTATTGGAATTGAAGCACTGCAGGATTCGAAAATCCACTCAACAAGAATTTCCTCGATGTCTTCATATTTACAGATTTCCCTTATTACATTTGCAACATTCACTGCATTAGTAATAGCATTAAAATATTTTATTATTGTTCTTAAGCTGCATGAAGGGATTCCCACAGATTCAGAACAATCCTTTTGATTCAAGAAATTTTGTTGTACTTATGGAGCATTTGTAATTTTTCACTTATAGAAATTTCGGCTTTGCCATTTTTGCATTAATAATAACTCTATTGCTAAGAATTCAGAGAATGAATAATAGGAAAGGAATGGACTGTATTGAGAAGGAGACTTCAGTGTTAAATTCCTTTAATGCAAAGGAATTAGGTACAATTTCGATACTGCTGGCCAAAGGGTTTCTTCAGGTAGAATGTGAAATTTCTTTCACCTACTTGAGCTTATATGACTTCAGTACAGTCAGAGCAGCAATGTTTTCATCGTGGTATTTAAAAGATTTCAAGTGCAGTACTGTTTCATAATTTATATGGAAGTTTTCTTAATTTTCCACCCCTTTAAACTGAATTTGGAAGTGTTATAACAGATTAAAATTTAATGTTATGTGTATGAAATGTCCAAAGTCCACAAATAAAAGAGCATAATGTACAAGATAGTGTTATAAGTGGGATCATATAAATGGGGTTCTACTGTATTTAGTGCTTGACAAGACTTTGAGTATATGTTCAGCATTTTTTGCTTGTATTTTTGTTGCAGTTTCAGAGGATGATAAGTGAATGCAAAATGGGTGCCAAAGTAGAGATTAAAGAAGAACCACCTAACTGTATATATTCAATTGAATTGAAACCAGAAATTCAGGAGGATGATTCTTATAATGCTGATCATGTTGCTGTGTTAAATAATGAGGTATGCTTAAAAACATAACAATTATATACTAACATTATAATTCACGTTATGCTTTGTTCTGTTGTTGTTTTTTTTAAAATACTGTACCTACCAAGGCATCACAGACGGTGGACACTGATAATACATTTTCAAAGGAATTTCATATCTAAATTTTAGGGTACTTTCAAGACATTTGGTCATTTATGAAAACTGAGGAAATCCAGGGAAAAAATACCTTTAGTCTGGGAGGATAGTCCTGTTAGAAATCGAAGCTTACACCTACCACTCACAAGTCATGCCTTAACAACCTTGTCCACTCATTCAGGTACCACCTGTGGTGCCTCAGTAGTAAAAACAGGCATTAAACACTACTCAAAACAAAAAACCCACTGAGGTCCATCAGCTGTGAACCAACCAACCAACCAATCATTAAGAGATGTGATGGTTCCAATATATAATAATCTGTGATAGACTCTTTTCAAGTGTCTGACATTATCAAAAATGATTCACAAAATATAAATCATTTAGAAAATACATATAAAAATAATCCTTTATTAGATACTGTAGCATGTCTAACCTATATATATATACTTTTTTAATTCAAGCTTAAATTTATTTTCTATATGCTCCATAATTAGTGTTCATGATTTATTATATGTTATCAAACCTTTTATTAATTCATTTTTATAAGTTGATTTAAAAACATATATTCAAGTTGTTAATAATAATAATAATAATAATAATAAAAGTAATAATAATAATAATAATAATAATAATAATAATAATAATGTATTTTCAATACAGTGCAAGTGTCTGACATTGTCATAATTGATTTACATATTACATAATCCTTTATAACATTATTATTTATTGTTCATCTAACAAACACACACACATATTTGTTATTAAAAGCGTTTCCCCATATTTTTATATCGTATGATAAAGATGAATAAATTAAGATACAATATGCAGTTAATAGTACATTATTATCTATATACAAAGATATCTCAACACACATAAGCTTTTAGTTGATCCTGGTGGTGTAATGGTAACCATACTTGCCTTCTAAGCCCCAAGATCACAGGTTCAAACCCAGCCAATATCAATGGATTTTTTTTTGGGGTATAAAAATCATAAGTATGGATGGCTTCCTTCTAAAGGGAAGTAGAGCCATGGGTCCCATGTCGTAGATTTATGGCACAAAAAAGAATCTCAAGCGTAAAAGAAGAGGTCTATGAGTGAAATTTGTTGACTGTTTCACGTCCTTAATAGAATAGGATAGACTTTTTTTTTTGTTTTTTTTGTATGGTGTTTAATGCCCATTTTTACTACTGAGGCATCTCAAGTGGTGAACACTGATGATGCATAATGTGAAATGATATATTGGGAAAGAATTTTTTTTAAGGAAAGAAATGTTCCGGGCCTAAGTTTAGGATGCCTCCCTGGGATTTGCCATTTATGAGGACTGAGGAAAACATGGAAAAAACCTCGGGAAGGATGGTCCTGGCTAGATTTGAACCCACCTTAATGACCTCGGCCACTATTGGCTGTGATGGGATGCTGATGACCTGAGATGTTAAAGAGCATTCGTAAATAAACCAAAATCAACAACATATACGCTTGAGCTAATTTTTTTTATATATATAATCAACATGAGAATCCTAAGTTGGTCAGTCATCCAAGTGTTACTGTAAGATATTATAGCTAGTGACTTTTTCTGTTTTTGAATTATTTAAGCATAATGTGATATCAGTCTCCTTGAATTAGTTTACATATTTGAAGTTAACCTTTACATTAATCCATTTAGGTAAATTGACAATTTTTCCAGGCAATTGTTTCGCCAAAATTGTTAAGAGATTTATTACAGCAAATCATTGGGGTATCATCAACATATGATATAAAAGTATGTTATGTGGCAAGTTAATATATATATATATATATATATATATATATATATATAAAATAATAGAAGTAATTATAGTTGTCTGTATGTGGTATTTTGGAATTCATACCTGAATCCGTATTTTTCACAAAAATCTTTTCCCAAATTGTTAACTCCATGGGAGTAACTTTAGCCTTCAATAAGTTCCTTCTATATTGAGAGTTCAAAAATGTGCAGCAACTGCTGATTTTTCCTACCCAGAGCTACAACATCTGTTGAGTATATAAAAAGATAACATATTTGTTTAATTTTGAAGCTGTTTACAGTGAAGGTTTTAAATAGCAATATAATACAGGTAAACCTTCACACTTCACTTACTATATTTAAGTTAGGCCATGTTTTCTGAACCATGGTTCCCACCCTGAGATGTTGACCCACTGTGTCTTGGTGCTCATGTTGGTCCAGTGGAAGCTATTGTGTTGTATGTGGTGACCTCTGGTGGATATGAAATGAATTTGGGAAGATAATCCCACAGAGGAAGGTTGAAATTCATAGCAGTTTTTTTGTTTTTTAGTATGAAGATATTCTCCCAGGAATATATGCCATAGAATGCTTAGGACTGTGAAGTGAAATACATAGGTAAAACTAAAAGAAATATGATAATTTGGAAGAAAGAACATTTTAGAAATATCAAATTAAAACAAGATGGAAAAATCTGCAGTAGCATACCATTATTAGAGCCAAAACCATGAAATACACCCAGAAATAAACTTCTTAAAGAATGAAACATCCCATGTGAATTGGCCACCTGGAGAATATGTCCATTCTAAAAAACCATATAACGGCAATAAATTTTGACCTTCCTCCATGGGATTATCTTTATAAATTCATTTCATATCCACCAGAGGTCACCACATACAACACAATAGCTTCCATGGGACCAACGCAAGCAACAGGAAACAATGGGTCAGCAGCTGAGGATGGAAACCATGGTTCCCGAAACATATGCTAACTTAAATACAGTAAATGAAGTGTGTAAGAAATTTATAAAGAACTTAATGTTTGAAAAGTAATTTGCTGGATGTATGTACTAAAATTTTGCCCATTTTTTGCAAATTTCTGCATGTACACTTGAAAATGAACATGTAGCAGTATAATAGCAGAGGTGCAAACCGTTAGGGATTATCTATAATTATTATGGATTTCCCCCAGCTGTTACAGAATTGCAGTCAAATGTACAAGTATTACAGAAAAGCAAAATTATGAAAAAAAAAATCATAAATAGAAAAGTTCCAATGCTCTTCTAATCATATCATTTGGTAAATTAAGTGTACAAAATTGGCACTTCATGTAGTGTTTGGACACTTTACATTGCACAAACTCTGATGGATAAACTTGTAGCTACTTATTAATTGATATCATTGTATCATTCAGTTGAACTACACACTCTTAAAGCTTCACTTACTTTTCATAAAGTAAATACTTTATGAAAAGTAAGTGAAGCTTTAAGAGTGTGTAGTTCAACTGAATCATACAATGATATCAATTAATATGATTAGCTTCATTGTGCAAGTTCCAATATACATTTAAATAGTAGCTACTTACTCAGTGCATAGTGAATTTTTATTTCCTGTACAGTATCCCAACTTCCAGAGTAACTGTGCTTTTGAGTATTTTAATGTCAGTTGGTTGTGTTGATAAAATGAAACATGTTAGTTTCCTAATTGCTTCAACTAGCAAATGGCAGCAGAGGTATAAAAATAGCCAGACTGTTATAAGAAGGAATGGCTAAGTTTACCTTACACTTTAGATGTTAATTTTTGGAAGTGTGGGGATTTGCACTATAGAATCTTTAAAGGTTCGTACTTCTGTAAGATGCTAGGCTCTTTTCATATGTATCTTAGTAATTAAGTAATTAAATCTCTGTAATGAATATATTAAAGTTTGCCACTGCAACTTTGGTAATTATCAAGCATGATTAACAGTTAAATGCCATATTCAGATATTTTATAAGAATTATTCCTTTGATATGGTTGTTGTCCTTTTTCCACATTGATAAAGCTAAGTAATATAATATGGGGCCAAAGTTATCAGACCTAATTGCTATCTCTGGAGTGTAATGAATGTAATGTGACAAATGAAACAATCTGAACACAAACAGTTTATTAAGAATTCATGGAAAATTTATATTTACTCATTCTAAGTATTATGTAACAAGTAAATATATGCAAAGACCCTTTAATATTTATACAACTTATTTTTTTAAAGTCTATATGTTTCTAAAATTATGACTTGTTAAGGGAATGAAAAAAGCTCAAATTATACAAGGGCTATCTTTTAAGTTTTTACAAAAATTAGGAAATAAAAAAATTTTTTGGAACAAACTGTTCTGTTGCTTTTCAAAATATTCACATTTAATATTTATACAATTTTGCATGTGTTTTAATAAATTCTCAAAACATTTTTTCCGCTCTGAAGTTGGTATCTTAAAAGCATGGTTTTTAAAGGCTTCAACAGCTTCTTGAGGTGATGAAAATCGCTGTCCATGCATTTTTTGTTTGACATTTGGGAGCTAAAAGAAGTCATTAAGTGATAAATCAGGGTAATATGGGCAATGAGACATTAACTTCCATGTTTCTCTCCTTCAAATAATCAGTTGTTTGACTACTGTGTTAGAGCTAAATGAAATGAATGAATAGTTTTTACTTAAATGTAAATTGGAACTTGCAGTGAAGCCAATCATATTAATTGATATCATTGTATCATTCAGTTGAACTATACACTCTTAAATTAGCCCTATTTTTGCTACAGAGGCACCACAGGCGATGGACACTGATGATAAATGAGATGAAATGATATATTGGGAAAGGATTTATTTTTAAAGAAGGAATTGCAGGCCTAAGTTTAGGGTACCTGCCTGGCATTTGCCATTTATTAGGACTGAGGAAAACCTGAAAAAAACCTCAGTCAGGGAGGACAGTCCTGGTGGTATTTAAACCCAGACCTCCCGCTCACGAGTCTGCGCCTTAACAACTTCGGCCACCCTGGTGGTGTATTAGAGCTGGCATTATCCTGATGAAGAATAATGCAATATTTTCAGTTGTTTTTTCCTGATTTTGCCAATGACTTCTAACAAACAAATTGTTTAATACCTTTCAGCATTAACTGTTCTTGGAACCTCTAAAGAAATGGTTACAACATGTCCAGAACAACAGAAGAAACAAACGATCATTTTCTTGAAAGTTGTGGGATTCAGTTCATCTTGGAACACCCTACAGTGGATTTTGCTTAGTTTCCAGTTCATACAAATATATTTAAGTTTCGTCAACTGTTACATGTTGTATATGGATTTTGTAGTTTCTCAGTGGAGTTATTTTGAACAGTTCATTACATCAATTAACATGAGTGTTTGTTTTGAGCTTTGGCCAAATTATGCAGAATTCATTCAGAACACATATTTTTCCCAGCTAAATGTTCAGGCAAAATAGATGCTACTATATTCTTTGATAGGCTTAAGGATGTCTCTATGTCATGGGAATCACATGTTGTTCCCAACATAGTTGTTTTGGAATGAAGACCAATTTTGGTCAACCTTCAAAATTTCATCACTGATGGATGCACAATGGATGAAATTCTGCAAACCAATTATAAACAGTATTTTCTTATGGTGCTTCATTACCAAAAGTGAACAAAGTGATTCTATGCATTGCTATTGATTTAGGCCTTTACTAAAATCGTAAAAATCTTTAAGCTGCAAATGTTTTCACAATAACAAACGTCATTTGTTTTGAAAATGGTGATGATATGTCTCAATGGTACTTAGTGGTGGTTTGTAAAAACTTAAAAGGGTAGCTCTCATATATGTACCATTATTTTAATAAATCAAGTTATTATAATTGATATGCATTTCTGATATATGTACATTGAATGATTTTTTCTTTACGGGACTGTTCTATATGGAATTGGCCACAGTTGACCAAGCTCTGCAGTTCTTTCTCATTTCCATGCTTGAAGTCGGCTCTGGTGGTGTAGCAGTTACCATACTTGCCTGCTACACCCAAGAACGCACGAACGTTCGAACCCGGCCAGGAACGATGGATTTTTTCAGGCGTAAAAATGCTAAGTATGGCTTCCTTCGGAAGGGAAGTAAAGCCGTGGGTCCCGTGTCATACATTTACGGCACGAGAAAGAACCTCAAGCCTGTAAGAGAGGCCTCTGAGCAAAATTTGTCAGTCGTTTCACGCCCTGAGTTGAATGGGACGCTGATGACCTGAGATGTTAAAGAGCGTCCATAAATAAATCAATCAAAAACAAAACCATGCTTGAAAGCTGGCCGGGGAGCCAGGGGATGGGTTAGTTTAAGTTTAACATATGGATGTGAAAACAAAATTTCCTGGACGTATATTCACAGGAACTTGATACCTTTTCAGTCAGCAGCTATCCTTAAGAGTTTGTCCAAAAATTTTTATCACACACTATAATAAGGATGAATGATGATTATCTTGAATGAATTTAAAAAGTTTATATTATAGCAGCCATTAAACATTCTTAGGTTATTTTTTCCATATTCTTATCTAGGGGTTTTCTAATTAAATCTGCTGGATGTGGGCAAACATATTCTACACAAACTTTGATATTCAATTATCCTTATCGCATACAATAGTTCAAGTAAGAAAAAATATTTTGACATTCATTTACATGCTATTCAAAGTGAGAAAGAATCTCAAAAGAATACAATGGGGATTGCTTAGATGATGCAAATGTGCATCTATGGTAGAAGCAGAGCCTTTGCCAAGGAACCTGTTTTCCAGTGGATATGTTCAGTCTTTGCCAGATGAATGAAAGAGGAGATTTTATGAAATAAAAATGGTGGAATAAAGAATTTGACAGGCATGTTGAGAGATTATAAAAGACAAATTTAAGTGAAATGTATAAAAAATCCAGACTTAGAAAAAATTGTAAAATATAGATATTTCAAATTTTTAACCAAGTGTAAACTACTGATTTCAGTTGAGCTAAGTGATCATTTTCTTTATTTAACTATATTATAAATTCAAATAGATAAAATGTGAAATTAAATTATATTGAAATGTTGTGTGTAATTAAGTAAAACCCATTTTTAGTACATTAAAGGAAAAAGACATAGACAAATAGATGGATGGATACACAAATACTTTATTAATTCCATAAATCATTGGTTACATAAATGGCAAAAATGAACTGAAGCTATTTACAGAGATATGTATATACATACATGATTCTACCAGGTGCATTCAAGTTATAATACCTCCGATTTTTTTTCTCACTAACTAATCACATGAAAACTATTAAACTTGTGTTACTTCTCGACATAATCTCCCTGCAGCCGCACACATTTTTCACAACACCAACGCCATGGTTCCATGGCCACTGCAAACGCTTCTGTAGGAGTCTGTTTTGACCATTGAAAAAGCACTGATGCAATAGCGCCACGGCTAGTGAATGTGCGATCATGGAGAGTGTCTTTCGTCGTTGGAATCAGCCAAAAGTCACTATGAGCCAGGTCGGGTGAGTAGGGATCATGGGGAATTACTTCAAAGTTATTTTCATGAAGAAACAGCTGCCTTGCATTCACCAGATGCACGGCATTGTCTTGGTTAAAGAGCACACATACAGCCTTTTCTAACCATTTTTCATGCAATGCTGGCAGGAGCTTCTTCAAAACATCTTCATAGGATGCACCTGTTTGTTACCCTAGTGCCTTTGGAATGCAGTGAGTAAGGATTACTCCGTCACTGTCCCATAACATGGTGACCATAATTTTTTCTTCACAGGAGCTTACCCAAAATTTTTTTGCCTGCTGTGAATCTCAGTGCCTCCATCCAGCAGACGGCCTTCCAAGTCTCATCCATTGTCACAATTGATGAAAAGAATGTCCTATCCATGCTGTCACCAGCGTCAACATTTCCTGGCAACATGCCACATGCGCAGCCTGGTGATTGCCTGTCAGCATTCTTGGCACCCACCTGGAGGACACTTTTTGCATTTTCAGCTCTTCATGCAGGATTGTGTACACAGGTCCCACAGAAATGCCAACTTTGGAGGCCATGTATTCCATACTCATTCAGCATCCTCCAAAACAGTTTTCTGCACTCGCTTGATCATGTTGTCAATGTCTCGGCATGTGCAAGGCCGAGATATGCCTTGGCTTATTGTCACACTGCGTTCCTTGAATTGTTGCACATTAGACACATCCATGGCACCATCACCACAAGTCTTACTCAACTAGTGATGAATTTCAATCAGTTAAAACCATGCATATGGAGAAAACGAATGATTATAGGCTGTTCTTGTAATGAAATTTGATATATCAAAAACAGTCCTGACTCTCTGGCTGCCACTAGAGTTGTGTGTGCCATACAGTGCTGCTATCTTTGTCAAGCACATTTTAAAACAAATTGCATGCTTCTGTTTCCAGCCCTGAGAAAAAAAAATTGCAGGTGTTATAACATGATTGCACCACATATGTACATAAATACACGCTCTAATTCCACAATTATTCATCTACAATGTAGAAACAATGACAAAGCAGAAAAGTCATCAGTGCTGTTTCAAATTTTGTTTTCTTGTTTATTGTGTTTAAGTAGTTTATTGTATAAACTGATGCCAATATGCATTTAACTGTTTTGAAAAGCTGTAGTGTTGTTCTGGTATATTGTGTTATGTTATGTACTATGCAATTAGTTTTTAAACTGTTTGAGGGATCATTTTGAATAGCCTTAATATCTCATAGATGTATATAACCAAGAGGAAGAATTTTAAGGTTTGCAGGAAGTCCTTGTACATGACTCAGTCATTATTGATATTATTCTTTTCTGGGTTATGAATAATAGTTTGCAAGGGGAAGAGTTACCCTATGCACTTATATCATATCTCAGTGGGGAGTGTGCACATGAAAAATATGCATTCTAAGAGTTGCTATATTTTTATTTTACACAAGTTGTCTAAAGTTGAAATAAATGGCATTTAACTTTTTAATCAAATATTGTACATGTGCATCCCATTTTATATTGTTTTCAGTCTTAATGCTTAGAAATTTTACATTGTTAGTTCATGAATATTTTTATTTTTAAAAGTAAGTATTGGTTCTTCAGAATTATTTTGTTTGAGATGAAGGTGGAGAATTTTGGTTTTTTCTGAATTAACTATTAGTTTATTTACATCAAACTACTTTGATGCTTTGTGTGTAATTTTATCTAGGAGATTTTTTTGTTTCTTTCCCTGAACTCTCTGCCAAATGGTATCATGAGCATACCATATGTGGTAATTTTAGATATTTTAAATGTTGTCATTTACAAATAGGAGAAAAAGAATTGATCCTAGTATTGACCCCTGTGGTACTCCAGCAGTGATACTCCCTTTTGTCAAATAGCATTATTTTATTTGACCATGTTTCACATGCTTTATTTCTATTATTTGTGCTCTCTGGGTTAGGTATGATTTGACCCAGTTTAGGGCATACCCTCTTAATCCTGAGTTTTCTAGTTTTGTGAAGAGAAATTTATGGTTTCAATATGTCAAATGCTGTAAATAGGTCAAAAAATATAGTGATATATTCGTTTTATTGTCTAGCGCAATTAGGGTATGATTGACAAGTGGAACAATGCAGTTCTGTCGATTTTTCTGAAGCCATGTTATTTGCCAGTGATAAGTTGTTTATATTCTCTAATAATATATTATAAAAGATATTTTCAATTATTTTGCGGACTCCAGGTAGTAGAGAGCCTGATCTGTAATTGTTCAAGGCTGTTTTTTCAGCTTTCTTAAATAAAGGTTTAATATTTGCTATGTTAAGAGATTGAGGAAAGGCTGTTTGCTCCAGTGAACAATTGCAGATATCTGTGAGAGAGTGTATTAAGACTTAAGCACATCTTTTTAGCAAGAAGTCTGGGATGTTATCTATTACTTAGGAGTGTTTATTCTTAATGCTAGATAGTATAGTTTGGACCTTTTTGTGGTCCGTTGGGTATGATACATAGTGGTATTAATCTGGTTCTGTGAATAATGATAATTTAAATTGGTGTTTGTTATAACATTATCTGCTGACTATTGTTATTAATGCTTATAAAGTGATTATCAAATGTATTTGCAACTTGTTTAAGGTCTGTGATTTTATGCCCTTTTATTGTTAACTCTAAGCTAGCTATACTATCATTTGATGTTTTCCTGTTTTTAACAATATTCCAAATTGTTTTCATTTTGTTTGGGGCTGGTTGTATACATCTGTAATGACATAATTTTGCAAAATAGCAGATACATTATAGATTCTGGGGTTGTTTTTTCTTTATTTTGTGCTATTCACTAGGTTCAGCCTCTGTTCTCCAGTGACAATCTGTGGATGTCTACAGTCATCTTCATTTCCCATATATTCTCCTTATTAGATAAATATTTTCCTATTAAAATTCAGTCTTTAATGATTAGCACCGAATTGCAACAAAAATTATTTAAATTGCTACACTTATGAAGTTCACTTGAATGTAGCAGTAGAAAGGCATTGCTGTCCTACTTGATTTTCTTGTAAATAAATAAAATCTTAACAGCTATGTTTGTAAAAGTATTTAAGGTTTCTTTAACAAGCTGAAGACTGCATATAAGAAAATATATTTAAAAGATAAAATTAAACAAATTTCTATTTGTATCATTTTGATTTTATTGGCATTGAAAATACGAAGAGAAAATATTAAGGTAATTTTATTATATCATGTTCGAAAGTGTCCAGATTGTATCTGCAGGCATGAAATTATTCCTGAGAATGTTCATTTTCATGCCTCTGTTAATTTTCTGAACTCTTATTCCCATGCTACCTCACATGCTTGATTATATCTCATTCTTCTACATCTACAAATTTTTATTTGAAGATGTTTACACTGTCTGAAATATGACATCCTTTATTGCAATATATATGTATAACTTGTTAACTTTTTTAATCATTTCTCATGCATGTTATAATGTGAGCAGGTTTTGATTTAAATAAACTCATTTGTCGCAGGAAGAAAAAGATATTGACAGAGATGTAATGAAGATCAAAGTTGAGGAATTAGATATACCAGCCAGTGATGCAGGGTAAGGCACTTTTCTTTTTCTTAGCACATATTAATTTGAATGTATTATTCAAATACAAGTTAGCACAACATAGACTCTTAGTGTAAATTGTGAGAAGCAATACAAATTTTTAAGTATTGTATAAAAGTAATCTGAATAAACTATTTTCCCAGTTCAGAAACTAATTTGTACATTTTTATATGTTATTATACTTTAAAAGAACAATTGAGTATTATGGCTATAAATAATTTAAATTGCCTTTTAGTTCTCTCTCACAGTGTTATACTTGTAATCTTAAGGTAGAAGATCATGGTTGATATTGTATTGTTAAGAACAGAACAGGATGTAGTGTTTCAGATTAATGATGCTGGACAAGTTAATCATAGTGCTTAAGTGAGATGATAGTTGATAACTGCTTTAGAATTCTCAGCTACTGAAGTCATTACAGCTTCATGATATGAACATTTGAGCAACTTGAGGAAGGAGAATGGCCCAAAGTCTCGTTTTTATGCATTTGTGAATTTTTAAAATAATGGCTTGAGCAATGGTGTATAACGTCATTAGGCAATGATTGAATCATTTATTGAGTTAAACCTTTATGCACAAGTAAAAATAATGCAGACTTTGATGTAGTATAGTGATGTAAAACTGTTTATATTCACTTTGTTTAGTTGCATTCTTTATCATTTTATTAAGAAAATATCTTTTACAAACTATTTGCAATGCACAAAGAGTTTTGCATTTTTGTTTATGGTATTATATTTGATAAAGTTGTACATTTAGTAACTATAGTACATACAGCTTTTACACTACCACATTTTTCTAACACACAAAATATGAAGTGAAGCTTAAAAGTCCAAACAGCATGTTATACTAGGGCTAGACAAAAAGTAAAGGCAATATTGCTGTAATGTCTAGAAGGCTTTACTATCAGATGAAACCTATGTTCATTTCTTAAATGTAATTTCCTGCTATGTTTACCATCTTCTGCCGCACATGTGGAAGGCACCATACTCCATACCTGCCAAAAAGGTTGCAATTTGATCCTGTTCAAAATCAGACAATGACAAGCTGATGTAAATGTTGAGGCTGCTAATGCACAAACTTACGAATTGGATATTTTAGGTTTTCATCTTGCTAGGACCATTCTCCTGCTTGCATTTTTTACCATCCTAAATATTTATAAATAGCAAATGCTGGGATGTGCCCTAAACTTAAATCTGCAATGCTTATTACTGAAATTTTCTTTCCCATTTTATCATTTCATTTTATGCATCACTGATGTTCAATATTTGTAACTAAACTGCAAAATAAACACTACATAGTATTACAAAAACACTTTCAACTCTATAAACAGGCAAAACTAACCTTCAAGTTCTTGTGTCTTATAGATGAGAGTCATTTGAAAAGTTCTTGGAATGAAGCACAAAATAAAAGCAGTTTTTTGAAATTATTCTTATTTTTCAACACAGTTTCCTTTGACATTAATGCACATTGTCCATTGGTGCTGTAAAGCCTTTATCCCATCACAAATATAGATTCCTCTATGCATGCAAAATATACCTGAATTGATAATTTAAGCTCATCACAGAATTTTTCTTTCCACCAAGGGATTTTTTCAGTTTAGGTAAGAAGTCTAATGGAGCCATGTAAGAGGAATAAGGCAGATGTGGAAGCAAATCATACCCTAATTCATGATTTTTGCCATTGTATTGACACATGTATGAAGGAATATTATCTTGATGTAAGATTATTTTCTTCTTTGATAAACCTGACCTTTTCTTGCATATGTTTGTTTTCAATATATCCACAAGGTTAGCATAATATGCTCCAGTCATAGATATACTGGTAGGAGTGATACAACCCTGGCATCACAGAAAACTGAATGTCATATCTAGAGCCCAAATTCTTAGGTATTAGACAATTTTGCACCTTGCTAGATAACTGATATTTTAACATAATTATCCAACTCTTTATCATGGGAGTCACATAGTTGAATCTGATGAAACCTATAAATGGCTAAATTTATAGTTTAAAAAATTAAATAAATTTTAAATGTAATTAATTTTAAAATATTGAATTAAATTTAATAATATTTACCATAAAATTTCTTTTAAAACATTAACAAATAATGTTCATGTTAATGAATTTCAAAGATAAATTATAGCATTTAATTTTGTAATACCATTATTGTCATGTGTTAAAAGCATTATGGAAATGAGCTTATATTTAGAAGCAAACTGAATTTAAATTTCATAATACCATTTGTCAGTCACATTCAAAGCTATTTCTCTCAAATAACTTTGAGCAGATTTCTTCTGTTTCTTTATTGTCAGTCATGTTTTATTAAAGAAAATTGTCAGATGTAACTTTTATTTAGAAGTAAACTGAAAGAATTATAAGAAGCTTACATTCCTAGTTTATTAACAGAAACTGCAAGATACCAAAAGGAAAGGTTTCTAAAAAATGTGGTTTTGTGTTTCAGAACAATGGAAAATAGAAGTAAATTAAATTAAAATAAGTTTATATTATCATACATTTGTTTCAATGTGTTTATTCTAAGTTGGATAAGAGAAACTTAAAAAACTCATTTGTTTCAATGTGTTTATTCTAAGTTGGATAAGAGAAACTTAAAAAACTCTTTGTTTCAATGTGTTTATTCTAAGTTTGATAAGAAAAACTTAAAAAACTTAAAAACTATCTTAATATGTTAAAAAAACTAATTCAGGTAATTTTGAATAGCGGAAATTTTCACAGTGAAACATATTATAATATAACAAATCATTATTGAGGAAATCACTCAAATTTCACTTAGTTTATTGCATTTACTTGGACATGTTTCAAAGGCTGTTGCCTTCATTTTGAGCATGGAAACAAAATTAGTGACATTTGTGTGATTTCCTCAATAATAATTTGTTATATTAACTAATTCAGGCCTTAGTCATGACCATTTGGCCTTCTCTTTGGTGGAGAATTATGAGGGTTCCATAGTCTAGGCTGCTTTCACGTGTTTAGTAGTGCATACATGTTTCTTTATTGGTCACAAATGGATGCATAAAATCAGTAGATCTATCTAAAAGCAGACTAAACTTTGCATAGAGATTTGCACTCGGATTCTTTTTCAATCATGAGTCAGCAGGTGCTTCACCCATTTTATCAATAATTATTTTAAGTACAATTCTTCCTAAAAAAAATGTGAAATATGCATTCCCTGGAAATTCCCAGAACTTCTGTAGTTTTGAACACCTTTAATTGATGATCTTCCAGAACTCTCTACAGCATCGTATCAATAATTTCTGATGATGTTATGGATTTTGGTTGCCCTCTGTATGATTCTTTTTTCAAGTTGTTGTGGTTGCATTTAAACTCATGGTCCACTTAGAAACAGTTGAATATTAAGATTTATAGTCCCCCAAGAGTGTTTGTCATATATGCAGCATTTATTGCTGCATTCATACCAAATACTTAATAACGGCACAATGTTGGATATTTGCCATTTATCCTGTATACATATGTCCCACTGCAAAACAGCTATAAGTACTATGATTCTCTACCAATTCTTGCATTGTTACACAAATGTTTCTATGGAAGATGGCAGGTTTTCATAACAAAAACTGTTGCTGCAATCTATGGATGAAGTAGAGAACTTTTCAAATGGTCCTTGTATATTTTAAAAGAAGAGTACATAGAAAATTAAAAACGGCTTTCTCAGCAGTTCAGAGATTTTGATTCCATGCTTTTATTTCCTGAATGTATGAAATAAAATTTTATATAAAGTAACTTCCATTTTCTTGATTATATACTAAAAATCCAGTCACCGTTCATGGTGAGAAATTAGAATTTGATGAATTGAACGATTATGTACTTTTTATTAGATTGGCTGATTGTGATTGGACTGTGGTTTAGGGACAGATGGGAATGAAAAAGCTACAATTTTTGCTCATTCATACCTTACCCCTTTTAATGATCTGTTAACATTTTACACTTTCTTCTGATATGATATATATAGGAACCAAGCATGCCCACTGGTTGGGCTTATGTTGAACCGAAAGGTTGAAAGAAGATTTCCAATGTCATCATGATTTGTACTGAAAAATGTGTTGAATTTTGCATATTCTCTTAATGGGCTATTAGCACAAAGAATTTGTAAAAACAGTCAGAATAATGACAGTGTACAGCATATATAAAATTGAAAATTTTATTTTTGACAAAATTGTGGTTTTGGGGATTATATTGTGCAATTCCATATACATAAGGAATAATTATTTCTATCTTTGAATACAGAAAATTGTGTATAAATGATAATCATTATTGAAATTAGGAGCTTAAACTTGCTTATATTCATTTCCATAGTCATTTGTGCAGCAGTAGAAAGCAGTAATTTTTTAGAAACATGCAGTTATAAACAAAGCACTTTAAAATTCATGAGTACCATTCTACCACTGACCAAAATGAGTGTTTTATTAGTTTCTGCAAATGAAATATTAGAAACAATGCAATTGAGCAATTGAGCACAAGTTAGCATTCCTATTGTGAATCTTAATGTATTTTGTTATTTTCTGTTGGACATTAACCTTTATAAACGTTATAAATTTCAATTTCACAAAACATTTACTGTTCTTTGCAATCATTATCTTCTTCACATTTCAGGCCAAATAAAGAAAACCTGTTCAGCTGTTTTGAAAATACATCCAGCAGCTCTCTCATTGAAGTTACACAGAATTATGACACTGTAAAAAAACAGATATTTCTCAGTAAGTTCAATGGTACCACATTCAGCACCTCTACCTCTTTAAAAGTTCATATATTACCTCATAAATGTGAAAGAAATAATTTGATGCATGAGAGCAAGAGTTCACATATTTGTGAAGTTTGTGGAAAAAAGTTTACCTTGGCATCTCTTTTAAGTATACATCTTTTGATTCATGAGGGTAAGAAACCACATATATGTGTAGTTTGCGGGAAAAGCTTTACTAAGGCATCTTATTTAAAAAAACATCTTTTGATTCATGAAGAAAAGAAGACACGTAAATGTGAAGTATGTGGAAAGAGCTTTACCCAGGCATATACATTGAGGGAACATATTTTAATTCATGAAGGAAAGACCCCACATAAGTGCACAGTCTGTGGAAAGAGCTTTACCCGGGCATCTAAATTGAAAGAACATATTTTGATTCATGAAGGAAAGAGACCATGTAAGTGTGAAGTTTGTGGTAAGAGTTTTACTCATGCATCTACCTTGAGAAGACATCTATTAAGTCATGAAGGAAAGAAGCCACACAAATGTGAAATATGTGGGAAGAGCTTTACCCGGGCAGCTAAAATGAAAGAACATATTTTGATTCATGAAGGAAAGAAACCACGTAAGTGTGAAGTTTGTGGTAAGAGCTTTACCCATGCATCTACCTTGAGGAGTCATCTAATGATTCATGAAGGAAAGAAGCCACATATATGTGAGGTCTGTGGGAGGAGTTTTACAAAGATGTACAATTTACAGAAACATCTATTAATTCACAATGGCATAAAGGCACATAAGTGCAGAGTATGTGAAAAGAACTTTACTCTGTCATCTACATTGAGAAGACATCTCTTGATTCATAGGTAAAGGGGATATAAAACTGAAATTTGCATATATAGCTGTGTCTATTCATAAGTGATCAAATTTTCATGGGTACTACAGGGCCCTAATTGGGATGTATGACTAGCTTAATCAGGATTTTCTTGCCGGTAAATAAAACCTTGCTTCATATGTAAAAAAAATTAAATACAAGTCAATAGATTGAACATTAGCAATATTCAGTACCCAATTGTAGAAATTAACTCTACTCACATTATTGCATGGTTGCAATTCCAGAACTACAGTTGTCTTATAAGGGTTTAATTTTAAAAGATTAGAGGCATTCCAAACCAAGGTTTGCAAATTCCTGATTCCTGTGTAAGGTTTTTCAGAGATTTCTTTCAACTTTGTTCTAACTTTTCTCTGATATCATAGAGTTTTTCATTTGGTTTCCTATCAAAAACAGAGCCCATTTCCCTAAGTCTATTCACAAGATTATGAGCCATTTCTCTATGAGACACATGACCAACAAGAAATGTGTATGTAAATCGTTGTCTAAATTCTCTACATCAGTTGTTACATAGGAATCATGCATTTAGATTGTGTGTGCTAAAATATATGAACTGTTTTGGCATTATAACAGCACTAACACACCATAACACTGAAACACATGGTCTCATAATGTTCAACTCCACAGCACATAGCCTTCACATGAGTGCATTGAGAGATAGGAAAGGGAAGGGAGGAACAGAACTGGTTAGAAACAAGGCAGGTGAATCCCCATTAAGCTGGCCATGTATATAAATGAAGGCTTTGTAGAATTGAAAAATTTGTAGGATGAGATTAAATTAAGAAAAATTAAATAGATTAGAGCATGATTTTCACTAGTTTGAATTTCATCAGAAAAACTTCAGCAAAACATTTATGCATGACTTTTATTAGCCTTTTTGAAACTGCTGTAAAGTTTCTGCTATATTCTGAGAAAACCTGCGCAAAGCGAAATTCACTTCCTAACAATTACTTGGTTTCATTATACTTAAATATTATATTTTCTCAATTTGAAGCAAATTGCCTTTAAGATCTCATACTATCATTGTAATCCTGGACAATGTTAATACTGTTCATATGGTCATGATTATATTTGTAAGGTCATTTTAAGGATAATCTGGAAAAGAAAACAATTACACATCCAAAAATGCTAAATTTTAGTAGCTATAGAACACCATTCTTTTAGATAAGACTCAAATGCACAAAGCAGTCTGTTATATCAACTAATATAGATAAAAATAAGGTTAAAGTAAAGTAAACAGCCTGGGAAAAGATTTCTGAGATTTTAATCACTTACCTTCTGTATATTTATTGAAAAAGAATCTTTTCTGTTACTGAGGATTTTTTTGTGTTTCTCCTCTCCAGAAGCCTAGATTCCACATGTGTGCAGTCCAGAGTACCCAATACACCACAAATGCACATACTTCTAAAATAGAATGTACCATTTGTAAGTCATCGTAAAGTAGTGGTAACCATACTTGTCTCCTATACCGAAGCAAGATGGCAGGTCCAATCCTGGCCAGGGTCGATGGATTATTTTGGGCATAAAAATCCTAAATATTGCTTCCTTTGGGAAGGAAGTAAAGCAATAGGTTCTATATTCTAGATTTACGGCTCATAAAAAAAACCTGAAGCATGAAAGAAGAGACCCTCTGAGCAAAATTTGTTACCAGTTTCACACCCTGAATGGGACACTGAAACCTGAGATGTTAAAGAGCGTCCTTAAATAAATCAAATAATTAAAATAATGTACCATTTCATATTTCAATTACAATCAAATGTTAAAGACTCGTCATCCATTTCTTCAATTGGTTGTGCATGCTCCCTCGTTATACTTTGTTGTATGCAGGTATTGAAGATATATCAACCCCAGTGTATATTGACATAATCTTATAATCTTTAGGCTCCAATTATAAAAGAAAACTACAGTTTGTTCATTTTACCACTAATTGATGACCAATTAACATTTTACTAAGCTAAAGTGTTGGCAAAATTGAAACCATCAGTATGCCAGATATATGACTTTACCAGAGTAAAGCTAATAACTTTAACCTAAACTTAGGTATTCATTTTTTAAACTAAATTCCACTCACTTACACAAAAGTAACACGCGTTTCTGGAGAATCTCTCCCATCTTCAGTTGCTCACTATAATGATCATTTTTTCATAGAGAGGAGGAAAGAACATTTTAGGAATATTCATTTTAAACATGTGGATAAATCAGCAGTAGCAGCTCACTTTTGGACCAAAATCCATTAAATAAAACCGGGAATTAAACTGCAGAAACATCTTCACAACCCATTGGAGTTATCCACTTGGGAAAAAATAGAGAAAACCTAATAAATTTTGAGTTACCTCCTATGGATGAACACAGCAACTTCCTACTTCAACCAACAGAGGCCACCACAGGAACATCCAGTTGTCCAGCCATCATTTTGAGTAATGGCGGTTCAATGAGCAACTGAAGATGGGAGAGATTCTCCCGAAATGCGTCTTACTCTTGTGTAAGTGAGTGGAGTTTAGTGTAAAAAATTAATACCTAAGTTTAGGTTATATTGCCACTCCATTGTCAATAGCACAATATTTCTAATAACTTTATCCCATGATATACTAAAATTCAAGGTTGGTGCAAATATGCATAAATCTGGCATACAAGTTGACACCATTTTAATGTGATTAAAAAATGAATACATATGCCATGCAATTGATATTTCTTGCATATCGTGTTTCTATTGCCATTAGTGGCATTTACAATTATTTGCTTGCTCTAGTTTACCCATAGAACCATTATTTTCCATTCTTTTATTTAATTGTCAAGTTTTGATTCAAAGTGATATTTCTATTTGTGGAAAATTTTGAAAGAGGAAATCTTAAAAACCTCATCAAAATTAATTCATGCATTTTCCATTACACAAGAGGATCTTGCTTCTTAGTCATCAGGAACATCTGATTTACCTTGAGGGGTTTAACCACTACAATGGAGATGTATAAAACTTATGTTATGTTCTCAAAATTTAATTACTATTCATTTTAAAATAATAATTTAAAATGTAAATTTGTCATATATGTATTGTGTCCTACACTATATAATTTAATAAAGCATATGTTTTTTATGAAAGAAAGAAGCATCATTAATTGCATTATCGATTGTCTCTGTGAGGCAACCGGTATCACATTTTTGTATGACAGAGCTTGATATATGTGGTGAAAATAACCAATATGCAATTCCAGCATTACCAAAGTACAATTAAACCTCAATCAATTATTGCCAGAACCATTGTTTTCCCGGATCCATCATTCAATTTACAGAGCCCCAGAAAAACAAGAATGGTTTGATATGTTATGAATTTGGGTACATTGGCCTTCAGTCACTACTTCATTATGCTTGCCTTATGAGCTGGAGCGGAATCCTACTGAAAGCTCCAGGGTTCATTGTTAAACATGGTTTGGTTCAACATCACTAGAGGAGTGAAAGACACTTTCCACATATATCTTGAAACTGGTTTTTAAACCTTTTTCACAAAAATGAAGCCTGGTGGAACCCTCATAACTAAACCCCCACCAAATCATGATGGAAGAGGTGTGGTGGTTTTTTGAGCTTTGAGACTTGTCTTATGAGTTTTTTGATAGCTGAAAGTCATTTGGCAATCAAAACTCATTTTAATGGTGAACACTTCCAATGATGACAATCATTTCGTTTCTGCTGCAGAAGCTGTCTTAATTTCAGATCCCTGTGCTGTTTATTTGTGTCAAGAAATGCGCAGTATTTTACTGGTGAAACTAAGTTCAAGATTTTCAATAAGTATCCTGGACGTTATTCTTTGCGGAAAAGCTCATTTCCCATGCAATAATAAACTGCTTATGGAAGGAATTTTGGTAGATGTGATCCACTGCGGTTCATACAAGTGCAATGCAAGGCAAACTAATTCTTGAGCAATCTTTCTTGCTGCCAATTTCAGTGAAACTATGAAATGTCTGATAGGTAAACCTGTTGCTAGTCTTAAGGAAGAGTCTGAAGTATCTCAGAAGGTGATTTTTGAGCAACTACAGCTATTCTGTAACACTGCCAAATCTAGCAACGTACAGTTAAGAAATCCTGAAAGATAAGGAAGGCTTTCTTTCAAGATATTATTTATATTTATTAATGTGCAGTTCATCATTCTTATAACCAATGGGGTTTATATGGAAAACAATAAATAGATTCAAATATTTTTCCTTCTCTTTATTATACACCAGTTAAAGGTTTTTGTCACATGTACGGGATCTGTTCAAAAAGTATCTCGAATTTTGTGTTTTTTCAAAAAGTATTTATTTATTCATTAATATCTATTTTGTCCCCTTCAAAGTAATCCCCACCAGATATTATACACTTGTGCCAACGTTTTTTCCAATCCTCGAAGCACTTTAAAAAATCGTTTTTGTGATCTTGTTCAGCTCCTCCTTCGATGCCGTCTTTATCTCCTCAATCGTGGCGTAGCATCGTCCTTTCATGGGCCTCTTCAGTTTTGGGAACAAAAAAAAAGTCACAGGGGGCCAGGTCTGGGGAGTACGGTGACTGCGGCATCATAAGTGTGTTGCTTTTTCCCAAAAATTCGCGCATAAGTAACGATGTATGAGCAGGGCCGTTATCATGGTGCAAAGGCCAATTTTTGTTGTTCCACAAATCCGGGCGTTTCTGGCGGATTGCTTCGCGCAAAGTGCGCATAACTTGCAGAAGAAAACTGTAAGCAAAACCTTCACATTCGACCGAACTTGGCGCGCTTTTTTCGCTTTTGGCTTGTGTGGCAGCTTCCATTGGGATGATTGAGCTTTAGTTTCCGCGTCATAACTATAAACCCATGATTCGTCACCAGTTATGACCCTCTGGAGCAAATTTGGGTCGTCGCGGAGAGATTTCAACAGCTCCTTAGAAACGTTAATGCGATGGTGTTTTTGGTCGAAATTGAGCAACTTTGGTACGAGTTTTTGCGGCGACCCGTCTAATGCCCAAATCATTGGTAAAAATCGAATGGCAGAGTCAATCGATGTGTTTAGGTCCTCAGTAACTTCTCTAACGGTGATTCGACGATTGGCCAATACTATTTTCTTCACTTCTTCAGTGTTTTCGTCTGTTGTTGACGAGCTCGGCGTCCGGGACGCTCTTATTCGTTCACATCTTCTCGACCCTCTGAGACATTTTATACCACCGATTAACGTTGCTTTGGTCCAAGGTAGCTTCACCATATACCACAGTCAACATTCGAAATGCATCCGCGCACGTAATTTTGTTTTTCACACAAAATTTGATACAGATTCTTTGTTCCATTTTTTGGAATAGGCAATAATCGAAGATGAGCCAAAACACGTCCAAACAAAATAGCTGTCAACAATTAACTGAACATTCAAAATGGCCGAGCTTGTCAACATAAGTGAGAGACATGAGTACCAACATAACGGCACAAAACAATCGAATATGCATAGCCCGCGGAAATTCCAAATTCGCAATACTTTTTGAAGAGACCTCGTATATAATAGTCAAATTAAGTCAAACTTTATATGTTATGAAGGAACATGAACATGAAAACATTTTATTACCCTGCATTTTATGATAAATCTTTAATACATGAATAGATATGTAAAAATTATTATAGTGATCTATGGATATCTTGACATACTTCAATAGTTTTCTGGAACCGGAATGCACAAATCTTTACGTCCATTCTTGGAAATCTAAAGGAGTGTATCAATCTCAAGTTTTATGCAGTGCACATAAGTTAGCAAAAGGGTAATGGATTAGTGAACTTTATTACTTAGGTCCTTTAAATGCGAAGCTGGCACGAAATGAGAAAGAAAATGGGATTTCACTTTGAAATATTACAGTTTGAATTTGTCTTTGTCTCTGACAAAAGTTTGCAAATGAGTTTTGTTATCTTTGGTTTTCTTTATTCTACAATTGAGCAATTCAGATATCTCGTCTCACTAGTGTAAGTTTGCTAGATTATTTCTATTATATATGCCAGCAGTTTACTGCAAAAAGTTACTATACCTTTAATAGAAGCATTAAAGTAGGTTTATTACTGATATCATGGAACATAAAGACAAAATGAAAGCATTTGTATGTGCTCATGAATGTGGTATTTATTGGATGAATGGCATCATGTCTTGCTATGACTTTGATGTCTTTGATCTATTGTGAACCAACTAGCTGTGAAGAAAATTATTTCTGCCTAACAAAATAGCAAGACACACAAAATAATAATAATAATAATAATAATAATAATAATAATAATAATAATAATAATAAGATCTATCACTGAGTAACCTGTTAAAAGATCCAAACCACGTGGAACTCCCAAGTCTAATTCCCACCAAGACTGCTCTCCCTGACTGAGGTCTTTTTACAGGTTTTCCTCAGTCTTCATAAGTGGCAAATGCAGGTGAGATACCCTAAACTTAGGCCTGAAACGTTTCCTCCCTTAAAAAAAAAAAAAAAAACTTTCCCAATTTATCATTTCGTCTCAAGTATCATCAATGTCACCGCATATAATGCCTCAGTAGTAAAAACGGGTGTTTAAAAAAAACAAAACTCACACGCCCTGGTCTGTTTCACAGTTAACAGAATTTTCTGCACGAAAAACAAATAAATAAGTAAATTATCCAAACCATCTACTTCCTTGATTCCGAGCTATAGCTCAGAACAAGAAAAGCAATCCGTCCTGATCAGTCAGTCCAGATGGAATGTAATGCGAGAAATACCTCTTTCTGACCAACAGCCTGATATGCTTGGATCGTAACTACAAAAATGAAATCTTACTGGCTCCATAATTAGCGTTTATTTTCAAAAGAGATATGAAACGTGTTTAAGTGACTATATGAATGTTTTAATGGATAAACTTAGAGAATGGAGCTTGTTTATTGGCTGGTCTAAATTAAGCCTCAAAGAACTATTATGTACACAACAGAAACCCTAAACCATTGGTACCGGTGGCACATTCTGAGAAATGATAGAAGATTGTGGTGTTATTTTCACTACAAGTTTCAATTAGCATTTCATATTCAATATGAAAGATTGTTATGATTCAATATAACAAGTATTACAGGCAAATTTATGGTGGTTTAAAGGTCAGTGCCTTATTACAAAGCTTTCTACGGGATTTACAAGTTTCTTAGAAAAATCCATGTGCCAGGACAACAGGATGTTAAATATGTTCCATTAATAAATTGGACCAAACTGACGCTACCTCGTTTCATATTGAATCAGACTTTGTGAAGTAATTTTGTGAAAGCATGTACAACGTTAAAGGCTGTTCCCACCTCAGGAACCACTTTCCAAAAATAAAAGATGCAAAGTGAAAGAGGATAAATATTCAGATACTTTTGATAGTAATAGCTATACCATAAACAAGAAATGCAATAAATAAACAAAAATTACAGTAACGTTACTGCGATTTAAATGTTTCGTGCATCACAGCTCATGAGACTTTATACGAACAATCAAGATACGCTTTCCTATTGCACGATAAATTGCCTTATAATGCACTATGACCTGTGATAAAGAGTAACTTGCTCCACTACAATTTTGTTTTGTTTTGCTGTGAATAAGGCTGATTGCAAGAGCCGGGCCTCAATACAGGAAATAAAATGGCTGCCATCGTTGCCCTACTATTGCCAATGGCAAACACTAATATTTTATGCAGTATTGTTTACAAGATTACATTACTTATCCCTTAGAAAATATTTGAATCTTTTTAAGAATGAGAAATTGTTTAAAAGCACTTCCCATACGTAGATAAAATACACAATCATCCATGTACAAAAAATGGTTAATTTAATACATCATATACCATTTACTGCAGTGCAATAAGTGAAGAAATAAAAACGTTACTTTTGGGCTCATGAGGACTAATATTGCAATCATATGTGCCATTGTAATGGCTTGGATCTTTCCAGTTCAGATGGTTATCAATTATTAAACCAAGGAATTTAATATATTTGGTTTGTGAAAGTATGCTGTTACACTGCTATCTGTAATTGTGGATCTGGAGATCTGTGAGTAATGAATTTCATAACATTTGTTTTATCTAGATTTAGAGACAATTTGTTTGCTTTGAACCATACACACAATGAACTGAGAACCAGATTTAATTTAATGGCACAATCATAAGGCTCATTCCATTTATCGATGTGCTTGTGTCATCTGTAAATAGAACAGTATTTTCTACATCTTGGATAGATAAAGCTAGGTCATTTATATATATATATATATATATATATATATATATATATATATACCATTTATCGATGTGCTTGTGTCATCTGTAAATAGAACAGTATTTCCTACATCTTGGATAGATAAAGCTAGGTCATTTATATATATATCAGAAAAAGAAGAGCGCCCAGAACAGATCCTTGAGGCACTCCATGGTTAATCATTCCTCATTCTGATGCATTTTTTTTATTTTTGAAGGGACAATTTATCACTACTTTTTGTTTCCTTTTGTCAAGGTAGGAAATAAACCATTTTAAATATTGGTTTTTTATTCCATAGAAAGCAAATTTATCTATCAGAATACAAATACAAATGGCAATACAAATAAGTATGCTTTGGTCAAACTTAATCTAGACCCATTGCTTTTGGCAGTACAGTTGCACAGCAGCAACAATGGTTAGTATGAGTTAAGAACTTAATTCTCCTGACATCCGGTCAACGTATTACATTGCTTTTGTACGTGTGAAATTGAATGTGATACCTGAATTTGTGTGTGAGTATTAAATTTAATATATTACACAGCTGCCTTTAAAGTGGCTCTCTTTTAAAGCTATAAACAAAATTAGGTCTTTACAATGGAAATGTTATCTGGAAGATGGGATGCAATTTTTGTACACTATAACCGTCAATGTAACATTTTATACTTTATGTATTTACCTATGTGTACTGTAAATACAGTTGCATTTATTGTTATTTGGTGTACATAGCAGTACATCATAATTGAGAGTTTCATTTACATTTATGCACTCATCATTATATGTGAAAAGTTTACATTTTTAGGTTTTGTACAAAATATAACATTGGTTTTATTTACATTTGTACACTCTTCATTATATAGCAAAACAGTTTACATTTTTAGGTTATGTACACAAATAACATTACAGTTTACTTAATATAACTTTCCCAATTTCCTATGTGCTTAGAATTAGACTAGGAGGATGAGTTTATGTCAGTTTTAAATGAACTTTGTGGTACAATGCCATAAAATGGATGGACAGCATAAGAAATCTGGAATCATATCTGTGGGTAATTGACACGATTATCTTAGTATTTATATAATTTGTTGTACTTGTACTTTAATTTCTTTCTGGAACAAAACTAAGTCATGTTAAGCATTCATCCAACTCATACAACTGGTACAGAACCGCCGACAGATTTAACAGCCAAATACAAGACACAAAAATCACATCTATAATAGCAGCTTAAAAGATGCTAGTCAGATGCTACCAGACCTTAAGAATGTAGCGGAAAACCTTGGTGATGTGCATTTCAAAGTAGCTCATGAACAAGTCAGCCAGGAACAATGATAGAGGGCTGTCCCATTACTAGTCTTCAAAATTGAAAAAATGCTTGATTTATACACAATTTAGTGATTTCAATGTATTTATTGATCTGTCCTTCTGTTCTGTTATGTTGGATGATTGTAACCATTTCCTTAAAACAACTAATACTTTGCTCTGTGGAATGCTAGGAAACAAGGCCTTGACATCAAAGGAAATTAAAGTACTATTCAAAGATTATTTGTGATCTTTAATTCTATAGATATGGTCCATGGAGTTTTTTACACTTAAGCTGCCAAATTTGGGAATTGAATGGAACTGTGAAGTAACCAGTGTGCTAAGTGATAACTAGGAGTGTTAATGTTGTTGATGATTGGCTTCATTCCTCCCTCAGGTTTATGAATCTTAGGGAGGCCAAAAATCCTGACTAAAGATGGATTGTTCACTTTTACTTTTAGATGCCATCATCAAGGCTTTTCCCTACATTTTTAAAGTATGGTACAGATATGCTGATAATGTATTCGCTATTATGCATAAAAAACAGGTGGAAGATACACTAACATTTTTAAACCTGCAAGAACCTACAATTAAGTTCACTGTTGAAACTGAAACTAGTAATATACTCCATTTTTTGGATCTGAAGCTAATAAAGTGGAATAATAAACTGGAATTTGCCGTTTACAGAAAGGACACACACACAGACGCACACACAGATGCACACACACACACACCTCTGTCATTTTATCATTATATGTCATCCTTAATACTATATTACTAATTATTATAGTAATGGAGCATGCAGTAAATAAGGAAGATTAAAAAAAAAAAAAAAACACATACAGACACACACACACACACACACACACACACACACAGATAATTACATTAAAGCACATAATTTTAATCAAAGATTGCATAAGGAAGCAGCTTTTAACAGCATAGTATATAGGTTAGGATTGCCCCACTGAACCAAAGATGAATACAAGAAAGAATGTATGCACATAATAGAAATAGATATATCAATTGTGTTAATCAAATAGATGATTAATCAAAAAATTAAAAGATTCCAGAAACAAAAAAGTTCACTTACCAACCATCAGCTAATTAGTTTAAAAAAAAATGTTAAGCAGTATAATATCACCCTAGCATCTCAAAACCAATCTAGTGCCAAAAAACTATTCAAATTAAACAAAATAGATTCCAGACCCAAAGAGAAAATGCCAGGTATTTAACCAGATTAATTGCAAAGATTGTAATAAAATATACATAGGCAAGACAAAGAGGAATATGTACAATAGGTTTAAGTAGTATTAGAAAAACATTCGTTATAAACAAATGGATAAATCAGCTGTAGCAGCACATTTTGGGAATGAACATCATAAAATATAAAAAGGAATTGGTTATTAATAGCTGTTCAACAACCCAAGGAACTTGCCATGTGTGAAAAGATTTTTATAACATCACACAAGCATAAATTCATAAATTTTGACATTCTGGAAGTAGGCAGTATCCTGTTTAAGTTCATCACTAGACGACAACAGTTCTCACAGATACCTACCTTCCTAACTTCGATGAAAGATCCATCAATCATTTAACAGCTAACAATGTGGACAATTGCTCCACAAAACATGTCCGGATTTTTACTTCAGGGGAGTGAAATCATTAAGAGTATTTCAAATAGTTTAAATGTATTAACTCAGACTATGTTATTCCTTGGGAATGAGGACATAAAGAGTGTTTTAAATATTTTACATTAAAAGATATTATCTAGGATATATTTTATTTATAATGTTTGTTTACCTTATTTAAATTTATATACACATATTCATTGCGCTCTTACATTTATCTTTTAATCATAAAAGTTCTGCATCAGTCCAAATGCAGTAAAGTTTAATATTAATTTACTCCTTAATTTTGTTAACATTTGAGAGTAAGTTTAGGAGAATTATATTTTTCTGACTACTAAAGTACATTATTGCAGTTTCATATATATATATATATATACGCACGCACGCACGCACGCACGCACACACACAAAACAAAAATGCTAACTTCTTCCAGTAAATCCTAGAACCAGTGAACCCAATGGTTTTTTGTAAATATAAATTAATAAGGACTGGTGAATCAATATAATAGTGGCAAATGTCCTTTGATATCAGCAGAAAAAAATTTCATGAACATCAATTTATAGCATATTCTTTGTATGGTACTATTTGCTTGAAAACCTTATCTAGCTATATCTGGGAAATCATACCTTCGGCTCTCTGCACTGTCACTGGGGCTTGCAACAGCAAGCAGCAAGAGTTGCATTTGATTTCCGTGCTCCATGTATGGATAAATTCTACCATGGAGCTCTAAAAACAGAGTAGCTGTGTTCTGATTGACTGATTTATAAATTTATATTATTGTATAATTTAGTTGAACTATATATTCTTAATGCTTCCCTTATTTGTCATAAGGTATAGAACTGGTTTCCAGAACTATTTGGTTCTCATCATCAGCTAAAATTCAACTGTTTGATAATTCGTTGACCTGTAGGAAAGTGTATTCTGCTCTGGTGGCGGTGTGATAAATGTGTAGTTTATATTTTCATCCCTGGCAGTCTCAAAGTTCATTAGACTGTCTTTATATTTGTAGATGTAGATTTTCTCCCAGGTTGCTAGTTCTCTAGGTCCTTGTACTGATTTTAATAATTTTGATTTATTGACTATGTTACGATTTTGTGTCCAAAAATGATATGCTATTGCTGATTTCTCTGTTTGCTTATACTTTATGTTCCTGAAATGTTCCTTTAATTGTGTGTCTATGTTTCTGTTTGTTTTTCCAATGTAGATATTTTCACATTCTGCACAATTATTTTGTAAATACCTACTTTTTTTCTCTTGTAGAATACTGTCATTAACGTTGTCTATCAGTAAGTTTTTAACATTAAATCTATTAACTGATGCCAATCTGATATCAAAATTTTTAAGAATAATCTAAAATTTTTGTAGCTGAGGATAATATGTGAATTTCTTAAAAATTAGCTATCCTTTCTTGCTGAAAGTGTTGTGGTTTCTTTGGTTTATTAAGTTTAAGCTAGACATGGATGCAAAATCTTGGACCTTGGAAGCGTTCTAAGTTTATGTCTAATTGTACATTTATTTTTTGCTTATGTGATTCTTTGTGAATGGTTCCATTACAATACATAGCATCTAGTTTTTTTGTTTAAGTTTATTTAAGTTTAATTTTGATTGTGAATGGGGCCTAAATCTGTGATTCATGATTGTTGTGTGATGTATATGCAAATTTTATTCATAGAATTTATTTTTAAAATTAGGTTCCATCGTTTCCAATACTTTCAGGTACAATTTAATTAAACGTTATGGTTGAAGTTTTTGGTAGTTATTCTGATCCTATACCCTTCCATACTTGCTGGATAACTTCCCAGAGAGTTTTAAGCTTTTAAATTGTACTATGTGGTTACTTATATTCACTTCTTTTGTAACAGTTCTGTAAGTTATAGTCCAGAATTTGATGGCAAAGTCATATCTTTCTGCTATATATGCTTTTCTTTAAATGTTTAATGTACTTCATGTGGTATCCAGTTAAATGATTAGGCTTATTATCTTGTGCAAGGTGAAACCTTACCCTCCTAAATAATATCCAGGTGCTATATTATTGTCGCACTCCACAGGTTTGCTAACTCCTAACCAACTTTACCAGGTATTTAATGTGCATTAAAAACCATATAAGGGAACCTGCAAAAGGAACTGGGAACACTTAACATAATTGACATGTTCAGAACTGATTATGCAATAATTTATTGACTGAAAGATCAAGTTGTTACTTTACCTTACCTTATTATATCTTCTCTTTCTCCACTCTCAAAGCAGGGACCGATGATGGGCACCTATGTTTCTTGTTCTTTACGAATTGCAAGGCTTCCTTACGCTCTCTTTATTTCAGTCTTATTTCAGTGTATTTACGTCATACCTTGCCTTGCTTCCCCCCTCCCCTTGTCCATATTTCTTTGGTCAATTCTCTGTATTGCTCTCAACTTCCCGTTATTGACTTTGTACTAAAAATCCATACTTTCCAAGTTTCACTTTATAATCTTATCCGAACGGTAATTTTTCTTTTCTATCTTTGCAACAATACCTTGGAGATACTGTGTATTGTCAAAGTACTATGCTTCAAAATGCCACATCTTACCCCAATGTCATCAATTAAGGACAAAAAATGATATAAGTAAAAATAATAAGTGTGTGCTTGAGGCTAACAATAAAAAGAAAACAAAAAATTATTTATATAAATTTAACTGAGGGAACAAGAAAAATTGTTACAAAACCCCTCTAAAATTGTCACTGCAGCATAAAACTTAAAAGTGTGTGAGAACTATAATTATTAAATATCAATTTACTGCTGTATCACATTGTTTGCACTTTTTGTTTTATTTTATTACACCTGGGCATTACACACTATATTAGTATATATGATCACACGTAGCATACAATTGTTTCTTGTTTCATGAGAGATTCCTGAAGAATCATTTTCTGTTCTAGCTGGAGATGTGATACTAGGGGGGAGCTACCAAACCATTAGTTGGGTTGTCCACCCATAATTGGCAGTAAAGTGCAGGCCAATACAGATTATCCCTCATCTAGGTTTTTGTGCATAGAGTGGACTTTCAGACTGGTATTTCCTCGTTCCCAAACCATAATAAACAAATAAACACATGGCTAGAAAATATACATAACAAAATAAGCCTCTTGTCCCGAAAGTACAGAAATATAAAATACATTATATCCTAATTATAACAAAAGCATATAAACCAATCATAAAATTATTGTACTTAATTATAAAACCAATTACACAATAAAAATGTAATATATCACCACAGAAAATACAAAGCAGTTTACATATTAATTGCAAGCACAGTGTGCAAAAAAAAAAAAAAAAAAAAAACTGTTTTCTTTTTCCTTCTTATAGCACTAGAAAAAGGGGGTCCCCGAATAAAAATACAAACAGAATATCATACACTAAATAAACAAGCACAAGGAATGCAACAGATAATATTGAGTGAGCATACACCAAACAGAACAAAAATATATGCTACATGCACTACTGTATAAAAGCCAAGATACTACAGTCATCTGATAATTATTAATGTTGAAAGAAATTTATTTTCATTTGTTTATGTCATCATATCTTTTTCATTGGTAGTAGATATTATGCCCTTTTTTGGTATATTTTTCTCTTTATCATTCTTTATTTGTATCTTTTCTTTCTATGCATTGTTGACTTTCCAAAAAATCTCCTCTTGTGTGAAACAATAATAAAAGAAAGTCATCTCTTCAATGCTCTTCTCAAATTTCTCTTCAATTCTTGCCACCCTACTTTTAATCTCCTTTATATCTTCGGTCATTAACTTGAACACAGGCTTTACTTTCACTATATCTTCAGCCCTTTTTTTTTCTCTTCTTCTTTCTAAAGACTTTTCCCCTGAATTGCCTGCTTCTTGCTCTTTAACACTTCAACACAATCCTGACTTCCCTTACTAACAAGAGTTCACTCCACATATCCTTCCTCTCTGCGCTAGCACAAGCAACTTCCATTAGTTCTGTGTATATTTATGGTGCAGTTTTAAATCTATTACTTTGACAATTATCTTGAATATATTATCTCTTTTTTTTTTATACTTTTAGGAGATGGTCCCAACTTGCACTTGATTTCTATTTTGACCTCACTGGTCTCAGCCTTTCTTTTGAATCATTTAGAGTCTGATATAACTTTGGTTTTTGGTTCTGTATTTTCTGTTTGTATGTCTTTTCCAGTTTCAGGAGATGATAAATGGATGCCAAAGTAGAGATTGAAGAACCACTTAACTATGGCACATATTCAACTCAATTGAAAGCAGAAATTTTGGAGGAAGATTCTTATAATGCTATGTTAAAACAGGAGGTAATTTGAAAAACACAATATATGTTTAATAATATAGCCATATTTAGAAACATGCATCATATTTTGTACTTTTAAGAGCATATTTTACATATGCATACAAAAAAACATATAATTAGCATATAATCATCTCATCAGTATAGTTTGTCTTGGAGATATAATAGTAATCATATTTGCCTTGTAGGCCCAAGATTGAAGTTTAAATTTTGGCCAGGATCGATGGGTTTTTTCAGATATAAAAATCTTAGGTATGTCTTCCTTCAAAAGGGAAGTAAAACCATGGGTCCCATGTAGAATTATGGCATATAAAATAATCTCAAGCCTGTCAAGAGTCCTCTGAGCAATATTTATCAGACATTTCATGCTGTGGATTGAATGGGATGCTGATTTGAGATATTTAAGAGGATTGATTCTTAAATAAAACAAAATAAATAAATAAAAAAGTCACCTGTATATCTGTAATTTAACAGCTGAAATTTCTGATAGAATTGAACATAAACCATGTATTACTTTCCTCATAGTTAGAGATAAAAACTGAAGTCAATACAGGAAAGATTAAGAAAATTGTTGCGGGCCATCCTGTTTGTTTTATATTAGATGAACCAGCTAACTCCCAGTTGAGAGCAGCTGCTCTAAATGTAGTGTTCTCTTTGACAGTTAATCCATCAAAACTGTTGCTGTTTGCAAGATATGAATTGGAAAATGTCAATTGTTCAGCTATTATGCAAAGTTTTAATTGCTTTGTACACTATGGCAGTTAAGAATAGCATAGAACCAAATATGGAAATTGAATCTGTCGTCTTAACACTCTTCATGCTTCACTGTGTTAGTTCCATATGAAAACTGTTTTAAAGATTTACAATTTTTAAAAAATTTTGGTCAAACATGGAAAGTTCTTACCAACCAAGAAACGTGTATGGCAACTTTTCACTGTTAAAAAAATGTATCCTAATGTCATTCACTGAATTGTCTGCCGTGCACATCCTGAAAGAATTAAATATCTTGTAACAGAGCTGGGAATTTACAAATGAAAACAATTATGAATGTGACAGATAAAATACAATAAAAATGCATAAATCATGTAATAAATGTAAAAATGTAAAAGTTTTAAACATGTTTTACATTCAAAAAATAAATGTTAAAATGTTAATTAAATATCCAGCCTAAAAGTAACTCTTACACAAGTGAGAAATATGTGAAAGTTCATTTGCAGATGAAATCTACAGAAAGTAACGTAAGAATCATTCTGGTACCTGAATAATTTTGTTAAATAAACAAAAGTTGAAATACTTATAACTAGATGTCTGACTCCAGTCGTGAAAGCTTCCAATTACTCAAAAGTTTAAATGACTGCATTTCTGAAGCATTTCTTTAACAAATTAGGAATTGCATGAGAGAAAACTCTTCTGAGTTTAAGATGATGTATTTTAAAAAAAGGTAAACTTAGTTAATGTCTGTATATTTGATTGCATAAAACTAGCTTTGCTATGTGTCTACATAGCTAAAATATTAGTTAAATTTTATCATGTCTTGTTGGAAAAATTGCCCAGAATTCAGTCAGCCAGCTTGGAAAATCGGTTAAAAATCATACTAAATTCTGCATGACTCGGTTTGTTTCTTTCATCTTTATATATTTCTTGTTATCTCTCACTTTATTAAATTTGTACATGGCTATAATACTAGTTACATTTATCATGTCATGTTGGAAAAATTGCCCAGAATTCAGTCAATAGGCTTGGAAAATCTTCTAGAAATCATATTAATTTCTGTATGACTCTCTTGTTTTCTTTCATCTTTATATATATTCCCTGTTATCTCTCAAGTTTGACCACATTTTATTCTTCCTTCTTGATCATTCATGCATTTTCATCTGAAAATGTTTCCACTTTATCTAAAAAATGTTTTTTCATACATTATATGTTTAATTACTTATGTGTATGTTTTTTAAACTATTATTAATGAACGTTAATCTAATATTAGCAGGTTTGGACTTATTTGAACTCATTTGTTGCAGAAGGAGAAAGTGTTTATAAGTGATTTAGTAAAGAAAATCAAAGTTGAGGAATTAAATATACCAGCCATTGATGCAGGGTAAGGTGCTCCTCTCTATCTAATTAAATAATACTCTCCATGTTTTTTCAATCTTTTATGTAGTATAGCGTATGAGACTGATTGTTTAAAATTGTATATAAAATTTAGAAATACTGAAAAAAGTTACCTCGATATACATTTGCCCCTTTTCAGAAAACTCAAGCTCTCCATTCTGTAATAACATTGTGCTTATAAATGATCAATGCATTGTTGATATAAAGAATTTAAATGGCCATTTATATCTTGCTAATATCAAAGTAGGAGTTTAGCATTCACTTTTAAGGTTAAAAACAGAATAGAATTTTAATGCCAGGTTTGTGATGCCAGGCTAGCCGGATCATAGTGCTCAAACACCATGAGGAGGATAATTAATGAGTGCTTTAGGAAGATCATCTACTGATGTCATCTGATAATATGACTATGTGAGTGACTGTCTTGATTAAAGAGAATGTTCTATAGTTTGTGATATTTATATTCAAACAGAATGTTTGAACCTGTCATGAGCAGTCAGACTACATTCAACATTGAAAGTAGTAAATTAATTTCAATGTTAAATGGCTTTGCAGTAACCTCTTTATCAAGATCACTTCAGAATAATGACTTTCTTTTCAAAATTACGTTTTGAACCCAAATAAATAAGCTACTGCAACGTCCTCAACTCACTTTTCTGGTTACTTCCAATGGAAAGGAAGCTTTTATCCGTAAAATGATGAACTAGACAGGGAAATTTAAAATTAATTTTGTGTTGGTAAGAGTATTAAATCGACTAACTAGCTAATTAAGAACAGACAGGGAAAGTCCACTGAGTTCAGTTATAGTAAAAAAAGTTCATTCATTATTTTGGAAAAAATCATTATGTAAAGCCAACGAAAAAATCATCTGGTTATGATATGTGTAGAATAAGTTTTTCATCTGGGTCTATTGTGAACAGAAACTTCTTTCATATTTACAACACTTCAATGGAATTTATGAAAATATCACTTTCAAGATGAAAATAGAGAATCTTGCCACCCTTTTTTTATGTTTTGGTTAGCTAAAAGGAATCAGGAGTCTGTGTTCATGAAGTTTTCAACAATTCAGTACTTATGAATTGATATTTAATGCCAGCTTTAATTACCATCCTGCTCAAAATAGAACAGTTATAAACTTTGATAGATAGAGCAGTCATCACCGAACCAGAATATCTAAAAGACTATTAAAATATTTAAAGTCTAAATGATTAGACTAGACAAGACAAGAGGTTCTTATAAGAGGAGATTTTATCCATGCCATACGAAAAGCAATGAAAAAACCACCCACACAAATATTCACTTTTATTAAGAAACTTTGTGAGAATGAAAACACAGTAGGGCAATGCCAGATATAACAAACTATTTCAATTAAGGGAAGAAAGAGTTCAATAGTGTTTATTTTATGTAAATTGTATAAAAATGTGCAAGAAAAATTTGCATTAGTACATTAAAGCTGGCTTTAAAATTTTTCTGAACAGTAGCCTAAAAGTAACCAGAGTAATATATATTTATTTTTTACTGTCCCACCCACCAAACTGTAAAACTGATTATGAAAACTCCAAGATGATGTAAATTATAATTAATCTGTCATCTAACTCAATCTTATGCTTCACTTAATTTTAAATATGGTGGGACCAGTTTCGAAGAGACATCCTGTCCATCTTCAACCAACTTGACGATTGGTATGAGAAACTAACATCTATAAGGACCTATGGCTCCATCCTGGTGGTGTTTTTTGTGTATAAACTGGAAATTGGTATTACATTCTCGTATAATGTTGAAATTCATAAGATGATCCCTTTGTTTATGAATGTAAATCTTCTCCCATGTGTGCAATTCTGTATGTCCATGTCCTTCTGTAAGTGACTTTATTTCTCATTTTGTGTTGTGATTATCCTTCCAAAAATGGTGTGCCACTGCACAAAGGAGATAGGAATTAATGAAACTCACAAGAAAGAGTACATCCACCTTACTAACATTTGTATAAACCAGTCATATTTTACATTTGCAGGAGAGTTCTATAAACAGAAGGCATCAGTATTCACCATTTGTGTTGGGGAAAATGTCTGTTATACACTATCCCTTTTCTCAGTTTTATTCAGCTCCCCATAATTCCAGTCTTTATTTGCTATCCCTTTCTATATTCGCAAAGCTTTTACCAAAATCAGATATTATCGACATATGCTAATACACAGATTTTGGAATGGGAGATCTGTTGTTTATATCTTGCTGGGATGCTTCTCTTTGGCTTAATTTTCTCCAATTCTGAATCCTTTCTCATCAATGGCAAATGCAAAGACATATGCCATAATCATAGGCTGTAATGCTTTTTTCTCAAATTTCCTTATACTTTTTGTATCATTATCTACTGTTTGTGTTGTCCTAGTAATAAAAACTGTAATACAACTAAGTAGTATTTAAAATAAAACACCCTTTAAGCTCTGTAAATGGACTGGAGGAGTAGATTAAATTTTGTACTCTTCAAGCATACCATTGATTGTGTCCATGGTAGTTAATAGTGGGTCAAACATATGAGAAAATGAAGAGTAAAGGGTTCCCCATGGACCATGGCCTTATAGCTTGAAAGATTATGTTTCATTAACTGACACCAGCCATGAGACTCATTCTTCAGTTGTAGCTAAATATAAAATATGAATTTAGGAGAAAAATAATTTACCATCATTCAGTAACAGGGAATAAACAGTCCAAACAGCAAACCAGATTTAAAAAACTTGCTCAGCCGACCACAATTAATGTTGTGTTATACATAATGATCTATTTCAGTGACAAATATTGATCGTTGTTTCAATTTTGGAAAGAGTAAATACATTTTTCTTACAGGTAATGTATAAATAATGAATCTGTAACTTCTGCATTCAACATTTCATTATTACATAACTATGTTATTTGCAGTGACAGCCAATACATAGATAGTTTTATTGAGAAGTACACCAACTCAGAACCAAATTTAGGAGCAACATCAACTTGTTGGCACAAGTTCCCTTACTGTGCCCAGAATAAAGGCCAGAATAAAGGCCACTAATTATAATAAAATGAACAAATGTGAATGTTTTTATTTCATAGTTGTCTGAAATTAAAAAGTTAAAAAACTAATATAACATAATTTTACACTTTAATGGTTACATTCTCTGGTTCTTGATCATGTGCCTTTATATTGTTGATAAAATATGGAATTGTTATTAATTAAAGAAAAAAAAAGAAACTAGTAACCCTTTTTTCCCCATATTTATTAATACATTTAACAAAAAAATCAAAACACAAAATGTTAAGTAATTCAAAAGAAATTTAACATTTTTAAGCAAAAGCCCCTTTTTCCTCTATTTTTGATAAATTTCCTCCCAAGGAATGTAGTATTATTTAAAATTTTAAGTAATATTCCAATACTGACCAAAAATGTGAACTTCAGACTATTTTCTAAGGTTGCATAAATTAAATATTAGATGCTGAATGGTAGTAGAAATGCTTCAGTACAATTTGTTATTTACATGAATTGTTAATGCTTTACCAAATGTATTTGGCATTTTCCATTCAGGCCCCAACATTAAATAAAAATTTTGATTTTCAGATTTATAAAAAATATTTTCTCTTCTTTGCCATTATTATGTTCTTCACATTTCAGGTCAACTACAAGATGTTTGGAAAATACATCAAGCACTTCTCTGATTGAAGTTATACAAAATTGTAATGACAAAACAAAAAAACAAATTTTCTCCTATCAATTTTATGGTAGAGCAGTAACCACTACTTCATCCATAAAAAGCCTTATAGTACCACATAAATATAAAATAAATAATTTGGTGAATAATGGCAATAATCAACAAATGTGTGAAATTTGTGGGAAGAGCTTTAAACGGGTGTCTAATTTAAAAACACATCATCTGATTCATGAGGGTAAGAAGCCACATAAATGTGAAGTTTGTGGGAAGAGCTTTACTACTGCAAGTAATATGAGAAACCATCTTTCAATTCACGAGGATAGGAAACCACACAATTGTCAAATGTGTGGAAAGAGCTTTACCTTTACCTGTGATTTAAAAAAGCACCTTTTGGTTCATGAAGGTAAGAAGCTACATAAATGTGAAGTTTGTGGGAAGACTTTTATCCGGACATCTAGTTTAAAAAGACATCAACTGATTCATGAGGGTAAGAAACCACATAAATGTGAAGTTTGTGGAAAGGCCTTTAACCGGGCATCTAGTTTAAAAACACATAATCTGATTCACAATAGTAAGAAGCCATATAAATGTGAAATTTGTGGAAAGCGCTTTCCCCACTCATCTATTTTAAGGAAGCATGGTTTCGTTCATGAAGATAAGAAGCCACATAAATGTGAAATTTGTGCAAAGAACTTTACTGTTGCAGATACTTTAAAGAAACATCTTTTACTTCACGAGGATAAAAAGCCACACAAATGTGATGCTTGTGGGAAGAACTTTACTCTGTTTTCTACTTTAAAGAGACATTTTTTAATTCATGCAGTTAAAAAGCAGCATAAATGTGAAGTTTGCAAAAAGAGCTTTAGCCATGCATCTACTTTAAGGGAACATCTTAAAATTCATGAGGGTAAAAAACCAGATAAATGTGAAGTTTGTGGGAAGAACTTCACTGCTATATCTACAATGAGATACCATATTTTAATTCATGGGGGTAAGAAGCCACATAAATGTGAAGTTTGTGGAAAGAGCTTTGTCCTGAAATCTGATTTGAGTAGACATTATCTCATTCATGAGGGTAAAAAACCTCATAAATGTAAAGTTTGTGAAAGAAGCTTTACCCAGGCGTCTGCTTTAAAGGCACATCTATCGATTCATGAGGCTAGGAAGTCATATAATTGTGTATTTTGTGAAAAGACCTTTGCCTGGTTATCTACTTTAAGGGCACATCTTTTGATCCATGAGGGTAGGAAAACATATAATTGTGTATTTTGTGGAAAGAACTTTGCCCGGCCATATAATTTAAAGACCCATCTTTTGATTCATCAGGATAAGAAATAACGTATTAATATACTTTGCAGAAACAGCTTTACCTATGCATTTGATTTAAAGGATCATCTTTTGATTCATGAGATTAAGAAGCCAATAAATATGGAGTTTGTGAATATCTTTATCAAGGCATCTTATATAAGGTTATCAGATTTTTTCACAGAATCTGGGGACACTTTTCAAATTTTATGTCAGTAATTATTAGATAAGAAAGGGGAGTTCAGTTGCATACTTCCTGTTATATAATTAGAATTTTGAGTGTTTGTCAAAATAATAATTTATTAAAAAAATGAAAATACTAAGAGTATTTTGTAATGTCTCTTTGATTGTTAAAAATTAAAATTACTGTATAAATTACCTAATTCTTAAAATATAACTGGACTTTACTGAAGAGTGCACTTATTTAAGAATATCTGGCAAATTCTTGGCAGGACATGGTAAAGTCAATAAGAACAGCTATCATAGCTTTAACATTAGCTTTAACATTGTCAACTCCTTGTCTGAATGTCTGTGAAGTCCATATCATATTCATAGATGAAAACACCCTCTCCACTGATGTATTACATCCTGGCAGAAAGAAACAGAATTCAATAAAATTTGTAGCTGAGGGTAAGGAAAAATTTGCCAAAGAAAAATTAAAACATCTTACTCTATTTTGAGCACACATAAGCACTATCTTCAATACAATTATTTATTTTATTTCAATGAAGAAATTTCATAAAATAATTGATCATTTAGATCAATTACATCTTTTTTCACTCAAACAATACTGGAGACAGTCCTGAAAGCTTTCCTTCTATGGAGAAGTTCTGCAAGATGCACACTGTACCGGTTATATCTTTAGAATGGGAAGCCCCATGCAGTTAGATTATTCGCTGTTCTATAGAATTCATTTCACACAATGAGAAATGCTAGGTCTGCACAGGAACAATCTTCTTTAAGCAATGGCAAAAGTTTTTCATAGAGGCTGGAATGAATTTAACATTCTTTGACCAAAGCTTTTTGATCAAATTGTTTAGAATTAAATAAGATTCCACTGCAGTTGCTTCTTCTTCAGCTTGAAGTACAGCATTATGAAACAATGAAAGAACCGAGTTAAAATACTGAACCATGAGAAGGTGCAGGAATAATTGAATCACTTCTTTAACATCAATGGATATTTCTCTTCAGATATACAGAAGATTTCAAGGCAGAATATATTTAACTGATTCTCAATAGGAGGGGGGGGATTGTCAGCCATCTTGCTTTGCTGTGATTGAGAATGTGTTTGTGTTTCGCAAAACTGATTTTGTTGTTTAACTCTTACTGTAAATATATGAAAATAGCCAAAAAAATTTCCAACAAATCCTCCATTACCTACAGGGATTGAATTAATTACAGAGTGTGCACAATTATGTATTAAATGTGCAACACTACCCTATCTAAGAATATTTCAGCCCAAATTTTTCTTCATTTTGTTCTAACATTGTTTGCAAAAGATATTTCATGCTCAGCTTCAGTGTTACTTGAAATTGCTTTCAGTGGTATTTGGAAGTAGTTATTTCTTTTTTGTGTCTCTCTTTAGCAATACAGCCAGGATTTTGTTATTTTTAGTCACCGTTAAAGAAAAGATCCCGATGATTTAAATCGGTAATGCTTTGTGGATGTTTTTAAAAGACGAAATATACAAACGAAAATATTAAAACCTTATAAAAATGAATGCATGCATTATATATTACACCAAGATATCCTTGTCACAAACCATCAGGTACAGTTAATTCACCTTGAAGATTAAGCCATTGAAATAAGAAATTCAAATTTCCCTAAGTTTTCTCTGCTTCAACGCCTTTACCACCAGCATTGTTCCACTTTAGCTTTGTAGGATGTTATTCAGATGTTGCTCTGTAGATTTTAGGAATTTGACGATGAGGTTATTGTATGAAAGATCAAATTTAATTAAATTTTCTCTCTCATTATTAATTAAATTTGGATATCTAACACAGTGAAGCACACATTAATAATCTCTTCTGAGTTGAACTAATACAACATGTTTTATTTACTTTATATGCTGGAGATTTATTCAGGATATTTTGTTAACCCTCCTCAATCACTTTCCCAGCTGTTTAATGATTGTTGGATCATTTGTTGAAGTTGGATTGGTAAATGACTCCAGTCGTCTAGTGATAAACTTGAATAAACGGCTGTCTGCTTCTGGGATCTTAAAATTCACTAAGTTTTGCTTATGATTTTTTATGTAAATCCTTTCCCATATGTTTAATTCTTTGGTTGTTGAACTTGTTTATTAGCTTGATGCTTGTTTCTATCATATGGTTTTTATTCCAAAAATTTGATGCCACCATAGTTATGTATGTGCTTGTAATGGACATTTCTCCAATGTTCCTTCAACCGTATGCTTATATTTCTCATTGTTTTTTTCTGTGTAGATTATTTGACAACCCTAACAATCTGGTATATCCGATTTTTTTTTTTTTTTTTTTTAATTTCTTATTGTCTACTGGGTTGGCACATGAACTTTTTAAACATTTTACTCTGCTATTTTTGTAGATTTCTTATGCAATTTGAATCATTAAACAGCAGACATACAGCTGGCAATATTTTTAACACAACAGATAAACTTTCATTTGAAAAACATCTAAAAAACTACAGGAAATTAAAAAAAATTTCCCAAGATTTTATAAAAAACTAACAAAGACTCTGAATAAAAAAAACACGCGATTCAAATAAAGACTGATAAGGTAAACAAAATTGCTATTTTAGATAAAGAAGTACAAGCTGAGGCCCGAATAGAGTCCCGCATAACTATTAAGTTCAGGCAACTAATAAAACCGTGTATCATAAAGAAAAACCGTTAAGCATTTGGCTTCGGGGACATGTTAATTTGGCATTACTGGTAACTCCAGAGACGTGAGTTCGAGTCCCTCATAAATTTTAAGTCCGCGTAAACGTGGCTACTTCCCAGAAATTTGTCTTGCTTGTGACGTAACCGGTAAACATGTTCGCGCCAAACAGGGTTCGACCTATTTGTTGACTCCAGTCACATCTGCCCCGTCCGTTCATTATGTTTGGGCGTCATATGTTCTTGAAGTGCATAAATTTGCTTTGCAGAACTTAACGAAGCGGGCACAGTAAACTGGTTCACAGACTAAACGTGACGTCGCATGGCAACCTGACCTGCTCTTCCCTAAGTCTATCTTTGTAAATCATTGTGTCAACACGCGCAACGTGTAGTGCTATAAGATCTCACGTATCTTGCACAGGTGCAAAATTAGATATTGTGCGTAGTTTTTCAAAAGTTAAATAGGTATACAGTTTTTTTTACAGATATTTTGTTTCTCAACATGTACTTAAAGTTAATAATTTGTTTATCAGCATACACTTTTATATATAAAACAGTTATTTTTTTAAGTTAATATTTTATTTTTTAACACATACTTTTGCTTCATAACATTCTTATTAGTTTTCAAAGTTATTATTTCCTTTATGAAACAGTTCTTTTTTGTTTGTTTTTGGGAGTTAATATTTGGTTTCCAATACACATTTTTATTGCAAGTAAACCTTTTGCACAACTTAACTTTTTTTTTTTTTTTTTTTTTTGCAAAGTTAAGTAATGTATTTAATTTATTTTTTGATTTCAAATTTCATATTTTGGTTATCAAATAGATTTTTCCCTCTACAATTACTATTTTGTTTCCTTGCATGTACTTTTATTTATAATGTTGCTCTTTTTAGTTTTTCATAGTTAATATTTTTAATAATATATTTCTTTTTGTTTTCAAAGTTAGTATTTTTTTCTAATATGAATGTTTTTTATTGCGACACAACATTTTTTGCACAACGTATACATTTTTTTGTTCAATTTGTTTCTATACATGTAGTTTTAAATGTAAAATGGTTCTTTTTTGTTTTCAAAATTAATATTTTGTTTTTTTATATAGTGTAAAAAGATTTTTTGTTCGATTTGTTTCTATACATCTACTTTTGTATGTAAAATAGTTCTTTTTTGTTTACAAAATTGCTATTTTGTTTATGAAGTAGTTCTTCTTTGTTTTCAGACTTAATATTTTGTTAATAAAATAGTTCTGTTTTGTTTTCAAAGATAATATATTTATAAAATAGATTTTATTCTAAAAGTTAATACTTTATTTATAAAATAGTTCTTTTTTGTTTTCATAGGTAATATTTTGTTTCTAATATGGAATTTTTATTGCAGCGTAACATAATTTTGCACAACATAACAATTTTTTTTTTTTTTTTTTTTTTTTTGCAAAGGCAACAAAGGTAACTAAATTTTTTGTTTTCAAACTTAATATTTTGTTTTGCAACATAAAATAGTTTTCACACATAAATTTAACCGTACACCACCTCAGCGTCACCTTGGGATTCCTGGCACCATAAGCTGGATACCGTTTGTCCATACTTTTTAATTCGACCATTTCGACCCAACCACCAAAAAGAACAATTATTATAACACATTTCCATTAAACACTCCATTTGTAAAAATCCTAAGTATGGCTTCCTTCGGAAGGGAACTAAAGCCGTTGGTCCCATGTTGTAGGTTTACCGCACAATAAAGAACTTCAAACTTGAAAGAAGATGCCTCTGAGCAAAATTTGTCAGTCGTTTCACTCCCTGATTTAAATGGGAGGATGATGACCTGAGATGTTAAAGAGTGTCCGTGAATAAAGCAAATTAAAAAAAAAAAAATCACACTCCACTTTAAGCACGTTATTGACATACCTGCTGAAGACTGGATAAAAATAAAAATCCTACACGACCATTGCAAATCTTCTTTGACTTTAAACACATACATCTGGACAACTTCCAGGTAACGCGTATTGCTGTTAACTTGTTCCAGTCTTGCAGTGTTTGGTATCTCCATATGGCCTTGAGAGTGTAGAAACTTGATTTACGGTGCAGTCAACATGACGCTCTACGTTAAATGAATAAAGTGTTGCTTGGACGGCGTATTTGGTACCCGGGACTCTGTCGCTTTTGGTTTGGGAGTTGATTTGGCGGTTGGCTTGAGCGATTTGAGTTTGGAATATTTATCTTCGCGGCAGTGACCAGTGGTGTGAATTATATCTGCCTTAAGTGATCAATGGCGGGTCTTTGGTTGACGGGATGATCAGTGGCAGTGCCAAAGGAACGGCCTTTACTCCGAATTACTCAATATATGTTTACCGCTTTATTATAGAAAAATAAAAATCTTGTTCATACTGTATATATATTACTGTAACTTATGTAATACTGTGTTCCATTCTTTGCAGAAATGTATATATGAAGAATATTGAAATATATGTACTTGCATAAATACTAAGTTACGCTACATAAATAAGCATGTTAGCACTTATTGAATAAAATATGTATTAACTTCCTATTAAAATGTATGGTAGAATATACATAAAATGCAATGGAATACATTTGATTATCTAATATATAATACCACTTTGTATCATGTATATACTTGCTATACAACATGCATGTACTTAGAAAATATTGTATATCCCGCAGCATGCGCAAAAATGTGGAATACTTTCACAAAAAATGACCCTTGTTCCCTTGACAAACGAATGTGACGTCATTTAAATGGAAGCCACGGGATTTGAAGAGGAAAATTAAAGGGATTTTTGATATTAAGAAGGATGTAGCATCACCTTTATATATTTTCCCTGAAACATAAACATCCTTAACATCCCTACTATGGGGTCGCCTGCACTACAATCACTACGCTTCATGACAAAAATAGAATTAAGTCTGTGGAAATGGTCATAGTAAAAAAAAAAAGGTTTAATAGTTGTGAAAGTAACTAAGCGTACAAGCAGATATAGTTATAACTATCGACATACGCCAGTGGATCAGAAAAAAAAAAAAACAAAACGAATGCTTCAAATGTAATAATTTGTATCAATGTAAACTCATAACAATTTCTTTTAATTATAAATGTGTTAACTCCCAAACATATGTACGAGTATAATATGTATAAATCACATATCTACAACAAAACAAATTAGTTACCATTACTGACAATAGTTCAGTTTTGAGTTTAATGATGCCTTGCGCAAAGAATATAAAGCGGTTGAAAAATTTAGTGCTACTTAAAATAATTCTGCTTAGCATTAAATCTGTTTTATTAAAAAGAAAACCTCTCATAATGTGTTGGCATTCCTTGGACCTTGCAGGGCTCACGAGATCAGAATCAACAATGGCTAATAGGTTTCAAAATACCAAGCCTTGGATTTTTTTATCTGAAAAATAAAATTTATTATTTCGAAACGTATCGAAGCAGTTGGGGTGTCATCAGAAAGCTGAAATCATTTCAAATCCAAATCTGCTCTCAGATTTTGAGTATTTGCAAAATTTCGGCTGTTGTGAATATAAATGTATAACAGTGGCTACAGCATAGGCAAAAGTTCAATATCACATAATGTAAGCTAATATTAGAATTAAGAACTTGTTTTTGGCGGAATAGATAACAAGGTGGTCCGGTTTTGTGGAAAAAAATTTTGGGGGCCCTAAGCCCCAAAATGGGGGCTGTTGGGCCCTACAAAATTTTCAACATATTTACATCTGTTGTGCTCTATAGACACTGAGATCGCGAATCAGTTGAAAATTTCGTCTTATCGCTTGTGTTAGTGAAATAACAAATTAGTGTAAATGTAAGAATTTCGGCAAACGAAGACCAGATCAGAGTTCCTGAGCATCAATTGATGTTGGGTGAAAATTTCGTCGAGATTGGAGATGGTTGAAAATTTTCGATCGATTTTGGTGCCTGAAATGGACGTTTTTTGCCACCTAAAATCACGAATATCTCCGTACTCTGGACACCGTTTGCAACGTTTTGGGTACCAGTAGGATCGTCTGAACCTATGGTATATGGTATAAGTTACATTACTGTACCTATATCCGTTTGGCAGTTAACGAGTGCAGTAAAGTGGCGTAAATTCAAACATTTGCCGGGTATCTACTTAAATAACTATAAGAAGAGAAATTCGGTGTAGCCAACGTACTTGGGAAAAGAGGAGTAACCCCAGACTTCCCCCGGAATTTGTACTACCAAATATGATAGAAAATTGAGGCCTTTAAGGAAATTGTACTGCGATTAATAAATTCAGTGCACTTTCACTGTTTCCAAGGTAATGGAAGTAAATATAAGATTAATAACAACTTATGTTGAGGTTTCAAAACGTTTGTGTATTGAAATTCTTGTGTTTGAATGTTCATATTCTTGATGGTTTTAGCTTTTTCTTACAGGTTTTGTGTTTGAAATTATGTTTTGGAGGCGGTAATGAGTTTATTTTAGGTTTATCTTACAGGTATATTGTTTGAAATTGTATGTTAAGGTGGCGATGATTTATGGAACACTAGTTGGGAGACAGACGATATTTAGTAGATGTTAGGTAACGAAAGTGATAAATGGTCGTTAATTGCATGTACAGGTATCTTTACTAGTTGCGAGATAACGAAAGTAATAAGTGGCTCCTAATTGGCCGTACAGCGATCTTTACTACTGTGGTACACCTGAAAAGAAGGCAAGATCTACGTAAGCTGAAGAGAAAATCTACTTCCTAAACAGCCCTAGAGGCAGTTACTGCCTTCCCTATAAATCAATCGCACTGGATTTGGGTTAGGTGGTAAGTTTAGTATCTTGTTACAAGGTAACATGTTCTCTTGCTGACTACTGCTATCATTGTTATAAGGTTTGCAACCTTCTGCTTATGTTTTAATAGTATTGGTGGGCACTGGGCATTTTAGTTAAATGTGAAACTTCTTTAAAATTGTACGATACTACTACTTTTGACATAAATAGCACTATACAAGAGCTAACTATTTAAACACTTAGATAATATTTTGTTAAAACTGATTCTGATTAACAATCAAATCGTTAAAACCAATGTTTGGAAGCTATGTTATTTCATTATCAGTAATTATTGGTTAATAGAAATTTTAACAGGCACAATTGTCTTCATTGGAATGTTCACTCTCACAGATGGCTGAGGTTGTTAAGCCGCAGACTTGTGAGCAGGAAGTCTGGGGCTTGATTTCCCCTAGGACCATTATCTCTGACAAGTTTTTTCCAGGTTTTCCTCAGTCCCCATAAATGACAAATGCTGAGGAGGTACCCTAATATTAGGCCTGGAACGTTTCCTTACTTAAAAAAAAATCCTTTCCCAATTTATCATTTCATCTCGGTATCATCAATATCCACCACCTCAGAAGTAAAAATGGGCATTAAATGTTTCAAAAAAAAGCATTGCAATGTTCTGCTATTAACAGCAGTGCTCATGGTACAATGTTTGCTTTATTCGAGACTTTCATTACATAGCGCTATATTTTCTTCTTTGCTTTTTCTTGCAGTATTATAGAGAATCTTAAGTAAATCCAGTGACTGAGAAAATGGATATCAAATTAGAGATAAAGGAAGAATCAAAGGATTCTACATATTCAGTTGAATTGATACAAGCAGAAATCCAGGAGGGAAATTCTTATGATGCTGCTTATGAACCTGAGTTACAGGTAAGCAGCTTAAAGAAAAATTTAAAAATAGTTATCAATCAAAATTTTTTATATTTGTAGTGCTAAGAGGATATATTCAAGTTTTAACAAATATGTAAAACCTTTGACAAAAAAATTAGTCATCTCTTGAACACAAAACTCCTTAAAATTCTACTTGTTACAACATGCAGTTCACAGGGTATCGAACAAAGCTGTGTAGCCACTGTAAGCAGTTGGGTATATTTCATGTACTAAAGATACTGGCTAGTGTGTGGCAAAGATACTGGCTAGTGTGTAGCAATGTGCAGCGATGCCATGGTTAAAAGTTCAGGTTTATCTGTCGGAATGAAGAATGAAGATTTTTAAGTAAATCTATGTAACATATGACAAACCTAGTATTCATTTAAGAACTTTCGAAAAATAAGACATTTTTAAAAAATTCTGTTGGAATTCATACAGTGAAGCTTGTTAAATGTTAATTATAATTAATCTGTCGTCTAACACACCCTTATGCTTCACTTACTTTCAAATACGGTAGGACCGATTTCGAAGAGACATCCTCTCCATCTTCAACTGAATCATCAAGTTGGTTGACGATGGAGAGGATGTCTCTTCGAAACTGGTCCCACCATATTTAAAAGTAAGTGAAGCATAAGAGTGTGTTAGACGACAGATTAAACATAGTATTGTTTCCCATACACAACAAGTTTTAACATTGGCATATTACATACATTATAATGATATATTTTCTTCATTATTTGTTCTATCTAAATGCAATGCTGTGCATACACTCCCCACACATGCAAAAAAGTCAAAACATGGCTTATGGGCACAAATTCAAGAAGCCTGGGTTGTGTAGCCTCTTGTCCACAGTACCGTAGAAATCTGACCTCATCTGTGCCCAGAATATTCAAGGCAGTTATGCATGCTGAGGGTTCTGTTGATACACTGGATATTAATTTGTGCTTATTTCTATGGTTTTTTCACTTTATATGATAAATTTTTCTGTACATGTGTTTATTGTAAAGAATATTTTAGTTTGTAAATATATTATTGTATGCTCATAGGCAAAGGGACAAAACTCAAATGATATGCTAAAATATAATATGATATTAAGGCAACTTGAGGTTCTACATATACAATTATAAAACCAATAATAAAAAATTAAAAAATTATTAGGGATTTGAACCCAGGTTCTTATGCAGAAGAACAATGCTTTCTAAGTCACTCAGCCACCACTACTCAACTCATAGTTATCTTTCCAGATCTTATGATTGTGATCATTATGTTTTCAGGCAAAGCACCCACTGTATTGTGCTACTTGCTGCATGCACGTTGTGAATACATCATTTATGAATGTTCCTAAAGTTCTCTGATTCACTTGTAGAATCTCAGGATAACTTAATTTTTTTTTTTGTCAAAGGATGTACATAATAATGAATCTTTAGTGCGATTGTGTATCTCCATTTTCATTGGTAATATTGGTGTATATTAAAAAATAATTAACATCATTCCTAAAAAAAATTAAACCATTTTCATTTGAATTATTTATATTTCGTAGATAACATTATCTTCCATGTTAATTAGTTCAGCATATTAATTTCTTTATTTGGCTGGTTAATCAGATCAGCATGCAATGTATGAGAAAGTGAGAATCCTTTAATGTATCTATCATCAAATTTCATATAAATTACCATAATGGTGTGATTCAAGTATGGAGCTTGGGCCAGATGTACTCTGTAATTTTCAAACATCTCTTCAGCAATGAGGTGATCTTGGAGGCTTCCAAGGTATGAAGGAGTTTTGTGGCTATGGTTTGGACACGGTTCAAGAGCATTAACACAGTAAGCCAACTTGGTTCCAGTGTTGCTCATGACATCAAATATTTCCTGTTTGACTTTGATTCAAATACACCCTTGCCTTTGATAACCGCCTTGCAAAATTTTAAATTAGTTTATAACTTTTTTGAGTTACTCTGTTCTTCTTCCATACTTGCTGGATAACTTCCCAAATGTTTAAGCTATGTAGTACATTATATGGTTACCTACATTCACTTAATTTCATAACAGTTCTGTAAGTTGTAAATCTTTCAGCTACCTATGCTTTTCTTATATGTGATGTACTTCTTACAGTATTCAGATCAATGATTAAGTCTGTTATCTGGTACTAGGTTAAATGTTTCCCTTCTAGATATATCCAAATCTATTGCATGATACTGAAGAATTTGATTATATTTTTTTTTATTAATTTATCTTCAATTTTCACAATAATTTAAGCTTAATTTTTTAAAAAATATACCCTAACTTAGTAGATAGATCCTTTCCTACCTTGTTTAACAGTTGGAGAACTAAGTGGTGGAAAGCTTTCATCCTATGAAAGAGCTCATATTTGGATTCATCTGTAAAAAGTGCTTTAGACCAATCAGCGGTATAGAAGTTCCATGTGTATAGCTCATTAGGATCTATTCTTTTTGTTGATGGGCTTTGGTTTCCTTAATATAACTTGCTGCTTTAAATCATCTTCAAAAGGAGTTGCTTGTGATAGGCAGAGAGGAAAGATATGTGGAATGAACGCTTGTGCCATGCTGGAGTTTAAAGAACAAGGAACAGGCAGTGCAGCAGAGAAGTCAAAGCATGTACAAAGAAAAGAGCAGAAAATATGGAAGAAATAAAGGCTATGTCCAAGGCAATATCTGATGATATAAAGGAGATTAAAAGCTGAGAGGTGAGAATGGAAGAAAAATTGGGGATCAGCGTAGAATAGACAAAACAGAGGTTTGGGCGATTCAAAGAGAAATTAGGAGGAGAGATAGTGGAAATTCAGGACTAGAATAGAGAAGATGGAGGAAGAGTCAGATGTGCGCAGGAAACTGAATGTAATCTTTGGAGTGGAAGAAAGAAGAGAAAAAAGAGTGAAAGAAGTGATCGAAAGAATAGTAGCCAAAAAATTTAAAGGTCGGTAGATTACAGTTGTCTGGAGAATTAGATACAAGAGCAAAAGAACAAGGACAATAGAGGTTATATTAGTCAGAATGAGCCTGAAACAGAAAGTATTATGTAAAACTGGAAAATTAAAAGGCTCAAGAATTTTTGTTTAAAATGTCTATGGAATAAAAGAAGAAATAAGAGCAGAATTAGGAAGCTAGGAAGGCAGAAGAGCAGTTTTGTATGGCTTGCACTTAAGGATAGACAATAATCTGTCATTGCAGCAACAAGGTCAAGAAATGATGATTGCAGAGGAAGAGAGGAGAAGCAGAGATGAAAGCAGATTGATGCAGCATCAAGGTCAAGGTGGGAAGGAGAAGAGAAGGGAAGAAGGGAAACAACCTCCAGCCAGCAAAGAAGGGAGGAGTGTTTAACAGTGAGAGTGATGATTTTACCAAGTACAAATCAGCTGAGTGGGGGTTATGACATGGTGGAGAGAATCAGATGGAGTGTGGTCAAGAGGTTGGAATGCGATGTCATTGCTTGGGGGAAGTTGAAGGAAAATAGAGGGTGGAAAAAATATAGGGGCACAAGAACAAAAGCAAGGTTAACATGTTTGATTTGAAAGAAATAGAAAATAAGTATTTAGAAGGTTATTTTATAGAGTCATAAAGTAAGATTGACGAAGCATGCACTGGAAAAAGTAAAGGGAAAGGACAGATATGTGAGAACAGCGGAATGGATAGAGAAGTAGGATCTACAGCTATATAACCAGAGTGTTCTGCCTAGATCCTAAACAAGCACTCTAAGAATGTTGTATAATGTAATTATAATGCAGGTTGATATAAATTTTATTCATTCATTTTCTAAAATTCTCTCTGTCTCTCTCTCCCTCCCTCTCCCTTTTTATCTTGGCAACAGACTCTGCACCTTCATTTCTATTAGTTCTGAACATATTAATGATTCCATTTTAAAATCTGTTTGTTTTACTGGGCATTATAATGAATTTGTTCATCACTTAATTGTAGTTTTGGAAGACTGTCTAAATTGGACTTGGATTCGCTTCACTGATCTCAATCCTTCTTTTAAATCATTTAGAGCGAGATAAGAATTTGTATTTAGGTTCTGTATTTTGTGTTTGTATATCTTTTACAGTTTCAGAGGATAAGTGATTGCAAAATAGATGCCAAAATAAACATTCAAGAAGAACTACTTTGCTGTGATACATATTCAGTTCAATTAAAAACAGAAATTAAGGAGGAAGATATGTATGAAGCTGTACATGAGGTAACTTGTGGAGCACAATATATATTTAAAAATAGCTGTGTTTAAAAAATGTGCCTTTTTATTCTTATAAGCAGATCTAATATATACAGAGTAGGCCAAAAGTTTCTGCATATTTAAATGAAAAATACAATACAATGGAATTAACACCTTATTGAAGCCACATGATTATAATTTATAAAGTGTTTCTAAAATTGTGTTTCATCTCTGTAATTTCTGTGCACAATCTAGGACACTTGGGCATACTTTTTTGTAAAATTGTGTATTTGCATCAATTTCTTCAAAAACATTTTGAAAAGCATCTTTTATGCATGGGTAATGCATAATGTGATAGAGTGTCATGTTAAAAGTACAGTAAGTTAAAATTATCATAAAGCATTTGTAGCCCCAGAATGACATAGGTTGCTAACATTTCCAGGTATTTCTCTCCAGTGACTGTGCCATCATAAAACCAAAGTCCAGTAACTCCATGACATGAAATTCCATCCCAAACAGTAACACCAGGTTGATCCAGTTGCTTCTCAAAGACAATTCTGTGGTTCTCCATATCCAATAGGTGCAGTTGTGCCTGCTAATTTGAAAGATTAATTAAATTAAATTAATCTTTCCTAAATTATCTTTAGAAACAACCAGTTATGATTAACTCTCATTTCATTTAACATAACTTGCAAAATTGAATTCTGTTTTCAGGATCATCTTCCAATAAGCCATGTATAAGACAAGGTGTGTTAACTGTTGAATTTGGTTGCATGGAAAATTATCCAAACAGAAGTTCTTGAGACAGCCTGTTCACTGGATAAAATTAGGCCTTTTGGACTGTCAATAATAACTTGTAAAATGTTCAGCTTACTTTCACTTAATGATGGCCTACCTGACCAGGGGCAGTCTACCACAGAACCAGTATCCTCAAAATGTTTCTGTAAATTATAGACGGTTGAACATTGTTGAAATATTTATTCCTCTCACCTTTGTAATAGGTATTAGTGCAAAAAGCCTTACTGCCTTTGTAAACATCTTCACACTTGTGAATCAACAATGTCAAATGAGCATCAGCTGTTTGATTCAACACCATGGCATTCTACTGGTTGCATAAAAAATTATCAGATGTAAGGGTCACTAGATAAGTATCAAGACAACAAATAATAACATTTTTGTAAATCCCAGTTTTTCAAACTATTTCCTCTGGCATTGTATGCAGCATTCCATCCTCTGGAGTCACTTCTGGAAGCATCCATATCACTGAGTTTCTGGCACTGCAGATAAGGGGGGGTGGGCTACGGCTTTGCTCTTCAGATGCTCCAGATGCGAGCTCTGCGGACCCTGAGTGCCTGTGGTACCTCTGACGTTACTAGAGGGAGCCAGGCCGGACTTGAGACGAGCCCCTCCCGAAAGGGAGTTGTCCGGATTGGGTTGGACTCGGCTCGCAGGCAATTGAGTACTCGCAAGAGTGGTGTGTCCCAGGGGAGTGCCTCAGGCATGTACCCTGGGGGCAGTGCACTGGAATCACCGTCATTGTGAGAAGGTGGTAGCTTCCTTAATGCTGGGGTCACTCACCCCTATAAAGGAGTAGGTCTAAGCTAGTACGACCTATTGGCCAGTTAAATTCTGGTAGCTGGGTGCACTTGGTTTCTGAAGCTGCAATTCACTCGGTGCGCTTGGGCAATGTAATCGCTTGCAGCCGAAAGGCGGATCGGTTTAGGAAACAAGATGCCGTCCTAATGCAAAAAACCACTGGGCAGCACAGACCTCTGTGTTGCACGAGTAATCGTGCTGTGCCCCTGGACCTCAGGAGTTGTAGACCCACACAAACTTGTATGCTACAACCACTTCTTGGGGGATAGAAATCAGTTACCTTGAAGTGGATTCTTCACAGTAGGGAACAGAAACAAATCACATGATACCGGGTTGGGACTATGGGATGAATGAGTCATTAGTTTTGCCTCATTTCCTTACAGAAACTGCAAATTTACATTAGCAGTATGAGCTGATATGTTGTCATGGTGCAAAAACTGCCTGTGGTGCCTCAGTAGTAAAAACAAGCGTTAAACACCATTTAAAAAAATGTTGCAAAAAGGGTTTTTGGATTTTCTGAAAGATTTTTTGAAGGCAACTTCTATACACTAGTAACAGTTGTCTCTGATTTTTGAACACAATGATTGCGATGTGACTGCTTGAGGAGAAGAAAGAGGCAACCATTTTCTTTCCCACATTTCTTGGCCGCTTCACTTTAATGGGTGGTTGGTCATCAGGGAAAACCCAAATGGAGGACTGGCATTTTGTTTCTGAATTAAACTGATAGATCCATGTTTCGTCACCCATAACAATATCTGAAACACGTCAAGACGTCTGTTAAATTTTTGCAGTATTTTTTGGCACCACCCATCCTGTGGAGTTTCTCTGCTTTAGATAAATTATGAGGCTCCCATCTTGAAGACAATTTTTTTACTCAAAGGTGCTTATGAAGGATGGCTAAAACATTCCACGAACTAATCACTAATGCCAGCTCAACGTTCTTGCAGGTTAGTCTTGGATCTTCCCTGACATTTGTTTCTACAGGGGTGATGTTCTTCTCAGTCACTACTGTTGTTGGTCCCTTCATTTTTATAAGAGATTGCCGCTCCCTCTTTAATTCTCCAAATGAGGAGAACAGTGTAACACATAAAGGGGAAAAGTCCCTGAATGCCCCCTCAAACAGTCATATGACTGCATTTAAGATCATCACACAAAATGCTCTTTCTGAATCTCCATTACACATACAAGACTGTTCATGCTTTCCAGACTTAAAACATATAATGCAGCAAAGTGAATAAAACAACAGAGCTCTGCGTGCTACCAGGGCAACACCAATGGCTTAACAATTTCAACCCAGCAATATTTTTCCTAGGGGTGGCCAATGTTCTGTGTCTTAATACTTATTTATACCCCTCATATAATCAAAATATGTATAATTTAAATTTATGGGATTGTCACAATCAAATTTATAAATTTTTGTTCTAAATGTATAGTGTAATGTAAATATTTTGGCCCACCCTGTATGCCTTGATGATTTGCTTGTGTGTAAACACTTTATTAAATTGCAATAAATAAAATGAAATGATTAAAAATAAATATCTTTGTCACCTACAAAGCTCTACGTTTCATGCGTATAGTTTGGCATAAAATTTACATTCTCTAAACCACATTATTTTTACTGTTTCCATGATCTATCCATCTTTTTTATTATGGTTTTATTGCATTGCTCATTGAAAAAACCCACAGTCATTATGTGACATTACATCCTTAATTGGAGTATTCTATATTAAATCAAACACTTTTGATGGAATTTGAATTCTTAAATTGTATTTTTGTTCATAATTTTTTTCTTTATTCTACAGACCATATAATGCTACATACAGTGTTTTCTTTTTCTTGGAGTGCTTGAAAACGTTGTTTTTTGGATCTAAAATAAGCATACAATACTATTTTTGAACTTCTTTCACTTTTATGCAGATAAATCATCACTTTAATCATAATATTTATTCTAAATATTGGTGTGGAACCAAAAATTAGATTTGTATATCCCTCAGTTTCTTACCTGCATGCAAGTACAATAGTCTCTCGAAAATTTCTTTTTTCGTATAGTTGATGTAAGGTGCATTTTTCATTCATGACCACTTCTACATTTCTGGAATAACTCTCCTAATTAAATGTCAATTTTTCCCTTTGACAGCTTCACTGTCTCTGTGGAAAGAAATATCTTTAAATTCTAGATAAGACATGCAAAGTGATAAAAGCATAATTGTGACTCAGTGACATTCACACAAATTCCAAATAATCTCTAGTGTATGGTCTTCAGATTTATGCAATGACCATAAAGTACATAATGTAGTTTGTGCTGTCCACAGAATCGCCTTTTTAGTTTTAAACATTTTTATTTTGAAATGCACTGTCTGTAGAACTTAGTTTCTTTTACAGCTTGAAATAATAAAGCTGATAACTTCATTAGAAATATAAGAAATAGCAAAATATTATTCCTCTGAGCTCCTAGCATGCACTTCACTTTGGTAAATATAAAACCAAAATAAGGGTAGACAAACAGAAATGTGGATTTAGTTTCTTTTAAGTACATACAAATAATTCAGTTTCACATTCAAAGAATAAAAATATGATTTTAAAGGGAATTGCTTGTGTATATTTCAACAGAGTACATTAAGGAAAACTGCAGCATAAGTTTGGTAAACTAACAAAATTACAAGTTTTAACATTCCTTTTTGAACTTTTCAGTCCACATTATTTTTATTAGCAACATTTCCCTTTCTTTTCCCTTGTGATAGAAAATAATGTAAACTTCTGGAAATTTTAATTATATTTTTATAATTGAAAACATTCAGCATTCTTTCATAATTTGCTGTTTGCGTGATAGGAATTGGAAAATGTCAACTGTACAACCACAGGGCTTTCATGTAAAAGCTATCCTGCATGTGCAGTGCAGTGTTTTGAATCCCATCTCCCCATTATTTACCCTAAATGCAGAATAGTTTTTACATTAAAATCCTGTATTATGCAAAGTTTTAATTACTGTTTTTTTACTCTGATTGATTGAAATAGCATACCTTCAAATATGGAAAGTTGTTATAAACCAGGCAACATGTATGGCATCACATTTGAAAATTATGTATACCAATGTCCATCACATAATTATATAAACACTAATCAGTAACAGATCAGGAAGGACAAGTGTCAAAAGAGCTGTTAGTAGTTGTATGAAGAGTAGCAAAGGAATAATGGGAGAAGATTTGAAAGTTTTAGGTCCAGAATTAGGTCTTTTGAAGGCAAAGGAAGAAAGATATTCAAAAACCTTGGAAAATTAAAAAACATTTGAACATAGTAATTGATGCAAGTATAATTATGGTTTTGTTCAGGATTCGAGGAATTGAATTGAATACTGGACTGGTTGAAATTTTTAATGGGGTTAGATGGAATGGGAAATTGTCTGGGAAGGAAAATAAAAGTGGTTGCTTCATAAGTTAAAAATGAAATCAAAGAAGGTTTAAAGGGAGTGAAATGTGACATAGAACAGGTAAAAGTCAGAGTGAATAAATTGGAGGAAGAATTTTATATTTGCTAGTGTGAAGGAGAGAAGGGAAGTCAGGTCACTTTAAGAAATATAAGATGTTTGCAGATATTTATTGTAAAATATGTAGAGGAATTAAGATTCTAGGAAATTATGTGGTTATTAATTCAGGAAATATAGTTTAGGTGTATTTTAACATTGGTTCAAGTAGAAGCAATTCACTTTTATAAACATTATGTTAGTTTTGAAATTGATAAAGAAATGTTATATATAGCATCATTTATGAGTTAATTGGATGGAGAGAGTTTATGGAACATTAGTTAAGTTTACTTGGAGCTACAGAAGAGAAATATGGGATATAGGGAATGGTGGGAGAAAATAGATTGATCATTTGTTATGTTTTGCAAGATATTTTTAAATGACCTATAAGGGAACTGATGAAGTAATTCATACATTGTTGGAATCTTAAGGAACTAAAGAATTCAGAAAAGAACTGACTTAGAGTACCAAAATTAGTAGCATATAGAAACGTTTTGGAGGATGACATTTGATTAGGTAATTAGGTGAATTATGTTTAAAGTTAAAAGAAATGAGTTTGATCAGTAAAACATGTAAAATAAAGGGGGGGGGGGAGTTGAGATAAATGAAAACCTGGTAATACTAGTTTAGTATAGTTATAAAACATAATCTTATTTTGATTTAAAGTAAAACACTAAAAATCATGTCGTCACATTAAAACTCTCTTTAAGTTTCACAAACACACTTATAAAAGTAATTTTGGTACATGTTTCTTGAGGTACATTCCTCACATTGTCAACCAAAACGACGACTGAGGAGCCAATTTCAGCAAAGTATGTATGTTACTATGCTTGCTCTGGTGGTCTGTTAATGAACTTAAACAATATGTTGTCTGCTTCTGGTATATTCATAAGTTTGTATTCATTGTATTCATATTTTTTTATGTAAATTTTTTCCCATATATTAAGTTCTTTCGGATGTTGAATTGTTTTTAGTAATGTTATGTCCTTCTCTATTTCATGATTCTCATTCCAAAAATGTGCAGCCACTGCTGATTTTTCATTTTTGGAATGAGAATCATGAAATAGAGAAGGACATAACATTACTAAAAACAATTCAACATCCGAAAGAACTTAATATATGGGAAAAAATTTACATAAAAAAATATGAATACAAACTTATGAATTTTGATATACCGGAAGCAGACAACATAGTGTTTAAGTTCATTAACAGACCACCAGAGCAAGCATAGTAACATACATACTTTGCTGAAATTGGCTCCTCAGTCGTCGTTTTGGTTGACAATGTGAGGAATGTACCTCACGAAACATGTACCAAAATTACTTTTATAAGTGTGCTTGTGAAACTTAAAGAGAGTTTTAATGTGACAACATGATTTTTAGTGTTTTACTTTAAATCAAAATAAGATTAACAAAAGTTTCACTGTGTGGATTCCCAAATTCCGTAAACATATAAAACATAATGTTTTTATATTTTAATAGGAAGGTTTTTTGTACAGCTTTTTGTGCTTTTTCTGTTAATTGATTATTTGGGATATGTTGTGACAATAATGGCCAGGGTCACAAGCCACGGGCATAGATAATTTTGTAACCTACTTAGAACTCATTAAAACATATTACATAATTGATGCTTTGCATAGGTAATGATACATTCATGAGATCATATCACATCACTCTAACAAACACATCTCCCTTTCTGCTAATGCCTAACTAGTTAATTTGCTAGTAGCCAGTCTAACAAGGGAAGTGGAAGGAAATATTCAGTGATTGGGTTAATCATATCATACTGTTAACTGAGTACAAGTGTTCCTATTTCTAAAAGAGAAGAAGTAAAGGTTCAGGGACAAAAGATTATTTTTAACATGTGCAAAAGATGTTTTTTAATATGTATAAATTTTAACAAAATAAAAGTCAAAGCTTAACAGTAAGCCTGTATAATAAATAAAAATACTGTGTTATTAATCTGAGTTGAGCTTAGAAGATCTGACTCTGGTATTGCTCTTGCTCTAGTGTGTATCCCTTGAGAGCAAAAAGGGCCCCTTAAGAGATTTAAATAACTTTGATAAGGTCAATGTACCAAGGACTGTTTCAGGCTTTTATAAAGAAGGTGAATTTCTAACAATAAGCAAAATTACCAAAGTTTTAAAAACTAATATATGATACAAATGCTCTAATTCATTCACCTCTAGAATTTTGCACAATTTAGGCTTCAAATACAGCAAGACAACTAATGAATGTAAATTCTTAATGCAGAAAGGTGACATTGTTGCAGCATGGTTAAAATCCCTGTTCAAAATGTCAAAAAATGTAAATTTTTGGATACTGAAGACCAATCTTTTAAGTGAAATTGGGATTAATCAAAACCACACTCAAAGACCCATTTAGCAAGATTATAATAATGGTGGACTGATCTTTGGGGAAAGGCAACAGACTTATCATTTGTCATGTAGGATTTGCAAAAATAGGTTCTGTGTTGAACTATCATGAGGAAATGACCTCTTCTACATTTTAAGAATGGGTTTTGAATGCTTTCCTAAATTATTTAGAAGAGGGAAGTATAATAATGGACAATGCTCTTTATCATTTGGTCACTATGAACAAAATTCCAAATACATCAACTACAAAAGATGATATCATGCAATGGTTGCAAAAAGAAAGCTGGGAGATGAATTCAGTTATTGACAAATGAAACAAAAAATGAACTTTTGCAATATGCTTTATTAAAAAATCAATCTAAAATATATGAACTTGATCAACTGGTTAGTGAAAGAGAATATGAAGTATTTTGAAAGTCTCCTTATCATTGTTATTGCAATCGAATTGAGAATATGTGGTCTCAAATAAAGTAAGGGGTTACAAATAAAAACAGGACATTTAATATGGAAGACATGAAAAGATTGTTAACAAAGAAGTAGACAACATGACACAGAAAAACTAGAATCCTATATTTGACTCATGGAAAAATTAAAGAGGAAGACATAGGATGTGACGAAATTTTATGACGAAATTTTAGAATGAAATATTAATTTACAAGATTCTGATGATGATTTTGACAAACTACTCTGTTGAAGACAATGGCGATAATGGTATAATCAGGGCACTGACATTGAACCTCTAGCACTTGCACTATATTAAATAAACACTATAATTTATTTTGAAAGTGTGTGTATTTTTTGAAACCCGTAACTGTTATAACAGATATGATGCTTCATTTAAGAACTTTAAAAAAATAAGATATTTTTAAAAAATTTTGTTGGAACTGACACAGTGAAACTTAAATGTAAATTGGAACTTACACAGTGAAGCCAATCATATTAATGGATATCATTGTATGATTCAGTTGAACTACACACTCTTAAAGCTTCACTTACTTTTCATAAATGTATGGAACCGGTTTCGAGAACATTTTGTTCCCATCTTCAGCCATGCTAAGGTTCAACTGTCGGATCATTCGTTGAGCTGTGGGAATGTATATTCTGCTCTGGTGGCGGTGTGATAAACTTGTAGTTTATGTTTTCATCCCAGACAATGTCGAAGTTCATTATGCTGTCTTTGTATTTGTAGATGTAGATTTTCTCCCAGGTTGCTAATTCCGTAGGTCCTTGTACTGATTTTAATAATTTTGTTTTATTATGTCGTGATTTTGTGTCCAAAAATGATATGCTACTGCTGATTTCTCTATTTGCTTGTACTTTATGTTCCTGAAATGTTCCTTTAACCGTGTGCCAATGTTTCTCTTTGTTTTCCCTATGTAGATTTTTTCACATTCTGCACAGTTTATTTTGTAAATACCTGATTTTTCTTCTTGTGGAATACTGTCATTAACATTATCTATCAGCAAATTTTGAACATTAAATCTATTAATCGGTGCCAACCTGATATTAAAATCTTTAAGAATATTCTGAAATTTTTTTGTGGCCCATGGATGATATGTGAATTTTTTAAAAATAAGTTTATCTTTTTTTGCTGAAAGTGTTGTGGTTTCTTTGATATGTTTTTGTCTCTTGAATTTCTGCACCTTTTTATGTACTAGTTCTTTTTTAAAACCATTTTTAACTGCTGTTTCTTCTATTTGTTTGTATTCTTTAAAATATTCTTCTTTGCTAATTTGTAGGTTAACTAGCCGGTGTGTTAAACTGTTAATTACTGCATGTTTGTGTGCTGTAGGGTTTAAACTGTCAGCTTTGATGTGATTATCTGCATGTGTATTCTTTCTGTATATTCCAAATTTAAGTTTTTCTTGGCATTTCATTATTTTAATATCCAGGAATGGCAGCATGTTATCTGTTTCTATTTCGTATGTAAATGAAATGTTTTTATCCATACATTTAGGAAAAGTAAGTGAAGCTTTAAGAGTGTGTAGTTCAACTGAATCATACAATGTTATCCATTAACAGTGAAACTTGTTAAATGTAAATTATAATTAATATGTCATCTAACACACTCTTATGCTTCACTTACTTTTAAATATGGTGGGACCGTTTTCGAAGAGACATCCTCTGCATCTTCAACCAACATGACTGGTATGAGAAACTAACATCTATGAGGACTTGTGGCTCCGTCCTGGCGGTGCTTTTTGCTTTATGGATGTAATACCAATTTCCAATGTTTTTTTCTTTATGAATGTAATACCAATTTCCAGTTTATAAAGAAAAAAACACCACCAGGATGGAGCCACAGGTCCTAATAGATGTTAGGTTCTCATACCAGTCTCCAAGTTGGTTCAACATGGAGAGGATGTGTCTTAGAAATTGGTCCCACTGTACTTAAAATTAAGTAAAGCATCAGAGTGTGTTAGACGACAGATTAAGTATAAGTTACACAAATGATGCTGCTTGCATAAGTGCAACAGAGAGGGTAATAAGTGTAGGGAGGGAAACAAGTGATAGTGGCAACTTTGTGTAAGCATTTACTTTTCATTGGCTACAGGAAACTTCCTTTTCCATTTAAAAAATGCTCTAATTGGGTTATTTGTGCTTGCTGGAATCAGCAGAATGATATCAGAAGGATAGAAATAACATTTTAAAATGCCATTTACTGCTTTTATGAACAAGATAGATATTAGTATAAAGGTGATAATTTATCATACTGTTGCCAAGTTCTTTTTCGGTTGTAACATTCCTTAAATGCAGTGAATTCTGTTTATTTTAAGGACTTTAGTAATCTTAGGCATCCTGAATCAAACCACCTGGTTCAATCTCTTTGCAGATGAACTCTCAGCAAAGTAATGGTAAGGGTCATTCTGCTACCAGGATATTATTATTATTTAAATATAGTTTTAAACAGCTGTACCTGTAAAGGATTTCTTAACCTTGAATGAAAGAATGCTCCCTTGATATTTAAGAATATATATTTAAAAATTAATATTTGATCAATTTGTATCTGTATACTGGACTTACATATCATCAGCTTTGCTATGACATTCAGTTTGTAGATAAATAAAATGTTAAATAGTTTTATCGTGCCATGAGTAAAACTGTCCAGAATTCAGATAACAGGCATGGCATTGCTTCTAGGAATATTGCTAAACTATTTATGTCTGGGTTGATTTATGTATTTTTTTGTTTTCCCCCTCATATTTTAGTTTATTTTTTGTTCCTTCTTGCTCATTTACACATTTCTATCTTAACATATTAACACTATGTCTGAAACATGTCTTCTTTGCACTAATGTGGGTGATTACTTATGGTATTTATAGGTTTTTAATGCATTTTAACATATTAACAATTTTGGACTTAATTGAGCTCATTTATCATAGGAGGAGAAAGTGTTTGGCAGAGATTTAATGAAGATCAAAGTCGAGGAATTAAATTTACCAGCTAGTGAGACAGGGTAAGGCACTACTCCCTTAGTAAAAATATTATTTGCATGTTTTTATCCAAATATTCAATATACCTTATGAGATGACAATATAAATTGTAAGGCTGAATACAAAATGTTTCAATACAGTAAAAAGGTAATTTGAATGCATATTTGTCCTTTTTCAGAAAAATCAAGCACTAAATTCTGTAGATAATGTTATATTTATAAGTGACCTAAGCATTGTTGACATAAAGAATTTGAATTGCCTTCTAGTTATTTCTAAATTAAAGTAGGAAATCTGTTTTTATGGTTAAGAACATAGTGTAATTTAGTGCCAGGCTAGTAATGTAAGGCAGCTGGATTATAGTGCTCAAGCAAGATGATGCTAATTGATAAGTGCTTTAGAAAGCTCATTTACTGAGGCCATTTGAGATTGATGATAGGGCCATGTGAGTAACTTTACTAATGCAATGATAGAAAGGGCTTCATAGTCTTACTTATGTGCATCACAGACTTTTTTTAACATTCCAAAAGAAATGTACAAAAGTCTAGACATTAAAAAATGCTTATAACAAGATCGACATCTCCATTTAAATTCGCAAGAGCATTCTGCAATTGCAGAACATGACCTCACATAATGTCATGGCATTCATTTTAACAAATCGTTGGTCTTAGGGGTGTAGTATGAATGAATGGTGTTTAATGCCCGTTTTTGCTACAGAGGCACCACAGGTGATGGACACTGATGGTACATGATATGAAATTATATATTGCGAAAGGATTTATTTTTAAGGAAGGAATTGTTCCAGGCCTAAGTTTAGGTTACCTCCCTGGCATTTGCCATTTATGAGGACTGAGGAAAACCTCAGTCAGGGAGAACAGTCCTGGCAGGATTCAAACCCCGGACCTCCAGCTCAGGAGTCCGTGCCTTAACCACCTCAGCCACCCATAGTGGTGTATTGGTAACCATACTTGCCTCCTAATCCCAAGATTGTGGACTGAATCCCGGCCAGGACCGATGGATTTTTTTGGGCATAAAAATCCCAAGTATGACTTCCTTCACAAGGGAAGTAAAGCAGTGGGTCCCATGTTGTACATTACAGCATGATAAAGGACTAAACTAAATGAAAGCTGTGCAGAAACATAATCAATTGTCTACTGTTATTCTTAGAAATCTGTACTTAAGAATATATTATCACCTTCAGTCTCCAAAGCTTTTTTCTTATCCGAACAAAATTTATAAATACTGGCTCAGTTGTAAATATATATCACCTTACATGCAATTGGTATCCAAGTAATGATTCATAGTTCAGCATTCTACTGAGATACTGCCAATAGTTTTCAGCAAAAGCTTTTATTTTGGAGCAAACTAAGACTAAATAGCTTGGAATTTTAAACATTTTCACAACTATAAATTGTACGTATAAAATATAGCTCCATTACAGTTAACACAGCATCTTATAACCTATTAACCCTCTCCCATTCTTTCCTATCATCTAATTTAGTTTCCTCCTTACTTAATACAAAAACTCACTAAATAATTTTAATTGCAGATTATTTTTATCCAAAGTTTTAATTATTACCACTTTACTACCCTGATTTATTTGTTTTGAACTAATTTCTTTCTCCACATTTTGGTACAACAAATTAAAAAAATCATGATTTATGTATTTATTGTATTTAAATACGTTCTAAATATTCTGATTAACAGATTTTCTAAAACACTTATACTCCTAAATAAAACCATTCAAAACCTTCTCTTTCTTAGTACATAGTACATAATTATATTTACAGTTATATAATTAAAAATGTATAAAATAAATTGTGCAGAACATGAGAACTATTACCTACGGAAAAATGATAATGAACAAGGCTCACATTTGAAAGATCACATCATGAACACCAAAATCAAACAAATAGAAAAATCTATAGTGGCATTTCATTTATTGACACAAACCAAGGTATAGTGAAGGAAGTGAAACATTGTTTTATGTATACCATAAGGAGCATTCCAACAAATAACTAAATATAAACAATTATGTGAAGCCAAAGGAGTGTTTAGGTTAAATTAATAACCCTTTGAACGTTCTTCTGTTACAATACATACAATAACAATTCATGCTAGCCGGTTGGTTCAACCAAAATTGTTAAAAGATTCATATGATCATCAAAATGTATACTGAAATATGTGCTAAATTCCACATTCTTTGTATCTACCCATAAAAGGCCATTATTGTATTTATAAGAAACCAATTTGCACCTTTTTGTCCAAATGTATTAAAATTGTGGTGCATATTATATTTGAGTGCAAATATGTTTTGTAGTTCACTTGGTATATAATTGCATAGAGCTTTTTAATAGTCAATAGTCATGAAATGGGGAGGTATAAATAAACTCAACCATCTGCTTAAATCTCACTGATTCCAAGCAATTACTGGGTTTTGCATAAATAAAAACATTTCTCCTCAACCTCCTTGCAAGCAAATGCTTGTTACCTTGAATGCTAAGGAATTGCTCATGATTTGGTATAACTAAAAACAAACCCTTGCTGGATTTTGGTAAGCAAGTGCTTGCTATTTTTTGAGGTAACTCAGCTTGCTCAACTGCAGTTTATTATTATGGAGGAATTAATGATGGTAGTACCTGAGAGGAAATAAAAATTTATATAAGGTGCAGGTACTAGGTAGTGAGTGGTTATAAACAATTATATGATTTTAAAAGAGTAATGTAGACTGACTTATGCAACACTTTCTTCCAGAGACAAATGAAACACCAGATGGAGTTCTTAACAATGTTAAATAGATGGGGATTTTTATGATATATAGAAGATCCTGGGTTTAAAGCTGATGTTGCGAAGGATCTGGGCATTATGCAGGCTATGGTCTCGAATGCATTCTGGAAAGTTGTTAACTCAATCAAGGATAAAGCTTTTCAGGAAATCAGTGAGGAGTGGTCAGAACAAATAATTTCTAGATACATTAGTGAAGTGGATTGTACTCATTTCTAATAAGGAAACCAAATTTGCATCAACAGAAGAGTTTACAGGCTAAATGCAGTGAAAGTGAAAGATTACGAGTGTTGTTGCCAGATGACTTGGGTCTGTACACAATTCTCAGATATTGAAAAATTCATATCCTTAAAGAGCAATGACCAGTAATACTGCCAATGCACTGCTGCTAGATGATTCAGGTTATGGTATTGCACCATGAGATGATTCCTTATCAAAGTGCTACTACTCTAGAACAGAGAGCAAATATTAGGTGCATTATAATGGAGTGGGTAATCATTGATCCTGTTTCGGTCAAGTTAAACAGAGGTTTCTGATTTTACAAAGTAAGATAAAATTACCCACCCAGAAAATACCTTTGGTAATAATTACACTGTGTGACTTTACACTATTTGAACAAACATCTAAAAGAGTAGGACTTTAACATACCTAAGTGACTGTTTACATCACTCTATTTATAACTCAAATTTCACAAAGTTATGTTCACGTTTATAAACCTCATCACTGTAGTTATCTGTGCTAATGTGTTCCTTTGTCACTGGGCTTGAGGAATATATACCTATATATAGGAAAGAGCAAATAAATGGAGACAGAAAACTGGATGTATGGACAAGAAACAACTGATAAAAAAAGTGTGAGTTTTAAAAGTCTAATTACTTAATTATGTACCTAAAATATGAGTTTACAAAAACCCTAAATAACTAGGTACCTAAAAGCTAACACAATTTATTAATTATCTCTAAATATTCATAAAAACAGAAAGAAATATTCACTTTCTCATTTCTTTTTCCTATTGTAATGCTTCTTTTTCAAGCTTTAACACTTAAATTTTCAGTTAGTCTTTTTCTTCTATAATTCCTTTCTTCTTTCTGCTTAAGCACGATAATGCTAAACAGAGTGTAAGATCATAGTGATCCACTGTCATTACCAAAGGACTTATACATAAAGAAAGTGATATAGAAATAATGCACATGTACACAGCAGAATGCTCGTACAAATCAAAATATGATCATAATGCTATAGAACTTACTCTAAATTTAAGTTTTGATAAAATGAATCTCTTATATCCTGTAGAGCTTTAACCTATGATAACAACATATAAAATTTGGAATTACTTAGTTTTATACAGATTTTAATTGTCTAATTGCAGAGGATATAAATAAAGTGGCGCAAAAACAAGTATAAATAATCCACTTTTAATATATCAATTGGCAAATGGACAAGTTTCATAATACTATCCTATTGATGAAAGCAGCTGTTGAATTTAAGAAGGGAATGAATGTTATGTGTTGAAAGTCTGGTGAATCTGGATTTCTCTTTAATAATTTGCCAAACCTTGTAATTTCATTTCTGTTATTTAAAATCTGTATCTGCATTTATTTATCAAATATATGCTTAACGTAAATAATTAAGGACAGAATAATATGCATGTTTGTTTACTCAGAGGATGTGCAGTGATGGTCACCAAGCATTTGGTCAGCTGATAGCAATTGCTCGGCAAAGAAGGGAAATGTTTATTTATACCACACTATCAGCTGATGCTTGATTCTAACTTGCTTGCAAACATGTGATTAGAAGCAACTGCATTTTTTTATTTATATCATCCATTATGATGCTACTTTCAAGCATACAGCAATTATTTATGCTGATAAAATGGTAAAAGAAAGACAGGAAAATGATTGAGAGTAACATTCACTTATGGCAGCAACAGAAATTGGCATTATTCAAAACTAAAGATATTAGGAAGAAATTCACTGATCCTGGATTCTGACATTGAAGAAAAAGTTTTGGAATTCATACATGAAAGGGAGAAGAATGGGCAACCTGTGACTTGTGACACCATAAAAAATAACTTTCTGTTCTTTGACCTATGCCAGCTGTCCTGGCAACAGCACGAGTGATAGATTTTGTTTTATATGCTCCAAGATGTAACAATAGTCCACTTATAAATGCTGTGTTTTGTTTGTTTTATGAAACTGACATGCTTATCTCTAAGATGCCATACAACAATATGCCAAAATCTCTTTTTTATGATTTTAAGTTTCAAATTTAAGGTGCACATTACATTCAGTGGTGCATTAGATTCAATAAATTGAGTGTTATCTCATAATGTAGATGAAATAATATGTCAACAAGAAGCTGCATAAGTTTATTGTTTATTGGAAATGATTTACTTTAGCATGTATTTTAACCTTTATCATACAGAATTTATTGCATATTTTATATGTATGTTTAGATACCATAAAGTTCATTCTGGAGGAATTCTACATTATGTATCCATTTTTGCACTTTTGATAAAAATATTTAATTAGAATAATTTTGAAGATATCACCTTTTAGTTAAGAGTAAATTATTTATGAGTTTTGTGCATATGTTGAGGATATTCTAAAACTGTAAAATATTTCAGAACATATCCTTACCAAAATGTTTCAGAATATATCCTCACTACTTGCATAGGATTTTCAATCTCGGCCAAGGCAGGCTCCCCTCCCCACTAACAACCAACTGACTCCCTGCCTGACTGTCTGTCTTGCAGTTACCAGTCTACATTTGTTTGCAACATATTTTTTTATATAAATATTGTTATAAATATAAATTAGTTTATTGTAGTGTGTTATATAGTTTAGAGTTTGTAGTTCAACTGAATCACACAATGATATCAATTAATAGCTTATTGTGTTCATGAGAAATTTTTTGGAAGTTCCCTGGGAAATTATCTCCTTTTAGAATGTTGGTCCTGGTGGTGTAGTGATAACCATACTTGCTTTCTGAACCCAAGATCGCTGGTTCATACTCAGCCAGGATCGATGGATTTTTTTCTGGCATAAAAATCCTAAATTTGGCTTCCTTTCGAAGGGATGTAAAACCGTGGGTCCTGTGTCATATATTTATAGCACAAAAAAGAACTCAAGTCAGAAAGAAGGGGCCTCTGAGAAAAATTTGTCTGCCATTTCATGTCCTGATTTGAATGGGACGCTGATGACCAGAGATGTTAAAGAGCATCCATAAATAGAGCAAATCACTCAATCAATAATATCCTTTTAGGATAGAAATTCACAGTCTCATCAATAAATGATATACTACTGGTTCAATGCAAAACAGTAATCACATGCATAGACATACCATCTTAACAGAAGACAAATTAGATAAAACTGGCACAAATTTTGAACATTGATTACTACCAAAATATCTGAATAAGTTTGTATTTAAGTGTTGTCTATATAGAGAAAGAAAATTATTATAACTCATACCTTTTAAGTTTTACACATATTCAATGCCTGTGACAATATAATCCCGTATATCGTGTATTGTGAGTGGTTTCTTTCATCAGTGACTGAAGGGCTAATCAACTCACAGCTTGTATACTTTTCAGATGAGGCATTGTTCCACCAACATGTTGTAAATGCTCATAACACTCACTATTGCATTTTGAAAATCTGAATTTTATACAAGAAACACTTTATGATCCGAAAATTAGAGTTCAATTACTGCAAAACACCTACTTGGTTCAATTTTTCAGAAGTGACGGTAAATAGAACATACTGAAAGGATTTTGATTCTATTTTTTAATCATCCGACAAAAGAAGTAAAATCATATGGGTACTTTCAAAATTCTACCAATACTGATACAGCAAAGGAGATCTTGAGTAAAATTAGGGAAGTGTTTGAAAATAGTGATCATTACTAATGAATGGCCCTCCTGCTCCTTAGATCTAAAATTCTGTGAATTTTATTTTCTTTTGAGGGTAGCCTGAAGAACAAAGTATAAAAGAACAAACCATAGACATTCGAAAAACTCAAGGAAAACATATGAAATGAACTGAAACATTATAGTGGTCTAACTAATTTATGTCAATCACAAGTGTTTACCCAGTCAATGCCTGTTTAACTGAGTGAGGATGACATTTCCAGCATTTGCTCTAAGATAGTATTTTATACACCATTTTAAAGGAAGGGGAACAAAGCAAAAAAAGAGAGAAAACATGCAGCGTGTAGAATGTAATAAGTCATAAAGGTCAAGGATAGACGAACAGCTGAGTGGAGTCTTCAGTAAGGATGACACCATAAGTTATACTAGGGCTGGCCGGGGAGATTTCTCCAAAGAAGGAGGTGTTAGCAGCTCAGAGTTCAGCAATCACAAATAGCGGTTTGAAAGCATAGCAGCTGAGTGGTAGGGAAAGCATAGAAGGGAAAGAAAGTATGGTCTGACCAGAGCTCAGAATTTTAACAACTTAGAATAGTTAAGTAAAAAGTAAAAGTAAAATTAAGTAAAAATTGTACTTACGAAGCTGTAGACAATGGAGTGGTAATATATGTTACATTAATGCTTTCAGTTGTTAACACTAACTCCACTTACTTATTTAAAACTTTGGACTAGTTTCGGGAGAGGTTCCTCCCATCATCGGCTGCTGTTGACTGAGTGCCGGGCAGGGGCACTCAGTCAACAGCAGCCGATGATGGGAGGAACCTCTCCCGAAACTAGTCCAAAGTTTTAAATAAGTAAGTGGAGTTAGTGTTAACAACTGAAAGCATTAATGTAACTTAGAATAGGTTCAGTGGTATCAGGTAAGGAATTGAATTAAGAAGTAAAAAGCGATTGGATGTATTTAAAAAACAGATCAGATTCTCAATAGCACCTAGAGAAAGGAAGGACTTTGGTTTTGTATAACTGTAAAGGGTTAAAGAAATAAAATGGCTAATGAAACTTTATATCATTAGTGGCGAAAGTAGATATTTGCGCCATGGTAGAGGTGAAGTTAAAGAAGATGTTATAATGCTAACAATTTTAGTTATTTTTGAAAGGCAAGGGGAAATGTTATCTAAGAAAGCAAGAATATAAGGAGGGTTAGACATGTTTGTAAAAGAAGTCATTGACTAAACAGACAGAGGGAGTGGAAATATTGAAAAATTTTGTGAATCAAATTCATTTGACATTTTAATTCCAAAATATACATTTGTAAATAAAAACAGTCAAAGTGTAATGGGGTGCATCTTATGACTTATTAGTATCAGCTACATAGTATGAGTTAAAGTTTTAAATTTATGTTCAAATTGTGGCCGCTTTGCACTAATAGTGGATATTAGGGTTAAAGTTGATTGTTAGATGTACAACATTTAGAACAAAATGATAGTAAACATGAATGTTAGAGATTTAAAGGCAAGCAGGAGTGTGGGACAGTTTTTATTTAGAGAAAATATCAAATATTGTGGTAATATTTTTGTGATTTTGAGGGATTTGCATCTAAAAAGGTAAAGGTCCCCTGAATTTTGTACTTTTCTTAGCATTTTATTGAATTTCAATTTCAGTTATACCGTTTTAAAAAGGAAAGTCAGAGTACAGATGCAGCCTGTTGTGTATGTCAAGCTGTCAAGACTCATAACCCTGTGCCAGTGTTAAGAAAATATTCTGGAAGGCCTGTATAATAATGATGCTTGCAAATTATCAGTAGATTAAAAATTAGTTTCCAATGACAATAGCTTTTTATTTCACTGTAAAGAAAAGAATATGACAGCATGTGGCATCACGCTATTCTGAAGGCAAATAATATCTAGATCACGACTTAAAAAATTTCCCTTCCTTACAGCACAGATAATGGCACTGTAAGGAAGGGAAATGTGATGACAAAGAAAACAGTTCTGCTTACTGCTACAGAATATCTTATGTAGCGATGACTCAAGTACATGCAAAAGTACACGGAAGATACTGCTGATAGTATTAAATACTTTCAAAAATAACACTAGGAATCCATGGGGCTACATAAAGAGGCTGCAGCTGTACAGAACATAATTTTATAGGGTACTAGGCTAGACATATATATAAGTAAACTTTTTTAAAAATTCTGAACAGTTTTGCTTGTCAAATATGTTGTATTGAAGTTTAGTACATTTATAGTGTGATATTCTTTCAAACAAAGAAATATACATAATGCATTATCTCAGTTCCCAAGGTACTATTTTAATTCTGACATTCAATTCCTATAAAATACTTGCTTCAACAACAAGAACTTTATTTCATTGGCCAGTGATTTGCTTCAAGACAACAAATCACCAAACACTCCATGTATACTATCCATACCCATTTATTTTTAACTTTATATAAATAATTCCCTCAATTCCTCATTTGAAATAACTCAAAATACTATCTCAAAATAGAACAGATCTGTAAAATCTCATTGCCTAATAATCTAATAGAATACTAATTAGTTATTTTAATTCAAATTCTTGTTTCTCTGTACTGACGATTTCATCTTACTTTCCATAAAAACTACTACCCTGTTTTGATAGCTGAGTTTGATTTTCAAAAATCTTTTTAAGTTCCTCATTTCTCAATAACCATTTCTTGCTTATCAATTCATTCATTTGTTCCTTTACTCTGAAATATACTATTTATCTCATCTTCCTTCTCCTTGCAGATAGAGTAGACCCCTGGGATTCACATCCCCCTTAAATCATTTCCAAATACATAATCTAAACCAAGATATCCTTTCCCTTTCATTATTCCTAAAAATTGTGTATTCTTTTCCTTGTCTGGTTTATTTTTAATATCCTTGTATCATGTTAATGAACTTTTCTGTGTAAACTAGGAGAATAAAATTTGCCTATCTTCTAGTCTTATTCTCACTTGCCTCCAAAATCCCCTTATGAAATCAATTTTATTGCAGAAATGTCCTATACCATTCCTGCTCAACTGCTCTCTAATGTTCTCTAATCTGGTATTAGCTGTAAAACCCAATTTTTCTTCTTGATATCTCAGATATATTTTCCCAATACCAGTATCAGGTAGCTCTTGAACCTGAAACAAATATCTGAATATCCTTTCCATCTTCTCAACTTACCTTTCTATCTTCTGAACTCACCTTTCCTAACTCTGCCAAGACTCCAGCATTAGCTGTATTATTGAGACATCCCAATATTAGTTTAAAGAAAACTCTTTGAGTTTAACATTGAATGCTATCATCAATTTCCCTGATTTGTGCTCCATAAATGCACTATGACCGAACCAAAGCAAAATATGTCTTTAAATAATTTTTAAATGCTTTATACTTTCTTCTTGTGCAACTTAATCAGTGATCCTGCATGTGTACTAGTTGCCTTATATTCAACCAAATGATTAAAAGACAATTTATAAAATCATTGTGCCTTATATGAAATAGATGCTGAATTCTGCATACTTTATTTATTGGCTATTGATAGAAAGGATTTGGAACTAGCAGTCAAAATAAAGGCAGTGTCCAATATAATTACATACAGTTGAATATAAAAGAAGAATTAAATGTACTTATGAAGCTGTTGATATATATCAACAGCTTTATATATATATATAAAAACAATGTAATAACATTTGTTTACACTAACTCCATTCACCTACATAAAAACTGGACATATGTTTCCGGAGTGATCCCTCCCATCTTCAGCCTGTGGACCAACTGTTGTTAGAAGTAGTGATTGGGTCTCTTGATGCTCTTGTGGCGGCATCTGTTGGTTCTATTAGGAACTTGCTGAGTTCGTCCATTGGAGGGAAATCGAAATTCATTAAGTTCCCCTTTTTTTTTGTAATGAAAAAAATTTTCCCAAGTGAAAGTTCTATTGCATTGTGAAGTTGTTTGAGTAGTTTTGTCTCTGGTTTAATTACATGATTTTTATTCCAAAAGTGAACTGCTATCTCTGATTTATCAATCTGTTTTAAGTGAATATTTCTAAAGTGTTCTTTTTTCCAGATTTCCAAATTCCTCTTCGTTTTTCCAATGTATTTTTTATCTTACTCTGAACATTTTATTTCATAAATACCTGACTTTTGTTCTGTTGGCATGTTGTCCTTTACTCTGCAACTTAATAAGTTCTTTATATTAAAATTATTCTTTGGGGCTAATATAATTCCTTGTTCTTTGAATATCTTTTTGAATTTATTGTGGTAAATTGGGTGCTATGTCAAACTTTTGAATTTGTACCTTTCTTTTGCACTTTTTAGTGTGGAAACATCTCTTTTGTTTTTTGATTTTATTGATGATTTTTATTAGTGTCTTTGCTGTACCCATTAGGTTCTGGTATCTTTATGATTTGTTGGTATTCCAATTTGTACTCTGTTTCTGTGAGTGGAATGTTAATTAATCTGTATGCTAAACTATAAAGCACTGCATATTTATGTGGAATAGGGTTAAAACTGTCATTTTTATGTAATTTTCTGTGTGTGTATCTTTTCTGTGGATCCCAAAGGTAAGATAGTCTTCATTTCTCATGATTTTTACATCTAGGAAGGGGAGATATGCATTTCTTTCTTCCTCTAGATTTGTGTTGCAAATTCAGAAGTTTTAGTGCATCTGTTGAATATTTTTTTGGAATTATTGCAAATATGTCATCCACATACCTATACCATGTTTTGAAGATTAGAGGGAAAGCTTTGGTGATATGCATTTCAAACGAACTCATAAAAAAATCTGCTAAAAATGGAGATTGGGGATTTCATAGCTAGCTAGTCCTGAAACCTGTTGGTAATATTTTTTGTTGAAAATGAAATTTTGTTCAATATAAATGTTAGTAAGGTTTATCAAGTCTTCAATTTCTTGTGCTTGTAAATCTAAGGATTTTAACCAATTCTTTAACGTTAGCATAAGCTTATCTGTTGGTATGCTTGGAAATAAGGCTTCTACATCAAACAATACCATCATATTTTCCGCTGTAATTTTGTAATTTTTCTACCAGATCCTGTGAGTTTTTGACACTGAAGTTTTGGTATTTTTTTAAGGATTGGAAAATGTCGGTTAATTTTTTTGCTAACAGATATGTTGGTGAATTGATATTATTTATTATAATTTTATGCTGTTATCTTTTTAGTGTAATTTATGAAGTGCATACATTCTAGGTAATACTGGGTTGCTTTGTGTGAGTTTTCGTTTTTCCGTAGTAGACATTATTTTTATTCATCCAATGTTTTACTCAAGCTTTGATTTCCCTCCAGTGGATGAACTCAGTAAGTTCCGAATAGAACCAACAGATGTAGCCACAAGAACATCAAGAGACCCAACCACCACTTCTAACAGCAGTTGGTCTACAGGCTGAAGATGGGAGGGATCATTCCCGAAACATATGTCCAGTTTTTATGTAAGTGTATGGAGTTAGTGTTAACAAATTTTATTACATTGATTATGTTTATAAAAGAAGAAATTAAATATTTGCTGTTTATTACAAAATTGTGGTTTTGGAGTTCATGATGTAAAATTCCATACTTATAAGGAATAATAATTTGTGCTCTTAAATACTGGAAATATGATGAAAAAAGCATCACTGGCAACTTTAATCATTGAAATTCAATATTAAAACTTGCTCATATTCATTTTCATAATGAGTGTACAAAGCATGGAAAGGCCATTCTATAGAAAATAGAAATAATTTTCTAGCAATGATGTGAAGCACCAAATTTCATACTGTGCCCATGAATAAATTAAATATTAGGAACAAGGAACAGAATGGTAGTAGTATCACTTCAGCAAAATATGGTATTCTTAACATTAATTGTTCACTTTTTAATAATGTATTTTCTATTTCCCACTACCCCTAACACTTAATAAGCATTTTAATTTTGATGTTTACGCAAAACATTTTCTTTTCTTTGTCATCATGTTCTTCACATTTCAGATCAAGTAAAGAAGATCTCTCCAGCTGTTTGGAAAATACACCCAACATTTGTATCAATCAAGCAACACAAAATTGTAATGATAATACTGCAGAGAGGCAGATATTCTCTTATAAGTTTTATGGTAGCACATTAACTACCTCTTCATCCCTAAAAGGCCATATATTATCTCATGAATATAAAAGAAATAATTTGTTGCATAATGACAAGAAGCAACATATGTGTGAAGTTTGTGGAAAGAACTTTACCCAATTATCTAATTTAAAAACACATCTTTTGATTCATGAGTGTAAGAAGCCACATAAATGTAAATTTTGTGGAAAGAGCTTTACCCATTCATCTACTTTAGGTAGACATCATCTGATTCATGAGGGTAAGAAGCCACATAAATGTGAAGTTTGTGGAAAGAGCTTTACCAGTGCATATAATTTAAGGACCCATATATTGATTCATGAAGGTAGAAAGCCTCATAAATGTCAAATCTGTGGAAAGAGCTTTACCCAAGCATCTAGTTTACGCACACATCATCTGATTCATGAGGGTGAGAGGAAGCATAAATGTGAAGTGTGCAGAAAGAGCTTCACCAGTGTATCTAATTTAAGGACACACATTTTGATTCATGAGGGTAGGAAGCCATATAAATGTGAAATTTGTGGAAAAAGCTTTATACGGGCATTTAATTTAGGAAAACATCATTTAATTCATGAGGGTAATAAACCACATAAATGTGAATTTTGTGGAAAGAGCTTTATCCACACAGAAACTTTAAGGAAACATCTTTTAGTTCATGAAGGTAAGAAGCCACATAAATGTGAAGTTTGCAAAAAGGGCTTTATTCATGCATATACTTTAAGGGAGCATCTTTTGATTCATCAGGATAAGAAGCCACTTATATGTGAAGTTTGTGGGAAGAGCTTCACCCAATTTTCTAGTTTAAGAAAACATCTTTTGATTCATGAGGGTAAGAAGCCATATAAATGTGAAGTTTGTGGCAAGAGCTTCACTGCTTTATCAGCAATAAGATATCATCTTTTAATTCACGAGGGTAAGAAGTCCCATAAATGTGATGTTTGTGAAAAGAGCTTTACCAACACAGAAACTTTAGGAAAACATTTAATAACTCATGAGGGTAAGGATCCACATAAATGTGAAGTTTGCAGGAAGAGCTTTACACGGGCATCTGATTTAAGTAGACATCATCTGATTCATGAGGGTAAGAAACCATATAAATGCAAAAATTGTGGAAAGAGCTTTACCCAGGCATCTAATTTAAGGGCACATCTATTGATTCATGAGGGTAAAAAGCCACATAATTGTGAAGTTTGTGAGAAGAGCTTTACCAGTTCATCTAATTTAAGAACACATCTTTTGATTCATGAGGGTAAGAAACCACATAAATGTGAAGTTTGTGGGAAATGCTTTACCCAGTCATCTACATTGAGGGTACATCTGTTGATTCACGAAGGTAAGAAATTGCATAAGTGTGATGTTTGTGGAAAATGTTTTTCCCAGGAAACTGCTTTAAATGAACATCTCTTAATTCATAGCATAGCCACATAAATGTGAAGTGTTTGAGAAGAGCTTTATCAAGGCATCTAATGTGGAAAACATATTTTGGCTGAAAACTGAAGAAGAGTTATAAAATAAAATGCTCTTCAATCTCAAAAGTAATCAATTTTATTTATTTGGACTAGGAGTGAAAAATTAGTAGGAAGAGCTATAATTAACTAAAATATTGATTGATTAAGGCAACATATTTCATATTGTTTAATTTTGTTGATAAAACTTTGTAAAGATGTTTATGGGGTGCATATAGGTTGACATATTTTAACGATCATTCAAACACCTACCAAGTGCCATAGATTGAATATTTCATTCACTGCTTAAATGTTATTTTAAAATCCCTCCAGTGTTAATAGAGGTAGTTATTTATTTAAATAGTACTAAGTATACAAAAAATTAACAATATGACCTGCTTCTAATCCAGTTCTATTCCAAGTAAATTTTTAACTAACACACTAATTTATACCATTGAACTAATCATATTTAATCACATTTGTTGAGACCCAGTCTTCGATTGTCCAGAAGACTCTACCCCCTTCTCCTTAGTGAAGAAACACCAAAACATTTTCTACAATTTAATAATCATCCTAGATTGTCAATGAATCTGTTCTGATTTATAAACTCCGGCCCTTAAATAATTGACATCCATTCACATTTTCACACATTACTACTACCACCAGCCAATTTCCCAAGGTAAACACAATCGAACTCACAGATCCTCTCTCCAGATTGATCATAAACATTTGTTCGTAACTATATAAATATTCCACAAGATTCCTAATTTGTCTGGACACGTAACATTTTCTTTGCAGCAACCATTTGTTTGTTCCTGAGCATTCAAACAGATTATGTTCTATATTTTCCAAATTTCCACATATAGAGCAAACTTCATGCCCACAAATACATCTAAAACCCTTAAGTTCCACATGCCTAATCCAAACCAGGCCATTCACTCTCAATTTTGCTAATTAAGCTTATTAATAAATTTCATATAATTTCCAATATTTCATTGTTGCCTCTATTTCTACCTTCTTACCACCCCATTCATCTTTCTTACAGCTTAAATACCTTGTATACAGTGCCTCTAATTTGGTCAGTTACTCTATCCTCCCAAAGAGCATTTTCTTTCGACTTAATTATGGCACCCTTTACTACACTTCCTCAAATCCCCATATTCTTGACCAAACCAATTGTTATAGCTTTTAATTTTATTCCTTCTCCTTACAAGCATACCTGCCCATTTATAAGCACAAATTATGATAAAAATAATGCCTCTCATCCCTTGTCTAATTCAATATATAGATTAATTCCATGGACACGTCATCTTAACATTACACAAATCATGAATGACTAAAATTCTCCAGCTGGGCTGATTCCACCTATATTTATCCACTTTCACACCCCTTTCCATTTTATTTTAGTATAAATCCATACCATTAATTTTAACCCTCTATTCTACCATTAAGGAAAAATGCAAACTGTTACTAACTAAATTCATCACTTTAAAATTTATCGCTGACCCTAATAACTCCCAACCACATACAGCAAAATCCAGAACCCTTTTGACTTTTTGCACCAACGAATGTACATTCATCTTCCACCCAAAAGCCAATTCAGCAAACCATTAAGTTCACAAAACTGAACAAATTTCATATCTTCTACATTCATTTCTTTACCCTTTACTCCTCCTTATAACACTTCTCTTGTCTTGCTCTATGGGTAAATCATCTAATATACCCCCTCCTTTGCTTACAATTTCCCATTTTTCGCATTGAAATCTTTTAGTAATAAAAATTCTATCATAGGAAATTCCTCTCTAATTTCTTCCATATCATTTCCTAACTAGTGGAAGAGATCTGGGCTGTGAAATTGGGAGTTTCTGGGTGGGTTATAACTATCCCTAAATATAATGATAGCTTCACCAAAAAACTGAGAATAAAATAATAACTGTTAGAGAATAAGAATACCACATTAGACCCTCTACCTAGAGCTCCATTCCTTTCTAAATAATAGCCCCAAACCACCTAAGACTCAGCCCTTAATATTCCCTTTTTCCTAATAATCTGCCATTCTAATTTCCTCCCTGCCCTCTATGTCTCAACTAATACTAATAAATATTCCTTTCCAACCAACAACCAATAAAACCCAAAGATAAACTCCTTTTCAAGCCTTCATTATTCTAAAATTCCAGCCTCAGAAACCTTTTCATCCTATTCTGAGTGCTCTCTAACTCTATAAACTCTTGCAGTTTCTTCTGACTTCCGAGCTCAATCCCTCCTACTGCCGAGTTTGATGCTGCCGGTGAACATGTTTCATCTCCAGCTTTTGTTCCAGAATTGACTCTAGTATTAATGGTTAAGTGATTCCGATTTTGGAATTTTACCCGTAAACCCTAGCCTTTATTAACAGTTTGGTTTTCATTGTTACTCAAAATATTTTCATTTCTTTGCCTATAGTGTATTATCACTTGCAGGTAACAATTTACCAAGTTTGGTTCTTAATTACTGTGTTATTTTGTTTTTCCTCAATAGAGCTGTGACAAATATTTCTTGTGTCCTGTTTAAATTTTTATGTCATTTAAAATGTAAAAAGTGTGCTTACAAATAACTATTTGAATCACAAATAAGTGAGTGTGAACTACTTGAATGTTACAGAAATGTAGCTTCCATCATTTGTAGATCCTGGTTCTAGGCCTGGATGTACAATTTGGCTTGCATGCGAAAATGTGAAACCATACCTTCTATGAGGGATACTGCAATTCCAAATGCTTTTATTTCCTCTGGAATAAAAGGATAGCCTTGAAAAACTGTCAGAACAGAAACAAGTTGCTTATATCAAACTGTGAACTACAAACTACAGATCTTTTTGAGGATCGCTACACGCTACTTGTACTTTTGTTGAAATCCAGAGGCGATGTTGCTTTAATCCATTTTTCACGTATCTCCGTGTTTGCTGAAAATTGATGGAAAATTATTCCAAATTCTTTTTCTGTACAACTTTGACAATGTAACAGCAAACAATGGCAAATCCAGTGTATATTTAAATATTCATACAAAATTTTAAAACAAATAATACTGTCCCGGTCAAGTAAAATATAATATGTTGCTAACAACAACAATAATAATAATAATAATATTAGTAGTAGTAGTAGTAAATGATGGGGTTTCCAACTAAAGTGGAGGCCCTAGGTTCGATTCCCCACCATGTTAATTTGAATAGGGTTTTAATCAGGCCTGAGAAGGAATGCCAGATAGCTAAGGCGCCAAGGACCAGAATTCATTTGCGCTATCATTAATACATTTTCCATTCGTCTAAAGGCTTAAGGACCCCCCCCCCCAATGCATCATTTTCAGTTTATCTATAATAATTATCGGTCATCTTTGAGTATAAGATAAAGCGGCACTTGGGCGTTACAGCAGGGTTGAGAGAACTAGGGCTGCTAGTGGAAGCATGAAATCTCTCGCTGCTAGGAACGCCCGAGTTTCAGCGCAGTTTACTCCACATACTTGTGTTTCATGTTTAAATTTTATTTATTTATTTTTGTTAAAATACAGTAGCCTATGCGTTGCCCTGTGAATAATGAATTGATAGTGCATTGTTATGCGGGATAAAATATTAGGCTTGACGGCTTACGTTCGCCTCCTTTTCGTAAATGTAAATTGATAGGGGCGGGTAAATCACGATAATGAGGGCATTGTGAGGCGGATGAAATATTGTAATGGTGGAAAATGTGCTCTTATTCCAATTCGCAAATAATATATATATATAAATTAACACTAATAATAAAAGTAGATAAGATAAAACACAGAGAAAGAGTCATACTTGAAATTGCTATATTTTGAACTACTGCAAGTTCTTCAATGGCAAGAAGCTAGACCAGATATTAAGATATCTTAATTTGTTACATTGTTAATAGTGTTTCTTTATTTTTATTTTTCATTAATATTATATATATATATGCGCACACACACACTAATCCTAACACTAATTTCGGGTAAATTCTGGAAACCGGCGGACCCAGTGATTTGCTGCGGCTCGGCACGGCCGACTCTCCCTAATTTTCATAAATATAAATTGATAGGGGCAGGTAAATCACTGTAATGCTGGCAAATCTCCTTTGATTGCAGCAGAAAAAAAAAAATGGGTCAACATCAATTTGTAGGCCATTCTATGCGTGATGCTATGTTGCGAGTAAATCGTATAATTGTGCCACCTCTCCTTTGTCCATCAGAAAAAACATCAGGATGGTAGGATTCAAAACCACTATTTTCACAACTATAGCAAAACGTTTTAACCGCCTGAGCTATTGTGCCACTGCTTGAGAAGCCTATTTTCTAGTATGCAAGTTGCTACAATCTTCGCTGTCTTTTTTACAAGAAGCGCGAAAACATTTTAAGTTTTCGGGGTATCAGACATACGTGCTGCTTTGATGCACTCATTAATACATAGCATTCACACCTTATTCACACTAACTTCACTTGAGAGAGCCGAACTCATACTCTGCTTTTTAATCCCGAACGGCAGTGGGCGGACTTGAGTCGACGCTCCGATTTTATTGCTTCCTTGCAATTTTAAATATCTTACACCTTTACTTTCAGAAACAAAATTGCCTGGATGATGACAGGCATAATAATGCCTTATAATATTGTCAGAAGAAATGCGAGAACTAGAATATTTTTCAAACATCAATCCCGTTATATCCCAATTTCTTGCTTCCAGTTTTAAAATCGTCAAAGGACGAGTTCTTCCGATTTTACTTTTATTTCATGTACTGATTTAAAATGCTGAAATAAAACAAACTGCGATGTTGCTTCTTGAACACGTAAGCTGCAGGTCATTGTTTACTTTTCCGCTGAACCCTCACCATGGTTATCTCGTTGATGGCTTTTTAAGTTGAAATTCTTGTTGCATATTTCACAGTGATAAGCGTATGATTGCTGTCTTTTCGGGACAGGCGCTATAACATTCAAAATTTCCGGGTGTACTTTGGAAACATGTTGTCTTAGACCTTATTGCGGTTGTACTCCCCACATTCCAGGCACACGAACTGTTTTGATGCACTCATAAATTTTCCACAACGCAACACTTACAATTCGACTTCGTTATTCACAATACAGGCAAACAAACAAGGAAAGTAACTTCAGTGCCTTCCAGTTATTCGGGGCGGAGTTGTTTGGCTCTCTCCGCAGTTGCTCGGAACGGCAGCTCGCGCTGCCCGAGAATTTGTCTTGCTGCCCGTTGCTTTAGCAGCAGCAGTAGCAGGCGAGCGAGACAAATGATCTCTCGTTCCGCCTCGTATCCCAAGAATTTGTTCAGGGGCTAACGTCAAGTTATTATTACCATCATTGATTTCTTTTATTTACGGACGGTCTATAATATCTCAGGTCATCAGCGTCCCATTCAATTCAGGGCGTGAAATGACCGACAACTTTTGCTCAGAGGCATCTTATTTTTAGACTTGAGGTTATTTATCCTGCCGTAAATGTACGATACGGGACCCGCGGATTTACTTCGCTTCCGAAGGAAGTTCTTAAGATTTTTACTCCCAAAAAATCAATCTGTCCAGGCCGGGAGGTTTAGGAGGTAGGTATGGTTACACCTACACCACCAGGACCAAGTTACATCAGCACGTGCTATGAAGTATTTTAGGTTGATATGTGGTTTTGGCCTGCTTGATACAATACAACCTACAAAAAGAACTTTACAATCATCGGGATCGGGGAAGGCTGTGACTGAAATAAAGTGTAAATGTGCTGTTCCAGTTTCCGAAAATAATTTTAGCAAAGCAGGTCTAATGTGTAATGAAAATTAATTGATTTAAAATTATTATTGCAAAATACACCACATTCTACTATTTTATTTTATTAAATTTCTTCCATTTTAATGTAAAGATTACTTATTACTTAAATCAATGTCAACTTTTGCCACATTTTTAAAATTTATTTATACGAACTTCTTTAGTGACATAATAATTGCGTTGCAATTAAAAACTTAGTATTTTAACATTAGGTTAGTTTAGGTTAATATATATAATAAAAATAAAGTAACACTATTAACAATGTAACAAATTAAGAATAATTATAATAATAGAAAAGGATAAAACACCAAGAAAAATTCATACTGGAGATCGCTATATTTCGGACTCGTGGAGACCTATAGCAAGAGGAACTCTTTCTGCTATTATAATTACTGTTAATTTATATATATATAAAACAAAAATAAAGTAACACTATTAACAATGTAACAAATTAACAGTAATTATAAAAGTAGAAAAGGATAAAATACTAAGAGAAAGTCACACTTGTAATCGCTATATGTCGAACTACAAAAGTTCTTATATGACAAGAAGAAAAGTCTCGTCTTCTTGCCATAGAAGAACTCTTGTAGTTCGAAATATAGCGATTACAAGTGTGACTTTCTCTTAGTATTTTATCTTTTTCTGCTTTTATAATTACTGTTAATTTATATATATACCATGTTTTGTATTAAATGACAATATGCATGTTAGTGTTGCTGCTTCATACAAGTCATCTATATAGCATTGATCATCCAATGTAGTGCAATTAAAAAGTATTTGCAGATTAGTTAATATTGCTGTTGTAATTTGTTTTAATAGCTCCCCACCCCGACACTTAAGTTAATACCTACAGTGAGTCACCTCCATTCACTTAGGTAATATGATCTGTGATTTGATTGCAGATTTGAGTGGATTTGACACAGTGAAGGCTTCACTTTGAGGGAATGGTGGGAAGCTCTGATCATGAAAGTAATCTCTTGATCAATCTCACATGGAGTTATCAAGCAGCCTAGCTATACACATGTGAATGCACACTCATTATATGATATATGTTTATTTAAAAATTAGTATAGAATACTTAATTTAAACAGATTCTGAAACAATTTAACAAAATTCTGAGCATTACCTAACTAATTCAAAATTTATTAAAAGCAAATTAAATTGTTTCTAGATCTCAAATATACTAATCACTTACCCCACATATTGAAAATCATATCAGTTAAGGTGTTTACAACAACAAAAAATATATATCATTAATAACCAACAATTTTATGACAAGCCCTATGTTTGTAGGTCCCTGTGACTGTTTTGTGAACTTACTAAATGCTCCAGAAACTAATCTTGAATACATTGTGTTTCGTTATGTTATACCAGCACTCAGTGATGCAAATAGGAGTTCTTATTATTTTTTATATCTGCTGATTTATTGCAAGTTCACTGTTTAGCAGATTGTGCTGAAATTCTCAATGAAGTTCTGGAGCACTTGTCATTTGGCACCCTCTTTTCCCCGGCCAGGACCGATGGATTTTTTTGGGCGTAAAAATCCTAAGTATGACTTCCTTCAGAAGGGAAGAAAAGCCATGGGTCCCGTGTTGTACATTTGCAGCACAAAAAAGAACCTCAAGCCTGAAAGAGAGGCCTCTGAGCAAAATTTGTCAGCCGTTTCATGCCCTGAATTGAATGGGATGCTGATGACCTGAGATGTTAAAGAGCGTTCATAAATAAATCAATCAAAAAAAACCTCTCTTCTTTTGGTAAAGGATATGTTAGTAGATATGGATTGTTAGTTGGTTGATTGGATGGTTGGTTGTTTGGCTGCTAGTGGTTATTGAGGATGTTAATATTTATAATTTTTTCCCTAGCTTCCCAATGATTTTAAATTTTTAAACTTAAAAGAAGTTAGGAACAGTGAAGGTTGTAAATTATACAAATAAGTTGGTATTAGGTGACAATAAATTCACTACTGATTAATAAATTACAACATGTTCAAGAGTGTTAGCTCTCATCTTAAGCTGGAAACTGGCTAACTGACTAATGCTTGCAGGTGACAAAGTGATCTGCGGTGGTTCCAATAAGTAACATAACAGGAAGTCCATTCCTGAGATGTCGAAGTTCATAGCACAATGGTCATTTTTTAAAATTTGAAATGTAAATGTAAATCTTCCCCCATATTCCTCTGCAGTCCATGCTGTGCAATATATGCATTAGTAATGTTGGAGTCAATTAAGACTTTGAAAGTAGTTTATTATGCTTATTTCAACTCAACAATAAAATACGGCCTAATATTTTGGGGAAAATCAATTAAAAGTGAACACGCCTTCCTACTACAGAAAAAAGTGATACAAATAATCATTGGTATACATTGCAGACATTCATGCAGAAACCTCTATAGGCAATTTGAAATTTTAACTCTTCCTTGTCAATGTATTTTATCCCTCATGAACTTTCATATAAGAAATAAAAGAAAAATTGTTCAAAATCAAAATATACATGACGAGAATAATAGACAAAAAGCAAATCTTCATTGACCTGCTTCAACACTTTCCTGCCATCAAAAAGGAATTTATTATGAATGCATTACAAAATGCTCTTCCCTCTAGCCTAAAAGCCTTAATAAACAATGATAATTCCTTTAAATCTGCTGTTAGAAAATACCTATGTCAAAAGGTCTACTATTCTGTAAGGAATGTATGAGTGACAGTATTATATTGAGTTAAAACACAGTAATGATTTTATATGAATGCATATGTAAACATGTATACAGTAAATTTGTATGATTAAGTGACTTGTCTGTTTTTGTTGTTCGCTTGAGTTATTCTAGGTGTTCTTTTTCATTTTTATTGCAACTATTTATATAGATGTAAACTATTTTTTGTAACGTAGATTATGTGCTATGGTGGTAATTGTATATGACAAGTTCTATGTATGTAGGTCTCTGTGATTGCTTTGAGAACTAACTGAATGCTCCAAGAACTAAACTAAACTAAATCCTTGGGATTGTTGGTAGCTTTCAACAGTTTGGCTTCTTTTGCAATGTCATGATCATAAGTCCAAAAATGGTTTGCAACTGCTGATTTTTTCTTTTGTTTATATCTTACATTCCTGAAGTGTTCTTTGGTTCTTGTCCTAAAATTTCTTTTTGTTTTGCCCATATATATCTGATCAGAATCCAAACAATTTATCTGATACACTCCTGCCTTTTTGCTTGATGGAATAACATCTTTTATAGTGCTGTTCAGAAGATTTCTGATGCTAAATTTATTTTGTTCTGCCAAAACAATGTCATATTTTTTAAAAATCTTCATGGATGATATGTGAATTTCTTAAAAAGCAAGTCCTTCTTTATCATGGAGAGAGTGGTGGTGTTTTTAATATCTTTCTGTATTTTGAAAATTCTGATCTTATCAACTAATGAACTGTTGACTCCATTGCTCAGGGTCATCTTGATGATGTAACAACATTCGACTGTATATTCTTCTATGTTAAGTGGGATGGTTACCAATGTATGATCAGCATTGTATACATTGGAGTATTGGTGTGGTTTAGGGTTGAAACTGTTATTCTTTATGTGATTATCTGTATGTGTAGGTTTCTATATATGCCAAATGAAATTACGTTGTTTCTCCTGTATATTTTTAGTCCAGAACGGTCTGGACTAGTCCAAACAACCTTCCATAGTGTGGTTCCATAGTGAACTTAATACTTTGATTTACAGATATAGTAATTTTAGGGCCTCCTCTGTTTGTTTTTGGCCAGGAATATGAAATTGTTTACTCCTGTGTTGATTACTTTTTAATTTCTGTCCCAGTATTGGCATCTAAATACCTCCGAACTACCTGAGGTATTAAGATTGATAGCACTTAGTACACTAAACAACTATTATCCAGCTAATACATGGTTTGAAGTGTAAGCAGATGGGTCTCTTAAAAATGGAAAAGCAGACTTTGGAATATAATATGAAGAATTCTCTCATACACCCTTGGGATAGTATGCTAACAATTTTGATATACTGAAATATGGCCATTAAAGCAGCTTTAAAAAATTTAATGTATAGACCTAACAGAAATGAAAGAAGTGTTATCTTAAGCGACTCTAAAGCAGCACTGCAAGTATAATAAATTACATTTACTCACCAACATAATCTATAAATGAAATAAGAAAATTATATCACACAATCCAGATCAGAAATAGTTTTATAATGTATCCAGAGCCATGTGGGATCTACTGAAATGCAGCTGACTAGATATTGACAAACAAAAGAAAAATACCGAATTAAATGTACATACAAAGCTGTTGACAATGGAGGGTGTATATATATATATATATATATATATATATATATAAACACTAATGTAATAAAATTTGTTCACACTTATGTAAGAGAATGGGGTTCGTGTGAACAAATTTGATTACATTAGTGTTATAAAAGAAAAATAATTTGAAAGCTCTTTATTACAAAGTGGGCACCCATTACAGTTCATGCCGGTTACAGGATGCCAGGGTAGACAGGGCATTTTGACAATGCCATACTAGTGTAGATTTCACCAGGCCAGAGAAAATTGATTTTAAGGGACTTTGGCTATCTGGAAGGAGAATTTAATTTTGGTAATTACCCTTCTCAAGTCCTCTATAAGCACAATTCATGATAGCAAATACTTCCGCCTAAAAAATAGTGTAATATTCACCAAGGCTTGTACTGAAGTTAATCCTTCAAAATAGGCTGTATATACCTGCACCCAATTGTATCCAGATCCACCAGTATGCCATGTAGGTTGTTTACCTTCTTTAATGTGCATTGTTCCTCCATCCAGTCTTCTCATGATTTGAGAATAACCCTTTTTTTTTTTTGGTTTTATTTACAGACGCTCTTTAACATATCAGGTCATCAGCGTCCCATTCAACTCAGGGCGTGAAACGGCCGACAAATTTTGCTCAGAGGCCTCTCTTTCAGGTTTGAGGTTCTTTATCGTGCCATAAATGTACGACACGGGACCCACGGCTTTACTTCCCTTCCGAAGGAAGCCATACTTAGGATTTTTACGCCCGAAAAAATCCATTGGTCCTGGCCGGGTTCGAACTCGCAATCTTGGGTTTAGGAGGCAAGTATGGTAACCACTACACCACCAGGACTGACAGAATAACCCTAAATGGAGAGAAATCACAGTATTGAGTATTCATTAGGCCTGGCCTCATCCTTAATTCTGGAATATCCAGGAAATTTAGAATGAAGATATGTCCAGTTGGTTTAAGAAATTGTACACTTTTCTGATAATTAAAGTACATTACCGCAATTTAAATATATAGGGTGCTAAGTTGCAGCTATTCTTGTAATTATATATTTGATGTGTTTAAAATGCTTCAAATACAGATAACCATGGTGTAGTTAATGGATAGTAGTAACTTTCAAACGTATAATTACCATTATCATTGCAACATTTACTATTATCAGAATGCTCATTCTGCAATATTTGCGTATAATTTACAATATCATTACTAATGGTGTATTTTTTTCTTTGCTCTCTTTTGCAGTATTATAGAATCATAAGTAAACGTGTTGACTGAAAAAATGGATGTCAAACTAGAGATTAAAAAAGAACCAAAGGATCCTATAAATTCACTTCAGTTGAAACAACCAGATAATCAAGAGGAAAATTCTTACGGTGCTGCTCATAACCCTGATTTAAAGGTACATGGCACAAAGAAAAACTTAAAATTAAAGTAACATTCACTTTGTATATTTATAGTGCTAAGCAAATCTAATCAGGCCTTTATCAATATTTGCATGACAGTAAATATTTGATTATGCAATGTGTGTGCTATATACTAAAAATTTCATTTGTGACACTCATCTTAAAGTACTACATAAATAACAGCTTACATCATTTTATCAGAATTTCGGCTACAGTTCAATTTTTATATTTATAGTCCTTTATGTAGCATTATCCACCATGTTGGATTAGTGTAGTACTTGGCAGGTTCCTTCTTTCTTCATTGTCTTCATTTTGCCGATTAATCAGACCAGAATGCAATTTATGTGACTTATAATAGATCTATCATTATTAAATTTAATATAATTGTGCATAATAGTGTGATTAATTATGAGGTTTGGGCCAAAAGTACTCAAAGGTTTCCACTCACATCTTCAGGACAAGAAATCTCTCAAATGAGGTAACCGTAGAAGTGTCCAAGATATGAAGATTTGCTACTGTGATTGGACAGGATAGAAGAGCACTAAAATGGTACGCTTAAGTTGTTTTGGTCCTGGCTGTGTACTCTATAATTTTTCCTGTTTGCCTGTATTTCCAACCCATCACTGACTTTGATTTCAGCCTTGCATACTTTATGCATTTAGTTTATGAATTGCTAGAGTTACTCTGAGGCTATGTGCTGTCATCCTTGTTGCATAACTACCCAGATTTTTAAGTATGGTTATGCATTTCATTCCATAACAGTTCTATGACTTATGGTCCAGACTTTCAGATGGCCAAGCTATACTTTTCAGCATTCTCTGCTTTTCTTTATATATGATGTACTTCATGCACTATCCAGATCAATGATTAGAACTGTTACTTGTGCTAGATGAAACATTTTCCTTCTAGATACCATTCAGAATTTTTGTCTGATATTCAATTTTTTGATATTGTTCTGATTCATCTTTCTTCAATTTTTACAATACTTCCAGATTTCAATATTAATTATATTTGGAATCTAACATAGTGAATCCTAAGTATGAAGGGAAGAAGCCGTGGGTCCCATGTTATACATTTATAGCACGATAAAGAATCTCAAGCCTGAAAAAAGAGGCCTCTGAGCAAAATTTGGCAGCTGTTTCTTGTTTTGATTTGAATACAACACTAATGACCTGAAATGGTAAAGAGCATCCATAAATAAACAAAAACATGGAACCCTTGTCCACATCCTCAGCCATTTAACAATTATTGGATTATTCATATAAGTTGGATTGGTAGGTATATGCACATTGCAGATGGATTTAATTGAATTCCTGAACAATATTTGTATCTCTTTAACAGTCATATTGTTGCTGTGTTTGATACAATGTTTCTCTGTAAGCACTTTTTCAGCAGAGTGAATAATATTAAAGGTCCTTTGTATAGCAGTTTAAGTGATTATAGTTTAGTGTCGGTATTCTGATTGCAGTGCTCCAATTTAGAGCCAGTATATGACAAGATAATGAAAAACAAAGCAATCAAGTTTCAATAGAAGGCTCAATGTAACTATGTATTAACTAGGACTTCAGCTTTATATGTTTTGTTAATTGTTTTAGATTAGTATATTTCAAGTTATGAAAATTGTGTTTGTAATAAAACTAAAATGTAAATTAGCAACCTGTGTATGCACCAATATGCTCATATACCTAAATTGCATGCAAGTATAGGAAGAAATTCATAGCAAACTGAGAGTTGCTCATGCATGATCCACCAGTTTCCAAGGCCTGGTTTCCTAATTTCAACATGCCACTAAGGATCAGCTGTGAATGTTTTCTTTTTTACTGTCGGAACAGGCATATCTTGTTCATTTCTACTAGGTCTTTACATATTTATAGTACAGTTTTAAATCTATTTCTTTTACTGGTAATTCTGGTGAACCTATTTGTAGTATTGGGAGACTGTTCTAATCATTTAGTTGTCTAATAGGAATTTGGTTTTATGTTCTATATTTTTAGGTTTTTATATTTCTTTTCCATTTCAGAGGATAAGTGAATTCAAAATGGATACCAAAGTAGAGATTAAAGAAGAACCACTTAATGCTGATATACATTCAATTGAGTTGAAACCAGACTTTAAAGAGGAAGATTCTTATGAGGCTGATGATGATGCTGTATTAAAGGATGAGGTAAACTTAAGGAGCATGATGTGTGTTTAAAAATATAGCCATATTTAGAATAATGTGCCCTTTTTAGACTTATAAGAGAATGTAACACACCATTCATACACATACAGATATGTATAATAATATAAATGCAAAATAAAATAATACAATGAAATGTAAGTAAAATAACAATAACTAGATAAGAAGAAAAAGGATAAAACACTTGAAAAGTCACAGATGTGCTATCGTAATATTTCAAACAACTAATGTCTTTAGGCAAGAAGTCAAATGAACATAGTCAATAAATACTGAATATCAAAGATAATGTAATGCATTGAAACAGATTAAACAAGCAACAAGAGTGTGTGAAATAGGGAGAATATAAAAATATATTAATATATAAGATTTGAACCCAGTGGTATACATGCTTTATTTAAAATTATAGCTGCCATTTCTCTGTCTCTGAGTAAAATTTCAGAGCTATAAGTGTTAAATTAAATGTATCATCAAAATCCTTACAGTGAGACAAGACATTTTGGGCAACCAATAAGGGAGAGTTGATTTTAACAGAATGTCTATGATTGTTTATATAAAGTGAAACAACAGTAGAAATTAAACCCTTAAAAAATGTTTTGAAAGCTTACAAGATAACATATATATGACGTTCTTAGAAGAATGGGTAGCAAATGATGAAATGTTAAATTTTCTACATAAATTAGGGCTGGGAAATGAATGATATGGAATAATAAGCACACAGGTTTTACATTTAGGACATTGGCAAGGATATGAGCCAGCAACGGGATGAGGTAAATTCAGAGGAGATAGGTTTCGGCGAAATATACTTTTAAGGTTAAGGGGTGTTCTAAAAGAAGGCTGAGTACAAATTTAGAAAAATTGCTTAAAGAAGAATGCATTAATAAAATATGGCATTCTTGCAAAATGGGTCTGATGCTTTCAATTCCTGGCAAGCAAGTAGTAAAAGTTAATAATGTTTTTATTGGAAAGTTTAGTGTACTGAAATGATACAGGATTCTAATATATATATAGGAAGGATATATTTGGTCTTGGAACTTTTGAGCTTGGTTTTTAATATATGTGTCAAGAGAAAAGTTCTTACACAGGCGATAACCACACGAATTAAATGAGAAAAAGAAATAGATCCTTTGTTATGCAGGTGATGACAGCTATCAAAATTAGTTCTAAATTAGTTGGCTTAATGTGCACACATATGAGAAAAGAGCCATTGCATAAAGAAACATCAATAACCAGCATTGTAGCAGCATTGGGAGAGACAGAACAAGTGAACTTAACTGAAAATTAGGAGTTAAGATTAGTAAGGAACTGATCAAGAGATTCTGAGCCATGTCTCCAAAGTACGAATATATCATATATCTCAGCCATAAGAATAGTACCAGAGGTTCTGACTTGAGAAATTTCTCTTCTAAGCAAGCCATAAAAAGATTAGCATAAGATGGTGCCATTCTGGTGCATATCGCAGTGCCTTTAATTTATAGATAAAATTTATTATAAAAACTAAATTCATTGCGAGTGGGAACCACATAAGCAAGTTGAGAATAAAATCTGTGGATTCGGAATGAGGAGGTACTCAAGAATACAAGAAATGTCTAATAGTTGCTAATCCTTCATGATGGGGAATAAAGTGAAGTCCCATCAATAGTGACTAGAAGAATATTAGAATGTGCCTAATATCAACTTTCTTAAACAAACTCAATAAATGGATGGAATGTTTAATTTAGAATGGCTATAACTGAAATTCTACTGGGGCAGAAATACATTTAGTGGGTTAATCCAAACTGACTAATATCAGGCTGCCTGGACGGTTCTTTTTATAAATTTTAGGGAGGAAATATATTATAAGAGTATGACGGGCATTAGGAGTAAGTGGAGTGATATCTTGGGGACTAAGCCATTCTGCAGTACCAAAAGAAGTGATAAATGCAGCTATATCTTGATTAAACTTCACTATAGTATCAGAAGACAATAGTTCATAATAAGTGACATCATCAAGCTGTAGATAAGCTTCAGCATTGTAAGAGGAAATGTCCTGCAATACTACTGAGTATCCTTTATCAGCTGAAAAATAACATCTGGATTATTGAATAACCTTTTTAGTGATGATTTCTCATGTGAAGTAATCTTTCTGCATGATATTAGGAGGGTAGGTCCATAAGTTTCCGATCTTGCGAATAAGGATTATCACTTGGACAAAATCCTTATTTGGTGTCATACCTTATCTATTTAGTAAATAATTGCAGCTGTAACTTCCGCTCAGTTGTTTGGATAAAATTTCATAAAGAAGACTATGTGTAGAAGATTGTGACATGTTAACAATGGAGTATTGAGCTGTTATTAAGTTCTTCACAAAAGAACTTACTCCAAATACTGTTAATATGTAATGAAGCAGTAAAACAGGCTATAGATGTAAAATTCTAGCAAAGAAGAAACATATAGTTAATTGATATCATTGTATGATTCAGTTGAACTACACACTCTTAAAACTGCACTTACTTTTCGCAAATGTATGGAACCGGTTTCAAGAACATTTAGTTCCCATCTTCAGTCTGGCTAAAGTTCAACTGTCAGATCATTCGTTGAGCTGTCGAAATGTGGCAGTATGATAAACTTGTAGTTTATGTTTTCATCTTCGGCAATGTCAAAGTTCATTATGCTGTCTTTGTATTTGTAGATGTAGATTTTTTCCCAGGTTGTTAGTTCCGTAGGTCCTTGTACTGATTTTAATAATTTTGCTTTATTTATTATGTTGTGATTTTGTGTCCAAAAATGATATGCTTCTGCTTACTTCTCTATTTGCTTGTATTTTATGTTCCTGAAATGTTCCTTTAACCATGTGCCTATGTTTCTCTTTGTTTTTCAAATGTAGATTTTTTCACATTCTGCACAGTTTATTTTGTAAATACCGGATTTTTCTTCTTGTGGAATACTGTCATTAGCATTATCTATCAATAAGTTTTTAACATTAAATCTATTCATCAGTGCCAACCTGATATTAATACATAAACTATATGAATACATAAACTATAAGTTTATCACACTTCCACCAGAGCAGAATGCACATTCCGACAGCTTAATGAATTATCTGGCTTTGTTGAAACCATTGATATTGCTATATTAATTATCTGTTATTCTGTTTTGTACTCAGTTTCTGTGAGTGGGTTATTAATTATTCTGTTTGCCAAACTGTAGAACACTGCATATTTATGTGGAATTGGGTTATGACTTGTATTTAATGTAATTTTCTGTGTGTTTCTCTTTCTATTGATTCAAAAGTTCACTCTGTCTGCTTTAATGGTTTTTTAAATTTAGGAATAAGAGCCATCTATTTTTCTTCTGTTCTGTGGTAAACTGTATATATTTATATTTTAAATTAAGGCATTTTAGAACATCTATCTAATGTTTTTCAGTGTTATTGCAAATATATCACCACATACCTATACCATGTATTAAAAATGAATGGGAAGGTTTTGGTGATTGTGTTTCAAAGTAGTTCATGAATAAATCTGCTTAAAACAGGGACAGAGGTTTCTCATTGCTAGGCCAGAAACTTGTTGGTAAAATTTTTAGTTAAAACTGAAAAATTTTTGCTAAATACACATGTTACTAAGTTTTAGTAAGTTTTCCATTTGTCAGTTTAAAAAAAATGGGTGACTCCCATTCCTAAATTTAAAAATTATAAGAAATGCAGAAAGACTGAAACTTTTGAATCAATAGAAAAGAGATACACAAATATTAAAATATTAAAAATAACTCCTATCCTCATCTCACATAAATATACAGTGTTGCTCAAGGTATGTAAAATAATAATTAGAATTGAATTCCTTTTGTCAGAACTGGGAATTTTAGCTTAAAAAGTATAACCAATGCATCAGATAAAAGATGCATAAATGATGTAATAGATGTAAAAATGTCAACGTTCAAAACAATTTTAAATTTAAAAAATGGAATTTTAAATTCTACTTGGATGTACAAGGCAAAAGTGAGTCATATATGGGTATCTGTCATATACCTTCAGACTGTTTACTTGTTAACATTAACAATACATAATTCGGTGTTGTACCAGCTTGTTGGAATTAGTGAAATGACATCATATACAGATAAAAATGAAATTTTAAAATATTTCTGATTGCTTTTATTAACAAGATGAATATTAGTATAAACAGTATTAATCATTCATTAAATGCAATGGATTCTCTTTATTTTAGAGGTCTTGGTATTTTTTATTTAGGTGGTTATTTGGTACTAAGCAAAATATAATTGAAGGGAATAAAGGTCTATAACTTCTGGCCATGTAAAAATTTCTTATGGAATAATACAAATTTCTCATATGACACACAATTAATGAATTATAATTGTTACTATATAAATTCCAAAATCTTCCACCGTCCTTATTCTTGCAATCGGTATTTTAATCTTTGACTATTAGAAGACAGAAACACTAGCCAGTATCATAATATTAATGAAGGGAGCTGCTCCTTCAGCATACGAGAAGGTAACCTTCTGTTGTCCATCCTTTCATATCCAAACCTGTAAGGAAAACTGTCTTATTATTGAAATATACAGGTCTCCAAGTACAAGGGTTGATGATTTTCTAAATGGCCTGGATAATCACTAAATAGAGCACATAGAAATAAGAAAAACATTATAATCATGGGTGATTTAAACATAAACTCTTATGCTCAAATACAGGGGATTATAAAAGTATCAGTGATTTACTATTGAAATTTAAATTGAAAATTTATTGAAAATATATCTGGACAGACTACATAATATACTATACTCAAATATACATACTTATCGATCCTTTATAAGATAAGATGTAAAATTAAAATAATACTAATCTCACTTATCTTCTATAGATATTTTCTTTCTAGTGTTGCTTTTTGATACTCTGATCCAAATACACACAACTCCTAATAAAAACTGTTTATATGGAATAAGTGAATTGTAAATATTATAAATATTTGCAAATATTGACTATACTTGAAATTTGTAAAAATTCTTAGAGATAATATCATCATCATCATCATCATCATCATCATCATCATCAAACTCATGGGCAAATTAACTCTTATTATTTCAGCCTGTAATTAGCTTCCTTTTACTTTTGTGTTTGAATATTCCATTGTTTCGATCTTCAATATTCCTCCTTTAGTAGTCTAAATATGTTTTATTAACAATCATTAGAAGGTCCTACAAAACTTAAGCAGTGTGAAAGTCGGTACTTGGATGAAATTTATAACGAAATAACAATAAGGCATTGTTATCTGGATATCCTTATTAAATAAATTTTTCAATTATAAGGAATTTTTTTAACAAATTGAGACTTGCATGAAAACAAAACTCTTTCGATGTTTAAAAAGATATATTTAAAAAACAAAAAAATTAGATTAATATCTAACTGTATATTCATGTAATTAACATATTACCAGCATAGCTATGTTGCTGAATTCGTACATAAATAAAATATTAGATAGTTTTTTCATCCCATATTAAAAAGACTGTCCAGAATTCTATCAGAAGGCATGAAATTTCTTCAGGGATCTTGCTGCACTTTTCATGTTTATATTGATTTTCTAAGCCTTTTACCCCCTCTCTTTTTATCTCTTGTTCTTGTGTTTGACCACATTTTATTCTACCTTCTAGATCATCTATGCATTTTCATCTGAAGATGTTTACATTTTTTCTGAATCATGTTTGTTTGACTAGAGATGCTAATTGGAACTTGTAAATGAAGCAAATCATTTAATTAAGAACATTGTATGATTGATTCAAATTACACACTCTTATTGATTCCACTTGTTTATATGTAGAACATGTTCCAAGAGCCCTTGCTCGTATCCTGAGTCGAAGAATAGCTGAGGATGCAAGCAAGGGCTCCTGAAACATGTTCTACTTATAAATAAGTGGAGTCATAAGAGTGTGTAATTTGACTTAATCGTAATGTCTTAATGCCTTGTTTGTATTATGTTTTGATTACTCATTTTTTTAATGCACATTACTATATTATCATGTTTTGACTTAACTATACTTCCTTGCCACAGGAAGAAAAGGAGTTGTACAGAGATTTAGTGAAGAAGATCAAAGTTGAGGAATTAAATTTACCAGCTGGTTATGTAGGGTAAGGCAAAACTATCTTGGTAAATATTAACCTGTCAGAGTTAATAGAAAATGTTGAAGTATTGTAAAAAGTAATATTAATATACATTTGTCCCTTTTCACAAAAATTGAGCACTACATTCTGTACATAATGTTATGTTTAGAAATGCTGAAAGCTTTGTTTTCATAAAGAATTATTGTAGGTATGCTAATTTCATAGGAGATCAGGGTTAATTTTTTATGGCTAAGAACAGAATGAAATTCAGTGCTGAACTAGTTTTGCAGGGCAGCTGGATTATGATGCTCAAGCAAAATGAGGATGATAATTGATAACTTCTCTAGGAAGCTCATTTACTGAGCTTGATGATATGATATGGCCATGTGAATAACTTCATTGGCTCAATTAAGAGAATGCCCAATAGTCTTATTTATATGCATCACAGAATTTTTGAACATACCATGAGCAGTCTAATTACATATAACAATGAAAGTAGTAAATTAGTTTAAATGTTGAATCACTTTACAATTAACTGCTTAAGCTATTTAATAATTACTATAATATATCTCAAACCAGAATAAATCATGTTATTCCAACACCCTCACCTCTAGTTAACTGCCATTTGCCAAGGTCATTAAGATGTGGACTTGTGAGTGGGAGGTCTGGGTTCAATTCCTGCCAGGAACATCTTCCCTGGCTGAAGTTTTTTCCACAATTTCCTCACTGTTCATAAATGGCAAATGCCAGGAAGGTACCCTAAACTTAGGCCTGAAACATTTTCTTCCTTTCAAAAAGTTATCAATTCCCTATTTTATCATTTTATCTCATGTACCACCTGTGTCCACTGCCTGTGATATCTCAGTAGTAAAATCAGGCATTTAAAAAAAAAAAAAAAAAAAAAAAAAAAAATCCAATTCAAAGGAAGCTTTTATGACCAAAAGAAATGTCTAGCCATGGAACATAAAATGAGCCTAATTGTTGAAACCTTTTTCATGCAACATTTTGAAAAAAAAAAAAAAAAAAGAATATGCACATGCAACATAAAACCATTTAGAGAATTTGTTCATATTTGAAATTCATGAACATATATTTTTCGTAATGGAAAAATATATTGCCATACCTCATTTTTTACTTTTTTGGTTAGGAAAAACATTATGAATCCTTGTTTGTGAAGTTTTCAGAAACTGAACATCATGGATTGATATTTAAATGTTAATGCTAATCATCATTTTACTTAAAATAGTGCAATCATAAAAAAAGTTAATGCACAGAGCAAGAGCTATCACTGAACCAGAACATTAAATAAAGGAATCTGAATATCTCTGCTAACATCTTGAAGCCAGTAGACTGCAGTCTTTTTTGCCTTTATTAAATATGTCACAGTATGCATTTCGAAATATTTAAAGCAGTATTATATCCACCACAAATTAGGAAATATTCTTGGCTCTGCAAATTATCCCCTAGGACTGTCTTCACAACAGGAATGTACAAAATAGTATATAAATATAGAAAGGTTTGTATAGTCTTGCTAGGCTTAAAAAATGCTTATAACCCCTTGACATCTACATTTAAATTAATTGGAGCATTCAGAGGTTGCAAAACATGTCCTAATAAAATGTTATGGCATTCATTTTAATAAAATGTAAATATCTGCTAAAACTTAAGGATATTTGAGCTAGGTCAGGATGAAAACTCTGCAGACAGAAAAACTCAACAAGAACATGAACAAGTATAATGAATTGCACTAAAGCAATATTTGGCAAATAACATGTAATAAAAAATTATCTTCAGTCTCTCCTCCCATTCCTTCCCATATTTATTAATATTTGCTCAACTGTAAGTATCGTACCACTTGACCTGCAAATATTATTCCAGCAATAGCTCTGATTTTGAAGCAAATCTAAGACCAAACAGCCCGTAATGTTTAAAAATTTAGATCAATGAATTTACCTAGAAATAACCATAAACTATTTTCCATTATATCCTATCAACCAAATAATTTAAGTTGAAAATTATCTTTAAAATAAAAGTTTTATTGTCGTTGTTACCTTAATTAATTTCTTCCTCAAAATTTTGGGATCATCATGTTAAAAAATAAGATTTATGTATATCTTGTATACTTAATTTAAGCATTGTCCTGTTTCCTAAAAACTTACTTCTCTGTACTCTTAACTGAAACCTTGCAAAACCTTCCCTTTCTTAATTATTATATTTATCATAATTCTGGCAGAAATCACTAAGTCCAAAATTGTGTTTTTGAGATTAATGATGATTTCTGCTTAACAGATAGATGTAAAATCTAGCTAAATGAGAAATCAAGATATTTGCTACATAGAAATTTACAGGAAAAACATTTCTTAGGTTGTATCACATTGTAAAGCTCCCTTTCCATAACACATTGGTGGTAATATCTTAAAATCATCAATAGTACTTGGAAACTTCTGCTGGAATTTTGTTGAAATTTGTCATTGTGATAATCATTGTTAAATCCTTAATAACTTCTCTCACTCTCATTCATATAACGTGCATCTCAACATTTTTTTATCCTATTTCTAACAATTTTTCAAAAGCCTTCACATAAAATATTTCTATTTAATCAACCACAGCCATGCCAATCTTTAACAAATGCTCTTTAAATATAAATTATAATAATCTGTCGTCTAACATACTGTTATGCTTCACTTACTTTTAAATACAGGAAAGAATACATCCACCTTACTAACATTTGTATAAACCATAATTTATATTTGCAGGAGAGTTCTATAAATAGAAAACAGGACTGACATGGTAAATACTTTGTCCCCCTTTATGGCAGATTTATTTATGAGTACATTCAAAACTCGCGCAAATTCTGCCTTCCCACATTATTTTAAATGCTAGTACAGATATTTTGATGACATTTTTAGCATAGTCAAAAAAGAATATGTTGAAGATGCTTTGAAGCTTTTAAATATACAAGATAGGAATATGTCTATATACAAATGAGTCAGTATTAGGTGACACTAAAACTTCAATAACTGATTAATTCTTCAGAATATGTTTCAAGAGCATTCGCTCTCATCTTCAGCTGGGGACTGACTAACTCTAGCAGGTGACGTAGTGGGGCATCTTCTGGTGGTTCCATTAGATAATGGAACAGGAAGTCCATTGGTGGAATGTCAAAATTCATAACTCTATGTTTTTTTTTAAAATATAAATATTTTCCCATATTGCCAAATCCTTGTGATTGGTGGTAGCTTTTAACAGTTTGGTTTCTCCTGCAATGTTATGATCGTAAGTCCAATTATGATCTGCAACCATCGATTTATCCACTTGTTTATATCTTAAATTTCTGAAGTGTTCTTTGGTCCTTGTCTCCAAATTTTTTGCCTATATATATCTGATCACACTCCAAACAATCTATCTGATACACTCCTGACTTCTTGCTGGGTGGAATAACGTCCTTTTTGGTGTTGTTCAGAAGCTTTCCAATACTAAATTTATTTTGTGCAGCCAAACTTATATCATAATTTTTAAAGATTTTCATGAATGCCCTGTTTGCCCACAGATGATGTGTAAATCTTTTAAAAACCATGTCTTTTTTTTTTATCGTGGAGAGAGTTGTGATGGTTTTAATATCTTTCTGTCTTTAGAAATTCTGATCTTCTTATCAACTAAAGAGCTGCTGAATCCTTTGTTGAGGGCTGTATTGATAATATAATGGTATTCTGCTGAATACTCTTTGTTGAGTGGGATGTTTACCAATGTATGGACAAGGCTATTTATAATGGCATGTTGGTGTGGTTTAGGATTGAAACTGTTATTCTTAATGTGATTATCTGTATGTGTAGGTTTCCTATATATGCCGAATGAAATTATGTCATTTCTCCTGTATATTTTTAGGTACAAAAATGGTAAAAGACCATTTTCCTCCAATTCCATAGTGAATTTAATATTTTGGTCCTGCAAAGTTAGTAATTTTAGGGCGTCTTCTGTTTCTTTTTTGGTACTATTGCCAGAATGACATCCACATAACGAAACCATGCTTTGAAGGTTAAAGGGAATATCTTGGTAATGTGTGTTTCTACAGCACTCATGAATAAACTTGCCAGAAATGGAGAAAGGGGGTTACCCATACCTAAGCCAGAAATTTGTTGGTAAATTTTCCCATTCAACGTAAAAAAGCTTTGGTTTATACACAATTTAGTGAGATTGGTATAATCCTTAATTTCTTTCGCTGTGAAGTTTATACTTTTTAGCCAATTCTGGAGATTAAGGAGCAGTTTTTTTGTGGGAATACTAGTAAACAAAGATGCAACATCAAACGAGACCAAGGCGCCATTCAGCAAAATCCACTCATTATTAAATTGGTCCACAAGTTTATATGAATTGATGATACTTCTACTTTCAAATTGTTCTAAGGATGTAAATTTTTTTTACCAACCACTTGGCCAAATTGTAGGTTCGTGAATTGATGTTATTAATTATTGGGTGCATGCTCTTGCCAGGTATGTGTACCTTCAGATGTCAAACTTTTGAATTTGTACCTTTCTTTTACACTTTTAAGTGTGGAAACATCTCTTATTGTTTTTTGGTTTTATTGATGATTTTTATTACTGTGTCTTTGTTGTATCCATTAGTTTCTGCTATCTTTATGATTTGTTGGTATTCCAATTTGTACTCTGTTTCTGTGAGTGGGATGTTAACTAATCTGTGTGCTTAACTATAAAACACTGCATATTTATGTGGAATGGGGTTAAAACTGTCATTTTTTATGTAATTTTCTGTGTGATTATCCTTTCTATGAATTTCAAATGTAAGATAGTTTTCATTTCTTATGATTTTTACATCTAGGAAGGGCAGATATCCACTTCTTTCTTCCTCTATGGTGAAATTTATAGATTTGTGCTGCAAATTCATAAGTTTTAGTGAATCTGTTGTATGTTTTTTTCAGAATTATTGCAAATATGTCATCCACATACCTATACCATGTTTTGAAGATTAGAGGGAAGGCTTTGGTGATATGCATTTCAAACAAACTCATAAAAAAATCTGCTAGAAATGGAGATAACGGGTTTCCCATAGCTAATCCCGAGACTTGTTGGTAATATTTTTTATTGAAAATGAAGTAATTTTGTTCAATGCAAATGTTCGTAAGTTTTATCAAGTCTTCAATTTCTTGTGCTTGTAGATCTAAGGATTTTAACCAATTCTTTAACATTAGCATAAGTGTATCTTTTGGTATGCTTGGGAATAAGGCTTTTACATTTACAATACCATTATATTTTCTGCTGTAATTTTGTAATTTTTCTACCAAATCCTGTGAATTTTTGACACTCAAACTTTGGTATTTTTTTAAGGATTTGAAAATGTCGGTTAATTTTTTTGCTAACAAGTATGTTGGTGAATTGACATTATTGATTATAGGTCTGATGCTGTTATCTTTTTTGTGTAATTTAGTGTGAAAAAAACTGTATTACATTGTTTATATGTATACCACTCCATTGTCAACAGCTTCGTAAGTACATTTAATTGAATAACTCATTGTGTTCCTGTGAGTATATTTCTAAAAAATTATTTTTTCATGCTACTGTAAAAACTCATCAGCCGTTTTAGCATTCAGTTTCAACAATTATTATTAAAGTTGCTAATAATTTCTTATGCATCAAATTTCTGATATTTAGGGGCACAAATTTATTATAAATATAAAAGAATTAATTTTTTCTACCAGTATCATTTAAAATTCTTAAGTAATATTGTAGCACTGAATTTTGAACAGTTTTCTTGGGTTTAATAAATTAAATATTAGCAAATAAGTAGTAGTAAGAACACTTAAGCAAAATTTGGTATTTTTAAAATGAATTGTCAAATTTTCCTTAATACATTTTTGGATTTCTTGTTGCCCTAACATATAACATTGTCATTTTAATGTGAACACTAAACTTTTTGTCCTCTTTGGTATCATTATATTTTTCACATTTCAGGTCAAATAAAGAACACCTGTCCAGCCATTTAGAAAATATTCCCAGCACTTCTGTCACCGAAGTTACAAATATTTCTAACATAACATTTTATGGCAGCACATTAGCCACCTCTTCATCCATAAAAGGCCATATATTACCTAATAAATTAAAAGAGAATAAATTGCTACATGACGGTAAGAAGCCACATAAGTGCGAAATTTGTGGAAAAAATTTTATGCTGGCATCTCTTTTAAATGCGCATCTTTTGGCTCATGAAGATAAAAAATCCTATATATGTGAAATTTGTGGTAAGAGCTTTACTAAGGCAACATATTTAAGAAAACATCTTTTGGTTCATGAAGGTAAGAAGCCACACAAATGTGAGCTTTGTGGGAAGAATTTTACTGCTCTAACTACTATGAGAAACCATCTTTTAATTCATGAGGGTAAGAAGCCGCATAAATGTGAAGTATGTGGTAAAAGCTTTACCTTTGCATCTGATTTAAAGAAACATCATTTGCTTCATGAAGGAAAGAAGCCACATAAATGTGAAGTTTGCGGGAAGACTTTTATCCTTTCAAGCTATTTAAAGAGACATCTGTTGAATCATATGGGCACAAAACCACATAAATGTGAAGTTTGTGGGAAAAGCTTTACCCAGGTGTATCAATTACGAGCTCATCTCTCTACACATGACAGTTTAAAGCCTTATAAGTGTGAAATTTGTGCTAAAAGCTTTAGAATGATGTATTGTTTGAGAAAGCATCTCTTGATTCATGAAGATAATAGGCCATATAAGTGTGAAATTTGTGGGAAGAGCTTTAACCTTGCATCTAATTTAAGAAGGCATTTTTTGATTCATGAGGGTAAGAAAGTACATAAATGTCAAGTTTGTGGGAAGAATTTTACTCTTGAATTTAGTTTAAGGAGACATCTTTTGATTCATGAGGGTAAAAAGCCACATAAATGTAAAGTTTGTGAAAAGAGCTTCACTGACCCATCTACTTTGAGATACCATCTTTTAATTCATGAGGGTAAAAAACCACATAAATGCAATATTTGTGGGAAGAACTTTATAGGAATGTCTGCTTTAAAGAAACATCTTTTTGTTCATGAGGGCAAAAAACCACATAAGTGTGAGGTTTGTGGAAAAGGATTTATCCATTTAGCTACTTTGAGAGGTCACCTTTTCATTCATGAGGGCAAAAAGCCGCATGAGTGTGAATTTTGTGGGAAGAGCTTTACGTGGGCATCTAATTTAAGGGAACATCTTTTGATTCATGAGGGTAAGAAACCACATAAATGTGAAGTTTGTGGGAAATGCTTTACTCAGTCATCTACCTTGAGGGTACATTTGTCAATTCATGAGGGAAAGAAGTCACGTAAATGTGGAGTTTGTGGAAAATGCTTTACCCAGGCATCTACTTTGAGTGGACATCTATTGACTCATAAAGCAAAGAAGCCACATAAGTGTAAAGTATGTGGAAAGAGCTTTACCAAGGCATCTAATATGAGGAAACATCTTTTGACTTATAATAGAAGGAGCTATGTAAAATGAAATGCTATTTGAAATTCTGTGTGCACTCATCTGATAAGCAATTAAACTTTTATTTATTTGGACTAGGAGTTATAAGTTTGTAGGAAGATCTGTAATTCGAAGAAATATAGATTGATTTGGGAAAGACAGTTCAATTGTTAAATTGTGTCAGAAAATGTTGGCCAAAATTTTTAAACCTGCATACAAGTTTTTTGTTTGTTTTAACTACTGAGGCAACACAGGTGATGGACACTGATGATAAATGAAATGAAATGTTAAACTCAGAAATATTTTTTTAATAAAAAAGGAAGCATTCCAAGTTTAATTATAGGGTACCTCCCGTGTCCTTTGTCATTTACGAGCCCTCAGAAAAATTTGGAAAGCATCTCAGCCAGGGGAGGACGGCCCTGGTGGGAATCGAACCCCAGACATCTTGCTCATGAGCCTGCTTCTTAAGGATGTGTGCCACCTGTTGCAGTGCATACAAGTTGACATATTTTAATAGTGATCCAGAAAAACTTGCAAGTATGCAACTTTCATGCACAGCTGCAGTATTATTTGAAAATTCCTACAGTGGTAATTGGCAGTATTTATGCGAGAGTTACCTTTTAAGTTTTTATAAACGACCACTAGGTGTTACTGAGACATGTCATTACTCTTTTCGGAACAATTGACATTATTGTGAAAACAGATGCAGTTTATAAATTGACCGAGTAATTTGTTTACAGTGAGTGTTTAAACAAAGCAATTTTGCGGGGGGAAAAAATGGAAACTTACCATGAAGGTTTTAATTAGATGATTTTTTTATGATTTTTAATAAAACCCTAACTTAACAGCAATGCATAGAATCCCTTTGTTTAACTTTTGGCAATGAAGCACCATAAGAAAAGACATTTTACAGAGATTTGCAGAATGTCATTGTGGTCTGTTTGTCAATAATGAATTTTGTTAAGGCCATGCAAAATCTGTTGTCCAAAAAATATCAATGCCTTGCACAACATATTGAAGGAGGTCAGCATGTGATTTACAGTGAGATAGAGGCATCCTTAAGCATATCATAGACTGTAGAGCATTCGATATTGCACGAACGTTTGGCTGTGAAAAAGAAATATTCCCAATGGATTCTGCACAATTTGACTGAAGCTTTAAAAAAAAAATATATATATATATAAAAATCCTATTAATTGGTGCACAAAAAATTCCACTGTAAAACATTAAAAGCCTTATACAACATCCTAACAGGTAATGACACTGATATATTCATATGAATGGGAAACTATTTCAATAATCCACTGTTTAGATGTTCCAAGATGAACCGTATACCACAAAAGTTCATTCATGAAGCCGTTCCAAGAAAATGATAATTTGTTTCTTCCGTTATACTCGACATGTCGCATTTATTTTTTTTAAAGGTTCGAAGAACTTTGATGCTGAATGGTACACAACAATTTGTTTGCCAGAAGTCATCGACAAAATCAGGATAAACAACCGAAAACATCACATCATTCTTCATCATGAAATGCTAGCTCTCACTCAGCACATCAAACAATTGATTATATTAAAGATGAAAACATCAAATTAAAGCCTTATTGCTCACATCTAATTTATTGCCTAATGACTTCTTTTTGTTCTTGAATGTGAAACAAAAAATGTGTAGACAGCAAATTTTATACCCCAAGAAGCTGTTGAACCCATTAAAAAAAATGTTTTTGAGATAATAACTTCAGAGTGGAACAGTTCCTTTGAGAAATGGTTTGAACGCATGGTAGTGTATAAATTTTAAAGGCAAATATTTTAAAAAGCAATAAAACAGTTTGTTTCATAAAAGTGTTTTTCTTTCCTAGTTTCTTTAAAAAGTTAAAAGGTAACCTTCATATTTGCTTGTCTCTCTATTGCAATAACTTTGAGTTGTCTTGGTGATTTTTATGACTAGATCCTTATGATATTTTTAAAAGAGGAAATATACAAAGAAGAACTCAAAACCTCATAAAAATCAGTGCATGCAATTTCCATTGAGTAGGAAGATGTGTGTCTCAGAATCATCAGAAACAATATCATCATTCTCAAGTGTGAATTGGAACTTGTACTGTAAAGTAAATATGTAATTAAATTATTGCTTGACTGAGTCTTAACTACATATTCTTGTGGCTTCATATTTGAGTGTTTTGTTGGACTCGGGCATATAATTTAAGCATCTTTAAGTGTTTATCCATCATATGGGAGGTCCATTTGTGTTTATGATATAAGGAAATATTGGCAAACAAATAGGCAGTAGGGGGAAAAATGCACACATAGACTCATATTTCCAAAAAGCAGTAATATTCAGGCATTTTATTATACTAATTTTCCCCTAAATTCATTTTTAACTCTTTGTAGAAAGTAAGAACTCTTTTCCTTTCAAGTATTGACTACATCTTATTGATGATAAATACATTTCAGTTCTCATTATTCTGTAAACCAGTGGTCTCCAAACCTCTTGAATACATAATCCTCTTTTCAAGAATGAAATTATTGGAACTCCCTTCATTTACTTTGCTGGTTAATAATTATTAATTTGCAAGTTTGCATGCATGCTTCTATAATACATCTATTAAGCACTGTATATATAACTGTTCAAAATAATCATAATACAGCAATTAGTTAACATTATTAATAAGAATGGGCAAGAAAATGGATAGGTCCTTAAATAAAAGTAATTTCCCTACATCTACCACAAACCCCAGGTAGAATACAACAGTCCCATAGTTTGGGAACTGCTGTTCTAAACTTTTGATTTTCAACTGAAAACAAACTTGAAGATTATGGGCTTGCCATTTTTGAGCTGTAAGGCTGTAAGGCTTAAAGAATGCCTCTGATTTAAGCCATTTATCCATATTATAAGCCTGAAGTGAAAATTAACTTAATATTGAGGGAAACTAACTGTGCATCATAAGTCGGATATTATGCACAATTATTTTTGTTTATTGCATAAATAACTAATTATAAATTCTTAAATACTTTTTCAAATTAAACAGAAGTTCTGAATTTAAAAATGTTTATTTCAAGAGTTAACACTAAAGGCAGACAGAGAATTATATATTCCTCATCACACAGTGCGGGTCAAGTGGTGAAACAATTTTTCAGGAGAAGAACAGATCTTGCATGATTAATTGAAAAAAATTGGAAGCACATAAGTGCAAGCATCTTGGTTCAGAAGGCCAGTAAAGAGTGAGTGTTTGCCAGTCAGAATCACTTTGTAACTAGCAGTACACTGCTCTGAAATTTTGTATCTGTAGAAATTGGGAATGGAAGCATATGCAATGTTAAAACAAACACATGACAATGATGTTGTGTGATAATTGACTGTGCTTAATGGTTCAAAGAGTTTAGAGAGGGCTGGTTTTCAGCAACAAAGCAGGGTGGTCCAGATGCTCCAACACTGCAATGAGCAAAACCATGATTAACACAACTGCTGTTGTTTGGGAATAGATGCACATGCCAGTAAATAGAATGGTAGGCATGTTACAGACTTCCCATGGTAGTGCATATACCATTCTAAACTATATGAGACATGTCTGTGCCAAATGGGTGCTGAAATTCTGATGCTGTACAGAAGGTGGTCTAGGGGAAATGTTTATGGGGTTTTATTCTCTGGCATTGGAGTATAACACATGCCTGAATTCCATTCATCTTTATAATTAATGATTCCAGAAGCAAACAGTCAGGCTCAGTCTGGAAATTAGTTGCTTCTGGAACACCAAAGAAGAATGAGGTAATATGACAAATTATTGTTATGAAATCACTGAAATTTCACTAATTTTGTTCCACTTACTTGTACATGTTTCAAAGGCATTTGCCTCCATCTTCAGCTTGGTCCCACTGGCCACTTCCCAGTGTGCTATTAAGATGTCACTCTGTGGTTTTAACAAACTTATTGATGAAGTAACTGTTTTTTGGGAGATCATAGTTAACCAAAACTTCTGTTTTTGTTTATAAATATATTTTCCCATACTGTTAAATCTATGGGTTTTTGAAGAGCTTTGAGAGGGATGAGGTAGTTTAGCTGACAGGAAATGTAATGGTAAATTCATTCTTCTACCATCATAAAATGATTTATTAACATGAAGTCCCCCTGAAACAAAGGTTACTGTGGAGTATTACAAGATTGTTCTGAATGGTTTGACCAAAACATCCTAGGAAAATCACCAGAGTTTCATTCAAGTTGGTGCCTTTACAATGACAATGCCTGTCCCCATGTTTGCAACATTGCTGAGAAAAAACATTTAATATGTACCCCATGCTCTATAGCTCAAACTTAACTCAGTGTGACTTTATTCTGTACTCTCATCTCAAAAACAAGATGCAGGGCTAGCATTTTGGTTCATCAATGGCTGTCAATAAGGAGGAAGATGGTTTTGAACACAATGTCAAACAGTTTCCAGCATGTATACCAGGACTGGCAGACACATTAGTCCCAGTCCATACAACTCAATGGGGACTACTACAAAAAGGACCATACCAACCTTGCTCCTGCTTAATGTACATATAAAAAGTCATTCTAATATTTGTTGATTAGCTCTTGTATAATTATTTAAATTATATTTTTAATTGTTGCATTTCTATAAGATAATGTCAAAGGGAGTGGGGTATGCAAACAGCATGTTACACAATTACAAGGAACAAAAATTGGTGTCTAATAGCTGGTAAGTAACTGTCTCATTACTGAATTAAAGTGATTGTTAAAAAGTGTATATAAAATGTAAGCAAACAAAATGAAAAAGGAAATATCAAACAGAAATACATTTGCATCTCATTTCTGTACTACAGCATAAATTTTTGTGGTCATGTGCCTTTCCACATTAAACCTAGGAATCTAAGGGGGGGGGGGGTGGGGGTTTGTCAATCCCACAGCTTCATTATTTACTCACTTTTTTCTGAAAAACAACTATGGTAAACTCCTTTTGATTTTAAGTGTATAACATTATGGTATCATAATTTTGTGCAAATATTGTCGGAATGTATAAAAAATGTTGATAAGGTTGAACAAACTTCCCCCACCCCCCATCAGAGTTGGTGCTATAATTTATTTATGATACAGGTTTGTGTTTATTGCCTTTATAACACTGCAAAGGATCTTTTTCCGCTGCTATACGTGTTACTACTAACAATCATATTTTTAACAATGGCTTTTTAGCACTTTTCAAGTACCTATAAGTGATTAAGAACAATTGTCCTTCGCTTCTTTTCTCCATAGAAGATTGCTTAGTGGGGTTACGTGAAAATAATATAATGGGAACAAGTGAGAGTAGTGAAAGAAATTCTCACAATCAGCATATTCTTTTTATTGTGTGACAGTCTGTTCAAGTTCTCTCTTGCAGTTATTCTAGTGTTCCAAGAATATATTTAAAAGGATTCATGAAATAAAAAGGAAATATATAATTTGAATAAACCAAAACAAAGTTGCAAATGTAACAGAAAAGTGTGTAACAAACATTCATAAAGACTTAGAAAATATGTTAATTGCCTTAAAGCTGAAAATTCAGAGTATTTTCTGTCTGTCATGTTAATGTATTTTAAGTTTACACCATTTTTTCCTCTTGCAGTTATTGTGTACCTTTTTCAATATTCTAACCTCTGTATGCTAAAACACTTTCCAGTTATAATAAAATGTAGTTTATCTATATAAGGAATTAATGAAATATTCACATTCCTTAAAATTCATTTAATATAGTGGGTTCAACGAACCCTCCCCTGCTCTTTGGGAGTGCATATTACATAAAATATGTTGTGAGTCCTAGTGTATTTTCTTTAGTAACTGCCATAATTTCAACATTCTCTCCACTATTGTTCTCACACTGTCACTATTTCTAACATGGCTTCTGCATTTACTGAACATCTAATATGCAAGATCTTATAAAATATTATCATTATTATATTCACTTATTCTCAGCTTATTGGTTGTGCTCAAGATCATTAAGTCACAAACTCTTAAATGGGGAAGATGATTTATTTATGCTTGTTCATTCTCCTTGATGGGTTTTTCGAGATCTCAAGTGTTTATCAATGGCTAATGCTAGGGAGGTAAGTAAACTTAGGGCAATAATGCTTCCTTCTCTCAAAAAATTCTCTCAGTTTATAATTTCAACTCATTTCACTAGTGTACTGCCTGTGATGCCACTAAAGGTAAAATGTATACTTTATTATAGTACATAATTCTACTCTTTATGATTTCTTTCTTTCTATATCCACAAGGTTCTACCAAAATTGTCACAATAACAAAGATGGCTGAGGTTGCTGATGCAGACTTGTGAACAGGATGTCTGTGGTTTATATCTTGTCAGGATGCTTTTTCATAATTGCACTCTAATACAGAGATATTCATTTCCCAAGTGAGTCACTGTTGTGTGAGGTTAAAAAAATGATTCATATTTTGGCTAATAACAAAATGTTCATTGTTTCTTAATATTAGATTCAGTTTATCCAAAGAACGAATAAAGGAGAACTATACTAAAAGAAATAGATATTTGCAGAGCATTCCAATTTGGATTTTGTGCTTATTTTGATGTCCATAGCAGTCTGCAGCCAGTTTAATTAGGCATTTGTTGATGAACCTTTCTGTATTCATTTACCAGTCAGAATAAATAAATGATTTATTCTTTCCTTCAGCTGACCGCCATGGGTGGCCGAGGTCGTTAAGTCTCGGACTCGTGAGCAGGAGGTCTGGGTTCGAATACCGCCAGGACCGCCCTTCCTGACTGAGGTTTTTTCCAGGTTTTCCTCAGTCCTCATAAATGGCAAATGCCGGAGAAATACCCTAAACTTAGGCCTGGAACGATTCCTTCCTTAAAAATAAATTCTTTCCCAATGTATCATTTCATGTCATGTATCATTGGTGTCCATCGCCTGTGGTGCCTCTGTAGCAAAAACGGGCGTTAAACACTATTCATTCATTCATTTCCTTCAGGTGTACATCTTTTGATTCATGAGGGTAAGAAACATATACAGTGAACTTTGTGAGATCTTATTTAATGAAACATATTTTGGTTTATGAAGGGAAAGAAAAAAAAAAAAACTTACACTAACCCAGAGGGCCTGAAATTTGAATTTAATCATTTCCAGAGATACTTGCAAGCTAATGGCTTCAGAGAAAGAAATTGATTAAACCTTGAAAACTATGACTTCTATTCTAAACCTTAAGGACCTAATTAAAGCATTCTTAACATTTATAGATAGCACGCTTTGTATGTAACAGCTGCTTCTGTAAAAGACCCAAGGAAGAGATCCTCTCAGCTCCTCTGAAATATACAACTTACTGTACAAAAGTGTACATTTGAATGATCCGAAAAATATATATATCTGGCTAGGAGAGAGGCCATAGAAATAGGGCAAGTGTCCAGATAATCTAGACGAGTTTCAAATAAGTAAGACTTCGAATCTTTGAATGGTTAGCAAGCAACATCTGCACCTTTCCTATTCCTTCCAAATTCTACAGTTTTCGTTTCTATCCGCCTGTTCGGATAGTCTTTCTCAGTGTACCAACAATGTTGGCCACAAAGTCTATCAAGGCTTTCGTTTTAAATTTCATTTAAAACAATGACCATGACATAAGAGCCCAGTAATAAATTATTAATAATGCCGACCGTGAAAGCCTATTGCATGTCAAGATTACTGAATTTTATTGCTTAACTGCTATAAGTCTAAGCCAGTAGGAAATGAGAATGGGATTTCAAATAAGTGATTTTATATGTTTGATTATCAGTGGTTTTCCCTTGCCTGTAAGGATATCTTATTTCGTCTAACTCAATTCGCCAACAATGTCTGAATAGTAGGATACATTAAAGTCAATGTTGATAAATATTGCCAATCCCTAATGGATAATATGAGGCGCACGTCATTCTATTACGTAAACAATACGATATCTATAAATTATGTGAACGTTTATTCCAAACGCGATATAAATGCATAAACGCAGCCCTATTTAATGACGTTAATGTAACTCAACGAAGCTATTACCCCGGCCGCAGTAACATTTCACTCGAAAGTTTACAACAGTTCATGTAATGGTGGTTATGTTGCGGTTGCAAAACCATCACTTTAACAGCTGATTTACAGTTGTCAATGTCGCCTAGTAAACGTATATTAAGTGTACGTAATAATGCATTTTTAGCCGCTCACTACTTTAGAAAGGAATGACTTTTCGAGCAAATATGGTTTCTCCAAAAGCATTTTGCGATATAACATCTCGACGCAAAGAATTAGATATTACTCCCTGAATCTCACTGCAAATTACCCCCATGAGATATTCTCTAACAGTAACTACGACAAATTGAAACAGTTCAACTATTATAACTATACTCTAAACAAGAAACATTAGGGCAGCGTGTGCCTCACAACTGATTGAAGATAGTGCCAATTTTGATTGGTTCAGAAGGTTTAACGATAGCATTCATCATTTGTTATTTTATAGGATTGCCAACGGAAAAGATAGCTGTCAAGTGCAAAGTTTCAAATAATCTGCCACCTTGCTAACCTTTCTAACAGTTCAATCTCAATTGCAATAAAAGGTATGGTATCTTTCTATTACAGAAAAAAGCCATACGAATAAATAAACATTGTGTGATTAGTCTGCTGCTGCTTTTTTGGTTTTTTGTTTTGACCGAGTTGTTATAGTTGTTGATTTAAAAAAAAAGAAATCTACATTACCTATAGCTGTAAGGTATGCTAAAATGAACGAAGCTATGTAGCTATTGTGCCGCATATTCCATGATGAGTAAATACTATATTAATAATCAATTTCCGGTTGCTAATTTAAGTCAATGATTTGTAACAATTTGAAGGTAACTATGTAGCAAAAATTAACAAAGCAAAGATCGCCAAACTTAATGCAAGGAAGCTAAATCAATAAATTTAACATGACCTGGGACCTGTTTCATAAAGCCTGATAATTAGTGACAGGCAATAGTTTTAATATTCAATAACTTCGCTTTCTGTTTCATAAAGCATGAGCAAGTCTCTGACACTGAACTGGGGTATTATCTCTTCTGAGGGGATCTGTACAAAAGAGTTTTTGGGCCTCGGAAGAGTTAGAAGTGACTCTTGCCAAGGATAGCCCAAAAGGTCTTCCAACATAAGGTGACTTTGTCTGCCTTCCCTAAAACTTTGTATGAAGAAGGTATAGCTCTGATTCAAGAACCCTGAATTAACAGGGAACATATTACAGGACTAGGAAAATCTCAAGGTAAATTGATATATTCAGGCAAGGGCAGTCAACTGAGAAGTTGTAATTTTGTTTGCAATAGAATCCAATGCCTACCTCTTCTAAAATTTTGCTCTAGTAACTTCACCATGGTAAAAATCAACTGTAATATAGGGGAAGAAAAGAACGACCTTTTACTTAGCTGTCTATCTCCCATAAGATAGCAGCAATCTACCCACCAGGGAACTAGAATAGTTGATCACGCATTGCACTCAGTAAGGAGAATAGACCATATTGACGCCAACTCTTACCACAAAATCTGGGGTAGCAAAGCTATCAATAAAAGAGGTGAGTACTTACATTTTAGATTTCCTGCTCTGCAATAATCTATACATACTTAATGTCAGAAAAAACCTACCTTTTTCGATCACATAAGGCAGGAATTATTGATATCACTATTTGTATGGAATACATTACTGCTCAGATTATTGTTAGGAAGGTCTTACATGAACCATCACTTTCGAATCATAACTATGTATCATTTAATGTTAATGTAGTTAAAGAACTAATCTGGACAAAAATCCCAGGAGAACTTGGTGGGAGCCCTGTATGCAGGATCTCTCGGGCAAGATTAGCCAGATTGTTGGGATTAGAACTTTTGGTAATATTGATGAGGTTGCCTATCCAAGAGGCTATATTGACAGTTATAAAGATAATTACCCCTTGATGGTGAACTAAAGACCTTCAACACAAGAGAGGCAGAGCAAGGCATCTCTTTAACAAGGCAAAAGAGCTGGAGGCTGAGGGAATATCGCATAGCCCTCACAGACTTCAATAAAAGCATTTGTAAGGCCAAAAGATCCTCTTTGCAAGCCTTCTGCAAGGAAATATCTAGCCTGTCAGAAGCAGCCAGGTTACAGAAAGCATTATCCCATGAGCGAACAAACCCTGTAGGAACAACATTTAAGCCTATAGGAGGCCTGAATGCTTGGCGGAAGAAACACTCAAAGTTCTCTTTGAGGTACACTTCCTTAGGTGCATATATGATGATAAGATTTGTGAATCCATTAACCATTGTGAATACTTTAATCCAAGAATGTCACAGAAAAACTTGGAACTTGCACATTAAGCTGTCATAATTCATAATGTTAAATGGGCAGCTATATATTTAGCCCATTTAAGTAGCCAGGTGGAAATGATGTCTTTTGTGTATTGTTGCAGAAAAGTTCTGATTTGCTTTACATCCTCCTCTGTAACCTCTTCTGGATCAGTAAGTAGCCTTTAGCTGTATCCCAGGCCGGGAAAGCTACTGGAATAGTGTTCATTCCTAAGCATAGTTGTAATACATCAAAGCTAAGACTTATTGACCAATAAGTCCTGCATTGTTCCTTTTAAAGGCTTTGGAAAAATTGATCAAAAGATATACTCAAAAAAGAATATTGTTAGATGCTGTCTTCCATCGAAATCAACATTCCTACCAATCATCTAAGCCCTGTATAACAGCATTACACTATTTACCTAGCATATTCAAGCATTTGATTGCTAGGAAGGAAATAGCCCTAGGAGCCTTTCTAGACATAGAGGGTGCTTTAGATAACACCTCTTACAAGTCTATAGTTATGGCTGCAAAGCTCAGGAGCAGAAATATTTCTGCTAGCATTCTTGGGGAAATGAAGGGATCATCACCATGAGAGGTTGTCCAAAGATGTGAGTTCTCTCCCCTGCTCTGGAGTCTCATGGTGGATGGTCTAGTTAAAGATATTACCCTAGAGGGATATTACATACAAGGCCATGCTGATGACATTGCACTGTTTATTTTTGGGAAATTTCCCAATACATTTTCAGACAACAACTGTAGAGATGAGAAAAATTTCTGGTGCATGCAGAAGGATCTTTCTATTAATCCTACCAAAATAGTTATTATTCCTTTTACTAACAGAAGAGATTTTAAAGGCCTAAGAAATTTAAAACTAAGTAATTCAATCTTGGAATATTCTGAGTCAGTTAAATACTGGATAAGAAACTGACCTGGAATGATCATATGTACAGCATTCTCTGTAGAACCAAGCTCTTGTAACCATCAAATACACTGTTGGAAGAACTTGGGGCCTAAAGCCTTACATTAGCCATTGGCTGTATATTGCATTGGTCAGGTGCCAGGTATCTTAGCACAATTGTCTGCTGGCAGAAACCATTACAAACTATTATAACAGAGAAGTTTACCAAGCTACAGAGATTAGCATGTCTATGCTATAACGGATCTTTAGAGATACTCGAACCATTGTATTAGAGACTATAGGGTCTCCCTCCCATGGATATCCATTTACAAATAGAAGTTAGCTTACTGCATAGAGCTTGGCATAGACAGGGAGAAACATTTGTGTAACAATAATTGGACACACCTTCATTCATTCTAAATTTTCTGGATATTCCAGTATTGTACATGAGCTCTGACCTCATGAGTACTCAATATTGTTCTCTCCCTCTATTTAAGGCAACTCTTGGATCTGAAGAAGATTAATGGAAGGAACTACTACACATGAAAAGGATGTGACCAACTAGTATGGGGCACAGATGAATCCCATATAGGAACACAATCTGGCACAGGCATATACAGCCTATTTCAGAGAACAGCTATTAATATAAATCTCGGGAAATATTGTAGTTTTTCAGGCAGAAATGGTTGCTATCTTGAACTTTGCTCTTAGAGGCTTGAGTAAACAAATTCTCATTCTCACAGATAGTCAAAGTGCTTTAAAAGCACTTCTTTCCAACCCGTAAAATTTAAATAATATGGGAATGCCAAAATGTCCCGGTTTTTCACAGCAGGTTTGAACTGCAGCAGATACCAGGGCATTGTGGCATTTATAGAAATGAAAAAGATCATTTGGCATAAAGGGTAAACTGTTCTTTTTTATTTTTCCCCTGAACCTATGGTTGGTATCAGTATACATCCTATAACATTGATTGGGCATAAAGACCATCTTAGGTAGCAAATCTTTCCTTGACAAAAACAAGCTAGGAAATTGACCCTAGACCAAACAACATCCTTTCCTCATCTGTCCTAAAATTGAACAGAGGTGAAATAAGAAAAGTAGTTGCATTAATTACTGAATATGGTCACATCAGGAAATATGTTAAAGAGCTTCCATAAATAAATGAAATATAATTCATGTAATATCTATGAAAAGTGGGACTCTATGAAGATAAACCAATTTGCAGAATGTGCAGACAGGAGGAAGAGACTGCTTCACATATCTTGTTTAATTGCCCATTCTTGGTAAAAAAAAAAAAAGAGACTTATTCTTTTTATAACCAGGGAAGACCCAGGAACGAACAGTGGCATTATAACTAAAACATTCAAACTTGTTCAAAGAACATATATTGGGAAACAGTAAACATCTCTTCCTATGGGGTGCACAATAAGCCTATTAGGCTGATTTGTGGGAGGTGGATAAAACATACAAACCCCCTATCTATCTATATTTATAAAGCATGGCAAATTTACTTGTCATATTCTATTATCTAAAATTTTAGTGTGATTGATAAAATGTAGCAATATATCAAATATTATGGCATATGTGTTTTATGAAACATAATATTGTCACATACAATAGTGACAAGCTGACATACTTAAAAAATGTCAAACAAATTCAATAGGAGAATGTTTACCTGTCAAGTATGTGTCGCAGGAATAATTTTTGCAGCATATGATATGATATAATTTTAGCCTTAATGTGATACACTCTAAGCTAAAAGGAATATACATTTTTAATTGTTTTTCTCTTTTTAACCTGTCTTCCTCTCTGTGGTTCAAAAGTACAAAGTACAAAAAAAGCAATTGTTAGCTTTCTTCAATGCCCCCTTAGCTTATCTGAGCTAACGTTGTTTATATTTAATTAAAATGTAAATTGGAACTTGCATATTGAAGCCAATCATATAATTAATATTATTGTATGATTTAGTTGAACTAAACACTCTTAATGCTTCACTTACTCGTCATAATATATCGAACCGGTTTCAAGAACATTTTGTCTTTTGAGATCTTCCAGTTTCTCAAATAGACCCCATTGTGTACCTTTCTTCCTATTCATAGCTTTCTTCTTCATATTACCTAAAACCATTAAGAACAGTATGGTGAAAGAACACATCCTTGTTTTATGACACTATTTATGTAAAAGAAATCTGATAGTTTGCCATTATGTTCCACTTGACATGAGATGTTTTTATACATTCCTTATATAATAGTGATAATTTGTTTTAATTTTAAAATTCTTCATAGCCTTCCATATCTTGTTGCATGTAATTAATTTAAATACCTTTTTTAGCACTGTAATAGCATAACATAATTATTAATGTTTTACTAAGTATGTGTTGCATAAAAATTTTATATTTAGTACAGCCTTTATTTTATTCACATTTGAGAGTAAATTTAGGAGAATTAGCACTTTGATTTAAAAAAAAAAAAAAAAAAAGCTCACTCCAATTGCTTCAGTAAATTTGATATGTTGCTGCCATTTTTATAAATATATATTTGCTATATTTGCAAGTCTTCCAATAGAAAATCATGTATTTCATTACTTAGTAAATGGATAATAAAACCTTTTTAAAGAAATTATTTGCCATTATGATTCTTCCCTTTTACTATTATCAATAATGCTCATACTATAATGTTTTCTTGTATTTCAGACTTTCATTACAAAGGGTACTGTATTTTCTTTTCTCTAATTTACAGTATTGCAGGATAATAAGTAATTGAAGTGACTCTGAGAAAATGGATATTAAACTGGAGATGATGGAAGAATCAAAGGACTCTGGTACATGTTTACTTGAATTGAAACAACTAGAAACTCAAGTAAATAATTTTCACAATGCTGCTCATGATCCTGAGTTAGTGGTAAGCAGCACAAAGTGATGTTAAAAAATATAATGACATTCATAGAAAGTGCACTTTTATGCTTCTGTTGCCAAGGATCTATTCAGATCTTTTAACTTATATGTACATTTGATGCATCATGGTATTTGCTCATATATCTGGAAATTTAAGTGGTAACATTTGTTACTGCATAAATAACTGCTTCCATCATTTCCCAAAATTTCAGATACAGTTCATTTTTATGTTCATAGTTCTTATGTAATTTTATCCTCCATGTGCTTGAGTTAGTATAGCATTTGGTGGATTCCTTCTTTATACAGTGTCTTCATTTTGCTAGTTAATCAGACCAGAATGCAATGCATGAGAAACTGTCCATCCACCATTACCTAATTTTAAATAAATTAGTCTAATATTATGGTTAATTATGATTAGTAATTGTGTGTTTAATTATAAAGCTCAGATCAAATGAACTCAAAGGTTTTGATTTGTCTCCAGGATAAACTCTTTGGAGCAACATAATTTTAGTGGTCACCAGAATATGAAGGAGATTAGTTGCATGGTTAAACAGTGCATGGTCTCTCAGATGGAGAAGCATTAACTCAACTTGCAACATATTAAAAGCCCAACTAGGTCACATAAATAGGTATTAAATGGTTCAAGAGAGTTGTGGAAATCATATTCATTTCAAATATGATAAAAAGTAAACTAATGACAACTTTTTATTCTTATTTTGCATACAAAGCAAGAATTTTATCAACTTACCTATTATGTATATTTAGTATAGGGGTTAATGTGGTACACTTTGAAGCGATCTGGCCAAGGAAAGAAACCATACATTTTTTGCATTACCATGCATTTTCATTCCCTTTCCTCTGCTGTTATCTGTAAAATATTTTTCAATAATATTTTTCACCAACAATAGTCCAATTAGTAACAATGGGTTTAAGCCAATTGATTATTTGATAAAGCTAAGAGGAACAATTTACTGGCTTAAAAGGGGGAATTTTGAAAGGTAAGAGAAATAGTTCCGAGTTGGAATCACTGAACAAAAGAATTTAAAATCACATTAAAAGTAAATTGGTGGCATTAATGGAATCAATGAGATATTAAAATTAAAACACTTAAATCATACTAAGGAATTAATACATTATTTAACAGGCCATGAACAATATAAAACCTACTGGAACACAATTAATAAATCATCTAACAATATTTGTCACTACTGCCATAAGCAAGGGATCCCAGAACATGTCTTTTTTGAGTATGTACATTATTTACAACACACCAAGGTTGAAAGGATATTTTAGGTGGCTTACAACCACCATTTATCATAAGAAATAAATTTTTATGCAAGTATTTAGATAACCTGACTCAAAAAATTAGTAGAATTGAATGGGAAGAAAAGTTGGTACAAGAAGAGATACAAACAACTACAGTACAAGCTAAAGATGAAATTAGAAGAGCAGCCAAACTACAAATACTAAACTCAGCAAATACAATACTAAGTCATAAAGAAGGAGAAAATGAAAGGAATAGTGAAGGTAACAAGTGCAGAGAGTAAGGCTGAGAAGTAAAGAAGAACAAAAAGAAGATGAAGACAAAGTAGAGCATAGGAGCAAGGAGTAAAAGAAGAAGTTGGTGATAATCATATCAATGATTTCAAAACAATAATTATCAGTATTACAATTAGAGAGAAAGATAGCGAGGGAAGGAGAAGTGGAAAGAAGACTGAGTGAAGAGTAAAGATAGAAGAAGGGAGTGATAATCGATCACAAATATATCATTAACACAACACCAACTACCCAACCATTCAACTAATGAAGAAGAAAGAAGACGGAAAGTAGACATAATGGTTATTATAGGAAACAACATACTACAAAGGGAGAAGATGAATGAAGACTGGAGGGAAGGTAAGGATCATGGGGAAGGAGGAGTCAGGAGTAAGCAGTACAAGAAGGAAATGCTGGTAATTAAAAGGGAATAGTAAAAGTGTTTAAATGTTTGATGAGCATATAAGTTGAATGATAAATAATAATGAAGTACCAGATAAGTAATATAAACAATGAAAGCAGGAACAAATAGTAAATTGAAATAGCGAGTTACAATTATGTGTACAAATAGTATTGTGGTGAAGCAGTGACAGAGTAGCAAGAATAAAAATATACTGTGAATGGTCAGTAAGTTAGATGAACTAAGTTAGGAAAAGTAGAGTTCAAAGCATGTATTAATATTATAAGTTTAAGAACACATAAACACTAAAACCTAAAGAGAAATAATGATTTAAATAAGACGTCAATACAGAATGTGGAACTAAAAGTAAAATAGGAATTAAATTCTCTTAGATAGCTAGGGTAAGGTAGGTTCTGGTTACCAACACCCTTTCCATTCGATTTCAAACAGTCAATTTAGTTCTTGTAGTTGACTGGTTACCAGTAGCATGTAAATTATTAAATTACTTAAAGAATTGTTTGATTCTGTGTTCTATTTAGTTTATTATTATATTTTCTTTTTTATAGATTACAATCTATAAAATGTATTATGTACAATGAAATCATTTTTTTTAATAAATGATAAAATTTGGAATATATGTTCCAATATAGGCAACAAGGAACTGAGATAGAGTTTTGCAGATTTCATTTGATTTTTTTTTTAATGTTTTTCTTTTTATAAGTTAGAGAGATAAGTTTCAGAAAATGAACCCAAAGGCAGATGTAAAGACATAGAACTGGTGAAAGGTTAACTTCAAACAGAGTACTCTTCTGTTTACTGGAGCAACTGTAGCACAAAGTATACTCTTAAGTTGGAAAAGTTTTCTTTCTTCCTCTCTGTGATTTTGAAGAGAATATTTTAAGCATTGAACATGCAGATAACTGAAAGATGGGAAATGGTCTTGTAAATCTATTCCACCCATTCCTTTGTGACATCAGAGCTTTCTTATCTCTTCCAAGGGCGTTTGATTTTTCTTTTTCAGAACTTTTCTATTGCTTTTGCCCTATTCAGTGCAGCAATGCAGGCTGAAATCATTATGTGATTTAAAGTTCTGAAAATACTGTTACCAAAGCTCATCACATAACTAGATTGGGTAAATATGGTAAGCAGAATATATGTGGTTCCAGTCAGGGGCGCGAGTTCTAAGTTTTCCCATGTCACTCTCATTCTAATCCACCATTGTTTTTGATAACTGCCTTGCAAACTTTAAACATCTAGATTATAAGTTTTTGGAGTTATTATGATCCTATATCCTTGCATATTTGCTTTTCAAGTGCACTGTGTTGTTACCTATATCCACTTCATTCTGTAACAGTTCTGTTAGTTGTACTCCAGACTTTCAGATGGCCAAGCCATATCTTCCAGTCACCTCTGCTTTTCTTCATATGTGATATAATTCATGCAGTATGTAGATAAATGATTAGAACTTTTATTTGTGCAAGGTGAAATATTTCCATAATAGATGTAATTCTGATAATTGTTTGTGTGATACTGAAGAATTTTATATTCTTTCTGATTAATCTTTCTTTCAATTTTTCACAATATTTGCAGGTTTATTTCTAGAAAAACATACCCAAACTTTAATAGATCCTACCCCCTCATGTTTAACAGTTGGAGAACACACTAGTCCAAGAATTCTCTTCTTTACATCAGCAGACAAATATGCTTGTCCTGATGTTCAAGAGGTCATATTTAGATTCATTTGTGAAAAGTAGTTCAGACCAGTCAGCAGTGGTCAATTTCATTATTATACAGCTGATTGGAGTCTCTTCTATTTGATGATAGTTTTTGGTTTCATTTTAGTAACAAAACTACTTCAGATCAGCTCTGAATGTTTCCTTTTCACTGTTACAACAATCCCACCTTCTTATTCATTTCTACTAGTTCTGCACATAGTTACTGGGATTCCCATTTAAAATAATGAATTGACCCTGAAATTGCTCTGCAAACTTACTATAAATAAAAATGTAACTAATATCTTTTTTTTTCTCCCTTAAATGAAGAAATATTTGCCATAAACTCTTTTACTGTCAATGTGTTGCTATCAAAGTAAGCAGCTGAAAAGTTTTAAAGAAACACTCTGTATATACATCTTAGATATGTTTATTTCACTATGAATGTCCTGTTTAATACTGTAATTCCAGCCCTGTGAAACTGCAATAGGATTAGGACCAACCCTTTTGGAACTTCTAATTTAACTGTATCATAGTGCAATGAAACCTTTTTGCTACTTTTCCTTTTTTATTTAATTCATTACACTAAATGTATCCTTTTAAGTATGAATAAAAAATGTCCAGTCTTTTTCCTCTTATGCCATAATTTTGTAGTTTTTGTAATAGCATATTGTGAGAGACACAGTCAAAGGCTTTTGACAAATCTAAATATATTCCCACTAAATTTGAATAGTTTGGAATTTTCACAGTCAAATATAGTATCATATAACAAATTAATTATGAAGAAGTCACTCAAATTTCACTAGTTTTATTCCACTTACTTGGACATGTTTCGAAGGCAAATTTCCTTCATTGTCAGCACGGTTTCACAATCAGGTTTCCAGCATGGTATTAAGATGTCGCTCTTGGGATTTTACAAACTTTTTGATGATGTTGCTGTTGTTTGGAAGATCAAAATTAACTAAATTCTCTTTGTTTTCATTCAAGAATGTATTTTTTCACACCAATAATTCTATGGGTTTTTGAAGAGCTTTTAAGAGTTTTGGTTCATTGTGGAACTCATGTTTTTTTTTTTTTTTTTTTTTTTTTTTGCCAGAAATGGTATGCTACTGCTGATTTTTCCATATGTTTATATTTTACACTTCTCATGTGTTCCTTAAACCGGATGGTAATGTTCCTTTTTGTTTTACCTAAAATTTATTATTGCAGCCTTTGCAACTGATTTCATAAATGCCTGATTGTTTTCCTGGCTGGATTTTGTCCTTTCTGCTGGTTTTTCAAACTGCATTTATTTACTGGAGCCAAAATAATTTGGCCTCTTTAAAAATCTTTTGCAATTTTTGGGGTGACTATGAATGGAATGTAAATTTTTTATATATCTGCTCTCCTTTGTAATCTTTCAGTGTGGCAATTTCTGTTATTTGTTTTTTGAATTTTTCTTTTTCTTGACCAGATCTGTTGTGTAGCCAATTTTCTGTGCTATATCCATAATTTTTTGATACTTTAATTTGTATTCTGTCTCATTTACTGGTAGGTTTGTTAATCTGAATGTGAGGCTATTGATTATAGCTAGTTTATGTTGTTTTGGGTTGTGGCTTTATATATAATTATCCATGTGGGTATCTTTCCTGAATATGCCAAATTCCAGTAAGCTATCATTTTTTATAACTTTTATATCCAGGAAAGGAAGAACCTTGTTGTTCTCCATTTCCATTGTGAATTTTATGTTGCTGCCTTGTAGGTTTAATAGTTTTATTGCATCATCTTTCCATTTTTCATCTACTATTGCAAAGACATCATCAACATAATGGTACTAACATTTGTATATATGTAGGAAAGCCTCTCCTAATTTTGTTTTCAGGAAACTCATGTATATGTCTGCTAAGAATGGTGAGAGCGAATTACCCATTGCTAAACCCTTCTTTTGTGTATATATCATGCCTCTGATTGTAAGTATGTTTGATTGATGCAAATTTTGGTTAGGTTCAGATATTATTCTATGATTTCTGCAATTAACTTGATTGAGGTTAGCCATTATTTTAAAACATTTATTAGTTTCTCTTTGGGTATGTTAGAGAATATAGAAACCACATCATAAGACACTAGTAAGTCCCGGTTTTCCAGTTTCATAAGCATAATTTTCTCTATTAATTCTGTTGATTTTTTTATGCTTTGACTTTTGTATTTCGGTAACATGTTGAATTGGTTTAACATGTAATTGGCTAAATTGTATGTGGGTGAATTTATTGTATTTACTATAGGTCTCATTTTATTACCAGGTTTGTTTATTTTTGGTAGTCCTTAGATTCTCGGTGTGGTAGGGTTGTACTGGTAAAATCTTCTTTTTTTGTTCCCGGTTTAGTATGTTTATGCTTTTTATTAATTTGCTTACTGAACTGACATATTTTTGGGTAGGATCAGTTATATTTTCATACTCTTGGCTGTCTAGTAAACTATACATGCTGTTTTCATAAAGTATCTTATTCATTATGACCATTTTGTTGCCTTTGTCAGCCCTGCTGTAAGTTATACCTTTTTCTTTTAGGGGTCTGATTACCCTATGAAATGGTCTTTTTTTATCTTTTTTTTTTTTTTTGTTTGTTTTCATTTTTTCTAGAACTTTACCACATTGTGCTCTGATGAAATTTTTCTCTTCTTCAGATTTATTGAAAATCGTTATTTTGATATCAGCAACATATTCCGTTAAATTTCTTGAGTAATCTATGCAAGAGTTTAGACCTGTATTTAAAAGTTGTAATTCTTTGGTTGAAAAATGTTGGTTCTACAGGTTCTATTGGTTTGTTGTTGTTGTTATTATTAATAATAATAATAATAACAATAATAAAAATAATAATAATAATAATAATAAATAATAATAATAATATACAAGTTTAGTAATACTACTATTATAGATTTACAATATGCCTTATTTAAAGTTCATATATTCACTTACTGAATAAAAGGCATGTTGTAGTGGACAGACTTTGACTTCTTTATTAAATTGTTTTATATTCATTATTTCTTTAATATTTATTGGTAGTTTGTTATACATTTTAATGCCTACCTTTGTGAGATTATTTTTTAAAATGTTTGTCTTGCATATCTGTACATGAAGGTCATTTTTCCTTCTTGTATTATGAGAATGAATATCTATATTTGTACATAATTCTCCCTGATGTCTTTTAATATGGTTTACGAACTTTCTTATAAAGAGGCAGGCTAATGGTAGTATATTATGTTTCCTAAAATAGGGTCTACAGGAATTCATACTATCTATTCCACTTATAATTCTTATTGCTCTCTTCTGGATTTTAAATACTCTCTCACATTTTTCTTCCCAAAATTTTATTCCATATTTTAATGGACTATGAAAATGAGCAAAATATACATTTTTCATTCCTAATAAATTCAGTGTCTTTTTTAGACTTTTAAGCATAGAAGTAAGTTTAGTCGCTAAATGATGAGTGTGAGTATCCCATTTAAGGTTTTCATTCACATGTATGCCTAAGAATTTTGTTTCTCCCTTGTACTCAATAATGTTTCCATCATATATAATTTTAGGTTTAATACTGTTTTTACATTGTCATCTATAAAATGTCATTGCAATAGTTTTTTCATTGTTTATGATTAGTTCATTTTTTTAAACCAGTTATTGAGGCTATTCATGATCGTGTCTACTCTGTTTTGCAATACAGTATCTTTATCTCCATGTATAAGAATGTTTGTATCATCAGTAAAAAGAACCATATCAGCCTTTTGAATATTATTAGGCAAGTCAGTTATATAGAATAAAAAGAACAGAGGTCCTAGTACTGAACCTTGAGGAACATCTCTCATAGTTTCTTTTGTATTTGATCGATAATTACTTATTCTCAGTAGTTTTTCATATTGTAGATCCACTACTTGTTTCCTATTGGTGAAATAGGATTCAATCCACCTATTCATGTTTCCTCTAATTCCATATTTATACAACATAGATATTAGGATTTTGTGGTCTAATACATCATATGCTTAGTAAGGTCTAAAAAAATTCCTATTGTTAGTATATTTTTGTCCACTGCATGCTGAATTTGGTTCAATAATTTAGCTATGGCTATTTCTATAGACTTGTTTTTTCTGACACCAAATTGAACATCAGAAAGGATGTTATATTTTTCCAAGAACAATATTAATCTATTGTACATTTATTTTTCAAAAATTTTTTAAAAAACTGATAGTACACTTATTGGTCTATAGTTTTCTTTCTTTGTCTTTTCTCCTTTGTATAGCAGGATAATTTTGCAATTTTAAGCTTATCAGGGAAGATTGCCGAGTCAAGCAAAGAGTTATATATGTTAACCAAAGGAACTTTCACCTGTTCTATACATTGTTTAATCACATAGTCTGGTATTTCATCTATTCAAGATGAATATTTGCCTTTCATTTCATTGACTACTTTTTGTATTTATAAAATAGAATAATTCTATTTTTTATCTCTGTTATGGTTTTACAGTGAAAATGTTCAGAGTGATTTGAACTAAGGAGTTTGTCTGCTGTTTCTGAGAAATAGTATTGAAAGACTCTGCTATATGCTGAGAACTTTTAATTTTGTTACCATCATTAATTCTGTTACACACTGTTTAGAGTTATTCTTCCCAGTTTCCTGGTTTATTATTTTCCACAGTGCCTTTATTATTTGCGTTTAATATGATTCTTTTATTTTCTTGGCTTTTTGCTTCCAGAATTACTTTGCGATAGATACTTTTATATTTTTGTACCTAACCCTTAAAATGATTATTTGTATAACCCTGTTTCTTTAGTCTACACAGCAGTTTCAGTTTATTACTTGAGATTTTTATTCCTTTTGTTATCCACCCATTTTGGGTTTGACTATTTATATATACACGTTTTTGTGGGAAGACAATGTTAAACCAGTAGAGAAATATGTTTAAGAAGGTGTTAAATTTTACATTTATATTGCTTTCCTGAAGGATCTTCTCCCATGTTTCCCCTTTTAATAAGAAGTTAAATAAATTTATGCTTTGTGGATTTAACGTCCTTTTCATACATGTTCCTGTTTTCCATGTTTGTTTAGGTACTAGTACATCGACTTCTAATATTTATTCACAATGATCAGACAGGGCCATATCCTCAACTAATGATTGTTTTTAAACTTGTTATTCTTGTCAGTACTGCTACCGTATTAACTAAATTGTATACAGAAAACAAATATTTTATTTTGTTTACCTTATTATCCTTCTCCAAAAAATTTATGTTCCACTCTCCACAAATTATGATATTCTTGTATTTTCTAGCTAGGCGGAATATAACTGCATCTAAGTTAGTTAAAAATTTATCCATTTTCGCATTTGGTACCCTATAAATGCACATGATAACTACATTTTGATCACTAATCTGTATCAACAACAGCTCAAAGTTCCTATCTTCCTTGAGATCCTAAAACAGGTCTATATTTCTAGTGTTCATATCTGATCTAACATATATACACGACCCCCCATATTTATAGGCTTTGTTATGAAAGGAATCTACTAGCCTAAACTGTTTGAAGTTAGTAACTATTAACTGCTCTAACTTTAACCAATGTTCAGTTATGCATAGAACATCTACATTTAATAATACATTAGTTGGTTTATTTTATTTGATATACTCTGTACAAGTATAACAAATAAGTATAAGTATTCTGGCTTTCATCCCTACTTTTAGTCTTTTGTATTTTCTAAGCCTATTTAGTTTCTTATTTATCATCTCCCATTTTTGTTTTGCTCTGGTACTTCTAACCTCAAAAAAGTTACCTTCAAAATTTTTCCAAAAGATATTTCCTAGTTATGATGTCCAAATCACTTATGGTTTTGTAGTGTTTGCTTTTTCTATTTCTAAGACTTTCTTTTCTGCGGCTATTTGTGCTTTGCTGTTTCCACTTAGACATATATTTATGAAATGTATATCTGTGGCCTTTAACATTTTCTTTATTCCATATTTTATGAATTGCTTAATTTGTGATTTAAATTTTCCAAGGATGCTATTAGTATGACAATTATCATAAGGCGACAGTTTGTTCTCCATGTTATTCATTATGCCACGTGGTTCTGGCTGGAATCTTTATTTTTCCCAATTACACCAACATTTTAATATAAATTTGAATAGTTTGGGATTTTTGCAGTGAAATATAGTATCATATAACAAATTATTTATGAGGAAGTCGCTCAAATTTTACTAGTTTTATTCCACTTATTTGGACATGTTTCAAAGGCAAATTTCCTTCATCATCATTCACTGTCAGCTTTCCAGCGTGCTATTAAGATGTCGCTCTTTGGATTTTACAAACATTTTGATGAGGTGCTGTTGTTTGGAAGATCAAAATTAACTAAATTTTCTTTGTTTTCGCTCAAGAATATATTTTCCTACACTGATAATTCTATATTAGCCTCACATTCAGATTAACAAACCTACCAGTAAATAAGACAGAATACAAATTGAAGTACCACAAAATCATGAATATAGCACAGAAAAATGGCCAAACAACAGATCTAGTCAAGAAAAAGATAGAAAAATTCTAAAAACAAAAACAAATAAAAGAAATCACCATACTGAAAGGTTACAAAGGAGAGCAGATATATAAAAAATTATATTCCATCCATAGGCACACCAAAAATTGCAAAAGATTTTTAAAGAGGCCAACATTATTTTTGCTCCAATGAATAAATGCAGTTTGAAAAACCAACACAGAGGACAAAGTCCAGCCAGGAAAACAATCAGGCATTTATGAAATCAGTTGCAAAGACTGCAATAATAAATATATGGTAACAAAAAGGAACATTACCATCTGGTTTAAGGAACACATGAGAAGTGTAGAATATGAACAAATGGCAAAATCAGCAGTAGCATACCATATCTGGCAAAAAAAACCATTAGTTCCAAAATGAACCAAAACTCTTAAAAGCTCTTCAAAAACCCATAGAATTATCGGTGTGGGAAAACATATTCTTGAACGAAAACAAAGAAAATTAATTAATTTGGATCTTCCAAACAACAGGCAACCTCATCAAAAAGTTTATAAAATCCAAAGAGTGACATCTTAATACCAAGCTAGAAAGCTGACAGTGGAACTGTGCTGACAATGAAGGAAATTTGCCTTTGAAACATGTCCCAATAAGTGGAACAAAACTAGTGAAATTTGAGTGACTTCCTCATAAATAATTTGTTATATTCCCACTACTTTTTTTTAATCTTTTTCTAGGCAAAATATAATCTTACGCATCAGTGATTGCTTCTCTACTGTTGAAAATTGTTTCGGAAATCCATTCTGGGACAGGTCCAGTATATCAATTTTTTTTATGAAAGCTGATTAACCCAATAGCTAGTATTTTTTCACCTCACTGAACTCTAATCTTATTTTGAATTATTTTAGAGGATAATTATAAATAGCTTCTGTATATTCTTTTTCACTTTCAGGGGATGATAAGTGAATGCAAAATGGATACCAAAATAGAGATTAAAGAAGAGCCTATCAGCTGTGACACATATTCTATTGTTTTGAAATCAGAAATCAAAGAGGAAGATTCTTATAATGCTGAATTAAAGCATGAGGTAAATTCAAGAAGAAGTGTGTGCTTAAAAATGTAGCTTTATTTAGAAAAATGTGTCCTTTTTTATGTTTATAAGAGAAACAGTCATTATGTTTAAGAGAAAGAAACCAATATATCATTAATTAACATGCATATCTATAAATTTCATGGGCAAAATACATAATTGACCTTATATAACCAGATTATTTTTAATGTTTCTATGATTCCTCCAGCTTTTTTTATGTTTTTATTGCAGTGGTTATTGAGGTAAATCACTGTCTTTATGCAACATTACACTCTTATGTTGACCATTGTCACAAAATTGAACAGTGATTTAAATTTAGATGAGTTGTAATTCCCTAGAATGAATTGAAAAAGTGTAGTCTGCAGATGTGTGCTATGTGTTGTAGGCTCATCTGGCTATAAGCAGAGGTTTTCTGTACTTTTGCTTCATGTTAAGTGCCCATTTAGTTCAGTCTTACTGTATTATATACACATGCCTGTCTGACATAGGTGTTTTCCAAGTTACATACCAAATAATTTAAATAGTTCTTAGAGATAATGCTGTTGTTTAATAGACCATAGCAATGAATAGAGATGCTAAATTCATAATGAAAAGAAATTTGTAGATTAATAAACTTAATAGTAATTTAAACATGAAAATTCATGCACCATATCAGTTTTCATAATGAACTGTAAGAAAAAGTTTTCATATCATAATCATCATCATCATTATTATCATTATTATTATTAGACTTTATCATTAATTGACTGTTGCCAAGGTCCTTGGTTTAAATTAATATTAAAGTATGATAAAATAAACAAAGACAGATTTTTAAATAATCAAGTCTTGGAATCTGTTACTGGTCACCAAACATCATCCAAGATTATTTGTCTTAGAATAATACTTCTGGAGATGAATGGAATGGTGGGGGGGGGCATTTGGAGGATAAGGGAGAACAATATAAAGGATTTTTGGAAAGTTGCAAGAAAGAGATTGAAAGATATAGAAAATTAGAAAAACTGTTTTGCAAGATTATAGGTAACAGATCCTTAGTATTTTAATACTGATAAAAAATAAATGGGAAAGAGAGAAGTATATTGATATGTCAAATAAAGAACAAAGAAAGGGCATTACATGGTTAATAGCAGACATGTGGAGATTAAAAGGAATAAGGCAAGAGTTTCCTCACCTACCAATTTATCTAGGAAAAGACAGATATGGAACATATAGTGTTTCAGTGCAAAGGAACGGGACTCTGGAGGAAAGAGTTTATAAATGGTTTAAATTAGATAGAAAAATAGCCTTAATGAAAATATTTAGCAAAGACAGCAGGTATGTAGGGGATTTCTTAAGCAAAGTTAGAAATATATGGAATTGGGTACTTAGAAAGGAAGTATATCAAATAACTTAAAGGTTGTGTTTGTTTAATTATATTAGGATTTAGATAAAGGTGATTATGGTTGGGTGTAGATTATTAAATTTGAAATGTAGCATTTAGTATGCATTTGAGAAATAAAGGCATTAGTAGATTCTAGAGGCTGTAGCTAGCTAACAGAATAATGGTATTGGTAGAGCAATGGGACCTTGAATTGGGTCGGAATCTGATCCCGTGGAATTCCAGTAGGCTGCTGCTGATGAACCAGTAGCTGGGGACTGATGTAATCAAGGTGGAAATATTGCATTTGTTTAAGTATATTAGAACTTAGAAAAAGGTGATAGTATAAAACCAATAATTGTATTATATTTTAGGTAATTGTGAGGTATACCCCATATCTAAAATGGCCTGGGGAAGATAGGTGGAGGCCCCCTGGTAGTTTGAATTTGTATTTTTTGTATTTGTTCTTAGCATATGAATAAATTTCTTTCATTCTTATAAACCTAAGAGTTTCACAGATTTTGTTATGTTAAATTCATCTGGTAATTTTTTTAAATGGAAATATAATTTAAAGTCACTCTATTTATTATATGATAATGGATTATTTGCTTCAGAAAATATTTCCTTTTATTTTGTAGAACACTGAGGCCCTTATCAGTAGTAATTAATGTATCATCAGCATATATCACTGTAATATAAAACACATTACTGGAAAATCTTTAATGTACATTAAAAATGGATGGAACTAGAAACCAAGCTTTGAGGTACTCCACGGGTAGCTCTTAACATATCAGATTTATAATTATCCATAAATGCAAGTTGTCTGTCATCAACATAGGTTGTTATTAAATTGAATTCATAACACTGAAGTTTACATGGTATGAATTGGAAAATGTCAACTGTACAACTATACTGCAAAGTTTTAATTACTGTCATAAAATCTGGCTGATAGGAATAGCAAACAGCCGAATATGGTATGCTGTTATTAACCAGGTAACACATATAGCACAAATATTTGCACAATTGAAAATTATGTTTTCCAATCTTTATCTTTTAGCATATGCAGCTAATGCAAAGCAATTAGAAATGAATAAATTGTAGCAAGACTGGGAATTGGTGCATAAAAGCTATTTTCTCTATAACAGTTAAAATACAGGCAAAAAATGCATTAATGGTGATAAATGAAAAGTCTAATTCAAGAAAGTAAGTATTAAAATATTACTAGAATATCCAGGCTGAAAACATTATTTTCAGGTTGTTTGCCCCAAAAGAAACACTAGCATTAATAATACTCAGTGTTTTTTTTTTTTTTTTTTTTTTTTCCCCTGCTTGTTGCAATCAGTGGAATGTTATACAGGAATAGAAATGAATGTGTAATTATGCATATAATCAAGCTGAAAGTAATTCATATGTGGGTATGAAATATTATTTTCTTGTTGCTGTTGTTTGCACCAGCCATCAGGTCAATGAAATAGCATACAGGGATACTAAAATCCAATCAATTTGATTTCCTTGAAATATTTAGGAATACTACATCCTTAGTGGTACTTTTAAAATAGCTTTACACACTTTTAGATTTTAACTTCATAGCAACAAACAATGAAAAATAATTTGGAAGCTCTCTATTGGGAAGCTATGGAAAAAATGATAAATGTCAGCATCCCCAGTGGCTATATCCAAGACATTTAAGATTATCCACATATCTATAAAAATGACATAAAAGCGAAATAGCCTCAGTTTACAATATGGTTCAGAAGTGTCATACATATCATTTTTATGCAAATCTAACACCCCATTGAATGTAATGCCCATACCAAATTTGAAACTTAAATTCATGGGGGGGGAAGCATTTTGTTGTATGGCATCTTAGAGATAAAATGTCCACTTCATAAAACAATCAGAGCATAGAATTTATAACTGGATTATTATTAATCTTGGAGCAGATAGGACAAAGTCCATCAGTCTGCTGTTGCCAAGACAGCATAGGTCAAAGAAAGTTATTTCATATGGTATCCTTAGTCAGAGATTGCCCATTCTTCCTCTTTTCATGTACGATTTCCAAATTGTCAGGGTGTCTTCTATTGTAAGGACCAGTAAATTTCTTAATTTGCAAATAATGTCAATTTCTGTTGCCTTCACAAGCTTCATTGCTTTCAGCTACTTTGAGCTCTCTTTCTGTCTAGCTGTTACCATTTTTTTGACCATAAAGAATTACTTTATGCTTAAAAATAGCATCGTAAGATGTTCTTCTCTGTTTGCTCTTCATTTTGTAACTGCCTACTATTCAAATGCTCTATGCAATAATAGACCAACAATAAATATAATGAAGTCAAGAATTGCAGCAATGCATTATGATGTAATAAATGATAAATTTGAACGAAGGTACCAGCGAACTATGGAACAAATTTGCAGTCGAATCTAATATACCATCAAATCTAATGTGCACCATAGTTTTGAATACTACATTTGGATGTATATGTGCACATTAGATATGTGTAAATACAGTATTTTGAAATTAATATTAACAATAATTAGCAATAATTTCAATTTATTATGTCATTTGCTGGAAGACTGTTGCATAGCAAGTATCAATATTTTTATTTTATTTCAATAAAAATTTAAAACAAAAACTGTGGCAAGTATACATTTGGTGGCTTAGTGATTAAAACTATAGCAACACAATGCCTTTATACACTGGAAGAGTTTGCAAAAGACAAAAATCAATTTTTGAATGTAGCCCCAAAAGTATTGATTAATGATGTTGATTTAAATATTCTATTGATCTTGATAATCATATAGCTCTACAGTAAATGCTCTACAAGCATTTCCCAGTATGAAGAAGTCCATACTACAGACATTGAAGCTTCATCTTTATTTGCTTCCAAAAGTAAAAAATGACAGAGGTCCCTGCAAAACATCATCTGGTTTCATTAAGTTGCTCCAATTAACACTAGACTGCTTTTATCAATAAGATGGGTATAAACAATGTATACAGTTTTTTTCACACTAACTCCATTCACTTATGTTTGTTTGTGTTTCCGTCATTTTGTGTTTACCACGCGGTTAAATTGCTTCTAAAGACTTGTATGTCTATGTAACTCAAATAAGTGTACTTACGAAGCTGTTGACAATGGAGTGGTATATATATAAACAATGTATACCACTCCATTGTCAACAGCTTCGTAAGTACACTTATTTGAATAAGATAGGTATTAATTAGCGAGAGTATTGATCATGCTGTTGCCCAAGTGCTTTTCAACCTGTAACATTTAATTTAATGTAGTGGATTGTATTCATATTTAAGACTTTAGTAAACATATACATTCTGCATTAAACCATCTAATTAAAATGTCACTGCAAATAAACTACTGGTTGAAGTCTACTGCAAAGTAAACTTCTGCTATATGGATGTTCATCTTAAATAAATAAAGTTTTAATTTCCTGTTGCAATGGATTCCTTTAACAAACTTTGATAATTGTATGTAAGAAAACTCCTTTGCTGTTTAAGGAAATATATTTGAATATAATATAATAAAATAATTTCTTTCTGTATATTGGACTACATATCACCAGCATTGCTATGTTCTTCACTTTGTGCAAATATAAAATGCTGGATTGTTTTGTCATGTCATGTAGGAAAAGCTATCCAGTATTCTGTCAGCAGGCATAAAATTGCTTTTAGAAATCTTGCTAACTCTTAATATCTATATTCATTTTCTCTTTTCTTCTTTTTTTTCTTCTTCCTTCTTGCTCATTCACACATTTTCATCCTAAGATGTTTACACTTTGTCTGAAACATATCTTTTTTGTATGTGTGTGTGTATGCTTTCTTATAATTTTTGTATAAATATGTATTTTTAATTCATATTAAAATAATATTAGCACGTTTGAATTTAAATGAACTCCTTTGTTATAGGAGGAAATGGAGTTAGGCAGAAATTTAGTACAGAAGATCAAGGTTGAGGAATTAAGTTTACCAGCTAGTGACACAGGGTAAGGTACTGGTCTCTAACTTAATAAATATTTATCTGTATGTTTTTTGTAAACATTTATCTAATATGACTTAGCGGACTGAGAGTGTCAATTGTCCTTAAAAACAGGAAATACTGTATAAAAAGAATGAGTCAACCTCACTATTGTTGAAATTAAGTGCTAAAACTTATTCGTATCACTAGGCAGCAGAATTATACAAAACAAATTCCTCTCTTATGGAATTAGCCTTATATTATAGATTTTGAGGTTATGAACAAGAATATACAGAGAGAACTCCACAATTGGCAGTGGTTTATGAGAGATCTGCAACAGTTTCTTATGCAGTAGAGTATAACAAACACATATATGGGTCCATGTCCACTTTTACATCTGGTGTTGCATTGCCTGTTGATTTTATGGAGGGTTGCACCAGTTAAGCTCCGATGTTTTTACTTTCATTTTTTTCATGATGAGATCTCTTTCTCTACCATCTATTGCATACAGTGTGATGTCTAACTATGGCTCTGCTTTCCATTATAAAATACTGTGCCAAGGAGCAGGAAGGTATATACTCACTTAAATGTACTTACAAAGCTGTTAACAATGGAGTGGTATATATATGTGTGTGTATATATATATATATGTGTGTGTGTATATATATATATATATATAAACACTAATGTAATAAAATTTGTTCACACTAACTCCATTCACTTACTAAAGACTTGTATGTCTATGTAAACTTACTTAAATGTACTTACGAAGCTGGAAGGTGTAGGTTAGCTCGCTCCTCCTGGCAGACTTTCCAGAGACCCTCATTCATGGTAGGATGTTGAGAGGCAAGACACTGTTTCAGTAGATCAAATACACAAAAATCCTTTAATGAGTCATCTGGTGACTTCACAAGGATCCTTTTAAATGGTATTACATTGACACATGTTTCCAACAGCTTTCTAGTAGTAGTAGTAGTAGTAGTCATGGAGTGATCTAGAAGCGTGGGTGGATGCTTTATCCTTGTGGATTCAAACCATTGGATTACCCTCACCATACAACCAGGATTACCTTCATCAAAAATGGGGTCAATGACATTGTAGACTGTACTAAGTTTTATATTTTTGGCAATTGTTGAATGAAGTTCGCCCCCAGCACAGTAAACTACAACCACCATGAACCCCTTGGGAAAAATTTTTCTTGTTTTCCTGGATGAAGTTAGAGCACACTTTTTGGCCCACTTGCACTGGGTTTGTTTGTGTCATCTAGGTAAATCCATACTTAATCCAAAGAAACCACATTCCCACTTTTCACCTGCCAGATGGTGTTCATATAGTTTTCTTGCATTGGTGAAGCATTCTTTTATGTACTGTTCTTTCAAGACATGCCCACATGCTTTAAAGCTCCTTTCTAGGCTCAAATGTTGGTGAATTAGCCTATAAATGGTTCCTTTAGATTTTCATATGTGGTTGGCAAAGCTTCTTTATATTGGAAGGTTTTCTTGTGTGACTGCTGCACTTACCTTGGCTACTAGCCCTTTAGGTTGTGCTAGTTGCACCTTTTCTATCTCTCATATTTATTTTATCCCAGATTGGGCATGAAATGGCAGTCCATTTTTGTGCAGCTGTGTTATACGGCCCACACACAACTTACTTATGGTAACACCCTTTCTCTTTACACCTTTCTACTACCATCAAAGGCTGTAACCACCATCCAAAAGCCTAATAATGTACCCCTGCCACAAAGCAGTTAGTTGAAGCCATTAAGGAGTAATGTTTGCATCAGACTGTGCTACCAGCAGACTGCAGGCACATACAGATTAACTGATGTGATAGCATATGTTAACATGTCCCACTGTAAGGAGAAGGAAAGTGTTTCAAAATCACTGAGCTAAACTGGGGCAAACCTCCATATGGTCATCTAACAATAGTCACCCATCATAGAAATGGACCACCTTCTGTGGTACCTTACTCTATTGTTGCTATTGTATGATGGAAACTTTCCCCATGCTAGAGCAATCATAGTGGGAATGGAGCACTTGTATCTTTAGGGGCATATTGCGGCCCAGTTTATGATAGGCAGATACAGTTCTTTGTAGTTTTATTGCCTGGCATTTCCAAGAAAGTAGTTGACACCAGATGAAACACATTCAAAGCTTCTTTCTGAGCACCAAGCACCAAGCTTTCAGACTTTTCACCATTGAATTGTTCTGAAATCAGAGAACACACAAAAACTCCCTCTTTAAATGTAGCTTCACTAGTTTGAGGGAATTCATCAAGTAGGTACTTAAAAGGTGGCTCTTTCTGGTCCATGGCTTGTACATAGTTCTTCATCAGACCAAGTTGTATGAGGAAGGGTGGTAACTGGGTTTTACCTGTGGTGGATATTTGACACTTTTCTCCAACATTCATAGATTCCTTGTAGGCTATTCTCTCTTATAGTGCAGTGACTTTGCTCATCTATCAAATTCACTCAAAAAACAGCAATATTTATATACCTCAGTTTCAGATCCATTTTCACAGCCAGTACCTTTAAGTCATCACTAATATGCCAGCCATATTAAAAACAGGGGTTTTAGACCTGTATGAAACGTAGCTGTCATAGGTTTCTTTCATGTACACAACATGTCTGACTGGAATAGATTAAAACTGATTTCTTTTGTGTAACAACACTGCTTTCAGAGAATCAGCTTGGAGGAATCTATGAATAGTCACCATTTGTATGCAATATTGAGTTCTCATTTTTTGTTACAAGCAAATAAACAGAAATTATAGTTATGAAGCCACATAGGATATAGCAATAGATTATCAATTCAATCAGACAATCAAATCAAAAATATTTTAAAAGCATTCACATCACATGTATGATATGTCTAAATATATAACAAGAATGACAATAACAACAACTAAAAAAAATGTGTTGCTGTCAATAGACTCATGTACACAAGTTTCAGACATTGTCAAAATCTAGAGTTAACAAAAAGTGTATAAGTTTAGAACTTTAATTGAAATAGTTCATAATATAATTATAAAGTATAGAATAAGAGCAGCAAAATTTACAGAATCAATAAATAATAAGTTTTTATTTGAACATTTAATTACACAGTTACATGAATTAAAGGAGTATTACACATTTTATCTACAATTATCTATAGTTCATCCACCCTTTATAGTCATTTCTCAATCAAGAAACCTTTTAGATCTCTTAAATTTTTTCATTCTGGAGTCCCTGGTTTGTTGTACAAAATTACTCCTTTAATGAGTGAATCACATTCTGATGCTTTTTTGTTTAAGGTGACTTGAAGTAGATTAGCTTTTCCCCATGTATCAGTATGGTATTGGCTATTACTACCAGCATGCTTATTGCTATTTATAATTAATCAAATTAGTCTATATACATATAGCAACATCACAATTAGGAAGTTATTTTCTCTAAAGACTTTCTGACATAAAGTTCTTTTATTAAGTCTACAAATAATTCATATATTGTAAAATTAAGTCTGTCAGGTTACCAGTAGTTGTGCTATCCCAGAGTTCTTTGCTATATTGTTCATGAGGATAAATTATATTATAATGTGCCATTTTCAGTAGAGCAGTATCCAGATATTTTGAGAGTTCAGTTAACAGATTTAATCCTGTGCTTATTTTATTGCATATGTAATCTATGTGGGTGTTATATGTCAGATTCCTATCAAGGATAATTGTAAGAAATTAACGCATTGTGTTAATTTAATCACTTTTCCATTTAGCATTATTTCATGATTATTATTCTTATTGTTGTAATGCTGGAAGTATAAAATTCTTGTCTTGTTTAAATTTATTTTTTAGTTTGTTATTTTCAAGAAATTTCAGCATGAAAGTTTTGCAGTGTGCTATTAAATGTTTTACACTTTCTACTGTCTTGTCCGAAAATAGTTGTGATGTATCATTTGTACTTTGCAATTCTCAAATTGAGGATATCATTCACATATATAAGATATAAAGGAGAGCAAAGAATTTAGCCTTGAGGTACTCCATACTTTACAGAGTCATACTGTGATGAAAATATTTTAAAAATATTACCAATGTTACTCTGTATCCTGGTGCACTGTTTGAGATTTGTTAGGTATGATATGTTTTCCCCTTATACCATAGTTTTAAAGTTTTATCAATAATACAATGTCAAATGCTTTTGATAAATCAAGAAAATCAAGAAAAAGTCCCATTACTATATCCCTGTTGTCCAAGTGTGCAAATGCTTCATGAATTAACTCTGTCATAGCCTGTGAGTGTTGAATGATTCTTCATAAAGCCATGCTTAGTGCTTACAGGTAAGTTATGTTTATTGAAAAACCTGACCAATCGGATATTCTCAAGCACTTTACCAAATATAGAGGTCTGTAGTTCATAATATTGTGCTCATCTACCTTTTTAAAGATTGGTCTGACTATACTTATCTTTAAACAATCATGAAAGGTACTTGTATCAATTGAATAATTTATTAAGTGTACTAAGTTCCATTTTACAGTACCTAAGAATCTTAGGAGAAACCTTATGCCCCTCTGAAGATGATTGTTGTTTTAATTCATGAATTATTTTGCTTATTTCAATGTGTGATATATAACTAGGTATATTTAAGGTGGTACAGTAAACTGAAAATTATAAGGTTTAACTTGTTTATGTGTGGGTTCCATCATATTTCTAAAATAACAGTTAAATACATTACTTACTAGTATTTGTATAATTTGTTCATTCACATTTAGGGTTATATTTTTTGTTTTACTTATCTTATTCTTTTGCATATTTATAATGTTCTGTGCATTTTAACCTTGATGATTCTGAAATTTTGGTGCTGCATTTATGAGATATTTGTCTAGCAAGAGCTTTAGCATACTACTTTTTCAAGGTTTTATAGTTGTTATTATATACTCAAATTTTATCTTTTTATAAAACTCATATATGCAAATCATCCTCTTACCTTCATTTCAGAAGGTAATTGTATTTTCTGTTGTCTATTTTTTTTGTAATTTTTTTACTTTTACTGGACATACATTTAAATGTTGGTGGAATGTATCAATGAAAGAATCCCATTTCTTGTTTGGGTCTGTTGTTAAGTATACAAATTCCCATTTTTCCAATTCTACTATATTTTTAATTTTCTTAGAATATGTTTCATTTGAAGGGCATTCATAAGATCGCTTACATTACTACAGAACATATGGTAGTCTTCTTTTTTAAAATATGATACAAACTGCATATGGTGAATGCAAAATGAAATCACTCAGACATTTTTGTATGTTGAAACCTTGATGTCAGCAACTCTTTTGCTTTTGACAAGTCAGATCACAAACAAGTTCATCAAGTTCTTCTTGTGTTACCTTGTGTTGAACACATGATGCATCCTGATCAACATATGGATCACTGCCATACTGTAGAACCATTAGATCATCTCCCTCCACCTCATCTTGTGAATGAATGCTTAATTCTTTTAAGGATTTAAGTTTATCACTGTGGGGAACTGGTCTAAGGACAGACAGTGCATTTGGGTACACTATTGTCCATTTCCTTTTCCTCATAATGCCTCCAAAAGCAAGTAATGCATTCGGAAATAGTAGTCATTTCAACAAGCTTCACTGTGTGAGTTCCAACAGAATTTTTTAAAAGTGTCTTAATTTTCGAAAGTTCCTAAATAAGTTATTTCAATGTTTAATTGGTTCTCTCTACAGTCTCAAAACAGAAAAAGGCGTTTACACTTTACCACCTTTCAACCACTTTGCTAGATTTCTAACATATATATGACAAGAAATGTGTGAAACCCAGGCCTTACCCTTGTCTCCAGTCATGCATGAGAAATAAAACTGATAAGCATTTTTCACAGTTATAGTTAAATCCTTCTTCTACTTTGAAAAAATTACTTCACAAATGTTACAAAAGTTATTGGGATTATTAAGACACTGCAACATTCCTTTGTAAGAACAAAGAAGTATATAAAAATGTATCGCAGGAAATAGGAAATATGCAAAGGACATACCTGATACTACAAGAAATTGCTCATACTAAATGCACAAATGACTGTATGACACTACAAGAGTGTACTCAGTAATAAACTTTTACATCACCTTTTAACAATGCTTTGATACCATAAATTACCTCATGAAGGCAAAAGGAGTCATAAAATTGTGTATTACAGTGCAATCTCAAACTTGTTGTCAACATAAGATTGAAATAAAGTGCCGATAAAATAAACTTAAATATGTAATGTAAACTTGAGTATTGAATATCAGGTGTATATATGTTGACTAATCCAGAACCAACCTGCAGACTTTATTGTTATTCTCATGTTTTGCACCTCAAAATTAGTAAATATTTAATATTTTAATTTGAGGGTTAAACTTGAGTTTGAGCATTGTATTCATTTTCATAATGAGTTTAGGTAGTAACTTTTTTTTTGGGTCAAGAATGTAAAAACACATAAAATTCTTAAGTAATATTCCAGCACTAAGCAGAACCATGGAATTTCAGATTTTGTTATGTTGAATAAATTAAATATTGGGAGATGAATTGTTCTAATAACATTTCAGCAAAATTTGATATTCTTAATACTAGAAATTGCTAAATTTTGATTAAAATAGTTTTGTATTTTTCTATTTTCTTGTTTACCAGATCTATTGTATAGCCATTTTTCTGTACTATTTCTATGATTTTTTGGTACTCACATTTGTATTCTGTCTTGATAGATTTAATAATCTGAATATAAGGCTGTTGATTATTGCAAATTAATATTGTTTTGGAATGTGGCTTTTTTTATGTAATTATCTGTATGGGTAACTTTTCTGGTATGCCAAATTCTAGTATATTGCCATTTTTTATAATTTTATATCCAGGAAAGGAACGACCTTGTTGTTTTCTATTTCTATTATGTATTTAAGGGTACTGTCTTGTAGGTTGAATAGCTTTATTGCATTCTCTTTCCATTTTTCATTTACTATTTAAAAGACATCTAAATAATGGTATCAGAACTAAAAAATATATGGAAAAGATTCAACTAATTTTGTTACTAAGAAACTTACATCCATATCTGCCAAGAATGATGAGAGTGGGTTTCCCATTGCTAGACCCTTCTTTTATGTATAGATATTGCCTCAAATGTTAAATATGTTTGATTAATGCAACTTTTAGTGAGGTTTAGATATTGTTCTATTACTTCTCCAGGTAGATTATTGATGCCATTTCTTTACTATAGTTTCTTTAGTTTTTCTTTGGGGATGGTGGGAAACAGAGAGACCACACCATAAACTATTTATGTTCAGCATTGTCATTATTATTTAGCATCAATATTAGTACTATGGCATTTAGCAGTTTCCAATTCTTAAGACTGCATTTCTAGTTTCATGGTATATACATTCTTGAATGGAAATAACAATTATGACATGAATGAAACTGCATTTAAAACCCCAGGGACAAAGAGAACCAATGATATGTCATTAAAGAACTGCTTAAAGGTGGCTGAACTTTCATCTTCTGGAATTCCAGTAGGAAATTCTGATGAATCAAAGGAGAAATTGTCAAGAATTATGGATGTACATTTGGAATTAGCATTCAAAATAAGTACAGTGTATAGTATACAAAAGTTGAACATAAATAATCAATGCCAAGAAAAATTAATTCTTGATTATTTATGATAAAGTTATGCACAATTCCATATATATATAGGTAAAATAAAGATAATGAAAAACACAATAACTCTCGGAAAACTATAAACTTAAAATAACAACTAGAGAAGCAGGATAAAACACTTAATAATTACCAATTTCTGCTATATTTTGAACAGCTTGTATTCTTCAAAGAAGGGAAGGTGATAAAAATAAATATTGAATCTCAAAGGTAATATAAAACAAGGAAACATATAAAATGGGAATAAGACAAGAAAAAAAACTGTATTATTATGTTAGGTTTAACCCTATAGGTGTATGCACTTTATGCAAAAATGTAGCTGCCATCTCTCTATCCCTGAGTAAAATTACAGGACATGAGTCTGCAATACATCAATAAATGTTAAATTAGAAGCATCACTGAAATACAGTGAGACAAGGAATTTTGGGCAACTGGCAAAAAAGAGTTGTTTTACCAGAACACCTATAATTATTCATATGTAGTAAACAACACTAGAAGTGAACCAATATAAAATACTTTGCAAAGCTTACATATATGACACTCTTAAAAGATCAGGTAGCAAATGTAATCTTAAATTTTCTGGATAAATTTGGGCTCTGGAACAAATTACATGACATAATTAGTACACAGGTTTTTACATTTAGGACATTGGCAAGGAGGTGAGCCTGCATCTGAATAAGGTAATTTGGAAGGAAATGGGTTGCAGTAAAATATACTTTTAAGGTTAAGAGTGATCTAAAAGTAGGGAGCATACAAATATAGAAAATTATGTGACATATGAGTGTTTTACCTATTTCTCCTTCTATAGTTCTTGATATATATTGTATTTGCTATATTTAAGTGCATAAATAAATATTTCATATATATGTATTTAAAGACAAATAATTATCCCATATATGGTATTTGTGCCCGTAAATATAGGAAATATGGCATAAAATAATTGACAACTTTAATCATTATTAAAAATAGTGCTAAAACTTACTCATATTCATTTTCATAATGCACTAACTTGGAAAAAATATTTTTTAGAAATATTCTGTCAAATACAGGTTAACAATTCTTAAGTAATATTCTACTGTGACCACAAACAGTGAATTACAGACTGTTTTGATGGGTTAAATACTAGGAAATGAACAATAGCTGCAATACTTCAATTCAATTTAGTATTTTTGATATGAATTGTTAGTTTTGGGTTATGCATTTTATATTTTTCATTAATTCCTAACATATAATGAATATTTTCAATTTAATGTTCACAGGAAACATTTTCTTTTCTCTGCCATTATAATGTTTTTCACATTTCAGGCCAGGTGAAGATATGTGCAACTATATGGAAAATATGCTCAGCTCTTCTCCCTTTGAAGTAACACAGAATTGTAATGACAATGCAAACAAACCAATACATTCCTCTAAGTTTTATAATAGCAATTTTACCAACTCTTCATCAAAAAAAGACCGCATATTACCTCATAAATGTGAAAAAAAAATTTTGTTGCATGTGGACAAAAAACTACATAAGAATAAACTTTGTGGAAAGAACTTTATCCAGTCATCTGATTTAACAAGGCATCTTTTGATTCCTGAAGGTAAAAATTCCTATAAATGTGATGTTTGTGGGGAGAACTTTGTCAATACATCTAATTTACAGAAACATCTTTTCATTCATGAGGATAAGAGGCCATATATATGTGAAGTTTGTGGTAAGAGCCTTGCCAATGCATCTAATTTAAAGAAACATCTTTTCATTCATGAAGACAAGAGGCCATATATGTGTGAAGTTTGTGGGAAGGGCTTTACTGTTGTAACTAAAATGAGAAATCATCTTTTAATTCATCATGGTAAAACTTCACATAAATGTGAAGTTTGTAGGAAGAGCTTTAGCTATGAATCTGAATTAAAAGATCATCATTTGATTCACGAGGGTAAGAAGCCACATAAATGTGAAGTTTGTGCAAAGAGCTTTGCAAATGCATGTAATTTAAAGGAACATCTTTTGGTTCATGAGAATAAAAGGCCATATATATGTGAAGTTTGTGGGAAGGGTTTCACTGTTGTAACCAAAATGAGAAATCATCTTTCAATTCATGAAGGTAAAATCCCACATAAATGTGAAGTTTGTCAAAAGAGCTTTTTCTATGCATCTGAATTAAAATACCATCATTTGATTCATGAGGGTAAGAAGTTACATAAATGTGAAGTTTGTGGGAAAAGTTTTACCTATGCATCTGATTTAAAGAAACATCTTTTTATTCATGAGGTCAAGAAGCCACATATATGTAAAGTTTGTGGGAAGGGCTTCATTCATATGACTAAAATGAGAAATCATCTTTTAATTCATGAGGGTAAAAGCCCGCATAAATGTGAAGTTTGTGGGAAGAGCTTTACCTGTGCATCTGAATTAAAATATCACCATTTGATTCACGAAGGTAAGAAGCCACATAAATGTGAAGTTTGTGGGAAGAGTTATATCTATGCATCTGATTTAAAGAAACATCATTTAATTCATGAGGATAAGAAGCCACATATATGTAAAGTTTGTGGGAAGGCTTTCACTCATGGATATAAAATGAGAAATCATCTTTTGATTCACGAGGGTAAAAGCCCACATAAATGTGAAGTTTGTGGGAAGAGCTTTACCTGTGCATCTCAATTAAGGAATCATCATTTGATTCATGAGGGTAAGAAGCCACATAAATGTGAAATTTGTGGGAAATGCTTTACTCAGTTATCTAACTTGAAAGAACACTTTTTAATTCATGAAGGAAAGAAGTCTCGTAAATGTGGGTTTTGTGGAAAATGCTTTACCAAAGCATCTACTTTGTGTGGTCATCTCTTGACTCATAAAGCAGAGAAATCACATAAATGTAAAGTATGTGAGAAGAGCTTTAACAGGGCATCTAATATGAGGAAACATCTTTTGACTCATAAATGAAATGCTATTTGAAAAACTGTTCTGTCATCTCTAAGTACCTAATTAGTGCTCTATGTATTTGAATTAGAGTAAAAAATTTGTTATATCAGCTATAATTAGCATAAATATTAAATAATTAGGGCAATAATCTCTTCTGAGTCAGAATATTAGAACACTCATTATGGTTTCATAAAAATGTTCATATTTACCACCAAAAATGATCCGTAGTAGTTCTAGTTCCGTTTGGCTAGACTGCCGAATAATTTTAATATTAATTCAAATTATTCGGCAGTCTAGCCAAACGGAACAAGAACTATAATGGATCATTTTTGGTGGTAAATATGAACATTTTTGTGAAACCATAAAGAGTGTTCTAATATTCTGACTCAAAAGAGATTATTAGTATGTGTTTCACTGTGTTGATTCCAGATTTGAATTAATATTGTAATTAGGGCAACTTATTTCATAGGACTGAATTTTATTAGAAAATCTTTGACAAAATGTTTATTTTGCATATAAGTTCAAACCTTTTTAATGATGATTCAGATGCATACTTGAGTGATGTAGGTATATTTCATGCACAGCTTCAATGTTACTTGAATAGGAAGTGATTATACCAAGGGTGCGAAAAAAATGTATACACACTTTCACAGCAGATATCTATTTAATATATTTCAAAGTTGGACTGAAAAACAACAGTAATGTGTAGTATGATGTTCTGTGTACAAATGTGACTCTCATACATTATGATAGCATTGCTACATGACAGGTAAATCAACAATGAACAAATGAAGCCGAAATTATTGTATGATGTTCTGTAAACAGATGTGACTGATATTATGTTACACTAGCATTGCTACAACAAAATGAAGCCAAAATTTTCGTTTGAATGGCTGAAAGCAATTTTGAAGTGATATTGGAAAACGAAGTATATTGTTGAAGTTCAAAGGCAATGGAGACGTGTGTACAGAACAGAACCGCCAACACAAGTAACAGTTGCATGTATTTAAGACTGAGACTCATGGTACTGTATATTGTAGGAAACCAGCTACACCGGCAGCACTTTGGGAAGAAATTGAAACGGCATGTGCTGCAGTCACTGAGGACACTTTTGCAAACTTTGCTCAATCAGTAGTTCAACTTACTCAGAAGTGTATCAATGCAGATTGTGGGCATTTTGAGCAACAGTTGTAACTGTAAAAGTCTAAGATTTAGTACTCATTATTTTCTGTTTGTGTGAATTAAGTTTCATTTTGTTAATACAGTTTTTCTTTGCTTGAAATATATATACATTTTTTGGCACCTCTGTTTATTTTTGTCTCTGTTTAGCAATAGGATCATGATTTTGGATCATTTTTATTTTCCTTTTAAGACTAGATCCTTAGATTTAAATCTATATGATATTTTCTGGATATTTTTAAAAGAGGTAATATAAAACAAAGATCTCAAAACCTCATTAAAATGAAAAAGTGGTGGCATTCTATTGCGCCAGCAGATGTATGTTACAGAATCATCAGGAACTATCAGCAAGCAAGTTGTCATTAGAGCACTTTCTCTCTCTCTTCCAAGTAGTAGTGTATATTTACTAAAATTTTAATTACCACTCAGTTTAAAATATTTTAAAATGTAAATGCATGAAATATTTTTCTACTATACTGTTAGTTTAACAAACCATATTTTGAATTCTAATGGAAATTGATTCTGTATTTCATGCTTACATGTCAATTTTATGAGTGACAGTGCTTAATATTCATAATGAATGTATTATACATTCATTCCAAGCATTAGATATTTATTGTATGAGCTAGTTTGGAGAAACAAATGTACAGTTATCTATTTCAATGGTGGCAGTGATACTAGTTTTATCCAAACATGCAGCTTGTTAATTATAGGAGACTGAGAGGCATTATAAAATTTTAAATTATTGTAAAAAAAAAAATAATGTGAATATATCTTTGCCCATTTTCAGAAAACCAATTAGTATACTTTTCATATGATCTTATGCTTATAATAACATTAAAGTCAAACATTGTTCTAAAAATTTTAGTTTCAAGTACAGAACAGAATGTAGTGCAGTTAGTGATTCAGGGCAAATGGATAATAGTACTCAAGCAAAATTATGATAATTGATAAAGGCTTTAGAAGCTCATCCATGAGGACATTAGAGCTTGATAATATGAATGTATGGGTGATTACATTGTCTTCATGAAGTACATTGCTCCACAGTCTCATCTCATTTTTGAACACTGACATGAATAGGGGGTTAAACACCATTAGGCATTGACTGAGGCAATCATCGAGTTATAATACCTCTTAATATAAGTAAAAATAATAAATACCTTATTGATATGGTAAGACCATATTATGGGCTCCCTTTGTAGTATTCTGAACCACTTACTTTATTCAGGAAAACTTATTTTCCACCTATTTTATTTTGTAAAAAGGGTTTTAGTATTTTTGTTTATGGTAAACTATTTAATTAATAATATATGAGGAATATTTTTTCAACCTCTGATCCAGCTCTTATAAGTGAACAGCCAAGTTGTAGGAGGTGCATCTGTGCACTGTACTGTGCAATTTGCAGCTACTATAAAGTCTGCCACTACTGAACAGGGTTGCCAGATTGATTTGACAAAAAATAGTGGAAGTTGCTTGAAAGTAACAAAAATAGAGAAAATATAGCCCAATACACTTACATGCTTTGTACATAAATACATTATGAATTTTTATAATTAATGGATTTGATGTACTATATTATTTGAAAATTAATTATATAATACATACAGTGCCTTAAATATTAAAAAAAAATACTTTTTTTGTCTTATTCTTGTATAAAGCAATTGTGAAAAAAGATTTGCTATGTAAAGTTTGAAGGGTTAAGCAGTTGAAATGAGTAGAATTGAGATGCTGCAGTGTATAATATTTATCAAATAGTAAATGCAACAGTGTGTTGAACCTTAGCTGTAATTGCCTGCACACTATTATATGCTCTCTCGCTAACCCCGACAGTGTCAGGTTAAATCCAATTCTCATTCATTCATTGTTGGAGCTAGGTGGGTGGCAGGCAATATTCCAGTATACAGTGAGTCAAATGCTCCAAAATATACCTATTAAATTCACCATTGTTAATGTCATTCCTTAAAATATTTTTCCTACTTTTAAATTTCTGAGGACAAAAATTTTGTGTATCCCAAAAGGTCCCAAGTAACCCACTGGTAAAATTTAATAGCCAAACCAAGTTATAAGTAGCCCCAACACTTAACTTTTCGCCCAATCTGGTAATCCTGCTACCGAGTTCAACGCATCAGTTGCAGCTGTTGGCCCCTTAATATGGCCGCACGATTGATTCTCCCTCCAAGTGCAAATTGCTCAATGTCATTCGTTTTCTACAGGAAGAAGGGAATAACGTAGTAGAAAAGCAACCCATAATCAGCCGCGTTTACGATGCAAGCTGTAACAGTGATGGTGTTGTGTACGGTGCAGAAAATTTGAAGAAGACGAGAACTAAGGTTTGTCACCTTGTTCAACGAGATGAAAGTGGCTCGAGATATATAATATATATTGGGAATAGGCACCGTTGGCGACCATGGGAGAATGAACCCATTTGGCTTGTTGCAGTCTCGAAACGGATTTGTAAAGTTGCCAGAGGAGAAGATATGTATCATATGTTTCCTGGTACAAGTCTGAACTTTCATAATGAAAGTTGTTTTTTAAATAGGCAACGACACTGAAAGTTAGCTAAAGCCATCGGTACAGAATGTATTCAACATGTGTACCATCATGTGCCACACATTATTCACAATATTTCTTTAAATAATTGAACAACTTCATCTGTCTTGAAAACTGATTCTTTCAACATACCCCATATGTAGTATCAGGGGTTGTGAGATCTGGGGAGTGGGCAGGATACGGGAATGAAGTTTCACAAGAAATTGGGGGATCTCTAAAATGTCGTTGCAGAAGAGCAAGTGACTCCCCTATAGTGTGGACTGTTGCTCCTTCTTGCTGCATTCGTTGTCTTTAAAGGGGTACGTTTCTGGGGAGACAAAAAAAAAAAAAAAAAAAAAAAAAAAAAGGCGAAAACCCCGCACGAGTGGGTATTCATGAGGCCTCTGTAGTGCTCCAGGTTTACTATTTGCGGATTCTGTGCAGCATCCTTAAACGAAATAAGGCCCAATATTCTATGACCGAAACAGCGCACCGAATCGTAACCCACGCATGTGCAGTGGTTTCTGTATAACTACATCAGGTCTTTAAAACCCTAAAAAAGGAGTTGTTTGTATGTTGATTTAGTCAACCAAGTGAATGGTGCAGAAGAAATCTGGATCCTCATGTCATAGACAACGCTCACCTACAATACTTCAATCGGGCTCACTCGTCCCTTCCTGCTAGGCGCTGATAATCCACCTAGTTCCAGCTAATAGATGTTTATAATCATAATCAACGCCCAAATCAAGTTTCAGTTATGTCCGTCGTAGACTACGTTTCGGCGACTCTAATATCTAAGGGGAAAGTAATCTCTGATTCTCATTTGTGTTCTTGGGCGAACTGTTGTCCCCTTTCGTTGACATAGCACTGACCCCATATAACGGAACTTGCTAATGACAACTAATGCTTTGTTATATGGTACCGCCTTATTAAATTCCTCCTCGTACTATTCTTAAATATGTAGCAAACTCGATTCACTCTGATGTCCTACTCCGTCTGTCGTGAGAACCATTATTACAGAACTCAACACAAAACGGAACTCACAATGAGTCAACATTGTATACAATACAATAAATAAACACTCATTGCTATGGAAACTTGGACAGCAAATGATCGCTAATTTCAGTGTCGTTTGTTTTGCAGCACACTGTAAATGCAGCCTTTCGCTAAACTGCTTGCATATTCCATCATGACTAGAACTCTGCCTGCCGCTGGCTACTAAAAAATTTATGAAACTAGTATTCCGCATCGGCATCTTTATAAAGGATGGCGAAGAAATGGAAGTTCACGTGTCTATTAATGTAGACCCTTTACTGGACATCGATGATCTGGACATAGGCGACTTTTTTTTGTAGAAAACCAAAAGACAACAAACACTCACGACAGTGGCTGTATTCGGTTTGTCATTCATCAAAATTAGACGAAGGTTTATGGTGGCACTATGTCAATCCAACAAGATGTGACGCCGACGGACCGACGCCCAGGATGAGCTATTGGTGTTGCTAAACAGATGAGAAACACTGGTGGGATGCATTGCACTTCAACACATCTATGAAAAGGGGCAAAAGACTAACTTCCGGCGTCATGAAGTGAGACGGTGGCTATTACGTCATCCTTTGGGTAACTGCAAAACCTTCACTTACCCGAATTAACTGCTTTGCATGCAAAAAAAAAAAAAAATGATATTGAAACTGAGGAATATATCAATTTGTATTATCATTCCTGAAATAAATTTAAAACAATTAAAAATTGAACGCATTTAAAAAAAAACTACAAGTTTTTATGATAAATGCCTAAAAGAAGTTCGGGCAAGTGTAGCACATTGGCAATGTCCACACCCCTAACGTGCTTAAAATTTTAAAAAGCCGAAGTGTAAGCATCTCATCGTTTATGCCGATTTCGAAGCAATTTATTAACAAAGACAATCAAGAACACGTGACATCCGGTTATTGTGGGATGGTAATGGCATTCACGTGTATCAAATAATTCAAAACCGTTCTCGGTTACAACGATATCGCATCAGATTTCGTTAATGGTGTAACCGATTGATCTAGGCTCACGGCCTTCAAACTTTGAACTGTAAATTTTCCGGTGGTTCAATAATTGACGACAATCCACGTGTCGAATATCGAAAAGTGCATAAATGGCTAACAATGCTACTATCATGTACGATTCTGAATTATTTCATTTCGGTATTGACGGAGAGACAGACTTATATTTTAGATATGTGCCATTACTTGTTCTCAAAATTGACATCGACAATTAAGCATTTCAATTATTCACCTGTGAACGTCGATGGGAAAGCCCCGTTTCCTTGTGTTTGATTCTGAAGACAAGTTGTCTTCCGATTTTCCCATGGACAATGTGATGTGATATTCTCATTGAAGAAACCAGCTACAGGATAAAAATGCTGCACATGAACGACGAAAATTTCCTACATAATTACTGAAATTGAATGTGCAGCTTCTAGCCTACGTTTTGAACTTTTCCATGCAAACGCATTTAGAGCGTGTGATGTGGAACATTCCGAGGGCGTTCCAAGTTATCACTGTGTAATAGTGTAATATTGCAATGTTTCAGGTCATACGCGATGCGAATTTGAACACATTATTTCAGAAACTAATCAGAGGAGGAATATTTCAATACTCATGCGACCTGCGGAAGTTATTAACACGAAACGATATTTTATCTTGTATCTAGATCTGAACTGGCTATATGCTTATGCAATGACTAAGAATTAGCCCATAAAACTGTTGACGGTAATGCACCACTTACCCGAAAGCTGGTTTCACTGTACCTCATAAAAGGAGCTCCATTACAATTTCGCGCTGCATGACATTTATCATCAATTTCTGCCTGCCACAAGAAGTTCGATGGTTAGAATGGTGGTACATAATGTGTGTATGGCTTGTTACACATATTCGCGTGTTTACAAAATACGTCAGCGAAACATGGAAAATATGCAAACTTACGGTGACAATGAATCTCTGTCGGCCACAATGATGAATAATATTTATCGTAAAACTTTGAAGAACACGTTTAAATACAGGAAATTTACAGTACGAAAAACAACGGAAATAGAACCATATGGATACAGCACGCCACTCTCTATTTTAGTTTCGACTTCAGACGCATCAATTTTCTTGATTTAGTCTAAATGTTTACACTTGGAAATACCTTTTTCATCAATGCTCCATACACTGTTAACCCCGGTAAAACAACAACGAACCTACTTAAACCGAAATTATCGCAAGCAAGCTAAGCTAATAATTTAATACGACTTTAGCTAAAATAACAAAGTATGCTTCGAAATCGGCATAAACGATGAGATGCTTACACTTCGGCTTTTTAAAATTTTAAGCACGTTAGGGGTGTGGACATTGCCAATGTGCTACACTTGCCCGAACTTCTTTTAGGCATTTATCATAAAAACTTCTAGTTTCAATATCTTTTTTTTTTTTTTTTTTTTTTTTTTTTTTTTTTTTTTTTTTTTTTTTTGCATGCAAAGCAGTTAATTCGGGTAAGGTGAAGGTTTTGCAGTTACCCAAAGGATGACGTAATAGCCACCGTCTCACTTCATGAAGCCGGAAGTTAGTCTTTTGCCCCTTTTCATAGATGTGTTGAAGTGCAATGCATCCCACCAGTGTTTCTCATCTGTTTAGCAACACCAACAGCTCATCCTGGGCGTCGGTCTCGTCCATGTCCGAGGTGTTTTGGTCCGTCGGCGTCACATCTTGGATTGACAATTAAAAAGTTGAACGCATTTTTTGTATTCTCGTTAGCTTAGAGTACCAACACTTGTACACCTGGCACGTAGTGCATTAGTAGTATTGGGGAGTTCGCTGAAACAAAATTGATATATTCCTCAGTTAGCTTAGAGTACCAACACTTGTGCACCTGGCACGTAGTGCATTAATAGTATTGGGGAGTTCGGTTCGCTGAAACGAAGAATAATGCTTTAATGATATGGCTTCTTCGGCGGTTTCCGTGCCAAATTAATGTAACTCAAGCTTTCGGTATCTGGAGCTTTGTGTTCTTCATCAGGAAATATTTTCCTCTATTATTAACAAATGCATATGTCAAATTAATGAAACTAAAGCTTCCGGTATCTGCAGCTCTGTGGTCTTTATCAGGAAATATTTTTCTCTATTATTAACAAAAGCATATAGATTACAGTCCATAGGTTTCAAAATTACCGCCAAAAGTGGGTTTTTGTGGAGTAAACCTGTTTGCAGCGATGAAATACGAGTGACTGTAAATGCACATGTTGAGAATTGGTGCACTGGTTTGTTACCAGTATCACGACTAATTACCACAGTATTACTGTATCGCATTGCAAGTACGTGGAATAACTTGTCTTGTTTATTGCACTAAGTTAGTTTTTCGGCGAAAATTCACTATATGCATACTACAAGTAGAACTTACTCAGAATACCTTTTCGTGAGTACAAACCAAATAAATACAACAGTGGGGGATTATGGATTTCCTAATCAATTCAGCCTAGACCCTGTAGTGAATCATAGAAACAGGACTCAGTGACTTAATGCCATTCGCATTAGCCTGACGGCCTCCTTTCACCCTTTTTTCGTAAGCACAAATCAATAAAATATGATGGACAAAAATAGAACTCCAAATCAATTCATAGACACACACACCAAGCTCAAGTAAATCCTAGAAACCGATGGACCCAGTGGTTCACAATTTTGGTAATATCTAACCTACTTTCCTGTTATATTACATAAGTTTAAAACTAGTTAACATACACGGAAAGGACGTTTGAAAGTAGGATGCATATATTGAAGTTTTAGTAAGTTCCTAGAGCTTTGCATTAGTTCGCAAAACTGTCATAAATACTTAAGAACATAAATGTGTCTTTTACAATGATTATAATACTCTACATTCTTCTACACATATGGAAATCAGTATATATGTATATACATACATATAATTTAGTTCCTGGAGCATTCCACAAGTTCACGAAGCATTCACAGAGACCTATGAACACTGAAATTGTCATATACATTTACCAAGTAGTACACATTCTACAAAAATATTGTATACATCTGCATAAATGGTTACAATAAAAATGAAAAAGCAACACTTACAACAACTCAGTTAAAACATAAAACTAGAGAAGCGAAAACAAATCACTCACTTATACAAATTTTACTATATATCTATTTACATATACATTGATATAAAATAATAATTATTTTTTTTTAAATCATTATGTTATCTCTCATATATTCATTTACAGAAAAATAGGCCTTTTTACACAAATATTTTCTAAGAGCAGATTGGAAGGATTTAATGTTGTTTTTTAAGGTTTTTAGACTAGCACTTTATATTAAAATGCATTCGTAATAAATTCATTGTTGATGGCAAGAAAGTGTTGAAACTGGTCTATATAGATTAGCATTTGTCTGGTATTCTAGTCATGTACATATTTTGATTTTGTAAAAATTTTCGTTATTTCCTGTATAATATATCATAATGGATAATACATATATTAATTATACTACTCTTCGAAACATAGGACTTACAAGTGTGACTTTCTCTTATTGTTTTATCCTTTTCTGCTTTTGTAATTACTGTTAATTTGTTACATTGTTAATAGTGTTATTTTATTTTTCTTTTATATTACATATATATAACTCACACGAAAGAGTTAAAATTTCAAATTCCCTTAAGAGGTTTATGAATGAGTGTCTGATATGTGTACCAGTGATTATTTGTATGACTTTTTTCTTTAACAGGAAGATATCCTCACTTTTAACTCAGTTTCCCCTCAGTTTCTATGGCTATAGAAGAACTCTATTAGTACGAAATATAGCGATTACAAGTGTATCTTTCTCTTAGGATTTTATCCTTTTCTGCTTTTATAATTAATGTTAATTTGTTACATTGTTAATAATGTTACTTTATTTTTATTTTTCTTTTATGTTATATATATATATAATTCACATGAAAGAATTAAAATTTTAAATTCCCTTAAGAGATTTTTGAATGAGTGCGTGATATGTGTACCTGTGATTATTTGTATGGCTTTTTTCTTTAACAGGAAGATATCCTCACTTTTAACTCAGTTTCCCCAAAATATAAGACAATATTTCATTATTGAATGGAAATAGGCACAATAAACTATTTTTAAGGTCTTAATTGAATCCAACATTAATACATGTATGGCATATGGCACTGCTAAGTTTAGGTATGATAAGATCGATGTGATCTTTCTAATTCAGATAGTTATCAATTATTAAACCAAGGAATTTAAAAACTGTGGTTTGTAGAAGAACACTGTTATAGTATCCTATTCATAATAGTTGATTTGGAGATCTGTGAGTGATGAATTTTGTAATATTTATTTTAAATAGATTTAAAGGCAATTTAATTAGTTTGAACCATTTAGAAAAGAACTGAGAACTACATTTAATTTAATAGACACTATCATTAAGACTCTTTCCATTTATCAATATGCTCATGCCATCTGCAAATATAACAGTATTTCCTACTTCTTGGACAGATAAAGAGAGATGATTTATATACATCAGACCAAAAAAGAGGGCCCAGAACAGATTCTTGATTCACTTCCATGTTTAATCACTCCCCACTCTGATGCATTGTTTTTATTTTTAAGGTGAAATTTATTACTACTCTTTGTTTCCATTTGTCAAGGTAGAATAAAAACCACCTTAAATGTTTGTTTTTTTATTTCATAGAAAGCTAATTTATCTTTCAGATTTCATGATTGACCAGACAAAAGCCTTTGCTAAATAACAAATTATTCCTCCTACTATGTGGCCTTCATTGGAAAATATTTTTCTCTATTATTAACAACCACATATAGATTACAGTATATATGTTTCAAAATTCCCACCATGAAAGAGTACACTATTTCTTTCGACCTTTCCATTATCTTCTTGTCCCTAATGTACATTTTTGCATCTTTATCCTTTATAAACTACAAAGGGCAATCCTGCTTCCACATATTTTTCAACACCTTGTAGAGAAGTTTCTGACTTTCAGCTGAAGATGTCTTCATGAGTCAAAAATCTTTACCTTTGGTATTTTTTCCTTACCAATATTTCTCGCGTATGTTCTTTATATGCCTTGTAATGATCCTGTAAATGGCTAAGTAAACTCTTCACAGCTTCTTCTTCAGCTGTACTTCCTTCTTCACTTCCTCTGTCCACTATCAGGTGATCTTTGCCATTCCTAACTTGCAAAAACCATGTACATTTTTTGCTGCTTCAAGGATAATCTTTTTAAAGAAGTTTTGTAGAAATGCACTGTTAAAATTTCCTTAAATTAGAGAAATTGACGATCTGTAAGTGATGTATTTCATACTGTTTGTCTTATATAGATTTAGTGGCAATTTGTTTGCTTTAAATCATAACATACAAGAAGTTCAGAACTAGTTACCTATATAGAAGTTTCACCCGGTATTATCTGCATCTTTGATAGATAAAGAGAGATCATTTATATACATCAGAAAAAGAAGAGAGCCCAGAACAGATCCTTGAGGCACTCTCTGTTTAATTATTTTGCTCTCAGAGGTATTGTTTTTATTTTTAAAAGAACATTTTATATCTACATTTTGTTTCCTTATGTCAACATAGGATATAAACTATTTTCATTAAATAATATAGTGAACTTTTAGTAACAGTGATGTGAAATATTAACATTTAAAAAGTTGAGTCAATATAACTTTTTTAAATGTTAACTTTTTGATGTTTCTTCCATTTTAATATAAGTATTATTATCACTATTCCAAAAAAATATAAAATCCAACTTGTTTATGTTAATTTTAAAAGTAATTTTTTTTTCATTTTGGGGGAAGTTTAAAACAAAATTGCACACTGATGACATAATAATTGGTGCTGGGATTCAAGAGCTAAGAATTTAAACACATAAGTCATGTTTAGTTTAACAAACTTCTTTTGATAATAAGCAAATAAAACAGTGTTAGCACTCAAGCACCAGTATTTGTTTGCATTGAAATTATGAATATGAAGTTTTTTTCATAATAATTTAGGTGATAATTTGCTGAATCATGCAGATCATCTGTATAATAGTGTCACTCATTTTAATGTATTCATACACATTTGCTGATTATGTTAATATTTTTGTTGTAATTTGTACTGCACCTCCTCTTGATATGTGTAGTATGTCATGTCAGTTCACATAGCTGACAAGAACTGTGATGGTAAAGTTATACTTTTTTTATCACAGATCTGCGTGTAAGCAAAATCTTCTTTCAATCCCATATGCAGTTATCACACAGTCTAGCTTCATATTAAACTTGCCCACCTCTCAGCATGGCAATGTCGTTTTAATAATATGCCCTTATATGTCCCATTTTGTAACAACAGTAAAACGATAGAATTTATTATGTAAGTGTTTCAATTTTTCTTTTGCATCTCCCTTCTTTATCCTTTCTGAATGAAAGAGCACATGTAGGAGGAATATTTTGTGACTTAGCAAAGGTTTTTGATTGTATTAGTCATGAAATTTTGATACAAAATTAGCTTTCTATGGAATAAAAAACCAACATTTAAAATTGTTTATATCCTACCTTGACAAAAGGAAACAAAAAGTAGTCATAAATTGTCCCTTTAAAAATAAAAACAATGCATCAGAGTGGGTAATGATTAACCATGGAGTGCCTCCTGGATCTATTTTGGGCCCTCTTCTTTTTCTGATGTATATGTATATATGATCTGACCTTATCTATCCAAGATTAGGAAATGTGTTCTATTTGCAAATGATACAAGCATGTTGATAAATGGAAAGAGCCTTAATGATTCAACCATTAAATTAAATCTGGTTCTGAGTTCATTGTGTGTGTGGTTCAAAGCAAACAATTGCCTCTAAATCTAGATAAAATAAACGTTAATGAAATTAACCACTTACAGATCTCCAGATCCACAATTACAGATAGGAAATTATAGCAGTGTACTTCTACAAACCAAATATAATAAATTCCTTGGTTTAATAGTTGATAAACGTCTGAAATGGAAAGATTACATTGATCTTATCATACCTAAACCTAGGAGTGCATGCTATGTAATACATGCATTAGTAATGTTAGAGTCTAAACTAAGACTTTAAAGCTAAATTATTATGCCTATTTCAACTTAACAATGAAGTATGGTCACATATTTTGGGAAAATTCAGTTAAAAGTAAATGTGTCTTCCTATTACAGAAAAAGTCATATGAAAAATCACTACTATACATAGCAGACATTCATGCAGAAACCTTTTTAGGCAATTTGAAATTTTAACTCTTCCTTGTCAATGTATTTTATCCCTCATGAACTTTCATATAAGAAATAAAGAAAAATTTGTTCAAAATCAAAATATACATGACAAGAATAATAGACAAAAAGCAAATCTACATTGACCGGCTTCAACACTTTCCTGCCATCAAAAAGGCATTTATTATGAATGCATTTTAGTACAAAATGCTCTTCCTCTACCCTAAAAGCCTTAATAAACAATGATAATTCCTTTAAATCTGCTGTTAGAAAATACCTATGTTAAAAGGTCTACTATTCTGTAAGGAATGTATGAGTGACAATATTATACTGAGTTAAAAACACTGCAATGATTTATATCAATGTATATATAAATATGTATATAATAAAATTTGTATGATTAAGTGACTTGTCTGTTTTTGTTGTTTGGTTGAGTTATTCTAGGTGTTCTTTTTCATTTTTATTGTAATTATTTATGTAGATGTAGACAAATTTTTTGTAAATGTAGATTGATTACTACTTTGTAATTGTAATTGCCAAGTTCAATGTTCGAAGGTCTCTGTGACTGCTTCACAAAATCACTGAATGCTCCAGGAACTAAACAAAACTAAACTAAACTAAACTGATCCTATCCAAACTATGCATTTATTTAGGCAATCCCGGTACAGTGAAATATTTTCATGTATTTTTGTGTTTAAATATGACTTTTCCATTTTATGCAATCTGTCATGGGATTCATATCTAATCTAGCAATAAATTGTTGGACAAACAAATAAATATGCAGCTAGATTATCTATAAGTGTTTATGGTAAACTGATCCTGGAGCTACTGAAATTTTAGTAAAACAGTTGTGCACATATAGATATTTATCTATTTTGCACATTTTCATTATTAACATTATTAACATATTAACATAGATATTTATCTATTTTGCACATTTTCATTATTAACATTTAAATCAGACCCATTTCTTTACCCAGCAAGTTCTTAAGTGTTTATATAATGGGTGCCATGTTCTAGCTTATAAGTATTTGAAATTCACATGCTTGTTATTTTGTAAGATACATTGAATTAAGAGGAAGAAATATGATCTAATATTCTGCCTTCATATTATTTATTCAGAATTCTTCTACTGTGCAATTAATGAAAATGTAGTAGCCAGAAGTAATTATATGCCTCTGCTCATTTCTTGCACTATTTAATAATATATAAAGGTTCTCAAGAAATATGTTAATAATAATATCCAAAGACCTGTGCATGTGAGCAAGAAATATAAGACTAGAACATCTGACCTCTGTTATAACATACTCAAAATGTTTGTTAAGATTTGGAAAATGAATTTAATTTGTATGATCTGATTAACTGCTCATTGCTTCCTGAATTGCAAATGCCAGTTGGCAGTGAAAGGTTTGGGGAAAAAAGGCAACTATATAGATCATCAAATCCAAGTAGGAGATGCATTTGGCTTGTTTCATTTGGTGTGTGCATTGAGCAAGTGGTGGTGGTGGTGGTGGTGGTGGTGGTTCCAAATCCATCAAAAGCGTATCAACATGATGAATGCAGTTTTTGACAGTGAATGGCTATCAGTTCAGTGAAATAATCATTGCATGAATGCTGTGTATGGTGATAAATGTATAATAAAGACAACTAAGATGGATTGAGCACACATGTTTAGGACAGGATGATAGCAAATTGCTGATCTTCTATGCCTTGTGAAGAAGAATTTATTGTATGAAAAATCTGTTTGCAATGAGTTCTGTGAATGCTGGCTTGAGATCTGCATCATCTTGGTTGGTACACTGAAGATGGTTATAACTTCCTCCTGTGCATGGTGTCTACCCATCACCTTGCAATTTTCATATGTATGAACCTCTTGTGAACAAATGTTTCCACAAGGATGATAAAGTCAAGGCAGAAGTGTTTTATTGGTTTGTTCTTATGTATAGCACAGCTCAAAGATGGTTTAAAATGTTCAAAGAGGGAGTGTAATCAATTTCAAAGGAAGGTATCCTAGCACCCCAGTATGTGCCCTAAGGGAAGAAAACATTAACACAGCTGCTGTTATTGTGAGAGAGGATTATCAAACAACATTAAGAACCCTTTGAGAAATTCTGAAAATTTCAATGGAGTTGCACATAGATGTGTTTGTGCATAGTGGATTCCAAGACTGCTGATTCCTAAACAAAAAAAGAAACATTTGAATGAGGGTCACATTCAGTTGAAGATGATGTTACAGGAAGATGCAGAGTTTTCTTCAAAGGTAATTACAGTGGATGAAACTTGCCTACATTATTTTGATCCTGAGTTCAAGCAACAAAGCTCTGAGTGGAGATCTCCATCATTGCCAACATCAAAAATAGTAGGTTCTTGCTTCTGCTGGAAAAGTTTTGATCATGTCATTTTTCAATATTCAAGGAAGGGCCCACCAATGTTGTGTTTGCACACATAACTGTAACCAATAGTTCAGAGATGTCCTGGAAACTGTGCAAGGCCAAATTTCCATGCATCAAGCTGAATGCTACACCACAATAGGTGACACATTGCAATATCTCACAAAAAATCAATGTGGAGTGTGCCCCTTGCCCTTCCAATCATCTCAATTTAGCTTTGTGGCATTTTATTTTTTAACCAAATTGAAAAAATATTTTAATGGAAGGCTTTTCCATCATTAGCAGCATGAAGGCTGTGGCGATGATTCTGAAAGACTGGTCATAAAAGGTTTCCAACATGTTTTTGAAGACTGAAAACATTGTAACATATGCATTGCATCCAATAGGGACTTTATGAAAAAGATCATCAAAATTATATGGAAAAGTAAAGTTATAATTTAAATAAAAAATTATAATAGATCTTTATTGAACAACCTTTGTAAATAAAGTATATTGTGGTAGTTTTAAGTAAAGTTTGTTATCTTAAAGCCATTCTTGTAATTGTATATTTTCTATGCTTTAAAATGCTTCAAATAGATAACTGCATATTTTTTTTAGCTATAGTTAATGGACAATGGGCCTTTTAAAGGAATTATTTGCTATTATCAGTATAGTTTATATGTCAATGTTTGCTGGTATTTCATATTCTCATTATTATGCTATATTTTCTTCTTTGCCGTCTTTTGCAGTATTGCAAGATTATAAGTGACTCTGTGAAAATGGATATCAAACTAGAGTTAAAGGAAGAACCAAAGGACTCTGAATGTTTACTTGGGTTGAAACAACCAGAAACTCAAGGGGATAATTTTTATAATGCTGCTCCTGACACAGAGTTAGAGGTAAGCAGCACACAGAAAAGTTTGAAAATATAATGAAAGTACACTTTGTGTACTGTATTGCTAAGAGGATCTATTCAGGCTTTTTTAACACATAAAGTAAATTTTTGGTGCATCATTGTATTTGCGTGATATTGGAATTTCAATGGTAACGTTTGTCCGAAAATTACTTTTTAAATAACTGCTTCCATTTTCCCAAAATTTCAGCTACAGTTTAATTTAATGTTCATAGCCTTTATGCAACATTATCCTCCTTGTGATTACATTAGTCAGCAATAGGTGGGTTTCTTATTTATATAGTGCCTTCATTTTTGCCCATTAATCAGACCAATATGCAATGTATGAGAAATTCTTGACCTTCAATGGACCTGTCATTATCAAATTTAAAATATATTAGCCTAATAGTATGATTAACTATGAAGCATGGGCCAAAAGTACTCCAAGCTTTGTGGTCACCTTTTTGGGACACAAGGGAAGTTCTAAAAGTTCTCGACCTGACTAAAAATGTCATTAATATGCCAATTTGCTAAGATAGTTAAGCATCATCCTTTAAATGGCATGTTGTATAGTTTCAGATGCCTAAGTTTAGTCTCTTGTTTGTGACATTCATGTAAATAGTGTTAAAACTGAATATGAACTGTGATCAAGTACCTTGTTTTGAAGGGTTTAATCACAACAGAAATACAAAAAGAATTATATTCCATATTAAAGGATTATTCCCCTTCACTTTCAGTGGTTAAAAGGACTGATTTGAGGTTGTTTATATGTCCATTCAGGATGGTAAGAGCTTAAGTTATCCCAAAATACTATGACCTATGAGATTGTGAAAAAAATTCACAGTAAATGCCAATTGGCTGACATTGCAAAGAAATTGCAAGTTGGCTGACATTGCAAAGAATTTTAATAGGCCATTATACACAGTTTTCAGTATAAGAAGGCTTTCAGCTTAATGGGTGTCACATTTGTAACAATGGAGCAATAGCTTGTTTTAATGAACATTTTGTAAGAGTGTTTAGACTAGTTTATATGCAATTCCAATAAGTTTCTCCATTTCATAACAGAAGATGAAACATGGATTAATCACAATACACCAGAGATGAAGGAGCAGTCCAAACAGTGGGTGGCAACAGGTGAAAGTAAGTGCATCAAAGCAAAAAAGGTTCCTTTTTCAGGAAAAATCATGGTTATGGTTTTCTGGGATTCTCATGATGTGGTGCTCATAGACTACCTGCAGAAGGGCAGAACCATCACCAGAGAGTATTAGGCTTCACTACGGGGCCAACTGAAGGATGCTATTCAGGCTAAATGTCCACATCTTACAATAAAGCAAGTTCTCTTTCATCAAAATAATATGCCTTCACATACACCTGTGGTATTAATGCAGCAAAACTGTATTACCTTCAGTACCAAGTTCTTCCACATCTGCCATATTCACTGGATTTGTCTCCCAGTGATCACTTTTGTTCCCAAATCTAAAAAAAATGGCTGGGTGGACAAAGATTCACGTCAAACAATAATTTTCAAGCTGAGACAGACCTTATTTTTTACAGATGATCAAATTTTATGTTACTGAGGGTATTAAAAATTTATAAAGCTGTTGGACTAAATGTGTTGATTTACAAGGTGACTATATTCAGGGGGAAAAAAAACCATCTGTCTTATTTCTTGTATTTTCTTGGTCAGGCTGAGAACTTTTACAATGGCGTATGTAAAATTTCTGGAACCAGAAAGCCTTAGAGGTCTCCAGATATGAGGGAAATTTGCAGCTATGGTCAAATAGGCATAGAGTTCAGGTGGATGATTATACTATTTTATCTTTGCTGAATGTAGATACATTGCTTTCATATACAACAAATAGCAATGGGCCTATCACTAAACCATGTAGAAGTACTAATAATCATATAGCAAAGAAACTTTTTTGTTATTTTCCTTACTATCTGTATCCATTCAAATATAAATTTAAAATATCCAGTCTTTTTCCTCTTATCCCATAATTTTGTAGAGCATATTGCAAGAGACAGTCAAAGGCTTTTGACAAATTTATTTATATTCCCATTGCTTTTTTTTTTTTTAATCTTTTTCTAGGTACAATATAATCTTATGCATCAGTGATTGCTTCTATTGTTGAAAATTGTTTCTGAAATCCATTCTGGAAAGGGTCCAGTGCATCAATTTTTTTATAAAAGCTCATTACCAATAGCTAATATTTTTTCACCTCACTAATTCTAATTAATTTTGAATTGTTTTATAGGCTAATAAGAAGTTGATTATAGATTCTGTATTTTCTTTTTCAGTTTCAGATGAAGATAAGTAAATGCAAAATGGATACCAAAATAGAGATTAAAGATGAGCCATTTAATTGCGACACACATTCTATTAATTTGAAATCAGAAATTAAGGAGGAAGATGCCTATGAAGCTGTGTTAAAGCATGAGGTAAATTTAAGAAGCATAATGCGTGCTTAAAAATGTAGCCTATAATTAGAAAACTGTGCCCTTTTTATGTTTATAAGAGAATTAATCATAATGTTCATAAGAAAGAAACCAATATATCATTAACTTGAATATCTGTAAATTTAATGAACAAAATACGTCATATAATTGTGTTTATATAACCACATTATTTTTAATGCTTCTATGATTCCTCCACCTTTTTTTATTGAAGTGATTATTGAGGTAAATCACTGTCCTTGTGCAACATTACATTCTTATATAGACCATTGTCATAAAATTGAACAATGATTTAAATTTAGATAATATGAGTCGTAATTCCCTGGAATGAATTAAAAAAGTGTAGTCTGCAGATGTGTACTATGTGTTGTAGGCTCATCTGACTGTAAGCAGAATATTTCTGTACTTTTGCTTCATATTACAGCAGCCATTCAATTTTGTCGTAATGTATTATATATACAACCCTGTCTTACATAGGTGTTTTCCAATTATATCTGCTGAATCTGGGCGGACATCTTTTACACCAATTTGAAGAAACTTTCATTTTTATATTCATTTATATGCTAATCTAAATGAAAAGGGAACCCTGAATGTAGTGTTATGTTGTCAGACTGTGTGAATGAAGGAGAGTAGGACAGATATGCAAATCAGAATCATCCTAGAGTTTTAACTTTTCATATTAAATAGGCTTCAACCTGTATCACACTAATAATTTAAATAGAGTTTTTAGAGATAATCCTCTGGTATAATAGACCCTTAGCAATGAATAGAGATGCTAAATTCTTAATGAAAAGAAATTTTTAGATTCATAAATATAATGTAATTTAAACATGAAAGTTCATGCATCATATCAGTTTTCTTAATGAGCTGTGAGAAAAAGTTCTTTATGACAATACATTATTATTCAACTTTATCATTACTAGGCTGTTTTGCCAAGGTCCTTGGTATAAATTAATTTTGAAATATGATAAAATAAACAAAGACAGGTTTTCAAATGATCAAGTTTTGGAATCTATTACTGGTCCACAACATCTTGGCATAACTCTCCCAACATTCCTCTCCCTCTCAGTTCTAATGGTTCTGTACCTGAGCCTCTCCAGAAACTTTCAGCCCACCGATGATGTGAATCATAGCGTCAGCAAAAGCTCTGGTTTTTAAAAGAATTTTAAAAGATGACACAGCAAAATAACTGAAAAATGATAAATTTTAATAATAACATCACCCTATAGAATATAGTTAGTCTGGTTTATTCTTGTTAAGCACAAGCAATAAATACTTTCATTATATAAACATATAACTTCTCCATAAACAGGTGTAAACCACTCATTTCAACCAGAACATGCTACAATAAGAAAATGTGTGTCACATATTTCTTTTTCTCAGATATGGACATATATAGATGTCCAAAGTAAAATGGGCCTGAGCAATATGGATTGTATACATATCTAACAATCACTGCAAATCAAATGATTTTTCTACCCATAATTGTTTTTTAATTGTTTTTAAAATTTTTTTTAAATAAATTGTATAAAATAGTTTAACCTTATATTTAAAATTATACACTCTGGGTAACTTATTTACACCCTTCACTTACTATATTTCCCTAAGTTGAAGTAATGTTTTGGGAACCAGTATTCCCATCCTCAGCCATTGACCCAGTGGTTTCTGATGCTCGTGTTGGACCCTTACCTTTAAAAGTTGCATTTTGAATGATATACCTCGAAGCATTGGCAGTAACATAAGGGCACATCTCCGTAGTCACCACATATCATTTTGGTTTCCTTGCATGTGTCCTTTTTGCAGCACACCACACATTTCCGAATTGTATGCAACTTTTTTGCTGTAGACGGTATTATTTTGGGGAAATGTTATTCATCAACTTGAGGGTGGGAGGGGTTTTACACTTTCTTCCTCTTTGTGTACAGGCCTCTGAATTTGGTAGCTTGCAATTAGGCTGCAAGCAGTTGATAAGCCATAATTCATTGTTTTTTGTGGGTTTAGAGCTCTCCAAATTAACAAACAATTCTATATGGTGATATCCAACATGTGAAAAAATAGTATGTTAAACCATTTTACAGTTTTTTGTAAAGAGGGATTGCCTGCTACATCTGATCCACTAAATCAGCACTATCCGTATGCATATGTATTCATGTATAATATCAGACTTTAAAATTTTGTTTTGGTTTTGGCATCTAGCTTTTGTGCATAGTGCATAAAAATGTTGTTACCTCAAGTATGTAAAACTGTAACTACCCTTTTATCATGCCAAGTAATGTTAAATTAAAGGTGAAAGCTGACACTCCTCCACTTCCCTTCTATTAAAGAGTCTGTACATTCATAATCTTTGGCAATCCAATATGATTTGAATGTACTGTTCCAATAGCATTTGTCGTTCTTTTATATAAAACAATAAATAACTTAGGGGAGCTGTACCAGTTTTCTAGATATATAACCCTATGCTGATCAAATACAGGTTCCATGAGGTGCATGACTATGGGGCCAGATCACCCCAAGTCTTTTTCTCCTGTGCTATCAATCCCTTTGCCAGTGTAAATACAGCTGTTGTAGACATACACTAATTTATTTTCATAAAGATCTAAACTTTTAAGGCCTAATCTGTTCCCTTTTGTTTTGATATATTGCTTTAAACTCAAGAAACCCTTCCAGAACATCAAGCTTTCATCAATATTGACCTTTTGATTAGGAATGTAATTTTCTTTGAATTTTGAAATAAGGTTATCAATAATGGGCCTAATTTTGTATAATTTATCACTTATGTTTTTTGTGCTGGTGAAATGCTGCAAGAGCAATATAGATGAAAACCTGTTGTTTGACATGCATCTTCAAAAAAATGGAGTTGCTGACATATCATCTGTAAACAAGTACATATCCAATGTAGGTTTTCCAATAACACCCATGAGAATTATTATGCTGTTGATTGTTTATTTGATTTATTTATGGACGCTCTTTAACAGTTCAGGTCATCAGCATCCCATTCAATTCAAGGCATGAAACGGCTGACAAATTTTGCTCAAAGGCCACTTCTTTCAGGCTTGAGGTTCTTTTTCGTGCCGTAAATGTACAACACGGGACCCACAGCTTTACTTCCCTTCGGAAGGAAGCCATACTTAGGATTTTTATGCCTGAAAAAATCCATCGATCCTGGCCGGGTTTGAACTCATGATCTTGGGTTTACAGGGCAAGTATGGTTATCACTACACCACCAAGACTGACTAGAATAATTATGCAAAGTAACCTGTAAATCTCATTCTGTGCTACATTGGACCACTTCTTTAACCTACTCATATGTCCTAATTTGCCTTTTGAGGTCAGATCTTTGTGCACTGTATGTTCATATACATTTGTTTCAGTAACTATGAGGGCTACTAAATCTGCAGTAAAAAACTTGGTAGAAAATCAATTGGTTGGCATTCACTTATCAGCTGTGTACAAGGGTGTATACCATGTGATCTCACATTTAACTGCATTTCATTCTTCCTTGCTTATTCATAAATTTTCATCTGAATATATTTACACTTTGAAACATTTTTTATTTTGGTATTTGTGTACTTTTTTATATTTTTTTATTATTTTCCATGCAATATTAGTGAGTCCAGATTTAAATTAACTCATTTGTTACAGGAAGAAAAGGAGTTAGACAGAGATTTAATGAAGATAAAAGTTGAAGCATTAAATTTTCCAGCTATTGATGTAGGGTAAGGCTCCTTAAATATTAATCTGCATGCTTTTTTCAACATTCATCTAGCATAACTTAATTTTCAAAGTGGATCATATGTGTAATTTCTGATTTTGTAAAGTAGAATGGCACCTAGTCTTCCCTTTAGTAATAAGATAGTAAAGGCCTTAGAAGATTAGGATAAGAAAACTTGTAACGTATGTTTGATATTGATTTTTCTTAGTTTAGTTATACGAAAATGCTATCAGGAACATTCTCTGTAAACTTTGGAGCAGAGTAGCTGATTTAACCTATTGCCTGATGGCCATTTAAACCCTGCAATGACTGTTCCCAGATACCCAATAAAAAGATCTAGGTATTTAAATGACCTGCAATTTTAATTTCTGCATTCAAGAACAAACCTCCATATTTTGCTTATTTTTAATCGTATTTTAATGAAATTAAAACTGAATTAAGGGACATTAAATGCAGTATGAGCCAACTAGAAAAAGTATTACTGTATTTATTAAAAAAAAAAAAAACTAATTTTGTAGTGTATTTAAACGTCTTTGATTGCAATTTGCAGAGCTAAAAGAGTTCTCTGCTTTTTCTTTTAAACACTACTACCATTCAAAACTCATGTTTAGCATTGAAAGCTATTAGCTCTATGTTCATAGCTGAGCCAGTACACAACACGCAATAAAAATTGTAAGTGAAGAAATGTTTGATGTAATGCAAAGCAGCCACATACACACTTCCTTATCTTTTGTAGAGAGCAGGTTTTTATATACATCCATGTGTGTGGCTTTAGACCAGGTTGAATCATATGATTGCATTTGCATGACATGCTTAGCTTGCTATCCTCAGGTCAGCTATACAATTTGCAGCTGCTGAGATAGATAAATAAATCAACTTGATACTGGAATCTTTCTTGGCACCACATGTTTGGATTCGTTTATTGAGAATATTTTCATTTTAGCTAAATACTAATGGGACAAGGTTTACTTGTAAAGGAATTACAAAGTTGCAAACCTGTTATTCCCAGTTCAAATCATGGCTTCAACTAGTGGTATATCTTACCTCATTTAGAAAGTTTGTTACTGCAGGTATTAGTGCAGACATTATGAAGTTCCAAAAACTATTGCAGCACAAAAAGATCCATTTTCCGAGTATAACCTATGGTATATAGCCTCATACACAGCTCATCACGAGTGATAACCTACCAATTGATTTTTTACCAAGTTTTTTACTGGAGATTTAGTAGCTGTCATAGTTACTGAAACAAATGTTTACGAGTGTAAAGTGCATGAAGATCTGATCTGAAAAGGCAAATTAGGACTTAAAAGTAGGATTCAAAAATGGTCAAATGTAACACAGAATGAGATTTACAGGCTACTTGGCGTAACTATTCTGATGGGTGTTATTCAAAAACCTACATTGGACATGTACCGGTCTATAGATGACATGCTAGCAACTGCATTTTTTGGAAGAGGCATGTCAAACACAGGTTTTCCTCTATATTGCAGTTCATTTCAACAGCATAGGAAATGTAACTGATAAATTGCACAAAAGTAGACCAATTTTTTACTTTCTTATTTCAAAATTAAAAGAAAAGTACATTCCTGGTGATGAGGTCACAGTTGATGAAAGCTTGATGCACTGGAAGGGCCACTTGTGTTAGAAGCAATATATAAAACAAAAAGGGCCAGATTTGGCATAAAAAGTTTTGATCTTTGTGAAAATAATTCAGAGTATGTCCAAATTAGCTTTAAAGTGACTGACAATACAAGAGGGAAAGACTTGTGTTTATCTGGCTCCATATCATGCACCTTATGTAACCTGTGCTTGATTAGAGCAGGACTGTATACATATACAATTGGTACAGCTGCTCCAAGTTATTTTTGTTTTATGTAAAAGAATGACAAATGCCATTGGAACAGTACATTTAAATCATTTTGGATTGCCAAAGTATATGAATATACAGGCTCTAAAGAGAGGGGAAATGAAGGTGCGTCAGCTTCCACTTTTGACTTATTGCTTGGCATGATAAAAGGATAGTTAAAGCTTTATGTAATTGCAGTTCCAAAATTTTGTTGAACAATACAGGAAAAGTAGATGCAAACACCAAAATGGTGATTTTCAAACCTGATATTATACATAAATACAATATGCATATGGATGGTGCTGATTTAGTGGGTCAGGTGTTGCAAGTATATCCCTCTTTAAAAAAACTGTAAAATGGTTTAACATACTATTTTTTCACATGTTGGATATCACCATATACAATTGCTTGGTAATTTGGGGAGCTGTAAACCCAGAAAAAGAAATGATGTAGATGAATTTTTGCTTATCAATTGCTTGCAGTCTAATTGCAAGCTACCAAATTCAGAGGCCTATTCACACAGGAGTTAGAAAATCTAAAACCCCTGCCACCCTCAGATTGATAGAAAGACATTTTCTGAAAGGAATGAGTCTACGAGAAAAAAATTATGTGAATTTTGGAAATGGTATGCCACAAAAGCGGCATACACAGGGAAACCAATATGATTTTTGGTGACTATGGAGATGTGCCCTTATGCCATTTTTCGAGGTGTATCATTTAAAACAAAAACATTTAAAGGTAATGTTGAACTATTTTGTAGAATTTTTTAAAGTTTATTTTATAAATAAATGTTAAAACAATTACAGGTTGAAAATCATTTGATTTGCAGCATTTGTCAGTCGTGTATTCACATCCATATTGCATGGGCCTATTTTACTCTGGATGTCTATATATGTTCATATTAGGGAAGAGGTTAAACCATCTTGTTTAAACCATGGTTAAACCAAATTATATATATAAAAGCATTTTTTTTCTTGTTTTCTTGCTCTTTTTACTATTTGTCAATTCTAACAATGTTGTTTAAACATTTTAACAGTTTATTCAGAGACTTTTACCAATTGTTATGCGAATACCAAGCCATTGTCAATTGTAATACTTCACATCTTTGTTGCGTATTGTGGTTTTCATTTGAGTGATCTGGTTTTGACTGAATGCTGTAATATGGGCTGAAGGAAAACAGACTTAGTTCACTCAGTTTTGCTGAGATACAATATGAGGCATAAAATATATAGAGTCAAGTGCAAGAAATATGGGAATGAGTTAGAAGGCCAAGTAACCAGAATGAAGAATCATATAAAGAAGAAAATATAAAGAGGCTAACAGTAATGATAAAGGTATGATATTCATTTTGATTTATTATTTTAGCACTGATTGCTTGTTATTCATTTTTCTCACAATAAATCTTGAGTTTATAACATTTTACTTCTTTAAATCTTTAATAATTTTCCCTTTGTATCAGGCTATATTTAACTTTTAACAGAGAAATATCTGCCTGAAAAGATATTTTAAACTGTTTTGTAGGAATTATTTTATTTTTATTAGGTCCTACTTAAATTAGTATTTTGAATCTTCTACTCAAATGAAGCAATAAACCCATTACTTTCTGTCAGTAATTGTAACAAAAAAAATTAAGTTCTGCTTTATCATCTTCTAAATATTTTGAACCATAACCATATTTTTTCTTTGCTTTATTTTACCAGACTCTGTCTCTCTTAGAAGCAGCATGGATTATTCCAGAGCATTTTTCAAGCAAGAAAAAGAAAGTGACATCAACTTCATAGTCATTAGATTTGTTTGTTCTGAAAACCACATCTGAAGATAAACATTTGATTTCATTATTTACAGCTTAGTAAAATATTGCCATACAGTTAAGCCTTGTCAGATTAATCACAGTTACATAATATAATCAAGAATAAAAGAGTAAGAGAGAACAGAAAAGAAAAGATAGTTTCATTAGTTCAAATAACAGCATTAGATTTATAAATAGTTTGATATTGTATATGCTACAATATTGCATTTGGCAGTATGGAACACCAGTTTCTCCAGCTGATGCAACAACTGCATTGTGCTTATAATCCCTCCGATAGAAAAGAATTCATTGCTGGACACTGTTTATAAGGAATAAAAAAGAAGATGCTCTTCAGTATTGAACACAAAATACTTGTGTAGGGATAAATGAATGGTTAAATGTCTATAACAAACCAATAATGTACTTAACAGTAACAGAGGATACTGAATGGGCAGGAAATCCACATACATCATAATACCTGACATTTGCAATTTAATAGCATCAAGAAATAGCAAGAAGAATTATTAAAAAGTTTTGTGCATTTGTGATTGTTAATGTAGCAAATATTTCTTGGATATGTACTCGAAAACAGGGAAGTCAGAACCTATAGTTCCAATTTGCAGGTTGTTATGGATATGACTTCACAAACTTTAAAAAGTGACTTCTTGTTTCTCCTTAAGTTTTGCTTTTAGGGCTTGGCCTCTTTATGCCAGATAATGTTTTTTTGTTTGGCCTTTAGCTTGTTCATTTCATCCAGCTTCTGCTAGGCTTGGGATGGGACTTTTAGGTTCTTTTTCATCAGCTGAGATTACATTTCCACCCTCAGAAGAAATAGTACCCAGGTTTGCTCTAAAAGAGCCTCCGTATCTAGGGAAGTGATCACTGTAACTGAGGGCTGAATAGTGTGGTCCTCAGAAATAGATTTCTTTATTATAGCAGTGTCCATAATACTCCTATGAGAAGCTAGGAATTTATAAAGTCCACCCAGAAAGAGTCCTGGATGCCTGGGTAAGGCTTATACTCTGAAGGTCACGTGGTATCTAGAAGCCTCATATAAGACACATTAGCCGGGTGCTGTACAGCTATACATGGGTTGCACTAAACTTTAGTGATGGGTTTCAAAGGGTAAGCACTTCTGTATCTGGTATCTCCCCTGTGACCACTATGTCATGATTAACTTTTCCGGTGATCGCCATTTTCAGTACAGCCCGCAGTATCACAGGTATATGGTAACTCCCCTCCCCCGCGACCAACTTTAAGATTTTGCAGATTCTATAGTCATTATAGTCATTTTTGCATGAACTATGATGTCATCAGACATTTTTAAATCAGATGTAAACCTAAGATTTTTTTTCAGATTTTTAGATAGAGCAGCTTCATTCTTATCCCTCTTCATCTTCGATTGTTTTATATGAATGTAATTTATTAACATTTAGAACAAATATATATTTAAACAAGCATATATTATTAAGACAAATATATTGCTGTCAGAATAACACATGCTTCTGTATAAAACAAATGTGCTTTATAAAAAATGTGAAAAAATTTGTGGATTCTAATTTAAAAAGATCTTAGATGATGTTACAGCTCATGCAGAAAACTTTTACATTTATGAAATACATCTTTTTAGAAATAATATTTTATATGTCTTCATGTTTCTATAAACTACATCTACCTGTAAAACAAACAAATGCACTTCTTTTGAAAAACCAAGTAAATAATTTTGCAAAAGCTGATGTTCTTGTAAACGGTCAATGATTGTTTATATCCTTTTTTGCTCCTTTCTTTCTTAAGGTTTTAAATTTTAGGCAATCTGAGAATTTCTCATCACTTATGAAACAATTTATTAAATATAAAAATAACAAAAAAGATTATGATTTGACTGAGATTTCGATCATAAGGTAGATTGATAAATAGCACAGTATTCTAAATGAACATGCTAGACAAGAAGTTTTTGCAATTAAAGAAGATTTTTTTTTTAAATTTAATAATTGTTGCTTTGATTGCCACTACTTCTTATGAAATCTGAATGTTCTGGACTCAATACTGTAAATGTAAATCTGTAGTCTATAGGAATGATTGAATTTGAATGAATTAATTATGACACAAATGAGCTAGCAGTTCTTAGCACCTTAAAGCTATCTGGCATTCACTTCTCAGGGTAAGAAAAAACACGGAGAAAATCTTACCCAGGCAACTTGATTTGAACAGTATTCAAACTTACACCTAGGTGGCAGTCAAAAGAGGATTTTGTCCATATCATCAAGAGCAATTAAAAACCTACCCACACAGAATGTAATTGCTATTAAGAAGTCTTATAAGAGTGAAAAACTGAGTAATGCAATGCCAGATGTATTTCTATGAAGACAAGTATGAGTTCATCAAAGTTTATCAATTTTAAATTATATGAAAATGTATTAATATAAACCTTGCTTTATATAGTTTGTTGAGATAATTGTATATTAGCTGGCCATAGTATAAAATAATAGGAACAAAAAATAAATAAAACACTTAAAAATTGTGTGTATATTTAAGGGTTTTATCTATTTCTAATTCTTGTTATTTTAGTTACATTGTTCCAAGAATCAAATATAATGACTGTACCTCTATCAAAATATAGAACTCATTATGGAAAAATGCGGATAAGTTATATAGCAAAAACATTTGTTTTACAAAATGATGTTTTTTTTATATGATCTTTGGCACAGTTCTTGTGCTATTGTTTACCTCTTAATGATTTATTGCCTTAAGACAAGGTTGAGCAATGTAGCTCTCTGTTGTTATCTCAAATTACTAATGAAACACTTTGTAGTCATTTCACAGAACCTTGAACTCAATTTTATGAACATCCACTTATTTCAGAAAAGAGTTATATTTTTAAACTTGAAATTTAAGTATAAACTAAAGAATGTTTTTCGTTTAATTTAGCTAGTGAGTATAAAAACAAAATGCAAATGGTAAATTAGTGCATTATTAAAATTATTATGAACTTGAAAAGAATGTAATTTTTAGCTGCTGCTCCTGAAAAACTTGGGGGAGTGACTGAAAAAAGAACAGCATGGAACAGTTCACAATGTCTGTAACAAAATCAGACAATAAAATACTGACATGCCTGGCCAAGCTTGCTAAAGTAGAAATTTATATTTATTCTGCCAGCACATTTCTTTCTGACTGCTGTTTTTCCCATCATAGTCTCATCAACAGAATGTGCCCTAAACTTAGACCTGGAATGCTTCTGCCTCACAATTCCTTTCCCAATTTATAATTTCCCCTCAGTAACCATGTATGTCCACTGCCTGTGATGTACTAGTAGTAAACACCTGCGTTAAACACTAAGAAGTATTCTAAAGAAAAACCCTTTCAGCTCCATGAATGAGCAAAACTTAACCTTTCTAAGCTCATGTACTTTGCATATTTTATAAAAGAAGAGTATCTACTTATAAAATGAATGTCTGGCACAAAGGTTCAGTCATAATATGACTTGCAAAGATCTGTTTAAGGATTTAATAAGTTAAAGAAGGTCAGAAGAGGAAGATAAGCATGTGTTTTTGTTAAAAACAGGGGATATAAGTGCCTAGTACAGGATTAAAAAAAAAGTGACAGCAGAGAATGGGTGAAAAAAATTGAAGAAGCTGTGATAGCTAAAATAGTAAATATATATGATCCATTGCAAAGGATATCTTGAGAAAGAAAAGGGGAAAATAAAGATAACCCAAATGGAATGGACAATCACTTTAGAAATCTCATAGGTGGTAAGAAGGTTCAGATTATAAATTAAATCTAGATAGTACTATAAATAGGATAGAATATTTAGATAAAGAGTTTATTATAAATAAGGTAAGCTTTTAGATAAAATTTTTCAAATGAAAAAAGGCTTCAGGAATAGATGGAATTCCTGGAGAATTTTGAAAATCATTTTGGGAAATGGAAGGAGGCTACTAACAGAATCATTAAGTAGAATTAAGGAGAGGAAGGTAATATCTGAGAACTTGAAAGTGAGCATGATCATACCACTATGCAAAGAGAAAGATAATATAAATAGCCTGAGCAACTAGAAAGGAATTCATTTGTTATCCATTTTAGGTAAAATATATACTGGCATTTTCAATATTAATTCAAATTTGGAATTGACACAGTGAAACACGCACTAATAATCTCTTCTGAGTCAGAATATTAGAACTCTCTTTATGGTTTCACAAAAATGAGAATTTACTCAGGATGTATGTTTCATGGACCTTTCCATCCACATCATTAGCTGTACACGACAAAACTGTTTCTTATTTTTGTGAAACAATAAAGAGTGTTCTAATATTCCGACTCAGAAGAGCTTATTATATACTGGCATATTAGCTGGAAGGTTGCATGAGCTGGTAGAAATTGAAGGTAAATTATCATAATTTTAATCAGGTTCTAGAAAAGGTAGAGGAACAATAGATAATTAAATGATAATTCATATCATAATGGATAAATATTTAAGAAATAAAAGGGGTAGGGCATATATTTTCTTTGCAGATTTTGAGAAAGCATTTGATACATAAATTATTGGATTTTATTGGCAAACAAATTGAGATGCAAGGAAGTTAATACTGAATTTATTTTGGAACTTCAAAAATTATATGAAAAAAACAGGTTTTATGTCAGATTGAAGGTATTAGAACCATAGATTATACAATTAAAATATGGGTTTGAGGCACGAATGTAAATTCAGTCTTATCATTTAATTTGTTTCTAGATGATATCATAGAAGGATAATGAAAACAATAGACATTGTCCAATTATTGATAAGAAGGAAGTACTGGGTTTGCTTTTTGCTGATTTCATAACAGGAGCAGTAACTGTTATAGGAATGCAGCATACCATTGATTAAATTACTTAGATTTTGTATAGAATGGAGTCTAAGAATAAATAGTAAAAAATGAAAAAAATTAGTATTTAAAAAAGGAACAAAATTAAGAAAAGATGAAAGATGATTTATAGAGACCGAATTGAGGTAGTGAAAGAGTTTGATTATTTGGGGTTGAGGTTTATGAGTAAGGTGGGAGGTTCAGTCTAAATGTGCACAAAGAAAAGGTAAATTAGCTATGGATGCTGTCAGAATAAGTTTGTACAAAGTTTCCACATTGCCAATGAAATGGCTAGAAAGACTATATGAGGTTGTGGTTGAATCAAAGATGATGTATGCATTGGAAATTTTGGGAGTATCCAAGGAGTGGACAATGGTTGATGTGTTGCATAAAATGTTTTGCAGAGAAGTCCTGGACTTACCAAAAAATTTGCTAGAGGAAGTAAGTTTGACAGAACTAGGAAGAGTAGAAAGGAAAGGTATAATAGTGGAGAGAGTCTTGAAATGTTGGCACAGATGTATGAAATTAAAGAATAACAATATATTAAAAGAATGTCTTATGTACCAAAGAGATGTTTACTAGGAAGAGAAAGTTGGTTTGGGGAGATAGGGAAATTATTAGAAGAAATTGCAATGGGGGCTACATGGCGATAATGTTAGTGGATTTTGGAAAGAAGTGATACAGAGGGTATAAAATCTAGATAAGCAAGAGATTTGGGTTGCTTAGAGGATAAAAGTTCTTTTGACTTATATAAAGTAGTTAAAAGAAATTGGAGCTGGGAGAATGTATAGATGAATGATTGACATCAATTTGGAAGAATAGGTCTTGCATGGGTGCATAGAGGGAAATTATTTCTAAAAGTATTAAGAATAAATTTTAAAGAAGGATGTTTAATGTGTGGGAAAGTGGATAGTGCTTTCCATTGTCTAGCAGAATGTGAAATGGTAAAAAGTGGAGGGATAGTATCCGGGATGAATTATGGGGCAAACTGCGAGAAGATATATTGGCAATTAGAATGTTGTCAGACAAAAGGGTAGTGAAAATAAATTAGAATGGGGAATTCTTAGGAAAAGCAAGGGATAAGTGGAGGAGCAGTATAAGGAAGGAGCTTGAGGGCATACTTAAGGGTGCTTTATCATGCTCATAACCAGGTGGTTGGGTATGGGAGAACCTTAGTTTTGGTATTGCTAAATTCTTATATATTTTGTTTGTTTATGTCAATTTGAATGTAATGTTGTTTGCTGAAATAAATTCATTCATTCATAGTATGACTCTTATTTTCATTTCCTTAAGGTTTGGGACAAAACTTTATACCAAGTCATTTTCATTTGCTCCATTATAAACTAGCATTCTAGTCACCTTCACTGAGATAGGTTAGGCTCTAATGAATTAAATGCCCTTGTCAGTTTTAATACACAGGTGGTGGTTTATATATGATTTTAAGAAAAATGGAATCGAAAATTATGCTACATTTCTTTCCCCATCAGGACCTTATGCCTCTTTAAATGACTATACAACACTTTCTACCTTCCTCTTACATAACATATACAGTAAACTAGTTAAGATTATATTGGACCAAAAGGTTAAATGATTTCTAAGGTCATTGTGCCTTGTTTTAACGAATTTTCCATACTCTGATACTTGGCTATTGACACAAAGGATTTTGGAACTAGCAGTTAGAATAAATGCATTGATAGCATACAAAAAATTCAACATATTCAACATATCAACATTGTTAAAAGAAATCAGTTTTTAATTTTTAAGAATTTGTAATGTGGAAGTGCCCACAAATACAGGAAATAAGATGTAAAAAGGCTGATTGGCAACATTAATCACTTTGGAAATTATGTTCTAAATACTCATTTTTATAATGTGTTTGAACACATAAAAAGCAATTCTTTTGAAGTATACAGTTAAGAACATAGTATAATTTAAACTTCTTGAGTAATATACCAGGACTGCCAAGAAGACTGACTTTTCCATTAGATTCTAATATTTAATAAGCATTTTGATTATCATGTTTACACTAAACATTTCTTCTTCTGTGCCATCATTATGTTTTTAACATTTCAGGCCAAATAAAGAAGATCTGTCCAGCCATTTGGAAAATACATTCAGCACTTCTCTCTTTGAAGTTGCACAGAATTGTAATGACAATACAAAGAAGCAGATATTCTCCTGTAAGTTTTATGGTAGTACATTAACCCCCTCTCCAACCATAAAAGACCATATATTATCTAATAAACACAAAAATAATTTGTGGCATGAGGACATGAAGCCACATATGTGCAAAGTTTGTGGGAGCAACTTTAAACAAGTGTCTGATTTAAGTAGACATCTTTTGATTCATGAGGGTCAAAAGCCACATAAATGTGAGATTTGTAGGAATAGCTTTACCTATGCATCTGATTTAAAGAAACACCTCTTGATTCATGAGGGTAAAAAGCCACATAAATGTGAAGTTTGTGGAAAGTGCTTCACTGCTATATCAACTATGAGAAACCATCTTTTAATTCATGAGGGTAAGAAGCCACATAAATGTGAAATTTGTGGTAAAAGTTTTACCCAATTATCTAACTTGAGGACACATTTAATGATTCATGAAGAAATCAAACCACATAAGTGTGAAGTATGTGGAAAGAGCTTCACGCGGGCATCATATTTAAGTAGACATATTATGTATCATGAGGGCAAGAAACCACATAAATGTGAAGTTTGTGGCAAAAGTTTTACCCAATTATCTTATTTAAGAGCTCATCATTTTACACATGAGAGCATGAAGCCTCACATATGCGAAGTATGTGGTAAAAGTTTTAGAAAGATATATTACTTGAAGGAACATCTGTTGATTCATGAAGGAAAAAGGCCACATAAGTGTAAAATTTGTGGGAAGAGCTTTACACGGTTGTCTAATTTAAGGAGTCATATTTTCATACATGAAAGCCAGAAACCACATAAATGTGAAGTTTGTGGGAAGAACTATACTCTGATATCTCATTTAAGGAGACATCTTTTGATTCATGAGGGTAAGAAACCAAACATATGTGAAGTTTGTGGAAAGAGCTTTACACAGGCATCTACTTTAAAGGAACATCTTTTGATTCATGAGGGTAAGAAATTGCATAAATGTGAAGTTTGTGAAAAGAATTTCACTGCTGTATCTACTATGAGATACCATCTTTTAATTCATGAAGGCAAAAAACCACATAAGTGTGAAATTTGTGGGAAGAACTTTATAGGAATGTCGAATTTAAAGAAGCATGTTTTAATTCATGAGGGCAAAAAACCACATAAGTGTGAGGTTTGTGGAAAGGAATTTACACATTTAGTTACCTTGAGAAGACATCTTTTGATTCATGAGGGCAAGAAACCACACAAGTGTGAATTCTGTGGGAAGAACTTTACCCTGGCATCTACTTTAAGGACACATCTTTTGATTCATGAGGGTAAGAAACCACATAAATGTGAAGTATGTGGGAAATGTTTTACTCAGTCGTCTAACTTAAAGGAACATCATTTGATTCATGAAGGAAAGAAGTTGCGTAAGTGTCACATTTGTGGGAAATGCTTTACTCAGGCATCAACCTTGAGTGGACATCTCTTGATTCATAAAGAAAACAAACCACATAAATGTGAAGTGTGTGGGAAGAGCTTTACCAAGCCATCTAATATGAGGAAACATCTTTTAATTCATAACTGAAGCAGAAATATAAACTCTAGTGCTGCAAGGAAAGTTATACTCTGCTCTTTCATTAAGCAATGTTTTATTTATTTGGAATATGGTTAAAGTTAGTGAGAAGAGCTGTAATTGGAAGAAATATTGTTAAACTAAGGCAAGAAATTTCATATATTTAAATGAAGTGAAAAAAATTGGCACACTGTTTATATGGCTGTACATAATTTGACACATGTTCAGGTATCCAGCAATTAATGTTTAAAGCAAACGTTCAAGTGTTACTTGACAAAGCCTGCAGTGATAGTTATAAGTAGTTAATTCTTACCTTTATTTAGCAATAATTCCTTTAGTTGCTTTTTAAGACTTGATTTAAATTACATTTCTTTTTGTAGAAATTTTAAAGAGGAAGTATACAAAGAAAAAATCTTATAGAAACAAGTATATTTTCTGTGGTGTCAGGAAAGCTGTGTCAGAAGTCATCAGCTCATCTTGATCAATCATATTCAAGATCATATTCTACATATAAAATAGTGAATTATATTTCCAGTACATTACACATACTCAAATATGAATTATTATTGTGTTAAATATATTTTAAAATATAAATGCATTAAATATTTGTTCACTATAATATTAATTTAATAAACCATATTTTGAATTATGATTGCCAGAATGAATGTAAATGTTAACATCTGTAGCTTGTTGAACCTACCTGCACTGCATTTATATATGATAACGCGTGACATTCATAGTGAAAGTAGCCAGTATGCATTTGCATAATTAAGAAGTAGGTATAGTTTGAAGTGGCAATTATACTGACTGATTATTATCTATTTTAGTGGTGATAGTCATACAGATTTTTGTAACATCAGAAAATATTACAAAGCAACATATATTAAATTTGCAATATTTGGTATAATATTGTCATGATTATAATATCTGAAGTTTCATTCACTCCCAGTCTCTTATTCTTTTTTTTAATGTTAAAAATAGTGGCCATATTTCAGTAATATTATATATCTGCATATCTTGGTATGTAAGAAGTATTGTTAAAAATGTAGACTAGTAGTGCTGCTACTCTCTATTTCATGTGTTGCACTACCCTTAGGCTATGCTATGTTATTAGATCATTAGCTGTCATTGTTACTTTGATTTGGAGATTTAGAATATGAACTGGTATGCAAAGAAATAGCCTGTGTTTATTTCTAGACATATTGGAAAAATGTATCAACAGATGCCAATGACAATTTCCTGTGCAGTTTATTGTTCAAACAATCAGCAAACTTCTTAAAGTACTGATGAAGAAACTGGAATCTACAGCAGCATTGTATGTCTGTACATGTAACTTTTAAAATTGTTGGAACCATTGTTGTAGGAGCTGAAAAACATACCTTAGCTCTCTCTAAAGAATTCTTTGCATAAACATTTGCAGGAGATAAAGGTTTTAACAAATACCTGTTAATGAAGTTGAAAAAAAGTAAAAGTGCATATGTACTGCTTTGCAAGAATAAAACCTAGCAAACAGATGATACTCATTTTAATTGATGTCATTGTATGATTCAGTTGAACTACACACTCTTCACTTGAGTTGAACTTTAGCCTGGCTGAAGATGAGAACTAAATGTTCTCGAAACCAGTTCCATACATTTATGAAAAGTAAGTGAAGCTTTAAGAGTGTGTAGTTCAACTGAATCATACAATGATATCAATTAATATGATTGGCTTCACTGTACAAGTTCCAATTTACATTTAAGATGATACTCAGTTTCTGTCATTAGTTTCAGCAGTTGGTCAATGAGAATGAATGAATGAATAGTGTTTAACGCCCGTTTTTGCTACAGAGGCACCACAGGCGATGGACACTGATGATACATGAGATGAAATGGTATGTTGGGAAAGGATTTATTTTTAAGGAAGGAATCGTTCCAGGCCTAAGTTTAGGGTACCTCGCCGGCATTTGTCATTTATGAGAACTGAGGAAAACCTGGAAAAAACCTCAGTCAGGAAGGACGGTCCTGGCGGTATTCGAACCCAGACCTCCTGCTCACGAGTCGAGACTTAATGACCTCGGCCACCCTTGGCAGTTTGGTCAATGAGCATTGTATATACAATGTATATACAATATACATTATATATACAATATATATGTATATACAATATACACTGTATATACAAGACATAATTCCATATAAGTAGGCATATCATTTGCCAGATTCTCTATATTTGGAATAATTGGATAGTCAGAACCTTCATACTGCTCACGAGACAACTTTTTCATGATATAGTAATTTCAGTCATAGTGTCATATTATTGGCCTCATCTTCATGCAAATAATGATAGAAACCAGTCTACATTGAAATCTTCTATGAGATTGTAAGTTAGTTGAACAACAAGTAACAGTAAACTGCCTTTGTTAGGATGAATTGTGCCAATTGGCAGAATCCATGTCAGTAAGAATGAAATTAATATCATTAAGATCATTGTATGATTGAGTCAAATTAGATAATCTATTGGCTAAATTTGGTATGTGTTTTGCAGAAAATAATCAGCTAACCATCAGGTGCTTCTTTTTTTATTTTTAATGCCTGTTTTTACTACTGAGGTACCATAGGCGGTCTTTAAGGATGTATACTCTACTCTAGAGAAGTTTCTTTTATTCCCTTGAAGTGTACAAGTTCATTAATCTTTCTCTGTATTTATAAATATATAGATTTTCTTCCATTATGCCAACTCTGTAGGTGCTTGTACTGGTTGTAATAATTTTGCTTTATTCTGTCAAGGAATGAGATGTTACTGCTGATTTCTCCCTTTGATGCATTTTATGTCCTGAAGTGTTCTTTTTACCATGTGCCTATGTTTCTCTTTGTTTACTCAATGTAGATTTTTTTTGCATTCTGCACAACTTATTTGTTAAATATCTGCTTTTTTCTCCAGTGGAATTCTATCATTATATTGCCCTTCAGGACATTTTTAACATTAAATCTGTATATAGGTGCCAATCTGATATTAACATCTTTTAGAATATTATTAAATTTTTTCGTAGCCCCATGAATGATATGTGAATTTTTTATAAATGCTCTTATCTTTTCCTGCTGAAAGTGTAGTGGTCTCTTTAATAATTTTCTGTCTCTTGAATTTCTGTACTTTTTTATAAACCAGTTCTTTGCTAAATCCATTTTTAATTACTGTTTTTTTTATTTGTATTCTTTAGAGTATTCTTCCTTGCTAATTTGGAGGTTAACTAGCCTGTGTGTTTTGCTGTTGAACACTGCATGTTTATGTGTTGTGCAGTTAAATCCATCAGCTTTGATATTGTTTAGAGTGCGTGCTCTTTATTTCAATGTCCAGGAATGCTAACATGTTTTTTGTTTCTGTTTTGCATGTGAATGATGTGCTTTTATCTTGTATGTTTAGAAGTTTTATTGCATCCTCAATGTGTTTTTCGTTAACTATGGCAATATATTGTCAATATATCTGTATAAGATTTGGAATATGTATAGGAATGCTGAGTTGATGTACTGTTTCAAATCTGCTCATGAGTAGTTAGCAAGAAATGGAGATAAGGGGCTGCCCATAGTAAGTCCTAATTCTTGTTTATTTAATTTGCCCTTGATTGAAAAATAGGATTGGTTTATGCAAATTTCAGTGAGTTTTATCTGTTGCTTTGTGTGTGTGTGTGTGTGTGGGTGTCATTAAGTCCTTTGTTCCTAGCCAAACTTGTTGATAATTTAGAAGTTTATCTTTAGGTTTTCTTGGAAACAGCAAAGATATTAATGTAACAAAAGTTGACAGTTTCATATTCTTAATTTTTTTCTATTAGTTGAAATGAATTATTTAGGCTCCAGCCTTGAAATTTTGGTAGTGTCCTGAATCTATTAGGTAGCCATTTTGCTAAATAGTTTGAAAGTGCATTGATAATGTAAATAAAGGGTTGCCTACCATTACCAATCTTGTGAATTTTAGATAAACTGTATATTTTCACTATTATTGGGTTGTTCTGTTTTATTTTGTATTGTATTTCTTTTGGAACAACTTGCATGTTTTCAGAGCCTGACTGACTAAATTAATACGTCCCTATAATGGGTTTGAATGGACATGTACAAATTCTTTCTTATTTAATAATTCTTGGATCTTTATATTATAATCTTCTTTATCTAAAGTACATCACTTTAATGGGTCTGAATGGACATGTACAAAATCTTTCTTATTTAACAACTCTTGCATCCTTGTAGTATAATCTTCTTTATGTATTATAATTATTTGTTCCCTTTGTCAGCTTTAGTATAAATTACATCTTTATTATTTAATGACTTACTGTATTTCTGTATGTCTATTTTACCATATTTTTTTCTTTTTATTTATCTCTTTTAAAACTTTTTCAGATCTATTTCTATCTTCTTTTCTTTATGGTTTACCCCTCCAATCACCACTTCTAAATCTAACAAATAATCTTCTATTTTATTTGAGTATCGAACACATGTTTTAAGACCTTTATTTCGAAATGGTATTTCTTCCTTCTTGATACTTTCTTTGGATAAGTAATAAGTAATAATAAGTATGCTAATAATTAGGTTTTACATTCTGCATTTCTAGATTTCTTAGGCTTTTTGTATAATTTCTAAACTTTCCTTTTTGATTGGTGAATTTTTTTCTTAACCAGATACTGTATATGTTCTAAAGCTGTGCTGTGTATGTTATCCCATACCTTATTTCCTAACCTCTTTGAAAGCTTTAAATGTTTTCCATATAGTTTCAGATCTATATTTGCCAGTTTTGTGAAATGTTTTGCCTTTTCTTTTTATTTTTTTCTCTGAGGCTAATTGCATGCGACTGTAATGGTTATTTATGAATTATATATAAATTTGGGCATATTTTCTGTTTTGGGCACAGGTATTAAAAATGGATATATCCTGAAATTAGTCTGCTTTTTTTTCTTTTAACATATATATTCTTTAATGTCCTGTTTAAAGTTATGGAAGGTGCAGTTGAAGTCATTGATGTTGATGTAACTTATATCAGTATCATCCATCTTAGAATAGTTACTAGTAAACTTTATCCAGGTCATATGTTTCTTATAGGTACGAAGGCCACTTACTAACTGAAATGCTAGTTACAACTTTTACAGTGAAGCTAATCATATAATTAAGATCATTGTATGATTGAGTATAACTAAACATTCTCATTGGCTCCACTTACTTGTATAAATTTAGTACAAGTTTATCAGCTAACAGGACACTATCAAAATTTCAAAGCAGAGCTTAAAAATTCATTTCAGCAAGTAAAAAAAATTAAGGATATTAACATTATAACCTTCTGACACAGCTTTCTACAAAAATTGCTGTTTCCAAGCATATATTTCCAAATTATCTACATGACTGGCTGAGAATAAGTGGAAATAATGATGCACACATAAAGGAATAGATAAAACTCATTGAAATTTGCATAAACCAATTCTATTTTTCATTCAAGGGCAAATTGTATAAACAATAATTATGACTTACTATGGGCAGTCCCATATCGCTATTTCTAGTTAAGTACTTCATGAGCAGATTTGAAACACACATCAACTCAGCATTCCTATACCTATTCCTAATCTGGTACACATATATTGAGAATATATTTGCCATAGTTAACAAAAAACACATTAAGGATGCAATAAAACTTCTGAATATACAAGATAATAGCACATCATTCTCATGCAAAACAGAAACAAAAACATGTTAGCATTCCGGGACATAGAAATAAACAACAGGCACTCAGAACAATCATATCAAAGCTGATGGATTTAACTCCAAAACACATAAACATGCAGGCTGGTTAACTTCCAAATTAGCAGGAAGAATACTTTAAAGAATACAAACAAAAAAAAGAACAGTGATTAAAAATGGATTTAGCAAAGAACTAGTTCAACAGAAATTCAAGAGACAGAAACTTGTTTAATAAACCACAACACTTTCAGCAGGAATTGATAATATTTTTAAAAATTCACATATCATCCATAGGGTTGCAATAAAATATAAACAAATGGAGAAATCAGCAGTAGCATCTCTTTCCTGGACAGAAAACCATGACATAGTGAATAAAGCAAAATTAATAAAATCATTAAAGGACCTACATAGTTAGCAAGTGGAAGAAAATCTACATTTATAAATATAGAGAAAGATTAATGAACTTTGACACTTCAAGAAATGAAATGATAAATTTTAAATTCACACCTCCACCAGAGCAGAATGTACATCCCCAAAGCATAATGAATTATGCAGCAGTTGACAGTTAGCTGATGTTGCAGACATTTATCTGTGAAACATGTACTAAATTTAAACAAGTAAGTGCAGACAATAAGAGTGTGTAGTTTGATTGGACCATATATTGATCTTAATTATATCATTATCCTCAGTGTACAAGTTCCAATTAGCATTTCAAGGATGAAATTATATGTTTCTATGAAGATAATATATTTTTAAATATATTTTGGCCATCAAGGTCACTAAATTTATCCTCATTAGTTTTACCACATTTCTTACCATGTATCATATCAAAAGGGAATTTATATAGCAACAAGAATGAACAATCACAAAAGTGAGAGAACAATTTTTGGGAGGATTGGGGCTGTGACTTTCATTGAGTTGGTTTCTATCTTAACAGGGAGAGAATATTCGGGCTGGTCTTGTACACACTTTCAACACTTGCTATGAGATCATCAGGCTTCCCATACACCAAGAGTGGAAATGACAAAATTCAAAAATAAGTGAAAAACCTAAAGAATTTTGAACTTAAATGGGCTAGATAAGCTCTATAAAGCAACATTTTTGTTAGGAAATTCTATTTTTGCTTGTAAAAAGCCATATTTATCCTTTCCAAAAATCAACTCATATCGTGCAGAAATGCAGTTTGTATGTATATTTTGTACTGCACTGAAAGAAATATTGGACAACAAGGATGCTATTTTCATTCTTTTTTTCAAGTATATGGCAAAACATAAACAATCTAGCACAGTTACAATCTTTGCTCATATTTTCAGCTCGTACCAAGTTCAGTATCAGCATCATAAGCTGTATTACAACCAATATCTTCCTGTTAATATGTTTGAAGCTATTGCCAAAGTTAGCTGAAAACTGTTTATTTCTGAGCATAAAATTATATTACGGGTATGGATTTGTATAATTTGTATGCACATTTTTAATAATTATGTATTCTTTGTATTGTATACAAAGGAGGAATTTGATGTATAATATAGGTAATTGAAAATGGTCGCAGACAATATCGTACACTTTTCTGTAAAATTATTTCAAATCTTATGCCATTTCAGGAGCTGGATATATGACAAAGATTTTGTTAATTCATAAAAATAAAAATTGTGATATTGTGTGAATTGAAGAACATTGTGTATGTTTTAACTATATGATCACAAAGAGTGAAGAATAACAGAATATTTTAGGTTTAATCCATTAAACTTATAGCATTTGTGTTCAGTATAATTTATAATGCTTTTTGTCACGGAAAACAGATTTGATCGTGCAATTGCTGTATTTAATTTCAAATGTCTGAAATAATTTACAGTATTGTACAGCAAATGTTTAAAAGTGCTTTGCTAATATAGTACAAAATAAAACACAAAAGTACAAGGACTCAATGGTACAGAGGTATGCAAAATGTTAGAGAATATATAAAAATAAAATTAATTTTAAGACAACAAGAGTACAACTTCAATTCAGTCTGCAGTAAATTAAACAGTATGATAAAGAACACTATTAATATTACAAGAATGCAACAGAATACAGTTGCACAGATAATTTTAAGAGTACAAATTAAATTTAAAATAATCCTGATTAATATGAACTTAGCCTCTCCATATGGTAAATCAGACTCTGTAAACTTAGTAGCAATGTATTCAAAAAGAACATAATATTACAGTTGTAAGCCACTAGAAAACATTTTATTAACATATTAAGTTAAAATAAATGCAAAAGTATGATTCTTGAATATCTGTAATCTGGCCAACAAATTTGTGCAATATTTTTTAAGTTTATATAAAGTCAGTCAACAACTAGGGCTTGTCTTTGAAGGATTATTTTTCTTGAGTCTGAATGAAACTATTGCTTACAAAGTACACTGAATTACTTGGGTACATAAAGGAAATGAATGTGTTTTGTGAATCTTCTGATGTTAGCTTTTGAATGTTCTATAAGATTTTATGTATATGCTCCTTATTGCACCAAATTTAAGTTTTTTCAGCATCCCGTGTATGTCTCTACATGTGAGCTGGCCAAGAAGTACCATGCACATTTTACCTTTTGTAGAGTGCATTTAAGTTTGAAGTGTTGTCTGCATCATCAGAAAAGATGTGAATACTTTCAGTATTGCTGATTTTGGGCATTAGGATTTTTTATTATGTCCCTGAAGCAGTGCCTTGTACATTTTTTCTGAGTCAGATAGCCAGTAATAGCAGCAAATGACTGTTGAACTAGCAGTCCATGGAATAGATTTGTAAATAGATACTTGATCAAATGCCCAATGAAGTTATTGGACCTCATCTTGTTGCTTAATGGTACAGTTTATCTTTGTTGTAAAGATGCAGAACAAAGTGCTGAAATGTACTATGAATTTTTTCTATTGTCATTGTGCTATTTGACAATCTTCTGCACAGTATATACATCAGCTAGGAATATCCTTCCTGACTGAGGTTATTTCCAGATTTTCCTCAGCACTCATAAATGCCAATACTGGAAAGGTACCTTAAATTTAGGCCTTAATTCTTCTTTACTTTAAAGAAAAGCCTTTCCAGATTTGTCATTTTATCTCATGTATCATCATTGTCCACTGCCTTGATGCCTGAGCAATGAAAATGAGCATTAAACATTATTAAACAAAAACCATTATCACCATTGAAAATTCCTAACATATAAAATATGCTTTTGCATTTTTTCAATTACCTGCAACACACTTCTTATCACAGATATCCAGACAAGGACCCTACAGAGTTCACAAGGAGTCAATAGCACAGTGTTACACAAGTTTCAGCAACTTTTAACTGCTAAGACATCACAGGCATTGGACACTGATGTGTAAGATGACTATATAGTAGGACATTTTGAGGACTTTAAAAACAAAATTTGCCAAAGTCTACATTCACATGATAATTTATTTTTTTGAAAAATTCACAGATTTCTGAGATACAAGTACAGGTTTGGCCTTTGCATCTTCTTTTGTCTATCTGTGCTTCTAACCACAATTGTATCCCATTGAATGACTGATGATTGGCTAATGTTACATCAGCAAACATCTTGCTGCATCTTTGTGCAGTTGATTTAGGGCTAATTCCAAAAGCTGTTGCAAATTTTCAAACATCAGGCAGGAATTTCTGCAGGAATTTCAGACCTTTTTCAACACTGTCATAATTTTGTGACCCTTTATAAATACCATTATTATATTACCTGAATGTTTAGTAAATTATGAACTATCATAATTACTCTTATTTAGTTCTTTAAAAAAAAATAGGGAAATCTCTGGTTAGTGCCTGCTATCTTATGCTGATCTCTTTCTTTGGGTTGGTCCTGGTGGTGTAGTGGCAACCTACTTGCCTTCTAAACCGAAGATTTGATCCTGACCAGGACAAATGGATGTTTTTCTGGCATAAAAATCCTAAGTATGGCTTCCTTTGGAAGAGAAGTAAAGCCATGAGTCCCATGTCGTACGTTTATGGCACAATAAAGAATCTCAAACCTGAGACCTCTAAGCAAAATTTGTCAGCCATTTCAAGCCCTGATTTGAATGGGATGCTGATGACTTAAATTGTTAAAGAGCATCCATAAATAAAATCAATAAAAAAAAAAAAACTATCTGTGGTTCATCCTCAGTTTTCTTATGGAATATAGTTTATGTAACATTTAATGCATATTTAACATTTTTTCAGTATTTACCAGAAGCACTGTGTTTCAATTGTTTTGGGGTTGAATAAGTTTAATATTAGAAAATGAATGGTTGTAACAACTCTTCAGCCTAATTTTGTATACTTAATGTGAATTGTTTCCTTTTTCTTAATGTCTTTTTTATTTCTTATTAGGCCCTAATATTTAAACATTTTAATTTTCATGTTCATATAACAATTTCCTCTTCTATGCCATCATTATGTTCTTCACATTTCAGGCCTAATAAAGAAGATCTATCCAGCGGTTTGGAAAATATATCCAGCACTCAAGTTACACAGAATTGTAATGACAACACAAAGAACCAGATATTATCCTTTACTTTTTATGGTAGTACATTACCCACTTCTTCATCCACAAAAAGCCATGTATTACCTAATAAATATAAAGGAAATAATTTGCCACATAAGTGTGAAATTTGTGGAAAGAACTTTACTCTGATATCTCTTTTAAATTTACATCTTTTGATTCATGAGGGCAAGAAACCACATATATGTGAAATTTGTGGGAAGAACTTCACTAAAGCATCTTATTTAAGAAAACATCTTTTGATTCATGAAGGTAAGAAGCCACATAAATGTGAAGTTTGTGGAAAGAGCTTCACTGCTATAACCACTATGAGAAACCATCTTTTAATTCATGAGGGTAAGAAGCCACATAAATGTGAAGTCTGTGGTAAGAGTTTTACCCAATTATCTAACTTGAGGACACATTTCATGATTCATGAAAAAAACAGGCCACATAAGTGTGAAATTTGTGGAAAGAGCTTTACTCTGGCATCATATTTAAGTAGACATGTGATAAATCATGAGGGCAAGAAACCGCATAAATGTGTAGTTTGTGGGAAGAACTTTACTCTGGCATCTACATTAAGGAGGCATTTTTTGATTCATGAGGGTAAAAAACCACATAAATGTGAAGTTTGTGGAAAGAGCTTTACTCAGGCATCTACTTTAAGGGAACATCTTTTGATTCATGAGGATAAGAAGTCGCATAAGTGTGAAGTTTGTGGAAAGAGTTTTACTGCTGTGTCAACTATGAGATATCATATTTTAATTCATGAAAACAAGAAGCCACATAAGTGTGAAGTTTGTGGAAAGACCTTTGCACGGTTGTCTAATTTAAGGAATCACCTTTTCATACATAAAAGCCAGAAACCACATAAATGTGACATATGTGGGAAGAGCTTTATTCTGCCATCACATATAAGGAGACATCTTTTGATTCATGAGGGTAAGAAGCCATATAAATGTAAAGTTTGTGGAAAGAGCTTTACTCAAGCATCTACTTTAAGGGAACATCTTTTGATTCATGAGGGCAAGAAGCCACATAAATGTGAAGTTTGTGGGAAGAGTTTTATAGGAAAATCAAATTTAAAGAAACATATTTTAATCCATGAGGGCAAAAAACCACATAAATGTGAAGTTTGTGGGAAAGGATTTACACATTCAGTTACTTTAAGAAGGCACCTTTTGATTCATGAGGGCAAAAAGCCACATAAGTGTAAATTTTGTGGGAAGAACTTTACTGTGGCATCTACATTAAGGACACATGTTTTTATTCATGAGGGTAAGAAACCACATAAATGTGGAGTTTGTGGGAAATGCTTTACTCAGTCATCTAACTTGAAGGAACACCTTATGATTCATGAAGGAAAGAAGTTGCACAAGTGTAAGATTTGTGGAAAAAGTTTTACTCATGCATCATCCTTGAGTGGACATCTCTTGATTCATAATGAAAACAAACCACATAAGTGTGAAGTGTGTGAAAAGAGCTTTACTAAGGCATCTAATATGAGGAAACATCTTTTGACTCATAATAGAAGCAGTAATATAAATTGAAATGCTGTGCTTAGTCATCTCATAAGTAATAAGTGTTTTATTTATTTGAACTGGAAGTGCAGAGTTAGTAAGAAGAACTGGAATTATATGAAAATTGATAGATTAGTAAAAGAAATTTCATAATGTTGAATGTTTTCAGAAAAGTTTTGCACAAGATTTGTAGGATTGCCTATAGGTTGACACATTGTAATACTTTTTCAGATGCATACCGGATTTCAAGTTATTGATTTCATGCAAATCTTTAGTCTTTCTTGAATATAGCTACAGTGGTAGTTATAAGTAGTTAATTCTTTCTGTTATTTAAAAATTTATACACATTTTAAGAAAGAAATAAAGAGCTCAAAACTTTATAGAAATGAGCGAATTTTCTGTTAGACCAGGAGATCTAAGTCAGATAGTGTACAACTCACCGTGAAAGGTGATCAATCACAATGAAGGTCAAATTGTATTTATAATATAGTGAAGTATCTCCAAGGATCCATACTCAAAACTTAATTATTGTTGGTTGTAAATTAATATTTTAAAATATAAATGCATGGAATGTTTGTTCACTGTAATAAATTATCTTTTTAGTTATGACGGCAAGAATCAAGGTAAATGCCAGCATTTATTCTGTAACTTGAAGCTACTGCATCACATATATGTATGACAATGCTGGATATTCAGTGAAAGTAGCCAGTATGCATTAGCATTACTGAAGTATACACTGAATGATCTAGTTTAAAGTGGCAATTGTACTGACTTATAATTATCTGTTTTAGTGGTAGTAGTAATTCAGATTTCTGTAACATCAGCAAAAAATATTAAAAAACAAAATATATTCAGTTAGCAAATTTGGGCATAATATTTTCTTGATTATAATAATCTATGTTTCATTCATACTCAGCCCCTTACTCTTTTTTAATTTTTAAAATAATGGACATATTTCAGTTAAATTATGTGTTGGCATATCCTGGTTTATGAGAAACACTGTCGCAAAAGAAGACTAGAAGTGATGCTGCTCTCTACTCTATGTGTTGCACATACCCTGAGGATAGATTGCATACTTACTTTTCACAAACATACTACATATGGCTATATTGTTGTTACTAGATCATTACTCTATCTTTTGAGATATACAATATGAAATGGTACTCAAAGTAACGTATTTATTCTTCAGGCATATTGGTAAACTGTATTCATAACGGAATGCCAATTATAATTTACTGTGTAGTTTAGTTTTAAAGCAAACTTCTTTAAGTACTTGTGAAGAGACTTGAATCCAAATAGGAAACTTTTAAACGTGCTAAAACCATTGTCAGAGTTGAAAAACGTACTGCTGTTCTCTCCAAAGAACTCTTTGTATAAAAATATTTGCAGGAGATACAGATTCCAGGAAGTACCTGTCTATGAACTTGAAAAAGGCAAAGGTGCATATGTGCTGTGTTACTGCTTTGCAAGAATGAAACCTCCTAGCAAACAGGGGAAACTCAGTTTCTGTCATTAGTTTCAGCAGTTGGTCATTGCTTATCCAGGAATGTTGAATTCTTGCACAGGACATAGTTCCATATAAGTAGGCATGTCATTTCTTAGATTCTCTATATTGGCCTATTCGGGCAGTCAGAACCTTCATACTGCACATGAGACACCTTTTAATGAGAATGTAATTTCAGGTAATTTCTGTCATAGTGCTATATTATGGACCTCATCTTCATCTAAATAATGATAGAAACCGGTCTACATTGAAATCTTCCATGAGATTATAAATCAATTGAACAGAAAAAAACTGTAAACTGCCTATATTCTGATGAATGGTTCCAAAATTTCAGAACTCTCATGTCAACAAGGATTAAATTTTTTGCTTCTGTGAAGATCATGTATTTTCAAAATCATTTTGGCCATCAATAAATTCATCCTCACTAGTTCTACCAAATTTCTTGCTATGGATCATGTTATATAAAAACAAGAATGAATCCTCATAAAAATGAAAGAACAATTATTGGGAGAACTGGGGCTGTGATTTCCAATACTTTCCTTAACATATAGAGGCATGTTTGGATAGATCTTGATGATATTGGTAAACATTTTTAATACTTGCTATGAGATCATCAGACTTATCATTTACCAAGATATTTCCATTATATTATTTAGAAAATTATGCTGCAAATTTTAAGACCAAAAATAAATGAACCACCTAAAGAGTTTTGGAGGTAAATGGGCTAGATAGTTTTGTAAAGCAACATTTTTATTAATGAATTCTATTTTTGTTCATAATAGGCTAAATTTTGAACCTTTCCAAAAAACTAACTCATATCCTGCAGAAATGCCATTTGTATGTATATTTTGTACTACACTGAAAGAAATATTGAACAGCAAAGAGGCTATTTTCTTTCCTCTTGTGTTACGTTCTGGTATAACACAAACAGTCTTGCACAGTTATACTATTTGCTCATATTTTCAGCTCCCTATCAAGTTCAGTGTCAGCTTCTTAATCTGTATTATAACCAATGTCTTCCTCTTGATAAATTTGAAGGTAATGCCAAAAGTAAACTGAAAATCTTTTTATTCCTGCAATAAAATAGTATTTGCTGCTATATATTTGTATAATTTATAAACAAAATTTTAATAATTGCTATGTATCCTTTATATTGTATACAAAAGAATGAAATGAATGTATTGTATTTTATAGTTATTCCATATAGTCACAGACATCATCATAACACATCACTTTATTCTGTGGATCCTATAATGAATTAGTCTAAGTCTAGCATGTACATTCCATCAGGAATTACATACATTATGTACATTTGATTAACTTGTCACACTTTCATATTTACTTTTAACTTATGTATAAGTTTTTCAGAGAAAATTATGTATATCCAGAATATTTACAAAATGGTAACTTAAATTATTTACAATTAGTATACTTGCAAAACATAATTAGTTCAATGTAGAATAATTAATGCATTTATATTTTGATTGTATGAAATCCTTCTCTGTAAAGATATGAGTGGTAAGAAGTTCTTTTAATTTTTATCTAACTTATTTTTATCATAAACTTAGATATTCATTTTTTATATACTAAACTGCACTTACATAAAAATAAGACGTGTTTCCGGAGAATTTCTCCCATCTTTAGTTGCTCACTGAACTGCCGTTATTTGAAATGATGGCTAGTATATTTTTATCAGTTTTGCAGTTCCCATGTAAATAATGAAAGTGAATTAAACAATGTTGTATCATTGTAGTAAGCACCTTTTTGGTATGCCTGCAATCTGTCAATTGGTCTGTGCAAGTCCTGCCTATGTCTGGTATCTTTGCCATATATAATTTTTGTATGAATACTTCTGAGTTGTCTATACAAATAAAAGTATAACTAGAATGTACTGACAAGCAAATGGTAAAATTCCAAATTTTTTTAATAGTGGTTTACAATGTGTTGCTTGTTTTGATATTACCGTTATTCTTATTACATATTTTTGAGCATTTATTTAATTTTCCCAGAACATTATTCCTTAAGTAAGCATAATATGCCATTTTTAGGATGCTGTATAAAATGTATTAATGAACTGATTGCAAAATATCATACACATTATTTTAAAATTATTTAACATCCAATGGTAATTCAGGAGCTCTGGATATGACAGAAAGACTCATAAAAATATTATGTGTGAGTGTAAACTATTGATTTATGAACAGACTTAAACTGAACATATCTTTCACAGACACATAGCAGACAAAAAGTAATCAATTCTGATTTTCTGTGAATCGAAGAACATTGTCTATATTTGAGCTATATGACTACAAAGGGTGAAGAATAAGACCATAATAATTTAAGTTTAATCTATTAATCTGATAAATATTTGTGTTCAGTGTAATTTAGTAATGTTCTTTGTCACAAAACAAACTCTGATTTGATTGTGTTCTAAGGCAATGTTTAACATCAAATGCCTAAATTAATTACTGCAGTATTTTTTAAGTTTATGTCAACAACTAAGACTTCTGCTTTTAAGGATTATTTTTTTTGATTTTGAATAAAACTGCTGCTGAAAAGGACCTACTGAATTTTTTGGCTATATAAAGAAATGACATTTCAGGATCATCTGATGTTAGCTTTGGAATGTTCCATAAGATATGATGATGCTGTGATACTGATGAATACAGTATACGTATGCTCTTCATTGTACCTCATTATGTTTTTATCAGCACCCCCCTGTATTGTTTTATATATGAGTTGGCAAAGAAGTACCTCATACATTTCACCTTTTATAGAATAATATCACACAGAGTGTATTTAAGTTTGAAGCATTGAACCACACCACCAGAAAAGATGTGAATATTTTTCAGTATTACTTATTTTGGACATGTGAATTTTTAATATGCTCCTGAAGCAGTGCATTGTATATTTATTCTGAGTCAGATATCCAATAATGACAGCAAATGACAGTTGAACTAGCAGTCCCAGTAACAGATGTGTTAATAGCCACTTGATCAGATCCCCAGTGAGTTTAATGGCATAGTTTTAGCTAAACTCAACTCCTAATAGTGGCTCATTCTTTTTCAGGTTATTTCACATGATGAAGAAAATAAAGTATTTATTTTTATTGTAGAAGTGCAAAACAAAGTGCTGAAATATAGTATGAAATGTTTTTGTTGCCTTGATTACTGTGCCATGTAACATAATCTTTTGCACAGCACATTCATCTTTTTTTTCTCCATTGAATCCAGGTGATTTCCTAACATAAATAATTATCACCATCATTCCGAACACATATTGCACTAGGTCATTAAGGTACAGACTCATGGGCAGGAAGTCTAGGGATTCTATTCCTGCCAGAACCATTCACCCTGACTGGGGTTTTCTTCTGGTTTTCCTCAGTCCTCATAAATGGCAAATACTGTAGAGATATGCTAAATTTAGGGCTAAAATGCTTTCTTCCTTTAAAAAAATTCCTTTCCTAATTTATTATTTTATCTCATGCATCACCATTGTCCACCTCTGTGATGCCTCAGCAATAAAAATGGGTGTTAAATACTATTAAAATAAATCATCAGTTGTGAAAATTCCTTCCCAATGAGATATGCTTTTGCATCTTTTATAATTACCCAGGACACTCTTCTTGTCACAGTTTTTTACAAGTTTTAGCAGCATAAATTTAATGTTCACATTGTATTGACCCATACAAACATTGGTTGATGTTTGAGTATAGAGTAGGATATTTTGAGGTCCCTTAAAACAAAACTTACCTGGTCTGTATTGACATGATAATTTTAGTTTTGATACATTCATAGATTTCTGAAAGACCAGTACAGGTTTTGCTGTTGTATCTTCTTTTGTCTACCTGTACTTCTAACCATAATTGTATCTTTTCTTTCAGTTAATTGACAAGATACATAATTTCATTTTCAGAACTGATGAGTAGGTAATATTTCATTAGCAGACAATTTTTCTTTCTACAGTGGATTTAGGGCTAATTCCAAAACATTTTTCAAATTTTCATTCAATAATCACTGTTATCAGAGAAGAGGAAAATTAGGCAAGATTTTCCTCAGACATGATTTTGTGATCCTCTATAAATACAATAAAAATATTACAATGTTTAATAGATTAAAAACTAATCATTATTCTTAAACTGTTCTTAAATTTTTTTTAAAAAAAAATTAGGAATGCCCTGGTTTACACCTGCTCTCCTATGCTAGCCTGTATTTTTGCTTCATCAGTACTTTCCTACTGGAACATAGCATATTTAAATTTCTTGAGTTTCCAGCACTGAGTTCCAGGTTGTTTTTGTTTTGTTCTTTTTTTTGTTAAATAAATTTAATTTAATATTAGGAACTGAGCTGTATTAGCAGTGCTTTGTAAAATATTATATTGTTAATGTGAATTTTATATTTTTTGTTTTTTACTTATTTATCATTACACCCCAATATTTAATAAACATTTGATTTCATATTTTATGTAGTTTTTATATCTGGGATTTTCACAGTGAAATATAGTATAATATGACAAATTATTATGAAATCACCCAAATTTTGTTCCACTTACTTGGACATCTTTCAAAGGCATTTGTCTCCATCTTCAGCTTGGACCTGGACTCACTGGCCGCTTCCCAGTGGGGTATTAAGATGTTGCTCTGTGGCTTTAACAAACTTATTGATGAGGTAACTGTTGTTTGGGAGATCAAAGTTAACCAAAAATTCTTTGTTTTTGTTTATAAATATATATTCCATACTGTTATATCTTGGGTTTTTGAGGAGCTTTTAGTAGTTTTGGCTCCTTTTGGAATTCTTAGTTAAATTTGCCAAAAATGGTCTGCTAGTGCTGATTTTTCTTTGTGTTTATATTTAAATTTCTCATGTGTTCCTTAAAATGTATGGTAATATTTCTTTTTGTTTTGCCTATGTATTTCATGTTTTTATTTATGTATTTATAAACAAAATCAAAGTATTTTTGGTTACCTTTGATCTCTCAAACAAAAGTTACCTCATCATTAAGTTCATTAAGGCCACAGAGCAACATCTTAATATCAGACTGGGAAGCAGCCAGTGGGACTGAACTGAAGATGGAGGCAAACGCCTTTGCAACATGTCCAAGTGGAACAAAATTAGTGAAATTTCAGTGATTTTATAATAATAATTTGTCATATTATTTGATTTCATGTTCACACCACAATTTTCTCCTCTTTGCCATCATTATATTCTTCACATTTCAGGTCAAATAAAGAAGATTTATCCAGCTGTTTGGAAAATGAACCCAGCATTTCTCTCACTGAAGTTAGACAGAATTGTAATGATAATGCAAAGAAGCAAATTTTATCCTTTAAATTTATTGGTAGCACATTACCCAGCTTTTCATCCATAAAAGACCATGTTTTACCTAAAAATTATAAAGGAAATAATTTTCTGTGTGAGAGCAAGAAGTCACATAAATGTCATATTTGTGGAAAAAACTTTACTCTGGCATCTCTTTTAAATGTACATAGTTTGGTTCATGAGGGCAAGAAACCACATATATGTGAAATTTGTGAGAAGAGCTTTAGTAAGGCAACTCATTTAAGAAAACATCTTTTGATTCATGAAGGTAAGAAACCACATAAATGCAAAGTTTGTGATAAGAGCTTCACTACTGTAACCACTATGAGAAACCATCTTTTAATTCATGAGGGTAAGAAGCCACATAAATGTGATATTTGTGATAAAAGTTTTACCAAATCATGTAACTTGAGGACACATTTAATGATCCATGAAGAAAACAAGCAACATACATGTGAAATTTGTGGGAAGAACTTTACCCAAGCACTATATTTAAGTAGACATGTTATGAATCATGAGGGTAAGAAATCACATAAATGCAATGTTTGTGGCAATAACTTTTCTCTGGCATCTACTTTAAAAAGACATCTATTGATTCATGACGGTAAGAAACCACATAAATGTAAAGTTTGTGGAAAGAGCTTTACTCAGGCATCTCCATTAAGAGAACATCTTTTTATTCATGAGGGCAAAAAACCACATAAGTGTGAGGTTTGTGGAAAGAGATTTACACATTTAGTTACTTTGAGAAGACATCTTTTAATTCATGAGGGCAAGAAACTGCATAAATGTAAATTCTGTGGGAAGAACTTTACTCTGGCATCTACTCTAAGAACACATATTTTGATTCATGAGGGTAAGAAACCACATAAATGTGGAGTTTGTGGGAAATGCTTTACTCAGTCATCTAACTTGAAGGAACACATGTTAATTCATGAAGGAAAGAAGTTACGCAAGTGTGAGGTTTGTGGAAAATGTTTTACCCAGGCTTCTACCTTGAGTGGCCATCTCTTGACTCATAAATCAAAGAAACCACATAAATGTGAAGTGTGCGGGAAGACCTTTATCAAGGCATCTAATATGAGGAAACATCTTTTGACTCATAACTGAAGGAGGAATATCAAATGAAATGTTTTGCTCAGAATCTTATTATTAATCAGGTGTTTGTAAACTTAAAAGAAATTAGGAACAGTCAAGTTTATTAAATATAAAAATAAGTCTGTATTAGATGACACTAAACTTCACTAACTGACTAATTCATCAGAACACATTTCAAGAGCATTCACTCTCATCAGATGGGGACCAACTAATGCTGGCAGGTATGATGAAGTGACCTCTGGTGGTTCTAATAAGTAACGGAACAGGAGGTCCATTTTATTTTTAATAATATTTTACGCCCGTTTTTACTACTGAGGCACCACAGGCAAGGGACACTGAGATACATGAGATGAAATGATAAATTGGGAAAGGATATTTTTTAAGGAAGGAAGCATTCCAGGCCTAAGTTTAGGGTACCTCCTCGGCATTTGCCATTTATGAGGACTGAGGAAAAACCTGGAAAAAACCGCAGTCAGAGAGGACAGTCCTGGTGGGATTTGAACCCCAGACCTCCCACTTATGAATCCGCACCTTAACGGCCTCGACCACCCATGGTGGTGGGATATCAAGTTCACAACACAATGTTTATTTTTTAAAATATAAATTCTTCTGCCATTTTGCTAATTCCTTGAGATTGTTGGTAGCTTTCAACAGTTTGGCATATCTGGCAATGTCATGATCATAAGTCCAAAAATGGTCTGCAACTGCTGATTTATCCACCTGATTATATCTTACATTCCTGAAGTATTCTTTAGTCCTTGTCGTCAAATTTCTTACTGTTTTGCCTATGTATATATCTGATCACAATCCAACAATCTATCTGATACACTTCTGTCTTTTAGTTCAGTGGAATAACATTCTTTAGTGTTGTTCATAAGATTTCCGATGCTAAATTTATTTTGTGCTGCCAACACAATAATATATTTTTTAAAAATCTTCATGAATGCCCTGTTTGCCCATTAAATCGAACATTTTTATTTTAAGTAAAAGTTGACAATAATTCCATAGTGTGATGGTGACACACATTTTTGTCAACATTATACTAAAATTAATATTCTAAATATTTATTAAGGAAACCTTGCCACAGCCTGCTTTGAGGAGAATATTGTAATTTAATACCTAAAATTATTGCATAGGGTTAGGGACCGCATTTTTCAAACATTATTTCAGATAAGCTACATCTAGAATTAAATAAAATGGTTCAACTTTAATTTATGCTTTAAGTAATACAGACATAGATTTCCGAAATCACTTATTATATATGTATTTATTTACTTCTGGTAATTTGTATTTTCTTCAGAAATTAAGGAACTAAATATGAATGTTGAAATCAACATTTCATCATCTTGGAAAGAAGGGTGTTAGCTGCTGATTCAAATTTATAGTGAAAAAATTTGTAAAGAAAGCTATTGTTTCAAAATTGGAATGATTTATTTATTATTTCAAAAATAAATGGACAGTTACAGGAATGTCCACATTAATATTTCTGATCCCAGCAAAAGCAAGCATATTAAGTTTTAGTTAGATTAAATCAAATTCCTGTCATCTAAATGAATGAAGTTATAATAATAAAAAATACTAATTTATATGTATAAGTTATAGGAAATTATGAATTAATTAAGTTCTTATATTATACTATAATTTTATAGATGATTGTTTTGAATGATTCATTACTGATCTCTTATACTAGGTCCTTTTGTGACCCCCCCCAAAAAAGAAATAAATAGAATCTAGTATAAAAGATAAGTTATGATTAGATTAAAAAATTATTTGCATTTTTTTTTCTTTCCCCCCCATATTTTTGGAATTTAATGGAAAGTTGGGCCTAAAATATGAATTATTTACAATAAATATCATATTTAACTAGAAATGTGAATATGAGCTTTTACAGTGAAACTAGTCATATAATTAAGATCACTATATGATTCAGCTGCACTATTTACTCTTATTGCTCCACTTGTTTATAATATGTAGAACTAGTTTCAGGAACCCATTGTTCACATTCTCAGCTAATGGTAGTACTTATTTTTTCATAACTTCTTATATCTTAGACAACAGTTAATAGTTTTGCTTCATCCATGCACAATTGTCAGAATATGCTTATTTTCTGAATTAGTGCCTGAATTACAATAAACTGACATTTTTGCATGGTAGGCTTATAAGTAGTGATAAAACATTTCACACTCATGATGGATAAATTCACACATCAAATCAGTGATTGATTATAAAAGAGGCAATTTTGCAGGAGGGGGGGTTGCAAACAACCTATATTGCATATGTTTCATGATCTCCAGTCTTTCATCAGATCCTAAAGCAATTAGTTAGTTAGTTAGTTCTCGGAGCATTCAGTGAGTTCGTGGAGCAGCCACAGAGATCTATGAACATTGAACTTGTCATATACAATTACCACAGTAGTTTTCAATCTGTATTTACAAAAATTTGTTTGCATCTACATAAATAATTACAATAAAAATAAAAAAGAACACTTAGAACAACACAACCAACACCAAAAACAGACAAATCAATCATACAAATTTTATTATATACACATTTACATATACATTGATATGTTGTGCAGTATATTATTATCACTCATATATTGCTTTACAGAATAATAGGCCTTTTTACATAGGTATTTTCTAAGAGCAGATTTAAAGGAATTGTCATTGTTTATTAAGGCTTTTAGGCTAGAGGGAAGAGCATTGTACACTAAAATGCACTCATAATAAATGCCTTTTTGATGGGATGAAAGTGCTGAAGTTGGGCGATGTAGATTTGCTTTTTGTCTAGTATTCTTGTCATGTATATTTTGATTTTGAATAAATTTTTGTTTATTTTTTATATAAAAGTTCATGAGGGATAAAATATATTCGCAAGGAAGAGTTGAAATTTCAAATTTTCTAAAGAGGTTTCTGCATGAATGTCTGCTATGTGTACCAGCAATTATTCGTATGACTATTTTCTGTAACAGGAAGACACGTTCACTTTTAACTGAATTTCCCCAAAATATTAGACTGTATTTTATTATTGAGTTGAAATAAGCATAATAAACTAGTTTTAAAGTCTTAATTGACTCTAACATTACTAATGCACGTATTGCATAGCTTGCACTGCTTAGTTTAGGTGTAATAAGATCAATGTGATCTTTCCAATTCAGATGGTTATCAATTATTAAACCAAGGAATTTAATATATTTGGTTTGTGAAAGTACACTGTTATAACATCCTATCTGTAGTTGTTGATCTGGAGATGTGTGAGTAATGAGTTTCATAACATTTGTTTTATCTAGATTTAGAGACAATTTGTTTGCTTTGAAGCATACACACAATGAACTGAGAACCAAATTTAATTTAATGGCACAATCATTGAGGCTCTTTCCATTTATCAATATGCTTGTGTCATCTGTAAATAGAACAGCATTTCCTACATCTTGGATAGATGAGGAGAGGTCATATATATATATATATTAGAAAAAGAAGAGGACCCAGAACAGATCCTTGAGGTACTCCATGGTTAATCATTCCCCACTCTGATGCATTGTTTTTATTATTGAAGGGATAATTTATCATTACTTTTTGTTTCCTTTTGTCAAGGTAGGATATAAACCTTTTAAATATTGGTTTTTTATTCCATAGAAAGCTAATTTATCTATCAGAATTTCGTGATTGACACAGTCAAAAGCCTTAGCTAAGTCACAAAATATTCCTCCTACATGTGCTTTTTCATTAAATGCAGTTAAAATTTCATTTATAGATTGCATTTTCTGTTGAAATTTCTTTTCTAAAGCCAGACTGATCACTAGCTAAAATATTGTTACTTTCAAGATAATGGTAAAGCCTATTGTACATTACTTTCTCAAACACCTTAGAAAATGTAGGTGAAATAGCTATAGGTCTATAATTAGAGACATTTATCTTTTCTCCCTTTTTGTACAGAGGCCTCACTTGAATATTTTAGCCTCTCAAGAAATACACCCAATATTAAAGATTCATTACACAAGTGACTAAGGGGGGTACTAATTTCCTTTGCACAGGCCTTTATGACTCTGCTGTTGATCTCATCATAGCCAGAAGAGTTTTTTGATTTTATATTCCTAATGATATTACTAATTTCTAGTGGGATAGTGATACCTGGTTTGAATTCATTATTATAATGGGGAGTTGATGCTTGTAAAATTTTTAAAGCATCTCTTTTATCACGAGAATATAAGTTTAAGTTTTTTGTTACATTAAGAAAGTAATCATTAAACTCATTTCCTAAGTCTGTAGGGTGTTGTATCTCTTGATTGTTAATATTTAAGATTATTGCATTGTCTTGTTGCAGATCTTTGCCTGTTTCTTGTTTTATTATATTCCAAGTAGTTTTTATTTTCTTTTTTGACTGATTGATAGTGTTTGGTAATGGAGGCCTTTTGCTGCTTTTATGACTTTCCTAAGTATCTTACAATACTTTCTAAAATGTATTTTTCATTTAGGGTCTCTACTGAGCTTTTTCTCATTATATAATTGTCTTTTCTGTTGACAAGATTTTTTAATTCCTTGGGTTAACCATTCCCTGCTCATATTTTAACTTCTTTTTTTACCTTTAGTGGGAAATATTCTTCAAAATGCAATTTAAAAATATGTAAAAAATTGTTGAATTTACTATTAACATCATTTGTACTGTAAACACTATTCCATGATTCTTGTCGAAGTGTCTCCGCAATAGTATATATTTTATCAGTGAAAACAATTTTGTATAAAAAACTTGTGTCATTTAGTAAGAAAATCATAAAGATTTAGAACAAATAACATCAGTAATCCGGGTTGTAAATGACAATAATACCATAAATATGTATGCAGCTATTTTCCAGACAGAATGCCCTTAAATATAATTCAGATCATTGCATGATTCAGTCAAGCTACAAACTCTTATTGCTCCACTTGTTTATAATATATAGAACTAGTTTCAGGAACTCATTGTTCACTTTCTCAGCTAATGGTAAGTACTTATTTTGTCATAACTTCTTATATCTTAGACAACAGTAAATAGTTTTGCTTCATCCATGCACAATTGTCAGAATATGCTTATTTTCTGAATTAGTGCCTGAATTAGATAAACTGACATTTTGCATGCATACAAAGAATAAGCTACATGATAGGCTTAAAAGTAGTGATAAAACTTTTGACACTCATGATGGATTATAAAAGAGGCAATTTTGCAGGAGGTAGGGATGCTAACAATAATAAGCACCTACCTATATTGCATATTGTTTCATGATCTCCAGTCTTTCATCAGATCCTAAAGCAATAGTACATATTTTATCAGTGAAAACAATTTTGTATAAAAAACTTGTGTCATTTAGTAAGAAAATCATAAAGATTTAGAACAAATAACATCAGTAATCTGTGTTGTAAATGACAATAATACCATAAATATGTATGCAGCTATTTTCCCCACAGAATGAACTTAAATATAATTCATACCATTGCATGATTGAGTCAAACTGCACACTCTTATTGGCTCCATTTACTTGTTTATAATATGCAGTACATGTTTTAGGAATCCATTGTACTCATCCTCCGCTACCAGTCAACTGCTGGATTATTTGTTATCAATTATAAATCAGTTATCAAATTCATTAGTAATTAAATATGTTTTTGTTTGTCCTGTCATCTCTCTTTTTTGTGTTTGATTCTCTGTATATGCTAAAGCACATACAAAACAATCTGCTTAACCATAAAGACAATAGTATTAGTTAATTATCCCAATTTTTATTTACTTGATAATACTATACATGTTGCTTCATTTGCAACACTGAAAATTCTATAAAAATCAAAAATGACAATTTTGGTTAAGCCTGTGTATGATCCTAAATTCAAAGCCTTACATCCATCAATACATTAAAAACAAAATGTCAAGTTAGTCCTATAGGTCTTCAATGAAAATGTAGTCCAAGGTCTAAGTGTGATGGAAAAAAGTATAATTTACCACTACATAGAAACACCAAATTATATACAAATAATCAGATTTGGTGGTGTGTAGTTAATGTCAAAACACTTAGACTTATATAAGACTTTGTAATGTCTTTTCATGCCCCCTATGTTATAAAAGCAAGAAGGAGTAGAATATTTGAAATAATTTCTTATGTGACTGAATGAATGGTAAAGTATGCAATGCATGGGATCACTAAATAGGGAAACCATGAATACATTGATTATAACAACAGAAAGTCTTCTTAAGTTACATAAGTGTTGTGTGCATATAGCTGTTATTTTCTACCAGGGAAATTACTACTTAATTTATTGGAAAATAGATTTAGTAGTTGCAGAGATATTTAGCAGGTGATCAGTACATTATTTTTAGATAACTTTAAACAGAACAGAAAATGAGGTTTCAATCAGACTTAAGCCTAAAAATTGAATCTAAAAGAATTTGCTCCTATTGACGTTAATCAATAGCACTGCTATCAGAGGCTATAGTAGAGGATATGTTTAATGAAGCCATGGAAATATCAGAAAATAATCTTTATGCCTTTAATGGTGATATGCCAGTTTTGGTTTGCACCCTGGATACTGTTACAGTTTTTAGGTAATTAAAATGCATTTCTTGAAAATATTTGTGCAATACCACATAAATACCTTGACATTGATGATGAAACAAAATTTTACAACGCATCTCAGTAGGGACAACTAATTCATCCTCAGCTGCCTGTGGTAAATGTTGTAGTTTAAATTATTTGTCACAAAACTTAACATTAATATGGAGGCAAATGTTGTAAAGTAAGACATTAAACTGTACTTGTATATAATTTAACAATAAGTTGTCAATAATGACAAACTTTTGTAGAAAACCTGACAGTTGTGTTAATAGCCACAAAACTCTAATTGTATAACAAAAATTTAGCATGGTTTGGAACTATGTAATCCTTAATAATTATTGCAAAAATTATGTTTTAACACATTCATATGTGACAAAAGGAAACAAAATTTTTCTGATCTCATATACAATGATAGATAAGATGTTTGTAACTGTAGATTATTTATTCGTTATTAAATATTATTTAACTGTCTGCTACTAAATCGTTCATTCTTTTAAACTGCAATTGTTTTTCACCATTCAACACACATTTTCTTCATAACATGCAACATACAGGTTAATAAATCCAAAAATTCATTTTTGTAATAAGGAACAACATATTATAGCCAGAAAGTTACGGAGGACAACGCATAGGTTTCCTTACGTTTAACAACAAAAAAAAAAAAAAAAAAAAAAAAACCATCTACATTGTTACAATCGACCGCGTAAATCATGTTCGCCAACACACTTTTGCAACTGAGGAAAGACAACTGCAGGAGTTCGGCAGTTTCCGCTGTCGCTCGGAAGTGCTCGGGACTAGCTCTCGCTGCCCGAGAATTTTCCCTGTTCATACAGAAATTGTATTGGGGCTAACGTCAAGTCTCGGAAATATTTTCATGTATGGTAATTACTGTTGATCGGTTGTATACGTATAGTGCGAAGACAGGCCTGCGTGATGGTCCATTCCTTAAATTATGGTCAACCAAGTTTCTTGTAAATGTTACGTTCATTATTCGTGAGAAATTAGGTGTACTAATTTTTGGGTGCATCAGAGTTCGCTTAGGAAAATGTGTCACCTCTCAGAAATTTTCAGTATTGTTCAGTGCTAGTGCTAATGCAGGTGGAGTGCGGGAGTGAGAGCATATTTATTGTTTAATTACTAAACAACACACCCTGGGATATTCTCAATAATATGAGAAATAAGAAATATAGTTTATGCACGGTCTATAGCATACCAATTTTATCTGTAACCTAGCATGTTGACAAGTCTCAGTATGGAAGTTAAAGTAAGTTTGTGTGCTGTACTTTTTAATTAGGCAAGTTTACTTATATATAAATTATTTTTGAATAACCAGTATTAATTTATTTCAAAACCGGAATAAAATGACAAATAACACAAAACTAATTTTACCTCTGTAAAAGACCTTTGTCCTCTAAATATTTGATTATTAATTAAACGTTTTGAATGTAACCTTGAGAAAAATTGCAGAGGATCTTTAAAAATGAATCCATATAAGAGGATAGGTTAAATAAGAGACACATACAGATAATACAAAAGTCAATTCACTTGTTTATACAAGAAAAATGAGTTTACAAAAAGTATTAAATTAAGTTGTTATGATAATAAATGTACATAATAGAATACACAGTAGGCATATATATATAAAAATATCAAATAAAATAATCTGACCCAAAATTAATTTTTTTCAAGTTAGAAGTGCTCTGAAAGTGATTTATTTATAAAGCTACAAATACCAAATTTATAAATTGAAATGCGCATTGATATTATAACAATATGATTCAACCTGAAATTACATTTTCTAAGTTAGAAAAAATATGCTAAAGTATTTATCTTATTTATACAGTATTAGATAAGATAATGAAAGAAATATTTTATTTTTATTAAGCCAGTTACAACAATACACAATATCAAATTGTATGTGTACATATGTATGTATATATAAACTTTTTATAAAAATTTTGCAGTAATGTAATTGATATATGTGCTCTGATAATTTTTGTCCATTGCTACAACCCAAAATATTACATTCATTGAACTTATATCTAAGGAAATGTTTCTGAAACAAAATATAAATTGCATGGTTATGATAATCTGAACTAGTGTAAAAGGTAGTATCACTGCATATAGTATTGTATGTGTAATTATGAAGGATGGTAAGTCATTATTCCTTAATAAATATAAACAATTATGTTAATAATTATTTTGTGTAAAATATTTAGAACTAATAGATCCATGTACAAATTTATATCTATAGTAAACAAAAACATTCTATATAATAGTGCACCCCTTAGAACTGGAGGATAGGAATAGTGGCTCCAATTTATAAAACTACAGAAAATATTAAAAATCCAGCTAATTAGAAAGAAATTAGTTTAGTTAGTTAGTTCTAAGAGCATTCATTGAGTTCCTGGAGCAGTCACAGAGACCTACGGGCATTGAACTTGTCATATACAATTACCACAGTAGCTTTCAGTCTGTATTTACAAAAATTTGTCTGCATCTACATAAATAATTACAATAAAAATAAAAAAGAACACTTACAACAACTCAACGAAACAACAAAAACAAGTCACTTATCATATAAATTTTATTATATACATGTTTTCATATACATTGATATGTTGTGCAGTATAATATTGTCACTCACATATCCCTTTACAAAATAATAGGCCTTTTTATATAGGTATTTTCTAAGAGCAGATATTAAGGAATTTTGTTTATTAAGGCTTTTAGGCTAGAGGGAAGAGCATTGTATACTAAAATACACTCATAATAAACACCTTTTTGATGGCATGAAAGTGCTGAAGTTGGGCGATGTAGATTTGCTTTTTGTCTAGTATTCTTGTCATGTATATTTTGATTTTGAATAAATTTTTGTTTATTTTTTATATAAAAGTTCATGAGGGATAAAATATATTCGCAAGGAAGAGTTGAAATTTCAAATTTTCTAAAGAGGTTTCTGTATGAATGTCTGCTATGTGTACCAGCAATTATTCGTATGACTATTTTCTGTAACAGGAAGACACGTTCACTTTTAACTGAATTTCCCCAAAATATTAGACTGTATTTTATTATTGAGTTGAAATAAGCATAATAAACTAGTTTTAAAGTCTTAATTGACTCTAACATTACTAATGCACGTATTGCATAGCTTGCACTGCTTAGTTTAGGTGTAATAAGATCAATGTGATCTTTCCAATTCAGATGGTTATCAATTATTAAACCAAGGAATTTAATATATTTGGTTTGTGAAAGTACACTGTTATAACATGCTATCTGTAATTGTTGATCTGGAGATGTGTGAGTAATGAGTTTCATAACATTTGTTTTATCTAGATTTAGAGACAATTTGTTTGCTTTGAAGCATACACACAATGAACTGAGAACCAAATTTAATTTAATGGCACAATCATTGAGGCTCTTTCCATTTATCAATATGCTTGTGTCATCTGTAAATAGAACAGCATTTCCTACATCTTGGATAGATGAGGATAGGTCATATATATATATATATATATATATGAAACATAAAAATAAAGAAACACTATTAACAATGTAACAAATTAACACTAATAATAAAAGTAGATAAAGATAAAACACAGAGAAAGAGTCACACTTGAAACTGCTATATTTCGAACTACTGCGAGTTCTTCAATGGCAAGAAGCTAGACTATTGCCATTGAAGAACTCGCAGTAGTTTGAAATATAGCAGTTTCAAGTGTGACTCTTTCTCTGTGTTTTATCTTTATCTACTTTTATTATATATATATTTTATAAAAAGAAGAGGACCCAGAACAGATCCTTGAGGCACTCCATGGTTAATCATTCCCCACTCTGATGCATTGTTTTTATTATTGAAGGGATAATTTATCATTACTTTTTGTTTCCTTTTGTCAAGGTAGGATATAAACCATTTTAAATATTGGTATTTTATTCCATAGAAAGCTAATTTATCTATTAGAATTTCGTGATTGACAGAATCAAAAGTCTTGGCTAAGTCACAAAATATTCCTCCTACATGTGCTCTTTCATTAAATGCAATTAAAATTTCATTAGTGAGTTTATAGATTGCATTATCTGTTGAAATTCCTTTTCTAAAGCCAAACTGTCACTAACTAGAATATTGTTACTTTCAAGGTAATGGTAAAGCCTATTGTACATTACTTTCTCAAACACCTTAGAAAATGTAGGTGAAATAGCTATAGGTCTTTAAATTAGAGACATTTATCTTTTCTCCCTTTTTGTACAGAGGCCTCACAATGGAATATTTTAGCCTCTCAGGAAATACACCCAATATTAAAGATCATTACACAAGTGACTAAGCGGGGTACTAATTTCCTTTGCACAGGCCTTTATGACTTTCCTGTTGATCTCATCATAGCCAGAAGTGTTTTTTGATTTTATTTTCCTAATGATATTACTAATTTCTAGTGGGGTAGTGATACCTGGTCTGAATTGATTATTATGACGGGGAGTTGATGATTGCAAAATTTTAAAGCATCTCTTTTATCACGAGAATATAAATTTAAATTTTTTGTTACATTAAGAAAATAATCATTAAACACATTTGCTGCGTCTGCAGGGTGTTCTATCTCTTGATTGTTAATATTTAAGATTATTGCATCGTCTTGTTGCAGATCTTTGCCTGTTTCTTGTTTTATTATATTCCAAGTAGTTTTAATTTTTATTTTTTGACTGATTGATAAATGTTTGATAATGGAGGCCTTTCGCTGCTTTTATGACTTTCCTAAGTATCTTACAATACTTTCTAAAATTTATTTTTAATTTAGGGTCTCTACTGAGCTTTTGCTCATTATATAATTGTCTTTTATGTTGATAAGATTTTTTAATTCCAACTTCTTTTAATTTTTAGTGGGAAATATGCTTCAAAATGCAAATTAAAAATCTGTAAAAAATTATTGAATTTACTATTAACATCATTTGTACTAAAGACACTATTCCATGTTTCTTGTCGAAATGTCTCCATTTTACTGAGGTTAGCATTATTAATATCTGTATCTTGAATAATAGAAATTATTTTCAATAGAGTATTGGCTAAAAGGCTACAGGAATATATTGAGCAAAAGGAGATATTTTGCAGTTATAATCAGAATTTTTGAAAAGGAAGGAGACCAATTTGTAGATATCATAATGGCAAAAAAGATGGATTGTAGGGATATTCCTAAGTTTGCAATAAGCACTTGATAAAATATCTGGAGAAGCAATATATTATAAATTGAGAGAATAGGGAGTAAGTCAAAATGTATAAACATAATTAAAAACTAAAATTGTGAATTGGAACTTGTACAGTGAAGCTGATCATATAATTAAGATCATTGTATGATTAGTTGAATTACACACTCTTACTACTCCACTTACTTTTATATATATTAGCACTAGTTTTATGAACTATTGTTTGCATCCTCAGCTAACTGTCGACTCAAAGTAAAACAAGTGCAGCAATAAGAAAGAGTCTGTAGCTATACTCATTCATACAATGAACTTTGTTAATAAATGAAAGTATTTACAATATGAATGAATTTTGCAAGAAATTTGAGGTAAAGTAACTAAAAGAATACTGAATAATGTAGAGTGAAGTCAAGGGTGCAAATTAAGTTCAATTCTGTTTAATCTCTTTACTGGTGATATTTTAGGAGAAATTAATAAAAGTAATACCCATGCCCCAACTATAAATAACAGAGAAATACCGGTTTACTCTTTATTGATAATTTTTAGCTGCTCCAGTAACAAGCATAGGATTGAAAAGATAATTAGAAGCTGTAGGTTAATTTTGTGAAAAGTCAAGTTTAAAGATAAACAAAAAGAATTTACTACCTCTTTAGTGGCATTTTCAACTACTAATCTAAAAGTCCTGTGTTCAAATCCCAGTGGATCAAACTGTCTTGTTGAGGCTTTTGTAGGATTTTTTCCTCACATTGAAAAGGTGAATGCCAGATAGCTTTAAGGCTCCTGGGACTCTTAGATTGTAATTAATTTCATTTCATTCATCCCTACAGGCTGAAACCTATAGTGTCAGTTCACAATTTACAGTTGTTGAAAGAAGATCAGTACAGTGAAAGGGATAATAAATAAAGCATTAAAATAAAAAAATTCAAAGACCATGGTAATTAAAAGTGAGTATAAATTTAAAAAATATTGGTTGGAAGGAGGAAATTATCTTGGGGTAAGATTTTTTAGCAATGGCAACTGGAGTGATTGGAGAATATAGATGGAAAAATGACTTTGAGTATGATGAGGACGAGTTAAAATAAAATAAAAAATATGAATATAAAATGACTTAATGATTATAAGACTAAATTGTAGAGAGTAAAATGTTATAAGGAAGTAAAATATGGGAACTTTATGAAGGATGACAATCAGTAGATGTTATACATAGATAATTTTATAAATCAGGGATTCTGAACTTATGGTATCTGAGGTACTGCCGGATGGTACATAAACATTTTAGCAAATAAAATAGATTTATGTTTAATTAGAAATGTTAATTGGAACTTGTACGGTGAAGCTAATCATATTATGATGATTAGCTGATGATACAGACAAAGGGTTTGTAAAACCGGTTCTACATATTATAAACAGTAGGTAAAGCAATGTATGTATGTAGTTTGACTCAATCATATAATGATCTCAATTATAGATTAACATTTGTTTTATAAATAACAAATATATGACAGTTATACTATAACTAAATGGAAACAATAGATTTTGCTTTAAAACTGAAACTTTTGTGTGATGCTGTGCAAAAATAATGTACAAGTTCAATTTTTATTGAACGGCAATAACAGAGCACAACTGGAATATATTTGATTACAACAATGGGATTTGTGTAGTCGTTTGTTTAGCTGCAAGATGCACTTACAGTTAAGATATAATCCAGTTAACTTTATTTCTTTTGAATGCATTTATTTGCTAAATTATCAGATTTTGTGCCAAGTTCAGAAGAAGTGAACCAGAACATGGATAAGTGGTTAATTAAAGGACTGTGCTTGAAATACTTAAAGGGAGAAATAAGTGTAAGTAGGTTTAATAATTCCACTCTACCAGAAAGCTACTGTTTCTAATGTGAAGCATCCAACAGAGGACATAAATGTACAAAAAAGCAACAAAAAGTCGTGTACACAAGTAATATGTAAATAAAATATAGCTTCTTCTGAGTCTGAAGTTTAAAACACTGTTTATGGTTTCATTTAAATGAGAGTTACTCAGGACATATGTTTCCTAGAACTATTGTCCACATCATCAGCTGTTAAATGAATGTTGGATCATTGGTAGGAGCTGGTAGGTATCCGGGTTGACTCTGGTGGTCTAGTGATATACTTAAATAAAGTGCTGTCTGCTTCCAGGATGTCAAAATTCATAAGGTTGTGCTCATGTTTTTTTATATATAAAAATCCTTTCCCACATGTTTAGTTCTTTTGGTTGTTAAACAGTTTTAATAATTTGATGCCTTTTTTTTTTTATTTCATGGTTTTCATTCCAAAAATATGCTGCCACAGCTGATTTATGTATTTGTTTGTAATGGATATTTCTCCAATGTTCCTTCAATCTAATGCCTATATTTCTCTTTGTTTTCCGCATGTAGATTTTTTCACAATCTTTATAATCTGGTAAATACCAGATTTTTTCTCTTTGGACCTGGAATCTGTTTTGTTTAATTTCAATAAATGTTTTACACTGTATCGGATTTGAGGTGCTAAGATGATGTACTGCTTGAAAGTTTTTTGAAATTGCTTATTGGCTGATGGGTGGTAAGTGAACTTTTTAAATGTTTTTACCCCTGATAAATCACTCAAAGTTATTTGTTTAATTCTTATTGTTTCTGGAATCGTTTAACTTTTTGGTTAATCATAGCTGCTTCTATTATGTGTAGATATTCATTCTTGTATTCTTCTTTACTCAGTGGTATATTTATTAGTCTATATATCGTGCTGTTCAATGCTGCTTCCTAATGTGATCTTGGATTGAAACCATGGGCTTTGATATAGTTGTCTATATGTGTGTCGTTTCTATAGATACCAAAAATCAAGTTAAAGAATGTTTTAAACATCCGACTCAGAAGAGAATATTAATGGATGTTTCATTGTATTCAATTCTAAATTGACTTAATATGAAAACAATATAAGCTATGTATCATATGATTTCACATATATTGAAGATGAAGTGGAAACCATCCCTACATCACAGTGTGTGATTGTGATCTTGGATTGAAACCATGGGCTTTGATATAGTTGTCTATATGTGTGTCGTTTCTATAGATACCAAAAATCAAGTTAAAGAATGTTTTAAACATCCGACTCAGAAGAGAATATTAATGGATGTTTCATCGTATTCAATTCTATATTGACTTAATATGAAAACAATATAAGCTATGTATCATATGATTTCACATATATTGAAGATGAAGTGGAAACCATCCCTACATCACAGTGTGTGATTGTCATGAAACACTTTCAAACCATTCAACAAAACCTTTCCTTTGGAAACGTCATTTTCACACCAAACTTGGTGATTTGAAACACAACAGATTTGTCATGAAGGAAAAAACAAATAACCTCATTTGCAGGATCTAACATTAGGCTCTGGAGGCATCTTATGAAGTCAGTTTAAGGCAGGAAAAATCTCACACAATCTGAGAGTTTTAATATTACCATGACTATGGATATGGTTAAATTAATGTTCTGGGCTAAGGCAACAAAACAAGTTGAAGTGATTCCATTATCCAAAGACACCATAGCCCGAAGAGTTTTAGATTTGTCTGTAGATGTTAAGCAGCAGTTAATAGAAAAATTTTGTGCTAGTCACTATTTTTGCATAAATTGGATTCAACTACAGACATGAACATGGCCATCTTCTTACTTGAGATTTATAGATGGGGAAACAGTGAAGGACGAAATCTTGTTTGGTAAATCACTGCCTGCTCAAACAATCTCAAATTAAATAATTTAGACGAAATTATGAAATATGTGGAATGAAATAAATGTGTTGGTTTTTGTTCTGATGATACGCATATAAATGACTGGGAAATACAATGGCATTGTTACAATGATTAAAAAAGTAACCTCAGAAGCAAAATTTGTTTAGTTTAGTTTAGTTCTCGGAGCATTCACTGAGTTCGTGAAGCAGCCACAGAGACCTACGAACATTGAACTTGTCATATACAAATTGTACATTTTAGTATTCATCACGAGGCTTTAGTCACAAGAACAATGCCTGGTGCTCTAAAGACAGTTTTAAATGAAAGTTGTCAATTTCATTAGTAAGCCCAGACCTATGAATTCACAGTTATTTTCCATTTGGTGTAATGAAATAGGTGCTAAACATGATGCTCTTTTATTTCATATTAAAGCTAGGTGACTATCAAGAGTAAATGTATTAAGCTGTCCCATTCAAAAGTGCAGATTTATCTCTCAGACTCATCCTCAAACTTAAATTATTTAACTGATGAGCTGTGGCTTACCACTTGACAGGTGTGTTTTGCTGTCTCAACCAGCTGAGCAAGATTTTTCTTTATGCCCTTACTTCTATATTCTTGGTAAGGATAAAATTGCAGCTCTTAAGAGAAAACTAAACTTCATGATAACAGAAATCAATATTGGAAACATATCTTTCTTTCCATCGTTGGATGCTTTTTATAAAGAAAATGAAATTATTCTTCATTTTAAACTAGCAGTGAATATTAAAGAACACCTTAAAATATTATTTCAGATTTCCGAAAACCTGGATTCAGAATTTTGGATTAGAGACCCATTTTTTATTGCTGACACCTTACTAAAAACCTTGACTCCTTTCGAGAAGGACAAATTGATCTTGCTATCATGTAACAGAAGTCTCGGGCAAATGATCAAAAAGATAGATTTAACAGACTTCTTGCTCAGAAAAAACTGTAAACATTTTTGTAGTTTTATTTTTTAATAATGTTTAACGCCCATTTTTACCATTGAGGCACCACAGGCGGTGAACAATGATACACAAGATGAAATGATATATTGGGAAAGGATTTTTAAGGAAGGAAACGTTCCAGGCCTAAGTTAAGGTACCTCCCCGGCATTTGCCATTTATGAGGACTGAGGAAAACCTGGAAAAAACTTCAGTCAGGGATGATGGTCCAGGCAGGATTCAAACCCCAGACCTCCCACTCACGAGTCCACACCATAGAATTTTGGAGTCAGAATAGAGCTGTAGTGGATAATATTGAAAAACAGGAATTATGATTCGGTTTTAATTATAAGAAATACTGAAAAATATATAAAATGGTAAAAAAGTACTGGTTTAGAGAAAAGTATATTGAATTCTGTGATAAATTGGGGAGAGAAGGGATACTGTGATTCAGATCTGTGGTGGTATAGTGGAATAAGAAAGTAATCTTTGAAAGAAAAGTGTCCAATATGTGATGAAAGGGATAATATGTGCCATAGCATATTAGAATGTGAATAAATAAAATTATGGAGAGAGGAGTTTCTTTTACTAAAGTGAAATAAGTTACTCATGTATTTAAAAGTAGGAGAATTTTAAATATAAGATCAGATATCAATATAAAGAAGTTATGGAGCTATTTTGGAAAAGTGAGATAAAAATGACTAAGACATGTAAGGAGATCTGGATGAGAGTGATAACAAATAATAAAAATTATGTAAGAATTATGTGCATTAATGAATATTTAGAAAGTATGTAATTAATTATGTCCCAATTACGCATACTTTCATTGTGTTAAATGTGAAGGAAAGTTAAAGAAATGCAAGTCTTAAACTTGTTAGTTTCATATGGTTGGTTATGAATGAATATTATTGTTACTAATATTCTTAGTTCATTCTTGATAAAGTGATTTATAGTGTTCTTTTTTTATGATGTAGGCTTTTGCAGCCCATGTTAGTAATGGTAAAAGTTTTTCCACTTATAATGCATGAAACTTAGGGATAACTGCACCATCCAACATTTTGAGTATCTTGCAGTCCTCATCCTCAGGGAATTATGATTTGAAAATTGAAATGTGTCAGAAGGTGGGAAGGGGAAGGGAGTGTCATAACATAAGATCATCAGGTCTTGGTACATTACCGCATGGATTGATGAAGCTTTGTCCTCAAGATGGTCCTAAAATGATACCAAATATTAAATTTTACTTTGTTTAGGTTGTTCGCATGTTTCTAATTAATCTCAGCTTTTGTTTATGTACTGAAGTAATTTTATTAGTATAATCATATGATATACTATGTTTAGTTGTAATAGCATGTTTTGCTATAGCTGGTTGAAAATAGATTTTTCTGCTCATATATGTACCTTAAATCTGCAGTAAATACTACTTTTTGTTTGGCTGATATAGCTTTTATCACAGGAGCAAGGGATGCTGTAGACTCATTGAGAATCTAATGGTGGTGGTGGATCTTTCACTTTCTTAACAACCTCAAGCCTGAAAGAAGAGGCCTCTGAGCAAAATTTGTCGGCCATTTCACGCCCAGGATTGAATGGGATGCTGATGATCTGAGATGTTAAAGAGCGTCCTTAAATAATAATGAATAAAAAAAAAAGAATCACTTTTTGAAGCATGTTGTTAATACGATTAATTACATGGAAATAAGTAGAGATTATGCCCTGTAGTGCCTCAGTAGTAAAAATGGGCGTTAAACACCATTAAAAAAGAAGTAGAGATGGCATGCTTTTTCAGGATGTGGGTGATTCTATTGGTCATATCATGTATGTAAGAAGGAGCCGCTACATGGCTAGTTGACGTTGATTTGATTTATTTATGGATGCTCTTTAACATCTCAGTTCACTAGCATCCCATTTAATACAGCAGATAAATTTTGCTCAGAGGCCTCTTCTTTCAGGCTTGAAGTTGTTTTATATGTAAATTTACAACATGGGACTCATGGCTTTTTTTCGCTTCCAAATGAAACCATACTTATGATTTTAACACCTGAAAATATCCATTGTTGCTTTACTTCCCTTCCAAATGAAACCATACTTATGATTTTAACTCCCGAAAATATCCATTGACTCTGGCTGGAATTGAACTGCAATCTTTGATCTACAAGGCAATTATGGTTACCACTAAGACCACCAGAACCAAATGCTTAGTTAAAAAATGCCTTCCTAGGTTCGGAAACCTTGTTTATTCAAAAAAAAAAAAGCAGGCTTATCAACAAGGCAAATCATGTGGGACAGCCTTACATCATTTGGTGCTGAGAATTGGAAACTAATTGAAACATCAAGTAATTGTATTAGAGGCCTTCCTTGAAATTGAAGGAGTCTTTGATAATGTATCTTCTGAATTGATAATCCTAGCAGCAAAAAGGCATGGAGTTGAAGACACCTATTGTAGGTGCATCAAAACCATGCTGGACAGTAGGAAGATTCAGACAACTATATTCAATGTAACAACACAGGTGTCATCATCCAAACTTTGTCCTCAGGGTGGGGTATTATCCCCCTACTGTGGGATCTGTTGCAGACAAACTGGTGGAAAATTTGAACATAGAAGACTATTATACCCAAGGATACGCTTGTTTTTTTTAATAGTATTTAATGTTCATTTTAACTACAATGAGGCATCACAAGGAGTGGATTATGATAATACATGAAATGATAGCTGGGAAAGGATTTTTTTTTAAAGAAAGGAAATGTTCTGGGTCTTAGTTTGGGGTACTTCCCAAGCATTTGCCATTTGTGAGGGCTGAGGATAACCTGTAAAAAACCTGAATCAGGGACAGCCCAGACTTCCAGCTCATAAGTACATGCCTTAACCTTGGACACCGGGGTGGTGGATAAGCTGATAAAATTTGTCATACTTAACCAGGGGAAATTTGCCCACAGCTTATGTGAGTTCGTGGTTGTGGCTCTGAAGTATGTGGAGGAATGGCGTAGTAAATAAAAGAAACATGAAAGATTTCATAACTCCCATATTCTTTAATGCTCAAGCAAACTAGTTTCAGTGTTAAATATTGGGATCTAATACCAATAATAATCTCTTCTGAGTAGGATATTTAGAACACTCTTTATGGTTTCACTTACATGAGATTTACTCAGGACATATGTTTTGTGGAACTGTTGTCCACAACATCAGCTGTTAAATGACTGTTGGACCATTCATAGAAGCTGGGTAGATAGGTTTGGTAAGTTGCCATTCTGGTAATATACATTTGCTGTATTTGCAATGCTTCAAATACAAATAACCATGTAGTTAACAGATAATAAAAACATTCTTAAAGGCATATTTGCCATTATGATTCCTACAATTTGGTATTGATAGCAATTCTCCTGCTGCAATGTTTGCTTGTATTTGAGACTTTCATTACATATGTACTGTAATTTCTTTTCTTTCTTTTGCAGTATTACAGGATCATCAGTAAATGAAGTGAATGAAAAAATGGATATCAAACTAGAGGTTAAAGAAGAACCAAAGGACTCTACATGTTCACTTGATTTGAAACAACCAGAAGGTTGGGACAATTATTATGATTATCTTCATGTCTCTGAGTTAGAGGTAAGCACCACAAAGAAAAGTTTATTCACAGAAAATGCACTTTGTAAATTTGTAGTCAATTGGTCCTGGTGGTGTAGTGGTGATCATACTTTCCTTTTAAACCCAAGATTGTGGATTCAATCCTAGCCAGAATCGGTGTATTTTTTGGGAGGGGTGTTAAAATCCTAAGCATGCCTTCCTTCTAAAGGGAAGTAAAGCCTTGGGTCTCATGTCATACATTTACGGCACAATAAAGAACCTGAAGCTTGCAAGAAGAGGCCTCTGAGCCAAATTTGTCAGCTGTTTCATGCCCTGAATTGAATGGGACGCTAATGACCAGAGATGTTTAAGAGCATCCGTAAATAAACCAAATAAACAACATTTGTAGTGATAAGAGAAACTATTCATATCTTTACCAAAATGTATATGATGGTAAATTTTTGGTACATCATTAAGTTGCTATAGTATCTGGAATTTCCACTGGTAATATTTGTCCTATAACAGCTTCCCTCATTTCCCAAAATTTTGCTCCAGCTTCATTGTAATGGTTATAGTTCTTATGCAACAGTGTGCTTCATGGGGTTGAATTAGTGTAGCATTAGGTGAATTCCTTCTTTATAGTTTATGTTCATTGCTGGTTAATAAGATAAGCATGCAATGGACCAGTCATCATTAAATCTCATATAAATTACCCTAATGGTGTGATTAACTATGAAGTGGGACTAGAGTATCAAAATATTTTGAGTTGCTTTTTGAGGACAAAATTTCTGGAACAAGATAACTTTAGAGGTCTCCAGGGTATGATAGCTTTGTGGCATTGTCTGACAGATGGGAGAGTTCAGTAGCACAGTAAGGGAAAGATTTGTGGTTCGAGGTGTGACCATGATTTCTAATTTTTCTTATCTGGGTCAGATGTTAATCTACCAACTTTGATAATTCTTGCAAACTTTATGCATTTGGCTTATAAATTGTTGGAGTTATTTTTATGATATATCCTTTCATACTTATTGCATTGTTTCTCAGATGTTTAGACTTTTTAAGTGCACCATGTAGCCACCTATATACAGTTCATTGCATAACGGTTCTGTGAATTTTAATCCAGTCTTTCAGATATCTTTATGTGTGATGTAATTTATGCAGTATCCAGATCAATTATTAGAATGGTTCTCTTGTGCAAGGTGAAATGTTTCCCTACTAGAGGGTTTTGTGTAATACTAAAGAATTTTAAATTGTTTCTGGTTCATCTTCCCTTAAAAATTTTGACATTATCTTCAGATTTATTTGAAGAAAACTTTAAAAGATCCTCCTCCATGAAGTTTAACAGTTGAAGAACAAACTGGTGGAAGATTTTTCTTTTTTACAATAGTAGGCAAATGTTATTGTGATATTAGAGAGCTCATATTTGGATTCATCTGTAAAAAGTACTGTAGACCAATCGTCATAGTCTAATTTTTTTATAGTACAGTGCATTAGTGTGTCTTTTTTATATGTATATATAAGGAAGGCACACAAGCCATATGATATACTAGACTTAGTCCTTGTTCTCCTTCTATGCGATCAAGAGCCCATCCTTGCTTGAAATATAGTAACCACTACAGTGTTCTACAGTGACCTCAACAGTGTTCCACAGTGCATCTAACAGTGTTTTTTAGTGTTTTAATGTGTTCTTCACTTTAAATGTTGCACGCCTTTGTGCATTTTAAGTTATATTTATATAAAACATTGCTATATTTCGAACTACTGGAGTTCTTCAATGGCAAGAAGCTAGACAAGTGAAGGTGATAAAAGTAAATATTGAGTATCGAAGTTAACGTTATGCATGGAAACAGATGAAAATACAAAAGGGAGTGTTGGAGGAAAAAATTAATATGTAAGATTTAAACCAGTTGGTATACGAGCTTTATGTAGAAATGTAGCTGCCATTTCTCTATCTCTGAGTAAACTTTCAGAGCATTGTGTAGGTAACACATCAATAAGTGTTAGATTAAAAGCATCGTCCAAATCCTTACAGTGAGATAAGGCATATTGAGCAACCGGCATATATATATATATAAAACCAAAGTTCATCAATATATATATTACTTTGGTTTTCTAACTGCAACGTGCTCTTTCAGGTCAGTTCTAAAAATCTCCTTTGTACCCTTGCAAGAAACATGTCTTTTTGTGCATTGCTTTTAGTTTTGTTGACATTTATGGTAAATCTGTTCTTTTATGGATAGTTTTTATGAATTTTCATCACTTTTGGTAGTTTTGGGAGACTCTGAATTTGCAATTTGTCACTTCATTGGCCTTTACATTTTTTTTGAATAAATTAGATTCTAATAAAAATGTGGTTATAAGTTCTAACTGTTCTGTTTATGTTTCTTTTGCAGTTTCAAAAGATGAAAAACAAAGGCAAAATGGACACTAAAGTAGAGATAAAAGAAGAACCACTTAATTGTGATACATATTCAGTTGAACTGAAGACTGAATTTAAGGAGGAAGATCCTTATGATGCTAAATTGAAGTATAAGGTAAATTTAAGAAGCCCAAGGTATATTGAAAATATAGCCATATTTAGAAAAATGTGCCCTATTTTATACTCATAAGAGGATCTAATATATATGTATACAAAATACTTGACATTTCTTAATGCTACCTGCATGTATGTAATCTTATTCGCCACACCATTTTTTACTGTTTCTGTAATTCCTGTGGAATTTTTTTTTTCTAATTTGAATTTGAAATTATTGAATGCTTATGCAACATTGCATCGATACATAGGCCATTGACACAAAACCGAACAATAATTTATATATAGTAAGGAAGAATGCAAAATTGCCTTGAAAGAATTTAAAAAGTGTCACATGAGGATGTATGCCATGTGCTGTAGACTCATCTGGCTGTAAAGGGAGTGTCTCTCTATTTTTGTTTTTTTTTTTTTTTGCAGCTGTTCAGCTTTGCCTTATTTTATCATGGATACATCTCTTTGTCTTATCTAAAAGTTTTCCAATAATATATTCTGTATAAACTACATAAACTACAAGTTTATCACACCGCCACCAGAGCAGATTATACATTCCCACAGCTCAACGAATGATCCGACAGTTGAACTTTAGCATGGCTGAAGATGGGAACAAAATGTTCTCGAAACTGGTTCCATACATTTATGAAAAGTAAGTGAAGCTTTAAGAGTGTGTAGTTCAACTGAATCATACAATGATATCAATTAATATATTCTGTATTTAAGCAGGCCTTTTAGAAACCAACTTAAGAAAATTTCATATTTATATAATGATTGATATTCATTTATATGCTATCCTAAATAAGAAAGAATATCTAAAAGAACTAATAGGAGATGAGTAGTGGTGGCTGCATTGTCAGAATGTGTGAGTGAGGGAGTGTAGGTTAGATATGCAATCAAAATGACCCAAGACTGTTCATGTTCTGTTGACTTTAGCACATAATTTAAGTATTTCTAGTGTTAATAAGTGCAGTTGTAAACATGGGGAATTTTCAGATGAAATATAGGATAATAATGCAATTTTTTGTTGAAGTTGCTCAAATTTACTAATATTGTTCCATTACTGAACATGTTTCAAAGGTTGTTGTCTTCATCATCAGCATGGTTCCACTGTCAGTTTCCCTGCATGGCATTCAGATGTTGATTCTACGAATTTAATGAGGGAAGTTGCTGTTGTTCACAAGATCAAAATTAAAAATTAACTGAATTTCCTTTTATTTTTATTATGACTATATTTTCCCATGCTGTTAATCCTATGGGCTTTTGAAGAACTTTTAAGAGTTGTTTAATTTTGGAATTAATGGTGGGAATGGTATGCTATTGCTGACTGCAGGTTCAAGGAACACATAAGACATATAAAATATATACATAAAAAAAAACAAATAACGTTTAATTATCTCTTCTGAGTAGGATATGTAGAGTACTCTTTATGGTTTCACTTACATGAGGTTTACTCAGAACTTTTGTCCATATCAGCTATTAAATAAATGTTGAATCATAATTAGAAGCTGAGTAGGTAGGTATTTGGGTTGACTCTGGTGGTCTAATGATAAACTTAAATAATGTACTGTCTGCTTCAGGGATGTTAGAATTCATAAGGTTATTATAATTAATCTGTCACCTAACCACTCTTATGCTTCACTTACTTATAAATGCGATGGGATCGGTTTTGAAGAGACAATCTCTCCATCTTCAACCAACTTGATGACTCACAAGCTTCACTGTGTGAGTTCTAATGGAAATTTTTAAAAATGTCTTATTTTTCAAAAGTTCTTAAATGAATCATAAGGTTATGTTCATATTTTTATATAAATCCTTTCCCATATTTTTAAAAAATAAAATATTACATTAAGAAGTAAAATAAATTTGTGTTATAGTTCAAAGAACAATTCTTCCTCAAAATACATAAATAGTCTATTATGAACTCTTGATTTGAATGGTTAGTTACATTAGTATATATCAGAGGGTACTTTCCTTTGTACAAATAACTGAGTTCCAGCATATTGCATTAGTAATTCCTTGTGATAGCTGGGACTGTTTGAATCTGGCAATCCTTGTATTATTTTTTATTAATGATATTATTAATATATTTACTCTGTCTATTCAATGTAGATTATATTTGATGCTTCTGTGCTCATTGTATGGTGTATGTAAGCTATTTGTTTGATTTGCTGTTGTGATAAACAAAAAGGAAACAAATTTATATGTAGATACCTAAATTTTACCTCTTAAAAAAAAAGAAAGAAAGAAAAGGAAAAGTGATATGTGATTTTCCATCACTGTTAATCATGGAGAAATGGAGTCCACCAATTTCTTAATTAATGGAAATCCTGTTCTACAGACTCAAGTATCTTCTATGACATGTCCGGGCTGTGCAGATTTATAAACCTGCAACTTCAAGAAAGTCTCCTCCTGATTTTTCCCCCAAATGTGTTCTATTGAGTTCATCTCTGGTGATTTTAGAGGCCAGGATGTATCTGTGAGCTCAAAAATACATTTCTGAATATTAGCCAAGTATGAATCAAATGGCTATCATGCTGGAATGTAATAATTCCCTCAGATAACATTCTTGGGCAGATGGAAAGGATGTTTCAGGAAGTTAGTATAGTCCTTACAGTTTAACCTTTCATAAATGTGTTTCAGTTTGCTGATTTGTTCCAAGATAGCCAGGCCAACAATTAATGCTGATTTGACCATTTCTTGAACTGTTGGCCAGATATAGCATCTTTTGTAATGAGTCCCATTTGGCCTATAAACAAATGCAGTAGAAGAGATCCTTACCAAATTCAATGTAACTTCCTAAGAGAAAATGGCATCTTCCCAATCAAAATTATAGAGATCTGCAAGTGTCAACCTGTCAATTGTGTGAATGTTTGTTAAAGCTTCACTAACTGCTGTACATCTACGCCAAAGTCAATCATCCTTATAATGGGTGCTAACAGTCTGTATACTACCAGGGTATAAAGATAAATCCCTGTACTCAGCTCTGCATCATCTGTAGACATGTGGGTGACTGATATTCATCCTGGCAGCACCTTGTTACCATTACTAATAAAGTTTTGCCCACCTCAAATTGGAAAATGGAACATCGCAAATGCTGGCTGCTCTGGTGGCTTTATAGCCATATGAAATAAGAATCAGAACATCAGTATGTTTATTACTGTCTCTGTCACTGCTAGAAATTCAAATAAACACTTTGTTTTGTAAAAGAGACAACAGACCACCATTATAAGTAATAAATAGAACTGAGTCTATATCTGTAAAAAAAGAAAGACAAAGATAGAAAAGGAATTAAGCCTTATCACCAATATTTGGAGACTTTGGCTAAGATATATATTCATAGTGTATATGCATACATTATGTGCAATCTATGATTGAAAATTGTTGAAAAACTGAAGTTAATGTAAGAATGCAAAGTAGAGATGAGAAACATTTTACCCATTAACCGTAGACAACATGGTCGACATCAGGAAAAATGTTGATATTGTGATGCAAATTCCCAATGCCAATGTTCAAAAAGCATGCTCTATAGCTGGGACATTTTGACATATATAATTGTTCTAAATCTATCTGATGTAGAGCAACAAAAGCAAACTGCATATTCAATAATATGGATCTTCAAAAGTGAAGTGATGAAATATTTCTTGCTTTCAATGTATGTTAGACAATTTTTTCCAGCATGTACAAAAATAAAATGGTAAATGTTCTTTTGGAAAGACCTAAAATTCTATCAGCATGCATGAAATTGTTTCTATGAATCTTGCTAAACTGTTCATGTTTTTGTTGATTTTCTCCTATCCTTTTTTCTTCTCTCTCTCTCTCTCTCTCTCCCTCTCTTATGTTCTCCCCTTTTTTTTCCACATATGTTAATATAATGTTAACTAATTTCAATTTAACTGAACTCATTTGTTACAGGAGAAAAAGGAGTTAAACAGAGATATAGTAAAGATGATCAAAGTTGAGGAATTTAATTTATCAACCAGTGATGCAGAGTAAGTACTGTAAAATAGTAATCCTAATATATTTTGGCTACTTTTCAGAAAAACTATTTATTACTTCTGTAGATAATGTTAACAAGTGACTGAAGCATTGTTGACGAAAGAATTTAAATTGCCTTTTATATCAGTTATCAAGTGAACTTAAATTATGGGGAAAAGCAGTAAGTAATAATGTAATATTTAAACTATAAGAAAAAGTTATATGAGTTATAATGAACATGCTGTGTAGAGAAAGCTGCAAGGAACATTTTAAGTTTCACTATCTCCACTAATAGCTTTTAAGTCAATGGATACTGAACAAAGGTGTTAGAATCATTTGATGCTGCCATGACATAAAATTACACTTTCCAAAAGACGAAGTCTTTCCTGCCATACATTGAATATGTTTCTGTATGCATTTCAAAATATTTAAAAAGAATAGCATCACAATAGTATTCACCATTAAATTAGAAAATACTCTTTGCTCAGCAAAAGATCCCCAGAATTGTCCTAACATAACAGAAATTTATAAAACTTCTTGTCATTGCAGAAAAGTTTATTTATGTATAATTAGGCATTAAAATATTTCTTACATCTTCATTTAAATTGGTCACAGCATTTCCTGATTGCAAAACACACTCTTACAGAAAAAATTGAAGTATTTGTTAAATCTGAAGAATATTTCAACTTGGTCAGAATGAAAAATCTGCACATAGAACAGCACTGCCATAATATAAACAAAAATAATTTATTCTGCTAAAGGAACTCTTGGAAAACAGTACTCTGGAATAAACAATCACCTACAGTCTCCAATACCTTTAACCTCCCCCTACAAAATCCATTAATACTAGCTCAACATAACATATGTAATTTAATGTGCAACCATTATGTAAGTAATAACTCATCATACAGTATTCTATTAAAGATGTTATCAATAGCAAAAACTTTGGAGCAAGCTTAAGACAAAACATCAGGATTTTTAAACACACAAATTATAATTACAGTATACAACTGCATTACATGTTACAGAGAGAGTTATCTTTTGGAATCGTCACGCCTCCTTTTACATTTGGCAGTGTAGTAAAGCAAGCCCATTTCCAATCAACTAATGCAGGCAAATTATTTTCAGCGCTCTTCATGTCAGGCTAGTAGCTCAGTTCGATCCAGAGGCATGCTAAATTCCAGAAAGTAGTGAGTTTAATTAACCCCAGGGAATTTTATTTTCTTATTTAATGTTTATAATTTATTTACACTGTTCTTACTATAATGAATATAGTTGATCACATAGAGTATACAGCAAAATTCAATGTAAAAAGTAAAGGAAATAATTTATACAGGAAGAGGCATACACTTTTAAATATATAAGTGCTCAATTTCTTTTTAACCTAAGCTATTTTTTTTTATTGCAGTACGTTACAAATTTAGATTAACTTAGATTAAAACAAAATATTGAAAAATTATACTCTTAAAATCTTATGCCTTTTCCCATGTCAATTATTTCCTATACTTTTTACATTGCTACATTACAGCTTCCCATTTAATTTTGGCAGCAGAGGGAAGCAAATAAATCAAGTATGACTTCGACAAATACAGGTGGATACAGTTGTAGCGCATAGAAACAAGCATTACAATGCAAAAAATAAACTTTTTAGGATGCTTGTTAGTAGTTCATCACACTCAATATACAGTAAGTTGAATGGACAACTGTAATGTAGCAATGTAAAAAGTAAAGGAAATAATTGATATGGTAAAAGGCATATGCTGTTAACATTATAAGTTTGTAGCATTTTTTTTAACCTAAACTAACCTAAATTTCCAACATAAATAAGAGTAAAATTCCAACTTATGCTTTGTTCTTAAAGGATAGTAATAAAAGTGTCCAGATATAATGAATATTAAAAAATCCAAATCTGTTTTCCTCTTCAAAGAATATAACATAATTTATAGTACGAAATGTATAGACAAAATAATGAAGTTAAAAATAAAATTTTGTTCCTAGCGGAATTCAACCCACTATCCCCTTCCATGGATAGTACAACAATATCGAACTGAGTCACCAGGCTGGAATGAAGAACGTCTTACTTCTTTTGCCTACACTAGTTGACTGACATTACTTGACATTACAAGTTGTAAGCAGCAGCGCTGCAGTCCTGAAACATAGCGAAGAAAGATTTTTTTTTAATGGTGTTTAACCTTTGTTTTTACTACTGTGGCACCACAGGCGGTGAACACTGATGCATAAAATGAAATGATAAATTGAAAGGATTTTTTTTAAGGAAGGAAATGTTCCAGGCCTAAGTTTAGGGTACCTCCCCAGCATTTGCCAGTCATGAGGACTAAGGAAAACCTGGGGAAAACCTCAGTCAGGAAGGACAGTCCTGGTGGGATTCGAACCCCAGACCTTCCGCTCACGAGTCCGCGCCTTAATAACCTCGGCCACCCGTTGCTGTAAAACGAAATTGGACTGATTATGATTATATTATTATGGAGTAAAGTCTTTTTTTATTTTATGTTCTGTTATTTTTTTGCTAAACTTAAACTAAACTAAATTAACATATAATGAAGAATAATGTAGGAAGAAGTGTTTTTAGACAGTAATATTATTTTTTGTATGTTTTTTTTTTTGTGTTAAACTAAACTAACCTAAAATATGAAATCCTTTTTTATGTTCTATAAATTTTTTGGTAAACTTAAACTGAACTATCCTAACCTATAAAAAGTAACATTTATTCAATTAAGAATTGTGTAAAAAAATATGAAGATTTAAAAAAAAAGGTAACATTTATCTATTCTGACAGAAAAAATTATTACTAATAAGGAAAAAAAATTGCCCATGGGGAATCGAACCCAAGACCCTGGCATCATTAGGTTGATGTTCTAATTAACTGAGCTAGCAAGGCTTCATGCTCTGTGTAGAAATGATTCAATTAAAGTAATTACTACTAGTAAAATTTTAAGCACTCTGCTTTCTTTGCCGTTGTTCAGGACTGCTGTCTACAGCTGCTTACAGCTTGTAAGAATAAATTTGGTATTAGATTCACTTTTCTATGCTGCCATTCATGAAAATGGGAGTGACTATTCCAGAGGGCAACTCTCTCTGTAACTTTAAATGTTAAAACTTATTAATCATCTTCCATTCTTTCCTATGAACTAATTTCATTTCCTCTTTACTTTACACAAAAGCTCACTGAATGAGTTTAACTGCACATTCTTTACACAAAGTTTTAATAATTATCATGTTAGTAGCGAGAACCATTTCTCTTAAGCTATTCCTCACTTCACTTCTTGGTACCAACATACTCAAAAATAACACGATTTATACATATCTTGTACATATATCCTAATTAACAGATTTCCAAAAACACTTAGTTCCCCAAACTGCTAATAGAAACCTTGCAAATACTTTCCTGTCTTAATTATAACTATATCTTTCTGTAATCACTTTGTAAATCGTAATATAAAGCAAAATAAAATTTTTTCTCATTCTTGCCCATTTAATTTGCCTTTAAATATTCTATTGTATTTCTAATAATCAAACAAAAACCTTTACACAAAACTACTCTATTTAACCAAATATACCCATACCAACCTTTATCAACTGCACTTTAACTTGTCCAATCTGACCTTCAGTTCAAAATTATTTTTTGAAATTTTACAGATTGTTTAGATAATTTTTCATTGGTGGTTTTTACAATGAAACTAATAGGTTTTTGTTCTTACAATCACCAGCCCTCCCCCATCCCTTTCCCTTTCCCATTCTAACTTTCCTCTTTTCTAACAAAACTGTCAAATAACCACATATAGCGTGGTATTAAAGATGTACATTTTCCCTTAACCGGTTTATATCTCGCATAGCTCAACCCCCCATAAATTAATTTTGATTGTACTTATGCTTGTACCTAGTATGTATATTGTCTTGAATGACATATTCTACAATTATAATTGTGAATGAATAAAGGTTGAAAACAAGAAATAAATGCAAAAACAACCAGTAGTTTTAATCAGGGTAGGAGAGAGGTCTTAGAAATTTAACATCATCCAGATAATTTAAACAGAGACAGACATCTTCAAATAAGGAAGACATTAAATCATTTATGACAAACAAATAATGTGAGCGCCATTAAGATCCCACCATTCCTACCCCTTCTCACTTCTAATGGTTTTGTACTTGTGCCCTCTAGTCACTTTCAGTTCACTTACGATGCTAATTGTTGCATCAGCAAAATCTTTAGTTTATAATTTAATTATGATAACATTGCCCAGTAGTGATATTTTTGGTAATAATAATGCTGATCGTGAAAGCCTAAAAAAATGTTATAATGACTTTTAATCATAATCATTGATGAAATTGAGTGTTAAAAACTCTGATACTCATTTTCATAATGAGTTTCATTAGAATGAAGACATTCTGTAGAAATATACTGTCAAGAATACATTATTTATTTATTGTAATGCTAAGAAAAATACAAATAGGTCTCCAAACTGGACCAAGCCAATTTACAAATGCAAATAATATATTATAATTTTTTGTAATAAATTGTAAACTTATAATTATTCTTATTCCAAATCTTTAAACTAAATAAAATAAAGTAGAGTACTCCTTGGCTAACACCTGCTATTCTATGCTAATATTTATCTTTTGTTCTTCAGTAATTTCCTACTGGAACATACTTTATTTATAATTCTGCACTAATGTCTTAGCACTGACTACAACTTTATTTAAAATTCACAAGTAATATTTCAGACCAGAAGCACTGAATTTCTGATTGCTTTATTGGGATGAACTACTCACATATTAGGAACTGAATGGTGCTAGCAACACTTGAACATAATGTGAATTTTTTATTTTTATATTTCCCATTAGACCCTAGCATTTAATAAACATTTTCATTGTCACACAACAATTTACTCTTCTTTGCCATCACTATGTTCTTCACATTTCAGGCCAATTAAAGAGGACCTGTTCAGCTGTATGGAAAATATACCCAGCACTTCTCTCACTGAAGTTACAGAGAATTGCAATGACAATGCAAAGGAACAGATATTATTTACATTTAATGGTGGCACATTAACCAACTCTTCATCCATAAATGGTCATATATTACCTAATAAATATAAAGAAAATAATTTGCTGAATGAGGGCAAGAAATCCCATAAATGTGAAATTTGTGGAAAAAACTTTGCTTTGGTAACATTTTTAAATGCACATATTTTGGTTCATGAGGGTAAAAAGCCACATATATGTGAAGTTTGTGGGAAGAGCTTTGCCAAGGCATACTATTTAAAGAAACATCTTTTAATTCATGAGGGTAAGAAACCACATAAATGTGAAATTTGTGAGAAGGCCTTTACTTTGGCATCTAATTTAAAGAGTCATCTTTTGATTCATGAGGGTAAGAAATCACATACATGTGAAGTTTGTGGTAAAAGTTTTACCCACTTATGTAATTTGAGAACACATCTCATGGTACATGAAAAAAACAAGGTATATAAGTGTGAAATTTGTGGAAAAAGCTTTATCCTGGCATCATATTTAAGTAAGCATCTTAAGAATCATGAAGGCAAGAAACCGTATAAGTGTGAATTTTGTGGGAAGAACTTTACTGTGGCATGTACTTTAAGGGAACATCTTTTGATTCATGAAGGTAAGAAACCACATAAATGTGAAATTTGTGAGAAGAGCTTTACTTGGGCTTCTAATTTAAGGGAACATCTTTTGATTCATGAGGGTAAGAAATCACATAAATGTAAAATTTGTGAGAAGAGATTTACTTTGGCATCTAATTTAAGGACTCACCTTTTAATTCATGAGGATAAGAAACATAAATGTGAAATTTGTGAGAAGAACTTTACTTTGGCATCTACTTTAAGGACTCATCTTTTGATTCATGAGGGTAAAAAACCACACAAATGTGAAGTTTGTGAGAAGAGCTTTACTTGGCAATCTAATTTAAAGGAACATCTTTTGATTCATAAGGGTAAAAAACCACATAAATGTGAAGTTTGTGGCAAATGCTTTACCCAATCATCTACGTTGAGCTGTCATCTCTTGACTCATGTAACAAAAAATGTCTCAGAAGTATGTGGTAAGAGCTTTATCAAGGCATCTAATGTTAGGAAACGTCTTTTGACTCATAACTGAAGAAGCAATTACAAAATGAATTGCTGTGCATGATAATCCTGTTAATAATCAATATTTTATTGATGTGTCAAGCAATTTATATTTTGTGCAAATCATTAGCATGACTTGAAAATGCTTAGAGTGGTACTTAGAAGTAGTTATTTTTAACCTTCATTTAGTAAAAGAACCACAATTTGGCATTTCTTTGGTCATTTCTTAAGAGTTGATTCAAATTCTTATGATTTTTTTCATGGATATTTAAAAGAGGATATATGTAAAGAAAGAGCTAAAAACTTCATAGAAATAAGTGCATTTTCTGTTTCATCAGGAGATCTATGTCCAGAGTCATCAACTCACATTGAAGAGATGGTCATTCATCATGGATATTATATTGTACATATAATTTAGTGAAATATATTTCCAAGGACTAATGTAGACATACTTAAAATTTAATTATCATTCATTGTCAAATAACATTTTAAAATGTAAATGCTTGAAATATTTGTTTGCTAGACCATTAATTTTTTTGGATTTGGATTGTATATTTATTGAGGGCAAGCACAACAAACTACATAATATTATGATACAAGAGTAGGTCCATAAGTTTGCAGCCTCCCCGATAAGGATTATCGCCTTCACCAAATGCTTATCTGGTGTCATACCTTATCTGCTAAGTAAATAATTGCAGCTATAATTTCTGCTTTGCTGTGTTCAGTTATTCAAATATAGTTGCATAAAGAAATCTATTTGTAGAAGATTGACATATTCAAAATGGAGTATTGAACTGTCATTAAGTTCTTCACAAAAGAAGAACTTACTCCAAATGAAATTAAACAATGATTGGATGGTGTATATGGGGAAGCTACCCCCTCATATTCTGCCTTAAAAGAATGGGCTAAACTTTTTTGAATGGGTTGAAAAAGCATTGAAGACGAAGAGCATGCAGGACAGTCCTTGGAGGTGCTCACTCCGAAAAGCTGCAGAAATAGCCGCAAGGTTGGGCCTTTATAAAACAACAGTCCTTTGAATTATTCATGAACATTTAAACATGAATAAGGTTAGTGCCTAGACTTCTTTCCTCAGCAGCAACAAGAGAAGTTCTGCAAACCATTGTTACAGGAGATGAAACTATGGTTGTTTACTATGATCCCTTGTCCAAAAGAGAATCAATGAAGTGGAATAAAGCTGGCAAAGCACCACCTCTAAAGGCCAAGGTTACCTCAACAGTCATGCTGAAATATCTTAAAAATAATAATCTAAAAATAAATTTAAGGAAGACAATGATTTTACACTTTCAGCATTATAACAAATGAGTATTAATCCTATACTAATGTATAATGGAAAAGTGATAGAATCAATGGTATAATTTATCTTCATGTACAGTATAGCATAAAACTCTGGGATAGTACAGCAACCTAAATAGACTATTAATTTTACAAAAACAATGTATGGGAATTATTTACAAACTTAATAAAAGAACTTTATATGGAGAAGTATTTAGAGAGAATAACTTTTTAACTGTGATCACATTAATGTATCCTATTAATTGTAAATAGCAATATGCATGCTGGTGGTAATAATCAATACCAAGCCTATGATACATGGGGAAACTAATTTATATCTATTCACTTTAAACAAAAAAAAAAACGTGATCCATTTATCAACAGTATAAATTTGTTCAACAAACTACCAGAGCCCCTGAATTGGAAAAAGGGGGGAAATTTAAGAAAGATCTATAGGTATTCTTGACTGAGAAGAACCCTTACAGGATGGATGAGTTGAAGATAAAATGTGTAATTTTCCTTTAATTCCTTACTGTATATCTGCTGATTCTGTTAAACTTTACTATTGTTATGCTATACTCTACAGTTGTATATTAAGTGTTAAAACTAATGTTTTATACTTATACATGCTTTGGTACCTGTAGATTTTGACATTGTCTGAAATTTGTGCATACGAGTCTACTGACGGGAATAAATTATTTACTACTACTACTACTACCCCCAAATACAATTACTGTATTATAATAATGTGTGATGAATTATATACTGATCATTATTATTTCATTTCTTAAAACAAAATAAAATAGGGTATCCCCTGGCTATCATATACTATCCTATGTTAGCCTTTATTTGGTTCATCAGTAATTTTCTGCTGGAACATAGTAATTTAAAATTCTTGAGGATTGTTACAGCACTGAATTTTATATTGCTTTGTTGAGTTAAATAAATTAAATAATAGCAAATGAATGGTAGTAGCAACAGTTCATCACAAAATAGTATTCTTAAAGTAAATTGTTTATTTTTTTAAATGTTTTTTTTGTATTTTCCAGTAGGCACTAATATTTAATAAACATTTATATTTTCATGTTCACACAACAGTTTCCTTTCTGTGCCATCATTATGTTGTTCACATTTCAGGCCAAATAAAGAAGATCTATGCAACTCTTTGCAAAATGTACCCAGCACTTCTCACTGTGAAGTTGCGCAGAATTGCAATGACAATGTAAAGAAACAGATATCATTTACATTTTATAGTAGCACATTAACCTCCTCTTTTTCCGTAAAAGGCCATATATTACCTAATAAATATAAAGGAAGTACTTTGCTGCATGAAGGCAGGAAGCCACATAAGTGTGAAATTTGTGGAAAGATCTGTACTAAGGCATGTTATTTAAGAAAAGATCTTTTGAATCATGAAGCAAAGAAGCACCATAAATGTGAAGTTTGTGGGAAGAATTTCACTGCTGTAACCACTCTGAGAAATCACCTTTTAATTCATGAGGGTAAAAAGCCACATAAATGTAAAGTAGTGGTAAAAGTTTTACTGAATTATCTAATTTCAGGACACATCTCATGATACATGAAGAAGTTAAGCCATATAAGTGTGGAATTTATGGGAAGAGCTTTATTCTGGCATCATATTTAATTATGAATCATGAGTTTTTCCCGGGTGCATTATTTAAGGTCTCATTTCTTTATACATGATAGCCTGAAGCCTCATAATAGTGAAATTTGTAGTAAAAGTTTTAGAACAATGTGTATTTGAAGGAGCGTCATTTGATTCATGCAGGAAAGAAGCCACATAAATGTGAAATTTGGGGAAGAGCTTTACATGGGAGTCTTTGTTAAAGAATCATCTTTTCATACATGAAAGCCAGAAGCCACATAAATGTGATGTTTATGGAAAGAACTTTATCCTTGCATGTAGTTTAAAGAGACATTGTTTGATTCATGATGGTAAAAAACCGATATAAATGAAGTTTGAAGTTTGTGAGAAGAGCACCGATGATGCATCTACTATGAGATACCATCTTTTACTTCATGAAAGCAAAAAGCCACATGAATGCAACATTTATGGAAAGAACTTTATAAGAATGTCTGATTTAAAGAAACATTTATTAATTTACAAGGGTAAAAAGCACATAAGCTTGAGGTTTGTGGGAAAGGATTTACTCTTTTGGTTACTTTGAGAAGGCATCTTTTAATTCATGAAGGCAAGAAGCCACATAATTGTGAATTTTGTGGGAAGTTCTTTACTTTGGCATCTACATTAAAAATGCATCTTTTGATTCATAAGAGTAAAAAACCACATAAATGTAAAGTTTGTGAGAAGAGCTTCACCTGGGCTTCTAATTTAAGGGAACATCTTTTGATACATGAGGGTAAGAAACCACATAAATATGAAGTTTGTGGGAAATGCTTTACCCAATCATCTAACTTGAGGGAACACCTGTTAATTCATGAAGGAAAGAAGAAATGCAAGCGTGAGGTGTGTGGAAAATGTTTTACCCAGGCTTCTATCTTGAGCGACCATCTCTTGACTCATAAATCAAAGAAACCACATAAGGTGAAGTGTGTGGGAAGAGCTTTATCAAGGCATCTAATAGGAGTAAACATTTTTTGACTCATAATTGCAGGGGAAATATAAAATGAAATGCTATGCTCAGTCAAATAATCATTGTTTTACATTTAAAATAATTTTGTGTTAGAAATAATGCAATGAAGCAACTAATATATTCTTAAATAACTAGTGAGTGAATTTAATACTCTTAAACTCCACTTACCATTGATTTATACTGAACATATTTCACACATCTTTGCCGGCATTAGCTGTGAGTTGACTGCTGAATTTGTTGATGGCTGAATGGACTTGGTGTAGCTCTCATGGACCTTTTATGAACTTTTTTATTAATTTGTCTACTGCTAGAATCTTGAACTTCATAACCTTATATCCATATTTTTTATAAACATTTTTCCCATATTCCCAGCTCCAAAGATATATCTATGGTTTTCAGTAGTTTGACTTCCATTTCTACATCATATTTATCTCTCCAAAAATGATGTACAACTGCTGAATTATGTATCTGATTGTACTTCATATTTCTCTAGTGTACCTTTAGCCAAATTCCAATGCTTTTTGTTTTGCTAATATATACTTTGTTGCATTCCAAACATTTCATGTTATATATTCCAGGCTTCTTTTCATCCAGTATTCTATCATTGTCACCAGAGTTGAGGAGATTATTTAGATTGAATTTGTTTACTGCAGACAAAGTAACGTCAAATTTCTTGAGAATTTACTGAAATATTTTGGTGCCCCAAAGGTAATTAGTAAATTTCTTGTGAATTTAGTTTAATTTTTAGCTGTCAATGTTATAATTTAATTTAACCTCTTCTCTTGTTTGAATTCTTGATTTTCTTGAGTACAATTTCTTGGTCATACCCATTGTCTTTTGGCATTTATAGTTATGAGAGAGTACTCATTGCTGTATTCAAATTCATTCTTGGGTATGTTAATGAATCTTATGTGCTAAGCTGTTGAGAACTGCATGTTTATGTGCTTTGGGATTGAAGCCACTTGCCTTTTTATAATTTTCAGTCTGCATATTTTTTATGTGTATTCAAAATTTCAATTATTGCCTGTTCTTATAATCTTTAAATTATGGAAATGAAGTTATGAACTTCGACAGCCCTTTAAGGAAAACTCGATTCAAAAGTTCACGAGAGCTACATTCACTAGCTATTTAAGAATAAATAATATTTTATTTATCTTGATTTAAAAGTTAATAGTAAGAGCCGTAATTAGAAGAAACATGGATAGATTAGGATTAGAAATTTCATAAGTTAAATTTTGTTAGAAAAACTTTCAAAATGTTTAGAATTGCATTTAAACTGAAACATTTTGATGATGATAGATGTATACCAGATATCTTGCAGTTATATTTCATGCAAATCTGTTAATGCTACCTTAAAATTTGTACAATGGTAGTTAGAAGTAGTCATTTCTTGCATTTATTAAGCACTAGAACCTAATATTGTATCCTTTCATTACTTGACAAGACTGGGTCCTTAGGTTTAAACCCTTTAATATTTTGTTGATTTTTTTAAAGAGGAGATATTTGAAGAAAAAGATCAAAATCTCATAGAAATGAGTATGCATATTCTATTACACCAGGAGATCTGTGTCACAGAATCATCAGGAACAACCATTTCATCTTGAAGTGTTTATCTATCACATTGGAGATCATATTACATTATAATTTCATGAACTACAGGTCTTTCAAGTAAAACTATCTGCTTGTAAGGGAAAAAGTGGGTTGTGCCGCTGGCAACCATGAAATTAAAAATATTGCACTACCCTAGCTCGGTAGTTTTTACATGTATGCCATGTATATTTTCATAGATCATTGTACAGATACCTAAATTTAAATTATCATTTGGTCCAAAATAAAATTTGTGCTTTATTCTGTTTATTAAGCAAGTCATCTTTTAAATTATGATGACAAGAATAATTGCCACCTACATCATTAATCTTGTCATATGAAGATGTATGACTTGGATATTCATGATGAAAGTACTTAATACGTAATTTTGTAGCATTATGGAAGTATTTGCAATTTGAGCTAGTTAAAAGAAGCAAATGTTTTCATAGTAAATTATATATTTTAATAGTGGTAGTAGTAATAGTAAGTTAGAAAGTAATCCATATTTCTGTAACATTGGCAGCAGGTATTACAATGGGAATGTCATATTTACATAAATCTAATGTGCACCTTTTTGTCCAAATATAGTAATAAACATTGTAGTGCACATAAGATTTGATGGCATATTAGATTCTGGTGCAACTCTGTTCCAAAGTTTGCCAGAAACTTCATTGAAATTTATAGTTTATTATGTCATAATGCATTGATGCAATTCTCGACTTTGTTACATTTATTGTTGGCCTACCATTGGAAAGAGCATTTTAGGTAGTCAAGAAATGGAGGGCAAACAGAGAGAACATCTTATGATGCTACTTTCAAGCATAAAGTAATTCTTAATGCTGAAAAAAATGGTAACAGAAAGGCAAGAAAAGAGTTCAAATTAACTGAGAGCTACATTCGCTTATGGCAGCCATAGAAAATTTCATTATTTGCAATTAAAGCTAGTAGGAAGAAATTCACTGGTGCTTGCAAAGGAAAAAACTGGACATTGAAGAAAAAATTTTGGAATTCATACAAAGGAGGGAGAACAGGCAACCTGTGACTAGTGACATGATAAGAAATAACTGTTTTTTCTTTGACTTCTGGCAACAGCACAAGTGATGGATTTTGACCTAGTGCTTCAAGATACACAGTAGCCCACTTATAAATTTATGTTCTGATCATTTTATGAAGCAAACATGCTTATCTCTGAGATGCCATACAACAATGTACCAAAATCAGAAAAATAGTATTATTTCAGAATTTTTGATTAAATAATTTTTTGCCGTAGCAATATTAATGCTCTAGATAAAATGATTTGTATTGTGCAATTTTGCAATGCAGAACTTGACTAACTTGCCATTAATTCCTTAGCACCTGGAGGTGCTATGACAATAAATGTAACATTTTAACAGGTTTTCCTTTGTATGATAAGCATTAAGAAATTACAAACAACAAAATTTAGACAAAATATAAACATAAGAATTTCATATCAGAATGCAAATGTTATATATAAATATTAATAAACATAGCTTCCGCCTGATGTTTATAATGCAAGTTCTAACTTTTTGTATCACAGTAAAATTCAGAAACTTTACACTTTCTCATCATCTAAACAGTAATAATTTATGGAGGGAAAAAAAACAATAAAGAGGTATAAAATGCTTAGATTCATACAGAAGCCACTAATAAACGAGCAAAACCGAAAGCCAGAGTATAAAAAAAGTCACTGTAGTTAATGTGACTTTTTATTTTAGAGATAAATATCAAAATTTCATGTGTGGTTTTCTCATTTTTCCTTAGCAGTTTTGCCTAATTGTATTCTTTTATTTATTTGGATATTATGATGCTCGTCTGTACATGTTAGAAGGCTGGAATTTTTTTGTTTTTTTTTGAATGATTTATTTAAGGACGCTCTTTAACAGCTCAGGTCATCAGCGTCCCATTCAACTCAGGGCGTGAAACGGCCGACAAATTTTGCTCAGAGGCCTCTCTTTCAGGCTTGAGGTTCTTTTTCGTGCAGTAAATGTACACACGGGACCCACGGCTTTACCTTCCGAAGGAAGCCATACTTAGGATTTTTACGCCCCGAAAAAATCCATCGGTCCTGGCCGGGTTCGAACCCGCGATCTTCGGTTTAGGAGGCAAGTATGGTAACCACCAGGACCGACACGAAGGCTGGAAAGAAGTAATGGCAACATATTTATAAACAGTAAACCATTTATTCTAGAACGTGGAGGATTTTATATACCTTCAGTGTAATTCCCTGTCACATTTATCACCTGCTGTCACACTTCTGTACATCCCTAGCTAAGTCCCCTACCTAAACACTGTAATGTGTCTTGTTCTGACTTCTGCAGCTAACTCCCTAACCTCCATCAACGACCAACCTCCAGCAGTAATTTAATCAAATTTACGTAATGCGCTTCAAGGATAAGAAAACCTAAACGTGGTGCATCTTCCACTGTATTGCGTCCTTGTTGAAAGTATGGTATCTTATGGACAATTTGGCAATGTTTCATTGCCACACGCTTCTTGCAGACTTGCATGACATTGCCTCACGTTCCTGACACGTGACAACTCGATGTTAATTCATGGATATTGCTCACTTAATGGCGGCTCAAATGTAAACCATTAACAGCTTCGTATGCGTCCGTCTACAGATTGTGCTGTAGTTACGCTGAGTATGTTGAAAAGTTATGACATTCCTCTAGACATGATGAGAACACCACCACCCTCACATATTCGTTAACAACATGGCGATTGTTTTGTTAGTATTTTCTTTCCAGGTCTCGCATTTGTTCGCAGGAAGTTGATTTCGTTTATATTCTCTAGTTGTTGTTTGTGATTTTGACCTCATCTCCGATGCACACAATATTTGTCTTTTGGACGCCAAGCTACAATCCTTAAGTTGCAATAATATTCATTTTTAATATGAGCTCTTATCTCTGCAAGAGGAATCCTATCATCGACAAATCTTACGTTGTTTATTTTTATTGTTCAGTGTTGATCTACTTCCATCTGTATAAGTGCTGTTTGTCATATTATGTTTTCGTTATAAATATTAAATAAATCTTGTGGCAACACAGCCTTGGTGTGTACACTTTTGTGAATATGGAACCAGTAAGGTCCCCTTTGATATTCTTTAGTAGTACATAGATCAAATGCAATCAAAGGCGACTCATCATGGGGCCAGGTACTGTAAGATGTTTTAAGTTACTAAGTTAAATACGTTTCTTTATGGTATAAAATACTGTCATACCCCTAGGCATCACGAATAAGGACGTAGCTACAAATTACTGTAAAATTTGCATTTTTAAATTGTGTATTCGATTGGCAATTAAAAAAGTATTTAAAGAAATAGTATACCTTAAAAAACAAAGAATTTATATCACAAATTTTCCATTCTTGCCTGAACCATTAATAAACTTATACGTTCATTAGGATCGTCTGTGCTTTACATCAATCCATGTTGTGGGTCGAAGGCATGAAGGAAATATCATCTGAAAACACTCGTGTTTCTATCCATCTCGAATTCTCTAGCTATCGACGCGTAACTGCTACTCATAATGAACGACCAACCAAAAGTATATGCGCCCAAAAAACCGTCGCGTTATTCTAGAAACTTTAGGGCCATCACCGTTCAACAAACTTCACCAATTCTCAAGTCCTCCCTCAATAATATACTTTTAACTAATGCATGCAACATGCATATTTATAATAAACTAATACAAAAGATAGGCCACATTTAAAAATTACTAATTATAGCAAAATGCACATTCTACATTAAACTCACTTCCCATTAATAAAGAAGCTGTGCTCGTCTGTCCTTCTGATAGGCAAACCTTTCGATGAACCTATTGTTAAAGTTTGGAATTAATAATGATCGTCTTTGAGGAACAAAAATCAACCGAATTCAGTCTATCTGGACCCATAATGTTTCTAAAAAATCCTTTATTCTGCTTAATGTACTATAACTTCGTTCTAATTTAACTGTTGAATCAGGTGTTGTAAGCCTGATTCGAAAGACTTTGCTCACTTCAGGGAACGAATCTTCAAGAAAGTAGCTCATAAAGTAACTGAATAAATCACACATTGAGGATTTTTTTAATGTTTAATTTCGGTGTATCACTGATAATTCATTAATCAACTTTTCATTGGAAATTATAGGACTATAATATATCACAAAAGAATTAACCATGTTAGTTGGGAAATTCTCCCTAGATAGACAAATTCCTTTGGATCAATAAATTTTAAAGCTGCCAAATATATGTAACTCTAGGAAACATTCATTAATATAGTATCACAACTTCTTTTGCATATGCCGTTAGGTTTACTTTCCTACCAAGTGTCAATATTTTCCTTGGAAGAGGAGAAAAGTTTCCTTCAACGTTTATTTGATATCTATCAGTGTTTTCTCTCAATTTTCAACTGACTCAAAATGTTGTAGTGCATCAGATACACTTAATCTGTTAATACTCAGTTGTTACATTATACACCAACATGTTTCATTAAGTCGCAGAAAAGAAAATAGAATAAAAAAGTTTTAGGTCAAAAGCTTCTCTCACTGTAAGATCGTCCCATTCATCTTCCTCTTCAGCAATTTCGAACAATTTTATTAGCTCCATTTGGTTATCCTTACGGAGGTTTCAACCCTGGACTGAAAGTTCCATCTTGCTGGAACAGCAGGTACGCGCTTATTGCTTATAGATCGCACTAAGTCACTACGCTTAGGTGAAGTAAAGAAGAGTGTTGTGAATCCAGTGAGGTTTGAAAAAAAGAAAAGAAAAAATCTAGCTTCGCTGATTTAATGTGTTTTGAACAAGCATTTTTATGATCAAAATGAGCATAGTGGACAACCTTCGCGTAAGAATATGTTCCCTACAACAAAGTCTGGACACCATCCTGAAGTTCGTTCATTACACCAGCACTGTCATAAGTTTATTTTCTAAATTGAAGGGTAGTGGGCTTTCTTTCAAACTTCCCTCAGACCATTAGCTGTGCAACTGTTTACATTCTTAAAAGAAAGAAACCTTTCAACGGGCTTACAATCCTTTATATACCTCAAAATAACAATTTGGCTTTTGCAAGGTATGTCTATTGTTTTATCAACCTGCGCAGCAACAAAATCGGTAGCATTATTGGCCCTTTCTAGGTCTTCGAGGTATACCTCATACATGCAGTCTAATCGTTCATTTTGCATGATATGTGAGGCATACTTAAAAGCAGAAACACTTTAAATTATCATCCAATGCAACATGAAGATTTGAAAATAAAGGCAGCAAGTCTAAAAAGTTGCCTCCATTTACTGATTCCTGATTTTCATTAATGATAATTTATACTATCATATAAAACATTAAGCAGTTTATTACTCTGCTCTTGTATATATTCGTTCTTTGTGATTTTTCTTTGAGCACCTCACACTAAACAACAGACTATAGAAACAACATAAAGTTTGCTTTTACTCATTTACAGTTCTTTATGCTTTCTTTGTAAATCATGTATGTATTGCAAAACTTCTCTTTTGCCATCCGCCTGTAAACGCGAAGTCATTAGACTGATGTGCGCCTAGCGTTTATTTTAAAGATTTTCTTCTAGTTTAATGAAGAAAACGGCGTTTTTAATAAAGAATCAATTTTATTCAGGTTTACACTTTGCGGTTTACACTTTGCACTGTCACCAGATAACATTTAATAATTCCACGTGCCTTACTCCAAGCTTCTGCAATACTGATTGTGATTTACTGTTTACGATAGGATATTTATTTATTTATGGACGCTCTTTAACATCTCAGGTCATCAGCATTACGATAGGAGGGTCAGGCAGACCGGGCCTAAAGTCTAGCATATTTTGCTATAATTCCGGCTGCGGTAGCAATGACCTTTTCTTAAGTTAACAATGTGTCATGCTACAACCACGAAAGCTGAGCGCTAAAGTGCATCAAGTGCAGATTCCCTGTAGTAGATGCGCCAAAACAACACTTTGTTGGATCTCGTTTGCTGTTTGACGTTTTTATTAACAGATATGAATCCAGTACACCGTCTGAACAAAAAGTATGCATTTTTAAATTTAGTCAAAGATAGGTGGGGCATGGTCCCAAAGGAACAACCGCCAACTCAGATGATCCCTTTCTTGGAATGGTCATGTCTTTGATTATCTGTCCTCAAATAATTAGTAATAATTAACAAGTAATTATATATTACTTCAGATTAAGCTTAAATTCGTACCTTTATAATTTTTATATATAAGGGTAATTTGTTATACAATTTAATTTTGGGATATTTGTCTGTTGATTTCAATTGTAGCATTATTCTGTAGTAATTATTCTTTCCTCTTTTATTTTGAGAATATAAATGATTGCAATTTCAATTAGTATGTGTATATATTTCAATGTGTAAATAGTCAGTTAATTATAGAAATATCCCTACAGGAGTCTCGGTTTTATCCCATATATACCCCATAAACACCGCTTTTGTAGTAACTATATTCTATGCATGTTATTTACACTCTTCCCCTTAAATCAATATCGTAAGATAAAATTGGATGCATCATTCACGTTCATAAAAGGTTGAGTGTGTTGCTCGTTTTGTCATGCCATCTCATTTTTCTTTTCTTTGTTGTTTTTCTTTCAACTATCCCTAACTTTCGCCATTCCTGATGATGTCTTAATGTGCCTGAAATAATGTAATTTAGCTTAGTGGCTATAGCTTCCAAAGGAAATCCACAGTTTGTCTCTTTTTGGATGCAAGCATTTAAGCTTTTACTTGTCCACGATACTTTCAGAATCCTCCTCCAAGTCCCCCATCTCAAAAGGATCTATTTTTCTTTATTAGCTCTTAACTTTGGATGCATGCTTTGGGGTGGTGATATTTCGCTATTTGAGCCATACGCACGGCTGGCCCTTTGTTGCTGCATATCAGGGATGGGGCGTTGGCAGGAATTAGTGCAATGGATTTGAGTTCCATAAATAAAATGCCATTTCTTTAAAGACACCGGACGGCCAGCTGTTACGGGTTGTGAATGCGGATGCAGATGGTGTCCCTAACTTGTTTCCAGATAGAGTTCCTCGACGACGTGGAGCCCCTACCCGAGTTGTACAAGTCCCTCGGAAAGTCCGCTTTCATTCTAGAACCGGGACCTGTCTGGAATGTACTTTTACAAAGTACAAGCCATCATATCTCCCCTGGCCATTCGCCCTGTAAGAGAACCAACGGAACGAAACGGCGTGAAATGGGAGAACGGACATTCGGGAAATGTAAATATTCTCCCCAAGCTTTCACCTAAGTAAAGAAAATAACAACGTCAGATCAGGCTTACCGGCCCACCGGAATCGGACCCAGCATCTCCCGAATGCCAGTCCCAAGCTTTCGGGATGAACAGTGTCCTACTTTAGCCTTTATATACAAAGGACACTCTGGTATTCCAATTTTCAGAACATTGGCGAAAATGTATTTCTGCTCCTTTGGTTAGTCGTAGGTTATTTCTGTCTCCTATGTTGGTCATATTCGAATAAATTTTATACATTGAAATCTGAGTTGAATGAAAGTAGAAACCAAAAATGCAGGCATTATAAAACACATCTAAAGAAATTTGTGTCAGGATTTGGAAGTAGAACAAATTAATAGAAGTAAAATTATTACATTTCAGAAGGACATAAAAGGTAGGTTTTTAATACCAATATTAAATTTGCGAACGTTAGTTTACTTGTCACGAGCTACTCGTCAGCTCTTCAATTAATACGTAAATACTTTCAACATTGATATGGGTAAAGCTTTTCAATTCACTTCATTTAGAAATAAACGCTGTAAATATTCAGATATTCAAAGAAAGAGTATATAATGGTTAATTAAATATCATTTCTACAGCATACAAGAATGTGAAGTAGAAAATAAGAGAAATATGAAATAACAAAAGTTACGATGTATATAATATAAATAAGCTGTTACTCTTCATCCGGACTTTAAGCCTGTTCTCCTTTTTTATTTCTTCTGACAAAGCCTATTGTAATTACCAAATGGTGAATAAATTATTATTATTGTTGTTGTGTATCTCATAACCCTCAAGCAGCAACACTAGTGCAAATTACTAATAACTTATTACTTTTATGTGTTGTTGCAACATTGCACTTACATACTGTCGTTACGGCGCGGACGCCAGGTTAGTATTTCTTTCAGAGGCTCTTAGCCGAGGAGTTCAGTTCCGTTCCGTTCCTAGAGCATTCCGTGAGTTCGCGAAATAGACACAAAGACTTAGGAACATATAATCTGTCATTTACAATTAGCACTATAGCATACATTCATGTACATTTACAAAATTACAGTATAAATCATGTAAATGGTTACAATAAGCAACTCCAAGAACAGTTCAATTTCTGTCGGGACCATCCTCCATGACAGGTTTTATCCAGGTTTTCCTAAGTCTTTATTAATGGTAAATGTTGGAATAGTACCCTAAATTTAATCCTGGAACATTTCCTTTAAAAAAAATTAAAAAAAAAGGAAAAAAAATCCTTTCATAATTTAATATATCCTCCGAGCTATTACTCTCCCAACATCCTTAACCTTGCCCACTTCTTAAGGTTCTGCCTCTCCAGACATTTTCAGTTTACTAATAATGCCAACCTTAGTGCTCATGAAAGTATGGGTTTTTTCAAATTAATTTGAACCAGTGACCATGGTAATGAACAATTTCAGTAATAAAGTAGATTTGCTCCATGGACATTGGTGTTTAAGTATTAAAAGTACACAATATAGATATACCACATTTTTAATTATTGCATTAAATCAGGATAAGCATTCTGATGATTCTAATATTGTGAGATATTTGTAAATAATAATTGGTGGGAGTATGTGAGGGTTAAACCTAATCATAATTATTAGTCAGGTGAGACAAAAGTGAACATATATTGGCTTGGAAGGTAAGACTATTAAGATTTTTAAGCAAGGATTTAGAAGAATGCAGCATCACTTATAATTCTTAGGGTTCAAGGTGAATACCATATTTTTATTTGCTGAATTTCCCGAGGAAATTATCCCATATCTCATAATATAGTAAAATTAAGCAAAGTAAATAAATTACAATGATTACAATAGTAATACTTTTCTGTTTGCAGATGATTGCATGCATATTGATAATGGAAATAGCTATAATGATTGTATCATTAAATTGAATCTAGTTCTGAGCTCTTTATCTTCACTTTGTTAATTTGGTTTTTGTCCATTTATCTGTAACATCTGAATTCATTGGCATCCTATTCAATTCAGGGTGTGAAATGGCCAATAAATTTTGTTCATTGGCTTCTTTGTTCAAGTTTGAGGCTCTTCTATGTGCCATAAATATATGACACAGGACCCAGGACTTTACATCCCTTCTGAAGAAAGCCGAATACTTAGAATTTTAATGTCCACAAAAAAAAGTACCCTTTTTGGAATTGAACCCCTGATATTGTGTCTATGAGGCAAGTGCTCCTTGTGTGTTTGGTTCAAAGCAAACAATTTTTCTCTAAAATCTTAAATCAAACAAATGTTATGAAATTTATCACTTGCACATCTCCAAATCTCCTGTTACAGATAGGAAATTCTAACTTCTAGAAACCAATGTTATTAAATTCTCTGGTATAAGAATTGATAACTCAGAATTGGAAAGACTATTTCATCTTATCATACCTAATCTTACCAGTGCATAGCCAGTGCATACTACGAACTATGCACATTATTCATTGTGGATTTAATTAAGACTTTGAAATTAGTTTATTGTGCCTATTCCAGCTCAATGAAATATGACCTCATATTTTTAGGAAGCTCATTTGAAACTAAACATGTCTTCCTATTACAGAAAAAAGCTATATGAATAATCTCTGGTAAACCTTGCATAAAAGCCTCTTTAGGCAATTAGAAATTCTAACTTTTCCATTTGAATATTTATTATCCCACATGAACTTTCATATAAGAAAAAAAGAAAAAAATTGTACAAAACCAAGATGTTCATGACAAGAATATTAGCAAAAAGCAAATCTATATAAAATGGTTTCAATACCCTCCTATCATCAAAAAATGTTGATTTAACACAAAATGCTCTTCCTCCTAATCTACAATAAACAATGGTAAATCCTTCAAATCTGCTTTTAAATATACCTTTATAAAAGGTCTATTGTTCTGTAAAGGAGTATATGAATTACAGTTCATATACTCTTTTATATTGTTGAACAACCTTGCTTGTAAGGTTGCAGATTCAGCATTGTTTTAGTCACAATCACCTTTTTAAAGGTGAATCTGCTCCAGTGTGTCCAAATTATGACCATCCCTATAATGCATCACAGTTCAATTTAATGTCATCATCTAGCTACCTTTAGAATTTCCCAGGTTTGCCTTCTTTTCTTGAAGTTCTTGCCGATGATATTGCTGTCTAGCAAGTGCTCAGTTTTATGCATATTTCTGGTTTCTGGAGCAAGGTTAGATTTTTTAATTTTATATTTAATGGCTTCCTTTTAGGCATTTTCAGTTCTCAGCCACCTTTTTATATCTCTTGCTGATGTATTATTTTAAATTAGAATAGTTTAAATCAGGATTATAATATTGCAGCCATTGTTGCAATTTTATATTTGTTTTATTTGCATTGAATCATAGGGATGGCCATGTATTTCAATAATGTAGTTAATGGTATAACAGGACAAAATTTAAAGGATTAATTTGCTGTTACTAATCCAATATTTTATATACTCCCTAATGCTCATGCTCTATAATATACTTATATTTTAGATTTTCATTAGAAATGATCCTTAATTTTCTTGGTTGCTTTCTTTTGCAGCATAAGATCATAAGTAATTAAAGTGACTAAGAAAATGGATATTAAACTAGAAATTAAAGAAGAACCAAATGACTCCATGTGTTTATTTAATTTAAAACAACCAGAAATTCATGGGGAAAATAGTTATAATGTTGCTGATGATCCAAAGTTAAAGGTAAGCAGCACAAAGAAACATTTTGAAATAGATTAATGTTCATATAAAGTAAATTATAATTAATCTTTTATCTAACATACTCTTATGCTTCACTTACTTTTAAATATGGTGGGACCGGTTTCGAAGAGACATCCTCTCCATCTTCAGCCAACTTGACGACTGGTATGAGAAACCAAAACACCACTAGGATGGAGCCACAGGTCCTAATAGATGTTGTTTCTCGTACCAGTCTTCAAGTTGGTTGAAGATGGAGAGGATGTCTCTTCGAAACCGGTCCCACTGTATTTAAAAGTAAGTTTGGCATAAGAGTGTGTTAGACGACAGATTAATAATAATTTACATTTAACAAGCTTCACTGTGTGAGTTCCAACAGAATTTTTTAAAAAATTCTTATTTTTCTGAAGTTCTTAAATGAATTCATATAAATTTTCCTTTGTACATTTTTAGTGTTAAGTACAGCTATAAAGGTTTTTAATATATGTGGATATAACAGTAAATCTTCAATACACCATTGTGCCATGCTATGTATATCAGGAAATTATAGTTGTAATGTTTGTCCTAAAATTAGTACTCCTTTTAACTGGTTCCAATCATTCCCATAATTTTTCAGCTGATGATCAAAGTCCTTATGTAACATTATCTTCTAAGGTATTCAATTACTTTATTTACCGTCATAATGGATATCCCTGCATAATGGATGCATCCCAATTTTTTTGCATTAAATTTTTAAAAAAAAAAATTGTGCAAGTAATAGACGCTTCTTATTTTAAACAAAGGTAATTACAATAATATCTAATGTCATATGATTGAATGCGCTGCTTATGTTTAAATTCAAGTTTATATTGTAACAATGCATGCTACAACTGCAATTGTGGTTGATTCTTTTTTATGTGTGCAAAATAAAGGTATTAATAATGTAGTATTCTTAGGGCATTGCAGTAATCATTTACATTGATAAAATTGTGTTTTGATAATGGATAAGAACTGACCAAAATATTCAAAGTTATATAGCGAGTTTTCAATTAAAAGTAATCAAATTCATGGAAGAACATGGTAAGATAGCTGCTGGTCAAGCATTTGCAGGTCAGTGTAATGTGCATAAGTGGCAGAAACAGAAATAACCAGTTAAAAATCCTTAACTAATCAAGAAGATCATTTTGTGGTCTAAAGTGGGAGGTATCCTAAAATTGAAAATAAACTACTGGAATATATAACAGAGTTAAGGAACTGTAGAATCTGAGTATCCCATGAAATGATGTATTACATAGCACATAAAATTGCAGCAAGTATGGGCATTGGTGAATTTAAAGTAAGTAAAGATTGGGCCCTTTATTTCATGAAAAGAGAAGGCCTTTCTCTCAGAAGATGCACTTGAATTTGCCAACAGATGCCATGAGACTATGAACGGAAAATCATAGATTTCCTTAAATTCCTAATAAAGATAGGATAAGAATTATTTGTTTTCCCATATAGGGAATGCATACCAAACTCTGATCATTAATGCTCACTGCAGAACTATCATAAGAAGGGAGAAAGTAGTGTGGTGATAGGGAAAATCGGTTATTAGAAAATATGTTGCACAGTGACCCTAGCAGTTATAATGGATGGAAGCAAATTTACCACTCTTTATCATTTTCAAAAGAAAAAATATGCCAAAAATTTAAATTACCAGTACGTAGGTCTATTTACTTGCGAGTCCACATAAAGGGATGAATGGTTGCAGATTTGGTTTAAGATTGGGTGCGGACAGTGTGGCAACATTTTTCTGGTGCATTACTTTGCCAACCTCCTATACTAATTTGGGACACTTTCTGAAGTCTCTTAGGCAACAACATAAGGAAAATTCTTTTGGAGTCAAAATCTGACTTAGTGTTATTCGTGGTGCTCTTACATCAGTATTCTAACTTTTGAATGTGTGTATAAACAAACCATTCAAGGGTTACATGAGGAAACTATACACAGAGCAGATGGCAGGCAATGGTAATGAGATGGCTCCAACAGGAAAGATGCTGCAACCAACAATTGAATGATATTTAACTAGATATCAGGGGCTTGGAACATAGTAACACCAAAATTGTTTAAAAAAGTTTTTTGAAGAGTGGGATATCAAATGCAATCGATAGGACAGAGGACAATATATAATGGAATTAGGAAGAGGAGAAATTGAATCTGTGATAAATGATAGGAGTGATGCTGAACTTGACAATGAATAAGGCAAGGCTACTGTTAATATCAATAAAGTGTCTTGTTTTGTTGTCGCTGGATTCATTGTTACAAGTTATCATCTGTTTATCCAACTGCTGCTAACTATTGATCATCTTAAGTGCAATGCAATCAATATATAAATTAGTTGCAGCCCGTATATTGTTACATATTCATACATTAACAATTACTTTAGCATTCAAGCTGGCGCACCTTTAATGTATTTGTTTTTGTTCCATCAAAATTTTTTCTTTGCATATAGGACGCATCCTAGTTTTTTTTTGTTATAAAAATTAAAAAAATAGCACATCTATTATGTGGGTAAATACGGTAGTTTTGCACTTGTTTGGTACCTACCTTATACAGTTCCTTCATCCTTTGGTTAATTAGACCTGAATGCCAAGTGCAGAAGTTTTGTCTTAAATGAACCTTCATTTCAGTAGAATTTGGAAGTGAACAGTCAGTGGCATCATGTCAAAGCAAAAGGTTAAACAAAACTTGTATTGTGTACGAATTGTGCGTTACAGCTTTTATATTAGTGGTGTATGTTAATATGCCTAAAGTGAGATTTGCATTAGAACAGTGAATATTTATTTATGCTTTCTATGTAACAAAGAAATTGTGCACATAGAAGAAAATTTCAGGAAAGATTCCCATTTGAAATTACATTTACCATTTGAGTGAGTAAAGTTCGAAGACAGGATATTTTCATTGGCATATAACCAGAACTGAAAAAATTGGTTATAAAAGAGGAAAAAAACTTCATGAGATTGATTTTCCATTAGGAAATGTACCTTGAATGTCTTTAGTGCAATTAAAAAATTTACTATTGTACCTTATATAAACCAGTAGACAAACCAAAAAGGCTGAGGTTCTGTAATTGGGCTATAAGGGCATGAAGAATTTTTTGATTCTAATATTTTTGCACAGATGCTCATTTCACTCTCTCTAGAAATAATAAAAGAAGGTGGTAAAATTCCCCAGGTTGGAAAAGGGGGGGTTATTGTGTGAACATATAAAGCAAAAGGAGATGTTAACAAATCAGCAAATTATAGAGGCATCAGCCTCTTGTCAGTAATAGGGAAAGCTTATACAGGGGTGCTAGCTAAATACTTACAAGATTCGGAGGAAGAAGCTGTTTAGAGAAAGAATCAAGGAAATGTGCAGCTAAAAAGAGATAGTACAGGTTACAAACTGGTGGAGAGATTTGGTGAAAAAAAATATGATTTTGGAGAAAGTTTTAGATATTATCAAACTGTCATCAGAAAGACATGAGAGCTGTTTCAGTTCTGATTTTGTGTTAGTAATATAGGAGAGGAAAGTGAAAATGTTGGAGAAAAATCTTCTTCAAAGTGTGTAACTGATAGTACATTGTCAGTTCTTCATATCAAAGAGCCAATAGTGTTGAAATGCATGATGATGTTTAAGAGGACACAAGCAGCACAGAAGTAATGTGGATGCGGCAAGCTGCTCTGCATCCTGCTGTAGAAACTAACAGATGTCCATTTGTGGAGCTGGAACATGTACCTGTTGATAATAAACTGTGCTTGCTGCAAACTTTGCCAAAAGTAAATGATTGGAGACAAACATCAAACTCCCACTCACTGTACAAAACATGCAAAATTTGCTGCTAGATCCAAAGTGGCATAAACCTGTATTGAGGAATAAAATGCCATCCCCTTCCTTAAGTACAAGAAAACTGAAACCATGGGTGGTAACCAAGATAGAGCTAGCCAGAGATTCTCTGAGCTATCTGAAAAAAAAAACAGGAGGAAGAGGACACATGAAAAAATTGCTTAATCAAAGGAAGAGGGAGAAAGAATATTCAAGCAGGAAACAAAAGGAACTCTATAATTTGAGAAAGAGTTTGAGTTAAAATCAAAATTCAAGAGCAAATGCTAAACAAAATATAGGAATTATATATTTATGATCTTAAATTCTTTTGTTGAGTTAAGTGAAACATTGCAAACATGTTAACCACCTTATTCATATACTACAAAAGTTTTTATCTTTTTCTTCACTTATGTATTTATATGAATAAATAAAACTCATAATAATCTCAAATGTTATCACATCTTCTTAAACTGCCCTGCAAATCATAAGAAATTAGTCTTAAACCAAGGTGGTTAAAGATTTTGTCGAAGGAGGAGGGGGAGGAGAAGAAGAAGAAGAAGAAGGAGAAGAAGAAGAGGAGGAAGAGGAAGAAGAAGAGGAGGAGGAGGAAGAGGAGGAAGAAGAAGAAGAGGAAGAGGAGGAAGAAGAAGAAGAGGAGGAGGAAGAAGAAGGAGAAAGAGGAGGAGAAGGAGAAGAAGAGGGGGAGGAGGAGAAAGAGGAAGAAGAAGGAGGAGGAAGAGGAGGAGGAAGAAGAGGAGAAGGAGCAGGAGCAGGAGGAAGGAGAAGGAGCAGGAGGAGGAGAAGAAGAGGGAGGAGGAGGAGGAGGAGGAGGAGGAGGAGGAGAAGGAGAAGAAGAAGAAGAAGAAGAAGAAGAAGATTACGTCAATCATATCACTGAAGACTTGTGGACAAAATGTTTGGGAAGATGGAGCAGAATGCCATTGGATGATGCCCTTACAGTCCAGAAGACTCAATTTACATAATTAACTTGAAGTGCTAATTTAAACTTGTAAGTGAAGCAAAGCATATAAATAAGATTAGTTTGTGACTGGTTTAAACCACATATTCTTTTTGGCTTTATTTACTGTTTCATATTTACAGCATGTTTTACAGATCATCGTCTACATCGTCAGCTAACCATCAATTGCTACATAATTCATGGTGTTCCTTTGGGGATACATATACTATTCTGGTGGAGGTGTGATGGAATTATAGTTTATATTTTCATCCCCAGAAGTTGTTAAAGTTCATTAATCTGTCTCTGTATTTATAAATATAGATTTTCTCTCACATTGCTATCTCTGTGGGTCCCTGAGCTGGCTTGAATTATTTTACTTTTTTCACTATATGGTTCTCTGTCCAGAAATGAGATGCCACTGCTGATTTCTCCATTTTTGTGTTTTATGTTCCTGAAGTGCCATGTGCTTATGTTTCTCTTGTATTTTTTATTTCAATATACATCTTTTCGCATTCTGCATATTAAATTTTGTATTTACAAATAAATTGTGCAGAATGTGAAAAAATCTACTTTGGAAAAACAAAGAGAAACATAAGCACAGTTAAAGGAACATTTTGGGAACACAAAGTACAAGCAAATAGAGAAATCAGCAGTAGCATATCATTTTTGGACAGAAAACCGTGACATAGTGAATAAAACAAAATTATTAAAATCAGTACAAGGACCTACAGAATTAGCAACATGGGAGAAAATCTACATCTCCAAATACAAAGACAGCCTAATGAACTTTGACACTGCTGGGAATAAAAACATAAACTACAAGTTTATCACACCACAACCAGAGCTGAATACATTTGAAAAAATCACCCAACAATTAAATTTTAGTCGGGCTGATGATGTGAACGAAATGTTCTGGAAACCGGTTCTATATATTATGACAAGTAAGTGAAGCATTAAGAGTGTGTAGTTCAACTAAATCATACAATAATATAAATTATATCATTGGCTTCACTGTGCAAGTTTCAATTTACATTGTAATTAAATTTTGTATTTACCAAATAAAATGTACAGAATCTATATTGGAAAAACAAAGAGAAACGTAGTCACACAGTTGAAAGGACACTTAAGGAACATAAAATAGAAACAAATGGAGATATCAGCAAGGCATCTCATTTTTGCACAGAAAACCCATACAGTGAAAAAGCAAAATTATTAAAATCAGCACGGGGCCCAGAACTAGCAACTTGGAAGAAAACCTACATTTATAAATATAGAGACTGTATAGCTTACAATCCACATTGGTGCATCTGTGAAGTCATTTCAGTTTATGAGTGTATATGTTATATATTTAGGAGTCCAATATCATTGTATATTCACATGCTTGATTAAGGATGAAAATAATTAAATATTATAGTAATAAACTAAAATACTCAACAAAACTTTATATTGTTGCATTACTACAGTTTCTTGTCCACTTAGTTGACTCTTAACAGCAATGGTATCATCAATTGTTTGCTATATATCTGAATGTACAAGAGGTTCCTTTTCTTTCATGTCAATGTCTATGTCATGAAGTAATGCACAAGCTACAATAACAGCCTCAGCTCTATCCAGCTTCAAGCATAGTGTATTGGCTAACACAGGCATATGTCTCTTTCGTTAGTCATAGCATCATTATGCAGTGAGACTTATTGAACAAATTTTCTGCTTTTGTTCTTGGCTGTGTAAAGATAGAGTGTAAGTGCATAGCCTGAATCTCCAAGTAACGCAAGATTCCCCATTCTTCCTTGTTCCAACCTGGCTTTTAATGCTAAATTATTAAATATTTTCTGGTCATGCACAGCTCCTGGCTATCTTGAAACTATATCCGTTATTTAGTTCTGTCTTGTTTGAACATGATAAAAAGTTTTTTCTTCTTCTGGACTCTTCTGCATTTTAACTACCTGGTAATATGATTGGAATATGCATACAATCAGTTGTACCCACTATAAAAGGAAATACTGCTCTGATATAAATGCTTTGCTGTACGTATTTATTTCATACTAAGTTTGAGGCAACTTGATGAATGCTGGGCCTAAACAAGCAATAACTTTGCTAAATCTCTTTATAATTTTGCTTGTTTTATCTTTATATACCCCACAAAAGTTAATGCAGTTTGAGAAAGCAACAATCGTAGAACTTTAGAGTTAGAAGCATCTAATTAACAATGAATGATTCCTGTGGGCCAAAAAGATAAGCATAACCTCAATATTCATCATACAGTTTTAAGTATCCTTATAGTTTTTAATAGTACATGCCATTCTACAATTTTTATTTTCATTAGCAATTACTTTATAATTCTGAAAAAACAACAGTATAATCTGTTTGTACCTATCTATTATGTGCTCGAACTAGTCTTAAATTAGATCCAGCACCTTCAAAAACTGTGTCCTTTTTTAACCTGAATATCATAAAAAGTTCGCATTCATCACATTCATTCATATGATGTGCCCTATACTGTATTGCTTTTTGTTTACTTGTCCTTAAGAACACATTATGTAGAAATTCATTACTATCTGACAGAGTATTTGTTTTCAATATTGCTGCCATCTTACTTATCCATGGAATAAAAGCTACAGATAAATGTTGAAAAAACTAAATTAATTCTATTTGAGCTTCATGGCAGAAACAAGCATGAATTAGAAATAAGTATTGGTAACACAAAAATTGACCAAATAAGTTGCACTAATTTTCTTCGAATCAATATTGATAAAAGCTTTATATATAATGATCACGTAGATAATCTTGTATGTTATTGAAATATGGGGTCCAACCAGTAATACAAATCTAAATAGAATTCCAATTCTGAAGGAAAAAAGCCATAGATAATCTTAGCAAAACACTGTGTGCCAGCATATATTTGTTAAGAAAATTATCATATACATTAGAAAGTGATGTTTTAAAAATGGTGTATTATGGGTTAATTCATCCTCATATTGCGTGTGTTATTGAAATATGGGGTGCAAACAGTAATACATATCTAAATAGAATTCCAATTCTAGAGGAAAAAAGTTTGAGTATTATCTTTAACTTAGCAAATTGCCAATCTGTAAAAGATAACTTTAAAAAACATCAAATACTAACTGTGATATCATTATATGTGTATAAACTTATTATATTAGTAAAATCTAAATGTGAGTTTACATTACTTAATGAAGACCATTACACCTACAACACTAGAGGAATAAAAAACTACCATAGAGAATATAAAGCCATAACTTTAAGTATGAAAGATCCATAAAATATAGGTACTATTATGTTTAATAAACTCCATTTTTCAAACTAGCACAAGGTAATACCTTTAAACAACTCTTAAAGAAATATCTTATTGATAAATGTCTGTATAATATAAGTGAACTGTAAAAATAACATAAGTTGCTTAATATAATTATATGATGTAAGTTTGATAATTAATATATGACTGTGTGAAATATAATACTTTTATATGTTTTGAAATTTATATAAATTGTGTATCACTTGTATAAGCACTGTTATATTAGATTCTGACCTTGCCTAAAACCTGTAATACATAGTTGACAGGCATTAAGTTGTAGTAGTTCATCTTCTTCATCTTCTTCTTCATCTTCTTCTTCTTCTTCTTCTGCTTCTTCTTCTGCTTCTTCTTCTGCTCCTTCTCCTCCTCCTCCTCCTCCTCCTTCTCCTTCTCCTTCTCCTTCTCCTTCTCCTTCTTCTTCTTCTTCTTCTTCTTCTTCTTCTTCTTCTTCTTCTTCTTCTTCTTCTTCTTCTTCTTCTTCTTCATAATAAATAACAGCTTTACAAAGAGTGTTTTGCTTTACTCTGGATAGTGTCATATTCCACAATTATACAACACATTTTACACCTAACCACGGAATAAGTTTTAACCGGATTTTATTTTGCATAATTGCAATGGGCCCTTCATAATGTTTATTTTAAGATGTTCTATTGTGATAGTATGTTCCATTTCTAAATAGTCATCATAGTCACTGCTCTGTGTAGCATAATGTAATTTTAAATCATATTTTTAATGGTCTGAACAACCTTATTACACACTAAACATTTAGCTGCATGCCTTTGTCTACAAACAGAAGCAGAGAAAAATATTTGGGGATGATGTACGAGCCACACTTTGGGAAGCTTGGTATTTGTGAAACTTTTGAGACACAAGCCAGCAATACACTCTAGTTAATTGTGACTGTTCCTGAGAAACACTAATAAACAACAAGGAAAACCTCCCAGCCTGCACAATCATGTAACTTTGCCCCTTCATTATTGTTCAGGCTGTCTGTAGTAGGAGAAAAATATGTTATAATGAAATGAACAATTTAAATTATAATTCTATAACTTTGTATTTGTTATATTGAGTATAGAGTAAATTTAAGTTTGGAATAATTGAGTTGAATTTGTAACACTTACATCACTAATAGTTTTAAAAGAGGAAAACTAAGTTTCTGGAGCTAATCCCTGCCATCTTCAGTTCCAGTTCGACTGCCGGCCTTGTTCTTCGTGGTGGTTTGGTTTGTCTCTGGCGGCGGTTGGATGAACATCTGTATTAAGACGTCACTTGGTGGGATTTCAAAGTTGAGAACGCTACATTTGTTCTTCCAAATATAAATGTTTTCCCAGATGGCGAGTTCTGTTTTCTCTGTAATGTTTCTAAGTAGTTAGGGATTCCTGCTTATATTATGTTTTTCATTCCAAAAATGCCAAGCTACTGCTGATTTTTCTTCCTGTCTTTGTTTTATGTTCTTGATGTGTTGTTTTTGCTTGTGTTTTTATGTTTCTTTTAGTCTTTCCTATGTAAATTTTTTCACAATCGATACATTCCATCTGATATACTCCTGATTCATTCTTTTGAGGAATGTTTTAGTTTAGAATTTAGTATATTTTTTATGGAGTAACTGTTTTTTGGAGCTAAAATAATGTTTTGTTTTTTGAAAATCTTTTGGAATTTGTAGAAGGTTAATGGATGGTAAGTGAATTTTTGGTACATTCCATTTTCTTCCTTGCTAGGAATAAGAGTACTGATGTCTGTGATTCTTTTTTTGTTCCCTAGCTCTGTTTATATTCTTATGTACCATTTCTTGTTTGAAACCATTTTCTATAGCTATATTTATTATATTGCTCAGTTCTAAATCATATTCTTCTCTGTTCATGGGGACATTTACCAACCTGTGAGCAAGACTATGTAGTACTGCATAATTATGAGGAACTGGGTTATAACTGTTATATAAAAACCACCAAACCACCACAAAGAACAAGGCCGGCAGTCTAACTGGAATTGAAGATGGGAGCGATTAGCTCCAGAAACTTAGTTTTCCTCTTTTAAAACTATTAGTGATGTAAGTGTTACAAATTCAACTCAATTATTCAAAACTTATATTAAACATCACTGTTACAAACGTCCATCATATTTAACTAATTGAGTAAATTTATTCAACTTCATATTATTAATATAAGCAGTTCTGTGAAGCCACTTAGTTTAGGAGCATTACTCTTCTGTGGGATATGTATTGTGCTTTTGATTATTCCCTTTCCAAGTTCTTCCTTTGACTTTTCAATTGTATAACTTTGTACAGTTTCTGTTTCTGCATAGGGCTCCATTCTTCTGTTGGGCCATTTAGAAGGCTGTGGCTATATTCTTTACTCTGTGTTTGTTTTTCTTTTGTCGTTTCAGAGGATAAGTGAATGCCAAATTGATGCCAAATTAGAGATTAAAGAAGAACTACCTAATTGTGATTTATATTTTGTTGGGTTGAAATCAGAAACTAAGGAGGAAGATGCTCTTTATGATGATGTGTTGAAAGATGAAGATCCTTTAGATGCTGTTAATGTTGCTGTGTTAAAAGATGAGGTAAACTTTAAAAACATATTAAGTAATTAAAACATAGCTAATTTAGAAAAATTTGCTTTTTTATACTTACAGGCATGGTTCAGAAAATTCTTGGCCAGAGAATGATTATTTTTCAACATAGACACTTTTTAACTCTATATATACTTAGACCAAAGATATTTTAGCTCCATGAGTATAAAATTATTTTCCATCTCTGACCAGCAAACCGTTTCTCCAAATTTAGGAAGAGGAAAAAGTCTGGGAGCCAAATCCAGTGAATATGGTGTATGTGACAGCAGTTCAAAGCTTATGTCATGCAACTTCATGATCATAATTAAAGAAAAGTGTGTTGGAGCATTTTCATGGGGGAAAATAACTTTATAATTAAATAAATGCAGACATTTGGCCTTAATAGTTTCCTTCAACTGCTCCAGTAATGCTGCCTAAGACTTCCTGTTGATAGTTTTGCCCTTTACTGGGTAGTCTACCAATACTACACCCCCAAGATTCCAGAAGACAGTGGCCATCATCTTTCCTGCTGAAAGAATACACTTGACTTTCTTTGGAGCACTTTTACCTTCTTAACCTATTGTTTGGACTGTTGCTTCATCTCTGATGAGTGATGATGAATTCATGTATAGTGTGTAGTAGTGCAACGTTGCAAAAAATCTATTGAGTCGCAGCTATATATGTCCAAGCATTCCTAAAAATGTTCATTCACATGCACTTCTGATCTAAGCTTAGCAAACACATCACCCATCATACTCTAACCTTTCCATGTGTAAATGGTGGTGCAGAATGTTCCAGACATGACCTATTAAGATCTTTGCAATCTCAGTAAGCCATGCATCTTGATTTGTCTATCCTTGAACACAACATTTTGGATTTTAGTGTTGTTTTTTTTCAGTCATTTAGGTAACTGGACATCATGAACATTCATGATCAAAAATGCAAGAACAACCAGATTTAAACTCAGCATTCCAGTAGAAAATGGTGGTGATGAGTGTTTCAAAGTAAAATCCAATTCCCATTTTTTATCTCAGTTAGCATTAAACCTTTTTAAATAAAGTATTTAGTCACTATGCAACATTTAGTTTTGTACATTTTGTTGAAAAATCCTAAAATTGTTTTCTTTGTTGAGCTCTAGCTACCAAGCAAATGAAAGGATGTATATGAAAATGCACAGTGCCCCATCTAAAGGATCATACTTGAGAGCTATCCTTGCTATTTGGTAATGCACAATCTCTTGTCAGGCCAAGAACTTTTTGAACTATGGGTGTAACATATGTTTATAAATAGCAAACCAATATTTCATTATATTACCTGCATATCAGTATTTCATAGAAGAAATTTATCGTAAAATTGACCATATATAAATCACACTTCTATATAGTCTTAACTTTTCAAAGGACCAAAAATAAAAAGTGCTACAAAATGTAAATCATTGCATGTGTAAACATGTCATGGAAAGAGAGAGAAATGAATTTAGCTTTTCTTTCTTAATTATTAATACTTACCTCAAATAAAGGTCGAATGCAAATGGATATTGATACTATGTTTTCTGAAATTCTGTTCAACCACTTGCCAGGATTAGGGTATTTAAAGTATATGTAATATATTCTTTTAATGTGCCTAGCATTTTTACTGGGCATGAAATAAAAACAAGATGCAATAAACTTTCATTCTCTGGATGAAACTTTTAGATTTTTTGGACTGCTTTGTGTTTATAACATTAAAACTCCCCAGATGGAAACCAACACAATCATTGCTTTGGACTGAGATGTATTCCAAAATTGATTTCTACTTACATCTTTTATTTCTTAAGTTCTCTATTTTGTTTTCAGTTCATAATGTTTTTAAAAATTGTTTTACCCTACTCTACATGTGAGAGATATTTGTGTAAAACTTACACTAGCACCTAGCATTAGTAGGCATTACTTCACTATACTCATGATCATCACCACCACCACCACTGCCGTCGCCACATTATTGTTGTTGTTATTATTATTATTATTATTATTATTATTATTATTAATCTTCATCACTTTTGTGAGAATTGTATCCTGCAACAAAACTCCTCCACACCTTTTTTCTACAGTGATTGTAGCATCATCCATCTGCACAAAGTTTTCAATAGTGTATTTCAGCTGCAAAATTTCCCATGCAGCAAGAAGCAGGCCTCCTTCTTCTCAGCTGTCAGCTGACAAGTTTCTATGATTCTTGAAAGATATTACTTTGAGGATAAAGTTTGCGATTATTATGGTCTGTTTGACATCCCTCCAAGATTTTGAAATGAAGTGAAGTGCATTCAGAACAGGGACAAAGGATGAAGGATTCTATCAGAATATATCAGGCATAAAATATGCTGCATCAGGCTTTTTTTATAAAATTATTTAAAAGCATATAACATCGCTAAATCCATAGGCTGCAGCTTGTGTGTACCAGGCAGAAAGTCTGACTGTAACTTTTGTTATAGGAGGAAGAGTTTGACATAGATTTAATGAAGAAGATGAAGGTTGAAGAATTAAATTCACCAGCCAGTGATGCAGGGTAAGTGAATGCTGCATTTCTTAGTAAATATTAATTTTTACGCCAGCTATAAACAACATCCCGATTCCTGGTGTATTATATGCAGACGATTTAGTAGGGCTTGATTACAGTAAGTGGCCTAAAAACAGCCTTGTAAGAAATAGATTGCTCAAAATGGGTCCTTAAGGTGAATCAAGATAAAACACGAGTTCTGATGTGCAAGAAAGGAGGGAAGTTGAGTAAATATGAAAATTGGAAGAAGGGAAACAAGTGTTATAAGGTAATATATGATTGCACTTATTTAGGTATAAAAATGGATGGAGGGGAAAAATGAGAAAAACAAAATAGGTTTGCATTTGCAAAAGGGAAAGCAGCTATGTCAATTATAAAAGGATATCTTTTTAAATTACCACAAATAGAAGTCAAATGGCTGGAAAGAATATATAATTAAGCGGCCAAAGCACAAATTCTCTATGGTATTGAAATTTGGGGAATAGAAAATTCTTGAGAAACTGTGGATAAAATACACTGTTTGTTTTGCAAAGAAATTCTCAGCCAACCAATTACGGCTGTAAAAGAAGTTGCCAAAATAGAAACGGAAAGAGCTATAAGAAAAGGTTTAATTATGGAGAGAGTTTTAAAATACTGGCATAGGATTCTAAACCCAAATGAAGATAATCTTGTAAAGGAATGTTGATATATCAAGAATCATTGTTAACTAAGGGGTGGCTGAGTAGTATAAAAAATGTTTTAGAGAGCAACGGATTAGAGTATATAAGGAGGAGAAGAGATACAAATGTTAGAGGTTTTTGGAAAGAGGCAAGATGACATTTTGAAGATATAGAGATACAAAAACTATTTAGTAATTTCACTGGGAAGACATCACCGGAATTTTATGTTAAGATGAAATGGGCATGGGAAAGGTGAATTTACATAGACAAAGCAAATAAGGAGGAAAGAGAGGGTATAGCATGGGCAAGAGCAGGCATGTGGAAGTTAAAAAGTGAAAGAGGAGACTTTACACAAGGGAAATCCCATTATATGAAAGGAAAGAAGACTTAGAACATATAGCGTTTGATTGTGAGAAAACTGAAAACTGGATAAATGAATTCATTAAGGTAAAATTTAAAAGGAATAATAGAACAACAAAGAGAACATTTATAAAAGAGTGCAGGAGTGTGGGTCCAGTATTTATTTAAAGGGAAACGGAAGTGTAAATGGTCAGTGAAGAGAGAAGAAGAAAATTCATACAAATAATAGAATATAGTCAATAAAATAATGTTATAGACAAGAGTAAGTTATATTTCATTTTGGTACCTGGGATCGGGTCAGAGTTGGGTTCCCTGGAATTCCAGTATGTTGTGCTGATGAACTGGGCACCAGATCCTTTGCAATAGAAGTGACCAGTTTGTATTCTGTTTATTTGGAATTTAGATTAAGGCATTATATCATTAATTATTGAAAAAATTGTTAACTGTAAGGGATACATCTAAAATGGCCTGGGCCAGAAAGATGGAGGCCCCATGTAATTTGTATTTTCTTAGCATTCAAATAAATAAATAAATATATAAAATAAAATAAAAAATTTCATTAATGAAAAGAAAATAACTTTGTGCTTGAAAACTTTTGCATTTGATTGGAGAAAGGTTCATAATGAACAAATTAAATATTAATGAAGACAAACTTTTAAGCATAAAAAAATGGATAATCTGAAAATTACAACATCAAATAGGGTGTAAAAAAAAAGAGAGAGATAATACTCTTAGCAGGCATCTCTAGGAGAAAAAGCTGCAGAAATAAAGTTTTTAGTATTAACTAAAGTCACCTTACTATGTTTGTTTTATTAAAGAAGCTGGTAACTAATGCTGAAGTCTGTTCCCATAATACTAGCATTAGTAAGAAATTGCACATTAGTGATCTTATAAAAAAAGCATGAAAATATTTAAATAAAATAATTTAATATTATTCACCTTTTATCAAATACATAAGAAATATAACATATGGAAGAAAAAAACAAATTTTCGTATAAAAAGCAATTTTATTTAGTAGATGAACACTGTAAAGATTGTAGAGAGCTTTAAACTAGTCAGTCTCGCTAATTAGTCAAATACCCTTGTGTGTGTGTGACTGTGTATGCACGATGTATGCACATTCATTTTATTGTCTTATATCAAATTCTACATACTGTGTATGAAGTTCCAGCACACAAGACATATCAATTGTATGTATTATACAAATGTGTTTTTTGTTATACTTTTCCTTTCTACTATGCATATATTTTCTTTCTGTTGATTAATGAATGATAAATTTATCTGCAATTGATGTGTCCATCGTTGTGTTATCATTTGAAGAATAAATATCATCTAATGTAATTTAATCACATTTCAGGCCATATAAGGAATGTATGTCAAGCCGTTTGGAAAATTCATCCAGCAATTCTTTTATTGAAGCTAAAAAGGATTATAAAGACAACACAGGGAAGCAGATATTCTCCTGTAAATTTAGTGGTAGCATTTTGCCCACCTCTTCATCAGTTAAACAGTGTATTGTAGTTCATGAGCATAAAAAAAATAACTTTGTTCATGAGGGTGAGAAACCTCATAAGTGCAAAATTTGTGGGAAGAGCTTTAAATGGGCATATCTATTAAGGGAACATCTTTTTATTCATGATGGCAAAAGACCACACAAATGTGAAATTTGTGGAAAGAGCTATATTCGGACATCTCATTTAAGGGAACATCTTTTGATTCATGAGGGTGAGAAACCACATAAATGTGAAGTTTGTGGGAAGAGCTTTATATGGGTGTCCCATTTAAGGGAACATTTATTGATTCATGAAGGTAAGAAACCACATAAATGTGAAGTTTGTGGGAAGAGCTTTACTCGGGCATCTAATTTAAAGGGACATGTTTTGATTCATGAGGGTAAGAAGCCACATAAATGTGAAGTTTGTGAGAAGAGCTATACCCATTCATCTCATTTAAGGAGACATCTCCTAAGTCATGAGGGCAAGAAGTCGTATAAATGTGAATTTTGTGGAAAAAGCTTTTTCCAGGTATCTGCCTTGAAATTGCATATTTTGATTCATGAGGGTAAGAAACCTCATAAATGTGAAGTTTGTGGAAGGAACTTTATCAAATTGTATAAATTAAAGGTACATCTTTTAGCTCATGCAGTAAATAAGCCTCATATATGTGAAGTTTGTGGGAAAGGATTTACCCAGCCATTTATTCTGAGAAGACATTGTTTGACTCATAAATAAAGAGATTATATAAACTTAATATGTGTGTGTGTAGAATACCTCAAATATCACTAATTTTTACAAGTTGAATATGTTTCAAAGGTTGTCCTTTCACCATAAGCATGGATTCACTGTTGGTTTTCCAGTATGATGGAGAAGCCTTTCTTTAGAACTAATAATTTGGAAGATCAAAATTATCTATATTTTAAAGTTTTTCCCCCCTCATAAAGTTAATTATAGAGGTTTCTGAATAACTTAAAGAAATTCTGACTCAATTTTGAATTAATGATTTTTTTAACCAAATAATACAATGAAATTGATGATTTCTGAGTTTGTGTTTGACATGTCTTTCATATGTGTTTGTTTTTTGTTGCAGTCTATAAAGTAGAACTCATAAATGCCTCATTTTTGCTAGGGGTTAGTTCAGTCTTTTGAATATGTTGTTTATACTGTATTTGTTTGCTGAGGCCAAAAATAATATTGAAATCTTTACCTATTTTTTGAAATATTTGTTGTGCCCATGGATTAGGATATAAATTTCTTATATGTTTGTTTTTTTCTGGATGGTAATTTCCTTTATTGGTCTGTTTTTAGTTTTTCAAATTCTCCATTTGCTTGTTTACCAGATGCATTGGTATATTTTTAGGTTATATTTACTGTATTTAACTATGCTGTTTTAACATCTATGGTCATGTTATTCAGGGCATGAAAAGGTTGATGATTTTGCTCAGAGGCATCTTTTTTCAGGCTTGAGGTTCTGTAACATGTTTAAATCTACAGCAAGCTTTACTTCCCTTCTAAAGGAAGTTATACTTCAGATTTTTATGTCCTAAAATTTCTATCTAATCTGGCTGGATTTGAACCTTTTACCTGGGGTCTATGAAGCAAATATGGTTACCACTAGACCATCAGGACGATCTGTGTATATTGTTTTACCCTTAACTCTAGATATCGACAGTTCCAGGGTGTTCTTTGCCATACCTCATTGCCTGGTGGGCATAGAACAGCTTTTCCCAATATACAAATTAGGTTTTTTTAAAAGTAATAATTTATTGCTGTACATATTATGTATAACTTTACTGTAAGTTTACATTTTGCAAAGATTTATATGCATGTTGTTTTATGTTCTGGTGCCTGTTACTGCTTCCTGCATGCTTTATAAGTCACACTTATTACACAAACAGCTGTACCAATAAGGACAGTCCATAAGGGAATGCGGAAGTATATAGCTTGTTTATAGTTCTGGTAAGATAACATTTTTTCTGCTGTATCTATATTTCATTTGCATTTTGTCTTGTGTAGGTTTACTAATCTGAATGTAAAGTTGCTGATTATTGTAAGTTTGTGTGGTTAAGGATTACTTTGCTGTTCAGGAAGGAGAGAGTATTATTACTTTTTGTTTCTATTATGAATTTGTGTTTTTCTTGTAGATTATGTAATTTGATACCATTTCCATATTTTAATTATCTTAAAAATATCATGTGCATAACAGTGCCAATATTTGTATATGTGTGGGAAAGCTTAAATTAATACATTTTTTAAGAAGTTCGTACACTTATCTGGTATAAAAAGAAAGAGTAGAGAGCTCATTTCCAAATCATTTTGTAAATAAAACTTGCCTCCAAACTATGAAAATGAGATATACTTTTTTTACATCTCCAGGTAGGCTATTTTAAATTAAACCATTGTTTTGGAATAATGAGCAATTTTTCTTAAGAGTTTCCTTGGGAACAGAGAGACCACATTAAAAAAAAAAAAACATTATGTCATAAGTTATTTTGATGGTTGAACTTTAGTGCTTTGGCAGGTTTCACACTTTTTTGTTTAGGTAATTATGTGAATGGGATTATTACGATTACTATTGGTATTCTTATTTTCTTAGTCAGTTCAATATTTTTTATAAACTATACATTTTAAGGTATGGTAAGGTGGTCTAGAATAATTTCCTTTCTAACCTTTTCATTTTTTATGTAAAACTTTTATAAATATTTTTTTAATGAATTTACATATTTCTGAATAGTCAGTCTTGATTTCCACTTAATCCTGGCTTATAATAAATTGTGAATATTGTTATCATAGTCTGCCTTGTTCATTATCATTTAGTGCTTTCTTTGTCAGCGTTAATATAAATGACATATTTTACTTTCAGATCTCACAGTACTTTTTAATGATTTTTAATCAGTTTTTCTAAAACCTTCTTAAATTGAATCTAATGGTATTTTGTTTCTCCTCTGGTTCTCCAAAAACTGCTAGTTCTGTTGGCTACTTATTCTTTAAATTTATTATGCTAGTAATCAATGCAAAAACATATTCAAGTAAGTTAGTAAAAATTAGTGAAATTTAGATAATTCTTAATCAAATTTATTTAACACTGTGAATTCCAGTCATTTAATCACATGGCAAGCTGAAAAAAAAAGGAGCATTTTAGGCCTATTTAAAATTATTTTTTATAGGATGGTAATAAACAGTAAAAACTATTATCATATTTGGAAAGAATGTTTTTTCTGAATGTCTGGAAGCATGTGTTAACAGTATTATTTATATTCTACAAATTTATTTTAAAAAGCATAAAATATCAAAACAACAAAAAAATAATTGTAAAGGCATAATTAGCCTTTGAGCAAAAAAAAAAAAATTTAAACATTCTGGCAAATAGTGTGTTTTTTTTTTCTCCCCAAAATGAACACCATGAACTATAAACAAGTAAAGTGCTGATATTCAGTTAAATTTAAAACAAAATCCTTTATAATGGTATGGCATCATCTACTAAAAATGACAACACCATTAACTAGTGATGCAATTAATATTTTTCTAATTGGTTTTCTAAAACATTAGCAAATGTCAACTGCTATCTAGCATAGCAAAAAGAAAAGATTCATGAAAATGTGTAATTGTTCGAATACATAAATGTATATGGTAAAAGTATGTTCTAAATAATACTCGGGCATAGTTCATATGTCACTTGAATCTAGCTCAGTCTTAGATTTTGGTATGTCAATTATTACATTTTTGTGGGAATCCCACCATTCAAAATTACATCTGTACAGAACAGGTGTCCCACCATCTCATAAGTAATCAGTTCTTTATTTATGGGGATAAGACTTGAAAAATTTGCAGAAAGAATTTTAATGAGAAAAAACATCTTTATATTTATTAATGCAAAAAGTTTCACATGTTAGCATTTTGTAGGAAAAACCTTGGCAAGACATTTAATCTGACATACAAGCTTACACATTTTAATGGTAATTAAAATATATACCAGATATCATGCAGTTCATAATTCATGCACATTTTTATTGTTACTTGGTAATACATATATTTGTCATAAAACCAATTTATATGTTCTTGCCTTTGTTTATAAATAAAGTAATTATTCTGGATGTGCTAATTTATATGCATGAAATAGTTTAACAAAAGTTTTTGAAAGAGAAAATCCATAAAAAGAGCAGATTGACTCATGGAAATGAAATGCATGCTTTTTCAAGAGGCCTGTAAGATCTGCATCAAACTGTCATTAGGAATTTACCGAGAAGTGTTTATCTACACAGTGGTAGTATTATTGAACATGTAATATAGTGAATTATATTTCCAAGAAACATAAATATGCTCTAATTTACTTATTAAATTTGAAAAAATAGTTCAACATTTACCATATTTATATGAATCTAATATGCCATTGAATGTAATGTGTACCCTAAGTTTGAAACTTAAAATTATAAAACAAGATTTAGCATATTGTTATACAGTATCTTAGAGATAAGCCCATCCCTTCATATAATGATCAGAACATAGATCATAAGTGAATTATTATACATCTTGGAGCATATAGGGGAAAATCCATCAATCTTGCTGTGCCAGACAATTGGTAAAGGTCAAAGAAGAGAAAGTTGTTTCTTATGGTGTCACTAGTCACAGGTTGCATACTCTTCCTCCTTTCATGTATGAATTCCAAAACATTTTCTTCAGTGTTGGGATGTCTTCCTTAGCAAGGACCAGTAAATTTCTTACTAACAGCTTTAGTTGCAAATAATATCAATTTCTGTTGCTGCCACAAGCAAACATTGCTCTCAGCTATATTGAACTCTCTTCATACCTTTCTGTTACCATTTTTTTCAGTATAAAGAATTATTTTACTCTTGAAAGTAGCATTATAAGATGTTCTTCTCTGTTTTCTCTCCATTTTTTGATTACCTTCTACTCAAATGCTGTATGCAATAATAGGCCAACAATAAATGTAGCAAAGTCAAGAGTTATAGCAATGGATTATGAAATAATAAATTTGAATGAAGTTATTGACAACGTACTGAACAAATTTGCACTCAAATATAATGTGCGCCAAAATTTTAATATTACATTTGGACAAAAAGGTTCTAATTAGATTCATGTAAATATGGCATAGTATATGTATCTGGTGTTTCTGCACTACATTATTGAATCAAGGTTTTCAATTCAAAACTTCCCAGACTGAATAACTTATTATTCAATATAAATTGCATTTTAACAAAAAATTATACAATTTAGTATTAAGGGAAAAGTTTAAAACCATTGCTTAAATGTTAAGGTTGATGTGGTTGTTATTACGTGTTTTGTTATTTTATCATTGTCTGAAAATTTGGACTATTACTATTTTATTTTAAATTTGAAAAGAATAATACTATAACATTGTTATGGTAATAAATTGTTTCATAAAGGTTTAAGCTCTGCAAAAAATAATAATATAAACAGATAATCAGAAGCTGTGAAATGGGCTGCAATAGTGCAATGTAAATAATTTAATTTTATCTGAAGTAAATAGTTTTATCACTCCATAACTGTTTTTTTTTCATACCATTTGAATTCAAACAACAATCAAATAAAGAACTGAATTTTAAAATCATTGTTAATTAAATTGATGGTTTATCTCAAGCCATCCCCACTTTGAAATTCTAAATTTAAGCATACATTTTAAAGAGTGCAATTGTTAACATTCTTTTCCCCCTTTTTCCTTATCTGGCAACCATTACTGTGTTATTGATGTTTGAATTTGAGCTGAATAAAAAATAAATCAATCATTTGTAACAATGAAAAAATTCTTTTGCATAAAATTACATTTATACAAATCTACTATAAAAGAACATTTCAGAAAACTTTTTATATGCAATAATTGATTTTGTATTCAACAGTATGGATTACAGAAATTACACAAAATTCAAACTTCAGAACATGCTCTAATTTGAAATTCTGCAAGCACGTGAAAAATATATGACAGCATGATATACTAAACATGCAGTACACATTGTACTGTTTTCTTTTTATGCAACATGTAGAGTTTAGTGCATGAAAATCATAAACACATTAACTTTAAACTTTTGGGCATATAGCCTTCAAAAGAAAAAGAAACGCCAAAACCATTACTTGTGTTCACATATGTAGTCACTGCTGTTGTTTAAATGAAAAGCTTCCTATATAATTTTTCCTTTGTGTATAGGAGCATTATGTTTAGGCAACCAACAATAATAAGCCATCATTGATTTATTCCCATGCTCCTATGCTCTTTACATATCTTAATGTCTTGGTGAAACCACTTACTTGGTACTTCACTCACTGCTTTGAGATTTTCTGAAAAGTAGTCTTAATTGTCCATTCAGACTCATGCTGCATTCTAAGGCTTTATGTTTTAGCATGTTATTTACGTAGAAATTTTCTTATTTCCCAAGAACTTACAGATCATATCTCTGAAGGCAATCCTAATTTCACTTTCAGGAGTCACAGGATCTTCAAAATTTTATCTTTAGTTTGCTGATCTATGTCCCGTCAAAGATAACTTCTTCGACTTTTACCTCTGAGAGTACAGTTAGATACTTAAAACAATTAACATTTTAATCCATGTTCATAGTAAATTGCTTCATTAATCCTAATTTATTATGTAAAGAAGATAACAAAATTTAGTTGTGGTCCTGTTGTCCTAACAACATAAACAAAACCTTCAAATTATTGCAGAATATCCACTAAATTACATTGCAATGTACATTTTCAAGCTGTTTAAGGTTCTCATATTCTCCTCAAGATGGACAGAAAAAGCAATTGATGTGGATGCTAGATTGTTACCATTGTGTAACATCACTAATATACAAAGGGCTGCAAAAAAATGTGTACACACATCAAGCAAAGAAAAAAACTGTGTTAACATAACAAATTTGAGTTGATATAAACAGAAAATGATGAGCACAAATCACCTTAGACTTTTACAGTTGCAACAGTTGTTCAAAATGACCACCATTAGCATTTATACACTTCTGAGTAAACAATTTTCTCTTCCAAGGCGTCATCCTCTTGCACCATGTTCTGAAACCACATACAGTAATGCATTCTCCAATCAGGGTCATCTTCATTTAATGCGTGCAAAAGTCTTGGGATGAAAACTTTAACTTTGCTGTTTTAATAATATGACGTATGCTGTTCTGCTAATCTCAGTCTCATATTTACATTGCTTTGTAGATTTATGCATTCAGTGCTCAAAACGTTCCAAAACCATAGCCAAGGATGTGGGGTTTGTTGCTATGCAAGGTCTCCTAGATCTGCTCTTGTGAACATTGCATATGGTACCATGAGAATCAAATTTGTCTTGAATGCATGCAGTTGTTCCTCGCATTGGCTGTTCTGTTCTGTACACACGTCTCCATTGTCTTTGAGCTTCAACCACATTCTCAATTTTCCAATAGCACTTCAAAATTGCTTTCTGCTGTTCAAACGATAATTGATTCCATTTTGTTGTAGTAATGCGAGCATAACGTAATGCGAGTCACATCTGTTACAGAATATCATATGAAATATTGGCCTCATTTGTTCATTGTTGATTTACCTGCCATGTAGCAATGCTATTATAATGTAAGCGATTCACATCTATTTACAGAACATCATACTACACATTACTGTTATTTTTCGGTTTAACTTTGAAATATATTAAATAGATATCTACTGTGAAAGTGTATATATATTTTTTTTGACACCCTCGGTATGATCTGCTTTATGCAGATAATGTTACGATTGGATATCTACTAGAGTTGGATACAACATGCCATCAGTGAAATTAGTTGTTTTTGCAATGAATGGGGGTTTAAAGATTCAGAAAGTCAAATGCAGTAGTATTTAAAAGGGGCAGTAAAATGAGTAAAGTGGAAAGATTGTTCTAAATGGAGGCAAGTAGAGATGATAAAGTAATTTGAAAGTTTGGGAGAAAGATTAGACAGTACATATTAAGCATTTGATGGATAAAAGGAGAAGCAGGAATGAACTCAGTTAGAGTATCTTTATACAATTATTACAGAAATGTCATTTAAATGTTTGGAAGGATGTATGAAGCAGGTATAGAAGCAAAAATGCTATATGGAAACTGAAATATTTTGAAAGTACTAAGAAAAATACAAACTTAAAGTGATCTGCACCAATTTGGCCCAGACCATTTCAGGTGTGCCTCCTCATGATTACAAAATGTTAATACAATAATGATTTTATACTAAACCTTTATCTAAAAAATTAAGTAAAAAACTTCCACCTTAATTGCATCAGACCCCAGTCCCTGGTTCATCAGCATTAGCTTACTGGAATTCCAGGATACTAGGTACCGACCCAACCCAGGAGACTAAAATATAATATTTCAATTACTCTATCTGTACCATTATTTTATCAGCTAGCTACAGTCTCTACAAACTACTAATCTTTTTTTATTAATTTGAATAGTTTGGGATTTTCACATTGAAATATAGTATCATATAAACAAATTATTTTTGAAGAAGTCACTCAAATTACACTAGTTTTATTCCACTTACTTGGACATGTTTCAAATTCAAATTTCCTTCATTGTAAGCACAGTTCCACTGTCATAGGCTGGAAAACTGACAGTGGAACTGTGCTGATGATGTAGGAAATTTGCCTTTGAAACATATCCAAGTAAATGGAATAAAACTTAGTAAAATTTGAGTGACTTCTTCAAAAATAATTTGTTTTATGATACTAATCTTATATTTCTCAAGCATCTAGTGTAATGAAATTTGAAATCCATAAAGTGCTAAGAAAAATTTAAATACAAACTACAATGGGACCTACATCTATCTTTAGGTATAACCAAGTACAATTACAATTGTTGATACAATAATTCATTTTATACTAACATCTTTACTTAAATTCTAGATAATTAAACAAAGTACAAAATTTCCACATTGATTGCATCAGTTCCCAGTTTTCGGTTGCTATATGGAATTGAATTACACCATTCAACATGAGTTGAAGCTAAGAAAATTTAATCCATATGAAGTTGAATAAAAAGAAGTTGGAATTATCTATAGATCTACCAAATGGTGTACTTTGACTGAATTGGAGAAATATGGAGAAAATAAATAATTATAAATAGAGTTGAAAAGTATTGGTTTAGGAATTTTAGGTTAGAGGATAAAAAAATATAATTTCAAAATCAATAAGATATCAGAAAGAAGTAAGGAGTAAATAGATGGTGGGAGAGAGTGGGAAAAACGCTAGAAGAAGTTGGAATATATGACAGCAAAGAGAAAGAATTAGGTAGAAAATGAGAAAAATTTGAAGATACAGAAACAGGAAAGTTGGAGTTGTTCTAGAGATAGATTTCATGAATATTGGTTTTATACTTTTCCCTCAAAGTCCAAATTGATGTGTTTGTTGTTTAAATTAAATTTGTGTGTGATAGATAGTTATTCAACCTGGGAAGTTTTGAAATGATACTCCCATACAATTTAATATTCCATTTTTGATTTTATAAGGTATTATCAAACTCAGGCTGTATCACATTTATGTTCATACTGATAGGCAATTGCAGTCTGATAAGTGGTATTAGTAATCTGGATTATTTAAATATTAGCATAAAATAGTGCACATGGAAAGGCATGTATGTAGTACCCAATATTAACCATGATTATAACTGGTGTTTCATTCAGTCCCTAATTTTTTTTTAAAACTTTCAAAGCAATGGATATATTTCAGGGAAATTATATTTCAATATATCGCTAGGTATATAGAAAGAATGGTTAACAAAAGAACACAAAGTGCAGTGCTATTTTTTATTCCATTCTCCTCTGCATGCCCTGAAAGTGGATTGCACGTTTACTCTCCCCAATATTGTGATACATATGATTGTGCTATTGTTACAGGACTGTTAAATTATTGTGTCTATGTGTTAAAAACAATACAATATGTAAATTGGTACATTGTAGAACAATATTTTATGCCAACGAGTACTGAAGACTATAACATTAAATATAATTTATTTTGTGGTTTGATTATCAAAGACTGGCAAAATCCTCCTTTCAGTATGTGGTGATGAAACTGCAAACCATAGGAGCATTATTGCATATGCACAGAGAAGAATGGCAAAAAGTGCAGAAAGCATTAGTACATAAGGTGAAAAACAGCAGGCCTGCTCCATAAACTGCTGAAAATATGGGTAAAAAAAAGCTACAAGTATATCAACTTTTGACAAATAGAAGAGATTCCATTTCTGCTGTCATTTTCATCATTTTGTCAATGGACATCTGGGAACAATTGATGAGATGTTCTGTGACAGAAACTGCCACACATTAGGACTATTCAGAATTATCATACTGAACTTTTGAGACACCTGTTTATGGTGAAAAAATTGGGATATGATGTGCTCTGTCATGGTGCTCTTTACTGGTCTGGTATATTGCTGGATATAACTCTTTACTTGAATATATTTAACAAACCTGCGTATCAGGTGGACGATAAGGAATTTCCTGCTGGCATTTCAGCAGGATGGTCTACATTCGGTCAGCAAGGCAGGAATATTTTGTTTTTTGAAGACTAATTCATTTCTAAAAGACTGATCACTAAGCTTGCCTAATTTACCCTACCAGGTTTCCTGTGCGAAATGATGGCAGAAACTGTGTATTGCAATAAGCCACAAACTCTGTTTGTTTCAACTGCAAGAAAACATTTGAGGGGAAATGACATTTGAGACTAACTCTGATTTGCAAATAAATACTTTCTGTAACTGGGAAAGGCATTGATATTATGGTATGATTTAGTTAAATTACACACTCTTAATGCTTCACTTGTCATAGTATATAGAAACAGTTTCGAGAGAAACATAGGAATACATGTAAGGAACGTTTCAGGAATATAAAGTACAAGCAAATAGAGAAATCAGCAGTAGCATATCAAATCGCAACATAGTGAATAAAGTAAAATTATTAAAATCAGTACAAGGACGTATAGAACTAGCAATTTGGGAGAAAATCTATCTACAAATACAAAGACAGTCTATTGAACGTTTGACACTGCAGGGGATGAAAACATAAACTACAAGTTTATCACATCACCACCAGAGCTGAATACAGTTTAACGAATCGTCAAACAGTTGAATTTTAGCCTGACTGATGATGAGAACCAAATGTTCTAGAAACTGGTTCTATGTATTACGACAAGTAAGTGAAGCATTAAGAGTGTGTATTATAACTAAATCATACAATAATATCAATTATATGATTCGCTTTACTGTGCAAGTTCCAATTTATGTTTTAATTGGAGAGGCATGTTCAGGCATGTCTTGATGTTAATGGTAACCATTTTCATTGCTTGCTTCAAGAACATGTATACTAAGGGATGTCTATGTTAGTTGTCATTGAATTATGTTCATTATTTTGAGTGCAATTAACAGCAAATAAATGTGTATTTTATTAAAATGGAGGACTTTAATGCTAGGCTGCGAGAAAATCAAATAAGATCTTTGATTATGGAAAGTAATTGTGATTCTGGGAAAGAAATAAGGATAAGGATTTGTGATGAAATATTTAATAAGGAGGGTGTTAAATTAATTAACTTTTGTGAAGATAACAATCTGACAATGTGTGATGGGAGCAGATTTGAGTGGTGAATTTACATTTATCAATATAAATGGTCAAAGAGTGGTTGATTATGCATTGTGTAGTGAAGGTATGGAGTTTAGAGTGACTGATGAAATGATTCCTAGTTACCATTTGCTTTGCTAACAAACATAAATCATGAGGGAGGTAGTAGAAGTAATGAGACATTGAAGGAGTTAACACATTTAAGTGGAGGGATGAGTGAGTATTATACTGAAGGATTAAGATCAATAGATAACTATTGATAAAATATGAAGTAAAAGAAGCTGTGAGGATAGGAAATGTAGAGGGGGCAGTGAAGGGATTTGGAATTGATTGTAAAAATAACTTGTGTGAAGATGGAAATAAAAAAATAATAAACATTTGTTTGATGAAGAATGCTTTGAGGCTAGAAAAGAATTATTTATAGATTTAGCTATATGCAGAAGAACAGAGTATGATAGGGATAGACAGTATTTTTTGTTAAAGAAATGGGGATATAAATATTTATTAGAAAGGAAGAAGGAAGAATGGCAACAAAAAATTAATGATAAGATAAAAAAGGGATTAAGAGATAAAAATAATAAAGCAATATGGGCTATTATGAAGAATGTTTTTAAGAAAAATAAAACAAGAAATTAGTTATACCAACTGAATGAGGAAAGTATTTTGAAGGTTTGGTTGGTATAAGGATTATAAAAGTGAAGTATTGATGCTTAGTAAAACAGTATAAAGAAGTGAATGTTTAGATAAGGGAATTACAGGTGGTGAGATTGAATACCAAATTAAACTTCTGAAAAAGAATAAGGCAGCTGGTATAGATGGGATTCTGGGGGAATTTTGAAAAATGTTCGATAAAGTGACTGATGGTTAGAGCATATTGTCAAAGTTGCTTAATAAGATTTAAAAGAGCAAGGTAGTATCTGCAAAATGGAAAATAAGTATGGTGGTATCATTGAATAAAGGAAAAGGCGATTTGAATAACCCCGGCAATTATAGAGGAATTAGTTTGCTAGCCAATTTTGAGTAAAATCTGTACAGAAATATTGGCCCATAGATTGCAGAAATGGTTAGAGAAGGAAGGGAAACTATGTGAATATTAGACAGGATTTAGATGTAGAAAAGTTAGAAGGGCTTTTGATAACATAATGATAATTCAAATTATAGTAAACAAGTACCTGAGAAACAAAAGAGGTAGGTGTGTATGTTCTTTGCAGATTTTGAAAAGCTATTTGATACAATAAGATCAGATTACTAGTGCATAAAATGAGGTGGAAAGGAGCAAGTGAAAAGTTTATTACAAAGATTCAAAATTTGTATAATGGAGTTAAGTTTTGTGTAAAGTTTACAGGAAATGGGATTACAAAAATCGTGGAACAAAGATAGGTTTGTGACAAGGCTGTAAGGTAAGTCCAGTTTTGTTTAACTTGTTTATTGATGATATTACAGAACAAATTTTAAAAAGTAATTGGTACTGTACAGTTATTGGAAAGAAAGAAATACCAGGCCTACTATTTGCAAATGATTTAATGGTAGGTGCAGCACAGTAATTGGGCTGCAACTAGCAATAAATGAAATGAGTAGATTTTTTGCAGAATGCAGATTAAGAGTAAATGTTAAGAAATCCAAAATAGTGTTTAAGGAGGGATGAGAAATGGTTTTGAATGAGGAGTTATTGGAATTGGTTAATGAATTTGATTATTTGGGGGTGAGGTTGTCAAGTAATCGAAGGTGGGAACCACAAGGGAAGAATATAATTATTAAAGGTAAAGTAGCAATGAGAGCAATTAGAATATGTTTGAAGAAAATTCCAAATATGTCAGTAAATTGGTTGGAGAAATTGTATGAAATGGCAGTGGAATAAAAAATGTTAATATGGAGTAGATGTATGGGGAACTTCAAAAGGATGGATGAAAATTGATTTAATTAATAGAATTAAATGTTTTGTAGAGAAGTATTGGAATTGTCCAAGGCTTCTGGAAGAGAGTAGCTTTAGCTGAATTAGGGAGGGTAGTGAGGAAGGGTTTGGTAGTGGAGAGAATTTTAAAATGTTGGTACAGGATTGTAAAATTAGGGGACCACAATGTCGTAAAAGAGTATGAGATATCAAAGGAATAAAATAAGAGATAACAGATGGATGGAAAAGTGGAGGAAGTATTGCAAGAAATTGGAATGAGGGAACTCTGGGAGTTTGGAGATAAAAGTAGACAAGGGTTTTGGAAGGAAGTAAGGCAAAGAATTGAAGATATAGAGAGGCAACAGATTTGGACTAGTTTTAGAGATAAGAGTTCTTCAAAATTTTACAGAATAATTAAAAAGGAGTGGGGAAGAGAGAAATATTCTGATAAATTTGGGAGAGGACTGGCTTGGATGTGAGTGAGCAGGAGCATTGTTTTTAAGGGTTTCAGAGGAGACAATCCGGAAAGATGTGTTATGTGTAAGGAGCCTGAATAAATATTTCATTGTTTATTGGAGTGTGAAGGGATAAAGAGATGAAGGGAGGATGTATGGGGAAGAAAAATGGCATGCAGAATGTTAATTGATACAGGGACAAAGAGAAATAAAATGACAGGGGAATATCTAGAAAAGTAAGGGAGAAATGGATTAGAATAGCTATGAAGGGTAAGGGAATTGGGATATGATTAAAAAAAAGAATACTAACAAGGGAAATACAAAAATTGTGGCGTTTCATATTGCAGATAACAGGGTTTTGTGTGTAATGAGCCCTCCTGTAGATGGATAATGATATTATTATTATTATTATTATTATTATTATTGCATTTTAATTGCAAATGTGAAATAAAAACTATTGTAAAACTAAGTTTGTTGTAAAATTGTTTATGTAAGGAAATTAGTGATTAGTAAATTCATTTATTCATTAACAGCAAATTGGGGAGGACAGTCTGTATGATTTACAAAGAGTGATAAAGAACAAGATGGTTTTATGCAAGAATATTTTTGTTACAGAATTCTGTCTCTGTATAGACATATTTATCAATTATAAAAAGCAAAACCTATCCTGCAGAAATGTAATTTATGTTTGTATTTCCTACTATACTGAAATAAATGTTGATCAATAGAGATGCCATTTTTATTCATCTTTTTAAAGTTCCTGCATAACACAAAAAACAGCCTGCATGCATTTATATAGTGACAGTCTTTGTTCTCATTTTATCTCCTTAGCAAGTTTAATTTCAGTATTGTATCTTACTTTAAGTATAGTTCAAAATTCTTGAATTTAAAATGGAAACCTCTTATTTATGAGTTAGGCATGCTATTTCTAATATAGATTGACTATCAATATGTGTATTTTAAAGTGATTTTATTCATGCCATGTGTTAGGATGAGGTTTGAAATCAAAGTTGGATAGAAAAAAAATTTGACGTTCTATCTGAGCTATAGTGTCCTTTCTAACCACAACTGTGAAATTCCCCCATCTGAAACTGTAGACCTCTAGATTTATCTCATTACAGGAATTATATTTTTAAGAGACAACTCAAAATTTTTGAGCACTTGCAGCAGAGGCTTCATAGATAACTGCTTAATTATTTCTTATAAAGGCCTCTTATGGATAAGATCTCAGTAAAAATATGTTTGAAGTCTCCAGGGTATACATTATTTTCATTTGATACCAGTGTCACCCTCAGTCAGTGTGTGTTCTACATAATATTAATTGAGTTATTCATAAATTCCACAATTAGATAGCACTTTTCATTTGCTCCTGTTATACATTCAATGCTAGAGCAGAAACAGATAATGATTTTGTGCTACATTATGTTTCAAAATGTCTGCAAAATTAAAGTATTTATCACTTGACCTTGGACAGATAAAGATAACAGAACTCATTTTATTATGAGTTCACGTGCAATGTATTGGATTTTATTGAACAAAAAACTGTTATCAAAATATTCTAAAATATACAGTTTGAAAGGGCACTTTTTGTTTTACACTTAATGTGAAAAATGTGTTGCTTTAAGAAATGTGTTTTAAACAAATACTGCCAAAGTTCTCCTCATTCCTGTGATAATCGCCATTTTATTGTGTCCACAATCTTACAGTACAGGACTTAAATTAGTTACATTTACTTCCTTGGGATTTTGCAGCTGTCATAATAAAAAAAACCTAGTGCTGTTGATAAGTTCTTTCATTGTATGATGAGCATTAAGGGATTATTGACAATTAAAATTAAATGTAACATAATATAAATGTAGAGCTTGATATCACACTGTAAAATGCAAATATTACAAATTTTGCAAACTCTTAATTGTGCTTTTATACTATAATTATACTATTGTTACAGTCCACTGTGAATTATGAAACCATAAGTATTTTTAAGGGTTCATTATTAGCACTTAATACTTATATGATATTGTTTTAAATTTTATTAATATTATACCACTTCACTCTTAGTAGAGTGCTCCAGTAATATAATAATTAAAAATGTTAACAAAAATAGGCAATTTATGGAATTGCATATAATAACAAATCATCAAGTAGTAGAATCTAAAATAGCAGCATTGTAAAAGCACAAATTTACACAAAGTACAAAGTTCCCTATTGCTGTAAATGCAACCCAAATCACGATCAATAGAACTAAACAATATAATCTCCAAACAAGCAAAGGAAGCTTAGCTTAGGTACATCTGATCAACTTAAACTGTACAAATAGAAAATTTCTGAAGATCATAAAGGCACATTTTCTATTGTCCTTATGATGAGCAAAAAAAATTTACGGTAAGTCATTTTCATTTGTCCATAGTTAACTAGCAATCCATTGGAGAAGTTAGACTTTCATGAATTGAATGGTTATATAATTTTGAATACAATGGAAGAAGTGGTTTTAGAAAGAATAGAAATGAAAAATATGTAAAATTTCTTCATCTACTGGGACTTTCTTTTAATGACCTCACAACACTTGATACCTTCTTATGATGTAATGTGCAAAGTACTATGCATGGCAACTAGTTGGGCTTATGTTCTACCAAAAGGTAAAAACTGATTACTCAGGTCATTAAGCCTTGTAAGGCAATAGGTACTGTGTTTCGCCAAAACTCTTAATTGACTAAAGGCACAAGGACTTAAGAACTAGCAGTCAGGTTAACAATGTATAGCACTGAAAGATTTGAACATAACTCATTCGAATAATTGATTCTTTGCTACTTTTGAAAAAATGGGGTTTTATGAAATGCAGTTCCATACGCAGAGTGCCATAAAATGTATACACACTGCAAACAAAGAAAAAACTTTGTTAACATAACAAAACTGAATTTACACAAAAAGAAAATGATGACCACTAATAATCATCTTAGGCTTTTAAGCTACAACAGTTGCTCAAAATGCCCACCATCGGCTTCAATACACTTCTCAGTATGTTGAACTATTGATTGAGCAACATTTGCAAAAGTGTCCTCAGCGATTGCAGCACATGCCATTTCAATTTCTTCTCAAAGAGCTGCCAGTGAAGCTGGTCTGCCCAGATCTGCCCTTGTGATCATCGCATATGGTACCATGAGCCTCATATTTGCCTTGAATGCATGCAATTGTTACTTGCATTGGTGGTTCTGCTCTGTACACACGTCTCCATTGCCTTTAAACTTCAATAACATTCTCGGTTTCCCAATGCCACTTCAAAATTTCTTTCTGCTCTTCAAATCTTGACTGCATTTTGTTGTAACAACACTAGCATAATCTTATGTGAATCACATCTGTTTACAGAACATCATACAATAATCTAAGTTTCATTTGTTCATTGTTGATTAACCTGTCATGTAGCAATACTATCATAATGTATGTGAGTCACATCTGTTTACAGAACATCACACTCCACATTTACTTTGGTTTTTTGGTTCAACTTTGAAATATATTAAATAGATATCTACTGTGAAAATGTGTACCCTCAGTATATATATATATATATATTATGAATAATTATTTCTACTCTTAAATACAGGAAATACTCTTTAAAAAGGATGGTTCGCAACCTTAATCATGGTTGAAATTAAATACTGAAAGTTGCTCATACTCAATTTCATAATAAATTTGTACAGTAATATGAAAAAGTCAATCTTTAAAAATATTTTGCTAAGGTAAACATTTTAATTTCTTAAGTAGCATTTCAACTATGACCAAAAGCACTGAGTTTTAGACTGTTTCATTAAGTTGAATAAAATAAATGTTAGGAGCTACAGAAGTGAATACTAATTTCAACATTTGAAATTGTAATTATGAATTAATGTTTAATTTTGTATTTTTGTATTTTCCAAGATGAATCTAAATTTAATAAACATTTTGATTTTCATGTTCACGACAAAACCATTGCCTCTTCTTTGTATCATTATGCTCTTCACATTTCAGGCAAAATAGTGAAGACCTGTCCAGCTGTTTGGAAAATTCATCCAGCACTTCTTTTATTCCAGTTGCGCAGGATTGTAAAGGAAAAACAAAGAAGCTATTTTCCTGTATATTATATGGTAGTGATAACTTCTCCTCAGCATCTATAAAAGAGCATATAACAATTCATGAACATGAAAGAAATAAACTGATATATGAGCAACACATAAGAAACCATAAGAAGCTATATAAATGCGAAGTTTGTGAAAAAAGGTTTACCCAGATATCTCATTTAAGAAGACATTTATTGATTCATGAGGGTAAGAAGCCACATAAATGTGAAGTTTGTGGGAAAATATTTACACAGACATCTCATTTAAGGACTCATCTTTTTACACATGAAGTCCAAAAACCTTATAAATGTGAACTTTGTGATAAAAGCTATGCCCAGGCATCTCATTTAAGGAGACATCATTTTATTCATGAGGGTAAGAAGCCACATAAATGTGAAATGTGTGGGAAGAGCTTTATCTGTGCATCTCACTTAAGGCAACATATTTTGATTCATGAGGGTAAAAAACCACATAAATGTGCAGTCTGTGCGAAAAGCTTTGCCCAGTTATGCCATTTAAGGAGACATCTTTTGATTCATGAGGGTAAGAAACAAAATAAATGTGAAGTTTGTGAGAAGAGCTTTACCTGTGCATCATATTTAAGACAACATCTTTTGATCCATGAGGGTATCAAACCACATAAATGTGAAGTTTGTGGAAAGAGGTTTACTCGGGCACCTAATTTAAGGGAACATCTTTTGATGCATGAGAGTAAGAAGTCACATAAATGTGAAGTTTGTGGGAACAGGTATAAACATTCATCTAGTTTAAGGAAACATCTTCTGATTCATGACAATCAGAAAGCATGTAAATGTTAGGGATTAAGAGCATATGCGGTATGTGAAGATGTCTTTTCACTAATTAGTGAATAATTAATATAAATTGAAACTGTGTCAGAATAACAGTATCCAGTCATTTCATAAATAATGAATTATTTTAATTGATATCATTGTATGATTCAGTTGAACTACACACTCTTAAAGCTTCACTTATTTTTCATAAATGTATGGAACCGGTTTCGAGAACATTTAGTTCCCATCTTCAGCCAGGCTAAAGTTCAACTATCAGATCATTCGTTGTTAAAGCAAAGATCAAATAAAGCAAAATTATTAAAATCAGTACAAGGACCTACGGAATTAGCTACCTGGGAGAAAATCTACATCTACAAATACAAAGACAGCATAATGAACTTTGACATTGCCAGGGATGAAAACATAAACTGCAAGTTTATCACACTGCCACCAGAGCAGAATATACATTCCCACAGCTCAACGAATGATCCGACAGTTGAACTTTAGCCTGGCTGAAGATGGGAACTAAATGTTCTCGAAACCGCTTCAATACATTTATGAAAAGTAAATGAAGCTTTAAGAGTGTGTAGTTGAACTGAATCATACAATGATATTTATTAATATGATTACCTTCACTGTGCAAGTTCCAATTTACATTTAAGTAATGAATTATTTATTTATAATGACCAAATTTGAAAATTAATAAGAATATGTTTAATTAGAGGAAATATCTTTAAAATTATTAGTGCAAAAAGTTTCATAGGTTTGCATTTTAATGCGAAATCCTTGAGGATTTAGGCTGGCATGAAAGTTTACACATTTTGATCATAATTCAAGTACATGTTATGTGTCATGCATACCTTTACTGTTAGTAAAAATGCATATAGAAGTCATTAGAACAATTTATATATAAAATTATATGTTATATAATTCTTTTGAACACTCTATTAAGTCAGTATTTAATTTTGTATAAAATATTATGAATAAAGTTGTTGAAAGAGGAAATTCACCAAGAAAGTTTTCATAAACTTAAAGAAATAAATGCATGCATTTTCAATTATGCTATTTTCTTTAATAGTATGAAAATCATGTTTGAGTGATAGTTATATTAAACCCGCAATACAATGAACTAAATTTCCATTACCAAGGAACGTACTGTCAAAATTAAATTATTGAGTGTAAAAATAATAATTTAAAATGCAAATGTTTGTACTGTATTTTCACTTAGCAATGTCCATTAATAAAGAGTATTTTTTTGTATATGAGGGCAATAGCTATTATTGATTTTGAAGATACCTGTATCACATTTAAATGACACTACTCAGTATTCATAGTGAAAGTAGGTAGTATTACTGTATGACCTAATTTGAAAAGGCAAATGTGGTTATAGAAAAAGAGTTGTAGTTTATATTGCTTAAACATTAGCAGCAAACTTAGAAGGGGAAATATATATGCTGTCTGTTGTTTTAGTTGGTAAAATATTGCCATTAACATATCGGGTGTTTCATTTGCCTCTCATTTTCTCTTAAAACTTTAAAAATAATGGATATAACTTAGTGAAATTATACTTTTATACACCTGGTGCATGGAAAGATTGACTAAGAAAATTATACGAATTGTGGGCTACATCTACCTAATGATGCTATACATGCCCTGGAAGTTAATTGCATTTTTGCTCTTCGTGATAATGTGACACATCTGATTGTGCTGCTATTATAGGATTGTTAAGTCATTGTGCCTATGTATTACAAGCAATACATATCATCTGGTACATTATGGAACAGTGATGTTTTATTTTGCACATGTCCTGGAGATGCAGTTTGATTATTACATATCTGATAAAATTTTATTTTTGGTATCTGACAAAAAAACGGAAACTATCACAGTACTTATATATGTTCACAAGTATCTGAAAGTTTCAGAAGCAGCAGTACTGGAGGTAAAAATCAGACTGCAGGACTGTTCACTGAACTCTTTGTGAAGTGTTGCAGGATATAGATGTTTCAACAAGCATTTATTAACAAACTGAGAGAAAGCATAAAGCTAAAGCACTGTGAAAGTAACAGAAAGTAGAAAAAGTAGATAAATCTCAGTTCAATTCTGCAAATATGAGACTACATGTTGTTCTCTTACAAAGTATGATTCTACTTTAAAGTAGAGAGAGATATCATTACCTTGAAATATTCTTATTTGGTTAGGGAAATTTCTCATATTGAATTTGAGACACCTCTTCAGAGCATTATGGTATACTCTTGTCAAAGTGGCACAGTATTGGGCCCACTTGTTCCATATAATGGTGGGAATTGCATTCTATATGGATACAACTTGAGTAAACAATAAGTGAAATATGGTTGGTTATAAGAAAGTATTATGGTGAATAAACAAAGATCAAATAGACATAGGAATAATTCATAACCCCCAATTATCTTATTTTCATTATTGTTCATATAAAGATATGGATAAGTTAAGCAATGATTCCCAACCTTTTCTGACTGATGACACACTTTACTGAATTCCCACACTATTGCAACACACCACCACCACCACCACCACCAAATACAATATATTAACAGTTTATAATGTGTTAGAAATGCATTGTTGTATATAGACCGATTTTATCATGCAATTGAAAATTCTAATGAAACAAGCAACAACTTATCCTAAACTGCAGTATTCATTTTTTCACCTAAACTCCATATACTTACATAAAAGTAAGACGTATTTCGGGAGAAACTCTCCCAAACTGCTGGTGAACAACTGAAGATGGGAGAGATTCTCCCGAAATGCATCTTACTTTTATGTAAGTAAATGGAGTTTAGTGTAAAAAAATGAATACCTAAGTTTGGAATATATTACCACTACACACCGGCGGTTCGGTGAAGAACTAAAGATGGGAGAGATTCTCCAGAAATGCATCTTACTTTTCTGTAAGTAAATGGAGTTTAGTGTAAAAAATGAATACCTAAGTTTAGGATATATTACCACTCCATTGTCAACAGCTTTGTAAGTACAATATAAGCAACAACTTGAATGGCCTTACAAAAAAAAAAAACAGACATCTGTCAAAATTTCCAACCTATCTATGCTAGATGTCCATTATAAGAATTTTATTATTGTTTTTGAAAACTTGCCTATTTAAATTAATGTGAAGTCTGCATTTGGTTCCACAGAATTTCTCTATATGGTCTTATGGTTAACAGGCCAACATTGTCATTTAGTTTGGTTTAGTTCCTGGAGTTAAAATTTCAAATTGTTTAAAGAAGTTTTTGCATGAATGTCTGCTATGGGTACCAGCTATTATTTGATGACTTTTTCTGTAATGGGAAGACACACTTACTTTTAACTGAGTTTTCAGAGTTTCCCCAAAATATAGGACCATATTTTTTTAATTGAAATAAGCATGATAAAATAGTCAATCGTTTAACCAGGGAATTTTAACCAAGTTTTCAGAGTTTTCCCAAAATATATGACCATATTTCTTTCAGTTAAAATAAGCATAATAAAATAGTCAATCATTTAACCAAGGAATTTAATATATTTGGTGTACTCCCAAAAAATTTTTTGTAAAATCCTTGAGTTTTGTTTGTGGTTGAAATAGTAATTTCTGTTTTGTGTTGCATGCTTGCATTTAAAGATTCATTCTCAAAATTTTTGGCAAGATATGCTATTTGGCACTCCAAAAAGTATCTTTTGAAAGTTTAGCATACTGTTGCTTTTCATTCATTTAAAAAAAGCTTGCCTTGAACCTTTATCATGATTTACCCTATCAGTCCTGGTGATGTAGTGGTAACCATACTTGCCTTCTAAACCCAAGGTCGTGGGTTCGAACCCGGCCAGGATCGATGGATAATCGCTTCCTTCGGAAGGGAAGTAATGCCGTGGGTCCCGTGTCGTACATTTACGGCACGATAAAGAACCTCGAGCCTGAAAGAAGAGGCAACTGAGCAAAATTTGTCTGCCGTTTCAAGCGCTAAATAGAATGGGACGCTGATGACCCGAGATGTTAAATAGCGTCCTGAAATAAACAAATAATTTTTTTTGATTCACCCCTAGAAAGCCAGTGGGTAAATAAAAAAATAACAATTATGTTGCTTATATATATATATATATATAATATTACTGAAAAATAAAAATAAAGAAACACTATTAACAATGTAACAAATTAACACTAATAATAAAAGTAGATAAAGAACTTGTCTAGCTTCTTGCCATTGAAGAACTCGCAGTAGGTCGAAATATAGCAATTTCAAGTGTGACTCTTTCTCAGTGTTTTATCTTTACTACTTTTATTATTAGTGTTAATTTATATATATAAATTATTATTATATAAATAATTTATGTAATATATATAAACATAATTGCTATTTATTGCTTGCTCTCTCTCTCTCTTTTTTTTTTTTTATCGCACCAGTTTTTGTAATATAATCAGTTGCAAGAAAGAAAATTTTCTATTTTAAGCCAAGTTGAAGTTACTCAAATAAAGTTTTCGCCTTAAAATTGATCTAACCAGGATTCGAACGCTGGTTTACTCCGTGAGAGGCAACGATGTTAATTTATTATACCTTAATATTTTACGTTTTATATATTATGATACAATGAAATATAAATGAACATAATTATATTCACTGAGTTTGCGCAGATGATTTTAATAATCGAAAATTACATATAGATTCGGAGGAAATGATTTTGCAATTGCAGAGCTGTTTTCAGTAATGGAAAAGCGGTAAAGAAAAAACAAATCTGCTGACTTGAGTCATATAAGTATCCATTTGAAATTAATTAATTTGAACCTCAAGACTCAAACCTTCATCTGTTAATTATTGATTCAAAAAACGACACATTCCAGTTTGATTCAAAAACATATTCCAGTTACAAGAACTTCTCTTAGTAAGACTCAATGGAGTGAAGTGTGCAATTCGAAATTCGATCCTTGTTGGTTCGTTATTGTAAGAGTCGAATATCAAAATTCATACTTACCCTTATAGCAAGATAGGTGTTAATTTTATGTCAGTTAGTATTATGCAATTGACAAGACATAGATGTTATTGTAATATTTTAAAAGTGTATATTCATGTAAAGAGAAACAAGCCAAGATTATGAGAAAATCAAGACTGGTCATACTTAGGAACATGGAAATTAAGTAAATAAAATATTACACGAAGTAAGTACACCCAGATAGCTCCGAGACTGATACTTGGCGCTGCAAGCAGGGAATACGCTAGTGGAATCATGGAATCTCTTGTTACTAGTCTACGAATGGCTGGCCAATGCCGAGCGTAGAATCTATTGCTGCTAGTCTCCTAGCTACTGGCCAGCCCAGAATTATCAACAGAAGGTTTATGAGGTTAGAATGAGGATTTTAAATGAGACTGAATGTGTAAGTAAATAGGATCTTGTAAGGCTTCCATTGAGTTTGTTACATGATCTGTACGATGAATAAGTTTAATTGAATCAGATATTAAATAAGTGGAATCATCTGCTGGTGGAACCTCTTTGCTACTAGTACTAATGACGTTAAATTCACCTGTTTCAGCAGGAGCGGATGCCTAGTCCCAAGCCACACTCCACACACTGGTACGAGGGTAAAATATTGAACTTGAGGGCTTACGCACGCCTCTTTTTCATAAATATAAATTGATAAGGGTGGGTACATCACTGTAACCCCTAACCTAACCCTAACGATAACCTCGGGTAAATCCTAGAAACCGGTGGATCCAGTGGTTTGCGTGGCTTGCTACGGCCTGACAGCCTACGCTCGCCTCCTTTTCGTAAATATAAATTGACAGGAACGGATAACTCACTGTAATTATTTACAGTGATTGTAACAGGAAAAAGAAAAAATGGTCAACATTCAACATTCTGTGCGTGATACTATGTTATGGAGTAAATCATTGTAATTGTGCCAAACCTCCTTTATTCCGGAAAAAAAAAAGGGCATCGGGATGGTAGAATTCGAAACCATAATCTTCATGTCCATAGCATTTAGCTCTAACCGCCTTATATATCGCGCCACTAATTGTGAAGCCTTATTATCTAGTTATAACTGCTACTTTAGTCGGCTCTTTCCGCTATTGCTCAGGACTGGCAAGCCTCTGCTCTACAGCAGTAGATTCCACTGCAGCAGGAGATTCCATATGATTCCTAGTGCTTTCAGCCCTGTTTGTAACGACAAATACCACCAACAGCTGCAGCAGTTGTGTGCTTACAGGCCTGCTGGTAACGTCAAGTCTACCAGATGCTCCATGTGAAGCAAGAACAATGCTGGAACGAATAAGTTTGGCTCTCTCGGAACTGGAGCCAGCACTAGCAGCTCGATGATTTACGCCTTGCGTGTAAGGATAATAGAACTAGAGTGTCTTCTGCATTTTGGCAACTTCACAATGTTCTAGTGTATTTTAGACGTTTGATATTAGCAACACATCCCAACAAGTCGAGACCACCACATTTCCAAGCAGGTATTTTAAATGATTACTGTTAAAATGTAACCACTACTTTAGGTTTGAACTTCACAAATAGGTAACAGTTCCGAATAGTTCATACAATACAAGTGCCTTTTGCACACAGTAATACTTCCACTGCTATTCAGACCGCCACGGGTGGCCGAGGTCGTTAAGTCTCGGACTCGTGAGCGGGAGGTCTGGGTTCGAATACCGCCAGGACCGTCCTTCCTGACTGAGGTTTTTTCCAGGTTTTCCTCAGTCCTCATAAATGGCAAATGCCGGGGAGGTACCCTAAACTTAGGCCTGGAACGATTCCTTCCATAAAATCCTTTCCCAATATATCATTTCATCTCATGTATCATCAGTGTCCATCGCCTGTGGTGCCTCTGTAGCAAAAACGGGCGTTAAACACTATTCATTCATTACTGCTATTCAGGCGCAACAATGCTGTCTTCTTGTCATGATTGTACATCCTTTCTGGTTAATTTTCAAGACACAGCCATAGATGTTGAACGATGTTAATTTCCCACATAGCTTATAATTTATTAGTTTTCCTAAATCTATATTGCCCTTATCTTTAGCATGAGGCGGTATTGATTCATTATTGAAGGTTATTTGGTACAATTTTATTTCTTCTGAGGAACCACTTTTTTTTTTGGTTTGTTTTTGAATGTAAGTGCATATTTTGTCCTTTATTTGTTAATGAGTTGGTGTGTGGGTGGTTGTAATATTTAAACAAATTTAACCTTTTTATCTACCAACTGTTCGTGAAACTATATTGTGAAATGCTTGGCTGATGATGTATTGATATTATTTTTTTATATATTCTATACTGAGTGCAACATTCACAAACCTGTGTGTAAGGCTATTTAGAATATCATTAGTTAGGAGTTGCAGCGGTAATTCTTAAAATAATTTTCACTGTGAAAAGTGCCATGGGGGTGCACGAGGTTGTTTAGACATGAACTCATTAGAAGGAGGCGTGGGGTTTGATTTCTGCCAGGACTACCCTCCCTGACTGAGGATTTTTCCAGGTTTTTCTCATTCTTAATAATGGCAAAAGCCAGGGAAATACCCGTATAATATATTTATGCTTGGAATGTTTCCTTCCATTAAAAATAATTCTTTTTCTATTTATAATGTCATCTAATGTATCAACACTGTCCATCCCTGTGATGCCTCAGCAGCAAAAATAGGCATTAAACACTATTAAAATAAAAGCAAGTTTAATGGGCTTCCTGTATACATCAAAGGTAAGCTTGTTCCTTTCTTTAATAATTGTTTTATCTAAAAAGGGGATAAAAACAATTTTTTTAATTTTCAAAGGTAAATTTGGAAAAACTTTTCTTGTATGGTTAATAGTTTCAAGATTTTATGTTTAGGTACCACAGCAAAATCATCCAGATATCTGTGCCAAGTTTTAAAAATCAGTGGAAATGTTTCAAATAACGTGTGTGTTAAATGTCTTATAAAAATTGAAAGAAAAAGGGAGATATGTAATTTTTTTTGAAAATTTATCATTGAAACTAAAAGATATAAGTATATGCTGAGTTCTTTCAGTTAAAATATATTCCTATGATTAGATAGTATGTATATAGATTGGAGTCAATACTTTAATAGTTCATGTATTTTATATGTGGGAAATATAAAATTGAAAAATTGAAAAAAATGGGCAAGTCATCTACAAATTGGATTATATATAGGATAGTCCGCAGTTCTAGGTAATTTTCTGAAAGATAAAATTGTGCTGCTTCAACCCCTTATCTTGTTCCAATCAACAAAAACAATCTGTGCGAATTTTCAGCTTGATTGGACATCTGTGAGGTTAGCCTCATTGACCTTGGAGGTATGGAAAATATTACTATTATTATAATTTATGGGCTTCATTTACATATTTTGTAACTAAAGATGGATGTTATCTTTGATTAATAATTTTTTTAATTATTATTTTAAAATTACTGTTTCTGCTGCTGCCTGATTGCCTATGACAGTGTAAACTGGCTTTCATGATATGTTTTTCCTAAATTTCTAAAATGACATCAACTTCTTCAGATATTTTGTCATACAAGTTAAGAAAAGATTTTTATATCTCTCTTGTTGGCTAAATCTCCTATCAAATCGTCGCAGCTAAACTACCTTTGAACTTGCAAGTTCTAAGCATTTTTTTTCACAGTGTAAGTGTTGTAAATGTGGCAACAAAAGAAAGTGCAACATCCAAAAGGTTTCATTTTTTGGCAAAAAGTGCAATTCATACTAGAAGAGCTGACCACTGCATTGATAATTATTCAAACACTATGATAAATGGAAAGGTTAATAGCAAAAAAATTACTAGAACTGCAAGCAAGGAAAAAGAAAAAAAGAGATCTCTTTGTATAGCTCATTCATTGTTTTTAGGTAGATGAAAAATCTAGAAAATATGAATTTCTTAATGCTTCAGTGCGAAAAAAGAATGACTAGGCTGCATGTTTGACGTAAATCAAAAACTAAAACACAAGACAAAAAATCACTGAAACTTACTGCAGTGGGAACTGCCAAGAAGTAAATGACTTATGAAGAAACAAAGCAGCATTTTGCTACTTCTCAGGTTGCTACATCAAAAACTGATAATTCAACATTAAGCAGCCAAACAGTGATGGGGTGATGGCAAAAAAGAAAATTCTCTGTCATCGTACAGCAGATATGCCAGAGTAAAAACTACAGCAGCAGCAGCAGCAGCAATATTCCAAGCAATTCAAGTTACATTGAAATTTTTTTTACTCCCCATCTCCCTAAAGTTTTCCATGGATGCAAATTCAGTTATAGAATAAAGGTTTACATATTAATGCCTGATGCAGAAACTTTCAGGTATGATACTAAAAATGGTTATACATTGCATTTCTTTTCAATGCCTTAAAAAAATTTAGTGAAGCAAAATGCACAAATTCAGTATAGATTCAATCTAAACGACTGCCAGAATTAATGTTACACTGGGGATGGAAAGCTTCTACCAGCACTTACAATTTGAAAAAGTTGGTAAATGGCCATAATAGTGACTTTTCAATACAAAGAACAGTTGTTGGGAGTCTCTAAAATTCCAAAATCCTCAGAAGAAGAGCAGCGGAGAAGTATAATCGACAAAACTCAGACACTATGCTGTGACAGCAAGCAAGAGAGATCAAGTAAATGGCACCTGTACAAATATAGAAAAATAGTTCAATCATGAACTATTCTGCCTATCATCATATTTTTGAGTTAGTTTTGAGGAGCTATTTCGACTCATTTGTAACTTCACGTCCAGACTTTGCACTTTTCAAAAGATTTACAGCAACCTGGATAAAATTCTACAAGATGGTCTACATAACTGGTAGCAATGAAGTCTGGTGAAGTCTGCTCTACCATTTTTAGATTTGTTGAATATGCTTTTCTGTGCAAAACTAACAGCGAGATGATTACCGAGAATTGTTAGAGTTAACAAGATCTTTTTGGTGGCATTCCAAAGAATAGAATATCATTAAGTATATCAGGATATGTAAGTCATGCTAAGTGGATTCAACTTATGCATTCAAGATATACCTGTTTCAAGATCAATTTCAGTTATCTCATAGGGCTAAGAGCTCTTTAAGAAGAATATGTATTTTTCTTGCTCAAATGTATGATCAGCCTAGTTTCTGTTATCAAAAGCAATTAAACCACCTTATCATGATTTCCTGTTCACATATGAATTGATAAATTAGCAGGATATTGATTCAGAAATCAATAACACTGCTGCAAAAAAGGTTCCAAACAAATCTGGTACCTAGTTCCTGAAACTGTGACTATATTTGATGACAATGTTCCTGCAGTGGTTAGTGCAAATATGGCTCAAGCTACAGGAAGCAGACAAAGATGAAGAAGAAAAAATAAATTGGAGAGGTACATTCTGCACCAAAATGAATTTTTTTCCTTTACAAATTTCAATTTTCATCTTTTATAACTCTTGGTACAAACATTTTTTCATGAGATTTTCTATCAGCACCGATTTCCTCTACAAAGGCGTCTTAAATTTGGAAGGTTAATCCTGGTTATAAAAGTGGAATTGAAAAACTTGAGATGATTGTTGTGAATGATGTTTCAGAAAGAGGAGTCAAACTCATTCAAAATTACAATATCAGTCTTGATAAAGATGAAATTGAGAAACAATTTCTTTTACAGATAGTTGCCAGAAACTGTAAAAATTCCGAATGGCTACTAAATCCTCTATTAGAAAAAGATAATTTTCGACATTCATACACATTACATTTTAATTCTATAATTTTATTTATTTACGGACACTGTTTAACATTGCATGTCATCAGCATTTGATTCTACAGAAATTATTGTTGTAGACATGGTGTTTCTCTTATAGAAGCTATATGCATTAATGAAACATTTTATTTCTTAAATTTCTTATGTTATTTCAAGAATTTTTTAAATTAATTTTTGGAAAATTTTATTCAAAATGCTTTTAAAAAATAATTGCTGGGTTTGCCTGGGTATCCACATAAAGTTCTCTAAGAAGAAGGGGGAACAACAATAACAACAACAACAAAGTATATGGAACAATTAGTTCCACTTTTATGCAGAATTAATCATTGCATATACTATGTTCCAACTTAAAACATTTTGAGGGTTGCCATGCTGTATTCCGATTTAGCTAAAAATTTGCATTGATTGGAACAAGATAAAAGGGTGGAAGCTAATCTGTTAGAAAGTTGAAAAATAATGGCGACCCTAAAGTACAGGTTATAGATATATATAATACAAAAGAAAAATAAAATTAAAGTAACACTATTAACAATGTAACAAATTAACAGTAATTATAAAAGCAGAAAAGGATAAAACACTAAGAGAAAGTCACTCTTGAAATCGCTATATTTCAAGTGTGACTTTCTCTTAGTGTTTTATCCTTTTCTGCTTTTATAATTACCATTTTATATATATAAAGGGCATTGTCTTGGCTTCTGTAAATATTTATTTATTTGTTATCAATATAGGTACTCTTTGTTATTTATTTATATATATATATAAAGAACAATGTCTTGGCTTCTGTAAATATTTATTTATTTGTTATCAATATAGGTACTCTTTAATGGTCCTGTTATTCTTTTTTATAATTTAAAAATTTTGAAAGTCTTTGAAGGATATGATGCCCAAGAGTATGTGAAATAAAATTCCAGAATGAACTTAGCTGAAATAAAGGGTCTTGAAATCTTATACTATATTATAAAGGCATAACATAATTTTTTGAGTTTTTTATCAAGTTTAATAATATATATGCTCTGCAATGAAGATGATTATAACCTAATACCCTACGCTCTAATAAAGTAAAAAAAAGCTAGCTCGGTTTATTAAGATATCATAGTTGTTTCAGGAGGGAAAAATTCATAATTATAATGGGAACTCGCCAATATTAAAATTCATTGTATTATTTGACTGCCATTAAAAATAATTAAGAGGATAAATTCAATGGTTTCAATAAAATGTATTTCTCAGTATAAAACTTGATTGGAATCAACACAGTAATATGTATGTAATTTCTTTATATAAAACCTATTAAAACTTTTTTCCCGTGGGAAAATTTAAAATTCTAAAATGGTCCAAATATTCAACACTCTTAAGTGTTTCACTCTTTAAACTATTAAAATTCAGGACATGTTTCCTGATCTTTGATCACATTATGAACTGATAGGACTAATGGGTAATGCTGGAGTTGGAGAGGAGGTAAGGGGCTCTGGTGGTGTATGAAAGACAGAATGTTATCCACGCTTCCTGAATTTCAAAGTTCATAAGTCTGTGTTCATTTTGCTTAATAAAAATGTTCTCCCATATGCTCAGTTCTTCAGGAAATTGGGCAGCTCTCAGTAAATTAATACCTTTGTCAATTTCATGGTTCTGATTCCAAAAATGTGCCACTACAGCTGATTTTTCTATCTGTTTGTGTCTAATGTTTCCCTTGTGTTCCTTCATTCTGATATCAATGTTTCTCTTAGTTTTTCCTATGTATACCGATTCACATTCCTTATAATTTATCTGATATATCCCTGATTCTTCCTCTTTGGGTCTTGTATCTACCTTGTTTAGTCTCAGGGATATATCAGATAAATTGTAAGGACTGTAAGAAGGTATACATAGGAAAAACTAAGAGAAACATTAATATCAGAATGAAGGAACACAATAGAAATATTAGACACAAACAGATAGAAAAATCAGCTGTAGTGGCACATTTTTGGAACAAGCACCATGAAGTTGACAAAGGTATTAATTAACTGAGAGCTGTCCAATTTCCTGAAGAACTGAGCATATAGGAGAACATTTTGACTGTTAGTCATATCAGATGACAATGTCATCAAAGGTCACAAAACATGTCCTGAATTTTAATAGTTTAAAGAGTGAAACACTTAAGATTGTTGAATATTTAAACCATTTTAGAATTTTAAACTTTCCCACGCAAAAGAAGTTTTAACTGGTTTAAAATGTGTTATATATACAGAAACTGTTATAATTGTTTATTTGCATTGGTTCAAATAGAAATAGCCTTGTAGATTATCATCCATAGTAAATGTGATAACAGGAATTTTTTAAAGGCACCTATGTCATCAGTACCACCTTTTGCTACTGTTAATAATACTCATGCTGAGTTGTATAGACTTTAATTAGAAATGGTGCTCTACTTTTCTTCTTTGCTTTCTTTCACAGCATTAGAACTGCACAAGGTATTACATGATTCAGAAAATGAATATTAAAGATGAACCAATAGTTACTGTTACATGTTCACTTGAGTTAAAACCACTAAAAACTAACATAGAGAATTTTTATGGTGCTGCATATGATCGTGATTTAAAGGCAAGCAGCACAAATAAAATTGTAAAAATACAGTGACATTTATAGAAAGTGCTCTTTGTATACTTTTATCACCAAGAGTTTCAATACAGATATTTAATATATAATAGTAAACCTTTGATACATCATTCTGTTGCTTATGTTCCAAGAAATTTCATTGGTAATGTTTGCTGTCATATTAGTGCAAAAAATAATTCTACTTTTAGCTGTTTCAATCAATTCCCAGAATTTCAGCTATAGTTTTATTCTGATCACAGTCCTTGTGTAACAATGCTGTTAATTTAGTTTCACACTTGTTTGATACCTATCTTATACAGTGCTTTCATTTGACTGTTTAATCAGTCCTGCATATCATGTATGAGAAACTTTTGACTTTCAATGAACCTAACATTAAACATTAAGAGTCAGCTGTAACTGCTGGAAGTTGATGCAATAGGCTAAATGCATCTAACACTCTGTAGAAACTTTGTGTAAGGATTTTTGTTTTGTGGTGGGTGTTAATATACATGGAGTGGGATTTACTTTAGAACAGAAAATATTTTGTCATTAATTTCAAGGAGTATCACATCCATTTGGAACTGAGATTATCAAAAAAAAAACTTGATGGCATTTTTTTATTATGGAATTCACCTTATAAGTCTTAAAACAATTTGTGTAACAAATGTGATTTATTGGTAATGTGCATAAATAAATTAAGCTATATCATCTTTATTTATATAGAATTACTGCTTGTGGACTGTGCAAAAAGAGAGAGGTTCTATAATTGGCTTATAGACCCTAATCTCTTTCCATCTTATAAGTTATGTGAACTCACAGAAAAACAAGTATTGAAACAATAACAATCCTGGTCGAATAATTGAATAATCTTCTCTCCACACATTTCTATATTTAACTCCTTTCAGCATTACCACTCCAGTTCTGAATCATGCAAATCCTTCTCTATCATGCTTATTACAATACTCAATGTAGTTTTCCCCACCACACATATTTTTGGTTCATCTATGTAAATTAAGATTTATTTTATTATTAAAACCACCAAATATTTCTTGCACTTCCATATTTTCGATCCTTAGCTTAATTTCTTTCCAAAAACTTCTGTTTTATTTCTCTTTTTATATTTCTTTCTAATCAGTCCTTTCCAAAATACACTTAATTGTCCTTATCCAAACCTGTATCTATAATCTTATCTTTGCTATGTCTGGTAATATTACTTCTGGCAAATGAATTTTCGTTATCCGAATCTTCAATTTCTGCTATTCTTATAAGAATGTATTAAATATGTTCACACTAATTTGACTTATATAACGTTAGCACATGTTTTAGGGGCAAACACTCCCATCATCAGCTATTGATCTGCTGCTTAATTTGATGACTGGATCCTAGAATGCATCTGTCAACAGCTGATAATAGCAGCAATTGTCACCAAAACATGTTCTAATGTTGTGTAATGTGAACATATTTAATATATTTTTATACAATATATCACCACTCCATTGTCTACAGCTTTTTAAGTACAATTTAATTATATGTCTCATTCATGTTCAGAAATTCTTCTGGGCTGTTGTATGTTGACTAATATGTAATTCTATGAAGCTAATTATTGTAAGAGCATGATTTTCAATTTGGATAACCATTGTGCTTTGATTTACTTATCTTTAGATATTCAGTGGTGTTCCCTTTCAAATCTCCTACCCCTTTCCCAATGGCACTTGGATTGTTTCCACCTCAGTGGGCTTGAACCATTTAGAGTCTGATAGGCATTGGTTTGTATTTCTTTTGCAGTTTCAGAAGATAAGTAAAAGCAAAATGGATGCCAAAATAGAGATTAAAGAAGAACCATTTATCTGTGATGCATTTTCAGTTGAGTTGAAATCAGAAATTAAGGAGGAAGATGCTTATTATGATGCTGATGATGATGCTGTGTCAAATGATGAGGTAAAGTTAAAGAGTCCAGTATATGTTCAAAAATATAGCCTAGAAAAAAATGCATTTTTTTAATTTATAAGAGGATGTAACGCGTGTGTGTGCACATCATTATGTTATCTATGTATTTGTCATTTTCTTGTGAAGTTTGCCCTAAAATTTACCCAATTTAAATTACACTATTTATTTTTTCTATCGATCTTTCAAATCTTGCTTATAGTTTTATTGCACTGGTCATGGAAAAAATCATAATCCTTCAACAACATCTGTACAGTTGTTACATTATTTATTAATGGTTAATATGCAGCGTGTGTTAGGCAAAATGTCTCTGAACTTTTGTTTTGTGTTATGGCACCTTTCAGCATTATTTATCTTTATTATTTTCCATATCAGTGTGTAATCCAGGGGTTTTCCAATTAAATGTGTTGGATTTGGGCAAACATCTTACATGCAAACTTGAGGCAAATTTGATAATTTCAAAATCTGTAATGTTCATTTATATGCTATTCAAAAACAGGAAATATATCATGTTAGATTCCTCATGCATCATGTCATCAAATATTTTAAATTCTTCTTCTTCTTCTTCTTCTTCTTCTTCTTCTTCTTCTTCTTCTTCTTCTTCTTCTCCTCCTCCTCCTCCTCCTCCTCCTCCTCCTCCTCCTCTTCCTCTTCCTCTTCCTCTTCCTCCTCCTCTTCCTCCTCCTCCTCCTCCTCTTCCTCTTCCTCCTTCTCCTCCTCCTTATGAACTAAACAATGACATAGCAGAGGAGAAATTTTTTACATATAGAACATAATGGAAATGCTACAATAAAAGTGCACACATTCCAGAATGTCTGATATATAGAGCTAGCCCCTGTTGAGACTAACAAGCAATATGTAATTAAATTATTGTATGACTGAATCGAACTACATACACTTTATCAAGAACATGATTTACAGACCATAGTATGAATCCTCAACTGCTCAATAATTCACAATATTTCTTTGGGGACACTTATTCTGCTCTGGTGTATGCATGATGAGCTTAAAGTTTATGTTTTCATCCCCAGAAGTGTCCATGTTTATTATTCTGTCTCTGTATTCATATATGTAGGTTTTCTCCCATATTGTTAGTTCTGTTCTGAAATTAATAATTTTGCTTTTTTCATATGCAATGGCTCTCTGTCCAGGAATGATATGCCACCATTGATTTCTCCATTTATTTGGATTTAATGTTTTTGAATTGTTTTTAACCACGAGCCTTTGTTTCTTAGTTTTTCCAATATACTTTATTGCATTCTGCTGTTTATTTGTTAAAATCAGATTTTTTGTCCAGTGGAATATTTTCCTTAATTTTGCCATTCAGGAAATTTATAATATTAAATCTTTTTTTAGTGCTAATCTGATATTAAAATCTTGAATATTTAAAACTTGTGCATAGCCCTTGTGATGATAAGTGACTTTTTAAAAAGTATCATATCTTTTTCCTCTGAAAGTGTTGTGGTTTCTTTAATAAGATTTTGCCTCTTTAACTTCTATATTTTTTTGAGTCAGTGTTTTGCTAAATTCATTGTTAATCATTTTTCTTTCTAATTGCTTATATTCTTCAGAGTATTCTTTCTTTTGAATGGGTAAATTAACAAGCCTGTGTGTTAAGCATTGCATAAAGTAATATGTGCTTCCACTGTAAAAAAAGAGACTTTGCAATGGTAAAAAACACTCATTTGAACCAAAACATATGCTAAGCTAATATATGTTTTTTTAAATATGTTTTAATTACCTTATAATAATCAATGTGAGGGTAGGTCCATAAGTTTCCAGCCTTGCCCATAAGGATTATCGCCTTCTCATAATTCTTATCTGGAATCATACCTTATCTGTTAAGTAAATAATTGCAGCTGTAACTTCTGCTCGACTGTGTTCAGTTATTCAGATATAGTTGCATAAAGAAGGCTATGCATAGAAGTTTGTGACATGTTGAAAATGGAGTATCGAGCTCTTATTAAGAAATGAAATTAAACAGTGATTGTAGGCTGTATATGGGGAAGCGTCCCCCTCATATTCTACTATAAAAGAATGGGCCAAACTTTTTTGAATGCATTGAGTGCGTTTCAAGATGAAGAGAGTACAGGTCTGGCCTTAGAGGTGCTCACTCCTAAAGACATTGCTCTTGTGGAAGGAGAAATTATTGAAGACTGGTGGCTCAAAGTTACAGAAATAGCGGCAAGGTTAGGCCTTTCAAAACAACAGTCTTTCGAATTATTCTTGAACATTTAAACATGAATAAGGTTAGTGCAAAATGGGTACCAAGACTTCTTTCCTTGGTCCAAAAGCAGCAATAAGTCATCTGTTGTGAGGCATTTTTGGAGCTCTTGGAGCTCTGCCATGGCAATGAGAGAAAAGTTCTGCAAACCATTGAAGCTGGAGAAGAAACTATGGTCCTCTACTATGATCCTCTTTCCATAAGAGAATCAATGGAGTGGTGTAATCCTGGCAAAGCACCTCCTCTAAAGGCCAAGGTCACTCAGTCAACCACTGCCACTGGTGGCCAAGGTTGTTAAGGCATGGACTCATGAGTAGGAGGTATGGGGTTCGAATCCTACCAGGACCATCCTCCCTGACAGGTTTTTACCAGGTTTTCCTCAGTCTTCATAAATGCCAAATGCCGGGGTGGTACCCTAAACTTCATCCTGGAACGTATCCTTCCTTAAAAAATCATTTCCCAATGTACCATTTCATCTCATATAATTTCATTGTCCACTGCCTGTGGTGCCTCAGTAGTAAAAACAGGCCTTAACTACTCAATTAAAAAAACTCTGTCAACCAAGAAGATTGTCCCCACATTCTTTTGGGACAGTGAAGGAATGCTCTTCATTGACTTCAAGGAGTGAAACACCACACTTAATGGAGAGTACTATGCTGGCCTATTGCATAGACCGTGTGCTTCCATCAAAGAGAAAAGCTAAGGAAAGCTGAGTGATGGTGTGCGCCTTCTTCAAGCAATGCCTGTGCACACAGCTCCTGTTGCAAAGGAAGATGTGAAGAAATGTGGCTTCAAGGAGACCGACCATCCACTATACAGTCTAGATCTGGCTCTCAATGACCATTTCCTCTTTTCAAAACTCAAGAAGGACCTTCGAAGAAGGAAATTTAAGTATGACAAAGAAGGGATGGATGCTGTTTGCTCATTTTGCAGACAAGACAAGTGAATATGTGAATGTGTGCATGCATATAAATATATTAAAGCATCTTGGTACCTAAAACTGAATCCAGACTCCAAAATTATAAATGTGGTTAAATTTTCTGAGCTACAAAATCATTTTTTGAATTGGTAGTAAATCTGCTGGTTTTGCTGTAGTCATGATCGTATTGCAGGAAATTAGTAAAGAAAAGCCAAAGCAAGGTGTGTTTCTGCTTAATTTAATTGTTCTTTTTTCTGGCTGCAAATAGATCAAAGGTGGAAACTGCATGGAAGTCTGCACTAATAAATGACATGCATTTAGCTTGGTATCAGTTCTGTTTGTTCTAGAGCCTTTACTAGCTAATCAGTTAAAACTTCCTCCTGAGCTTAGCATGATTTCACTATTTTCCAAATTCATGTATATTAACACTTATTCAGGATATTTCTAATGCTAGAGAACTGAAGATGAATTTGATGCAAATTCACTGTTTTGCAGTCAGTAGCCAAGTTCTTGGCCTTGTGGATTAAGTTAAGTGTCACATTCATGTTCAAGAATTCTTCTGTACTGTTAGTGGTTTGCTAATATGTAATTCTGTGAAGTAAATTATTTAGGATGCATTAGTCTCATGTCCTTTGAGCTACTTGTCTTTTAGACGAGGATGGTATTAACTTTCTGAACTCTTCTTTTCCCACTCTTTGCTTTTTTAACTGGCATTTAGTTTGTTTCTGCTTCATTGGGCTCTCCTTCTGTTTAACTATTTAAAATCTGATATGAATTTGGCTATAAGTTCTTTATAATTTTGTTTTGATTTCTATTGCAGCTTCAGAGAATAACTGAAAGCAAAATGGATACCAAAATCGAGATTAAAGAAGAACCACTTAACTGTGATACATATTCAATTGAGTTGAAACCAGAAACTAAGGAGAAAGATTTGTATGATGCTGTGTTAAACGATGAGGTAAACTGGAAAGAATTTTTATGTTTAAAAATATAGCCACTGTTAGAAAAATGTTCCCTATTTTACTTATCAGAGCATGTAACATATATGTATACATAAAAGAAACTTATACAACATTATGTTACCTGCATTTCTGTGATTCCCAAAGCTGAAGTTTGTCCAAAATTGAACCCAATAAATTAAACTATTTTTTTAGTTCAATTTGATTGCTCTTGTAGAACCTGCTAAGTACATTAAGAGCATTACAAAAGTCAATATACATAAAAGTATTAAACGAAAATACAAAAAAAAAAAAAAAAATAGCATACATATCTGTAAGAGATATGGAGTAAGATTTCCCATACAACTTATTATATATACCCTAAATCTTTTAATAATTTGATTAAAAGAATAAATAACAAATTTAATTCATTTATTATATATGAAGATTCTTAATGGTGAAGTTATTTTAAATTATGTATTAAGTTGTATATTTTAATGTTTGGAGATATTTCAAATGTCACTGCATTTATCCTCTGATGCTTTCTCCAACTGTTGTTTTTTCATCTTTATTTCATCTTGTGGGACATGACAAACTTCTTGATGAGGTCATCTTCTGGTGGTATTTAAAAATTTGTTGCATTTTTAAGGCCAACTTTGTTTTGAAACTAATATAGTGAAGCAATTAGCCGGGGAGTCAATGTAATACTCTTGAGCCCCACTTACCATTAAATTATACAGACAATGTTTAACAGCTGATGATTTGGGTAATGGCCTGAAAGCATGTTCTGTATCATTTAATGGAAGTGAAGCATAAAACTATTAAATCAACTCGTCAACTAATTAAGAATATATCATTTTTGTTGCATGTTTTTATATATGAAGATTTTTTTCCTGAACAGTTAATTCTACATTATAGTTGCTGTTTTTAATAGTTTGGTTTCTCTGTCTATTTCATGGGTTTTCAACCAAAAATAAATGACTACTGCAGGTTTTTCTGTTTATATTTTCTATTTCTAAGCTGCTCTGTGATTCTTATGTTCAAATTTTGTTTTGTTGACCCTATACATCAACCTGTGGTATTTCATAGCCTAACAAATTAGTTAACTAACCACTCAGCAAAGAAGAGTAAAAAAAAAATGGCAGTACATTATTAAGACGATGATAAACAATGACTTCAGAGAGAGAATTAATTAAAAAATTTTAAAAAAATACCAAAGACAGAAATATACAAGGCGTGTCCAAAAAGTAAGCACCATTTAGTTCTACTGCCACTGCAATGCTAGTGTCGCAGTTCCACACGTGCACTTGTCTCTCTGGTCCATTGTCTGTCCACTGATGCCATTAGTCAGATCGTGTTGTGTTTAAAGTTGTTTGTGAACTGTTCTAAATGTTTAAGACAACTTCTGATCTGACTGTAAAGTGCTTTCCGTAATATGGTTTTTGAATGCAAGGAATGTTAAGCTAGCTGAAATTCATTGTCAACTTGTAGATATTTATGGTGAAAATGTAATGAAAGATGGAATGATGAGAAAGTGGGTTAGGCAATTAAATAATGGATGATCCAATATTCTTGACAAAACACAGAGAGAGCGGCCTTCTGTTGTCAGGATGGTTTGGTTAAACAAGTGGATAAGGCAATTTTTGAAAACATAGCTCACAATAAGAATGCCTTGAGATGTGTTTCCATGAATTTCAAAAACTGTTGCTCATTGTCATAAAATGCTTAAATTATCACAAACTGTGTTCTCATTGGGTTCTGAAGATGCTTATGGATGTCCACAAAATGAAGCGACTTGACAGTGCTTTGACATTTCTTACCTGATAACAATGATGAGAGAGATCAATTCCTAAGCAGGATAGTGACTGGTGGTGAAACTTGGATTTGTCATGTCACTCTAGAATCAAAACAACAGTCAATGGAGTGGAGGCACACAGGATCCCCTGAACGACTAAAATTCAAAACAACGTTGTCAGTACAAAAAATCATGTACACTCTGGTTGAGTTCCTTCCCAGAGATGCAACCATCAATGCAGTACAATACTGTGAAACACTGAGAATTCTTCGGTCTGCAATTCAAAACAAGAGGCATGGAATGCTCAGTCAAGGCATTGTGTTGCTTCATGACATGCATGTCCCCATTCTGATGGTGTCACGCAAAACAATATTCAACAATTCTGTTGGGAGCAGTTCAATCCCCACCATACAATGCCAATTTCGCACCTTCTGACTACCACTTGTTCGTGAACATGAAGCATGAGCTCAGAGGAATGCGTTTTGACAGCCATAATGATGCAAAAAACAGTGTTCAACAGTGGCTGTCATCACTGGCAGCATCTTTCTTTGAAGAGGGCATACAAAAGTTGATTTCCCACAATGACAAATGCCTGAACAATGGTGGCAGCTATGTCGAAAAATAGGTTAAGCAATGCTTTTTCATGTACAAATAAATGTTCTAAAATCAAATATTTTATGCCTATTTTTCCAAACCAGTACTTACTTTCCGGACATGCCTCATATAAAAGACACAAGTACCTTGGGAAACAATTTCAAATTTTCTAAAATTCACATTCTTTTCTTTGGCATATAATAAATGTAGAAAGATATTCAAGGCATGTAACATCTGGCTGTGCAGAACAAAGATTTTGGTATAGAGTAGTTTTCAGACTGTCAGGGGTAGGAATATTAAAGATATGATAAAGTATAATTACTGTACAAAATAATATATTGATAGGAGGATTTCAGTTTACACATTGTCCAGGTTAATATGAACGAGTGGTTATTCATTGTTGATTAAATATGTGATTACAAAAGTGGAAATATTGTGATATGACAAGGAAAACAAATAGGTAATTTCATGTCAATTTAGCAAATTGCCTGTGTCTGCAGCATGTATTAATCTTCATGTCTATCTTTTTATGGCTCTTTGTTATCAAAAATGCCAAAATAGGAGATTTTATTTCCCAGTGCTAAAATGCTGTTCATATTATTTAATATTCTGAGCATCATGACAAAAATAACATACCTTAATGTACAGAAAATGCTTTAATAAAAGTTATTAGCAGTAAAATATATAAGGAAATATACTTTTAAATTCCATGTGGAATATCACTAATTGTCGAACATTATACCTTTTTTTTTTTTCCATGCCTAGATTTGATTTATGACTTTATAAAATCATGTGAGCTCAGAGTATGTAGTTTAACATCAAAGAGCAAATGAATTATGAAAGTCCCATCATGTGGCTATCTCTGCAGCCAATGGTTCCTTAGTAGATAAAACTCAGTGCATGAATCAAATTATCACCAAGTACTGAATTAAATATACTTAGGAAGCTGTTGAAAATGGAGTGGTATATATATAAACACTATGCAATAAAATTTGTTCACACTAACTCCATTCACTTATATAAAAACTGGACATATGTGTCGGGAGTGATCCTTCCCATCTTCAGCCTGTAGACCAATTGTTGATTATAGAACAGTACAAATTATTGATTGTTGTTGTAGAACAGTTGGTCTAAAGGCTGAAGATGGGAGGGATCACTCCTGAAATATATGTCCAGTTTTTATGTAAGTGAATGGAGCTTATTTGAACAAATTTTATTACATTAGTTTTTATATATCACCAAGTAACTTATCATATATCATAAATATTATTCCTTTTGCAGAGCCTAATTTGAGTTAATCTCTGTTCGGTTAGCTTAACTCTAGGATGTGAGTGAAATTTAATTGGATATTATTTAACAAATAACTTATTATTTAAGCAATTGAGCTCTCTAGAATTTTATGAATTACCGTTTACTAATTCATAAAAAATTAGGAGACTCGTGTCTTATTTACATAAATAAAATCTCAGTCTTCTAACTTGAAAATAGAAAACAGAACTGAATTGATAAATCTCATGATATTGATTTTGTTTCAATCAATAGTTTTGGTATCAAAGATGAGACCAAGATGAGATGAGTATAGTTTCCACAATGCCATAAATTTGTACAACTAAAAGTGTAGTTGCTATGGCAAGTTATGAATGGGTGAAGGATAAATTCGTAATCAGAGTTATGTGAATTTATAATTGAAATATTCATGGGAAATTACTAAAAATTTAGCCTAACTTGTATAGACAGAACTAAAGAAGAACTGAATAAACACTTTAAGAAATATGTTTCAATGATACTCAAATAATAATACCAAAGACGGCAATAAATATAGTAATTATTTCAGTTATTTATAGTTTCATGAAGTTCTAATTTTAATGCATGTATAACCAAATAAGCATACTTTGTTTTCTGTAATATTTTTATTATAAAGATGCTATATAAGAAATCTGGAGATTTATTTCTTACATTCGCACTACCAAATAAAAGGATTAAAGATGAAGAAAATAAATAGAAAAGTGATTCGTAATTAAGGAATAATCACTTAGAAAATGAATACTATAATTTTAAGAGTGCTCGAAAAACTTAAACATAACCTATGGGTTAAATTTTAAGAGTTTAACTCATAGGTTAGATTTAAGTTTTTGCAAGTAGTAGGGGTTTAAGTTTATAAAAACACACTAAACTTAACCTAACTTAACCTGGAGTCAATCCTAGTAACCAAATTTACTTAAAAGAACAGGGGCATTAAAAGTAATAAAATATTAGTGGAAATCAGTTTTTCATTTACTTCTGGAATCCCTTAGGTACTTACATATTTAGCTATTTTGTGTCATATATAAAATCTCTGGCTATACTGTATGGAAGCCCTATGCATTTCATTAATACCTATTTGGCGATAATATTTTCATTCCTTCATGCAATTAAAAATATTAAACAATTAGATTGTATAATAACTTAAATATTAAATCAGGTAATATTTTGATGCAGCAGAATTTTAGCTGTTAATAAACTGATGTGAAATTATTTATATGACACTGAACAGATCACCTGTTTCTGCATTTACCTTAATTCTTAATATTTATATAAAATAAGTTCAAACATTGCACAGTAAAGATGCTTGTGTTCCATTGGTAAAGCTAAATAACACAGACATTGCATATAAAACTGAAACAACATTTTTAGGGCTATGGACACATGATGATCTGAAGCAGAACACCATATCACAAACCTTTCATCTAAATGAAATAAAAATATACATTGTGTAAGCATACTAAGGCAAATATGAATTTTAAAATTATAAGAACATTTCATTTAGCACATGCTCAAATATGGTATTATATTCTGAAATAGTTCACCACAAGCTAAATTAATATTTTAAGTTCCAAAATCATGCCATCAGAGTAATGAGTGGAGAATAAAGTGCAAAGCATGCAAACCTATGTTCAAAATAACTATGTATTCATCTCTTGGCATGTGGAATATACTCAAAATTGTTTTGTTTGTTAAATAGAAAGGAATAGAAACAAGCATATGCATTAAACAAGAAATCAGCATAAATGCATGTGTTGCCTACCAAAACTGCTATACTCTGCAAAAATGGAGTATTACACTCCAGTATACAGATTTTCAATGCTCTGCTAAGCTCCTTTAAAACCATTCAAAATTAATATTGATACATACCAAATGTTAAAGGCCTTTTTACAAAAATTTTGAATTTATACTATTTGAATATATAACTTTAAATAATTAATAAAAAAATTTAGCTGTATAACTTACACTCTGCATTATATTATTGTTGGTGCATCTGTAAAGTCATTTTATTAAATGTATGGGAATAATATAATATGTATGGATATACATATTATTCTATACTTAAAAGAGTCCATTATTATTAAACACTGTGCATGCTTGATGTAAGGATGAAAATAAATAAAATTAAATAAATATTATAGTAATGAGCTAAATACTCAACATAACTTGTTGGTCCTGGTGGTGTAGTGATAACCATACTTGTCTTCTAAACACAAGATTGTGGGTTCAATCCCAGCCAGGATCTATGTTTTTTTTTTTTTTTTCCTGGAGTAAACTCCTAAGTATGGGTTCCTTCGAAAGGGAAGTAAAGCCGTTGGTCCCATGTTATATACTTACAGCACAAAGAACCTCAAGCGTGAAAGAAGATGCCTCTGAACAAAATTTGTTGGCCATTTCACAATGAATTGAATGGAATGCTGATGATCTGAGATGTTAAAGAGCAACTATAAAAAAAATAAAATAAAAAATTATAAAATCAACATAACTTTGTTTTGTATCATTATGCTTCTGATCCATATTGTTGATGCTCAACAGCAATAGCCTCATCAGTTGTTTGCTGTATAGCTGGATGTGCAGGATGTTTCTCTTCTTTCGTGTCAATTGCTATGTTATGAAGTGCTGCACAAGCTACAATAACAAGCTCAATCCTATCCAGCTTCAGGCGTAGTGTAAGGGAAACATCTCTGCCATAAGCCACAGGTTCATTCTATAGTTCCGTCTCCTGATGTAAGACTCATTGTACAAATATAAACAATGTATACAGTTTTTTTCACACAACTTTTCTGCTTGTTTTCTTGGCTGTAGAAAGGATTTTAAAAGGTGGAGTGTAAGTGCATAGCCTGAATCTCCAAGTAAGACAAGATTCCCCAATTGTCCTTGTTCCAACGTGGCTTTTAATGCTCAATTATTAAATAATGTTTGATCATGCACAGCTCCTGGTCATCTTGAAACTATATCCATAATTTGCAGTTCTGCATTGCAAAACAGTTTGAACACTGATAAAAATTTTTCCATTCCTTCCTCTATACTCTTCTGCATTTTCACCACCTGGTGATATGATTGGAACATGTGCATAATCATTTGCTTCTGCTATACAAAGAAATGCTGATATGCTATAAAAATCTTGCTATACTGTATTTATTTCAAGCTGAGTTTGAGGCAACTTAACCAATGCTAGGCCTAAATTAGCAACAGCTTTGCTAACTCACTTTATAATTCTGCTTGCTGTGTGCCTTTGTCTACCCAAAAATAGTCACTAGTACTGATTAAGATAGCACCACAAGCATAGAACCTTAGAATAAGAAGCAGATGATTGATAGAAGACATTGCATAATTCCTGTGGGGTAAAAGATAAACATAACCTGACTATTTGTTATAATTATAAGTATCCTTATAGCCTTTTATAGTACATGTCATGTACAATTTTGATTTTCATTTCCTATTACTGTATTATTATGAAAAACAATACTCTATAATCTACTTGTGCCTGTCTGTTATACGCTCCAACTGGTCTTAAATAAGATGCAGAACCTTTAAACTGTGTCCTTTTTTAAACTAAATATAAAGATAAAGATAAGAGATTCATCTTTATCATAGGATCCATCCTATAGCTTATTGCTTTCTTGTCCTTAAGAGCACATTTTGTAGAAATCATCACTCTCTGACAGAATATTATTTTATTTTCAATATCACTGCCATCTTACTTATACTTGGAATAACAGCTTAATAACGAGTTTTAAGGATAGTATTACAGTGTCATCCCAGAATCACACAACACATATACTTAATCACAAAATAAATTTTAATCAGACTTTATTCTGTGTTTATACAATTGCTCTCAGTATAGAAAAGGGCACAGGAGTATAATAAAACATTCCTTTTTAATATTCAAGTATTGCCTATTTATTTTCATTTTTTGATAGAAATCCCTCTGATTTTTTTTAAATTAAGATTTTCTGTTTTAAAAAATCTGGTCTTTAATAATAATAATAATAATAATAATAATAATAATAATAATAATACTTCTAAACACTGCATGTAATTTAAATTGATGTGTTTAAAGTTAATGTAGCAATAGAAAGGCACTATTCTGCTATCTGGACATGTTGGTTAAATAACTAAAGTATTAAATTGATGTAAGCTTAGCTTTAGAGCAATTTAGTATACTTTAACAACATTAAAGACTTGCATAAAAATTTCTTCAAAAGTGAAGAAAATATATTTTAAAAAATTAAATAAATTAATTTATGTATATAATTATGTATATAATATTAATGTATATATGGATGTAAGTTTTTCTAACATTTCTATGGTTCTTACTTTATACAAAATGAAAATATGAGGTAATTTTATATTGTCATGTTTGAATATCTATCCAAAAATTTGTCAGCAGCTAGGGATTGCTTCTAGGAATATTGCTTTACTTTTCATGCCTGTATTGATTTTCTTACCTCTTGTTTCCCTCATTAACTCGCATACTTAAATATATCTCATTCCTCCATACACTTTCAGCTGAAGATATTTATACTCTACCTGAAACATGAAATATTTTTTTGCAGTGTGTGTGTGTGTGTGTGTGTGGTTTTTTTTTTTTTTTTTTTTTTTTTTTTTAAATCATGTTAGTATAGCAGTTTGTACTAAATGAACTCATTTTTCACAGGAGGCAAAAGGGTTTGACAGAGATTTAACGAAGATCAAAGATAAGGGATTCAATTTACCAGGCAGTGATGTAGGGTAAGTCACTATTGTGTTTTTTAGTAAATATTAATCTGCATGTTTATCAAAATATTCAACCAGCACAACATTTGGGCCTGAGAATGTAAATTGTGTGGGACAATTCAAAATTTTCAAATTAGGTAAAATGAGTTTTATTATTATTATTGTTGTTGGTGTTCGACTTATTGCACTCTCCAACAAGCAAAAAAAACTTAGATATTATTATAAATGGTCATTACTGGACTATTTTGCCATGGCCATTGATTTAAATTAATTTAAAATCAGAGCTTTTGCTTATGCTATAGCAGTGGTTGAGCTTAAGTCCTACAAAAAATTGAAAGATGATTTCTGAGGTCATTAAGCTTGATGCAAAAATAGATGATGTATTCTGCCAAATCTCTTAATTGGCTAAAGGCACAAAGCATGGCAAACTAGCAGTCAAATTAATAGTAAAGTACTAAAAGATTTGAATGTATTTCAGTGTTTAGGATAATTAAATCTTTGTTACTTTTAAGAAAATTATAGTTTGGGAGTTTACAATATGCAGTTCCATTTACATAGCATATAATTATTTTGCAAAAATATTGTGTAAAAAGAATGATTGGCAATCTTGATAATTGTTGAAATTCAATAAAGAAGGTTGTTCACATTTGTCATATTGTTCACGTTCATTTATACAGTAGCATGAAATGTCATTCTTTAAAAATATTATGCTAAGCACATAGTAAAAATAAAAATTTAAAACTGTTGAGTAGCATTCCAAAATTGACCTTAAACATTTCATACTGTCTAGTTTGGCTAAGTAGAAATGATAGAAACTACAAAAGTGAACAGTAGTAGCAACATTTGAGCACAGTTGTTATTAGGTATGATTTAATAACAATATTGTTCTTAATGTATTTTTGTTATTTCCCATTATGAGCCTTTGATTTTATATTCACAATAAAACCACTTCCTCTTCTTTGTCATCATTATGTTCACATTTCAGGCGAAATAGGGAAGACCGATCCAGCTGTTTGGAAAACTCAACCAGCACTTCTTTTATTAAAGTTGCACAGAATTGTAAAGGAAACACAAAGAAGCAGATATTCTCCTGTAACCTATATAATAGTGCTTACACAACCTCTTCATCTATAGACGGACATATATCAATTCATGAACATAAAAGAGATAAACTGATGCATGAAAGCCAAATAAGCCATAAGAAGCTACATGAGAAGAGCTTTGCCCAAGCATCTTGTTTAAGGGAACATCTTTTGATTCATGAGAACAAGAAAGTACATAAATGTGAAGTTTGTCAGAAGAGCTTTACCAGGGCTTATTACTTAAGCGAACATGTTTTGATTCATGGGGATAAGAAACCACATAAATGTGAAGTATGTGGGAAAAGGTTTACATGGGCATCTAACTTAAGGCAACATAATTTAATTCATGAGGTTAATAGGCAATATAAATGTGAAGTTTGTGGGAAGAGCTTTGTCCGGCATTCTCATTTAAGCAAACATCTTTTGATTCATAAGGGTAAGAAGCCTCATAAATGTGAAGTTTGTGGAAAGAGCTTTGTCCAGCATTCTCATTTAAGCACGCATCTTTTGATTCATAAGGGGAAGAAGCCACATAAATGTGAAGTTTGTGGGAAGAGCTTTGTCCAGCATGCTCATTTAAGCAGACATCTTTTAATTCATAAAAGTAAGAAACCACATAAATGTGACGTTTGTGGGAAGAGCTTTGTACAGCATGCTCATTTAAGCAGACATCTTTTGATTCATAATAAGAAGCCACATAAACGTGAAGTTTATGGAAAGAGCTTTGTTCACCATTCTCATTTAAGCTGACATGTTTTGATTCACTAGGGCAAGATGCTACATAAATGTGAAGTTTGTCAAAAGAGCTTTCCCAGAGCTTGTTACTCAAGCAAACATGTTTTGATTCATGGGATAAGAAACCATATAAATGTGAATTTTGTGGGAAGAACTTTTCCTGTGCAACTCATTCATTGGTATATCTTTTATTCATGAGGGAAGAAGACACATATAATTGAAGGTAGAGAGAAAGGAATTACCTATGAATGTACTATCTGAAGACATCTTTTCACTCATAAGTACATAAAATTAAAAAAAAAAAATTAAAGGGTATTTGTGAAGGGCAGTGTTTTTTAATTTCATGAGTTATCAGTTCTATTTTTCTTAGGCTGTACATTTAAAAATTAATGGGAAAAACTTTAATTAGAAGAAACATGTTTAAAATTATGAGTGCAAAAATTTCAAATGTTTGCATTTTGCTGCAAATAATATCTTGGCAAGTCTTGAAACTGACACATGAGTTAATGAATTTTGATGATAATTAAAATACATACAGGTGTCTTGCAGTTGATACTTAATGCACATATTTAGAGTTACTGGAAAATGAATGCACTGGTCATTAGAGCATTTTATATCTTCTTGCTTTATTTTAACAGATATAATCATTCTCTTGAACACACTGTAAGTCAAAATATAAATCAATGTAAAGTATTTCAAAAATAATTTTTTAAAGTGGAAATCCACAAAGAAATATACTATAAGCATACAAAAGTAAATACAGGCATTTTCAGTTGCAAATTTCTTGTCAAAATTCGAATTATTACTTGTAAAAATAATAATTTAAAATGCAAATATTTGTGTTGTTTGTTCACTTAATTTATTTGTTAATAAGGGATCTTCTGATTTATGAGGGCAAGAAGCAGCACAAGCTAAATCATTAATTCCATTGTTTGAAGCAACCTGTATCATTAACTAACATTGTTAATTGGAACAATGCACAGTAAGCTAATCATATATTAAGATCATTGTTGATTGAGTCAAACTAACACTGTTTTGCACCTTGTTTAAATACATAGGACCGGTTGCACGAGCCCTGTCATCTCATTGTGATTGGAGGATGAACCATTATGCTGTGGGGATGTGTAATCTGCTCTGGTGATGTGATGAACTTGAAGTGTATGTTTTCATCACCAGAAGTGTCGAAGTTCATTAAACTGTCTTTATATTTGTAAATGTAGATTTTCTCTCAGATTGCTAATTCTGTAGGTCCTTGCACTGATTTTAATAATTTTGTTTTATTCAATATGTCATCTCATTTCTGGACAGAAAACTAAAACATATTGAATAAAACAAAATTATTAAAATCAGTGTCAAGGACCTACAAAATCAGCAACACAGAGAAAATTACATTTACAAGCACAAAGATAATTTAATGAACTTTGACACTTCCGGTGATGAATCTTCAAGTTCATCACACCTCCACAGAGCAGATTACACATTCCCACAGCATAATGGTTCATCCTCTAAGAACAATGGGGCTGATGATGCAAATGAAGGTTTGTGAAATCGGTCCTACATATTTAGACAAGTAAGTGGATCAAAAGAGTATTAGTTTGACTCAATCACACAATGATGTTAACCTATATCATGTTTATGTATGACAATGTGCAGTATTTATGGTGAAAGTAACACTGTGCAATTACAACTTTACTAAAGCATCTGCTATATAAAGTAGATGAAGATGTGAATGTGTTGACAGATATGCCATCCATTTTGGTAGATAATTGTAGTAAGAGTAATAGTATAGGTTACTTAAACATTAATAGCAATTAGTAAAACAGAATACTCCTGAGAATATTGCCAAATATTGTCATGATAATCTCGGGCATTGTGCTCATCCCATGGATTTTTCTTTAAAGGGGAGCATTGGTATATGTGCACAAAAAATAATATCTGAAAGTATCAGAAAGAACACTGAGTCTTCTTCGTGGTAAAATGTTGCCTAATATAGATGTTTCAATAAGCATATCAACAAAATGAGAGGGAAAAAAAACTGCAAGTATATAATTAAATAATTGTAACCTCCTGACAAATTGAAGAGTCTCAGTTAATTGATTTCACCAATGTGCCAGTTTACATCTTCAATTATGAGACTACAGAGTGGTTCTCCAATAATGCATGATACTACTGCTTAAGCACAGGATGTCAATACCTAGAATATTCATATTTGGTTAGTGAGAAACCTCATAATGAATTTGAGACTCCTGTTCACAATCAAAAATTGGGATATTGTGTTCTCTGTTAAGACAGGATATCTTTGGCTTCATCTTCTTTCATTTATCGCTGGAAACTGCAGCTTATATGGGTATATTTAATGAGCATGTAAATACTTGTGTGCCAACGAACTTTGTGCTCATTATTTACAGTAGAATAATGGCTTGTGCCATAACTTAAATGTTACCAAGGTAGGAATTATTTCATTCATAAAAGATTGTATAATTTTTTAAGTATATTGATATCGAAGGATGGCCAACTTATCCACCTGATTTACTATGGAAAATGTATAGCAATAACCACAAACTCTCATATAAATGCAAAAAACATTTGGGTGGAATTGGAAGTTGTGAGCCTTGATGTCATGATAAATGCATTCCATAAAATGGAGATATATGTGCAGGCCTATCTTGATGTTAATGGCTATAATTTTAAACACTTGTTTGACATGCACCAGATATGTCCATGATGTCAGTTAATTTCACCCTTTAGTTTGAAAGGCTATAAGTGAAAATCAGAAACTGGTAGCAAATAACTCCATATATACCAAGGGTGCCAAAAAAATGTATACACACTTTCGCAGTAGATATTTATTTAAAATATTTCAAAGGTGAACCGAAAAACAACAGTAACATGTAGTATGATGTTCTGTAAACAGATGTGACTCACATACATTATGATAGCATTGTTACATGACAGGTAAATCAATAATGAACAAATGAAGCCAAGATTATCATAAACAATGAACAAATGAAGCCAAGGTTATTGTAAATCAACAATGAATAAATGAAGCTAAGATTATCATATGATGTTCTGTAAACAGATGTGACTGACATTAATTATGCTAGAGTTGCTACAACAAAATGGATGGAAGATTATCATTAGAACAGCTGAAAGCAATTTTGAAGTGGTATTGGAAAACCGAGAATGTTGTTAAAGTTCAAATACAATGGAGATGTGTGTACAGAACAGAACCACCAATGCAAGTAATAATCGAGACAAATTTGAGACTCGTGGTACCAAATGTGATATTCAGAAGGGCAAATCTGGGACACTCACATAGCAACAAGCCCTGCATCTTTGGTTATGGTTTTGGAATGTTTTGAGCACTGACTGCAGATATCTACAAAGTAATGTGCACGTGAGACTGGGATTAGCAGAACCAGTGTATGTCGTATTATTAAAACAGTAAAGTTGAAAGTTTTCATCCCAAGACTTTTGCATAAATAACTGTAAAAGTCTAAGGTGATTAGTGATTATCATTTTCTGTTTGTGTGAATTCAGTTTTGTTATATTAACATAGTTTTTTCTTTACTTGAAGTGTGCATATATTTTTGACACCCTCTGTATGCTGTAAGGTGTGGTGCCTTAAATGCCTAGCTGGTTTTATAAATGCATATTTGTGTTAGAAAATTCATTAAAAAAACCATACATGTCGTACAAAAATGTAATTTGTGTTTGTATTCTGTACTGTACTGAAATAAATGTTGAGCAACAGGGATACCATTTTCATTCTGTTTTAAATGTTCCTACTTAATACAGAAACATAGTCTACTTCATGCATTTTATGTCATGACAATGACATATCATTGATGCCATAGCAAACTTCAGTTTTAGTATCACAAGTTGCATTACTATCAGGTTCTTGCTGTCTATACAGTTTGAAGCTCTTGTTACATTAACTTCAAATCTCTTTGTTTCTGAGTTAAGAATGCTACTGCTGAAATGGAGGGAATGACTAATATAATGTATAATTAATGTTATTTTATTCACACAAACTGTATATTGGACTAAGGTTTGGAATTAGTAGCAAAAAAAAAAAAAAAAGAGATAGCTGGGAATTAAATGGCAGATCTTTGGCTTGCTGTTCCATTGATCTTTCATCTGTGCTACCATGCCCTCTCTGACCATAACTACGAATCTGCACAGTCTGAATCTTTTGTTTGAGTGATTTATTTACGGATGCTCTTTAACATCTCAGGTCATCAGTGTCCCATTCAATTCAGGGGGCATGAAACGGCAGACAAATTTTGCTCAGTGGCCTCTTCTTTCAGGCTTCAGGTTCTTTATCATGCCGTAAATGTATGACTTGGGACCCACGGCTTTACTTCCCTTCTGAAGGAAGCCATAACTTAGGATTTTTATGCCTGAAAAAAATCCATTAGTTTGAATCTGCGATCTTGGGTTTAGGAGGCAAGTGTGGTTACCACTTCACCACCAGCACAGTGGTGCACAGTGTGAATCTATTCATCCTGAATACCTTTAAGCTTCAAAATTTTTTAAAAATTGTAAATCTTTAAAAAAGTTTTCATGTGGAACTAACACAGTGAAGCTCATGTGAATTGAATCTGTCGTCTTAACACTCTTCATGCTTTACTAACCTTAAATATATACAGAACCGGTTTCAAAGATATGTTATCTCCATCTTCGGCCAAGAAAGACTGACATGGACGTCGTCCACGGCCGAAGATGGAGATAACATATCTTTGAAACCGGTTCTGTATATATTTAAGGTTAGTAAAGCATGAAGAGTGTTAAGACGACAGATTCAATTCACCTTTAAGCTTATCTTGTTACAGAGATATTATCCCTAAAAGAGATAACTGAAAACCTGTGAATTCTTGTGATTTACACCAAACTATTGGACTTTCGTTAGGCCTCTTAGAATGAACTCTTTCTTAAGAAATAGTAGTATTCAAGGTATATAGACTCAGATAGGAAAAATTTCACAGTTTTTATCCTACATGATAAGCCATAAATTTTGCTTGGAATCCTAGAGAAAAAATAATTTAGAGTCAGATAGGAAAATTTAAATGCTTTTACAGCACTTTCCATTTTGTCTAATTAATGCAGTTAACTGTTAGAGCATAATTAAATAAATAAGGGTTTTCTGCTACACTATCCTTGTAGTCTGTATGTTGGTGCAGGGCATTTTGTGAGTATGTAGCATTTGCTGAATATAATGCCGTGTCTTTTTGCTGGACATATGCCAGGGCATGCATTACCTTTTTATTAGGTGTAGATGTATTTGTATGGGGCCAGTGGTTCTAACTATGTGTTTTATCTATTTGGAATAACAAAACATCAGGATATTGGCATCCTGTGTGTTGGAAAATGTGCCATACATATGTTGAACAGTGTAGGGAAGAGTACAGAGCCTTTTGGAACAATTGCCTCTTATGGGTCTAAGTGATGAGTTTCTTCTCGACACCATCCTGAGATTTCCATGTTTGGAGAATGAGTTTTAACTAGATATGTGATTATAGTAAGCCAATGAAAATGAGTTTGTAAAGGAGTATAGCATTTCAAGTTGTAGAGAATGTCTTTTCTGTTTCCAAAGATACAGCGGTGATAATGCCTTGTCCTGAAAATCCAGAGCTGCAGCCTCCACCACCCTGAGTAGCTATTGAATAATAGAATGCCCAGGATGAAATCCAAAATAATGGGGGCAGAATGACTTAAATGTGATCCAATAAAGGAGACAAACTCGTTTTAATAGTAGTATTTCAATAAAGATGAATCTAATTAAATCTGTCGCCTAACACTCTTCATGAAGCATGAAGAGAGTTAGCATGAAGCATGAGTGTTAGATGACAGATTTAATTCATGTGAGTTTCACTATGTTAGTTCCATATGAAATTTTTTTTAAAGTTTTTACAATTTTTAAAAAATTTAAATGATGAATCTGTTAGTATGGATATACTGTATCTTTACTAGCTTTCAAAATGCAAATCACTCATGATTCTCATGCCTATCATTGAAACAGTTTTAAAAAAAAATAAAAACATACATGTCTGGCGGCCATCTAATGGTCATTTATTAGATTTTACTGGCATTTGAGTTTGTCAAACCAGTACTGTGACTTTCTCTTCAGGCTAATTTACCTCTGCAGCCATGAATTGTGTATGAGTAAGCCTTGCAGTCCTCTCTTAACTTTCAATGATTCAACAGCAATTTGTCATTGCAATCACATTCCGAGCTTCTTAAGCTGTGGTATATATATCAGCAGTGTGTGAGGATATCATATTGATTGTTTAGGGTTCGTACTGTACTGAACTTTATTTGGTTATCACTTTATGTAAATGCTGATTGCGATCTTTGGTTTAATTTTTATATTCTTCTTCTCTATTCATATTGAAAATGTAGAGAGGCCTAGGTGATTTACATTTTGAAACCAGGCAAAAATTTGGTTTTTCTTTCAAACTACTGATCCATCAGTCTCCTTTGAAGGAGGTCTTTGAAAGACTTCTATTATCACTCTTGCCACTTATAATAGGAGACATTGAAGCCATCCCACCTCATCTGTCCAGCAGTTACTGAGGGGGGTGGAATCTGAAGCCCTGTATTTTCAGGATAAGGCATATATCCTGGGAGTATCGTAGGACATTAAAAAGGCCTTTTCTACCACTTGGCATGCCAGGCTCCTTTATATCTGTTTCATTTGGTATACCAAAACCTACATATACTTGTTACACTCATTCTTCAAATCCTTCAAGGTGATGGTGGTGGGAAATAATTCCACACTCAGACCCATTAGAGATGGTGACCCAGAAGTTTCTATACCCTCATCTATATTGTTTAACATATACAAAGCAGACTTTGCACAATCACATCACATCTATATAGTACAATATGCTGACAATCTTGTATTTTGAAGCAAACAAATATGTAGTCAAAGCAATCAATCATATACACCTAATTGAAAAGTGGTGCAAGTAATGGCAAATGTCCATCAATCCGACAAATAACCAGCTATCATATTCAGGAAGTACCAAATTCCTGCAAATTGTCCTACACTCACACATAGGCATTAAAAAATAGAATCACAGAACTTCCTTCAATTTCTGGGTATTCAGATAGAGAGAGGGATAACTTTGGCTAAACACATCAAGGGAGTGGCACACTAGGAACAGTGAGCAAATGCACAAATGCTGCCAGTGTTGGGTTCCACAGTGTTGGGTGCCATTCAGCTGAAGTTACACCTGTTCAAAGATTTAATCATTGCCACATGATCTATACATTTGAGGTATGAGGAATGACAAATTGGTTACATTTTCTACAAGTGGCACAGAATTGTAAGCTAAGGGCCATTTAATCTGTTTATTGCAGCTTTCATGACAGCTTCTTCCCTCCCTAATACAGAGGATGAAATTATGCATTGGGCACAAAAATTTTCCACCTCACCATGAGAGTGCTCTCATCTGCAATTTGGAAAATATGATCCTAGAATCATGCTCTTATCATGTTTCAATGTGACATGCTTGGCCTGCAGACATCAGAAATAACATTAAGTAGCTTGCTTTCAAAAGTAACACCAAATCTAAGAAACAAGTTTGGATGGTCACTCCCAAACAAATTACTAAGCTAACTAAACTTTAGGTGAGCACCAGAAAGACTCACAAACTTTAGCAATCAAAATTTGAGTAGCCACTAGCTTTGTGATTATGGTGGGTAAACTATGTTAAATAGAACATTAGTATATTGGTTAAAATTCCAGATATTAGGTCCACTAATTTCTTCATCGAGGAGTCCTGCACTACCTCCCCTCATTACCCATCCTAAATTATAAAATTCATCCATTCAAACAACACTGGGGTAAAGCCCAACACTTGGATAGGAACATTGAAGAGACACACAGGTTGCCAGATTGCCAGCTATCTGACTGAAAGACTGACTTTAGTGGTGTTTTTGATCCATTGATTTGGAACCAAACACTCTGAACAAGCTCCTAAACTCTGCTAGCAGTTTATGTGATGTGCTCATGAAAATATGGACCTTCATCCAACTTAACTCTCAAATAAGTAAGGGAATTTTCCTATTGGAGTATAGTAGTTGTGTGCATGTTTTTGGAAGCCCAAGGTAGATGAGTTTGTGAGGGAGTCTGGCATGTAAGTTTGTAGAGAAGCCTTCTATGTGTACATACTGCTGGGGAATGCCTTTTCCTTAAAACTGAGGACTAAACTGTTAGGTGCCTAGAAAATCCAAAATGATGGGGATGGATGGCTTCAATGATTTCTAGTAGAGGAGACAAGCAGGTTAGTATCAATCAAATAACTTCTGTGATATAGGGGGAGACTAATGAATCAGTAAATAAATGAGTTCACCATCTTTGCCATTCTTAAATATGCATACCAAATGGGACTCTTTCCACTCACATAACAGGTGACCCAAGGTAACGGACTGTTGGAAGTCTTAGTGAGGAATAATAGACTTTGAAAGGAAGGTTGTGAAGCCTGAGGGGAGTTGACCCCTTCCAGCAGCATTTTCCAAATTGCAAGGCTGGAGAAAGCCCTAGATTTTGTTGGTGAATGATAGGAATTAAAAGAGTCATGGTTATCTGGAGGATCTCAGGAGTTAAAGGCGAAGGTCATTCACAAAGGTTTTGTACTGGAGATCATCTCTGAGCCTAAATAGACTTTCCAAGTAGTTGGCAAGAACATTTCCTTTGGCCTATAGGTCATAGACAAGGCCTCTGATGCAATGAATAGGATAGGAATTTTTATTTGTTCCAATACATAAATTCAGTACAAACTAGTCGAGTGCCATCACAACAAGGCACACTGCCAGATCAAGTCCAGCAAACTACCAACCCAAAACAATTCTGATGGCAGTCCACCACACTAGTATAAATATCGCAGAGAAAACATTGTTTATGCTCTGCTTTGTTCCTCTCAGGACATAGCAGGAGGATTTATCTGCCTCTTTACAAGGACTGGACAGCTCTAAGGCAGTTTCAGCTCCATTGGTGAAGAGGAATAAGAAGTGTACCACTGCCTCTGAACAGGCTTCGACCATTCTGCAAGTAATTCAGTCAGTGCCAGAAACTGGCTCATCCATTGTCCTGCCTACTGTGAATCATCACCAGACCACACAGCCTTTGCAGCTTCACCCTCACTCCACCACTGCCTGTCTCCAACCCTGCTGAGACCATAGCTACTTTAAGCACAGTCATTGCCTGTGCCCAGCAATATCTAAGCATGGCACGCATGTTTGCAGATGATCAAGCAGTCAGTGATGATGGTTATGCTTATCTTATCTTCTCTGCACAGGAGTGGTCCCCCTTTCTGTCTGCCTGATCTAAGACTGCAAGAATGCTATTAATAAAGGCCTACAACTCTATGAATATCTTCAACACATCAGGAAAAGCCAGAACTCTTGCTGCATATATGTAGGAGATGTTGCGCCTACAGTCATACTGCTGCAACTTGTAAAAACTCACCCCATTGCGACTGCTGTGGTTCTCCAGCTCTAACCACTGAGTGTACGCTCCATGACCTGGCCCATTGCCACCTGCTGGAGCACAGATACAGGTCAAGCCATTTGCCTATAGATACATAACTGTCACCAGTCAACACAGACACCACTCATCCTCAAAAATTTTGGCTGCTGACACTACTTCAAATACCACAGTCTCCATTCCACCATAGCCTATTCTGAACCTCATCAAAGGTATAGACAATGTCACCACCACTCAGTGACTTTTGTCGGGTGCTAGCCCAGGAGTGCATCATCAGCATTTTCTCCTCAGGCCTGGCCACCTTGCAAATTCAGCGGATCTTAGACAGTATGTTACAGCACTCCTTAGCCTAACCATGACAAGAATAAACTAATAGAAGAAGCAATCATGGAACAAATCACACTGTCCAGGCAATATATTGAAACATTACATCATTGCACTACCAATCATAGCTGCAATAACAGACCTATACAGTAGACCAGCCTTCAGTCACCCTGCAATCCGAGATGGATCTATTTGGGAACTCGGGGAACGAATCCATGTCACTCAAGAATACCAAATACTCGATCTAAATGCTTCAAATTACTTTTTATATAATGTGGCAATGAATTATTAAAGAGTTCTTGTCCTATTAACTGGGTACCAATCAGGGCATGGTTGTCACCCAGCACCTATTCCTTGAACTGTTGGTCACTGGCCAGCAGCATTTCTTCATTTGATACTAACGTCAGTGTGTAAGCAAAGTGCTTAACCAGTATTTCTTCTAGTTAACAATTCGCTTATATTTCACATCATCTGTTTCCTTCACTATCATTAACTTTCCTTTAAAAAAATAATGCCAACCATGGGCCTGCATATTTTCCCAGGACAATTAGACTTTGCCCCTGACACAAAGAAAGCCTACTTCAGGATTAAATGAAATGTCTGAAGAAAAAGAGCCCAGTGAACCACCAACTACTAGCATAAGATGCTTTCTATAATTGACAATGGTCGAGAAAGCCTTGAAACTTTCATGAATTAATTCTTTGTTAACAAAATGGTGGTTTTGGGGTTTATGATATACATTTCCTTATACATAGGGAACAACTAATTGTACCCTAAATACATGAATATTTTGTAAAAAAGGAGGATTATTGGCAACCTTATAATTATTCACACTGAATTCAGAAGATTGCTCATGTTTATTTTAATAATAATTTTTATGGTAGCATGAGAAATTCATCCTTTAAAGTGATTATGCATAGTGAGCATTTTAAAGTATTGAGAGGTTTCCAGTGCTTACCGTGGATATTGAATTCCAAACTGTTTAGTTAGGTTGAATGGAACTACAGGAGTGAACAGTAATAGCAACATTAGAGCACAGTTGCTATCTTAAGTATCAATTAATCGTTAATTTTTCAAATATGTGTTTGGTATTTTCCATTAGGAACCTAACATTAATAAAAGTTTTGATTTTCATGTTCACAACAAAATACATTTTATCTTATTATTTTCTTCACATTTCAGGTCAAGTAGGGAAGACCTGTCCTGCTTTTTGGAAAATTCAACCAACACTTCTTTTATAGGAGATACACTGGATTGTAAAGGGAACACAAAGAAGCAGATATTTTCCTATGAATCAAATAGTACTGATTATACATCCTCTTCATCTATAAGAGAACAGACATCTATTATTGAACATAAAAAAACAAAAATGGGCCACATGAGAAGTCATAAGAACCTACATAAATGTAAAGTTTGTAAGAAGAACTTTACCTGCGCATCTCATTTAAAGGAACATTTTTTAATTTATGAGGGTAAGAAGCCATATAAATGTGAAGTTTGTGGTAAGAGCTTTACTTTGGCATCTTATTTAGAGCAACATCTTTTGATTCATAAGAGTAAGAAGGCACATAAGTGTGAAGTTTGTGGAAAGAGCTTTACTTGCGCATTTTATTTAAAGCAACATCTTTCTGTTCATGAAGTTAAGAAGCCACATATATGTGAAGTTTGTGGGAAGAGCTTTGTCTGGGATTCTCAATTAAGAAGACATCTCTTGATTCATGATGGTAAGAAATCACATAAATGTGCAGTTTGTGGAAAGAGCTTTACTCAGGAAACTCACTTAAAGGAACATCTTTTTATTCATGAGGGTAAAAAACCACATACATGTGAAGTTTGTGGTAAGGGCTTTATCTGGTTATCTAAATTAAGGAGGCACCTAGTGATTCATGAGGGTAAGTAGGCTCATAAATGTGAAGGTTCTGTAAAGAGCTTTCCTTGTACAGTTCGTTTAAGGGTATATCTTTAGTCATCAGGGTAAGAAGCCACATATATGTGAAGTTTGAGGCAAAGGAATTACCCAAGCATCCACTCTATGAAGATATATTTTCACATATAAGTAAAGGATCATAAGAAATAAAAAGTACTTGTGAAGAACAGTGTTTTATCATTTCATGAGCAATCAGTTCTTTATTATGGTAAGATTTGAAAAATTAATATTAGTAGCTTTAACACTAGAACTGGAAAAGGGATCAAAATGACCCCTAACTAAATTTATTGTTGAACAGATACCTCAGGTATTCATATCTTTCCACCAAACATCATGACTTTTATTCAATTTTCTTCCTCTTTATAATGTTACATTGAGATATAAAAATATTTTATTTTTTCATTCATTTTTGATATCCTATCCCTAGAATGACGAGAGCAGTCAATTTGTCCCCTATAAATTAATAGCTTAACTGCACAGTAAAACTTTCAACAAATGACCAATAATATAGTTACAGTAATGAATAATGTGCAGAGAGAAATATTTGCTCATTGTTGGGACTTGGCAGTGAGTATACTATCATTTTTACCTGTAAATATTACATTCCCCTTTAGGTTGTGTGTTCAAGGCAGTCATCTTCAATCATGTATCGTCAGAAGGGCCTTTTGGTGATGAGATTTTGCACTTTTTTTTTCTTTCTTTTTTGAGAGTTCAGATTGAATCAGAAATAGACATATCAAACTTGAATAGTGAATTTATGCCATAAAACTAGTGACAGTTATGTAAATGTTATCAGGATCCCTTATCTAAAGCTGGTGCAAGTGCTAATATTCCTTGACCATTGTCTAAGTTATATCAGCAGGCCAGGCTTCATCAAATTTCTCCACAGTGAAAAGGATGGCTAGAGACAACCTGAATGGGATATTATCAACATATTATCTTCATCAGGAAGAAGGGCTGCTGTAAATGTTCTAAATGGTCAAGGAGGTCCCAATATATATGCTTTCCAATGAGTGGATGATTCTCCCATAAGTGCTTTTTGTCTACTCTTGGATGAATCGATGCTTCATCTCATAAAGAAGTATACAGAATCAAATGTTTAGATGGAACTGAAACACCAATGAACTGTTCCACTCAAGGAACTGGAGAAGATGATAGCCAACAAATACACCCAAGGAGTAATCTGTATGAAAGTTATGTCAGTAGATGATCTTTGGTCGCATTCATCAATGACACAATGTCAGGGATGGACTTCAGGAGCTGCACAGATTTCTCCAATTTGATGAGAAATCAACCAGAACTGGACATGGCAGCAATCAATGCATGGGTCATGTACAATGGGGTTAAAAACTAAAAGATAAAAAGGAAGAAATTCATCTTTCAGCTAGTGAATGAATTGAAAGGGGTGAAAACTCGAACAACAGCATAGCAAGAGGATGAAGGGCATAGGCCTTCCAAAAAGCAAAAGAAATATGAAATTAATAAGGAAACAAGACAAGTGATTTTTGTGAGAAGTGCCACAAAGCTGTATGTGGAAAATGGGCATGAAAAATATAGATCATCTGTGCAAAATGTGTAAGATGGTTTATAACAAATTTATGTTATAATCCTTCAAATAAATGTACTTAACTGAGAAAAACTAGGAGGTGTAATAAACTCATAAACTGGAAAGCAAAAGCTAAACTTTCAGATTAGGAATAATACATAACTTTATCAAGTTAAATGTTTAAACACAATTTAATAAAAGAGAAATTTGAAAGAAAGAACACTTTAGTAATATTCGACTTAAGCAGGTGGATAAATCTGTAGCAGCTCACTTTTGGACCAAAAACCATGAAATAAAACTGGAAATGAAACTGCTAAAACATCTTCACAACCCAATGGAGTTATCCACTTGGGAAAAAATTTTCATGTTAAAAAATAAAGAAAACCTATTGAACTTGGAGTTTCCTCCTATGGATAAACACAGCAATTTTCTACTTCAGTCAACAGATGCCAACACTGGAATATCTGGGTGTCTAGCCATCATTTTAAGTAATGACGGTTCAGTGAGCTACTGAAGATAGGAGAGATTCTCCCAAAATGCGTCTTATTTTATGTAAGTAAATGAAGTTTAGTGTAACAAATGAATACCTAAGTTTAGGATATATTACCACTCCATTGTCAACAGGTTTGTAAGTACAATATTTAATAACCATTGTTGTACAAGCATTTGTAAATTCAAATGGGCTATTAATAAATAAAATTATAAGTTTTGCATATTTATATGTTGGCAGTTCCACTGTTCTAGGTATATTAAATTCTTAGTTGTTCTAGTGTTGATTAGAATTATTAGTGCAAGAAGTTTCATGTGTTTGCATTTTGCTGCAAAAACCTTGGAAAATCATTCAACTGGCATATAAGTTCTAACGTTTTGATTATAATTAAAATACATGCAGTTGATACTTAATGTTAGTCACAGGAGTAACTGGAGTTTAGAGTTACTGAAAAATGCATACAGTGGTCATTAGAACATTTTATATCTTCTTGCTTTATTTTACCAGATATGACCATTCTTTTGAACACACTACAAATCAAAACATAAATCAATGCAAAGTATTTTAAAGACAATTTTTGAAAACTGAAATCCATAAAGAAATATGTCATAAACATACAGAAATGAATTCATGGATTTTCAATTATGCCATGAGATTTGAGTTACATTGTACTTAGAAATATCCAACTCCCCTTGAAGAGTGGAAGCAATATTGATCATACAATAGATTAAACTACATTTCAATACCAAGGAACTTGTAAAAATTAGATTATTCATTTTAAAAATGATAATTTAAAATGAAAATGTTTGCATTGTTTCTTTTCTTAATTTATATGTTGTTAAAGGATTTGATTTGAGGACAAGAGGTACTCTAGCTAAATCATTAAGTCTGTTGTTGAAGCAACCTGTATCGTTTTATGTATGGCAACATGCAGTATGATTGATGAAAATGACCACTGTGCAATCACAACTTTACTAAAGCATCTGCTATTTAAGGTAGATAAAGAGGTAAATTGTTGACATCCATTTTAGTAGTGATAGTTATAGTAAGAGTAGTAGTGTAGGTTATCCCAACATTAGCAACAAATAATAAAAGAGAAAACATATATACTAATTATATTAGTTCGGAAAATAGTTTCATGATTAAGGCAATTTGACTTGAAGACCACATGACTTGTTCTTAAAATAGGAGCAATGATAATCGTGTGTTCACAAAGAAATCTGTAAATCTCAGAAAGAACAGTGCAGGAGATGTAAAACACTACAGGCCTCTACACAGAATTCTTACTGTAAAATGTTGCCAAATATAGATGTTTCAATAAGCATATATCAACAAAATCAGAAGAAAATAAGCTGCAAATATATTAATTACTGCTCGAAAAGAATTAAAACCTTGTGACAATTTGATGAGTCTCAGTTAATTGGTGTCAGCATGTGCCTGTTTACATTTGGACTACAAAGTGGTTCTCGAATAATGCATGGTATTGCTACATAAGTAGGGATTCAACCTAGAATATTCATATTTGGTTAGGGGGAAAACTCCCAGTGAATTTGAATTCAAAAATTGGAAGGCGGTATGCCCCATCTTATTTCATTTAAATGTGGAAACAGCAGCTTATATGGATTTATTTCATTACAAAATCACTTATGTGACAAGGAACTATGTACTGATTATTTACAGGAGGATAATGCCACGTGTCATTACCTTAAATAACCACTAACTCTTATGTAAATGCAAGACAAAATTTGGGTGGAAATGGAGGTTATGAGTCTTGATATGATCATAAGTACTCTCTGTACCATGGAGATACATATGCAGGCATATCTTGATGCTAATGGCTATCATTTTAAATACTTGCTATGATATACCCATGATGTCAGTTAATTACATGTTTTAGTTAGAAAGTTATAGGTGAAAATCAGAAACTGATAGCAAATAACTCCATATATACCGAGGGTGCCAAAAAAGGTATACACACTTCAAGCAAAGAAAAAACTGTTGACAGAGCTTACGCTCTAGTAGAGTTGGCTGTGTTGGCTGAGCTTACGCTCGTGATGGTTACCCTGTCGCTTTGGACCTCCCGTGTGTTAACATAACAAAACTGAATTCACACAAACAGAAAATGATGAGCACTAATCATCATAAACTTTTACAGTTAGACAGTTGCTCAAAATGTCCACCATCGGCGTGGATACACTTCTGAGTACATTGAACTATTGATTGAGCAATATTGGTGAAAGTGTCCTCAGCTATTATAGCACATGCCATTTCAGGGTCATCTTCATTTAATGCATGCAAAAGACTTGGGATGAAAACTGTCAACTTTGCTGTTTTAATAATACAACGTACTCTGGTTCTGCCAATCCCAGTCTCACATGCAAATTGTTTTGTAGATTTCTGCAACGAATAGTCAAAACATTCCAAAACCATAGCCGAGGATGCAGGACTTGTTGCTGTGCGAGGTTCCCCCCAGATCTGCCCTTATGAACATTGCATCGGTACTATGAGTCTCAAATTTGTCTTGAATGCATGCAATTGTTACTTGCATTGACAGTTCTGTTCTATAGACATCTCCCCATTGCCTTTGAACTTCAAAAACATTCTTGGCTTCCCAATATCACTTCAAAATTGCCTTCTGCTGTTAAATGATAATCTTGGCTCTATTTTGTTGTAGCAATGATAGCATAATGTAATGTCAGTCACATCTGTTTATAGAACATCATATGATGATCTTAAATTCATTTGTTCATTGTTGATTTATCTGTCAGGTAGCAATGATATCAGAATGTATGTGAGTCACATCTGTTTACGAAACATTATACTACACATTTCTGTTGTTTTTCGGTTAAACTTCAATATTTACTGTGAAAGTATGCACACATTTTTTGGCACTATCATAAGGTGTGGTGCCTTAACTGACTAGGTGGTTTTATAAATGAATATTTGTGTTTGAAAATTTTCTTTCTGTCACTAATGGGCTATATTTTTCATTATAAAAGACCATAAGTGTCCTGAAATAATATGTGTTTTTATTGTGTATTGTTTTGTACTGAAATAAATATTGAGCAACAAGAATACCATTTTCATTCTGTTTTAAATGTTCCTATTTAGTACAGAAACATTGTCTGTCTGCTTTATGCATTTTATGTCAAGACAATGGCATATCATTGTTCTCATTGCCAAATTCAGTTTAAGTATCATAAGCTGCATTACTATCAAGTTCTTGCTATCTTTATAGACAGTTTACTAAACATCTTTACATTTCTGATTTGATAAGCTGCTACAAAATGGGGAGAATGAGTAATATTATATTTAATTTTAACGTTATTTTATTCACAAAAGCCATATGTTGGACTAAGGTTTGGAATTGGTAGCAAATAGAAAAATTTTGAGATCAGAGCTGGGACTTAGTTTGCAGATCTTTGGCTTATTTTTCAAATGATCTTTCATTTGCTACCATGCCCTTTCTTACCACAACTACAAATCTGTGCAATCGCAGTCTATACTCCTGAAGACCTATAAGATTAGCTTATAGTTTTGTGCAATATGGGAGAGCATATGGAGTCCTATGGCAAGAAGACATAGAAGGACTCTTGTCCTCCTTGTCTGTGTCATAGAAGGACTCCACGAGTCCGAAATATATTGATCTCTAGTGTGACTTTTTCTTAGTGTTTTATCCTTTACTACTATTATAATTACTGTTAATTTGTTACATTGTTAATATTGTTACTTTATTTATTTCTTTTATATATATATATGTTGAAGTACCGACTCACCTTTGGGTAAAAATTTAAACATTCATTCACAATTACTGTAATGTAATACGTTGAATTAAATGGGATGAATGGTGCAAATGAAGCCATTAAGTTAATTGCCATTTGACTAATAGAGGAACTGGCCAAGGTATGATTAGAATGTGCATCCGCTGTTTTTTTGTTTGTTTTTGTTTTTTTTTTGCATTTTGGAGTAATAAACCACTGACTCTGCCCAATTTTGCACATGCAATGCAACGCAACTAGCACCTGTGCTTTCTGCTTTGTTGTAAAGTTATTTATAGCATAGTCCCTAGCTAATTGAATCAAAAAAGCAAAGAAGTGTGATTTTTGCTTAGTTGCTGAAGATTTACCCTTGGAAATTTCAGGTAGATTTCTGCTTCTGTTTACCAGCTTAAGAAATATTTTGCAGCAGTCTGTAAGAGTAATTGTTACATAGCTCACTATATGATTTACATGATTTATTGTTTACTTTAAGATTCAATGCCATTATTTATCATACTGTTATTACAGAGCATATTGCAAGTTCCCTTATATTTCTTTTCTAATTGGTAATCTACAAGATTCTGAATCTATGGAGTAGGACTTTGCAATTATACATATATCTCCCATGTCAAATCTACATGGTTAAGACAATAAATGAAATGATTGAAAATGACAAAAATGAGTCTGAGGCTCATCTTTACCTACGTGCAACTTAACCAAATAGAATTCAATCCTGTGATGTTACTTTTTCAGCTCACTAAGCCAATGACATAACCATGTGTGCCATGATGGCCATTGGTTTATCAAAAATTACATAGCGTATACTTAATAAGAAATCACTGTGTAAATGTTAAAAAATAAAAGAATGTTTCAGATAGTGCACTGACAATTACAAACATTAAATATGCTGAAGTCAAACTTAATTATAAGCAGACCCAGTACTTGCAGTATAGCAACAGTGTTTAGATAAGTCAAGAACTTAATTCTGCTCACATCCAAGTCATTACATTGCATTTGTATGTGTGAAATAGTTTATGATACCTGAATTAGTATGTGAGCATTATATCTCATGTAATTATGTAGCTGCCTTTAAAGGGCAACTCTTCAGAAATTCTCTCTTCAGAATGGGATATTATTTATGTACACTATAATCTTCAATGTAACATTTTATATTGGTACCTTTGCGTGCTTTAAAGAATATTGTGTGTATTTTTTATTGTGCATATTAATTCATTATCATTGAGTTATATACTTAAATTTTTGGGAATAGTTTATATGCTTAGGTTATGTACGGACTGCGTAGTGTGTACAAAAATAACTTTACTAAATATAAATTTGCTGTCTGCTTAGATTTTAGCAAATAAAATGAGTTGCTGTCAGATTAAAAAAAAATAATAAAACTATTGTGCAACGCTATAAAATGGATGGATTGCATAAAAACCGTAAAATGATGTCTGTGAGTGCTTGACAGGGTTATCTTCACTATAGAATTTGAGTTTTTGTTGCGTTTCTTCTCGGAGAAAGCCTTAGTTTCATTCGAAAAAGAATGAAAAGTACAAGAAGAGAAATAAAAACAAATAAATAAACAAATACAGTAAGCCCCGGTTTTGACGGTATAAATATAATGCCGACCTCCCATGATTGCATTAGCGATTCAGTTCGAAGGCTGTTGTTAAGAAATGTTCAAAAATTGGCGCTCGATGCAGGCACCAGTTTTTATCGTAGAGTTTGGATACTTAGGTTATATGTGGGCGACATGTTGCGGCATAAACAGAACACAAACGGAAAGGTCTTGTACATTTGGAATTGTAGATCAAGAAAATTCGTAATATATGTAAGTTTTAATTCAGGAGTTGCACTAGCGTATAAAAAAGTATCATCTGGCGGCATAAACTGAATACTAGCGGACATTTGTTTGTACTTGGTTAATAGGGTAAGTAAATATGTCGCCACTGTCAAATTATTTCCGTAACTTAACGTTGCTATATATATCCGCAATACATAATATTATACCTTTGAAGTTAAGATCATAAATTACAAAAAAGCAGTGTTTTAAAGTTCAAGCGATATTTATAGAACGCACGCAAATAAAATATGGAATTAAAGTCGGTAAATATTGAGGAAAAAAGGAAAATACATACGTAGAAAACGGTAAGGTTATTTAATTTTATTATGGCGAAAGAAAGTAAGTTTGAACCAGTTTTAGGGTACTTTTCAGCTCATAATTTTATGCATTATGGCTCTTTGGATTTCAAATTCTTTGTACTTATTAACCTCATATTTAACCCCTAAATATTGTACCAAATGAAACTTGAATAATTGTATATAGGTATACAATTTCACCCAGAGATAATCAACTTTCATTGATGGTGCAGACGTTTTTTTTTTTTTTGTTTTGTTTTGTTTTGTTTTGTTTCTATACCTTAATAGAGTTTTAAATTTTATCCTTTTAGCTACACACACACACACACACATATATAAAGGAGCAAAAAAAAAATCACTTAGAAATTAAGTGTTTTATCCATTTTCAGCCTCTTTAGTTATTTTAGTTGCATTATTCATAGTTTGTACTTTAGTTTTCATTTATAGTATATAAATGATATGCATATATATGCACAATATGCCTTTGCAGTATAAGAAAGAACAAAAGTAGTTTTCAGTTTTGTGCTATTTGTGTGATTAATTCAGGTTTTATTCATTTCTGCATTTTGATTATTCATTTTGTCTATATATTTTTATGAGTTGTCTATTTTTGTTTTTAGTTCATTCACCTTTGCTGTTATTTTTTCCTTGCCTTTTATGCTATCCTGTTGAGTGCTTTACTGTTTTTCTTTTACTCTTATTATTTTTGTCCTTTACTTTCTCACTTTATTTACTATGACTTAACGACTAAGTTAAAATAAACAAATATTCAAAGTTATAAATAGAAATATAGCTAAGTGTTAAATATTTTTTTTAAATAATTAATTTTATTAAACATTTGTGAAATATGTTTAGTTTATATGTATTATATATTATGTATTATGGTATTATAGAATATTTTAACACACTTTACTAATATATTTATCATATTTTTAAGTTTTTCTTTACTTACTGTAATAAGGAAGAAGACTACAATTCTAAGGTTCAGGTCCACCTGCTTTACTTTAGGAAAGTTAAATATACTTTTGAACAAAACTGTATTAAGATTATTGTATTATGCATATTTTCATTCTATCTTCAGATATGGGGTAGTTTTGGGGGTAATTCTGTCAACAGTAAGAAAATAGTTATGTTATTGATCCCAGAAATAATGCAATGCATTAAAAATACAAATGATATGGGACACCAAGCTAACAATCTTATTTTATATTGGCTATTGTGTCGGTGCAGGTGACAGGAAGTTTGCAATAAATATATATGGTATGTTGCTTAAGTTATTTCTAACATACATAACATAAATACTTAAAAGAAAAGCATATTACTCACATATAATAAACAAGGAGATACTGGAGCTGCCTCCCTTCATTGTTAAAAGTATTTCTTACACCTGTTTAGGAAATTGCTCATTACACTCTGCAGTTCCCTCTGACCAGCAATTTCTTGACTAATGTTAGCTTTAAGTTCATCTAAAGTGTGTGGATTTGTTTTATACACTTTCTTTTTTTAATGCCCCCCAGAGATAATGGTCACTCCCATTTCATGAAATTTATTTACTAATCAGTGAATCAAACTCTGATTAGGAACGCGAACATCAGGAAATTCCCCTGGAAATAATCTCCTCACAGTACGCACTGATTATGTATGCACATATGAATAATACATGAATATTCTTTAGGGAATAGAGTACTTGTATTACTCCATTTCACTTGATACATTTTCATTCAATACACTGTATTGCATTGCCTAACAAACATATGCTACTTGTGCAAGATTTCAACTCATATACTGAAGCCTCGTGCAGCAGAGGGGGAATACACCCCAGCATCCGCTAACATAGTGCTGCCAGCCGGTCCCACGGTTGCGTTAAGCATTGCTCACCCAGTACTTATAACTAAAGATGGATATAAGTTAAGGATTTAATTTTATATTAAATTAACAATGTGTCACATAAATTATATAAAAAAATAACGCATTATAAGTTACTTATAAATACACTTGATGTATGTGAAATGCGTTACATAAATTGTATACAACTATAATCTTTACAAATTGTGTAAATATGCACCATTCAGGGTAAAGTTTGCGAATAGGCCATCTTTTCTTTCTTCCTTCCTTCCCCTCTTTTTTTTCCTTCTTCAGGAGGCATGAAGTTACCTTGAGGGTTTGTAGAGTAAAACTGCTAGAGTCAAATTAATGTTTGTTCATGTAAGGAGATAATCAAAAGAAGTATGAAATGAATGTTTCTGGATATAGTATCCAAACAATAATAACTCTAATAAACTTAAATGAATAAATTGTACTTACAAAGCTGTATACAATGGAGTGGTAATATATGCTACATTAATGTGTTCAAACTTTCGCTCTAACTCCATTTACTTAAACAACTCTGGGCATATTTCCGAAGCTATTTGCTTTCATCATCAGCTGTTGACCAACTACTTGAATTGGCAGTTGTGATCCCAAGATGTTGAGTTCATCCATCTATCAAGTTCGTACTAGAAGCATCAGAGACTGCCACAAAAGCAACTTGGGATCAAACTGCCAGTTCAGGTAGTTGGTCAACAGCTGATGATACAATCAAATAGCTTCTGAAACATGTCCAGTGTTGTATAAGTAAATGGAGTTAGCTTGAACAGTTTGAATACAGTAATATAGCACTAATAAATTTTGTATAAAATATAGTGAACTTTTGTAACAGTGGTGGCATATATTAACATTTTAAAAAATTGAGTTGAAATTGTAACATACACACCACTAAAATTCAATAAAATGGAAGACTAGTTTCGCAAGCCATCGCTCCTATCATCAGTTCCTGGTCGACTGATAATAGGAGCCATGGCTCCCGAAACTAGTCTTCCATTTTATTGAATTTTAGTGGTGTGTATGTTACAATTTCGACTCAATTTTTCAAAATGTTACTAATAAATTTGTTAACATCTGAAGCTTTCATGGTGATAATAACTATCATGGCTAGCCATAATTAATGATAAACTTTTCCACAGCTGTAGGTAAGTCCTAAATAAGCGCAGAGACATAATCCCACGATTCTGTAAAATTCACTTTTTATGACATCATTTGGTAATTAGCATTATTCTGCTTCAGTCTTTTAACACACAACCTTAGCAGCAACATGCATCCTGAATTCTTGTGTGCTGCTGTGATCTGCTAGCTTTGGATCTGATCTGTGCATGGAAAAAAGCAAAAGTCTGTCATGCAGGAGCTGTGTAAACTAAGTAAATTCTTCACCAAGTTGAACAACTTTAAAAATTAATGTGAAATCGAAATTAGGCCTTATTAATTAATGAAATGAAATGATTTAGAACATTAATGTATGGTATTAGGGGAACAAAATTAGAATCATTACAATCTAGAAGTATTAGAAAAGAGAAACACATTATTATTATTATTATTATTATTATTATTATTATTATTATTATTGAGATTAAACCGCAAGAATTAATGGTATACTATTAATTAAATATATGGCCACTGAGGCAAACATATACTGTGTGGTTATTTTTAAACTTTTAAATCTAAACAGGTTTATGAACTGAATCCTTGATATGCATTCTTTACATTTACTAAAATAGAGAGAAATAACAGAAAGTTCTGAGTTAAATTATATATTTAAGATGATGATGTTCATATGTTTGAATAAAACAAAAACATGTTACTCATGTTACTATTTAAAAACAATTACAGTGTACTAAGTAAATATACACTGTACAATTGAAAGTTTCATCTATTTTCATTGGCTATGAAATTTAATTTAAACATTATTATAGTAAAAAATGTAATGCAAGCATTTCTGAAGCAGAGCGCTCTTACATACAAATATAATTCTCATACACATATTAGATTATATTATACACATTAATAGGTCAGTAATAATAAAACTACTTCACTAACTGGTAAAATTATTATATATAAGATTAATATTTCACATTTGCTATCTTCCTGAAGATGCTTTTGTTAAATATAAAATATTTGCAACATTATAAATACACTATAATTGTTAATTAAAACATTCACAGTGAAGCTAATCATACATTAAGAACATTGTGTGATTGAGTGGAACACTCTTTTGCTCCACTTGTTTATATATGTAGGACTGGTTTTACCAACCCTTCATTTGCAACCTCAGCCCCTATTCGACTGGAGGATAAACTGTTATGCTGTGGGAATGTGTAATCTGCTTTGGTGGAGGTGTGACAAACTTAAAGTTTATGTCTTCATCACCAGAAGTGTCAAAGTTGATTAAACTATTTTTTGTACTTGTAAATGTAGATTTTCTCCCAAATAGCTAATTCTTTAGGTCGTTACACTGATTTTAATAAGTTTATTTTATTGAATATGTCATGGTTTTGTGTCCAGAAATGATATGCCACTGCTTATATCTCCAACTGTTTGTATCTTATGTTTCTGAAATGTTCTTTTAACTGTTTGCTATGTTTTTCTTTGTTTTACCAATGTAGATTTTTTCACATTCTGCACAACAAATGTTATAAATACCTGTTTTTTTTTTCTCTTGTGTAATACTGTCATTAACATCATTCAGGAGATTTTTAACATGAAATCTGTTTACTTGTGCTAACCTAATATTAGAAAGAATATTCTGAACTTTTTTGTAGCCCATGGATGATATGTAAATATTTTAAAAATTAGCTTATCTTTTTTTGCTGAAAGAGTCGTCGCTTTTTAAATAAGTTTTTACCTCGGAAATTCAAGAGGTGTCAGCAATGCTCATGTAGCATTGTATAGACTTCATTAAAAATAGTGTTATATTTTTCTTCTTTGCTTTCTTTTACAGTGTTAGAGGAGCATAAATATATTAAGTGGCTCTAAGAAAATGGATATTAAAGAAGAATCAATGGATGCTGTTAAATGTTCAATTGAGATGAAACAACCAGATACTCAGAAAAACTCTTATGATTCTGTTCATAGTCCTGAACTAAAGGTAAGCGGCAAAAGCAAAAGTTTTAAAAATACAGTGCATTTATAGAAAGTGCTCTTTGTATACTTTTAGTTCTAAGATTATCTTTATAAGTTTTGTACAAACTTCCTTATATATATATATATATATATATATATATATATATACTGAACCAAAGTATATAAGGTAATAAACACTTAGGTAAAAGTGATTGTACACATTATTACACCAATAAGGAGAATAAGAGCAGATATTATATTACAGTTCATAGTAAACCTAGGTGAATGTAGCAAACTTCTATATTATTAATTTTCCATGCTTTTCTTTCATTTTCCCCACTAGGGTGGCACTGTGAACTATCTTCAGTAGTTCATCGCTTATTTTTCAGCGTTTCGAACACCTGTATAATTTGACCATATAGCACTAAATCTGCTGTATATCTATTTTTCACCATTAGGATGAATCTTTGCCTCAGCTTAAGATTTTACTCAAAGTTGTGTATCCGCTTGAGTGATACAATGTTTGTTTCTGAGTTGCCAACCCAATTGTTATATAATTTTATGTTATAGGAACATGTCCTTTTTTATATATATATATATATATATATAAATAAGGCAAGCATAGGCCATTAGACCATAGTGAACTAGCAAACCACAGGGTCCTCTGGTTTCTGGGATTTATCCAAGGTTAGATCTTGTTAGTGTGTGTGCTTGCTGTATCAGTTCATTAGTGCGGTTTTTCAATCGTTGCATTGCAGGCTGCATCAGTTGTTTGTTTTCATATATCACTGTATTTCAACATGACTGTGTGCATTTTTATTTAAATAACATCTAATAGCTGGTAGCTTGCTGTATATAATTGTCCATTATTTAAATTCTTTTTATTTGCTATTTGGTAACTTGTTACTTTGATCTGGTAATAATGTTTACATATGTTATTTCAGGTAACTTTTTATGTGGTTTTTAAAATTTCCCCTTATTTGCCATTATCCCTTACATTTCCATTTGTAATATCTACTCGCTCTTAGGTCCTAACTTTGACAAACAAACAATGTGTCCTTCCGCATTTCGTGCCAAAAATACTGTTGATTGTCAGTAAAAAGTGGCAAGTATAAGCAACATAATGACAAGAGAGTACTGGTAATTTCTGAAGTTAGGTTTACTCCTTTATTGTGAGTGCTGGATACTTTTTGCAGAATTTTGAAAACACATTTAAAAGAATAATTTTTTTGCCGCTAATTAAAGGCTTCCCCTGTTTATGAGTTACATAAAATGTCAAGTGCAAACTGCTTGCCCCTTGCCTTGTTTGAACAACCTTTGAATCAGGCAAGCTGCATCTTTGGAATTTGAGCGCATCAATTTGCAACTTTAAAATTCAACTTCATTAAATCAGCAGGAATTAAATTAAAGTCACAGGTGTTGTTTTTTAGATGTTATTTATTACTGCATCCATCCACAAACTTAGATTTCTAACATGGAACCACTTTCTTTACTTGAATTGCTACTGTGTTGTACTTAACTGTACACAATAATATTAGTGATGTCACATCGCACCTGTTTTGATCAGGTTCACTCTAAGGCAAATAGATAATAGATAATAAGGCAAATAGATAATAGATAATAGTGTCGGAGATTTGAACTGATGATGAGAACAACTGTTCTCGAAACCGGTCTACAATAGTGACAAGTAAGTGAAGCATAAGAGTGTGTAGTTCGACTATATCATAAAATGATTTCAATTAGATAATAGTGTATTTCTTATGTTGGTACAACCAATAGCATAAGCACAGTATGCAGCAATTTCCTCCTTTCTTCGATTTTAGCTATAAAATTAGAATCACTATTTTTGGGAGGGTGGGTGGTATAATGCTGTTTTTATTAACTCTTTATTATTTTAGGGTTAGTTTAATACTTTAATTTCCATGATGTATCCATAAGTAAGTTTTACCCAAGTTTTTAACACTTATTTATATGCCAGTAAATCTTTGATACATCATTCTGTTGCTGGGTGGTCAATTACCTCTCCTACTGAGGCAGTTTAAGGTTGATCCCAGTGATTGACAAAGAGGTGCCTGGGCAGGTTTCCAAGTTTCCCTGGGTACATAATGTACACAAATGATTACAGCAGTTTTAAACTTATATATTTTCTCTGTAGTATAGAATATAATTATGTATCATAACTTAAATTGAAGAAAATCTATGGAAGTTACCATAAGTAATATTACAAGTATTCAATATGGGATCCATTTCTGACATGGCATACATCCAGCATGTAGTTCATTTCTTGCCAAGCTGTGTTATCATGTCTGGTGTAACTGATCCAGTTGCTGCAATAATCCTCCATCTCAAATTGGATAGGTCTGCAGATAGGGTGGCATGTATAAACAATCTTTATGTACCCCCACAAGAAAAATTCACAGGGGGACAGATCTGGGGGTCTTGGAGGCCAAAGGAAAAATGCAAAGGCATCTGGATCATGAGAACCAATCCAATGATGGGGAAATTTGGCCTTTATGTAGGGGCTTACAATTGCAGATGATATGGTCTCTGTTGGAGATGCTTTCTTAATACCTTCCACACTGTCATTTTTGGAATTCTTAGTTCTCAGTTACCTGCCCCTCAGATTTTTTAGAACTACAAACAAGTTCTTCTGATACTCTATACATTCTCATCTGACACACTTGATCGTCCGGGGCTCTTTCCTTTACAGAGACACCCCATTGTTTGGATCTAATTGTTTCACATATGAATGTTGTTACTGGAAGGAGCTTTAAGACCAAATCGTCACCTCTGGACTGGATTATGCTTTGCAATTTCCAAGACAAAAAAAGGTTTTTGCCCGCAAGTTGCCTTATTTTGTTTATTTCCTTATCATGGATACAAAACAAAATCTGCACATGTAGAATTGAATGTTCCACAATTAGTCTTCAATTTAAGTTATGATTCAAAATTATATTGTATATCACAGAGAAAACATAAAATTTAAAACCACTATAATCATTTGCTTATACCCTGTACTTCTATTTCCCCTGCCACTCATTCCATCATTTCATTACTCCAACTTCATCATTCAGCATAAGGTAGTCTGTTATATTAATATGGTAATTGCAATTTCCGATGGATATGCTACTGCTAGACACCTCTCATGAAATATTCTCCACTAATATGTCTGTCAATTATCGATGCATGCATTACATATTCACTACACCACTGCCTCCTGCCACCTGTATGTAGATTTGTGTAATGTTGTGTGTTAATATGCCTAGGGTAAGATTACTTTAGGACCGAATATTTACCCCTTAACCAAGCAAACCAATCAAAGCTCAGGCACCCCTACTATGCATACTGCCACTATTTCCATCAATGAGTTAGCCGCTGCCTTGTCTCCAAGAAGATTACAACAAGCCCACCACTCAAGATGTCCGCCACAGTTGTTAACGAAACATCTGTGAAGATAAAGGGAAAGAATCTCACTGGACCATGGCTTTATAACCCGGAAGACTCAGTTTACATAATTGATATAGGCTGTGAAAGCCTATGTTTTACAATTAATAGAGCTTAAATTAAATAAAACTGGAATGACAGCATTTCCTAACTGTTTCTGATAAAAATAGATGTTGAAATATCACCTTTGTGACTTTACCCTTTTGGTGAAACTGAGCAAGTTTAATATTCATTGCCACTCCTTAACTGTATCTTTATGATTATTATGAAATCCATCCAGAATGTAAGTTCTGAAGACATTCTTGCTGGAGATTGTCAGAATGTGACGAATGTCCAGGCAAAAAGCGGAGAGTGTTTGCAGTACCATGGAGACAGTTGATGTTACTGAATGCTTGTAAAATATGGCAGTTAGAGTGGACATTTCCAGTGAAGTTAACATAATCTAAATTTGGGATACCTCCCCGGCATTTGCCATTTATTCAAGAGATGTGGAAAACAACCGCTACTACACATTTCTAGCATCCTTTTAGAGAGTTGTCATTCACATGTATTAGTTCCAAAATTGAGTAAAAAAAAAACATGAAAGCATAGTGGCATTCTTTTTGAAATTTGAGTTTTGAGCACATTAGCATATGTGTATAAACATGCATATAGATGTAGCAAAACACTTCATTCTTTTAAGTGGTTCCATGCACATAAATGTAGCAACACACTTCATTCTTTTAAGTGGTTCCAGGCTATGCCTGATTTCTCTGAATTATAAATTGGGTTAAATTTTCTAGACAACAAAATCATTTTTGAATTGGCAGATAATCAGCTGGTTTTGCAACAAGACATGGTTATCTTTCTTAGAACTGTAGGAAATGAGTAAAGCCAAACCAAGGCAAGGATATATTTCCACTTCATATAATTGTTCTTGCTTGCATACAAATAGATCAAAGATAGATCAAAATAATAAATTACATGCCTTTAGGTGTAGTGTCAAGTTCAATTTGTTCCAAAGTTGTTACTAGCTCTTCAGATATGTAATCCTCCTTAGCTTTGCTTTATTATAGTGTTTTCCAGACTCTGTGTATTTGGACTTATTCAGGTATTTCCATAGTTAAAGAATTATACATTAATTTAATAAACATGCAGTGGCCAATCTGTTAATTGAGTTCAATTTTATTTCATCCATAGTACATGGTTTTGGATATGTCAATATAATACAGAACATATAATATTCCTTACATAATAGCTTTCTTAGGGTTATGTACAATTATTTCAGTGATGAATATCATAGTTAGATGCAATAAGATAAATAATATTTACAATGAAAGGCAGTATGTGTATAAACTAAATTAAAATATAATAAAATGCAATTTTATACATACTTTATGCATTAGTAAACAATATTTTTCTTACAAATTGTATATATTTTCTAATCATAGACATTATTAGAGCCCAAAAGTACATGCATTTGCAAATTTTCATAGGAGTTGCATATGTATTTTCATACATTATACAGAATGTTTCAGAATTTGACTGCACAAATTTAAAAGAATGCAGAGGGATCGTAGAAACAAATTTTAGATTGGAAACCTAGGGTCCATTTGAGAATTTTACACAAAATTCTCAAATGTGTAATTTATGGCTTGGATGACAGAGATACTTTGAATTAAAACAACACATGCCTCAGATTTATTTTGCAAAATGTTCACTTATGCTCCCTTTGTAGAGAAACCTTGGATTCGCAGTCAGTAGTTATTAAATATTCATTGGTATAGGCATTGCTGTTTTACTAACAATATGCTTCTGACAAAGGTATGCATGCTACTGCTAACACTGAAAAGCATTTGTTACTAGGCAAGTTAATCCAGTCAAATTGATGAATTAAAATCATAAGTATGGCTTCCTTTCGAAGGAAAGTAAAGTTGTCATAGATTTACAGCATGAAAAAAGGGGGCCTGTTAGCAAAGTTTTTCAGCTGTTTCATGCCCTGAATTGAATGGGATGCTATGACCTGAGATGTTAAAGAGCATCCATAAATAAACCAAATCAACAAATGCAAGCTAACCATATGGAAATTTTATGTTGTCTGTTTAGCTCAGTTAGCAATGTGTATGACTTCTGAGCAGATAATACGTGGTTTGAGCCACATACTTCACTTGTATTTTTTATTTTGTTACTTTAATTTTCTTACAGTTCCCGTAATTACAATTTATTTATTTTAGACCTATTGAAAACACATTTAATTGTACTACTTAATCATATTAGATACATTGGTTATGACAAAACATGAAAACATATTAATATTGAATAATGCTATTACTTTCTATTCATTTTTCACTTCCAAAATAGAAATACCAACAAACAAAGGAAAAAAAAAAACAGTCAGCTAGAAATTGCTGAATACTTAGAGCCCTAGCATCTTGCAGGATAGCCAAATTAACAACAAGAGATTTCAGCACTATATAAATAAAAGTTTTAAAAGTACTCTGCATACATCATGCAGTACTGGTGGTGATTTTTTTTAATAGTGTTTAACGCATGTTTTAATTACTGAGGCACCCCAGGCAGTGATACTGATGATACATAAAACAAAATTATATATTAGAGAAGGATTTTTTCAAAGGAAGAGTGGTCTTAATTGTGGAAGCAACAGGTTAGAGGGAGACAGCAAAGCTTTAGGAATGCTAACAAGTTTTCCTTTTCACTACTTTATATGCCTGCAGAGTGTGAGCTGTTTATCCCCCTGGACATGCACATAGAGCATTGTTGATACCATTCAGGCTGGTCCTTTACAAGTTCTATGTGCAATAAAATATGAATAATGAATATTCATTTGCAGAGCTTGTCAATATGCATTTAATGTGTGGTAAAGCTAGTGGACATGCATCCTGTAGCTGCGCATTGAACTGGGACAGATATACAGACAGATGACATTCTCATCATAGCCCCTTTCAGTCTATTCATGGGCATCTAGAGGACTGATCTCTTTTAGTTCATAGACTATATGCTAAAGCAAATCCAACCTGACACACATCATGACTCCTCCTTCAACAAGTACTCATGCAATCATATGTGCCACGGATGCAAACAGCAGTAGTGTTTGGTAAGTCCTGCAGGAGGAATGATTGCACTCATTTCACCATTTGAAGCCTCAGATCGTGGACCAGCAGACTTGGTCCCTGGTTACAGTTTTGCAACTTGGCATTCGATCATAATGGTGAAAATTCACATTGTTTTGCCTCCTTGCTGGTCACCACTGAAGCCCCTTTCACCTAAAATGGGCATATGTTCAACCACAGGAACAGCCACATATGGAATTAGGAAAATCCACATGCCCTTATCTAAATAGTTAACAAAGTTCAGTGTGAAAATTGGGCTAGCATAGGTGGTGGCCATTTATTTGGCCTGCATTTTCTTCCTCTGTGCATAAATGGGCAAGTGTACCTTCAGTTTTTTTATTAACATAATGCCTGTATTCCTGGAAGATGTCCCTCTAGAAATATTACATCAAATGTTCTGGCATGATGTGAGACTCCTCCCAATTTGATAGAAACAGCATCAATCCAATCTGACGGTTGGATTGGAAGATACAGTCTAGTAGCCAGGCCACCGTGTTCCCCTTACTACCTACATAGGGGACACATCAAGTATCTAGTATTAGAAACACCAGTTGCCTCTGACAAAGAATAGTTGGTGAGGATATTGGCTGCCAGTAATTTAATTCACAGCACTCAAGGATTTGAGTCATTTTGCACCAGTGTAATCTCTGTGGATGTTGTATGTCACCATTTTTAACAATTCCTGTAATTTACTTCAACTCATGTATACACATTCTTACACTAACTCCATTCACTTACTCTTAAGTAAGACGCGTTTCGGGAGAATCTCTCCCATCTTCAGTTGCTGACTGAACCTCTGCTATTTGAAAATATGGCTGGACAAACTGCTGTTCCTGTGGTGGCCTCTGTTGGTTGAAGTAGGAAGTCGCTGAGCTCGTCTATGGGGGGAAACTCGAAATTCATTAGGCTTTGTTTATTTTTCAATATGAAAATTCTTTCCCAAGTGGACAACTCCAAAGGGGTGTGAAGATGTTTCAACAGCTTTATTCCCGGTTTTATTTCATGATTTTTGGTCCAAAAGTGAGCTGCCACTGCTGATTTATCCACCTGTTTGAATCGAATGTTTCTAAAATGTTCTTTCCTTCGAATTTCAAGATTTCTTTTTGTTTTTCCTATGTAGCTCTGTTCACAATCTGCACATTTTATTTCATAAATTCCTGATTTTTGTTCTGGTGGTATGGGGTCTTTTAGAGTGCAACCTAACAAATTCTTGATGTTGTATCTGTTCCTTGGGGCTAAAATTATTCCATGTTCTTTGAAGATTTTTTTGAACTTGTTGTGGTAAATTGGATGGTATGTGAAACTTTTGAATTTGAATTCTTCTTTTATATTTTTCAATGTGGTAACTTCCCTTATCTCTTTTTGTCTTTTTGATTTTTTGATAATTTTTATCACCGTGTCCTTGTTGAAACCATTCTTTATAGCTGTCTGTATTATTTGTTTATATTCCATTTTGTATTCTGCTTTTGTGAGTGGAATATTCAACAATCTGTATGCCAAACTGTAAAAAATTGCATATTTATGTGGAATGGGGTTATAACTCTTATTTTTAATGTAGTTTTCTGTATGTGTTTCTTTTCTGTGAATTCCAAAATTTAAACCATCTCCATTTCTTATAATTTTTAAATCTAAAAATGGTAGCCACCCATTTCTTTCTTCTTCTATAGTAAATTGTATGGATTTATGTTGCAAATTAAGAAGTTTCAGGGCATCTGTTGACAGTTTCTTTGGTACTATTGCAAAAATGTCATCCACATACCTGTACCATGACTTGAAAATTAAAGGGAAGGCTTTTGTGATGTGTATTTATATACAAGACAAACAAGTCTAGAAGCAAATTGAACACTTGTAGGTTAGAGAAATGGCTAATACAGACACGGACAATTTCAACGTTAATCTGAACAAGTCAAAACGAGAGATTAAAACATATATAAAATTACAAATCAAGAAAAGACACATTGCCGCCAACATTAACTTCCTGAAATTATGTCTAAAAAGAAAAGTCACACCTATATTTGTGAAGAAAACCGTCAAAACCAATAATAGCATACACCAGAAGGCAGCAGAAACAAAGGTAATTAAAATTGAAAAGAACTTACAATATAAAAAACTACATGAAATAGACGTAGATATTTACGATCTATATTTAAAACTAACGAAAAAACTAGGATTTCACGTATGGGAAAATTTACAACACCACCTACAAAAAAATTTAAGTGTACAAATGAGAAACAAAAACCAAAAATTGAAAAAGAAACTCCGGAACTTAGAGAAACACCAAATAAAAACGGTCCCACCCTCACGCGCGCACACAACAGACGAAGTAGTTAATCTTTCGAGTGCCGTTTTTTCCGAAAATGAGATCAATCTCCTAAGCAAAGGCCTAAAAACTTGCATAGATTTCTCAGATAATATGGAAGATTACATAGCCGACATAGATATAGCCACCCAACAACTAAACGAAAAGGAAAAATCGTTCGTCAAAAGCAAATGCAAGAAAGTTTTAGAGAACATAAAAAACCGAAAGAAATCAATAAACTACAGAAGGACATTAAAACAACTAAAAGAAAAACCAGTAATATACATAAAAGCAGATAAAGGTAACAAAATGGCCATTTTAGACAAAAATGAATACATAAATAGGGTTGAAAATATGCTAAAAGGAAAAGATTACAAACCAATTGAAAAGAATCCTCTCAGAAAATGCAATAAAATGTTATACAAAACATTAAAAGATGTCAAAACACTATCCACTACTGTAAAACAGAATATCACACAGAGTAATCCAGTACTACCCAGGCTATATGCACTACCGAAGTTACATAAAAATGATAACAGTATGAGACCAATAATAAACAATATCAATTCACCCACATACCAGGTAGCAAAAAAATTGACCAAAATCTTCAATTCTTTTAAGAGATTCCAAAGTTTGAGCATTAAAAATTCAGTTGACCTAGTTAAAAAACTTGAAAATAGCAGAATTGCACCTGGAGATATAATGGTTTCATTTGATGTAAAAGCCTTATTCCCAAGCATACCTACAGAGAAACTCATGCTTATGCTAAAGAAATGGTTAACAACAATAAATTTAAAAACAGAAGAAATAGAAGACTTAGTAAAACTTACTAATATCTGCATTCAACAAAATTACTTCAGCTTCAACAACAAATATTACCAACAAGTTTCAGGCCTGGCTATGGGAAACCCTTTGTCACCTTTTCTAGCAGAATTATTCATGAGCTCATTTGAAATACACATCACAAAAGCCTTCCCTTTAATTTTCAAGTCATGGTACAGGTATGTGGATGACATTTTTGCAATAGTACCAAAGAAACTGTCAACAGATGCCCTGAAACTTCTTAATTTGCAACATAAATCCATACAATTTACTATAGAAGAAGAAAGAAATGGGTGGCTACCATTTTTAGATTTAAAAATTATAAGAAATGGAGATGGTTTAAATTTTGGAATTCACAGAAAAGAAACACATACAGAAAACTACATTAAAAATAAGAGTTATAACCCCATTCCACATAAATATGCAATTTTTTACAGTTTGGCATACAGATTGTTGAATATTCCACTCACAAAAGCAGAATACAAAATGGAATATAAACAAATAATACAGACAGCTATAAAGAATGGTTTCAACAAGGACACGGTGATAAAAATTATCAAAAAATCAAAAAGACAAAAAGAGATAAGGGAAGTTACCACATTGAAAAATATAAAAGAAGAATTCAAATTCAAAAGTTTCACATACCATCCAATTTACCACAACAAGTTCAAAAAAATCTTCAAAGAACATGGAATAATTTTAGCCCCAAGGAACAGATACAACATCAAGAATTTGTTAGGTTGCACTCTAAAAGACCCCATACCACCAGAACAAAAATCAGGAATTTATGAAATAAAATGTGCAGATTGTGAACAGAGCTACATAGGAAAAACAAAAAGAAATCTTGAAATTCGAAGGAAAGAACATTTTAGAAACATTCGATTCAAACAGGTGGATAAATCAGCAGTGGCAGCTCACTTTTGGACCAAAAATCATGAAATAAAACCGGGAATAAAGCTGTTGAAACATCTTCACACCCCTTTGGAGTTGTCCACTTGGGAAAGAATTTTCATATTGAAAAATAAACAAAGCCTAATGAATTTCGAGTTTCCCCCCATAGACGAGCTCAGCGACTTCCTACTTCAACCAACAGAGGCCACCACAGGAACAGCAGTTTGTCCAGCCATATTTTCAAATAGCAGAGGTTCAGTCAGCAACTGAAGATGGGAGAGATTCTCCCGAAACGCGTCTTACTTAAGAGTAAGTGAATGGAGTTAGTGTAAGAATGTGTATACATGAGTTGAAGTAGATTGCCACTCCATTGTCAACAGCTTCGTAAGTACAAGACAAATTCCTGTAATTGTTTTCTAAATAATGCTCAAACCCTGAGAACAAGATGAAGTGTACTATCATTGTTTGTAAACACAGATTTTCTTTACATTATTTTGTTTTTCATACAGTGTAAAAGTGTAAAATTCAAATGTGTTTCTATCATTTATTCATTTTTTAAAATCTCTTTCAACCTAAAAGCAAAACTTGTCTTATTGTATTATCATACCTAGTATTCCCATCTTTTTATCTTTCAGAAGAGAGTAAATTGTTTTCATTAATTGTAAGTTTCCATTTTGTTTTAATTCTCTTTTCAAACATTTGCAAGCACACTACATATGTAACAAACAGATGAAAAAGTAAGTTTATAATCTCATTGATATGGCACTATATTTCATAAAATGACTAAATTAGAATTGTAGAAGTAATTGTGAGCAAACCATAATCTGGTTTTTTGCAATAAAACAAGCAAACAAAAATTAAAAATGTAATTGTAATGCACTCATCACGATTTGAACACTTGTCATAATTTTTGTGGTTATTTCCAGGTCAAAAGGCCTAGGCACTGAGCTGCAGAGAAACAGAGATGTTAGGCTAACAGCTTGTCCACATTAATCTTAAAACTAACTGGAAGCTGAACCAATAGTGTACTACCCTATATTAGGTTTTACTTCATTGCAGGGAAATTTGAGTACAGTTCATAGGTTCCTTATCTCAAAATGATTGTTTATTACACCTCCATACCCCATTGAATTTATATGGTAGAATCCTGAAACATGTTTTATGTATGAATTATGGAATTTTCAGTAATTGGACATCATTTTATGATGCATATAGCATATTTTCGTAAATGCATCTTATTTTCAATATTTTAATGTCTATATATTTTAATGAGTTTTAAGGTTTTTTCTTTTTCATCTGGCTCATACAGTTGGCAGGACCATTACACTTTTTTTTTAATTAGTGTTTAATGGCCTCTTTACACTGAGGCACCATGGTGGACACTTAGAATACATGAGATGAAATGGTAAATTGAAAAAGGATTTGTATTTAAAGGAAGATGATGTTCCAGCTCTAAGTTTGGTGTACTTCCCCAGCAATTGTCATTTATGAGGACTGAGGAAAACCTGGAAAAAACCTCAGTCAGGTAGGATGGTCCTGGCGGGATTTGAACCTCAGACCTCCCTCTCAAAGTCTGCACCTTAATGACCTTAACCACCCATGGCAGTACCATTACATAAGGAATTAATGATACAATTGGTTATGTAGTGAAGAGTAGTGCTGATGTCATACAATGAATCCCCTGTTGCATTATTTTTACATGCATTGTGCGAAGCAAGTCTCTAGCTTACAGTATTTCTGTAAAAGTGATATGAAAGGTTCAGTGGTATAAGTTACTCAATGTGTTAAAAGTGAAACCAGTCCTTCAGATGCCAAAAGTCCTACCAAATTCAAATGGTAAATTAAGTAATTTATACAGGGAGTATTCAGGTGACTTGATATCTACAGAAAACGGTATTGTTTTATGGAGCATGTTAGAAAAACGTAGAAGGTGAGAAATGATTTCATGTTGTTCAGCACCTAAACTGGCAGAACATAAACAAAATTTAACCAGAAAACTCAAACAGTTTCTTCAAAAGCAATTAATGGTTTGTTTAGAAAGTACGGTTATTGAATTTAAACAAAATTTAACCAGAAAACTCAAACAGTTTCTTTAAAAGCAATCAATGGTTTGTTTAGAAAGTACGGTTATTGAATTTTCTCATGACTTGTGCAAAGCACTTTTAACTGGTGATGTTGCTTTGTGGAAAATAAATACTCTAAATTAAAAGCTTTTGTATCCAAATACACCCAACATGTGCCTGAAGAAAGTACATTGCATAAGACTTATGTAGAATGTTGTTACAATAACAATTTCATATATACAAAATGAATAAGCAGATCAGTTTGTGTGGTTGTCTATTGATGAAAGCACTGATTCTGCAGACTGTTTAATTGCTAATGTATTTGTTGATGCCCTAAATAAGGAACAAAAGACCTATAATTTTAATATCTATGAATTATTGACTACTAATAGTGTTAACAGTGACTCAGTGTGTGATGGACTCCTTGAAAACATTATGACCTTCTGATATTAAATATGACTGGTTACTTCTATTTGTTCCAGCTGCAGGTAGTTTTATAGTAAAATCAGAACATAACAGTGAAAGATATTCCTAGCTCAATTCATATAATATACAAATAAAATCATGTGATATATGTCATACTAAACACTTGTATTGCTCCACTTATTTACGTGATTCCATAAGTAAGTGAAGCAATACGAGTGTTTAATACAACATATATTACATGATTTTATTCATATGACTTGGCTTCACTGTGTTAGTTCCATATATTTTTTAAAATAAGTTTCTTTTTTAAAAAAAAATTTTAATTCATATAACATGTTTAGTACATGCTCTTCATTACACCACTGAGACAAATCTTCATCTGCACCAGTCTTAACTTGATGGGGAACATGGCTGGATGCAGCCTTATATTATGTACAGCATGTTTAATCAGCCAATGAGGTTGTTAATTCATTGAACTCAAATGATGCCATAGTTCAAAATAATTCTGTCAGGGAGTGAGTTAAAACGGATCTTGTTTTGCCCATTTTTCATACTTACCAATAATCATCACATCAATAGGAGCTGTAGGAACTTCCTTAAATGAATCACTTACTCTATTTGAAGAGACAATATGCAAATTAAATCTCTTTCTGGTAATATAGGACAAAAAGTGAAAGAGTAAATAAATAATATAATTTCATAAAACCCTGGCTATAAACAAATTTGCATCATTTGAGACATTCTGAATGGAAAATTGTCTGTCACACCAACAAACCCCCCCTCTCTCTCCATTTCTAAGTATAGCAGTTAACATCATATAAATAAGCTCCTATAACCTTCTATGACATAGAGAGGAATTCCTCATACAAAAGTGTTTTGCAGGATTACAGAAGATAAAGTTTTTCAGTTGAAAGGTAGTTGTGAACTGGTATTTATCAGAGATCTTTGGCAATGGGACTACTAGTGCTTAAAACTCTAAGGAAGAATATAACTTTATTAATTTTTATTACTAACTCACCATTTCTACTGTCAAGGGGAAATTGTGAGGCTAGAAAAAGTTGAGGTTTGTGACAAAATGGTAGGGAGGGATGGGCAAGAGCAGGAAAAATGATGTGGTAAAAGTTGACAAAAGAATTGTGCTGAATGTATGATAAGATAGACAAGAAGTTGCACTGTATATTAGAATGTGCAGAAACCTAAGGATGCAGAGAAGAAATGTCGAAGCAGAAGTGGGATAATTTGCCGACTGAAATTCTGGCATTAAGGATTTTTGGGATTAACAGAAAAGGATTTTTGAATCAGTTTGGAAATTATATAGGGAAAGTAAGAGAAAAATGGTGGAGGAAAGTGATCAAGGCAAAGGAAGATGATCACCTTTAGGGAAGTATTTGTGAAGTTCACTGCGATAATATGTATAGTTAAGAGTGATGTAGGATCAATATGTACAACAAACGGGATGTTGCCTGAATTGACAAGCACTTAAGGATAAAGGAAATATTGTAAAACTGTATTTATAATGTGTAGAAATAATAAATATTCATTCATATACCAAGAGACATTAATTCTTTCAATTTATTAGTGCATATTTATTGGCATATTTTGTGGTTTTTAAGAGCATATGTTAGTATGCATTTTTGTTAGATATTTAGGGCATGAATTTCCAGACCTTGGATATAATAATAAAAGGATATAATGTTCAAACTACGAATGCAAAAAACTTATCAACTGAATAATAACAGTTACTCACTAAGAATTTCTGTAATATTTCTTGAAGCTTTTGAGTTAAGCATGATTCTGATGAATTTTTGTCTAATTTAAATATTTTTATGACTTCATTACTGTTTTTCCAAAGCCATTTCACAGAATAGGAGTGAATGGAATTTTGAAAAGTATGTATATATACTTACTGTGTGTTTTATGTATTCATTTGGAAAGAGGTCTATCTAAGTCATTTTATTAATTCATCAATATGAGCATTGGAACTTAAATTATCATCTGTCCATATTCCTAGCCTTGTGGATTCAGCTAAGTTATCACATTCATGTTCAAAAAATTTTCTGAGCTATAAAATGTTGACATTGGTTTTTGGGAACCAATTATTTTAGGAGCACAGTTGTTATTTTAGATAATATTATTAATGATGATGATGATAATAATAATAATAATAATAACGCTGTAATTTACTTATATTTTTTAGATATTGGGATCTTCCCTTTCAAAATTCTTACAGTTTCTTTTCTTCCCATTCACAACTAGCACTTCATTTGTTTCTGCCTCTGCAAGAATGAAGAAAATGGAAGGAAAATTTCAGTATTTCAATCAGGCTTTAGGAAAAGCAAAAGAACAGTTGATAATATTATTATAATTAGAACATTAATAAATAAATATCTTAATAATAAAGGAAGTACATAAATTATAAACTAATGTATTCAATGTGTTGACACTAACTCCACTTAACTGACATAACACTAATATGTTTCTGAAGCATGTAGGATATATAACCATTCCGTTGTCTACAGCTTTGCAAGTATAATTTATTTAAAAGAGGTAGACTTTATTTGTTGCTTTTGGACTTAGAAAGATACAATTTCTAGGGAAGCACCTTGGATCAATGGATCAAACTGAGAAAAAAAAAGGAGTAAGAATTTTATAAAGATATAATTCAAAATATTTATGTGAATAAATATGAATTTTGTTTCTTATACATCAACATACAACATTTTTTAACAAAATGAATGCATATAAAAAAAAATAAGCATTCATTTTAAATATAACTAATACCATAAGTGCCTTTGGCAATTCCATAAGGCACTAATTTCAGTTTATTCCAATTTGATTTGCTTAGCCCCCGATTTATCAGCAGCTACCTACTGGAATAACAAGGGAACTAGAATCGGATCCAACCAAAAAACACAATACTTTAAATAACTTATACATTCAATATAATATTAAATAACATTTCATGCATTAATGAATCTTTCTCCTTTTCCAATTAAACTCATATAGCTAAATTTCTATCCTTGAGAGTTGCTCATAACTTTGAACCTTGTACACAAACAAAGAAACAAGTAAACATTAAAATCAAAGTAAACAATTTTCCTTTCTATGTTCTCCATTCATGTAAATTACTACTATTAATAAACTTTTAAATTTCCCACTTGCTGACTCTCAAAATAAATAATTTTCCTTTCCATGTTCTCAGTTCATGTGAACATAGTACTATTAATAAACTTTTAAATTTCAGACTTGCTCACTCTGACTTTATGGAGTTGCATTCCTTCCATACCCCATTACAATCAACCCCAGGTTGAATATATAATGGGGTTCTAGATTTACTTCTAAATAGTGCAATTGTCAGCTATGTTATTTCCATTTATCTTACCCACCTTCCCTAATAATTTTTGTCTCACCTTGCCTATGTATTTTCCCAGTTCCTTAATATTTTCATCTGCTTTTAAATTTAAAATTCTTCTGCCTCTTATTTCATTTGGCAAGTTTTCTTACTGTCATAATATGAGCTGTTCCCTCCAAAACTTGGTTTGCTTACATTCTAATATAAAATGCCAAGTACTCTCTGATTCTTCACACATAGGACATATCCCCTTAATATATCCATTCTTTATTCCACTTAAGTATATTACTCCTGTTCTAAATCATGTCAGTCCTTCCCTCCCTGCCTTATCACAGGTTTCAATATATCTTTCTCTTCCCCACACATTTTTTAGCTTGCTATATAATTTCAAAGATTTTTTAGCATTAAGATTTGCCCATATTTCCTGTTTTTCAATATCCTAAATTCTTATTATCTCTTTCCAAAATCCTTTTCCGAATCTTTCTCCCTCATACCATATTGATCCCTGCCCACTTCTTATAGGATATTTTGAATTTTAGATATCCAAGTTTCTCTCATCAAGCAGTGTTTGTGCTGCCAAACACTTCTTGAATATTCTCCTTCTAGCGTTCCTATTCTATACCAATATTTCAATACTCTTTCTATAACAATGCTTTTATAGCCCAATCTTTCTAGTTCCATAAGAGCAACCTTGTTCTGTGAAGATCTAGGTAAGCCTAGGACAATTCTACATAATAGTCTAATTCCATCCTTCATCTGCCCCCTTATTTCTATTCCATTCATCATTCTTCTCTCCACTATTGAACTGTATATTCTCTCTAACCATTTTACTTGCATATTTGGTATTTTATTTTAGCAGATCTGATTATACTCATGGCTATTTTTCTTCTACTACTGCTTTTCTTTTTTGATCGCTCTATTTTCTGTTACTAGACAATCTAACACCTTAGTAATCAGTTTTCTTGAGAACTTCAATTTCTGTGCCCTCCCAGCATCATTTTTCCTGTTGTTTTAGTTTGAAACTGTATTTTTATTTATCTTGAGACCCCCATTCTCTAGTAAATGTGCCTATAGCTTCTAGTGATCATTTTAATTCTACACTTGTTAAAGAACCTGTTGCCAAATCATCTGCAAAGAGCAGACCCGGTATCTCTATATTATTTATAGTTGGCAAATGTACATTACCTTTACTAATTTCTGCTAGAGCAACATTAATAAATAGATTGAAGAGAACTGGGCTTAATTTACATCCTTATCTTATACATTATTTGATATTTTATCTTTAACCCTTCATTTTTCATATTTAACATAATATTCATTTTCCTTATAAATATTCTGAAATACCTTTATAAAATCCTGGCTTACTCCTTTCTTTCTCAGTTTAATCCAAAGTGTTTCTGTGCAAATTGTGTTGAAAGCTTTTCCAAGTCCAGAGACAACAAATAAATTCTACCTAATTTGTTACTATATATTTATCAACTAATATTTTAATTATAAAAATATATTCTTTTACATTTTCTAAAGCCTGATTGAAAGACTGAAATTTTCCTTTCTTTCTCTGCCCATTCCTGTAATCTTTCTGCTAACACTCCAGTGAAGACTTTCCCAATAACGGAATGTAAACTATTCCTCTATAATTTCCTGGATTCCCAATGTTTCCTTTAGCTTTATAAATTGATGTTACAATTCACACACTCCAATTTTTTGTTTTTTGTTTTTCAAAGATTAAGTTCACTAGCCACCCGAATATATTTAATCTATCCTTAACTTAGGTATTCATTTTTTACACTAAACTCCATTTATAAGTAAATGGATTTTAGTGTAAAAAATAAATACTTAAGTTTAGGATATGTAACCACTTCATTGTCAACAGCCTCGTAAGTACAATATTTATATATTTAATCTGTTTTGGTCTTCTACTCAAGCTTTCCAACATTTCCCTGGTATTCCATCTATTCCACATGGTTTGTTAGGTTTTAACTTTTTGATTTGTTCCAATAATTCATTAAAATATTTATAAGGAAAATGAATTTTGTATTAAATATAAATGGGGAAGGGTTACAGATAAAATAGAAAACAATGTAGGTCTGCGAAAAGCATGTAAATTAAACTCTTCATCCTATTTATTGATGTTTTAGAAGAAATAATTATTTATTGGCAATTTTAAGTCCTTTAAGAATATCATGTTCAAACTATGAATGTAAAAACTTTCAACTGAATAGTAGCAATTATTTCATAAGAATTTGGTAAATAATTCTTGAAGGTGTAGGGTTAAGCTTGATTCTGATGAACCTTTTTTCAAATTGAAATAATGTTGTCACTTTATTACTGTTTTCCGAAAGCCATTCCACAGGATAGTAGGGAATGAAATTATGAAAAATATACTATCCTAAGTGTGTATATACTTACTGGGTGTTTTATGAATTAATTTGGAAACAGATCTAAGTCTTTTTATTAATTTATCAATATGAGCATTGCAACTTAGAATACCATCTCTCCATATTCCACATAGAGATACCAGGTCTGCTTTTTGCATATGATCTGGTAACAGGCTCTTTAATGAATGTAGGATTCAAATGATCATTAGGAGCTATAGGTACATTTTGTAGAGAATGGGGTTTCAAGATATAAAGTTAAATCTAAAAGTATGTTGATGAAAAAAGGTTTCAAACTAAACAAAACAGGAGAAATGTTGGGGGGAAGGTGCAAAAAATCAAAGTTATCAAGAAAATTGATTACCTGGGGGTTAGACTGTCTAGTAATGGGAAATGGAGCAATCAAAAAAAAAAGCATTAGCAGAAGGAAGAATGGTTATGAGTGTATTCAGACCTTATGTAAATAAAATTCTAAGTATACTAGATAGAGTGTCGGTTCAATGTGGGGAGTAGAAGGATGTATGGGATAGAACTTTGGGGGTCAGATGGAGGATGGAGAGTGATAAATGTGATAAATAGATTATTTTACAGAATTTTCCTATCTACATCTTTACCTAATGAGGTTGCTCTAATGGAACTAGGCTATAAAAGCAAAGTAATGGAAAGAGTACTGCAATATTGGTATAGGATAGGGAAACCTGAAGAGGGATAACTCAAGAAAGCATTAAGGAGAGAGAAACTTGGATGTATAAAATCCAAAATACTCTGCAAGAAGTTGTCATGGGATCAATATGATATGAGTGGAGAACAAATGGGTATAGGATTTTGGAAAGAAATAAAAACAAGAATTGAGGATGTTCAAAAACAGGAAATATGGGCTAGTCTTAATGTTAAAAAATGTCAAATTATATAGCACACTAAAATATGATTAGAGAAGAGAAAATACATTGATACCTGTGATAAGGCAGGAAGGGAATGACTGGCATGGTTTAGAACAGTAGTAATATATTTAAGTGAAATAAGAAATGGATATATAAGGGAGGTTTTTAGTGTGTGAAGAACCAGAGAGTACTTGGCATTGTATCTTGTAAACAAATCAAGTTTTGGAGGAAACAATTCCTTCTATGAAAGTGGGAAACTTATCAATGAAATAAGAGGCAGAAGAATTTTAAATTTAAAATGAAATAAACATAAAAAAACAACTTTGGAAATACATTGGATAGTTCAGACAAAAATGACTATGGAAGATGGGCAGGACAAATGGAAATTACAGTGTTGATAATGGCAGTATTTAGGAGTGAATATATATTAATATATATATATATATCTATCCCCGGTACATACTTAGCCTGGTGTTATACATATACATATATCCCCGGTACATACTTAGCCTGGTGTTAATTTTAAGGGGTACAGAAGGAATGCAATTCCGTATATTTAGGGTTATTAAGTGGGAATACATGTTAACTACATAATAGTTACATGTATTGAGAATATGGAAATACAAATTGTTTTACTTTGATTTTACCATGTTTACTTGTTTGCTAAAACTGCATGAAATTGGCTCTGTTTATAGTTATAAATACTTTATCTGCATTTAATTGCAAAAATGAAGAAATTCATTCATTGTTTATGCCTTTGTATCCATTCTTCTTGTAAACCATTTAAATCTTAATAAACATTGGCTACAGTTTTTTATTTTCTGTTTGGATTTCTTTTGCTATTTCAGAGTATAACTGAGAGCAAAATGGATGCAATAGTAAGAATTAAAGAAGAACCACTTATCTATGATACCTATCCAGATGAGTTGAAACCAGAAACTAAGGAGGAAGATGATTCTAATACTGATTGTGACTCTGAGTTAAAGGAAGAGGTAAATTAAAAAGTAGAATGTTTGTTTATAAATATAGCCTAAACAACTGGGCATTTTTAATATTTATAAGTAGCATTAACATATATGTATTCAAAAAAAAGAAATTGACATAACATTTTATTTGCACATATGTAAATTATATATGTATATGAGTGTAGTGTATGTGCAAGGTTCAGAATGGATCATACTATTAGCATAAATGGAGCAGTAGTAGTAAAGAAAATAAAATAGAATGTGTACTTACAAAATATATATGAATTATCATAGTTAATAAATTTAAGCAATTCTGATATAGTAGTAAGGAAATAACAGTAAACAAGAAAAGCATATATTAAGGAATGTAACATTTATTATAATAAAAATTATGTAAATGTTATTTATTGAAATGCTATAAAAATTAACATAAGAGGTCTTCACCAGTTTGACCTTGGCCATTCTTAGTAATCTCCAAGAAAACAATTAGTGTTTTAATAAACTTCTTTACTTAAAATAAATTAAACATCAATATACTTTGTGAGTCGGAATATTAGAACACACTTTCTGGTTTCACTTAAATGAGATTTTACTCGGGACATATGTTTCGTGGAAATGTTTTCCACATCATCAGCTGTTCATGACTAATGGATCATTCGTAGAAGTTGGGTAGGTAGGAATCTGGGTGGACTCTTGTGGTCTTGCAATGAACTTAAATAAAATGTTGTCTGTTTCTGGGATTTAAAAATTCATAAGGTTACACTCATGTTTTTTTATATAAATCCTTTCCCATTATTTAGTTCTTTTGGTTGTTGAGCAGTTTTCAATAACTTGATGCCTTTTGCTATTTCATGGCTTTCATTCCAGAAATGTGCTACCACAGCTGATTTATCTATTTGTTTGTAATGGATGTTTCCCCAATGTTCTTTCAACCTAATGCCTATATTTCTCTTTGTCTTTCCTACATATATCTTTTCACAATCCTTACAATTAATTTGGTAAATACCATATTTTTCCTCTTTGGGCTTTGAATCGGTTTTGTTTAATTTCAATAATTTTTTTAGACTGTATCTATTTTGAGGTGCTAAGATAATATTGTACTGCTTAAACATTTTTTTAAATTTCTTATTAGCTGATGGATGGTAAGTGAACTTAAAGTTTTGTCCTTTGTTGAATCACTCAAAGTTGTTATTTGTTTAATTCATTTTTGTTTTTGGAATCTTTTGATTTTTTGGTTAATCATCTGTTTGTTGAACCCATTAGATTTAGCTGCTTCTATTATGTGTAGATATTCATTCTTTAATTCTTCTTTGTTCAGTGGTATATTTATTAATATGTATATTATGCTGTTGAATGCTGCTTCCTTGTGTGATCTTGAATTGAAACCATGGGCTTTGATATAATTGTCTGTATGTGTGTCCTTTCTGTAGATGCCAAATTCAAGTTTATTCTTACATTTTATTATCTTCAGATGCAAAAATGGTAACATGTTGTCTACTTATGTTTCGACGTAAACATAATAGAAGGTTCTTGTAGGTTTAAAAGTTTTAGTGCATCTTCCACATACTTTTTGTTTATAATGGCGAATACATCATCTACATACTTGTGCTAAACCTTAAAAATGTGGGGAAAAGCCTTAGTGTTGTCCATCTCAACATAGCTCATAAATAAATCAACTGAATGAAAACCATGATATAGCAAAAGGCATGAAGTTATTGAAAACTGTTCAACAACCAAAAGAACTAAATAAATGGGAAAGGATTTATATAAAAAAAAACATGAGCATAGCCTTATGAATTTTGATATCCCAGAAACAGACAACACTTTATTTAAGTTCATCACAAGACCACAAGAGTCCACCCGGATTCCTACCTACCCAACTTCTATGAATGATCCATTAATCGTGAACAGCTGATGATGAGGAAAACATATCCACAAAACATATGTCCTGAGTAAAATCTTATTTAAGTGAAACCAGAAAGAGTGTTCTAATATTCAGACTCACAGAGACTATTAGTGCATGTTTCACTGTGTTTGATTCTAAATTGAATTAATATTGAAATCAGTATTCTATTCTGAAATAGTACAAAATGAAATGACATAATTAGAATATCCCCATGTAACATCCATGATGCAACACTATGTCTTCGGTTATCAGATTCTCGTATTGGAATTCCAGAAGACAGAGGTTTAGTCACCATTTCAGTTATTTTTTTCATCAGAGAGTTCCCTTTCCATTCTTTTCTTATTTATTTTCCTCAATATTGCACTTTTTCAACTGCTACTCTGTTCCAATTCTTCTTTGGTTCATCAATCACTAATTAACAAATAAACTTTACACATTCCACTCTACTTCAATTCAAAACAGCAGTTGCTAATTAATTACATATCCTTAAATCTATTATATAAGTACCCACAATTTTAAAATTAATTTAAAAAATCATCAAATACTTGTTTGTTAACTGTTCACATCATTATTATTAACTCTATATAATTAATCCCCTAAATTTCCCCTAATTACCGTAAATTCCTCATTTGAATTAGATGCTCCAAAATAGTACCTAAAATAGAACAGATCTAAATGGTTACATAAAATCACATTGCCTATTTATTTATTCATTCATTCATTCTGGGAGAGCTAAGGCGATTAGACCTTCTCTTCTACTCTATCAATCTAATAATAATTACATGAAGTTATAGAGACAATATTACAATCACATCATTGACAGTAATGACAATACTTATGCACACATAAACCAATGTAAAACATTATGGATATAAATAAATGTATGCTAAATACATTACCTGCCTAATGATCTAATCGAATATAGTTTTGTTAGTTTAATTCAATTTCTTATTTCTCTTTATTGACCATATCCATTTCATCTTACCTTCCATAGAAACTTCCCTAATTTATATAGCCGAGTTTAATCTTAAAAAAGCTTTTTTACTATAATTTTTGTATTCCTCAAAACCATTTCTTGCTTATCAAGCTTATCCTCCATTCATTCATTCATTCCTTTGCACTGAAAAATAATATGTATCTCATCTTCTTTCTTTTCGCAGATAGGGCGTAATCCTGGGATAACATCCCCCTCAAACACCTAATCGAAACCAAGCTATCTCTTCCCTTTTATTCTTCCTACAAATTATTGTATACTTTTTCTTGTCTGGTCCATTTTTAATATCCTTGTTCCATATCAATGAACTTTTCTATCTAAACTGGGAGAATAAAATTTACCTGTCCATATCTTCCGGTCTTATTCTCATTTCCCTCCAAATGCTCTTTATGAAATCAGTCATTTTTAACTCGGAAATCTGCTAGACAATTATGTAAACATTAAAAGAGGTTACAATGAGCTTGTAATATCACTCAATGTAATGGGGCAGCTGATGTATTATAAAACAGAAAACAAACATTAAATATAATTTTATTCTATGTATTAAACTGAAAGAGATAGAATCTAGCATTTCAACATCTTAAGATGTTAAATGTAATTTGGTAAACTATTTTTAGTATTAAAATGAAAAAGAGAATAATATGTTCCCTTTTAATTCCCTTATTGCTCCTTTTGGTATCTTTTCTTTTTATTGTATTGGTTGGTCCTGGTGGTGTAGTGGTAACCATACTTGCCTTCTAAACCCAATGTCTTGGGTTCAAACCCAGCCAGAATTGATGAATTTTTTCAGGTGTTAAAATCCTAAGTATGGCTACCTTCAGAAGGGAAGTAAAGCTGTGGGTCCTGTGTCGTACATTTACGGCACGAAAAAGAACCTCAAGCCTGAAAGAAGAGGTCTCTGAGCAAAATTTGTCGGCCGTTTCATGCCCTCAAATGGGATGCTGATGACCTGAGATGTTAAAGAGCATCCATAAATTTAAAAAAAAAAAATTATTGTAAATGTAACATCTCCTCTTTTTAGAATAAATATTTTTTTCTTTAATAATTCATTCCTTAATGAGGAGAATTCCAAATCGTTTTATCAAATTCATGTACTTATAACAAAGTGAATATTGCATTAGAAAGCCATTATTTTTCTATCTGGTCATTTTTGTTAAATGATAAATTTTTACTTATTAAGCATAGTTTTAAATTAGTAACATTTGTGACTTGCATGCAAGAAATGTCCTTCAGCATTTATGAAAATATGCTTTATTTAAATAAAGCTAAATTAATATTGATATAGAAAACTATGAATCAATCAGCATTATTTTAGTTTTAAGGTAAATGTTACCAACAAAGTTTTGGATTGGTTATGAGTAACCCTCTTTCACTTTTTTGGCAGATGTATGTTGTTTTGAAATTTTCCTGAGGTTTTTCCTATAATTTGTAAGACTTGACTCACATATATGGTCGACATATTTGCTATTATATCAAAACAACTGGTTAAGGATACCTTAAAATTAGTAAATTTACAGGAAAGATCAATAAATTATATATTAGAATTTAAAAAGAATTGTTGGATCTACTTATTAGTTTTGAAGATTATAATAAAAACAATAATAGGTTGGCCTTTGGAATACTTAGGAAAACTACCCAAAGTGCAATTACATAATAGTTTTATTCCAAAATAAACCAGCATGCTATCCTAAGTAACCTTACATACTGATTAATGAATGTTCCAATAAGTAGAAAAGAATACAAAGAAGAGCACGAATACATCATTCTGACAGCACCACATAATCGTTTCCATAAAAAAATTATTAGATAAAATAAAAGAAATAAAGATATCAAAGTCACAAGTTTGTTATAAATAAAAGAAGATATGAAACTCAAAAAATTAAATACCATTCTAGCATGTTCAGTAAATTTAACACAGTTTTTAAATAACAGAACATAATGTTGGTTTCCCAAGTCGTCCATAGTATTAGAAATATATTGCAAAAGACTGTAACAGTTACAAACAGAGAAATTGGTCAGAACACCGTGAAATTGATAAAAAAATAAATATATATTGAAACACTCTTGGAAACGCTCTATACACCATCATTGGATATATTCTTAAATTTTTCAAACTGCCTACAGAGTATTCTTCTTCCAGTTGGCCCTCTGCTGATGATGGGAGTGAATGTTCCCAAAACATTTTCAATTAAAAATTACCAAGCAAGTGAAGTATAAGTGTTGCCAAACCAACTGTGTATCAATATTATTTTACTAATTCACTGATAACAACTTCAAGAGTATAAGTTTATATAAAACTAAATTAATTTGTATATACTGAATTTATGTTTTGCTAGCATTGCTATGTGTTAGTTTAAATTTGTCATGTTGGAAAGTCTCTCCAGAAATCCCTAAGCAGGCATGAAATTACTTCTAGGAATCTTACTTAATTTTTCTTGTATCTGTTTTTTTTTCTCTCACCTTTGTTTGTTTGTTTGTTTCTTTCTTTCTCTTTCTCTCTTTTTCCTTTCATTCTCTTTTTTCTTTTTCCCTTCCCCCCTTTTCTACCTTCCATGGTTCAATATATTCATTTATTTCTTTGTGCTTGTTGTGCATTTTCATCTGAAGGTTTATGGTGTGTCTGAAATTTGTGTTTGTGCTCATTATGTAGGTGTGATTTTCTTTTGTTATTTCAATATTTTTCCATGTATATTAGTATAATATTAACACATTTGTACTTAAATGAAATCATTTGTCATAGGAGGAGCAAAAGGTTGATATAGATGTACTGAAGAAGATTAAAATTGAGGAATTAAATTTGCCAACCACTGATGCAGGGTAAGCCAATGCTATATCTCTTTTAAAACATCTGCGTGTTTTATCTAAATATTCAAGCTAGCCTAAAATTTGGGCCTGAGAGTGTAAAATTAAAGGAATAATACAAAATTTTGAAGTAATTAAAATAAACCTTAACCCTTTTCAGCAAACCAGTTAGTACATATATATAATTTATATTTTAATAGTGTTTATTCATTTTTACTGCTAAGGCATCAAAACAGGTGGACACTAATAATATTGTAGTCTTGCCATAAATACTGTTACAACTTTTGGAGGTGGCTGCATTCCCCTCTCTAACAGCATGCACGTTTCTGAGTTGTTGTGCTTGTGGTGAGTGATTGAAGGTTCAGCTGCATAATTGGAAAGTGTTTTCCAGATAGATTGGAGTGATTATAAAAATTGTATAGCTATGGTAGCTTTGCACCAGACAGTTAAATTTTCATAACTCTCCAGATATTGAAAAAGAAACAGTATATATACTGCACTGTCCAGCACTTCCTTGAGACTGGAACTTTGAAAGACTGCCAAGACCAAGAAGACCACATGCTGTGCACACTCCAGAATTGGTGAAAGCAGTGGCAACATGTGTGCGAAGAAATCTGACATAGTAACAATCAGTGATGGATCCTGAGCTCAAAATTTCTAAAATGTGTATGTTTCACAAGTTAGTTGAAGGGTCAGAAGCTCTTAAAATCAAAATGCTTGCTTAAGCTAGAGATGCTAATTGGAAACTTTAGCATTATACAGCAAACGATCCTCAAAAGAATTCTTTTCACTAATGAAAAAATGTTTATTTTTTTAAGAAAACTGTCAAATGATAGGGTATATACCAGATTCTCTACAGAAGCTGCTGAAGAGACTCCAAGAGTCCAGGGGGAGAGAAACAATCATCCTGCATCTGTTATGGTGTGTGGGATATGAGCTAAGAAGGTAGCATGGAGCCCATTTCTGTGAAAAAGAAGCAAAAACATCGATCAAAGTTTTTCAAGAGACATTGCTGGAGAGACTGGTCAAGAACCTGATCAACACCCTCTTCCATGGACAAAACTGGAGTTATCAACAGGAATTAGCCTATCAGATGAGGCTCGGAAAACCAGGAATGGCTTGGGGCCAAGTTTCCTGATTTTATTTTGACCTCGGATTGGCCTTCTGAAGTCCAGATATAAATCCCTGGACTATAAATAGAGATCCAAGCTTCAGGATATGGCTTGCAAGAAGAGAAGTTTGAAGCATTTGCTTCAGAAGGCAGCAGCAGATTTCCAGATGGAAGTATTACATAATTGAATAGATTAGTGGTCACAAAGACTTGAGAACTGTATATGTAGAGGTGCTCATTTTGAGTAATTGTATGTGATTCTTGTGATTTTTATTTATATCTTTCTAACTAATAACCCCCTCCCATTGGCGATTTGTCCAGATGTGTTATAATGTTGGAGGTGTAAGTGACTGTGGGTGCTCTGGTGGTCTGTTAATGAACTTTAACAAAATGTTGTCTGCCTCTGGGATATCGAAATCCATAATTCTTTATACTTTTTTTCACCCCCCATACATTGAGTGCCTTTGGGTGTCAAACTGCTTTTAACAATGTGATGTCCTGTATTTCCTGGTGTTCGTTCCAAAAATGTGCTGCATTGCTGATTTTTCTGTCTGTTTGTGTTTAATATTTCTCGAATGTTCTTTCAATCTGATATCCAAATTTCCTTTTGTCTTGCCTAGGTACACCTTATTACAGTGTCTATAATTAATCTTATATATGCCAGAATGTTCTTCGTTAGGTCTGGGATCTGTTTTATCACGATTTCAACCTTATACATCATAAGGAAGCAACCTTTAACAGTATGGTTTATAGATTGGTTAATGTACCTCTCAATAAGGAGGAGTATAAAAAAGAATCAAAATTTTTTAAAAATTGTAAATCTTTAAAAAAGTTTTCATATGGAACTAACACAGTGAAGCTCATGTGAATTGAATCTGTCGTCTTAACACTCTTCATGCTTCACTAACCTTAAAAATATATGGAACCGGTTTCAAAGATATGTTCCGTATATTTTTAAGGTTAGTGAAACATGAAGAGTGTTAAGACAACAGATTCAATTAATAAAAAAGAATACTTGCACATTATAGAAACAGCCAAATTCAATGGATTTAACAAAAAAATGATGATCAAAAAAATAAAAAGATTATAGGAAAAAAGAAAATTAAACAAATTACTATACTCGGTACTTTATCTAAAGAAAAAACTTACCATAAGTTCACTATCACCCATGCCTTAATAATAAATTTCAAAAAAGTTTTAAATGATACAACATTACCTTAGCACATCAAATAGGTACAGTAATTGATATTATTTTATCATTTAGTTGAACTACACACTCTTAATGCTTCACTTACTTGTCATAATATATAGGAACATTTCTTTCTCATCAGTCAGGCTAAAATTCAGCTGTCAAATAATTCGTTAAGTTGTGGGAATGTGTATTCTGCTCTGGTGGCTGTGTGATAAACATGTAGTTTATGTTTTCATCCCGGGCAATGTTGAAGTTCATTAGATTTTCTCCCAAGTTGCTAGTTCTCTAGGTCCTTGTGCTGATTTTTATTTAATTTTGATTTATTCACTATGTTGTGATTTTCTGTCCAAAAATGAAATGCTATTGCTGATTTCTCTATTTGCTTGTACTTTATGTTCTGAGATATTCCTTTAACCAACAGTATGCCTATGTTTCTCTTTGTTTTTGCCATGTATATTTTTTCAGAATGTGCAAAATTTATTTTGTAAATACCTGCTTTTTTCTCTTGTGGAATACTGTCATTAACATTGTCTACGAGTAGGTTTTTAACATTAAGTATGTTAACCAGTGCTAACCTGATATTAAAATCTTTAAGAATATTCTGAAATTTTTTTGTAGCTTATGGTAGATATGTTAATTTTTTAAAACTTAGCTTATCCTTTCTTGCTGAAAGTGTTATGGTTTCTTTGATACGTTTTTGTCTCTTGAATTTGGGTACCTTTTTGTGTACTAGTTTTTTATCAAAGCCATTTTTAACCTGCTGTTTCTTCTATTTGTTTGTATTTGTTAAAAATTCTTCTTTGTTAATTTGTAGGTTAACTAGCCGTTGTGTTAAATTATTGATAACTGCATATGTGTGTTCTGGGGGGTTAAAACTGTCAGCTTTGATGTGATTATCTGTGTATGTATTCTTTCTATATCCATGTCAGTCCTGGTCGTTAGTGATAATCATACTTGCCTTTTAAACCCAAGATCAAACCTGGCCAGGATCGATGGATTTTTCGGGCATAAAAATCCTAAGTATGGCTTCCTTCAGAAGGGCAGTAAAGCAGCCGGTCCTGTATCATACATTTACAGCACAAAAACGAACCTAAAGCCTGAAAGAGAGGCTCCTGAGCAAAATTTTTCAAACGTTTCATGCCCTAAATTGAATGGGACGCGATGACCTGAGCTGTTAAAGAGCATTCATAAATATACCAAATCGCTGCTATATATTCCAAATTCCCGATTTCCTTGACGTTTCATTAGTTTAATATCAAGCAATATCTGTTTCTGTTTTGTATGTAAACAATATGTTTTATCTTGTATATTCAAAAGTTTTAAGGCATCATCAATGAGTTTTTTTGTTAACTATGGGAAATATATCATCGACATATCTGTACCATAACTTAAATGTGTGTGGGAAAACTGAGTTGATGTGTGTTTCAAATCTGCTCATGAAGAGGTTAAGTAGAAATGGAGATATGGGGGCTGCCCATAGTAAGTCCTGCTTGTTGTTTATAAACTTTACCTTTGAAAGAAAAATAGGCTTGGTTTATGCAAATTTCTGAGAGTTTGATTTCAATTTCAAAGCATGAGTATAAACAATTCATGTCAGTTAATAGAAAACTTAAGGACATAAAATTATATCCCACTGACACTCTAACATCTTTCAACATAGAATCCTTGTTTCCAAGCATACCAAAGAGAAAAACTCAGAATTTATTACCATGATTAGCTTAAAACAAGTGGAATTAATGATGCACACAAAAGAATACATCAAACTCACAGAAATTTACAGAAACCAGGTCTGTTTTACTTTATTTCAAAGGAAAATTTTGTAAACAAAGAGCAGGACTTACTATGGGCAGCCCCCTTATCTGTATTTCAGCTAATCTCTTCATGAGCAGATTTGAAACAAACATCAACTCAATTTTCCCATACATATTTAAGGTATGGTACAGGTATGTCAATGATATATTTGCAATAGTTAACAAAAAACTCATTAATGCCTTAAAACTTTTGATTATACAAGATAAAAACAAATCCTTTATATATGAAGCAGAAACAAATAACATGTTTTCATTCTTGGATGATAAAATAATGAAACGTCAAGGAAGTATGGAATTTGGAGTATATAGAAAGAATACAAAAGCAGATAATCACATCAAAACTGACCATTTTAACCCCATGGCACACAAACATACAGTTATCAACAGTTTAACACGCCGGCTAGTTAACCTACAAATTAACAAAGAAGAATTTTTAATGAATACAAACAAATAGAAGAAACAGCAGGTTAAAAATGGCTTTGATTAAGAACTAGTACACAAAAAGGTACTAAAATTCAAGAGACAAAAATGTATCAAACAAACCACAACACTTTCAGCAAGAAAGGATAAGCTAAGTTTTAAAAAATTAACATATCTACCATAAGGTACAAAAAAATTTCAGAATATTCTTAAAGATTTTAATATTAGGTTAGCACTGGTTAACATACTTAATGTCAAAAACCTACTCGTAGACAATTTTAATGACAGTATTCCACAAGAGAAAAAAGCAGGTATTTACAAAATAAATTGTGCCCATTCTGAAAAAATATACTTGGCAAAAACAAAGAGAAACATAGGCATACCATTGGTTAAAGGAACATCTCAGAACATAAAGTACAAGCAAATAGAGAAATCAGCAATAGCATTTCATTTTTGGACAGAAAATCACGACATAGTGAAAAAATCAAAATTAATGAAAAATCAGTACAAGGACCTAGAGAACTAGCAACTTGGGAGGAAATCTGCAAATACAAAGACAATCTAATGAACCTCGACACTGCCAGGGATGAAAACATAAACTACAAGTTTATCACACTGCCACCAGAACAGAATGCACATTCCCACAGCTTAACAAATTACCTGACAGTTGAACTTTAGCCTGGCTGATAAGAATGAAATGTTCTCGAAACCGGTTCTATGTATTATAACAAGCTAGTGAAGCATTAAGAGTGTGTAGTTCAACTAAATCATTCAATAATATCAATTATATGTTTGGCTTTACTGTGCAAGTTCCAATTTACATTTAAATAGGTACAGTGTTGGCAAATTGTTGAAACTAAATAAAACAGGCCCAGACCTAAAGAAGGACAATCTGACACATATAAGATTAATTGTAAAGACTGTAATAAGGTGTACATAGGCAAGACAAGAAGAAAGAGCACTGGAAAAATATTAAACTCAAACAGATAGAAAAATCAGCAGTGGTAGCACATTTTTGGAACGACACTATGAAATAGAGAAGGATGTCACATTGTTATAAGCAGTTCAACACCCAAAGGAACTGAATATATAGGAAAAAAATTTTATAAAGAAGTGAATTTTGATATCCCAGAGGCAAACAACATTTTGTATAAGCTAATCAACAGACCGCCAGAGCACCCACAGTCACACCTCCTATATAGTTGTTCTATGTGACAATGTGAGCCAGGTCTCACATAGCTTGTCCCAGTTTTAATTTTAAAAGTGTTAAAGTTGGAACGTCAAGAGTGTTTTAATGTGTTAACGTGATTTTAAGTAGTTTTACTTTTAATCTGCTGAATATTTTATGATTGTTTTATTGTGTGGATTCCTACATTCATCATTAATTGTGGTAATCTGTATAATGTTTATCCACATGCTGATAGGCAATAGCTATCTGATTAAGTAGTGCAGGGGGAATAAGTGTATTAATTTAGATTACTTAAAAATTACCATAAAAATTATAAAAGGAATTATGTGTAGTACCCACTATATTAATTGGAAATGTTGCACTGACAATCTAGTACTTGCCTGCATCCCTAATTTTCTCTTAAAAGTTTCAAAATAATGCATGTGTTTCTACTTTGACATACTTAGGTCTATGGGAAATGATTAACAAAAGCGGCCCTACTTATGATCCTTTATTATACTCTGCATGTCCATAAAATTGATTCACTCTCTCCGGTAATGTGACACATCTGGCTGTGCTATTGTTATGCAAGATCATCATCTAAAAATATTCAGCTAAGAACATAGTAAACATTTAAAATTCTTGAGTAGCATTCCAAACATTGTCCAAAAGCACTGAATTTTAATAAATATTTAGAACTACAGGATTGAACAGTGGTAACATTTGAGTACAGTTGGTATTCTAAATGTGAATTATTATTTAAGTTTTTTCTTTATTTATTCTGAAATTTCTCAGATAGCCTAATATTAATAAACATTTTCATGTTCACAAAAAATTCCTCTTCTTTGTCATTATATTCTTCATATTTCAGGCAAAATAGGGAAGATCTGTCCTGTAGTTCAGAAAATTCAACCAGCACTTCTTTTATGGGAGTTACACAAGATTATAAAGAGAACACAAAGAAGCAGATGTTGCCCAATAAATTATATTGCAGCACTTACACATCCTCTTCATCTATTAAAGAACATTCATCAATTCATAATCATAAAAGAAATAAATTAATGCTTGAGGGTCAAGTAAGAAGCCAAAAGAAGGTACATAAATGTGAAGTTTGTGAAAAGAGCTTTACCTGGGCATCTAATTTAAGAAGACACCTTTTGATTCATGAGGGCAAGAAGCCACATAAATGTGAAATTTGTGGAAAGAGCTTTACTAGGGCATCTTATTTAAAGGAGCATATTCTTATTCATGATGGTAAGAAACCACATAAATGTGAACTTTGTGGGAAGAGCTTTGCTTGTGCATCTTATTTGAGACAACATCTTTTCATTCATGAGGGTAAGAAGCCACATAAATGTGAAATTTGTGGAAAGAGCTTTACATGTGCCTCTTATTTAAGGCAACATCTTTTCATTCATGATGATCAGAAGCCACATAAATGTCAAGTTTGTGAGAAGACCTTTGCTCAGGCATTTCATTTAAGGGAACATTTTTTCCTTCATGAGGGTAAGAAGCCACATAAATGTGAAGTTTGCGGTAAGACCTTTACCTGGACATCCCATTTAAGAAGACATATTTTGATTCATGAGGATAAGAAGCCACATAAATGTGAAATTTGCAACAAGAGCTTTGCCCAGGCATTTCATTTAAGAGAACACTTTTTGATTCATGAGGGTAAGAAGCCACATAAATGTGAAATTTGTGGGAAGACCTTTACTTGGATATCTCATTTAGGCAGACATGTTTTGATTCATGAAGGTAAGAAGCCACATAAATGTGAAATTTGTGGGAAAACTTTTACGTGTGCATCTTATTTAAGGCAACATCTTTTGATTCATGAGGTTATGAAACCACATAAATGTGAAATTTGTGGTAAGAGCTTTACTTGGACATCTAAGCTAAGGGTACATCTTTTGATTCATGAAGGTAAAAAGCCACATAAGTGTGGAGATTGTGGGGAGTGCTTTGCTCGAGCATCTCATTTAAAAGCACATCTTTTGATTCATAAGAACAACAAACCCAAATAATGTTACATTTTTAGGAGGAACTTTACTTTTATTATATAAAGTGAAGTTACAACTTTTATTTAATGAGGGCAATATTCCATGTAATTGTTAAGCTTAAGAGAAAGGAATTAATGAAGCATATAATCTACAATAGTATCTTTTCACTTATAACTGAAGAATCAATAAAAACTGAAACTGTGTGGAAAGAGCAGTATCTCATCTGCTCTATATTAGTGATACTACATATAAATATTAGTAGGAATGAATTTAAATGAAAGAAACAGGTTTAGAATGATTAGTTTAAGAAGTTTCATATGTTTGCATTTTGCTGAAAAGCCTTGGAAAGACTTTAGGCTGTCATACAAGTCACATATTTTGATCATAATTAAAATATACACCAGGTGACATGCATTTGATATTTCAACCACATCTTTAGTGTTATTAGAAATTGCATACCTTGATCATCAGAAAAGTTAATATCTTCTTCCCTTTGTTTATAAATATAACCCATTATTTTGAAATTTCTAATAAACCCCAATATAAATTCATATATTTCCAAGGACATCTTTGAAATCAAAAATCCACACAGAAAGAGACCTCAAATGAGAGCATACATTTTAATTATGCCACAAGTTCTTTGTGACATTATATTTAGAAATATCTAAGTCAACTTGAAGAGTGCAGGTTATACTCAACATGCAGGAGTGCATTTCATTTCCATTACCATGAAATTATTCGAAATTGAATTATTCATTATTAATTTTAATTTATGAGGCAAGAGGTATCACTAACTACATCATTCAGTCTGTTGTCCGTTAATGCATGACAATGCTTAGTATTCATGGTGAAAGTAGTCAAAATGCAAGTAAAGCATTAAGAAGTATTTGCTGTATAAACTAGTTTGAAGAAAGTTGCCATCTGTTTTGGTATTAAGAGTAATAGTGTAGACTATTTATACATTAGCAACACATAGTGAAAGAGAAGATGTATGTACTGGCCCTTTTATTATTTGGTCAAATATCAAGATTATCTCTGTGGTATATGGCCCATGACTTAAAACATTCAAGACAATGGATGTATTTTGGTGAAATTACATTTGGACATATCTTGGTTTATGGGCAGAATTAAGAATATGGCACTGATTGCCACTGCTTTCTATCCTATGCTGTTGTACATGCCTTGAAAGTTTATTTCATGTTTCTTCTGCATATTAAGGTGACACATCTGTGTTGTTGTTACATATTGTTTAATGGTCATATGCATATATATTACAAGCAATACAGTACATGCAATTAACTGGTGCACTACATAACAGTGATGTTTTAATGTCTGCATGTACTGGAGATTGTGTCAGTAGAAACACATTTTCATTCAGTTTGGTGTGGAGATCACTGGTATATCCATTGAAGAAGTGGAAACTATGGAAGCATTGATATGTGTTTGTGGAGAATAATCAGAAGCAATGATGCAGGAAGTGTAAAGCAGACTGCGGACCTCTCCAAAGAAGTTCATCTTTGAAATGTTGCTGAAGAGAGATGTTTTAATAAGCATGTGCATGAAACAAAAGAAAAAAATAATAAGCTACAAGTGTAACACATTACTTCTATGAAAAAATTGAAACCTCCTGTCAAACAGAAAATTTTCAGTTAACTAGCATCAGCAGTATGTTAGTTCATATCTGCAAATATGAGACTATATGTTCTATTTAAGTAGGAGGGATATTAGTGTTTTATAAGCGAGAACTCCCATAATGAATTTGAGACATCTGTTAAATAAGAAAAAATTGGCATATTCTGTATTGTCAGGAGGTGCATTATTATTATTATTATTATTATTATTATTATTATTATAATAATATTTTTTTAAACGTCTGTATTTACTACTGAGACACCACAGGCAGGGCGCATTATTCGTCCCATCTTCCATATAATAGTGGAAAATACCATTCAGGGTGAGTCACCTAAAATTTGAACTGCAAATATTTCTAAAATGGGAGATGCTATTGATGTACTGCTTTCACAGAATTGAAGCCTAGAGCCGGGTTCATAGTTGCAGCCCATTAACAGATATTAATAATTATTAGAATATGTATTTCTTGAATAAGGTTAAATTTTTTCAAATGGAGAAAATATAACTAGAGGAATTTAGAATGTCATTGGTGTGTTTTGCACAATTCTAAAGCAAATACTTTATGAGATATCATTACATAAACATTTTAAATATCCTCAGTTGTCAGCTTCATTTAATTACTTAGTTACTGTCTTATCATGGTCATATGCTTGTCTTATTTAGTGTGTGTGTTGCTTTTTTTCTTTCTGAATTCCAAGGAAACATGTGTTACATTTTATACTTATATGTTTTCACTGTACCATGTGTCAGCACTCTTCTCTTAAGAAGTCAAAAACTGGTCTTCACAGGTTCTGTTCAAAATGATGACCACCAGTTACAATAAAAGCTGCCAGTCTGTTATGTAAAGATTGCTGCACATGTAGCATTTCAGCAATATTTTCAGAACAGGCAGCTGTAATACACTGTCTCATTTCTTCTGGTGTAGTCTGTATGTCTTTATAGACAGTGTCTGTTCACTTTCCTCATAGAGAAATGTCTAAAGGAGTCAAATCTGTTAAATGGATAGGCCAACATATAGCCCCACTTCGTCCAATCCAACAATTTTGAAACAACAATACATCAATTGGAATATCTTTCAGCATATACATAGCAAGATAGAACGTCATTCTTTCTACATTCTGCATATCAACTTTTTCAGCATTGGTAAATATCATCTTCATCATGTCCTACTTCAAGAACTATCATAAATTACTGGTAAAAAAGTCCAATAAAATCAGTGCAAAGGAAACAAAATGTAAACAAACAAACAAACATAGTAACCTAGTAACTAAGCAGTTAAATGGGGCAGACAACTATAGATGTTTAAATGTTCATATTACTATGGCTCATAAACTACTTGCACTAGAATCCAGCAAAAAACACCATTTACATTCTAATTTCCTCTAGTTTTACTTTCTTGATGTCAATAGGCATTGTTCCATTTGAAAAAAATGTAACTTTATTCAAGAAATACATTATTTAATAAAAATTAACCTCTATTCATATTTTGCAATTATGAGCCCTTCTACAATCTTCAATTCTATGAAAGCAGCTTATCAATAGCACCTCCCATTTTGAAAATATTTGCTGTGCAAGTTTTGGATGATTCACCTAATGTAAGGAAGTATTTCATGAGCTTATCAATCAGATGGAAGACAAACTTTATATAATCTATTTTCAGCAGAATAATGCCAGTACTATACATTAAGTAAGTAAGGCAGGATTACTTTGTTCTGTGAAGATTGTGTCATTTCTGAACAAATTTGATCGCCAACCTTGCTTATGCAAGTGTGGTACTCTTAGGAATCAAATGTAGAAAAATAACCTTCTGGAGTATTTGGCCATGATTCACTTGTTGAATTTTTTCCCATTTGGCCAAGTCAACAAAATAATCAGTATATAAATCAGTTCCCTCAAGTTTGGCAAGCTGTGTTGACTTTATTATTTAGTTTTCTCTGGTTGTTTTGTTTTTCATGCATTTTCCTGTACTGTTTTTGTTTTCTTATAGTTATTAATATTACCTCATAATGTTCAAGTGTGTCTGGAAGGCCTCTTAGAAGTCAAACATGGGAAATTATATATAGCGCAATACTTTAAAAAATAGTTCAGGTATTGCTCTTCTTTTGTTATAACATGTTCACAGAAGATGATAATATTGATAATGAAATGGACAGGATTATTATCAAAGTAAGTGTGACTGGTAATGTTATCACTTCTGATGGGAATGACAACAGCTTCATTGGGTAGGAAATGGAAGCGCGAAGAGAGTAGGAACTGAGATCATGAAGGGAAGAAGCAACTTTGCAGCAAACTACAGCAAGTCTTCATTTAAGAACTTTCGAAAAATAAGACATTTTTAAAAAATTCTGTTGGAACTCACGCAGTAAGGCTTGTTAAATGTAAATTATAATCAATCTGTAATGTAACACACTCTTATGCTTCTCTTACTTTTGAATACGGTGGGACCAGTTTCGAAGAGGCATCCTCTCCGTCTTCAACCAACTTGATGACTGGAATGAGAAACTAACATCAATGAGGATCTGTGGCTGTGTCCTGGTGGTGGTTTTTTCTTTATAAACTGGAAATTGGTATTACATTTTCCTATAATGTCGATATTCATAAGATGATCCCTATGTTTATGAATGTAAATCTTCTCCCACATGTCCAATTCTGTAAGTCTGTGTGCTTCTTTAAGTAACTTTATTTCTCTTTTTATGTCGTGATTATCTTTCAAAAAATGATGTGCCCCTGCTGACCTATCAATCTATACTTAATAATGTTCCTGAAATGCTCCTTTAACTGTGTTCTTGTGTTCCTTTTAGTTTTTCCAACATATATCTTATCACATTCTTTACATGTTATTTTGTAGATGCCCGACTTTTTCTCTTGTGGAATGTTATTAAAACTGTTTCCACTAAAGCATTTTTCAGAGTGTATCTGTTAACAGGTGCCAATTTTTAATCTTTAAAAATTTTTTGGAATTTATTCATAGCTACCTGAATGGTAGGTGAATTTTTTAAAAAACTGATCTCTATTTTTCAGTCAATAGTGTGGTTATATTTTTGATCAATTTCTTCTTTAGGAATCTATTAAGTTTTTTGTTTACTAAATTTTTGTTAAAACCATTTATAATGACAATCTTCTGTATCTTCTCCAATTCTTTTTTGTACTCCTCTTTACTGATTGGTAAATTCACCAGTCTATATATTAAGCTGGTGAAAATTGAGTGCTTGTGAGCTATGGGGTTAAATCCATTTGATTTTATATAATTATCTGTCTGCTTATCCTTTCTATAGGTTCAAAATTATAAATTTCCATAATTATTATTCATTTTTATATCTAAAAACGGCAACATTCCCTTATAAATGGTTTTAACAAAAATTTAGTAAACAAAAAACTTAATAGATTCCTAAAGAAGAAATTGATCAAAAATACCACCACACTATTGACTGAAAAAGAGAGATCGGTTTTTAAAAAATTCACCTACCATTTTAAAGATTAAAAATTGGCACCTGTTAACAGATACACTCTGAAAAATGCTTTAGTGGACAACAGTTTTAATAACATTCCACAAGAGAAAAAGTTGGGCATCTACAAAATAACATGTAAAGAATATAAGATATATGTTGGAAAAACTAAAAGGAACATAAGAACACAGTTAAAGGAGCATTTCAGGAACGTTATTAAGTATAGATTGATAGGTCAGCAGTGGCACATCATTTTTTGAAAGATAATCGCGACATAAAAAGAGAAATAAAGTTACTTAAAGAAGCACACAGACTTACAGAATTGCACATGTGGGAGAAGATTTACATTCATAAACATAGGGATCATCTTATGAATATCGACATTATAGGAAAATGTAATACCAATTTCCAGTTTATAAAGAAAAAACCACCACCAGGACACAGCCACAGGTCCTCATAGATGTTAGTTTCTCATTCCAGTCGTCAAGTTGGTTGAAGACGAAGAGGATGTCTCTTCAAAACCGGTTCCACTGTATTTAAAAGTAAGTGAAGCATAAGAGTGTTGGGCGACAGAATAATTATAATTTACATACAGCATGTCTCGTCTCCAACCTTCTTTTCAGTGTGGTATAGCTATATCTATGTAATATATGTATTGTATTCTCATTAACTTTAGATTTTATATATTTTAGTTGAGCAGAACACACTAACATCATTGTATCTCAAAACACAATTTTGGACCTAGTGCTTTCTGCTAGAATGGTGACAATGTATTGAAGAGTGTTGATTTAAAGGGCTATGTAGTTTTATAAAAGATTGTTTGTAGAAAATTGTGTTTCTGTTAATAATAGGTATATTTAGCTAATTTAAGAAAGCAAAACATATTCTGCAGAAATGCAAATAATGTTTTTATTCTGTACTGTATTGAAATAAATATTAAGCAACAGGGATGTCCTTTTCATTCATCTTTTTTAATATTCCTACTTAACACAGAAACATAGTGACATTCCCTGTTCTTTTTATCTTGTTAACTTAAGAAATAACATTACAAATTTCATTATCACCAGTGTCTTGCTGTATATATAACTTGAAGCTATATTAACTGGAAAACATTTTTGAGTTAAGAATGCTACTAATGAAATGGGGAAAATGACTTAATATATATTTAATGTTATTTTACACAAGCACATGTTAGGACTAAAGCTTGGAATTAACAGATAGTAAAAATTTTAGGTCACAGCTGGGACTTGAATTGCAGATCCAGCTTACTGTGTCAAAGCTTTTCCATCTACTTCTGTCTCCTAGTCTGAACACAACTACAAATCTACCTATACATCCTGGAGACTTCTAAGGTTATTTTGTTAGAGAGACATCCTTAAGAGGCAACTTGGGAATCTTATGAGTGTTTGTAGCTAACATTTCATAGTTCACCCATTAGGGTTTATTAGACCCTTTAAGGATAAAATCTCTGTAACAAAAGAACCTTGGAAGTCTTCAGAGTACGCAGTCTCACATGCAGATTGTTTGCACTATTGGTAAACAGGACACCATAATTTAAAGACCCTTAATACACATTCTAGTGGAGACATTAAAATTTCCCTATCTGATTCTAATTCCAAATATATATATATATATATATATATATATATATATATATATATATATATATATATATATATTTTCATTGGATACTAAATGGACATAGTTTGTTGTGCATAACATTAATGTATTCATGAATTTATGCTTATATAAAATTTCCATTTGCTCATTGTACTGTAATTGCTGGTGCAGAAACAAATACTTTCAATTTTCTACTACCCTATGTTACAAATGCTTTTAAAATGAAAATAATGCATATACGCGAATAATCCTCCCATATTTTCCTCAGGATATAACAGCGAAAAGCGGGTATTATTCACATTAGGGTATCACACTTTTGACACACCAAAATCCGGAATTTTTGGCATTCTTCCGTCACAAGCGAGGACCACGTCATAGGTCGTTTGCGTAGCGTCAACTAAAATGAAAGCACGTGCTTAGAATGGATAGTGTGAAACATCTTTAGAGGTCGTTCACGGCTAAAGAAAAGCTCCACATCGTTGAAGAGGCGGAACAAATGGGCAACCCCACTGCTGGATGAGAATGTGGCGTATCTGACTAAAAAACGAGGCTCGTCTTGAGCATACGAATAATAATTGGTGCACATTTCGCGGACAAAAAGTGAAGTTCCTGGAAGTGGAAAACAGATTATGTGAGTAGTGACTGAAAGAAACGGTTTGAGTGAACTCTTAGGATGAAATGTGCCAATTGAAAGCTATAGCAAGAGAAACATAATCTGTACTAGTTTTAAGGCTGGTCGTGGATGACTCATGCGTATTTTCCAACTTAATGGCTTAAGTTTTCGTAGAAATACGAGCATCGCTCAACGTCTCCTTGCCAATTACGATGAGAAGATAGTGAATTCCCACTGATTTATCATTAAAATGCGCCAGAGAAATCAATATTTACTGTCGCAACTTGGAATTGCAGACCAAACTCCTGTGTACTTGGAAATGCCGAAAGACTACATAATAAATAAACATTTTGAATCCAACACGGTAATTTTAACTGCGACAGTGAAATACAAGAATGCACTGTGGTACTATATGTAATTAAAGAAGGAAGAAAGCTACCGCCATTTGTCATCTTCAAACGAAAAACCATTCCTAAAGCGAATGTTAAGGGAGTCATCATAAGCTCATCCTAAAGGGTAGATGGCTAATGAATTTGTATTTGAGTTTGTCAACGTAGCCCTGAAGCGCTACTCAACTTTTTAAAAAAAAAAAAAAAAAAAAAAAAAACATGCTTATTCTGAATAGTTACTGCGGTCTACCGCAGACAACTTGCAAAAAATTTTGAACGATTGAAGAGCTGACTGGCTGTGATTACTGGAGGACTTACATCCATTCCCCAAGTACAGATCCTTGAAGATTACGGCGACGACTCTCCTTGCAGTGATGATGAATAGTAAGACAGCGCGTAATTATGAAAGTAACGATATTTTATTGTACTTATGCTAAATAGAGCAAAAATGTTTAACATCCTGACTCAGGTGTTAAAATTTCTTTTTGCAGAGTACTGGAATGGTTCCGCAATCGCGACATGATTAAAGTTATACTTTTTTGTAGTGTTTAATGTTTTCAATATGAATATTTAATATAGCTGTAGAAATAACTGTTTTTAAAATCAGGGTGCGGGGATTATTAGCATATATGCCGTAATATTTTTTACTTTATCTGAGACAAAAAAATAAAAGCTCATTTTATTACGAGTTCTCTGCTACATTGCATTGGATTTTATTTGACATGATATGATGCAAAATGACCAAATTATCTAAAGTTTCTAAAATATAAAGATGGAAGGTCCTTGTGTCTTTAATGCTAATAAGAGTATTTCATATGCTTAAAATGTTCAATCTTATGCAGGAATTAAACTATTTGCTGCTAATCTCTTAGACTTTGTAGCTGCCATAATAAAGAGCCATGCGTTGAGTGTTCTCCCAGTGTACAAGAAACATTTAAATATAACACAGTGTTAACATAGAACACGAGATTAATCTACTTAAAGGCCGTATTCAAAGTTATAGAATTTGCAAAAATGTCAGTTTTAGAGAACAAAATAAAATGTTTACTGCAAATTATAAAAACGTGAATTTTATTAAGAGTTATACTTACTTAAAATTTACAGGAATCTAGAGTCCATCCCTTATTTCGGGGATCAGTAGAAAAGAAAACGTAAAGGATATATCGGAAACGCTTATATCAATGGAAAGGGTATCTCTCAAAGTTCCTAATATGCGCCATGGCGTAGTTGTGGAGTTAGCCGTTGGAGGTAATTCATAGCGAAAACAGCTTTCACTGGTTTACATAAAGCTTTCTGCATTTGCTGAATGTAAGTCCCTTTTGAGGATACGACGATTTCATACGAAACATCAAGAAGAACCACCTACAGCCAAAACAATTTTGCGTAGTTCAAAAAAGTGAAGCGACTGCCTGTCTCTGTGATGGAAAACTCAGTGTCGGTTAAAACCGTTGAACGTGTGCGAGAAGCATTTGTTGGGAACCCTAAAAATCTGGCATATTTTACCTCAACGATTTAAAGTGAAACCATATCGGATACAGCTGTTGACTTCACTAATCATTTCGCAGAGAAACAAAGCCTGTTTCTACAATATAGTTAACTGTAAATACTACACAGGAATCGCCTGCCTTGTTTGGCATGCGTATGACCCTATGAGTACCAGATTTCAGAACATCCAAGAAATTGTATATATGCTTGAAACAAAATGTAGTGCTAATCATTATGTCATTTTATGGCCGATTTCCATAATGACTGACAAGAGAAAGAATTTATAGTATTCTCCTTGCTCAGTTAACAAATATTGGCGTTAGCAATTGTAGTTGTATAAAATTTAGACGAAGGGAATATCCAAACTAACAGTTCATATTATCCCATTAACAAAGCACTACAAAGTATAATGAAAGTTACCCACCAACATAAATTATAAATGATGTAAAACTAAATCATACAATGCAGATCAAAAATAGTTTTGCAATGGATCCTGAGTCATGTGTGAATTAAAGAGAAATGAGTCTGTCAATGCCTTGGGGGGGGGGGGGGGTTAAATTCATCTTTTGAACTAGAACTTCCTTCTATATTGAAATAATATTAATAACTGATTAAGAACAACAAAATATTAAACAAAAACTTAAAGGAAAAGCATATGAAGGTCTAAATACTTTCAACATCTTTAATTGAAACCAATAAAAATTGCAGTTGCCAAGCTCCGCTTATTTTTGGGCATGATTTGCCTGTCAACACATCTGTTAAGGATGAAATTAGTAACGCACACCCATGGCATGTCCGTTGTGTAATGACGTAAATATTGTCCTAAGCAAAGAACTGAAATGCAGCCAACTTGAAACCATCCAACAAATGAAAAATAAATTGGAAGCTTTTTGGGAAGCTAGGGTGTGGAGGGTAGAGTGGGTGGAGGATAAATATCAGCATCCCGAGTGGGCACCATTAGCCAACCAACATTTCACATAAAGATAAATTGGCTCTTAAAGATTAGTGTTTGTTTTAGTGGTTATTGTGTTATCTAGCGAGTTTCAAGCACTGACATAGTGTGAATGTATATTTATATGTTGGCGATTCTGTTTGTATCATTTGCTGGAATATAAACAAAACACCGTTTAAAATGCTAAAAAAAAGGTTAGAGTGTTTAATTTCACGCGAGCTTTGTGTAACAACATTCTTAATCTACGCCAATTGTGAGACGGTCTTTCATGTATGCACTCTGCAAAAGCCTTGCAATGCATTGGAATGCGGCAAATCATTGGGGAAACTAAATTGCTCAAAAAAAGAAAATACAGACTGCACGCCAAATTATCTGTGACATACCCGAAGAACCAGAGTGGTAATATTGAGTGATGTTTGGCTCTGCCATATTGGTATACATGCTCACACATGTGAATGTAAATAGCGTAAATAAGCCCAAACTAGTAATCTGTGGCGTAAACGCGTTCAAGTTATTTTGCTTACTGTTTTTTTTTAATGAAGTTCATTTAGCTGGATCTTATGTGTTTTTAGAAAGTAGATGAAAATTAAAACGCTTATTATAATCAAATAACGAGACATTGTTCTTTTTCATTGTCAATTTTAAAATAATATATGGAATTAGGGAAACTCAGTATTGAGAAAAAAAGAGGATTTAAAACAGTAAGTTTCATTTGTTTTGCAATGGCGAATGGAATTTTTGAAACCGTCGCAAGGTACATTTAAGTCTTAAGGTCCCTTGTTTTCATATGGGCTCCTGTGTCTCCAGAGAAAAATGAAACTTCAATCACCGAATTATTAATGCTCGGTAGTATTATTAGGGCTTTACTGTGATTTATCCAAAGTGTATACTACTGCAAAAATTATACTTTTATAGCCTAGACAAACTTTCACTTGTTAACAGTATGAAGTGCATTAGATTGTTGTGCAGGTGAAATAGTGCAAAAAAACTAGCTATGTCTGATATCTCTCAAGTATAGCTAGACAATTTGTTATATCCAACTTAACAAACACCTAATGTAAGCAGACACTTGTTATAATAGGGATTCTTATATAACTTAAACCTAACCTAGGGGTTAAATTTTACGATTGTGCATGTATGCAAACTCTGAACAATCTTAACCCGTAGATTAATTAACAAGTTTTGTTCATAGGCCCAACTTAGGGGCTTAGGTTTAATTGAGCCAGTTTCATTCGCAGAACTTGCTTAAATAGGTTGACACAAAGGAATGCACTTGTTCCTCCCTATTACACATGTAACTGTTAACAACTTTGAAATATAGTGAAAGAATATAAGAAAGTAATATACAGTTGCCCTGGTGGGCTATAATGAAATACATACAATAACACATTTTGCCAAAAATGAAATTTACATTAGTGTATGAGAAACAAACATTTGCAATATGTAGTAGCAGTTTATATGGGAAGAGTACCCTGGACTTATACTGCATTATATAAACTGATATTAGAAATAGTCCTGTATTTTCTTCTTCATTTTCTTTTGCAGCATTAGAGGAGCATAAGTATTTGAAATGACTAAGAAAATGGATATTAAACTGGAAATTAAAGAAGAACCAATGAACTCTGCTATATGTTCAATTGAGCTAAAACAACCAGAATATTCTTATGTCTCTGCTCATGACCCTGAGTCAAAGGTAAGCAGCACAAAGAAAAGTTAAAACATCACATAGACGTTCATAATAAGTACCCTTTGTATACTTTTAGCACTTTTTTTTATTTGTTTATTTAAGGATGCTCTTTAATATCACATGTCATCAGCATCCCATTCTATTCAGGGCGTGAAACAGCCGACAAATTTTGCACAGAGGCCTTTTCTTTCACGCTTGAGGTTCTTTATCAAGCCGTAAATGTATGACACCAGACCCATGGCTAAACGCCTGTTCTTACTACTGAGGCACCACAGGCGGTGGGCACTGATGATACATGAAATGAAATGATATATTGGGAAAGGATATTTTTTTTAAGGAAAGAAGCATTCCAGGCCTAAATTTAGGGTACCTCCATGGCATTTGCTAGTTATGAGGACTGAGGAAAACCTGGAAAAAACCTATCAGAAAGGCCGGTCCTGGTGAGATTCAAACCCCAGACTTCTCTGTCACAAATGCACACCTTAATGACCTTGGCCACCCGTGGCAATCCGCGAGTCTGATGCTTTATTGTGTTGCTTATATGTAGGACATTTCATTGGTAATATTTGCCGTATTATTTATTAATGCTAAATAATTCTGTTCTAAACTGCTTTCCTCTTTTCCCAAAATTTTAGCTATAGTATCATTCTGTTAATCACAATCCATATGTAAATTATTCTTGGATACTGTCCAATGGTTTAAGACACCCATCAAACAGTAAGAAAGTAACTGATTATGAAAATATATATCCTTGAAATATGTAAAATGAAATATAAGTTACTGAAACTGCAAGAGTGTTTAATATGACTCATCATCACAATACGTTAATAATTATGTGATTTGCTTTACTGTAATATTTTAAATTGTTTAGTTTAATTTAGTTCCTGGAGCATTTAGTGAGTTTAAGAAGCAGTCACAGAGACATACGAACATAGAATTTGTCTTGTGTTAAAATTATTGTGTGATTGAGTCAAACTAACTCTCTTTTGCTCCATTTGTTTAAATATGTAGGACCAATTTCACAAACCCTTCATTCGCATTGTTAGTCCATCTGAATGGGCTGATGATGCAAACGATGGGTTCGCGAAACCAGTCCTACAGATTTAAATAAGTAAGTGGACCAGAAGAGAGTTAGTTTGACTCAATCACACAATGACCTTAATGTATAAATAGCACACAAAGTACATTTACAAAAATATCGTATACATCCAATAATTAATTACATTAAAAATGAAAAAGCAACACCTAGAATAACTGAATCAAAACAATAAAAACCAGAGAGGCTGAAACGGACAAGTCACTCCATCATAATCAATCAAATTTTGCTATATACATATGTTTACATATGCATTGATATACAATTATTGCAGTGTCTTTAACTCAGTATAAAATATTGTCACTCATATATTCCTTTACAAAACAATAGGTCTTTTTATACAGTTATTTTCTAAAAGCAGATTTAAAGGAATTATCATTGTTTATTAAGGCTTTAAGTTAGAGGGAAGAACATTTTGTACTAAAGCATTTATAATAAACTCCTTTTTGATGGCAGGAAAGTGTTCAAGTCTGTCTATATGGATTTGCTTTTTGCCTAGTAATCTTGTCATGTATATTTGGATGTAGTACACATTTTTCTTTATTTCTTATATAAAGATTTATGAGGAATAATATATATTCAGATGAAAGAGTTAAAATTTCAATTGACAAAATAGGTTTCTGCATGAATATCTGCTATGTGTATCAGCGATTATTCTAATGGCTCTTTTCTATAATAGGAAGACATGCTCAGATTTGACTCAGTTTTGCCAAAATATAAGACCATGTATAATTATTGAGTTGAAATAAGCATAATTAACTAGTTCAAGTCTTAATTCACTCCAACATTACAAATGCATGTATTGCATATAATGCACTGCTAAGTTTTGGTATGATAAGATCCATGTGATCTTTCCAATTCTGAGAGTTATCAGTTATTAAACCAAGGAATTTAATATATATATATGGTTTGTAGAGGTATACTGTTATAATATCCTATCTGTAATAGTGGAGATCTGAAAGCAATTAATTTCATAACATTTGTTTTATCTAGATTTAGAGACATTTTGTTTGCTTTGAACCATATACAGAAAGAACTCAGAAATAGATTTAATTTAATGGTACTATCATTAAGGCTATTTCCATTTATCAATATGCTTGTGTCATCTGCAAATAAAACAGTATTTCCTTTGGATAAATAAGGAGAAATCATTTATATATATCAGAAAACAAAGAGGGGCCCAGAACAGATCCTTGAGGCACTCCATGGTTAATTTTTTTTTTGAATAGGGTTTAACACCCATTTTTACTACTGAGGCACCACAGGCATTGTACACTGATGATAAATGAAATGATATATTGTGAAAGGATTTGTTTTTAAGGAAGGAAATGTTCCAGGCCTAAGTTTAAGGTACCTCCCTAGCATTTGCCATTTATGAGACCTGAGGAAAACCCAGAAAAAACCTCAGTCAGGGAGGATGGTCCTGGCAGAATTCCAACCCCAGATCTGCAGCTCACGAGTTCGCACGTTAATAACCTTGGCCACCCACGGCAGTCCCATGATTAATCATTTCCCACTCTGATCCATTGTTTTTATTTTTAAAGGGACAGTTTATTAGTAATTCTGGTTTCCTTTTGTCAAAATAGGATATAAATCATTTTAATACTGGATTTTTATTCTGTAAAAAGCTAATTTATCTATCAGAATTCCATGATTTACACAATCAAAAGCCTTTGCTAAATCACAAAATATTTCTCCTACATGTACTATTTTATACACATAAAATTTCATTAGTGAGTTTATAGATGACTTTTTTTATTGAAATTTCTTTTGTAAAGCGAAACTGATCACTAATTAGAATATTGTTACTTTCAAGGTAATGGTAAAGCCTGTAGTACACTACTTTCTCAAATGCCTTAGAAAATGTAAGTAAAGCAATAGGTCTACAATTAGAGACATTTATTTTTTCTTTCCTTTTGAACAGAGGCTTCAGCATTGAATATTACCATTTCAGGAAATATACCCAAAGTTAAAGATTCATTAGACAAATGACTAAGCTGGGTACTAATTTCTTTTGCACAGGCTTTTATGGCTTTGCTGTTCATCTCATCATAGCCAGAAGAGTTTTTTTGATTTTAGTTTTCTGATGATATTACTAATTTATAATGGATTAGTAGTACTTGGTTTGAATTCATTATTTTGATTAGAAATTGATGATTGTAAAATCATTAATGTGTCTCTTTTATCATCAGCATATAAATTTAAATTTTTTATACATTAAGAAACTAATCAATGACATATTGGCTACATCTGCAGGGTGTTGTATCTCTTGATTGTTAATGTTTAAGATTATACTGTGTTAATAATCGTACATATGTTGCAGGAAAAATATCATAAATTTCCTGAAGTTGCAATTAACAAATAAGTGAAAAAAAAATCTAGCACTGTATACAGGCAAAGGATTGTTATCAGAGGAAAATCTGGCAATTGTTTTTTATTTAGGGAAATAACCTTGATAGTCTTCAACATAATTAGTGTAGCAAATGGAGGCATCTGTTGGCAGTGTACATAAAGAGATTAAGCTGCTTAATCTTTATTCATATATAATGGCTGCTCTACTTGAAATAAAACTTGTGGACTGTGGCAAAAGGGTGAGGTTTTGTAATTGGTTTATAGAATGTAATCTCTTTTTTATGAATAATGTTTATTTCAGTCTTATAGGATATTCAAACTGATAGAATAACATAGTTTGATATGACGATAATCCTGGTTGAATAATCAAATATCTCCTTTATAACCAAAAGTTGAGTATGTGGTTTGTAATTGTGAGTTTCATCATTGGTCTCATATTTTAAGAATTGTTCATTGGTACATAAACAAGATGCTGAAATAATCCACTGCAAAATTAATTACCATAAAGATCTATGAAACAAAAATTTACATACAAATTAAAGTTAAGGCAAATAATTAATAAGCAAGAATAAAACTTGGTTTTACTAATATGACATCTGCTGAAGAAATGTATTAATATTTTATGCAAGATAATGTAAATTTAATTACAGCAAACTATCTGATCATTGCATAGTGTGTGCGAATAGAAATAGGAGCATTAGAATTATTAGTTCTGGTTTTTTGTCTGTTATATCCCTAAATCAATTGATTACAAAATTTTAAAGTGTTCCTTATAAAATAAAATGGAACTATTCTAACAATTTATTCACTGTTCAAAACCTGTATTAATAACCTGTTGAAACAACATTGTTCATTTGCTTGTTATTTTCAAAATAGCCATCCAAGCTCCTTTTTCACTTCTGGGATGATGTGAGAACAATCACTGACATACAACCTCAGTGCCGAATTCGTTAGTGACTTCTGGAGTTATGCAGGCTGAATGAATGAGTACATTGTCCATGTGAGATCCATTCAACACTGGTAATTTTTGGTCAATTCTTAGTGATTTTCCCTTTCAGTGGCCCTTTAAATACATCACAATAATAATATTGCATAATGTTGGCAGTCTCTGCAATTGTTCACAATGGTCTTGCGACATAATAGCATTAATTGTGTTCACATTGACTTCCATTTTTACAGTTATGGATCATCCAGGTTGCGAAGAATCTTCAAATCTTCATGACCCACTTAAATGGCTTATGCCAGTTGAAGTTTTGTCTTGCCTGATGCATGCAATGTATAAAATTGCTGCACCATTTCCAAGGTCTTAGTTGGACTTTTCTGTCGTAAAATACTAAACTTAAAGAAGTTTCATATTTTATTTTTTACACATTTCTGATCTTCAGATTCATGCTGGGAATGGTAAACATTATTTCATGCATTAAACTTCTGTCTCTCAATTGAATAGTGCTGCATAAATGGCACTTGCAAACAAATGGCTGTTGTCTTAAAATCAAAATATCTGCACAACAGTTAACATTGCAAAAAAAATGAAACACTAAAATGTGAAACATAAGGTGTAAGGTGTAGAACATGCATAAGAAACAATGCAAGCTATGTAAACCTAGCTTACTGTGCCAATTATTTTTGATAGCATGATTTATTTAATTTAGTACTGTACTTTCAAATGATGCCAGGGTCAAGTTATCCTTTTTCCTTTACACTGCCACAACACTGCAGGATTTTACTGTGCATGTCTGCATTGTGCCATTCTTGGCGAGCCATGAAAGAAAGCCTGGTGATCTGTAGAGTTTTAGGGTGTAAGACTGGAGGGTGATATCTCTGATAACATAATTTGTTCAAAAATGTATGTCTTCTTCCAAACTTGCTATTTATTTGGTTTATTTACAAATGGTAGTTAACATTGCAGGTCATCGGTTGATAAATTTTGCTCCAAGGCCTATTCTTTAAGGCTTGAGGTTCTTTTATATGCTTTAAATCAGTTACACAGGACCCAAGGTTGTACTTTCCTTCTGAAGGAAACCATACTTAGCTTTTTATGCCCAAAAAAATCCATTAACCCTGATCAAAATTTTGAGCACGTGATCTTGGATTTACATTTTAAGTCCAAACATGCAATGGTGAACGAATTTTCATTGAATTAATTTTCTTCCTCTGCTTCATTTTCAATTTTAGACTTAATAGCTGGTTAACAGTTCCCTCAAGTCTTCCTAGATTTTGTTTACTTCTTGGTTTATATTTCATTATTTTACAGAAAGTCTTGTGACAATCTTCCTTTTTTGTTTTTTTATTTATTCATTTTAATTTCTGTAGTAAGCTGAAGTTATGTTCTTGGCTGTTGTTGGCATTTTTATTCTGCCAACTATTTTGCAACCTGTAGTTTTTTCGAGAATTTAATATGTATATGTTCTGACGAAATCTACATTTTGGACTTAGACTGATTCTTTTAGAATTGGCTAAACTAATTACAGGATCCATAGATTGAAGTAGTGTATAATATATCTGACAGGGTTTTTCTCTTATTCTTAACTAAAATCCATTGAGTCTTTGACATAACTACAGATACTGTCTTATAAACTAGAGATGCTAATTGGAACTTGTAAAGTCAAACTAAGTATATAATTAAGATCATTATATGATTGAGTTGAATTACACACTATTATTGGCTGCACTTGTTTGTATATACAGCATGTTTCAAGATCCCTTGCTCGCATTCTCAGATACCTGTTGACTGCTTTGGGAATGTGTATTCTGTCCTGGAGGAGGTATGATGAAAATGAATGGTGTTTAACGCCCGTTTTTACTACAGAGGCACCACAGGCGATGAACACTGATGATACATGAGATGAAATGATACATTGCCAAAGGATTTATTTTTTTAAGGAAGGGAAACGTTCCAGGCCTAAGTTTATGGTACCTCCCCAGCATTTGCTATTTATGAGCACTGAGGAAAATCTGGGAAAAGCCTCACTCAGGGAAGATGGTCATGGTAGGAATCAAACTCCAGACCTCCAGCTCACATGTTTGGGCCTTAACGACCTTGGCCACCCATGGCGGTTAGAGGTGTGATGAACTTAAAGTTTATGTTTTCATCACTTGAAAAGTCAAAGTTCATTAATTTCTCTTTGTATTTGTAAATGTAGTTTTTTTCCCATGTTGCTAATTCTGTAGGTTCTTGTACTGATTTTAATAATTTTGCTTTATTCATTATGGCATGTTTTTCTGTCCAGAAATGACATACTACTGCTGATTTCTGTATTTGTTTATATTTAATGTTCCTAAAATGTTCTTTGAACTGGGTGCTTGTGTTTCTCTTTTGTTTTTTCATTAAAACTTTTGCATCCTGGCAACTTATTTAGTAAATACTCGCTTTTTTCTCCTGTGGAATGCTGTCATTAACATTTTCTTTGAGGAAATTTTTAACATTAAATCTATTTACAGATGCCAACCTAATTTAAAATCTTTTAGAATATTTTGAAATTTTTTCGTAGCCCATGAATAATATGTGATTTTTTAAAATGATCTCTTTTCTTTCTGAAAGTGATATGATTTCTTTAACAAGTTTCTGCCTGTTGAATTTCTGTTCCTTTTCATGAAGTAGTTCGTTTCCAAAACAACTTTTAATCACTGTTCTTTCTATTTGGTCTTGAACGTATTGACTATGTATAATTCTGTAAAGCTAATAATTTCAGAAGCATCATTCACATTATTTTAGAAATAGGGTAATATTCTCTTTCAAAATTCATCTTTTTCTTCTCATCCCTTTCACAACTAGCACTTGGTTTGGTTTACTTAAGTAGGCTATATTCTAAAATTTGATAAACATTTTACTATAGTAAATTATGATAAATTTTTTAAAAATGTCTAATTTTTCGAAAGTTGTTAAATGAACTTGGCTATAGGTTTGTATTTTCTGTTTGCATTTATTTTACAGTTTCAGATGATAATAAGTGAAAGCAAAATGGATGCCAAAGTAGAAATTAAAGAAGAACCAATGAATTGTGATACGTATTCAATTAACTTGAAATCAGAAATGAAGGAGGAAGATTCCAGTGATGGTTATCATGATACCATGTTAAAATATGAGGTAAATTTAAAGAATTCATTGTTGAAACAATATATGGGATGAGGACATAGCTTTCTGATGTTATATTCATTAGTCCCACTTTGGTAAGCCAAATTTGGAACATTATGGGGAGTGTTTCATCATTTTTAATAAATGCTCCACTTTGGTGATGAGACTGTTGTGTATGGGGCCGATGTTGATTGAGTAAGCAGCCTTGCAATGTAGATTCCATGTAGCAGTATGTTACTGCATTAATGAATTTTCTTTACTGTTCCTGTCCCATTTAGAAGCAAAGGTCTCAGGGTATTTGGCTGTTTTATTGATACTGAGTCAATGGGGTTTGTGCAAAGTAGATTCTATGTAGCAGTACATTGCCTCATTAATGAACTTTCTTTAATATTCCTCTCCTATTTAGAAACAAAGGTCTCAGGGTGTTTGGCTGTTTTATTGATACTGAGTCAAGAGTTTGTGCAATGTAGATTCAATGTAGCAGTATGTTGCCTCATTAATGAACTTTCTTTACTATTCCTGTCCTATTTAGAAGCAAAGGTCTCAGAGTATTTGGCTGTTTTATTGATACTGAGTCAGTGGGTTGGGAAGAGGTATTGCTGATGCAAATAAATATGCATCAGGAAGTAAGTTCAAATAATGATTTATTGAATAAATCACATCAAAGTGCCTAAGTACTTTGCTGTTTTTTCATATGAATGCTGGATGCCGTTAAACCAAAATGATGAATGAATCCCAATGACAAAATGAAAGTATGTCTTAATGCAGAGTAATGACTGAGAACATAGGTCCTAGTGGTCTAGTGGTAACCATACTTGCCTTCTAAACTGAATGTCGCAGGTTCAAATCCAGCCAGAATCGATGAATTTTTTCGGGCGTAAAAATCCTAAGTATGGCTACCTTCGGAAGGAAAGTAAAGCTGTGGGTCCAGTGTTGTACATTTATGGCAGGAAAAAGAACCTGAAGCCTGAAAAAAGAGGCCCCTGAGCAAAATTTGTCTGCCATTTCATGCCCTGAATTGAATGGGATGCTGATGACCTGAAATGTTAAAAAGCGTCCATAAATAAACCAAATCAACCACAACATGACTGAGAACTGGATAAATGTATATCTGAATGCCAAATGACCAAGACTGAATATGTATTTGTGTCCAGTGACTAGAGAGTGTGTGAGAATGACCAAGACTGAATGTGTCCCCTGGCCTCTAAGTCTGCCTATTTATACAAAATTCAAATCTGTATCATTGGTATATAAGTCCCGCAAAATTTACAAAATCATCACATCTAAATTTGTAACTTTAAATTCTGCTCTATCACTGGCTGAACTTGAGTTTGCCTGGGCTGGCCTGATTCGTTCTTTACTTACTCTTTAAAAACCTCTTTTCTAATGTGAGGATTTAAAAGTCTAGGCAGTTGAGGTAGTTCACCTCTAGTGGGACTTTTAACTTCCACATGCTTGCATAACTTTTGGAAAACAGTAACTTCTTCTTACACAGTTCTTTTAAAGAGTCAAACTAAAGGATTTCAACCTTGATTTACAAAAATACCTGGCTTTTACCAGCCTTAGTGGTTGTGCAACCAGTTCTATATATTATAAACAAGTGAGTGGAGCAAAAGAGTGTTAGTTCGGTTCAAACATACAAGGATTCCAATATATGAATAGTTTCACTGTGCAATGTTTTAATTAACATTTTTAGTAACAAGGTAATATGCTTGCATTCATAACAGAATGGTACACTTTTCAACACTCAGTGGCCTATCAGAAGTGAGTGGTGTCTCCTCTGACTTGTATCACAGCTTGCAGCCTTATGAACATGCTGCATATGAAGGTCCTTAGGTTTGCTTGTAGTATGTCATCCCATTACTCAGGCAAAGCATCCCAAAGTTCATTGAGACTCTCGGTGGCTCTCCATCATATCCCAAATATGCTCAATGTGGTGAGTTCTTGCTGGCAGAGACAGCACCTGAATCCCCACCTCTTGCAAGTACTGTGTCACAATGTGGGCCGAATTGTTATACATGAAACAGGAACCATTGCCAACATATGGAGCATAAGGGAAGGGATCATGTGCTCCTGAAGTTTCCTCAATATGCCGGCTTGCAGGCCCTGCTCTCCAAAAACCAACTCTCTCTTGATTTCCACACTGATATAACCCTGCACTATGATGAAAGCTTCCCTGAAAGTTATCTTTGACGAGAAGATGCAAGGGGCATACCTTTTTCCAGTGCTCCATATTCTTTCCCTGCCATCAGGCGATCTTAGTCATCATGAACAGGACAGCTGTCCATTGATCCTTCGTCCACTCAAGATGCTGATGAATAAAGGTATTATTGCTCATATTGGTGGTTAAGCAAGGGAGATCTGATTGGTCTTCTATATTTTGAGCTTCTACAACTATTGTGCAAAAATCATGCAAATCTTGCAACCACAGAAATTGATCCTTTCTGGCAGATGTCACACTTCTGCAGTAGATGCTAAGTTCCCTGAACCTTCAGCATGTCATGTGTACAGTAGAGATATTGACTCATAACACCAGGGGAATATAATGCATCCACCTTCTAATGGGGCAACTTCTTTAGCAACTTCCCCTCAATTTGCAGCATCTTTACCTCATAAAATTATGTGTTCAACTGATTGAAATACCTGAACAATAGAATAAAACTAATGAAATAACAATAAAAGAATAATGCCATTAGATATTTCAATTGGCCCCAGCCTAAAAATGTGATTAAATTGCATTCATTTTCATGCTTATGCAGTAAAGGAAATTATAGACTCAACATAATATCTAAATACATAAGAGTAGTTGCAAAATGTTTGTAAAAGTATTTAGTGTTCAAAAATGAATGCATGGAATTGCTTCCTGGAATCTTGCTTAACTTTTTATGCCTCTGTTGATTTTTTTACCACTTTCTTCCCTTGCTTGAATATATTTGACTCTTCTTTCATGCTCATCCACACATTTTCATTTGAAGATGTTTATACTGTGTGTGAAACATGATTATTTCGCAGTATGTGATTTTTTTGTATTTTGAACATAATCTCATGTATGACATTAGTAGGGTTGTACTTAAATTAACTTATTTATTGCAGGGGGAGAAAGAGTTTGGCACAGATTTAGCAAATGAGATCAAAGTAGAGGAAATGAATTTAAGAGCCTGTGATGCATGGTAAGCCACTATATTTCTTAATAAACAGTCTGCATTCTCAATTAAATGTACTTACGAAGCTGTTGGCAATGGAGTGGTATATATATATATATATATATAAACATTATTGTAATAATACAATTTGTTCACACTAACTCCATTCACTTACATAAAAACTAGACATGTTTTGGGAGTGTGGACAATTTGTATTGCATTAGTGTTTATATATATTGATCTGCATTTTTTATCCAAATATTTAGATAGCACAACATTTGGCCCTGAAATTGTAAATTGGGAGGAACAATACAAAATGTTAAAGTTGTGTAAAAACAGTGATTGGACTGTACCTTGTCCTTTTCACCCAATTAGTGCATTTGGTATATAATCTTAAACTTATAAAAGAACAGCTGAAGCAGCCTTTAACAGTATGGTGTATAGATTGGTTAATGTACCTCTCAATAAGAAGTAGTATGAAAAAGAATATTTTCACATAATAGAAACAGCCAGATTCAATGAATTTAACAAAAAAAAAAAAAAAAAAATGATTGATCAAAAAATAAAGATTCATAGGGGAAAAAAATTAAACAAATTACTGCACTCAGCACTTTATCTAAAGAAAAAATTTAACATCAGTTCACTTACTACCCATACCTCAATAATAAATTTCAAAAAAAAAATTATATACAAAATTACCTTAGCACATAAAAATAGGTACAGTATTGGCAAATTGTTCAAACTAATTAAACAGACCCCAGACCTAAACAACATTCTGACATATATAAGATTAATTGTAAAGACTGTGATACGGTGTTCATAGGCAAGACAAAAAGAAATTTGGTATCAGATTGAAAGAGCACTGGATAAATATTAAACATAAACAGGTAGAAAAATCAGAGGTGGCAGCACATTTTTTGAACAAACACCACAAAATGGAGAAAGACTTCACATTGTTAAAAGCAGTTCAACACCCTAAGGAATTTAATATTTCAGAAAAAATTTTGTAAAGAATTTCGATATCCCAGAGGCAGAACAACATTTGAAGTTCATTAACAGACCACCAGAGCACTTACACCTTCAACATAGTTTGAACTGTCAGTCATCCTATGGTTGACAATGTGAGCAAGTTCACACGAAATGTGTCCCAGTTTTAATTTTAAAAGTTTAAGAGTGGAACATCAAAAGGGTTTTTAATATCTTAACTTGATTTTAAGTAGTTTTACTTTTAATCTACCTAAGCTGAAGCATTGTAGCCATGTCGGTCCTGGTGGTGTAGTGGTTACCATACTTGCCTTCTAAACCCAAGATCGCGGGTTCGAACCCGGCCAGGAGCGATGGATTTTTTCGGGCGTAAAAATCCTAAGTATGGCTTCCTTCTGAAGGGAAGTAAAGCCGTGGGTCCCATGCCGTACATTTAGGGCACGAAAAAGAACCTCAAGCCTGAAAGAGAGGCCTCTGAGCAAAATTTGTCGGCCGTTTCACGCCCTGAGTTGAATGGGATGCTGATGACCTGAGATGTTAAAGAGCGTCCATAAATAAATCAATCAAAAAAAAAATTGTAGCCACAGAGAATTTAAATTATATTTTAGTTCGTTATAACTGCAACTTCATAAACAGTTAATTTTATGGTTAAGAACATCATTGAATGTAGTCTCAGATTAGTGATGTAGGCATGTTGATCATAGTGTTCAAGCAAGTGAAGATGATAATGAATATATTGCTTTAGGATTCTGAACTACTAAGGTCATTAGAGCTTGAATATATATGACCATATGAGCCACTTCATTCCTAGATGAAGCAGAATGACCCACAGTCTCGTACCTGTATATCTAGAGCACAAATAGAAAAATATGCCCTTTCTGGGGTAATAGTGTAGGATCATTCATATTGTTGCTGGTTTTTAGTTGCATCCTTACCGATTTTAATTAGTATTTTTTGGCAGCTATTTTGTTTCAGTCCAGTTAAGTAAATGAAATTTTTAGTTGTATGCATTTATATGTTTAGTATTTATAACATTAATGATGTTCCAGTATTCTACACCATAAAATATTAAGTAAAGCTGAAAATTCCCTAACAGGAGATTATCCTTCAAGAGGTTTTACTCCAAATATTTCCAAATATTTAAAGTAAAAGTTAAAAATGGTGGGAATGCAAATTAAGTTATCATATGTTCATAGATTTCAAAACAGCATACAATAAAGGCAGACAAGGAGTTTAAAACTTGTATTTCAATAAGCTATATAAAATGAAAATATCAGATATTATGTCCCTTTTTAAAACAGGGAGTTTTAAAAGGGGCAATCTGGTAAGAACAGGAATAAAAGATTCAGGCTCTGTAATGGGCCATAGGCTATGCAATGAATCAAACAGATACCACCAAGTTCTATCAACAAATTAAATGTAATGAAACATGAGAGCATTCACCTATTTATCATCTTTTTGAATACATAAAATTATCACTAAATTAGTACTACTTATATATAATGCAAAATATTACTGACTGAATATATAAATTATAGAGATAAAGCAGTGTGCAAGTTTACCAATAACTAACCTATTGTAATTTTTCCGTTAGTCTGCAGAAAAATTCCTGCACTCATATTTCTAGATTTCAATATTATATTAATATAAAGAGACCTACAAAATACAGAGGATTCAGAAGAAAACATACAAAAGAGTAGAATACAAGAACAGGATGGGGTAGATGACATAGGAGTTCAGCCACTAACTCTGGATGAAATTAAGGATAATATTGGAAGAATGATGAATAGGGCCTTTGGAGAAGGTGCTCTTTAAATATGGAGGACAGGGTTTCAATACAGAACTTTTACAACAATATGGGGGAAAAAATTAACACCAGAGGTATGAAATATAGAAATAATCTGCAGAATTTTTCAAAAGGGAGATAAAATTGATTATACAAGCTACAGAGAGATTACTTTATTACATGTAGTTTATAAAGTATTATCATCCATAATTAATAACAGGCTTGGAGTTGCTTGTATGAGCTGGATGAGGATGAACATGTGGAGTGAACCTCAAGAGTGCAGGAAACCTGGGTATCATGATGTTTTTATTGTTAATTTGGTTTATTTATGGATGCTCTTTAACATCTCAGGTCATCAGCATCCCATTCAATTCAGGGCATGAAACAGCTAACAAATTTTGCTCAAAGCCTCTTCTTTTAGGTTTGAGGTTTTTTTCATGCCATAAATGTAAAACACAGGACCCACGACTTTACTTCCTTTCTGAAGGAAGCCATACTTAGGATTTTTATGCCTGAAAAAAATTCATCAGTTCTGGCCGGGTTGTCATGTTGCAATTGTATAGAGCAAGTATCGAGCTGTTGAACAGACTAAAATTCAAAAGTCCAGATAAAGAAACAGGCCTATGAACAATAAATTTCTGGAAGTTGCTAGTGTTAGTAGTTCTGTTAATAATTAGAGGAGTAGAACAAAACCCAGGACCAGTAATGGCGGAAGTGAAGGATATGTTTAAGTCAATAGCAAAAGATATAAAGGAAATAAAGCAGAGAGATGAGAATAAAAGAAAAAATGGAGAAGAGCATGGAAGATATAAAACAGAAGATTCTAATGGCTTGAGAAGAATTAGGAGGAGGGTTAGTGGAATGCAGAGTAAAATAGTTAAATTTGAGAAATCAGCAGACTCCAGTATGAAGCTGAATGTAGTGATTTTTGGAGTTGAAGAAATAAGAGGGAAAAAGATTTGGGAAAAAGTGCAAGAAATTTTTGAAAGAAAATTTGACATTAAACTGGATGGATGGGAAATTATAGACTCCTGGAGAATTGGACAAAAAGGTGGGAGACCAAGACCAGTATTGGTTACAATTGGTTACAACAAATTTTAAATATAAAATATTAGGTAACACCAGGAAACTAAAAGGCACAAGAACATAATTGGGAATGATTATGGGAAAAAAGAACGAGAGATAAGAGCAAAATGAATAAAAGAGACATAAAAAGCCAGAAATGAAGAAAGAAGAGTCTTTATGCTTGGAATACTGCTATGGATTGACAGACTTGCGATGATGCAGCTACAAGGTCAAGCAACTATGGGCAGAGGAGGAGAGAAGAAAATGTAACAATCTGCAGCCAAGGGACAAGCATACAGCAGAGAAGGGAGGAGAAACCTGTGAATACAGAGAACAGTGTCACCAATGAGGAGAATCAGTCCACTTAAACTGCTATGTAACAAAGATACAATGATGGGTTGTAGGGAAGGGTGGCTCCAGCTGACGAGCATGTGGCCTGAGGACAGGAGGTAAGTGTGGTGTCATCGCCCTTGGGGAGTATTTTTGTGGTTCCAAAAGATTAGGTATAGACAAAAGGATTACAAAGGTAAATGAGAAATTGAGAGATGTACATGTGGAAGAATCAGAAAATAAGTACTTAAATGGTGAATTTGTGATTGTAGAAGATTTTAATGCTAGAGTAGGAAAAGAGCAGAGTCAGTTAGACGATAATTGCTATAGAAAGGGAGGAGAGGGATTTGCTTGGGGTAGAGCTGGAATAATTGGATTAAAAGTGAAAAAGGAAGTGGAAAATAGGTACAGATTTACAGATATTGTATAATTGAAAGTCTTGAAACAAAAACATGTAGAAAAGAAGTATGAATTAGAAAATGAATAACTTATAGAGAACAGTTTTATATTAATATTAAACATTTTTGGAATGGCAGTAGAGTTGAGAAAATTTGATAACTGTATAGAGAAGGTAAGAGAGAAGTGGTGGAAGAAAGTGATTAAATTAAAAGAAGAGGATATTTATGAGATAATATTGACAGGGGTGGATAATGGAAAGTATGATCTATTACATATAAACCAAGTTGTTAAATGTTTAAGATAAAAAAATTAGCAAGTACTCCAAGAACAGTTGTATAATTTGTAAAAGCCAATGTAGAGCAAATAAAGCATTCATTCATAATAACAGGCTTAAACAAATTATGAAAACAATAATAGATGAGTATCATTGGTATTCCACCATAATAAGAGCACAGTACAGCAGGCCAGCTGCTTATCTCAAGGTATATGATATGTTCTGTGAATATGGATCTGATTTACATATCGCTCATAGATTTTAAACAAGTAGTTGATAGTGTTAATAGAAAGGGACTGCATGATACTGCTTATCAAAATGCACAGAAACTAAGAAGATTGGTAAAAATGACCTTTGAAAATTCCAAAGCAGAAGTTAAGATTGATCAAAATAAGTTTATGTTTTGAATTTAATAGAGGAATGAAAAAGGGGATGGATTAACCACCACGTTGTTTATTTTAGTTTTACAATCTGCCAAAAAAAATTTGGACCATTTCCAAGTCGGTTCTGCAGGGTGATTAGTGGTACTAAGTGGAGTTAGTGTGAACAGGAATTATTTCATGTATTTATATGTACAAATAATTATTCTCAATGTATACATGACTGTATATCGTAAACCCAAAAAACCATATTTTTGTTAAAAATAACAAAGAATCAATTACCCAAAGCATTGAATTTTTTCAACTCTTTCACTCTTGACTGCTACTTCAAAAGACCTTTATGCCATTAGCCAATTAAGAGATTTGGCAGAATAGGAGCTCTTTCTGTATGAGGCTTAATGATCTTAGTAATTATCTTTTACATTTTGGTTGAACTGGTTGCTATGCAGGGCACTATGCATAGTTAATGTTTTGTAAGTAGAGTTAGTATGAACATATTAATAAATTCTAATAGGATATATTACCACTCCATTGTCTATAGCTTCCTAAGTTTAATTTGCACAGAAAATATTGTTTAAAAAGAATGATTTGCAGCCTTAATTGTAATTGAATACTGAGTCACTGATTTTTGTTTTTATGGTAAGTTTGTACATTAGTAAGAAAATGTCATACTTTCAAAATGTTCAGTTAAGAACACAGTAAAACTTTTAAATTCTTGAGTAGCATTCTAGTGCTGACCAAAACCATTGAACTTCAAACTGTTTTGTTGGAACAAATAAAAGAAAAGTTAATAATTAAAAAATTGAACAGTAGTAGCAACATTATCATAATTGGTAAAGCATAACTTTTTGATTTTCATGTTGATAACTAAACCATTTCCTCTTCTTTGTCATCATTAGGGAAGACCAGTCCAGCTGTTGTGAAAATTCATCCAGCAGTTCTTTTATGGGAATTACACAGGATTGTAATGGGGACACACAGAAGCAAATGTTCTGGTCTAAATTAAATGGTACGGACTACACATTATGTTCCCCTATAAAAGGGTATACATCAATTCATAAGCATAAAAGAAATAAACTAATGCCTGAGAGTCACATAAGAAGCCATAAGAAGCTACATAGATTTGAAGTTTGTGAGAAGAACTCTACCTGGACATCTAATATTCTTATTCATGAAGGTAAAAAGCCACATCCATGTGACTTTTGTGCGAAGAGTTTTACCTTTCCATCTTCTTTGAAGGAACATCTTTTGACTCATGAAGGCAAAAAACCACATACATGTGAAATTTGTGGGAAGGGCTTTACTCGGGCATCTAATTTAAAGGAACATTTTCTTATTCATGAAGGTAAGAAGCCACATAAATGTGAAATTTGTGATCAGAGCTTTACCTTTCCATCTTCTTTAAGGCAGCATATTTTGACTCATGACGGTAAGAAGCCTCATAAATGTGAAGTTTGTGGGAAGCACTTTACTCGGGCATCTAATTTGAAGGAACATATTCTTATTCACGAAGGTAAGAAGCCACACAAGTGTGAACATTGTGGCAAGAGCTTTACTCGGGCATCTTATTTAAAAGAACATCTTCTTATTCATGAAGGTAAGAAGCCCCATAAATGTGAACTTTGTGGCAAGAGTTTTACCTTTCCATCTTCTTTAAGAGAACATATTCTTATTCATAAGGGTAAGAAGCCACATAAATGTGAAGTTTGTGCAAAGAGTTTTACTCGGGCATCTTATTTAAAGGAGCATCTATTTATTCATGAGGGTAAGAAGCCACAGAAATGTGAAGTTTGTGGAAAGAGCTTTACTCGGGCATCTTATTTAAGGCAACATCTTTTGATTCACAAGGATAAGAAGCCACATAACTGTGAAGTATGTGGGAAGAGTTTTACTAAATCCTTTCATTTAAGGGAACATCTTTTTATTCATGGGGGTAAGAAGCCACATAAATGTGAAAATTGTGGGAAGAGCTTTACTTGGACATCTCAGTTAAGGCTACATCTTATGATACATAAGGAGAGCAAATAGCAATAATGTGAAGTTTGTCATAAAAGCTTTACCTGAACATCTAAGCTAAGGGTATATCTTTTTATTCATGAATGTAAGAAACCACATAAATATGAAGATTGTGGAAAGAGATTTACTCAGGTATGCTATTTAAGGCACATCTTTTGATTCACAAAGGTAATAAATCACATTAATGTGAAGTTTTTGGAAGAGCTTTACCATTATTATACAATATAACGGCATATCTTTTAGCTTACACAGAAACTAGCTACTTAAATGTTAAGTTTCAAAGAAATGAAGTATCCAGGTATATTCTTAAGATCTCTTTTCACTCTTAAGTGAGGAATCAATAGGAACTAAACATATTTATGAAGAACAGTATAATCATTTTGTAAGTAATGAGTTCTATATATATGGGTGAAATTTGAAAAATTAGTTGGAATAACTTTAATTAGACTAATATTTAGAATTATTAGTGCAAGAAGTTTCATATGTTTAGATTTTGAAGCAAAAACTATCAAATGACAATTGGCATACAAATTAATACATTTTGATCTTGATTAAAATACATACAAAGTATCATGCAGAATTATATTTAAAGCACATCTTTAGTAGTACTAGAAAATGCATTCAACCATTATTTTTAACTCTTTTAATATACTTTTATATAAATCCATTAATGCATGCATTTTCTGTCATACTGTGTGAAATACAAGCCATATTATTTAATTAAATACGGTGGACATTTGTAACAGTGATGTTTAATATAAGTTTTAGAATAATTCAGTCAAATTGTAACACTTATATCACTTAAATGTAAAATTGGAACTTAAACACAGTGAAGCCAATCATATTAATGGATATCATTGTATGATTAGTTGAACTACACACTCTTAAAGCTTCACTTACTTTTTATAAAAGTATGGAACCGGTTTCGAGAACATTTGTTCCCATCTTCAGCCATGCTAAGGTTCAACTGTCGGATCATTCGTTGAGCTGTGGGGATGTAAATTCTGCTCTGGTGGCGGTGTGATAAACTTGTAGTTTATGTTTTCATCCCTGACAATGTCGAAGTTCATTATGCTGTTTTTGTATTTGTAGATGTAGATTTTCTCCCAGGTTGCTAATTCACTACTTATATCACTACTAGTTTAAAAAAGGAAAACTAAGTTTCTGGAGCTAATAGCTCCCATTTATAGTTCCAGATCGACTTTATGGTGGTTTGGTTTGTACATGGTGGCGGTTCAATGAACTTCTGTATTAAGATGTCACTTGATGGGATTTCAAAGTTGAAAACGTTACTTTTGTTCTTCCAGATATAAATGTTTTTCCATACTGCAAGTTCTGTTTTTTCTGTAATGTTTTTAAGCAGTTTGGGATTATGTTTTTCATTCCAAAAATTCAGAGCTACTGCTGATTTTTCTTCCTGTCTTTGTTTTATGTTCCTGATGTGTTCCTTTGCTCATGTTTTTATGTTTCTTTTAGTCTTACCTATGTACATTTTTTCACAATCGCTACTTTCCATCTGATATATTCCTGATTTGTTCTCTTGAGGAATATCCTCTTTTAGTTTACAATTTAGTATATTTTTTTTATGGAGTAACAAGAAAAATTATTAAAGTTCACTATGGAAAGAGAATGCAATGGACAGCTACCCTTCTTGGATCTTAAAATAATTAAGTTAAAAAACCACTTAACATTAGGCATATATAAAAAACCTACTCACACTAATAGCTACAATAAATATAAGTTATAATCCAGTTATTCATAAACATGCAGCACTAAATAGTCTTGCGCACATGTTGGTAAATGTCCCCATGAACAGAGAATAATATGATTTAGAACTGAGCAATATAATAAATGTAGCTATAGAAAATGGTTTCAAACAAGAAGTAATATATAAGAAAATAAACAGAGCAAGGAACAAAAAAAAAAAAAAAAAAAAAAAGAATCAAAGACATCAGTACTCTTATTCCTAGCAAGGAAGAAAATAGAATGTACCAAAAATTCACATACCATCCATCAAACTTCTATAAATTCCAAAATATTTTCAAAAAACAACATTATTTCACCTCCTAAAAACAGTTATTACATAAAAAATATACTAAATTCTAAACTAAAGAGGATATTCCTCAAGAGAACAAATCAGGAATATATCAGATGGAATGTATTGATTATGAAAAAATTTACATTGGAAAGACTAAAAGAAACATAAAAACACGAGCAAAAGAACACATCAGGAACATAAAATAAAGACAGGAAGAAAAATCAGCAGTAGCTTGGTTTTTTTGGAATGAAAAACATTATATAAACAGGAATCCCAAACTACTTAAAAATATTACATGAAAAACAGAACTTGCAGTCTGAGTAAACATTTATATCTGGAAGAACAAAAGTAACGTTTTCAACTTTGAAATCCCACCAAGTGACATCTTAATACAAAAGTTCATCCAACCAGCACCAGAAACAAACCAAACCACCATGAAGAACAAGGCCGGCAGTCGATCTAGAACTGAAGATGGAAGCGATTGGCTCCAGAAACTTAGTTTTCCTTTTTTAAACTATTAGTAATGTAAGTGTTACAAATTCGACTCAATTATTCCAAAACTAATGTCATATTATATTAATAAACATCCAAGCCAGCTTGAAGAGTAGAGGTAATATTGAACATGCAATAAAGTGAATTACATTTCTAATAGTAAGTAACCTATTCTGAAAATGAAATTATTAACTGTAAAAAAAAAAACATAATTAGTGAAATTTGAGTGATTTCATAACAATAATTTATCATATTGTAAAATAATAGTTTGAAATATAAATGTACGTACTGTTTGTGTACTTAAGTATATAAATTAATAAAGGATGTTCTTCAAATTGCAGTATTCATGGTAAAAATTACAACTATGCAATAGCAGCATTAATTTCCAATAATTTTGTAAGTTGTGCACGTTCTGACTCAAAGAGTTTGTTAACTCTATGATTTTTTTTTTTGTGCAAATAGATCTTATTAATGAAGTTCTTGTATGTGTTGTGTAACATTTCTGAATTATTCTGATGTCTTAAGATATAAAAATTGTAAAGTTAATTGATAGTACTGTTCTAGAATACTATTTAAAGCTAGTTCGATAAGCACCCATTGATTGTTACACATTTCTGATATTTGCAAAGGATCACCTTTGTCACATTTTATGGTAATATATATTTCTTTGTTCTAAGGCAATGAGTCGTAGAAAGTAAAAATCAGTTGTAAGTTTCCTGAATAAGAAACTGGATATAAATATTGTACTTACGAAGCTGTTGAGAATGGAGTGCTAATATATCCTAAACTTAGGTATTCATTTTTTATACTAGACTCCACTTACATAAAAGTAAGATGCGTTTCTGGAGAATCTCTCCCATCTTCAGTTGCTCACTGATCCGCCGTTACTTAAATGATGGCTAGACAACTGGATGTTGCTGTGGTGGCCTGTTGGTTGAAGTAGGAAGTTGCCGAGTTCATCCATAGGAAGAAACTGGAAATTCATTAGGTTTTCTCTATATTTTAATATGAAAATTTTTTCTCAAAGTGGACAACTCCAATGGGTTGTGAAGATGTTTTAGCAGTTTACTTCCCTGTTTTATTTCATGATTTTTGGTCCAAAAGTGAGCTGGTACTGCTGATTTATCTACCTGCTTAAACCAAATATTCCTAAAATGTTCTTTCTTCCAAATTTCAAAATTTCTTTTTGTTTTGCCTATGTAGCTCTGATCACAATCTGCACATTTTATTTCGTAAATTGCTGATTTCTAATGAATTTAGAGTTTCCTGGTATGGATGAACTCAGTAACTTCCTACTTCAACCAACAGAGGCCACCACAGGAACATGTTGTCTAACCATCGTTTCTAGAAACTAGATGTTTGAATGCAATGTCTGTTCTCTGGCATACAATTATGCTAACTGTAACAAATGGCAAATGCAATGTATAATTACAATGGAATTATTATTATTATTTATTTTATTTTTTACCCCAATCCTCTGCCCATCTCTGACTTTTCGTCAAAAGCCGACTAGCAGTCCAGTACAAATTATTTTGAACATATGTGCTATTTAAATGTAAATTGGAACTTGCACAGTGAAGCCAATCATATTAATGGATATCATTGTATGATTCAGTTGAACTACACACTACATGAGTTGAACTTTAGCATGGCTGAAGATGGGAACAAAATGTTCTCGAAACCGGTTCCATACATTTATGAAAAGTAAGTGAAGCTTTAAGAGTGTGTAGTTCAACTGAATCGTACAATGATATATGTGCTATTATTAATCCATACAAGACACTAGCATTGTCTGTACCCAAGCCATGAATTTTTGTTTTTCTAGGTTTATTATTAGGAGTAATTCTTTTATGCACTGCATTATACCACTAGAAGCACATTTTTTGCACTTGATTGTCTGCAGATTTACAGTCCCGAAAAGAAACGCTTTTTTACATAACTGAGTTATATGATCACTGGTAATTAAGGAAGAATGAGCAGCTATAAACAATGGTAGTTTTTAAATATTATACTTAAGAAGCTGTTGACAATGGAGTGGCAATTATAACGATAGTTTTCCTTTTGCTACTGCTATTATTTGCTATTTAAGAGATTGGCTGAAAATGAAGTTTTGTTTGTCTGAATGGTATAGCTACAGAAATATGTTTATTTGTAATTAGATGCTTTTTTGTATGTTTAGCCCTCATTTCAGATTAGCAATACTCTTTTACACTGTCAGTCTAATGCTTTAATGATCTCCCATTCAACTCTATAACTTTGTGTATACTGAGGTTTTGGCATTGTGTATTGTTTGCTAATATAAGTTTTGCACAAAAGTGGACATGCACACATACCCATTAAACTATGTTATTAAAACTACTATGTTAATTCACTAATCACTGTACTCTGTACGACTTTGCCACAGTAAGCAATACTATGTACTAACATGATGCCTGGTCCTGCTATGATGCAGTGATGCTGCTTTGTATGTAGTCTGATTTTGTTTTCATTAGAGACAAGTACTAATATGTTTATATTAGAATTTATTCCAAGAGAAAGCAATTAACAATGGTTCATTTAGCTATCTCACAAATTAAGATCATTCAGAGATAGGTTTCTTAAAGAAAACAAAATCTCCCTTTAAGGCCCTATTCACATGTAACATAAACTGACATGTAACAACTAAATGCTGTATGTTTTAATGGAACCTTCACAATGATTCAAGTAAACATAAAGAGTTGAACCTTAGCATGGCTGAAGATGGGAACAAATGTTCTCGAAACCGGTTCCATACATTTATAAAAAGTAAGTGAAGCTTTAAGAGTGTGTAGTTCAACTAATCATACAATGATATCCATTAATAAAAATAAATGTACAATTAGACATAAACTTAGAATTGCAATCTTAATGGAAAACTTGTTCTGAAGAATGAACCAGTTAGTGAAATTTTAGTGTCACCTAATACGGACTCATTTGCGTATATATATAAAACTTAGAAGCTTGCAAGGTCCAAGGTTTTGCATCTTTGTCTAGTTTACTTTAGTTTCTGGAGCATTCAGTGAGTTCCAGAAGCAGTCCAGAGACCTACAAACATAGAACTTGTCATTTACAATTACCACAGTAACAAAACTTACATTTTCAAAAAATATTGTGTAGATTTATAAATAGAATAAAAATGAAAAGCAAAAACGGATGAGTTATCATTCTCACAAATTTTACTATTTACATATGCATTGACATTAAATTATGGAAGTACTTTTAACTCAGTATAATATATTGTCATAATATGCCTATTTTACATAGTTTTTTATTAAGAGCATATAAAGGATTTATCATTCTTTATTAAGGCTTTTAAATTAAAGAAAAGAACATTTTGTACTACTAAAATCCATTCGTAATAAACTCCTTTTTCATGGCAGGAAAGTGTTGAAGTCTATGTACCTTTGCTTTTTGTCTATTATTCTTGTCATGTATATTTTGGTGCAAATTTTTCTTCATTTCTTATATAAAGTTCATGAGGAATAATATATATTCACATGAAAGAGTTAAAATTTCAAATTGCCTAAAGAGGTTTCTGCATGAATGTCTGCTTTCTTTCCCATCATATTTTGGTTTTGTTTAGTTAAAATTTTCCTCTCTATGTCTAACCCGAACACCAATTTCCTATGAGCAGTGAAAATTATATTTCCTTCTCATAAGCAGTGAAGTTTATGCTTTCCCCAGGCATCTCAATTAATGGTAAGTATATCTTTTGTACGATGAGGGTAAATAGCCACATAAATATCAAATTTGTGATAAGAGATTTACATCGGCATTTAAGTTAAGGGTACATCTTTAGATTCATGAAGGGAAGAAGCCACATAAATGTGAAGATTGTAGGTAGAACTTTCTCATTTAAGGGAATATTTCATTCATGAAGTATAAGAAGCCCAAAATATGAAGTTTAAAACCTATGGCCCAATCATATGTGTGTGTAACTTGAAAAGGATAAAATACTTAGAAAATGTCACAGATTAATAATGGTTATATTTTAAACTGCTAGAGTTCTTCTATGGCAAGAAGATCAGTACATGTTTGTAAATCATGATACTGTCTTAAGTAATTACTTCACAGCCTTATAAATGTACTGCTTTCTTGTAGCTGATACAGTGATTTTTAGAAATCATATTTACAATAAAATGCAGGTTTTTTCCTTTGTTTAAAAAATGGAGAAAACAAAATGACTATTCTGTAATTTCATTATATTACAACACTTTTCTTTTCTTTGTTGAAATAATTTTGGTAGTTTTTTTCTTTACATTTCTTTTCTTTTTAATATAATTTATCTACTTCGTTATTCTGAGTTTTTAAGCAAACACGCATTTTCCATAGTTTAATCCCTCAAATGGGGTCATATTAAGTTTAAATGATAAGTAAATCAATTGGATCCATGTAAGGCTGGTTGAGTGGATGAAAAAGTGTTGACTCCGCCAGTATAAATAATAAATATGTACCTTCGGGCACTTACAAGTAGTATGATTAATATATTTCCATTTGCTGAGAGTTTGGAAAAAAAATTGTCGAGCGAAAGTTATGCAGGAAATACAAGCAGTTGGAATATATAGCGATCTTAAAAAGTAAAGGCCCAATCAGAACATACACACAGTGTAATCCTGATTCACATATTACTGTTTTCAGTAATTGCTTCACGGCCTTAAAAATGAATTGAATTCTGGCAAGAGCCTGAAAAAAAACTTTAAATCGTAAAAGCTTGGAATCAACTACACGGTGAGCAGGCCTAATTAATAGTTAACTCTTATTGTAAGATTGTGCGGCTGTGAATGTTTGCTGAGCGGAATAATTCAATTAAGGACTTATCACTAACATTGTAGCCGATCAGCGATTGAATACAAAGTTTTACCATTTCTTGAATAGCGAATTATTTTAAACGTATATTTTAAGGAAAAATTAAAAAATGCTAGGGAAAAGGGTAATGTTGGCAATGTTAATGATTCTCCGCTTGCATATAGCTGCAACATGCTAACAATCGCATTCTGTAGTCTGTAATCGAAGCTTATCATTATATTTACCTGTTACTAAGGGGAATAATGAGTAGCTGAAAAGGTACGATAATTTAATGCTATGATGGAAGAATGTAAGTATTTGAAACCGCTGCGTTTATTTATCACTGAAATTTGTACTCTTTAGCTTTCATAAAATTTCGCTAATTTTGACATATAATCGCCTAATGGTATTAAAAGGTGAATGGAAGCAGTTGAAATAGTGGGGAAAGACTGGCTGTGTCAGGTACTTCACCATTGTTTATTTAAGTCAGTTTTGTTTTAGAAACTTTAGAGCTTGAAAGTTTGACAATAGATCGCCCTATTCACTTGTAGGAAAAGTGGACGGAACATGGCGAAATATATATGAAATTGAAACCATAAGGAGTATGTGAGCTGGTCTCAAGTTATTAACGCATATGCCGAACCCAGAAAAGCGATTTAATTTATTGTACATTTAGGCAGCAGAAAGGAAATATGGCAATTGATGCGATTTTTGGCTATGCTACTTTCTTGCCAACAGCAAGAAATGCATAAGCCAGCATGTTGGATACCAGGTAACCTTAGATTTAAGGCAGATTTGATACTTGTTGTAGACGACTTAGTCGTAAGTCTGCGGAGGATGCCGAAGTCCTCGGTCCGGAAAGGCTTGAAACAATTGCAAATGTCCCTATTGTATGGTCCAAACGGTTTCATGAGACAAATACTGTTACTTACAAGGTAGATCGCAATGGCTTCCGGAAGAGCGGGGCAGGGGAGGAGGGCACAAAAGGGTAGTTGCCACCCTCAAGGTTTTCAAAATTAATACAATTCCATTTAATAGCCAAAACTTTGATATTTTAAAAGCATTTATGATGATCATAACTGATTAACATACATTTTCTCTGTTATATTTTAAAAATTAGGTTTCATTAATTTTTCAAATCTGGTAAATTTTAATCATCAGTTTTCAAAAAAATCTGCAGACACCCTTGGTAGAATGGTGAGATTAAAATTGCAACCACTTTTACAGAAACATTAAATGCATTTAGAAAATAATTGCATGTTGTAAGATTTTGTTGTGCTTTCCAAATGTTTTAATATTTCCACTAAATGAAATAAATGTGGTGTTGCTTATTTTTCAAACGTTTTATTCAGGAATGCATAGTGATTTTGCTTCTGTCAAAGATAACCCATATTAAAATTGAGGTTAAGTTATATCATTATTAAATATCAAAATACAAAACAAAACTAAATATTATCTGAAGACTTGCTTGCATTTTAAATTTATATGTTGCAAATATAAAATTATCTAAGTTAAGATTATGTTTCAATCTTTAGACCGACAAAAAAAAAACCTTTAAATTTTTAATGCAGCAAATTGTATAAAATGAATTAGTCATCCATTATTTAACTTACATTGTAGCATTGAAGATGCCCAGAAATTACATATCTTTCAACAAGGTATATTTCATGCAAAGAAAAGGCACATTTATATCTTTCCTCAAATTAGCATTAGGGAATGGTATACTGTGAGATTAGTGCTTTCTATTACAAGAAATCAATTAAGCTTTAAATGATAAAGTGTAAATAGATTTGTGTTGAAATGAATATTATGGTTAGCAAGAAGTCTTTAAATAGCACCAGCTATCCCCATTAAATTTCATTTTATGTCTGTTAAAGCCTAATTTAAAATGTGTGATGTAGCAGATTATCAAACTGACATTTAGATTCACCAAGGTTGGAGTTTTTGTAATGCAAAGATTCCTTGCAGTTCCAATTTCTTTGACACTTATTAAGCAAATGTGTTTTTGCTTATCCATTTTTAAATGATTGAATAATGAAGAAGTGCCTAGCAGCCTTTACCCCTGGAATATAACTCTATGGTTGCTTTTGCAGTGAGCTACATGGGTTATATTTTCTGAATAATGAATATACAGTGATTGCACATGCTTTCATAGTTTTCCTTGAGTTAGAGCTCTAGTATAGTCCTGGATCATCCTTTTCCAACAATTGTTCTTTATTTTTAACACATGAAAAATATTTCAATTCGCTTATCTTTCTGATTATTACATTATATTGAATATAGCAGTACAATATTAACATATAAAATGTTGAATACGTATACCTATTTACTGAATTTATTTATATTATGTTGAATTGTATACAGAAAATAAACTAGATGTATCAATTTGTGGGTAAAAACTGAATAGGATATAAAAAAATATATAGTCTACAACCTGTGATAAGTATGCTAATGACATGCTTACAACAATTCTAAATGTTATTAACCTAGTAGAAACATACTATAACTATTAATAAATGACTTCTGGAATTAAAGTTTACAGACAGTAAAGAAAAATGTATGCAGGAACAAAGAAAAATTACTTAGGAGTAGGAGCCAAATCTGGAGAATCAAATATATATCTTTATCAAAAACCTGCACATTCTGCCAAAGGCGTATCGACACAAATGTTTGACAGTAAACTTCCTTCTCTGTAATAGAGAAAGCATTGCAATGAATAAGTTTGTAGATAACATTCATATTTTTAATAATTATTTCCATAATATTATACAAACCGTATCATCTTATCAAAAAGGGCCACTTATGTAGCAATAAAATATTCAATAGGAATATGTATGCATGTGGACATAAAAAAATAAAATAAACTACATAATCTGGAGAAATTTAACAAGGATCTTCATCTTTCACACCTTCAGTTCTGTATGTGAATTCTTGACATTTCATACTGCTGCATGAATATTACTGTATGTTCCATATTTACAAAGTAAAATGTTAATTAATGAATTAATTTATTGAGTACTAAGCAAAACACAAAAGATATATAAGTAGTGGCCCTAGCCACTTTTCCTATAGAACACTATAATCCTTTGAAATTAAGTGCTTGCAAGTAAGTGAGGGGGCAGCCATTCTAATCTCCTTCTTGCCACTTTTGAATGTATTCGGTTATTGTGGTAATGTTTTATCACAAAGCAAGGGATCTGCAGTCCTAGGATGAAAAAAACCTTCTTGCAGGAATTGTTACACTTCTTCCATTGCTCCCTATTTACCACTTTCTGAAATTAAAATATAACTAATGGTATATGCTAGTTAATTATTAGAATTTTCAGAAAATATCATTTTTGACTTATGTTGAAGTTGAAAGTCTTTCATCTTTCTGTTGAACTTGTCCCTTAAAGAAGATACACTTTTTGTGGTTCTTGTGATTTTATTTACTGCAAATTCAGTTTGTGATTGTCGCATTGAATTGAATGCTTTTGTAGCTAATTCTAGTCTTTTTTGCACTTCTTCTGTAACAGTAGGGTTAGAATATCCAGGTACTCTCTATCTTCAATCTAAGAAAGTATATAGTGCTAATATTCTGCTGCATTTGCCATTGTTGAATTTTATGGCAATTTGCTCATTTAAAACTTCTAATACAGAGAGCACAGAAGCATTGAACTTCTGTTTTAACATGGTTTTACATTGAAAACATTTTATAATACAGTTGAACTACACACTCTTATGCTTCACTTACTTGTCATTATTGTAGACCGGTTTTACATACTGAAACCAACATATGTGTTATGTGTATGAACTTGCTCCCAGTATATTTCTTTCTCCATTTAAATTTTAGGTTATTTCTTCAAATCGTTTCAGTATTGTGCACTTCAGAACAGGTTTCCCATACCTCCTCTGATAATTTAAGGAATTTATTACTGCTCAATGCTAATGCTACTTTTAGTGTGTCCTTCAGTTCTACATAATGACTGAATATATAAAATACAGTTGCACCATGTGGTACGTCATGAATAAGCTGACAAGGAATATTTATTCCATCAGTGTTTTAATATTCGAACAGTCTTTGGTTAGCAGTTACATTAGATTTGATATGCATAAGTATTTTGTATGTAATGAATTTACAATTTTTAGTTCCTCTTGGGCAATTAAATGAGAAGTTAAAATGCCTCCTAAATTCTATTTCAAAGTAGTTTTAATGTTTGTAGTGTTCTCTGTAACAACGTTTAGATAAATTTGTCTATAATGGTTTTTATTTCTGGTGCCAAATTATTATTTGATTATGACCCATCTAGTGATAACAGCAGAATTTAGCACATAATTTTCAGTTAGAAAATGAATGGTAACAGCCAAATACAAATAATTATTTTTTGATGTCCACGAATTTCTTATGATACAAATACAGTAGTCAATAATTTTTGTTCCACATTTATGAGACATTGCTTATATGTTGTCTGTAGAGAACTATAGGATATTACTGTTCTATTCAAATAATTAATAAACTTATTAAATCCATAGTCCTCCACAATGAAGAAGGATTGAAGAACTTAACACATTTTGACTTGAGCTGATCTGTTCTTTATCAAGAAACTTGAAATATGACCTATCCAATTGCACTTGGTTTGTGCTGTTATAATAATTCATTGGAGCTTGTACCTGAATGGATGTTGAAGTGAAAGGCATATCCGGGTCATGATTATGAAAGAGGAAATCATAGAGAATTGGGTATATATAATGATTTTATGATATAGATATTGGGTGAGAAGTAGAGAATATTTTTGTTAGTTAAATAGGAAAGCTTGGGTTCTTTGGAATTCTCTGAGAAATTTTAATTCACCTGAAGATATTGACTGCAGGATGTTTTGACATTAAAATTATTTTTAAAGTTTGGTATGATATTTATATACATTTTATAACTAAAGGTATTAGACTGTCACCTGATCACAATTCCTCTCCTCTTTTAAAAATGGCCTAATTAGACTGGTTTTATTCTTTTTGACTGCAACATTTATTTTATACTATTGCTAGAGTTCTTGATATTTGCACATCAAATAGAAAATGCATCAGGTTACTCCTTCCACACAGTTACACCCCTAGAACCTAATAACAATAATTCCTGGTATTATTAGATTTTATTTAATATACCTACAGGTTATCCCTCATAACAACAATAGTCTAAAGAGGCAATATAAAAAGTGATAAATATCTGCACCTTAACAGTTTTTATTAATAAGCTAATCAGTTAATTATTTTATATTTGTACTATCAGTATTTATTTTTGTACCATCCCTCTAATTTTTTATATTAGCTTATCAAATAGAAAATGCACCAGCTTACTCTTTCCATACATCCCTAAGCAGCTAATAGCAATAATTCTTGCTATTATAAATTCTTTTTTAATATCCTACAGATTAATACCCTTATAATCATAGTTTAAAGATACAAGATAAACCATCTGCATCGCAGCAGTTTTTATTAATATGCCAATCACATAATTTCCCAGTATTTATTAATTTTATTTTTGTGAAAAAACAAATTACTGCATTTAAAGCTTTCTGTGGTGTTATACAACCTTCTTCATTAGTTCAGAGGCAACTGCTAGGCTCTTTCCCATCCAATAGTGCCAAAGTACAGCAACTTATACATGAAACTGATTAAAATTAGATGTCCAGCTTCTGTTGTCTTATCATAATGCCTTTCTTTGCTATGGTTCATCACTTTGCATTAGGGAGGACTAAGCAGTCTGGAACATCAAATAATTTGTTATTACAAACTTAAGAAATGCCTAACCAAATAGAAGCAGATACTCATTTCTAGGGTTCTCATATCAAATCTAGGAATTAAATTGTAAGTAATAGAAATTAGCACATGGAAAATTTTCAAAGTATGTAGAAAGTGTAGAAAATTAACAGAGTAGTTTCACTGAACAAGGAAATAGTATACTGCGAACCTGAGGAAAATCTGAACTAAAAAACTTAAGGTAGTTTAAAGTTTTTTTTTTTTCTAGGTTGATGTGCATTGCATGCAGAGAACCACTAGTGTCAAAAAAACAAATTATTTTCAATGAATACCAGAAACAATGATACCATGACATAAAAACTTAACTGTTGATTTGGCAATTGCAGTTTAGAGCAGCAAACCGTTTTAAATCACACAAGCACTAAAATTGGTATAAATGGAGGTAGGTTGTCAGTAGAGAACAATATTTTCATTTTTTTTAAATTTTTTTTAAACAGTTTGAGTTTGAAATACTGAAACTGTAATATAATTATTATATTGTGTTAATGTAGGATTAATTATTATGTATTTCAAATTACAAACTCTTATAGAAACACAAAGGCACCAAAATTACAAACACATAACCACTGAAGGGGGTTATTGTGGGTCACATGTAACTTATGCTCTTTTGCCATAAATTCTGTGGTTCCTAAAAGTGCATTGATACCAATATTGCACTAAATAGCCTCCAGTGCCCTTGGTGATAGTAACTTGTTATAGTGCATGGTGGTCATAATTTTTTAATTTCTTTCAGAACAAATTGAAATTTTATTGAATTTGTTTATTTAAGGATGCATGCTCTTTATTATTTGTGGCAATTAAGCATATGTTTTATTGAGACAAGAATGCAATTAGCATTGTAGATACTCAAAATAAAAATCACAAATGATGGAAACAAAGTGGTATGCATGAATGCATTTCTCCAGGAATTTGTGAAGATAATTACCTTCAACACAGGAAAATGCTTTTTAAATAAAACATTTTTCTTTTCCACCCACACCTGAATAACAGGCCTTGAATAAATTGGCACAGAGAAATGCACTCGTTCCTCCCTATAGCAATATTATATGTCAGTTGGTGACTGAAAAAATTATGTACAGAGCCATCCTAGTGGGGAATAATGGATTTTTTTTATTCATTTAAGGATACTCTTTAACATCTGAGATCATCAGTGTAAAATAACAGAATTTGTAAATGTAATGGCACATTTTGTAGAAAATGAAATTTAAATTAGCAGAGGAGAAATATAAATTTTTCTTAAGTAGAAGATGTAAAAAATTGCCTTGGAATTATGAAATGACTGTAGTAACATTTAATAAAAGAAGAATGCTGTTATCTTAAAGGAAATTGAAAATAAAAAATGGCACTTAAGGAGGTAATAATACAGCTTTTAATCCTCTAGTAGCAGTGCAGGTGTAAATATGCTAACATCTTTATTTTCTATGTTGTTGCAACAATGAGTGTCTTACATTACTGCTTTAGCTATTCTGTAGGTCTTTAACAAAGTAAATTTATTCAATGGACCATGGTTGTAGAATTTATTATATGCAAAATATATCGTATTTTCACTTTGGTTTTTATTACACTGAATATGCTACTGTCATTCAAAGTTAAAATTGTAATACTAATCAGGAAAATACTAAATGTCAATTAATTGTTAAATATGTTATTTAAATATTAAACTTCTTTGTAGTATCAAGCAAACAGTTAAACTTAGGAAGCAAGCAAGTGCAAGAAAAGTGAATCAAATTTATTTTGGAAATGAAAAGGATGGTTTTATGCTCTTTCTAGATTCAAAGATGATAATAAACTAGCTGTTTTGATATGCAGTAAGTACTCTCATAGTGATAATTACCTTAAGAACAATATCTTCAAATCCAAGACATATCAACGTACCATTCTCAGAAGCCTTATACACAAAGATTAACGAACTTCCCACTCGACTAGATAGGAATACAAGTCAATAGCTCCTTAGCACAGTAGTTCATAATTGGTTTATTTATTTATTTGGTTTATTTACCAATGGTCTTTAACATCTCAGGTCATCAGCATCCCATTTAATTCACGGCGTGAAACTGTTGATAAATTTTGCTGAGAGGCGTCTTCTTTTAGGCTTGAAGTTCTTTTACATGCCGTAAATTTCTGACATGGGACCCGTAGCTTTACTTCCTTAAGGAAGCCATACTTACAATTTTTCACTCAAAAATCCATAAATTCTGGACAGGATTTTACTGGTTAGAGCAAGCAGATAGTAGATAAAAATATGAGTAGAACATTTAAAAGAATTAAAAACAACAAACGCACCAACTTTAAAATTCAGATAAAGGATGATGTTGAATACAAAAATTCACTTACAATCAATTTGCATTAATCAAGTTTAAACATATTTTCAGAATAGATAACTAGGACTTCTCAGAACAAATAATACAGCATTAAAATTTGTTTAAGTGGTACAATTTTAATTACGTGTGCCAAAAGGTCATAAATTTATCATATTAACTGCAAAGATTGTGATCAAATATTTATTGGAAAAACAAAAGAGAATTTAAATACCCATAGAGAAGAATATTTCAGAAATATCCGTTAGAAACAATTAAAGAAATCAGCAGTTGCAGAAATGTCTGGTAAAATATGTATTTCAAGATAATTATTAAAATAAACAAAAAAATCCTTCAGAATGAGCTACATGTGAAAAAACCATCAATAAAAACTAAAATCACATCATGAACTTTGAGGTTTTGTTACTGGATATATTCAATAAGTTCTATTTGTCATCATTAGGGTGCTATTCCTCCATTTGGTCTACTGCTACTATGTGAATTAATCCTACATGGGCTTTATAAAAAATATTTAATTGAAGAATAAGTGTTAGAAAACAAAATTAACTATATAATATATAATTAATATACAGTGAAATTGAATGTAAATTCTAACAAAATCTGAATGAAAATTACTGGAAAATATAAAAGTATAATTGCTGCTTATTAGTTTTGCACAACATAGCATAATTATCATATATATTTATGAACTGTGTAATTACATACCAGATTTCTACATAAAAACTATCTTGCACACATGGTGTTTTGATTCTCAGTAGCTGGGAATGTCACAACCAACTGAGAAGATACTTTAACTTCACTTTTATAATTGTGTATAGAATTTTACCTCATAGAAGAAGCTGGAAATGTCCTTCCCCCTTTGGCTAAATAATCATTTTATCGCAAAAACACATTCTGATTGACACTGTAGATTTAAGCCACTGTAATGTTTCTGATTTCATTTGCAATTTTATCCTTTAGTTCCTTAAACATGTGAGGGTTTTTTTTTATAAACTTTGTCCTTCAGTGAATCCCACAGGTAAAAATCACATACTGTAAAAATTGGTGAGCATTAGGACTATACTCCAGTACTGATCACTTTATCTTCATACACTTCCTAATTGCATTCATGGATTCTGCTGCTGTATGAGCAGTTTCAGAATCCTGTCAAAACCACCTATATAATTTCTCTTCTTCTATACGTTGCTGAAAAAATGGGCTCAAAATGTTCCGTTTTTACTTTTCTGCATCTGTTGCTGTCTGTAAAAAATTGCACCAATAATACACCTTGCACTAACAGCACTTCAAATTCCAACCATAAAGAGGGGTTTCCTGTGCATAATATGCATTTTCGGCATACCGGTAGTATACGTTTTGGTTGTTCACATGGCTGTTCAGGTGAATTCAGGCCTTGTCTGAAAAGAACAGAAGCGTTGGGTTCATTAAACCGTAATTTATGGATTAAAAAAATTCTAATAATGCACTTTTGCTACCGAGTCACATTGTTTTAAACAAAAGACACGTGTACACTTGTGGGGTTTAAGGTTTAATAATTTTGTTTTATTTGCAGAACCCACTGATCCCCCACTATTTGTGCTAATTTAAGGAGTGATTTTGTTGGCGAACGTTCAAGGTTTGCACCAATCTCATCTTATTGCTCTGTTGAAACTGTACGTTTCCAAGTATGTTTTTTTTTTTTTGTGCACTGGTCCAGTAGAATAAAATTTATTCACAATATCATAAATGACTTTTTCCGGAAGAAGAAAATTGATTAGAAAACTACAAATGAAATTCTGCATGAACACAACAAATTGACTTATATTTGTGGTAACACACACAAATGCTCTAGAGCCACCTGTTCCATCTTGGCAAAGGTAAAATACTGCACTGGAAGCAATGTTCAAGGACAGGAGGGGAAAATTTTAGGGAAAAGAGTGGGGAGTGCCCCTGCAGCTGACAGGATTCAAAACACTGCATGTATGGAATAGTATTTTTAAGAAAGTGCTATAGAAATTAAGCATCATCATTAATAATAATTATATACAATACTAAAAATATTTGCTAACTAAAGATACAAATTACAGAGATAAAGGTTTATGCATAGCTTAAACCAATCAGCAACAGTTAAAGATATTCGAATTGTCAGTAGACATTCATTCTTTTATATGTTTAGGTAAGTTGTATAAATTCTCATATTTTTGTACAGTATTATTGAGATTTTTTGCTGCTGCTATTAAAATTTGTTTTGTTGTTCTTATAGGTATATAATAATTAAAGATATTGATGTTCTGATGCAAGAAATATGCAATTTCTAACATTTATCATAAGAAAAGTTAACCGTAATTGTGTTTTGACCACCATATAGCAATAATTTCCTTATCAACTAGCACGTTTGCATAGTAATTTGAGAATAAAATCAGTAGTTAGTTGAAGCTATAACTTTACCTTCCCAATGTTTTCAGAAAGATTACTTCATTTTCTATGTGTTCTTCTAAGAATGCCATATAAATGTTATCTTAACTTCAGCTGTTGTTTTTCTCCATATGTCATTTATGGGTGTTCTGTTAGAGCCAAGGCTCCCTTGCTGGTTGCCCAACATGCCTGTTTCCTCCTAAAGCCTTTACTGGTGCTTTTTATTTAACAATAATTGTCACATTATTGACTCATACCTCTGAAATTTTACATAGCGATAGAGAGATGGCAGCTATATTTGTGTATATAGCTATATATTGTACCCCAGGATTATATGTATAATATATAGGTAAGCAAATTTTGTATGTATATGGTAGAAGCAATGTCTTTAATCAAATATTCGTTTATTGGTATAAGTAAATATACTCTTTTAATAATGATTCTTATATTCTAGTATAAAATGGATAAGATTGTAGAAATGATCTGCAGAAAGGTATACTAAATAAATTAAACAACATAAACAGTAAGACGAGAGTCAAAATTTTCAAATACATGAAGACTCGCACAGATGTAAGGTTAAGTAAAGAGGGGAGAGGGGGAAGAAGAAAGAATGAAAATAAAAGATTACGAAGGTGATGAAAGTTGGTGTTAAAGAACTAATAAATTTACAACATTTGGGTTTTTTTTTTTTTTTTTTTTTTTTTTTTGTTTTTGTTTTGTTTTTTGTGTGGTAGCAGCTAAATAACGCAAACTCATAACTATTTATTATTTTTCAACAGTGTATAGCATTTTAGTATATATCTTTTAAGGTCACCACTTTGGCACAACAAGAACAACTCTCCTTGTTAACCACTTAACTGTAGTATGATAGATAAACTTTGATGGGTACTAGCAAGTGTATGGCATCAACAAATTTCACTAGAAATGTAGTAAATGAAAACTAATTCAAAGTGCTAATTAGAACTTGTACAGCGAAGAAATTGTATAGAAATTATATAAATCATCTCACTTTGAACCCAACTTTACCGAGTCTTATGTTATCTGAAGTTAAACTTTAATTCTAGAAGTAGTCCATTATTTTTGTTTTAAACTAACTTTAGAGCTTGAACTGGAACTGTCTTATTTAGTACCTACTTTAAAGGCATAACATAGTTTTCTCAGGTTTTGGTGAAATTCAGCAGTATGTGTGTTGTGATTATATACTTGCATTATTTGCCTTCTTCCATTATTTGCCTTCTTCCAAATAGAGATAGCCATGTCTTTCATCATCTGTAGTTAATGGGACAGTAGGAACATTTTTAAAAAACACATTTCAAATTATTAATGCAACATTTTCCTATCGTCAGTAGTGTTTGTGCACCATTGTATGCTTGTATATTAGATTCCATTAGAGATGTGCTATGTTTTCTTCTTTTCTTTTTTTGCAGCATTGGATGATCATAAGTAAATAAAGTGATTATGAACATGGATATCAAACTAGAAATTGAAGAGGAACAAAAAGATTTTGATATATATTCACTCGAGTTGAAACAATTGCAGATGCATGAGAAAAAGTTTTCTGATACAGCTCATGACCCAGAGTTAAAGGTAAGCAGTTTATAATGTTAAAATTAAAACTTCCAGGATTTGTGCCCTGGTCTTTGTTTTAAAAAGTAAAACAGAGTTTTTGTTGGCTATGTGTATAATGTCCAGCATTTTCAATGCAATAAGAAATATGTCAATGTCGAGGCTAAAAGATAAAAGTGGTTGTTAAAACAAAATATTATTTTAATTTGACCAGAAGGGAAAATGTTGAAATATATCAGCATCATAATAATACAAATAGGGATATAATTTTTGTCTGGGCAATACCTGGAAACCTGTTCTTCATAACAAACAATTACCCTATTCCCTTCCTCCCTTGACCCTACCCATCTGCATTGATATTGATTGTTCCTTATCTGGCTAGGCTGGACATTGGTATATTTCTTATTACACTGATTATACTGGACTTAGATAGCCGGTGAATTCTCTGTTTTAGTTTTTAAAACAAGGAACATGGCATAACAGCCCAGAAATTTAAATTTTAACATTAAAGTGTCATTTGCAGAAAGTTGTACAGGTTTTTGACACATGTATATAGCAGTAAATCTTTGATACATAATTCTGTTGCTTATGTACCTGAAAATTTTATTAGTTACATTTGTTTCAAAATGATATGTAAATAAATTATTCTGCTATGAGTTATTTACATAATTTCCCAGTATTTAGCTATAGTTTCATTCTATCACAAATCTTATGGAACATTATCTTCAGTGTGATTGAATTAGTTTTGCACTTGTTTGGTACCTGTCTTATACAATTTCTTCATTCCACTGGTTAATCAAATCTGCATGCTGTGAGCAAGAAACTCTTAATCTTCATTAAGCACCAGAATCACCCAAAATTGCTGGATGTAGATAATTTGGGGATTATGTAGAAGCAATAGTAAATGAAACTTTTTACTCTCTATGTATTTGTGTTAGAAAATTTGTATTCTGATGTATGTTTAAATACTCAAGACACTTTGTACTAAGTCATCCATCTTTAAAACAGAATGTAAAGCTATACTGGTACTATTAATGAATTATTAAGTTGATAAGATTATTTTTATTTATTGCTTAAAGATAAGCATAGTAGTTAAGCCAGTTTTTTATACTGGCAGAGTTAAGGCCGTATGGTTCTTGTCAATACAGATCATATTTAACAGTTATATAAAAATTAAGTACAATACGTGGAAAAATATGGCCACTAAAATGAGCATAATACAATATTTTGTTTTAATGCTAAAATTTATCTATTTTATATAGGCCTTTGTTAATTAAGTACCTTTTAAATGAAACGTGCATTTATAAAGTATGTATAACTTGGTAATTATAATTCATCCATACCATAAAGACATTTATAAATAAGATCCTGCTTGAGTTTTAGTTTAAATAATAATAATTATAAATGTATTGCTGTCAATAGATTCGTGTACACAGTGTTTAAGAAGGGAAACAATAAAAATATTGTGAGCCACAAACCTATCAAGCTCATCACTTTATTTGGTGAAGGGCTCAAGAAAGTTATAAACGTCAGGTTAGTCTGTTTCTTTAATAAACATAACTAATTAGTACTTTAGGAAGAGCCACTCAATTCTAACAGCTATGACAGCTTATCCATGAAAAATTTGCCTGCTTAGACAATGGAAACTAAGTAATGGAACTCTTTCTTGATTTTCCCAAAGCTTTCAACAGTTGGTCTATCATATTATCACTAACAGAAGTGCAAAACTTTTGAATCACTGAAATCATATTTAACAAATTCCAAACATTGCACCAGGATACACAGTAAAATGGGTAATAATATGAAAACATTTTCATTGCAATATGGTATAGTAAAGTATTGAATATGCTGAGAATTGGTTGAGTATTATTAAGGCCCAATTGGAGGAGGGAGAACTAAGAGATGTATGGGTACAAAGACTTTATATGGTTTATGGGATATGGAAATATGTTTGATCCAGGTTTGAAGATATGGATAAACAAGAAATGTGGGTGAGGTTGAGGGAAATGAGATCATTAGTTCTTTATAAAATAATTAAGCAAAAACTGGCCTATAAATATGCAACAGAGAGGAAAAAGAAGGTATGCATGACATCAGCTAGAAGTATGGAAACTAAGAGATCTAAGGGGAACATAATGCAAGGTATATGTCTCATCTGTGAGGAAAATGAGGATGTAGTGCATATTTTGTTGGAATGCAGAGGAACTAACAAATGGAGGAAAATGTTAATTAGGGAGAAGTGGCTAAGAAGCAAAAGAAGTGTAGCGATCAAGAAAATGTTTTTATATCTAGGGCAGTTAAGATGATTAGGACAATTTCTGTGGAAAGTTAGGATGAAATGGAAATGGTTAGTTGAAAAAGTGTTGGATGATGAGATTTAGAAGTATTCGGGGGACTAATGAAACTAGAGCAAAAGGGAAATCTGGTAAATTTATATGCAGAAATGAAATATTTGAACCCAAGTTTCTTGTATCTCGATGGGTAATGACCGGTGGACTGGAGATGAGGGGCTGACTATGTGCTGAGATAAATATAAGGGAATGGTATTATTGGGAATAGTACAAAGGATTGAGAATAGCTATCAATGTTAGTAAAGATAAATTAATGAAAAGAATAGGAGCTAGTGAGCATGGAGGATATTTGGAAAATTGCAAATAAAGGAAGATATTAATATAGATCTAATTGGGCAAGTGGCCAGGGCCTGTTCCAATAGACTATACTAGGTAATTGTTTAGTAGTGAAGAAATGAGCAGGAATATTTTTTGGTTGACTGTGGTTTAAAAGAATGTAATTATAGTGGTGACTGTAGGTGTTGGAATTTATAGATTTATTTATAATAATGAGCCCGAGTCTTCTGGAGGACAAGGTTTCAGCTACAAGTGAAAATTATAATGTGAAAGGAAATGAAGTAGTTTTGGTATCATTAAGTTAGACATTTTGTGAGTTATAGTAAAATTTTAACAGTGTTGGTGGAAATAAATTTTAATATTTAATGTATAAGAGGGTAGTATGGAGTGAGCATGGAGGATATTTGGAAAATTGCAAATAAAGGAAGATATTAATATAGATCTAATTGGGCAAGTGGCCAGGGCCTGTTCCAATAGACTATACTAGGTAATTGTTTAGTAGTGAAGAAATGAGCAGGAATATTTTTTGGTTGACTGTGGTTTAAAAGAATGTAATTATAGTGGTGACTGTAGGTGTTGGAATTTATAGATTTATTTATAATAATGAGCCCGAGTCTTCTGGAGGACAAGGGTTCAGCTACAAGTGAAAATTATAATGTGAAAGGAAATGAAGTAGTTTTGGTATCATTAAGTTAGACATTTTGTGAGTTATAGTAAAATTTTAACAGTGTTGGTGGAAATAAATTTTAATATTTAATGTATAAGAGGGTAGTATGGGGCCTGGTCCCCTAAATATTCCTGTAGGCAAATGATGATGAACTGGGGACTGGGGTCCAAAAATTTAATCAATAAGAAAATGTAGTATTCAAAATATTATAATGAGGCTTAAGTATGTTAATTTGTTAAATAATCAAAAATTACTATGTATATTCCGGAGCCAAATTTGATTTTGTTCATGTAAATTTAATTGTAATGTTGTTTGATTAAATTCATTCATTCATTCAAGTGTTGAATGCCTCAAATTTTAGTTCTTGATCTCTCTTTATTTCTTATGTATGTGAATGATATATCTGATTCTTAGAATGTAAACCATTTCATATTCAGGATGATATTCTGTAGTGAGTATAAGATTCCTGAACTATCATATTGGAATAACTTAAAGATAATTTAAACTTAAATTTGCATAAAACTGTGGTTTTACACTACCAACATTATATTGGTAACAATTATAACGTAGAAATAATGTTAAATGGAAAAATCATGCAATCATTTTCATGCTCAGTATGTTAATTTTTTGGGATGTACATTGATAAGAATCTGACATAATTACCAAGTAGATCTCATATACTAGAAAATAAACATGACGTTTTAACTAAAGGGAACAGGACACTGCCCTAATGATAATGGCATAATTTATCCTTATTTATAATGTGGCACAGAACTCAGGGATTGCATGGAAATCAATAACCTAAATAGAAATAAATAATTTTTGTAGGAATTATGAAAGTATGTATAAAATCATTAAGTGGTTTCATCTTTGTTCACATAAAGTTATTCTGTACTTAAAATAAAACCCATGAATTATGCAAAAAGTGTGAGGTTTAATAATTATCTTTGTTATATCTTCTTCTTTTATAGCTATTTGTAACATAGTAATTCAAATATTTTACTTACGAAGCTGTTCACAATGGAGTGGTAATATATCCTAAACTTAGGTATTCATTTTTTACACTAAACTCCACTTACTTACATAAAAGTAAGACACGTTTCTGGAGAATCTCTCCTATCTTCATTTGCTCACTCAACCGCTGTTACTTGAAATGATGGCTAGACACCCGGATGTTCCTGTGGTGGCCTCTGTTGGTTGAAGTAGAAAATTGCCGAGTTCATCCATAGGAGGAAACTTTAAATTCATTAGGTTTTCTCTGTTTTTAATATGAAAGTTTTTCCCCAAGTGGATAACTCCAATAGGTTGTTAAGATGTTTCAGCAGTTTAATTTCTGGTTTTATTTCATGATTTTTGGTCCAAAAGTGAGCTGCTACTGCTGATTTATCCCCTGCTTAACCGAATATTCCTAAAATGTTCTTTCTTCGGAATTTCCAAATTTCTCTTTATTTTGCCTATGTAGCTATGCTGACAATCTGCACATTTTATTTCATAAATTCCTGATTTCTATTCTGTTGGTATGGAGTCTTTCAATAGTAATTCAAGTTTCTAATGTTTTTTCGTGCTAACCTCATTTGTCTATTACCATCTAATCCAATGGTATTTAAAAAATGAAGTATTAAAATAAAAGGATGAGGTACTATCTTTATGTTTTATATCCCTGTTACCTATGATATCTGGTTGGCATTCCCTTATCTGCCACCTGAGAAAGTGCATAATGGGACCATGTAACTCCAAAGAATTAACCAATTCTTATCTTTTAAATAACCTTCCTGGTTTACAGAAATGAGATTTAAATAGCTCTAGAGAGCTGTGAAAATTATGTTCATATACAAATTGTCATATGGGATAATCTAATAAAGATTTTTTACTCAAATTTTGCATTCAAAGCAAGAACATGAATACACTTACCAATTACATGTATGTAGTTTAATGTTTTAGTATGATACACCTCAAAGCAGCCCAGCAAATGGAAAGGTACCCTACAATTTTTGCACTTTTCTGCCTTTGCTGTACCCTATCGCTCAGTTATGTTTTTGTTTTTATTGGTAGTAGAGATCAAGGAATGAACCAAACGTTTGACTGCAGATGTAAAGGCATTCAATTGGCGAAGATTGACCTCAAAGTACACAGGCATTTCTGCAGACTTGAGCAATTTTCCTGTATTCCTTGCCAATCTGATGCATGATAGGAAAAAGAGCTGTATCTTGCATGTTTAAATCTATTCTATGCTCTCTTTATAATATAAGAGCTTTCTAATTTTTTCCTGTGGTGTAGCCTTTCCTTTAAACTTCCTGTTCCTTAGTTCAAGTATTTTGTTTTAAAGAAAGAAAATGAAATTCTACATTATCCCTTCATTTCATGTTATTGGTTGTTACAGGAACTATGTTTATTACTCCATATAATAAAACTACCAAACTTAATATCACTAATAAGAAAACAAACTTTTCTCACTCGCAACAGAAAATTATTACAGATGGGTATTCCAGATAACATTTTTCAATGTTAGTACTAGATTCATAAAGAAATACATGTATGTTAATGAAGCAACTAATCATTATCAGTTCAGCTCATTATGTAATTTAAAGGTTCAAAAATACTTAGCAACCACAGCTGATCATACGACTTAAATGGAATAATTGGTGTTTCAGTTTTATAAAGGGAGTGCATTATTTAGCTTTACTAGTAATTTCAAGACAGACCCTCTGTATTTTACAGGTTATGAGGCTTTTAAGTTTTTACAAATGCCCACTAGGTGGCACTATTGAGAATTGGCATCATTATTTTTGCAGCAATTGACATTTGTTATTGTGAAAACAGTTGCAGCTAAACAATTTACTGGACAGTGTGTTTACAGTGAGCATTTAAACAAAACAATTTTGAGAAAAAATGGAAATTTCATGTGAAGGTTTTCGTTGAATGATTTTTTAAAATTTTAGTAAAGGCCTAACTGAACAGAAATACATAGAACTGCTTCGTTAAACTTTTGGTATTGAAGCACCATCAAAAAAGATTGTTAACAGTTGGTTTGCAGAATTTTGTCTGGTCATGCATCTGCCAATGATGAATTTTGTGAAGTTGGACCAAAATCAATTGTCATTCAAAAAAACATTTTGATGCTGCATGCAACATGATTGAAGAAGATCGGCATGTGACTTACAGTGAGATAGAGGCATCCTTAAGTATATCGAAGACTGGAGTACAATTGATTATCCATGAACATTTTAGCTGTGAAAAGGATCTGTTCCTGATACATTCCACATGATTTGACCAAATCTGAATAAATTGCTCATATTACTTGATGTAATGAAATGCTCCAAAAATTCCATTAAGGAATTGTAAAATTCATATGCAACATCTTAACAGGTGACAGAACTTGGATATATTCGTATGAACCGGAAACTGTATAACAACGCACTGGTTCAGTGTTCCAAGATGAAGTAAATTGCTCGAAAGTTGTTCACTCACAAAGCACTTCCAAGAAAATGATGGTTTGTTTCTTTGGTTGTATTGAATATGTCATAACCATTCCTTTAAAGGATCAAAGAACAGTTAATTTTGAATGACATATAAAAATTTGTTTGCCAGAAGTCATCAATGAAATCTGTAAAAACAACCAAAAATATCATATCATTATTCATCATGAGAATGCCAGCTCTCACACAGCACATCAAACAATTGATTATTTGATGGAGAAAAACATCGAATATATATATATATATATATATATATATATATATATATATATATATATATATTGCTCATGTTCACCTGATATATTGCCAAACCTTCTTTTTGTTCCTAATGTAACACAAAAATTGCATGATCAGCAATTTTCATCTCTTCAAGAAGCCTTTGAAGTCTTTAAAAACCATGTTTATGAGATACCATCTTGGAATGAATCATATTGTTAATGGGATAATAAAAGAGTCCTCATGTACCCAACCTTATTAGGGCCTTCACGAAAATGAATATAACCTAATAACAGAGTACAAAAAATGTTGGAGAATTGGTTTGAATGAACACAGAAGTGTATACATCTAAAAGGTGATTATTTTGCAAAGCAATAAAACAGTTTGTTCCAAAAAATTATATTTCTTTCTTAGTTTTTGTAAAAACTCAAAAGGTCCTTGTATGAAGGTGTTGAAGAGTATGAGTATTAATTTTTGTGCTGGGAAGTTATTGTTTCATTAATGTTGACCTCAGTTTAATGGATAGCCATTATCAACCATTGGTAATATAATGCTTTCCCGGAAGTGTTGGATTTGAATTGTTCCAAAATTAACTGCAAACAGCTCTCTCTCTTTTTTACTGAGGCACCACAGGAGTTGAACACTGGTAATACATTAAATGGGGTACCTCCTTGGCATTTGCCAGTTATGAGAACTGAGGAAAACCTGGAAAAAACCTCAATCAGCGAGGACGGTCCTGGCAGGATTTGAACCCCCAGACCTCCAGCTCATGAGTCTGTGCCTTAACAACCTCGGCCACCCATGGTGATTTGGAGGGGAAGAGGGGGGAACAAAGGTAATGTTTTTGGAATGTGAGATTTTGAGTGCATTAATAAATGAATATGATCATTCATGTAGATGTAACAAAATACTTTGGTTCCTTTGACTAATTCAAGGCCCAGCACATTTCTCTCAATTAAAAGTATAGATGTAATTTCTCTGTTTAAAGGGCAATGTAAAAAATAAATTTTTTGAATTAGCAGATAATCTGCTGGCTTGGATTCATCCTGAACATGTTGCTTAGAGATATAGGAAGTGAAGCAAAGCTAACTTTAGGTAAGGATATATTACTGTCTCTTTTAATTCATTCTGTCTGCAAACAGATTATGACAGAGAAATTGCAAGAGGGATTGCGCTATTAAACAAATAGATTTAGTTGTAGTTTGCTTCCACTTATTCCAAAGCTGTTTCTGGCTATTCAGTTGTGTAAAGCATTCATCTTGATTTGAGTTTTTGCCGAGTTTTGTTAATTAGCACTTGTTTAGAGATTTCCATTGCTAGGAAATTTAGGATTAATTTGGTAGATATGTACTGTTTTGCAGTTAATGGCCAATTGTTATATTTGTACACTCATAAATGCCAGCATTCATCTTCAACAATTTTTCTATACTGTCAATTCTGTGCTACTGAGTAAATTCAAAGAGGGGATTCAGTATCAAAGAATCAGAGGGATCATTATTCTCTAAGTTACAAATTCCCTGGTGTCTCTTACACCAGAAATAAAAGATGTTTTTAGTATACATTTAAACTGAGTAGTTTAAATTGTATAATTCTCTATACTTTTTATTTGTTAAATTAAATGTTAAATAAATTACATATTCATATTATTAATATATGTAATTCTGTAAAACTAGTCATTTTGTAGATTATGAGTAGTGGTTTGTGTGGTATTCCCTTTTCAAACTCTTCCTTCCCCTTCTCCTGCTTTTCCAACTCATGTGGAGTTTTTGTTTCTGCCCCACAGGACTTCACCCTTCTGTTGAAACATTTAGTGTCTGAGAAGGGTTTGGCTATAGATTTGTATGTTTGCATTTGTTTTGCTGTTTCAGATAAGTGAATGCAAAATGGATGCCAAAGTAGAATTTAAACAAGAACCACTTAACTCTGATATATATTCAATTGAGTTAAAACCAGAAACTAAAGAGGAAGATTTTTATGGTGCTGATAGTGGTGCTATGCTAAAGGATGAGGTAAACTTAACAAACATTATCTATGTTTAAAAATATTACCATGATTAGAAAAAAGTACAGTGTGTTTAGTGTGTTGATAGCTAATTTGGCTATAAGCAGAACATATCTGTACTTCAGTTTTGTATTATAGCAGCCATTTAACATTGTATTATGCTATTTTTTTCTACATTAGTATCTTGGTTATTTTGAAATAAATTTGCTGGTTGTGGGCATATGTCTTCTGCTTAATCTTGAGGAGAAATTAAATAGTTAATCCCACAGACTTTGAAAGTGGTCAGCAAAAGTCAATGAATTTCTTCCTAAAATATTGTGCCAGTGAATTCAGCTGAGAGTCAGTGAAAAATGAAAATTATTACATATAAATTTAAGAGAATATTTTCATAGTTTTAAGTAATTAATGTATATTATTTTGTTTTCATCTAAGAATATGTGGATGAATGACCTAATAATGATTAACAAGGGGACTAGCAATTTTTTTTTGTCTATTCTGTCAAAGTGTTAACCTGAGTGTTTGCCAGCATGTATGTATTTATTATTTTATAATTTTTTGTGCTGTTTTAGCTTATTGCATACTTTGTTACAGAATTAAATGTACTAAATGACTATATTCTTGTTTGTCTGAATTTATTAAGGCTCAATTTAGTTCATTCATCAAGGAAAGTAATGTGCAATAATTTAATACACTCAACTGTACAGAGTTATCAAAGTAAAATTGTTAGAAGTAAGAGCATACTTTATGCAATTTATAGAACAGGCCTGAGAACTGACATTTTGTTTTCTTGACTCCTGAAATAAACTGTTTTTAGTTTATATTAAAATATCCCTGGACAGAAAGAAGGTTATTATGTCATGTGGTACATTATTGTGAAAAAGGCAGCATCTCTTTTTTGTTTAGATTATATTATAGAATTGTTTTGATACAATAATAAAGGTATTAATTTTATTGATAGATGTGTAAGTAACAGAACCACAGTTTATATGAGGTAAAATTTATGTTCGAAGAAATGATGTAAATTGACCCCAATATTATTTAATTTCTTTATAGATTATATCTTAAATAGGATCATTGGCAGTGTCTAATTATTGGAAAGAAGGAAGTATGAGGATTTTTTTCTCTGACAACCCATACCAGGCAGTAACGGTGTAGGGTTAAACATGCCATCGATGAAATTGCTAGATTTTATGTAGAGGGGTCTAAGGATAAATAGCAAAAAATGAAGATAATAGTGTTTAAAAAAAGGATCAAAATTAACAAAAAATAAGAGATAAATGGAGACCCAATAGAGATAGTGAAAGACTTTGATTACTTGTCGATAGATTTTTTAATAATCAAAGATGAGAGATGGAGTCTAAATGTGCACAAGTTAAAGACAGATTAGCTATGAAAGCTGTCAGAATGAATTTGTATAAAGTTTCCACATTGCCATTGAAGTGGTAGGAAAGACTTATATGAGGCAGTGGATGAGTCAAAATGTATAGAGTAGAAGGTACGGGAGTGCCAAAGGGGTGGACATTTATTGATGTATGTACATTGTTCTGCAGAGAGGTTCTGGAATTACCTAAAGGTTTCCTGATGAGGTTGGTTTTGTTTGGCAGAATTAGGAAGAGTAGGAAGGAAAGATATAGTAGTGGAGAAAATCTGGAAATATTGGCATACATGTGTAAAATTAGACATTAACAATTGTGTAAAGTACAATAGAGATGTAGTCGATTTGGGGAGATGTGGAAACTGTTAGAATAGATTAGAATGGGAGATGTGTGATGACTAGGTCATAGTAATGTCAGTGAACTTAGGAAAGAAGTGAGACAGAGGATAGAAGATATAGAAAAGCAAGGCATTTGGGTTAGCTTTGAGAACAAAAGTTTGCTTTAGACTTATATAAAATGTATAGATAACTATGATCAATTCCGAAGAATAGATCTTGCCTAAATGCATACAGGGGTAAATTCCTAAAAGTATTGTCGGTCCTAGTCATTTAGTGATAACTGCTTGCCTCATAGACCCATGGTTGAGAGTTTAATTCCAACCATGAACGATGGATTTTTTTGGGCATAAAAATGCTAAGTTATGTCTTCTTTCAAAAGGGAAATAAAGGCATTGGTCCCATGTGTTAGATTTATGAATATAAAGAACCTCAAGATGAAAGAATAGGCCTCTGAGCAGAATTTATTGCATATTTCATGCCCTGAATATATTGGGATGATGATCAAAGGTCTTAAAAAGAATTCATTCAAGGAAACCTAAACCTTAAAGGATTAAGGAACATTTTTAAGGATGGATGTGCGATGTGTAGAAAAGTGGATTGTTTAATAGAATGTGAACTGGTAACAAGGTGAAGAGTCCTCTGGAATGAAAAATGGGACAAACTACGATAAGGTATAGTGGCAATTAAAATATTGACTAAAATGAGGGTACGGAGAATAAACAAGATTAAGAAATTTTACGAAAAGTAAGGAATGAATGAGAAGGTTAAGGAAGGAAATTGAGTGCAATTGTAAAGTTGTGAAAATGGTGATCTATTTTAGAGGTTCTTTACCATACATATTTCCAGGTGGTTAAGGTATGGGAGAGCGTTAGTTTTGGTGGTACTAAATTCTTAGATATTTTTGTTAACCTATTTTTTGGATGAATTTAGGGCAATCATGCTATTCGATTCACTATGATGCATATCCCTTTTTTCACTCTGTCCATACACTGTGATATAAGTAATGGCAGACCTGCAACAATGGACCATTGCCTATCAGGTTGTTTATTGTGATACATGCAGTAATAAAACTAAAATAGTCCATTCCTCAGTTTTGAGTCCAATGATAGAAGTAATTCTTTCTTGCGCTCCATGAAGATAAACCATATTATATGATATGTTCTAAATTGTTTAATTTACTGTCAAGCTACAATATCAACCATCATTTCAGGGATAGTAGCCATTCTGAACAATGTGGTATTTGCTGTCTGTCAAGTACACAGCATCAAAGAAAACTACGTAAACTAAAGTAACTTACTAAACTTACTTTCTATAGTAGCAAAAGGCATGGCCATTAGGGAATTTCACCCACCGATAGTTACAAAGTTGAGAAACTTATAGCGGAAAGGAACAGGCTCTTTTCAAATAGGGGATTTACAAAATATTTACTTGTAACCATAGCAGAGGAGGTTTGCTCTAGTATGATAAATTTATTTGAAACACTTAGGAAGCATAGAAAGGACCTGAATATTTTGTAAAACACAGAAATAAACTCCGATATAGGTAGAAGACCAATTAGCATCTATGAAAAAAGTCTTAAGTGGTATTAAGTATATGCCAAAATTAGCTGTATATATGAGAGAAGTAAACATTGAATTAAATGTAATTAAAGAGTTCCTGGATTTAGTACCCATAAAGGAACATATATCAGGTGAAGATTTTTCAAGCATTATATAATATTGCTTGCAAGTATGGGTTATTGTGATGGTGCAAAATCAGTAACTCTAGCAAATGTAATATCAATAGTAGTGTAAGCTGTTAATTTAATTAAGTCTTATTCGCTGTGGCATTGATAATTACAAGAACTATGTTGTGATTATGACAATTTAACCTACTATTGCAAGTTTGCTGACTAAGCAGAGGTTATATGCTTCACCGATTCTGAATCTCCATGCAGAAGTTGACTGCAACACAATATTGCCAACCCCAAAATATCTGATAGTGAGTGGATTATAGATCTTTTCTTCTTAATGGAATTATGTGATCATATAAATAGATTAAATATCTTGCTACAAGGTAAAAGAATCACACTATCGCTGATATGGCCAATGCTATTAAGTTCATTATGTGTGAAATAAAGCTATGGTAGCAGAAACCAGATATGTATCATTTTTCACTTCTCCAATCATCAATAAATCAAAAGATTTGTGTTGTTACAAAATACCAAAATGTTATGGAACTTCCTTTGTCCAAGTTTGAAAGCATGTTTCATTGCCTGAATGATATGAACATGGAAATGTTAATATTTCAAAATATATTGTATATATATATTGTAATCAACCAGAAGAAGCTAAACTGTCAGCTAGAAATTGTTGATGTGCAGAATAATATGTGGATATGCAACGGTGGGAAACATGAAGTTTCATCAGGGAGACTAATGTATACAAATAATCTGAAGAATCTTATATCTTCTATGCTAGCAATGTTTGGAGGAACCTGTGTCTGCGAGCAGTTCTTCTAAGTTATGAATAACAATACGAACAATAGAAGATTGAGAATAGCTGATTTTAACCAGTTGCAACACTGCATTTAGCTTAGAAACAAAGGAATTATTAGTTTATAAAAAGTCTTCAGGAAATTTCATTGAATAATCACTGATGAACTGAAGATCAATAGATAGCTAATTGTTAAAATAATTGTTTATATAGAGATAATTGCTAATTGATAAAATTAATAATATTCATTCATTCATTCATTCATTCATATGCATGCATGCATGTTAATTTACTTTTGGCATATTTATGCTAAAATAAACACATATGTTACAGGAGGAGAAAGGATTTGTCAGAGATTTAGTGGGGAAGATCAAAGTTGAGGAATTAAATTTACCTACCAGTGATACAGAGTAAGTTACTTTTCTGTTTTTAGTAACATTAATCTGCATATTTTATGCAAATATTCAGCAATCATAACAATTGGGCCTGTGAATGTAAATTATGAGATGAAACACAACATTTTGAATGAGCAAAATAAGAATGATCGTATTATTATAATGGATGTATTGTTTTAGGATATTCAGATACTGAGGTCATTAGAGCTTGATGATGTGGTTACATAAGCCAGATCATTGTATGGATGAGGCAAAGTATCCCACCATCTTAATACCTTTTGCTTCTAACCTGAACTGAAGTCAGCAGAAAAAACACTTTTTATAGTGATTGAGGAACACTAAAGCTACACCCCAAGCACAAGTGAAAAGTATAGTCTTTCTGGAATATAGTATAAGATCATTTTATTCTTACCTTTTAGGTACATTTTTTACCACTGATCTTATTTTGATAATTATTTTGGCAACTATTTCATTTAGCACAAAATATTTTGATACCTTCCAGTTAAGGTAATGAAAATCATAAGCGTATGCATTTGGTAGATATAGTATATACAACATTTATGCTGCTCCATTGTTATAAGTTAAAATAGTATGTAAAACTGAAAATTCCATAACAGAAGGTTATCGTCTAATATGATCAGTAAAAGTACTACTGGTTAAACATTTTGGGAATGTACTTACAAGGGTCACTTCAATAATTATTGGAATGAAGCATAAAATAACTGCATGGTTTTTTAAATAAAGTCCAATAGAGATAAATCAGGAAATAAGGTAAATGTGTCAGCATATCCTACTCCAATTCATTGATTTTTGCTATTGCATCAATACATATGAGGGCAAGCATTGCCTGCATGCAAGATAACAGTCTTTCATAAAGTTGGTCTTTTATCATGTATTTTTGCTTTTGTCTTCTGTAGGTTCAAAAGGTTAGCATAATAAGATCCAACAATAGATGTTCCATATAGAAGTTAATCAATTAGCAATACACACCCTTAGCATCCCAGAAAATCAATGTCATGATCTTCTCACCAATTTGCTTTCTTTGGTGGTGGAGAATTTTAAACTTCCATTGTTCAGGGTGCTGTTTTGTTTCATATATGTAGTAATGCACCCATGTTTTATCACTGGTCACAAATTGATGCATAAAGTCAACAGGATCTGTATGAATGTAGGCCAAACTTTGCTGAGTTATTTGCAGCACTCTGATTTGATTTTGATCGTGCATCAGCTGTTGTGGCACGCATCTTGCTGATATTTTTTTCAAGCACAGTTATTTCCTCCAAATGTGAAATGAATGTTTCTCTGAAATTTCTAGAGTTTCAGCAGTTTTGGATCCCTCCAGCCATGTTGTGTCCCTTATTGATAATTTCTGATGTTGCAATAGAATTTGGCCATCTGCAGCATGGATCATCTTCCAAGCTTTCATGGCCACATTTAAACTCTATTTTTCACTTGGAAACAGTTGAAAATAATAGTTCATAGTCCCCTAGAGTATCATATCTGTATAAATTTCAGTTGCAATTATACCCTTCTTTACCAAGTACTTATTAATTTCATAATGTTATTAGCCAGTTTTCCTATATGTACATGTCTGCACTGCCACAAACAAGGATCCTTGACCAATCCACGTATTATTGTGTATTATTGTACAAATATTACTATGGAAAAACAGCAGGTTTTTTTAAACAAAACTGCTTCCAAACTGTTGTGATCTGTGGGTCATTCCAAGAAGATTTCAAATGACCCTCTTAGAATAAGCAGACAAGGACTTTACAACATGATATTTCAATAACCTATTTATTCTAAGATAGTCCATCTGTTAAGATGATGTCAGAAACCATGTCCTTATTTAAAACATAAAGCTGTAAAAGAAATAATCACGGTTAGAATAGGATTGAAAGATGCTGCTCTTTAATTTGTCTATGGACTGGATGATAAAGCAACAAATACAGTTTTAAATACCAACATCTTGATAAAAGCTGTCGATTGTAGAGTATGCTGACAAATGATGTGATCAAGGGTGATTATATTTATTTATCTACTGAGGGTTGTCCCAGTTAAGTTCTGACGTTTTTGCTTATCTTTTTTCTTAGTGAGATTCCCTTTCTCCACCTTTAATTCAAAATGATATCCATGGGCTTGAAATATGGTCCACAATGCAGTTCCCTTTTTAGAAGACTGCGCTGTAGAACAGGAAGAGGGAGAATTTCCAGAATTTCCTGGTTGTCTGGTGAGAATATCCCAAATGGTTCGATGCATAGGTAAAGTATCCTACCAAATTTCTCAATCATACCAGGACTACTAGCACTGGAAAGCTGTGGAAACAGATGTCAATGATACCATTTAAAAGGATCCCTGTGAAATCACCAGATGCCTGACTAATGGATTTCAGCTGACCAAATCTGCAAAAATGCATTATAAGATTTTCAAAACCTTAATATCAACAAATTACAATAAATTGAAGCTGCATGTCATATCATCTTGTTGCTGTATGTAAAAATGAAAGCTCTGGACTAAAAGAAGAAACTCTTACTGTGAATGATGTATCATTCTGTGGCAGAAGGTGGTTTCACGTAAACATGTAGTATACAGTGAATCTTTGTCAAGGAACAAGAAATGGTGGGGAATAGAAGAGGAGGGAAGAAAGGGGAACAACCTGCATTCGGTGAGGAGGAGAAGAATCAATGAGCGGTTCAACAACCTGACCAAGTGTGAAACAGCTGAGTAAGGTTAATGATATGGTGGAGAGAAGTGGTCAAGAGGTTTGAATGTGTGTGTCAATTGCCCTTGGGGAATTTGATTTAAATAGAGATAATAAAAATTCAGGATCAAATAAAAGGCTTACAAGAGCAAAATTATTTTGTTATTTGAATATTGTGTTATTTCTAAAGGATTTTCAATGCCAAAGTTGCCTGATTTACCCTACCAAGGAAATGTGTATTGCCACAAACTCTCATGTAACTGCAAGGAAACATTTGGAAGTGAAAAGGCAGGATCAAATAAAAGGGCACAAGAGACTGTGATGATAAATGCCATCTGTAACATGAAGAAACATGTGCAGGCATGTGTTAATGCTAATGATTAAATTTACCTTTGCTTCTAATGCACCAAGGGATTTCCATAATTACATAAATTATTTTGAATGCTATTAAGGGAAAATCAAGGACTGACAGCCTATATGAATTGCAAAGAAAAATAAACTTAAAAGGACAAGTTGGTTTTATAAAGGAATATTTTTGTTACAGAATTTTGTTTCTTAATAATATACATATTTATCCAATGGAAAAAGCATCACCTGCCCTTCAGAAATGCAATTTGTGTTTATATTCTGCACTGACTGAAGTAAATATTTCTCAATTTTTTTCTCTCTTAAATACAATTAAACCCTCATATCTATCACCAGATAACCAGAAATCAAAAAATGTCTCTTTTTAATATAAAAAGGTGTTAAAATATTTCAATTTTAGACATCAGTCATTTTCAATGTCTGAGAATAGCTTCACAGAAGCAAGCCTAGTGGTGCCAACACAATGTAGCTTCACATTTCACACACAGCTACACCTGTGGATAGTGGATAAAGAAATTAACCAACTACTTAATGATGAATTCTATGAAGGGCAACGAAATGTTCATCCACTTAAAGAGAAGTTAGATCAAAAGGGTGTTTCACAGTATATGGGAAAATCATTGTGTAGTACAAACTTGGTCATCATAGCTCCAATTGGTTGTTTTGCCTGCTACCCTGATCTCAATGTCATATGTGCACTAATTAACATCATCAGTTATTATAAACTAACAGATGAATATGAGTGCTAAGCAATGAAAATAAACTGAATCATACAATGATATCAATTAAAATGAAAATAAAGTTTGTATTTTTTAACATTCCATTTTTAAAAATTCAAATGAAAAATGCTAAATTTTTGCATTAAAGGACTATTTGTACAATATATATTTGCATATCTTGTAAAAGTACTTTCCAGTTATCAAACAAATTGATTATCCCTCACTGGCTTTGTCTGATACCCGACATTTTATTTATTCCTACTTTCATTGTATAGTGACAATCTAAATACTTATTTGATCTCATTCCCAAGATTTGTTTTAGTGTCATGATTAACTGTCAAAATGTTCACATGTTAACTAGAAACTTGTTTATAAGTTAAGAATGCTATTAAGGAGATGGCCAGAGTGACTTACTATTTGGACCTATGACTCAGAATCCCTTGAACAGTTCTTTACTAATCTTAACTCCAAATTTTCATTTATGTTCACTTCTGTCTCTGCCAATGTTGCCAATTCGTAGATATTGATAAATTGTTATGCATTGGCTCTTTTTTTAATCTGTGCAAAATATGCCCACCAATTTATGACAGTATCTTCATTTTGATACCTGTAATTCTCTACATACCAAAGATTCTTTCAATTTTCAGCCACCATCCTTGTATAAATATTTTTCATTTCTTAAATACCTATATTAAAAACCTAGCTCTAAAGTTCAGACCAAAATACCCTTCCTATCTTTTACAATGCAGCATCATTCCAGTGCACAAAAAAATTACAATGCAAACCAAAAACTCCCAATAAAAAATTCATTACCTTCTTACTACTTAGTCCCTGGAATCCAGAGCATCACACCTATTTTAAAGGAAGTTATGGCACTTCATTAATACATTCATATTTAAGTCCTTTTTCTATATTTGTGCTATGCTTTACTTTTAGAACATCCCTTAACCTTAAAAGGATATTTTAATGATGCATTTTATAGAACATGTATTGATATTTTAATGACTCATATCCCAGAAAGCTATCTCAGCAACAAAAAGATAACAGTTATATTTTTGCATAAAGCATATGCACATTGGATTTAAATCACATATTTTAATATTCCTGTTTCTATTTTTTAATTATTGTTTTTAAAGATTTTTTATTTTTTCAGGTATTAATATATTTGAATTAAATGTACTTACGAAGCTGTTGAAAATGGAGTGTTATATATAAACAATGTAATGTTATATCATGTTTAGTGTTATTAAAGTTTAAATTGTATGTGTTGAGTTTGTTTGTTTGTATTTCCGCCATTTTCTGTTAACCACATGGTTGAATTGCTTCCAAAGACTTGTATGTTTATGTAAACTGCATTGTCAACAGCTTTGTAAGTACATTTAATTGAGTTTACATAGACATATAAGTCTAGAAGCAATTCAAACATGTGGTTATCAGAAAATGGCTGAAACACAAACAAACTTAACACATACAATTTAAACTTTAATAACACTAAATGTGATATAATATTACATTGTTTATATTAATATATTTGTTTTTCTTATTATTCCTTCCTTCCCTTTTTCTTGTTGCTTGTTTTATCTGTTCCCATGGATAAAAATAAATTAATCTTAAATTCTATGTTTAATTTTGCTCTGTGGAACGAATGATGTTATACAATGAGGACTTAGGTTTGCATTTAGGGCATAGGCAAGGATATGAGCCTTTGACCAGAGAGGGTGATTTAGATGGAGATTTATTGGTCCTGGTAGTGTAATAACAATACTTGCCTCCTAAACCCAAAATCACTGGTTCGATCTCAACCAGGACCAATGGATTTTTTGGCGTAAAAATCCTAAGTATGGCTTCCTTCGGAAGGGAAGTAAAACCGTGGGTCCCATGTCATACATTTATGGCATAATAAAGAACCTCAAGCCTGAAAAAATTGTATTGTGGTATTGTAGATTTGCAGCATATGAAAGAACCTCAAGCTTAAAAGAAGAGGCAGCTTAGCAATATTTATTGCCCTTTTCATGCCATGAATTGATAACTGACACTATTTCCAAATATGTATATTTATTTTAACTGGATAACAGTGACACTCTTGTATATTTTGCTGTTTATATAAAGGCATGGATTCAGGGGGGGTTGGACCAAGATCATACGACAATTATAAAGTTTGGTGGCCCCCATGCTTATGTACTTCCTGCACTCATTATTTTCCATTGTCTAGTAGCAATTATGTTGCTTATATGTGAGGATAGGTCTATAAATTTCTGGCTTAACTATTTTCTAGGTATGATAAACTATATTTCACTTTTCAATATAGTTACCTTTCATAGCAATACACTTCTCACATGTTTCAATTAACATTTCAATCCCTCCCCCCCCCCAATAGTCAGAAGTCTTGTTTACAAAATGGGTATAAACAGCAACCATCACTTCATCACACTTAAATTTTCTTCCTCACAGGTGCTTCTTGAGTTTTAAAAAGAGTAAATAGTCACTGGGAGCTAGATCTGGGCTGTAGGGTGGATGGTCGACCTCTTTGAAGCCATATTTCTTCACAGCTTCCTTTGCAATAAGAGCTGTGTGCATAGGCACATTGTCATGAAGAAAGCGCACATTTCCATTCAGCTTTCCTTGGTTTTCTCTTTGATAGAAGCATGTAGTCTGTGCAGTAGGCTAGCATAGTACTCCCCATTTTCTGTGGTGTTCCTCTCCTTGAAGTCAATGAAAAGTATTCCTTCACAGTGCCAAAAGATTATGACTATGATCTTCTTGGTTAACCGAGTGATTTTGGCCTTTTGGCCAGGTTTACACAATTACATTGATTCTTTTTTGTATACGGGATCATAGTAGAAGACCTTTGCAGAACTTCTCTCTTGTTGCCATGGCAGAACTCCAAAAATGCCTGCAGCAGATGACTTGTTGCTGCTTTTGGACTGAGGAAAGAAGTCTTGTCACCCAACTTGCACTAGTTATTCTGTTTAAATCTTCATGAATACTTCAAAGGACTGTTATTTTAAAAAGGCCCAACCTTGCTGCTATTTCTGTAACTTTGAGCCGCTGGTCTTCCATGATTTCTTTCACAAGAACAATGCTTTCAGGAGCTCCACCAAGGGCCGACCTGCACACTCTTTTATCTTCATTGCTTTCTCCAACCATTCGAAAATTTTGGCCCATTCTTTTATTGTAGAATATGATAGGCATGCCTCCCCATGTGCACTGTCCAATCGCTCTTTGATTTCATTTGCGTTAATACCTCTTCTTTTGTGAAGAACTTATTTAAACAGCACAGTACTCCATTTGAACATGTCAGAATTTTCTACACATAACCTTCTTTATGCAACTATATCTAAATAACTGAACACAGCTGAGCAGATTTTAGAGCTATAATTATTTACTTAACAGATAAGGTGTGACACCAAATAAGGGTTTTGTGAAGCCAATAATCCTTATCAGCTAGGCTGGAAACTTGTGCATCTACCCTCACATATAGCAGGAGCCTGTGAAACTGAGCTCTGATTGTTTAGCTTCGTTGGGGAAATTGCATCAAAGCTGGAGCTCTTCGGTGTTTCTAGAGAGATGTTGGTTAATGATGCGTTATTGCTTTATTTTTGTATTTTTTAAAGCTGGATATTATGCTGAGTGCAGTTTCCGAGCTGCTTCTTTCCTGTTAAAAGTGTTACTATGCTTGCAATTTCAATTGCCTCCCAAGATAAGCAGGATGGTAATGAGATGAGCTGCCAAAGATGACTTCTTTGGCAGCTAGGAGAGCATGCTCAGTAATGGCTAATTTATCATTCTGACCTAGCTTTATGTTCTGAAAGGCACGTACTATTGCTGCACTGTTGGTACTAGTGTACCAAGAAAGTGAAAAGAGCTTTTCATGCTGGAAAGATTACTAAACTGATTCATACTGTCATAAAAGAAGGATACATCCTTTCTTCCATTTCCAAAAACATCACAGACAGCATTCCACCTTACTTAGATGAGCATGACGTAGAGACTTTTAAATACAAAGCAGTTAAGATGTACATTCTGCTCCACCATTGCCTTAGCTGGTGTATACTGAATACCGTGCCTGTGTGGTGCAATTTCAGTTTATAACATACACCATTCTCCCTTACAATATTGTGCATAATGCCACTCCTTTATTTCTAATATAGAATCATATTGGCAATCTCTAGTGGACTTTCATTGAAACTGCAATTTTGTGCATAAAACCCACAAGTCACTGACTAATGGGCTTTTTAAACTAAACTCAATTCATTAAATCTCATTTCCTATTGTGATTATGCTCAGACTTATGGAATATTTGCACACAGAATATCCAGTTTCATAAGCACAACCAAATTTCATGTTTAACTCATTTTTGCAAAATCCTGACTTATGGAGCTCCAGAAAAAACAGATTCAATTGGTGGTATTCTAGATGTAAATAAATGTTTATATTTGTCTGATATAGTTTTGTATTCCCCATTATGAACCTAAATGTACTATGCGTTGATTTTAATGTTCAGAACAAACTCATTTCTTCTTAAGTGTAGTTTTAGATAGCAGGAATTTCATAGTAAAATATAATATAATTATGAAATTTATAAAACAGGAAATTACATTCCTTGCCACTTACTTGGACATCTCTCAAATGCTTATACCATGTTGTCTTCTCGTCACCTTGTCAGCTTCCCAATGTGGTGTTCAGATGTTGCTTCATAGATTTTTACAAATTTGGTGATCAGTTATCGTTTATAAAATCAAATTAACTAATTTTCTTTTGCGTTTGTTAATGACTATATTCTCCTATACTTTAATGCTATAGGTGTTTGAAGAGCTTTTAAGAATTTTGGTTTATTTGGTAATTTTTGATTTGTTTGTTTTTGTATCTTTGTTGTATTTTTTCTTCCCCCCTCCCCCGGAAATGGTAGTGTATTGGTGTTTTCTCCATATATTTATATGCTACATTTCTCGTGTATTCCTTAAGCTGTAGAGCTTTCCCACCAGTAAAATAATTAGGAATTTATGAAATTGGTTACAAAGATTGAAATATAAAATATATAGGCAAAACAAAGAAAAACATAACCATAAGGTTTAAGCAATACAGGAGAAATGTAAAATATAAACATACACAGTAATCAGCAATAGCATACAATTTCTGGCAATAAAACCACAACTTTTAAATGAATCAAAACACTTAAAAAAGTTATTTAGTGCCAAGTAAGAGGAACAAAACTAATGAAATTTGAGTGATTTCTTAACAATAATTTGTCATACTTAAAAAGTATTTAAAAAAACCATAGAATTAACAGTTTAGGGAATATATTCACAGACAAACACACAGAAAATTTAGATAATTTTGATCTTCGAATCAACAATAACCTAATAACTAAATTTCAAAGTCTACAGGGAGTCTTCTGAACACAACTCTGCTAAGCTGACAGGTGAACCATGGTAATAAAGCCTTTCAAATGTGTTCAAGAAAGTGGAACAGAATTAGGGAAATTTGTATGATTTTCTCTTATATGAATTGTGCATTTCCTCTTACTTGTCATTATGTTCTTCATATTTCAGGCCAAATGGGGAAGACCTGTCCAGCTGTTTGGATAATTCATCCAGCTCTTCTTTTTTTGAAGTTATACAGGATTATAAAGACAACACAAAGAAGCACATATTCTGGACTAAATTGTATGATAGCACTTACACAACCACTTCATTTATGAAAACGCACACATCAATTTATAATTATAAAATAAATAAAATAGTGCATGAGAGCCACTTAAAAAGCCAAGGAAAGGCACAGAAGATCTTTACCCGTGCACCTAATTTAAGGGAAGATCATTCTATCCATGAGGGTAAGAAACATAAATGTGAAGTTTGTGGGAAGAGCTTTAATTGGCCATCTTATTTAAAGCAACATCTTTTGATCCATGAGGGTAAGAAGCCACATAAATGTGAAGTTTGTGGTAATAGCTTTACCTGGATATCTAATTTGAAGGAACACCTTTTGATTCATAAGGGTAAGAAACATAAATGTGAAGTTTGTGGGAAGGGCTTTAACTGGCCATCTTATTTAAAGCAACATCTTTTGATTCATAAGTATAAGAAACCACATAAATGTGAAGTTTGTGGCAAGAGCTTTACTTGTGCAACTTATTTAAAGCAACATCTTTTGATTCATGAGGTTAAGAAGCCACATAAATGTCAAGTTTGTGATAAAAACTTTACTTGGTTATCTAATTTGAAGGAACATCTTTTGATTCATGAGGGTAAGAAGCCACATAAATGTGAAGTTTGTGGCAAGAGCTTTACTTTTGCCACTTATTTAAAGCAACATCTTTTGATTCATGAGGGTAAGAAGCCACATAAATGTGAAATTTGTGGTAAGAGCTTTACCTGGGTATCTAATTTAAAGGAACATCTTTTGATTCATGAGGGTAAGAAGCCACATAAATGTGAAGTTTGTGGTAAGAGCTTTACCTGGATATCTAAGTTAAAGCAACATTTTTTTATTCATGACACAAAGAATCCACATAAATGTAAAATTTGTGGGAAGAGCTATTCTGGGGCACATAATTTAAAGAATCATCTTATGATCCATGATGGTAAGAAAATACACAAATGTGAAGTATGTGGGAAGAGCTTCATCTGGAGATCTGATTTACGGAAACATCTTTTGATTCACGAGCATAAGAAGCCACATAAATGTGAAGTTTGTGGGAAGAGCTTTACCAAGATATCTGATTTACGGAGACATCTTTTGATTCATGAGGGTAAGAAACCATATAAATGTGAAGTGTGTGATAAGAGCTTTACCCTAGCATCCACTTTAAGGGAACATCTTTTAATTCATGATGGTAAAAAACCTCATAAATGTGGAGTATGTGGTAAGAGTTATGCCTGGAAATCTAATATAAGGCGACATCTTTTGATTCATGAAAGAATTTGAATTTATTTAAACTGTTAACAAAATTTGAATTAACTACACAGCGTACCTTGGTCTTCGGCTCTTTTATGATTATTCACTGGAGTTTCCTGAAGGCTCCAGTTCAGCTACTGAATTCATACTTATATACAAACAAAACAAATCACTGAACCATGAATGTATAAAAACATGTAACATGAATGTGGTAAGAGATTTACCTAGGTATCCAATTTAAGGAGACATTCATGGTTGTAAGAAACCAAATAAATATGAAGTATGTGGGAGGAGTTTCACCTGGATATCTAATTTAAGATTACATCTTCTACTTCATGAGGATAAAAAAACCATGTTAACATTAAGTATGGGGAAAGATTTTTACCTGGATATCTAATTTAAGGTATATTTTATGAATTATGAATCATGACAGTAAAAGACCATATAAATGTGAAGTATGAGAAAACAGCTGTACCTGGGTATCTAATTTGAGGAGACATCTTTCGGTTCATTAGTGTAAAAAACTTATAAATATAACGTTTGTGGGAAGAGCTGTACCTTGTCATCTGTTTTAAGAAAACATTATTTGCTTTACAAGCAATAACCATATAAATGTGAAGTTATTGAAAAAAGATTATCCATGTATATGCTATTTGGACATCTTTTCTCCCTTAAGTAAAACAGAAATATAAACTGAAACTATGTCGTAAGAGCATTGTCCAATCATCTCTTAAGTAAACAGATGTTTATTAATGAGGACCAAAATTGAATTGTTAGTGCAACAATTTTGTATGTTTGCACTTTATAGAAAAGATTTTGGCAAAAAAATATATACTCTGGCATACCAAAGAAACACATTTTATTCATGATGAAAAGACATACCGAGTGTCCTTTCAAATAGTCATCATGTCTGTTTTATGAGCAATGAAAACTAGTACACAATCCTTTTCCCTCTTTTTTTTTGGTCCATAGACAGAAAATTAGGGCAGAAGGAAAAGTTTATTGTTGGATTTGATTTTTGAGAATCAATGGCAAAATGTTTGTTTCACATTTGATGCAAAAACCAAAATTAATGACAGCACTATATTTATTGATAAATAAATTATCTGAAGGTGCTACTGTCGGTCCTGGTGGTGTAGTGGTTACCATACTTTCCTCCTATACCCCAGATCGCGGGTTTGAACCCGGCCAGGACCGGTGGATTTTTTTGGGCGTAAAAATCCAAGGTATGGCTTCCTTCGGAAGGGAAGTAAAGCTGTGGGTCCTGTGTCGTACATTTCCGGCACGAAAAAGAACCTGAAAGAGGGGCCTCTGAGCAAAATTTGTCGGCTGTTTCACTCCCTGATTTGAATGGGACGCTGATGACCTGAGAGGTTAAAGAGCGTCCATAAATAAAATCAATCTGAAGGTGCTAAAAGCAACAGTGCAGTAGCTGAAAAATAAACTGCAGACTGTTCCACATAAATGTAACACAATGTATATATGTGACTCCAAAGCAGAACTACAAAGTATAATGAATTACCATTACGAGCATCATACACTATAAATGAAATAAGAAAACTATATAATACAATCCAGATCAGAAATAGTCTACAATAGATTCTGAGCTATGTTGAATTAAAGGAGAATGACTTTGCTGATACTTAGAAAAAAAAAGCCACCATAAAATTAAAATGAAGTTTTGAACTAGAACTTTTTTATAAATTGAAACTTTATATAAAGATTAATAAATGAACAAGATCAACAAAATATTCAATAAAAACTTAAATGGAAACCACATGAAGATCTAAAGACTTTTGAATATCTTTTATTGAAACCGAAGTAATTTTGAGTAGTCCAATTCTGCTAATTGTTCAGCAAGCATCTCTTCAGGATGAAATTAGCCAAGGACATTTACAGCATTAGTGAAGTATTTGCTGATTGAGCTTCTTTTGAAGAGCTAAATGTTATATCAGATTGTCTTTTATTTGAATTATATTAATAAAGTACAAGTGTTGGTTGGTTAAACATTAGCAATAAATTGTGCAATAGGAAATTATGTACTGCTCTTTGCATTAGTTGACAAAATATTATGTTATTCAAATAAGTGTACTTAGGAAGCTGTTGACAATGGAGTGGTATATATATAAACAATGTATACAGTTTTTTTCACACTAACTCCATTCACTTACATAAATTTGGAACATATGTTTCGGGAGCGATCCCTCCCATCTTCAGCCTGTTGACAAACTGTCGTTAAACGTGGCGGTTGGGTCTCTTGATGTTCTTGTGGCGGCATCTGTTGGTATTATTAGGAATTTCTTATCCCTCCATTGGATGAACTCAGCAAATTCCTAATAATAATATCCCTCCATTGGATGAACTCAGCAAATTCCTAATAATTATCCCTCCATTGGATGAACTCAGCAAATTCCTAATAATATATCCCTCCATTGGATGAACTCAGCAAATTCCTAATAATACCAACAGATGCCGCCACAAGAACATCAAGAGACCCAACTGCCACGTTTAACGACAGTTTGTCAACAGGCTGAAGATGGGAGGGATCGCTCCCGAAACATATGTTCCAAATTTATGTAAGTGAATGGAGTTAGTGTGAAAAAAACTGTATACATTGTTTATATTTATATTATGTTATTATTTCTGGTGTTTATTTGTCTCTGATTTGCTCTTAAAACATTCAAATATTATTTATGTATTTTAGCAAAATTATACTTGATCATACCTTGGTTTATGGGAAGAATGTCTAAGAAATCTGTATGTGTTGTGCCACTTATTTTTACCCCATGATGTGTATGCCATTTAAAGCATTTTTGCTCTTCACATTAATGTGATGCATCTATGATATTTTTACATAATAGCTAACAATCATTGTAGCTATGTATTACAGGCACTATAGCACATGCAATGCAATTTTGCTAGTGATTTTTCATTCAATTTATTACTGAAGATTTAGTCAGTTAAAGTAATTTTTTGTGCAGTTTTTACATTATATCATGAAGAAACAAGTAAACTGTGGCAGCATTTACATATACTTACAGAGAAAGAAATTCTAAAGTTTCCAGAAGCTATTGTGCAACAGGTGAATATTGACTGCAGGCGTCTCCATGGATTTCTTAGTGTAAAATTTTGCAGGAGATAGAGGTGTCAAGCAAAATGAAGAAATAAGCTACATGTAGGTCATATTGCTGTTGTGCAACAATTGAAACCTTCTTACAAAGAGAAGTAAATCGGTTAATTGACTTCTGTAAATTAGGTACTACAGGTGGTTCTGTAATGTGTATGTTTTATATAAGTAGGATATCAGTGCCCAAAATATTTGTAATTGGTTAATGAGAATCCTCACATTGAATTATAGACACCTGTTTGTTATTGATGAAATAGTTTTGGTATGGAATAATGTGTCATAAGGTGTATTATTGGCAATTCTACATTCATATTACGTGAATACCACAGTCGACATTGGTATATTCCAGAGCTTTTGTAACAAACGAATGCTAGCTATTCTTAGTAGGATGATGCCACATACCTTGAATGCCAGCAGGCCAGGAATGTTTTCTTTCCTAGAAAATGGTGTCATTTCTGAAAAATACTGATCACCAAGGTTATCTAACATTTACTTTTGGGCAAGCTCAAAGGGTTATCATAAACTCTCACATTAACTGCAAGAAAATATTTGGGAAGAAATTTATGTTATAATAAATTCTTTTCATAACATGGAGATGCATGTGCAGCCATGTCTTGATGATCTCATCCATTTTCAACTCTTGCTATGATATATATCAAGATATTTCTGTGATGTCAATGAATTGTGCAAAAGTAAAGTAATGTTTGTATTATGTAGTATATGGTAAAATAAATACTGATCAAGAAGAATAACATTTCAATTTTTCTATTCAATACAGAAATGTTATATTTTTGTTCTCATTGCCAACTTTAATGTGAATATGTTAAGTTGTATTACAACCCAGTGTCTTGGTGTGAATGTGGTTTAAAGAAAGTCTCTTATTTCTTAGTTGTGCTACAACTTTGAGGGGGAAGGGGAATGCTAGTGTTATGTATACTTGAAATGTTATTTTAGTCATACAGATTGTGTGCTTAAGGTTTATAATTTGAATTAACTGGAAAAAAAAAGTTGCTGCTGGGATTTGGATTTCAGATCTGCAAATTTCTGTGCTGATGCTCTTGCATTGTCCTATAAGACCACAACTGCCCCATTTGAGTATTCTGAAAATCTCTACAGTTATATTTTTATGGAGATATCTTTAAGAGACAGATTAAAACTTTTTTGTTCTTATGGCCCAAACTTCATAATTAGTCATAATATTATGTTTTTGTGAGCTCCCTTAAGGATAAAATCTAAACAAATTAACCGTAGAGGTATGAAAGAATGTAGACTGAAAATTATATTTTTATAGTTAGTACTGTAGGGCATGTTAGAGCATTGCCACAAAAAATAAAAGATAAGTGGTTGGAGTTCTAGCCGAGACCTCAAGATTTTCCTATCCGACTCTTCATTCCAAATATGTATATTTATATTAATGGTTGTTATTAGCACTTTACATATAGTGTGAGGTTAATTTATTTATGAATAAGCACTCTTATATAGCGCTTTACATTTGCTGTCATTAATATTATAATTGGAACAGAAACAAAATTGTAGGGATTTGATTTACACTGTCACAAATATCTTTAGAATGAAAATAGATACCAAAATCCGAATTTTGATTACTACCCATGACTCAGATGTACTAATGCAACAATGAACGTTTTTCTTATTTGTTGTCCAACCTTTTTTCAATACACTGTAGTTATAGCATAGTTACTTTTCTGTGTATTTAGCCTAAAGGTAATATTTGAGAATAGGTGTAGTACATAGGCAACTCGATAGTTGCAACAATTCATATGTTGGAAAAACTGGATGGAGTGTTGCAAAATGTACATTAAATTGAAGTAAATGTCATTAGGAGAACGTGTGAATGGGTCTCAAGTTATTAATCTAGCCAACCCAAGAAAAATAATTTAATTTATAGGACATTTCAGCTGCAGATAGGAAATATGGCGAGTGTTGGCCAGAAGCCAGTACAGGCCGCCTGGGAATTTTCCAAGGTGGGTGTCATTTGTCAGCAGTACCTAGCCGCTCGCGGCTTGACCTGTTCGATGGACATAGGAAGATTTGTGTTTCGGGGTTTGCAAACGGCACGTGGCATTTCTTGGTGATCACCCATCCAAGTAAGTAGTGGCCATGTCGGTCCTGGGAGAGAAGTGGTAACCATACTTTCCTCCTAAACCCAAGATCGCGGGTTCAAACCTGGCCAGGACCGATGGATTTTTTCGGGCATAAAAATCCTAAGTATGGCTCCCTTCGGAAGGGAAGTAAAGTCGTGGGTCCCGTGTCGTACGTTTACGGCACGAAAAAGAACAAGCCTGAAACAAGAGACCTCCGAGTAAAATTTGTCGGCTATTTCACGCTCTGAATTGAATTGGACGCTGATGACCTGAGCGTTAAAGAGCGTCCGTAAATAAAAAAATCAACCAAGTAGTGGCCACGCCCAACGCTGCTTAACCTCAGTAGTCAGCCGTGGTTCTCAGCGCGGTTGCCGCCTGATGATTCAGGGGGTTGTTGATCAATCAGGTTTGAGGCTAGTTTTTGTTGGACCATGGTGTATATTGTGTTGGTACTTTGGTTAGGCGGTTGTCCTCTCCGAAGTAATCCAACCTTACTAGTTTTAAGTTTTTACCCGAGGGGCCCCATGATGTACTTGGGCAGACTAAGATTTACATCTTCTAGGGGTTCCATGGTCGTAGGCCCCTCTGACCAGCTCATTTGGGTGGTCCAGGATGATATCGTGAAGCGTCCGGGCTCTTTCCCGTATGACGTCCAGGATGTATGGGACGTTGGAGTGGTCTATGAAGGATGTGTGCTGGGAAGCGGCGGTCAGTAGCGTATATTATTAGGTGCGCCAGGTTCTGCTGGAATTGAATTTTGCGGATCCCCAGATTTCGCAGCTGTACAGAACCATTGCCGGTATTATGGCACGGTATACTCGCAGCTTTTGGGTCAGGTTCATGGGTCGAGAGCTGAGGGTTGGATACAGCTGTCAGATAGCTAAATGGCCTTGCTACAATGTAGCAAACACCTGCTCCCGAGTGTTGGCGTAGTACCAACTATATTTAAATACAGTCTGCCTTGTTTGGCAATTGTTGTTCAGTGTTGCCAACCCATGATGTTGAAAATGGAAATAATGCTACATTATTGGAAAATTAAGTAACAAAATTCAAGATTGTTATTATTATTTTTCCAAACATTTTAAACTCATTACAAAGGTATAAACGTGTATAGTGGTATAAATTATATTTTTAAACTGCTGCATATGGTATTTTTAATAACTTGTAGTGCAACGTTATTCTAGGTTATTATTCTTCCAAACATTTTAAACTCGATTAAAAATTATACATGTGTACAGTTATATAAATTATATATTTTTTTAAACTGCTTGTGTGGTATTTTTAATAAGTTTTCTCTTATTTATAATCGACGAATCTTCTTTCTTTCATCTGCCACTGATATTTTAGTGTTCATCATTGTCTTATGTACATTTTTACACACACTTAATGAATTGTCCGATTTGAATTTATAACACTCACTATTAGTGTATCTGTGTTCAGGAGTCCGCACACCGTTTTAAGGCCAAGCTTGTTCCTAGTTTTTGTTTTCATCATATTTACGAAGTTAAAAACTCTTTCTAGAGGCGCTTGAAAATGTGGAAGTTTCTACACACCAAATAAGTTTTGCCAAATTTGGGAATAATGGTTTGTTATCTACATATTTTTTATTTCGCTCACAATGGCAAGATTCTTCCAGTCGCAGTTTATTACTGTTTTCAATATCAACCTTATACAACAGTTGCCACTTGATGTCTCTTTTCTGGATCTCTTTTTGTGGGATGTTGAGAAATGGAGATACCAGAGGGACAATGGATTGGACAGACCTATTGTGAAATATGTGAGGAACTCAAAATTTCCAATTTTTTAACACAGTATTCTGAAATAGAAAAATCTTCAATATTTGGCGCACTGTTTGTGTATAAGAGCCACGGCATCAATTTAAACAATTTCACATCTCTCTGTGGAAGAGTTAAAGATGAAAAGGAAATGGCAACACTAGCACTAAAGGAGACATTTTTAATGGCAAAAAGCAACGAAGGTTATTGAACTGAACCTTTTCAAGCTGAACAATGTCGACATTCTCAGATTTCAAATAACAGTGTAAAATAGTTTTCAAAGGTGAGTGTACATTGCACTGCAAATCATGAATTTGAGGAATTTCACTGCATCAGGTTGTTAAAAATGGGCAGTATGAATTTCAGAAATTGAAGTAGAACATTTTATAGGGATATTTTAGCCTGTGAAGGATATTTTCAGTTGCTAGCAACCTATCAATTACTGCATTAGAGAGAAAAAAAAAAAAGGATGAAAGTATCCTACTGCTCCCGAAGTCATGAAACAAATATTTTTAATGATAACTGCCTTGTCTGGCTTGGATGCAAAAGTTTATGTGCCTTGATTTATAAAACTTTGAGACTCCCTCGTTAGTGAGATTCGTTTGGTACTGCAGTGGAAGTAATTAATATTTTCCCTAGCCAGAACTTTGGGGTCATAAGGAAGCTTCAGTTCTGCATATGAAGAACATAAATTGAAAAATGGCATATATACTTCATTATGAAAGGTTTAGATATTATGTTGCTTTAAAAAGTGGATAATTAATGCTTTTTGCCCATCATGACACTTACTGTCCGCTGTGAAACCAATTAATTTTTTTTAAGAGATATATGATCCTCAAAAGATTTCATCACTGCTTGAAACAAGTTTTTTAGCACTTATTTCACTTACAGGCACAAGTTTAAAAACCGTATACATTACACTATTCTGTTTATATCTTCAAAAGATCTGACCCCTTCAATCTATCCAAGCATGACCTCTAGGTCCCCCTTATAGTTTGGTTCAAGTGGTTCTCCTTGGATTCCTGAATGATGTATCACCAACCTTAATGTCCAGTTCAAATAAAATGTATTTGTAGTCAGAAAGAGATGGCTCTTCTGAAACTTGCCATTCCATAACCATATTGCTAATGTGGTCTGTTCCAAAAGCAATCTTGATGATCTCTTTTTTAGTCCTGTTAAAGAAGATATTTTTATTCCTGACATTAAATAAATAAAGATTATTGGTGAGCAAGTAGCTGAACAAGAACTTGCCTGTTTTATTGGATTGGTGCTGCCCCAGATTTCATTGTGGGAGTTGGCATTGCATCCAACAAGTATTTGTTTGCCATCCTTCCTTATCCATTCCACCAAGAGTCTAATTATCTTAATGGCACATTACCCCCATTGTATGGTAGGTATACAAAGCTCACAATAAGGCCTCTGTTTCCCTCTCCCATGATGAGGTTTATTTTCCCAGTTGTGGTGTCTCTGGAACAGAATTCATTTAATGGTAAGGCAAGCACCCCATTTCTAACTAGCATACTAGTCCTAATGTTATTAATGGAGGTGCAATTAAACAACTTACCTTTTATTTTGCCTAGCCCTGATATTCATCCCTTGTGTACCTAAGGCTCTTGAATGAAGGTCAGGTCAATATTTTTTTTTTTCTCTCACCACCTTACAGAAGACTGCAAAGCTGCCTAACTGTGTTGTAGCATGATCTGGAGGGTCCTTTCATCTTTGGTTAGAATGATGAGTGCAATTCTACCTAACCCTGGTGGCTTCTACTATCTAAAGTTCTGATGGTTTATTGTTGATCCCCATCTGTCGAGCATGCAAAGGTTCAACCATTAGAGTCGCCTTTGTAGCTGATAATTCACCATTCTCCGATCTTTAGAGTCTAATTTTGCTTTCCAAGCTTTGGAAGGATTTTGCAGGGTTCTAACTTGGTAAACATCTTTGGCATCTTGAAGAGCACCTTTATTGTCCTCAAGTTGTGATCCTTAAATCCTTCAAACAGTATGGAATTTTTGCATGGCTTCAGCTTTGGTACAGTCTTTTGTAGCCAGATCTTAGTCTGCTGGTTAGCACAAGAAGGACTGAGAGTTCCCCTTTCCATGCACGACCCAACAAACTGAGGGAAGTTCCCATCTTCAAGAGTCTCAAAGGACTTGACAATGAACTCCAGAAGTTCCTTTACCTGGGCCTCAGTGAGTTCAGCTGCCAGATATTCTTCCAGGGTGACAGCCATTTTGATGCTGGTTAGGGTTTTCTTAAAGGCTGCCTTACCTTTATCTCCTGGTATTTCTGCAGAATTTCTTGGCTTCTTCTGTGTGACTTCACAGGTTGGGGTAGAACCATCGTTGCCCTGCTCTTCTGTGCCACTCCTGCTCCTTGATAAGTTTGATTCTAGGGCCCTTCTTACTATTTTTTCCCCTACTTGATAGGAACCGACTTAATTCCCTACCTAGCAAGTTTTTCTTCCTTTGTGATCCTGAAAATTTGGGAGGCTTTACTTTAAGTCTGTCCATTTGCTCCATGGCTTCATCTAGTTGCCCACTGAAGCCAGGAGTTGATGGACTCTTAAATAATCTCTCCTACTTTGAAGAAGTATTTTTCCCTTCAGGTTTGGAGACTTCCACCATCTTGGCTTCGGAGATTTGCTTCTGAGAAACTTCCTTTTTGGCATGGATGTAGATCTGAAGTCATAAGGTCTTAATATTAAGTCCCACAAGTAATAGGGGGATTGGATAGTTCACCCAGGCCAAGCCCAGTATACCTGGGTAAGGCTAGATACTACCACAAGGTCACCTGGTATTCCAGAGGCTTCATTTACTGCACATCTTCCATGTACTTCCTCAGCACAAATCAATTTACACCTTGAGGCTAGATGACAATGAACAATTAGTAAAGGATGAAGTTGAGTCACTTCTTAGTTTGGCCTCTCCTATCCAGCCTGCCCAGCTTGGGTGTCCCTAATGGTAGTAATCTACTTCTGTTATAGCCTTTTGATTCACAGAGGCTCTTAAGCCTTGCCACCAGTGACAAGGTCCTGCAACTCCTAATCAGGGTAAGGTGAAGTTAAGCAGTTTGTATGTCCTAAATAAAATCTGTGTCAATCCACATGCTTAGAAAATGTTTATTTCTTACCTTCTTTATTTGATTATCATTAAGAGAAAATGACTATATTCTAGGAGAATTTCCATTTTTTCTGGTGATAAAATCCATTACAAACAAAGTAAGCTTTAAAAATTAAAATGTAAATTGTAGCTTGCACAGTGAAGCTAATCATATTGATATCATTGTATGATTCAGTTGAACTACACACTCTTAAAGCTTCACTTACTTTTCATAAATGTATAGAACCAGTTTCGAGAACATAGTTCCCATCTTCAGCCAGGCTAAAGCTCAACTGTCTGATCATTTGTTGAGCTGTAGAAATATGTATTCTGCTCTGGTGGCGGTGTGATAAACTTGTAGTTTATGTTTTCATCTGAGGCAGTGTCGAAGTTCATTTTGTTGTCTTTGTACTTGTAGATGTAGACTTTCTCACAGGTTGCTAGGTCCGTAGGTCCTTATACTGATTTTAATAATTTTGCTTTATTTATTATGTCTTGATTTCGTGTCCAAAAATAATATGCTACTGCTGATTTCTCTATTTGGTTATACTTTATGTTTCTGTAAACTTTGTTATGTTACAGTTATTTAAATAATGCAAATATTTATATTTGCGTTATTTAAATAGAGATGGCCATGTCTCTCATCATCTGTAGTTAATGGGACAATAGGAACATTTTTAAAAGTCACATTTCATATTATTAATGCAACATTTCCCTATTTTCAGCAGTGTTCATTCAGATCTGTATTCGAGTCTAATATCATGTGTATTAATGTGCTGTATGTCATGCTTTATTTTGTTTTGCAGCATTAGAAGATCATAAGTAAATAAAGTGATTATGAAAATGGATATCAAATTAGAAATTGATGAGGAACAAAATAATTTTGATGTGTGTTCACTTGAGTTGAATCAACCACAGATGCATGGGGAAAATTTTGCTGATATTGCTCTTTACCCAGAGTTAAAGGTGAGCAGAAAAACAAAGCTTTAAGTACAGTGTCATTTTAACATATATGAAGCTTTCATGGCTAGTGTTTATAATGTTAAAATTTCCAGGATGTTGTACCATGGTCTTTAAACTAAAACAGGGCTTTTGCCAGCTATCTACATGCAGCATCAGTGTAATAAGAAATATATCATTATTGAGCCTAGCCAGATATGGAATGATCACATCAATGCAAATCAGTAGGGGAAAAGAATGAGGACCTGTTTTTTATGAAGAACATGTTTCCACATATTTCTCAGATGAAAACTAGTATCCCAATTTATAATAGGATGCCATGTATTTAAGTAATTTTCCTTTTCACCAGATTAAAATAATTTTTTGTTTTTGCAACCACTTCTGTCTTGTCAAAATTTAATGCTAATCTCTTCTGAGTTGGATGTTTAAAACACTCTTTATGGTTTCACCTTAATGAGATTTACTCAGGACAAATGTTTCATGGAACTATTGTCCACATCATCAGCTGTTAAATGACTGTTAGATCATTCGTAGGAGCTGGGTAGGTAGGTAAATAGGTTGACTCTGGTAGTCTAGTGATAAACTTAAATAAAGTGCTGTCTGCTTCCAAATGTCATAATTCATAAGGTAAAATTTGATACAGTGTAAAACATTTATTGAAATTAAACAAAACAGCTTCCAAGCCCAAAGAGAAAAAATCTGATATTTACCAGATTAATTGTAAGGATTGTGAAAAAATCTATGTAGGGAACACAAAGAAAAAATACAGACATTAGCTTTAAGGAACATTCGAGAAACATCCATTAAAAACAAATAGATCGGCTGTGGCAGCACATTTTTATAATAAAAACCATGAAAGAGAAAAAGGCATCAAGCTATCAAAAGCTGTTCAACAACCAAAAGAACTAAAGATATGGGAATGATTTATATAAAAAACATGAGCATAATCTTATGAATTTTGATATCCTGGAAGCAGACAGCACTTTATTTAAGTTTATCACTAAACCACCAGAGTAAACCGGAATACCTACCTACCCAGCTCCTACGAATGATCCAACAGCCATTTAATAGCTGATGATGTGGACGATAGTTCCATGAAACATTATGTTATGAGTAAATCTCATTGTAAGTGAAACCATAAAGATGGTTTTAAATATCTGACACAGAAGAGATTATTAATGTGTGTTTCACTTGTTCGATTAAAAATTGAATTAATATTAAAATAATATTTTGTGCTGTTGAGAGCATGTTGTGCCACGGCAGACCTTCTGGTTGGTTTTGACGTAAAGATCCACTAACAGTACTGAAAGGAAATCTGTTACTTTATTAAGGAAAACCCAAGTGGAATCTTGAAATAATTATATAACTAAAAATTTCCAACAATGTTTCTCCAAGTTATATGAACTACATAAACAATTTGTCACTTTTTGACTGATTATCATTACAATAGATGCACTAACGTACAAACTGGCACAGCATCTTGCTTCCTTATTTTACTTATTAGTGGGATAGTCAGAGCATCACATTAGGAACTCAAAACATTATATAGAAACTATATGCAAAATGAATATCAAAGCATTGATATACTAGCCAGTTTTAATATTAAATCAATTTTACTTAAGTACCTATTAAGGATGTTTCAGACCTGTTGCAATCAAATTTCAAAGCAGAGGTTATTGAATTATTCAAGCATGTTTTAACCATTGGTTATTTCAAATGAAGAGGAAATTTTTATGAATAAAAGGAAGGAGTAGTAGCTATGAGAAATCTTCAAAGCCCTATATTGTAGCTGATCTCTTTATGCAGGATTTCAAGGAAAAAGCCTTGGAAACTGATGAATATAAACCTTCACTTTGGTTATATCAACAACACAGTTGTGATATGACTGCATCAGGATAGTAAGCCACCATTATTTTTAGAACAATATAATGAATGACCTGCATAAAAATATTACCTTCAAAATGGGAAAAGCAAACAGATCAACTTCCATTCTTAGATGTACTAGTCTGGAAAAAACCATCAGGCAATGGGTAATATATGAAAACATTTTCATTACAGAATCAGAATCTGAACATCTTGAAACTGAATTTTAATATCTTTGTAAAGTGTCACTAATAACAAAAAGGTATATTGAGCCGTTCATCATAGATGCACCATTTCTAATACCTATGATTCTAACAAACCACCACAATTAAAACATTTTTTTAAAAAAGAAACTTATTTTAAAAAATATATGGCACTAACACAGTGAAGCCAAGTCGAATGAATAAGCATGTGATATATGTCGTGCTAAACACTCGTATTGTTTCACATACTTGATATTTGGACCGATTTTGAAGACAAAGGTCTTTGAAACTGGTTCCAAATATCACACAAGTAAGTGAAGCAGTACAAGTGTTTAGTATGACATATATCACATGATTTTATTCAAACAACCGTAATCCTTTCTATCTGACATAAAATACATAACAGTATACTGAGCAGCAATCTTAAAGAAAAGGGCATTAAAACCACATTCACACTGATCACAAAATTGGTATAAATTCTACATTCTGCAAAACATCCTAGAGATCCCCTTAACATCACTGGAATTTACAAAATTCCCCATGAATGTGGGAAAGTGTATATTGACATGACTGGAAGATATGTGAAAAAACAACTAAAAAAACACAATTGATCTTTACATCAAAACAAGCCAAAGCAGTCTGCCATGATGGATCATGCTCTCAACAAATGCCATGCAGTATATTTTGGCAAGATAAAAGTGGTTGCTAAAACAAAATATTATTTTAATTAGGCCAGAAGCGAAAATGTTGAAATAAAACAGCATCCTTGTAATATAAATAGGAATACAGTTTTTCAATTAAATGTATTTATGCAGATGTTGGCAATGGAGTGGTATATATATATATATATATATATATATACAATGTAATGAAATTTGTTCGCACTAACTCCATTCACTTACATAAAAATTGAACATATGTTTCGGGACTGATCCCTCCCATCTTCAGCCTGTAGACCAACTGTTGTTAAAAGTGGTGGTTGGGTCTCTTGATGTTCTTGTGGTGGCATCTGTTGGTTCTATTAGGAACTTGCTGAGTTTGTCCATTGGAGGAAAATAAAAATTCATTAGTTTTCCTTGTTTTTTTGTAATGAAAATTTTTTCCCAAGTGGAAAGTTCTATTGCATTGTGAAGTTGTTTCAGTAGTTTTGTCTCTGGTTTAATTTCATGATTTTTATTCCAAAAGTACAGTGCTATCGCTGATTTATCAATCTATTTAAGCAAATATTTCTAAAGTGTTCTTTCTTCAGGATTTCCAATTTCTCTTTGTTTTTCCAATATATTTTTCTCTGCACATTTTATTTCATAAATACCTGACTTTTGTTCTATTGGCATGTTGTCTTTCACTCTGCAACCTAATAAGTTCTTTATATTAAAATTGTTCTTTGGGGCTAACATAATTCCTTGTCCTTTGAATATCTTTTGAATTTATTGTGATAAATTGGGTGGTATGTGAAACTTTTCAATTTGTACCTTTCTTTTGTGCTTTTTAGTGTGGAAAAATCTCTTATTGTTTTTGATTTTATTGATAATTTTTATTACTGTGTCTTTGCTTTACCCATTAGGTTCTGCTATCTGTATCATTTGTTGGTATTCAAATTTGTACTCTGTTTCTGTGAGGGGATGTTAATTAATCTGGGTGCTAAACTATAAAACATTGCATATTTACCTGGAATGGGGTTAAAACTGTCATTTTTTTATGTAATTTTCTGTGGGACTATCTGTTCTATGGATTCCAAAGGTAAGATAGTCTTCATTTCATATGATTTTTACATCTAGGAAACGGTGATATCCATTTCTTTCTTTCGCTATGATGAACTTTATAGATTTGTGTAGCAAATTCAGATGTTTGAGTGCATGTTGTGTGTTTTTTTTTTTTTTTTTTTTTTTTTTGAATTATTGCAAATATGTCATCCAAATACCTAAACCATGTTTAGGAAGGCTTTAGTGATATGCATTTCAAACGAACTCATAAAAAGTCTGCTAAAAATGAAGATAGGGTGTTTCCCACAGCTAATCCTGAGACCTGTTGGTAACATTTTTTGTTGAAAATGAAGAAATTTTGTTCAGTATATCCTCATTTTCTTGTGCTTGTAAATCGAAGAATTTTAACCAATTCTTTAACTTTAGCATGAGCTAAATGTTGGTATACTTGGGAATTAGGCTTCTACGTCAAACGATATCATTATATTTTCCGTTGTAATTTTTTAATTTTTCTACCAGATCCTATGAGTTTTTGATACTCAAGCTTTGGTATTTCTTTAAAGATTTGAAAATGTCGGTTAATTTTTTTGCTAACAGGTATGTTGGTATAATAAATAATTCATATTATAAAGACATTTACAAATAAGATCCTGCTTGAGTTTTATTTTAAATAATAATAATAATAATAATAATAATACATTTATTGCTGTCAATTGACTTATGTACATAATGTTTAAGAAGGGAAACAATAAAAATATTGTGATCCATAAACCGATCATGCTCATCTTTTTTTTGATAAAGGGCTCAAGAAAGTTATAAAGCTCTAATTAGTCACTTTTTTAATAAACATAACTAATTAGTTAATACTTTAGGAAAAGCCACTCAATTCTAACAGCTAAGACAGCTTATTCCTGAAAAATTTGCCTGCTTAGACATTGGGAACTAAGTAATGGAACTCTTTCTTGATTTTCCTAAAGCTTTTAACAGTTTGTCTATCATATTATCACTAACAGAAGTGCAAAACTTTTGAATTACTGAAATCATATTTAACACATTCCAAACATTGCATCAGGATACACAGTAAAAAGGGTAATAATATGAAAACATTTTCATTGGATAATGGTATAGCAAAGTGTTGAATACCTCAAGTTTCAGTTCTTGGTATCTTTTTATTTATGTAGGTGAATGATATATCTCTGTCTTAAAATGTAAAACCATTTCATAAGGGGATGATATCAGAACTATTTTGGGAAAAGTCTATTGTGAGTGTGAAACACTTAATAGCATATTTCTGAATTGTCATATAGGAATAACTTAAAGATAATTTAAATATAAAATTGTATAAAACTACAGTTTGATACTACGAACATTATATTGGTAACAATTATAACCTAGAAATAATATTAAATGGAAAAGTCATAGAATCAGCTCAGTATGTTAATTTCTTGGGATATACATTGATAAGAATCGGACATGATTACCAAGTAGATCTCATATGCCAGAAAATAAGCATGACGTTTGAACTAAAGGGAACTGGTCACTGCCCTAGTGATAATGGCATAATTTATCCTCATTTACAGTGCGGCATAGAACTCATTGAAATCAATAACATAAATAGATTATTCATTTTTGTAGGAACTACTTACAAAATTAATAAAAGGTCTTGATGTTGAGATATGTTGGGAAAATATAAGTTGCTAACTTGTGTCTTGCTATATATATATATATACAGTAATCTTATTTATTGTAAACAGTAATTAAATATACCATTGGCTTCAACAACAATACTGTACCTACAACACATGGGAAAAGAAAATCTATATTGAGTCACTATAAAGAAAAAAGCATTAGAATGGAACCCATTAGTTAAAGATGTAATTTGCATAACAAACTACTATAGACTCTAAAACTGAAAAATAATAGAAGTTTAAAAGTAAATTTTTTAAATTCTCAATGGAGAAATACTTATACAGAGTGGATAGCTTGAAGATATTAAGAAAAAATGTTGTATTTCATTCTCATTTAATTCATTGGTTATTTTGCATATGTTTGTATGTCACTCAGTAATTCATATTGATTGTTTTACCAACCTTTTTGTATAGGCAATACAGTATCAAAGCAAAGAGAGGGATCATTGTTCTCATAAGTTACAAATTCCCTAGTGTCTCTTACAGCAGAAATAAAGATGGTTTTAGTATACATTTAAACTGAGTAGTTTACATTGTATAATTCTGTTTGTTATATTAAGTATTGAATAAATTACATACTCATATTATTAATATGTATAATTCTATAAAACTAGTCATTTTGAAAGCATTGGTCTCCTGTAGATTATGAGTATCCTGGTTTGTGTGGTGTTCTCTTTTCAAACTCTTCCTTCTTCTTCTCCTGTTTTTCGAACTCGTGTGGAATTTTTATTTCTGCCTTATAGGACTTTACGCTTCTGTTGAACCATTTAGTGTCTGATAGATTTGTATGTTTGCATTTGTTTTGCAGTTTCAGATAAGTGAATGCAAAATGGATGCCAAAGTAGAATTTAAACAAGAACCACTTAACGCTGATATATATTCAATTGAGTTAAAACCAGAAACTAAAGAGGAAGATTTTTATGATGCTGATAATGGTGCTGTGCTAAGGGATGAGGTAAACTTAACAAACATTATCTGTGTTTAAAAATATTACCTTGGTTAGAAAAAAATTACAGTGTGTATAATGTGTTGTTAGCTAATTTGGCTATAAGCAGAGCATTTAGTTTTATATTATAGCAGCCATTTAACATTGTATTATGCTATTTTTTCTGCATTAGTATCGTGGTTATTTTTAAATAAATTTGCTGGTTGTGGGATATGTCTTCTGCATAATCTTGAGTAGAAATTAAATCGGGAATCCCACAGACTTTGAAAGTCAGTGAAATTGAAGTTGGTCAGTGAAAGTCAATGAATTTCTTCCTAAAATATTGTGCCAATGAATTTTTGTGAATTCGGCTTAGAACCAGTGAAAAATGAAAATTATTACGTATAAATTTAAGGGAATATTTTCATAATGATTAACAGAGAAACTAGCAATTGTTTTACGTGTTCCGTCAAAGTGTTAGCCCGAGTGTTTGCCAGCATGTATGTGTTTATTATTTTATAATTCTTTGTGCTGTTTTAGCTTATTGCATACATTGTTGCAGAATTTAATGTATTAAATGACACAGATGTTACTTGAATGGAAAAAGTAACTATTTTGAGAATCATAAACATGGACATTATATTCATTTTCATTTTGAATAGAACTTTTAATAATGATGTCTTTTACTGTATTACACAATGCATTTTTATGACATTACTTGTATTGGGAATATTATTCCTGTAAATAAGAGAAATTGATTTATCTATTTCTTTTGGAGCCCTGTAATACTTTTAAAATGTTTGGCATCCAAAAGAAGAAAGAATCTCTAAGGAAAAAAAATTGAGTGGTAGTGCTGTGTTGTCAGAAAGTATCAGAGATAGGATGGATATGTAAGTCGGAATGGCAAGCATTCATGTTGTATCAATTTAGCATACTTGGTATTTTTTGTTTAAATAAAGTGTTACAGATAGTGACAATATATAATGGACAATTAGAAAATAATAGAGTTCAATTCATAGCAAAGAAGAAATTTGTATATTTAAATTCATAATTGCAATGCTAACATGTATATGCATGCATCCCATAGCATTTCATAATATGCTGTATGAAAAACTTGCTTACCTAGCTTGGGTTATTCTTGTAGAGCACAAGCAGAAAGTGCTTCCTTCCGCTGCTTAAAAAAATGCAAAAAACAGTTGTTTCAACTGATACATCCAGAAGATATGAGAGTATTTCTTACATTTTAACAATTAATAAACATGTAAATTAAATTCTGAGTGTTCTAATATTCAGACTCAGAAGAGATTATTAGTGCATGTTTCACTGTGTTCGATTCCAAATTGCATTAATATTGAAAATGTAAATTAAAATTGATGTAGATTTAAATTACACTGACATTGAAATAACTTGGCATGGATTTTCCTGAGGAATGGAAGGCTTCCCCTTCATTGGTAGGCTTTTTTTTAACATTACAGAATTTCATAAAGAATCTGAACAAAGTTAGGTTTTTGTCCTCTGTATTTGAGCTGTATGTATTAAGTTTCAGAAGATTGTCCATATAGTTTTTGGCTTTGAATGAAGTTGAATTGAAATTTTGATGTTTCAAGTTAGAACTGACACTACTTATATCTCTGGAAGAACATTTTTTAAAAAGATCATACACTTTAAACACTAATACTCGCTCTTTTTTCATGGACAGTTTAGCCTTGAATGTGGTTTGTAAACTTTTTGTTTTTCTGAATTTACTAAGTCCTATTATGGTTTATTTGTCAAAGAAAATAATGTACATTAAATTTAATACATCTACCAAATTTTGAAGTGAAATTGTCAAGAGTAAATGCACACTTTACAAAGTATACAGAGCAGAATTTGAGAACTGGCATATTGTTTTCTTGAGGCTTTAAAATAAAGATTTTGAGTTTGTTAAAATTTCCCTGAACAGACATAAGCTTATTCAAATTATACTTGGAAGCTATAGACAATATAGGGAAAATATATTCTATTACAAATTATTAAAATGTATTAATGCTAAATGTTTTGGGAGCCATTGCTCCCCATCATCAGCTGTTGATCGACTACTTGATGTGTTCGCCATATCCCCAGATGATTGTGTGGAGACATCTAATGGTTGAAATAGGAACTTTCCGAATTTATCTGAGGTATAACATCAAAATTCATTAAAGTTTCTTAATTTTTCAGGATGAACATTTTTTTCTTTGTCATTGTGAAGTTCAATGTGATTGTGGGTCAAAAAGTTTTCTGGTATTGCTTATTTATCTGAATTGTTTTAAATGAGTATTTCTAAAGTGTTCCTTTCTCTGAATTCCTTAGTTTCTTGTCATTTTGCCTAGTAGTTTTTTTTACATTCTGTATATCAAAAATATTGATATAGCCACCCATTAACTAAACAAAGCAGAAACACTTTTATTTAAAATGAATGCAGCAACATTTTAGAGAACCACTTGCCACTTGTCCATGTTTTATTAAGAACAATATATGTTGTAGTTTTTAAAATTATTATTGTCAAGGTAAATATTAGCTTCAAGAATTACAAAGATGTATACTTTATGTTTATGTAATTGTTAGGTATGATTGTCAGAACATCTCCTTAGGATGAAATTAATCAAGGACAGCCACTAACCATTGTGTAAGGACGTAAATACTATCTTAAATAAAGAACTTCTACTGAAATGCAGCCAGCTAGATAGCAACAAATAAATGAAAAATAATTTGTAAGCTCTTTATTGGGAAGTTAGAGATAAAATGATAAATATCAGCATCTGCAATAGGCCCTAGCAACCACCAACATTTTAGAGAACCTAAATAATCAATATAAGAACAAACATTACGGATGTACCTTAAAACAGTGAAAAAAACCATTATAAAAGCGGACAAAACAAACATGTTGGTCATTTTGGACAAAATAAGAGTAGAAAAGAATGTCACATAAGAGCTACATAAAGTAAGGAAATTCCTTACGAGTTGAATAACTTTTAATAAAAATTCATATAAAATCCAAATTAGATCTTATTAATTAATGAAGTGAAATAAGTTATGGGATTAAAGTATGGTTTTAGGAGAACAAAATTAGAATTCTAGCAATCTATAAGTATCACCAAAGGAAAACCACATTTTTAACATTATTGTTATAATTAAGATTAAACCAAAAAAATTAATGGTATACTATTAATTAAATGAAATATATGACTACTGATAGACTAAGCTATACTGTGTGTGTATTTTTAATTATTTTTAAATGCAATCATGTTTATGAACTGAATCATGATATAATCTTTACATTCACTAAAATTGAGAAAAATAACAGAAAGTTTCAGTTTAGCGTATTTAATAAAATATTCGTATTTTTCATTAAAAACAAAACAAATTACTATTTAAAAACAATTGTGATGTACTGAGCAAATATAAAGAATCAACAATAAACAATCAAAAGTTTCATATGTTTTCATTCGTTTTGAAATTTAATTTAAATGTTATTGCAATAAAAACATATAATGCAAACATTTTCTGAAGGTTATTATAGAATGCTCTTATGTACAAGCATAGTGCTCAAAGACAGATTAATATTTCACATTTGCTCTCTTCACAATGATGCTTTTTCAAATATAAAACATATGCAACATTAAAAATACAGTTTAAATGCAGAATTAATTTCTTCCTTTAGTTTAAAACAATATACAGAAAATTAAATGCAAGAGCTTTTTGATTTTGATTTTCAAGTATATCTTTACTCCTAATGGTCCAATTTCCATAATTTTCAGAAACGTTTTCCTTCTTATTTCATTTATTTAAATGGTATATACCAAATTTTGTTATGAAGAAACAAGGTTGTGCTCAAGTGATTTTTAAATTTTGGGTTTTAGGTAAACATTCACTCCTAATGGCTGATTTCCCTGATTTTCCGGAACTGTTTTTCTTATTTTATTTACATGTTATATATGGAGGTTTGTTGCAAAAAAAGCAAATGGTGCCACTATAGTAAATTTTGGGTTTTTGGTAAACTCCTACTCCTAATAATCTCTTTACAAAAAATTTTTATTTAAATGGTAAATGCAGAGTTTTATTATGACAAAACAATAATTGTGCTGCTAGAATAATTTTTAAATGTTGTTTTTCTGGTAAATCCCAACTTTTAATTGCTAGATTTCCCTGCTTTTCAGAAACTTTTTTTTTAAAGTGTTATATATAAATTTTGTTTCAAAAAAGCAAATATTAATGCCACTAGGCCAAGTTTTAAATTTTGGTTTAACCTCCTCTTCTGATAATAGTCTGATTTCACTGATTTTCAGAAAGTATTTTTTCTTATTTTATTTCAATGACATATATGGAGTTTCCTTTAAAAAAATTTAAGAATTGCAGCCATTAGAGTGATTTTTAAAATTTTTTAACTCCCACTGATTTTTTTCCAGGTAAACCTGCACTCCTAATAATCTGATTTCATTGATTTTCAAAAATAATATTGCTTATTTGATTTAAATGGTATATGCCCAGTTTTGTTGTGAAAAAATAATTATTGGTGCTACTAGAGTGATTTTTAAATTATGGGTTCTGGTAAACTCCTCCTAATGACTCAATTTCCATGAATTTTAGAAACTATTTTTATTCTATTTAAATGGTATATATGAAGTTTCTTTGCAAAAAAATAAGTATTAGTAGTACAGTACGGCCCGCCTCAGTCTTCATTGTCTCCTGTTGCGATCAAAAGGCAGCAGCTGATTGTGTTCTTTTAAGTAGTATTTGACAGTTTTAAGTGTTCATCTTTATTAAATAGTGCCACTCCCTACTGCATTTCAAAGAATTTATTATGTCTCCACAAATGTCTTTTATAATAGGCATATTTCTGATAATTCTTTTGTTTTAATTGTAGGTGCCCAGTAAGTATAATCAATTTGGATAGATTGTTAAAAAATCTTTTCATAGATAAACCTGCAATAGCTTACATTCCTTTAGAGTTTGCTAAAAAAATTAAACTATCTAAAAAATAAGTAGTTTTTCATAGGTCCAACTAAAATAGCTTCATTTCCTTCAGAATTCGCTAAAATTTGTTAAAAGGAAATGACTACAAATCAATAGATAGGAATTCTCTCAACAGTTGCAATAACATTTAATCAAATGTTAAAACATTTTCAACAAATGCAAACCATAAAATTATATGAAGCAATCTTGTACTACTTAGACTTTATGCACTTCCTGCAATCCACAAAACTTATAACAGCTTGAGACCATAATAAACAATTTCAAAACACGCACAAACAAAATAGCAAATTTATAAAATAAAAAATTCAACATAATTCAATAATTTAAAATTTTGGGCATTAAAATGTTCTTTTATTTAGCCAAATACTTAAGAACATTAGAATTACAACAGGAGACTTAATGTGTCATTTTAGTAAAAGCTTTTATTCCCTAGCATTCGAATAGAAAGCTTATAAAATTGTTGAAAAGATGGTTAGCCTCTTTAATTTTACAAGCAGATGAAATATAAGTTTGATAAATTGTATTAATTTAACCATGCAGCAAAATTTCATTAGTTTCAACCATAAATACTATACAGTTTCTGGTATAGTAATGGGAAATCCTCTTACTTAGTTTCTTGCTGATTTACACAAGAGTTCCTTTAAATATATCCTTGCCTTCCCAATGTAGTATGTAGATGATATTTTTACAAAAATACAAGAAAAACCTTCAAAGGATGCTCTGAAACTCCTCAACTTCCAAAATAACTCCATACCATTCAACATATAAGTAGAGAAAAATTGGTGATTGGCAATCTTGGATTTTAAAATTATAAGAAAAGAATATACTTATTCAATTTGTTATTATTACAGAAAAGAAATACATACAGAAAAGTACATAAAAATAGCAGCCATAACCCTTCTCACATAAATTTACTCTGTTAAACAGCTTGGCACTCACATTTCACTCACAGAAACAGAATACAAAACTCAATATCAACAGATAATTAATGAAGCAATAGTCAGCTGTTTCAACAGAGACACAATAGTAAAGCAGATAAGTAAGTATAAAAAATAAAAGATATGAAAGATGTAGTTTTGAATATTGAAATTTTCATAGTAAAAATAGTATAATTTTGCAATTTTCATGAGGAAATAATGCAAATTTGTTCCACTTAATTGGGTATGTTTCAAAGGCTGTTGCCTTCATCATCACATTGTCAGCTTCCTAGTGTGGTATTAAGAAGTCGCTCTGTAGATTTTATGAATTTAATGATGAGGTTACTGTTATATGGAAGATCAAAATGAACTAAATTTTCTCTTACTAAAAATGTTAATTGCAACATTGTGCAGTGAAGCTAATCAAATTGAATCATTGTATGAATGAGTTGAACTAACACTCCTTTGCTCTATTTACTTGTATATATTATGTAGAACTGGTTTCACAAACCCTTTGTCCGCATTGTCAGCTTAAAGTCTACTGCAAGATAACATTTATGCTCTGGGAATGAAGTCCTAGAATAAATTCATAACTAACTCCCTTGATCCTCAATTTGTAAGCTAATGCATCCCTATTTATTGTATCAAATGCTTTCTGAAAATCTGCAATTAAAATATACGTCCAACCCCTTTTATTTCTTAAATATTTATCTAGCATATTATGAATTATCATATTGTGTTTTCTTTTGTTTTCCTGTGGAAGCTGCTTGAAATTCTGATAATTTACCATCCATTTCTGCCCACTCATGCAACATTCCAGCTAATATACCAGTGTATAATGGGTTACAGTTAATTGGTTTATTTATATCACCTTTTTCCTTTATATATTGATACAATCATGCTCTCTCAGATATTTCCTTCTTCTCCTTAATTCTATTTATAACAACTCTGTTAGCAGCCTCATATTACCCTTCCACTTCTCTAAATGTTTACTAAAACTTTTCCTGGAATTCCATCTATTCCAGAAGCCTTTTCTCTTTTCAAAATTTTGATCTGATAACCTATCAAATTCATAGTAAACAGTTATTTTGTATCTGGGATTTTCACAGTGAAATATATTATAATATGACAAATTATTGTAAATTATATATATATTTTCCCATACTATTTATAAACAAAAACAAAGAGTTTTTGGTTAACTTCAATCTCCAAAATAACTGCTACCTCATCAATAAGTTTGTTAAAGTCACAGAGCGACACGTTAATATCACACTGGGAAGTGGCCAGTGGGACCAAGCTGAAGATGGAGGCAATCACCTTTGAAACATATCCAAGTAAGTGGAACAAAATTAGTGAAATTTAAGTGATTTCCTAACAATAATTTGTCATATCATAGTAAACTTTTTATTATTTTTAATTCATAACTCTAAAACTTTCCAACCCCCTGGTGTTTTATTTCCTACCATTTTCTTTCTCAAGGTATCTTTAACATCTGACCATATATATTTACTATTTTTAGCTGTAACAGCTTCCTTAATTTTTTTCACCCATTCTCTGCTGCCATTTTTTCTTTTTTTCCTGCAGTAAACACTTATATCCCCCTTTTTTTTTTTCAAAAATCTTTACCTTTCATCTTCCTCTTCTGACCTTCTACACCTTATTAAATCCTTAAACACTTCTTTCATTGTCTTTATATACTCTCTATCATACCATCCATAACCTTTAATATTTCTTGGTTCAATCCATCTTACTTCCTGCCCATCTTATATTTGGTTCCCATTAGGCTCTTATCAGTGTTAGGTAAGATGTTTACTGGGGTGCTAGCAAAATCATTACAGTCTGGGGTAAAGGGAGAAAGGAGGCTGTCAGATTTCCATGGGAGTTCAGAAAACGAAAATGGACAGTAGACAGCATCTTTATAATAACATTGATAGATAAATATGTAAGTATAAAAAGAGGGAAATGTTCTTCGCATATCTTGAAATGGCCTTTGATACTATCAAAAGAGATGCATTTTGAATTAAATTGAAAGAAAAGGCAGTGAGTGGGAAGTTTTAGAACTAATAAAGATGCTGTATTCAGGTAATGCTTTTTGCATTTGCTAGAAAACGACAAGTAATAGGCTGGCTACCAACGGAATTGGATTAAGACAGGGCTGTAAATTAATGTAAATTAATTTCAGTACTATTTAATGTTTAAATTTAAATTTAAAAGATGTTGTTTATACTAAAGCAGACAAAGGAAACAGAATAGTAATTTTGGATAAAGAAGATTATAATAATAGAATGCAGAATTTATGAAATAAAAAAGAATATGTTCCAATCCCATCAGACCCATTGAAAAGGTGTGTTAATTCCATCAATGAGGTTCTGAAAACATGTACAGTCATTCCAAAAGAAACAATATTCAAAATAAAACACAGCAACCCTAAAATAGCTAGGTTATATGGTTTACCAAAAATTCACAAGATTGGAAATGGTATGCGCCCCATCATTAACAACATCAATACTCTCTCTTACTATTTAGCAAAATGGTTAGCTAATAGATTCAAGGCATTACCAAAATTTCAAACCAGGAGCATAAATAATTCATATCAGTTAATAGAAAAAATTAAAGACATAAAATTGCACCCCTCTGACACTCTTATATCTTTCGATGTAGAATCTCTGTTTCCTAGCATACCAAAAGAAAAACTCCTGATTTATCTACATGATTGGCTAAAAACAAGTGGAATTAATGATATACACATTAAAGAATACATCAAACTGACAGAAATTTGCATAAACCAAGCCTTTTTCACTTTTAAAGGAAAATTTTATAAACAAGAAGCAGGACTTACAATGGGCAGCCCCTTATCTCCATTTCTAGCTAACCTCTTCATGAGTAGATTTGAAACACACATCAACACAGCGTTTCCATTCATATTTAAGGTATGGTACAGATATGTGGATGATATATTTGCCATAGTTGACAAAAAACTCATTGACGATGCCTTAAAACTTCTAAATATTCAAGATAAAAACATTTCATTTACATACGAAATAGAAACAGATAGCATGCTGCCATTCCTGGATAATAAAATAATGAAATGCCAAGAAAAACTTAAATTTGGAATATACAGAAAGAATACACATGCAGATAATCACATCAAAGCTGACAGTTTAAACCCTACAGCACACAAACACGCAGTAATTAACAGTTTAACACACCGGCTAGTTAACCTACAAATTAGCAAAGAAGAATATTTTAAAGAATACAAACAAATAGAAGAAACAGCAGTTAAAAATGGTTTTAAAAAAGAACTAGTACATAAAAAGGTGCAGAAATTCAAGAGACAAAAACATATCAAAGAAACCACAACACTTTCAGCAAAAAAAGATAAACTTAGTTTTAAAAAATTCACATATCATCCATGGGCCACAAAAAAATTTCAAAATATTCTTAAAGATTTTAATATCAGGTTGGCACCGATTAATAGATTTAATGTTCAAAATTTGCTGATAGATAATGTTAATGACAGTATTTCACAAGAAGAAAAATCAGGTATTTACAAAATAAACTGTGCAGAATGTGAAAAAATCTACATAGGGAAAACAAAGAGAAACATTGGCACACGGTTAAAGGAACATTTCAGGAACATAAAGTACAAGCAAATAGAGAAATCAGCAGTAGCATATCATTTTTGGACACAAAATCAGGACATAATAAATAAAACAAAATTATTAAAATCAGTACAAGGACCTACGGAATTAGCAACCTGGGAGAAAATCTACATCTACAAATACAAAAACAGCATAATGAACTTCGACATTGTCGGGGATGAAAACATAAACTACAAGTTTATCACACCGCCACCAGAGCAGAATATACATTCCCACAGCTCAACGAATGATCCGACAGTTGAACCTTAGCATGGCTGAAGATGGGAACAAAATGTTCTCGAAACCGGTTCCATACATTTATGAAAAGTAAGTGAAGCTTTAAGAGTGTATAGTTCAACTAATCATACAATGATATCCATTAACTATTTAATGTGTTTATAGATGAGATAGTTGAAGAAATAGGGAGGTAGAATAGGCACTGCCCACCAATTAATAATAAATACATTCCAGTATTGCTTTTTGCAGATAATTTAGTAGTAGCTACAATTATAAGGAAGATGTAAAGAAAGCAATGGAAGCAACAGAGAAATATTGCAAAATATGGGACTTATAGATAAATAAAAGTAAATAAAAATGTTGGTATGTAAAAAGAGAACAAACTGAACAGAGATGAAGGGATTGAAATTGAAGTTGTAAGGAAATTTTATTATTTGGGGGTTAAGGCTGAACAATAATGGAAAATGGACAGAATAAAGGAAAAATGCACTAGGGAAGGGAAAATTAGCTGCCAATAGTATAAGAACATGCTTGAAGAAAATTCTAAATATGACTGTAAGCTAATTAGAGAGAGTTTATACAGCTACAGTTGAATCTAAAGTAATGCATGGGATAGAAAAATATGGGGGACAAAAAAAGGGAGGGAATGTATAGATCAGATCCATAGAGAAGCCTGTAAAATGTTGGGCAGCACCGAGGGGAGTAGCTGTGATAGAACTAGGCAGGGGGGCTGAAAAGGTCTAGTAATAAAACACATAATGAAATACTGGCATAGGATACAATCATTGGAAGAAGGAAATATTCTCAAAGACTGCTTGTAGATGCAAGAAAAAGGTAAATGGGTAGAAAAGGGGTAGGTAGATTAAAAGAAATTATAAGAGAAATTGGTTTGGAAAAGCTAGATAGTTTACACTCACCAAATGGGCAAGATAAATGGAATAAAGTAAAAGCAATGATTGATGATATACAGAAATAGGAAATATTTGGTAGCCTAAGAGATAGAATGCTCTAATGTGACAAAATGAATAAGCAGGATATGCCATGGGCAAGAGCAGGAACAGTGATGTTAAGTGAGTTAAAAGTTGACAAAGAATTGTGCTCACTGCGTGGTAAGGTAGACAAGAACTTGCACTGTATATTAGAATGTACGGAAACCAATGGATGGAGAAAGAAAATATGGAACAAGAAGTGGGATAATTTGTAGGCAGAAGTTCTGGCATTAAAAATTTTTGGGATTAGTAGAAAATAATTTGTGAATCAGTTTGGAAATTATGTAGCGAAAGTAAGGGAAAATTGGTGGAAGATAGTGATCAATGTAAAGGAGGTAACAATGAGGGAAAATGATGACCTTTAGGGAAGTATTTTTAAAGTTCACTTGATAATATATATAGTTAGAGTGATGTAAAACCCATGTCACAATAACCAGGATGTTACTTGTATAGGATCCTGAATTAATAAGCACTCAAGGATCGAGGAAATATTGTAAAACTATAATTGTAATGTGTGGAAATAATAACAAATATTCATACATTCACCGCCGGTTCCACCCTTTCCAGTGCCCCATTTATCTTTCATGTTATCAAAGCCTTTAAATTTCATATTTTCTTATTTTGCCCTATTTTGCGTATGAAATAATTCCAGAAATATTTTGCACGTTTCTATTTCCTTTTAAAACATCTTGCATATTTTAATTCTGTTGCTTCCTTTTACATATAACATTGGGCTAAGATCATCTTCATTTTTAACGGGAACTGCCTATTATTTGTTATCATATCCAGGAATTCAAAATCTACAAGCACCTGATGGTCTCCTTCACTGCATAGCATACAGTCAATCACACTCTGTCCAGTTGCATTCATAAATGTGAATTCTCCCTATTGGTCCTCTCCTCTTAAACCATTGCACATAATTAAATTATTCTGCTAACAGAACTGAATCAACTTTCTGTCTTCCTTACCCATATACATTCATTTTGTAAACCCGTAAATCTTAACAACATATTGAAATCATGAACTACAATAAAATCCATACAGTACTGTTTGCTTAGTTTCCCCATACTTTCATGTAGTTTTAAATACAAATTTTCATTGTAAAACTCCAATGGCTCAGGTGGTTAAACACTATACCTAACCTTAGACGTACTTCAACTCCCTTCATCTTATTACATCTTTAACCAATTTATTTGCCCTTCTTCTGGAAATAACACTTCTCACATTTACTCCACTACCCATGTTTATAAACCCCTCCCCTCATATTACTCTTCCATATACCATTTTCACCTATATAATTCTAATCGTGCATTCTATACTTTCATCTTTGTCCAATGAAGTCTCAACCATTACTATCATGTCTCTTATCTTTAATATTTCATACACTTTACCATACTTCTACCATATATATATATATAGTGAAGTGGGAGAAATATATATATATATATATATTTTTTTTTTTTTTGCATGCAGCTGCATTCTCATTATGAACTATCCCATTATACTACCATCTAGAGTTAACACTCCCACTACCACATATTCTCCTCTCAGCTTATGATTAGGCCTTTGTTTCCACTCTTTCTCTATTGTTTAGTGTGATACGACATAATGGAATAACTAAACATCAGTCGCTCCACATCTACAGTCACTACTTGTAAATGTTTCATTCTTTACATTCAAGCAGGACCCTAGAGTACAGGATGTAGTTGTGTTCACCATGGAAGCATCTCTTTAAGCTTTGATATATTGACATGAACTTGGCTGCTTTGCCAACGAATATCATGATCCATGAATGAGCATGTTACATATTTTAATTACCTGTAGAGCATCTGCATAGTTATTCACACTAGCTTAGCAGAAAGGAATGTTATTGATTCAGACACCCATAATTCTCTAAGTCACATTATAAAAGTTATTACAAGACTTTAATTTATCAAAAAAAAAATAGAAAATAGAAAATATAATGACTGTATGCATGAGGTGCAAATTGTACATTGTAGCAAGCTGGTGAAAAATGTGTCACTGACTCATCTGCCCTAATGAGGATTGCTCTCTGGCTGACTCTTTCCTAACTACTTCCCAAGCTTTTATTAAAAGGGGACATTTGAAACCACTAATCAGGATATAAGAAATAGCTGCTCACTTCCTGGATTTTCCTCAGATGCTGTTAACCATAGTTTCAAAATAAATAATTCCCATCATTAATGCCTAATCAAAATGTGCATTAGAACCTCAATTCATCATTTTTGAAGGGACCAGGTATATATTTGTGTTGATTGGCATTTGCTTCCTTTCTTTTTGTGCGAAACAAACTTTCCACATTCAACACATTCTGTTGCTCACTACCGTTATTGTCATGTCACTCTTGCATAATTTCACATGCTGTCAGAGTCGCAGTAAACGTCGGCATGGCGTCCCCTCTTCCTCACTCCCTTTCTCCATGTCACAAACAAACACTTTCTATTCCTCCCACCTAGCACACTTCAACACTTTGAACACCACATGTGACACTCCATGAACCACCATTATTCCATGAACTAACCGACCTCGTCCACCTCTTTTCACGGATGGTAGAGGAGGGAGGCGGAGAACGCCTGATTGTTAAGTCACCTGTCATATGGGAAACAAAAATTCTACACATTACACTAAAGAAACAATAAAGAAAACATGCATTTAAGACGTAAAAGTAGCATGTATTCCATTAAGAATTGTGTAGAATTTTTATGAAGATAAAAAAGTTAGTATTTATTCTGCAAAAAAAAAAAAAAAAAGATAAGTAAGGAAATAAAGTATCCATGGGGAATCAAACCCACGACACTCTAACCTGCTGAGCTAGCAGGGCTTCATGCTCGGTGTGGAAATTATTTCCTTGAGTATAATTTCAAGGTGTTCGGTTTTCTCCGCTGCCGTTCGTGAAAGGAGGCGCATGAGATCGGTTCTGGGAGTACGGGTAAGTCATGTGACAACATTCTCGTCCACTGCCACGTAGGTGTCAAAGCTGGCGGCACCGGCAACTGGCCCATTCTTCGCATCCGCTACATCGTCCTGCTGCCCCAAAGTATCCACAACTACCGAAGAATCATGCTTGATCCAAGAAAGCGGGCGGTTCGGCCCTTGTTTACTTCGCGCTCTACCTGCTAAGGCAACTAGAATTTAAGCTACCGGCTTCTCGCCCGCTTTCTCGAACTCGCGACGTGAATTCTCTATATATGATCAATAGTTCAATTATTCCAGTTTGAAAACGATCGTTCCAGAATATACTTTTTTGGGATAGAACTTTTTGAACGAATAATACGGGAAAAAGATACTTAGAAGAACGATGAATGCGAAATTTATGTACATTAGTTATAATGTAAAACATTTGGGACCTGGTTCCGGAAACGATATATTGATGATGTACTGTATATGCCACAATCTGTTTGCACTAGTTCTCCTTAGCATGGAACAGTTAACCTTCACAATCTGTTAGAAACAAAAGAACACATAGATGTCTTTCTTTCAAAGTATGCACCCTTATAGTCAAGCTTTCTTGAACAACATTGGAGATGTGCATGTAAGGAACTTGAAAATTAAAAAAAAAATTCACTTTAAAATAATAAAACTGGTTTTATGTATTGGATATATATTTAACTAGCATTGCCATGTTGCTCAGTTTATACAATGGAAAAATGTTATATAATTTTATATTATCAAGTTAGAAAGTCTATATACAGTTCTGTCAGTCAGCATGGAATTACTTCTGGGAATTTTACTGACTTTTGATGTCTCTGTTGAACTACATCCTCTTTTTTTCCTTGGATACCATTCATGCTTGAATATATCTCCTACTTCCTTCTAGCTCATCCACTCTTTTCATCACCCACATAGGTCACAGAGGCATTAAGGCATAGATTTGTGAATAGAACATATGGTGTGTGATTCCCACCACCACCTTCTTCCCTAACTGAGGTTTTTCCAGATTTTCCTCAGTGCTCATAAATGGCAAATGCTGGGGAAACACCCTAAACTTAAGCCTGAAATGTTTCCCTGCATGAAAAAATATCCTTTCCAAATTTATCATTTTATCTCACTCATCAGTGTCCATTCCTAATGATACCCCAGCAGTAAAAACAAGCATCTGGAAATGTTTGTACTTTGTCTGAAACAATATTCTTTATGCAATATATATATATATATATATGTGTGTGTGTGTGTGTGTGTCTCTTTCATCATCATCATCATTCTTATGCATATTAGTATAATATTAGTAGGTTATTTAAAGCGATTCCTTTTTCACAGGAAGAGCAAGAATTTAACAAAGATGTAATAAAGATGGAAGTTGAGGAATTCAATTTACCAGGCAGTGATGCAGGGTGAGACACTATTTTGCTTCTTAGTAAATATTAATCTGCAAGTCTTATACAAATATACCACTAGTACAACATAGACCCTAAGGTAAATCATGAGGAGTAATATAAAATTTTGAAGTACTGGAAAAAAGTGTAATCTGAATATACCTTTGTCCTTTTCAAAAAACCAATTAGTACATTGGTTATATAATCTTGGTGTACATCAGTGATTCCCAACCTTTTTAACTGATGGCAATTTACTGAATGCCCATAATATTGCAACACACTTATTTATTTTTAATAATAATAATAATAATAATAAACAACTTTTATGTAATGTTGGACATCTAGCACTATAGATAGGCTGATGTTAACACACAATCGAAGATTCTAAAAAAAACAAGCTTCAACAAAACCAAGGTATGTGTCAAAAATTCCAACCTATCAAAAATGATAAAAAGATTTTTATTATCTTTTTGAAAACTTACATATTTAATGTAAATTCTATGCTTTGTGAGTTGCACAGAGTTTCTCTATACATGACCTTATGGTTGATATGCCAATATCTAAATCATCTTAATATGCAGCAGTCTGTTCCTGTGTTTACATTTCACTATTTTGATGATAGAAAGGGCTTATTCGCACAAGTATGATGTTGAAAATGCCAGCAAAATGTTTATGGCTCGTTGCAATTGTGGGATACTGACATTGTTCATAAATCCAAAAAGAACGCACTAAACTATCTAGAAATTTTGTTTATACAGTAGAATCACATGACAAATCTGGCAAAGCATTTTTCTCATTGACAGATATTGAGGGCATTGCAATGTTGAACTTGCTGAAACTACAAAAGGAGAAATTACCTATTCTAACTCTAAAATGGACATGCTAGGAAAGTGCTATGTTGCTGTGGTTCATAAAGCTTTTAGGTGTTCTGCTATTAACTTCTTCAACAATTCCTTCTCACTTTCAGCTACTTGATTTTCAAAACTTCAACTAAAGAAAAATACAATAATTAATAAATCCAAAAACTTAATTTTTTGTAAAATTCTTGAATTTTGTTAGTGGCTGAAATAATAGTTTCTGTTTTGTATTGCATGCTTGCATTTACAGAATTCAATCTCTTGAAAATTTTGGCAAGATATGCTAGTCTGGCACACAAATATTATCTTTCAAAAGTTTAGCATAATCTGGTTCTTTGTCCTCAAAAAAAAATAAGGTCATCATAAAGCTGTACTACTCGCATTATTAATTTACCCCTAGAAAGCCAATGAGTTTCAGTATGCAGCAATAAATTGAATGAGTTTCGGTATGCAACAATAAATTGGTATGCTTGTTTCGCATAGACTTGCAACACTTTTCAATCACTTTAGATTTAACTGGTATTTTTTTTTCATATATATAATTTTAACAGTCATACTTAATACAGAATCTAAAAGTCTCTAATCAACAGTTTTCATAATTAATGCCTCTCTGTGCAAGAAACAATGAGTTGTCATTATAATCAGGTTCATTATTCTCACAAAACTTTATAAAACCTTTAATTTTCCCCCTTAAAGACACTCCTCCACCTTTTATCAGAGAGAAATGCTATTTTCCCAGGAAATATCATGTTCAACAAAATAATATTAACACAGTCATATATGTCTTGTACTTACGAAGCTGTTGACAATGGAGTGGCAATCTACTTCAACTCATGTATACACATTCTTACACTAACTCCATTCACTTACTCTTAAGTAAGACGCGTTTCGGGAGAATCTCTCCCATCTTCAGTTGCTGACTTCAGCAACTGAAGATGGGAGAGATTCTCCCGAAACGCGTCTTACTTAAGAGTAAGTGAATGGAGTTAGTGTAAGAATGTGTATACATGAGTTGAAACAGTCATATATATCTTTACCTTTGGTAATAGTTTTAGGTTCTTAACAAAATAAAAAATGTTCACTAATATCTAAATTATATTCAAACTTATTAGAGGTAATTAATTGGATTTACCTCTTATGTCATGGCTTTCATCCAACTATAGAGCAAACAGTATTCCCTACTAATTTACTGTTCATGTTGATTTCAATGTCATGAGACATTTCTTTTATTCCGCAGCTACAGTGTTATCCAACTGGAATTTGGGATATTTCTTCTTCCGCAGCATCACTAAACATAATTTTCACAATTTTTTTTTCGCAGCTGGCAATATTAGTTCCTTGCCTATATAATGAAGATTTTTCTGTTGGGCTATTAATTCAAAACTACATATGAAGCATGCAACACTTTGTCAGAAACAAAAATGCATATTACTAACCGACTATTTATTTTTCCTATGACTTCAAAAGACATTCAAAATATTCTCTTGGCTTTGAAGCTACATGAGAATGATTATTTCTAAATGTCATTTTAGTTTATTCAACACTATCAACTGGTTCCACAAAACATTTCCGCATATAAGACATTTGGCATTTTGTTTATATTCATCTCCATTCTATGTAAAACCATATTGGAAGTATTCAACACTATATTTACGAAACAGTATGTTTTTGCGAACCCTGAAGGGAATTTTTGCTCATATTGAATTAAAAATGCTGTTATCTAGCCGAGAACTTGATTCAGATTATCTTTTTCAAATTAAAAAGTTGTCCATAATAAAATCTAAATAAAACACTTTTCATAAAATAGTTGCACTATCATTTTGCTTACATGTATATATACTGAAATTGACCAATATGTTCTGATTATTTTAAGCTCTGTTTATTAATAAGTGGGAAGAGTAAACTAATTACAAAGCATTATTGATGTGTTAATGTTTTATTGGTAAAGTCTGTCTTAAAATAAAATATATCATATGACAGACTTTGTTCTAAATAAAAAATGTATTCTAAAGAGACTTTCTGGATGGCATAAAATTCATTTTTCAATTCCAAAATTTTATGACACACTCCATTGAGCTATGCAACATACCAATGTGTTGCAGTGCACAGGTTGGGGACCAATGATGTACACTATGGTCTGTGAAACATATTCTAAATATAAAACAAGTAAATGAAGCCACTAAGAGTGTGTAGTTTGACTAAGTTATACAATAATCTTAATTGTTAGAAAGAATTTTCCCAGACATTTGTTTTAAGAAGATATCTTTTCACTCATTAGTGAGAGAGCAATAGAAACTGGACCTCTGTATGAAGAGCCATGCCCAATCAGATTGCTAGTTATTAGTCCTTTATGTATTAGAGCTAGAACTGATAAATTGTTAGGAAGAGCTTTAATTAAAAGAAAAATCTGTTGGTTTGTTATAACAAGTTTCATGTGTTTGTGATTCATTAAGAAAACATTGGGAGGAGGTATATAATCAATGTATTAAAATTTGTTCACACTAACTCCATTCACTTACATAAAAATTGGACATATGTTTTGGCAGTGATCCATCCCATCCTCAGTCTGTAGACAAACCTGTGAGTGTGAACAAATTTTAGTATATTGGTTATATATATATAATATTAATGAAAAATAAAAATAAAGAAACACTATTAACAATGTAACAAATTAACACTAATAATAAAAGTAGATAAAGATAAAACACAGAGAAAGAGTCACACTTGAAATTGCTATATTTCGAACTACTGCGAGTTCTTCAATGGCAAGAAGCTAGACCTATTTATATATACCACTCCATTGTCAACAGCTTCGTAAGTACATTTAATTGAATTGGCAGGAGGATTAGGTTAACATACAAGTTTACAGATTTAAACAGAGTTGCATATCAGATGTCATGCAGCTGATAGTTTATGCAGACCTTTAGTTATACTTGAAAGAGCACATATTCCTCATTAGAATAGTTTATTTATATATTTTTGTATTGTTTGCATATAAAAGCATTATTTTTCAATCCTTTGACAAAAGCCCTGGTTGATGGTCTCATAAAATGATTTAATGGAAATTTTGAAAGAGAAACTCGAGAGAAAAAGAGCTCATATACTCATAGAAATGAATTCATGCCTTTTCAATAGTGTCCACAAGATCAGCCTCATGCCATTAGAAACATCCAACTCACCTTGAAGGTAATATAAGGAATTACATTTCCAAGGACCTAGTACATACTCTCAAAATGTATTTGTTTATGCAGATTAAAATAATAGTTTAACATTTAGGTTATCTAGTCTTTGTGCACCGTATTACTGAGGCTTTAATTTCTAAACTTCTCATTCTGAATAGCTACCTTTAAAACAAATTTAATTTGTAGAAAAATAAAATACATCTATTTAGATATTAAGGGAAAAATATAAACCCATTGTTTAAATCTCAGTTATGAAACAGATGCTGTCACATATTTTACTTTTTGAACATTGTGTGACAACCTGTATTATATTATTTTTGTTTAAGTTTGAACAGAATAACAGTATAAAAACTACCGAGCATTTAATGTTACGTTTTGTTTTGGCAATAAATTATTTAATAAGTTTGTATACTCTATAAGAGGCAGCAGAATATCAGCTAATTATCAAAGCTTTGATATAGACTGTATATTATTGTGATATTATTATTTTATAATTTTATCCTAATGATTTTGTGTTTTCAATTTAGAACTAAGACTTATTTTTTATTCTTTCCAAATCTGAACAGCAATAAAATAAGAACTTGGATTTTAAAATGATGTTGATTAAGTTGAAGTTTTCACTCCAAATCATCCCATTTAGAAATTTCAAATGGCAGCCATATATTTGAATGTTTAAATATTATGGAATATTTAATTGGTAATTCATTTTTTATTATGTTTATTTTTTTTCTTCTATTTGCCTAGCAACCTGAACTGTTGTTATTGTTGTTTGAATTTGGACAGACTTGTAGAAGTACAATTGCACAATTCGAAAGGGAAAAAAATAATATCCAAAACTGATTTTGTTTAGTCAACATGGTATGGATTAGAGAAATGAATTCCATTTTCATATATCTCATCAGATTTCTTATAAATTACGCAATCTCCACAATATGCTTTAATTTGAAATTCTGCAGGATATTTGAAATATTTGGTTGACATAATATATTAAATAGAAATGTAGTATGTCCTTTCAATATAACAGAGTTTAGTGCATGCAAATCATAAACACATTAACTTTAAACCAATAGGACATAAATTTCAAAGAGGAAGAAATGCTAAAACCATTACTTGTGTTCATATGCATAATCAGCAGTCTTGTAAATCTGCTGTCACTTATGTGAGAATATCATGTGCACACTGATTGAATAACCACATTTCAAGAACCAACAGAAATTGGCCAGCATGATATATACCCATTGCCTATGGTTTCATCTTTCTATTTCTTTAATATCTTGGTAAAACCTGTATTCTTATTCTTCACGGACTGCTTTATGGTTTTTTGGAAAGTGGTCTGAATTGTATTTTCAGACTTATGCTGCATCTTAAGGAATTATAAGTTTCAGTTAGTGAGAATTTTTCTTAAGTCCCAAAAATTTATGAACCTTTTTTTAAAAGCAACCCAGGCTTCTCTTTTTGGAGTCGTATATTCTTAAAAATTTTATTTTTAGCTATTTCTTGATCTACAGCCTTTACAAAGATATTCATTGACGTTTGTGTTTGAGAGCACAGAAAAATGGTTGATTATGTACTTCAAACAATTGCTATTACTATCCAGTATCTTAGTAAATTGCCCCATTAATCTGAATTTAATATGTAAGGCACATACAGAATGTTGTCATAACCCTGTTGTTCTCTTCAACATTAATGAAACCTGCACTTGTAATATACTTTTTTGAGTAGTTTCTTAAGATTCTTATTTTCAAAATGGACAGAATGAGTGACTAGGACTAATGCTAGAATGTTACCATTATATAGCAAGTTGGTGTTGGTGGTGTAGTGGTTACCATACTTGCCTCCTAAACCCAAAATCTTGGGTTCGATCCTGGCCAGGACTGAAGTATGGCTTCCTTCAGAAGGGAGTTAATGCCGTGGGTCCCCATGTTATACAGCACAATAAAGAACCTCAAACTGGAAAAAAGAGGCCTCTGAGCAAAATTGTCTGCTATTTCATGTGCTGATTTGAATGAGATGCTGATGACCTGAGATGTTAAAGAGCATCCTAAATAAACCAAATAAAAATTTTTACATAGCATCAGGAATGCCTAGTCTGCTTTATGTAGTTAATATTAAAGTGATTGGATTTTAGCATGCCATCAATAATATTATTTTATTTACTTTTTATCTATATATTTATTTTATTTTTTATTTTGTATTTTATTTTATTTATTTTTGTAATGAGTGGTTAGTAAAGATTAGTATTAGGAAGTAAAAAATGTGGTGTTCAAAAGGAGTAGTTAATTGTTAATTTATGAATGTGTAAAGATGGTTTCTAAATGTAGAGCAAGTAGAGGTATTGAAGGAATGTGACTATTTAGGAGTAAAATTAAGCAGTTGTGGAAACTGGGAAGCACATAGTAAGCTATGCTAATAAAAGAAAAAGCAGCGATTAGAACAATTAAAGTATTTTTATATAATGTTCCAGAAATATCATTTAAATGACTGAAGAGAATGTATGAATTATGATTGGTTCTTCCATTTCATAATGAACATTAGGCTATCATTCATAATACAATGAACATAGGTCTTGATAGGTCTTGAGATCAAATTATTAATTAACTCATAGTTACAGACTTTCCAAATTCCAAAAAAAGACAAAAAAATAATTCATTGTGAACTCTTAAATGATGATTTTTAGGTTTACGATATGTATTTACATAGAGGGCAACTATTTTTACTTTTAAATGCAGGAAAATATGTACAAAAAGAGTTTTGGGCTATCTGAATTATTTTTGAATTTAAAAACTGAAAGTTGCTGATAAGTATTTGCTTGGCGAGTTTGTGGAGTAGCATGAAATTTATAAATATTTAACTAGGAACATTATAAGCATTTAAAATTAAGTAGCATTCCACCAGTGACCAAAAATAATGATTTGCAGACTGTTTTATTGGGTTGAATAAAATAAAGCGTAGGAACTACAGGATTGAAGAGATGTAGGAACAATACATTGGTATTCTGAGTGTGAATTAATGTGCATTTTCCCTTTATTTATTTTTGCATTACTCATTAATTCATAATGGAACTAACCTTGATAAAGTTTTGATTTTCATATTGAAAGCAACACTATTTCCTCCTCTTTGTCATTATTATGTTCTTCTCATTTCAGGCCAAACAGGGAACAGCTATCCAGATGTTTGGAAAATTCAACCAGCACTTCTTTTATTAAAGTTATACAAAAATGTAAAGGGAAAACAAATAAGCCTACATTTCCCTACATTAGTACTCAAACTCTCTCTTCCTCTATAAAACAGCATTTATCAATTCACAAACATAAAAGGAATAAACCAATGCATGAGAAATACTCAAGTCATAAGAAGCCACACAAATGTGAAATTTGCGTAAAGAGCTTTTCCCAGGCATGCCATTTAAGTAGACATCTTTTGATTCATGAGGGTAAGAAACCACATAAATGTGAAGTTTGTGAGAAAAGCTTTGCCCAGGCATCTGATTTAAGGAGACATCTTATGATTCATGAAGGTAATAAACCACATAAATGTAAAGTCTGTGAGAAGAGCTTTGCCCAGGCATGTCATTTAAGGGAACATCTTTTGATACATGAGGGTAAGAAACCACATAAATGTGAAATTTGTGAGAAGAGTTTTACCAGACCATCTACTTTAAAGGGACATATTTTGATGCATGAGGGTAAGAAACCTCATAAATGTGAAGTATGTGGGAAGAGCTTTACCCTGAAATCTAATTTAAGGGGGCATCTCTTGGCTCACAAGGGCCATAAACCACATAAATGTAAAGTTTGTGAGAGAGGATTTACTCAGGCATTTTTACTGCGAAGACATTTTTCTATTCATAAGTAGGATGTATATAAAGTAAAAACTATGGGAGTTCATCAAGAGTAGCAGTAGCCAGAAGACATGAATGCTCCATATGATATCGAGCTTGGGAAGAGGGGTGATAATTTGGAAGTATACTGAGCCAGAATTTAAAGAAATGCAGACAAAAGAAAGAGTAACAAAGGAAAATGCATGCTAATCATCTACAAGCATTTGTGGTTGTTAGTTGTAATGTTGACATTGAGGTATTGAATTGAGTTCAGGCGCTGAAGATACGAGCCAGGTAATAGCTATGTTGAAAATTTATCTAAGAAGATATAATTGATCTGAACAAAATAGAAAAGAGGGTTGAGATGAAGTTGGATAATATGATAGAAGAATTCAAAGGTATGCTACATATTATGGAAAAGGAAAAAACTTCATGTATGTAAAAAAAGAATGGAGAAGTTGGGGAGAAAAATGGAAGCGTAGTCAAGAAGACACATTGAAATAATATTTGGAGTGCAGGAACAGAGAGAAGCGATTGGTGCAAATAATTGAACAGATATTTGAAAAAGTTTTGAGATTAAATTCGACAGGTGGGAAATTATGACTTGCTTTAGAATTGGAAGAACAGTAACAAACCAGACCAATAATGGCTTTATTAGCAATAAATAAATTTAAATGGTAAATTATAAACAATGCAGGAAAATGAACGGAACTGGAATTTTTGCAGAACAAAATTATGAAAAAGAAGGGAGGGATATTAGGAGTTCATTACTAAAGAAAATGAAGCAACTAAGGGAAAGGGAAGAAAGCATATGTAAAAGGTATGGTACTATGGATCAACTGATACAAACAGGATATGAATCAATGGCAGAATACAAAAGGCAGATATGGAGAAATGGTAATTCAAAAAGGATTTGGAAACAGAAGCTACTGTGGTACCCAAACATTGGGAAAGAAGAGTAGATACAATGGCAAAACACAAATAGTAGGTGGAGAGAGGAGATGAAGAAGAAGAAACCTGTATAACATCACCAAGGAAGCATGTCACACCAAACGATAGGGAAAGAGCAGAGGCAAAGGCCTTGTCATCAGCTGAGAGAGGGACATGTGGTAACAGTGGACCGAAAGTGGTCTGAGCTCCCAAGAGAAGCATAATGTAGATAATGGGAATGTGAATGTGTAGATAATGGTAATTTGAACCTAAATGGGAATGTTGTTGCATGCAAAAGAAGAGTGAGAGGTATAGAGCAATTTTAGAGAAATTCAGAGGAGGAAGGAGTTGGATAGGAATTGGACAGGAAGATATTATGGAATGTAGAGGGCTCAAGGTGGAAAATAATAAAATTAGTTAAGTGTTTCAAGTAATAAGGATAGGAGACACAGTAATGGTCAAGACTTGGTTGGGCAAAGATGAAAGTATAAAAATGGAAGGTTATTATTATATAGGTAAACATGGTATAAGGAAGAGTAATACGGGGGAAGGGGAAGATCTGGTAGCATATTCATATTTATAAACAAGGATAGTATAGTAAATGTGAGTGAAGTGTTATTTCCAGAAGAAGAGCAAATAAAGTGTTAAAGATATATAAGATGAAGGAGTCAAAGTATGCCTAGGATTAGGTATAGTGTATAAATCATCTGAGTCATTGGAGTTTACAATGAAAACTTCTATTTAAAACTACATGAAAGTATGGAGGAATTAAGCAGACAGTACCTGAGTATGGATTATTATAGTTGGTGATTTCAATGCCAGAGTAGGTGAATGTGACATAACATTTATGGGTTTACAAAATGAATGTGTTTGGGTCAAAAGTGATGAATTGGTAACAAAATATAGAGAAAAGGTGCTCAATAAGGAAGATAGAAAATTGAGTTTTATGAGTTGAATAATTAATTATATGTAATGGTTTAAGAGTAGAGGACAATGGGGTTTAATTCTCATTTATGAATATAAATGGAAGGAATGTGATTGAGTATATGCTATGCAGTGAAGGAATTGATCAGGTGCTTGTAGATTTTAAATTCCTGGATGATAAGTGGATCCTTCCCATTAAAAATGGTGATGAGCTTAGGGGATTGTCATATGGGCAAGGAAGCAGTAGAATTGTAATATGTAAGATATTTTAAATAAAAACAGTAATATTCCAAGTATTTCTAGGATAATTTCATACCCAAAATAGAGTAAAATAAAGTATGGAATTTAGAGGCTCTGAAACATGAAAGATAAGAGGAACCATTCGAAATGGTAGAGTCAATGTTAAGGTGGGCAGTAAGTATAATGGAAGTGAACCCAAGAAGAAACATTAAATGAATGAATGAATGGATGGATGGATGGATGGATGGATGGATGGATAGATGGGTGGGTTGGTGGGTGTGTATGTGTGTGGGTATGTGGATGGATGGATGGATGGACGGACAGATGGTGTTTAAAGGCAAAGAATAAAGTGTTTAAGGATTTAATTAGGTGGAAAAGAGGATAGGTAAAATTTTTGTTAAAATGGGGATATATGTGTCTAGTGAAGAGTAAAAAGAAAGAGTAGTGGTGGAGAATGGTTGAAAAAATTGAGGAAGCTTTGACGACTAGAGAAGGTAAATATGTATGATCAGTTTTTATGGATATCTCAAAAAAGAAAAGGGTAGGAAATAAGATAAAACATTAAAATGAAAATTTCACTTTAGAAATCTCTTGGGTTCGAAAGGTTCAGAGCTATGAATTATATTTGGATAATATCATAAATAGGATAGAATGATTAGATAAGAGTTTACTGTGAATGAGGTAGGGTATCAGATCAAAATTGGTGGGGGGGGGCAAGCTTTAAAAATGGATGGAATTGCAGGAAAATTTTAGAAAAATACAGCAGGAGGTATGATACTGCTAACAGAGTTAAATGAGCTTAAGGAGAAGAAGATTAATATCTGAGAGCTGGAAAGGGAGCAAGATTGTACCACTACATAAATATAAAGATAATATAAATAACCCAAGCAAGTAGGGGGTGGACAAAGGTCAATGTGATTCATAAAATGTTTTATAGAGAAGTTTGGGGTTAACAAAGTTTTGCTGAGAGGTATGAGTTTGGCAGAACTACAAGAGTAGGAGGGGAAGATGTAATAGTGGAGAGAATCTTGAAATATTGGCACACATGTTTAAAACTAGATAATACCAATGTACCAAAAGATTGTCTTGAGTACCAAAGAGATGTAAGAAAGTAGGTTTGGGGAGTTGAGGAAAAGTATTAGAAGAAAGTACAATGTAGGATGTATGGCAACTGAGTGAATGTAATGTCGGTGGATTTTAGAAAGATGAAACAGAGGGTAAAAGATATACAGAAGCAAGCAATTTGAGCTAGCTTTGAGAATGAAAGTTCTTCAGAATAATTCAAAGAAGCTGGCAATGGTAGAAATATGTGGATAATTGTGATGAGTTCTGAAGAATAGGTCTTGCATGGGTGTGTATAGGGGTATTATTTTTCTAAAAGGATTAAAGAAATGTCTTAAAGAAGAATGTATCATATGTAGAAAGTGGATAGTGCTTTCCATTGTTTAATAGAATGTAAAATGGTAAAAATGTGGATGAAAAATGGAACAAACTATAACAAGACTTAGTGTTAAATAAAATATTACCAGATATGAGAGCAGAGAAAATAAATAACATTGGTGATTTCTTTGGAAAAGTAAGGGATAAGTGGAGGAGAAATCTAAAGAAGGAGTTTGAGGGCACATACAGTTGTGAAAATGTTCATTTAGGGATACTTTACAAGAATATAAGCTGGTGGTTAAGTTATGGTAGAAACTTAGTTTAGGTATTGCTAAACTCGTAGATATTTTGTTTGTTTATAATATGATCATTATGTTTTTTACTGAAACATAGTTCATTCATTCAACAGCATATCTTTTAGAAAATGCTGAACTTAATAGGATAGCTAGTGGATTCAAATTGTTTTCAATGCATTAGAAGTTGGAAAAATGGATGAGGAAGGTATGAGTAGCAGGATAAGGAATAGAGTACCTGAGATGGTATATTATTCAATAACAAATGAAATTACTGTAAAGAATCCCTAAGCACCAATATCCTGGGTGTTAAGGAAAAATGGGATTCTGCAGGTTAAGCTATTCAATATTGATTCCAAATTACGATGAAATCTATTAAGAAAAATATTATGTACTATGTTCTGGATTGAGGTAGAGAAACCTCCCTCTTCTGGATTCTGAAGAGCGAGATCTTGCCATCTATAGCTTGGGCAGGAGTGGTGACAGGACCTTCTGGACTAGCCAAAGACCAGGGATCTACTAATAATAAAATAGTGCAATTAGTTTTGTTTAGGTTTCATAGTAAACAGAAAACTGTTATGACTTTCAATCACTTTTATTCAGTGTTCATTAGTTCCAAGAAAAACCTAATTTGCTTTTAATAAATTTGGAATTAGCAAGGCAATGTCTTAAGATTACTGGGAATTTTGTTAAATTATTTCAGAATTGAAATTATATATTCTATATTAATCATTTGAATAAATATATGTTATGTGTATAAAACTATGTGGGTAGATCAGTGTACAATTATCTGATAAGTAATAGTTCTTTGTTTATGAGGGCTAGAATGGAAAGAGTCTGTTTTACCCTATGCAAAGGAGGTTCCACAGTAAATACTTCTATTCTTGTGCCCTCCTCACTAACGGTCCCAGAAGTTCCACCCTCAGTTAGTGACACAGGTCGGAGAGCAACCGTGACGACCCCCGGGTGATCCTTGTCAATGACCAGACGACTACTGTCACTATCACTGCTCAGGCTCAGATCCAGGGGCTTGCTTGCTGGGCATCGACTCCTCTCTGCGGCATGCAGGAGTTTTCCTAACCTTGATGGTTTTGGCATGAGGCATACTCTACGCTGTTTTGACAACTTTCTTAGAAGTCGAAGGGGGTAATATCGCCCCGTCTTGGCCTTTGTTGGTACAACTTAAGTTAAGCTAGCTTACAAGTTAAAAAAAATTAAATAAAGCCCGATAAGTTACTGCAGCAGTATTAACTTTGTGACTAAGCTAACCCGTATTTTTATGCTAGCCTGCAATAACTCTAATTAATTTAATTAATCTAACCTAACAGAGAGCTTAAATACTAGAGAAAATAAAGGAAAGATAGAGGTAGTAAGAGAGATGGAACAGATAGTGGGCGCTGAAAACCCGAGAAGCAATGGACCAACCCCGAAAGGGCTGCGATCATGCTTCTCTGCCCAACTAAACTGTGTGTGCAGTTGTAGAGGGGTTGAAGTTGAAGCTGCTCTGTAGTCCAGCTCTGCAAGCACACTGCACTGCTGGCCTCGGAGATTCAGTTCCAGTTTTCAACACTTGCAGGGCTGAAAAGCACTGCTGCTGGTGCTACGTGCCCTTGCTGCTTGATGTGGTGTGCTGCTGGTGGTGCTTCTTGACAGGGAAGAAAGTAGAAGGTAGTGACTGGCACAGCTATTAGTTAGATATTAATGCTTCACGATCAGCAGAATTAGAATAACAGCACATTTCCCACAGATTTCACCCGCCTAATAATGCCCTCATTACAGTGGTTTACCAGTCCCAATTTATATTCACGAAAAGAAGGCGAGCATAAGTTAGTCCGTTCTCTGTGATGATGTGGGCGGATTTGATATCCTTGATTGTAGCGTAATATTACATGCTGTTAACTTTGTTAGTAGCGTAACCACACCACTAGTTGATTTGTTTTGTTTTTGCAACTTGTACTTTAGAAAAGTGCTCCTGTAGCTTGGTTTTGACCCTTTGTTACCCAAAGTTTCCGCATGCCAGGAGTGGCACCTTGAATTTAGGCTGCTTGGTCTATTGTGGCTGGTGTAATTACTAAGTAAACAAACAAGAGCACTCTTGTGATATGACAAACGAGAATAAAATTTTGTGGCCCGGCACATAATTTCTTCCTCGATATATGGGAGGGAGAAGGTTTAATGCAGAAGCCTAACAGGAAAATGGCGATAAACAAAATATATGGTTCTAAGACCTCTTATTCTGTACCCTTTGAAAAAGTACCAGTCAACTATCTGCCGCCATGCCCCATATTTCACAGCGTACAGCATGACAGGGATTATCAGATTTTAAAAGGTTGTAACTTTAAATGGACATGTATCGCCTTTGAATCTTAGTGATACGCCCCCCTGAAAGTTAGGCCGTTATAAGTTGCACTCCCAAATATGTTAAGGAATTTTACCATTTTATCCTTTAGTGTTTATATATGAATGTGGGGGGAGGGGTTTTAGGTGGCGTTTTATGAATATTATGGGCTTGCTTTTCGTCGGGTTTATTGACATTCGCCAACGCCTGCAACGTCTGAAACTTTTCGATTAGGCGTAGCACTTTTTTTATGGGATTTATGGCTCTGTTTAGATGTTATGTGTAACAGGACGTTATTTGCGTATTGTGCTATGTTAACGTCTGTTGGGAAGTCTGAATGAAGAGTTCCAACAGTATTGGGGAAAGAACAGAATCTGCGGGAACTCCATCACGTGTGGGTCTTTGTTGAACTGTTTCCTGCCACCGTGACTTTGGTGTTTTAAGAATGAGTGTATTAACTGTATGTATATTGGCGGAGGCTCAATGAATATGATCCAACTTGCCATCTCCTGCTAGAATAACACTAGATGTAGTACAAGAATGGATTGATGATTAGCCACCTTTAAAAGTCAGGATAGGGAGTGGTCTGTAGAGACTATCAGAAACCCCGTGTCTCCGAGTTCAACGAAAGTGGCCGTGACTTCAAGGGTTTGAAATTGCAGGACCTGAATCGGCCGGTGGACCACATTTCTTCGGATAAAGGTCGCTGTACCATCTTCTGGGCCATTGCGATCAGTACGAAGATAAGTTTTACCCCGGAAGACGGAAGCTGGTATATTGATGGAAATGTGTTTGACTGACTAGATGGCATCTAGGGCAAACCGGGCAGCAAAATGTTGAAGTTCATCACTCTTCTCGGTGTATCCATTTGCTTACCCAAATGCGAACTGGAATTAGGTACCGGACTGCCATCTTGGGTTCCTAGGTTATTATCGAGAAGGGCGATAGCCTCAAAGACTATCATCATTTTGCTTGAGAAATCCGGTGCGTGACGGAATCGAAAGAGAAGTTCCTGTAATTGCCTACCGTATGTCTGCCACAATTGTGTCAGCCACTGCAGCAAATCCAGTGCACTTTCACTCTGACGGGAGATATTAGGGTTTGAAATAGGCCTAGGGGGCGTCAATTTCTCCTGGGAATCCCCTGCTGGAGAGAGTTTGCTGTGGTGGTTGGTCCAGTCACCTGCATCTCAGTTGCTGGAATTGTCCTTGAAGGGCGGCGTTGCTTTTATGGCTTGGGGCTAGGGGTTGGTTGGATCTGAGCTGTTGTGGTGTTGTTCTGTTGTGTTTGTTTTGCAGCTCGCGTTAATCTCCAACCATCAGAGGGCTGTCCTCGTGCCATTGAAGTAGGAGTTTGTGCCAATTGGTCTGGGTTTGTGCATAGTGACTTGTTGAAGTAGTGCTAGTTGTACCTTGCTGGTATTTAGGTGGCAGTCTGAGCTGTTTCTGAGCTTGTAGACACTGTGTCAGTGTTGTTTCCAGAGCTGGTCTCACCAGGTTGGCCTTTCTGATTATTGTTAAAGATCTTTAGCCTGTTAAGACATGCCATAACAGGCCACATGATTTTGCAATTGATATAGGAAGGGGTATCCATGGGAGCATGCAAACAGGCCTCTTGAGAACGGGGACCACCACATCTGAGGCATTGAGGGTTCTGGGAACAGAATTGACTAGAATGGTTAAACCCCAAGCAGCAGGGGCATTGAACAGGGCCATCGGGATATCGGGAAGTCTCACCTTTAATGCTGAGGTAGCATATTGACGGTATTTTGTCTATTGCTACCTCAGGATCGTCAGCCTGTTGTACTTTGACTAGAAATACACTTACTGAAGAATTTTCTCCTTAAGCAGGCTTTGTTAGCTTTTTGGGTGTGCTTAAAAGTTTTTGGTGATCATCGGCACACTTTGACTGAAATCTGTAGAAGTTACCTTTCCTTGTTACCTTGCATTCTCCCAAAAAGTTTGGCATTACTTTCTTTAGGAAGCTTGTAACTCCCTGGAACGAATCCACAATTATACGAGGTATGTGTCGTCTAGTAGCGCTAGTCACATTAAAACCCCTTGTAACATCTACTGAAGATGATGGCTGTTCAACTGTTGTGGAGCCTTCCTCCTCAAAATGAGGTCGGGATCACTGCTTTTGTTTGCCAGCTACTACTTGAAAGTCAGCATTGTCCACCTTGGATGCATGGCTGTCGAGCTGTCTTCTTCTTCCATATATGAGGAATGAACTGAGAAAACCAAGGTTTTGTCATTGTAGATGAAAAATCTGTCAGAGAATCCTCACTGGAAAAAGTGGAAACAGTGTCCACTTTTTTGCTTGTACGCAGTTGGCTTCTCCTGTGCTGTTGTTCTCTTCTGGATGGCTCAAGAGAAAGCATAGTGAGCCAATCAGAGGAGAACAATAGCTTAGGAGAAGCCAGGCCCCTCCAACCAGCCACCAGATCCTGGGTCAATCAGCTGAGAAGGCTGCATTATAAGTATAGTTAACTAATGGCAACACATCAGTGTTATTTATACAAAGAGCAAATTAAAGAATATATATGTGCACCCCAATATTTAGAAACAAGCAGACTCAATTGTGTAGAGCCTTCATCCAATAAATACTCCTAAAAGCATGAATATCATGGTCAAACACAACACATACTAACCTGCTATCATTCCAGAGACAGAAAAATATAAGCTAAAGAAGACTCCTAAATGTCCCTATCCTGATCCCCCATAGACTTATTCACACAGAACTCCAAACTCCCACACTCCTGGAAACATTGGAACATCGCTGTAAAAGAACATGGCAAAAAAAATCAGAGTGACTCAAACACTTAGATAAGCAGCATAGAATCAGACAAACCCCAGCCTTAGAAAACATAAGTAAATCTGTATATTTTAAGGTAGAAAGACAAACCAAGTGCAGAAAAAAAGATTGTACATTAAGCTTAAGCACCACAAACCATTCATTGTAAAATCAATAAAACATCACAAAACATCTCCACTCCTAAAGTTCCAAATAGAAATAATGCAGAACAGGAGCTCTTTTCTCAAGATCAAATTAGTCTTGACCATGTAATGGAGCTCCATGCTCATAACCACAGGTAACACAAACAAAATTAAAAAGTTGTACCAAATGCCACATGTAAAACCTGAAAAGCTGCCTTTCTGTAACAGCTACAGGTACAAAAGAATCAATAAATAACTTGAACCTGAACCAATGCATCAGACACAGCGATACCTTCTCCAACAAGACTTCATCCTCACCATTGAAGATGTCCACCACAATTGTGGACGAAAAGTCTGGAACTCTTTATTTGCAGCATACCATGGCAAAACAGCCCAAAATATATTTCTAGTTATATTTGGGACTACGGCCATGAAAACTTACATTCCCTCTAAAAATTTTAAGTTTTATTCAGAGTTTATATACTTTGTACATTTTTATTGTTGATCAAATGGCAGTTTTGAAGTTTATGATATGTAGTTCCATTTTGCATAGAGGATAATTATTTGTACTTTTAAATACAGTAGATGCTGTGCAAAAAGATTTGTTTTCCACTTAATTATTGTTGAAATTAAATACTGAAGATTGCTCACAATAATTCTAATAGTCAGTTTGTACAGTAGCATGAAATATAAAAATACTCATCTAGGAACATAGTAAGCATTTAAAATCCTTGAGTGACATTCCAAGTCTGATCCAAAGTAATGAATTTCAGAATGTTTTATTAGGTTGAATAAAGTAAATGCTCTAGGAACTACAGGATTGAACAGTAGTAGAAACATTTGAGCACAGTTGGTATTCTAAAGTATGAATTTATGCATATTTTTTTCTGTATTTATTTCGGCATATCTCATAATGAAACTAACCTTAAAAAAATATGAATTTCATGTTTAAAACAACATCATTTCATCTTCTTTATCTGTATTAATCATCTAGTATTGCGATTGCATCTTCGTAAGAGAAACTATACAGAAACGTAAACTTTATGAAATCAAAAAACAGAAACTAAAACAAAAATTGAACAAATCAAGACGCCATCTATCCATATTGAAACTAAAGACGCGACCTCCGGAAAATAGAGTACTAAATCTGTCAAAAGCAACTTTTAATAGAGAAGAAATCCAGCTCCTCAACAAGGGTTTAAACACATGTATAGACTTATAGAAAACTATGTAGCAGATATCGAAATAGCATGCCACTCATTAAAAGACATAGATAAACACACAATAATAATGAACTGTAGCAAAATTTTAGAAAAACTAAAGACGAACAAACAGAACAAAACCAACAACTACCAAAGCATCATTAAAAATCTTAAGTCAAAAACCATGGTCTATACAAAAGCAGACAAAGGTAACAGAATCGCAATCCTAGATGAAGAGGATTATATACTTAGAGTAGAAAACTTATTAAAAGGATCAGATTACATCACATTAGATAAGAATCCTTTCAGTTCACAAGTAAATAACTTCAACAAAATTTTGAAAGAAATAAAAACAATACCCAATGCCCAAAAACGAAAAATAACGACAAACAATGCCATTCTCCCCAGACTCTATGCACACCCAAAAATCCATAAGACGGACAATAGTATGAGACCAATAGTCAACCAAATAAATCCCCCCACTTATGAATTAGCAAAGTGGCTTAATCAGAAATTTTTCCACTCCCCAAATTCAATAGCCTAAACATTAAAAACTCTTATGAACTGGTAGAGAAAATCAAACATACTCCGTTTCTACAGAACCTAAAACTGCACTACAAATTCGAAAAGGTTTTCAAAAAATTCAATATAAAGCTAACCCCAATCAACAGATACAATATCAAGAACCTCTTAAGCTCAAAATTAAAAGACAAGATACCCATAGAAAAGAAATCAGAAATATATGCCATAGAATGTTTAGACTGTAATTTGGAATACATAGGAAAAACCAAGAGAAATCTGACAATCCGGAAGAAAGAACATTTCAGAAACATCAAATTTAAACAGATGGAAAAATCCGCAGTGGCACATTGGAGCCAAAAATCATGAAATAAACCCAGAGATAAAACTTTTAAAAGAAATAAAGAACCCATTTGAATTGGTCACCTGAGAGAATATTTTCATCTTAAAATATCATAAAATTGCTATGAATTTTGACCTTCCACCGTGGGATCACCTTTCCAAATTCATTTCAGATCCACCAGGGGATGCCACAGTTTGCACAGCTACTTATAAGGGACCAATATGAGCATCAGAAACCCCTGGATCAACGGCTGAGGATCGGAACGCTGGTATCCCGAAACATTGTTCCAACTTAGGACAATATAGTGAAGTGTGTTAATAAGTTACCCAGAGCGTATCATTTTAAATTGTAAAGGTATTTGAGAACCTCGAAGACCAGAGCTTTATACATTTCACTGGAGCTTATGGGGAGAGAGGTGCTCTCATGCTCTCCAGTACAAATAGCATTACCAAAGAATGGCTAATGAAAAAGATCCCTCAATTGGAGCCATGGGAAAGTATCAAACTTGCCATAGGACCAAGAGTGGAAATATTACTAAGTTGCAACTAATAGAGAAGATTAAGAACATTAAGTTATTACCATCTGATACATTAATTTCTTTTGATGTACCATCTTTTTTCCATGTATACCAAAAGGAAAACTTTTATTTTACTTAAAGATTGGTTGAATGAGATTGGAATTAATAAGATACTAAAAAGGAATATATTAACCTTACAAAAAGTTGCATAAATCAATAATTTTTTACATTTAGAGAAAAATTTTATAAACAACAAACAGGACTTACTATGGGCAGCCCTTTATCACTTTTTTGGCAAACCTCTACATGAGCATATTTAAGATGCACATTACTTTTTTAAGATGAACAATTTTTTAAAATTTGGTACAGATATGTAGATTTTCTCTATAGTAAACAAAAATCTGATTGATGATGCCTTAAATCTGCTGAATATACAAGACAGAAACATTTTTTTTACATGTGAAATAGAAAATGATAACATATTACTATGTTTGGATATTAAAATTATGAAGAACCACAAGAATCTGAGCTTTGGAATATATAGAAAAAATACAGCTTACAGATAATCATATCAAGACAGATGGTTTTAACCCTTTAACACACAAACATGCAGGTTTCAACAACTTGACATATAATTTGGTCAATTTACCAATTAGTAAAGAAGAGTTTAAAAAAGAATACAATAAAATAGAAGAAATGGCAATTATAAATGACTAATGAAGATCTGGTACATAAAAAGGTGGAAAGATTTAAAAGGAAAAAACTTATCAGATGATACCACCACAGTATCAGCAGATATTAAAAAACCAGTTTTTAAAAAAATTTCATATCCAAAAGAAATGAAAAAATTTCAAAATAGATTTAAATGTTTCAATATAAAATTAGCAGATTTAATTTAGGAAACATCTTGAAAGATAAAACGGCTGTAAAGGCCCCACCAGAGAAAAAAGCAGACATTTACAGAATAACATGTGCAGATTGTAAAAAGATCTATATTGGAAAAACAAAGAGAAATATGGGCACACAATTAGAAGTGCATTTCAGGAACATAAAATATAAACAGACAGATAGACAGCTGTGGCATATCATTTATGGACAAAAAACCATGAGATTGTGAGGAAGGTGGATTCATTACAAGAGACTCAGGGACATATAGAACTGGATACTTGGGAAAAAATTTACATTCAAAAATACAGAGATCAATTAATGAACTTTGATATTCCCTAGGTAGAAAACACCACCAGGGTGGCACTTCATCTCTACAGAACCACTAGATTCTTCAATCTGTCATACCCTTGGCCGAAGATGAAGACGATGGTATGACATATATCACATGAGTTTATTCAAATAAAGAAGTTTAAAAAAATGGCTCTAAAAATATTATTAAGATTCTGAAGAATCAGAATAAAACCCTAAGCTTAAGATACTGGAAAATCATTAGTTCCAAATGGAAAACCTTGGGGTAGATACTGGTAGACTAGAAAATTACAAATATCATAAAATATCTGGGAAACAGAGCCTTTTTGTTGTCTTGAAGAATCTGTAATCTAATTCTAGCCAAGAAAGTCTCTAAACATCCTCCAGAACAGCATAAGGCTGCCTTCTGCAAAACCTTCAGTAAAAAAGGAATCAATCTAGCACTGATTCATGAACCCTGGATTAACCAGAGCCAATTACAGGACTAGATGAATGTCAAGAGAAGTTGATTCATTGGAACAAGGGAAGTAAAGTCATGGGTCCTGTGTCATAGATTTATGGCACATAAAAGAACCTCAAGCGTGAATTGAATGGGATGCTCATGACCCGAGATGTTAAAGAGAATCCATAAATAAACTAAATCAATGGCCTATAAATGCTGTAGGAGTAATATATAAGCCTGCAGGATTTATATGCTCAGCTGCAGAAACACTTCCTCAGGCCTGGAGAGCTATCAGATTAGTGTTTATTTCTGAGCTCAGTCATAATAATTGCACCAACACTAAGGCTAAATAACCAATTAGTCTGACATCCTTTGTTTTAAAGGCTTTAGAAGGGCTAATCAAAAGATGCATTCAAAGTAGGGAATTGTCAGATACTCCCTTTCATCGAAATCAACATGCCTACCAGTCATTCAAGTCCTGCATAACAGTCCCTACATTGCCTTGTTATCAAACTGGAGGATTCTTATGGTTAGGAAAGAAATAGCCCTAGAAACCTTCCTAGACATAGAGGGTGTTTTTGATAAGACTTCTTATAAGACTTATGATTCTTGTTGCTCAGAAAAAAGTCAGTGACACCCTTTCTAGGTAGATAAACTCCATGCTCGGGAGCAGAAATATTACTGATAGTCTTCTTGGAGAAACAAAAAGGATCATTGCCATGAGCAGCCACAGAAGGGAATTTTTTCCCTCCTTTGTTAGGATCTCATTATGGATCACCTACTCCAGGGGAGAGAATTATGTACTAGGCTATGCAGACGAGATAGCAATGATTATTTTGGAGAAATTTCCCAATACAGTCTCGGACATGATGAGTGTGGCTGAGGAAAATTCACAACTAATGCATGCAGGAGGGTATATCTATCAGTTCTAGCAAAACAGTGTTGTCCCTTTAACTAACAGGAGAAATCTTAAAGGCCTATGGAATCTTAAACTAGTCAGCTAAATCCTGGATTATTCTGAGTCAATTAATTATCTAAGCCTCGTACTAAATAAAAAGTAACCTGAAACAATGATATTTACAATATTCTACGTACAGCTTGGTGGTCTCTTGTAATCATAAATGCACTATCAGATCTACCTGGGGCCTAAAACCATATATTAGCTAATGGCTATATGTTGCAATGGTTAGTTACATTATCGTATGGCACCATGTTTGGTTGTGAACAATGTTAAAAACTACTATAATAGGTAAGTTTACCAAGCTACAGAGATTACCTTAACTATGTATTACAGGGATCTTCAGAAGTACTCCAATCTTTGCACTGGAGACTCTGTGGAGTCTTTCCCCTATGGACATCTTTTTTAAACCAAGGCTAAGCTTATTGCATTCACTTGATGCAAACAGGGAACTGTGTCACAGCAACTGGAGATACCTCCATTCTAAATTTCCTGAACATTTCAGTGTTAAGCATTAAACCTAATATTGTTCTCTCCCTCCATTTAAGATAACTGTCTGATCTTGAGAGGACTGACTGGAAACAATTACGCATGAAAAAGAATTGTGTGAGCAACTTGTGTGATTTACAATGAATCCTGTATGGGAGCACAGTCAGGCATAGGCATAAATTACTGCTATAAAACTATCTTATTTATATGCATTTGCAAATATTTTTTGATTTTGGTATTTCTTTAATGGAAGGTAATATTCTGTATTATCAGATTAAAAAAAATAATTTTTCAACATGCTATAGATAATATTTATCTTGGCATACAGATCTAAACTTGCATTTTAACAAGTGCTTTTGCATGATTTTACTTGTTGCAATATGCAGTGCTTTGTATTAATGTAGAGCCCCAGTGCATAACATTAATTGAAATTCATTTTAATTTTTTTTATCAGTAATACAATAAAGTAATACACAAATGAGTCAGTATTACATGACACTAAAACTTCACTAACTGGTTAATTCTTCAGAACATGTTTCAAGAGCGTTCACTCTCATCCTCAGCTGGGGACCAACTAATGCTGGCAGGTGACGTAGTGACCTCTGGTGGTTCCATTAGATAACAGAATAGGAAGTCCATTGGTGGAATGTCAAAGTTCATAACTCTATGTTTATTTTTTAAAATATAAATCTTTTCCCAAATTGCCAATTCCTTTGGGTTGGTGGTAGCTTTTAACATTTTGGCTTCTCCTGCAATGTCATGATCAACTTTCAGGTTGAAGCAATTGTTTATCAGAATTTTTGCAATAACATCTCATTGAACATCTTATAAAAGTGTGTGAAATGTGGGAAAGCATAAATGATTTTTATATGACATGTATGAAAAAATAAAAATAACGCATATATATATATATATATAAAACGGTTCATTTTCATCACGTGACCAAGAGCCAAGCTCGAAATATAGTGTGATTTTAAAATATAGTGTGATTTTAGTGTTCAATTTTGCGGTTTTTAGGGTGAAATTTTATGTGAACCTTTTTATATTGCACTCCGAGTGTTTTTTATGAGTATATATATATATATATATATATATATATATATATGCTGTGTTGAAATACCAATTCACCTTTGGGTAAAATTTAAACATTCATTGCCAATTGCTGTAGTGTAATATGTGAATTGAATGGAAAGAGGCCATTAAGATAATTGCCATTTGACTTTTAGAAATACTGGCCTAGGCATGATTAGAACGTGCATCCTTTGCTTTTGCAGTTTATTTTGGAGTAATAAGCTGTTGGCTCTGCCCAATTTTGCACAAGCAATACAACTTAACAGCTGTGCTATTTCCTTTATTGCAAAGTTATTTATAGCATTAGTCCATAGCCAATTGAATCAACACAGTAAAGAAGTGCGTTTTTGCTTAAATACTGAAGATGTATCCTTAGAAATTTCCACATATATCAGGTAGATTTCAGCTTGTTTACCAGTCTAGTACAGCTTAAATATTTTGTAATAATCATTCAGCAGCCCGAGCATCTAATTTACCAATAAAACCTGTAGTTAATACATAAAGCAGAACTACGCTGTTTTATGGTAAAAAAATTGAGAAAACTTTCTTAGCTAAACATGTAGGGGTTGAGATGCCAAGTAACATGTAATTTTCAAGTGTTTTACTATGTGAGTAAGCTTAAAGATTATATACTGTGGGTAACAGAGTTATTAACAGATACTTTACTAAGTTTTACATTTGATATACTAATGAGAACCTGAAGAGTAATTAGATTTTCAGAATTATGTTTCACAGCTGACAATATGATTTACATAATCTTTTGTATAGTTAAGGTTTAATGCCATTATTTATGTTACTGTTGTTAAAGAGCATTTTTGCAATTTGCTTTATATTTCTTTTTTTTTTTTATTTGTAATCTACAACATTCTGAATATATATGCAGTAGGACTTCATTTATACTGTATTTATCCCGTGCCAAGTACTAACTATATGATCAAGATAATGAATAGAATGATTAAAAATGACATAAGCTCATCATTATCTTCATGCAACTTGACCAGGCATAATTTAATTCTGTGATGTTACTCTTGCAGATCACTAGGAACAAAGCATTAACCATATGTGCCATAGTGATGGCCATTGGTTGGTCAAAAATTACATCTTGCATTCTTAATAAGATATCACTGTGTAATTTAAAAAAAATTTTCAGAAAGTGCCTTGACAATACAAACATTAAGTATGCTTTTATCAAATTAATCTTACAGATAGACCCAGTACTTTTGGCAGTACAACAAGTGTTCAGATAAGTTAAGAACAAATTCCTCACATTCATGTGAGATAAACAATAGGTCTTTACAATGTAAGTGCTATCTTGTGAACTGGCTGTTTTTTTGTACATAACCTTCAACATAACACTTTATATACTTTTATGTGCTTTACATAAAATTACATTGGCATTGAATATTATTTTACATTTTACACTCTTCATTATATACGGACACAGTTTACATTTTTAAGCTGTGTACAAAAATAACATTACATTTTACTTAATATCTCCTTCCTATTTGCTTAGAATTAGTTAAGATTATGAGTAGCTTTCCGATTTTAAAAATGAAATTTCTGGTGCAATGTCATATAATGGATGGGCAGCATAAGAAAATCATGTCTGTGGATACTTGACAGAATTATCTCACTATTTATATAATTTGTTTTACTAGTAGTTTCTTCTTTTTCGGACAAAACTAAGTCATTGTTAAGCTTTACCCAACTTAAAACAACCAGCTACAGAACCGCCGACAGTCTTGAAGAGTTAGATACAGGACGGAAAAATATCTATAACAGCAGACCCAAAACATGCTAACCAGATTTTTTTGAGTTTTGTTTTAGACTCTTCAGGCCGTTGGCGATTCTGTAGCTGGTTGTCTGCAGTTTGGTGAAAGCTTAACAATGACTTATTTGATCCGAGAAAGAAAGGAAACTACACCTAAAACAAGTGAAATATACAAAGATAGAGTCGCCCATCACGAACTTTAGTTCGCCCACGGCCGGGGGTACGAAATTGGCTTTCGATTCGGCTATTAACATTTAGTTGCATATCTGTAGTTATCTATGGACGTGATATAGCTCTTAATGATCTTAATACCAATCAATCTGTAAATGATTCGGAATGCAGCCTATATTTAACTTTTCAACACACTTTCAACATTGTAGCTGGTAATCTAATTAATACGAAGTAGGGAATTTTTTAAACATGGAGAAAAATTAACATTATCAGGGAAATTTCCATGTATAATGTTAGCAGCTCTGGATACATCCTTGCGGTAGTATTTTGCTCAGCATTTATGTCATTTTTTGCATCATATTTCCAAGTGCTTACGGACAATATATAAATAGTAAAAAAAGAACACAAAAGTAAGATCTTAATTCTATGGTGGCGAATGGAAATATATTTGAACCCGCTGTCTACTGCCAATTAAATTTAAGATCTTTGAGGTTCATAACCTCTTGGGCAGTTACTGCATTGGCCAACGTCTCCCCATTGGTATTATGAAGCGAACTTAGTATCCAGTTCTATATAAATGGTGGAAGTAAATTAAATAAAACAATACCATTTTAATGTACGTCAGCACAAGTATGGTTTCTTTGTTGAGTATGTCAAGAGTTTTTTTTTTTTTTTTTTTTTTTTTTTTTATGAATACTTCTGAATTGATGGCAACAAATAAAAATAGTCCCAAAATCTAGATATACAGTATTATGAAATTCATCACTCTCAGATCGCCAAATTCCTTATGGATAGGATATGTTTATACCGTCTGAATTGAAAAGATCACATTGATCTTATCTACCTAAACTTAGCAGTACATGCATGCATTACAATGACTTTGGATTCAAATAGTACATAAAACTTAGTTTGTTAAGCCTATTTCAATTCAATATTGAAATATGGTCTTCTATTTGCAGAAAACTCAGTGAAAAGTGAACATGTCTTCCTATTACAGGAATCTCTTGAAATAATGGAAATTTTAACTCTTCCATGTCAATATAGATTATCGTACATAACTTTCAATTAAGAAATAAAGAAAAATTTGTACAAACCAAAAGACAAGATGAGAATATTAGATCTACATAGCCTAGTTTCAACACTTTCTTGGCATCAAAAAGAGGTTTATAACAAATGCTTTTTAGTACAAAATACTCTTATCTCTATCCTAAAAGACTTAAACAATGTTAAATTATAAGTGAGAAGAATTTATGCTACTGTGCTAATTGGAAATGACAAATTCTATAATTGATATCATTGTATTACTCAGTTGAACTACACACTCTTAATGCTTCACTTATTTTTCATAATGTATGGAACTGGTTTTGAGAACATTTACTTCTCATCTTCAGCCAGGCTAAAGTCCAACTTTCATTCATTAAGCTGTGGGAATGTGTATTCTGCTCAGCTGGAGGTGTGATAAACTTGTAGTTTATGTTTTCATCTCTGGCAGTGTCAAAGTTCATTTTGTTGTCTTTGTATTTTTAGATGTAGATTTTCTACCAGGTTGCTAGTTCCGTAGGTCCTTGTACTGATTTTAATAATTTTGCTATATTTATTATGTCGTTATTTTGTGTCCAAAAATGATACCATTGGTCCACTGCTGATTTCTTTATTTGCTTGTACTTTATGTTCCTGAAATGTTCCTTTAAACGTATGCCTATGTTTCTCTTTGTTTTTCCAATGTAGATTTTTTTCACAATCTGCACAATTTATTTTGTAAATACCTGCTTTTTCCTCTTGTGGAATACTGTCATTAACATTGTCTATCGGTAAGTTTTTAACATTAAATCTATTAATCAGTGCCAATCTGATATTTTAAGATTATTCTGAAATTTTATTTGTAGATCATGGATGATATGTGAACTTTTTAAAAATTAGTTTATCTTTTCTTGCTGAAAGTGTTGTGGTTTCTTTGATACGTTTTTGTCTCTTGAATTTCTGCACCTTTTCATGCACTAGTTCTTTTTTAAAACCATTTATGCAATTTATAAAGAGAAAATTATGCATTGATTGTAGCTTAAACCACCAACTATAGTTAAAGATGTTTGAATGAGGAGCTGTACAAAATAGAACTAATACTATAAGGAGAAATTTTAATTGCAGCTTAAAAATTAGAGGCTTTTAACTATTTTAATGTTTTGATAAGGTGTAAAAAACTAATATTTTTCTTGAATAAATGGCTTCATCCTATATTCTATTAAAAAAATTGTGCCTACTGTATTAATCTCTTAAATAATTATAAATAATGAATTTATTTGTAAAATACCTTTGAGAATTATTGCTTCTTCTATATATATTAATTTGCTTTATTGTTCTTGTGATACAGGCAATTAGATCATAATTAAATTTAAAGATATTGCTTTCTAATTTGGTTAGGAAAAGTTAAATGTAATTGTGTTTTGCTCTCCACACACTAATAATTTCCTTAGCAACTGGCATGGTGTTTGAATAGGAATTTGACAACAAAATTGGCAAACAGCCAATTAGACCTTTCCTTACCACACATTTATTTATATGTTTATGTATAGTGAGCAAATTTTATATATACATGGGAAGGGCCATGTCTTTAAACAAATATTAGTTTATAAAGGTAGAATAAATATACTCTTTCATTTTACAAATTATAATGGCCTAGCTAATTATGAAGGAAATTTGCCTTTGAAACATATTCAAGTAAGTGGAACAAAACCAGTGAATTTAAGTGATTTCCTCATAAATAATTTGTAATATGATACTATATTTGTGAAAATCCCAAACTATTCAAATGTATACTCTTTAACTGTTCCTTATTTTCAAGTATAAAATGTTTTTTTAACCTGAGAAAGATATGATATATTAATTTATACAGGTACACATTAAGACAAAAACAAAAACTATGGCACTTGGAGCCTGCATATAAATAACCACCTCAGCACAACTTGTTTACTAAACTCTCCTTGTTAACCACTTAACTGACTGTGACATGATAGATAGATTTTTATAGTTGCATGTGCATGTGTATGAATTGAACAAATTTGACTAGAAATGTAAATGAAAAATAAAATACCCTAATTTGAATCCAATTTTACTGTTATTAGGTACCAGACCATTATTTATGTCATAATTTGTACATAGACAAAACCAACTGACTTTAGACCTTCAAATGAAACTGTCTTATTTAGGAAGAAACATGTTAAAATGAAAGTCCCCAAACTTAGCTCAGTCTGAAATAAAACATATCTTTTAAAAAATATATATGGAACTAACACAGTGAAGCCAAGTCATTTGAATAAATTCATGTGATATATGTCGCACTAAACACTCTTATTGCTTCACTTGTGTGATATTTGGAACCAGTTTCCAAGACCTTCGTCTTCATCTTTGGCCAAGGGTATTACTGATTGGAGAATCCAACGGCTCTGTAGAGATGAAGCGCCGTGATGGTTTTTTAATGTGCTTAAAGTTGGTTCCACCTGTGGAATATCAAAGTTCATTAATTGATCTCTGTATTTATGTTTGTAAATTTTTTCCCAAGTATCCAGTTCTATATGTCCCTGAGTCTCTTTTAATAAATCCACCTTCTTGACAATCTCAGGTTTTTTGTCCATAAATTACATGCCGCAGCTGGTCTATCTGTCTGTTTATATTTTATGTTCTTGAAATGCTCTTCTAAACGTGTGCCTATATTTCCCTTTGATTTTCCAATATAGATCTTGCACATGTTATTCTGTAAATACCTGCTTTTTTCTTTGGTGGGGTCTTTACAGCCATTTGATCTTTCAAGATGTTTCCTAAATTAAATCTGTTGATGGGTGCTAATTTTATATTGAAACCTTTAAAACTCTTTTGAAAATTTTCATAGCTTTTGGATATGTAAATTTTTTAAAAATTGGTTTTTCTATATCTGCTGACAATGTGGTGGTATCTCTGGTAAGTGTTTTCCTTTTAAATCTTTCCACCTTTTTATGTACCAAATCTTTATTAAAGCCATTTAAAATTGTCATTTAAAAATTTATCAGAGATACCACCACATTATCAGCAGATATAGAAAAACCAATTTTTATAAAAATTTGCATATCATCAAAAAGCAATGAAAAAATTTCATAATAGTTTTAAATGTTTCAATATAAAATTAGTACCCATCAACAGGTTTAATTTCAGATACATCTTGAAAGATAAAATGGTTGTAAAGACCCCACCAGAGAAAAAAGCTGGTATTTACAGAATAACATGTGCAGAATATGAAAAGATCTATATTGCAAAAACAAAGAGAAATATAGGCACAAGTTTAGAAGAGCATTTCAGGAATATAAAATATAAACAGACATTATTATTGATTGATTTATTTATGGACGCTCTTTAACATCTCAGGTCATCAGCGTCTCATTCAACTCAGGGCGTGAAATGGCCAACAAATTTTGCTCAGAGGCCTCTCTTTCAGGCTTGAGGATTTTTTTTTGCCGTAAATGTACGACATGGGACCCAGAGCTTTACTTCCCTTCCTTCGGAAGGGAATTAGGATTTTTACGCCCGAAAAAAATCCATTGGTCCTGGCTGGGTTCGAACCCGCGATCTTGGGTTTAGGAAGCAAGTATGGTAACCACTACACCACCAGGACTGACTATAAACAGACAAATAGACCAGCTATGGCATATCATTTTTGAACTAAAAACCATGAGATTGTGAAGAAGATGGATTTATAAAAGAGACTCAGGGACATATAGACCTGGATTCTTGGGAAAAAATTTACATTAATAAATACAGAGATCAATTAATGAACTTTGATATTCCAAAGGTAGAAAACACCAACTTTAAGTACAGTAAAACACCACCAGGGCAGCGCTTCATCTCTACAGAGCTGCTGGATTCTCCATTCAGTGTACCCTTGGCTGAAGATGAAGACGAAGGTCTTCGAAACTAGTTCCAAATATCACACAAGTAAGTGAAGCAATAAGAGTGTTTAGTACGACATATATCATATGAATTTATTCATATTACCTCAGTTTGTTTTTATCTAAGTGTTTTAAAGGATCTCTTACCAAAAGAGGCCTTGCATATGATATACTTTGCATATTTTTATTCTATAATGAAATATGGAATGGTTTTTTGGGTTAACTAGAGAAAAACTTTCAAATTTCAAATGAAAGCTATTAGAATAAACTGAGGAGGGAAAAGAATGGAGTCCTGTAGACCTCTTTTCCCCACACTATCACAGAGGAATATATATATATATATATGACACCTAATGTGTTATGTATGAAATAATCCCAAAAATTTTAAATAAAATTTGAATGTGAATAGACTCAATACTAGAAACAAGAATTATTTGTATAGGAAGGCTAGCTCATTAAAATTTTCCAGATTTTAAGGTTGCCTACTATTCTGTAATTCAGATAGATAATGGCCTGCCCTAACAGTATCTAAGATACTAGTAAATTTTATATCTTAAAAATTCTTAATAGCTCACACCTTCTGCTATATGAATAATAATTTGAACTTGAAACATCTTGTATGTATATGTTTTGCTTTGACATGTTCCACATTCTAGAGCTCTTGTTGAACTCAAGGTGTACAGAACAAATATCTGTACATAGTACCTGCTCTAAACCCATTAAATACTCAACTCAGCTTTTGGTGAAGTTCAGCAATATATGTGAACCAAATAAGGTTAACATCAATCCACCTTACTTCCTTTATTTGATTGTTATTAAGAGACTTCTGAAAATAACTTAATTTAAGAAAATATTCTTTTTTCTAATGGATAAAGTGTATTAAGTAAATGTTGGTTATGTTTCAGCTATTGCAATTATATATTTACATTCGTCCAAATAGAGATGGCCATGTCTTTTCATCATCTGTATTTTAATGGACAACGGGAAAATTTTTAAACGGCACATTTCATATTATCAATGCAACATTTTCCTATTGTCAGCAGTGTTCATGCTTTAATAATGCGTGTACATTAGACCAATTAGAGATGGTAATGTATTTTACTCTTCTTTTCTTTCTTTTGCAGCTTTGGAAAATCGTAAGTAAATAAATTGAAAATGAAAATGGATATCAAACTAGAAATTAAAGAGGAACAAAATGATTTTGATAGGTGTTCCCCAGAGACACACCTGGAAACCTTTTCTGATACTTCTCATGAGCCAGAGTTAAAGGTAAGCAGCAAAAAAAAAAAGGTTTAAAAGTATAGTGTCATTCATAGAAAATGCTCTTTGTATAACTGTAACACCAAGAGGATCTTGTACAAGTTTTTGACATATATGTATGTATATGACAGGAAAACTGACACATAATTGTGTTGCTTATATACATGGAAATTTTATTAGTAGCATTATCCTAATATTAATGCTAAACAAATAATTCTGCCAGCACAATGCACAGTAAAATGGACAATAATATGAAATCATTTTCATTACAGTAAAGTGTGGAGTACCTCAAAGTTTAGTTCTTGGTCCTTTTTTTTTTTTTTTTTTTTTTTGTTCTTCCCTTATATATGTGATTGATATCGGAGCATGTATATCCATTTCATATGTAAATGATATATCGGCACTATTTTGGGACAAGTGTACATATAGCAAGTGTGAAACACTTAATAGCAGATCCCTGAACATTAATACTGAAATACCTGGAAAATTAAAATTTTAAAATAAATGTAAGTAAAAATATAAATTTTTCACTTCCAACATTACATTAATAACATTTCAACCCAGAAATAATTTAAATTGATAAATCATAGAATCAGTTCAATATGTAAATGTCTTGGCATTATATATTGATAGCAATCATATAGCATATGATTACCAATTACATCATATATACAAGAAAGTAAGCATGGCATTTTATCTAGTAAGGGAATTGGATACTGATCTATAAATATGGCATATAATAGCATAATTTATCCTAGTTTTCCTCAGGGTAGCACAGAAATTAGCAATCTAAATGATTATTAATTTTACAGAAAGCTATAAGAATCATTTGCAGACTGAATAAAAGGAGTTGAAATATCTTGAGAAAATATAATTTATAATTGTTGTCTAATCATATGTATATAGAGTAATCCAATTTATTGTAGACAATGATAAATAAGCTGGCTTCCAGAATATATCCTCATCACTGGGATGTAGTATTATTAGATTTGGCTAAGGCAGGTTCTCTTCCCTACTCACAACCCACTACTTGCCTGTTCTCCCATGTAGTAACCAATCTATATTCATATGAGAAAATGCCAAGAGAAATAACTTTAAAGCAGCTTATTTTTGTTTGTAAGTGTTATTTTTAATACAAATCATCTCATGATTACTGGCATTTATTCAGAAGTGACCTGAAAGTGTTACAATTAATGTTTTGGTAAATTAACTTAATACTATTGTTTCAGTGAAGAGGGGAAAAAAAATCCAAAAATGTCAGGTTTTAAACAGAAGACTAATTAGAGAAAATTGGCACTAATCTTGAATGTTCACCAACAAAATCATTGCCAAAATTAGTATAAGTTGAGATTACAGTGTCTTCTGTGCATATGGAAACAAATTGTTAAAACTCAAACCTTCCAAGTGTGCACTTCCAACATGTTATCCTTTAGCACATGTATCAGTGACTGAAGAATTCCGCCTGTGGTGCCTCAGCAAAAAAAAAAAAAAAAAAACCACTGTGAAGATTTAATTAGCCCACAACTTGTAAACTTATGTTGTTTTCAGGCAAGATTTGGTTCTACCAATATAGTCATGTGAACACTCAAAATACTTGCTATTGGGTTTTGAAATTCCAGATTGCATACAAGTTCTTTATAATAGAAAAATTGGGAGTTTGGTGTGAAATTTGCACAGGATGCATGAGGCACAACTGGCTGTGGTATGTTCAGCTGTCAAGATGCAAGTGGTAAGAACATATGCTGAAAGCCCTGTTAGTACAGTTATAATACATGGTAAATCATCATAAAAAAAAAAGCATCAGAATGAAATCCATTTTTCAAAGGCATAATTGTGTTTAAAAACTACCAGAGACTCTTTTTAATATGCACTTATTTTATTTTTGCTCTGAGCACTTAATCATCTGCTAGGTGTCTTAAAACTGAATAAATGGGATATATATATAAAATTAAAAATCTTAATTCAGAAATGTCTAGAGGGAATGAATTGTGCATGTTAAGAAAAAATTTGTAATTTATTCTTGCGCACTCCTTTTTTTCTTATTTAGTTATTTTCTTTTTCTACTGTTGGTTTAATTGCATTGGTCTTCACGGATGTCTTAAATTGTAGAAGTATGTCTGTAGGGATGAATGAAATGAATTCATGATAAAGTACAAATGAGCTTAGAGTACTTGGAGCCTTAAAACTATCTGTTATTAACCGTCTCAGGGTAAGAAAAAACTTAACCCTGACGGTTGGACCTGACCAGGATTTGAACCAATATCCTCTGGAGTACAGGTCTTAAGACAATACAAGAAGACCAAATAGACAATCATTTTTAATTCTTATTGTAGTATAATATGTGCTTTGTCATTCAATAATTCATATTGTTTGTTTTAACCAACTATATACTGTATAACTGTATTCATATTTATTCTAACAGAATTGTATTTACAAATTCATGAAGTCTGAATGCTGTATTAGCAAGTGTATAAGCAAGTAAATAAATAAGTTCATGTACCTAAAGTGAGATTTGCATTTGAACACACAATTTTAAATTTGACTGTGAAGTTACAAAGAAATTGTGCAATGCAAGTATATGTAGGAAACAATATGTGAGAAATTTCCTTTAATAGCACATCCCTTTGGCGTTTCTATTAGCAAATCAGTGAAGAAAGTTTCAACCCAGGGAATTTTCATTAACACATAACCAGAACCAAAGTAATTAGGATAACAGAGGAAGTTTTCCACTTGGGGAATTTGATTTGATGCAGCAAATGTATGTATCTGTTGGAAGTATGTATAAAGCAATTAACTTGCTTCATCTTCATTCATATGAAATTACTCTGTAGCTGAAATAAAACGCATGAACTGTGTAATAGAATGAGCTTTTCCATAATTATCTTTGCTATTATATATTGTTGTAATTCAATATGTTCATACTTTTCCAAAGCTAACCTCATATTTGTTTATTACCATCTGATCCAGAGCTATTTATAAAATGGAATATTAATATAATAGGATGAGGTACTATTTTTATGCTTTATATCCCTGTTACTAACAATATCTGGGGGTATTCCCCTATCTACTACCTGAGAAAGTGCATAATGGGACATTATAACTCCAAGGATTAACCCTGGCACATCTTATGAAAATACTCTTCCCAATTCACAGAAATCAGATTTAAATAGCTCTGAAGGGTTGTGAAAAGCATGTTCATATACAAATTGTTATAAAGGGGTAATTTAATGAACATTTCTGACTCAAATTTTTCATTCAAAGTAAGAACATGATATACTGAACAATTGTGTACATCCAGTATAATGGTTTAGTATGGTAGACCTTGAAGTAACCAAGCAAATGGAAAGGTACCATACAATTTTGGCATTGTCATACATTTTCACAATTTTCTCCCTTTACTGTATCCTAACATTTAAACATTTTTCTTTTTATTGGTTAGTAGTGATATGCATCAGGAAATGAACCTAACTTTTGCCTTGCAGATGCAAAAGAATAGAACTGGCAGAAGATTGAGCTCAAAGAGAAAATTTTGTTATATTTGTAGACTAAAGCAGTTTTTGTATGTTTACTATGAAGTGAGAAAAGGTTTTCTTTTTCTAATAAGTTTGTAAAGAACAATGTAAGCATTGAACATTGAACACCTAAAAGATATATAAATATTTTTCTGTACTTCATGCCGATTTAACACATGATAGGAAAAAGAGCTGTATCTTACAAGTTTAAATATACTCTGTACATCCCTTTCTAACATGAGGACGTTTTATGTCTTCCTTTCTTCCTTCATTTTAGTTTTATAAAGCCAGTCCATTATTTTAGCTTTATTTGTATTTTCAGACAGTGTTTTACAGACACTTATCGAATGGGTTGAAGATAAATGAGGTTATCATTGCCATGTTTTAGAAAATTTTCATCCTTTATTTTTTGTACTGGAAGTTATTGGCTCATAAGCTTAATGGATAGCTTAAAATTAATTTCTGTTAAAACTAATACAGTGAAGCAACTAATATATTTTTAAATATGTGGAGAATGGATTTAATACTTTTATGTTCCACTTATGCTTTAAACATCGGTAAGATATAACATTTCTCCCTTAGTCGAAGTTTAAAAGTATCCCTGAAGTTGACTCTTTAATTATTTCCAGATTACTTGCAAATAATCATTCTTGTAATTTTTTGGGAGGGATTTTGATTTGGTTTATTTACGAATGCTCTTTAACATCTCAGCATCCCATGCAATTCAGGGCATATAACAACCGACAAATTTTGCTCAGAGGCCTCTTTTTTCAGGTTTGAGGTTCTCTATTTTAAAGTAAATTTACAACATGGGACCCATGGTTTTACTTCTCTTCTTAAGAAAGCCACATTTTTACACCTGAAAAAAATCTATCGGCCCTGGCTGGAATGGAACCTATGATGTTGGATTTAGGATTTTTTGGGGGGACAGGCAAAGGTAACATAGTTTTGCGGAATATGAGGTTTTGGGTTCATTAATAAATGTATGTGAGATGCAGCAAAATACATTTGTTATCTCAATTAAATGTACTTACGAAGGTGTTGTTATGTTAGTTGATTCCTCACCCTGCTATTTCTCTCAATTAAAGATATAGATGTAATTTTTATGTCTAAAGGGCAATGTAACAAACCAATTTTTTGAGTTAGCACATTATCTGCTGATTTTTAGTTATCCTGACCATGTTTTTTAATGGCGAAGGAAGTGAAGCAAATATAATCATAGGCAAGGGTATATTACTGCCTCTTTTCATTCTTTCTGCCTGCAAACAGATCTTGCCAGGGGAAATTGCAGAAGAAATTGCACTGTTAAACAAATATGTTAAGCTTTAGTTCTCTTACACTTGTTCCAAAGCTGTGACTGGTTATTAAGTTGTGCAAAGCATATTTCTTAACTTTGTTTGATTTGGAAAATTTGCTGAGTTTTGTGGATTAGCTCTTGTTTACTGTATTTCCATTGCTAGGAAATTTAAAATTATTTTGGTAAATATGTGCCATTTTTCAGTTAATGTTCAATAATTTTTCTAGACTGTGAATGCCATACTAGTGTGTAAATTCATAGAAGGAGGTCCCAATGGTATGAAAACTATGAGTTCGGTCCATATGTTTGGAAATTACAAATTTTCTAATGTCTCTCACAGCAGAAGTAAAAGATGTTTTAGTATACATTTAAACTGAGTAGTTTAAATTGTATAATTCTATTTGTAATATTAATTATTGAATAAAGTACATATTCACATTATTAATATATGTAACTCTGTGAAACTAGTCATTTTAAAAGCTTTGGTCTCATGTAGTATATGAATATATGTCTGATATTCCCTTTTCAAACTCTTCCTTCCCCTTCACCTGCTTTTCCCAACTCATGGGCAGTTTTTGGTCTTGCTCATCCTTCTTTTGATCCATTTAGTGTCTGATAAGTGTTTGGCCTTAAATTTTTATGTGTGCATTTCTTTTGCAATTTCAGAGAATGATAAGTGATTGCAAAATGGATGTCAAAGAAGAAGTTAAACAAGAACCACTTAACGCTGATATATATTTAATTGAGTTAAAACCAGAAACTAAAGAGGAAGATTTTTATGATGCTGATAATGTTTCTATGTTAAAAGATGAGGTAAACTTAACAAACTTAAAAGTAATTTTATGCCGGAACTTATATAGTGAAGCAATTAATTTATGCTTAATTAGATAGTAGTGGATGTAATATTCTTATGCTGCACTTAGCATTAAATTATACAGAACATATTTCACAGGCCTTTATTCACATCATCAGATTTGTGACCACTGCCAGATTTGGTTGAATTGACTCGGTGTAGCTCTCATGGACATTTTATGAACTTTTGGATTAATTTGCCTTCTGTTGGAATTGGGAAGTTCATAACCTTATCTTCATTTTTTTATATAATGTTTTTTTCCCATATTCCCAGCTCCAAGGGTCTGTCTATGAATTTCAATAATTTCACTTCCATTTCTGTGTCATGTTTATCTCCCCAAAAGTGATGTGCAACCACTGATTTATCTATCTAATTATACTTGATGTTTCTCCAGTGTTCCTTTAGCCTAATTTCAATGCTTCTTTTTGTTTTGCCAATGTATACTTTATAGCATTCCAAGCATTTGATTTGATATATTTTTTGCTTCTTCTCATCAGGTATTCTATCATTATTAACAGAGTTAGTTGGACCTCATGGTCTAGTGGTAACCATACTTGCCTCCTAAACCCAAGATCGCAGGTTTGATTCTGGCCAGGACCAGCTTTTTATTAAGTGGTTCCAGGATTTGCTTTTGCCCTCTCTTTTGTATACCAGTAGTATACAAAAAAGCAGATAACGGAAACAAAATTGGATCATGAACAAAGTAGAGTAGAAGTCAAAGATGAAAGAACTTCTGATGGGGAATTTTTTTTTTTTTTTTTTTTTTAATGGTTTATTTATGGACGCTCTTTAACAGCTCAGGTCATCAGCGTCCCATTCAACTCAGGGCGTGAAATGGCCGACAAATTTTGCTCAGAGGCCTCTCTTTCAGGCTTGAGGTTCTTTTTCATGCCATAAATGTACGACACGGGACCCACGGCTTTACTTCCCTTCCGAAGGAAGCCATACTTAGGATTTTTAAGCCCCGAAAAAAATCCATCAGTCCTGGCCGGGTTCGAACCCGCGATCTTGGGTTTAGGAGGCAAGTATGGTAACCACTACACCACCAGGACCGACAAATGGGGAAAGAATACATGAAAATAAAAGCAGATCCTTTGAAGAAATGCATACATTCTATAAACATTGGTCAACAAAAGCAAAATTGTACCATCCAAGTGAAACCAAAATTAAAAGCAGACAACACCACAATAGCCTGCAAATGGATCAAGCAAATGAAATAACATGGGTGCCTGCTGTAATAAATTATGTGCACTTAGCTTTGGTATTTGTTCTGTTGGTTCCAAGGCCTTTACAAGTTATTCGGTTAAAATTTCCTCCTTGGCTTTGTTGATTTGAATATTTTCCTAATTCTTGAATATTAATTCTTGGGTATTCAAGGTATTTCCATAGCTAGAGAGACCACCACGGATGGTGAGGTTGTTAAGGCGTGGACTCATAAGTGGGAGATCTGGGGTTCGAATCCCACCAGGACGTCCTCCCTGACTGGGGTTTTTCCCAGGCTTTGCTCAGTCCTGATAACTGGCAAATGCCAGGGAGGTACCCTAAACTTAGGCCTGGAACACTTCCTTCCAGAAAAATATCCTTTCACAATATACCATTTCATTTCATGTATCAACAATGTCACTGCCTATGGTGCCTCAGTAGTAAAAACGGGCGTTAAACACTAATAAAAAAAAATAACTACAGAATTGAAAATTAATTTGATACCTATGCCCTGTTTTGCAGTCAGTTGCCAATTGGTTAGACTTGTGGGTTAAGTTAGTGTCGTATTCATGTTCAAGAATTTTTGTGACTTGTTAGTTATTACTAATATGTAATTAAATGTCTATATTTTGTGCCTAATATGGATGTAGTTTGGTGTGAAAGAGTATATGGTGCACTAGTGCAATTGAGATGGGATTATGTTACAGAGATATGGGGAGTAGAGTTTGGTTGGAAAGAGATGGATAAAATACTCAATATATTTTGTAAAACTATGTTAGGTATTCAACTAAATACATCAAATGCTGGTGGCCTGTTAGAAATGGGAAAAGTAAGTGTAAGAGGGTGGGTGGTGGAGAGAGTATTAATATATTGGGTTAGATTAAAACAGATGCCACATGGTCATATTTTGAAAGAATGTTTAAAATTTCAGAAATCCACTTTAAAAGAAGCCAGTTAGTATGGAAAGTAGGATATGAATTGACATGGAATGGGATGGGGGAGGATTGGTTAGGAAGTGATAGTTTGCCAGGTAGACTTTGGAAGATGACTAGAATCAGATTTGAGAATATAGATAGACAAATTTTGTATGCAGATATAAGAGAGGAAAAGTCCTTGCTGCTATTTAAAGAATTAAAATAAAATTAATTAATTAGCTTTACTGTGCAAGTTCCAATTTACATTTAAGTAAAAGAAAATTGTTTATATGAGTGAGTTATACTGATAAATGTACTAAGAAAGAGAGGGAGGGGTTAGCATGTGTAGATTATGAATATGGAGACTAAAAGGAATTAGAAGAAATCTGTAACTGAGTGCATATCTAATTTGTAGGAGTAATGAAAATGCGATTCACATTCTATTTGAATGTCCAGAAACAAGAGAGTCAGTTGATCAAAGTAAAATGGGTTTGTTTAAGATCTGAAATAGCAATAAAATAAAATTTGGGGAACAAATCTGAATTAAAGAATTTAGGGTAATATTTGTATAGAAGTAAAAATAAATGGAAATGGATGATTAAGGAAGTAAATGATCTTTGGTTTTAGTGATTTAGATTGATGGCATGTAGTTGTTTGAATTCGGTAATCAATACTATTGTGGATGTTATATTTTAAGGTGTTAATTATAGCATTATAGTAGATATTCCAGAAACGAAAGGATAGCAGTTTGTAGAGATTTTAAATAGCTGATAAAATAAATAATAAAAATAGTATAAGTAGAGTAATTGAAATATTTTATTTTAGTCCCCTAGATTGAGTTGGAGCCTGGTTCCCTGGAATTCCAGTAGGCTACTGCTGCTGAGGAACTGGGATCTGATGCAATCAAAGTAGAAATTTTACACTTTATTTAATTAAGAATTTAGATAATGGTGTTAACATAAAATCGTTATTGTATTAAATTTTTTTTTATTATGAGGGGTTACAAATGGCCTAGGCTAGATAGATGGATAACCCTTTGTAGTTGGTATTTTTCTTAGCATTTCAATAGATTTGAATTTTAATATGTAATTCTGCAAAGTAAATTATTTAGGGAGCAATAGTCTCATGTTAGACTTACACAGTGCTTGTACTACCTGCCTTTTAGACCAGGGTGATATTACCTTTCACTCTTCCTTTTCCCTCTTCTCCCTTTTCCATTTGGCATTTGATTTATTTCCTGCTCATTGGGCTCCACCCTCTGTTAAAAACCATTTAGAGTCTAAGGACTTGGCTACAGGTTCTGTGTAATTTTGTTTTAATTTCTTTTGCAATTTCAGAGGATAACAGGAAACAAAATGGATGCAAAAATAGAGTTTAAAGAAGAACTACTTAACTGTGATACAAATTCAATTGAGTTTAAATCAGAAACTAAGGAGGAAGATTTCTATGGTGTCATGTTAAAGGATGAGGTAAACTTAAAATAATTATATATGTTTAAAAATAAGTTTAGAAAAAATTTCCTTTTATACTTGTAATTATAACAACATGTAACGTATATGGTCAGTCGTCCACAGCTGAAGATGGAGATAACGCATCTTTGAAACCGGTACCAAATATTTTTAAGGTTAGTGAAGCATGAAGAGTGTTAGACAACAGATTTAATTCATGTGAGCTTCACTGTGTTAGTTCCATATGAAATTTTTTTTTAAAGTTTTTACAATTTTTAAAAAAATTTAATTAAAAGAGTTTCTAAAGCTGCTCTAATGACCATTATTTTTCCATCAAAGTTGTTAGCATATGTCCCAAAAGTACATATTGAAAGAATTCTTCTCAGTATATTCCAAAGCCTGCTTCTCCATTTTTAAAAGATCCATATGTGCATACTCTATACCATGTATCAGTCGGATAATAATTGTTTAGTGTACTAAGTGCTATCATTCTTAATACCATGTTCTTCTTGGAGACCATGGTATTCAGATTTAGTTTCACGTTGATATCTATATATTGTAAAGGATCAGTTGGTGTAATAACAGGTTTAGTCTTATTTGTAAATTTTATGTAATCTTCTTTCTGTATGTAATTTTTAAAAGTTTTTTGTTTTTTTAATCATTGTGTGTTGTCGGGAATATGAAACTATTTATTCTTGTTTTAATAACTTTTTAATTTCTGTCCCAGTATTACTGTTTTAATATCTAGCTCTGTTTTAATGGACAGATTGTTAGTAATGCTGTGCATTGTAGCAATCTGTGTTTTTTTTACTGCTCCTGTTATTATTTTTAAGGACTTAGATTGTATTGTGTCCAATTTAGTTTTAAGTTAATTATTTATTGTGAATATTATCTCACTTCCATTGAGCAAAATGGATTTTATGTATATTTTGTACTTGTCATTAAGGAGACCTATGGATCCTTCCCATTTGACGCCTGCTAAACTTCTTAATATGTTGTTCTTATGCCCTTTTTAGTAATAATATTACCGATCTGTTCAGAGAAGGAATGTTTTCGTCAAGTATTTCTCCAAGATATTTAGTATGTTCTTTCTCTTGTAGTAGTTCATTATTGATTTTAAGTTGCAAATCAACTGTAGTGTTCGAAGACTGAAAAGCTGGAAAACTCTCTTTTTTAGTGTTTATTTCCATATTGTGGTGGATGCCCATGTTCCATGCTATTAATAATTTTCTGCATTTCATTTTCTAACTTTTAATAATGTTGTTTATTCTGCTTTTTTTTTTTTTTTTTTTTTGGGCTAATCCATGAGGCAACATCATCTGCAAACAATTCCACATTTGCCATTGGGAAGTTAGCCAATATTTTTTTGATGTCATCTATGAAATATTAAAAAGAATTGGATTGGAGACAGCACCTTGAGGAAAGTTTAGTCATATGCCATTTAGAGAGGACATTATTTCATTTTACATCTATGTACCTTTGTATTAATGGATCCAAGATCTATCGTAACATGTTTCTCTTTATTCCAAAATTACTCATCTTATAAAAAAGCTTCTCTCTTCATACTTTGTCGAAGGCTTTTTTGAAGTCAATGAGGAGGGAATGAATGAATTAAATTTATTAATATGCTTAGAACAAATGCAAACTACCAGGGGCCTCCACCTATCTGGCCCAGGTAATTTTGGGTAAGCTCCCTCACAATTACAAAAATTATAAATACAATAATTGGGTTTATACTATCACCTTTATCTAAGTTCTAATATAATTAAACAAATACAATATTTCCATCCTGATTACATCATTCCCCAGTCCCTGGTTCATCAACATCAGCCTACTGGAATTCCAGGGGACCAGGTTCCAACCCAATCCAAGGTCCTAATTAAAAATGTCTCCATTAGCATTATTTTGTTAGCTAGTTATGGCCTCTGTAAACTATTAATGCCTTGATTTCTGAAATGCATGCTAAATGCTACATTTGTTCACTTTCCGTCCCAAGCTCAATAATTTAATCAAATTTAATAAAAATTTAATCCACTCCCTACGTAATCACCTTTATATAAATCATAATATAATTAAACAAATGCAACCCTTTATGTTACTTGATTTACTTTCCTTCTTAGTATCCAATTCCATTTATTTTTAACTTTGCTCAGGAACTCTCCTACATTCCTGCTGTCTTTACTAAAGATGTTATGAAGGCTATTTTTCTATATAATTTAAACCATTTCTCATTTATAAACTGTTTCCTCCAGAGTCCTGTCCCTTTGCAGTATATGTTCCATATCTTCCTTTCCCTCACATATTGGACACTAATTCTGGGGAAACCCTTTCCTTATTCCTTTTAATCTCTACAAGCCTTCTTTTAGGCATACATTACCCTCTCTTCTGTTATTTGATTTATCAATATACTTCTCTCTTTCCCATTTATTTTTTATCAGTATATAAAATACTAGAGATCTTTTACCTGCTATCTCTCGAAATAGTTTTTGTATTTCTATGTCTTCGAACCTCTTTCTTGCAACTTCCCAAAAAAACCAATACCTTTTTCTCCCTCCTTTTCCAAATGTTCCCCATTTCATTGCTCTCCAAAATTATCTGAAGACTATTACTCCACCCATTGCATCTTAGACTCTTTTCTTGAAATTCTAAGCATTTCCTTAACAAATTTCTTTCATGTAAGTTTAGGGCTCTGAACCAATATTTGAGAGCTCTTTCCATAATCACTACTTTTCTTGCCACTCTCCCCATTTCAATTTTGCAGCTACCTTTGCTGTTGTACTCGGTATATCTAAAATATCCCTACAAAACATCCTATGCACAACATCCACAATTTCCCATCCTCCTTGCATTCTGCATATTTCAATACCATACAACATTTTTGCCTTAACGACCATACTACATATTTTTTCTAACCACTGAACATTTATATCTGGTATTTTATATGTACAATCTCTAACCACTGCTATTGCCATTGCTCCTTTCTCTTTTGCCAAAGTTATTTTTTTCTGCTTCTCCCATTTGCCATCCCCATCTATTGTAATTCCTATATAAATGCATCCCTAATTACCTTATATTCTTTAACTGCTTTCCTCCATTTCTCATATTTACTTAACTTTGCCCCTTTCTTGAATACTAATATTTGAGTCTTCTCCTGATTTACCTTCTAGCTCCAATCATTACAGTATTTGGCTATTTGCTGCAAGAATTGCTTTAAGCAAATTGTAGAGATGGATCCAACAACTAAGCCATCTGCAAATAATAACCCCAGGATTGTTACATTGTTAATACCTAACAATGAATTTTTACTCTTTCATATCTCTGTTAATATGTCATCAATAAACAAATTAAATAGCACTTGACTTAACTTACAACCTTGTCTTAACCCTTCTCTTGAATTATTTCTCTTGTTACCATTCCTTCCTCTGCTTTTACATAGAAGGTTTTTCTCTTGTATAATGCTTTAGAATATTCACCTTATGAATACTTACTCCCATAATCAGTAATTTATCCTATAATAAATAATTGTAACTCTATGAAATCATATGTTTTCTCTAAGTCAAACAATGTCATGTACAGTTTTCCTCTCTTATCTTTTAAATATATGTCAATTAATGTTTTTATAATAAATACATTATCCATCATGCATGTCCCACTACCAAATACCATTTGGAATTCCAAAATAATTTTATATTCTCCAGACTAATTTTGTAGCTTATTTGTCAAAATGCCTGAAAAACTTTTCGAACACGTGATAATAATGGAATACCTCTAATTTTTTGACATATCTATACTCTCCTTGCCTTTATATATTGGGTAAATGATTGCTTTCTTCCAATTTTCAGGTACATTTTCCTTTGCTATAATTAAGTTAAACAGTTCTGTGAGCAACTTAACTCTATATTAAGATCATTGTGTTATTAAGTCGAACTAACACTCTTTAGTTCTACAAAGCACCAAAACATATGCATCAGGACCAATAGTTCTCAACAGATTTCCCATATTGCTGCTGCTAAATTCTTGTTTAAAATGGTTACTGGCATATCTAGTTATGGTAGGAAAGAATTATATATCATTCCTCAAAATAAAGCTGTTTATGGAGAATACTACTAACAGGAAATTCTGCCTGTGAACCAGAAAGTTATGGATAACCCAAGACATTTGCCATCTTTTTCACTTGTAATTCTGGTGCAAGATGGTGCAGCAGCACATTCTGCTAAATGAACCATAGATGTCTTAAAGTAAAACTGAATGATGTCTGGACTGATTGGCTAGGAAATTCTTCAGACCTAAATTTCTTTGAGAATTTATGGGTTACAATCCAGCACAGTATATTTAAACAACCTAGACCATGCAGTGGAGGATAACTCATTGAAAGGGTCAAGGAAGAATGGGCACGTATTGACTAACAAACAATCATGACTTCAATAGTTTCTGAAAACGGATTTTGGAGTGCCACAGCACCAATGATGTCGCGCCAAATACTGAATATCATAGAAGATCATTAAAAGCTATATTTTTAAGATGCTATAATAATAAAGCAAATATTTCTTATTTGACTAGTTATTTCAAAAGAATAGGGATTGAGAAACTTTATTTTTTTTTTATGGTGTTTAACACCCGTTTTTACTACTGTGGCACAATAGGCGGTGAACACTGATTTTATATGATGAGATGAAATGATATATTGGGAAAGAATGTACATGTACATGTTGAAATGTACCATCTATAGGACTTGGTTCCTTTCAGCATGGAATAATAAAGATAATGGCCAAGTTTAGGGTACAAGGAGTACCAAGACATCGTTCAGCACCAAAGATATGCCTAGCTTTGTTGAATACATCATTATGATAAAAATAAACCAGTAAAAACATGGACTTAATTCCTATCAACAACACACAAATCTATTCATAGATGAATAGTGACAGAATTTTAAAAGAAATTTCTTTTTTTATATTTCAACGTATAATATCAAGTAAATAACAGCATTTATATATAATGCATAAACTCAATAACTAACAACATTTACAAGCGATTTCTATTTATAAAATTACATTAAGTTCCCTTTTTCCAGGTCACATTCTTTATGTTACCAACATTACCCTTTCTGGTACCTTTTATGAAAAAATACTCAAAACTTCTGCATAATTTTATTATATTTTCATAATATAAAATAAACAAATTTTTTATAAAAATATATATTTAACAGATGTAACAAATTGAAACAGGACAGTTGATTTTTCTTAATACTGCATTATTTTAAAATAACTTATCTACTATATTTGCATCTAAAATATATTTTGTGACAATGACTGCTAGCGACATTGCAAAGAAAAAGAATGAACTACACAGTGAGTAAGCAGTGATGGGCAATTTCATTGAAACAGATGGTAGGATTATTGATGTTCAATATGTGATGATAATATAAAGATAGATAACAAGCATATAAAAAAACAAATATACATTTAAAATAAATAAAATGTTACAGAAACAAAGAGATTTCTGGAAAAGCTTTAAAATAATCATCCATCAAGAAACCTTCGCAAATAGAGCAGAAAAGTAAGGAGCAGACACTGACATCTGTGCTGCCGTATGATGTGGTATTTCCCTTAGCAGTGTAAATAATTTGGTATGAAGTGTTTCTTAAAAAAATACACATGAAGATCTGACGAAAGTAATCTTAGTAAGAATTATTTACAGCTAGGTTATGAAGCTAATATACAAAGGACTAAGGACCATCGTGATTGTTTCATATTACATGAATCAACTGATATTGAGAGTGATTCTAAATATACTAGTGTTAGTTTTGACAGGAAATGCTTCAAAACTAATGTTAATGTCTACTTTAAAAGCATTATGCAATGTTTTAATATTTATTGAACTAAACTCTGGCCATCAGGAACAGCATAGAACAAAATTTTGCAAACAACTGGGCAGCATACCAACGGCATTTGCATTACAGTTTTTAGTACCTAGTTTATTGTGCAACATGATTCAATGGACATGAGATATCTCAATATACTCCCCGCCAACATGGTGCACCATTACCATGTACCTGGTTTGGGAGTATTGGGCAACCATTTGTGTACAGCTGCCCAAATTTCTTCATTGCTGAATGTTTTACCTTGCGCGAGCCCTTCGCCCTTCATATTATTCAATGAGGCATAATCATATAGAATGAGATCCAGTGAATATGGTGTTTGCAGCACAACAATTAACCCCAGCAATGCCAACTTTATGATTGTAGTGTTGCTGGTGTATGGCCATACATTGTCATGTTAAAGGCACACTTCTGTTGACCACTTCCTCTTTTGCTGTTGCTGAATCCTGCATCTAAACCATGTAAGGGTATTGCAGTGCACCTGATTATTAACAATCATTCCTTTAGGAAGCCATTCCATTAGCAGTAAACCTGAAGTACCCGAAAAGACAGTGATCATGCAGCACAAATTTCTTGGCCAAGGAACTCTTGATATTTCCATTGCATAGATTGGACTTTCTTTTTTGTTGTGTGGTGTGGCACAATGACTCGTCACCAGTTTCTCCAAAAATCTGGACCTTCATTATGCATTTCCAGTAGCCGAAAACAGTCTTAAACTCTTTTGTCCTTCTGTGCCTGTATCAAGTACCGTGGAAATCAATGTGTGTACAACTTATTCACATTCAAGTAGATTTAAATAATGGTGCACAGCCAAGTTCTCTCTCACATTGCAGTTCATTAAAGGTTACTTGCCTATCAGCCATAAACAAATGAGACAACCTGAATGTTCCTGACAGACTGTGATTTTGATGGGAATCTACTCACATTCTTATGTGCAAGATCTTCTTGACCAAATACCACAGTTCTGTGAATTTCTGCAGTTTTGACACCTTCCTTCTACAAAATCCATGCAGTCAACTCTTTGTCCATGATAGTCATCTTCCATCTTGTTCACATCTTTCTCAACCTGACAGAAATTTAACACTATCATTTTACTAAACATTTTGCTTGCAACTGCCATCTAGCATCTGCATGGGTACTAGTATCAAATCAGTCTACAAATGGACATGCCCATAGATCTCATGGTATTCATAGTACATTGTTATTGTGAATCATTTCCAAATGCCACTCGTATATTTCATCTGCCTTGGCACATTTCAAATTATGTCTTCCAGTCTTCATCACATAACCTGTTTCTAATGATTTTCAAAGGATATGTGAGACAGAGTTCAATATTTTGTAGCAATGCCTTCATATATACATTCAAAATGGCTCTCTAGACACAATAGTAAAGGCTTCCTATTATAACCAGGGAACTCGTGGGTGTCGTTTCTTCAGTGAACATTTTACCAAAATTATGGAGTTTTTGCCATTTTTGGATGATGCAGAATCTCAAACTGTGATACAACCAAAGAATTTGCTGAAGAACTCTGATTTGCAGTCTAAATTGTATGTAGTGATAAGTTCCAATTCTGGCTGAGGTCATCACACAACTAAAATATAGAGTTTGTCAAAGAAATGTACTGTAGTTTGTCTAGGAAATACACTGGATTGCAATAGAAAAACTGATAGCTTGCTTGAGAAGTTTGCAAAAAACAAGCATAAGCCAATTTTAACCTTAATTTATGTATTCACTTTACACTATATTATACTCCATTCACTTACACAAAAGTAAGATGCGTTTCAGGAGAATCGGGAGATGTTTTAACATCCGTTTGTCCAGCCATAGTTTCAAGTAACAGCAGTTCAGTGAGCAACTGAAGATGGGAGAGATTCTCCCGAAATGCGTCTTACTTTTGTGTAAGTGAATGGAGTATAGTGTAAAGTGAATACATAAGTTAAGGTTATATTGCCACTCCATTGTCAACAACTCCGTAAGTACAATATTTATATAAGTCAATCTTATTTAAAATCTGGACATCAAAAAACTTGTAAGGTCGCCTGAGATAGAGTTTAGAATTTAAACTAAATTTTTGCCATTGGTTTCTTTTTATGTAAAGCAGTCATTTTGTTTATATAAATGTATTTTAAAATTGGAAGTAACAGATTCTGATATTCTAACATTTTGAAACAAAGTAAAACTTCTTTAGTATGGTAAAGGGCAAAGGAGAATAGTTATGCATACGTTTTTAATCCTTGTGCTCCCTTAATTGATAGTCCCCCTTCATTTTCTTAAAATTAATATTTTCTGCTTTAAAAATATCAGTTTAATAATAATAATAATAATAATAATAATAACAACATAGTAATAATAATAATAATAATAATAATAATATTATTATTATTGTTGTTGTTCCAAATACTACATGTTATTTAAATAATTAATTTACATCTTTGAAGTTAATGTAGAAGGGCATTATGCTGCTCTCTGGACATATTTGTTAAATAAATAAAGTATAAAATGATGTAAGCATAGCTTTAGAGCAATGAAGTACAACATTTGAGACTTGTATGGACGGAAAAAAAAAGAGAGAAAAAACCTTCATTATTGCAGAAATTTATATTTGAAAAAATAATTGCTTTTTATGTATATATTGGATATTTGTTTTACTAGCATTACTATGTTCCTCAGTTTGTACTAAATGAAAATACTAAATAATTTATTATTATGTTGAAATATCTGTTTAAAACTTTGTTACCAACATGGAGTTTTTTCTTAACTTTTCATGCCTCTATTGATTTTCTTACCTCGTTTGTCCCTTATTAACTCATGTGCTTGAATATATTTCATTCCTCCACATGTTTTCATCAGAATATGTTTATACTATACCTGAAATGTGATATCTTTTTTGCACTATATGTGTGTATGGTTTTCTTGTGTTTTGAACATTTATTAATCCTCTTAATGTAGCTGGTTTGTAACTCATTTATTACAGAAGGAGAAAGGGTTTGATGGTGATTTAATGAAGATCAAAGATGAGGAATTCAATTTACCAGCCAATGATGTAGGGTAAGTCACTGCTGTATGTTTTAGTAAATATATCTGCATGCTTTATCCAAATATTCAGCATTTGGACCTGAGAATGTTAATTGTGAAGAGGAATACAAAATTTTGAAGTTATATAAAATGAGTGGTTTCAATATGAGGACGAAATGATAAGTCGGGTAAATAACATTTTTTGACAAAAATAAATATTTATTTCTGAATATAATTTTTGAGCTCAATACATTTGATCCGGCAAGATTCCAGTTTTTTATTAACTATAGAGAAGAAAATTATTTCAAACTGTGCACCTAATACAAGTTTACTATACATATAAACTCTTTATTTCATGAAAATTTCTTCCCTCCCAAGCCACTTTTTGAGGTTAGAAAAAAGAAAAATGTGATATGTGGCCAAAAATGGGCAATAGGATATTAAACTGTTTCAAAGCCCCAGTTCATGCACTTTTGCTATTGCGCCAGCTGATGTGTAAGCAGGCATGTTGTCCTGATGGAGCACTTTTTGTGTGCCAATATTAGTTGTTTCTGCATCAACTCAGTATCCAAACAGTTCAATAATACTGCGTAATAATAGCTAGTTACTTTTATGTCCTTTTCCAAATAGTCAATCATAAGTCCCAAAAAAAGGAGGTTGCCATCAGTTTTCCGGCGAACAAAACTGTTTTTGGCTTTGTCGATGCACTTTCATCTTCGCCAACCCATTGTTTTGACTGCTGTTTTGTATACAGTCACAAATCAATACCAGAGGTCATTCACATTATGCTGCAACTTTTCCAAATATAACTTGGAATGTTCTTCCTATAGGGTTTTTGGTCTGTAGTCAACAAGCACAGCACCCCATTGCACACTCAGCTTCTTCATATGCAGAACTTCATGGAAGTTATTATGTACCCTTCAGATGAAATTTCTACCATCTCAGCAATCACAAGAATCTTAATGCCACAGTCTTCTATCATGATATAAATTTAATCGACCATTTATTCAGAAGAAATCTCAATCAGTCACCCAGAACATGAAGTGCTAATATGGCCACATTTTTATTCATTTATCCAGTAATAAATTATCTTGAGTGCTGGTGCAAAGTCCCCATGAACTTCCTTCAGCTCAGTTTGTACCTGGGTTGCATCCATTTTTTTAAATAAAAATGTTTTTTTACTTCACAATACTAGTCTTTATACATTTCTACAAATAATATTATATAATCATTACCAACAAAGAATCTTTTGAAAATTTGAACAAAACTGTTGCAAGAATCATGCTTACCAACAGTCATGCTTCTTAACTTCATGCATTTGGTATATAATCTTCTGCTTATAAAACAATATATCTGTAACACGGTTACCACAGAGAATTGAAATGCTTTTTAGTTCTTACTAATTTTAATTTAGCAGATAAAGGTTGATTTTTATGTTAAGTAAAGAACAGAATGTAGAGCGAGCTTGGTGATGCAGAGAAAGTGAAGCATAGTACTCAAGTATGATGAGGATTTTAAAAAATTGAGTCGGGATTGTAACATACACACCACTAAAATTCATTAAAATAGAAGATAGTTTCAGGAGTAGAAAATTTGTAAGTTAAATTTGTAATTCTACTTTTTCAAAATTTGAATCTCTTAGTATAAAAAACTCATTACATCTTATTCAAAAAATTAAAGACATAAAAATAGAAAAAACAGATACCTTGGTTTCGTTTGATGTTATAGCACTTTTTCCAAGTATTCCTACACTGAATTTATACTCTCTGATAAAAAAGTGGTTACAAAAGATAGGAATAACTACAAAGGATATTCAAGAACACATTACATTAATTAACTTGTGTCTAGAACAAAATTACTTTACATTCAATAACAAATATTACAAACAAAGTTTTGGTCTGACAATAGGTAGCCCACTATCTCCAATATTGGCAGATATTTTCATGAGTGCATTAGAAATTAGAATAGTAAATAGCTTCCCTTGGATATTTAAGACTTGGTACCGCTATGTTGATGATATTTTTGCAATAGTACCAGAAAGACACTTGAATGATGCACTAAAGTTACTTAACTTACAGGAAAAAACAGTTAAATTCACTATGGAGAGAGAATGCAATAAACAGCTACCTTTCTTGGATAATAAGATAATTAAAAAACAAAATCACCTTAAATTTTGGCATATACAGAAAACCTACACACACAGATAATTACATTAAATATAACAGTTTTAATCCAGTTCCCCACAAACATGCAGTTTTAAATAGTCTTGCATACAGACTGGTTAATGTTCCAATCAACAAGGAGGAATATGAACTGGAAATAAATAATATAATGGATATAGCTATAGAAAATGGCTTCAAACAAGAAGTTGTGCACAAGAAAATAGACAGAGCAAAGAATAAAAAGAAAATTAGAGACACCACTACACTTACTCCTGTCAAAGAAAAAAACAGAACATACAAAAAATTCACATACCGCCCATCAGTCTTTCATAAATTTCAAAAGATTTTTAAAAGATACAACATTGTTTTGGCTGCAAAAAATAATTATTCCATTAAAAATATCCTTAACTCAAAACAAAAAGAAGATAACCTACAAGAAGAAGATAAATCAGAAATATATCAAATCAACTGCAATGATTGTGATAAAATTTATATTGGAAAGACCAATAGAAACATAAAAACAAGAGCTAAAGAACACATTAGGAATATAAACCAAAAACAAGAAGAAAAATCGGTGGCAGCTTGGCACTTTTGGAAAGAACAAAATAACATTAATAAAAACCCCAAATTACTTAAAAATATTAAAGGAAAAACTGAACTTACAGTCTGGGAAAACACCTATATTTGAAAGAATAAGGAGAAAGTTTTTAATTTCGAAATCCCGCCAAGTGATGTACTAATACAAAAGTTAATTAAACTCCACCAGAGATGAATCGATCTACCACAAACAGCGAGGCCAGCAGTCAACCAGGAGCTGACAATAGGAGCGATGGCTCCAGAAACTAGTCTTCCATTTATTGAATTTTAGTGGTGTGTATGTTACAATCTCAACTTAATTTTTTCAAAATGTTAATATTTGACACCACTGTTAAAAAAGTTCACTATATTTTATATGATGAGGATGTTAGTGGATATATTGCTTTAGGATGCTCAGCTACTAAGGTCATTAGAGTTCATATGGTTTTAGATAAATGATGCTACATCTCACATGACAAGAATTTTTTTTTCTTTAACAAGTTTCTTTTTGGAAACCATTCATATCAAAGTATATAATTATGAACTGGTTCATGAAATCTCCAGAACTCTCAGCCTGTAACTTTTGTTGGCAGTTTTTGAAATTTATGTGTTAGTCGTCCTGGTTGTATAAATAAACTGAAGGCTAGGATCCACAAAGAACTGCATCATTGATTATTCTTTGCTAAAGAGGGTTATTACAAGCTGCAGCTGGGAATGCTGGAGAGATGGAGAGAGAAGTAGTGTGTGTGTGTGTGCTTGTATTGATGCAGTAAAGGAGGAATTTGCATTGTTCTTTTGTTACTACATCTGTTTCTATGAATTTAAGTTGGTGATAGATGACACCTTTCTACTTTTAACAGCTTTTTTTGTATAAAAATGAAACTCATCTAAAATTCCATTACCAGGTTTATTATTTGTAAATTTCCCTTTCTCACTCTCATCCTGTCCTATCTTGGAACTGGTGGTGCAATGGTAATCATACTTGCTTCCTAAACCCAAGATCATCGGTTCAATCCCGGCCAGGACCAAGCATTTTTTTGGGCATTGGCTTCCTTCTGAAGGGAAATAAAGCCACAGGGAATTGTCCTGTGTCATACATTTATGACAGGTTAAAGAACCTCGAGCCTGAAAGCCTCTGAGCAAAATTTGTTGGCCATTTCATGTCCTGAATTGAATGGGATTTTTGACCTGAGATGTTAAAAGACTATCCACAAATAAACTAAATTAACAAAAAAATAAATAAATAAATAAATAACAACAACTCCATTTCCATCTTCAGAAAATCATATTATAGATATAAAAACAGGATTTAAAAAAATAAAAAAATCAAATTACCTTAGGTGCTAGATCTGAATATTTAACTAACCATTGCAGCACTGGATTTGTATACCCCTATGCTATATGCTAAATAAATTGGAAAATGTTGAAAATCTGACGTAAAAGTTGCAAAAATAAAACATTTTTTTCAAGAAAGGTGGCTTAAGAGCAAATAACTGCAAAGCTACAGCCTAATTGTCTACTTTTTGGAAAATGTTAGAAAGAGTTAGGTATGATACACTCATTAGTTCCTAGAAGAATTCAGATTTGCCAGAACTTGTGAGTTAAGATTCCAGAGAAATAAATTTATGAACTGGGGAATAATAAACCTTTTCAACACTTTTTCTGAGTGATTGACAAAAGTGAAGAACGTACTTATATAAAAGAGAACAAGTGGTAGGAATATGCAGTATATGCATACAGAAAGATGTTGCATTACATATGAACCTACAGAAAAGAATATTTTTCTCAATTTAAGATCTATTTTAGATCCTCTGTTATTTTTAATGCATCAGTGACCTGCCATTATGCTGTAAAAATTTTATGGAAATTAATACAGTGGAACCGCCTCGAATGGCCAAGGTTGTTAAGATGCAGACTTGTGAGCTGGAGGTATGGGGTTCCAATCCTGCCAGGACTGTCCTCCCTGACTGAGGTTTTTTCCAGATTTTCCTCAGTGCTCATAATGGCAACTGCCAGGGAGGTACCTAAACTTAGGCCTGGAACATTTCCTTCCTTAAAAAAAAAATCCTTTCCAAATGTATCATTTCATCTCATCTCATGTATCACCAGCCTGTGGTGCCTCAGTAGTAAAATTGGGCATTAAACACCATTAAAAAAAAAATACAGTGGATTACTCTTATTTTGAACTGCAAAGGTATATAGAAAAAAATTGAAGTATTGAACATTTAATTGATAAAAAACATAAGTTTTAAAGAAAATCAATAAAACAAATTTATTTTTCACAGAAATAATTAACATGTATTGAAAATTACCTTAAAACTGCCATATTTTATGTGTTGTTATCATATAATGCAAGACAAAATTCAGTAACAATAATTAAGCTAGCAATAAATGAAATTATTTTTAGTGTTGGTTGACAATATGTTTGTTAGCACTCCATAGTCTGTAGGAATATCACATTTCTTCCTCATTCTTTTCGCACTTTTAGACTTTATATTTTTTCTGTAATTCTACAATACAGTCACATTATTAATTGTGAAAATAATAATTTAAAATGCACATGTTTGTCCTGTTCATTTACTTAACTTTCATGTTAATAATGGATCTTTTTGAATCTTGAAATGGTAATTGGAACTTGTACATTAGGAAATGTGTACTCTGTCAAGGCTGCATATTATTGGCTGCCTGTTTGATTCAATTCAGGAAACTGCAGTTTATATGGGTATATTTAAAGAGCATGTAAATCTTATGTGCCAAGGAACTTTGTACTCATTATTTATAGTATACCTCGAATGTCAGCAAGGCAGAAATGATTTCATTTTTACAAGATGATGCGACTTTTTAAGGACATTAATCTCCAAGGATGCTGTACCTGATTTCCTGTGGAACATGCTAATATATGCAAAATGTATAGCAAGAACCATTTACTCTCATATAAATGCAAGAAAACATTTGGGTGGAATTGGAGGTTGTGAGCCTTGATGTCATGATAAATACCTTCTGTAACATGGAGATGCATGTGCTTGCTGCTAATAGCTATCATTTTAAACATTTGCTGTGACATGCACCAAGATATGTCAATGAAGTCAGTTAATTACACCCATTAGTTTGAAAGCTGTAAGTGAAAATCAGGAACTGATAGCAAATAACTATATATATATTGTAAAGAGTGATGCCTTAAAGGCCTAGGGGTTTAATAAATGAGTATTTGTGCTAAAAAATTTAGTTTCCGTCAATAATAGACTGTGTTTTATTCATTAAAAAGGTTAAACATGTCCTGCAGAAATGCAATTTGTGTTTTGTGCTATACCAAAATAAATATTGAGCTATAGAGATACCATTTTCATTTATTTATATATTCCTGTTTAGCACAGCAACATAGTCCACTTCATGCATTTTATACCATGGCAATTATTATTCTCATTTAATCTCATTGCCAACTTCAGTTTTAATATCACAAGTTGCATTACTACCAGTCTTTCTGTGTATATAATTTGAAAGCTCTTGCTATAAGTTCAACTGAAAACATTTTTATTTCTTAGTTAAGAATGCTACTACTAAAATAGGGAAACTGGCTAATATTATGTATATTTTTAATGTTATTTTATTGGATTAAGGTTTGGAATTAGTAGCAAATAGAAAAAATTGAAGTTATAGCTGGACATGAATTGCAGATCTTTGGCCTACTGTTCGAATGCTCTTCCATATGAGCTTCCATGTCCTGTATGATCACAACTGCTCAATCTGAGTCTGTACATCCTGAAGACCTTTAGGTTGTCTTGTTGATCCTTAAGAGATAATTCCAAACATGTGAATTCTTGTGACTCACATCATACTAGTGGGTTTTTGTTGGGACTCTTAAGGATAAAATATCTATTGTAATGAACTGACCTAATAGCAATCGCAGTATATATAGACTCATATAGGAAAATTTCACTGTTTTGATCCTACAGGAAATGATAAGTGGAAAATCTGTGGTTTGAATCCTAGAAAAAGAAGTAATTAGATTCAGAATATTATAATGAGGGAAATTTTTATGCTTTTACATCACTTTCCATTTGGTCTCATTAATACTGTTGTTGGAGCATGAATAAATAAGGATTGTCTACTACACTATCCCTTTTGCTATGTAAGTGTAGGGAATTTTGTGAGTATGCAGCATTTGCTGAATATGATCATGGTTTTAGCCAGATAAATGGACATATTCCAGCACCTACATGACCTTTTGAGTAGGTGTAGATGTATTTGTATGGGGTCATTGGCTCTGAGTGTTAGTTTTATCTGTTTGTCAGTATATTGACCTCCTGTGCATTGGAAAAGTTGGTCTTACATAAGTTGAACAGTATAGGGAAGAGTACATGGCCTTCTGGAATACTGTCTCTTATGAGTCTTAATGTGGAGTTGTTTCCTGACTCCGTCACACTGAGGGATTGGTGTTTTGAGAATGAGTGTTACAACTGAATATATGATTTCAGTAAGTCATTGGAGAACAGAATGTAAAGGAGCACGGCATGCCAAGTCTTAGAGAATGTGTTTTCTCTGTCCAAAGACAAGTAGGAGTCAATGTCTTTCCTGAAAAATCAGGGCTGCAGCCTGCACCACTCTCAGCAGCTATTGAATAATAGAATGTCCAGGACGAAAACCAAATGATAGGGCACAATGGTTTCAATGTCATCCAATACAGGAGACAAAATGGTTAATATAACATTTCAAAAACCTTGAAAGGGTTGAGATGAGTCTTATGAATAGCTAACTGTGGATATACCTGATCTTTACTAGGTTTCAGAATGCAAATCACTTTGGCCTCTCTTCCCTATCATTGGAACAGACCCAAAACAACACACATGTTGAAGACCTTGGTGATAAAGTTTACTGCTTGAAGTGAAGGTTACGGAGCATGAGCATTGTTATCTTCATTAGGTTCAGCAGCTTTGTTTGTTTTGCCATGTTCTTAACCCTGCCAGCCACAAGCCAGAGCCCATTGTAAGACTAATGAGGATGCTAAGGCAACCCTGTGGACTAATTTCAATTTCTACCTCACAGCCCATAAAAAGAATTTAAAAAATAAAAACATACTTGCCTGGCAGTCATCCCGTCATTTACCAAATTTGAACTCTGCAAGCAGCTGAGTGATTACTCCCTGAACTCTGTTAGTAGTTTATGCTGCATGTTCATAAAAGTTTAGACCTTCATCTAACTGAACTCTCAAATAAATAAGGGAATTTTCACACTGGTAGTTTTTGGAAGCCAAAGGTAGATGAGTTTGTGAAGAAGTACAGCATGCCAGGTTATGGACAAGCCTTCCATGGAGGAATGCCTTTTCCTGAAAATTTGGGACTGCAGCCTACATCATATGCAGCAGTAATTAGACGGTTGTGCCTAGAAAATCCAACTTGATGGGAAGGGATGACTAGAATATTTCCCAGTTAGGGAAAACAGGTATGAGTATCTCAATTACTTTGGAGAGAGTTAAGAGGAGACTAATGGATCGCTAAATAAATGAGATCACCAGGTCTTTACCATGCTTCAGTGTGCATACCACATGGAACTCTCTCCACTCACGAGGGAAATGACCCAAGGTAACACACATATTGGAAACCTTAGTGATGAAGAGCAGACTTTGAAAGGAAGGTTGCAAAATATGAGGGAGATTAACCCATCCGGTCCAGCATCATTTTTAGGATTGCAGCACTGGAGTATACTATAGATTTTGCTAGGTGAAAGTTGGGAAGTAAAGGGTTATCTTTGCCTACTCACAGACTTCACAGCAAAGGCGATACGCAAAGGTATCATCTTGGGGGTCATCTTTAGGCGTATATAGACTTTCCATTTAGTGGGCAAGAACATTTGCTTTGGCTTGCAAGTCATAGACAAGTCCTTCAATATCATGAATGAAGTAGGAATTTTTGTCTTGTTGCGAAACAGAAATTCAGCACAAACCGCTCAGGTGTGAACATACACTTCCAAATAAATCCATTCCGATGGGAGCCACAACAAGTATAAATACCACAGCTCAAGCATTGTCCCTCTCAGGACAAAACAGGAAAACACAACACAGGTGGAAAGGAAGTGCTCTCCACCTGTGACCAAGCCAGACAGCTCTAAAGAAGTCCCATACTTCAATGGGGAAGAAGTAGTCTGCTGCCGCCTCCTTCAAACCCGCTTCAACTATTCTGCAGAAAACTTCTGAGTCAGCCAGCACCACAATCACTATACATGATGAGACTTCATCACAAAACAGCTCATCCAATAATCCATCCACTTCCCTGCCTGCCAGTCTACCATCACCAGATCATATAGCCTCTGCAGCTCTACTCTAGTCCCTTCCACCGCCTGTGTTCAACCTGTTGACACAGCTGGCCTGTGTCCAGCGTCATCTAAGTAGTAACCCTTGTTTACAGCTGCTTAAACAGTGTGGCCATCTGCGATGAGGACTGTGCAGGTCTTCTCTACAAAGAGGCAGTTCCCTTTGATCCACCTGACCTTCTGCTCTGCCGAGCTGCAAGGATGTCATCAATAAGGGCTACAACTTAACTGACGTTTTCAATGTATCAGGAAAGCCGGAGTTCTTGCTGCAATGATTGTAGTTATTGCGCCTAGGACCACACTGTGGCAACCTGTCAAAACTCACTCTGTTGCCACTACTGTGGTTCCCCAGCTCTAACCACAAGTGTATGCTCCATGACCTGGCCAGCCAATGCCGATATTGAGCCATATGCAGGAGTGCAGACACGGATCAAGCCATATGCCTACAGGTACATAACCCCTGCATGTCGACATGAACCAATCAACATAGATATCACAGCCTGTTCTGAACCTCATCAATGGCCTGGTATTCTCAATAACCTGACCTTCCCTGAGTGAATGCCCTGGAGTGCATCATCGGCAACCTAGCTCAAACCTGGCCTCCTTGCAACATTCAATAATAAATCCTCCTAGAGCATGTTACAGCACACCATAGCCTAACCATGACATGATTCAACTCATTAGAAGAAGCAATCGCCAAACAATTCAGTCTTCAGGCAACACAGCGATGTACCCCATCACCATACTGCAACATTAAATATAACACGGAACACACCAGTCAACTGTTTGCAAGATGGAAACCTCCACTACCAACACCACAGATACAATAACAGACTTCAAATAGGTCCTACATACACTATGAAGCCTTTATCTATATCAGCCTTCAGCCACCCTGCAGTCTGTGATGCATCCAGTTTGGAACTCCAGCACTGAATCTGAGCTATGCAAGACTCATTGTTTAGGCTATGAACATGCCTCTAATGACTTTTCATATAAAATGGCAATGAATGAATAAAGGGATCTCTCACTGTACTCCCTGCATGCCAATCAGGGCGCAAGCCATGATAGTCACCCAGTACCTATTCCTTAAATCGTTCCTGGTCACTTGCCAGCAGCACTCTTTATTTCCTGTAATAACGGCAGTGTATAAATGGAATGCACAAAATGCCTGACCACAAATTTCCTTTCCTTAACAATTTGCTTATATTGTACATTTTTTGTTTCCTTCCCTATTTTTAACTAACCCTCCTCTCTCTTCTGCCTTTTCGGAAAAAAAAGAAAAGAAAAGAAAATACTAGCCATGGCCTAGACATTTGCCAGGACATTTTGACCTTGCCCTGCTGCAGAATTAGATGTACTGTCTGGGGAAAAGCAACCCAGTGGACAAATGCCTACAAACCTGAGAGATATTCTACAACTTACACCAGTTGTAAAAGTCTATGAACCTTGATGAAGTAATTATTTGTTAACAAAATGGTGGTTTTGGGGTTTATGATATGCAATACATAAGAGATAATTAATTGTACCTTAAATACATTAATATTTTATAAAAAGGATTGTTGGCAATTAATAATTGTTGAAATAGAGTATAGAAGGTTCTTCATATTCATTTGAATAATAAGTTTGTACAGTAACATTAAATCATCCTTTAAAATTATTAATTATAATGAACATTTTAAATTAAATAGCTTTCCAGCAGCATTGAGTTTAAACTGTTAAGTGGATTGAATAAAATAAATATCAGAAACTGCAGCAGTAAACAGTAATAGCAACATTAGAGCACAGTTGGTATTCTAAGTATGAATTAATCATCATCTTTTCCTGATGCATTTTTGATATTTCCCGTTATGAGCCTAACATTAATAAACATTTTGATTTTCTTGTTCACAACAAAAACATTTCATCTTCCTTACCATTATATTCTTCACATTTCAGGCCAAATAGGGAAGACCTGTCCAGCTCTTTGGAAAATTCAACCAGCACTTCTTATATAGAAGTTATACAAGATTGTAAAGGGAACACACAGAAGCAGATATTTTCCTGTAAATTAAATAGTAGTGCTTACACATCCTCTTCATCTAAAAGAGGACAGGCATCAATCATTGAACATAAAAAAAATAAACTGATGGGCCATAAGAAGCTACATAAATGTAAAGTTTGTGAGAAGAACTTTACATGTGCATCTCATTTAAGGGAACATTTTTTAATTCATGAGGGTAAGAAACCACATAAGTGTGAAGTTTGTGGAAAGAGCTTTACCTGGGCATCTTACTTAAAGCAACATCTTTTGATCCATAAGAGTAAGAAACCACATAAATGTGAAGTTTGTGGAAAGAGCTTTACTTGGGCATCTTATTTAAAGCAACATCTTTTGATTCATGAGGGTAAGAAGCCACATAAATGTGAAATTTGTGGGAAGAGCTTTACCTGGGTGTCCAAGTTAAGGATACATCGTTTAATTCATGAGGGTAAAAAGCCACATAAATGTGAAGATTGTAAAAAGAGCTTTACCCGGGCATCTCATTTAAGGGAACATCTTTTGATTCATGAGGATAAGAAACCACATAAATGTGAAGTTTGTGGGAAGAGCTTTGCTCGTGCATCTTATTTAAGAGAACATCTTATGGTCCATGAGGGTAAGAAGCCACATAAATGTGGTAGTTGTGGGAAGAGCTTTACTAGGTTATCTCATTTAAAGCAACATAGTTTGATCCATGAGGGTAAAAAGCCACATAAATGTGAAAGTTGTGGGAAGAGCTTTACTTGGGCATCTCAGTTAAGCAGACATCTTTTGATACACGAAAATAACAAACCACATTAATGTGAAGTTTGTGGGAAGAAGTTTACCAGAGCAGCTACTTTAAGGGAATAAAGGGCAATAAGACACATGTATATGAAGTTTGAGAGAAAGGAATTGCCCAGGCATATACTCCAAAAAGACATATTTAACTCATAAGTGAAGAATTGCTATAAACTGAAACAGTATGGGCAGAGCAGGGTATTATCATTATAATCAGTTCTTTCTTTTTGTGGACCAGGTTTAATTGGAAAGAATATTTTTAGAATAATTAGTGTAAAGTTTTCATATATTTGTATTTCCTGCAGAAACCTTGGGAAGACTTAAGGTTGCCATACATTTTGATCATAAGTTAAATACATACTATATGTCATGCTGTTACTATATTTCATGCACATCTTTAGTGTTACTATAAAATACATTCTTGTCACTAGAAGAAATTGCCTTTTTTTACCTTTTTAGAGATGTAACTTATTTTGAACATATTATAAGTCAAAATATAAACATATATAAAATATTTTAAAGAAACTTTTTGATCCAGAAATGTACTAAGGACCTGATTCACTTTTTTATTTCTTCTATCCTTTTCCAAATGATTAGTTCCAGCTTGGAGGAGGTCATGGATTTGCTTTAATTTTCTTAAGAGAATATTCAAGAATTTTGTTTATGAGTTTATTAGTGGGAATTGCATTCTTCTTGCACATAATTGTTATTGGTTTTCATTGACAGTACATATGCATCATCCCCTTGAAATTGTTTTCCACATAGAATTGCATGTATTTGTTTTCTGTTATACCATGAGTTCCTTATCATATTGTTTTAGGAACATCCAACTTGCCTAGAAGAAAGTATTTAAAAAGTATTTAATTAACAAATATTTATAAGAATAGATGAATTGTAGTGTAAAGCAAATTAGTGTGCATGCTCCTTTTAGTGGTCATATTTATTTTCTATTATCCATTTTACTTTGTTTTGGTCTTGATTTAACTTGCTGGTGATAACTTTTTGTAAGAGCTAAATGATCTGTGACAATGACTGAAAATCATATATTAAGTCTACAGGCTGCAACAAAAGTTAACTCTATCAGTATACATAAATTTTAAAATATGTGTGTGAGCGCGCACATGCTCTGAAAGTTCTCTGCCTCACTCAGATGTCGTGAAGATGGCTAAATTACTATGATTGTTTAGTATAATCCTTTAGATGGCTTACTGTAAAGTTTCAGACACATAAGTTTAGTCATTTGTTTGTAACAATTGTGTTAACAAACAAATAGATAAAACTGAAATACAGGCTGTGATAAAGTATTTCATTTTGAATGGTTTAATGCTAACAAAGAAGCTGAATTCAACATTAAAGGATTCTTACCCATCATTTTCATCAGTAAAAGTGGGCTGCTGAATTTAGCATGGTCCTACATCTATAACGAGTGCTCAGAGCATCCCAAAACTGCTACAATCAATGAGATTGTGAAAAAAATTTGCAATGCTATACTAGTTTTTGCCCATTGAGGGTATGGCAGTTGGTTGATATTGCAAAGATGATGGGCCATGTCCACTACATTTTACATGAAATTTTGGATATGAAAAATCTTTCCAAATGATGGGCGCCACATTTGTTCACAACAGACAAAGAACTCTTTTGAATGAACATTTAAATAACAAGTTTTAACATAATTGATATTATTGTATGATTCAAGTTTTAACTTGACAAACAAGTTAACAAGTTTTAACTTGTTTAAACACAATTCCAGTGAGTTTTTCTGACATTTAATAACAGTAGATGAAACATAGATTTATCACTACACACCAGAGACAAAGGAACAGACCCAAACAATGGGTGGCAACAGGTGAAAGAAAACAATAATGATTCCATCTGCAGGAATTTCTGGGATTTTCATGGTGTGGTGCTCATAGACTACCTCCAGAAAGGCACAACCATCACTGGGAAGTGTTACACTTCACTACTGGACCTACTGAAGGCTGCTATTCAGGCTAAACGTCAACTGCTTAAAAAAAAGAAAATTCTCTTTCATATCAATAATATACTTTCAAACAGTTTGGAATTGTTACTGCAAAACTGCATGACCTTCACTTCCAAGTTCTTCCACGTTTGCCATATTTGGATCCCAAGGATTACTTTTTATTTCCAAACCTGAAGAAATAGCTGGGTGGGCAAAGATTCATGTCAAATGGTATTTTATCCAAACATGCTCTTATAGCTTTCAGAGAAAGCTTCCCTTTAACTGTATAAACTTCTTTTGATCACTCCATCTACCCCCTTACTATTTAATCTTACTCCTAAGTAATCAAATTTATTAACCACCTCAACTTCTCTTCCTTAACCAGCACCTTTTCTTATCTTTCCTTAACTTGTTGCCCTTTTTAAAAACCAACATTTTTTATTTGCTTAGATTAATATGCAAACTCCAGTTCTTGCAAAAATGATCTATTGCTTCAATGATTTAATTAAACCCACATTAGATATTGATCCTGCAACAAGATCATTAGTGAAAAGCAAACCAGGTAATTGATTCTAGTGGCTATATAGCCTAGCCACAGCTGCAGGAAATTCTGTAGACACCTGGTGTAGAGGTCATTTGTCTTTGGTTGATATCATTAGTTGAATGATCTTTTAACTAGGTCTGTACATGCTTTTGATATCATGAATTTAAAAAAAAATTGGTATGGTCTGTTCTATTTTTCAAATGGTAAGAAGGTAATAGCTCATGGTCATTCTTTTTATTTTTCTTTATTAGTGAAGCCTCTGTTTTATATTCTTGTGACAATATCCATGTGCAAATAAAGCTCTGCCCAAATGGTGGAGTTTCCTCTTAATTATTCTGTATCTCAGATTCTTATTGCCATGCTACGAGTTTTGATAACCCCATAATGTTCAATTTGGATGATGATTCAACAAACAATTAAGTGGAATTGGGAAACTTCAATTATTCTTGGTTTCAGTAAAAGTGAAAGTGTGAAAGTCTTTACATCTTCATATGGTTTCCTTTAATTTTTTGTTGGATATTTTGTTTTTCTTGTTCAATTATTCATCTTTTTATAAGTTTCAGTTTAGAAAAAAGTTCTGGTTTAAATGAGGTTTTAATTTTATAACAGTTCTTTTGATATAGCTTCCATATTTTATTTATATTATATGTCAGTAGATAACTGTAAATCATTATACTTTGTAGTGCTGCTTTAGAGTCACTTAAGATAACAGTTCTTTTATTTATGTTAGGTCTATACAGTAGATTCATGAACAAACGAAGCCAAATGAGCACTGAGTATGAGTAAAGAATGCGCTAAGTTTGGGAAAAGAACTTTTCTCAGGCACCTCATTTACTAATACATCTTTTGATTCATGAGGAGGAGTCAAAATGCAAAGTCTGTGGTAAGAGCTTCACCTTAACATTTGTAATGAGAAAATATTTGTTTAGTCATGAAGGAAAGAAGGCAAATAAATTTGAAGTTTGTGGTAAAAGTTTTGCTTCTTTCAAAAACAACTTAAAATTCATGAAGCCACATAATTGTCAAATTTATGTTTAGACATTGTTTAAAGATCTAAATTCATACTTTTAGTAAAAAATGTTTAGAGAGAAAATATTCAAAGAATGAGAGCAAAACTCATAGAAATTATTTCATTCATTTTAATTGTACCAGAAGATGTGTGCCAAATATTGTTAGGGACATCCAATTCACTTGAATAGTTTGTCTACTTACTACAGTAGTAATATTGAATAATTTATTCATTAGGTAATAATTGTTTAATATGTAAATGTATTGCCAATTTGTAGACTATATTATTAATATTATTAAGTTAATTTTGATTTAGAGGTCAAGAATCATTAACAACACCATCATAGATTCTATCATTGGAAGTAATTTGAAAGTAACCAATTTGAAATTGTGATATTACTGAGGTATCTACTGTATTAGATATTTTGAAGAAATAAAATATGCTTATAGACAGTTGCCATTTGCTTTAGTAGAAGCAATAAATGTAGTCAGAACAATAGTACTTTGTTACTGTAACATTAGCAGCAAATATGCAAAGGGAAATAAATTCCATTTCCAAAATACTCAAAAAGTAATCTTATACTAGAATTCAATGACCAGCTATTAATTTATTATATTTGATATTGATTAACTATTTTTAAATATCAGTTTAAAATATTAAATATTACCTAAGAGATTATGGTGGCCACATGACAGTTTTTATAATATATTTTAATATTCATTTAAGAACTTTTGAAAAATAAGACATTTTTAAATTCTGTTGGAACTCACACTGTGAAGCTTATTAAATGTAAATTATAACCCAAGTTGGTTGAAGATGGAGGGGATGTCTCTTCAAAACTGGTCCCACCATATTTAAAAGTAAGTGAAGCACAAGAGTGTGTTAGACGACAGATTAATTATAATTTACATCTTTTAATATGTTCATCAATTCATGATGTCGGTCCTGGTAGTGTAGTGGTAACCATGCTTGCCTCCTAAATCCAAGATTGCAGTTTCAATCCCAGCCAGGATTGGTGAATTTTTTCTGGTGTAAAAATCATAAGAATGGCTTCCTTCAGAAGGGAAGTAAAGCCTTGGGTCTTGTGTTGTAGATTTACTGCACAATAAAGAACCTGAAAAAAGAGGCCTTTGAGCAAAACTTGTCAGCCATTTCACACCCTTTGAATGAGACACTGACTGAGATGTTAAACAGCATCCATAAATAAATCAATTAAAAAAAACACTTCATGATTTATTAAAATAAGAAGATAAAATTGAGCTCTATAACTCTTTGTTATCTTTTGAAAATACCTTGACCACAGTGGAGTGGCCATTAATCTGTTTAATAAAAGTGTAATTTAATTTTTAAAGCTGAAATTTAAGGATAAACTTAAAACAAATTTTATTTTTTTTTTTGTATAGTTTGGGTACCCAGTATAAAAATATAAAGAATTTTGTAAACCTTTGCAATCACAAATATTATTTTGGACTTTAAGCATTTTCAGCTCTTACTCATAATTAAAAAAAAACATTCTTATGTGTAAATAAGCAGACAAAAATGCAATAGTATTAATAATTTTTTATATTTAGTAGAATTTCAGTGTTATTACATATGCTCTGATTTTCAGAAAGTTTGTTGGTAGAATAAATTAAAAACTGAATAGTAGCAGCAGCAGCAGCATTTAACACAATTTGAAATTCCAAGCGTGAATCATTATTTATTTTTCCTTAATGTATTTTGACATTACCCATTATTGGCCTGATCTTTAACATATATTGTAATTTTTAAATTCACACCATACATTTTCTGTTTTCTTTGCCATCATCATGTTCTTCACATTTCAGGTCAAATAATGAAGATCTGTCCAGCTGTTTGGAAAATTTATCCAGTATCTCTTTTAGTGAAGTTACACCAGATTATAAAGAGAACACAAAGAAGCAGATGTTCTCTTGTAATACTAATCGTAGTTCTTTCACTACCTCTTCATCTATAAAATGGCTTATATTAATTCATGAATCTAAAAGAAATAATCTATTGTATGAGGGTAAGAAGCCACATAAATGTAAAGTTTGTGGGAAAAGCTTTGCCCAGGCAACCAATTTAAAGTTACATCTTTTGATTCATAAGGGTAATATACCATATAAATGTGAAGTTTGTGGGAAGAGCTTTAACTCAATATCTAATATAAAGTTGCATCTTTTGGTTCACGAGAATGAGAAACCACGTAAATGTGAAGTTTGTGGTAAGAGCTTTACCAGAATATCTACCTTGAGGAAGCATCTGTTGATTCATGAAGGTAAGAAACCCCATAAATGTGAAGTTTGCGGTAAAAGTTACACCCAGGCATCTACCTTGAGGAGACATTTCATGACTCATGAAGGAAGAAAGCCACATGAATGTGAAGTTTGTGAAAAGAGTTTTACCCAGGTATCTTCCTTGAGGAAGCATATGTTAATTCATGAAGATAAGAAACCATATAAATGTGAAGTTTGTGAAAAACGTTTTACCCAGGCATGTACACTGAGGGGACATCTCATGATTCATGAAGGAAAGAAGCCACATAAATGTGAAATTTGTAGTAAGAGCTTTACCCATTCATCCACTTTGAGGCAACATCTCATGATTCATGAAGGAAAGAAGCCACATAAATGTGAAATTTGTAGTAAATGTTTTACTCAGTCAGCCACTCTGAGGAAACATCTCTTGGTTCACAATAGAAGGAAGCCTCATTAGTGTAAAGTTTGTGAAAAGAGCTTTGCTTTACAGACGCATCTTTTGATTCATGATGATAAAAAGCTACATAAATGTGTAGTATATGGTAAGAACTTATCTTTGCCATCTAACTTGAGGAAATGTCTGTTGATTCATGAAGTAAAGAAGCCATATCACTGTGAAGTTAGTCGATCCATACATCGACCTTGAAGGGACATCTCTTGATTGATAAGTAAATGAGGAATGTAAACTGAAGTTCTCTGTAAAGAGCTGTTCCTCATCATCTTATTATTAATGTTTTGTTTATGAGGGCTTGATATAGAAAGTGATATTAGTTAAAATAAGAAATATATGTAGTTTTTAATAGTAGGAGCTTTCAGAGTGATATAAATGTTGTTATTATTATGCAATTTTTATGAGGAAATCATTCAAATTTTACTAATTTTGTTTCTCTTGGATATGAATCAAAAGCTGTTGCCTTCATCATGTGCACATTTCTACTGTCAACTTCCAAGCATGGTATTGAGATGTTCCACCAAGTTGTTTTGGTTTATTATTATTATTTGAGGGAACATAGGCTTTCATGACCAGAGTTGCAGATATCACTAGAGGTATCTTCCGGGCTGTTATGCCGTGGACTGCGAGAGCTAGGAGTTCCAAATGTTTTATCCACAACTGTAATGGGCATCTTCAGTGGCATAGACAAAGTCACCTTGGAGAAGGTATCACTGCACCTGATGCTTTGATGCAGATTTCTTTATTAATCAGTGTATACCATGGCCTACAATGGGTGGCCTTAGTTATTAGTTTACATGAGTGTACATATTACTGAATTTATAATTATCTGCTTTTTCGCTTTAGGATTCATAAGTACATACATGAAGTGGGAGGGGCCCAAGAGGAACTGTTTTTCATTGTCTTTATTATGAGTTTATTCCTTTTGTGGTACTTTGAACTAACACAAAGTAGGTTTTTGGGAGTAGAGACTATTTACATATTTTTTTTGGGGGGGGGGGAGTGCTTCCTGTGCACTGGTTGGCCACTACCGATATTTTGGACCACTACTCGGGTGGGCGTGAATTTTTGCCCATAATTAGCAAACTTTATTTTCAGTAAAGTCCGCCATCGGCTCCATTCTCATCTCCTGATGTTTGGTAGTATTTGCAGTTAACAATGGAACGCACATGAACTTCTTTAGACTTAGGTTTTGGATAGTTTGCAATGATGATTTAGCAGTATTTGCCCATGCTGAGCTGGCATATGTCACAAAACTGAGGATGAAGGATTTGTATAGAATTAGTTTGGTTTGCAGAGTAACCTGCTTGCTCAAGCGCTGCCTTCCACTTTTGGCGCTATTTTAGGCGTGGTTCCGCCGCAACATTTTTCAGTTCAACTTGACTCCCAAGTGTTTGATACGCCGACGAAACGGTAGTATTTGCCCACCGAGGTTTTTTTTTATTTTTTCGAAAAATAAATTGGGATGCATTTATGAGGGTTTTGATTTCTATTTTTCTAGCCATGCCAAAACTGATTGATATAGCGTTGAAAGTTTCTAATTTCATAGGTGAATTTCTTATGATGGGTGTACAATACCGTACAACTTTGCATCTGGTGTCTATGGGAAAATCTCTTGTGTAAATGACGAATAGGTATGGTGCCATGATGGCACCTTTTTTTTTTTTCTTCTTCTTCTTCCTAATACTAAAGGGTAATGGTTTAATGGGTGATAGTGCAAGGGGAGAGTAAGAGGAGAAAACTATTGAGGTTCCGCATGAGCTACCCTCGTTAGTCAGGGGCGTAGGTTGTAGCTGCCGGTCGATGACCTGGAGCGGGCTAGAGGTCGTATGTCCCGGGTGCATGCAGCCGGGGGGTTAAAGAGGAGTGGGAGGGGAATAGGAAGCAGAAGTTTTAATCATCAATTAAAATGGCCCGTTCGGACGAACGTTTTTGTTTGGCTGTTGGTGTTGTTGTGCGGGGTGCGGGAGACGTCCACGCCATTGAAATTGTTCGCCGCAGTTGTGGACGAAACTTCTGGAGCTCATAGCTCTAGCAGACCACAGCATAACAGCTCGGGAGATATTTCTAGTGATATCATTTATTTATTATTTTATTAAATTACAGTTTAATATCCCTCATAATAACAAAGATCTAAAGAGACAATATCCTGGGAAGCTGATAGTGGAATCATGTAAAATTTGAGTGATTTCCTCATAAAAATTGTATAACAACATGAAATATGTGTGTTTAATTTTGTTGGGAAAATCGTTTGTAAAGGCAGTTAATGTTAGAAACAAATTAATATTTTAATTGTGATTAGAATGCATACCAAATGTCTTTCATTTTCATAATCAGTTCGTGCATAAGCGTGAAATCTTTCGATTTATGCCTCCAAAATACAGTGTAAGTTAAGATTCTTGAGTAGCATTCTTGATAATTTTATTGCATTGTAGTTAGGAATTACAGTATTAGTAATAGTTGCATATCAGCACACTATGATATATTAAGTGTACATTTTTTTATTTATACTTAAAGTGGTTTAATATTTCCTAATATGTACCTAAACTAATAAATATTTTGATCCTAGGTTCGCATGAACTATTTCCTCTTAAATGTAACTTTTCACACAAGCCATGTCTTAGGCTAAGTTTTGCAATCAGAGCTAGGTATGAAAAACTTGATCATAACTAGAAACTGAACCATGTACTTTGGCTTATTTGTTGATGCTTAATCTGTCTACAGGATTAAACTAGAAAATTCTTTACAACTGTTGTTGGACATGGTAGCTCAAATGGATTAGCATCCACATGGTAAACAGAAGTACTGTGTTTGGAGTTCCAACTGTGACCTGGAAGTTCTTCTGTCTCACTCTGATTCCAAACATTTCCTCTTCTTTGCCATCATTATATTCTTCACATTTCAGGTCAAATAGGGAAGACTTGCCCAGCTGTTTGGAAAACTCATCCAGCTCTTCTTTTATTGAAGTTATACAGGATTATAAAAAAAACACAAAGAAGCAGATATTTTATGGTAGTGCTTTAACATCTTTATCTGTAAAAAGGCAATTATTACTTAATGAACATAAAAGAACTAACTTGATGCGTGAGAGCCACAAACCACATAAATGTGAAGTTTGTGGGAAAAATTTCAGTGAGGCATCTAACCTTAGGCGACATCTTTCAACTCATGAAGGAAAGAAATGGCATACATGTGAGATTTGTGGAGAAAGTTTTACCCAGGTATCTAGTTTGAAGCGACATGTTTTAATTCATGAAGGAATGAAGCCACATAAATGTGAAGTTTGTGGGAAAAGTTTTACTCAAGTGTCTAGCTTGAAGCGACATCTCTTGATTCATGAAGAAATGAAACCATATAATTGTGAGGTTTGTGAGAAAAAATTTACCCAGGTATCGAGCTTGAGGCGTCATCTTTTGATTCATGAAGGAATGAAGCCATATAAATGTGAAGTTTGTGGGAAAAGCTTTACCCAGACATTTCATTTACAGATACATCTTTTGGTTCATGAGGGTAAGAAACCACATAAATGTGAAGTTTGTGGTAAAAGTTTTACCCAGGCTTCTACCCTGAAAGGACATCTTATGATTCATGAAAAAATTAAGCCATACATATGTGAAGTTTGTGGGAAGAGCTATCCATATGCCTCTCGTTTAAGGACACATTTATTAACACATCAGGGCCAGAAACCACAAAAATGTGAAGTTTGTGGGAAGTGCTTTACCCAGGCATCAACTTTAAAGGGACATCTCTTGATTCATGCCAAAAATAAGCTACATAAGTGTGAAATTTGTAGTAAGAGGTTTACACGGTCATCTACCCTAAAGGAACATATTTTGATTCATGTCGGAAAAAAACCACATAAGTGTAAAGTTTGTGGAAAGAGCTTTACAAGGGCATCTACCTTAAAGGAACATATTTTGATTCATGAAGGAAAGAGGCCACATAAGTGTAAAGTTTGTGGAAAGAGCTTTACACAGACATCTACTTTAAGGGAACATATTTTGATTCATTATTGAAGGAGTGATATAAACTGAAATTTGTCACAGGAGCTATACCCAGTCATCTCAAAAAATCAAATTTTTATTTATGAGGTCTAGAAGTGAAACGTTGTTGGAACTTTAGGGCCATCTATGTGAAAAACAAACCACAGTGCCATTTTCAGCCTTTCTATTTTTGATTTTAATGAAATTTTTATTAATGTTGACTGAAATATAAAATTACTGTATGTTCATTAAAGGCATATTTGCATTACACTAGTCAATTAGTCAATAGTTAAAACAATTTTAGCTGTTTCTTATGTATTTTGATCTGCTTTTTCCAAAAATGAAGTTGAAAATTTTCCAACCACCACCATTTTTTTGTAATTTTGGAAATAATTGATTCCTGTTTATTAGCATTTGTGGTACATAACATGCTGTTTAGAAGAAATATATTATATTTATATTTCATTCCATTGTATCAACAATTGACTTTTAATGTTTGGTGGTTGTTGGCTGTAACAACAATTACATTTCCTTACAAAACTGTGATTGTATTGTTATAGGTCCCAGATGAATAATGACTTTCTTTAAAGAAAGAAGGTAATCCTGTGCTCTCTTCCATTATCATTTGAATTGCGATATCTAATATGAATGAATAGAATACAAACAAATAAAAGAAACAGCAGTTAAAAATGGTTTTAAAAAAGAAGTAGTACACAAAAAGGGGCAGAAATTCAAGAGACAAAACATATCAAAGAAACCACAATGCTTTCAGCAAGAAAAGATAAGCTCATTTTTAAAAGTTTGCATATCATCCATGGGCTACAAAAAATTTCAGAATATTCTTAAAGATTTTAATATCAGGTTGGCATCGATTATTAGATTTAATGTTAAAACTTACTGATAATGTTAATGACAGTATTCCACAAGAGGAAAAAGTAGGTATTTACAAAATAAATTGTGCAGAATGTGAAAAAATCTACATTTGAAAAACAAAGAGATACATAGGCACACGGTTAAAGGAACATTTGAGGAACAAAAAGTACAAGCAAATAAAGAAATCAGCAGTAGCATATCAATTTTGGACACAAAATCATGACATAATAAATAAAGCAAAATTATTAAAATCAGTACAAGGATCTACAGAACTAGCAACCTAGGAAAAAATCTACATCTACAAATGCAAAGACAGTCTAATGAAGTTCAACATTGCTGGAGATGAAAACATAAACTACAAGTATATCACACCGCCACCAGAGCAGAATACACATTCCCACAGCTCAACGAATGATCCGACATTTTAACTTTAGCCTGGCTGAAGATGGGAACTAAATTTTTTCGAAACTGGTTCCATACATTTATGAAAAGTAAGTGAAGCTTTAAGAGTGTGTAGTTCAACTGAATCATGCAATGATATCAATTAACAGAGAACTTGTTAGTGAGATGATTGAACTACGAGTACAAGATCATAGGATGTAATATGTCTTTAAAAATACACCTTTAACACTTCCATCTAAATTTATTATCTGAAAACTTAAGGGCTGTGAGTGATGAACCTGTTGAGCATTTCCATCAGGACATCGTAGAAATTGAAAGGTGCTACCAGGATTAATGGTGTCCAAATATGTTGGCAGACTACTGTTGAACACTGAAGAGAGAAATTCCTCAAGAGAAGTATAGCTGAAAATCTACTTCACATCATTTTAGGTGGGAAAATTTAATTTCAGTTAAGATATTATAATAATGAAAAATATTTTTCATAAAATTACTCAAAAATTCTGGGTGATGGAAACTTCTGTAAAAGAATTGAACTCAGGACAAAAAGTAACTTAGAATCATCCATTGTTTCCCTTTTAAAGGAATAAGGGCTTCCATTTTGATGATCAGTGTTATTTCTCATGTTATTAATTTTAAAATATCAGCAAAACTACTAGAATTTCTAGAACAGCAACATGACTGTTTCTTGGACTTGCTTTTTAATTGTATCTTCGTTTGTTGTTTGGTTCATTAGCTGTCATTTCTTTTAGTGATTGAATTACCACAAAAGCTAATCTAAAAACCTCTTAACACCAAGTGGTTCAATGATTCTTTGTAATTGTATTCAAAGAAAAGGGCTATATGAGGCATAATTTTGGGATAAAATTCTAACCAGACAAGAAACTGTGGATCGCAGCAGCACAAATCCTGCTGCCTGTCGATTTGCATGGCTGTTGTTCAGTTCTCTTAAATATGTTCAAGCCATGCTATTGGAATGTGCTGAAAGCACCATTCAGCCAGGGGAGTTGAACTATTCTAATTTGAACAAACTGAATAAGACTTTATCTTTATTAGATCATCTTTTAAAAATGGACCTATTTTTTGTCTTTGAAAAATAATCTGCTCTGAGAGAAGAAGAATGTAGTAGTTTGTATAATTAAGTTCCTTGATGGACATAATTGCATAATTATTATTCGGGCACTGTTTCTTGACAAAACACTGCAAATCTGTTTTTCCCCCTGAAGCCCCGTCATAAGTTTGATAGATAAGTTTCTTAGGGATCTTGTACCATTTAATAATTGAATAGTAGCACTGGAATCTGTGTTAACTTCTGTTTCATATTCTTCTTGTTTGCTTTGTCCACTACTGGTACTATCACGATTTTTCCTTTTTTCTCAACATATAAAATTTAATCTTGCTTTTTTATTTTACATAATTAATAATATTAATGCCATTAATCATATTCACAATCTTTTTTGAATTGGCTTTAAATATTTTATAACAATGTATTTTTTCTTTTAAAGGATTGGAACTGAAAAGCTCTTAACCTACAATCATTTCTATTAAACTGTTGCACTATACCAGATTCAATAGTTATCTGAAAACTGATAAATTAAAAAATATGTTAGAAACTTAGATTTGCAAGTTATGCTCTAATTATTCTGTCAACTCTTGAGAGAACACTACATTAATATTCTTTTTTTCCAACAAATAGCTAACAATAAAGGAACAAATTACTCTGGTTACTACTTTTAAAAATTATATTATATTTACCAACACAAATGCCAATAATAGCAAGTCCTATAATGATTATCTGGGATTTTATAATTTGTAAACTTTTCTTTCTACTTCGTGTAAAATATTATAATATAAGATGATAAGATTGTGAACACATTTGATTTTTCATGTAATTACCCTTTAATTAAATTTCTTGTTTGAAGTTGACTGCCTCCATGGCCTAGTGAACAGAAGGTTCTGAGTTTAATTCCAAATTAGGTCAAGCTATATGGGTAAGGATTTTTTGGAGTTTTTTTTTTTTTTTATTTTGAGAGAATGAATGCCAGATAACTTTTAAGATGCCAAGGACTCTGAGCACGTTTGTGGCATCATTAATACAATTCATCCATAGGATTCACCATCACTTCTACTGGAATGTAGCAGCACTCTATGTGCATTTCAGCCTTAGAATACTGCCATACTTGGAAATCCCACTAATTCATTAAAAAAAAGACTTAAAAAAAATGTTTGAAATTTACAGGAAAAATGAGGGAACATAGGCTTCACAGCTAGTCACAGATATCACTAGAGGTATCTTTGCAGGGAAAACATTGTAAATAAATATTGGGACAGAGATTAAAAAGTGATCAACACAGAATAAATATTCATGACAACATATGATACCAACTGCCCCATTACAATATATAGGTGAATCCGAACTCTGCTGACAAACTAAGATTAAGACTAGTTGTTCAGGAATCTTTTTTGAGTGTTTCATATAAGGAATCCATAGTCTCCAGTGGCTCATTACTGGGTAATTTCATTGTTTTCATTTTTAATAACTCAACCATCTTGTATCAGCTTACTTGAAACATGATTGTTTTCAAATAAAATACAACATTTGACTGCTGTAGAGAATGTTCACATTATGGCCCACCATTAATTAATCAACTACTAATCACCTCCTGACAATTGCAATTATTTATTTTTAAGAATAGAAGACCAAACATTACAAAGATGACATGAAAAAACCCAAATTACATTGGGTGTCAGATTTGGTGATCCAGCTGGCCATGGAACAGTATCACCAAAACTAATCCATCTGTTCTTAATTATCTAGTGAGTCGATTTGATAATCTTATGTTCCACTTACTGTTGAATTATGCAAAACTAGTTTTGCAGACTTTTACCTTCATCCTCAGTAGCGAGTTGACTTTCGACTTCGTTGTTGGTTGGCTGGACTTGGTGTAGCTCTCGTGGACATTTTATGAACTTCTGGATTAATTTGTCTCCTGTTGGGATCTCAAAGTTCTTAACCTTATCCTCATATTTTTTTATATAAATTGTCCCATATTCCCAGCTCAATGGGTCGATCCATGAATTTCAATAATTTGACTCCCATTTCTATGTCATGTTTATCTCTCCAAAAGTGATGTGCAACCACTGATTTCTCTATCTGATTGTACCTTATGTTTCTCCAGTGTTCCTTCAGCCTGATTCCAATGCTGCTTTTTGTTTTTCCAATATATACTTTGTTACATTCTGAACAGTTGATTTTGTATATTCCTGGCTTCTTCTCCTCTGGTATTCTATCATTATCACCAGAATTGAGCAGATTTTTTAGGCTAAACTTGTTTACTGGGGACAAAATAATCCCAAACTCTTTGAGTATTTTTTTGGAATTTTTTGGTGGCCCAAGGATGATAAGTGAACTTCATGTGGATGGTAGATTCTTTTATTGCATCAATGTTGTAGCCAACAGTCGACTCACAACTGAGGATGCAGGCAAAACCTTGCAAAACTAGTTTTGCATAATTCAACAGTAAGTGGAGCATGAGATTATTAAATCGACTCACTAGATAATTAAGAACATAATAGTCACTTCACTGATTTGGTTCCGACACGAAGTTAAATGTTATATTTAATCCATCTGTACCCAAACTGCTCCTGCTCATCAAGGTATTCCCTAAAATTCACTGCACTGATGCGGCTCCATCATGTTGAAATGACATACTCTTGCACATTATCAGCTGCTTATCTTCCAGAAAATGTGGGAGGACATGTTGAAGGAACATTGTATAGACTACTACATTCAATCTGTCTAGTAGTACACAAGGCCCAATCACAGAATCGTTAATGATATCAGCCCATCATTCACTGAGAATGCCTGTTGGTAGGCTCAGTTCACACAGCATGTGGTTTTAGATACTCCCAAATATGGCTATTGTGACTGTGAACTTACCTTCTCTAGTAATGTACTGCAGGAAACAAAATCTGAGGTCGAGCTGAGCAGAAAATCAAGCCTGGTAGCAGATCGCACTGAAAACATGCACTGTTATGCTCTACTATAGCAGTTATGTTTTGGAAACAATCAAATTCCGAGTAAACAGTACAAAGGCAGTTGAGTTGAACAAAACAAAAGCAATGAATACCTGGTAATGAGCCACCAGATACCAATATCAATATCCTCAGAAAACATCCCTGAACAACTTGTGAAAGTTTGTTGGTGGAGTTTGGATTCACTCTGTATGAAACTATCTGGATACAATGGCCTCCAAGGACTATTGTATCTCTCTAAGTATTAAGAGTGACAGCACTTAGTACACCAAATATCTATTGGCTGATGACTGATAGCTACTGTAGACTATATACAGATGGAGCACTTAAAAATGAAGAAGCAGGCTTTGGAATGTACTGTAAAGAATTCTCTCAAACGTACATCTTTGGTATAGTATACTAACAATTTATATGGTTAAATAATGGCCAATTAGAGTAGCTTTAGAAAAGTCTACTATATAGACTTCAAATAACTAAAAAAAATTATCTTAGATGACTCTACAGCACTACAAAGTATAATAAATTAAAGTTATGCACAAATGCACAATATAAATGAAATGAGTAAATAATATCATGCAATCCAGATCTGAAATGCAGAAATAGTCATACAATGAATCCTGAGCCATGTTGGATTAAAGAGGAATGAAATTGACGATACTTCAGCAAATAAAGCAGGCACCTTGAATTAAAACCACATTTTCATCTAGAACTTCCATCTGAATTTAAGCTCATAAAAAGATTAATAGCTGAGTAAAAACAACAAAATATGCAACAAAAACATAAAGGGAAACCATATGAGGATCTAAAACATTTTTTATTGAAATCAAGAAAAATTGGAGTTGCCCAAATCTGCTTAACCATCAGGTTTATGATTGCCTGTCAAAACATTCTCTTCAGGATGAAATTAATCAAGGACAGCTACTGCCCATTGTATAAGGATGTTAATACTATTCTAAACAAAGAACATGATGCAGCCAACTTGATAGCAACAAACCACTAGCAATCAACCAAATGTTGCCAATATTTTTAGACCAGCACACATGTTGTACATCATTAAGATACACATGCAGTTTTACTTCATACATGCCTTCAGTGTTCCTTATAAATGCTTACATTTCTCATTAGAGCAATTTGATTTCTTTAGTTGATAATAAAACCTTTTGTTCACTGCATAGGCTCCAAATTTAGGCCCATATGACTTCTTTTTATGGAAATTTTGAAATGAGGAAATCTATACACACACTAACTGAAGCTCATAGGAAAGAATTCATTCATGTTTTATTGTGCCAACATAGTGTCACAGAGTTATCAGAAACATCCAACTCACCTTGAAGACCTTAATAATCAAGTGGAGGTCATGTAGAACATTTAATATAATAAAATTTCCCAAGGACCAATGAATCCGATGTTTGTGTGTTACACTTTATAATTTAGTAAAGACTATTTTTATTTATGAGGGCAAGAAGTATCATCAACTCTGTCATTTATCCTTCATTTGAGACAGTCAGTTAGCACATTTATGTGAGATGATGGATGTTCATGTTCATGCTTTAATAGACAATTGCCCTCTTTTTGGTAATGTTATTGGTTTTAATAGTGGTGTTAGGGACAGTAATCTAGATTTTTATAACGAGCAACAAATATTGCAAACAGAAATTTGTGTGGTTTCCAATATCTTAGTTGGCATAATAGTGCCATGGTTATAATAACTGGCGTTTCTATTGCTCAACTCCTTATTTTCTCATGTAACTTTCAAAATAAAAAAAAAAATGATTTAAGTGAAATGATATTGGTATATGGTTTTTCAAAGACACGAGTGGTGACACAACTATCTACCCTGTTTTGTGAATTCATACAAATGTAAATTGCTGTTCTTTCTTGACAATAGTGGAGTATTTAAGCTTGTGCTGTTACAGGGTCATTAAGAAAATACTATTTCTTTTTGTTTGGAATACAAAAATTATTAACCTTTACCCCATTCCAATGTATGGAAAAGCTAAGTTACTGTCATTTTTAGAAACAGTTTTTGCGTACTTTATTTTTTTTAAGATCAGTTTCTTATAATTTCTTCATTGGTTTTTATGCATTTATGCTTGAACATTATTGGAACTGTAAACAAACATGCATACTGAAACATCAGAAGTTCCACCCCAAACATGTATTTGAGTGATAAAGTAACTTTGTTCATAACCTATAGATATATTTAGAAAATTGTACATTCCAGTCAAAATACAGCTACAAGAGGTTGTAAAAGTCTAGGATTGCCATTGTCACCAAGCAGGTAAACTAATATAATAGCTCTACAAATTCATGTTGAAGAGTATGTTTTTATCTACTAGCATATTTGTAACTTCCAGTGTGTTCAGAATCCTAAAGTTGAAGCCATCTAAAGCTGCTTATTTGAAACAATTATCTTAGAATTCTGCAAAGTTCTTTTTTTTTTCTCCCTGGAGATTGCCAAATGTTACTTGTTCATTTTATGTTTGCATATTCTGGTTGGAGTGCTACAAACTAGCTTGGTTGTGTAGGCATGTCAGCAGAAGGCACAAACCCCTAATCAACAATGGTCCTGGAACTTAAGGTATACTCTCTTCTAATGAAAAATGGAACACATCATTGAAAAAATCCAAAATTTAAACATTAAAAAGTTTAAGATTATTGTATGATTGAGTCAAATTATACACTCTTATTGACTTCACTTGTTTTGCAGACCATCGTCCATATCCTCAGTTAACTGTCAACTGCAGGATAAATCATGGTGTTTCTTTGGAGGATGCACATTCTGCTCTGGTGAAGGTGTGATGAAGCTTAAAGTTTGTTTTCATCCCTGAAGTTCATAAGTCCATTAACCTGTCTCTGTATTTATAATTGTAAATTTTCTTCCACTTTACTAGCTCTGTGGGTCCCTGTGCTGACTTTAATAATTTTGCTTTTTACACTATGTCGTGTTCCCTGTCCAGAAATGAGATGCCACTGCTGATTTCTCCATCTATTTGTATGTTATATTCCAGAAGTGTTTCTTTGCCTATGTTTCTCATTTTTTTTCCAATATAGATTTTTTACGTACTGCATATTTTATTTCATTAATACCTGCTTTTTTTTCTTTGGTTGAATACTTTCATTAATATTGCCATGCAGAATGTTTTTAATACTAAATCCGTTTATTGGTACCAATCTAATACTGAAATCTTTTAGAATATTTTGAAATTTGAACATAGCCCATGGATGATATGTGAATTTTTTTAAAATTATCTCATCTTTTCATGCTGAAAGTATTGTGGTTTCTTTAATAAGTTTTTGCCATTTGTACTTCTGTACATTTTTGTGAACCAGTTCTTTGCTAAATCCATTGTTAATTTCCATCCTTTCTATATGCTTGTACTCTTTGGAGTAGTGTTGTTCATGGAAAGGTTAATAAGTCTTTAAACTGTTAAGTAAAGTAACTGTTTAACTTTAAAGTGAGTTAAACTGTTGATTACTGCATGTTTATGTGTTTTTTTTAATTTTATTGTTTGCATGCATGTTCTTTCTGTGGATTCCAAATTCCAGGCCATCTTCATTTTTATAATTTTAATGTCCTAGAGTGGTAGCATGTTATCTGTTTCATATGTGAATGATATTTTCCTATCTTGTAAATATATTTAGAAGTTTTATGACATCATTAATGTGTTTGTTTAGTTAACTGTGGCAAATATAATGTCAACATATCTGTACCAGATTTTAAATACTTTTTGGTAAAGCGGTGTTGATGTATTTCAAATTTGCTTATGAAGAAGTTGAAATAGAGATAAGGGGGGCTGCCCATAATAAGTCCCGATTCTTGTTTATAAAACTGCACTTGAATGAAAAATAGGATTGGTACATCTTCGGCTTTCACAGCCAGTGTTATAATTAAAACATTTTTCTAGGCTGTTTTGCTATGCTGCATGGTACAATCAACTAATAGTCAGTCTCCTAGACCATACAGACTCCCAAAGTTACATAAACCACATATTCCCTTAAGACCTATCGACAACCATTGGTTTATCAACATACAAATTAGTTCAGCACTTGGCATTGTTGTTATGCCCAGTATTGGTACAATCAGATGATCACATCAGGAATTCTAAACGTTTTGTAAAAATCATGAATAAAATCAACATCAAGCCTAACAATGTACTTGTGAGTTTTGATGTTGAATTTCTGTTCAGTAGTGTACCTATCAAGACTCTTTGGAACTTCTACCATTCCACTTTAAAACAGAAGGAATTACTGTTTTCAGACACATCTTAACCTCCAGCTATTTTCATGGAGAACCAATTTCTATGAACAGAAAGAAGGAATAGCAATGAGAAGCCTACTAAGCCCTATGGTAGTGAATGTTTTAAGGCATCACTTAAAGAAGAGGGCTCTAGACACTACTGAACATAAACCTTCACTCTGTGATATGTGGAGGATTCCTTTGTTTTATGGTCACATGGACATCACAAACTAGTTCTTTTTAGAACACTTAAATAATCTCCAAGAAAATATTAATTTCATTATGGAAAGAGAAAATAATGGTACACATCCTTTCCTTAGTCTTTTCCAATTAGGAGGAAATCATCAATTTTATAGATAACACATATGTGTAAAGATATCTCAACGCCAGATCGAATCAGCATCCTGCACAGGAAAAAAAAAAAAAAAACTGTAATCAAGACTTAAAAGGTCAAGGAATATAGCAACAAAGATTTTGACAGAGCCCTCCGTTCTGGATAAGATCATCTAACACCGGAAAATAAAAATACCCAAGGCATTTGTAACATAGAAGACATGGTTAAGGAGAAAAGATATACAATTTATTTTGATACTAACTGTTAAATTGGGGCAAATGCTTGGTAATGCAATAAACCTTAGGCATCCTTTTGACAACGGGAATGTATAAAATATCATGCGAGTGTGACAAAGTGTCACACTCCGATAGGACCGGAAGATCAATTAAAATCGATTGAAGGAACATCAGAAATACCTTTCCCTTAATCTTCCTGAACAACATGTATAATGCCATAAGCATAGCCTAAATTATTGCCATAGCATACACTTTAATATACAATAGAGGTGGTTACAAAGGCAAGGCTTTTTCGATGTAGCCAGGGGGAAGGCATTGGAAATACACATCCCAACAACTTTAACAGACGGTGGATATCACCTAAGTAGAACATGGAAACCGGTTCTTAAAAACAAACAACTTCCCTCTCCCTTCCTCAGACACACACTATTGATCGACCTTCTAAAACCAGACAGAGACGGATCAATGCTGTCGTCTATTTAGCAGTCTGGTGCCGTTCATCGTCCATTGATGATACCAACCGCAGAAGTTGGTATAAGCTATGGTAGCACATTAAACCATGAACCACAGCTAAACAGCCTTGAAGATATTAACTGTTTTAAAAATAGGATTGGTTTGAGAAAGTTTCAGTGAGTTTTATGTATTCCTTTTTGTGTGAATCGTTAATTTTGCTCGTTTTCAGCCAATCACGAAATAGTTAGAAGTTTATCTTTAGGTATACTTGGAAACAAAGGTTCTACGTCGAAAGATACTAACGTGTCAGAAGGTTGTAATTTTATACCCGTAATTTTTTTCTATTAATTAAAATGAATTGTTTAAGCTCCTGCTTTAAAATTTTGATACTGTTCTGGATCAGTTAGCTAGCCATTTTGCTAAATAATGTGATGAGGTGTTGGTATTGTTTATGATGGATTATATACCATTACTTGTGAATGTTTGGTAGACCGTATATTTCCGTTATTGCTGGTTATTCTGTTTTACTTGGCTTTGTGCTACTTTTGGAATAACTGTGCATGTTTTCAAAACCTCATTTATTGAATTAATACATATATTTAATGAGTGTGACTGTACATGTACAAATTCTTTGCTTTTAAGCAACTCTTGCTTCGTAGTATATATATAAGATAGTACATAAGCGTGTAGATAAGATGTTACGAGTGAATATACAGAGGTAGTGAACAAATAAATAGTAAATAAATCTTTTCAGTTGTAGAATATCACTATAGTGCAAGAAGGGCGTAAGTAACTGATGACCGTATTCTGAAGCAGTTCCATATAGAAAAACAATGCCATATTTTATATAACTTTCTTAAGTGGATACATCACCCCTGTCTCTGTCATTTTTTCCATTAGCGGAGTATAATATTTCGGTTTTTTATGTGTACTATTCACATTTTTTCCAGCATACTCATCAATGCATTCTATGCTTTCACACATTAGTTTTTCCGGTCAGGACCGATGGATTTTTTCGGGTGTAAAAATCCTAAGTATGGCTTCCTTCGGAAGGGAAATAAGCCGTGGGTCCCGTGTCGTACATTTGCGGCATGAAAAAGAACCTCAAGCCTGAAAGAGAGGCCTCTGAGCAAAATTTGTCGGCCGTTTCACGCCCTGGTTTGAATGGGACGCTGATGACCTGAGACGTTAAAGAGCGTCCATAAATAAATCAATAAAAAAAATCACACATTAGTTCACGAGCACTTACACTTTAAATGTAAATCATGAATTTTGCAATAGTGGTAAGAGAACACTTTTGGTCGTGAATGCTCATGATAATTTTGATAATGTCGTTACCGCTCCCGAAACAATTTTTTCTTCCATCGGAGCTTTAGTGGATGTGGGTGAGAAATTAAGCTCTTTGCTGAATATCCAGCGCTTAGGTTCGTTAAATGATAAATTCACGACCAGAAGTAATTCGTCCAACGTCTGCATTTGATATAGACGTTTAAATTTATTATTTTGTCTCTTCGACATAAACGTGTGTGTGCGTGTTGTCTTGTAGAATTTATGTCAAGTGATATAAAATATCCCATTCAGCATGTGTTTAGAGCGGAAGTAAGCTGTAAGTGTTTTCTATATAGGGTTTGTTCCAAGGAGTAAGTTGACATTTGATATTAAACCTCTCGCGTAGTCAAAGTTAAGATGTTTGGTGGAGAATTCTGTTTGCGGATGAATTTTTTACGTGAAAATATATTTTTAAAATAGTTGGCATTATGTCCTTGCCCCTGCAGTGTCGTAAAAATGCCAAATGATAAAACGTGAACTTTTTCTTCCTTAACTTAATATAACTTAGGTTAGTTTATAAATCCTCTCTCAGTAGAGGTGCATTATGTGAAAACGTAAGCATTTTAACTATGGTAACGATCCGCGGAAACTTACGTTTTAAGAGAGCACGTAAGTTCTTCGGTATGTATCAATGTGGCGAAACATTGCCGTCTGTGTATGACAGGTTAACCTTCTGTGTTTTCCTCGTTTGGCGAAGTATTTTACTCAATCAGTTTTATATATATATATATATTACTGCCGCCTACAATTTGCCTATAAGAGATGAATCATTTCAGTACGCATGTCTTTACAATTTTTATAAAGTTTGTTCAAGAACGGCATAGGTACAGGACCATGATTCTTTAGCATTATGGGGAAAGCCTCCCATTTATTCATACAAAAAGCATCCACAAGTTTGGACACGTCCCCATCATTTTATAAAGATATGCATGAAGTCCTGGTTCTCCGAACATTCGTATCAAGAAAAAGAACAGTCTTATATTAAGTGATTTCCTGGAAAGTATACAGGGTGTTCTATTCCGGAGGAAATTAAACAAAGAACTATATACCTGCTTCGTGACAACACAAGAAGAACAAGAGAATGATTTTGCGAAAAGAAGATTTTTGTCTCCGTTAGGAATGTTCAGAGATGTTACATTACCATCGTATCGAGATGACTTGGAGAAAGGCTCTTGTTCACAACTGAAATTTTAGATTGTATCAATGATATCTCTTCGACATATTCTGCTGTGGCCTGTAGGTGTAAGACATGATCTGCTTACTCTTCGTGAATGATGTAGCGCCTTACAAAGTTAAAAAATGCCAACGCGATCAAACTCTTTTATTAGAGAAAGATAACGCTGGTTCCCTGAATGATTTACAACTTACTGTCGAAGTTTAGCGGTTATCGCTAATCTCTTGTTTCTTAATCTGATAGGCAACATACGGCTCTCTTTTCTGGCTCTGCAGTAGCCAATTACATTCATACCTTTTGCTGATGACCTTTCCCAATAAAGTCCTCGTGTAGTGGAAAGGAATGGTTTATTGCATTTGTAATTTGAACTTGTTTCTTACGTAATTGTGTCATTGTTTATCAGGTATAAGATTTACCGTGGCAATCTATCACGTTAAATATTTGTTGTCAATGTGCAAGGGAACGATAAATAAGAAAAAAATGTATGATAATGAATTGTAAGTGAATAACGAGCAAATGCATGATATTGAAGCCAATCGTTATTGCTATACTGCGGTTTCTGCTCGGTTCTAATAGCAGTCTAAAAACCTATCAAAAACTCTAAACAAGGAGTGTCAAAAATGATCTTAAAGTGTCTACGCTGCGCAGTGTAAACTGGGAATAGAGCGCACAAGTGGGATGGCTAAAATGTTAAAACTGAGAACGGCAACCTATAGAATGTCTTCAGAAAAAGGTAGAAACAAAATCATAACTGCTGGGGAAATTTGATGAATTCAACTATGAAGTGGTTTGATGAGAAATTTACATGTTTTACAGGCAAGGAAAATCTTCAGCACTCCAAAAACTCCTACTGCTGTTGCAAAATTTATGATTTCCATGTATAAGAAATTCCCAATGTCGCCTTATGCGAAAACTTGGATTTCGATTTCATGCCAATATGAAAGGGATATCAATAAATCATATTGAATAGTGCTTTAGAGGTATAAATACACATAGAGGATCAATCAACTGGGATCTGCGAGATATTGAGTGCGTGTAAATGATAAGCACGATGTTAGTAGGTAAGCCTTATTCCGTACTGAATCCCCTCCCCCAATTGGTGGAAAATGTGTAATTATGTTAGAAAATTAGGTTATCATTTGAGACAACTTATGAAAATACCCCACAATCATCGAAAAAAGATATCTTTGCCTTCATGTGAAAATGCATTATTCCCATATCCATCTCCAAATAATTTTTTCCCCCCAAACAGATAAAAGAAGTAAATATAAACAAGCAATGTGCAATAAATTAGTGGACATCAGAACATTTATATGGCTAGCTCCTTACCACTGTTTTTGACTATCGAATTATTTCGGACTAGACCTAGACTGAATTTTAAGGTAACGCAATGTACCACCCATGTAAAGTGCAAGTGCCTGTGAAGTATTGTATTAAAATGAAAAACGCATTGATGAATAATACGGAGGAAATGTGAATAGTACACAAAAAAGAACGTAAATATGTAAAAAGTGGGCATTATTTTCCTATGTGGAATTGCTATCAGTTACTTACGTCCTTCTTGCACCAAAGTGAAATCTTACAACTGCAGATATTTATTTACTTTACTATATGTCTTGTCTCTTCGCTACTTTTTTGTAACATCACATCTACATCCCTTATCTACTATCTTATATGACTGTAATAATTCTAAAGTATTGGAAATGAGTAAAATATGTTGCATTTGAGGAAAAAGTGTAACCCTAATCAACTTAACACATAAGAATTATAGTGTTAAACTCGTGCGAAATTAATATCGTATATGAATGTAAAGTGCACCAAATAATCTATGGGCGTGCTCGCTTTGTCGAAAATCAGTAAGCGAAACGTATAATGTTGGCATTACTACTGAGAAGATATACGAAACGAGTGAGTGCAACAGCAACCTAAGTACGTGATGACCGACTTTTTTTTTTTTTTTTATGTTTTTAGGTTATATCATTCCAAGAGCTACTTTTTATTTTTCATTTATATATACTACTTGACTGAAAATTAGCAAACTGCATTTCTCTCCCTAAGGTTGGTTATTTCTAGCTATTATATTCAGCTCAAATTTATTTCCTTTCCCTTTAAGTTGGTCATGCGATATTTGTTGTTGTTATGTTGTTTATTTGTGAACCAATTGACGTATTCGAACACTAGTGCTTACTGCATACAAATATTTGTTACGAAATGACTACATGTTCACATAAACATATATACGTTAGTATTTGCAACAATTTTAACTGCCTACTTCATTTAAGGAAAATACAGGTGAGAAGTCGAGATATTTATTATGAGAAATATATTCATTGTGTTCTATTTTATTCATCCTGTAGAATCAATTGCAATTGAATATGTGAAGATGTAACCACTATTTGCTGTTTTGTATTTAGTTTTATAAAATTTGCAATATAATTGTTTATTTCACCGAAACTTCTTTGGAGGTGCACACATTTATAAAGTTGCAAAAACTTATAAAGTGAGTTTACATATTACAGCAGTTTAACTACAGGAGAATGAATTTCATGTTTATAACCTCTATTGTTTGATTCTCATTGAGAGTTATTTGAAGGGAATTTACCATTATTGTTGCTTAAAATGCATTAAATTTTTTCATACAACGTTTGCAATGTTGCAGCAATTCTTATAATTGTATACTTGATTTGTTTGCATTGATTCCAGTACAACCATGTATTTCTACATCAAAATTTTTTGAAAGACACAATAGTAGTTAAGAATTATATTATTTTCAGCAATATTCATGGTGCTGTTTGTTTGATTTGTATTGATAATGGTCCTGTATTTTATCTTTGCTTTCTTTTGCAGTGTTAGAGGGTTCATAAGTAAATGAAGTGCCTTTGAGAAAATGGATATCATACTAGAGATCAAAGAAGAACCAAAGGATTCTGATATCAGTTCACTTGAGCTGAAAAAACCTGAAACTCTTCAGGAAAATTCCTTTTTTACTGTTCATGACCCTGAGTTAAAGGTAAGCAACACAAAGAATGGTTTAAAAGCACAGTGACATTCATATAACATTATCTTAATTTACTCTCATTGTTAAGATAATCTATATAAGTGTTTTACACATATGTATATGACAGCAAATCTCTTATATATCATTGTGTTTCATATATTTAGGCAACTATATATATGGTAATGTTTCTACTTAAATTATTGGTGAACAAGATTAGGTACATTGTACTTACGAAGCTGTTTACAATGGAGTGGCAATATATCATAAACTTAGGTATTCATTTTTTTTACACTAAATTCCACTTACATAAAAATAATATGCGTTTCGGGAGAATCTCTCCCATCTTCAGTAGCTCATTGAACTGGCGTTGTTCGAAACGAGGAATAGACACCCAGGCTCAATTTGTTTACTGTTGGTGCTGAATGCTTCACCACATGTTTGCCTTTTCTTAGTTCCATGGCATTTACAAAAGTGCCAAAGCACTCGTTGCTAGCCTGGAATTGGATGCCCATATGTTGTGCCAATTTTTCAGCAGACAGCTTAAATTCAACACCACTAGCCAGCTATTGAATAAATTTCTTATAAACAGCTTCATCCAAATTTGAATATTTTGCCAACTTTGCCTGGTTTTTTTTTTTTTTTTTTTTTTTAAACACCAAAATCACTTTGGGAGCTCCCATATCCAGCACTATATTTTAGGGAAAATTGAGGCAAGTGGTCTTTATTTTTGCAAATGTTCAAAACCATTTGCTTTTTATACTGTGGATTTCACATACATGAGCAACAGATACACCACTTTCCAACTTATTTATTAATCTAGCTTCTGTGTAACTATTAAGTTCACTCATTTCTTTTAAACTTCAAAAATGTTCAGTTACTGATAATATGCTGGCAATTTACCAACATCAAATGCTTAGCAAAGCAATTCTAGCATACTGATGCTAATCACTCTAATATGAGTGAACAGAATATCACAAAATGCATTATTTCCACTTCTGGTTACCTGTTCTATTTGTATTGTATTTAATTTTTTTATAATTTACTATTTCCTCTTCCTTATACATTTGCAGATTATGTCTGTTAAATTCAAAGTCTGTTGAATAGGGGTCCATTAAATGGAGATTTCACTGTATTGAAAAAGAAATATCCTTGCAAAAGTAAATATTGTAGAACAAGAAATCAGTTTCATGTTTAAGTTAATGACAATGTTTGATGCAAAAATTTGCAATGTCTTGATGAAAACATCGTTACACATCAGTTACATCTGTGGCGCTACATGTAGAAACATGAATAATATCCAGCCATTAAATACAGCGAGTGCCAAAAATGTATACACACTTCAAGCAAAGAAAAACCTGTTAATATAACAAAACTGAATTCACACAAACAGAAAATGATGAGCACTAATCATCTTAGACTTTTACAGTTACAAAAGTTGCTCAAAATGCCAATCATCAGTGGTGATACACTTCTGCATATGTTGAACTGCTTATTTAACAACATTTGTGAAAATGTTCTTTCAGCACATGCCATTTCAATTTCTTCCCAAAGTGCTGCCAGTGTAGCTGAGGTTTCCTACAGTATACAACATCCTTAAGAGTTCCCCATAGGTAGAAGTCCAACTGCAGTTCTGTTTTGTACACACGTCTCCATTACCTTTGAACTTGAACAACATTCATTTTTCCAATAGCACTTCAAAACACTTTCTGCTGTTCAAACAATAATCTTGGTTCCATTATATTATAGCAATGCTAGCATAATGTAATGTGAGAACATCATATAATAATCTTGGCTTCATTTGTTTATTGTTGATTTACCTGTCATATAGCAATGCTATCATAATGTATGTGAGTCACATCTGTTTACAGAACATCATACTACACATTACTGTTGTTTTTCCGTTTAACTTTGAAATATATTAAATAGATATCTACTGTGAAAGTGAGTATTTTTTGGCACGTATATGCAAGATAATGAGAAAGGTTTATTTGTACTTAGTACTCTGCAAGAAAACAAAAGTTAAATAAAGACTTTTGAACAAAAATTAACCTGTTATTGGAGGAGGTATTAAAGGCAAGATGTAAGGATATTAGGAAATATAGAATGTGCTGTGCAAGAAAACATTCAGGATATTCTAAATCTCTGAAATCTGATCCGTAATACACCAATATCATAGAAAAGGATGAGGTCTTTGTTGCTAGAAGTTCATGTATTAATGTAACTGAATCACCTTACATCATAGGATGATGGTAATGCTTATGATGAATTTTCAGGTAATCTATCAGAAAGTATTCATATTATTTAATGTCTACAGGTTTCAATACTTTTATTAGTTTTTGCCTAGAGGTTTTATGATCTAGTATTTTTTTCAATTTAAATATTATTTAAATTTTACATGAATCTAACATAGTATTGCCTATAAAATGGCTATAGTATCCATAAATAATTTTGTCCTGTCAGAACCACAATCTGGCCCATTGTTCACAGCGACCCACCCTCCTTTTTAACAATTTAGAATTTGATAAAGCTTTGGGTGTAAGTTTGCATTTCTTTTACAGCTTCAGAGGATAAGTGAGAGCAAAATAGAGATTAAAGAAGAAATGGTCTGTGATACACATTCAGTTTACTTGAAAGCAGAAGCTGAGGAAGACAATGCTTATGATGCTAATTATGACCACGAGGTAAAGGTAAGGAGCATAATGGGTATAGTTTTAGATGGTAGAAATTCTCAAAGTGAAACTTAACAATAATTAAAGAATTTTGATAAGGGATTACTCAGATTTCACTCATTTTAAGATCAAAATTTACTAAAATTTCTGTCCTTTTTGTATAAAGAAATGCTCTTATACAATTAATTCCACAGGTTTCTAAACAGTCTTTTGTGGATTAATGTAAACAAGCAGGTAATTTAGTTTTATAAGTAAATATTGCTAATAGCTGTTTCCCTATAATTCAGCATTCTATTATTCATACCCATTTTTGAAATAGTGAATTGTAGTTATTGGTTGTACTAGAAGTTAAGCAATTTGCTTGTTTATAGCTGTTTTAACATTTTATTTAACAAGTATATTTTTGGACATAGTGGCTATCACACCTAAGAAGCGAAGTAAGATCATAACCCTCTTGAATTTAATAATATGACTCTGAGACAAATAGTAGCTAAATGTAATGTAAGTTTGGGTGCTATTAATAATAAAATTAGAAGAAAAAATTAGAGTTTGGGTCAATTTCACCTGAAAGGAAAGGACGATGTCCAAGAAAATAATGCCTATCTACTCAGAACCAGCAAAATTAATCCTAAATAACACTTTTCATTTACAAAAAAGATTTTAAGACTGCAGGGGTGAAAAGCAATGTTTAAACAGTGTGTAAGTATCCACTAGAAGCTGGAAGGAAAGCTAGAAAATCCATTAGAAAACAGCTATTGACATGTCTTATAAACAAAAATAGATTGCCATTGACTAGAAAATATCAGAACTGGACACAAGAAAATGAGAAGGGTCCCATTGTCTGTGAAAGGTAGGTTGTATGTCTAGCCTGTAAGCAGAAGTGATGGAGGGGAAATCTTGCCGAAGCACATCAAACAGACAGTAAAGTTTCCACAAAAGTTTTTTTGGGTTATTTTGCATTCACAGGTACTGAATGTTTGATTCCTGTTAATAGGATGATGAAAAGCGATAAATTCACCCCAATTTTAGAACAAAGAGCCACCTCAGATCTGAAGAGATTGGCAGAGGAACTGAACATTAAAAAGGCGACTTTCCAGTAAGACCTGCTCCATTACTTCATGACAGATGATTTTCAGTGTTTAGACTGACCAGGAAATTCACTGGATCTCAACCCTGTAGAGAATCTTTGCACAATTGTCTAGAAATATGTGCAAAAAATAGACCTCACCACCAAAGAAAAGATGATTTGTGCAGTGATAAAAGTGTATGACCCAGAAATAAGTGAAATATGTAAGAGACTCATTGACTCAGTGCAAAACGAGTAAAAGTGGTAATTGAGGCCAAAGGTAGGCATATTAAGCACTGAAAACACTTTTAAGTAAAAAGTAATGTTAAAATTTTGGAAATAATTAAAAAATAGATTAATATTAATTGATATCATTGCATGATTCAGTTGAACTACATACTCTTAAAGCTTCACTTACTTTTCATAAATGTATGAAACTGGTTTCCAGAACATTTAGTTCCCATCTCCAGCCAGGCTAAAGTTCAACTGTCGGATCATTTGTTAGGCTGTGGGAATGTGTGGTGGCTGTGTGATAAACTTGTAGTTTATGCTTTCATCTCTGGCAAAGTCAAAGTTCATTAGACTGTCTTTGTATTTATAGATGTAGTTTTTCTCCCAGGTTGCTAGTTACATAGGTCCTTGTACCAATTTTTATAATTTTAATTAATAAATAGATTAATATGTTCGTTCACATTAATTTGCCTAGGGATATAACTTTAAGAAGTTCCGGCTTATTTTCGAATTCAGTATTTTTGCACAAAAAATAGTGTTGTATTGCTGATTTCTCAGTGTGTATTGTATTTGACACTTCTCATGTGTTGCTTGAAATGTAAATTCTTTTACATTTTACCTTCTTTTCCAGCAGACCACAGCTTCTCAGCCTGGAAATTTATTGCAGTCATCTGTATGATTATAATTTTGAATATGTCAAATCCCAGTGTGATGTGCTTTTTAATTATTTAGATATTCAGGAAGGGTTTCAGTTTTCATTGTGAATTTTACTATTTTGACTTTAGGTTGTATGATTTTTTAATTTTTTCCATTTTCAATTAACTATGGCAAAAAAGTAATCTACACAATAGTGTCAGCATTTGTATATGTATGGAAAAGCTTCAGCAATGTGCATTCAAGTAAGTTGATAAAAATTAGTGAATTTTCAGTGATCCTTCATGAAAATTATTAGCACAATGTGTTTAAAAATATAATTACAGTTAGAAATATGGGGATCTAATATATATGTATGTATGTATACAATAATGAAACATATCATTATGTTGCCTGCATACCTGTAATTTTCATGGGTAAAGTTTCTCCTAAATTTGACCCCTTATGAATTACATACTTTTTTTTTACTGCCTTCATCATTATCCCACTCTTGCCTGTAGTTTTATTGCAGTGAATACAGAAAAGAATACAATCCACGCAATCTTACATCCCAATATTGATCAAAATCGTAATTTTTTTTATAATGGTGTTTAATGCCTGTTTTTACTACTGAGGCATCACAAGCAGTGGACACTGATTATACATGATGATGATATATTGGGAAAGGATTTTTTTTAAGGGAAAAAAGCGTTCCAGGTCTAATTTTAGTATACCACCCACCTCAACATTTGCCATTTATGAGGGCTGAGGAAAACCTGGAAAAAACCTCAATTAGGGAGTTCGATCCCTCAGGGGCCCATGGGTATGGGGTATAGCGACCCCGAGGCACCCGAGCTGCTCCAGCATGTCCATGCTCGGCATGTTTGAGTCTTTATTTTGCCTGTACTTTATTTTTTATTTATCTTACTTCCCTGTTCTTTGTTTGATGGGTGCCCCCTGTGTTTGACACGGTATAAAGTGACCGGGTAATAGTGTAACTCCCAGCACTGGGTTATCATGTAGGACAGGAGCATATCCCCTGGTAAAGGCCAGGTCCTGGAAGGGGCCATTGCATGAGCTGTGAACTTCCTGTAGGCAATTGGGTACCTCTGTCTGGACCCGGGAGGCTTGACCCTGAGGTGACTTTGTCTAGTCCAGGACAGGTCACCTGAGCTGGGGTGGCGCCCAGGAAGCAGCCTCCCATTAGAGACAGTTGCAATGGTGGAGGATAAATACCTATGGTTAACAATTACCCTCATATTCAAACAAAATGCAAAAGAGTGGATGTAAGAGAAGTAACAGAGAAGTTTTACCCTCGTTACTTAGTTATTAGTCGAACTGAGGACGGTCAATCATTTAGTTAAGTGAACCCTTTTATTATTAAGAAGGGAATAGATGGCATTTCTGGACCTGTAAAGTCTTGTACACGACCTCGTAATGGTTCTCGTTTGGTGGAGTCACAAGCACTGTCACAAACTAACTCATTGCTCAAGGCGACGATACTCCAGGATACCAGATCTGTGTTGAACAACATCGAACTCTCAACTCGTCGCGAGGAGTTAACGAAGGAGTCCTATCAGTCTACCGTGTAAAGGCGAGGAAGGAAGGTGAAGTGCAGCCCACCCGCACTCTCTTCCTCACATTTAACCGAGTCGAATTACCGCACAGAATTAAAGCTGGATATGAGGTTATAGAGGTGCGCCCATGCGATGTTTTCAATGCCAACGCTTCGGTCACACTTGCATGTCGTGTAAGAGTGCTCACTCCAGCTGTGCCACCTGCGGTACTGAAAACCATGAGGGAGCCTGTCCATCTGCTCCTGTCTGCGTGACTGCCGCGGTGACCTTCCAGCTTCGTCCGGCAATTGTCCTCGCTATCAAGAAGAGCGCTGTATACAGGTGATCCGGGCGAAGGAAAAGCTTTCCTTTAGTGAGGCCCTAAATCGATACCAATCTCGTCTACCTGTGATACCTAAGACCGGTACGTACAGCGCTGTAGCTTCTTCTCCTATCCAGAAGCGTGATAGCAGCACGCAGACCTGGGACTTGGTGTTTACACAGGTCCCTAGTGCGCCAGGTTCTGTCAAGCGATCCACTGCGAAGCCGAAACCTACTGTTTTAGATGCTCCAGCTATCAAATTTAAGGATGTTTACACCCGCACTTTTCTGAAATCGTCCACTCCGATTGATAAGAAGCAGAAATCGAGCCCTTCTCCTCCTCCTCGGAGGTCAACTCCCATGATGGGTCTGAGAGCAAGCCCGCTAGGCGGTCGCCGTCACCGCCTCTCACCACATCTAACCGATTCCAGATTTTGGAGTCGGTTGATTCTTCTCAGCGGGAGAGCCCTCCCTCTGAGGATGTGCCTGCTCCAAAAAAACCACCAAGTCCCACGCGTTTAAAAAAAGGACGATTGATTCGTCCTGGATCGACGTAAAAATAAGGTGGTGTTTTAATTTAATTTTATCTTATTCCAGATTTTAACAGTGGCTATCCTTTCTTGGAATGTGTGTGGACCCCGTAGTCGAAGAGCTGACTTATAGTTACTTTTGCGATCGACTAACTCGTCGCTATTGTGTCTCCAGGAGACAAAACTTAGACCACAGGATTCATTCACTTTTCGCGGTTACTCTTCGGAGAGGTACGATCTTCCTCCCGAGTTGGCACTCCCGCACATGGCGAAGATTTAATTCTCATCCGAAATGACGTATATAGTTCTTCCGTGCGCTTACAGGCTCCTTTACATGCTGCGGCAGCCACAGTTTACCTTTCTGGCCTTTCTTTTACAATCTGCACTATTTACTTACCTCCATCTGCTACTGTCGCAGAGGTTGATCTGAATAATATTCTATCACAGCTACCACCCCCTGTCCTGCTTTTGGGGGACTTTAATGCGCACCATTCCCTATGGGGTTCTACCACGGATTGTGCGAGGGGTAGCATGTTAGTAGACTTTCTACACCGCCACAATCTTGTTCTGCTCAACACTGGTCAACCTACATTTCTTTCTGACAGTACACATAGCTTTTCATACTTGGACTTATCTTTCTGCTCTGCCTCATTTGGTTTACACTTTACCTGGAACGCCATCTCTGATTTATACTCCAGTGACCACTTTCTGTGTCAAATACACGTAATGTCTTCACACGCACATTCTCTGCGCGTAGCAAGGTGACTAATTGAAAAGGCCTCTCTGCCGTTCTTTAACCATATTTCCAGGGTGTGATTTTCCATCTATCGACGCCATGATCGAGCACCTCGAAACTGTCATTCTTAAAGCCGCAGATCAGGCTATGCACCGGTCGTCCTCCAACCCCAGACGCTTTCCGGTTCCTTGGTGGACGATGAATGCCGGGACGCATTGCATGCACGCCGAGGTGCTTTACATGTTTTTCGTCGCCACCGTACTTCAGAAAACACGATTCGCTACAAACAGCTGCGCGCCAAATGCCAGCGAATTATTAAGGATAGCAAGAGGGTGTCAATAATTGTTTTCGCTTCTTCTTTTAATCGCAACACGCCTACGTCTGTGGTCTGGAATGAGCTTCGCCGCATTGCAGGCATACCTGCGTTTTCCTGCATACCCGGTCTAAGAGCGCAACAATGTGTGCTTACCACTCCTGTTGATATCGCGAATGTTTTAGGCAGAACTTTTGCTTGTATTTCAAGCTCCGCTAATTATCCCCATGATTTTCTCACTGTTAAGGAGCAGGTAGAATTGCGAGGGTTTTCCTTTGTCTCCGAAAACCAGGAGTGCTATAATTTCCCTTTTACCTCCAGGGAATTTGAAAATGTCCTTTCTACTTCTCGGCAATGTGCACCGGGGCCTGATGGAGTACATGTTGATATGTTACAGCATTTAGCAGCGAAACGTAAGGCATTTTTGTTACAGATTTTTAATTTTATTTGGTGTAATGGCACATTTCTTAACGCTTGGCCAGTAGCCATCGTCCTTCCTATACCTAAGCCTGGAAAGGGCCCACATCTTTCTTCCAGTTACCGCCGGATTTCCCTCACCAGTTGCGTTTGCAAGGTGATGGAATGTATGATTAATGGGCGGCTTGTGTGGTGGTTAGAGTCGAGGAACTTATTGACGAGCGCTCAGTGCGGTTTTCGGCGTCATCGTTCCTCACTCGACCATCTTGTGTCTCTTTCCACCCACATAATGGACGTTTTTATACGGAAGTGCCAAACGGTCGCCGTATTTTTTGATTTAGAGAAAGCCTATACTTGCTGGAAGGCGGTATCCTTCGAACGCTTCATTATTGGCATATACGTGGTAGTATGTCTGTTTTTATTCGGGAGTTTACGAAAGACCGTGTTTGTAATGTTCGCGTGGGTTCAGTTTTTTCTTCTCATTTTACTCAAGAGAACGGTGTACCTCAGGACTCGGTACTTAAATGCACTGTTTGCCATCGCCATGAATCCCATTGCTGAGTGTTTACCGCCAGGAATCCAATCGTCGTTGTTTGTTGACGATTTTGTCATCTTTCTTTCCCTACGGAGAACTTGTCTTTTGGAACGCCGCCTCCAATGCTGTCTCGACCGCCTTTGCGCTTGGAGTGTAAACCACGGGTTCCGATTCTCCGCTGAGAAGACCGTCTGTATGAATTTCTGGCGCCATAAGATGCGTCCTTCACATCTCATCATCTTGGCCTAAACGCTCTTGCTTTCGCAGACGAAGTTAGATTCCTTGTCTTAATCTTTGATAGGAAAGTATGCTGGTCATCGCATATAGCACAACTCAGAGGCAAGTGTGAACGTTCTCTTTGTATTTTACGTGTTTTAAGTGACACATCTTGGGGAGCTGGCCGAACTGTTCTTTTACGTTTTTACCGATCTCTCATTCGGTCCAAACTGGATTATGGCTGTGTTGTTTATGACTCTGCGCGACCTTCCTCTTCGTAGCCGTAACCCCATTCATCACCGGGGTATCCGTGTCGCCATTGGAGCATTTCCAACCAGCCTGTGCCAAGTTTAAGTGCGGAGTCTGGGGAACTTCCGTTGTTTCATCGTAGGGATCTTTTACTTTCTGCTTATAGTTGTCGACTAGCTGCGCAACTTCGTCATCCCACGAATGAGCCGTTTTTAATGTGTCTCTCGCTCCATTTTATGCTGCCCGGTCTTTTACTCCTAAGCCTGCTGGATTTCGTTTTCGAGAGCTGTTACGTACGTTGGACTTGGAATTACCTGCTTTTTTCTTATCCGGGGAAACTTATTCTCCCCCTTGGCTCTTAGCAGTGACCCCCGTTTATCTTGGGTTTACGTCCTGCCCTAAGTCTTCGACCGCAGTACATATTATTCGTCGGCAAGAGATTGTCTCTTCTTTTATTGGCTGGAATTTTTACATATACGGACGGCTCGAAATCTGACACGGGAGTAGGATGTGCCTTTGTTTTTAATGGAACCAGTTTTCCATTTGGTCTGAACGTTGGGACATCTATTTTTATAGTGGAGCTTTATGCTATTTATCGGGCGATTTGATTTATTTCTGACCACGGGCTAGGAACAGTGTTGTTTGTTCCGATTCTATGAGTGCCCTTTTATCGCTGAAAATGCTGTACAACTACCATTCTCTTGTACAGAAGATCCAGGATGCAGTGTTTACGCTTCTTGACGCTGGCGTCAGGGTAACACTGCTGTGGGTACCTGCACATGTGGGATTCCCAGGTAACCAGGCTACAGATGTCGCAGCTAAATCCGCCCTTTTAGACCTGCTGAGTATGAGCAACGTTTTTACTAGGGTGATTTTGAAAATTCTTTACCCCGAGGCGTTTCTCGCGCTGGCGCGGTGAGTGGAATTTAATACCCGCCAAAAGCTTCGGGAATGTAAATCTGCCCCTTTTAACTGGTCGACTTCTTCTCGTGCATTTCGTCGTGAGGAAGTAATTTTAGCACGTTTGAGAATTGGGCATTGCCGTTTTAGTCACCGTCACCTTTTTAGTGGTGAACCAGCCCCACCTTGTATTTATTGTGACTACCCCTTTACAATGCGTCACATTTTACTTGAATGCCATCATCTAGCAGCTTTTAGACTTTCTCTCGATTTTCCCTCCTCTATTGAGGACCTACTTGCTGATGATGTGGTTGCTGTTGAGCGAGTTCTCCGTTTTATCTGTGTTTGTGGTTTTTGGAGCAAGGTGTGATTTTATAGCATTTTATATATGACGGCAACTTTAGACTATTTTCGGACTGTCGTGTTTTCAGCCTAGCTGATGCGTTATTTGTATTGACAATATTACTCTTATTATTTGTTATAGGGTGTTATTGTTACAATTTTAGACTGTTATAAGACTGTTCTGTTTTGAGCTTTGCAGCTGTGTTTTGATACCAGTCTTGTTTTTTGTTGACCATATTGCCCTTGTTACTTGTTATGGGGTTTTTATCTTACAATTATATACCATTATAAGATTGTTGTGTTTTCAGCTCTTGCAGCCTTGTTTTAGTACCAGTCTTGTCTGTTTTTGATCATTTTACTCGTGTTATTTGTTTTAGGGTTTTCTTGTTATTGCCCAAAGTGCTTAATGCTCTTTTCTACTTTGGATTTGGGTGTAGATATTTTAATTTTGGATCAGTTTTTAGTGTGTTTGGGTGCTAATGACCTTTGATGTTTTGCGCCCTTTAAACAATAATAATCATCATCATCAGGGAGTTGGATCCTGGTGGGATTCGAACCCCAGACCTCCCGCTCACGAGTCCGTGCATAAAGACTGGGCACAGAAAATCACAAAAGTGAACAAGATTTATATTTAAATAAGATGAATGCCTGATTAGATTTGAATGAATTTAAAAAGTATAATATGTGGATATGCATCATGTAGCAGGCTTACCAGGCTTTAAGTTGAATGTCTGTACATTTTTTTTTTTTTTTGTTTTATATCAGCTGCTCAGCATTATCTTACTCTTATTATTTTCCATATCAATGTTTTATTGATTTTCAAATCTGAATATTGTCACATGATACTGGAAAGCAAGGGGCACAAAACTCAAATGGTAGAGCTAGATTTAACAAGAAATTTATTGTCTGATGCTAATACAACATTATGAGATTTAGATGGGGATACCTAACACCTTATAGTAATCGTCTTACCTTTGGAGAGCTATGGCAGATGCAGCTTGGTATCTCTGGTGAGGTATTTTTGCTCCTGGTTTGAGGCGCATATACAACTGCAACCTTCAAATTGCTTATCCCCATTTCCAAATTATGGAGAGAGCAAAGGAGCGAAGATACAACAAGGAAAGAGAGAGAACACACACCATTCTTATATTTTTATGAAACATTGAATCTTTAGAGGATCTGAGAATTATAACATCACCTTTCCAAATTTTTGAGCTTACATTACTTGTGGTAATGAACATAAGTGATGAACATAGCCCAAGAATGTATTTACAATTACTATCTGGAAGCATGACCTCATGGTAAAATTCCCATACATGGTCAACCACTTCTCCTTTAGCTGATGCTGTGCTAAACAGAAGTTTGTCAATGTCTTTTAGTAATTTACTGCAGCCACTAACGAAATCTTATTATTAAATATACCCAATTATTTTCACACCAAGCTATGAATGTGACAATATTTGGTGTTCGTTTATATACGTACCAAAACAAGAAAGAATCTTGAAGAAACCAATAAGGAATAAGTACTGTTCATGTTGTTGTTCTGTTCCAAACAAACATGCAAGTCAGAACGACACATACATTCACACCTTCATGCAACTGTCATATCATTATATAATTAAAGTGTTTTTATTTTTGTTTAAAGATCTTAGAGATGATGTCAATGTGCAATGGTCTGAGAGAGGAGAATGAAGATGCTAAATTCATAATGGAATATAATTTATACTTAAAAAACAATAGTATTGTGGACATAAGGTATCCCATAACAACTAATAATTAGCTACAAAAATTTCCTTATTTGAAGGTAACTGGCCTGGTTTTAATCATGTTGAGCTCAACCAACAAAAAATTCCACAATATAAGAAAAAAAATAAGAAACACATTCCCCACTTAACACAGAATTGGTTAGAAGCACTCATTTCAACCAAAACATACTATAACCAAAAGATATGACATATTCTAAAGAATGAATATTACCTTGATTATTCCTGGCATTAAATTAATAAAGGAGGGGTTATTCTTGTGCATGGATAAGATTGTTCTTTTCCTTCAGTGTGTGTCTGTTTTGTTTGCCCCCCCCCCCCCCCATTACCAAGTTTTCTAGGGGAACAGAGCTTATTGTTTATTGTCTGCAGAAATTTTAAAAAACACTGTGTACGTTAGTACCAAGCTTGCATGTTTTTTTAATTTTTCACTGTGAGTTAAATGTACTACCCTGCAAAAGAAAAAAGAGCACATACTTGATACATCAGGTTTTTTCTTGCTTGTGAATGGTTTTGCTTTTAATGCCTGCTTCATGAATTTTATTGCTACTACATTTACTAAAGAATATTATATTTCATTTTGTCAAAGAGAATACTACACACTAAATTTAATACATAAATTGTGTACAATGTTGTGACAAAATTATTGAATTAAAAATTGTCAGGAGTTAACTTGTTCCAATATGCTGTATAAAATGGACCAAAAAATTAACTTCACTCTCAAAATAATGTACCTTTATTATTAATAAAATCATTAAACAGTTTTATGAAGAAGATTGCCTTTTGTAAGCTGTATCAGTATACTTGGATTGGTTTGGTACAATAATAAATAATCAGTCTCTGAGAGAAATGGTGCATGGACAGTTCTCTTTAAAACTAGTAGTTCTGTTTGATTATATTAATAACATTTAGTAACTATAAATACATTTTCAACTTTTCAGTAAAAAAGTACAGTACAAATACTTGCAATGAGTCCGTGCAGCTCTTTAGGCAGCAGAATGCATGTGCTATCAGCTGAATGTCATTGATAATTTTTTGTGTATGCACTTCAGATTCCTTCTCATTTTGATTTTTGTTAACATATCTTATGGGTGCTATATAATATTAGCAGATTTTTTTTTTAACATAAATTAACTCATTTATTGCAGGAGTTGGACAGAAGTTTAGTGAAGAAGATTAAAGAAGAGGAACTAAATATTCCAGCCTGTGATGTAGGGTAAGGTATTGCTCTACTTCTTAGTAAATATTTCATGTGCATTATTCAGCAGTCGCAACTTAGGAGACCAAGAGTTTAAATGATTGTGTAATTTTAAGGTATTGTATAGAAGTAATCTGATCAAATATTTGTCCATTAAAAAAAAAAAGGTACATTTTCAATATATTCTTATACTGAACAGCTGAATCATTGTCATTATTAATAATTTAAATTGCATATCTAATTTCAAGGTAGAGAAGATCAGGGTTGATATTTTGTGATTAGGAATAAAAGATAACATAGTGCCAAATTAGTAATCCAGGGCAAGCAAATCAAAGTGATCAAGCATGATGATGATGATGGGATATATTGCTTTACAATGCTCAACTGCTTGGGTCATTAGAACTTGATGAGACAGTACATTGTCAGGGTGAAGCAGACTGTACCACAAAGTGGTTTTTATTCTTAAATTTATTTTGAAAACCAGCATAAGTAATTCTTATAAGCACATTTAGGTATTGACTGAGGCATTCATTGAGTTATATATGTATACCTCTAGCACAAGAAATAATATAAGATTGTTAATATAATTAACACCATTTAGTTTTATTCTTTACCATTGATTTCATTCTTTTTTACTGACTATCTTTTAATCTGCATAAATAATTTGTTGCTTCATTTTTTAAATTCAAATTTGTACAAAGTTATATGTTTACAATCTCATCAATTTTATTTATGCATTATTAAGACTATACATACATTTTTGTACCAGCTTTGGCAACATTTTCACATTGGTCGGAATGGACAAGCTCCATCACAGAAGGTGATTACAAAATGGGTCAGGCAGTTCAGAAAAACAGCATCTGCTTCAAAAAAGAAGCTACATAATAGGCCATGTATTGTTTGCACAGCATTGCAACAGTAAGAGCTGCTTTAGAGCAAAGTCCAATGCAATCAGTTCTTCAGCACTTGCAGACCCTTAACATGTAAAATAAAAGTGTGTAACAGAGTTGCATCTCCCAATCATAAAGGATGCAAGTGGTGCAAAAATTATTGCTCAGAGATCTAGAGGCATATCAAAAGTTCTGAAGATGACAAACATTCAACCTGACTTTATCAACAATTTGATGATGTCTTACAAGGCCTTTTAATTTATCAGGCTATGAAGAAATAAAACTTCAGGTACTGAGCACCTACCAATACTCATCTTTTGAGAATGGCGCAGATGAAGCTGTTGCAGTCACAGTACATTATAGTACTATGTTGCAACGGTTCATAATGCAGCAAATGTGCTGTAAGAATAGCCATATTCAGTTGTTATGGTTCCAACAGGACAGAGCAATACAGCCAGAACATTCATCACACCCTTATGAACATTGTTTCCAGAGCATTTGTTTCTCAGTTTGGTGATATCAGTTGGTCATTCCATTTGCCTGATTTATCGTGGTGTGATTTTTGTCTATGGGGATTCCAGAAATCCAAAGTGTATGCTAACAGGCAAGCAAACATTCAGAAGTTGAAAAACATTATTCATGCTATAATGGGGGCCATAACATGTTACTCTCTTCATATGGTTATGGAAAGTATGCTTGCTCATACCAAAGATTGCATTGCCAACAATGGTAGTCACCTGAAGGGCAAAATTTATAAAACACAACATGTAAGGAATTGTATGAAGTGCTCATTTCAGGGAGTGTACATTAATAATATGTAGTTCTATGTTTTCAAGCTTAAATTGTTTAAAGTGGGTCATTGTTTCTGTCACACTCTGCATATATATTTATTTTCTTCTTTCCTGAAAGTTATTATTTATTTATTTATACTGGCAGAATTAAGACCATGGGAGATCTCTCGTGGAGAATAACCAGCAAAATATCCAGTACAGTTTTAATAATTGTATAAATTACAGAGATAACAGCAACAAATTAAATATACGTGCTGCATGTAAATGTGACATATTTATAATAAAGTTAAGAGTTGATAAATACAGCATTAGAAATCCACTTGTTTTTTAATCATTTTTATTAAGTACAAAAAGAAGAAAAAAGGTATTTTAAAAAATAAAGGGCCATGATACGCTTTTATTTATATGAAGGGGCAAAACCTTCAAGATCATATTTTACATACATAAGAAGAGTATATAAAAATAAATGACAGCAGGCAAAGTAATTAGATTATGGCTCCATACTTTTAATTGCCCTAAGATATAAAACAAAACTTTATACTGTCATTTTCATTTGTCCCATTATCAATTCAGTCACCCTTCCCTGAGAGAAGTAAGACTTTGTTGAATTTAATAGGTATTTAATACAGATCTGATAGTGTTCATCGGTGACTTCAGGAAATAAGGAGAAAGTTCCCAGCTAGCGAACTGCTAAGGCTTATGTACCACCAAAATGTGTAAGCATCTCACTGAAAGAGGGCCTGAATTCCGTCCATACAATTACTAGGATAAAAGGATTTTAGGACTAACAATTAGATCCAGAAAAAAATTGAAGGTAACTTATTGCTATGAATAAGTAATTCTTCATGACATTTGTAACATGATTATGTCAGTGTTCCTGGTGCAGTTACATAAATATGCAGCATGATTATTATCTTAATACAGGAAATTCTATGTAAAAACAATCTTGGTGACAATTGTTGAAAATGATATCTTTGTCACTTTGTGCAAGCATGGCACATTATAATTCTATATCTAGTGGAGGATTCAGAAGAACAATTGAAATAATTATTCTTTTGCAAACAATGGGGAAAATTTAAATCAAAGATTTTGGTTTTTAAAAGAGGCTATACATTGTAAAAACGGCAATTAAATAGGATAGAAATAGAGATGGTAAGGAAAATTAATTATCTGGGAACAAGTTTAAGCTCTAATGAAATTTGGAATGAGCAGAAAAAATAGCAATAGCAAAAGGAAAAGCAGCTATGAGTGTTATAAGAGTATGTTTAAGAAAAATTCATGATATAAGAGTGAATTGACTGGAAAGAATATACACAACCACAGTAGAAGCGAAAATATTGTATGGATCAGAAATTTGGGCTATAGAGGACGCATGGAAAGATGTTGATATAATAAATAGTAGAAGTTTTTGTAAATTGATTTTAGGTTTACCGACAGCATCCCCAAGTGGTATAGCGCAGCTAGAATTAGTTAGATATTTCACTAAGATAAAAATAATCACAAGAATTATGAAATATTTATTCAGAATTGCCACATTAGAAGTGAGTGATATTATTAATGAATGTTTTAGAATACAGGAGAAATGTAAGTTGAAAGAATCATGGGTTTTCGAAGTGCAGGAAGTACAACAGATAGGTTTGGGAAAAGTATGGATAAATTGGGAATACCAAAACAGAGGATTATGGAAAGAAATAAATCTAAGATTGGAAGATATTGAATGACAAGAAATAATTAGTAATTTAGGTGAAAAGAATTTATTGAGACTTTATAGGAGAATAAAAATAGTAAGGGGTAGGGAAAAATTTATAGAACAATGTGATAAGGCAGGTAGCGAAGGGTTTGCTTGGGCTAGAACTGGAGTTATGAATTTAAAAGGATTAGGATATGATAAAAGAATAGGAAATTGTTTAATATGTGGGGAAAACAATTCAGATTTTCATTGTTTGTTATGTTGTAATCAAGCAAAATGATAGAGAGAAAAGGTTTGAAATAAAGAATGGGGACATTTTATTTAGGAAGATATTAACTGTAAAAGGAGAGAAAGGTATAAAATGAAAGGGAACTATTTAGATAAAGTTAAAGAAAAATGGTTAAGAATGACAAAGAGGATGATGGAAGGGAATGTAGAAAGAATGATCAGTGTATTTAGGGAAGGTAAGGGAGAAATGATAAAGAATGGTCAGATAGTTAATGATTAATAAATTGAATAGATAGAGAATGGGAGTACATGAGCATTACAAACAGGATTATTATAAACCAATAATCTGGGTGTTAGTGTGTATATAGTCCTAAAGAATTAAGTAACTCAAAAGTATAGGATAATAGATGGATGTAGTGTTTAGAATTAAAATATTGTAATAGAGTAAAATGATATTTATGTATTAATTTTATACTTCAGTTAGTTTTGTGGAATTGATGAAGATATATATCTTATTGTAATATTTTAAAATTGTTAGATGTAAAGAGAGATAAATTCAGTTCATATAAACATACAATCAAAAACAATAATAATTTACAATTTTTGTGTAGCATTGCAAAACTAACCAGAAACACTGAATTTAAGAGGTTTTGTTGGATTGAATAAATTACATCTTAGAAATTGAATGATAGCATTAACATTTAATCACAATTTGATATTCCATGTTTGAATCAATGTTTATTTTTAATCAATTATGAACCTAACTTTTAATTTATGTTTTAATTTTCAGGTTCATACCAAATATTTTTTGTTCCTTGCAATCATTATTTTCTTCACATTTCAGACCAAATTATGAAGACCTGTCCAGCTTGGAAAATTCATTCAACACTTCTCTAATTACAGTTTCACAGGATTGTGAAGACAACACAAAGCAGCAAATATTACCAAATAATTTTTCTGATAGTGCTTTCACTACTTCTTCATCTAAAAAATGCCTTATATTAAATCGTGAACGCAAAAGAAATAATTTAATGCATGAGAACAAAAAGCCACATAAGTGTAAAGTTTGTGGTAAGAGCTTTGCCCAGGAATTTTATTTAAATTTACATCTGTTGGTTCATGAGGGTAAAAAACCATTTAAATGCGAATTTTGTGGGAAGAACTTTAACCAGATATCATATTTAAAGCTACATCTTTTGATTCACGAGAACAAGAAACCACATAAATGTGAAATTTGTGGAAAGAGGTTCACTCAGGGATCTACCTTGAGGAAACATAGATTGATTCATGAGGGTAAGAAACCACATACATGTGAAACTTGTGGTAAATGTTTTACTCAGTCATCTAGTTTGAAGGGACATCTCAATGTTCACGAAGGAAAGAAACCACATAAATGTGAAGTTTGTGGGAAGAACTTTACCCGATTGTATCATTTAAGGATACATCTTTTGATTCATGAAGGCAAGAAGCTACATAAATGTGGAGTTTGTGGGAAATGCTTTACCCAGGTATCTACCTTAAAGGATCATCGGTTGATTCATGAGGGTAAGAAACAATATACATGTGAAATTTGTGGGAAAAGTTTTACCCATATATCTACCTTGAAGGGACATCTTATGATGCATGAAGGAAAGAAGCCACATAAATGTGAAATTTGTGGAAAGGGCTTTGCCCGTGCATATCATTTAAGGATACACCTTTTGATTCATGAGGATCAGAAGCTACATAAATGTGAAGTTTGTGGTAAGAGCTTTGTTATGCTATCAGCCTTGAGAAAACATCTCATGATTCATGAAGGAAAGAAACTACATAAATGTGAAGTTTGTGGTAAGAGTTTTGCCAAGCTGTATAATTTGAGGATACATCTTTTGATTCATGAGGGCATAAAACTGCACAAATGTGGAGTTTGTGGAAAATGCTTTACTCAGGTATCTACCTTGAGGGATCATCTGATGGTTCATGAAGGAAGGAAACCACATAAATGTGAAGTTTGTGGGAAGGGCTTTGCCCGGGTATATAACTTAAGGGTGCATCTTTTGATTCATGAAGACAAGAAGGTACATAAATGTGAAGTTTGTGGAAAGGGTTTTATTCAGGTATCAACCTTGAAGGAACACCTCTCAGTTCATAAATAAGGAAGGGACGTAAACATAAACTGAATTTCTCTGAGGAGAGCTGTTCTTCATCATCTCAAATGTAATACATTTTTATTTATATTGGCTAGAAATTAAAAGTTTAGTAGGCAAACCTTTAATTAGTAGAAACAAGGTTTGATTGATAATTTTATGTTGTCTAATTGAAACTTATGAAAAAAATTAATAACTGAGCAACAGAATGTCCAACAAAACCCTAAAGAAAAACCATATGAAAATCAATACTTTCAAACTTCTTTTATTGAAACCAAGAAAAATGGGGGTCACCCAATTCCAATTAATTGTTGGGGATAATTGCTTGTCACATCTCTTCAGGATGAAGTTAATCAAGTATGGCTGCTGCCATTGTGGATGAGAATGCCATCCTAAACAAAGAACATATACTGACATCCAGTCAACTTGATAGCAACAAATTATTTGAAAGCTCTTTGTTAGGAAGCAAGGGAAAAATTATAAATATTAGCATCTCCCGAATGGTTACTCGCAACCAACAACCAGTCAACTTTTGATTGATAGAATAAGAAATTCTTTATATTTGAATTTTGGATGTATAATTTTTCAAAGTTTATATTATAATTTTGTTTAGAATACACACTAAATGTCATGCAACTGATATTTATGTGTATTTTTATTGCTTCTTTCAAATGCCTGCAGTGAAAATTGTAAGAAGGTATATCTTTTTTAATTTATTAACACATTCAGAATCATGACGACAAATGATGTTTAAATCTCCCCTCATGCTTTGGGCCTTGGACATTTGAACAAATGTTTAAAGCCACACATGAAATAACTCTGTTTATATTCCACACATAGGCATTAGTATGATTTTCAGTGCTACTTCATATAGGTGGAAGTAGAATTGACATTCTCCTTCTGTATAAATATTTATCATGTGATAGCATGTCTGATTTATCCCCCTGTGTTCATATAATAAATATCTCTGCCTCACATCAATGTCAAATACTTGAGGGTGCAGTGCATGTCAGCATTTCTGCATAGTGCTTATGTTATGAGTTTATTGCCATGGCTTATCAAATAAAGAAGCTCTTTACATGTGAAGAAATTTCAGACATTTTCTAAAATGCTGATTCAGGTAAAGAATTAATTCCTGAATTTGATTCTAACAGCAGTGAAGTGAAATTCTGATTCCAGAACCCATCAGGCCAGAAGAACAAAATCAGGTGACAGATACACAACTTCTTAGTTATTTATCCCACCATTTACATCTAATGAAGGCCTAAATATTCAATTAAAAAATGAAAATGAAATCACGAGTAACACAAATGTTCTTTTGAATGATGATTTTTTTGATTATGTGTGCAAACAGATAAATATGTGCGCGATTCAAGTGATAAGTACGGTGTCAAGCCCTTGCATAAAAAAATTCAATAATGCTACCTGGAAACCAGTAAGTGCTCCAAAACTAAGGATATTTATGGAATTGATGTTCATCACAGGAATTGTTTTAGAGGCCAGACTTAAAAATGTACTGGACGAAGGCTGCTGTTTTTGAAACTCCAATTTTTTTTAAAACAATATCTGGAATAAGCTTGCTCTTCATTCTTTCATTTCTCCACTTCAGTGACAGCAGTGTGTATACTTATACTATAGACAGACTAGGATTGAAAATATTTACAAAATTTTATATTTTTTACAGCTAAATTTTATGAAGTGCTGTATAGAAGGTGGGAGTGGCATTTATATAGCCGACCCAGGCATTTAAATGAGCTATTGAAAAGCTGATATTTAATGTGTTAATGGAACAATTAGTTTGATTTCTTTTATTCATAAATTTAAATCAAATGTATCATATGTATGTGTGTATATATTTATTTATTTATTTGAAAGTATACATAAAGAGTAAGAAACCTTGGGAAATGAATTAATTAATTTATGTTAAATTATATTAGAAGAGATGTATGTAACATCCAACTCATTTTGAATAGTTTGTCTGCCACGTAGAGGTCATTTTGAATATTTAATGTAGTGAACTTAACTGTATTTCCTAGGACCAATGTATATATGCTCAAAATATATTTATTACCCATTGTAAAATAAAATTGTTAAAATGTAAACATGTTACCTATTTGTGCACTAAACTATTAATTTTATAAAGCTACTTTTGATATAGAGGTTAAGAAGCATCACCACTTCACCAATAATTCTATCACTTGAAGTAACCTGAATAACATTTATATGTGACAAGAGATTGATAATCTTGGTGAAAGTAGCCGGTATGAAATTGCAGTATATCTGAATTATTTGCTGTGCAAGACTTTAGGTTACTGTATTGTTTGCAGCAAATATTATAAAGGAAAATAGATGTAGTTTCCAATTGATATTTTCAAAATAATTGTGAACTAAGGTTAAATGATGGCTATTGGTTCATTAACTATTGATTGAATTTTCCAATGGCAGTTTAAAATATTAAATATTACCTGAGAGAGTGTGGGCTCATGCCATTTTTGTAATATTGTGTAATAATTGCCACATAAATGTGATTGGTGCCACATCCATAATTCAAATGTCAGTAAAATGAAATTGTTTCCTTCTTTAAAGCGTGTGTAATTTATAAAAAGATTGGCCGTCGTGCCTAACCTTACTTCATCAGATTTCTTCCTATGTAGCATCCTGGAGGCAAATTTATTTTGCAAGAAGCCATGAACATGTGGAACTGCAAGAAAAGTTTTAAGGAGAGAATTGATGGTGTAACACTATGTGTTTGTTAATACCTTGCTGGTGCTGAAGATAGCACTTTCCAACATTTGCTGTGACATCATGCTTCTCGTGCACCAAGGTTTTCCATGTTTTATGCCATTGTGTTAAATTCATTCATTTTGAAGCTATAAACAAAAATTAGCAAGTAAATAAGTATTTACAGGGTGTCCATGAAGTAATATGAAATAATTTCAGAGAGTAGTGGTGTCGTTCATGAACAATTTGTCTGTCTGTTCAAATTTCAAAGCAATGGCTATATGTTTCTAAAATACCAGTATGTTGCTGACTAATAATGATGCCCCTCAAAAGCATAACACATGATAATGAAGGCTTCTGGCTGTATCACTGGTACCATGGTTATGACATTAGCTTTTGAATAAAAGATGGTAATTTGTTTTTGAGTTTGACTCTCATTCATCACTTTGTTTGTTTTTTCTGACTGGCCTAATAATACAGCTTTTAGCCTACATTTTAAGTTGTTTCATTATATACTCTAAATCTGAACATATCGCTTCATATAATTACAACCTTTGTAGTTGTTGTTATTGTTGTTGTACTTACCCATCAGAATCATGTCCTGAGTATGTGTTAGGTAAATTAAGTTTAAGGCATCATGTTAGTAATAAGTTTATTAGCCCTTGTATGTTGGTGTAATATTCATTGTTGAGAAAGAGAATAAAACTTGATAGCATTAAGTAAATGTCATTCATAATTCTGTAGTATGCATATTGCAACTTTTCATATCTAACAAAAATATAAAATTAACACCTTGCCAAGAATTGAACCTTTGGATTGTGGAGCATAAGTCTTCCCATTATGCCTTATGCCACATAAGCAAAGAGCTCTTTCTAGAGTAGTAGGTACATAATGCAAGGAGACAGTTCATAGCTGATCACTTTTGCATTGTCACATGATTAGTTCAAGATTTGAGGGATTTTTATAGCATTAAATCTTGAAAACACGATAACAAACTGAGGAAAATTGATATTTCTTGTGCAAGGCAGTTTTAAAAACATTGTAAACTAATTTTTCACTTTAACATCCAGTTAGCATCTGATGCCAAAATGTTTAACACCACATAACTGCTTTAGTTGTGGACGGTACATTGCCTATCTGAAATTGCTATATATGATCTCTGTACTCTCTGAAAATATTTTGGCGTAATTCATTAACATCCTGTATGTGCATGTGTGTGTGTGTGTGTAAAAAAATAATTAACAGTAATTATAAAAGCAGAAAAAGATAAAACATTAAGAGAAAGTCACACCTGTAATCGCTATATTTTGAACTACTATATATATATATAGAGAGAGAGAGAGAGAGAGAGAGAGAGTAAGTGAGTGAAGGGCAGCAAGGAGTAGGTGGTTTCATAAAGGAATATTTATGTTATTGATTGGAAATCATTTTCTGTTAATAATTGGCCATGGCCATATTTACTGTAAAAAAGCAACTCCAGCAGAAATATAGTTTTTGTTTGTATTTTATTGCATGGAAAGAAATATTAAATAAAATGGATGCAGTTTTATTCTTATAAAGATTCCTCCATAACACAAAAATTAATGCATTTATATAGTGATACTTTTGGTTTTCATTGAAGCCCCTTACCAACTTCAGTTTAATTATATTATAGATATGTCTTGCTGTTGATACTGTTTGAAGCTTTGCCAATAGTTAACAGAAAATATCTTTCTGAGTTAGGCATGCTATTACTTAGATAAAATGAGAATGACTAACAATATACATATATTTGTATTCAGAATCAGAAAAAGTTCATGGTGATGGTCAAGATGGCATGGTAACTCAAATGGTAGGAGTAGTAGCATGGCAAGCCAAATGTTCTTGGTTTTGACTCCAATTTGGAAGTTTTCTAATCTGACTGTCATTCCAAACCTTAGCCCAACTCAGAGCTTATGTAGAAAAAAATCATATTTCACGCGCGCGCGCGTGTGTGTGTATATATATATATATAATATAAAAGAAAAATAAAGCAACACTATTAACAATGTAACAAATTAACAGTAATTATAATAGTATTAAAGGATAAAACACTAAGAAAAAGTCACACTTGAGATCGCAATAATATATATATTATTTTCATTGGGAATATTTGGCTCACTGTAAGATAGATAATTCATTTTAATTATGCATATATTTCATGCTTTGTACTTTCCATTTCTCTTTATTTATGGAATAAGTGCTGTAGCTGAAACAAATGGCAACTTCTTGCAGCATTATGCTACAAATGTCTTTAAACAGAATGTAATTTTTAATTCTTAACCTCAAGCCTATATAAAAATACATCTGAATTTATTGGTAGTTTCCTACAACATTTTTTAATTTATTGAAAGTGTCTAAATAATTGCTTTTTATCTAAAGCTTCAAATGTTTACATTAAGGAATAGAAGGGCACATGTGATTTTCTTCTTAATGTGAGCAAGAGTGGGAGCTTGAGGTTTTATTATATAATGGAACTATTTAAATTTCATTTATTATTCAATATTGAAAGTGCTTTAGCTTAAAAAAAAGTTAAAAGTCAGTTCTGTGGATTATATTTAATAGAACCCAAGAGACAGCAAAATATGTAAATGGTTGTAATATGAATTTAGGCATTTTTCTGTAATTCATTATCAGTATAACTCCTGATTATCCACATAAAGAGGTTGGTATTAGGTGACACTATATTTCCCTATTTATTAATTATCAGAATATGATTCAAGAGCATTTGTTCTCATCTTCAGTAGAGGACAATGTGACCTCTTGCAGTTTCAACATAAAGCAAAAGAAGTCCATTGCCAAAATTCATGTGGAGGACATACTTGCAATAATACCAGAAAACAAAAACAGAATGATGCCGTAATTTACTAAATATGCAAGGCCATAGTATAAAGTTCACTATGGAAATGGAAGAGGAAGTGGTTTGCTCGCCTTGGACCTGAAAATCTACAGGAAAAAGAACATAATTTCATTAATTGTGCTTATGAAACTGTAGACAATGGAGGTAAATATCCTACACTTACGTATTCAACTTGTTTACACTAAATTCCATTTACTTACATAAAACTTAGACTTGTTTCGGGAGCACTAACTCCCATAACCAGTAAATGACCAACTACTATTACTCAAAATGGTGTCTGGTGGTTGTAGTGGGAACTTGAGTTCATCTATTGGAGGAAAATGCAAGATCATTAAGTTTTCCTTGTTTTTGTAAGATGAAAATGCTTGCCCAAATGGATAATCTTTTGGATTGGGAAGTTGTTTCAGCAGTTTAACCTCTGATGTAATTTTATGATTTTTTCCAAAATTGAGCTGCCATCACTGATTTATCAACCTACTTAGACCGAATATCCCTAAAGTGTTCTATTCTTAGTATTTCCAAATTTATCTTTATTTTTCCATTGTATCTCTAATCATGATCTGCACATTTGATTTCATAAATTCCTGATTTCTGTTTTGTAGGCATGGTGTCTTACTGTGCAGCCTAATAAATTATTGATTTACATTTGTTCTTTGGGGCTAACATTATTCCATGTTCTTTGAAAATCTTAAATTTGTTGTTGTAAGTAGGTATGTGAAACTTATGAATTTGTATCTTTCTTTGGTATTCTTCAATGTGGAAACTTTATAATTTTTGTCTTTTAAATTTATCGATAATTTTTATTATTGTGTCTCTGTTAAAGCCATTGGTTGTAGATGTCTTTATTTTCTGTTGGTATTCTATTTCTGTGAGAATGGTATTATTTAATCTATGTGCCAAGCTGTGAAACACTGCATATTTATATAGATTGGGGATATAACTATAATTTGTAAATTTCTGTGTGTGTATTTTTTTCTGTGAATTCCAAAGTTCAGACAATTTCCATTTCTTATGATTTTTAAATCTAGGAATGGAAGCCAGCATTTCTCTCTTTTTTTCTGGTAAGGTGTATAGATTTATGTTGTAGATTAAAAAGTTTCAGAGCATCTATTGAATGTTTTTTCAGTATTATTGCAAATATATCACCAACGTACCTATACCATGTCTTGAAAATTAAACGGAAGGCATTGGTGATATTATTTAAAAGGAAATCATGAATAAATCCGCTAGAAACAACACAAGGGGGTTTCCCATAGCTAAGCCTTAAAGTCTGCTAGTGTAATTGAGTAAGCGAAATCTAGTTTTAGATGAGAGATAAAGCAGGCCCTCGAACTATTTCGCGATAAGCAAATTTCATTTCTTAATACTTTTATGTTCAGTCATAGGAGTTTTTAAAGGATTGGAATTAGCCATCTCGTATTTTTCAAGAATCCGTTTCACATAACTTGCTTGATTAAGCTGTAGAGTGTTACGTGTTGTGATTTCGAATCCAACAAAGGTTTTGGTTTGTCGAAAATCGTGATATGAAATTCCTTCTTCATTTTATAAAGAATTTCATCAATTTGGGCTTTATCTTGTGCGAAAGTCGATCCTTTCAAAGAAGATAGCCAATATTATGGTTTTAGCTTCTTTTTTGTTTGTTTTTTTTAACAAAAATACAAAGTTAATTTTTCTTCTTTCTTAATCAGCGAATATTTTGTTCCAGTTTCAGTCCATATAGGCTCGTCTTAAGCTTGCAAACTTTCATATTGGCATTTTATATCTTTTTGAAACTTTCATAAAAATTTATTCATCCAGATAACCACAGAGAAACGCGGTTTTCACATCGAAGGTCTTACAATTGATTCCTTTTCGAAGCGCTAAGGCATCAGAAGGTTAGCAAATCAGCGCCTATGACTGGGCTGTATGTTTCAGAGAAAGCATCACCATAAGAGGGTCAAAGCCTGGTACATGTCAAGCTTTATTTATGTATGTATTATTTTTAATATTATCTGTTAGGATTTTCTTTCCATTAGTAAACTTGCTATTGACAAAATCCAGGTGATATTCTTTTTTAAGGACTGCTTTTCTTCATCAGTCGCCTTGTTCCACTGTTCTTTTTCTTCATATGAAAGAAAAGCATTTTCATTCAAGTTATCAAGGTTTAATTGATAATCTTTTAGTTTTTCAGGTATTTTCTTTACTCTTGATGTTCATTGGGCTGTTTTGGAAATTTCCACAGACTCATCATTACCAGTTTCTTGTGATATCTCATAAACGGAGGTCTCGGTTTCTGATTCCTTTTAGTTGGGGTCTTCTTATTCATATTCATTGTTTTCATGACCAGTGGGCAGATCTTCTTCATAGCTTTCGTAGTAGAGAGTAATCACATTTGCAGACACTGGACTTTTTCAAGTTTGCAGGGATAGAGTTCAGTGGCAGCCTATGCAAAAATCAACATGTGTGCTTTTAGTCTTATCTGCTAATGACGGAAGTTGAATTCCATTCTCCTGTTTTGCTTCCCTGCGAATTTCTCACTAACGCTCTATTAAAATTCTTCGTTTCGGTCACCAATCGTTTTTATATTTATAGCATAGCAAGTGCACACAAACGTTCTTGTTTCATTGAATTTCGAAGGAAAAATTTAACACGCTATGGTGGAGAGAAACAGCGTTCTGGTTCTGATGTTGTCAATGGTATGGCAACAATAAATCTGAGCAGCATAGTAACATCACCAAAGCATGTTCCACATTGTCCTTATTTTGACCAATCATTTTAAATCTTAATGATGTGGTTGATTATTGTCCTTCGAAATTCATCATTACCTTCCAGTAGGAAAATTCGGAGAAATACGTAAAATCATCAAGTATTAAAACAAAGTATCTTTTATTATCCCAAGAAAGATTTTCCATAGATCCAACGACGTTTATATGTAGAATTTGGAGCGGTTCTGTAGCACGGGTACGATTGAGTGCAAATAGTTTGCAACATGCTTTGGGTTTCAGATAAACTTCGCAGGTTTCAAGGCTTACCATGTGAGATTTTTTAAGTTTCATCCTCTATGACATGTTTTCAAGTATTTCACTCCAAGATGTCCAAGATTCCTGTGCCAATTATAGTCCTAGTTGTTGCTGCAATGAGGGCTTCTGCATCATTTTCATTTCCCCGTTTTATATCAAATAATCCCCTTGACATTTTCTTACCGCTTGGAACAACTTAATTTTGTTATATCAATTTCAACTTTTTCGTTCTCAAAAACTACCTTCCCACCCTTTGGGTAATAGCATTAACAGAAAGCAGGGTTTTAGAAGGTCAGGCACGAATAAAAAGTTAGACAATTTAAATCCAGCGTTACAATCATTCCGGAGATTTTGGCCTTTAAGGGGTAACTATTTTTGGCGATGGTGATCTTGGTATTAGACGGAATAATCCCTTTCAGAGGTGTTTCATTGTTAGTCATGTGAGAACTAGCGGCCGAATCAACCATCCATAAGGCCACATTTTCCTTTGAATCCCTTTTCTTTTTGCCAGAAAAACAACCTGAGTACTGGTGTTTTATTTTTTAACCCGAGTTTGCAATATAAACATTTTTCAAAGTCGTGACTATTTTTGTTGTTTATATATGACATCGATAACTGACGAGTTTTACTTGACGCTTATATGTTGTGAAACGCGACGAATTCCGTTGTTCTTTCGAATAAAACGCGACAGGCTCGTAATCGGTGTTTCATTTCCATGATTTCTCGCTTAAAAGACGGGATATTAGATTTATTAATGTTTATTTATCTTTCGGAGTTGAGTTCCAAAGATGTGATAAAGTTGTCATAGTTACCCGGAAGACAAGATATTAATTTTTGCCATTAACATTCAGTTATCAATTCATCATCATCATCATCATCATCATCATCGTCGTCGTCGTCGTCGTCGTTGTTATTATTATTATTATTATTATTATTATTATTATTATTATTATTATTATTATTATTATTATTATTATTATTATTTTCTCCAGTTTTCCGGAGGACATTTAGACGGCATGTCAGATTTTCCAAAGTGCATAAGTTTCACGCCTTATCTTTGATTGCTCAATTATAAGCGAAAAAATGTTCATAGGGCGTCGCCTTTTTGGTGCTCGTTTGAAAACAAAGCAGAGTTTAGTACTACATTTGATTCGTTGTTGTGCACGAAAGAATGTGAACAGGGTTTTTTTTCTTTCTTTCCCAAACGAATCAACAATCTCTTGTCGGGCAATTGCATGGTTCCTTTTTCATTCATCCTTTTCTTTCTCGTGGTTATATAATATAGTTTTGGTTTTCCATTCACGAGATCTATTAAGATCTAGATTAGAGAGCATTTCAAATTCAAAATTTAAGAGTGGAAAAGATGCGATATCATTGAGATTTTTCACTCCTTCAATTGAGTCTGGCATGTGGACAGTTTGACAGTTTTTAGAGCAATAAATATGTCTTGCTCTCAATTTGTCGAATCTGGATCCATAGTCTAAGGCGGTTATACGCGCACGCACGCACAGTGTTTTGCATTGAAACGTTTTATTAAGCAAATAAACAAAGATCTATACGATTTTTATTCTCAGGATAATGCTACCAATACAAGATAGAACGATTCATAGCGATACAGGGAATAAATGATTAAAATCCTTTAGTTATAATATCAGACTCACTAAAAACAAATACAATATAGATAATATGTAATTCTTCGCTACTTTCTCCATAACATGGTAGACAATTGCTCAAGAGCTGTTCTAGCGACGCGACCTGACGACAGGAGCCAAATTAAAATTATCACTTACTTTAATATGTTTACTTCAAGGAAATATTTCTGTTACTTACCTGATATTTGTTTCCTCTAGGTTTTTTTTTGTAAGGAATTAAAAAAAAAGTTTACCGAATTAATTTTCAATCTCATTTTTATTTATTTACTTCTTTATAGTAGGTGAGTTTGTTGAACATTTTTTGTCCAATTCTCATTTACAGAACGAGTCACACTACTGTTCATTCATGCATAACTGTTTTTGCCTTTGGATTGTTATGTCACACAGTGTTTTTCTGACTATTTTGTTCATTTAAGAAACACTGTATCAATACGTTATTACTTATCAACAAATTAATTAACACAGCCTTGACAAATACCATTAATTGATTGAACATTTACAACTTGCTTTAGCCTACCGTTTATACCACGTCTAATTCAGACAAAGAATGAAGAAAATTATTTAAATACAAGTTCTCTTAGTGTACAATATTCGGTCAATTTAGTTAGGATAAAGGAATTTACAGCTTTCACATTGTTTTAAAAGAATATGTGTGCTACTTTCGTCACACCTACCACTTGACAGTACATTGCGATACTTCTCATGTGGTGATTTATAACAAACATACCCACAGACATATGAATCCGCACATCCTTGAGCTAAATTTTGTGCCAAGTTTCCTGCATTTTTTGGTGAAAGAACTTCTTTGGGTTTTAAAGGCTCAATAGTAAATGAGCATTTTTGATCTCTAGTTCAGATTTTAATATTTAAAGCTGATTTACATTTGCAGCAAAGTTGCTGTCTTATTATTGTGGCTGCAGCAACTGATTAGTCGCCGCTAACTATAATAATTGTCTAAACATAGTCTCATCTGGTGTAACATTCTTATCACTGAAAGCAGGTTCCCCATACGGTCCTGACTAAGATGGTTTGTAAACAGATAACTGATGAAAACTTCGCTTTTTAATTCTTTTCACATCTTTCTTTAATGCTGATATATTTTCAACCTATCCTATCACACAATAAACTTTATTACGCTCTTTGCTTAAAATGACAAACTTTTGAAATTTCATAATTTCATCCAAGTATTTTAAGTATCGTTTTTCATTATTTAATGCACAACGAAGCTCTTTTGCGTAGTGATTTAGGGATGAGTTGAAAATATCAAACGGAATGTTCAATTTTTTAATCGTACTTGCTTTTGTTATTGCATCAGATGACAGAATAAAACGTTATATGGGTTAATATTCCACAACTTACTGAATGACCGAAAAAAACGAGTAGCCAGGCACATCCTCATTGGACAGAAAGGGGGCAAATCATTGTTGCGTTATCTTGGGTGCCAAACGCCGTTTCATATTTTTGTCTTTCAAGTAAAAATATACAATATTATCCCAAGAGCAATCACCATCATCACACAGAAGATCATACTTTTTCAAATTATTGCGAACTGATTTTAAAAGTGTAAGTTATCATGAAAGAAACACACCTTAATCCCTCTGAATTCAATAAATGGACATTCTTCAGAAATTTGAAATAGCGGTCTCATTTTAATTGTATTACTTCTCTGATCGCATACGATTACTTTTGGAATAGACCCTGATTCTATTTATGCAATTTTGAGCAATGTCATTTATAAACTTATGAAGGTAATGCCCTATAACCTGAATGGAATTTAATTTCAGTCCTAGTATCATAATTACTAATGCTTGTTTGAACTGTTAGAGGGCAGTTTCCCCAGTAGGTTCCACATTGTTCACAAAGCCATCAAACTCATCTGCCCAGACATCATATGTAATATTATCTTTCAGAGCTATTTCATCCAGTACAATTGAAATAGCACGATTTAAATGGTTTTTAAACGTTTAATTTCATAAGAATTAATACGGCATTATTTATACTCGTCAGACATCTAGATTACTAAGGCCTTACATAGTGACCTTACTGCTGGGAGGCAGAACAGGTTTTGTAACAATATATAACATCTGGAGGAGCAATAATAATTACCAGAGTAAGAGTTTTGTGATTATCTGTGTAACACCTTCCTTTGTTTTTACGCCCAAAATTATTTCCTGACTTTTAAAAAACTGTACAGTTTGCTAGGTAAATGTTATCCTAACCACAAAGTTTGGTGCAATAGCTTTATTGCGATATCATGACAACGATTAACAGAACTCATTATATAAGCTCTCTACTAAATAGTGTATGTAAACTTAATACTTTAAAAATTATCTATTTTGCACATGTACAATCGTACTTATGGGAGTAATTCAGTAGATTACAAATACACTTTTCTTAGCGCGCGCGCACACACACACACACACACACGTTTAATTTTGTTTAATCTAAACAAAACCACCAGCTGAAAAACATATTTTATACCAAGCTTATATATAGTAGAAAGTCTATGTTTCATGAATGGTAATATATTGTATTTCATGAATGGTAATTTAATCTAAACAAAACCACCCGCTGTAAAATATATTTTATACACAACAATATACTCACCTTACTAAGCCTATATATAGTAGAAAGTTCATTTTCATGAATGATAATATACTCCAATTTTACTCCAATAAAACAATTTATAATCACAGTACTAGAACAAGTAACAAAATACAGCTACAAACTGCCAGAACAACTAAAAAGATCCGATTCAATTTTGAATAGTGGCATCCAAATGCCTAACTTAATAGCTCATTCAATTATAGACACACACCGGATTAGTTTTAGGAGGAAAGTTACGACGTTTTTGATTAATCAGTGTCTTTATATTAAACAAGAATTTAATGAATACTTTAAAAATTGTAAATAATTTTGTCTATCTAAGATCGCTTGAAATTGTTATTTTGTAATTGACGAAACCATAAAATAGAAACAAATTTCCAAAGGTGAATAAATTATATGATATATTACACACTACAGTTTCATCATTAAATTAAAAATTTATACTATGTGTGATGTTCTTTATCCACTCTTTTTTTTAATTAGTCCTATTTAGAAAATGTAAATATGGTATTATGCCGTGCGCTGCCCTAATAAAGACATACAAGACCAAACCCATGTGGCTCTAATACTATTCTATTAAACTTGTTCCTGATGTGATTTCACTAAATCAATATTAACTTAATAAAAAGGAAAAGTAGCGCACTACTTGTTGATGTGCTTCCAACTATAGACCGCTGCAATAAACCAGATAACTGCAAATTAATAACTTAATGAAATGAATACACGAACCAAATATTCCACATTTTGTTTACTATCGCTACCTACCTTGGTGTTTAGTAAATATAGTAGGTCGTGATCAGAATTGGACCTTTACGGGAAAGTAATTTCACTTTCATTGGTTGCTCATTAGTTATTTCTAAATGCAAGTACATTACATGTGACATATTTGTTCACTATTTAAAACATTTTTGTAGAAGATGCAATCTACAAAACTTCACATATTTTAACTGCCAATTTAATTTAAGGAAAATACTAATGCAAAAATTCAAATGTTTATTATGAGTAATATATTTATTGCGTATGATTTTATTCATTGTGTGAAAACATATTTGATGTACACTGTACTTTAAAATAGTATACGTAAAGGTGTAATTACAGAATGATATATTCATCATACATTAGCAAGGAAGAGCGAAGTACCAAACAAAGAAACTAATAATCATTTCGGAGAGGAAAAAAACCGCTGGTTAGAAGGTATGTAATGGAGCGGAAGGATTTAACCTTATTTTTAAATCGAGGCATTCTGTTAAATTTCCTGTTAAGATATTCTTTTTTGGGCTTTTTTTCCCGGATATGTCGCAATGTTTATATATATATATAATAAACATCGAAAATAAAGTTATTCGTGAACCAATGTACCTAAATTTACAAGAGCTAGGGAAGTAAAAATGTATAAAAAACAAATGGTAGCTCAAATATTGTAGTATTTCAAGCAGCTTATGTTTTTTTAAAGGCAGGACACAAGTAAAGATCGTGAAAATAAATATTAAATCTTGAAGGTATTGTTAGTGTGGAAACAAAAAAGCAGCAAGAGGAAAACCAAGAAATATATTAATGTTAATAGATTACGTATATTAACAGTTGGAAAAAAAAAAAAAAAAAAAATGAAGTTGAATAAAAATGTAGAAATGGGAATTTTAACAAGTAAAATATAAACCTTGTGGTGTACAACCTTTGTGCAAAAATATAGATGCTATCTCTTTATATCTGAGTTAACTTTCAGGAACATGATTCGATAATGCATTAAATTAAATGCATCATAAAAATCCTTATAGTGGGACAGGGCATTTTGGACAACCAACAAGGAAAATTTGATATTAACAGAATGCCTATGTTTGTTCTTATGAAACAAAATGATGGTAGAAGTTAAACTGATGTAAAATGCTTTGCACAGCTTACAAGAAAACATATATAACATTCTAAGAAATCCAGTTAACAAAAGAAGTAATATACAATTTTCATATTAAATTGGGGCTATGGAATAAGTAACATGGAATAGTTGCCACACAGGTTTTCAGTTTAGAGCATTGGCGAGAATATAAACTTGCAAAAGGAATGGTAATATGGATGGAAATATGTTGTGGTTAAATATAATTTTAAGTTTAGGTGGTTCTTAAAGTAAGGTGGGGTAAAATTTAGAAAACTCCCTTAAAGACAAATGAATTGATAAAGTATTATAACATTCTTTCAAAATAGGTTTGATACTCTCAGTTCCAGACATGAGTAGTAACGAGATTGATGAATTTCATATTGGAAATTTTTGGTTTGCATTGAAAATTATTACCATTCCTGTAATTGCAAACATCAAATGTATTTTGAAAGAATGTAACAATACTTCATTAATGTATTCATTTTATGCAATTCAATAAATCCAATAACATATTCGTGTTGCCCAATCAACAATTGGCTAACTCTTGGTGCACAGACTAGTCAAAGAGTCCAGTCATACAGTAGCGTGCCAGAAGACATGACACAAGGAAATGACATTGTGGTACTATTGTTGATAGTGTTCATACAGCAGAAAGGTTTCCTCCAACCTCACCAACTCTCTGTCATCATTGCATATTTTTTGTCTGTGTACATCTTCGTTGCATTACTGTTGTAAGAGATGCCTTTGTACAACAGAGTCATTGTTTTTATACTCATTGGGAATATACTGTATTTTTTGTTAATGTAGAAGAATGTGTGTTACTGTGGTAATTGTAATGACAACTTCTATGGTCATAAGTCTGTGACTGTTTTGCAAACTTACAAAACTAGAACTAGACTAACCTATCAATGAATATTTAGAACTTAATTAATCTTAATTATGTACATTTATATTTTGTTTTTTGACATGTTCTACATCCTAGAGTTCTTGCTCAACTCAGGATCTACAGAATCAGTTATATACATACATTTGCATCAATCCAGATGTGCATAAATTCTTTTATTTGATTGCTGTTGAAAGTTATTTTAAGAGAATTTATAATTTTCTGGTGCATAAAATGCATCACAGTTTTCAAGTAAAGTTTGTAGTCTTGTAATTCTACATTTGATTTGTTTGCATTGATCCAAATAAAGCTTAGTATTTATGTTGTCAGCAATGCTCATGTGCTTATTCTTTAGATTTGCATTATATATGATTCTGTGTTTGATCTATTTTTTCTTTTGTAGTGTTAGAGGATCATAAGTAAATGAAGTGACTACAAGAAAATGGATATCAAACTAGAGATCAAAGAAGAACCAAAATATTCTGATACATTTTTACTTGAGCTGAGACAACCAGAACCTCAAGAGGAAAATCATTATGGTGATGCTCATGAGACTGATTTAAAGGTAAGCACAACAAAGAGGAGTTTAAAAACAATAGCATAGCTAGAAAGTTAGTTTACTCCGAATGCTAAGCAGGTGGATCATTAAGCAACAGACAGTAATTTTTTCCTTCAATGTTGTTATAGCTAGGATGATGAAATTTTGCAGATCTATAGTCTGAAGTTCATGTTAGAGATGTCACATGTTTGATCAAGTATAGCTATTATGATAGAAGGAAAACTATGTCACAAAGATGGCACATATGTTAATGTCGTCAACTTGTAAAGAGCAAAGAAGTAGTTAATTTTTGTGAGTGAAAAGACAAAATTCCAGTGAAATACACAGGGTAATTTTGAATATATAAGGGGAAGAATGTTTGGATCATAGCAACATCTCCAGATGGTGTACATTCTTTGAAGGAGGCTATGTGAACATGTAATATGACACGTTTCAGATAACCAGTAAAGTTGCAATTTAAAAGAAGTCATAGCTATTGAAATGCAATTCTGAAAGACTGGCAGATCCATCTGCAAACTTTGTCAGAGTTATTCAACATTTGTTATGGTATGATGTACGATATTGTGCATGAAGAACTGAATTTTCATCAAGTTAGTGCCCAATGTGTACTGAAGATTCTGACAAATGCCCAGAATGGGAGTGAATGATGACATGCTTGGACCACTTACTTTGATATACTTCAGAAAGGTATGCCTCTCTGGGAAAAATTGTGACTGGTGATAATTCCTGTGTGTCCCATTACAAGCTTGAAACAAAAAAGGCCTCAGTGAATTGGAAACATCCTGATTTCCAAGAAAAGAAGAAACTAAATGTGCAAAAAAGTTCTTGTGACCATGTTCTGAGATGCGCATGGATGTCATTTATTGGAATTCCTTACTCATACGCAAGGAAACCCTATGAATGTTGCATCATATGAAAGAATATTGATGAAGCTGCTCCCTACCCTTTGTGACAAACACAATGCTGCAAATGACAATATTCACCCACATGTAGTGACTTCTGTCTGTACCAAAACTGTCAAATTTGGTTGGCAGGTGCTCTGGCATCCACTATATAGTCTCAACCTTGCATTTTCATCTGCTTGGCCCTATGAAGAAATTCTTAAGTGGGAAATGCATCAATTCTGATGAACTGCAATAGGTTGTGGCAGATGGATATACTCTGATAAGATGTTCTATCAGCAAGTATTGAAGCTGGTGCCATGATGGGAGAAATGTGTTGAGAGACTGCTCCTTTGTTGAAAAGTGACTAAGGGATGTGGCTTTATTGTGTATGAATTTTTTTGTTGTAACTATTAAACTTTTTTTAAAGAAAATGTTGTGCTTTACTTAATGGTCCAGGCTTGTGTATAACAGTAAATATTTTATATTCCTATTATATTTTGAATCATGTTGCTCTTTATTATGAAGCCAACTCCCCTTTAACCAGGCGTTGTTCCCATATGGCACCAAAGATCCCCATTCTCCTTTGCCAACTTTCCTTACTTCGCTAAGCCTAGGATGTCGTATTTAATTTCTTCAAGAGTGTACTCAAGCTCTGCTTCTCTATCAAGTGATTTCAATGTTCTTACATTTAGGGTGACTATGATCATTTTCAGGTTGGTTACTTTAGTAGTTGGATCAGCTGTTTTGTTGGGCTGGTCTATGTTGGCTGTTGTTCAGTCAGTTCCACCCATTTTAACCATTGATTGTTTATCATTATTTTTGATATCCAACTCAAACTGTGTTGCCCTTTCCCTCTCCCTACCTACTTGCTCTCTAAGCAGCTGTCGTATCTCTCTCTCTCTCTGTCATATCTCCATCTTTAAAGCAATCCTGACCCTTTAGCTTGCTCTTGTTCAATATGGATAATATTTTAAAGCTGAAGTAAAATTATTGTTGAGGTAGATAAATTTGGAAGTTATTTAGTGTTGATTTATCACAAATACCATGAAGAAATAATGATGGTTATGATGATGATGATGATAGCTAAATGTACCACTCAAGCATAAAACCTTAACTAACTTAAATACATTGTAATCCTATTAGCGAATTCTGAAGGAATGAAGGTATTGTGGCACTGTGGAGGGAAAAAAAAAGAAAAAAGAAACATATATATATATATCTGTGTCCGTTCTCCCTCTAGCAGTCACAATGTATGTTTTTTTGCAACGAAACTCCACAAAAAACCATCAACTAGCAAATGATTCATCCAGTTCGTTAAGCAGCAAAATGGAACATTGAGGGGGGGCTTAAATTAAAGCAGAAATTATTAAACAAATGAAAAGAATCCCTATAGCGATCGCAATTTTTGCTTTATATAAATGAAAATCAGTAAATTTCTTTAGTATAATTTAATAAAAGTAGTTTACGAAAATCATTGCAATTGGTTTAATAGGAATGGCTATATACCTGAAAAAAAAAAGTGAGGGTTAAAGCAAAATTTTAAAATTACTCTAGTAGCTGCAATTTTAAATATTTTAAAGGAAGCTCAGTATATGCTATTGAAATAAAATAAGAAAAATAGTTTCCAAAAATTATTGACATTGGAATATTAGAAAAGGGATGGGGATTTCGCTGAAACCCAAAATTTTAAAAATTGCTCTAGTGGCTCTATATATTTTTTTTTCGCAACAAAATTCTGTATATGCCAGAATAAGAAAATAAATAAATAGAATAAAAAAAATCATTTATAAAATCAGAGAAATTCTGGTATTAGGAGGAGAGGTTTACCTGCACCCCAAACTTTAAAAATTACCATAGTGGTATTAGAGTCGCAACAAAGCTCGGTATATGCCATTTAAATGGAATAATATAAATAGCCTTTTGAAAATCAAGAAAATCAATCCAATAAGAAGGGGGGGGGGGGTTTACCTGAAACCCAAAATTTAAAAATCTGACTTGCATTTGCAGAAAGGTTAGAAAATTTGGTTTTAATGGTACCACAGATTTTGTGTCACCTAAAAAAACATGTTGGACCTCCCAAAAGGATTACAGGCTGCTAATTTAATTTTTTAAAAAGGAAACTGGATTTATGTCATAAAGGGGGGAAAAAAATTCTTAAAATCAGTGAAATTGAATTGTTATCAGGGGGAAGAGTTTACCCAAAATTTAAAAATTGCCCTACTGAAATTAATGCATGAAACTGTTGATGTACCTTTAAATTTAAAATAAAAAAAATAGCTTCTGAAAATAAGTGAAATCAGGCCATTAGAAGGGGGCTTACTGAAGCCCAAAATTCAAAAATGACTCTATTAGCACCAGTAATTGTTTTTTCACAACAAAACTAGCATATACCATTTAAATCAAATAAGAAAAAGGTTTTAAAAATGATGGATTAAATCGAAATTTAAAAAAAAAAAAAAAAAATGCTCCAACGGCCTCAATTTTATTTATTTTAAAGGAAATTTGATATTTGCCACTGAAATAAAATAAAAAACAGTTTCTGAAAGTCAGTGAAATTGGAATATGAGAAGGGGGGTTACCCAAAATTTAAAAATTTCTCTAATGGCATTCATATTTGTTTTGCAATGATACCATTTAAATAAAATAAAATAAAAAAAATCCTCAAAATAGTGAAATCTGATTATAAGAAGTGGGAGGGGGTTCCCTGCACTCCAAAATTTAAAAATCACTCTGGTAACAAATCAGGCCATTAAGAGTGGGGATTTACCTGAAATGCAAACTTTAAAAATTTCTCTAGTGGCAGCATTTGCTTTTTGGAAAGAGAACTCTGCTTAAATAAAATAAGAAAAACAGTTCTTGAAAATCAGGAAAATCTGTCTATTAGGAGTGGTAGTGTACCTGAAACCCAAAATTTAAAAATTGCTCTCGTGACACCAATATTTGTTTCTTCACAACTAATTTTAATAAATAAGAAAATAGTTTCTGAAAATTAGGGAAATTAAATTAGGAGTAAAAGTATACTTGAAAACCAAAATTTAAAAAGTGTTCTAATGTTTAATTTCCTCTATATTGTTTTAAAGGAATATGAAAAATTAATTCAGCACATAAACTGGATTTATAATGTTGCATATGTTTTATATTTAAGAAAATCATCATCATGAAGATAGTAAATATAAAATATTAATCTAATATATGTTAGAATTATATTTGCATGCAAGGAAGTTCTTTACTAATCCCTAGAAAACATTTGCATTATTATCTTTTTAATACAATAACATTTAAATTAAATTTCAAAGGCAATGAAATTCGATGAAACTTTTGATTGTTTATTGTTGATTCTGTATATTTGCTAAGTACATCAAAATTATTTTGAAATATTAACATGTTTTTATTTTATTGAAATATATGAACATCATCTTCTTAAATACAGACTGCAACTGGAAACTCTGTTATTTTTCTCAATTTTAGTGAATGTAAAGATATCGGGGTATGTTCACAAACCTGGTTACATTTAAAAATGTTAAAAAATACTCACACAGTATAGTTTTTTCTATCGATGGTCGTATATTTAATTTAATTTATAGTATACCATTAAAACGTGTGGTTTAATCATAATTATAATGATACTACTTCTAAAAATGTGGTTTCTCTTATGTGATACTTATAGATTGCAAGAATTTTAATTTTGTTCCCCTAATATTACACTGTAATGCTGTAACTTATTTTATTTCATAATTATTAAGGTCTAATTTTGATATGGTTTTCCTTTTTAATTAAAGTTATTGAACTCAGTGAGGAATTTACTTAGTTTATGCAACTCCTGCATGATGGAGTTTTTTGTGTCTGCAATCATTTATCTTAACATTGTATTGCCTGCAAAAAGGTTATGGCATCCATAAATAATTTTGTCATGTCAGCAAAATCAGGTTCAGTGTACTGGGGTCAAACTTTATTTTGAACCCATATAGAATTTGATAAGACTTTAGATATGTTTGTATTCATTCATTCATTTTTTTTCTTTTTTTTTTTTGCTGTTTCAGCGGATAAATGAGAGCAGAATCAATACCAAATTTGAGATTAAAGAAGAACTACTTAATTGCGATACATGTTCAATTGACTTGAAACCAGAAATTAAGAAGGATGATTCTTATGATGCTGTGTTAAAATATGAGGTAAATTTAAGGAGTCAATGTATATAGTTTTAAATGGTGGAAATTTCCACAATAAAATGTAAATTTTTGTTAAAAAATGATCAGATTTCAATCATGTTTCAAATACTGTTATGTTTATCAGCAGCATGGATTCACTGTTAAGTTTTTATGCAAGCTATGCAGAGAAGTCTCTCTGTAGATCTGATGAACTTGGAGATTAGATCATTGTTATTCATAAGATCAAAAATAACTAAATTTCTTGGATGCTTTTGTTTGTTTATTTTTTTTGGGGGGTGACCGAATATGGTATGCTATTGCTCATTTCCCAATGTGTTTATATTTGATATGTATCATTTATTCCTGGAAAGGTAACATAATATTTCTTTTAATGTTACTTAATATATTTTTTGTAGTCATTATGGTTGATTTACAAAATGCCTGATTGTTTGCTGGGAAGGAGGGTTTTTTCTTTGTGTTGGTTTTTAGGTTGTATTTATTTACTGGATCCAAAATAATGTTCTAGACTTTAGATATTTTTGATGTGTCCATGGATGAAATATTCAAGGTGATCTGTTTAGAAATAGGTGGGCATTTACTACTTAACCTTATATTTTGAAACTTGGTATATAATGGAAAAATGGGAGATTTCTCAGAATACTGCATGGCCACTATTGCCCACACTGCGCAATTCATCATGGTGATGCAATTCAGCCCATGTATATTTTAACATTAGAGGAATGATTTGACATTTAATTTCATATCATCATTGTTCCTGGATTTCTGTAATAGGATAGTGTCTTTAATAAAACCCCACGGGAAGAAGTTAGGAGGTGTTAGATCTGGGGAGTTTGGGAGCCAAGAAATTGGTCCATCACAACCATACTATATAAGATGTTGTTTCAGTTGCTGATCTAATGTGCAAAATTTTGATCCATCAATTTTTCTCTGGCCAGCCAATATAATTTGTGTATTTTCCGTCAGGTGCAGCTTTCCTCAGTTCTGTGCATTCCAATAGATGTTCTCCATTTAGAATCTTGTCAGTATTGCAGATCATGTGTTATCATTCATAAAACCAAATCTGTGTAGATGTTCCGCCAGACAGTCATGTCCAGTTGCCAGTCTAAAATGAGCAACTGCTTCCTTCCTTGATTGATTTTTTATTTTTTATACTGTTTCTTTTATATTAGAATAATTTTTGTTAGATATTTCCACTTGAATATTATGTTGATATTTTTGTTCAGTGGTCATTTTGATATTTTTTAATTTTACTTTTAGTCCACAGGGCTTTATTGGTTTTGAATATAGCACTGCCCCCTTTTTGGCCAGAAAGTCTGCATTCTCATTACCTATCACTCCTACATGTGCTGGTATCCACAATAGTATTATTTGTTGAAATTTTGTTTGGAGTAATCTATAATAAGATCTCACGTCCCTTACATTGTAAGATTCATATGAACTATCATATCGTTCTATAGCTTGCATACTACATAAGATTGAAAGTGACATTTTTGAAATTGATGAACCACCTCCCATGCCAGTGAAGCAGTGAACCATCTTGCTGAATACAATGTTCATATTATTGCCTTTATCAAGATGTGACAACAGAAACAACTGCAACACATCCAAATGAGACCCCTAGTGCAGTGTCTTTTCTGCAAAGAAGAATGGTTCATGCACATTATTGCACATCACTCCACACTTTACATTTATTTTTGAACTTAATCTTTCAAACTCATAGGACATATGGGTTTTTCCTTGTCCAAATAATGCAGTTCCAGTATGTTTTCTCCTGCTGATATGAAAAGTTGCTTTGTCTGTAAATAGCCATTTGTTTAAAAAGTCATCATCTTCAAACTGTTGGTACATCATGGATGCAAAATTGAAAAAACCAACTTCATGCTCCTCATTGCCTAAGACTTGTAGACATTATAAGTGATATGGGTACAGTTTCAGGTACTGACAGGACATATATGGCACATTCATCTGTGCTGACAGTAGTCTTAAACTTTTCATAGGGCTTCTTGTCATGAGAGATAACTGCTTCTCATACTGGGTTTTACTTTTGACCACCTGCATTTTTATTAATACAGAACCTGTTTCTACAAATGTTCAATAGTACCACATTATGAAATCATTTTTAGGTATACATTAACACATTCAGTATCACCGCCACGGGTGGCCGAGGTCGTTAAATCGCGGACTCGTGAGCGGGAGGTCTGGGGTTCGAATCCCGCCAGGACCGTCCTCTCTGACTGAGGTTTTTTCCAGGTTTTCCTCAGTCCTCATAAATGGCAAATGCTGGGGAGGTACCCTAAACTTAGGCCTGGAATGTTTCCTTCCTTAAAAATAAATCCTTTCCCAATATATCATTTCATGTATCACCAGTGTCCATCGCCTGTGGTGCCTCTGTAGCAAAAACGGGCGTTAAACACTATTCATTACATTCAGTATCAGCTTCTCAGCAGGGCATTTAAATGCCTGGACCAGCCATTTTAATACCTCTCCCACCTCTATACACCACTTCATAAATTTGTCACTCAGTCTCTCTAAAATAGTTTTAATTTTATATATCTTTAATTTTATATATTTTATATATGTCTGTAGTATCTGAGTAGACATTGCTGTGACTGAAATGGGGAAATGAAAGAATGTGTGTTCCAGACATTGTTTTCGAAAAATTGGAGTTTCCAAAACAGGGCCTGCAGTCTAGTACATTTATAAGCTTGACTTCTGAACAATTCCTGTGAGGAAATCAGTCCCATAAATATATTTAGTTCAGGAACATTTACTGGTTTCCAGATCTGCTTTATCAAATTTTTTGTAAAAGATTGCTGCTCTGTATTTATCTCTTGACTCACATATAGATGTATCTGTTCTCACATATCCAAAAATACTATCGTTAAAGAAAACATTTACGGAACCCATGATTTCACCTTAATTTTTCTAATTGTATATTAAGTCAGAATTAAATATAATGGTGGAATATTCTGGCAATAACCAGGATTTTATAAAATTCCATTGGACCCAACACAATGAAGTCAGATAAAATATAAATGATTATCCAAAATATTTGTCTCATACACTCTAGTGCTTCAATCACTTTTAAAATATAGTGAGACCAGTTTGCAAGAGAATTCTCTCCATCCTGGAATGACTTGATGATTGATTGGAGAAACTATCTTCTAAGAGGACTTGCCACTCCATCCTAGCGGTACTTTTATGAATTGAAAATTTGTTTTGCATTCTCCAGGAATGTCAAAGATCATAAGATGATTTTTGTGTTTGTAAATGTAAATCCTCTCCCATATATCTAACTCTGTACGTCCATGTGCTTCTTTAAGCAACTTTATTTCCTTTTTTATATTATGCTGATCTATCCAAAAGTGGTGTCTGTTTGTTTGTACTTAACGTTTCTGAGATGTTGCTTTAAACCTGTTCCCAAGTTCCTTTTAGTTCTTCCAACATATATCTTATCACATTATTTACATGATATTTTATAGATGCCCGACTTTTTTTACTTTTGGGATGTAATTAAAAGCTTTGTCCCTAGAACATTTTTTTAAAGTGTATCTATTGACAGGTACTTCTTATGAATTTTTTTAATTTATTCATAGCTACTGGATGATTAGTAAAATTTTTAAAAACTGGTCTATCTTTTTCGGTCAATAATGAGGTGGTGTTCTTAATCAATTTTTTTTTAGGAATTTATTAAGTTTTTTACTATTACTAAATTGTTATTAAAAACCATTTATTTCAGCAATCTCCTGAATTCTTTCAAATTCCAAGTTGTACTCCTCCTTACCAATTGATAAATTAACCAGCCTATATATTAACCTATTAAAAATTGCATATTTGTGAGTAATAGAGTTAAAATTATTGGATTTAATATATTTGTTTGTGTGAATATTCTTCGTATATATTCCAATTTCTCATGATTCTTTTAAATTTTCACATCCAAAAATGGCAACATTCCTTCTCTCTCTGTTTCAAGTGTGAAGGCTATATTCCTGTCAAGCATATTTAAGAGCTTCCATATATATCTTCAACCAATTTCTTATGACATCATGACATCTTTAGTACAGTGAATAAGAAATTGGTTGAAGATGCATAGAAGCTCTTAAATATGCAGAACAGGAGTATATCCTTTACACTTAAAACGAGACAGAAGAAATGTGAATATTAAAAAAATCATGAAAATTTGGAATACATAGGAAGAATACTCACATGAATAACTATATTAAATCTAATGGTTTTAACCCTATCACTCACAAACATGCAATTTTTAATATCTTAATATATAGGCTGGTGAATTTACCAATTAGTAAGGAGGAGCACAAATTGGAGTATGAAAGAATTCAGGAGATTGCTGGAATAAATTTCAAAAAATTCATAATGATAAGAACATCATAGTGGCACCTATCAACACATACACTAAAAAATGTTCTAGGGGACAACGCTTTTAATTATATCCCAAAAGAAAAAAGTCAGCCATGTACAAAATATTGTGCAAAGAATGTGATAAGTTATATGTTGGAAGAACTAAAAGGAACTGGGGAACAAGTTTAAAGGAACATCTCAGAAACGTTAAGTAGAAACAGATAGATCTGCAGTAGCACACACCTATTGGATAGATGAGCATGATATAAAAAAGGAAATAAAGTTGCTTAAAGAAGCACATGGACATACATAGTTAGATATATGGGAGAGGATTTACATTTACAAACACAAAGATCTTCTTATGAACTTCAACATTCCTTGGGAATGTAATACAAACTTTCAGTTCATAAAACTACCACTAGGTCAGAGCTGTAAGAAGATAGTTTCTCCAACCAGTCGTCAAGTCAATCAAGGATGGAAAGGATTCTCTTCGAAACTGGTCCCTCCATATTTTAAAAGTAAGTGAAGCACTAGAGTGTATGAGACGAAAGTAGTGGATAATCATTTGTGTAATAACTAGGATGTTGTGTATATGTAGCCTGATTTTGTTCTTCTGGCCTGTTGGGTTTGGGAATCAGGATTTCACTGTCACTGCAATAGTCGGGATCCATTTCAGGAATTAATTCATCACTGAAATTGGTATTGTAGAAAATGTATAAAATTTCTTCATCTGTAAGAAACTTCTTTGTTTGGTAAGCCATTGCTATAAACCCACAATGCAAGCACTACACAGAAATGCTGAAACACAATGTAATATCAAATACATGGGCATTGATGCGAGGCAAAGTTAAGATATTTGGTAATAGTTCATAATTGTTCATCCAGTACATATGCTGCTTTAGCACATGTAATAGTTTTGCTGCATTTTACATAGTAAAAAATCATAAACTGAAGTTGAAACATACCTGAAAGACTCAATTTTAGAATAAGGAACCACATATTGCAGCCAGAAAGGTAAAAAGAGCATAATCTTATAATTATAAATATGTTGCTGGAGCACTTGGAACTACTAGCAAGTAATCTCCTCCCACAGTCCCTGCCTGCTCATCTAGGTGGTGCATTACTCATATAGTTACTACAGGCTCCTCCTACTAGTGACAATTGGTCCCCCCCTCCAGTGCAGATATAAGAATGGGCAACATAACTAGGATTCTAGCTCAATTTTAGTGAACAGCTCGGAAAAAATGAAATTTGGAAATAATTCATATACACTCACATTAACCTTAACCTAAACTTGGGTAAATCCAAGAAACTGGTGGACCCAGTGGCTTAAGCTTGCCTCCTTTTCAGAAATATAAATTGATAGCAGATTGTGTGTTCCTATGTTAGCAGGTAAATCATAGTGGTGGCAAATCTTTTAACTCCATTAGAACCTGTGTTGTATCATCTAATGGCAGAAATCACAAGCAACCAGTCATGATAAACAAAATAAGAGAGTGCAACAAAAACCTAAGTGCTGGATGAACTATTCTGAACAATTACTAGATATTTATTCTAGAGCACCAGGGATAAACCAGACACCTTATCATATGATAAATATTTATATGGAAGGAAAATATCAGCTTTACTTCCATCTATAAGAATCAACAATAACTAAATCATATTAACACTTGGGCGTGGAACATAAATGGAATTATTTCAAGTGCAGCATTAAATGTTGCAAGCTGCCCATGGCCCATAACATGAGGATAGATTTAAACATTGCTATCTACAGTACTGAATGTGTTAAGCATACCATACCTATTTCTAAATTCACATTGAAGTTGTTTAACATTCTCAAATTTAGCATATCAAATAACACATTTTGCTATTGATTTGTAATAGCCATTTCAATAATTTTCATTTGTCATTATGCATTGTTGATTTTCATTTATGCTTGTACCGCCTGTAGTGCCTCACCAGTAAAAATGGGCATTTAAATAGATATGGAAACTCCCATTTTTTAAACAACATATTACAAGCAAAAAATGTCTCCTATTGTCATATTAACTTTTATAATAATATTCATTATTATCCATACCCAAAAGGATTACTCTGCATATTTTTCTAGTGTTCATCTTTGTAGCTTTCAAGAGTAAGTGATGTCCTTTAAGGTTTTTGTTTCAGCATTTCTATTGACTAGATTCATTGTGTAGCCATTTTTTTTTTTTGCTATATCTTATGCTTTTTTTATGGTTTTGTAATTTATTTCTTGCATATGGATAAGGTGACTAAACTAAATACAAGGTTGTTGATTAGTGCAGGATTTACTGATTTTGGAATATGGCTGCTCTTAATGTTGTGGTTTTCTTTTCTGAATATACCAAACTTCATTGTGTTATAGTTTTGATATCCAAGATTAGTACTAGTAGTAGTTCTTAATTATCTAGTGAGTCGATTTGATAATCTTATGCTCTACCTACTGTTGAATTATGCAAAACTAGTTTCGCAGGCTTTTGCCTGCATCCTCAGTTGCGAGTGGACTGTCGGTTTCGTTGTTGGTTGGCTGGACTTGGTGTAGCTCTCGTGGGCATTTTATGAACTTCTGGATTAATTTGTCTTCTGTTGGGAATTCAAGTTCATAACCTTATCCTCATATTTTTTATATAAATTTTTTCCCATATTCCCAGTTCAACGGGTCAATCCACGAATTTCAATAATTTCATTCCCAATTCTATATCATGTTTATCTCTCCAAAAGTGATGTGCAACCGCTGATTTCTCTATCTGATTGTATCTTATGTTTCTCCAGTGTTCCTTCAGCCTGATTCCATTGCTTCTTTTTGTTTTTCCAATATATACTTTGTTACATTCTGAACAGTTGATTTTGTATATTTCTGGCTTCTTCTCCTCTGGTATTCTATCATCACCAGAATTAAGCAGATTTTTTAGGCTGTTAGTCTAAAGACAGAAGACAAATTAATCCAGAAGTTCATAAAATGTCCATGAGAGCTACACCAAGTCCAGCAAACCAACAATGAAGCCGACAGTGGACTCGCAACTGAGAATGCAGGCAAAAGCCTGCGAAACTAATTTTGCGTAATTCAACAGTGAGTGGAGCATAAGATTATCAAATCGACTCACTAGATAATTAAGAACATAATAGTCGCTTCTATGTATAGGTTCAGACATGAAATAAAATGTTATATATAGTAGTAGTAGTATTTATTTCTCATGCATCAACATACAGAATTTTTTTAACAAAATAAACACAAATAAAAAACATAATTTTTAAATATAACAATTAGAAACAGTGCCTTTGGTAATTCCAGAAGGCAATAACTCCAATCAAAATTTATTCCAATTTGATTGACCCAGCCCCCCCAGTCCCCTGTTCATCAGCAGCTACCTACTAGAATATCCAGGGCACCGCTCTGATCCAACTAAAAACAAAACACTACATTAAAAATAATTTTACATTCAATAAAATATTAAGTTATATTTCCTACTAAATATAATAAAAGTTATATTTCCTACTAAATATAATAAAAGTTATATTTCCTACTAAATATAAATTAATTTAAATTTCCTACTAAACCTTCCTTTTATTTTCCCAAGATGAGTAAAGAATTGTTGGTTTCAGTTTCTATTTTGAATTTTATTAAGTTGAGTAATTAGAATGCATTTTCTTTTATTTTCCATTAATCATTACAAAATTGTTATTTGCATAACAGCACCAGCATATATATATGGGAAAAGCTTCACTAGTTGTGTTGAAATAAATTGGTAAATTTCAGTGATCCCTTTATCAAAAATGCTTAATTATTAGCACTTGGCATGTTTAAAAATATAACTACAGTTGGAAAAATGTATCTTTTTTATATTTATAAGAGAATCTTGTATATGTACACAGAAAGTAAATGAATACAAAGAAATAAATTATGAACCAATTTGCAATGTTTTTCTATTGAGTGTTTCCTGTCGTTGACTGGAACAAGATCATGCTCTTCTGGTTGTCAGCATTCATTCATCTGACAATGTTTGAGTTCAGTTCAGTTGTTATAATGGTGTGTTTTTTTCTGTATTTAATCTGGAAGTATTTTTCTATTGCAAAAAGCTTATTTATTTATGCTTCATATGAGTTAACTCAGTCAGCTCATTGTGTTTAAAGACAATTTGAACAAACATTTCAGGCCTTATAATTATCCATAATCTTTATCATACATTTCATGCCACAAATAGTGTTCAGTCAAGAAACCTTACAGATAGCATGGGGTTCTTACATTAGATAACGTCTGGCATTATTACCCTCCAAAAATCACTTACACATTCAATTAAAAACGAATGTAGGAATCTAGACATTGAAATTTTAATGTGTTGACATGATTTTAGTATTTTTACTTTTAATTCAACAAAATCACTTACACATTTTCATAACAAATATACATTTCTTATGGCTCTGTGCAAAGAGCTACTAAGTTAAAGTTAAGCATATAAAATAACTAGAATACATTCCCCCTCTTTTTCTTTTTTTTTAGAGAATTGACCAACAGGAAGCATAATTTTGCATACTTTGCTACAACTCATAAAGCAAATATTTTAGTGAGGGAAATTGAAAGTGTTTAGAATCACAGAATTATTAGTAAGGATTTGAAGCCTCCTTAGACCCATGACCTAACCCCTTGCAATTTTTATTATTGCAGTAAATTAAAAAAATACTGCATACAAGACAAACCCACCAACTGCAGATGAATTGAAACAAAATACCTATTGGGGAAATAGCCACCATTTATCAACTTGAACTGTGGTGAGTGACTGATAGTTTGTTAAAGATCCATCTGCTTTCATAAAGTCAATAAATAATACTTTTTAAAATGGTTAAGTGAACTGTTGTAGGTTGTGTCAACATCTTTCTACAATATCTGCAGATGGCAATGATTGTTGCTCTGCAGAATACTGGAAGTTGGTTCATAGTTGTTGGGTTGTTGTGTGTATCAATGTTACCTGTATATTTAAATTTCGTGAGAGATATAAATTATTATATTCAATACTATCGTCTCATACTCTTGTGTTGGTTCCAACAGAATATAAAAAACTTGTTATAATTCATGAGAGATGTTATCCCTAAACTTGACCCCCTATCAATTACATAATTTTTTACTGCTTCCATCATCTCATACACTGTGTTGGTTCCAATAGAATATAAAAAACTTGTTATAATTCATGAGAGATGTTATTCCTAAACTTGACCCCATATCAATTATATACATTTTTACTGCTTCCATCATTTATTCCATTCTTAGTTCACATCTTCATTTTTTTTTGCTTTTTTCTTCTTTTTTCCCCTTCCCCCTTTTTTTTTGTAGCTTTGTTTTATTTACGGACACTCTTTAACATCTCAGGTCATCAGCATCCCATTCAAATCAGGGCGTAAATGGCCGACAACTCTTCTTTCATGCTTGAATTCTTTTTTGTGCCGTAAATGTACAACATGAAACCCACAGCTTTGCTTCCTTCCAAAGGAAGTCATACTTAGGATTTTTACGTCTGAAAAAATCCATCGACCCTAGCCAGGTTCGAACCTGTGATCTTGGGTTTAGGAGGCAAGTATGGTTACCATTTCACCACCAGGATGCATTGACATCTTCATGTAACATCAACTTCAATAATTAGTACAGTACAACCATGCCAATCTGAACCCTGCCATTCTGAAAATGTGATAATGCAAACTAAAAAATTTGTGAAAGGAAAATTATCATAGAAATTTCAGACTGAAATATCTTATATTACACATTAGAACATCAAATGTACTGTAAAAATAATACAATACAATATGTAATTATGTACGTACAGTACAGATCAGCAGATTTAACATTCAACAAATTTAACAAGAAGATGATGAAGCAATACAGTTTCTTACATCATTCATTGTTACACGAAAATTCAGTCACTTACTTCTACTGGTGCAAAGACGAAAATCTTGAGAATGAAGCAATCCTCAACCATCCTTCACAAACATTACATGCTGTAACATTGGGGCTGTTGCTGTACATATTGCAGGAATCTCTCCAATGCTTTTGCTACATCCAGGTAGTGGGCTGCATTTGCTTCATCTTCATTTATAACTTGCTGGGGAAATTATTTCCTGATTGATCTTATGTGTCACCAGATAATCATTCCTTCACATCTGTTTCCTCTACTTCTTCACAACCTGTAATTTGCTTAATGGTATGTAAAACTTCAGTTCTGATCTCCTCTGCTTGGTCTGGGCTGTTGTTGTGTGATAGAGTTGGCCATAAATTTTTCCATGACTTTTTAAGCAATTTTGTTTTGTTTTGTTTTGTGCTGGTGCATTATGCATTATAAATAATGCCTGGGTTGTAGATCATTTTGTTCATTAAACCTTTTTACTGAAGGCACAAACTGGTTATGATACCATTCTGTGAATAATGCACTAGTCATCCATGTTTATTTTTGGTTCCTGTAGAAGACAGGAAGAGTGTTCTTATTGATGTTTTTGAATGCTCTTGGATTTTTTGACTTTCCAATAACCACAAGTGATAACTTAACGATTCCCTGTTGCATTACTGCATGTCAAGATTGTGATAAAATCCTTGTTCATCTTGAAACTGGAGAAACTAGCTTCATTTCTAGCTGCGAAATTCTTATTTGGCAACAACTTAAAATTTAATCCAGTTTCATTGCAGCTGTAAACTTCTTGGGGTCAATAATTTTGTAATGAAACCAGATTTGTAAATTCAGTTATATACTCCTGTGCTTCCGGGTGATTCACTGTTAATGCTTCTCCAGTGATAGATCGGTCATATCCCGTGCCAGCCATTACTTGTTGTAAATTGGAATCACTATTATTAGCTTACTAAGCTGGAGTACTTTTTCTTGGATTACAGGACCACTCAGTGGAAAATCTTTTAGTCTTTCTTGCAAAAAACGTACATAAATGACTTCATCGACTTTGCCAGAGTTGAAATTTTTTAGCTATGGTGCTTGTCTATTACTTTCTCAATCACAGTTCTACAAAATTGCTTTATCTTGACTTGATTTTTCTTCTAATCACTTATTGCTGCTATTTTGACACCAGATTCATCTGCTAATTTTGTTCCACTTCCACCTTTATTTAAATATTATAAAACTTCAAGTATGAACTAGAACTATGTTTTTGCTCTTTTCTTTTCTGTGTATAAACCTATTTCAAACCTGTTAAAACTTCTTTCCCAAGGGGAAGGTTAAAACTATTTTGATTATGTTTTTGCTTGTTTACCTCTTTTAATCAAACAGCAAAAATTAAAACCACTTCACTGCATTAACATGATACAGCAGTAAACCCATTAAAAGCATTCACCATGTTTTGAAATTGATACTGCATCTGCAACTCAACTGAACTCAGAACAAACATAATGGATTGAGTGTTCAAATTCTAGTTCTAGAAAGATGAGCAAAATAATCACGAGTCATGTAGCCAAGTGCAAATGACCTTTATGAATTATTTGTGAGGAAGTCACTCAAATTTCACTAGTTTTGTTCCACTTACTTGAACATGTTTCAAAGACAAATTTCCTTCATCGCCAACATGGTTCCATTGTCAGCTTTCCTATATGATATAATTATTTTACTGTGAAAATCCCAAACTATTCAAATATAGACCTTTATGAGCTTAATTTTAATGCTGGCATTTGCATCCCAAAAATAAAACCATATGTTACAACTACTGAGTACAATTAACTTGTAGACTTCATATACGTACTATATTAGTCTAATTATATTGATCATAAATTAACTCTATTAATATGAATTTTTGCCAATCTGAACAGGCTTCAGTCCCAATTAGTTCAGACTGGCAGGATTATATTTATCATGTTGGTCCTGGTATTCTAGTAGTAATTATACTTGTCTCATAGACCTAAGGTGCTGTTCAAAACCAGCAAGGGCTAATTTTTAGGGCATAAAATGTAAGTATGGCTTCTTTTGGTAGGAAAGTAAAGCCATTCATCTCATGTCATAGATATACAGCTTGCAAAAGAATCTCAAGCTTGAAAGAAGAGGCCTGTGAGCAAAATTTATCTGTCATTTCATGCCCTGAAATGAATGGGATACTAATGACTAGAGATAATAAAAAGCATCCTTAAATAAAATAACATTTTTAAAAATGGTATATGATCACATAATATAAATGCTTTTTAGTTTTATTTTATATTTTAAACAAAAATTTTATAATGTATATTGTTGGTATGTAAAGGACTGAAAAAAAAGAATGAACATGGTAAATTCATAGCGGAATATAAATTTGTAGGTTAAAAGACATAATAATAACAATGTGAACATATAAGTGTGTTTCTGATAACATCTCATAATGAGCTGAATGAAAAACTTTCTTATATCTAGGTCTCTTCTTGTTGAGTTCAAGCAGTAAGTGCTTCCAGTATATAAAACTAAGAACATAACCTTCCCACATAAGTAGTAAGAAGTACTCTTTTACGAAAGCATACCACAACCATAGATATTGCATATCATTCTAAATGTTTCCTAATTTATGTAACAAATATTGAAAAACATTATATATCATTAACATAAGGTTTTAATTACATCAGGCGTTAGTAGTCAAAGATGAGTTATTCTAAGGATGGACAGTATTTTCCTTCTCCTCTCTACATTACTAAACTTTTATGTTTTGAATGTTACAGAGTTTTGTATGTGATCTAATTAATGTAACTTTGTCCTCTACAGTTAAAAAGTAGAAATGCAGAGTGAGTCAAAAGGAATGAATCACTTTTGCATAGTTATTTTGCAGTATAATTTATTAGAGAAGATCGAACAGAGCATTAATACATAGCAGCGCTCTGAAAATTTTACAGGTACTACATTGATTGAATATGGGAATTGCGTGTCCTAAAGCATATGTCCATATTTGCAAATTATGGCACTTTACCATTTACATAAAATGTAGCTTCATCCGAGAAAACAAGTTGATCTGCAAATGTGTCATTCATCATGGGTGCCTGCATATATTGACAAAACTGGTAGCTTAAGATCTTGTCATTTTCTTTCAGGGCATGTAATGACTGCAATTTTTAGGATTTTCACATCAATCCTTATGAACACATGCTACACAGGATTCTGGGGTAACTGCAGCTCACGACTGGCATGACGTATCAACTTTTGCATATTTCTTGTGAATGTTTCCGAATTCTGTCCACTGTTTCATCACTTAAATACTGCTGACCAGTGTTCTTTTGTTTACATACAGATCCCATCTCTGTAAACGTTTATACCACTGGGAAATGTGTGCGGAAATCTCACACATTTACACAACTAGTTCTCAAGAGCTCTTAACAGTATGGTACACCTTATCTTGATCACTCGTCTACAACCCTAACACTCACGGCAGAACAGTTACAAAACATCACCAGTGCACATTATGAATAATACTCCTTTATAATGGCATCCTTTATGGCCTCCTGTTATATTTACTTATGTCATGGTAGTTGTGCGAAATTGTTTCATTCTTTTTCATTCACCCTGTACTTGGTATAAGCCAGTATGTGCAGCTCTATTAATTAAGCAGCAGCATGCATACAGTATTGAGTGAACATCATAGATCATTTATGTCAGATTTATTTTCGATACTTTTTTTTTTAACATTTCTGATATGTATTAGTATAATAAAACCAAATATGTACTTAAATAATCTCATTTGTTGCAGGAGAAGAAAGAATTTGACAGAGATTTAGTGAAAAAGATCGAAATTGAACTAAATCTACCAGCCAGTGATGCAGGGTAAGGCACTGCTCTATTTCTTTGTAAATATTCATCTACATATATTGTGCAAATATTGAACAATCACAACAGCTGACTGAGAGGGTAATAAGTAATAAATATTAAAATATTGTAAAAATGTAATCTCATTATAAGTATGTCTCTTTTAAAGCTAATCAGTACATATTCAAAATAATCTTATTCTTATATAAAAGAGCAGCTGAAGCTGTCATAAGTTAGTTAAATTTTGTTTTAGTACTGATTAACTTCAAGGAAGGAGATCAGACATTTTTTATTAAGAACAGACACAATGTAGTGCCAATTAGTGATGCAGGACAAGCAAATCTTATGTTTTTTTTTTTTTTTTTTTTTTTTTTTTTTTTTTTTTTTTTTAATGATTTATTTATGGATGCTCTTTAATAGCTCAGGTCATCAGTGTCCCATTCAACTCAGGGCGTGAAACGGCCAACAAATTTTTCTTAGAGGCCTCTCTTTCAGGCTTGAGGTTCTTTTTCATGCCATAAATGTACGACACAGGACCCACGGCTTTACTTCCCTTCCAAAGGAAGCCATACTTACGATTTTTATGCCCGAAAAAATCCATCGACCCTGACCGGGTTTGAACCTATCAGCAAGTTTTTAACATTATATCTATTTATCTATCTATCTAGATTTAATGTTAAAAATCTCCATAGACAATGTTAATGACAGTATTCCACAAGAGAAAAAGACAGTTTTCACAAAATGAATTGTGCAGAATGTGAAAAAGTCTAAAATGTCCAAAAATTCTACATTGAAAAAACAAAGAGAAACATAGGTACATGGTTAAAGGAACATTTCAGGAACATAAAGTAGAAGCAAATAGGGAAATCAGTAGTAGCATATCATTTTTGGACACAAAATCACCACATAGTAAATAAAGCAAAATTATAAAAATCAGTACAAGGACCTACAGAACTAGCAACTTGGGAGAAAATCTACATCTACAAATACAAAGACAGTCTAATGAACTTCAATACTGCTGGGGATGAAAACATAAACTACAAGTTTATCACACTGCCACCAGAGCAGAATACACATTTCCACAGCTTAACAAATTATTCAACAGTTGAATTTTAGCCTGACTGATGATGAGAACAAAATGTTCTCGAAACCATTTCTATATTATGACATTTCTATATATTATGAAGCATTAAGAATGTGTAGTTCAGCTAAATCATATAATAATATCAATTATAAACTAACTTTATTAGCATTTGTTCCAAGCAGAACCACATGGAGATTTAACTAAATAAAAAACAACTGAATACAGTTATAACAATTACCATTTACTACTACCTGTAATTGAATAATTAAAAACATTAAATATTTGAGGTTATAATAAAAGTTATAGTACATTCATTTATTTTAACATAAATTTAAAATAAATTACAATTTCACCTTTTTTAGTTATTTAATTTAAATCATGTTATTTTATCATTTTATCGTCATAATTGATTGTACAGGTGCTGTAAATAATAGCAGCTCCATATTGTGAGTTTAAGGTTAGGGTATAATTTTGGATGTTTGGAATAGAAAAAAACAAGAGATAAAAACTATCAGTTTTTAGTTTTTGAGCATAATGCTTTAAAACTATCAAATTGTACAGGTGCTGTAAATAATAGCAGCTTCATATTGTGAGTTTAAGGTTAGGGTATAATTTTGGATGTTTGGAATAGAAAAAAACAAGAGATAAAAACTATCAGTTTTTAGTTTTTGAGCATAATGCTTTAAAACTATCAATTAAGTTCCATTCTGATTGGTGAATAAGGTATGAGACCGTACTTTGACTGAGAGGTGCTTGTGTGCAATTGTCACAATAATTTGGCCTTCTTCACAGTATTTCTAAGTCGGGCCAAAAACTTTTAGAACATCCCTTGTATCATGTTTTTAGGGCTGGTTTCCTCAACAAATGTTGAAATGAACTAACATGTTGTTTCATTGTTAATTCAACTTGGAATCGAACACAGTGAAACATGCATTAATAATCTCTTCTGAGTCGAAATATTTAGAAGACTCATGTAATAGAAAAAGGCATCAAGTTATTAAAAATTGTTCAACAACCAAAAGAATTGAACATATGGGAAAGGATTTATATAAAAACCATGAGCATAACCTTATGAATTTTGACATCTCAGAAGCAGACAGCATGCAAATTTATCACAAGACCACCAGAGTCAACCCAGATACCTATTACCCAACTTCCACGAATGATCCACCAGTCGTTTAACAGCTGAGGATATGGACAAAAGGTCCACAAAACACGTGTAAAGCTCATGTAAGTGAAACCGTAAAGAGTGGTCTAAATATCCAACTCAGAAGATATTATTACTTTTGGCTTGTTACTTTGTTGTGTCAAAGAAAATGGGTCCAATTATATGTTGTTGTGATAACATATAGAACAACTGAATTTCTGTAAATGGAGGGATCCCTCAAACATTACATGCAGGTTTTCATTACCATACAGATGTGTATTTTGGGACTTCACATATCTGTACAAGTGAAAATATGCCTCATCGCTAAACCATTTGTAGTCTAATATTCTTGGATTCTCTTTAACCTTCCACATGCCAAGCAGAATACATGGAATTCTTTGTTTGTAATTGTTGTAGTTCAAATTACAGCATCATCATTTCTTTACATTGTTAATTTATCCCTTACAAACCATATGATATGTTAATGAAAGTAATTATTATGTCCATTTAGTTATAGCACTTGAAATGCTCACTGGGGTTCAACTGTAGCCTGCTTGTTAGTCTATGCTATATGAATTATGGCATTGATAAACTAAAAGTTATACATTTTGGAAGTTTCATTGTTGAAGTAGGTTTTAAATTAAATATAAATCTTTGTTGGATGCAGACTGCCATTTATTCTTTATTTGGTTTATGTTTGCAAGTTGTCTGTTAATTGTAAAGATGTGAAAGAGAAGGAAGATGGAAAAACCTTACAATTTAGGATAACTAAGTGATAATCCTTTCTATTGTTATTGAATGTAATATGCATATCAGGAATAAATGCATACATAATTTAGAAAAAAAGCAATCCTGAATGGAAACGTTCCACTCATGACTGAAGAAGAAAATTTTGTTAAATATGATCAAAAACTAGTTAATTCTTATGTTGTAGAGAATGAAAACACCCATAGAATTATCTGTGAACACAATTGCAGCAATGACACAGTTGCTTGGAGAAGGTGTAACAACTCACCAACTCAATAAAGGCTGTAAGTTGCCCTAAAACATGCTTTGGTTGATGCAAGATCTGTGGTAGGAAAAGAGAAAGAAAATGCAGGAAAAAATGTGTCAAGAATTTTTGTGTCATGAATATACAGACACTAAAAGATAAAATTATAATAATTGTTTTGAATAAACCAGCCAGAGACCAAAATTGCAGTAATATTAATAATGAAATGCATACATAATTACATAAAATAAAGCTATTTTGAAGTATGTTCAGTATGTATTTGCACCTTCAAACCAATGAAAATAACTTTAATGCAGAAATATTCCAGTAACATTTTTTTTCCATTCTTGAGTAATGTTAATAACAATGAAAATGTCCATATGATAGTAAATTATATATATTGGATTATATTGAGTATGTACTTGTAACATCAAATTATGAAAATAAGTTTAAAATAGATTTTGAACTGGGCTAGTATTCCATGTGTACTGGTAGACTTGGTATGCAGAAGGTTAATAAATGTCTGGAACCAAAGGCAGTATGTGATATGTTTATCATAATCTTGCTGTTGACAACTGTAAACTGAAAGGAATGGAAACTGGACTTTTTAGCAGCTCTTTGACATACTTTATTAACCCAATTTCTTGCAGTCTTTGGAGGGACGTTGGAGAAGCCAACAATCAATTCATGACTTTATTCACTGTTTCTTCCGATATCTTTGGCCTCTCTCTACCAAGCACATTCACCAATGTTCCTTTGGTTTCAAGCTTTTTCGTCAACTTTTGAATGCAGTATTTTGGCAGCAGGTTTTGGCCACCAAACTGTTCAGTAAATTCTTAATGGAACTTTGTAATCCAGTAGTTTTTCAGAATGAATACTCACTCTTCCACAGAATATCGATAAATCTTTACTATGGCATGAAAGTAAGCAGGCATCACCTCTGAGGACTGACTAGTGACTGGAAGCAGCTTGCCTAATTCATCTCTTTTCATGTTGCCAACTTCCTTCCTCATCCCTGCAGAACATAGTGTTGCCACCAATACTTTCTCATAACCTAGCATTCTTTAAAAATGTAAACAATATCCTTGTAATAATTACAATAGGAAAAGAATATTATTGGATTTATCTTTGAGTGGTGTATTCGGTGTGTAAATAGAACTGACAGCTGACTAGGACTAGAAGTTAACATGAGACAAATGTGAAGAAATAAATGAGTTTAAATATTAAAGCACAGAATTAAATAATGAATGAATGAATGAATGGGTGTCGCAAGCAGTTGGACAATAAATGAAACATTTTTGTCATTTCTTGAATTAAACATATTTTAGTGAATGCAATGTGCTATGCTAAACATGAAAATAACAATTAAACTATTTTGTTGGTTTTTGTTTGCATAATATTCATTTATTCACATATACACATAATAAAAATGTTACTTCCAATACAGAATATTAGCAACTAGTGGCAGATAGTGTGAGATTGTAGCGCTCTGTTGGTAATTCTATAGTTGACTAGCATCAATGAAAACCCTCCACTCCTGTGGGTTGCTATCAGTTCCCCCACTCCTGTGGGTTGCGGTCAGTTCCCAATGTAGAGATTACCTGTCAATGCAGCAGCCAAAACAGACACTTCCATCCATTTAAAATAAGTTTACAAAGGCCTTGTGTCTGACATGAAGAAATATTAACACCAGCAGCTAATATGTTCTACTCTTTCAGAAAGCAGGTGGAAAGTTCTGCTCTGAACTTCTTGAATTCCAGAACACAAACAAGGTCAAATTCTTCCAGTGTAGGATGATGGACCTCTAAATTAGAAACAGTGAAGTCTTCATTTTGTTCCTCTGGTTTGAATGGAGAATGTATTCCATTTTTATTAACAGTCCAGAACATGGGGGGGAGGGGGGGAGGTACAGACAATTTCAGGTTGTGGAAAACAGGATGGGGAGTTAATGCTAAGTAGGAGTACACAATATTTTATTGACTGTTTAGTGTGTGTGTGTTGATTTCAATTGATTGTATTTATAGATGCTCTTTAACATCTCAGGTCATCAGCGTCCCATTCAACTCAGGGCGTGAAACAGCTGACAAATTTTGCTCAGAGGCCTCTCTTTCAGGCTTGAGATTCATTTTTGTGCCATAAATGTACGACACAGGACCATGGCTTTACTTCCCTTGTGAAGGAAGCCAGACTTACGATTTTTACGCCCGAAAAAATCCATCGGTCCTGGCCGGGTTCGAACCCCCGATCTTGGGTTTAGGAGGCAAGTATGGTAACCACTACACCATCAGGACCGACATGTGTGTGTGAGCAAGCAAATTAAGTCTTTGTTACTTTCGAGAGCATGGTAGTTTTGAGGTTCATGATGTGTAAGTTACATGAATGAATTTATTCCTGTCAATTTTCATGCAGATATAATATTTTTAACATATATATTGAATCAATTTCATGCAGTTTAACAAACAACTAAACATGCTAAAATCAAATTAAACAGTTAATGTTTCCATATTTTCCCTATATGTAAACTTGTTACTATTAAAACATTTAAATTTTCCACTTAATAATCCTCAATTTGTGGAGTTGCATTCCTGCCATACCCCATTACAATTAACTGCGGTTGTGTATGTAATGGGCATATATATTCACTCCTAAATAGCATCATTGTCAGCATCATTATTCTTATTTGTCTTGCCCACCTTCTTTTACCATTTTTGTCTCACCTTCCCAATTTTCCAGTACTTTTTTTATATTTTTATCTGATTTTAGATTTTAAGTTCTTCTGCCACTTATTTCATGTGGAAGTTTTCTCACTTTTGTAAAAGGAACTGTTCCCTCCAAAACTTGGTTGGTTTACATTCTAAAATACAATGCCAAGTACTATCTGCTTCTCCACACATTGGACATTTCCCCTTAATATTTTTCATTCCTGATCCCACTTTAACATGTTACTCCTGTTCTGAACCATGCCAGTCCTTACCTCCCTGCCTTATCACAGACTTCATTGTATCTTTCTCTTTCCCAATCAATTTTAGTGTGTAAATTTCAGAGATTTTTTGACATTAAGACTAACCCATAATTCCTGTTTTTCAATATCATCAATTCTTGTTTTTATCTCTTTCCAAAATCCTTTGCCCATTCTTTCCCCCTCATACATATTGAACCCATGCCAACTAGTGGATTAATTTTGAATTTTATATATCCAAGTTTCTCTCTCCTTGATTATTTCGTGTGTTAACAAAACTGTTTATTGATATTCTCTTATAGTCTTCCTATTTTATTCCAATATTGCAGTACTCTTTCTAATACCTACCTTTTATAACCCAAACTTTCTAGTTCCATTAGAATAACCTGAAAGGTTAAGCCTAGGACAATCAATCTATTTATCACATTTATTGCTTTTCATCTCGCTCCCAAATTTCTAATCCATGTATCATCCTACTCTCCACTATTGAACCATACATTCTCTCTAACCATTTTACTTCCATATGTGGTATTTTATTTATGCAAAATCTGATTATACTCATAGCAATTCCTTCTGCTAATTTTGCTTTTGATCACTTCATTTCCCATTACTAGTTGTCTAACCCCCAGGTGGTCTATTTTCTTACAGTTTCAATTTCTATGCCTTCTCACTATCATTTCTCTTGTTTTATTTAGTTTGAAACTTTTTTTAATCTTCATAATCTTAGTTTTAGTTTTATTTATCTTGAGATCCCATTCTCTAAAAATGTACTTATAGCTTCTAGTGTTCATTTTAATCCTTCACTTGTTAAAGAACCTGTTACCAAATCATCTGCAAAGAGCAGACCTGGTATCTCTATGTTATAGTTTGCAAAGTTATAGTACTTTTACTGATTTCTTCTAAAACATCATCAATAAATAGATTGAAGAGCACTGGGCTTATTAATAATCTTCTCTGAAACCTACATGTTTGATATTTTACCTGTAACCCTCCCTCTTTCATATTTAATACAAAATTAATTTTCCTTATAAATATTTTGAATTGACTTTATAAATGTGCATTTACATAAACATTATTTGTTATCTTAAATGTAGGAAATACTATGTAAAAGAGATTTTTTTTTTTTATTGGTTTATTTACGGACGCTCTTTAACACCTCAGGTCATCAGCGTCCCATTCAACTCAGGGCGTGAAACGGCAGACAAATTTTGCTCAGAGGCCTCTCTTTCAGGCTTGAGGTTCTTTTTCTTGCCGTAAATGTACGACACGGAACCCACGACTTTACTTCCCTTCCGAAGGAAGCCATACTTACAATTTTTACACCCAAAAAAATCCATCGGTCCTGGCCTGGTTCGAACCCGCGATCTTGGGTTTAGTAGGCCAGTATGGTAACCACTACACCACCAGGACTGACATGTAAAAGAGATGGATTGATAACCTTAATCATTGAAATTAAGTGCTAAAAGTTGCTCATTTTAATTTTTATTGTAAAATTATGCAGATACATGAATAAGTCATTCTTTATAATATATAGCTGAAAACATAGTAATCATTTAAAATTCTTAAGTAGCATTCCAGCACTGATCAGAAACACTGAATTTCAGATGTTTTATTGGGTTGGATAAATTAAATGTTAGGAATTACAGGACTGAGTAGTAGGGATAACATTTGAACACAATTTGGTATTTTAAGTGTGAGCCAATATTTACTTTTTTTAATTACATTAGTGTTGGACATTATGGATGTAACCTTTAATAAAGTAATAAAACTGCTCTTTTATACTTTTGAATGGTCTAAAAATAGTGTAAATTGCAGATAAATTAATTTTGCATATAATTAATGTATTTAGTTTGTAGAACATCAATAAACCACTCTCTTAGTTTTTAATTAACAGCACTAGCCTATTTTGTAATTCTAGAACAATGTAGGCTCAACACTAAAGGATACATTATACTTCCCAATTTTTCACCAAAAAGCCTATTGTAAAAAGATTCTTCCTTTACTTCTCCTTCTTCTTCTTTGTTAGTTCATATATGGTGTTAATACTTTTGATGTCTCCATCTACCGTAGAAATAAATATTTTAATTTCATTTATTGGTACAGTTGCATGTGCTCTACTAGGAGGGTATAGCCATCATCATAATCACTTTCATCTTCTGCTTCATATGTGAATCTAAGGTCAAAATTCATAGCGATTATATGTCAATGGCTGAAAATGGGAACACTGGTTCCCAAAACATTGTTCCAACTTAGGAAAATTAGTAAGTGAAGGGTGTAAATAAGTTACCCAGAGTGTATCATTTTAAATATTTCTGATATTAAATGAAATATAAAAAAATATGTATTATAAACTTCTCCACAGGTAGGCACAAATCTTTATAAAATACACTAACTTCCAAAATACTGGACACCTTAAAACTAATGGACATAGATAGGACAATATCATATTTATCATTGTCTATTTTAATGAAAAGGAAATAGACTTCCTTGGCATTAGTTATAAAAGAGTATACTTGTCTTGTCTTAACCTCACTTGCAAAGGAGCCAAAATATGACATCTTGCTCACACCATTCATTAAAACTCTCTTCATCTCGCTCCAAAACCCGCTTCATATGTCCTTTTGTATCTTTCCTTTCATTCCTAACCTCACTGTCAAATAGATAATAGATTAGGGAAAATTGCACAAGAAAAATAGCCTCCCTAACCACAAATTTTGGTATGAAATATTTAATACACACTATACTTTCTTTATTAACATGAAAATATGCATAGTGTATACTGTTTATCCACTCCTCCTTTAATTATTGCTATTTAGGAAATGTAAATGTGGTATTATGCTGCAAACTGCTGTAATTAAGACATACAAGAGCAACCCATGTTGTATTAAGCATTTTCTATTACACAAGTCGCTGGTGTGATTTCTCCAACCATTATTAGCATAATGATAAACTAAAGAACTAACACTTATTGTGTACTTACTTCCAACTATAAACCACTTTAGTAATTGTAAACAAACCAAATAAACCCATTTATTAATAGCAAAAATATGGTCCACTCCCCAGTAGATGCTGTCTTTGCATAATCTCACTTTCAAACAAGTCAAAACATGCTATAACATCAGGCTCACACTACTCATTAAGACTCTCATCATCTCTATCCCAAACCCACTTCATATGTTCTTCCAGATCTTTCCTAACCCTCGGCATCACAAACAATGGTAGGTTACAGAAAATTGCACAAGTAAAATGTCCTCCCTCACCACAAATTTTGGTACAAAACATTTAATGCATACTACAGTTTCATCATTAACTTCAAAAGTTGCATAATGTATACTCTTTATCCATTCCTCCTTTAATTGTTGCTATTTAGGAAATGTAAATATGATATATTTTGCTTTCCACTTTCTTCTTTAAGACGTACACGAGCAATCCATGTTATATTAATTAAACATGTTCCTGGTGTGATTTCACTAAATGAATATTAACTTAATAAAAAACAAAAAATTAGCGCACTACTGTTAATTTACTTCCACTGTAATAAACCAGGTAACTGCAATGAATCAAATTAGCCAAGTCATGTAATTAACAACATGAACCACATTGATACTTACATTGGTGTCTAGTAAATATAGACAGTCTTGTATTAAGTATATAACTACAGATTCTGATCCAGTTATTATCTGCATAGCATATTTAAACATCAAACAACACTAAAAATACATGAGTCTCATAAATATTAAAAACATCCTTAGGAGCATATAGTTTTACAAGATCTTTCAATTTATTATTTAGCCATTTGAAAACAGTTTTTCTTTTACACTACTTCCTTTAACACATACAGATAAATTTTGAATCTGCATATCAAAGCATTTTAAGTAGAAAAATTTTCAGTGCCAAGTACATGCCACTTCATGCACTTTTTCATGTAACAATATGCAACTCTTTGGAAATGTTTGAAGCACTATCAATTTGGGATCAGTTCTTTAAAATCTTTTCCAATTCTATTTATATAGAGAGTGGGTCATATTTTCTCTTCTTGCAGTTTGAAACTTTTCAGTAATTCAGTTCATAGTTCATTTTTTTTTAATGTAGACACTGATGTTCCTAAGGATTGTGCAACATGATAGATTATAGAAATTTGCCATTCTTAACTTCAACTTGTTGAATTTTCAGCTTCTCCTCTGTAGAAATACTTTCTTTCTCATCTTTTATCCTTTTTAAAGCAAACTTGACTCAAGAACTCATTAAATACAATCACAGTTACTAAGAGCACAGCCAATTTGCAGTGCTATCTGCAAAATACAGCTCACATGGAATATGATGCCATTACTGCCAATGAAACCATGATGATGTTTTCTTATTACATCATGTGGAGCTTAGGTGGCAATTGCTTGTCAGATCATGTCTTAAGCATTCATGTGCATTATAATTTCATTTTACTTCCAAAAACATTATTTTTCTAGTGCAATCACTGTTCCACGAGGTGTAAATGATGGAAAATTAAACATTTTGTAAGTGTAAAATTGGGGATTAGTTTACATTGCAACCAAAGAGAAACTAAGAGGATCAATAAATGATAGGAAAACATAAATTCCAGAAACATAAAAGTAAAGTTATACTGTATTTTAATTTTCAGATTCACACTATGTACTGCCATCATTATGTTCTTCATATTTCAGGCCAAATAATGAAGATCAGTCCAGCTGTTTGGAAAATTCATCTGGTACTTCTTTAATTGAAATTACACAGGATTGTAAAGATAAAACAAAGAAACAAATACTCCCCTGTACATTTCATAATAGTACTCTCACTAATTCTTCATCAATGAAATGGCTTATATTTATTCGTAAACCTGAAAGGAATAATTTGATGCTACAGGGCAAAAAGCACTATAAGTGTGAAGTTTGTGAGAAGAGCTTTGCCCAAGCATCTAATTTAAGGGTACATCTTTTAATTCATGAGGGTAAGAAGCCACATAAGTGTGAAGTTTGTGGAAAGAGCTTTACCCAGGCATCAAATTTAAGGTTACATCTTTTGATTCATGAAGGTAAGAAACCACATAAATGTGAAGTATGTGCAAAGAGCTTTACTCAGGCATCTACCTTAAGGAAACATCTCTTGATTCATGAAGGAAAGAAGCCACATGAGTGTAAAGTTTGTAAGAAGAGCTTTGCCCAGGCAGCTCATTTACAAACACATATTTTGATTCATGAGGGCAAGAAGCCACATAAGTGTGATATTTGTAGTAAAAGTTTTACCCAAGCTTCTACCTTGAAAAATCATCTCTTGATTCATGAAGGAAAGAAACCTCATAAATGTGAAGTTTGTGGAAAGAGTTTTGCACGGGCATATAATTTAAGAATACATCTTTTGATTCATGAGGGCAAGAAGCTACACAAATGTGAAGTTTGTGGTAAAAGCTTTACTTTACCATCCACATTAAGAAAACATCTCTTGATTCATGAAGGAAAGAAGCCACATAAATGTGAATTTTGTTATAAAAGCTTTACCCAAGTATGTACCTTGAAGAAACATATCTTGATTCACAAAGGAAATAAGCCACATAAATGTGAACATTGTATTAAGAGCTTTACACATGCAGCTTCCTTGAAGAAACATCTTTTGATTCATAAAAAAAGGAGAGATATAAACTGAAATTCTCTGAAAAGAGCTGTTTAACATCATCTAATATGTAAAACCTTTTTTATTTATAAGAAATGTGAATGTCTCATCACTCAGTTAAGTTAGAAATATGATTTTTATCTAATCTTGTGTAGAAACTCTCCAAACTTTGTAACAATAAAATTTATGAAGCTAGTGCACCTGTGCATTGTATGACGTCATAGAGTTAAAATGGCAAAATACACAGTTCAGCAGAAAGTGAAATGATATTGGTTAGCAGAATTAAAGTTCCCAATTGCAGTGCAAAAGATCCAGATAGAAATATGATGCAAATGCTCCAAAGGGTCATATCATGAAAAAGATCTAAATCCAAGATCGTGGGTTTGATCCTGGCCAGGACCGATGGATTTTTTCAGGTGTAAAAATCCTAAGTATGACTTCCTTCGGAAGGGAAGTAAAGTAGTGGGTCTTGTGTTGTACATTTAAGCACGAAAAAGAGCCTCAAGCCTGAAAGAAGAGGCCTCTGAGCAAAATTTGTTCGCTGTTTCAAGCCTTGAATTGAATGGGATGCTGATGACCTGAGATGTTTAAACAGCATCTCTAAATAAATCAAATTTTTCAATCATGAAAAAGGCATAATCAGCTGTTAGAAATGGGTTCTGTGTTAAGAAAGAAGGGAAGCTGTGAAAAAAAACAGTATCTGCAGCTAAAGTTGAAGATGTTAGACAAGCATTTCAGCACAATCTGTAGAAATCTATTCAACAGGTCAGTTCAGATCTGGGTATTTCAAAGTCCAATGTTCACAATATTGTCCATAAAAGAATTGAACTAAGAGCATGCAAAATCCAAATTGTGCGGAAGCTGCAGTGAAATAATAAACCCAGATGACCTGAAGTTGCCTAACATTAATGATGACATTGGATTCCTTAATCATGTCACATTCTCAAACGAAGCCACCTTTCTCATGGCTGGTAAAGTGCACTGGCATAACTGTAGAATATGGGGAGAAGAAAACCTACTTGTAATGAAATATGAAGTGATAGCCCTAAGTTAACATGTGATGTGCTTTGACTTGTGATTCTGTGATCAGATCTTTCTTCTTCTGTGAAAGTACAGTAACAGGAACAACAATATCTATATGCTGGAAAACTATGCAGTCCCTTTAATATTGGATGGGTTCTGCTTTCAGCAAGATAAGCTCCTCCACATTATGCCTGTCATGTTCGAGGCTACCTGAACACACCATTTCCGAACAAGTAGATCAGAAGATCAGGACCCTCTGAATGGCCTCCTAGGTTATCATATCTACTCCCTTAGATTGCTTTCTTTGGGGATAGTAAAAAGTGATAATAAGCTCTTGTGCTTCCATCAGACCTGTAATGCTGCAGAACACTTGGTAAGAGATAGAATACCATCTCAACATTGTTCAGACCACCAGAGGTGTACATGTGGAAATATATTGAAACTGGGTGAGTTTTTCTAATATAAAATCTAAGTCCTGTTATTCTGTCACTATTAATGTAGGGGATATTCACATTTCTTATTGGCAGATACTGTTTTTCTACTTCCTTAATACAAAGCCAGTTTCTAACAGTTGATTATGTCATTTAAAAATTCTGTGTTGTCATATGACGTGCATCGTACTCGCATTATAATTTTCATCATTATAAAACTTGGAGATTTTTTACACAAGATAAGATGAAAATCATATTTTAACTTAGAGAAAAGATTTTCACATTTCTTATTGGTAATGATTTACCAGATTCATTCTTCTATATGCTTATAATTTAATTATTATTTATTGTAAAATAATAGTTTAGAATGTAAATGTATTGTCTATTTGTTCACAATACAGTTAAGTTTATAAAGTTGCTTTTGAATTAGAAGTCAAGAAGCATCAACAACCCCATCATAGATTTTGTTGGTCTTGGTAGTCTAGAGGTAACCATATCTGCCTCATGGACCCAAAATAGCAGGTTCAATCCAAGCCAAAGATGGGTGTAAAAATCCTGTGTATGACTTCCTTTAGAAGTGAAATATAGCTGTTGGTCCAGCTTGTAGATTTATTGCATGTAAAAGAACCTCAAGCCTGAAAGAAGATGGTTTTAAGCAAAATTTATTCACTGTTTCACGCTTTAAATTTAATGGGATACTTATGACCTGAGATATTAAAGAGTGTCCGTAAATGAACCAAAAAGGTAAATACACAAATCTCAGGCTCTGTCATTTAACTTGTATCACATTTATATATGACAAAGTTCAATATTCTAGATGAAAGTAGCCAATTTGCAATTGCAGTATTATTCAAGTATTTGGTATATGATCTAGTATGAAGAGGTGAATGTGCTGACAACCATGATAACAACAGCCATAATAATAGTGATAAAGGCTGTATCAGAATTATAATCTAATTTACAAAACATTAGCAGCAAATATTACAAAGGGAAATATATATAGTTTCCAATAGGACTTAAAGTATTCTTATACTGCAATTCAATGATTGGCTATTAATTCATAATATAATTGGTATTGATTACTTTTCTGATGGCAGTTTAAAATATTAAATATTACCTGAGAGATTATGGAATCTCGTGTCACTTTTCATAATGTCTTTTAATGTTTGCCTTATAAATTTGTATGATTTTTTAACACATTAAGTAATATCTCACATTTTATCCTATGCCCAACAAAAATATTGTTAATCTCTTCTAAGTAGAACTATTTGGAACACACTTTTTGGTTTCCTTACTGGAAATTTACATGTTTCTTTTGTGGACCATTGTTCACAACCTGAACTGTTGGATCATTAGAAGAAGTTGGGTTGGTATGTGTCTAGATTGAATGTGGTGGTCCTACAGTAAACTTGAATAAAGAGCTGGCTGCTTCTGGAATGCCAAAATTCATTTAAGTTTTGCTCATGTTTTTTTATGTAAATCCTTTCCCATATGTTACATTAATGTTTTCAGTTGTTAACACTAACTCCACTTACTTATTTAAAACTTTGGACTAGTTTCGGGAGAGGTCCCTCCCATCATCGGCTGCTGTTGACTGAGTGCCGTTGTTCGAAACGGGGGATGGACGCCCGTTCGCCCCTGTGGTGGTATCTCGTGGCTCTAATAGAAACTTGCTGAGTTCATCCAGCGGCGGAAAATCAAAATTCATTAAGTTGTTCTTATTTTTTAAAATGAAAATTCTCTCCCATGTGGATAGTTCTATTGGTTTGCGAAGTTGTTTCAGTAATTTAATTTCTGGTTTTATTTCATGATTTTTGTTCCAAAAATGAGCTGCTATTGCTAATTTGTCTATCTGTTTCATCTAATGTTCCTAACCATATGTTTAATTCCTTTGGTTGTTGAACCATTTTTAATAACTTGATACCTTTATTCTTTTCATGATTTTCATTCAAAAAATGTACTGCTACTGCTGATTTTTGTATTTGCTTGTAATGAATATTTCTCCAATGTTCCTTCAACCTAATGCCTATATTTCTCTTTGCTTTTGCTACATAATCTTTTCATAGTCATGACAATTAATCTGGTAAATTTTGGATTGTTTCTTTTTGGGCCTGGAATCATTTTTATATAATTTCAATAACTTTTTTATACCATATCTGTTTTGAAGTGCAAAGACAATATTGCATTGCATGAAAATTGTTCAAAGTTTCTTATTATCAAATGGGTGGTACATGAACTTTTTTAAAAAATGTTTCTCTGCTAAATCACTCAGTGATTGTTTTTGGAATTTTAAAAGTGTTTTGTTAATCATCTGTTTGCTGAACCCATTTGGTTTAGCGGCTTGTATTATGTATAGATGTTCATTCTTTATTCTTCTTTGTTCAGTGATATATTTATTAGCCTGTGTGCATCGAATTCGCTAAGTTGGGCTTAAATCAAGCATTTTTGTATTTGAGGAAAAATCGTTGTACAGAAAGCAGGGCTTGTAATGGGCAGTCCATTATCACCAACATATTCATGAGCTATTTTGAGATGCACATCATTAATGCTTTCCCCTGCATTTTTAAAGTTTGGCACAAATATGTAGGTGATGTATTCATCATAATAAACAAAAAACATATGAAACATGCTTTAAAACTTTTAAACTTAAAAAGCCTACAAAAATTAAGTTTACTGTCGAAAGGGAAACAGATAGTATGTTGCCATTTTTAGATCTGAAGATAATAAAATGTAATAATGAACTTCAATTTGGCATTTACAGAAAGGACTCATCTGCCGAGATTTATATCAATGCTGATGGTTTTAATTCCTAAGTCACATATAGAAGCACCATTCAGCAGCATATGGGTCCACAAAACATGCCCTAAGTAAAACTCTGGCAAGTAAAGCCAAAAGGAGTATTCCAAATAGTTTGACTCTGAGATTATTAATGTTTGTTTCACTGTGTTAGGATTCCAAATTTAATTAATATTGAGATAAATATTGTTCCTTTCACTTCATGAAACTTATCATTACGCTTTCTTTCACACTTTACCGTAGACTTACATCCACATTATTCATCCTGCCAATTTGTTTATGAATTTTGTACAGGCACAAGGGAGGAGATGATGCCTGTTGATTTCAAACCAACTGTCATCATGCTAAGCACTTTGTGAATCTCTGGTATACATGGATGACAAGGAACTCCACACTTGCTATTTTCAGTAGTGTGTGCCACATGCCATAATTCTATTGTTAACAAAGATGAAATTGTTGCCTTAAGTTTTATTTATAAAGCACTCTGGCCACCAAAGTCGCTTAACCAACTTCACAGATTTCTTTAGGTGGAGCATGCCAAAAGTGAACATATATCACAAGAAGCTGAAAGCTGAACTGTGAGATCCATGTAACATGGATAAGCAAGCATAAGCATGGCTTAATGCTAAAGACAGATACTTTGAACTCTTGCTGTAGGCCATTATAAAACAGCAGCTTATCTTACAGTTAAACAATTTGTGTTTACATTCTGTTGCATCAAAAGAAGAGTTGAGCAAAAGGGGTAAATTTGTATTCTCTTATTAAAGATTCCTTATAACACATTTATATAGTGATAGTCTTTGTTTTCATTTGAACCCCTTACCAGGTTAATTTTAGCATCATAAATTGTGTTACAGCCATGTCTTGCTACTGACATAGTTTGAAGATTTAGCCAAACATTAACTGCAAACTATTTATTTCTGAGTTAGAAATGCTACTGTTTAGATAAAAAGAGAATGATTAACAATATACACATATTTGGAATTACAATCAAATTGGAATGATAAGGTCATGGCTGAAAAAGGGCATGGTAGCTCAGACAGATATTAAGCAGTTTTTAATATAATGTTGATATTATTGTTGATGGATGTACCCGAGCATCCCACTTCATACCCCGGGTCGTTAAGGGACCGGAAGTTGCCTTTTTGTGCCTTAGTGGCCACAGGAGGAAGATGAAAGGAGGAGGTTCAAATCACACAATTTGCTTCATTGGATGCCTAGTGATGTTTATTCACAAGACACTTTGTTGTGGGCCACCTGGTCCATTGCCTCTTTGACATTAATGCTGCTAGCTACATAAGCTGCTTAGAATTTGCATCTACTATCCTATAACTGCATTGTGTGTCTCTCAACTTTCACTTTCGTACTGCATCTAGAACTGTGTCCTGTAATTATTGTACTGTACTGACCAGAGATGCCATCTGAGACTGAGCTGTACTGCCTGGAACTGCAACCCAATGAAGCATGTACTATCTCTGGTAACATTATGTTATTAATCAAAAATGTACTTTTGCAAAATTGTTTCCCTTTATATGCTAAATTCAAAAGGTCCCCAGTGAGAACAAGAGCTCGCTGGGGTCACAACATAGCGCCCATGGAATCTGAGCCTTCAAAATATTTAAATATTATTGGTGAGCTCTCGTGATCCCAAATGTACTCACTTTAAATGCATCAAATCCTTGACTCATTGGTGAACTCATGATCATTTGAAGTAATATCGTCATTGCCAGCACCTATTCCCTCTTAAAATTTTAATGCATTTCAGAGCATCTCCAGTGACTAAGATACAAAGCACTGGTTTGGACACCTGCTGCACATAGCCTTTGTCACAATAGAGAGACCCATTATCAGTATAAGAGGGCACAAAAGATTATAAAAGACGGCCTTTTCCCTATCGTCAAAGAATTATATGTCCAGGTAGCCATGAATACATTTTCTTGATACATGAAATGTTCCTACTTGCTACTACAGGTATAATATTTAATAATTATCACCCTTTAAATTATGTAAATGCTTCCACTTTTAGAGTGCATGGATGTAAGGACCTGTCACATGGTAAGGGCATTGGCACAGTAAGTTGAAGATCTTTGGTTTAAGTCTTGGCTGTGATTTTTCCTATCTGACTCTCATTGCAAATCTTAGCCTGGCACATGACTTATGTGAAAGAAATCACATTTATATAAATATGTGTATATATTTATTTTCTTCGAATATCTGTCACTCTCTGGACAGTAATGCATTTTAGTTATATATAAATTTCATACTTTTTACAGCACTCTTCATTTCTTCTTAATAATGCAATAAGTGCTGTAGCTGAAACAAATAGCAACATTGTGCTACATTATGTTACAAGTGTCTTTAGAAAGAAAATAATGTTTAATCCTTGGTCTTATACCTGCAAAGTTAACAAAGCTCACTTTCTTGATAGACTACAATATCTTTGAATTTATTGAGCATAAAGTACCTAGATAGTTGCTTTTTATCTAAAGCTTCAAAAAATAGGACACTTATGCATTTCTTCTTAATGTGAGAAAGAGGAATTTCTGTAATGAATTTTGTCATAGGGCTATCCATTCCAGAGATAACCGCTGTTGTATTTTGCATCTTACAACACAGGAATTCAACAATTTGGAGTAAATTCAGCCTCTGCAGCTGCCATAATAATGAATGAAATGTTGTTTAGATTTCTGTCCTTGTTCACTAAGCATTACTATTATTGAAAGTGAAAATTCGGTAATGTAAACATAGGAACTATAGGGCAGATAATTTAATGGAACTTTTCACAATTACTTAGGTAGACATAATTACTAACAATATGAAAGATAAACTGAAAACTTAAATGTGTAATTATCACAAAAATATAACAAATAAAAGCCATTCACTAATTCTTAACTTGAGATGTAATTATGAACTTGCACACTGGAGCAAATCATTGACAATTTAAATGAATGAGTTGAATACAACTCTCTTCACTTACTTGGTTATATGCAGTACATGTTTCACAGACCATCATCTACATCCTCAGCTACCTGTTAACTGTTGGGAAGATTTTTAGGAATTCTCCTACTCTAGTGAACATTAGATACTTAAAAACAGTGTTTTCATCTGTAAAAGTAATTGAAATTCATTTATCTATTCCTTTATTTATGCATGTAGGTTTACTGCTATGTTGTTAGCTCTCTGGGTCCCCGTGCTGATTTTAATAACTTAAAAAAATTTCACTATATCATGGTGTCTGTCCATCTGCAGATTTTTTATTTATTTGTATTCAATGTTCTTGATGTGTTCATCAACATATCTGTTCAGGATTTTCATATGTATGTATAAACATATATATGTTATCTATAAAGTAAAAGCATTGAAGGGCACTAGAATAGCATCTTATACCAATCTTTCAATGGCTTGCTTAGAGGAGAAATTTCTTTAGTCAGAACCTCTGGTACTGTTACTATGGTCAAGAGATAATAATGATATTTTTGTGCTTTGGGCCCATGACTTAGAAACTCTTGATCATTTCCTTACTAATATTAACTCTAAATTTTCTGTTAAGTTCATTTTTTATGGCTCTCCCAATGCTGCTAAGTTCCTAGATATTGATATTTCGTTATGCAAATGGCCATGCACATTAAGCCAACCAATTTATGCTTTATTTTTGACAGCTGTCATTCCCTGCATACCAGAAGATCTGTTCCTTTTTCTCTTTCAATCCATGGCCACCACATTTGTAACAACTTTTCATCTCTTGACATGTGTATTAAAAAAAAAGCTTAAAAGTTGTTCCAAGCTAAAAAATATCCTTCCTGTCTTTTAGAATTCTGTATCATCCCAGCACACAAAACATTCAAATGCAACCTAAAACTTCCAATAAGAATTTCATTAACCATGTTACTACTTTCATTATAGGAATTCAGAGCATCAATCTATTTTGAAAGAATGTCACGATACTTTATTAATGCATTCATTTTGAAATTAATTTTCTAAATTTGTACCCCACTTACTTTTAGAACTCTCCCTAACCTTAAAAGTATATTTTCCTGCAACATTATCTCCTTCCAAATTACCTTGTGTCCCATTGCAGGCTCATATTCATGCTAATGCCGTAGATGTAAAACCTGTGCACTAATTATGTCATGGCATTCTTTACATAGCCCCAATTTATCCAGAGAATTTAACATTTATTGATTTGCTACCTGTTCTTTTAAGAATATCATATATGTTATCTTGTAGCTTTACAAAGCATTTTATATTCAGTTAAAGCCAAGTCTGTTTTGCCAGTTGCCAATTTAACGCTTATTGCATGACTGACTCATGGCTCTGAAAGTTTGGTCTAAGATAGAGAAATGGGAACTATATTTTTGCATAAAGCGCCCACTCCACTGGGTTTAAATCTTATGTATTAATATATTTATATTCTTTCTCTCTCTCATTCTTATTGCTTGTTTAATGTTTTTCTAGGCATTATGCTACCTTAAAGGTTCTGTATTTATTTTTATCACCACTTGTCTTCTTGCCTTTGAAGAACACTAGTTGTTTGACACATCAATAATTCTTGAATATTTAAGTGGTTTAGTTGTTTGACACATCAATAATTCTTGAATATTTAAGTGGTTTATTCCTTTTTCTGCTTCTTTAGTTATATACAGAAATACTGTGTCAATGTGTTATTTTCAAATCTCTTCATGAACAGATTTGAAACATCAACAATATGACATTTCCAAACATATTTACATCCTAATAGTTACGTTGATGTATTTCCATAGTTAGCAAAAAAAAAAAAAAAAAAAACCACATTGACACCATAAAACTTAAGGAATAAAACATTTCATTTACATACAAAATGGAAGTAGATAATGTGCTACCATTCTTAGACATAAAATTAACTAAACATCAAGGCAACCTGGAATTTGAAATCTACAGAAAAAGTACACAAACAGACAATTATATCAAAGCGTCCAAATTTAATCCAAGACCACACATAAACTGCATTATCCAATAGCACACACTTAAACTATTCATTAACAAAGAACCATGCTCCAAAGAATACAAAAATATACAAATAATGGCAGTTAAATTTGGATTTAGCAAAGAACTGGCTCATAAATAAGCACAGAAATTCAAGAGACAAAAACATATTTAAGAAACCACAATACTTTCAGCACAAAAAGGAAAGGTAATTTTTAAAAAATTCATATACCACTCAGGATCTACACACAAATTTCAGAACATCCTACAGAATTTAAACATCACATTGGTAAGGGGGGGGAGGGGCGTGCGTGCGTGCGTGTGCATGAGTGCATGTAAATCTGTAGGGGAAAACAAAGAGAAACATAGGCATAATCTGAAAAAAACACATCAGGAATACTAAACAGAAACAAATAGAAAAATTCCACTTTGTCATCTCATTTTTGGGTATAAAACCATGATATAGTGAAAGAAGTGAAACTATTAAAGTTAACACAGAACCCCATAGAGTTTACAACATGGGAAATAATGTATATGAATAAATTCAAAGTTAGATAATGGCCTGTGATACTCCTATGCATAAAAACATATTTTCATGTTTTGAGCATAATGAGCATTCCCAAGGAAACATTAACAATTTTTCAGCAGTCAATAGGGATTCACACAATAGTTTATGAAACATGTACTAAATATAAACCAGTGAGTGAGGCCAAGAGAGTGTATAGGTTTTACTCAATCATACAAATTATGAATCCACCAATGATCAGCTATTCCTTTCCTTAAGAAGGAACCAGCCATAATGTAGGTTCTTTTTGTTTAATGCCTGCATCATAGGCCATGAACATTGATGATGCATGAGATGAAATAATAAACTGGGAAAGGAGTTTAGTTCTTAAAGGAGGTAAGTGTTCCAGGCTTAAGAAAGGGTACCTCCACTATAGTTGCCAGTTGCCATTTATGAGGTCAGGAAAACCTGGAAAAAACCTGAATCAGGGAGGAACTTCCTGGTGGGAATCGAACTCCTCTCCCACTCATAATTTTGCACCTTAATGACCTCTTCCATGTGGCTGTTGTCTAGTTTCATGGTAGGATCTTATTTATGCTGATAATGTTGCACTATGTGAGTCCTGCTGGATTTGTTTCTTCTGTGCATCACTCATAAATTCTAAATTTAGAACAAAAAATTCAAAATAAGAATATAGGAAATGGATCTTGAGCAGTATTCTGCACCCAATTTGATATCAGGTCTTGAACATTTTCTGTTTTCTTGTTTCCTAGAAAAAAATGAATAACATTTTAAAGACTTCCCATTCTTCACATTCACTCTTGTTAAAGAACTGTGAACTTTTTGCAGCATTTAGAAGTTTTTTTGAATTTTAGGGCCTACAAGTACTCCCTCTTTAATTTTCGCTATTGAAAGTTTAGGTAACATAAGTTTCAAATATCTGAAATATTCACCTTATTGATCAAAGAGTGTAACTGTCATTAATGGATGATAGACTTTTATTTAAAAACATTATTACATGAATTGGCTAATTAGCGTTACTGAAATGGAACTTAAAGTGTCACCTTTAATTTTGAAGAATGATATAATTAGGCAAAATTGATATATGATAGAAAAATTTCAGGGATGTTTTTAAATCTACATAAGAAAATGTATATTCATTAGTTCTACAAAAATCTTGTTGATTAATGCTATTTGTAATAAAGGCTTATGTAACATTTTATAAAATTTTATTTCAAGGGCATTTTAATTATTTCATCATTATTAATGCTTCAATGCACTAATAAGTGTGTCTTTTATTTTATCTTAAAATGTTTTACTATTTTGCAGTGTGAAACTAACCTTTGATTAATAATTTGCTTTTCAAATTCACATGTAACATTTCCTTTTTAATGTGATTTTTTGACACAACTTGTTTGTTAGGCTAAATTTTGGAATCAATTAAGAAAAGTCGAGGTCATGGCTGGGATGCCATCCATATAACTTTGGTTTTCCATTACCTGATCAACCACAGGCTCAAACCTGGAGTTTCTCTGCAGCTGTGGTTGGACAGGACGCTAGCTGAAATGGATGGGCATCCACATGTAAACTAAAGTTCTGTGAGTCCAATTCCATAATGACAGAAATTTTCCTCTTGCACTCTGTTTCCAAACATTTTCTCTTCTTTGCCATCATTATATTCTCCACATTTCAGGTCAAATAGGGAAGACCAGCCCAGCTGTTTGGAAAATTCATCCAGTACCTCTTTTATTGAAGTTATGCAGGATTATAAAGAAAATACAAAGAAGCAGATATTGCTCTGTAAAATTAATAGTAACACTTTAAGTATTTCTTAACCTATAAAAGGGCATACATTACTTCATGAACATAGAAGAACAATTTGATGCATGAGAGCCATAAACCACATAAATGTGCTGTTTGTGAGAAAAGCTTCACTGAAATGTCTAACTTGAGGCAACGTCTTTTGATTCATGAAGAAAAGCAACAACATAAATGTGGAGTTTGTGGTAGAAGTTTTACCCAGATATTTAGCTTTAGGCGACATCTCTTGATTCATGAAGGAATGAAGCCATATAAATGTGAAATTTGTGGGAAGAGCTTTACCCAGACATTTCATTTACGAATGCATCTTTTGGCCCATGAGGGTAGGAAACTACGCAGATGTGAAGTTTGTGGAAAGTGCTTTATCCAGGTATCTACCTTAAGGGAAGATGTGTTAATTCATTAGGGTAAGAAACCGCATAAATGTGAAGTTTGTGGCAAAAGTTTTACCCAGATATCAACCCTGAGAGGACATCAAATGATTCATGAAGGAAAGAAGCCACATAAGTGTGAAATATTGGAAAGAGCTATACCTATATATCTCATTTGAGGACTCATCTATTAATACATGAAGGCCAAAAACCACACATATGTGAAGTTTGCAGGAAGAGCTTTACACAGTTATCTTCCATAAAGGAACACCTCTTGATTCATGAAAAAAATAATCCTTATAAATGTGAAGTTTGTGAGAAGAGCTTTACACAAGCATCTACCTTAAAGGAACATATGTTGATTAATTTGGGGAAGAAGCCACATAAGTGTGAACTTTGTGGGAAGAGCTTTACCCACCCATCTCCCTAAAGGTACTTATTTTGATTCATGAAGGAAAGAAGCCACATAAGTGTGAAGTTTGTGGGAAATGCTTTACCCAGGCATCTACCTTAAAGGGACATTACTTGATTCATGAAGGAAAGAAACCACATAAATGTGGAGTTTGTAGGAAGAACTTTACCCAGGCATCTACCTTGAGGGAACATATTTTGATTCATAAATGAAGTCGTGATATAATCTAAAATTCTGTTGGAGGAACTGATCTGATAAAACAAGACCTTCATAACATTAATACACATTCTGTGATAGTTAATAAGTTGCCCTCTAGAAGAAACAGGTCATGGTTTTCATTTGCTTCAGTGTTTCAGTCTTTATTCACGAGATTGAATGGCCTAATTGCTCAAATAAATGAAATTATTATTCAACAATATAAACACAATCAGATATCCCATTGAATTAAAAGTAAAACTTCTAAAATCATGTCCATATATTAAACTCTATTGACATTTCACATTAAAACTTTTTTTTATTAAAAAGTAAGTTGGGACTAGTTTCTTGAGTCACTTGCTCACATTGTCAACCAATTGATGACCCAAATAGTTTCACTGTGTGGATTCCTACATTCATTTTTAATTGAACAATCAGATATGTTTACTCGTTGGATAACCTATCCTGGTAACAATAATCACAAACTAAATTTTGAACCCTCAACATTCCTCATTCTTTGGGGCAGAATAATATTAGATTTCTACAATAGTGTGGATGAGAGACTATAATTCCCAGGCTTCATAAATTGTGCTTATATACCATCTTTTGTCCTTTGTATATATGCATCATATTGCATTTAGATAGAACAAATACAGAAGGAAATATAATATTCATTGCAATATATATGGTAAATCTTGCTGAGTGTGGCAAACATTATTACGAAACTAATATTTTATAAAGGTTCATTAAAAACAATGCTTCAAGCAGGAGGCTAACCTGTATTGATAATCACAGCATCATTGCCCACTCTGCCACAGAACTAACTAAATACTCATACACTATTCAAGTCTTTAACCAGATTATAAAACACAACTGCAGCAGTAGCTACGCAGCTTTGTTGGATGTATTGTAAACTGCACACTAATGCTTAGGACTTAGAAAAATTATTAGAAACTAATATTTTATAAAGGTTCATTAAAAACAATGCTTCAAGTAGGAGGCTAACCTGTGTTCATAATCACAGCATCATTGCCCACTCTGCCACAGAACTACCTAACACTCATACACTATTCAAGTCTTTAACCAGGTTATAAAACACAACTGCAGTAGTAGCTACACAGCTTTGCTGAATGTATTTTGAACTGCGCACTAATGCTTAGGACTTAGAAAAATTTTGGGTTCAAGAGAGGACTATTTTTTTGTCAAAGGATATACACATGCTTAAAAATTTCATTATCAATTATTGTAAAATAATAGTTTAAAGTGTGTTTTTTGTCTGTTTGTGCACTAAACTTAATTGATTGAGCTGCTTCAGATTTAAAGTTCCAAAAGCATCAATTTTTTAATTAACTCTGTTATTTGGAGTTATATCACATTTATATTACATTGCTTGATGTGAAAATAGCCAGTATAATATTGCAAAATTACTCAATTATCCACTGTATGAACTAGTTTGAAGCATCAGTTTTGGTAGTGATAATGAGGATAGTAGCAGTAGTATTGCTTTAACATTAGTAGCAGATATTATAAAGGAAAATAAGTTAGTTTCCACTATGTACAACAATACTTACTAGAATTCAATGAACTGGTTCTTATTTTCAATATATTTGATATTAATTAACACTTTTTGAAATGTCAATTAAAAATATTAAATATTACTGAAGAATTATGCTGATCTTGTGCAGGTTGTATAACATTTTTTAATATTTGCCTTGTAAATTTGTATATTTTTTAAAACATTAGATGGCATTTCACATTTTCACACTCTGCACAACAAAAATATATTCTTCATGGACCTTAATGTTATGTTTCTTTGCCAGAGTCATAGATCTATGAAATCAATAGATCCACATAACTCATTCTGCCAATTTGTTTATGAACTACTTGTGTAGAACCACAAGAGATGGAATAGGCTTCAGCCTTTGCATCTGCGGATGTCAAACCTATGAAATCATCATCATCATGCTAACCATTTTGCGAACCTCTGGTCTACATGATCTTCCTTGACATAAATCAGGTGGATAACCAGGAACTCTACATTGGCTGTTTTTCTGCAGATGGGCATCCTGCCATAATTTCATTAGAATTGTTCCCTACTTTAAATTTTGTGTCATTTAAAAAGGATTTTTCTATCGATGTTGCCTAAACTTTCTTAACCAAATTTCTTGCTGTGGGGACTGCTGAAAGTAAATATACATTGCTACAAACCATGAACTTGCATAACTCCAAGAAATATTTAAACGGAAACGATTGATAATGTAATGCTCAGTATGTTTGTGAATACTTTATCGACATGGAGAATCATGCTTAGGCATGACTTGATGCTAAAGGCAAATACTGTCAATACTTGCTATGCCATCATTCTGCTTCTCATACCCAAAGTATATCCATTTATTAAATCCATTAATTTTAAAGCTAGTAACAAAAATTAGGGTCTGGCAGTAAATGAAACACATACTATATATTATAAACAGTGGTGAACTTAAAAAGTAGGCTGTTTTATAAAGGCATTTTATTTATTTACTAAAAAGTAGGCTGTTTTATAAAGGTATTTTATTTATTTACTGTTTATTTTCAGTTTCGTAAGGGGGGGCGCGGGAGACCGTTGCCCTACAGATGCTCCAGGTGCGGGCTCTGCGGACCCTGAGTACCCGTGATACCTCTGACGTACTAGAGGGAGCCGGACCGGACTTGAGACGAATCCCTCCCGAAAGGGAGTTGTCCGGATTGGGTTGGACTCGGCGTGGCAGTGGTTCCCGGAACTCACGGGTAATTGAGTACTCGCAAGAGCGGAGTGTCCCAGGGGAGTGCCTAAGGCGTGTACCCTGGGGGTCGATGCGCAAGCGTGCGCCGGAATCTCCGCCTTTGTGAGGCGGTGGTGGCTTCCTTAATGCTGGGGTCACTCACCCCTATAAAGGAGTAGGTCTAAGCTAGTACGACCTATCAGCCAGTGAAACTCTGGTAACTGGGTGCGCTCGGCTTTTGAAGCTGCAGTTCACTCGGTGCGCTTGGGCGACGTAATCGCCTGCAGCCGAAAGGCGGGTCGGTTTTGGAAACTAGGTACCGTCCTAACGCAAAAAACCACTGGGTGGCACTCTGTGTTACGACCCCTGGTCCTAGAGCCTGGTAGTACTCGAAATCACATCTTTATTTTCAGTTTTGTAATTATAAATTATATTACAGCTATGTTTTGCTATCAATATAATTGAAGCTTTTGTAAAAAGTTAACTAGAAATCTTTTATTTCTTAGTTATAAATGCTACTACTTAGATAAAAAAAGAATGACAAAATATATATATATATTGAATCAGACCCAGATACGAAAAATTCAAGATGACAGTGCAGATAATAAGAACATCAGCACTGTAAGCCAAAGTTCCATGTTATGTCCTGAGAGTAGTGTAATTAAGAAAGCATGAACCTCCCACTCCCCTGCAAATTTTTTTCTGCACCCCCCTTTTCATATCTGCTCATGTCTTGTATTACTGTACTAACAATGTATCTTTTATAACTATGCATGTCAAATGCAGTAATTAATTTTTTTTTTTATTTATTTATTTTTTTTTTTAATTCTGCAATACTTGCATCCTGATATCTTGGTTCTACATCAGGACGTAATACTCCAGATTTCATTTATTTATTCCTCTTATATCTTTCAATACAATTTAAATTACAATTAAATTTTACAGATTTTAAAATCTACACTACTAACACTATGATGTGTAATAATTAATATAGTATAGTATAGTATTAATATAGTGCAGTAATTAATATAGTAATATTTAGAATGGGCTTACCTCACAATTTTCCAAAGGGCCAATGCTTCATTGGCGGGAACTCAGTGATACTTTCTTAATGCCAATAATCCTGCTTTCTTCATTTTCAATGAAGAGTACAGATAATGAATTTACTCTCATTTGCAACGTTACTATGCAAGTAATTCTCTATTAGCTTTAGCTTCTAAATAAACTCTTAGCTGGTGCTGTAGTGATGGGTAATGTGGGGAAGAGTTGTAGAACTTTACAGACCAAGAACACTGCTGGTAATAGGATTTTCTGGATTTTCAAAATTAATAATTCGGCCAGTTCCTTTATTGTTGAAAGTAAACGAATTTCTTCCATCATAATGGGTCGAAAACGAATCAGTTGATGAGGAAAAGGGAGATAAACCAGTAGCATAATATTCTCAAAATGTGTTTGCTTTTTCCATAATTTCCTTTTCAATTAAGATGCTGAGTTTTGATGACTGGAGTAGCAAGAATTTAGCTGAGATGGCGTTCATGCTTTCAAATGGTACCTTATGAATTATGATTTCCAGGCAACCATTAAAAAGCATTGCTCATGCACATTTTAGTTGATGGGGCATAACTTATAAAAATAACATTGCATATAATGCACTAATGTGAATTTATCATATGGAGGGGGTAGCATGCTACTCCCACTTTTCTCAAAAAAAATGTAGTCAAAGGTAATTGCATGTACCTGTATTTCAATTTTTATTTGACGTAAAATATTCACGACATGAATTGTGTCAGCAATAAAGATAAATACTTAGGATGTAGCAGTATATTTAAATAATAATACGATGTCACCTTCTCTCGAGTCGGTCCTGGTGATCATACTTTCCTCTTAGACCCCAAAGATCGCCGGTTCAATCCCGGCCAGGGTCGATGGATTTTTTCGGCTGAAAAAAAGTTAAGTATGGCTTCTAAGGACAGTAAACCATGGTTCCCGTGCCATTTACCATTTATGGCACGCTAAAAAACCTCAAGCCTGAAAGAAGAGATCTGTCAGCAAAATTTATCGTTTCAGCCTTGAATTGAATGGGACATCTTATTGGAAGTCGCAGTATATGTATATATGTGTGTGTGTGTGCATTTATATTATACGCACATATGTATGTACGTACACGCTAACCATAACACTAACCTCGAGTAAATCCTAAAACCGGTGAACCCAGTGGTTTGCTGCGGCTCGCTACGGCCTGGCGGCCTACGCTCGCCTCTTCGTAAATATAAATTGATAGGGGCAGGTAAATCATTGTAATGATGTTAAATCTCCTTTGATTCCAGCAGGAAATAAAATTTGTAAATGTCAATTAATAGCGCATTGTATGCCTGGTACTATGGTAGCAAGTAAGAGACTGTAATGGTGGCAAACATCCTTTAATTCCGGCAGAAAAAAACATCAGTATGTGAGGATTCGAACCCACTACCTTCTCAACTATAGCATGACGCTCTAACCGTCTGATCTGTCATGCCATTGTGCTCAAGACTTGTTATCTAGCTATATCTTTGAAAATTAACAATTATTGATATATTTCAATATATATTTTATTCTTATTGTACTCATGAAATAATCGTAAAGCCTTATTTGGTTCTTCTCCATTGGCATTGCTGACAAGCGACATTCGTCTGTTACAAGGTGGCCTGTCACACTCTTCTGCTTTCTCCGCTATCTCTCTGAACTGGGGTTTTCTCCGCTCGGAAAATTTCTTTACGTGTAAGGGAAAGTGTTCAGACCTTGCACCAGTGTCAGTTGCAACTGATTCACGGAAAGAACCGCCGTTCGAGACAGGATTTCGGCTTTCTCCGCCGACGTTCGAGACTTGGGACTGATCACACAGTAATGCTAAGTGTATTTAGAACAGTGCTACAGTAATTAACTATGTCACTAATTTTGCTGATATTAACACTATTCTTCCTTTTCTTTGGGCCATTTGGTACAGGCATGTACCTGTCTGGCATAAGTTATATTACAAAGTTTTAAAAGGGACTGTACCAGGTGTTTTGACAATCTGATAATGCAACTGGTGCTAAGCTATGTCTATTCATGTTGAATTCAACTGCAGAGACAAGAGTTCGTAATTAAGATTTAATCGATGAGTTAGGAGATTATGAAAACCTGCTGCTGTAATAACACTTCATAAGTTGAAAAATTGTCATATGAGATTTTCCAGAATCTCAAAAAGCTGAACGTTAGCAGGATATTTGTGTACCGCACTATCAAACGCTTCACTGAAACAGGTACTTCTGTGAGAACTAGCGCAGTAATAAAATCCTCGTGTTGGGCGAAATCCAATTTGGAAGTAGAGTGTAATGGAATATGATATGTACATTTCAAAAAGATCATTTTCAGATACATCATGCAAGACCGCTGAAGGCTTTTCGCCGGAGTACTGGTCATTTTTAATCATAGACTTAAGCAACAGAAGGAAATGAAATGCAACACCTATTTCAGCAATACGCTAACAACAGGTACAAAATAATTTTTCTGGATGAAAAAATGTGCAATTTTGAAAAGAGAACGATAGAGATAGACTAGCAAAGAAGCTGGTGAGAGGGTTCCAGAGTTGCCCACAGTGGTGGTTTGTTCAGCAGTGAGGTGCAAAGTTACATTACTGCCAAAATAGGATAAAAACAACGGCCAGAGTATGTCGAACAACTCCCCTTGAGTCTGTGGTGAAACTCTTGAACATCACTTAGTTCAAGAATGGGTCCTGAAGCTTCCAGCGCGATTCAGCACCAGTGCATAGAGCAGGTTCTGCTCAATCTTGGGTTTGAGAGAAATATTCCTTATATTGCACTGCCCTACCAAAGCGGGTAACATAATGCGACCATTCGTGTCATCTATTCTATTTTATTTATGTGTGCGCGTTTGCGGTAATCCACCTAAAGCAGCTCATTTGAAGAAAAGTTTTGAAGATGTCGGCATACTTTTTGTTTACAAAGTATATGAAAATGCAAGTTTCAACAGATAAATTATTTAATGTTTAGCAACATATCGGACATGACAAACATACACGTAGTATCTAAATAACAATAAAAGGAAATTTAATGTAACATGTAAATATACATGTAGGGAATTACAATTTTTTATAATTACCATTTATTTTTCATATCGATTTTAAAAAGACGTCGTATTAAACTTAAATAACTGAATTAAAACACAGGATGATGACGATACGACGACGACGATGACTTGGCCATTAATTGACGCAATATTCAATCACATGTATCAACAAGGCATTGACAAATAATATTTTATCGTTACTACTCAAGTTCTTCGGAATATGTCAAAGGTGAGCAGTTTTTTTTTGGAGAAACGGTTCAATCCTTGTTCGAAAAAAGTTACATTGCTGTATTTTCCTTATTTGAGGCAATTGGCCATTACAGTTATTTTAGTTTACTATTTATAATAAACTTATTTTAATTTGTTTATTAATGCACACCATTCATAAAAATATACTTTTTAGCTACATCGGGATGAATGTTTACAAAATTTACATTTTGGTTAATGTTGCTGACGTGTATATTTACAAATCTCGCAGAGGAAAATCGAGCCCTCCCCCCATTATATATATATATATATATATATATATATATATATATATATATATATATATATATTGTATGCGCCTATAAACCAGTTTACGGGCAGAAACAGTTTTTTCCACTTTCAAAAGTGGAAAGTGTGTTTAAAAAATTGAAAACAAAATCCTCAAAGAAACGGGTTAGAATATACATTAATTGGCACACAAAGTGTCATAAAGACGAATATTCATTCTGAATAAAATAAGGAATTCCACTGATCATTTGTTTGAATACTACGTCAAGAACGTTATATATCTTAGTCAGCTTTAGTTGTAAATTAATTTTATTGTATGTGGCTGTTTAAAGTTGGGGATTTAGTTTATAAATTTTGCGTTGACAGTTAGACTTTATTCTCTTTAACTTAGATACTTTTACTTAAGAACATGCTACTTATGTTTTGCTAACTATTTAAGACAAACTCTTCTTTCAGATTAAAGAGGATTTTATTTATTATGCTGACGAGATCGAATCTCAAAACGGTTGCTACTGTTCTATCTACAGTTGGCCAAGCTGCATAATGTATTTCTCACGCATAGGTTAAAGTTGGTCATCCATATTTCAGTAAGTAACATATATTACCGTAAAATTGACGTCTGCTGTATATAAAAAGTATGGCATGAAGTATGTGGTCTATTTTTTTCGCACAAACATAATTACAGGCACAATAATTATAAAACATTAACTGCATAAGTATATTTGATTTATAAAATTGCTAAGGTTAGAAGTTACATATTTATAATATATGTTCATTTTATGTACATGTAGGTAAACTTTATTCTCTAAAATCAGTCTTGTACAATGTAACTGCATAAACATATTTCATTTATAAAAATACTAAGGTGAGAAGTTAACATATGTTCATTTTACATTTACATAGGTAAACTTTATTCTCTAAAATCAGTCTTGTACAATGGTATCGTATATAGGAGATGTAGTCACAATAAATCTAACTAAACATTAGCAAGTAACCTAAACCCCCCCCCCAAAAAAAAAATCGAAACCTTACTACGAGTATTCCACAAGAAAAAATATTAATAACTTACCTTGAATAATAGGATCGCCTACTTTTCGTAAGTATAAACCAATTAAATACAACAGTGGGCAAAAACGAAATTAATAATTAATTCGTGTATACATACACCTAGATTTGAAATTAATTGAATCCTAGAAATTAGAAAACCCAGTTTATTGCAACTCGGTATGATCGAATGGCTTCCGCTCGCCTCATTTTCGTAAGTATAAACCAAAATAAGTTGACAAAATGGAAATTTTATAAAAAAAAAAAAAAGAAAAAACAATTTCCTCGTTCAACAATGATCTAAATCTAGATCTAACCTTGAGTGAATAGAATCTGGAGGGCTCAGTGGTTTATTACTTTTGTAATAATATCTTCACCTACTTTTGGAAATTGTTCCAATTAGTTCATCAGCACTTAGGTTCTTGTTGCACTCACTACCGCCTGTGGTACTTAAACAGCTAAAACAGGGGCAAAAAAAAAAAAAAAAAATGCACTGTCTAGTTGCTTATGATTTCTGCCACCATTACGTAGGTTCTGATGGAGTTATAGAAGGTTTGCCACCACTACAATTTTACCATTGATATAGTAACACACAATCTGATATCAATTTATATTTTCAAAAGGGAGGTGAGTGTAGGTCTTCAGGCTGTAGCAAACCACAGAGTCTGTTCTAGAATTTACCCGAGATTAGGTTAAGGTTAGTGTATATGAATTAATTTCTTCCAAATTGTCTGCTAAAATTCTGCAACAATCCCAGTTATGTTGCCCATTCTTATATCTGCACTGGAGGTTGAATTGTCATTAGTAGGAGGATCCTGTGGCTATGTAAGTAATGCACCACCGAGGCAGGCAGAAGGGCAATATGGGAGGAGATTACTTGCTAGTTTATCCAAGTGCTCCAGCAACATATTTATAACTAAAAAGACTATGCTGTTTTTACCTTACCTATGTTGTTCCTTATTATAAAACTTGAGTTTTTTCAGATATGTTTCAACTTCATTTTATCACTTTTTACCATGTGTTGTCTTATTGCTCCTGAATTGCAACAGAACTCTTACTATGTGCATCAGTGGCATATGTACTGGATGAACTATTCGAAACTGTTACCTCTTCTTCTAACCATAAGTTTAAAACTAGATCACATAAACAGATGAAAAATTTTGAATAACAATATTAAACAATTTCTACTTTTTGGGTAGGTGGCATACTAGGTTTTAGTTTAGCTCTTAAAATATTCCTTGAGTTTGCAAAGCAATCACATAGACTTATTGTCATTTACAATTACATAGTAACACATTCTACATTTACAAAAAAATATCATGTACATCTGCAAACATGGTTACAATAAAAATGAGAAAGTAATTCACAGAACAACTCAGCCAAAACAACAAAAACAGATTAATTACTTAGTCACAAAATTTTTGTCATATACATATATACATCTACATTGATGTAAAATCATTACAATGTTTAAATCAATATAATATATTGTCACTTATATATTCCTTTATAGAATGATTTATCATTGTTTATTAAGGCTTTTGGACAATAGGGACTGAAATGAACTGACATTCAAATATCTAGCTAAAACATTTCTGATTAAGGCAAAGTTAAAGTAAGGAGTTTTTAAGATCATTATATGATTGAGTCCAACTCCATTCTTTTATTGGCTCCACTTACTTGTTTATAATTAGTACATGTTTGATGAATCCTTGCTCACATCCTCAGCTACGCTTTGACTGAAAGGATTTTTTGTTGGTCCACAGATTCGTCAACTTCACTAAGATGATATCTTTGAACACATTTTAAGTGACATTAAGAAAGGGGCATGGGTTTTGTTCAGCAAAGTTGCAAACTATGAATTGAGAAACTTTGGGAACTATCAGGACCTTGTTAGAAATTTGCTGTCATCTTATCACAAAATAGGATGCAACATGTCCCTTAAATTATATTTTTTACACCCTCTCTTGAATTGTTTTCCTGAAAATTTGGAATATGTTAACAATAAACTTAGCAAGTGTTTACACTAATAAATCTCATTGATGGAAAAACACTATTAAGGAAAATGGAATGCAAGAATTCTTGCTGACTACTGCCAGACGCTCCTGAATAGACTGTAAAAGGGAACCAAAGATAAAGCATATTTACTCAAGCGATCATGAGTATACAATAAATGACATTAAGCAGATTTTGATACAAAATATGACTAGTATAATCATACTTAATTTATCCTTAAACTGGAGACAATCTAGTATCTTTTATCTTTTGTGTCATAATCGTGTTCAGCATATGTATTACTTATGAAAAGTAAGGTTTTGTTCATGTTGCAAATAAAAGTCAATTTGTTTTCCAGTGTTATGAATGTATAATTTTTCTTTAATAATGTTATGACCTGAAACTTCACTGCAGCATAAAAATGTCTAAATATTATATTGGCCATTGTAGTAATGTCACAAACAGTTGCTAATTATTAAAAAAGTATCTTTTAAAATATATATATATGGAACTAACACAGTGAAGCCAAGTCATATGAATATCATTATGTCGTACTAAAGTATCTTTTGGAGCACTTGGGCTTGAAATTTTACAATTAAATAAAAAATAAATTGAGCTCAATCAGGTTCAAACTTTGGGTCTAAGGGATAGCATGTGACCCCTAGACAACTGGTATATTTTATATATATATATATATATCAAATGGCACAAAATTTGTTTGAAGAAGAATATAAGCTGTTCAAGACAGTGCATAATATGTGTGATTGTTTTGATGTTTTTTATTTATATTTTGTTAGTTATTTTTAGCTATGTTTTTATGAATCATTATTTTATGTTTCAAGTTTAATACTGGTTGTTCATGTGCAGAAGGGACAATGTCTTAAATTACTTTACTGCAGAGGGCTACCCCACTTGAGCAGGAACATTTTACTGATACTTTTTCATGGTCAGATTGCCTTTCTCCACCTCCAATTGTGTTCATTTTGATATGCATGATCTTGAACTATGGCTCTGCAATGCAGTTGTGATTGTAGAGGACTGCACTGTTGAAAAGGGGAATGTTAACCCATTCCTTCTGACAGACTTTTTAGAGATCCTCAATCCTGATGGAATGTTAAGAAGCAAGGTGCTGTTTCAGCAGACCAAATCTGCAAAAATTCATTGATGAGGTATCTGGTAACTTCACAGGGATCCTTTTAAATGGTATTGTGTAGATACTTGTTTCCACAGCTTGCTGGTGGTAGTAGTCCTGGGATGATTGAGAAGTGTAGCTGGATGCTTTATCTCTACAGATCCAAACTTTTGGAGCAACTTTACCATACAACTGGGAATATCTTCATCGTGATTGGGTTCATGAACATGCTTTGGTAATAGACTGCATTTATTTTACATTTTTGGCAACTCTGTGAATATTAAGTTTCCTCAAGCACAGTAACCTACAACCACCATGAACCCTTTGGAAAACTAAACTTTTCCTTATTTTCCTGGATGAAGTTCCAGTGCCCCTTATGGCCCATTTATGGTAGTAAATAACCCAGGGTTTGGTTGTGTCATATGAGATAATCCCATGCTTCATCCAAATAACCACCCATTGCCACTATTCACCTGCTGGTGGTATTCATAGAGTTTTCTTGCATTGGTGAAGCATTCTTTGATGATATGCTTGCATACTTTAGCTACAATTCTAGGCCCAAATTTTTATGGATTATCCTACATTTATAGTCTATTTAGATTTTCCAATGTGGCTGGAAATGCTTCTTAGTGTTAAAGGATTTTCCATGTCACTTTTGCCCTTGCCTTGGCTACTAGCCCTTTAGGTCGTGCTGGTTGTGCCCCTTTCTTCTTCTTCTTCTTGTTCTTATTTTTCTTCTTCTTCTCCTCCTCCTCCTCCTTCTTGCAGATTGGGCCTTAGATGGAAATCCATTTTTGTGCAGCTGTGTTATATGCACCACATACAACTTACTTGGGGTTAGACTTTTCTCTTTACACCTTTCTATGAGCATCAAAAGGCTATAATGGCTTTAGAAAATCCAGCAATGTATCCCTGCCACAAATCAGTGAGTTTTGAAAGTAATATTTGCTTCAGGCTGCCAGCAAACTGCAGGCACATACTAATTAGCATCCCATTCAATTCAGGGTGGCTAATACATTTTGCTCAGGGGCCTCTTCTTTCAGGTTTGATTTTTTTTTTTGTTAACTTTTTATTTTTTATTGGTCTAAATAAAGTCATGTATTTCATAATAAAAATTTCATAATAAAAATATTGTTTTAAAGACATTTCCCATATGTACATTTTGCTATTGTAAACAATGCTCATGGTGCTTATTTTTGGACTAGCATTTCAAATTTTGTTGTATTTTATCTTTGCTTTCTTTTGCAGTGTTAGAGGATCATAAGTAAAAAGAGCGACTGAGAGAAAATGGATATCAAATTAGAGTTTAATAATGAAACAAAATATTCTGATACATTTTTACTTGAGTTGAAACAACCTGAAGCTGAAGAAGAAAATTTTAATGGTGCTGCTGGTGATGCAGCCTTAAAGGTAAGCAACACAAAGGATTACTTAGAAACACAGAAATTGCTCTTTGTACTTCTAATGCTATGAGGATATATATAGATGATTAACACAAATATATATTGCATTACATTTTTTGTTCATCATTGTGCTCTCTTTGTATTGGGTAGTTGGTAATTTTTTACAAAAATGATTGGTCAACAGGATGATGAAAACTCTGGCTTTTGAAGCACAAAGTAATTTCTTTTTCACTGAGGAAAGTGATCTGTTCTGAATCATTATCATCATCAGCTTGCAAGATTAAGCCTAGCATCTGTTAAGCACCTTATAAACAAAATAGTTACATTTAGTATCTACAGATATCAGAAGTATTAGTGGTCAGCTTATGATTGCAAATGTCACCTAGTTTGATGTTAAGTTGTTAGTGGACATAAAATTCTGCCAATTTTGTCCAAGGATCTCTTTTTTCAGGTATGGAGTTCTTTAATGTACTATAAATAGATGAAACATGTACATACAAAGGACTTGCACACAAGATTAAATTCAGAAAAATCTTTTAACTGTTCTGTCCTGAATTGATCTTGTTTGTGATTAGTGATTGTAAACCTGCTTTCTTTTCTTTTCTTTCTTCCTCCCTCCTTTTTTTTCTTTCTTTTCTTTACAGAAGCACCTTGCAATTTTAAGAATATTGAAGGGGGGAAAAAAAAAAGTTTAATTTAGAAAGTTTTATTTCTACTTCTCTTGAATGTGCAGCATTCCTCTTATGCATTTTATGAAATTAATAAATAAATTTTATTTTGACAATGTATTGTTGGCTAAACTGACTGCTGTTTTAAATCAAAATACATTTATGATGGTTGTTTAAATAATTATGGTAATAATTCATTAATTCACCCACACATCATAAAAAGAGATAAGAGAACATATTCTTTTATTGTTATGGGTCTTGCTTTTAAATTGTTGCCACTATATTTCATTATGTAAATTGTGACATAAATATCTTCTGTTTCTCTTTGTTTCTGTCACTGTGATAAAATCTATCTTCTGCTCTTCCAATATCATCACTATTTTTTCTATTTCTGGGTTGTTCCCTCTTACATTATATGTTGCTATTTTTATTTTGTCCCCAATCTAAGATTGTTTGTCCTTCTTGATGTTAAGTTCATTTTCGTTTGATTATATCTAATCTGAGACTTTCAAGAAACTGTAAACATGAAAATTTGTTTGGGATGGCCTACTATCCTAATACATAGTTCTCATTTCTAAAGTAGCATTGTTTTCTGTTAGGGCATTCTTCATTAGCTGGTTTTGATCCATCCTGAGTATTATATTTTCCTGGAATCCATCAAATCTGGTGAATATTGTGCAAACCACACCTAGGAAGCAGTTGATGCCAAATAATTGCATTAAATTATTTAACAGAACTATTTAATTATTGCAGTACCCAGTATACTGGTACTTCCTTTACAACTGGCTTTGTCTGCATCTGCTTGATACATCTCAATTATCTTTATCAGTTATTTCAGTAACAGGCTGTTCATATTTAATGGAAGATAATTGAAAAGGGTACATATGAGCATTTCATTGCTGTATTTTGAATATTTTCTTCTCGAATGTTTATTCTTAGAGTTATAGGTTTTCAGCCACAGTGAAGTGTAGCAATTTTTCAGTTTTAGTAAGATATAAACCATTGTTATAGTCTCTGTCAGAGCATATAACACATCTTGTTTAGTGCAAAAGAATTAAGTGTATGTTGGTAAAGATGATAATTTTGTAGTATTAATTAAATGGATGTGGAACAGAAGCATCTAGCTCAGCCGGTACAAACTGAGATTTTCACATGAGCAGAATGGTAATATTGAAGATAGTCATAGTGATTTTATATATTTCTGTTTCTTTAGTATCATTACAACCCTATTCTACAGAAAATAAAAACATGAGCAAAACCCAAGCTCTTCCTCTACCAGATTATGCAGACTTATTAAATGATTATTTTTAAAATAAACTACAGAATATCCAAGTGAAAAACCATTTTGATTGAGAAATACATAAAAAGCACTGCTCCTGCCAAAGCAAACATTGAAGAGCAAGAAATCAGCATAAAGCTGAAGTTTAATAACAATGGTTGATGGTAAAGTTGCATTCTCCTCATGGACATGCTAATCTGTGGTCATGCACTTAGAAACATTAATAATATCTAGCCATTAAATGTGCAAGATACTGATAAACATTGAATTGATTTAGTACTCTCCATACTTGGATCTGCATGTTTGAATATCTGCTGCATATAAGTAAATATAAAAAAGTCTATTTAAGAAAAATGATTTGCAAAGATAAGACTCAAAGAAGTTCTAAATCTCCTGCTTATGAATTCTAATTTAATAATACTCTTTCAAACTCAATTACCAGAAAAAATCTTGCCTTTAGAAGCTCAACTACTGCTAATGAACCATAAGTGTTTTATGCTACAATACCAAGTTTAATGACAAAAGCGACAGAGATGATGATAAAAATGATGCTGATTCTGTTGGGAACAATGGCAGCATTATGATGAATCTTCAGGAAACCTATAAAAAGTTATGCATTTTATTTAATATCTAAGAGGTTTTGTTATTTTTCTAAGTTATATATAAAGGTTATGAATATGAAGTAAATTATTACTGAAGTAGAGTAAGTTTGGGAGTTATCCACAGTGTCAATTCATCACTTAAATTTTGTATCTACACATACTTAGCATTGTGCGGCTTGAAAAGAGACTATTGTATCCTATATGCTTCATCAGAATCATAATCTGGCCTACTCACTGGGTTCCATTCTTCTTTCTAACCACTTACAGTTTGATAAAGTGTTGTATATAGTTTTGTATTTCTTTTGCAGCTTTGGACAACAATAAGTGAGAGCAAAATTAATACCAAAGTGGAGATTGAGGAAGATCCACTAAAGTATGATGCATATTTAATTGAGTTGAAACCAGAAACTGATGAAGAAGAATCTTATGATGCTGGTCATGAATGTGTGTTAAAGCTTGAGGTAAACTGAAAGAGCACAATGTGTTGTTTAAAAATACAGTTAACATAACAAATTACTATACTATATATCACTGTGAAAATTCCAGCTATTCAAAAATACAGTTAATAGTTAGCAAAATTTAAATTTCTTATATTAAAAAAGAAACTAATATATCATCTGTGTATTTCATAAGTAAAGTTTCTCCTAAAGTTGACCCAAAATGGATTGCATAAATAATCTCTTCTGAGGCAAAATATTTAGAAGACTCTTTATGGTTTCACTTATTGGAGATTTACTCAGGACATGTTTCTTGAACACTTGTCCACATCCTCAGATGTAAACAACTGTTGAATCATTCTTAGAAGATTGGTAGGTAGGTAGTAAGTATCCAAGTAGACTCCAATGGTCTTGTGTTAAACTTGAATAAAGAGCTGTCTGCATCTCAGATGTCCAGATTCATTAAGTTTTGCTCATGCATTTTCATATAAATCCTTTCCCATGTGTTTAATTCTTTTGGTTTTTGAACAGTTTTTAATAACTTGATACCTTTTTCTATATCATGGTTTTGATTCCAAAAATTTGCTGCCACAGCAGATTTATCTATTTGTTTGTAGCATATATTTCTCCAATGTTCCTTCAACCTACTGCCTATATTTCTAAGGATTACACAAAGGCTGTTAAGGGTAACAAAGTCGTTATTTTAGATAAAAAAAACTACAAGCAAAGGATGCAAGGTTTATTAAAAATTGAAGAATGAATAAATGCATTATATCCACAGAGGAAACCTGGAAAAATAGTACCCTGATTCCAAAAACAAAATGATATAAATTTAAGGTTCACAATCCATCCTTAGTCAGGATATATGGCCTTTCAAAGATTCACAAACCTGGGAGAGGTTTGAAGCCTATTATTAACAACATAAATACTTTGATCTCTGTTTAGCAAATTGGTTATCAATATAATTTCTAAATTTGATATCTTAAGTTTAAAAAACTCCATGGACCTCATTAACCAAATTAAAGACTAAAAGTTATCACTGAACAACACACTGGTTTCTTTTGATGTCAAGCCCTTGTTTCCCAACATATCAAAGAATAAATTAGTATTAGACAGTTGGCCAACCTAATAGAAGAACAATGGAAGAATACATAAAATTCACTAAGTTGGCATAAATCAAGCATTTGTTTATATTTGGGGACAATCTTTAAATAGAAATCAGGACTAGTAACGAGCAATCCATTATCACCTTTGCTAGCTAACTTATTCATGAGCTATTTTGAGATGCACATCATTAAGGCCTTCCAGAACATTTTTGATTTGGAACAGATATGTAGATGATGTATTCACGATTATAAACAAAAAATATATGGAAGATGTTCTAAAACTTTTAAATCTGCAAGAGCCTACAGTTTTTACTGACGAAAGGGGAACATAATATGTTGCCATTTTTAGATTTGAAGGTAATAAAATGTAATAATAAACTTGAATTTGGCATCTACAGAAAGGACATGCATACAGACAATTATATCAAAGCCCTAATGTTCTTCCAAAATCCCACAAAAGAAAGTGCATACAACAGCATGCTATACAGATTAATAAATATACCACTGAACAAAGAAGAATACAAGAATGAATATCTATTTACACATAATGGAAATCTCCAAATCAAATGGGTTCAGCAAACAGATGGTTAACAAAATCTTCAAATAGTACAATATCATCTTATCACCTCAAAACTGATACAGTATAAAAAATTTATTGAAATTAAACAAAATGGATTCCAGGCCCAAAGAGAATATAATCTGGAATTTACCAAATTAATTGTAATGATTGAAATAATTGTAAGGATTATGAAAAAATCTACATAGGAAAGATGAAGAGAAATATAGACATTAGGTTGAAGGAACATTGGAGAACCAAAACTGTTGAACATCAAAAAGAATTAAACACATGGGAAAGGACTTATATAAAAACATGAACATGCTTAATAAATTTTGAATCCTGGATGCCAACAGCTTTTTATTCAAATTTATCGTAAGGCCATTGGATGCCTAGCTACCCAACTTCTACGAATGATCCAACAGTTGTTTAACGGCTGAGGATGTGGATAAGTGTCCAAGAAACATATCCTGAGTAAATCTCTAATAAGTGAAACCATAAAAGAGTCTTCTAAATATAGAGATTATTAATGCATGTTTCACTAGGTTCGATTCCAAATTGAAATAATATTGAAATGGGTTGCATAATTTTTATTGCTTCCATCCTATGTTCCACTGTGCTATAGTTTTATTATAGTGATTATTGAAAGGAACACACTCCTATGCAAAATTACATTCCAACATCGGTCATTGTCAAAAAAATTGAACAAGATTTGTATATAATGAGGATGAATGCATGATGTTGAATAAATTGAAATATGAACCATTTGTTATAAGCTGACCTGGCTGGAATTTTTTACTTTTATTTTGCATTACATAGTTATTCTGTGTAATCCTATTCTGTCATTTTTCATATTGTCTTGGTTAGGAGTTTTCTAATTAAATAATGTTTTGATATTGGTTTATACATTATCTAAAACAAGAAAGAAACTAGGAAATAAGTAGTATCCCTATATTTGTGAACTATGTGAGTGAGGGAGGGGAAAAGATTTGCAAATCAGAATGATGTATGCACTCACATTATTCTAGTAACAACAGATTCAGTAAATGGTATAACACATAATTTAAATACATTTTATTTTTATTTTATTGTTCAAAGAAAGATTTTAAAATATTGCAATTTTTATGAGGATATTCAAATTTCACTAATTTTTTCCACTTAAGATATGTTTCGATGCTATTGTCTCCATAATTAGCATGGTTCCTCTGTCAGCTTTCCAGCGCGGCATTAAACTGTCACTCTGTAGATTTTTTAGTTAGTGATGAGGTTAATGTTGGTGTGTTTATATTTTACCATCTGAGTTCTTTAAACTGCAGGGTAATATTTCTTTTGATTTTGAGAATAGAATAGAATATTTGTTTCACTCAATCATTACAAAAAGTTTAACAAATGCTTTTACATTTTTACCATTGTTCCCAGAGTGCACATTTCTACTATACAATGAAAATCTTTCTCTATTTCTCCACATAGTGGGCACTCTTCCTTTTTTACTTTTAACCTATTTAGCCCTGATGTACCTGCTGTATGCAAATCTCGCCCTTCCCCTTTTATTACAAATATCAACATTTTTTCTCACCCGCATTCTTTCTTAAATTCCTATATGTTTCAAGGTACTCATTGTCTTGTAAAATACTTCCTTGCTTTCCAATATCATCTACCTTTGCTTCAATTTATTCCATAGGCCTTGTCTAATCATTAACTGTTGCTCTTCCACTTCAACTATTACAACCTCTTGAACTATTCTCTTTAGTTGAGCTAACCACCTTTCCCCTTTAATTTTTTCTTGTATCTGTAAACATTCTTTGACTATGTCTCCTCTTAATGCTATCTTATACCAATATTTTAAAATACATTTAACTACCATGTCTTTCTTGCCAACTCTTACCAATTTTATCATTGCTACCCCATTTGGAGTTTCCCTCAGTAATCCCAACACCATTTTACAAAATGCTCTGTAAATATGGTTGATATACTCTCATCCTTTAACTCCATATTTCAACCCCATACATAATTTTTATTTAACCATCGCTGAATAAATTTTCTCGAGCTATGTTACACTCTCATTTGGAATCTTCTTTAAACAGGTTCTTATATTATTAATAGTTAATTTTCCCTTTCCAAATATATTCCTTCCCTGCTCGACCCATTTTCCATTATTATTTAGCCTACCCCTAAATAGGCCAATTTCTTTACTATTTCAATTTCATTACCCTCCAGCCACCATTTCTCATCTCTTTTGAGTTTATTGCCCTTTTTGCATATCATAATTTTCAATTTATTTTTAACTCCCATTCTTTACAATATCTCGATATTGCTTTGTTTAATCCTATGCTTATTATTGCTACTGAATCATCTGCAAACAATAATCCTGGGATATCTTTATTATTAATTATAGGGTAATAAGTACTGTTCTATCATATTTCCTTTAATATGTCTATAAAAAGGAGTAATTTTGGGCATCCTTGTCTTAGCCTCATATTATTAGGTATCCACTCCATTATTTTATTTTCTGCATATCTAATACAACACATATTTTCTCTATATAACCTCTGTAATAAGTAAGCCTATAAACTTCTTATTTACTCCCTTTTCCCGCAGCTTAGTCCAGAGGCCTCCCAGTTGATTGTATCAAATTTCTATTTTGCCCATATATTACATGTTGCTGGTTTCCTGAATGCCTGATTGTTTTCCTGGGGGAATTTTGTCTTTTATGTTCATTTGTAGGAGGTTTTTTTTTTAATTTGCATTTGTTTACTGGAGCCAAAATAATGTTTGCATCTTTAAAAATCTTCTGAAATTTTTGGATAGAATGTAAATTTCTTAATACATATGATCTCTTTTGTAGCCTTTTAGCATGGTGATGTGTCTTATTTGTTTGTTTGTTTTTGTTTTTTTTTTTTTTTTTTATTTTTCTATTTTCTTGTTGATCAGATTGATTGTGTAGCCATTTTATGTGCTTTATTTATAATTTTTGATACTCTTATTTGTATTCTTCTTGCCTATTGGTAGGCTTGTTAATCTTAACCTAAGGTTGATGATTATTGCAGGTTTATGTTGTTTTGGATTGTGGCTGTTGTTTTTATGCAATTATCTGTATGGGTATCTTATCTAAATATGTCAAATTCTAGTACATTGCCATTTTTTATTGCATCCTCTTTCCATTTTTCATTTACTATTGCAAAGATATCATCTGTATAACAGTATCACCATTTGAATATATGAGGAAAACTATCAACTAATTTCTCTAATAGAGGAGAATGAAAATGTTAATTCATAGTAGAATCCAAATTTATACATTAAAAACATCATTGTAAAGGGAAAATAAGAGTACATGCATCCCATAAGACCTCATAATGAGCTGATTTAAAAAACTTTTTACATTAAGATAGCCTGGTTTATTCTTGTTGAGCACAACCAACAAGAATTTCCAGTTTATAAAAAACAAATTTACCATTCCATTCAAAACTGGTAGAAAGCACTCATTTTATCCAAAACAATGCCATATCAACTAGAAGATATGGCATAATCATTCTAAAGAATGTTTACTTTATTTTGCAATAATTAATGAATATTATTAGCATTTTAATTATCTGTGCCATTAAATTAATGAAGAATGGATTATTAGGATTATTCTCCTCTAAGCTAAACTTATTTTTATTAATTAATTTTTTTTAAACATTGTGTGGGATCTGATCAAAGTTTATTTTTTTCCACTGCAGCAATTTAAAAACAACACATATAAGCATCATAAATTTGTACTTTTAGTTTATGGCTTTGAGTACAATTTTAATCTCTTTAGAAGAAACCATATTATTTAAAACAATGACACTTTGTACTTCAGGTTATCTTGTTTATTTTTTTCCACTGCAGCAATTTAAAAACAACATATATAAGCATCATAAATTTGTACTTTTAGTTTATGGCTTTGAGTACAATTTTAATCTCTTTAGAAGAAACCATATTATTTAAAATAATGACACTTTGTACTTCAGGTTATCTTGTTTTTTAAATAGTTTTGCTTTTAATGCCTAGTATATGGGTTTTATTAGGACTGCATTTACTTAAGGACATTTTCAAAGAGAATAATGGGCACTAAATGAAAAACTGCTATATAGACTGCCACATAATTATTTAAAAGGAATTGTCATGAGTTAACTCATACTTTCTATTGTGTAAAATGGACATCAGAGTTGACATATGGCTTCTTTCACTACAAAAATAAATTGTTTTCTATTATTGTTAATGTACCCTATGCAAGCATAAGGCAATCTATGCCATACTTAACATATTGAGTGCCTTTCTTTTGTGTAAACTGTTTTCATTCAACACATTTATTGCAGGATTCAGAAACAGGTTTAGTGAAGAAGGTGAATGTTGAGGAACTAATTCATATGGCTTCTTTCACTACAAAAATAAATTGTTTTCAATTATTGTTAATGTACCCTATGCAAGCATAAGGCAATCTATGCCATACTTAACATATTGAGTGCCTTTCTTTTGTGTAAACTGTTTTCATTCAACACATTTATTGCAGGATTCAGAAACAGCCTTAGTGAAGAAGGTGAATGTTGAGGAACAAATTCTACCAACCAGTGATGAAGGGTAAGATACTGCTGTATTTGTTATTAAATATTTTCATTTACATGATTCAGGAATCACAACTTATGACCAGCAGTGTAAATGAATTCATAATTTTGAAATACTGTAAAATAGTAATTTGAGCAAACCTTTATCCTTTTACAAAAACCAGTTAGTTCATTTTATAACTATTTTTATGCTAATAAAAGAACAGTTAAAGCACTGTCATGAGTAATGTTATGTGCTTTTAGTTCTTACTAATTTGAAGGCAGGAAGTTCTGGTTGATATTTTATGATTAAGAACAAACAGAATGTCAGGTTAATGATGTTAGGCAAGTTAAGCTTTGTGCTTAAGCAAGATGAAGTCAATAATGGATATATTGTTTTAGGATGTTTAGTTATTGAGGTCAGTGAGCTTAATGATCCATTTCATTGTCAGGGTGAAGTAGAATTCTCCACAGTCTGATTCTGGAATTTTTGATAACTGCTATGAGCAATACTTTTGTCATTAGGTGTTGACTGAAGGAATCATTGAGTACAAATTTTAAAATACAGGCCATACTGGAATAGTTTTATAAGACCATTCGTATATTAGCACCATTAAATTTAATTCTGTGTAACTGATATTATTTAGAAAAATGTTTCTTTTTCAGGTTATCTTATTAATATACATAGACAATTTTGGATATTTTCTGTTATGACAATATATTTTATACATGTCTCGTTAATAGGTATAATATATGTACTTTTGAGAGAAATTTTGAAATATTTTTTTTTGGGAGGGGGGAGAAATATTTTGCCAAGACAGTGTGTCATGTCAAGTTGATGGAATGTTATGCCAATATTTCGTGTATAATTTTAATGTTTATTAGAATAGCAATTATAAAAATTGATATGTAATTTTCTTTATTTACCCAAGAAATAATTATTATTTTAGTTTTGTTTGATCATTGCATAAGTTTAGATTTAAATATAGTTTTTTGTGTAAATTTTTGCAAGAATCTGTAAATAAAGAATTTGAAATCTCATAGAAATGAATTCATTCATTTTTAATTGTGTCAGAATATCTGAGTCATAGAGTTGTCAGAAACATCCAGCTCACCATGAATGGTTTATCTACCACAGTAAAGGTCATATTGGTCATGTAATTTAGTCAACTGTATTTCCATGGACGAAAGTGCATATGCTCAAAATTTAATTGTTGCTTATTCTAAAATAACAGTTTAAAATGTAAATATTTTGCCTATTTGTGCACAAAGAATTAATTTTATAAAGTGCTTTTGATTTCAAGGTCAAGAAACAGCAACTACATGATTGATTTTGTCCTTTGAACTTTTCTCATATTTTTGTATGACAGTGCTCAATATTCCTGGTGAAAGTAGCTAATGCTAAAAGTAGTGTTATTTGAACATAGGTAAAGTATCTGCTGAATGAACTGGTTTAAGGGCATATCCTGTAATTTTGATAGAGGTAAAAAATATTATTGCAATAGTATTAATGTAGCCTACTATAACAGTAGCAGCAATTATTACAAAGATTAGTTTCCAATAGCTGCTTAGAAAATAATCTTTTATTGGGATTTAACTGGCTCTTATTTATCAATATATTTGACATTTATCAACAATTTTGAAATGTCAGTTTTATATACTAAATATTAACCTGAAGTGCGAATTGGAACTTGTACAGGGAAGCAAATTGTATAATTAAGATTATTATATTCTTTTATTTGGAGGTGTGATGAACTTCACTTAAAAGTTTTTCACCCTAGCTCTAAGGGTCCCAGTGCTGACTTTAATAATTTTGCTTTTTTGACTTGTCATATTTCTTTTTCCAGAAAAGAGATGTCAATGCTGAGTGCTCAATCTGTTTGTATTTTATGTTCCTGAGGTGTTCTTTTAACCATTTGCCTATGTTTATCTTTGTTTTTTCAATATAGATTTTTTTGCATTCTGCACATTTTATTTGGTGAATACCTGTTTTTTTTTAATAATGTAATGGATAAACCAACACTATTTTTCATTCAAGGGCAAATCCTCTAAACAAGAATCAGGACTTATTATGGACAGCACCTTATCTCCATTTCTAGCTAACCCTTTCATGAGCAAATTTGAAACGCATATCAACATTACATTCCCATAGATATTTAAAATCTTTTACAGATATGTTGAAGATATCTTTGCCTTAGTTAAGAAAAAACATGTTAACAATGCCTTAAAACTTCTGAATAGAGAAGATAACGTCATATCGTTCACATACAAAACAGAAGCAGATTAAACCGACACAGGTGGCCAAGGTTGTTAAGATGTGGACTCGTGAGCGGGACATCTGGGGTTCGAATCCAGCCAGGACCGTCCTTCCTGACTGAGGTTTTTTCCAGGTTTTCCTCAGTCCTCATAATTGGCAAATGCAGGGACGATACCCTAAACTTATGCCTTCCTTAAAAAAATCCTTTCCCAATTTATCATGTTTAATAATCATATTTAATGTAGGATATATTACCACTCCATTGTATACAGCTTCATATGTAAAATTTATTCACTTACACAATATGCTATTATTCTTGGACATTAAAAGTAATAAAACATCAAGGTAACCTGAAATTTGGAATCTACAGAAAGAACATGCGTGCAGACAATCATATCATATCTGACAGATTTAACCCAAAAAGCACATAAACATTTAATAATCAACAGCTTAACACATGACTCATTAACCTACCCATTAACAAGACAGAATACTCCAAATAATATAATCAAGAAAAAGAACAGCAATTAAAAATGAATTTAGCAAAGAACTGGTTCACAAAAAAGTAAATAGGTTCAAGAGGCAAAACATTATTAAACAAATGACACAATTTCAGCAGGAATAGATAAGATCATTTTAATAAATTCATAAATCATCCTTGGGCATTCATAAATTTCAACATACTCTAAAAGGTTTTGAGTAATGGAGGTTCAGTGAGCAACTGAAGATGGGAGAAATTCTCTCAAAACGTGTCCTATTTTATGTAAGTAAATGAGCTCAGTGTAAAAAATGAATACCTAAGTTTAGGATATATTACCACTCCATTGTCAACAGCTTCGTAAGTACAATATTTTTATACTCTAAAAGATTTCAATATTGGCACCAATTAACAGATTTAATATTAAAAATCTCCTTTATAATAATGTTAATGAAAGTATTTAACTGGAGAAAAAAAGCAGGTGTTTACCAAATAAAATGTGCAGAATGTGGGGGGAAAAAAAAAAAAACTATATTCAAAAAACAAAGAGAAACATAAGTACGTGGTTAAAATAACACTTCAGAAACATTTAATATAAACAGATGGAGAAATCATGTGGTGGTATCTCATTTCTGGACAGAGAACCATAACAGTGAAAAATGCAAAATTATTAAAGTCAGTACAGGGACCCTACAGCACTAGCAACATGGGGAAAATCTACATTTATAAGTACAAACACAGGTTAATGAACTTCAAGGGATGAAAACAAACTTTAGGCACATTGCACCTCCACCAGAGCAGAATATGTTTCCTCAAAGGAACACCGTGAATTATCCAGCAATTGACAGTGAGCTAAGGATGCAGTTGATGGTCTATAAAACATTCTAATTATAATCTAGCAAGTGGGAGCCAATAAAAGTGTATAGATGGACTCAGTCATATAATAATCTTAATTAATACTAAATATTAATTGAAAAATTGTGAGTCTTATGCAAGTTTCCATAATGTCTTTTAATATTTGCCTTATTAATTTGAATAACTTTTTAAAACATTAAGTGGCATTTCACATTTTTAAACTCTGCACAACAAAAATATAATCATAATGTATCTGAATGTTATGTTTGTTTGACACTTTACCAGAAACATTGAATTATGGAATGTAGTAGATGCACAGTTGGTCCTGGTGGTGTATGGTAACCATACATACCTTCTAAACCCAATTCAAACCTGACCAGATTGATTGATTTATTTATGGACGCTCTTTAACATCTCAGGTCATCAGCGTCCCATTCAACTCAGGGCGTGAAACGGCCGACTAATTTTGCTCAGAGGCCTCTCTTTCAGGCTTGAGGTTCTTTATCGTGCCGTAAATGTACGTCACGGGACCCACGGTTTTACTTCCCTTCCGAAGGATTTTTACGCCCCGAAAAAATCCATCGGTCCTGGCCGGGTTGGAACCCGCGATCTTGGGTTTAGGAGGCAAGTATGGAAACCTGGCCAGGATCGATGCCAAAGAGTATCCATAAATAAACAAATCAACAACAAGCAGATGCGCAGCATTCTTCCTGCCAATTTGTTTATGAATTAATTGTGTACAGCATCAAGGGAACGTATAGGTTTCAGCCTTTGTGCCTGCTGATGTTAAAACCAATCTCTGGTATACATGATTATCTTCCATGACATTGTAAATCAGTTAGATGACCAGGAACTTCACACACTGGCTATTTTTTGGCAGGATGGTGTCACTTGCTATAGTTTCATTGTCAGAAGGATAGAATGGTTTCCATTTTTTAAAGTTGTGTCATTTAAAATGGATTCGGGCTGCCAAGTTAATTAACCTTACTTCACCTGATTTCCTGTGGAGAAAACTGAAAGTGAATGTTTATTGCAACAGAACTTGCAGAACTTCAAGAAATATTTTAATGAGAGCATTGATGGCATAACATTCAATATGTTTGTAAATAGCCTTTATAACATGAAGAAGCATTCATAAACATGGCTGAATCACGTATTATATGTTGTAAATATTGATAGACTCAAAATGGTGACTTTTATAATTACAGAAATCATTTTCATTAATATCTGAGGTATTAATGCTATTACTTAAGTAAAATGAGAATGAAAACCATATGCATTTTGTACAATCAAGAGTGAAAACCTCATTATCTCCAGTTTTCTAAATTTTACAGAAGAAGGAAAATACTTCAGTGGTTAGCCTTAAAAGGAAAAGAGATGTTCAGGTCAAAATCAACGTTCAGCCTTTGTAATTCCCAGGGACAATCAGGTGGGGTTAACAAAACTATTGTTTCTATTTTTATATTTTCAAATTTCTCTGGCCTTGATGTTCCTTTCATAATTGGGAATAAATCTTGGAATCCTAAAATAGAGCTAACTATTTGTTTCTTTGAGAACATTTCTATATAATTGCTTTATTCCATTTTTTATTTATTTGCCACATTGAATCTTCAAAGTGTAAGCATTCTGACACATAACATGGTTGTCCCGTGTAGTAAATATTGTACACATAATATTTTTTCTAAATTCAGGGTAGTTGATAGCCAGTCATCCAATTCTTTCATCATCAGTTGAATGTTTTTTGCTAGTGTCCTACTTTTATCAATTATGACCTTACCTTTCTTTCTTCCAATACATTTTGCTGCTCATATTATGACTCAAAAAGATGGATATAACTGTGTATATTCTTAATAATAATTTTTGCTTGAGACTATTTCATTGGATTGAATAAAAAGAAATTACAGAAATGAATATACTAGGGCAACATTTGAGCACAGTTTGGCATTTTAGGTATGATTTGGTTATTTTTACTTTGTATTTACTAATTCCAAATACAGACCTAACCTTTTAATAAATTTATTTTTTTCAGGCTCACATATAATATTTCCTTTTAAACACGATTTTTTTCCCTATAACTTCTAAGGTTTGGAATCAGTTAGGAAAAACTTCAGGTCACAGGTGGGACTCAAACTATGTAATTTTTAGTTTTCCATGCTCTGTCCAACCAAAGGCTCAAATCAAGAAGTTCGTTGCTTTTGTTCAACAAGGCATGTTAGCCCAGATGGGCAAGTAACCTTATAATAAACTTAAGTTCCATATGTCAAGTCACTCCACGACCTGGAGATTTTGCTGTTTCACTCTGATTCCAAACATTTTCTCTTCTTTGCCATCATTATATTCTTCTCATTTCAGGTCAAATAGGATACACCAACCCAGCTATTTGGAAAATTCATCCAGTACTCCTTTTATGAAAGTACAGGATTATAAAGAAAACACAAAGAAGCAAATACTGTCACATAAATATGAAGTTTGTGAGAAAAACTTCAGCAAAGTATCTAACTTGGAACAAAATCGTTTAATTCATGAAGGAAAGAAGTCACACAAATGTGAAGTATGTGATAAGAACTTTGCCCAGATATTTCTCTTGAGGAGACATCTCCTGATTCATGAAGGAAAGAAGCCACATAAATGTGAAGTATGTGATAAGAACTTCACCCAGATGTCTCTCTTGAGGAGACATCTCCTAATTCACGAAGGAAAGAAGCCACATAAATGTGAAGTTTGTGGAAAGAGCTTTGCTCAGTCATGTAATTTAAGAATGCATCTTTTGATTCATGAGGGTAAGAAACCACATAAATGTGAAGTTTGTGGTAAAAGCTTTACCCAGCTATCTACCTTGAGACAACATCTTTCGATTCATGAAGGAAAGAAACCACATATGTGTGAAGTTTGTGGGAAGAGCTTTGCCCTGCCATCTATCTTGAAGAGACATCTCATGATTCATGAAGGAAAAAAGCCACATAAATGTAAAGTTTGTGGGAAGAGCTTTACTCAGGTATGTCATTTAAGGATACATCTATTGATTCATGAGGGCAAGAAGTTACATAAATGTGAAATTTGTGGGAAAAGCTTTACCCATGCATCTACCTTAAGGGAACATTTTTTGAATCACATGGGAAAGAAGCCACACAAGTGTGATATTTGTGGGAAGAGCTTTACACGGGCATCTTTCATAAAGGAACATATTCTGATTCATGAAGGAAAGAAGCCACATAAATGTGAAGTTTGTGGGAAGAGCTTTACCCAGGCATCTACCTTAAAGGAACATATTTTGATTCATGTGGGAAAGAAGCCACATGAATGTGAAATTTGTGGGAAGAGTTTTACCCGGGCATCGTTCTTAAAGGAACATATTTTGATACATATAGGGAAAAAACCATATAACTGTGAAATTTGTGGCAAAAGCTTTATGCGGACATCTTCCTTAAAGGAGCATATTTTGATTCATGAAGGAAAGAAGCCTCATAAATGTGAAGTTTGTGGAAAGAGCTTTATCAAGGCTTCTGTTTTCAGGGAACATATTTTGATTCACAAATGAGTGAATGATATTAACTAATATCCCATCGAAGGACTGAATCTAGTTTAGGACTATCATAATAGTAATACACATTGTCTGTGATAAATTTTATTCAGAGAGAACACATTTTCTTTGCTCCAGTGTATCAGTCCTTTTTCACCAGTTGGAATGATGGTCACTTTAAATCAGCTTTGTAGGCCTAATCACTTCCTCAAATAAATGAGGATTATAATACAAATAGAATAAAAGCATTGTATTTGCAAACACTTTTACATAGTTTTATTACTGCGAAAAAAAAAAATTAAATGACAATGTAATACTCTATTCTATAATAATTATGTTTCTTTATTCATTTGAAATACTGGGTAACCTGTCACTGTTAATAGTTTTTTAAACAAATTATATTATATATATTCTAAACTTAGGTATAAGTTTTTTTATACTAAACTCCACTTACATAAAAATCAGACGCGGTTCGAGAGAAACTTTCCCATTTTCAGTTGCTCATTGAACTGCTGAAACGATGGTTAGACAAACGGATGTTCCTGTGGTGGCCTCTGTTGGTCAAAGTAGGAAGTTGCTGAGATCATCCATAGGAGGAAACTCGAAATTCGTTAGGTTTTCTCTATTTTTTAATATCAAAAATTTTTCCCAAGTGGATAACTCCAATGGGTTGTGAAGATGTTTCAGCAGTTTAATTCCCAGTTTTATTTCATGTGCAGGTTGTGAACAGAGCTACATGGGCAAAACAAAGAGAAATTTGGAAATTCGGAGAAAAGAACATTTTAGGAATATTCGGTTTAAGCAGGTGGATAAATCAGCATTAGCAGCTCACTTTTGGACCAAAAATCAAGACATAAAACTGGGAATTAAACTGCTGAAACATCTTCACAACCCATTGGAGTTATCCACTTGGGAAAAAATTTTCATGTTAAAAAATAGAGAAAACCTAATGAGTTTCCAGTTTCCTCTTATGGATGAACTCAGCAACTTCCTACTTCAACCAACAGAGGCCACCACAGGAACATCCGGTTTTCTAACCATCATTTCCAGTATCGGCGGTTCAGTGAGCAACTGAAGATGGGAGAGATTCTCCAGAAACACGTTGTATTTTTAGTAAGTAGAGTTAAGTGTAAAAAATTAATACTTAAGTTTAGGATATATTACCACTCCATTGTCAACAGCTTTGTAAATACAATATTTACATTATATATGTTAATAGCACAGACAAAAATAAATATTTGAAGTAAGATGATGAAATAACTATATTTTCCAGTTATGTTGGGCCAGTATCAATTACTGTCATGCATTCATTGCTAAAAATGTGATTCAGCAATTGCCTTTACATAGATTTATTGCACTTAAAAATACAAACAAATTACAATGTAGTCTGTACTCTCTATACCAGTTAAATACATTTGTTTATTTATTTGAATTATTAGAAAATCTATAACTGTTATATAATAGTTTTAAAACAAATTACATTATTTAGGTTACTAGTACAGAAAAATATTTTTTTTGAAGTGGAATATAATACCATGATGACAATTTACAGTTATGTTTAGGGCACTTATCTGTGGACAGTTTTATTATATATTTAAGTAAGATGCCCCTAGTAATTTTCAAAATTTGATCTATGTATTTATCTAACCTCTTGACTTTCTTTCCTTGTAGAAATGCTTTTTAATGTTCTATAGAAAGACTAAGTACATACTTGTATTTATACTCAGTCTTTCCCTTTCACTTCTTTATTGGAAAGGCTTATAAAAAGTTCAGCAAAATCTCCAGTGTCTGCATCTTAATTTAGTTTAACTCTCTGCATAATAAATGCCTTAAAATAATTTGCAGAAGTAATCTGCAAAAGAATTTTTAATGCTTTATATACTAGATGCTCTTTTCTACACCATATACCCTTGCCAGATTTTGTTTGCAGGTTCTATCTGCATCTGTGTTTAATGTTGTTGTGGAATGTGCTCTATTTCAAATACTCATCCATTATAAAATCTTGGCACATCATCTGGTATCAATATTTCAACTTATAAAAATTTCAATATTCAATTTGGAATCAAACCCAGTGAGACACACTTTAATAATCTCTTCTGAGTCAAAATGTTTAGAACACACTTTATGATTTCACTTACATTAAGCCATAAAGAGTGTTCTAAATATATCGACTTAGAAGAGATTGCAAAAACTCACTCATCTAATGGTTAGAAAAACAAAAGTCTGCAGACAACACATTCAATACTTATCCACAAACATTATGGTATATGATAGTCAAATTTTCATAGATGAATAATGGAAGTGAAATTAAATTTATTTCTCTTTACATCAACATACAATTTTAAATATTACAAATCATTATGACTCTATTGCAATATTATAATTCTAAACACTTATCCAACTATTATCCTAGACTTGTAAGTTGCTCATTTCCTTAGAACTATATACACACAAACACCCTGTTATACTGTATAATAATCCTGTTTCTAATGCTAATTTACTTCCATTCCCTTCCCCCTATTCAATTTATCAATCATTATCGAACCATTCTTTATCATTTCTCTCTCACCTTCCCTAAATGTAAATCCATAAATACATCTAAGGTTACATTTCTTTCCACATTTCCTTCCACATCCTCTTAGTTATTCTTATTAATTTTTCTCTAACTTTACCTAAATAGTTCCCTATCATTTTTATATTCTTATCTTCTTTTACACATAAAATCTTCTATTTAAAATTTCCCCATCTAAGTTTTTCCATTTATATTCCAACCTTTTCTCTTCTTAACTTTGTTTGATTACAATATAACAATAACATGGAACTAATGCATATGACATACTAATTGTTCTGCCTGAAAAGCAGCCATTATCATATGGCAAAATTTCAAAAGATAATCAGAATTGTTTCCTAAGCCCTTATTAGAAAATAACTGGACATCGCTATCTATTTAAACTACTCATCTCATCAACCCATCTTTAATTTGTATTCATAGTTGGAACTTCTTATATTATATAGAGATCTTGTTTAATTAAATGAAATAACTAGAGCCACATCTGAGCTATTGCAATGTAATCTAAAACATGCTCAAATATAATAGTATATATGCAAATGTAATGCACATGCTAAATTTGAAATTTAAAATCATAAAAAAAAGATTTTGGCATATTGTACTGCATCTTAAGAGATAAAGCATGCCCACTTCATAAAATGATCAGTACATAGAATTTATAAATGAACTATTGTTACATCTTGGAGTCCAAAGGACAAAATCCATCACCTGTGCTCTTGCCAAGACAGTTGGCATAAATCAAAGAAGAAAAGGTTATTTCATTGGTGTAACTAGACAGATTGCCCTTCATCTTTCATGTTTGAATTCCAAAACTTTTTCTTCAATGTCAGGAGTTCTTCTTTTGCAAGGACGAATTTCTTCTTACTAGTCTTAATTTCAAATAATGCCAATTTTTGTTGCTGCCACAAGTAACGTTGCTCTCATCTACATTGAACTCTCTTTCTGCCTTTATGTTACCATTTTTTTTCAGCATAAGGAATTCTTTATGCTTGAAAGTAGCATCCTGGCTGATGTTCTTCTATATTTGCTCTCCATTTCATGACTAACTACTATTCAAATGCTCTATGCAATAATAGGCCAACATAAAAAAACCTACCAAGGAAGCAGTTGCTCATTTTAGACTGGCCACTGGACATGATTGTCTGGCGGGACATCTATACAGATTTGGTTTTATGAATGACAACACATGCAAGATCTGCAATACAGACAAGATTCTAAACAAAGAAAATCTATTAGAATGCACAAAATTGAGGAAAGCTGCACCTGATGGGAAAATACATAAATTATGTTGGTTGGCCAGGGAAAAATTGATGGATCAAAATCCTGCACACTAGATCAACAACAACATAATAGGCCAACAATAAATGTAACGAGTTCGAAGATTCCAGCATTGCATTATGACATAATAAATGATAAAGTGATAAATTTGAATGAGTTTACTGGAAAACTACCAAATTTGCACTTGAATCTAATATGCCATCAAATTTAATGCACACAATTCTGAATACTACATTTGGACAAAAAGGTGTGCATTATATTTGCAAAATGGTACTTCTTTGCTGAGTTTTCCTTTAATAAATTAAACATTTTCGTAACTCAATTATCAAAAAAGGATTAATCAAAATGTAATAGAATTTTAAAGAAAGTAAGTCATCTATATATTTATATTAAATAAATAGCTGAATGAAAAGTTAATCAGCTATTTCAGTTCTTGTTTCCGAATCCAAACTGTATGGATGTCAACTGTTTGCCCAACATGAGTCTTTCAGAATGTAATGATCAGTTTTGAAGGACAGTAGTTTCCAATTTTATTAGAACAAACACTTCATTGATTTAATCTTTTTCCTTGTATTTTAACAAAATTAATGCCTTCCATTTGCAATAGATTTTAAAGATAAATCCAGTATATATGCTGAAAAGCTTTGTTCTCAAATACAGTTTCCAAGTTGAGAATTCAAGTTTATATGACATTTATTTATAATCTTGCTAAAGTACAATTTATATAATATTACCCACTATTTTTTCCATTTAATTTTACAACTACATATATTATTATGTTCATTTATACAGATAAACACTAATTTCTAAATCCAGAAATAAACAAAAAAGAGCAAACTTCTCACTAACTACATATATATTATACTGGCACTGTAAATTGCTAATTAATCCAATGGCTCAGAAAATTTCAACACTAATTAGAGGGTTGCCTCACTTAATATGAGATGATGCCTCTTACATATTTTTATGATTAGATTCTCTTCTCTTTTGCCACCACTGATTCTGTTCGATGTTATGTCTACGGGCTTGAGCTATCACCTTACAATGCAATTTCCACTACAGGAGACTGTGGCAAAATAGGAAGGGGAATGTTACCTCAAAGACAATACTGCAAAAATTCCTGGGTGATGCATCTGGTGACTTAACTAGGTTTCTTTTAAAGGTATCATGTTAACCGTTTTTATAGCTTTCTGGCAGTGTTAGGCAAGGGATGATCTAGCAGACTTATCCATATGGAGTCAAACAGTTGAAGTGTCTTCACTATATAACAGAGGAACCTGTTCATGAAATTAGGTTTAATGTTCTCTTGGTAGATAGCTGCATTATCTATACATTATTGACAACTCTGTAAATCTTGAGTTGAGACTGAGCGCATTAACTTACAGCCACCATGAACTCCTTACAGAACTTTTTTTGGTTCCCTGGATGAAGTTACAGGGGCAATTTTGGTTAACTTGATGGTAGTAAACTTTAAGGAGTTTATATCATCTAGATAAATCCATGCTTCATCTCCACTTTCCCCCTGCCAGGTAGTGTTCATACAATTTTGTAGCATTCTCTGATGTGCTGCTCTTTCAAGATTTGTCCCTGTTCTAGACCCAAATTCCATAGATTATGCAACAAACTGCCATTAATGTTCCAGTGCATTTGGCAATGCTTCCTTGTGTGGTGGATTTTCTTGTGTTATAACACCTCATGTTTGCCACTGCTCCTTTTATTCATGGTGGTTGAAACTTTTTTCTCGTTCATTGTTTTTCAAATGTGCCTCAGGTGTGAATCATTTTTGTGTAGCTGTGTTGCACCCAGCTGTACCAGCAGTTATCTCCAGACATATACTGATGTGGTAGCAAGTATTAGCAATAAAAACAAGGAGTGTGAGAGTCATTCAAGCTCATCTGAACTTAAATGGGGCAAATCTTTGTATACATACACTGTAACTCTGCATTTTTATTTTTAATTAATTTTATAAAAGCTTAGTTTTTCCTGATTTATTTACTTTTATCAATAATTTGCTTTTTACTTTACCTAATATACATTCATTGATTTCATATTCACCATCTTTTCCTGTACTATTTCTGTTGGTACATTGGCCTATTTGACCATCCTTAATTTTCCTCTCATTATTTTAGTTTCTTCATATTCAAGAATAGTATCCAATAATTTTCTTTCATTCCACATGTTAGACATTCCTTTAAATTCGTTTTTACCCTCTTAAACCTTTCAATTTCATTACACCTGTTTTGCCCATGCAGTTCCTTCCTCTGCCATTGTATCCCCTAGTTCCACATACTTTTTCCAACCCCATTCTATCTTTAATTCCCTGCAAATCCTCAATTACTTTTTATTATTAAAACTACTAAATATTTCCTGAGTTTCAATATCTTAAATTCTTAGTTTAATTGCTATTCAAAAACCCCTTTCTTCTAATGTCCTATCTCTTTAGGCCATTCCCAAGCCAATTATTTCCATAATTTTATTTCTATTGATACAAGTATTACACCAAATAGCATTCTCTTGCAACTTTAAAAATTGTTTCAGAAGAACAAATTCATGTGATATATGTTGTACTAAACACTCTTATTGCTTCACTTACTAGTGTGATCAAGTAAGTGAAGCAATAAGAGTGTTTAGTACGACATATATCACACCAACTATCGCACAAGTGAAGCAATGAGTTTATTAAAAAGTTATATTTTCGTTTTACTGTGTGGATTCCTTCAAAGGTATAAAAGAAGCAATGAGTGTTTAGTACAACATATATCACATCCAAATATCACACAAGTGAGTGAAGCAATAAGAGGGTTTAGTACAACATATATCACATCCAAATATCACACAAGTGAAGCAATAAGAGTGTTTAGTATAACTTATATCACATGAATTTATTCATATGACTTGGCTTCACTGTGTTAGTTCTATACATTTTTTAAAATAACTTTCTTTTTTAAAAGATATGTTTTAATTGTTTCAATATATTTTTTTCATCTAAAATCTTTACTCTGAACCAATATTTTAAAATTCTTACCATTATTTTTCCTTTGCTTCCCAATCTTCTTAATTCTTTTTGTGAAACCTCATTAGGTGAAGCTTTTGGCAGTTCCAAAATTTGTTTACAAACATTCCTATGTATCAAGTCCATGTTTAACCAACCCTCGTCAATACCCCAGCTTACTACTCAATACAGCATTTTAGCATCAACTATTGCAGAGTATATTCTGCAAGCATTGAAGCTTTCAAAGTTATCTTTTTTTTTTTGTTCACTCCAATTGAGCCTGATGCCTAAATAGTCAAATTTATTAATCACTTCATTTCTGATCCTTCCTAGCACTATTCTTATGCAACTTACTTCCTTTATTAAATACCATGATTTTTTTTATTTCAGAATCTTTATTCTTGGGTACCATTCCTTACAAAATATAATTATTGCTTCAATTGATATCACTAAATCACTAGTTATAGACCCCATTAATGGGTCTTTGGCAAGTAGTAAGCCAAGAATCTCAATATTATTAATTGTTGAAGTATTCCTATTAATTTTATTGATTACTTCCAAAACATCATCAGTAAATAAGTTAAATAGTACAGGACTTAGCTGGCAACCTTGTCTAAGATCTATTGTGTTCAGATTATTAGCATTACCATATCATGCGCAATTTTAATACAATATGCACAATCATAGCAGTATTTTGTAATGCTTTTATTAACTTACCACTTACCCACTTTCTGATCAATTTATCCCATTTGTGATTAATTGTATTAAATATTTTTTTAATCTACAAAAGCATACATATTCTTACTCTTTTATGGCATAAATGTCACAAATCATTGTATTTATAATAAAAATATGTATCAATGGGATACAAAGAAAATAATAAAAGATTTTCTGAAACTAAGCTAAAATTGAAAAGAAGATTAATCTCCATAGACATAAAGTTTTTGTATGCATGCCTCAAAAAGAATGTGGTACCAAAATTTGTCCAGAAAATTGTGAAATTTAAGGAAACAGCAAGATTAAAAATAGCAGCAGAAAGGAAAATAATAACATCCTAGAAACACTACTGTATAAAAACCTTTCGGAAATAGATTTAAAATGTATGAATTACATATAATGCTAACAAAGGTTTTGGAAAATTACATTTGGAACAATGTGGAGTTTATATCTTTTTGGCACATTAACTTCAATACAAAAAAGAAAGCTGGGAAGCAACCAAAAGAAACTAAAGAACTTGCATTGGGGAAGTTATGATAAGTAATCGCCATATGCAACACCCAAACTTTCAGATTGCAATATAGTGAACCTATCTAAAGAAAATTTCAACAAGGAAGAAATACACTTTTTAAATAAAGGGCTGGAGACGTGTCAATTTTCTAACAACGTGGAGCAGATCTGGAGGCGGTGATCAATAGGCTAAGTAACAATGATTAAAAACAAAAAAGGGAGAAGATTGAATCACATCGCCAAAAGTAAGGTTAGGTTTAAAGCGCAAAAGCAAATCCTTGAATTATTTAATAATAAAACCGGTTGTATAAAAAAAGAGCACATAATGGAATCATTTTAGAATACTATTCAAAGATGGAAGAACTCGGTGGGAAAGAGTACATGAAAATAAAGGCGGATTCTTTGAATAAATGAATTCTGTCTATAAACAATTTGGTTAACAAAATAATCATACCACCCAAGGGAAAGCAAAATTAAAAGCAGATGCCACATAGCAAGGATAGATGGCCTAGTGAAAATTCATAAACCAGGAAATTCCATGAGATCAATAATCAATTATAAAAATATACTTTTGTCTGAACGAAAGCAGTTGAAGTGATACCATAGATAACTCACTGGATGCAATCGCCTACTGGTTTATTGTACTTACCACATAATCTATCTGAGATTCTAAGCCCATTTTGGCAATGAGTTCTAAGCAAAATATAATTAATAAATAAAGTTACCACGCGGTTACAATGAGCTGATTCATAGTACAAAGTTTTCTGATATAATGGTCGATCGTAAGAATTGCAGTACTAAAACAAAATTATTATAATTCTTAAAAACCGAGAATAATACTGTACACCTAATAATTATCATTCGCTAATATCTGGCAATTAAATATTACTATTTATTTATCAATCAACTACTCTGTTGGGACATCAAACGCTTTGTTTTAAAGGACCCAATGTCACCTAACTGGACATAAATGTGATTTGACGTTACAATTAGACAAGCTCTTATAAATCGGCCTCCCCCTAGGAAACCCATTCCGGCGCTAGCCAGCAAAGCAGCAGTACAGCAGCGAAATTGCTGCAGCCACATTTGTGGTCTAATTGTAACGGAAGTTACCTCTGCTTGTGCAGTCTATCTAGCTGTGCACTTTCGGCTTTCTCCATTGTAGCTCGGGACTGGCCAGTCGCACGTAGCCCTCATAGATAACCCGCTGCTCTACAGCAAGAGATACCTAGAAATTTCAGCCCTGCTTGTAACGACAAGTGTGTTCGGTTGGTATCATTTGTATTTCATTTGACAAGTGACGTATACAAAGAATGTGTTGTAAAATGTGTGGTCTACTTTTACATGCAAATATGAATATATGCACATATTTACAACAATTTCAGTTGCATTAGCATATTCAATTTAGAAGAATACTCAGGTAAGAAGTCAAAATGTTAATTATGAGAAATATATACGTTGTATTACACATAAAGGTCTAACCACTTAATTAGATAATCGCCAAATATTAACAATTAAAAGTCAAGTATTAAACAAAAAACATTCCTACATACTTAGTCTCCCTTTGTTCTTTATTTTCGATTTCCGATAAGTTCACACATCTCTTATTAACTTTATTGCACTGAGGGCCATTTATAGAAAGTTTACTTATGTGTAGCGCAAAAAATTACCCCTCAATTATACTTAACATGGAAATTTAGGTTGTATAAACATTAATCTAAGATTATTTCGTCATAACCTCAAATTAAGTCTTAACTCGCGAAATTTCACAAGTTAAAGCACTAACTAGAATTTAGTAATTGTTAAATAAAATATTAATATTTCCCAGAATACAGAAGCACAAGACCTTAATCTATAAGTAAAATGTTTGGTTATGTTCATTATACTTTTGTGTAGATAAAGTTTCTTCAAATTTTCACAATTCATTTCCGCGTAAAGTGTTGCGTTCAATTGTAGGTGTTAGGTTAACCTGCAAGAGGTATATTGTACATATATCTGGCATAACCTATAGGATACGGTCATCATGTACTTACGTTGTTGAACTCATTTATTTTGTGCATCATCCCGCACTGATTTTGGACAAACGACGCGAGCACGCACACTCTGTCCAAAATGCGTCCAAAGATTATGTGAATTGGTGTACTGTACATTCACATATGATATAATTTTCGTATGAAGTGATGAATGAATGAATGAATGAATGAATAAATGAATGAATTAGTGTTTAACGCCCGTTTTTGCTACAGAGGCACCACAGGCGATGGACACTGATGAAACATGAGATGAAATGATATATTGGGAAAGGATTTATTTTTAAGGAAGGAATCGTTCCAGGCCTAAGTTTAGGGTACCTCCCCGGCATTTGCCATTTATGAGGACTGGGGAAAACCTGGAAAAAACCTCAGTCAGGGAGGACGGTCCTGGCGGTATTCGAACCCAGACCTTCCCGCTCACGAGTCCGTGCCTTAACGACCTGGGCCACCCGTGGCGGTGCATGCATGAAGTGATGCCGCTATAGAATGTGTTAGGGTTTATTGGCTCATCGGCAATAAGATCAAAGCAGAATATAAAACACACTTACTGCACTTAGCTATATGTTAAGGGTTCACCTTATACACAAATACAACACAATTTATTCATTTCTAATGTTTTCAGTACTCCAGAACAGCATTGTGCTTTCTGTACATTACAATGACCAACACTGTCCAATCTCTTATTGATGACATTTTGGAAGAAACTAAAAGAGATAAGTTGCATCTCCAGTAATAAATAATAAGGAAATACCAGGGTTGCTTATTGCAGATGGTTTAATAATCACATCTATATCTAGTGGAGGATTGGGGAAAGCAATTGAACTAGTGAATATTCTTTATAAACAATGGGAATTGAAAATTAATGAAAAAAATTGAGGATTTTCATTTTTAAAAGAGGTTATAAGTTGAAAAATGATGAATAATGGCAGTTAAGAGTCAAATAAAGGAGGTAAGGAAAATTAATTATCGGGGGGACAAGTTTAAGCTCTAATGAAAGTTGGAATGAGCAGAAAAAATTAGCAATAGCAAGAGGAAAAGCAGCTATGAGTGTTATAACAGTATGTTTAAGAAAAATTCATGATATAAGAGTGAATTGGCTGGAAAGAATATACACAACTACAATAGAAGCTAAAGTGTTGTATGGATCAGAAATGGGGTGTAGAGGATGCATGGAAAGATATTGATAAGAAATAGAAGTATTTGTATTATAGGTTTACCAACATCATCCCCAAATGGTATAGCACAAATAGAATTAGGTAGATATTCTGCTAAGAAAAAATAATCCCAAAAATTATGAAATATTTATTCAGAATATTAGAAGAGTGATATTATTGAAGAATGTCTTTGAATACAGGAGAAATGTAGGTTGAAAGAATCATGGCATTTCAAAGTGCAGGAAATTTTGCAACAGATAGATTTGGGAAAAGTATGGATAAATTGGGAATACCAAAACTGATGATTTTAAAAATGAGAGTAAATTAGCATTAGAAACAGGTTTATTATACACCAATAACCTGGGTGTTGGTGTGTATGTAGTCCTAAGGAAATAAGTAACTCACAAGTATAGGATAATAGTAGGATGTAGTGTTTAGAATTAAAATACTGTAATAGAGTCATAATGATATGTAATAATTTATATTCTGAGTTAGTATTATGGAATTGATAAAGCCATAGATCTTATTGTAATATTTAAAATTGTATTGATTTAAAAAGAAATAAATTCATTACATAGTTATGTACATAACGATTTACCGCTAACTTACTACCACACAATCTGCTATCGTTTTATACTTTCGAAAAGGAGGCAGCTGGGCTAATGCTTGCCTGGACAAACCACTGGGCTCATCGGTTTCTAGGAATTCCCTGAGGTTTGGTTAAGGTTTGTGTGTGTATAAATTAATTACAAATTCTCTCTATTTCCAACTGTCTATTAAAATACTGCAAGAATCCCCAAGAATGTTTTAAAAAGGTTTTTTGTTCTATATCTTTTTGATATTTCACTATTAATGAGCTTAATTTTTCATTTTTTTTAAACTTATTTCCTTGCTTATAATTGTAGATATATTCACTTTTTTCTGTTTATATGGTATCTGTTCCAATGATTGTTTTGTGTTGTTACGTTGAAGTAGCATCATGGCTGATAATATTGCTTTTTTCTTTTTTTGTAAGTTATTATGAATAGTTATAGTTAATTTAATAATTTCTGGACACTTTTAATAACTTTTGATAAATTTTAGGTTAGATAACATTTATTTGTAATTTGAACCTGCGTTAGATACTATATGAGGAACATCTGAAATAATCTTCAGTAATAATCTTGGCCTAGATGCTTAGGTAAGTTGTAAAAGAGTATTTTAGCATTTTTAGAAGGACATAAGAAGTACATAGTGATGTTAAGAGTAAATAGACGGAAAAATTGAACAGTTAGGGAGATATCTATTAGATACTGAACTAAATATTTTTGGTTATAGCAGATCGATTTAGTGAAAGAAGGGCATAAGTAACCAATGAGTGCATTCTGAAGCTGTTATGATTTCTCATTTCCGACATCTCATCCAAAGATGAATTTCCCTGTGCTCCCTGCATTTAATAAGAGAAAAAATCTGTTCCAAGAACTGAATTATTACAAAAAATTCAAAATGCGATTTTGCTTAGCAAAATGTTGGACTGGAACAGATGTTAAATTCCAATTACAATCTCTAATTAAGAAAATCATATTATGAATTTGATATTCATGATACTATTAACTTTAAGGTTCTATACAACAAGGAGCTTCCAAATATTTATTGAAGGTGTATTCACAGAGGAGCTGCTCTGAGACTTCAATTGATTAGAATTGCTACCGAAGAGGCTGATGTAAAGGCTGATGTTTTAGCAATTTTCGTATAGTCTTAGGTGGTATAGACTGCACACCCATACCCATTATATCACTTGGGGGAATAATGAAGAAGTCTTCACAATAGGATTATCATACTCTTTGGCAGTTTTTTTGTCATATATGTTCTTTATCCTTATTTGAGATCATTTTGTATTTTTTTTTTTTTCCCCCAATTATTCCCTAATATTTTAACACCAGATCAACGTAATATCCTTCTTAATTTTTGTTTTTGCTTTGACTTTTCCTTACCCATGTACAAAGACAATATCAAGGGGCAAAAACTTGACTAGGAGGTGGGAAGATTGAATGAAATTTGCTTTTCTTAGGTTAAATAGTTAAACATGTCTCGCTCTAAACCAAAATTTCCAAATTATTTTGCTATGTTGCCATAGGTTTGACAGTTACTGCAAACTCAAGGTTACATAGTCTGAAGTTATTTTAAGGAAACAGAAATTACTCTAGTTACTTTTTAAATTGCAGTTAAAAGTAATCACTAGTTAGCAACTTTTATGCAATTGGCCCTTAATCTTATAGTCCTCAGTTAATTTTTAACACCTTGAACATATATTGCAAATGTTTATTTCTCTTCTGCTAATTTAAATTCTTCATTTTTAGTAAAATATTTCAGTGCCTCTATATATTCCATTATTTCTTACATTCATCCACTATTTTTTTACAAGCATTAACTGTTACATAATATTACCATTCCCTAAGTACTATTTTATGTTATTATAATTGTTTTGGAATAGAATACCCAATATTCTATTATTTTTGTACATTTTTGGGAAAACATGTAAACAAATAATGATTAGGTGTGAGTCTTAGCAAAATGTGGTAAAAAGTTACATAAAAGGTAGCGATTAGCAAAAGGAAATGAACTGTTTGTGTTCAAAGACCAGGAAACCACTCATCAAAGTGCAAAAGTGATGGACTTACACAGTTGAAACCAAATCAAGAAACAGAAAGTGGCAGAGTAGTAGGATGTAACTGGTGGAGTCATCATTGTTACAAATGAATAAATGCACTAATTAACAGTGCACAGAAGGAGGGATAAGGGGAAAAGCTCCATTAAGACAAACTTCTAAAATCAAACTGAAGCAAACCTTAACCTAACCTGAAGTAAATATATATCATTAAAAGGATTTTGGTAAAATTAAACCTAAACTAGCAATTACATTTTAATACTGTGATTGCTAGTGCATGCAATCCATTTCAATTTTAAAATATAGCTCTTAGATTAGACTCAGGTTTGTGAATGTTTTAGTGGACTGAATGGTACTTTTATTTACAATTTCTACACTTCCATTGTGGGCACCAAATTGTATATAGTAAAATTATATAAATGTTGGCAACTTTGAAAATTATGGAGCAACTGCTGAGGTTGGTGCATTGACTACCCTAATGGGGAAAAGTAGAAGACAAGCATGCAAACAATTGCAACTATAGATTATAGCACATATTGTAGAAAATAAAAAAAATTAATATTAGCATAGGACAAATAAAGGTCATTTAAGATATATCTAAGATGAGTATATATTTATCTACATGGAATGGATGAAATGATGACGAAAATGAAATTTGGAGTCCTTAATATCTAATGCTGTAAAGCATGCTAGAATTAGAGGCTTTCCTTACATCAATCTGACACTCTTGAGACCCCAGAAATAAAATATAATGAAAGAGAAATGTGATAATGTCATATTTATTACACTTGAACCATGGCTACCAGCAAAAACAAAATATTTACTGCAAGATATTTACATAAACTTACATAATACTACTATAGGGAGGAACAAAGTGCAATTTTTTCAAGTGAGGCCTGCAAATGAAAACTTCAGATTAAAATTAATTAATTTTAACCCAACCTAGTTGTTAAATTTAAGATTGTTTAACCCCTAAGTTAAGATTTAGTTTTTGTGAGTTTTTATAAGGAATGAGGCTGTCAAAGTCAGTTTGAAGTTGAGAGTACATTTAAGAAATGGTTCCATGCACTGCAGCCCATCCTGAAACTTAAATCTGCTGATCCATTCTGTACCTCTATGTAGTTCAGAAGTTCTTCAACTAGGTTTTTTCCCAATGTAATTTCCTTTGAGTCTTGAGTCCCAAATTGTGTTTGTTGCATCTTTCCAGTACTTCACATTGGAATATAATATATAATTGCACTCTCATCATCTGATCACATAATCTACACTTTGGAGCCTCTAATAATCCCCATGGTGAATAAATACTTAAAACTCCCATGTTCAGTCATCAGAACCTCACTGCCAAGTGTGGCCAAGGTCTTTAATGTACAAACTCGTGAACGAGTGGTCTGGGGTTCGATTCCCACAAGGACTGTCCTCCCTGACCAAGTTTTTTTTTTATTTCAGGTTTTTCTCAGTCCTCATAAATCCTCATAAATGGCAAACTTAGGCCTGTAATGCTTCCTTTAAAAAAATCCTTGCCCAGTTTATCATTTCATCTTGTGTATCATTAGTGTTCACCGCCTTGATGCCTCAGCAGTAAAAACATGCATTAAATACTGTTTAAAAAAATCCTGCCCACCATGATTTTTATCTGCTTCCTATTCAAATTTGGCATAATAGTACTCCTGAACGAACATGGTATTGGCATTTTAAGCTTACCATGTTTTTGTTCGTGGGTATTCTTCCAAATTATTGCATATGCCTTTTGGACCAGTTTAGTAGTCTTCTCCTTGCTGTTAATTTAGTGTAGGTTTAGTCCAACACATTGGGGGTGTGCAGTTCTGTAGCTAATCTATTTGATTTTTATAATCATCCACCTCAGACACTGTATGAGAATTTCCCCAGTCCAAAAACAGATATTCTGAAAATTGGCTTATCCATTTATTCAATTGCATATAGTTCAGTACTCCTGGAAGGATGTAAATACACATGCAATAATGAGAGGGGAATTGGCAGTGGTCAGCTTCCATCATTGACAAATGCACTTATTTGAACTTATAGTCATGAAGCTATTAACAATGAAATAATATTGATATAGATTTGGTGTGGTGACAATTATGCTTCATTTACTTGGTTATTTAATTGAACATGTTTTGGGAACATTCGCTCCCATCATCAGCAAAAGGCCAATCGGTAGAAGCATACATACTCTGTAGGCAATCAGAGAAATTTATCGAATATATCCAATGGTGTCTATAAGACAAGGTTTTTATTTTTGGTGACGTAATTTTTTCCCATGCTTTTAGTTCCAAAAATTTGTGAGTGTTTTTCTTTTTTCTTTCTTTTTCTTCTCTTCTTTTTTGGGTCAATTTCATGGATTTCTAACCAAAAGTGGGCTGCCACTGCTGATTCCTTTATCTGTTTGTAATAAATATTTTTGAAATTTACCTGTACAAAGAAATATTTTTTAGTCTTTCATTACAAATATTGCTGTACTTTATCTTTGCTTTGTTTTTTTTAGAGAATCACAGTAAATAAAATGGCTCTAAAACTGGATGCTAAACTAAGGATCAAGGAAGAACCAAATGATTGTAATCCATGTTCAATTGAGGTGAAACAACCAGAAACTCGGGAAGAACGTTTTTATGGTGCTGCTCATGGTACTGAGTTACAGGTAAGCACCACAATCAAAAGTTTTAAAAATATATTGATATTTATAAAAAATGCTCTTTATATATTTATAGTACTAAGAGAATCTATACATATTTGTAACACACACACGCGCGCGCGCGCATGCGCACACACATAAATTAACAGTAATCATCGTCGGTCCTGGTGGTGTAGTGGTTACCATACTTGCCTCCTGCACCAAGAACGCGGGTTCGAACCCGGCCAGGACCGAAGGATTTTTTCAGGCATAAAAATCCAAAGTATGGCTTCCTTCGGAAGGGAAGTAAAGCCGTGGGTCCCGTGTCGTACATTTACGGCACGAAAAAGAACCTCAAGCCTGAACGAGAGGCCTCTGACCAAAATTTGTCGGCCGTTTCATGCCCTGAGTTGAATGGGACGCTGATGACCTGAGATGTTAAAGAGGGTCCATAAATAAATCAATCAAAAAAAAAAAGATGCATGGAAACAGATGAAACTAGCAATAACAGTGTGTGGGGGAAAATAATTAATACTTAAGATTTAAACAAGGTGGTATATGCACTTCATGTAAAAATATAGCTGCCATTTCTCTATCTCTGATTTAACTTTCAGAGCTATGTGTAGGTAACGCATCAATAAGTGTTAAATTAAAAGCATCATCAAAATCCTTACAGTGAGATAAGGCATGTTGGGCATCCAGCAAGGGAGACTTGGTTTTAACAGAAAGTCAATGATTGTTCATATGTAGCGAAACAACAGTAGAAGTTAAACCAACATAAAATGCTTTGCAAAGCTTACAAGATAACATATATACGATGTTCTTAGAAGAACAAGTAGGAAATAAAGAAATGTTAAATTTTTGGATAAATTAGGGCTGCGGAATGAATGGCACGGCATAATTAGCACACAGGTTTTACATTTAGGGCATTGGCAAGGATATGAGCCAGCAACGGGGCAATGTAAATTTGGAGGAGATAGGTTTCTGCAAAATATACTTGTAAGGTTAGGGGATATTCTAAAAGTAGGGCAGGGCACAAATTTAGAAAAATCATTTAAAGATAAATGCAATAACAAAGTATCATGACATTCTTTCAAAATAGGTCTGATGCTTTCAATTCCAGACACATAAGTAGTAACAAAGTTAATGATGTTCTTATTAGAAGTTTTAAATTTGCATTGGAAAGTTTTGTGCACTGGAATTATACAGGATTTTAAAAGAGAGGAAGGAATTTTGGTCTTGGAACTTTTGAGCTAGATTTTAATATATTTGTCAAGAAATGAAAAGTTGTTACAAAGACGATGACCGTGGATTGAAAGAGAAAAAGGAATAGATCTTTTGATATGTGAGGCATGACAGCTATCAAAATGAAGATATTGTTGTAAATTGGTAGGCTTAATGTGCACAGACGTAAGAAAAGAGCCATTACATAAAGAAATATCAATATCTAACAATGTAGCAACCTTGGGATAAACAGAACAAGTGAGCTGAGCTGAAAATTTGGAGTTAAGATTAGTAAGGAACTGTTCGAGAGATTCTGAGCCATGAGTCCAAAGCATGAAGATATCATCAATATATCTCAGCCATAATAATGGTGCCAAAGGTTCTGACTTAAGAAATTCCTCCTCTAAGCTAGCCATAAAAAGATTGGCATAAGACGGTGCCATTCTGGTGCCCATCGCAGTACCTTTATTTTGTAGATAATATTTATTATCAAAAATAAGTGAGAACCAGTTAAGCAAGATGACAAATGAAATCTGTAGATGGGGTATGAGGAGGTGCTTGAGAGTCCAAGAAATGTCTTAACAGCAGCTAATCCTTCATGACGGGGGAATGCTAGTATAGAGTGACGTCACATCAATAGTAGCCAGAAGTATATTAGAATGTGCCGATGGGTCTATTTTCTTTAGTAAACTCAAAAAATTGAAGGAATCTTTGATATAGGATGGCCTAGACACAACAAATAGCTGTAACTAACAATCTACTAGATCGGAAATACATTCAGTGGGGTAATCAAAGCTGGCTACTATCGGCCAAACTGGACAGTTCTTTTTATGAATTTTAGGCAGAAAAATATGGTGGGAGTACCAGAGACATGAGTAAGTAGAGTGATATCTTGGGAACTAAGTCCTTCAGCAGTACCAGAAGAGGCAATAAAAGAAGCTATATCTTCATTAAACTTGACTGTAGGGTTGGAAGACAATAGTTCATCTTCAAGCTGTCGGTAAGCTTCAGCATTGTAAGAAGAAATGTCTACTACTGAGGACCCTTTATCGGCTGTAAGAATAATATCATCAGGATTATTAGATAACCTTTTAAGTTCCAATTTCTCAAGTTAAGTTATCTTACAGGGTGATCTTATCAAGAAATTTAGAATCAATAATCAAAATTAAAAATTGGATAATAAGCATTTCTAAAACATGGCTAGAAGGTAAAGAAGGAAGTTCAAGTTTGGAGGGAGGATGAAACTTGAGAAGGCAATGAGTAACATTTGAAATAGGCTGAGAAGATTTAGTATGCCAATAGTAATGCCATCTTAAATTACTGCAAAATTTAACATTCCAGTATATCTGTAATACATCATTATGTTGCCTATGTACCTGGATATTTTATCAATAACATTGGTCTAAAATGAATACTACAAAGTAGCTCAGGTTTTAACTGCTTCCAGAATTCCCCAAAATTCAGATATAATTTCATTCTAATAGTTTTATAGTTCTTATGTGCATTATATGAGGCTACTAGAAAAGTTTTTAGACCTAACTACAGTTTAAAATAGGGAGAAAAGAATTTCACCAGTGTGCACAGTCCTTTGTTAGTCATATATGAAAGTTTCAGCCTTATTGCAACCTTCATCCTTGCCTTGCCTGCAGCAGTTGGGACATTAAGGAATGAATGATTTATTTATGAACACTCTTTAACAGCTCAGGTCATCAGCATTGGGACATTAAGGGGTGCAAGCTAATTCATGATGCAGAACGGAGCTGCAGGGAGAACATTTTTGTGCAATGACTCTATATGATTTTAAAGGTGTTTTAAACTAGAGCCAATTCTTTGAAAGATTCACACAGACTATTGGGAAGCTTACTCCTTTCCATGCTACCATTTTAAATTGGTTTAAGGAATATAGAAGGTGTCAAACATCCCTTAAGGATGAAAGAAGCAAACTGCCATTCACAGCAGTAACCAGAAACAGCAGTGCTGTGGAGGAAATATTGAGAGAAGACCTCCTGTGTAACATACCACGACATTAATGCAACCTTGAAGATTGGATCAGAGTGTGTTGCAAAAATATTGCATGATTTCCTGAGAGTCAGCAAGGTTTCATCCCGCTGGGTGCCTCATAATCTCACACAGGGTCAAAAGGACACACTAGTGGAATGGTGCTAAGGAAATGCTCCAGAAATTTTGGTAATGGTAGCTCTCTGCTTGTTTCTGAGATTATAATGATGATGAGACATGAATTTATCAATGTGACCCTGAAATAAAATGCTAGGTCTTCAGTGAGGGTCTTCTTCAATGACAATCCACCTGAAGGTCAAAAAAGATGATGGAGACCTTTTTTTGACACAGCTGGTCATGTGGTAACAATTTCTCTAGAGAATCAAAGAATGATCACTGCACAATGTACAGTACAGTTGCACTTCCTTGGTTGTTTGAAAAAGTGCTGGAAAAGTGACCAAGAACCGAATTGAGGGGCATCTTGTTACATCATGACAATTTATCTGCTCACACTGCATCTGTGATGGATTTTCTTCAGGCAATCCCAGTTTGGCTGTTGATCCATTCTCCCAGCGACTTCTTACTGTGAAGAACCAACAGTGGGGGAAAGTGTTTTCATCACCTAAAGATGCTGTTACAGCATACAAAGAGGAGCTCAATGCAGTAGTGAGAACAACTGGCTCCAGTGCTTTCACTCGTTCTGAAGGATGGAAAGATATATAGGGTCTGAGGGAAAATGCTTTGAGGTGATAAAGTTTTGAATTAAATATTTTGGAGGAGAGGGGAACATGTCTAAAAATAGTCTGAGTGACCCTAGTATTACATGGTATTGATTGGTTTTGCACTTAGTTGGTACATTCATTATGCAGTGTTTTAATTTAGGTGATAAATGAGACTAGCATCCTGCACAAGAGAAACTGTTGACCTTCAATGGACCTATCATAATGCTGTAGAATCAGTTTTCACAGTAGTAAGTCAGCCTGATCTCATGTTGAACCAACAGCTAAAACACAATTTGTATTCTGTATGAATTTTGTGTATTATGATAGGTGTTAATATGTTTGGAATGGGATTTATGTTAGAACAAAGAATATTAGGCATCACTGCTAAATAAAGAAGAAATAGAAAATATCACACGAGAAAATTTTATGAGGCATATCTGCAATCTGCATGAAGTTCCAAATGCAAACGTAATAAAAAAGTTCATAATACTCGGAATACCTTCATTTACAAAGCACCAAAACCAGAAAAAATAATATTAACTGAGAAAAAATTGAACAAAATTAGTTTTTAATTAATGCTAACATTTTCAGCATTATTACAGTAGCATGTCTGTTTGCAGTGGGCATAAAACATACAAAGTTACTGCTGCTGTGCCTGAAATAAAAACAGTGGACAATGGAAAAAGAATGAGGTTCTATAATAGACTATTGCTCATTAAAGCACTAATCACCCTTATCTATTTTTACAAATGAGATTCATTTCAATCTCTCAAGATATGCGAACTCACAGAATGTGGCAATATTTATGGGTGCATGGGGTGGGGGTAACCCTTCACATTTTTAATAATTTTTTAAAAAATGTATCTCTTGAATATTAAGAAGATTTTAATAGGCACCATGGAACATTTTTTTTTAATTCACCTTTCTTTAAATTTTATCAAAACATTTATAAAATTAAATAATACAGAGCCCTTGATTGGATGCATGGGCTGCTTAACAGGGATTGTTTGGTACTGGAAAGCATGCTTTTTGCTAATGGAATAGGATATTCATAGCTCCTTAAAATCAAGTGCATAGGTTTTCATGCAAATTATCTTTTATTTTTCATCTTTTAAGAAAATTTGCATTAACACTCTTTAATTATTCTTCTGCAATTGCCACAATTCCTTTTATTGCCTTCTTCCAGCATATGCATGTTATTCTAATGCATACCTTATTTTTTGAGGTCCCCATGTATAGGAATAGCATATGGTAAGATCTGGAGACTGCACTGGTCATAACCCGCTGCTGGTGACTGTATGTTAAAACATTTCCTCAATTTTAATGTGAGAAAAGCTGTATGCTCTGTAATGGAATCTTGTTGAAAATATGCCTGTGTTCATTCAATGTTGCACAATTCTTCTAGGATTGGTGTGATTATGTAATCCCTGTACCCTCTGTCCATTTATTGTTTCTTCAAAACATATAGGCCCTATAATTTTGTAACCATTCACAGCACACCAATAAATTTTTTGGTCCTACAGTGGCATTTTCTGTACAAGATCGGTTTTTTCTGCACTCCAGTATCTATTGGTTTGACCATGTAAATAAAACCATGCTTTGTCCGTCAAGAAAATTAAATGCAGGTCAGTAGAGCGATCATTAACATTGTTCAACACCCAATTGCAGCATTTAACTGTCACATTATCACATGGTTACAATTCTTGAACTGCATTTATCAAATAAGGTTTAATTTTAAAAGTTAAGTGGTATTCCAAGCCAAAGTTTGCAAAATTCCTGTGCAAGCTTTCTCAGAGATTTCTGGAGTTTGTTATAACTTTTCTCTGATGTCAAATGTTTCCTTTTAAAGAAGATTTGGCTTCTTATCAAGAACAGATTCTGTTACCCTAAATCTAATCACAAGATTATGAACCGTTTTTCGGTGAGGCGCACGAACAGCAGGAATTCTGTCTATAAATCACTGTCTCACTTCTCAACAATAGTTTGTTGTCACATACAAACATACATGAGGATTCTGTGTTTAAAGTATATGGACTTTTTGGCATTATTACAGCACTAACACTCTATAACACTGAAATCACATGGTTTCATAACGTTTCAATTTCTGTTTGGCACAAAGATTGCTTGAATTGATTAGCTGGCACACAAAGAGGGAGGAAAGTTGAGGGGGGTTGCAAAACCATTTAAAACAGTGCAGGGCATGCAAATCCCCGTTAAGCAGTCCATTTGTTCAAACAAAGACTTTGTATTATTGCTCAATTGTTATTGCTTTATTCAAGTTTATCAGTATGTCACCATAGTCAGCTGATACATCTACCAAATCAACTTCAGTGAATAATCCAACAGTTTAATAGCTGTAGATGTGGATAAAGGTCCTGCTTTGCATTTTGGCTTCCTGCACAAATAACAGATATGAGGAACTATTTCCCTATTTCTTAAACTCCAGCCCGTAACTGAAACCATGCATTTATTTATCTTTCAGTTATATTGCAAACACTAATGTACATGTATCTTTCAAAATCAAAATCCCATATATTATAGGCAAGTTTTTACTGTCTGCTCATTAATCTTCTGTAATGATTTGCTATTACGCAAATTTGCTTCTTGATATTTAGACAAATTTTCATTATATGGTTATGGTAATGATTGAATGTGAAACAAATATTTCAATATTCTTTCAGTTATCAGTTCCCTCACACTCATTTTACCAAATTCTAACAATGCCCCTGCATTGCAAAACACTCAAAATTTTATCTTGCAAAACGTTCATAATAACAATAATAATAATAATAATAATAATAATAATAATAATAATAATAATTCATGTTTATGCATCATTCATCCATTCCAGAATTCTATATCATATATCGAATAAGACTCGGCAAACCCTCTGAACCCAGACCACTCTCTAACTGGTACCTTACTACTGTATTCATGGCCAATTTTTCTTTAGTTAATGCAATCTTTTATATTTATTCCATCCTCCTGTATTACTCATCTTCACTCTAGATAAATAAATTTGCCTAATACCTGGATTTCTCTGTCATAAATAAGCCATTCGTCTTGTCTTTTCAACTTTCCCTGCTTAGATATCATAATTTTGGACTTTTTCAGATTTATACCTAACCCTAATTTCTTACAATATTTTTCAATAGCCACTAGAACACACTTTAGACCAATTATGATAGGGACCTAACCATCAAATCATAATACCATGGGTGTCCGAGGCAGTTAAGACGAACTCATGAACGTTTGATGGGGTTTGATTTCCACCAGGACAGTCCTCTCTCATGAAGGTTTTTCCAGTTTTTCCTCAGTCCTTATAAATGGCAAATGCCAGAGAGGTACCCTATACTTATGTCTGCAACACTTCCTTCCTTAAAAAAATAATTTCCCAATTTACCATTTCATCTCGTGTATCATCAGTGTCCACCACCTGTGATGTCTCAGTAGTTAAAAAGGACATTAAATACTTATTAAAAATAATTGCATATAATAAACCAGGAACTTACAAATTATTAATTACAAGTAAATGAACAACACATCATTGATAAATGAAATAACAAAACAGGATTTAATTTGCATCCTTGTCTAGCCCTGATCTTGAACTACTTCTCTAATCGCTTTTCTTGCACCATATCTTACATGAAACATATTCTGTTTATATACATTTTTTAAATATGTCAATCGTTTAACTGCTTAAACCTTTATTAATTTATACCAAAAGGCATTTCTACTGATCCTAGCATATGCTTTCCCCGGTCAACATACACGATATATAATCTACCTCATTTATTCATTAAGCACTTATCTGTCGTTGTTTAAATAATCAATACATTGTCTACAGTTCTTTTCTTTTTAAAACTTCTAAAAAGGTAATTATCTCTTACAATCTTCCATCCTTCTCTGGATTCTTTCTGCCAGCAACCAGCAAAAATCTTTCCAAAATTTGTTAATTCGGCAAATCCTCTATAACTACTCAGATGGGTTTGGTTACCCATGTCCTTGTAAATAGGGTGAATAAGTGCTGTGTGCCAAATTTTGGGAATTCCTTTGTAGATTTTATCAACCTTTCTAACTATCCCAAGTTTCTCCATATAAGCTTGTAAGAGGGTAATTTGAAATGTTTTTGCCTGTATTAGTGTGATAGAGAAGTAGATATACGTGGGATGAGACAGGTTGTTCTTACGATGGTCCAGCATTAACTCTTGGCTGCACCATGGCATGGCAACACTGTCAATGAAGACTGGAGTGCTCAACTTATCCATGTCATATGAGCAGTGAAGTGTTATGGGACAAGGAACAAATGCCCATCTAGATCCATAGAAAATGCAGGCAGCATATGAGCAGAACTGTCTGAGTTTGAGAAGTGTGTGGTGATGGTTTAATGGTCAGGAAGATTTTAAATACAGTGAGTGGTCATAACAGCCTCTCGCTCCTTGCTTACACTGGAATACATTGCCTGTGTGAATGTAATGGTGAAAGTAAATCAGCATGTGCACTGAAGGAGCTTAACATTTCTTAAGGCAGTGTTTATGATATTGTTCATGATTCCTTGGGATATCAGGAGGTTTCATGTTGGTGGGTGCCTAAGCTTTTGAATGACCTGAACAAGAGTACGATATGATGATATCATTGCACATTTGTAGTGTTACTCAAGGAGGGTAAAAGATTCCTGGATCTCATTATCATTGAAGTAGGTATATTGTATTTCACTCCAGCATGTCGGTCCTGGTGGTCTAGTGGCAACCATACTTGCCTTCTAAACCCAAGGTCGCAATTTCAATCCTGGCCAGGATCGATGGATTTTTTTCGGGCGTAAAAATCCTAAGTGTGGCTTCCTTCTGAAGGGAAGTAAAACCGAGGGTCCCATGTTGTAAATTCACGGCACAAAAAAGAATTCACGCCTGAAAGAAGAGGCCTCTGAGCAAAATTTGTTTGCCGTTTCACACCCTGAATTGAATTGGACGTTGATGACCTGAGATGTTAAAGAGTGTCCATAAATAAAACGAATAAAAAAAAAAAACCACTCCAGCACCAAAGCAGCAGAGCATGGTGGAAATATTTAGGTTTGCCTGTCACAAAAAAATTCTACCAAATGCCTCAGTTATGAAGTTGATGCTTGCACTCTTCTGAGATCGTTAAGGATCGCTCCTGTTGGATGTTATATCAGGAGTTGACACCAGTATTGAAAACTATTGTAACACACACTCACATCTGCAAGCTTCCATTAGGAAAACCAGGACCAATGCCAGACTTTACTCATTTAGATGGGAGATTATTGAGCATGCACTGTATAGTCCTTATGTGACTCCGCTAATTACAGTTCAGTCCACTGAAAAAGTTCCTGATACGATAGCGGTTCATTTCCTACAACAAAGCAAAGTTTGCTGTCCAGTGATAGTTCAGTTATCGAGCAGTTAAATTTTACAATGGCAGCATCTGTCAAATAGTGTGTGTTGGGGCAAATGGCTGAACTTCTGTGGTGACTGTGGAAAAATAGTCAAAGGAATTTAGAAATATTCCTGTATTTCTTGTATCCTGCATGTGTATTATTTATGGCTGAATAAAAGTAAGGGAAGGACATTTCGATTTTTTCACATATTATAAGAAATGGCATGGAAATTATTTTTTTTCTCTTGTATTATATGAATGGATCTGCAAAATTAATTTTGTTATTATTAAGATTAATGTGTGTGAATTAAAAGTCCCTCAATATATAGGGGCTTTCACGTAAAAACTATTCTCCACATGCAGTGTTTTGATTCTCGTGGCTGGGTGTGTTACTTGAGAATATACTTTAACTCTGCTTCAAAAATTGTGTATAATCTCATAGAAGAGCTGGAAATGTTACCTTGCCTATGCAGGCATTGTATGTGGAAAATACATTTTGATTGAGCTTTTAAGTTTGGCCACTGCAATATTTCTGATTTCATTTGTTATATTTTCCTCTTAAGTTTCTCAATTGTTTGAGGGCTTGTTTTGTAAACTATGTCTTTCAGACAACCCCACAGGTAAAAATGACATGCTGATAAATCTGGTGAGCGGGGAGGGGGGGGGCATAAACCAGCACTATCACTCATTTTCAAACATTTCCTTAATTTTATTCATGGCCATTAATTTTATTCTCTTCTATAAGCTGCTGAAAAAATGGGATCAAAATATCCCTTATGTATCTTTATGCATTTATAATATGCCTTGCATTTCATCAACCAAACTCCAACTTTCCTATCATAAAGAGGGGGTTCCTGTGCACAATGTGAATTTTCAGTACAGCAGTAGCGCATGTTTTCATTGTTCACGTGGCCATTCAGGTGAAACCAGGCATCATCTGAAAAGAGCAGAAGTGTTGAGACTGTTAAACCTTCATTCACAGATGAAAAAAAAACACTCACAATAACCCACTCTTGCTACTGGTTGCCTTTTTTAAACAGTGGGCACGTACACTTATACGATTTAAGGTTTAATAATTTTATTGCTTTATGTGTAGAACCAACCAAAACCCCTGCTTGCTGTGCTAATTTCAGGAGTGATTTTGTTGGCAAACATTCAAGGGTTGCACCAATTTTGTCTAGTTTATTCAATGTTAAAACTATACATTTCTATGTGTGTTTTTTGTTGTGCACTGATCCAGCAGAATAAAATTTATTCACAAACTTATGAATTGCTTTTCTGGAGACACTTGATTAGGAAACTGTAAACCAAATTCTGCATGAACATGATAAACTGACTCATATTTGTGGTAACTTTTACACATGAAAATGTGCTGCTGGAGAGTCAACTATCTCACCTTGGTGAAGCTCAAATACTGTATTGTTTCAAAGCAACATTCAAGGACAGGATGGAAGACTTGTAGGGGAAAGAGCGGAGAGCACCGCTTGCAGCCAATAGGATTCAAAACACTGCGCGTGCAGGATAGATTTTGCATAAAAGCTCTCTATATATACATTAAAGTAGTGAAATTTACAGTGTTCAAAATAGTTATCTAGAACTCACGCATTTGCTAGTCAGCTCTAATAGCTCTCAAGTGATTTGAAGACTAGACATGTATTTGGCACATTGCTCTAGAAAATAATTCTTTATGATACATTATATCAGAATAATTAGAAGTTATTAAGTTTTATTGTTCAATTGATACAATCATTTTACTGTTCCCCACATGAGCTTAATGGCATTGAAACATCAAGCGTGGGATGGTAAACAAATAATTCAATAAACTTTCTTATCAATCAATGCATTGTGGTTGTGGTGTTGCACCAGCTCCATTACTGCAGTTCTTTTGGCCTAATTACATAGATGCTTATATATCCAGTAAACTATTTGCCCTTTTGTAATTGTATTAAACAACTGCTAAATGATAAGGTCCATTTTCTGTTACAATTATGGAAGCTATTTAAATTAGTTAAGAGCTATAAATTTGAATAGTTTGGGATTTTCACAGTGAAATACAATATTATATATCAATTTAATTATGAGGAAGTCGCTCAAAGTTCATTAGTTTTGTTCCACTTACTTGAACATGTTTCAGAGGCAAATTTCCTTCATCATCAACACGCTTTCACTCTCAGCTTTCCAGTGTGGTATTAAGATGTCGCTCTTTGGATTGACAATGGAACCATCTTGATGAAGAAGAAAATTTGCCTTGGAAACATGTCCAAGTACGTGGAGCAAAACTAGTGAAATTTGAGTGACTTCCTCATAAATAATTTGTTATATAGTTAAGAGCTGTTCTTCAAATAATTTTTAAAGTAATTACTGTGCATTTCTTCTTTGTAACATACCATTTACTTGGATCTGAAGAACAGAAGAGATTGTGAGACACAGAGGCTCCAGATGAGTATTCCTCCCTTGTCTAATTTCCTCAGCATTGAACATGTAGTGCAGCAGCATATAGGCAATTCTGTGTAAGAGAGTAACTTGTGTTTTGCCAAACAATATAACATTGCTCAAGTCTGTCCCTGCTCAAAAATCTACATCTGTATGCTACAATGTCTGTTCTGTCCATAAGCAATCTTCTGTTGGAATATTTTTTCCAAAGAAATCCTGGGTCTTTTAAGTATTTCAGGGAAAAAAAAAATATTCACTGATGAGGTCAGAGCTGTAATGAGAGACTATTAATTGCTTAATTTTTTATATTCCTTTCTCTTACAATACTGATACATGTGGTAGTGAATGGCTTCCTGTTAAAATGAATATAATTTTTCATGCATTTGCTAAACTTTATTTTATTTATTAAGAAAGTGTGATTTAGAACTTGCACAATGAAGCAATTCATATAATTAAATTAAAACCTATAACAATGCCATAAAACTCCTGAATATACAAATTAAATACATATATTCACATACGAAACAGAAGTAGATAACTTGTTACCATTCTTGGACATCAAGGAAACCTGGAATTTGAAATCTATAGAAAGAACATGAATGCAAACAATCACATCAAAGCTGGATGGATTTAACCCAAGAACACATAAACATGCAGTGATCAACAGCTTAACACACAGATAACCTACCGATCAACAAGAAGGAATACTCTGAAGAATACAAGTAAATAGAAAGAACAGTGATTAAGAATGAATTTAGCAAAAAACTGGTTCACATATAGTATAAAAGAGGCAAATGGATATTAATTAAAAAATCATGTTAAACAGAAAAATATAAGATAAATTTTAAAAAATTCACATATCATCCCTGGGCTACACACAAATTGCAAAATATTCTAAAAGATTTTAAAGTCTGGCTGGCACCAAAAAATATTTAATATTAAAAATCTCTTGAATGGCAAAATTAATTAATATATTCCACAAGAAAAAAAACAGATATTTATCAAATATTATCTGCATAATACTATGCAGAATGTGGAAAAATCCATGTTGGAAAAACAAAGAGAAACATAGGCATTTGGTTAAAAGAATACTTTCAGGAATATTAAATTAAAAAAAAAATGAAATAACCAGAGGTGGCATCTCATTTCTGGACAAAGAATCCTGACATGGTGAAAAACAAAATTGCTAAAGTCAGCACAGGGACCCTCAGAGCTAGCAAAATGTGAATATATAAATATAGAGACAGGTTAATGAACTTTAACACTTCCAGGGATGAAAACATCAATTTTATGTTCGGCACACCTGCACCAGAGCAGAATATTTGTTCCCAAAGAAATACTATGAATTATCCAGCAGTTTAGAGTTAGCTGAAGTTGCCAATGATGGTCTGCGAAACATGTTCTAGATATAAATAAATGAAACCACAAGATTGTGTAGATTGACTCATTCATACTCATTCATTTTAATTTATTTTATTTATTTATTCTTTCATTCTTTCCAGGAGTTTGTAGAAGGGTCATATTTTGACTTCTCATTGCAAAACAGTACTTCTGTAAAATCTTAATACTTAGAAGTTCTTTTCACCTTTCAGGAATAAGAAGGCTAGCATTATCCTTCTCTTTCTCAAAATATTCTCTTAGGGCACATATTTCCTGAGCCAGGTTATACCTTTATCTAAACTAATCTTGTTTACTTCATGATTAGTAGATATATATAAATCAAGTTATTGTTAATTTTAACACAAGAAGAAAGTTCTGACCAATAAATACAAAACTGCAAACTTTTAAATGTACAGTGGTAAACTTCAATCAATATTATTGTTGAAAACCTTCCATAAAAAATATTTTTTTTCAATCAAAAAGCAAAAACCACAGCATTTAAAAGAATAAAACTTGCACATGCAGAATGAATTGTGCAGAACTTATGAATGAGAAATTGCATAAAAAAGAAATTCTGGAGCGACAAGCACTGTAGAAGTTGAATCACACAAGCATGTATCAAGCACAAAGTACAGTGAACTCTGGATTTTTAACATCTCGAATGTTAGGAATGTTGTCAAAAATAAAGCATTTTCAGTATTACATATTATAACATGTATTTTAACGAGTAATGTTATATATACATACCATTTTACTGCGAATTGGGCCTGAAAAAAGCATTAAGTTTTAGTTCTTTCCCACTAGTGTTATTTCTAAATTATTAGCAATTAAAATTGTTGACAATGTTTATAATAAGCAATCTCCTCTGGATCTGATGATGCACCTATAAACAAAATGATGTCATCCATGTATTCTCTAACCTCCAAACAGATTTGGAGCAGCTGGAACTGCCTCAGCCTCCTCTTCTTCCTCGTCAGCAACCTAATCAGACATAGAAAATCTTCACCATGCTCTTCATGACTGAGCATTTGATTGCTTGGGTCACCCACATCTATGTCTAGCCACTGTTCAATAACATAAAATGATTACCATCTCGCATTATAGGTTCATGGAAATAAGAGTTTTCAAAACCTCTGAAATCAATTCAGGTTCATTTCCATTCAATAGCTTAGTCCAGTCATTCAGTCATTAGCTAGTGTTTTAGCCTTCTCCTTCCAGGCAGTTACCAAATAAAGATGGCAGACTTGATATTGTGTGTGTGCAAATTTTGAAGTGTCCTGGGTCTTATATCTTCTTCGGAGTCTTTTTTGTTCTCCAACACAACCATAACCTCTTCCAGAAACTTTAAGAAATGCAATCTTTTGCAAGCAACAATGACTCCCTGGTCCATAGGTTGTATTGGTTCCTTCCCTACTAACCAATTTCTCAGCATTAAGATGAGCTGGTACATTGTCTAGAAGTAAAACTGCTTTTAATTCTTCATGTAAAATTTTCAGGGATTTTTCTTGGTAGTTTTTCAGGTATGAAGTTTTTGAAAAAGCAGTCTGAAAAATCTCAATAGTAAACCAGGCATTTATTGAGTTAGAAAATAAATTTCAGGCAACTGGTGCATGACATTGTTCAAAGTGCAAGGCTTTTGAACTACCATTGGCTTGAGGCAATGTGTGTCATTGGCATTAGCACCAAGAAAGGCTGAAATGTGCTCCTTGTTTAATTTGCAACCAGGTGTGCTTGTCTGTTATTTGTTAACAAGAGTATTTTCTGGCCCAGCACGATAATATAGGGTGGTTTCATATGCATTGTATACTTGGGACAAAAGAAGACTTTCATATTTAATAACTAACTTCATTTATGAACTTTTTGAAGGGTTCGATTTGTTCGTTGTTGGAGTTCATTGCTTCACAACATGTTTGCGTGTTTATAATTCCATGGTGTTTACGAAAACACCAAAGCCACCCATCGCTAGCGTGGAATTTGATGCCCATCTGATGTGCCAATTTTTCAGCATCTGATCTTAGTTCAACACCATGAACAATAAAACCACTAGCCCGCTGTTTAACAAGCCACTTATAAACCAGCTTCATCTAAATTTTAATATTTCGCCTACTTAACATGTTTCTTTTTTGTAATACCAAAATCACTTTTGGAGCTTCCAGTCTCAAATCTATATTTTAAGAAAAATTTAATCATTTTGTTTTTATTTTTGCGAATGTTCAACACCGTTTGTTTTTTACCCTGTAGATTTTGCAAAAATGAGTAAAGCACTATTTTTCTAACTTATTTATTAATCTCCGCTTCTATGCAATCATTAAGTTCATTCATTTTCTTTTAACTGCATATATATTAAGTTAACTGATAATATGCTAACTAAATTACCATTACCAAGTGCTTCATGCAGCAACCATAGTTTTTGGACGTAAAAATCTTAAGTATGGCTTCCTTCGGAAGGGAAGTAAAGCCGTGGGTCCCATGTTGTACAGTTACAGCACAATAAAGAACCTCAAGCCTGAAAAGGAGGCCTCTGAGCAAAATTTGTTTCACACCTGATTTGAATGGGACACTGATACCCCGAAGATGTTAAAGGGCATCCATAAATAAACCAAATAAAAAAAAAGGCAATGGTACTCTCTGGCCTAATCATGCTATGCTATCAAACTACTACAAAATACCATGAAAGTATCAGCATTACTTTCTCTTCAGATTACACGTCTATTTACAGTGTTGCATTTAATTTTTTATCATTTATTATTTCTTCATCCATATTTATTTGTAGATTAAGTCTGTTGAATGCAGCCATAGAATCAAGATTTTTATTGTAATTTGCTTTTCACTGTGGGAAGTGATCTATTCATAAGTCATAATGTCTATCATCATCAGCTTACAAGGAATAAGGCCTAAGGCTTGTTCCATGTTCTTATGGACCATGTGACTACTTGAATTTAGTTACTCTTAGCAACTATAGAAGTCAGAGGGTAGACGGTTAGCATGTTGCCTAAAGTGACATCCAGTATGATGTTAAGGTATTGCTTGGGATGTGAAATGACTGATAATTTTATCCAGGAACTTCTTTTTTCTGTAGGGAGATCTTTAAGTGTCATAAATCAATGGCACTGGACCCATGGCTTAAATTTCAGTCAAGGGAAATCCATCAACCATTCTATTGTCTTTCATTTTACTTGCTGATGACTGATTAATGATTATGCAATCTATTAGTAACCTGTAGCCATATGCTGCCCATGTATAACTTATGGATAATTATTTTTATAAAGAAGTTTATATTCAGATCATTGAGGACAACAAAATCTCCAATCATTTTAAATTGATTTTTTTTTTGTTATTTTTTAGTATGTATTTCATTAAATTAAAGTTACCTCAATTACACAATGTAATGCAGATTACTATTTCTAATCAAAATAGAAATAATGTTCATGATAGATTTAATAATTACAGTAATAATTCTCTTATTCACACACTCATTCTTTATCTTTTTCTCCCATTTCTTATTGATATACATAGTCTTGTTATCTCTTAAACTGTCACCACTATATATCATGTGACATGGGGGAAAGAGAAATATGTGGGTTGTGATAAATTTGGGAGGGAAGGACTGGCCTGGATGAGAGTGGGAGCATTGTTTTTAATCATGTTGTTATGAAGGAATAGTTCATTGTTTATTAGAGTGTGAAGGGATAAAGAGACAGAGGGTGGGTGTATGGGAAGTGAACTGGAATAAATAACAGAAAGAAAGTATAGCTATTAGAATGTTGATTGATTGATATAGGGACAAAGAGAAATAAAATGATAGGGGAATACTTAGGAAAAGTAAGGGAGAAATGGAAAAATAGTTAAGAAGGATAAGAGAATTGGAGCATGATTGATAAAATAGTGCTAACAAGGAAAATATATGAAGTGGGGAGTTACATTATGCAGATAACCTGGGGGTTGTGTGTAAATGAAGCTTGTTTGGATGAATGTTAGATTTATTAATATTAATAATGAAGGTTAAGTATGCTAATTTGTAAAATATTGATAAATGATTACTATTAAATTGGTAAAAAATAATGATTTGTTGTGTTTACATTTGTGTATATTTATGAATACAGTATTTTGCCAAACCTGAGTCTTCAGGAAATTCATCTGATTAGCTGAAGACCAAGGTATGATGGGTAGTGAACTAAAAATTGTTAATTGTTTATATAGAGATTATTATTGGTAAATAAATTCAGTTCATATATCATTATGTAGATTGTGACATATTTACTATCCTTCACCTTTTTCTTTTTTTCTGTCATGGCTGCAAAATATGTTTTTTGCTCTCTCAGTTCTTTTTTGATTATTGCTCTCACATTCTATGTCTTACTCTTATTTTGTTCCCCATCCAAGTACCACATTAATGTTCAAGACTTTTTCTGGACTTCCTATGATTAGTAATGCATAAATATAGAAAGTGTTTATTTTGGGAACATCCATCTGATGTTGGATATACATGTTGGCCACCTTTCTTATTCCTTGGAGGTATTCCCTTTCCAAATTCGTTTTCTTTCTTCTTACTTTCTCATCTATGTTTGGTTTCTGTTCTTGCCTCAGTGGGTTCCACCCTTCATAGTCTAGTAAATCTTTAGCAATCATTTCTGTATTTGATCTTTGTATTTCTTTTGCAGTTTCAAAGAATGTTAGATGAATGCAAAATGGTTGCCAAAGTAGAAATTAAAGAAGAACCACTTCACTGTGATCCATATTCAATTGAGTTGAAGCCAGAAATTAAGGAAGAAGATTCTTATTATGCTGTGTTAAAGCCTGAGGTAAAATTGAAGATCATAATGTAAAAAAATAATAGCCATAGTTAGAAAAATGTTCCCTTTTTATACTTATTACAGGATCTAACATACGAGTATTCAAAAGCAAAACTGATATGTCATTAGTGATATGTAAATTTTATAGTTCAGGTTTCTCCAAAAGTTGACCCCATGCAAATTAGATAACTTTTTGCTCCATCCATTTTGATCTCTCTCTTGGATATAGTTTTATTGCAGTTGATCATTCTAAAATCACAGTTCTGTGCAACAGTGCATCCCAATGTTGATTATTGTTGCCAAATTGAATAATAATGTATACAGGATGATTCAGAAATATTTTTACAAATTTGGTGGCAGGTTCCTCACACCAAAACAAGAAAAAAAATGTAAAATGTCCATATAAAGATATGTCTGGAAATACTTAGTTTTTGAGTTATTAATGAAAGTTTATCAAAACAGGAAAAAAATGACCATATAAACATATGTCTAGAAATTATTAGTTTTGTTTATTAATAATGAAAGTTTACCAAAACAAAGGGGAAAAAAAGAAGAAGAAAAGAAAAGTCCATATAAACCAAACGTATTCCGGAAATCCTTAGTGTTTGAGTTATTAATGAAAGTTTATGCCACAGTTAAAATGACTTAGTTCTTTCACATCTTTAATAAAGTTATTACCAAATTACATAAATGGCTAACCTTCAACAATGCTATTGCTGCATTTTGCAAATAATATTTTGTCATATAAATATGCAGTGCTGATGTACTTGGTGCATCAGTGGATTTGTAACAGAACATTGAATATTATAAGGGTGAATGCATGATTATCTTCAGTGAATTGAAAAATTGTAGTGTGAAAATATATACATGTGTTTTGGAGTTGCGCATCTGAAAAGGTTTCCAATGATAAGCAACCATGATTTGGACGGCTTTGTGTTGATGGCATTGGTTAGTGATCAAAAGAAAGGAAGGGGTTAATGTGGTATTCAGCAACAGAGTGGTGAGTTTTTTCAGGCTCTTTTGTCTTTGGTTGTACAAGATAATTTGAATATATAAAATAGACTTATTAAATAGCAAAATTACTTCAAGTATTGAAACAAATCAAAAAGTTAAAACCAAATAAAGCATATGGAAAAGATGAAATACCAGCGGAATGTTGGAAAGCTTGGGTGGAAGACTTAAACGATTATTGGTGGTTGGCTAGTGAACTTAATCTTTGAAGAAGGAAAAATATCAGAAAATTGGAGAGTGGAAATTGTAACATCAATATATAAAGGTAAAGGAGATATTAGGAACCCAGAAAATTGTAGAGGAATTAGTTTACTTTCAATTATTGGGAAAGTTTTCACTGGAGTGTTAGCAAAATAGATTACAAGAATGGGCAGAGAAAGAAAAGAAAATTTCAGTATTTCAATCATGCTTTAGGAAAGGTAAGAGAACAGTTTACAATATTTTTATAATTAGAACATTAGGTATTAAATGCTATATCTATTTGTGGTTTTTGTACTTAGGAAAAGCTTTAGACACAATTTCTAGAGAAACACTTTGGATCAAATTTAGAAAGAAAGGAGTAACCAAGAATTTTATAAAGATAATTCAAAATATTTATAAGGAGAATGAATTTTGTATTAAATATGAAAGGGAGGGTTTCAGATGAAGTACCAAACAATGTAGATCTAAGACAAGGATGTAAATTAAGCCCAGTTCTCTTCAATCTATTTATTGATGATATTCTAGAAATTTGTAAAGGTAATGTCATTCATCAACTATAAATAATATAGAGATACCGGGCTTGCTCTTTGCAAATGATTTGGTAGTAGGTTCTTTAACAAGTGTAGGATTAAAATGACCGTTAGAAGCTATAGGCACATTTTGTAGATAATGGGGTCTGAAGATGTAAAGATAATCTAACATTATGGTGATGAAAAAGGCTTAAAATTTAAAAATAAGAGCAAAAATGGTCGTGGGAGGACACAGAAATTGAAGTTTTCAAGAAAATTGTTTAGTAATGGGAAATGGAATGATCAAAAAAGAAAAGCAATAGGAGAAGGAAAAATAGCCATGGGTGTAATCAAATCTTGTGTAAATAAAATATCAAATATGCAAGTAAAATGGCTAGAGAGAATATATGGCTCAATAGTGAGAGCAGAATGATGTATGGAATAGATATTTGGGGGTCAGATGGAGGATGGAAAGGGATAAACATGATAAATAGAGTATTTTGTAGAATTGTTCTAGGCTTATCTAGATCTTCACCTAACAATGTTGCTTTAATGGAACTAGGAAGATTAGGGCTATAAAAGAAAGAATACTTTGAAGTAGTGTTTAACACCTGTTTTTACTATTGAAACACCACAGGCTGTGGACACTGGTGATACATGAAATGATATATTGGTAAAGGTTATTTTTTTAAGGAAGGAAGCATTCCAGGCCTAAGTTTAGGGTACCTCCCTGGCATTTGCCAGTTATGAGGACTGAGGAAAACCTGGAAAAAAACCCAGTCAGGGAGGACAGTCCTGGCAGGATTCGAACCCCATACCTCTCACTCACGAGTTTGCACATTAATGACCACAGCCACCCGAGACGGTGGAAAGGATACTGAAATATTGGTACAGAATAGAGAGATTAGAAGAGAATATGTTTGATAGCACAAAAGAAATTAAGGGAAGAGAAACTTGGATATCTAAAAAAGGATTTTGGAAGGAAATAATAAGAATTAAGGATATTGAAAAGAGGAAATATGGGCAAATCTTAATGCCAAAAAATCTCTGAATTTATATAGCACACTAAAAAAATGTGCAGGAAAGATAAAAGATATATTGAAATCTGTGATAAGGCAGGAAGAGAAAGACAGGCATTGTTTAGAACAGGAGTAATATATTTAAGTGGAATAAAGGATGGATATGTAAGGGGATATATCCTGTCTGTAAAGAACCAGTTAGTACTTGGCATTGTATATTAGAATGCAAGCAAACTAAGTGTTGGAGGAATCAAAAGTGGGAACATTTACTAAATGAAATAGGAGGCAGAAAAAGTTTAACTTTAAAATCAGCCAGAAATATTAACAAAATTGGAAAATGGTTATGGAAGGTGGGCAAGATAAATGGAAACAACAATGCTGACATATGCACTATATAGGAGTTAATATAGATCCCCATTACACACTCAACTGGAGTACGGAAGGAATACAACTCCATAAAGGGTGAGCAAGTGGAAAATTTAAAACTGTATTAATAGCAATAAATTTACATGTACTGAGAACATGGAAAGGAAAATTGTATACTTTGATTTTAATATGTTTGTGCAATTGGTTTTATTTATATGCTAAAATGCTTTACTTTATTTGCATACAAATTAGAAATTGCAAGAAAGAAAAAAATGATATTATTTTGTTTACATATGTTGTTTATATTTATGATATCTAGTATCATACTTATACACTTATGGTGACTTATTTTTGTTTACTACCTGCAACAGTTGTAATTAGCATCAGTTTCAATAGAATAGTTGAACCCAAGTCTTTTGGATATTCCAATAGGAAAGTGCTGATGAGCGGAAGACAAAGGTTCAGTACTCAGTTAAATTAGCGAAACTAATTGACAATTTATTGAAAATGTATAATTTTTTGATTGATATAAATTATGAAGTTATGAAACTAGTTATTAAGATAAATGCGGTAAATGTAAATTTAATTGCAATGTTATTTGCTGAAATAAAATGCATACATTTATACATGTGTTGTAGACTCATCTGACTTTAAGTAGAGTGTCTGTTCTGTTCTTTTGTATTATAAAGTGAGCACAGTTTAAAAATCCTGATAGGAAGGTTAGCTAGTCAGTATTTAATCCTATTATTGTTACTGGTAGTTTCTTGCTGAACTTGTGGTGCTCAAGTGCTTCACCAATTTAAAACTTGCATACAACATATTAAATAACAAAAGTTGGTACAGTAGGTGCTGGGAATATTGCCCATTTTCTCTGATCACAGTCCACATATTCTTAGTAAATTATCATTGACATATATCAGTTCCCCACACTAATGAATCTAACTTCATTTCAAATGCCTTGTTTACCCACGTAATAGATGCAGTATTTTATTTTTATAACAAAAAAACTGGGGTACATCGTTTTTGGGAGGAAAAAATTTTAGCGAAGGGGGGTAAAAATACAAGTATGAAACTTGGGCCAGCTTGATTGCTGAAATAGATCAATAGAACACATAAAATATATGGGGCTGCCACTAATTTATGTATCAAGTGTGTCATTCTTAATGCGATTTATAATTAGCAGCAGTTCTATAAACAGATGCTAACTTGTAACAATGAATACAAGGGCAAGTATCTTTACTGTCCAAGTCATCTTATGACCAGTGCCTGCCATCCACCCACTCTGTGCTTAGTTTCCTCATGCATTTCTGGAATGGTTTGTTTCTACACACTTCCAAAGCTTGAAACACTGACTTAAGACCATCAGTTATCAGTTTTTGACTTCGAAAGAATTTTCTTTGTAGTGTTGTTAAAGTGACCTCAGAAACTGTCCCAAACTAGTAGAGCAGGTTGGTGAAGTAAAACACCAGGATGAAGTTGCCACACTGCACCATTTTCACACCAGATCTGTATCTATCCATCCCTTCATTTGGACTCTGACATGAACAGGCCTATATATTGGTAATTTATTTTTTGTCAAGGTTTTTCTTTTGAAAATTACAATGGTGGTAATTACCTTCCATCCGCAGTTACTGCTAGCTTCACTGTGCAATGCATTTTCTAATAACTGGTTGTGCGTATCAGCATACTATTTTCTCCCTCTTAGCGATTGTTGTGTTAGTCTGTTTGGTCTGCATTTCCTATTTGAGACAACGATAATTCTTATCCTTTCTGATCTTATTATGAAGTTATGGAAATGTACTATTTTCTGTTCACAGTCTTGTAGCATCTGATGGAAAATTGAAATGCATCTTCTAAGAGAAAAGCCTTTCCTTTTCATAAACGGAAGGGCCAACCTCTACTTGCTGTAAATTCACCAATATCCATACTAGCTATAATTTCTTATGCTTTGCAATGCATTATTTAATGTGATACTTAGACTCTATTGCTCCTTAACATATTCCAGTATTTATTTTCAATTTTGGAATACTTCTTTAGACCACAAAATTATATTCTTGATTAATTAGGGCTTTTTAATAGTGGGTGTGTGTGTTTTTTTTTTTTTTTTCCTTTGTTTCTGCCACTTATGCACTCCTACTTGGTAAATTCTTGACCAGCAGCTCTATTAATGTATCCTTCCCCAAATTTGATAACTTTCAGCTTAAAACTCGCTGTATAGCTTGAATAATTCAGTCGGTTCTTATCCATTGTTAAAACACAATTTTACCAACACAACTGATTACTGCAGATGTCCTAAGAATGCTGTGTTAATTATTGGAGAGCATCTATATTTTGTGTGCATAAAAAGGAACAAATCATGATTGTAGTGGTACTATGCATTATTGATTAAAAACTTAAATTTCAATATAAGTAGGGCATTAAATCTTATGACTTTGGATATCATGAAAATGATCTTTGTTTAAAATCAGTTGCATCCATTATGCATTTTTTTTAAATTTCTTTTTAGCACAGAAAATTAGGAGGACATCCATTATGCTGGTAAAAAGAGTCATTCTATGTTTGAAAATGTGAGCAAGATCTCAAGAAACATGTCCCATTTTTAATTTTAAAAGTTTTAAAGAGTGGAACATCAAGAGTAATTTTAATGTGTTAACATAATTTTAAGTAGTTTTACTTTTAATCTACCAAAGGTTTTATGATTGCTTTAATGTGTGGATTCATACACCCATCATTAATTGTAAAAAGGTATTAGCTTAAGAATTTTCTCCTGAGATATAAATCATAAACCATAAGATTTGAGGAATGAGGAACCATAAATCAAGGCAAATAATTCTGGGACCAAATAGATAGCATAACTGTGTCTTGAATTGATGAGTAGTCTTTGATTCATTTTCTGGTCATTTATCATTTACAGAACTGTTTCATTAAACTTCTGTACCAACTTTAATATAGTTTTTCTTGTTGGAACTAAGCTGCTAGTTAATTTACCCTCTAAATGCATGTCTTGTTGTCCCACATGACTTTCTGTACCTGATATATGCCTTGAAGATTATGCAGTGATTATCTCAGCATTGCATAATACTACTTCACTATTTAATGAAATCTCACTTTCAACTGACTAGAAGAGAGAATTATGCTTCATGGAGAAGTTTAGTAATTGGAAGGGAATAAGTGTACTGGTCAAGCAAATCTAAGTAGCAAGAGTTTTAAACTGCTCTTACAGTATCAGCTGTTCAACATTGTCCTAATGATATAATTTTACATATTGGTGACAACTAGGTGCATTTGTTTATTTATTCACTATCCAAAATGAGAAAGAATTTAAAACAAACCAATGGGGAATGAGTAATGTGCCTGTGTTTGATCTGTGTGAGTGATGGAAAGGAAAACATACGTACAAGCCAAAATGATACATGCATTCTCATCATTTGTGTAGCATGTGCATGATAACGTACATTTTTATTTCATTTTAGTTTTGTAGCTTAACAAATATTTTAAAAATTATGTCATTGATATGTAATGAACCATTAGAAGAGAATGAAGATGGTACAGGAGAAATTTGTGGATTAAAAACATAGTTGCAATATCAAAATTAAAGTGTATGCATCCCATAACATTTTGTTATGAGATGAATGAAATAAATAATTTTTATTAACATACAGAGTCTTCTGTTATAATTGGGACTGGACCTGTCAGCCTTTGTAAGTTATAGCATGGGGGTCTCTGAACAAGTAACTTGAATGCCAAGTTTTCAGGTAGAAACCATACACCATGAGTTACCTTATCTTAAATCAGATGCTGTTAGTCCTCTGCTGACATATGTGCTTCAACCTTTGGAACACATTTCTGGAAGCACAACAAAATTCTTCTGCAGATTTTCAGATCTACAATACTTGCTTTTTTGAGAGTTTACACATCTGGAAAACTGGAACTACTTAATCACCCCATTCTTGGCTCAACCAATCCATCATTAATGCATTGCTGAAACCACCTGCAATAATTTATTCTTGCTTCACTATCAGGAGATGTAAACTTTTGCTTTGGACAAGTTATATACAGTTTTTATGTCAGAAGTTTGGTAGCTTGTGCACGGTCATTAATGATATGCTTACTTGTTAAGCTAAACAATGCAAAGGCTTTCTTGGACTGGTTTCTAATGCAACACCAGCTTCATCCAATTTCTCCCTGGTAATCCCCAAACTTCTACAGCAGACAAATGCATCATAAACAAAAATACATTGTTCTAAATTATACTTCATTGCTTACATAACCACCATGAACATTCAACTATTTACAGGAATACAAATGCACTTCACTTGACAATACTGACTGCTCTCTGCAGCTAACATGGCAGAAACCAGCGGCTCGCTCAGCAATTTTGGAAAATTCCCAGTCCCCATTGCACTAACAGAAAACCGTAGGTAGCCTAGTTTAGTTGGGTGCAACCAATAATTTCTTCCACTATATTAAAAAATAAAAATTGCTTTCCCACTTTGCACAGAACTGGTAAGAAGCACTCAGTTTAACCAAAACATGCTGCAACTAAAAGATATGACATGTAATTATAAAGATGTTTTGTTTATCATGTTATAACTAATGAATATATGTATTTAATGTTAACATGAGTTTTATTTACCTCTGTCATTAAATTAATGAAGGATTAGTTATTCTACAGTAGATGTGATAAACAGGACCAGATTCAGGCTAAGCTTGCCCACTAATGTTTCTTCCTCCTATATGCCTTGGAATAGCAGATGGAGACATTTCCATGTTACATCTCTAACAGCTAGCAATGACAGTTTGATTTTGGTGCATACATGCATTGTGCAGTTCTGTTCAAATTATTCAACTGCAATATGGCACTTTCTGGCATCAAAAATAAATCCAGGTGGCTCATCCTGCTTATGGTGTATATGTTCTCTGAAGCAATTTAAGAAACACTATATATCAGCACCAAAGCTTGCACATTTAGTTTTGAATGTGTGTAAAATCTATTACCATTCTTTAAAAGAAACATTTTTTAAAATATACATTTTATACATCAGCTTTATTACGAGGGCCATCCAGAAAGTAAGTCCCAATCGCGCCTGGAGATGGAACCACTTGTCGGATAGAAATGTCCATGCGCAGGAGTAGAGAGGAAGTATGTGGGAATAATGCAGTAAAGTTTCAGCCTTGTGACGGCCGTGGTTACCGCGCTGTGCTAGGAGAAAATGGCTGCTCTGATATTGTCTCCCGCCAACTGCGAGGTTCGTGCAGTCATCCGAGGTTTGCTCGCTCAAAAGCAAAGTCCAGCAGAGATCCATCGCCAATTGTGCAAATGTATGGACACGACATTATGGTAAGACGATGGTGCAGGCAGTTCACTGAAGGACGAACCAATATTCACGACGACGACCGTAGTGGCCGACCGTCCCTGGTGACGGCAGAAGTGTTGGAAAGTGTGCTGCAAGCAATTGAGCAGAACCGGCGCTTCACAATTTCAGAACTCTCTTGTCAATTCCCCAGATGTCTCGCTCCCTTGTGCACGAAATTGTCTCCCGGAAGCTTGACACAATTTGCGATGGATCTCTGCTGGACTTTGCTTTTGAGCGTGCAAACCTCGGATGACTGCACGAACTTCGCAGTTGGCGGAAGACAATATCAGAGCACCCATTTTCTCCTAGCACAGCGCGGTAACCACGGCCGTCACAAGGCTGAAATTTTACTGCATTATTACCACATACTTCCTCTCTATTCCTGCGCATGCGCATTCCTATCCGACTAGCGGTGCCATCTCTAGGCGTGATTGGGACCTACTTTCTGGATGCCCCTCGTATAATCAGTTTTTCTTTTAATGCCAAATACATAAGTTTTATTGATGCTATATTTACTAAAGGACATTGCATTTTATTTGTCAAAGAGAATAATGTTCACTAAATTTGACACATCTAGTTACTGCTCTCAGACAATTATATGATTGAAAATTCTTGGAAATTAACTGAAACTTATCTATAGTATAAAAGTGACTTGAGAATTGACATGTTGCTTTCTTCACTCTCAAAATAAATAGTTTTTAATTAATGTTAATATATTGCTGTGCAGGCATAAGGTAGCTGATGCCATACATAACATTTAACAATATTATCAACAAGAGAGCACCTCTTTCTTTTGTGTAAGCTCTATCAGTGTCATTGGATTTGGTTTGGTACCATTATTAAACAATCATTGTCAGAGAGTGATGGTTCCTGGACAGTTTGCTTAACAACTTGTAGCAGTTTTGATTATATTAATAATGTATGAGCTGTAAATATATTTTAACTGCTCAACAGAGAGGTAGAAGTGCTTGCTATAAGTGAGTCTACGCAGCTCTTCAACTACGCACCACCTTCATTCATACTTATTGACTGAAATTACTGAAATTTTACTAATTTTGTTCTTTTACTTGGACAAGTTTCGAAGCTTCATCATCAGCATGGTTCCATTATCAGCTTCCCCCCGTGGCATTAAGGTGTTGCTCTGCAGATTTTAGGAATTTAGTGATAAATTACTGTTGTTTGGAACATAACAATGGACTAAATTTTCCTTGTTTTTATTTACAAATGTACTTTCCCCACACTGTCAATTCTATAATTTTTTTGAAGATCTTTTAAGATTTTTTTTTTTTTTGCCAGAAATATTATGTTATCACTGATTTCTCCATGTGTTTATGTTTTACATTTCTCATGTCTTCTTTAAACTGTAGGTAATTCTTTCTTTTTGTTTTGCCTGTATATTTCTTATTGGTGTCTTTATAACTTATTTCATAAATGCCTAATTGTTTTTCTGGCAGAATTTTGTCTTTTGTGTTCATGATGCAAACATTATTTTGGCTCCAGTAAACAAATGCAGTTTAAACCCTCCTAAAATGAAATAGAAAAGACAAAATTCAATGAGGAAAACAATGGGCATTAACGAAATCGGATGCAAAAACTGCAACATGAAATAAATGGGCAAAATGAAAAGAAACAGCATTGTATGGTTTCAGGAACATATGAGAAATGTAAAATATAAACAGATGGTGAAATCAGCAATAGCATGCCATTTCTGGTAAAAATACCACATATTCCAAAATCAGCCAAAACTCTTAAAAGCTCTTCAGAAACCCACATAATTAACAGTGTGGTTAAATATATTCATAAACAAAAAACAAGGACAATGTAATGAATATAGCAAATTATATATGAGAAAATCACTCAAATTTTACTAAAAATTTTTCCACTTATTTGGACATGTTTTGAAAACTGTTGCCCTCATCTTCAACATAGTTCCACTTGATCTTCCAAACAACAGTAACCTCATCATTAAATTCATAAAATCTACAGAGCAACATCTTAATACCATGCTGGGAAGCTAGTGGGACCATGCTGACGATGCAACATACTTTGAAACACGTCCAAGTAAGTGGAACAAAATTGGTGAATTTTTGAGTGATTTCCTTAGAAAGGATTGCAGTGTTATACTATATTTCACTGTGAAAATTCCAATTATTTAAGCCTGCTTTTTTAATATATCTGGTATGTGTTAATATAATATTAAGCAAGTTTGTACTTAAAAACTTAACTGTTGCAGGAGGAGAAAGAGTTTGATGAAAATTTTGTGGAGAAGATCAAAGTTGAAGAATTAAATTTACCACCCAGTGATGCAGGGTAAGACATTGCTCTGGTTCTTAGTGAACATTAATCTGCATGCTTATCCAAATAATCTACCATCACAAATTAGAAGACTGAAAGTTAAATGCATACAACATTTTGAAGTACTATAAAAAAGTAATCTGGTCATATCTTTGCCCCTTTTCAGAAAAAAATTACTCAGACATTCTATAGATATTCTTATGTTTATAAAAGAATCGCTAAGGTATTGTCATAAATATTTATGTTTCATGTTTAAGAACGTAACAGAATGTAGTGCTGAGCAAGTTGGTCATAGTGCTCATGTAAGAAGAGGATGTTTATGTCAACTGGGCCAATCTTTTATGTCCAGAAATTACATTTTTTATTTGAGGAGTTGAGTTTGATTAGCCACTTTATTATTAAAATGAAGCAAAAACCCCCACAGCATGATTTTACACTTCATATGAGCTATGTTGTGAAGCAACATTAGACATTCAGTTATATCTGTATACAAAATAAAAATATATACCTTACTGGAATAGTAGTGTTAAGACCATTCATATTAATAGCATGATTTTGTTGCATTCTTTATCATTGATTTTATTTAGAACATTTTGTTTCTTTCCTCTGTTTTATTTTGAATATAAAATGTTTGTTCGTTTCGTTTATGGTTTGATTTGATTGATTTACTGAAGTACTAAGGAAATTAAAAAAATTAGGCTGCCCATGAATTTGAACCTGGCCACTCATTCAGATAGACACCTATTTCAATCAAGCTTTTGCATTTCCTACCTAGTATACATTAATTCTATTTGTATTCTAATTAGCATGTACACCTATACTAGGGATGTTATAAAAGTTCTCTGTCTAACCAAGAAAACAAGATTTAAAGAGTTTTTTTCTTTTCTTTTTTCCTCCTCCTTGACTTCTTCTTCTTCTTCTTCTTCTTCTTCTTCTTCTTCTTCTTCTTCTTCTTCTTCTTCTTCTTCTTCTTCTTCAATAGATTTAGTCCAACAGCTTTGCACCAAATAATTCCTTCATGAAAATAAGAGTTTGTCTCTTCTTCAACCTCATCATTTGATGTGAATCTTTGTCTACCTAGCCATTTGTTCAAGGTTAGAAACAAGAAGTAATCTCTGGGAGCCAAATTCAGTGAATATGATGGATGTGTAAGCACTTGAAAGAGAAGGTCATGCAGTTTTGTAGCAAAAACCCAGACATGTATGAAGGTGGATTATTGTGATTTTTTTTTTTTGCAAGATGTTGATGTTAGCCTGTCTGTATAGTATCCATCATTTGGTCCAGTAGTAAAGTGTAATACTCCCCAGTGATGGTTCTGCCCTTCTGGAGATATTCTATGAGCAGCATGCTACGAGAATCCCAGAAAATTGTAGCCATGACTTTTTCTGCAAATAGAACCATTTTTACTTTCTTTGGTGCACTTTCACCTGTTGCCACCCACCGTTTTAGAGTGCTCCTTTGTCTCTGGCGTATAGTGATTAATCCATATTTTACCTACTATTATAAAACGTCAGGAAATATGGGGATAAAAATGAAATTTTCTTTCTTTATCCTCCTTTTAATGATCACTTGATTAAATATGACAACATGTACAAAGCTTCAGGCTATCTGAAAATTTTGACATATTCTGCCAAAAGATGGAAAAAGGTGCTGTGTTCTACAGAATCTGCTATCATAATAATAGCAGTATGTAGTTCAACAATCAGTGCTAAGAGGAATTGATTCTTTGTATCTTTTGAGAAAATAGTTGGTTTGAGATTTATGATATACAGTTTTATATACATAATATGTATTTTACCCTTAAATTGATTCTTTGTGTCTTTTGAGAAAATAATCATTTTGAGATTTATGATATACGGTTTCATATACATATGGAATATGTATTTTACCTTTAAATATAGGAAACAATGTGTAAAAAAATGGTTGGCAATCGTAATCATTATTGAAATTGAGAGCTGAAAGTTGCTCATATTCATTTCATAGTGAGGTTGGTTGTGTGGTACCATGAAAAATCCATTCTTTATAAGTATGCAGCTATGAACGTAGTAATTATTTAAAATTCTTAAGTAGCATTTAGAAACTACAGGTCTCAATAGAGGAGCAACATTTGAGTGCAATTTGGTATTCTAAGTGTGAATCAACATTTTTTTTCTCAATATATTTTGGATTGGCTATTATGGGCCTAACCTTTAATAAATATTTTAGTTTTCAGGTTTTCACACTAAACATTTTCTGTGCTCTGCCATCATTATATTCTTCACATTTCAGGTCAAATAAAGAAGACCTGTCCAGCTGTTTGCAAAATTTATTCAGCACTTCTTTAATTGAAGTTAAACAGGATTGTAAAAACAACACAAAGCAGCAATTATTCTCCTCTAACTTTTGTGGTAGTGCTTTCATCAGCTCTTCACCTATAAATGGGGATATATTGATTCATGAACCTAAAAGAAACACTTTTATTCATGAGGTCAAGAAACCACATAAATGTGAAGTTTGTGGGAAAAGCTTTATTGAAGCATCTACTTTGACAAAACATCTGTTCATTCATAAAGGAAAGAAACCACATAAATGTGAAGTTTGCAGTAAGAACTTTACTCGGGCATCTCATTTACAGACACATCTTTTGATTCACGAAGGCAAAAAACCACATAAATGTAAATCTTGTGGGAAAAGCTTTACCCAAGCATCTACCTTAGCAAAACATCTTTTGATTCATGAAGGAAAGAAGCCACATAAGTGTGAAGTTTGTGGTAGAAGTTTCACTCTTGGATCTAATTTGAAGGAACATCTCTTGATTCATGAAGGAAAGAAGCCACATAAGTGTAAAGTTTGTGATAAAAATTTTACCCGTATATCTAACTTGAGGGAACATTTCTTAATTCATGAAGGAAAAAAGCCACATAAGTGTGAACTTTGTGGTAAAAGTTTTACCCGCATATCTAACTTGAGGAAACATCTCTTGATTCATGAAGGAAAGAAGCCACATGCATGTAAAGTTTGTGGTAGATGTTTTACCCATGCATCAAAATTAAAGGACCATTTCTTAATTCATGAAGGGAAGAAGCCACATAATTGTGAAGTTTGTGGGAAGAGCTTTACAAAAGTCTGCTATTTAAAGAAACATATTTCAATTCATGAGAGTAAAAAGTCATATTAGTTTGAAATTTGTGAGAGAATTATATTGCCACCATGGTGGCTGAGGTCATTAAGGCACAGACTCTTGAACCGGAGGTCTGAGGCTTAATTCCTGCCAGGGCATCCTCAGTCCTCATAAATGGCAAATACCAGGGAGGGACCCTAAATGTAGACCAGAAACTCTTCCTTAATTAAAAAAATCCTTTTCCAAATTATCATTTCATCACATGGATCATCAGTGTTCACTTTCTCTGATGCCTCAGCAGTAAAAATGAGCATTAAATATTATTAAAAAAAATTATATCAGAACATCTATGAAGGAACAAATCTTGACCACCATGTGGCCAAGATTGTTAAGGTGTGGACTCGTGAGCCGGACATCTGGGGTTCCAATCCTGCCATGACCGTCCTCCCTGACTGAGGTTTTTTTTTCAAATTTTCCTCAGACCTAAGAAAAGGCAAATACCGGGGAGGTACCCTAAACTTGGACATAGAACATTTCCTTGCTTAATAAAAATTACTTTTCAAATATATCATTTGACCGCCATCATCATTGTCCACCGTCTGTGGTGCCTCAGTAGTAAAAACTAGCGTTAAACACTATTAAGAAAATAGAACTTTTGACTGTAAATAAAGGAGAATTAAAAATAGATATTTTCTCAGAAGAGACAATCCCATTTACCTTATAAATTATACTTTTGATAATGAGAATTCTCACACATGAGAATTAAACATGAAAAATTGATAAAAAGTGGTAGAAATACTCTTTAATAAAAAAAAAATTCATATATTTGAACTTGATTGGAAACAATTTTTAAAACATATTTAGTTGGCATACAGACATTTAAATGGTGTTTAAAAACATACCAAGTATCATCAACCTTAGTGTTCAATGAAAATGTCTACAGTGATAATTAGAAGAATTTATAAATTTCTATCTTTATTTACCAACAGAATAATTATTTTGGCCTCTGTATAAGACCCAATTTAAGTCTATATAATTTATTTTGTGGAAATTGTTAAAGGGGGAAATATAGAAAGAAAAGATTGAAATTTTATAGTGATGAATTCATGCATTTTTAACTTTTCTGGAATATCTGTATTGTCAGAGTTATCAGAAACATCCAATTCACCTTAAGTTTATCTGCCATAGTGGAAGTCATTAAACAAGTACACCCTAAGACAAAAAATGAGCAGACTCATGAATTGTTACTTTGTCTAAGTTCTGCTCAGCTCAGCACTAGATTCATGGCATGTCTTTGCATGCAGGCCTTATAGTCAAGCAGTTAAAAGGTGCCCTGAAATGAAAACTACAAACATTAATTATACCCAATGAATCGTTTTATTTGTTATTTTTGGCAAGTATAAAATAATGTTTAGTATACACATGATAATATATGTTCCAATTCAAAAGTTTATTTGAATTTTAAGTTATTTATTCTAAAAAAAAGTTATCTTTATTTTTAAAATAAATAGGAAATTAATAATTATTTTTAAATGAAATAAAGGCAGTTTATGTTTTCCTTTTAGTTTTTTACCTTCAGAATTAATGTGGCATTTATTTTGAAAAGAAACAAAATTAATTTGTAATGTTGTGTTTGAGCATAAATGCCTAAAGTTCATATATACATTGACCATTAAAAATATCACATTGACATATATTAATCATTCATTTTTCTTGCAAAACTAACAAATACAAAATTTAAGCAAGAAGGGTTTGAACCTTGTTCCCTTAGCCATCATAGCACACAATCAGAGTAAATGCATTTCCTCTTTATGGCATAACTTGAACATGAACTGGTGGGGGTATTAAAAGTGTATTATGAACCCATTCTTAGGAAATGCTTTCATGTTTTCTGGGCATTGCTCATTTTTGTCTAACGGTTTACTATATTGAAATATATTTTGGAAGACCAGTTTAAATATGCTCAAAATTTAATTATCATTTATTGTAAAATAATAATTTGAAATATAAATTTATCAATTATTTGTATGTTGCACTGTAATTTAATAGTGCATTTTTATTTATAAGGGCAAGATGCATCATTACCTCTGTTATTGATTCTGTCATTAAAAGCAACCTATATCAGATTTATGTATCATAATGCTCAGTATTCAATGGGAAAGTAGCCATTATGCAATATTATTCCTGAAATATCTATTGTGTGAGTTTCTTTTATAAGCCAAATATGCTTACTGACAATAGCCATCTGTTTCTGTAATAGTAGCTTCCTGTGGCATAAGCAGCAAATATTACAAAGGGGATATATATATATATATAGTGCACAATAACTTATCTGACTGAATATTACTTTAATTATACTACCGTATGTGCACCCCAAATTTGAAACTTGTCGTAAAAATTTTAAGCATTTAGTATGGTATCTTGGAAATAAGTTGCTGTTTCATAAAACATTCGGGACATAGAATTTATGAGTGGACTTTTCTTAAATCTTGCAACATGTAGGACAAAAACCCATTACTTGTGCTGTTGCCAGGAGAGTCATAGGCATAGGTCAAAGAAAATAAAGTTACATATTTCTTATATTGTCACTAGTCACTGGTTGCCCATTCTTCCTCCTTTCATGTACAATTTCCAAAAACATTTTCTTCAATGTCAGGAGGATCAATAAATTTTTTTACTAACTTTAGTTGTAAATAATGCCCATTTCTGTTGCCACCACAAGCGAACATTGCTCTCAGCTAAATTGAATTCTCTTCCTGCCTTTCTGTTACCTTTTTTTCAGCATAAAGAATTACTTTAAGCTTGAAAGTAACATCATAAGTTGTTCTCTGTTTGTTCTCCATTTCGTGACTACCTACTATTCAAATGCTCTATGCAATAGTAGGCCAACAATGAAGGTAACAAAGTGGAAAATTGCAGCAATGCATTATGACATAATAAATGATAAATTTGAATGAAGTTACAACAAACTGTGAAATGGATTTGCACAGGAATCTAACTCACCCACAGTTTTAAATGTTGCATTTGGACAAAAAGGTACCCATTAAATTTGCATAAATATGGTATGTAGTGCTTAACTTGCTCTCAGCCCCTTATTTTTTCTTAAAATTTTCAAAATTATGAATGTAGTGAACTTATGCATGTATACACATTGAAAATATGAGTAAAAAGTATTGCTAGAAATAGATTTAAATGGTGGTGCTAGTCTCTAATGTGAGTGTAATGCATGCCCATGAATGTTAAATATGTTGGCTCTGGACACAGTAATGTGATGCATCATACTGCATGGAATGGAAAACTGCAACCATTAAAAATGCCATAAATTATTATTTATTACACAGTTAACTATTGAAACAAACAAACAAAACCTGATGAAGACGATGGAAACCGTGGAAGCATTGTTGTATATCCATTAAGGAAAATATCTTGAAAGTGCCATAAACCATGATGCAGGGGGAAAAAAAAAAAGCCTGCAAGCCTCTCCACAGAAGTATTGTGTAAATTGTTGCAGAGGATAGAGGTTTCAACATCAGATATCAAACAAAAAAGTAAACATGTATATCATATTTCTAATGTGCAAGAAGTTAAATACCTTGATGATCATAACAGACTTCATTTCTGTCATTTTATCAGTGCACACCTCAATACAGAGTTGTGACTAATTAAATACAGGATATATTGAGGAAAAATGATGGGAATGGTGCCCTTAGGAAAATGTGCATTCTACCTTATGTACATTCATCATGTTTTACTAAACTCTTCAAAATTATATATTTTTATCTGCATTTGTACTATGTCACAAACATCTAATATATCATGAAGAGCAAGTTGTACCAGAACAAGTAGGTGTTTGTATTTTAAGTGGAATCTTTTCATTTATACTAAAAATTAAGTAACTTGTAAAGAACAATATAGTGAACAACAACTTGGGAAGCAAAAATTAATAAAATATGGAAAGTAACATAAATAGTACAGGAATTTAAAATATGTATGTTCTTCAAATTATTATTCAATTATTATTATTATTATTATTATTATTATTATTATTATTATTATTATTAATGTGGATGCTCTTTAATGTCTCAGGCCATCTGCATCCCCATAATTCAGAGCGTGTAACAGCCAATAAATTTTACTCAGAGGCCTCTTCATTCAGGCTTGAGATTTTTGTTTGTATGTTTTTTTTTTTGTTTTTTTTGTGACATGGGACCCAGTTTTACTTCCCTTCCAAAGGAAGCCATACATAGGATTATTGCGCCCAAACTATTGACCCTGTCTGGGATTGAACTGACAATGTTGGGTTTAGGAAGGTGATGAAAGGTAAATAACTTATTTACACTAATCTAATGTACACCGTTTTGTCCAGATGTAGTATTCAAAGTTGTGCACATTGGATTAAAGTGCAAATCCATTTTGTATTTTGCTGGTTACTTCGTTCAAATTTATTGTTTATTACATCATAATGCATTGTTGCAATTATTGGCTTCATTACATTTATGGTTGGCCAATTATTGAATATAGCATTTCAATAGTAGGTAGTCATAAAATGGAGGCAAACAGAGAAGAACATCTCATGATTGTACTTTCAAGCTTAAAGTAATTTTTTATACTCAACAAACATGGTAGCAAAAGGGCAGGATGAGAGTTTAATGTATCTGAAAGCAATGTTTGATTATGGAGGCAGCAGAAAGTGGCATTATTTGCAACTAAAGCTAGTAGGAAGAAATTCACTGGTCCTTGCAAAGGAAGACATTCTGACATTGAAGAAATAGTTTTGGAATTCCTATGTGAAAGGAGGAAGAATAGGCAACCTTTGACTAGTGACTAAACTGTCCTGGCAACAGAATGAGTGATGGATTTTGCTCTATGAGCTCCAAAATGTAACAATAATCTAGTTATAAATGCTAAGTTCTGATCATGTATGAGGTGAATAGGCTTATATCTAAGACACTATACAACACTATTCCAAAATCTTTTGTATGATTTTAAGTTTCAAATTTGGGGTGCACATTACATTGGAATGATGAATTAGATTCACATAATTAGTATATTTAATTTAATCTTGAAGGAATGCAATGCATGAAAACAGCCAAAAGCAAACCATAAGGAAGAAAGAGTGAGTAGCAAAATAAGTAAGAATGTGATATTAACACAAGAAAACATAATAATTAGTAAAAAAGTATGTTAACATGTAGGATTTAAGGCTGATGATGTATGCCATTTATCAAAAAAAAAAAAATAAAAAAGCTGCTATCTCTAACCCTAAGGTAGCTTTCAACATATGCAATAAAAATTTTTAAATTAAACCTATCATCAAAAATTTAAATTGGGACAAGATATGGAAGGAAAACTTGGTTTAATAGAATATCTCTGATTATTCATATGGAGAGAAACAACAGTACATGTAAAACATATATAGTATATTTTAATTTTAAGTTTAGAAAAAAATTGCTCAAAATGCATGTTCATTGAAACATAGCTGCTATGTTTGCAGGAAAAAGGAAAAAGTGTGGAAATTTAACCTTAGAAAATATTTTAAATAGTTCTAGACCCGATCAAAATATATTATTGTATTATTATAATTAGTACCAAATAAATGTGTCTGTAAAAATTGTGTAATTTTGTATGCAATTGTGGTAGCTCTTATATTCAGGGTGAGAGGTTTAACTTAACAAATTACTTAAATAGTTTAAAAGTAATACATCCCTCATTTCATTTTTAGAAAAATGGGCTTTAAACACCATTCAAAGAGAAAAAAAACATTTCTTGAAACTCTTCCTCTACATTCTCTAATTAAAAGTCATACTTTTAGTTTTTCTGTAACTTTATTTAGTGCTTATAGACACTGTAAATGGTAGAACTGTTTTTCCATTAAATTTGACTTGCATGTGTTGATTAGCATGAAAGTCCTCACTATATCATACATATGTACTATGTTCTGATTATCTTTTTGAAGATTGTAATTCATATCTATTATGCAGTAAATCACTAATGCATTATCCATTATAAAGCCTAAGAATTTTGATAACCTAAAATAATGAAAATTATGTCAAAATTTAATTTTGTGACTTATTACTGCAAGTAAGTACTATAATTTAACATATAAAACGTTAATCAGTACATCATATGCTGATGTTAAATACATTGTGTAAGTAACTGAAGTTGTTAAGGCACATAGTCCTAGGCCAATCTGGGTTTGATTCTCATTGTTGCTATAAGTGAAACTTTTCCTCTGCAGTACAGGGTTTTTCCTATGAGTGAGCCCCCACTCCAAGAGACGGTAACAAGCACCTTGCCTACTTGTTGGTCCTGCTTACTCGCAGTTGTAGCGCAGCTGTTCCCGGGTGTGTGTTGTGGTTTTTGTTTCCTAATTCGATAGTATACATAAAGTGTATTAAACCTGGTGTGTTTACAACGGCGAAGGTGTCTTGTGTACGATTCATATATGTTAACTCGGCGTACTCGTGAAGTTCAAAGACGGTTTCAAGCAAGATTCCCGGGTGTAGACCATCCAAATCGTAAAACAGCGTTTAAATTAGTTTGTATTTCTTTTATGGCTGGTTTGATTTATTGCTTTATCCTCCCGCTAATAACCGAGACTCGGTTAAACAGGAGCTGGCCCATAAGCAAAACACTCCGGCGGAAAACAAAATTGATCGCGCGGTACTTGTGGTTGGCTCGGAACAATTAAACAATCATGGGTCTATATTACTTATTCTAACACGACATCTTATCATGGGCTCTTCGTAAGCGCATTGAAGTTTCGTGCCGAAGAGCGTGATGCTTGTAATATGCTTAAACAAAATAATAATAATAATAATAATAATAATAATAATAATAATTAAAATAAAGGGGTAAAAACAAACATCACTTCGCAGGTTAATGTCGCCACGAAAGGAAGTAGTCGGCACCTTCTGGCCGGCTACCGCAGCTCCTCAAAAAACTGGAAACTCCGCCGTCACCTCAGCCTTCTCTACCAACATCCATCCCCATCACGCCTCGGCCAGTTTTCTGCCAGCCCACCTGCGTCCAGCGACCAATGCAGCACTCTTCTTTACAGCATTCCGCGGAATCAATCCCCCCCCCCCAAAGAACGTAACTCCTTGCGTTAATAGCCTCTCAATAGATTTCTTTCCTTGTATTTTAAAATAGCAATTGCCGGTCTCCAAACCTCACTTAATTACACAGCGTTGTTCCATTTCTTTATACTTCCTGAATATGGCAATCCCGAACCGTAGCTTGGTCAAACAATGTTCAGCTACTGCAGCCTTATATGATACTGGTGCTCCTTACATCTCTCCTCTATTGTTCAGCCTTTCTGTCCTACTTAAACCAATCCACATTGGTAAAGTATCTCATATACTTCCACGTATTTTAGACTGAAGGATCTTTTTGGCCGTAACATCTGCCTAATTTTCTTATGGGATATATAAACTTCTGTATGTTATAATGTTTGAATACTCTTTCGATCTTATTAGAGAGATTATCACAATAAGGAATAAATAGCTTTTCTCGCTTTTTTTTCTTTTCGTTGTGCTACATTACTTTCAGCTTCAGTCCTTTTATTCTTAACTGTTATTCAAACTCTCCATACGTCCCTCTTATTCTATCCATTTAATTGTGCGAAGGGTGTTCAATATATAAGTTTCCTTATAGTAATACATTGAAACACTATAATGTGATGTCGATACAGATGGTGCGCAAATGGTGTCAGGTGTTTGTTGAAGGACAAACAAGCATGCGTAGCTAGGAGAGTTGACTTCTGTAGATGACGGTGATGGATGATTGGCTGTGGAGAAATAGTTGACCGTTGTCGCAGAAAGTTATTGGGGTTCGGCGAGCTTGATTGTGTATAAATAGTTGTAATAGTGGCATATCGGTTCTTCTCCCCCATGTTGATTTTGATGATTTTTAAGTATTTGTAAGTTTGGGGAAGATAGTTTAGTACTAATTGCGAGGTCCCTCTTTAGCACCCTCGATAGTTTAGGAGAATGTTGTTCAGTAGACGTTTGGTTGCCAGATGTAAAACATGACCGAAGGCCCTGAGTAAGCGGGGAGGGGGTGATTCAGAAAGGAAAATCAGTGAGGGTTAAAAGTGGGAAAGTTTATTTTTAATCATCGTTTAATATTCAGCATGAAGACTTAGCATTTTACTGAGAATGGGACTTTCGAGTTGGGCTTAGCCAATTGGTAGTCATTGTGTAACGCTGTGAGTGATTCTTTGAGTTGTTTGAATTGCTGCTTCGGGTTCCTCCGCCGGTGCTGTCCGGATGGGTAAGTGGAAATGGAGGTAACTGGTTGCAGTTGTTGCTGGAGTTCCAGAAGTATCTTGTAGTTAGAGTCGTGTTGTTCTGTATTGTTGCTTGGAAATCCTGTAGTGCTGTGTGTGTGTGACTGTTGTTGATACGTCGGCATGGTGGTTTGTGAAGTCCAGAAGCTCTGTGTGCCTCCTCCAGCGCATTAACGCGAGAGGAAGGAGTGTCGTATGCAGTGCTGATGTATTCTTGAAATTCAACAATTCGGTGAAGGATGTCATGAAGCTGTTGAAATTATTCGGTAAAGTTGGAAATGGGAAGAGTAGCGGCCTCTCAGCGAAGTTTTTTGAGGTCCTATAGTTGTGACTAAGGAGCTGTGCTGATGAGCTGGTACCTGGGAGGATGTCTGTATTCAGTTGAGACAAGCAGTGGGTAAGAGGCCTTTTCGGGTGGGCGGCGGCGGACCAGGTCGTGTTGCGTACACTCTTAACTACTGCGGCGCTCTTTCTGGATTGTCACGGGTCTGAATGTCCGTACCCGCTCATTGAGACGGAGAGGTGTGACTACGGAGGATGGGCTCGAAGGTGAAGAATGTGATGCGAAAGTCTAATTCCTGGGGCGATGACGGCATCACATTTCTCGGAGTCCATAAATGAAAATCGGATGAGTGATGTCGGGTCTCTGTTGGAGTATATCCGGGTGGAGTGGTTAGCAGGCAGGCGAGGATTATTGGAAAGGAAGTAAAGCGGAAACTGCCTTTCCAACACTCTCCGTCTACTTCCCTTCGGTTGCATTCCTCCGCCGAGTGACCGTGTTGGCAGCAGCGACGGGAGGTTGGGTTATGTAGATGTGCTACGGCGATGGTAGATGGAGAGTGCAGTTGTCGGCTGGCGGTAGTTTGGTGCAGTGAGATTCGGCGGTGTGCCGTTGGTGGTCTCTTCGTTGGTACGCTGAGCGAGACTCTCACCGGCAGTTTCCCGGATATCCTGATGCACATGCTTCAAATTACTGTGTTCACACATGTTGAAATACTGGCAGTGGAACTGGGGGTCTGGAGGGAGCTCAGGAGAGGCGGAGGCTGGCAGTGCGGAGGTTAGGCTCGTGGCTTTTAATTGACTACAGACCACTTCTTGCCTCAACATCACATCTCCCGCTCAACCCAGTTGGTTCTCTCACCAACATTTTGCTACTTTTTTTAAGTAGGCGAGGAAACGTTCATGAGGTTCCGCAGTGCCCTCGTTAGTGGCAGTGATGGGGTACTGACAGCTTGGGGCTGGAAGCCCAGTGAGTGGGTACCGAGAACCATATGACCACCTGGAGATCAATGTGAGTCGGAGAGGAACAGTATGGGGTACTGGAGGTTTTAATCATTCTTTAAGGTGGGTATATGTTGAGTTCTTGCAGGAAAGGACTGCTTGCTGGGAATTTCGCGAGGCCCAATTATGAATTCGACAGTGATGATGCTCTTTCTTGTGATGTGGTGGTGGGTGTGATTGGGACCTGTATGTTTGGTGCTGCTGTTTCCGATGCGATTTTTGCTGTCGGTGGTTGTGCAACTTGTAGTTTGGAGATTAGTGAATGCCTCGTCCAGGCGGTCTAGACGCACGGAGGTGATCGTGAGCTATACGAATATTATAGCGGAGATCATTGGCGAGTTGAGTGAAGTCTTGGAGTTGCTGTATCTGCGTGATTAGGTCTACTGTGATTCGAACAATGGCCTCAAGGAGGGAAGTTTCTTTTGGTGACCTGGATGATGCTTAGGTGATGAGGTCGTGTTTGGTGACTGAGGCGCTGATGTGGTGAGAACTTGGTGGGAGTGGGCAGGCGGTCTGGCTCTTGTAATCAGTGTTGCCCCCGCAGAAGGCACAGTGTCTGCTGCATACACTCTGAAGTGAGAACTGCGGTGCCCGTACATTCCAGTACCCACAGCACCGGCGAAACGGAGTGAGAGTCTGCGCAGGTTGGACTCAATTGTAGCTAGTCCGATGAGATTAAGTTCGGAAGCAATGGTGGCGTTGCGGCCCTCGGGATCCAAGGACGTTGGGCCAAGATTTGATAATAACCATGAAGCGCGATGGGCCGACAGCCAATAAGCTGTGAAACTCATAGGATGTAAGAGCCGTGGATACTCCGCGGTATGCTACATTGGCCTTCGGATGATGCCGGGCTGTAGTTCATCAGGTCCTTGGGGTCGGTAGTGGACATGGATGATGGGTTGTTGTGAAAAGAGGGATGATGGCAATGGATGGTATTGAGGCTTAGGGGTCCAGACAATAGCGACGGTGTACGGTGCTGATGAGGCCATCTGGATGGGAGATCACATCACAAGCTACATGCAGTCCCTACGGGCCTCCTAAAAACAAGCCAGCCCTCTTCTTATGACAAGCCATTAAAAATATATCATATTAGGATAAGTAATATAGACAAATAATTGGTTGTTTCAAACCAATCACAAGTATTTAAGATTAGTATAACTAATCATACAAGAGTACCCCCATCCATTCATTAGGCAATAATAATTATCAATCTAGAACAAAGGCAAGATTCAAAGTGCCATGCTTGGCTTGCAGGCATCTTGGATAATAGTACTTTTCATCCATTCAATCAGAATTTAATCTTAACCATTACAATTTGTAATTTAGTTAAAAAGTACAACAGTTAACAATATGGTCCTGCTGATAACTGATTTCAGTTTATCAGAACATTCCCTTATCCAGAATCACCTGGTATGTCAGATCCACTTGTAACTATTCTGAGAAGTTTAGCATTACCTTCATTGAATCCACACCCTCAAACACAGAATCATCCTACAAACATATTCCATCACTGCAGTTAAGCCCTAGTATGGTATGCAGTAACTGGTACTGAGACTATGAACTAGTCTGGCTCTGACACCCAGATCCTTGTACGTAGCAGTACTTGGGAAAAGTCAACAGAACAAAAATGGAAAAAAGCTTGGGCTTTATCATCATCACTTGGCTGAAAGTGCTGTGAAATCATAAATACTATTTTTTTTTACTGTTGAACCACAAAGAGCTTCAAAGCCTCAAAGATCTCACCTTACCCTTTCATTGAAATGGAGTAAAGTAAATAATCATGGACAGAAAAATTCTAAGTTATTTCCCATATAAATGTGGTAACGGGCTAGTATCATTGATGACCGTATTCTAGGTTGAAATTAAAAATAAATATTTATAATATGACTCTGTTTTATTATCAATAAAGTTTGACACATGGCTGATTCTTTGATTTGTGTGTTGATAACTTTTTGGTGGCAGTTAAAAGTGTCACTTTGATCAGAGCATACATTAGCGACAATAATTGTTAATAAGAGGTCTTGTGTAACTTGATTATGTCTTCAAGTAATGGTAATAGCTTCTTTCTTAAGCACATATTAAAAAGCTTTCTGTTGCTGAATGATATGAAGAATTTAACTCTTTCCATTGCAGCAGTATAACTAGAATGTAATTGCTATTATCTTGCTCTGTTTCTTTGACATTCTTCATTATTACATCTGTTTTCTTTCAGGTGGTACAGGTGATTTGTTTGATCGAATCTTACAGTTACAATGCTCTTCAAACTCCAGCAACTGAATATATCATTGTTATCCTTAAAGCTATGTAGTTTCACAAATTAATTTCTTTATGTTATACTTAACTGTTTTAAAGCAAAAGAAAAATGATAACCAAAGAAAATAAAATAGAATAAGCCTTGAACTTTATATTTTGCTGACTTGTAAAATAAGTACTATATGGCTTATCAGCTTTTCCCTCCAAACTCTTAATTTTTGATGAATTTTCCACCTGTTAACATTTTTTATACACTTGAGTATTTGCTCCTTTCTCTTTGTGAGGCTCTTGAAGTGTAGGTAGAGTGCAAGGATAGGTTATTTTTGAATAGTGTTTAATGCCCATTTTTGTTACAAAGGCGTCATGAATAGCAGACACTGGAAATACATGAAATCAAATAATAAATTAGGTAAGGATATTTTTTAAGAAAGATAACGTTCCAGGCCTAAGTTTAGGGTATCCCTGCAGCATTTGCCATTGATGAGAAAACCTCATTCAAGCAGGACTCTTGGTGCAAATCAAAATCCAGGCCTAACATGCCTTAACAATCTCAGCTGCCTGTGGCGACAAGGATAACTATTTTGTATACTTTTAATTTGAATATTTGTTGTTATACTACTAAAATATTTTCAAATGTTAGTTAGTGGCAGTCTTAGTTCCCTTTGAGTTTTTGGGAGATTGGTGATGCAGGGAATACAGGTTATCCAAAAATATCTGAAAATTATTAATACCATGAACTGCTTTCAGAATGCAAGTTCTAATCTATAATTACCAATTACAAAAAGTAATTTAGGAAACAATATTTTCAGGCTTGCTGCTACTGCAAACTCTATTCCTGCCATTGTAAATATTACAGATGCAAAGACAATAAAATTTTCATTTAGTGTAAATCCATGCTTTTACAAACATTTTATAATTCTTTAGTAATGTTTTGTGCTGAAGTGATGGACCATTCTTAATATCTAAATTAAAAACATAAGCATTCCCATATCAAAAAATATTTTTATTGCTATGTCTTATGTAGGCTTATATTCAGGTTAGTTGACTGATTACCAAAAGGGAAGTTTTTATAATTAGAAAGGGCATTACAAATCATTTTCTTCATTTATGATGCTTTGTGATATGGCTAGATATGCTATTCATCTTTAAGCCATTTCATCAGGTTTGGGTGCATTAGCAATAATGCAAGTTAGCAAGATGATGATGATAAATAAAACACAATGTTACCAGTTATGGAACTCTCTATGAATTATGATAACATTAATCAAATAAAACAATTTAATAGTCCACTGCAGTAATTGATATAGTTTTGAGTATAGAGTTTGGATGGTACAGTAGCATTTCTAGGTTGGTAAATAAAGTTATTCTCATGTAACTAAAAATGTTAATTGGAACATTCACAGTGAAGCCAATCATATAATTGAAAACATTTTATGATACAGTCGAACTACACACTCTTATGATTCACTTACTTGTCATTATCGTAGACCAGTTTCGAGAACAACCTGTTCTGGAAACTGGTCTACAATAATGATAAGTAAGTGAAGCATAAGAGTGTGTAGTTCGACTGTTTTCAATTATTCTCATGTATTTATGTTCATTATGTGTTTAGAGAGTCCAGCAAAGGGTAAATCAATTTTATTAGCATATCTGGTCTTATGTATATAAGATTTCATATGCAGGTCTTCATAATTTTCTTTTATGTATGCAAGGCAATCAATAGTGGCATGGAAGAGTAAGAATATTAAGATGTTTAAATTATTTTCTACATGATTATATTAGTGGAATTGATGCTATGTATCTAATTGCTTTTGTCACTTCTGCCACTTAAAAATGCAAACTATTCTTGGAAAATTTCCCAAAAATAATAGCCTGTATAGCAGATGCAAATGAAAGAGTATAATACTGCATCAACATTTATTCCACTTCTAAGTTTGTATGATAGAAATATTACTCTGGCAAGTTTACAACTGAAGTGCTCAGCTTGGATAAGAAGTTTCTTTTTTTTTTGGTAACAGTGTGAGCACAGTTTTAAAAGAATATAAAATTATGCTTCTGGCAGATTTAAGAGTTTTATAAACATTGTAGAAACTCATTTGCTAAAAATGGTATTTGGTGCATATTTTGAATATGTGAATTGATTCCTTGTCTTTCAGACTGTTTCATAATCTCAAATACTTTTAGATCGCCATCACTTTTTTTTTTTATTTTCATCAACTGGGTAAGCAGATTATGAGTTTCCTGTGCTCATCAGTGGGGCTGCATGTGTCATGCAGCTTGTACTCATGACCATATGAAAACACAATTCGGCACTTTACAAATTTGATGTTGTGAGCACTGGATAACAATATTACAAGAAGGAACCACTAAAAGACTTACATTCACTGTAAGACTTACATTCACTGTAAGACTTACATTCACTACTCTACAATAGTGTTCTAAGAAAGCTATGGTTAATATAGTTAAGTATTCTATTCTATTAAATGTCTGTTTATGATTTGTATATATATGCAGAATTGGCATAAGCTCTGAGGAGATTATTTGAAGAAAACAAATTACTTATATTTCAGAAAATGCATAAAAATTATTACATTTTATTATGAGAATTCCAAAACAAAAATTGCAAAATCAAAAGAATTTGCATATACATAATTTATGTGGCCCCTAATGGATTATGCGGCGGTTTGTTGGGATTCTTATGAAGCTAGGAAATAGAGGCTTCTGAAAGTGTACAATGTAGGGCAGCAAAATTTGTAAAATGGGGAGTTGGACATGAAAGAGAAAAAGTAAAGAACAGGCTAGGAGCCGCTTGAAACTAGGAGGAAAGTTAGACTAATCACTATGTTCAAAACTCATAAGGGACAAAAATGTAGGCAGAAATACAAGAGTGCTTACACAAGCCAACATATGATAAGGCAGATCATGGATAAAAAATTAGATGTCCAATCAAAGAAATAGTTAATTGCTAAGTTGAATATCTTTTTTTATTGAAATTCTAAACTAAATCAGATCATAAAAAATTAGATGTCTAATCAAGGTAAAGTTAAATGCTAAGTTTAATATCTTACTTCTTGTATTGAAATTCTGAATTTCTTACCACTATATCTAGTTGTCACCTTAATAATGGAGTGATTGTTGTTGGTTCATTTATTTATATTCATAGTTTGAAGTTCATACTATGCCATGTTATTTCTCAGAATATAAATAAAACCTAAGGTGTAACAGTATTGTTCAAAACAAAAATATGTCAAGATTCATCCATTTAGCAAGAGTTCATACTGTCATGCAAAATTTATCAGTATCTGGCAATTTAATTGAATTATGTAGTAAAATGTATAATTTATAGTTAAAATAAACCAGAATGTTATTGATGATCCACTTGGTGGATTAGGGCTTTGGATTTATAAATATCGAAATTGAAACAAACAAACAGAAAACTTATCTTGTAGTTGTAGTGTGTTCTCTGTTCAGTACCATTTGAGGCTACTACTATCATTTGAAGAAATAACAATGTGCTGTTTTACTTATTTTCACTCATTTGTGTTATATGGCATAATACATAGGATAAATCTGGTGAAATCAATTGTTATTGTGCTACAAAACAACTGAACAAGCATTTTAAGCAGTATGTGAAAACCAATCTTGGGAACCTTCTAATTAATGCTAAAGTGCATCCCCATAATACTCACAGTAACAACATATTACACATTAAAAAATAAAGTGTTATAAAAATAGTTTAAGTAGGCTGCTTAATGTAGCCTGTGTATTGAGTAGGTACCTAAGAAATATAACTCTGTTTATCAGATTTAAGATGGAACCACAAGTTGTGTTGGGTTTACTAAGCCCTAGGTCCAGGGGTACAACACAGAGGTCTGTGCTACCTGGTGATCTTTTGCATTAGGACGGTACCTTGTTTCCTAAACCGACCCACCTTTCGGCTGCAGGCAATTGCGTCGTCCAGGCGCGCTAAGTTCCCTTAGCTTCCAGATTCTCACTGGTGGATAGGTCATACTAGCCTAGACCTACTCGTATTTAAGAGATGAGTCACCCCAGCATTAAGGTAGCCACCACCCTCCCTACCAACAACGGCGATTCCGGCGCACTGGCCCCCAGGGTACACGCCTTAGGCACTCCCCTGGGACACGCCGCCATCGTAGGTCCTCAATTCCCCGTGAGTGACGGGTCCACTGCCAAGCCGAGTCCAACCCAATCCGGACAACTCCCTTCCGGTAGGGGCTCGAATCAAGTCCGGCCCGGCTCCCTCTAGTATACGTCAGAGGTACCACGGGCACTCAGGATCCGCAGAGCCCGCACCTGGAGCATCTGAAGAGCAACGACCGAAGCCGCCCCCCCCCCCTTACGGGAAGTTCTCCTGCAAAAGTAATTCTATTTGGTAGATAATGATGTAATCACTAGAAGTTTTCAACCAATAAGTCTGAGTAATTAGCCAAGAGCCATTGTGTTTTTTTATGGGTATGAGATATGTATATGTTCTGTTTTATTACTTGTATCATGTCAAGTTCTGTACATATACAGAGGAGCCCCAAAAAATGCATACACCTTTCAATATGAAAAATATCTGCTTTAAAGCTTTATTTCCAGATATATGAAGACATCAAAATGCAGCTCTAGGTCACATTTGACCTGTGCAATCACATAAGATGCTCAAAACATTCAACTTAAGCATAAACTTATTCAATGATCTGGCAGAATACCATCAAGATTAGTTCTCATGTCTATGTGATAGTGTGATGGTGAGCCATCGTGCTGCAAATAAAATTGTGTATTCACATAAAGTGAAAAAATTATTGTAAAATATATGTTTGCAGCATTTTAAGGATATCTGAGCCAGTCATCTTGCCTTTAAAATGAATAGTTCTATTAAATACCTGGATGATGGTCAACAAGAAATGTTGAGCCATAGTAAATTGGCTGCTTTTCCCTTTGAATGTAAATATTTCTTGGAGTCTAATAAACATGAATATGACACATTAGTTTAAACTTTGCTTCATCAGACCAAACAACTTTACCCAGAAAACTCCTCATTCTATTGAAATCCCTTACAGTATTAATTCCTTTGTATCATCTTCATTCATGTAACAATCTGGAGATGTAAGCTTTCCAAAGTGCTCTCTTAAGAAGATAACGAATGTTCAATCTACTAATTCCTGTCTCCGGTGCAGATTGTGTGATTGACTTTTGTTATGATTGTGTAAAGTGCTGCAATACCATATCCATAGAAGCAGAATTTATTGCTTTGTGACTCCTCAAGAGTTTTGTTTATGACATCACAAATGGTGTCATCACCTTCGAATTTATCATGAATGTGTGAGATTGTCAGACATTTTGTAATGGTCTTGCATCGTTTGAGAGGTCCAGTGTATCTGCCATTTTAGTTTCATTTATTGTTTTGTTAATTGTAATCTGGTATTCAATCACTACCATTGTTACAGAAAACAAAATACTACATATTGATGCCACAATTCTAATCAGATTTTAAAAATGAAATATAGATAACTACTATTAAAGTGTGTATACAATTTTTGGGCCTCTCTGTTTATATGAAGTAACAGTCATCAGAAATATCTATTTTACATGCATATATTTTAACTTTCTTCTTTACAGGTGTATCCTATTGTACTTTTGTATCTATTGATTAATTATCACTACATTATAATTGAATTGTCCCATATCTCTATATGTGATCAGTGGATAAATAAATCTAATCTAATCTAATCAAATCATATTTCAGGCTACATAAGGAAGACATACCCAGCAGTTTAGAAAATTCATCCAGTACTACTTTTATTGAAGCTACACAGGGTTGTAAAGAAAACACTTTATTTTCTGATAGCACTTTTACCACCTCTGCAACTATAAAAGGACATATATTAGATAATGAATGTAGAAAGAATTTAAAGTATGATAGCAAGACACTGCATAAGTGTGAAGTTTGTGGGAAAAGCTTTAAGCGCACATCGTATTTAAGAAAACATTGTCTGATTCATAAAAATAGGGAACTACATAAATGTGAAATGTGTGGGAAAATTATTGTCAAGGCATATTTCAGGAGACATCTTTCAATTCATGAGGACAAAAAACTACATAAATGTGAAGTTTGTGGGAAAATCATTACCCGGGCATATTTAAGGAGACATCTTTTGGTTCATGAGGGTAAGAAACCATATAAATGTGAAATTTGTGGGAAAAGCATTACCCGGGCATATGTAAGGAAGCATCTTTTGATTCATGAGGGTAAGAAACCACATATATGTGAAATTTGTGGAAAAAGTTTTACATGGTCATCTACCTTGAAATTGCATCTTTTGATTCATGCAGATAAGAAACCACATAAATGCGAAATTTGTGGGAAAAGCTTTACACAGGCATCTCATTTGAGAGAACATATTTCAATTCATGAGGGTAGAAAACCACATAAATGTGAAGTTTGTGGCAAGAGCTTTGCCCGGATATCTACCTTAAAGTTGCATGTTTTGATTCATCAGGGTAAGAGACCACATAAATGTGAAGTTTGTGGCAAGAGCTTTACCCGGGCATCTAGTTTGAAGCTACATCTTTTGATTCATGAAGGAAAGAAACCACATAAATGTGAAGTTTGTGGCAAGAGTTTTACCCAAACATCCCATTTAAGAGAACATCTTTTGATTCATGTGGGTGGTAAACCTCATAAATGTGAAATTTGTGGCAAGAGTTTTGCACGGGCATCTACCTTGCACTTGCATGTTTTAATTCATGTGGATAATAAGCCACATAAATGTGAAGTTTGTGGTAAAAGTTTTACCCAGGTATCTAACATGAGGGGACATCTCTTGATTCATGAAGGAAAGAAACCACATAAATGTGAAGTTTGTGAGAAAAACTTTACTTTGCCTTCTCATTTAAGGACACATGTTTTGACTCATAAGTGAAGATGTGATATAACCTGAAATTCTGTGAGAAGAGCAATGGCAGTCATCTCATAAGTAAGCAGTTCTTTATTTATGACAAACAAAAACTTTGTAAGGAAGGCCTTTAATTGGAATAACTATCTTTAAATTGGTGCAAGAAATTTGATAGTGTAAAAAATTATATGATTTTGAGAATTTTTTATTTTAATAAATGTTGCTATAACAGAATTCATTCCTGAGATTATGTTGAATAGTAGTTTACATTGTGTTAATTCTTTTCCTCCTGTCATTACTTTTATTACTCCATTTTGTATAAGAAATATTCTTTTGGCATTTACCGAATTTCACCAAAATATTATCCATAAGTTGTGTAGGAATGGAAGTAAGCATAATATCTTGTTTTAGGATGCTCTTAATTATAAAATGAATTAGTGATGATGACAAAACATGCTTATCTTAGTTTGGGTAGGTTGTAATCAATAGTTTTTTTTTCAGTTTATATTATGTGTCGTCTAATTAAAATTAGACATAACATAAGTTACACTTATAATTTAAGAGAATAACATTAACATAACACCATTAAAAAGAATCACATAACAAATAAAGTAATACATCAATACAATAGAAGAAGAAAATCAGATTTTCGTACAATAGAGATCCAACATTAAAGCATATCAAAATAGGGCAACTCAAATGTCCATCAAATTATATAACAAATTGCTACTCCAAATTAAAGCAATGAAATTTAACTTTATTTAAAAGGGCAGTAATGGCATATTTATTGGATTTCTGTCTCTACTTATTAAATTATTTTTAAATAATGATTGTATTTGTGCTGTATGAAATAAAATTTATTTTATTGTAATAGTTAACTATGTTTGTAAAGTTGTTAAAGTTAATCTATTTATTTTTATTTTAATAAATCATTTTGATCTAGAGCGTTTAAACAGGTTTTAAATATTTATTTTACACTATGGCATAGCCTGTGATAACTTAGTATGTTACTAGCCTTGTATAATTTTAAATCTTATGTAAATTCAAAGATTTTCTGACTTTTCCTACATATGTAGACATAAATATTAGCTAACTTTAAAAGCTGACTTAAAGGTTGTAAACTCTTAAGACTTACAAAGAAGGAAAACCTATTTTCACAAGATCGATATTAATAAATACAAGAGGTATTTGAATGCCTTCATGCTAAGCTGTTCGTATTCCTCGCTGATATCTACCCAGAAGGTAATAGATGTTTTCTTTTAAATTCAGAAATTAAAAAAGAATCAGTTGAAAGTTCAATTAACTACGCACTCTCTCCCCCTCCCTCTTTCTCACACAAAGAATTGCTCTCCAAGCATTTTCTTGTTAATAAATCACATTTTCAAAGCATGTCGGCGAGGATTTGAAATTGCCTACTCAAAAAGTTGGTGTTTGTAAAATGTAAAGAAGATCACGTTAAATAATTTTTCTCTCAAAAAAGAGTTTTGAAGTTCAAACGGCTCCATTTGTACTGACCCTGGTATGTTTGCAGCATCGACACTAAATTGGAACGAAAATAAATCATAAGAAGACCATGTCGCGAAAATAATTTAATCTTTCTCGGCCAGTTTTGTAGCGTATTCAAGAGGCGAATAATTGAACTCGGCGAAATGTTGAAAATGAGTTAATTTTTTATTTAATTTATTCTAGTTACGCCTACCAAAAATTAAGCCTGGCCACGAAAGCTTTAATTTGAAAAACAGTATATGCACTACTTAACTTCGGGTTGTAGCCCCATTTTTAGGCCATTCAAATGTTAACGAGAGGTTGATCGCAAAGGTAAAGTTTTTCGTCCCTTTCGGACCATTGAATTGCGCATGCTACGTCTCCTTGCTTTGCATGAGCTGCTGTAGTCCAACACTTTTTTTTAGAACTTCACTGCAATAAATTACATCCCAATGATTCGTTTCGCACTCTTAAGTAAAACACTCTTAGAATTGATGATGATTCAATCTTCTTGCCAAGATAAAGTTAACGATATTCGCAATAACTTGAATGACATTCTCATAACCAATATTTTTGCGTAGAATTATTCTTGTTTGTTGGTCTGGTAATATCTTTTTATTCTAGTTCTAACTCTTTCCGTAGTAGCGGTGGTGCAAAACCTTTCCTATCATAGCCGAGGCACCACCAGTTACCACAACCCGAAGGTTTGGTTGACTCCGGAGCTTATTCTGGACAAATTTAGGAGTAGCAACGTCTTTTGTCATTCCATTCATGTACAAACCCTAGGAATTCTTCTGTCATGTAGAAACGTTAATCGGTGCCACTGGAAAAAAGAGGCAGTTGTGCTATATTTCTGTACCCTCATCTAATGCAAGTAAATATGACGTAAATTCAGACCATCGGCCTTTTATTTTTCCAGCTCTTTATATGCCAATGGAATTTATTTGAGACGCCATGCAACAATTACTCCACTGTTTTTTTAAACACTTTATTATTTGGGCACACAATTTCCCAACAGCGATGAGACAGTCTACCACATACTGGCCCTCTAAATGCTTTTGATTTATTTAAGCAATTTTCTCAGTTAATGCGTAACGCACTATGACGCCCATTGCAGTCTCTGCTTTTGGCCCTTGTAACAAACCTTGCTGGTATTTTAAATCACTTTGCAAAATGTTAACTTTGTCAACTTGAAGGTGATTGAAATTAGATGCATACTTTGTCACATTATTGTCATTTTATATTGTTTATTTGACAGTGACACTGATGCTGGCAAATGTAACACGCTGGCATGGTATTTATATGTACAAAAATTACTATTAACTTCATTAAAAACCCGGTACAGTTAATTTTATTTATGCATTTTATTAGTAGACTCCATGGTGATGGTAAGTGAGGCTTCGGTCACTCGCGGTTATTGTCCACCGAGTATGTCTCACACTAATAATGGAAATTCTTGACAGCATAAAGCAATAATAGTCGTGGACACGAGGAAACTGCTTGTGCCTATTAGCAGGTGATTTATGCTTGACTGGCTGACTGTATGGAACCATTTTGCATGAAAATAACAAACTTTGAACCTTCGAAATGCACTGGAACGAACAACCTCCGACGTCATCTAAGTTAATTGTGCTACAACTTGAGTGCTGCCTGAGCTGGTAGATAGCAGCACCTACAGTTCTAAATGACACAGTATAGCTTAATGGCCGCGAGCGTCTTTTAAATTATTAATGTGGCTCACATTGTCTAAAGGGTTGAAGTTATTTTCAAGGCATGTCTTTGGGTTTTCCTAGTCCTCCTACAGTGTCCAACGTTAAAGCAGTTCTTCAATGAAGAATGCGTTAAGAATTTTGAATGAAACTTGTCACTGTTATGAACTATGTGAAAAGATGTAGCAGAGTGAAACTAAATCAGCATATTCAAAATTCTCTACTGGTACATCTCAGCATTCAGTAGTTTCTAGCAAGATGAGAAGTGTGAAGTTCTGTATATCCTTTTATTTTAACTGTTCTCTAGTTTTGTTTTATTGGAAAACAAAACCTCTCCTTTTATAAATGTAACATAGCTAGTTAATGAACTCGAGCACAACGTAATAGCTCAGACTGTGAGAGCGTTCTGAAGGTAGTGGGTGCGAACCCTCACGTTCTGATGCCCCCCCCCCCTTTTTTTGCTGGTGTTAAGGGGTATTTGCCACCATTAGAATCATTTTCTCTCTAGCATTATACCACGTACATACTGCACTATAAATTGACATTTATGATTTTTTCTTTCTACTGCAATCAAAGGAGATTTGCCACCATTACAATGATTTACCCGCCTCTATCAACTTGTATTTACGAAAAGGAGGTGAGCTTTGGCCGTAGCGAGCCGCAGCAAACCACTGGGTCCACCGGTTTCTAGAATTTACCCGATGTTAGCGTTAAGGTTACTGTGTGTGTGTGTATGTATGTGTATGTGTATGAGTTAATTGCGAATTCCAATAAGACAAAGTGTGGTCAAAAGTAAAAAGGTCGTTTTTGTAATCAGGTACAACTTATTGTAGCCAGAAAGTTACGGAGGACAACGCACAGGTTACATTATCGTAAACAAAACAAACAAAATATACATGTAATATTTACACTTTTACATGCGGCTACGCAAACTATTTCCCATTCGCGACTGAGGAGTTCGGTTCTCTCCGCTGTCGCATGGGACTGCAGCTTTACCATTCAAGAATTTGGTCGGCGGGTAGTATCAAGTGCATGAGTGGGGATGCACATTTTGCAGTTGTCTGTTTCCGTCAGTATGAATGCTCGCTATTGCAATAGATACTTGAAATGTGGCCCTGACACTTCTCAGTTTGCTTCATACTTCCAGGAAAACTACGGAAGTAATGCAGAATGCTGGCCTTACTGTTTCAGGTTGCATGCTGCATTGAATACCAGTGTTTATCGAGCGAATGCATCGAAAACGTGAAACGTTTATATAAAATAGTATTTGCTATTGTGTTAAAAAAAACTTTTCGACCGGCTAACTGTGCTTATGAAAGGGAAGTTGACCAGCAAGATGAGACATTCGTCGTAGGCTAAAAGCAAGGAAGATCGTGGTTGGAAAAAAACCCGTCCCCATCGACAGCGGCCGAAAACATATTTTGTGCAAATAATGATCTGCACTGTAAATGTAAATTAATCTGCAATAAATGTAATACATGCATACACCGATACTCTTGTACGTTTGTTGATTCCAACATTTAATGGAATACATGTAAACTCATACACAGCATGTCAATTTTAGATCCGCAATGAACACACTATAGGATATTCTGATGATATTCACTTGATAATAGACACTGAAAATGTTTTTGTTCTCAATGAAATGGAGGAAATACTAGCCCAAGCGAGCAAACAAAGTCCCAATTTTCTGTGGCCCTATCAGAACAAATGGAAAAAAGTCCTTCTGAGTTGCCATTAAGGGAATTTCCAAGAACAAGAGAATTTGAAGTTATGAAGACGCACGTTGCATCCTTAAAGGCAGAATGAGTCGCAGTTCGCAACCAAAATGAATGGGTATTCATGCCCAGAACTAAAAGCCTTTTGCGTGCTAATTCAAAATCTTAATATAACCCCTAGGTGAGGTTTTAAGTTTTACAAGAATCCCAGTAATAACGAATAGTTTTTACGTTAGGTAAGGTTAGAGCATGAAAATCAATGAGTCTTGTTTAATTTTTTTACGAGGATTCTTGTAATAACGAATATTTGTACGTTAGGGCATGCCCATCAATTTTAAAATGTAACCCTTAGGTTAGGCTACAGTTTAATGAGGACCCTTGCAATAAGGAATATTCTGGTTACGTATGGTTAGATTAGGCCTAATGTTTGCTAAGTGTAGTATAAGAAACTAGTTTTAAATCTATACTTGTGCGATACTTGACACAAATAGTCTTGTTGTAATTGACCACACTGCAATCCAGTGCATTTCTTACTCTTGCCAACAATCAACAACACAGATGTCACCACCTTCCCCACAATTTTGATTCTATTTCTTTGGCTAGTACTGAAATCTGCTATAAATTCAATTGCAATTTCTGGGGTGAGTGCTTAATAACCTCTGAGTCTACATCATCTAATGAATACTGCTTACACAATTCTATGTAAGATCTATATCTTTTTATACCATTGGGCTCTTGTGCATATTCTACAAAATTGCCTTACCATTCTATAGTCATAATGTAGTTTACTCAGCTTTTCATTGATTTAGTATGCAAGTTCCACAAAGTATAGCCATCATTCCAAACATCTAGATATTTTGTATTTGTTACTTCTTTTCTTTGATTGCTGTTGAGAAAATTTTTAGGAGAATTTAAACTTTTCTGGTTAATTAAGAATTATATAGAGTAGTTCCAGTAAAGTTTACTATGTTGCAGTCATATTTATTGCCATATATTTGCTGTAATCAAACAAAGATACCAGTGTGTTTCATCATCAAATTAATGGGATAACAGAGCTGTTTTTAAAGTCAAATTTCTCATTATCAGTCTTAAAGTTAAATTACTTGAGTTACATGTGAGCAGAGCACAGCTGCATGTTGGCAAAGTCAGATTTCAAGCCATATAGTGAATGTGCACATAGAAACCTGCTCATTTTAGGAGGCATTGTCAGGAAGTAGTGCTTTTATGGTTACCTGTTGCTTTTATTGTGTATAAATTGTGTGCTATTTGTTCTTACTTTATATAATCTTGAGAACAGTTTATGTACTTTACATATGTGAACATTTATTCTTGCAGAGAAGTGGGAAGACAGTTCACAAGCAAATGTCCTTGTACTCATATTCCAAGTGGAGAAACTATTCACCAACTTGTTAAAACGGTACTAGAAATAGGACCTTGTAATGACAAAAATATGTTCTTATAGAAGAAAGGTTTGATAAAATATAGGCATTTCCTGTGCATATGCTAGCAGGTATTGCAGCTGAGGGGCATCTTTTTCAACATCTCTTATAACATAGGTTAGTGGTTATTACTATCAGTTTTAAATACAGTATTGTTTTATGCTTTCAGTAAAAATTAAAATACTAACTGTAAGCACAGAGTCTTTATCTCCTGATTTTTGGTTCTAGTAGTAGTGTTTCATCAGTAAACAGCCACATGTGACCCATATCTCAAATAATCTCACTCTAAATTTGTTTTATTTGCATTAATCCAAATAGGGAAAGGTGTGTTTCATCATCTAATGGGTTGACAGAAACTTTTTCTCAAAGGCACAGTTGCCATTATCTGCTTTATTTTTAATAATTCTTATACTTAATTCGATGCTTATACAGCTTAATCCTGCCAACTGGAACTAATTGGGACCAAAGTCTGTTCAGATTGAAAAAAATTCAGATTAACAAGGTTAATTTATAATCAGTGTAATTACGATTATACAGTATGTATTTGAAGTTTACACATTAATTGTAAGTATTATTTTATGATGTCACCACCATTGTTGAAAGTGAGTTTGTGAAGGTCATGTGCACTTGGTTGCATAATATCTTGTTCATTTTCCTGGAACTAGGATTTGAGCACTTGATCCATTGTTTGTTCTGATTTTAGTTCAGTTGCAGATGCAGTATCATTCACAAAACGTCATTAATGCATTTAGTGGAATCACTATATTTTATTGTACTTAGTTCTATTCTTTTAATTTAGTGAAGTAGTTTTAATTTTTGCTGTTTGATTAAAAATGATAGGCAAGCAAAAACGTAGTTCTTGCTCATTAAGTGATAAACTTTCAATTTTAAAATGCTTAGATAAAGGCAAAAATGGCACAAAATTAGCAACTGAAATGGTGTGAAAAAACAACAATAAGTGATTAAAAGAAAAATCAAATAAAGATAGAACACTTTTGTGGAACTGTGACCAAGAAGATAATTGAGGAGGGCCATTATTTTTTTCATGACTATCATTATGACTAAGCAGATGAAACCAAAACTGAAATTTTACATCTCGTCAAGCAAATCCCAGGTTGTGAAGAGCCACAGAAAATAGATATGAAGGAGTGCTTATTAACTGATACGGAAGATCAAGCTATGATGACCTGGAAATAGCTTCCCTGGTAAGTCAGTCAGATGAAGGTGAAGCAGATGCAGCCCTACTACCTAGAATTATACATGGATGCAGCAAAAGCATTGGAGACATTCCGCAGTGTATAGAGCAGTGCTACAGTGGTGTACATAATGCTTTTGAAGCAATGGAGGATTGCATATTTGCTGATCTGTACCATAATGTACATAATTACATATTATATCATATTATTTGTATAGTACATTTGATGTTCTAATGCATAATGCAAGACCATTTTAGTCTAAAATTTCTTTGATAATTTTCCTTTTGAAAATGTTTGTGTTCAAATTATCTGGGTTTTTGGACTGGCAGGGTTGTACTGTATTTTATGCGCTCATTAAAAATGTTCCTGTATTTTGTTCTTTGCTTTTGTTGGCAGTGTTAGAGGATCATAAGTAAATGAAGACTTAATGGATATCAAACTAGAGATTAAGGAAGAACAAAAGGATTCTGAGACGAAATATAATTCTTATGTAGCTGTTAATGGGCCTGAGTTGAAGGTAAGTAGATTTAAAAATACAGTGACATTCAGAGAAAGTACTCTTTGTATAATTCTGGTACTAAGAAAATGTATATAAGTTTTTATAACATATGCATATGGCAATAAAATCTTTGTGTTACCTAAGTACTTGGAAATTTCATTTGTAACATTTGTTATAAAATTGGTGCTTTAAATTACTGAGCTTTTAGCTGCTTCCGTCATTCTCAAATTAGTCTATTGGTCAGTCATTATATAACATTATCCTCCATGATTTGCATTTGGTTGACACTTTCCACTTACAATTCCTTCATTTTAATAGTTAATCAGATCAGCTTGTCATATGCAATTAACTTTTGACCTTTAGCAAATCTATCATTATGCAGTAGAAGTAACTGGCAACATACATTTTAATAATATACAAATTCTAAATACAAACTTTGTATTAGAATTTGTATATTATTAAAATGTATGGAATGATAATTACATTAGAATACAATATTTATTTATGGCTGATCTGTAAAATTAAATTTTTCCTCATGTTGCAAGAGAAATTTGTGTAAAAAATTTCTAGCCTTAACACATTTTTCTGGAATTAGTTACAAATTCATGACTCCGCAATATTTTCTCTGACAAGAAACTAGAAAAACAGGTGATAAGAGGAAAAACTTGACAAGGTTAATTGGAACAACTTTTTTTGAAAGTTTTAAATGTATTTAGTGCAGTAAATGCAGTATCTGTTGATAGTAAGAATAAAGCAACTTAGCTGCTACATCTTTAGCCATATAATACTGCTGTTGTACCTGAAATAAAACCTATGGACTATGCATGAATGTTTTACTTCTGTAATTGGTTTGTAAATGTTAATTCATCCTTTTTCACAGGTGAATTTCATTTCAATCTTTCAGGATATACAAGCTCAAAGAAAAATAAGCAAAAGATTGTTGTATGATAATGTGCAGTTAGTGCGAACTGCATAATTCGATCCATATTTTATGAAAGCCTTCTTACTGCTTTATAACGAGTCTGGTTTTTACCAATTTGGTATGTGCTAAAGAAATGTATGGATATTTTATGTAGGATGGTGGGAATTCACTACAGCTTATGAAATTATCTGAGCATTGCAATGCATATAGAACTTTCATGTAAAAAGTGAGTTTATATTCTCAGTGATTGGGCTTGTCAGCCTGCACAAGAACAGACTTTAACTTTGCTTCTAAAATTAAGTATAAAATCTTCTCTCATAGAAGATGCTGCAAATGTTGTCCCCTTCAACTAAATTGGCATTGTAATGGGAAAACACATTCTGATTGAAATCTAAAAGTTTGGCCACTGTAATGTTTCTAATTTCATTTGTGATATTTTCCTTTAGTTCCTCAAATGTGTGACAGTTTGTTTTAAACTTTGTCCTTCAGGCAATCTCCTAGGTAAAAATTATAAACTGTTAAATCTGGTGAGCAAGAGGGCCATAACTGAAGTCAGTAGTATCGTGAACATTAAATTCAAAACATGATTTTACTTAGTTTGTGATTGTAGCTGGAGAGATAACCTCCATTCTAGGACTTCGACATTCTTTTGCTAAGGTAAAGTGCAATTTGAACTGTTTGTCATTCAATTCTGGTGTTGGGTTATTTCTCCAAAGAAATACATGAGAAGTACAGTGAAATTTATCATGAGATAAGATGTCCGAATAAACGAAAGCTATAAAGAAATATGTATAATATGTAAGGTTAGCCTAACACAACCTATAATTAAATGCAAATCTGTCTGAAATTATTATGCCAAAATGAAAAGTGATATATTAAAGAAACTTTGTCTAAACGAAGTTAAAATAAGTATGACTCATTATTTTATTTATAAATGAAGACTTTATGTTTCTGTACTCTAACAAATGTTTTACATAACAATTAATTAACTCCGGTAACTTGAAGTGTGAACTGAATTTTGTACATGGAAGCAAATCAAATAATTAAATTGTTGTATGACTGAGTTGAACTACACACTCTAGTATGTACTTGTTTATATCTAGAACATGTTTTGCAGGCTGTCATCTGCATCCTGAGGTAATTGTCAACTACTGGGGGTGAATTGTCGAAGTTCACTAATCTGTCTGTCTGTCTCTCTCTCTCTCTCTCTCTCTTACTCTCTCATATTCTCCCATGTTGCTAGCCATGTGGGTCCAGAAATGAGATGTCATAGCTAATTTTTTTTCATTTGTTTCTATTTAATTTTCTTGAAGTATTCTTGTAACCATGTGCTTATGTTTCTCTTTGTTTTCCTGATCTAGATTTTATGTCAACTTAATCATACAATAAAATAATTATTAATTTATAATTGTTTTAATTTGTAAAATTTAGATTTAATTAGAGGCTAAGATGAAAGAATCTTAGATTAATGTTTAACAACCAAAATTTCTAATTTAAGTATTAGTGATGGCTAATTTCATGCACTAAACTCATATTAACTCTTTATAGAACTGGCCCTTAATAATCCTTTTTCAAAGTTCTTTAACATTCCTTCATATTCTTTTAGGTTATAGATACTTTCTTCAGATATGACGTTTTGTTTTGTATATCCCCATAAAAATTAATCCAAAGGTGTAATGCCAGGAGAGCAGGATGGCTGTGAAACAGGTCTAGCATGCCGAATCCATAAGATTCAATAATACATGCATGCTTCTTGTAAAGTGTGTTGGTGCACCATCTTCTTGGAATTGCTTCTAGGAACTTTGCTTAACTCTTCATACCTTTATTTTCATAACTTCATAACTTTTTTTTTTTTTTTTTTTTTGTTACTTCTTCACAAGTCTGACTACATCTCATTCTATTTTTTTATGCCTATTTTTTTGAGGATGTAAATATTGTGTTTCTAGTTTTCAACATGTCTTTTTGCAGTACACACATGTACGCGCACGCACACACACACACACACACACATACACACAGTACTAAATGTAGCTGTTGACAATGGAGTGGTAATATATCCTAAACTTAAGTATTGATTTTTTTACACTGAGCTCCATTTACTTACATAAAATAAGACGCATTACGAGTAATGGCGGTTCAGTGAGCAACTGACGATGAAAGAGATTCTCCAGAAACGCATCTTATTTTATGTAAGTAAATGGAGTTTAGTGTAAAAAATGAAAACCTAAGTTTAGGATATATATATAAAACATTTTTTTAACATTTTTCATTCATTTCATTTATTTATTTATAATTGATTCTTTGGGCACCCTGAAGTATATATTTTAATCCTGTCTGGATTTAGTATCATATCATCAGGTTTATATTAAAATGAACTTATTTGTTACAGGAGGAAGAGATTGATAAATATACCCTGAGGAATATCAAAGTTGAGGAATTAAATTTATTACCCAGTGATTCAGGGTAAAACAATGTTGTTTCTTAGAAAACATTAATCTACATTTTTTATCCAAGTATTCAGAAATCACAACATATTAGATTGTTAAAATGAATACAAAATTTTTAAGTATGGTAAAAAATTAACTTTCTTATACCCCATTTCTGAAAACCAATCAGTTCATTCTTGATAATATCATGCTTAAAAAGAACAACTAAAGCATTGTTTCCTTAAAGACGTTACAGTGCCATTTAGTTCTCGAAGTCACAAAATTAGAGAAAATAGTTAAATGAAGTTTATGGATGAAATATTTTATATTCTTTCAAATGATTGCAAATAGCAATGGAAACTATTCCGGAAGAATATACAGCCATAATTTCAATTTTAAAATATTCAGGAATCAGCACAGTGAGAACGAGTGTAAAATCTCCAGTAGATAAAATATTTTAAAATGCTAAAAACATTTCTGTGGCTTGATTTCCAATGAACAAGGAAGCACTATGAGTTAAAAACATTTAAAATATTGGTACAATGATAAAACATTCTTAATGTTTTACTCTCAAAATTAAAAAAACTTGGGACATGTTTCTTGAGACCTTCAGTCACATTGTCAACTGTTAAACAACTGGTGCATGGTGGATCATGTTAGATAGGAAAGGTAGGTGATTATAGTGAATCTGTTAGTCTGTTGATGAACTTGTACAAAATGTTGTCTTCTTCTGGAATGTCAAAATTCGTAAGTTTATGTTCATATTACTTTATTAAAATCTTTATGATAAAGAAATATGAAAAAGATTTTTATAAAGAGGAAGAAGATTTTTTGAGGATTTTCACGTCCAAGAGTATAGGAATCTGTCTTTTACAACTTCCAAGGAAAACTGTTATCTTGTAAATTGAATAGTTTTAATGCTGAATGCCATGTCGATGACACTTTTGAAGTTATCTACAGGTTCATCATTATCGTAACCTGCTGTATGCCATGTATAACAAAACTTGATCTGTAATCATCTCCAGATAGTTTATTGCAGATGACAGAATCTCTCATGCAGTGTTGCTTGCAGGTTACTTGAATGTCTCTTATTCTCTTGATATAAATTTCATGGTGCCTAAAAAAATAAATGTCCAAAGGCTGTGCACATTTGATTTATTTAGGGGGAATGGTTTTCTTTAAGGTAAAATATCAGCATGGCATAGACAGAAGCTTCTAACACAACTATAGAATATGCAGGCAACTATCTGCAATACAGAAAGGGGTCCATAAATCCCACCTAGAATTTTGATTTGAATGTGTTTGAGCCCGAAACTTTCCTTGTAATAATATAGTTCCCACTTTTTAAAACATTTCGTTTGGAAACAAATTTTGAAGTTCATCTTTAATTTTTCCATCATCATTTAGGCCTACCAACTGTTACCCTAATCAGCAATTTTATCAATGTTTCTTTGATTTACTTATCCATATAGCTTGAAGATGTAACTAACCTTTCAAAGATGTACTTAACGTACAATACACAGGAAGAGCATATAGAAAATGAACCACAGCTCACACAGCAGTTTAGTCAGGTGCTTTCATGCTTTCATTTGCCTAAGGTGCAAAACAAAATTTTATACTAAGTATTTTCATTTGTGCCATTATCAATTAGCAATCCAGTTGTCTCTATCTAAGAGAGCTTGACTTCGATGAATTGAATATGTAATACATTGGTAGATGATTCGGCTGTGGTTTTGGAAAACTGGAGATAAAATTGAAGTTCCATCTGGATCATTTTCATTTTTTATTGACCCCTTGACACTTGATACCTTCTAGTGATGTAATGTATAAAGTGACAACATGCGAATTCATCTCACTTATGTTCTTGCAAAATGCATAAATAAAATTGCTGAGGTTATTAAATACATGCTGAAAGAAATGCTATATATTATGTAATTCCTTAATTAGCTATTGACTCAAAGGATTGTGGAATGCAGTCAGGATAATAGCATGGTACAATATTCAGAAAAATTTGAACGTAATTCAATGCTAGGAGTAATTGATTCTTACAAGTCCTATTTAATAAAGAATGATCATAATTTTTTTTAATGTCATACCTTTATTCATCCTTATGTTGATCTTTTTCAAAATAGTCCCATTAAATGCAATGCAATTGTCCCAGCATTTCTGCCAGTCTTCAAAGATATGCTGAAAACAATTTTTTAACAGGTCCTTCAGAATCACTTCTGCAGCCTTCGCCACTGCATCTGGTCTCCCACGAAGGTGTTTCCTCTATTTGGGGAAAAGGAAAAATCACATGGGACTAAATCTGGACTATAGAGAGGGTAAAGGACATAATTCCCATTGATTTTTGTAAGATTCAGCCATAGCATTTGCAATGTGTGGCCATACATTATTATGCTGCAGCATCCATGTATGGAAATGTAGCCTTTTGCAATTGTGTGATATGACCTAGTAGAGTTTTCAGAACATCACTGTAGTATTGCACTGTTACAGTTGCATGTCCAGGTAAGACATACTGGTAAACCATTTCTCGGATGTCAAAAAATCAGACAACTGTAACTTTCCAAGCAGAGGCGACTACTTTGGTTTTATTGGTGTTTGTAATGATAGAGATTTACACACAGAGCTTTGCTGCTTGCTCTCAGGATGAAAATAATGTGGACAATTTTCATCAGCAGTGCATCTTCCTAACATAATCTTCAACTGTATGCAAATGCTTTCATCATGCTTTGGTAACTGAAAAGTCTTTGAACTCACTGTGCACAAACATGTCTTATATGCAACTTTTTAGTTAACAATGCATGGATGGGTGAAATATTTGCAATATCTGGAATTGTTTTTATGTTATTTGAAGGTCTTTTATCACAGTGACTGCAGCAATGTTAAGTTTTCTTCATTTAGAGTACAAATTGGAGGGCTAGGTTCACCTTTTTTAAAATGATTGCCTTTCCCCTTTAAACATTTTAAATCAACTTTGAGCTGTGCTCTATGAAAAAATAAACTATTAATAGACCTCCTGTAACATTGCAAAGATCTCAGCTGAAGATTTGTGAAGATGAAAGCTGAATTTCAGAGCAGCATATTGTTGATCTTATTTCATCTCAAGTTTTCCATAGGCTGAAATGAACATGTTGCTCATTCTGATTGGCAGAAATTAATAAAAACTATAAAATCAGTTATTAGTACTAGTGTATATTATGTATTAAGTTAACAAAATATGTTAAATGTTAAATCTTAGCATGTGAAATTATGCCTGAAAAAAAAAAATAAGATTCAGCTTATTGAACAGCCCTCATAGTTACTTTTGACAAAAGGTGGTTTTGCAGATTATGATGTGCAGCTCCATATACATAAAGTGTAATATGTGTGCCTTTAAATATGAGAAATGCCACATAAAAAAAGTGATTTGGTAACTTTAATAATTATTATTGAAATTGAGTGCTGAAGGTTGCTGATAACCATTCATTTTCAATGTAAGTATATTAGCATAAAAAAGGATATTCCTTAGAAATATGCTCCTAAGAGTAGCATTCCAGAACTGACAAGAACAATTGAATCTCATTCAGTTTTGTTGGGTTTAATAAAGTAATATAGAAACTACAAGACAATACTAAGAGCAATATTTGAAGCAGGTTGGGTTTTTCTGAACACAAGGAACAATATTTGAGCACAGTTTGGTATTATAAGCATGACTACAATTTTATATTTCTCTTAAAGATTTAGATATTTCCCTAATGGATATAAACTTAAATAAGCATTTTGAATATCAGTTTAATATTTCCTCATCTTTGTAATCATTATATTTTTATTTCAGACCAAATAAGGAAGACCTGCTCACTTGTTTGGGAAATTCTTCTAGCACTACTTTTATTGAAGTTGCACAGAATTGTAAAGACAACACAAATAAGCAAGTATTTTCCAATAAATATAATGGTAGTGCTTTCACCAACTCTTCATCTATAAAAGAGCACATTTTATTCGTGAAAATAAAATAAGTAGCTTGATGCATGAGTACCAGAAACCTCATAAATGTGAAGTTTGTAGGGAAAGCTTTACCAAAATATCTAACTTAATGAAGCATGTTTTGATTCATGAAGGAAAGAAACTGCATAAATGTGAAATTTGTGGGAAGAACTTTACTCGGCCTTATGGTTTAAAAGAACATCTTATGATTCATGAAGGAAAGAAACCACATAAATGTGAAATTTATGGAAAGAGCTTTACTCGAGCATATTGTTTAAGGGAGCATGTTTTGATTCATGAAGGAAAGACATCACATAAGTGTGTAGTTTGCAGGAAGAACTACAATCTCAATTACGGATACATCTTTCAATTCATGAGGATAAGAAACCACATAAATGTGAAATTTGTGGGAAAATTTTTACCCAGTCATGGCATTTACAAACACATGTTTTAATTCATGAGGGTAAGAAACCACATAAATGTGAAGTTTGTGGTAAAAGTTTTACCATGTATCTAACTTGAAGAGACGTCTCTTGATTCATGGAGGAAAGAAGCCACATAAATGTGAAGTTTGTGGGAAGGAATTCTAGCCTCTTGTTTAAGGGCACATCTTTTGATTCATAAACGAAAGAAGCCACATAAGTGTGAAGTTTGTGGGATAAACTTTACTCTGATATCTCATTTACAGGTACATCTTTTGATTCATGAGGGTAAAAAAAACCACATAAATGTGAAGTTTGTGATAAATCCTTTACTCAGGCATCTCATTTATGAATATGTCTTTAGACTCCTGACTTTATATATTTACTAGAAAATACATAAATGTATACATAAGTTTGTGGCAAAAGTTTACCCAGGCTTCTATCTAAAGGAGACATCCCTTGATTCATAATGGAATGAAGATACATAAGTGTGCAGTTTGGGGAAGAGCTTTACTCATGCATCTACCCTGAGAGACCATATTTTGATTAAAAGTGAAGGTGTGGTATAAGCTGAAATTCATGAGAAGAGCTATTCCCATTTATTTAAACATTTTTATTTATGAGGACTATAAGTGAAAAGTTGGAAGAACTTTATTTGGAATAAATATCATTAGCAAGTAATTTGCTATATTTAAACTTTATTACGAAAACTTTTGCAAAGGCTTTAAGCCTGCAATATAAGTTAACACATTTTAATCATGATTAAAATACATAACAATTTTAATAGAATTTTAATTTCATTCAACACATTAGTGCCTATTAAGATTGCATACATTAGTCAGTAGTACAATTTATATCTCCATGTTGTTGTTTACCAATAGAACCATTATTTTTGGTCCTTTAGTTCACTGTTTAAGTTGAAATTAAAATCCGTGATTTATTTAAGTGGAAATTTGTCGCAAAGTCATCAGGAACATCCAACTTCCATTGAAGAGTTTATGCACAACTGTAATTTTGATTTGGTTTATTTACGAACACTCTTTAACATCTCAGGTCTTCAGTATCCTATTCAAATCCAGTGTGAAATGGACGACAAATTTTGCTCGGAGGTCTCTTTTTTCAGGCTTAAGGTTCTTTATCCTGCTGTAAATATATGGTATGGAATCCACGGCTTTACTTCCCTTTCAAAGGAAGCCATACTTAGGAGTTTTATGTCCAAAAAAATCCATTGGTTCTGGATGGGATCGAATCGATAATCATGGGTTGGGAGGCAAGTATAGTTATCACTATACCACCAGGACCAACATGCACAAGTGGGGTGATCATATTGCATATGCAATGCAGTGAACTATACTTCCAAGAACTAATGTACACTTCTTCAAAATTATTATGATAATATTTGGTGTAAAATATCATTTTTTATGCATACATATTTCAGAGCCTCCTTTCACTTTTTTTTTTTTTGCCTAGGTAATTACTGCTAATTCTATTTTTCTGGCCTTTAATTCTTATTACAGTTTCTGATATTAATGGGGTATTTTATTTATGAGGTGGTTTGATAAGTGATTTGTTATGAGATTAAAGATATGAAGTTCAATTTCAAAACATATTTCATTATTTGGCTTAGTCATCTGGAAGTTAAATACAAATGCTCCAGTTTGTGACTCCATCGTGTAAGTGGGTTTCTTTGAGACCCTGAAAATACTTGTTTATTTCTTATATACCTCTTCATAGGGCTTAAATTTCCTAGGAAATTTATAAATTTCAGGAACAGATGGTATCTAAGGAAGCAAAATCCGATGAATTAGGTTGTTGTGGAAGCATTTCAATCATAACATTTTAAAAAAATTGAGTCGAGATTGTAACATACACATCACTAAAATTCAATAGAATGGAAGACTAGTTTAGGGTGTCTTCCATTCTATTGAATTTTAGTGATGTGTATGTTACAATCTCGACTCAATTTTCTTAAAATGTTAACATTTGACATCACTGTTCAAAAGTTCACTATATTTTATACAATTCCAATCATAATTTAGTTAATTTGAGAATTAACATATCTTTTTGTCCATTTCCAGATGTTTTTCTTTGATTACTGTATTCATTGTCTCCAAAAGGTATGCATAGAATTCTGTAGTGAAGTCTCTCCCCTTCTCCAAGCAGTGAATCAAGAGAATTATTTTTCTATTCTAAAAAATTGAAGATAACACTTTTCCAGCAGATGCAACACATCACTTTATAAGGAACAAGTTGGTTTCATGTGGTCTTCTGTTTCAGACCACTGTTTGGTTTCCAATATACTATAATAAACTTGTGTTTCATCCTGAGTCACAGAATGCTATAAATGCCATATTCTTAAACATTTTCCAAACATCTGTGATGTTTGCATGCAGGTTTGCTTTTGCTTTGGAATGAGCAGATGTAGCACCCATCTTGTGCAAAGTTTTTTCATGTGTAATTTATTATGCAAAATTAAATGAACTCACTCAATTGACATGTCAATGACCTCTGCCTACTCACACACTTTCACTTTTTTGCCAGTCAAAACATATGATGAATTTTATGGATGATTTCTAGCCTCTCAGCTGATTTTGGAGCTCCAGGATTTGGTGCACATTGATGCTAGTTCTGCCATGCTTGAACTCATTTACTCAAAGTCAAAGTGTTTCATAGGAAGGGCAGGATCACTTAATGTAGGCAAAATCCTCCCATGAATTTCTCTTGCTTGTTTTTCCCTTTCAGAAAAAAAAAATTCAATCACACTATAAGCGCCAATCTTATCCATAGTTCAATGTCACTCAAAGTGCTTGTGTTTAAACAATGCCAAACAATGGATTAATATGAACCGGTCAAACAACCCTGATAAATTCCAAGTTGCAAAGTTGAAAATTTCTGCAAAACCAAAATTCTTACCCTTAATCATTGCTATAATTGCTTGTGTTCATTTCGACTGTGCTAATTCTAGGCTTAATTGCCCAATGCATAGCCCCACCCACTCTGATGAACCAGGAATTACCTTATAGACAAGCCACAACAGCAGCTAAAGGCCTGCTTCTCTTAATTTTCCAGTTTTATAGCACTGGATACTCTCCACTCACATTTTAGCCTTTAGTTAAAGTAGTTTTGCCACAGGCAAATGAACAGAGATTAATGGAGAGAGCTGGATGAGTTGCAAGTTTTAAAGTTTGTGGGCTTATTCCCATGTTCACCTCAGCTGTTTTTCATCCTTTTGGAGTCCACATATTTTATCACAAATTAAAAGCTTTAAGGTAATTTTTTATGCTATACTTATTTGAGAAAAACATATTAAATATATCTCTATTAAGCTGTCCAAAGTGTTACACTCAAAGAAATATAAAACAATGCTTATTCAGTAGACTGTAAGGACATACTATTTTGCTTATTTTCAGAGCATAATTAAGTATAGGCAATACATATTAAGAGGTCAGCATTAGGTGACATTACGTTACTAATTGATTAATTTATCAGAACATGTTTCAAGAGCTTTTACTCTCATCTTACATGGGAACCTTCTAATGCTGACAGGTGATGATGTGACTTCTGGTGGTTCCAATATACAACAAACATTAAGTCCGTTGGTGTAATATCAAAATTCATAACAGGATACTTATTCTTTAAAATGAAAGTCTTTTCTCATATTGTTAATTCCCTGGGATTGTTAGTAGCTGTCAACAGTTTGATTTCTTTTGCAATGACATGATTGTAAGTCCAAAAATTATCTGTAGCTGCCAATTTATTTATCTATTTATATCTTGCATTGCTGGTATTCTTCTGTCCTTGTCTCCAAATTTCTTATTGTTCTTCCTATATATCTGATTACAATTTATAAAGTTCTTTATGGTTCTGTTCTAAAGGTTCCTGATGTTAAATTTATTTTGTGCCATCAACACAATGTCAAATTTTTTAAAAATTTTCTTGAATCCCCCATTTGCCATGAATGGTATGTGCATTTTTTAAAATATATACCCTTCTTTATCATGGAGAGAGCGGTGCTATTTTTAATATCTGTAAGTCTTTGGAAATGTATAATATTCTTATCTACCAACAAATGTTGAAGTCATTGTTAAGAGCTGTATTGATGATGTACTGCCAGTGTTAGTTGGTTCCCAGTTGAAGATGAGAATGAAAGCTCTTGAAATATGTTGTGATAAATTAATCAATTAGTGAACTATAGTGTCATCTGATACCGATCTCTTTATTTGTATAGTTGATCAAGTTTGCTGTTTCTAACTTAATAGAACTTCTCAATTAAGTATGGGCTGTTAGTCTGAGCAATAATATATCTGTATAAAATATAGTGAACTTTTGTAACAGTGGTGTAAATTATTAACATTTAAGAGAAATTGAGTCGAAATAGTAACATACACACCACTAAAATTGAATTAAATGGAAGACTAGTTTCGGGAGCCATCGCTCCTATCATCAGTTCCTGGTCGACTGCCGGCCTCGTTGTTTGTGATAGATCGATTCGTCTGTGGTTCATCAAACCTCCACCAGAGACGAATCGATCTATCACAAACAACGAGGCCGGCAGTCGACCAGGAACTGATGATAGGAGCGATGGCTCCCGAAACTAGTCTTCCATTTAATTCAATTTTAGTGGTGTGTATGTTACTATTTCGACTCAATTTCTCTTAAATGTTAATAATATATCTATCAAAAGAAAATTGTTTTATTCAGAAGATGGTAATAAAATATATTAATGTTGTTTCTGAACCCTGATATTCTGAAATAAGCTGATTAACTTCTTCCCATCTCTGCATTCTGCTTGCCAAGATTTCTGTAAATATTTTTTTAATTTGAAAGAAATGTAATACTTTTATAGCTGCTCAGATTATCCCCTTTAAATATAGTATATATAATTGCTTGGATATTCCTTAACTATTTTTAATTGTGTGCAATAATGTAATTGAACAATGCAGTCTCTCAGACTTGGTGGTCTAAACTTGTATGAATTTTATTAGTAAGCCACCAATACTGCCTGCTTTATTCCTTTTAAATCTTTTTAACTTCCCTTTCAGCTTCCTTACAGGAAATGGGACTACCTACCTTACATATAAATTTATTTATTTACATCATATCTCCAATATGTAATTTATCTTAGATTTCAAATATCTAAAATAGCTAACCTATTCATTCAATTATACTAAATGAAGTTCTGAAAATCCTTTTAAACACCTTTTTAAAACCTTCCAAATCTGATGGGCTTTTGATAATCTAATCAATTCAGCATCAATTTCAGAAGTCCTAGTTCTATCTCATTCCTCTTTTTTCTTTATTGACCTCTGTTTATAAATTTTTTAAGCTAATTAAAATAGGTTTACATTCCATAGGATCTTTTTTTCATTTCTCTCTCTCTGCATTACTTTCCCTCCACTTAATCACCTGAAAGAAGAGACCTCTGAGGAAAATTTACAGCCTTTTCAAGCTCTGAATTGAATGAGATGCTGATGACCTGAGATGTTAAAGAACATCCAAAGAAAAAGCACTTAATCACAGGACTTTTGCATCGTTTTCTCAATTTGAAACATTTCTTGTCAAACCAAATGCTTGTTTCTCTTCATATTCCTTTTCTTTTTAATCATTCCCATCTTCATCTGTTTCAACAAAAATTTAAAATTCTATTTAAGCTTCTTCCAGATTAAATACTGAAACCAAGGCATTTGTGTCATATAAATAAATATTCAATGATTTCAAAATATTGTAGAATTTGATTTCAAGATAAGCAGACCATTTATATATGACCAGAGGCATTGTTGTTGTTGTTGTTGTTGTTGTTGTTGTTATTATTATTATTATTATTATTATTATTATAATAATTTGCATTAATTTGTTTTCAATTACATGGAACGAAAATTACTTGTCGGAATTTTTCTCAAATTACTACCAGTGCCATTATTTTAACTTTATTAAAATCATTTATAAAGAGCATATATTTCCATTTACTACAAATGGAAATTATATAATGAAGTATGGTATATTACCAAAACAATGGTATTTTAAAGAAAATGAAAAATAGCACTTTTAAACATGTAATCACTTTAGTGAAATTTTCACTTTCTTCTAATAGCATCACAGGAGCTGTATATGGGCAAGGTATGGTTTCTTAGTATCACAATATTCATGTGATAATGTGGCACTCGCAAATAACTGAACCTGTGAATACTAGGTAAAGTGAATTAACCCCCACTGCATGGTAGATTCTGTGACGTATAAGTGGATACTGTAAAAAGGTGTTAGTAGGATGCAGTTAATGGAAGAATCATCATGCAGTACAGCCTCATCATCCTTATAGTTGCAATTAATTGCAATGTTGTTTACTCTGGTCATGACATCATATGGACACCAATTAATATTTTCATAAATTATGGTGATTTTAATAAGTTTTGTTATTATGAAATAACAGCATAATGTTAAAAACTGGAAATAGTTAAATGAAATACAAATTTAATTTTTAAAAATTCACATTAAAAATGTTCCATTCGTGTATGGAGAAAGTGTTCAGGGTATATATTTACATAACTTATAAAAGTATTTTCCAGTTATCAGGCACTGGCTGTGTCCCATAATTGTCTGATATGACAGATTTGACTAATTAATTGTTTATAGTATCTAAATGCAATTAAAAATAATTGCCTAATTCCAAATTTAACAGTTTTAATTGTATGACATTTTTTCACAAATTTTAAACATGTTTCATTAAAGCTTGAATTACTCTAGTTTGATGTTTATTCCATCATTTGAAAAAAAATATTATATTCATCATTAGGGGTCACATGCTTTATAACAAGATATTTATATTTTGAAACATGTTGGTACAGTTGCAGTGAATCTTAAGAACAATAATAACCAGTTCAATAATATGACTGAAAGCAATAATACTAATCCTATTCTTTAATTTGGCAATTTTTGAAACTTATAAACATGATTGTGGACAGTTAGATCTTAATTCCAACACTACATCAGCAATAAAGTTAACATTTTTCATAAACAAATATTGCTTGAAGTTTTACCAAGTTATAAAATCTAGCACTTTCCATTTCTTCCATTCCTACTAAAACAAATTTTTGGGGTATTCCGGTTTTGATTTGGTTATATAATTTGGGTAATTTCAACAGGGCTAAACATTGCAGAAGAGAGCTGTTGAAATAATGCTAAATAACTGCAGACAATTATTAAGGATTTATATAACCTTAATTTATATTTTATATTTATACAATATAATTAATTTATAAGGGCTGCCTATGACTTTTGTCATAACTTAATTATGCACAGCTTTGGGTTTGCTTTAGTAGATGGCATTAAGAAAGCAGACTGGTATGGTCTAACAGTGCAATGTGTTGTTTACTTGTGCAGAAGCTCATTGAGCCAAATACATTTATAGCAGGAATTTGTCCGAATGGGCTCAGTGAGCAGTAATTCAATTTTTGAGGCAGAAGGCATTGGAAACAAAATTTACCATCTTATGAACAACATATATGGGAATGCATGTTTGTCAAGCTCACTTAACCATCACTGAGGAATTAATTGCAGCCATAGACAACTTTGTAAGGAAGAAGATTGCAGAAACATTGTCTTTGAGCAAGGGAATTGTCAGACCCTTCTCCATCATTGGGTTGGAATACTGCAAGGTTTGAGAGCAGTGGGTCCCCAAGCATTTTTCTGAGCAGAAAGCTCGGTAAGTGGGTGCTTGTATGAAACATCTGCTATGTTATCAAGCAGCTGCAAATCCTTTTCTTTGAAGATTGGTTCCATAATCAATCACAGACATTCTTTGTTTAGGGTATCCATAACCTGTGAGGTGTGGGACATTTGTTTGAACAGGTAAGGGGACTGCATGTAGCAGATATGCCACCCATGTATCACTCTTTGTGTATGTTCATATATTCCAACAAATAAATAATCAAAAAAAGTTTCACTTTTATTTGGCAAACCATATACATGTATTTATGAAGCAGTGGTGTTTGTTAACACTAATCTAAATACACTCCCATATTATAAGGAAGAAGTTATAAACAAGTTATATTACCAGTCAAGTTGAAGAAAATTCTTATATTTATGCCAGTCTCCAGCTCTACATGCGTCTACCAAATTGAAAAAATTATTTGTACAGTTTAAATTCAAATTGTCTTTCAGAATGTACTGTCTAGTCATTGCTTATCACTTTTATGAAATTGTTGGGTATAATTTTGATATTTATGAATAAAACTTATCAACTGTGACTACTTATTAATATCTGTAAATAGCAATTAGACTCTGTATTAGATACCCTCTATATATAATTATGAATTAATCTGTATCGTACTGCATATATTCATATTCACTATCAAAGCTCCCACTAGAGCAATGATATAAGATATTCCTTATTTGTCCTGGAATGGAAGAACATAATGTTGGAAAGGAAAATGTTCAATGTGAACATGAAATTCAAAATGTTTACATTAAAGACTTGACTTAGTCAACTACCTGGGAAATTAAAGATGTTGACCATACACTTGTTTTAAAGACTTGAATGCCATTTTGGGGAAAATATTTTTATATCCAAGCCATTTTTTCAGAATTAAGCAGCTCAAGAATTCTAAGTGTTTCATATTGCTGAAACCTTTCTGCTAGTTGGAATGAAATGTCAAGATATTATTATATAAGTACAAATAGCCAGTTTTTGCATCAACATTTTTTCTTCATTTTGTTGGCAGTTCATGATCACATTTTAAATGTTCCCTAAATGTGTCAAAAATTTCTCTTGGTTGTTTATTGCTCCTCTGGACTTTACTCTGTCTCAGCAATAACTGATATGCATTGATCTACTTTTTTTGTAAATATATAAACAGTTGGTGCTTGAGAAACCTTGTTGAAGATGTTTAATAAAAATGTAAAATTCAGATGAAAATGAAGCAGTTGTGCAGCCCGACTACCTGGAATTGCTCATTTGGACGTAGCTAAAGCATTAGAGGTATCCCTGCAGTACGTACAGTAGCACCCCAAAGCTACAGCTACGGGTATAATGTTTATGAAACGATAGTGGAGCATTGCGTCTTTTCGTCAGCAGAAAATGACGATAGTGGAGTATTGCGTCTTTGCGTCAGCAGAAAATGACTGCATTTTTGTGTGAGAATGAGTAATGTAAGATGCTGTATTGTTTATATTCTCATCGTTAAATTTGTTGAATGTTAAATCTGCTGATTTGCAAGTACATATTTACACATTGTAATATTTTACAATAATTTGATGTTCTAATATGTAATATAAAGCCATTTTATTTAGAAAATTTTGAGTTGGGGTTTTCTGGGTTTTCGGATTAACTGGGTTGTACTGTATATGAATGTATCAAATTCTTACTACTTACAGTGAATGCAAACAGATTTCCAAACCACTCAAAATGGATCGTTAAACGGCAATAAAAGTAACATTTTATAATCTACTCCCAAATTATATAACAATAAAACTGAGGACACTAAGAGAAATGAAAAACTACCTAAAAAGTAAGCATTTTATTCAATCGAGGAATACAAGACAGCAGAGATCTATGCTTTCAAATATATATAAGAAGTTTTTTAAGCACTATCCTTAGTTTTATATGGCATGAGCTAAATGTCTGTTCAGAATGTATTACAACAACCTAATGATATTTGTATTGGCAATGCCGCTTGTATATGTATATGTTGGGCAAATGAAAATGTTTTTTTTTTTTTTTTTTTTTACAATACCACAATCTAGTAGAACGACCAGAACACAAGCGAAAACGTGTATTTTTGTCCGTTATGTTGGTCGTTGATGAGTTCATAAGTCTGTCGGATAAGTACAGTTTTTTTTGTTTTGAATTGGTTAGCATTTTGACTCGTTCTTCAAATACAAATTTACATCTTTTCTTATTGGGTTTCGTCTAATTCGCTCCTTAAGTTAAGAATGGCCACAGATTACCCGAGGTATTTTAATATCTCTGTACACACATTAACGGGCCCTTCTTTTCTTTTTCAACCAATGAAAACAGTATCATACATAACAATCGCATCTGAAGGTTTAGCATTTGGAAAATCTGGCCTGTGTGGAATTCCAAGTTCTTCACAGGATGCATCTAATGGATTTTGTGTGCTCTCAGATGTCATTATTGAAATGGAGGATATTAAAAGGAACCAAATCTCTTCGCAATTTCTTATCTACAGACGACAAGATCTAAAGGGATTTGTGGGAGTAGACTCAACCGCTATGTAAGGTAAGGCATTTAATGGGTTCAGCGTTTTATATTAGAAATGTTCCCCCACAAACATCCAGGACCTTATCCATTCTCTCATTGCGTATATATGTGAAACAGATAACACCGAAATACAATGCTCACATTGCAAAAAGGGCTGTGCGATATTTGGGTAATTGGAAACAAATCAATCTTGTAGAAATATGTTTAGACAATAAAAATAATTACTTTACCGTGTTTATATATATTTTTGCACTTAGTCAAGTATAAGTTGCCCATGAATATAAAACTCCATTTTCCCCAACTACAATACTTAAAGTAAACTCAATGATTACTGTAAACAAGACCTTGCACTCAGCAGATATAAATTACAACTGCATGAGGAGATGCCTAGCTATATTGGAATAAAGTTATATAATAAACTTCCTGATAATATTAAAAATTGCAGTAAACACAATAAATTCAAGAAATCCTTTTTCCCATTCCTTGTAGACAAGGTTTACTATGATATTGAAGAATGTGTCAATTCCAATTCCTTGTAGACAAGGTTTACTATGATATTGAAGAATGTGTCAATTATAATTAGATACAACACCCTCCAGATGTAGCAAATGTGTTTAATGATTACTTTCTTAATGTAACAAAAAAATTTAATTTTTATTCTGGTAATAAAAGGGACGCTTTAAAAATTTTATAATCATCAACTCCCCATCATAATAATAAATTCAAACCAGTTATCACTACCCCACTAGAAATTAGTAATATCATTAGAAAACTAAAATCAAAAAAACTCTTCTGGCTACGATGAGACCAACAGCAAAGTCATAAAGGCCTGTGCAAAGGAAATTAGTACCCCCCTTAGTCACTTGTATATGAATCTTTAACATTGGGTGTATTTCCTGAGAGGCTAAAATATTCAATAGTGAGGCCTCTGTACAAAAAGGGAGAAAAGATAAATGTCTCTAATTATAGACATATAGCTATTTCACCTACATTTTCTAAGGTGATTAAGAAAGTAATGTACAATAGGCTTTACCATTACCTTGAAATTAACAATATTCTAGTTAGTGATCAGTTGGACTTTAGAAAAGAAATTTCAACAGAAAATGCTATCTATAAACTCACTAATGAAATTTTAACTGCATTTAATGAAAGAGCACATGTAGGAGGAATATTTTGTGACTTAGCTAAGGCTTTTGATTGTGTCAATCATGAAATTCTGATAGATAAATTAGCTTTCTATGGAATAAAAAACCAATATTAAAATAGTTTATATCCTACCTTGACAAAAGGAAACAAAAAGTAGTGATTAATCGTCCCTTCAATAATAAAAACAATGCATCAGAGTGGGGAATGATTAACCATGAAGTGCCTCAAGGATCTGTTCTGGGTCCTCTTCTTTTTCTGATATATATAAATGACCTCTCGTGATCTATCCAAGATATAGGAAATAGTGCTCTATTTGCAGATGACACAAGCACATTGATAAATGGAAAGAGCCGTAATGATTGTGCTATTGAATTAAATTTGGTTCTCAGTTCATTGTGTGTATGGTTCAAAGCAAACAAATTGTGTCTAAATCTAGATAAAACAAATGTTATGAAATTCATTACTCGCAGATCTCCAGATCCACAGTTACAAATAGGATATTATAACAGTATACTTTCACAAACCAAATATATTAATTTCCATGGTTTAATAATTGATAACCATCTGAATTGGAAAGATCACATTGATCTTATTACGCCTAAACTAAGCAGTGCAGCTATGCAATATGCGTATTAGTAATGTTGGAGTCAATTAAAACTTTAAAACTAGTTTATTATGCTTATTTCAACATAATAATGAAGTACAGTCTAATATTTTCGGGAAATTCAGTTAAAAGTGAATGTGTCTTCCTGTTACGAAAAAAGTCATACAAATAATTGCTGGTACACATAGCAGTCATTCATCCAGAAACCTCTTTAGGAAATTTGAAATTTTAACTCTTCCTTGTGAATATATTTTATCCTTCATGAACTTTTATATAAGAAATAAACAAAAATTTGTTCAAAATCAAAATATACATGACAAGAATACTAGACGAAAAGCAAATCTACATCACTCAATTTCAGCACTTTCATGCCATCAAAAAGGCATTTATTATGAGTGCATTTTAGTATACAATGCTCTTCCCTCTAGCCTAAAAGCCTTAATAAACAATGACAATTCCTTTAAATCTGCTCTTAGAAAATACCTATGTAAAAAGGCCTATTATTCTGTAAAGGAATATATGAATGACAATATTATACTGCGCAACATATCAATGCATATGTAAATATGTATATAATAAAATTTGTATGCTTAAGTGACTTGTGTGTTTTTGTTGTTGGTTGAGTTGTTCTAAGTGTTCTTTTTTATTTTTATTGTAATCAAAAATTATAAATTATAAATTTTTGTAAATAAAGATTGAATGCTACTGTGGTAATTGTATATGACAAGTTCAATGTTCATAGGTCTCTGTAGCTGCTCCACGAACTCACTGAATGCTCTGAGAATTAACTAACTAACTAATAATTTTCTACTATGTTGCACACTATTTAAGTATCATGCTACTATATAGCGTGTATGTGTGGGGAAATTGAGGAATTTATAAATCATCACTTTTTATTATAAATTTTGTTAATTTATACATTAAGATAGCTTAATTGCATATGACACCATCTCAAGCTAAAATAAATAAAATTAAATCAAAATGATTTCCATAAAGTTGATAGAATTGCACATTTAAATTATGTGGATGGTTTGCAAGAAATCAAGAAGATCAGCCATAGGTCACGTTGTATGGAACAATCTGTAAATTCATTCGCACTCAGATGATAATATTTTAAACTGGGAACACATGCATATTCCTGTTGGTCGTAGCATACAAGCTTCCATATAAGTACACCACTCAACCAAAATTTATTAACTTAGGACATAGAGAATGTTCATATTATTACAGCAAGTTTAATTACAGAGAATGAGTGCATACTATTACAGTTCAAAGTTTGTGGTCACAAGTATCCAGTGTTAAGCGGAGATGTTGCATTATGAATGGTGGAAATTTGCCATATTATATTGTCTGCATGCTTGTCTTTAATTTTTTCACACTGGGTTGGCTCTTCAAACTCTATAAACTATGGTTTGTCATTAATTTTTCAGAGTTGCCATAACCTGTATAATTTTACGATAGAATACTGTTTTGCATACACTTCCAAATGGAAGACAGGTGAAGGCTCTCAAGTCTGTAGCCAGCTGCAGTAGACATTTAGTTTTTCTAGGATTTACCCAAGGTTATGCTTAGATTAGTGTGTGTATGTGTGTATATATATATATATGAATTGAGCATGTCAGCTTTTCGTATAGAGGGTATGAAAATATGATCTTAAAGTTGGTACCTCAAACATTTTTTTTTCTATTAAATAACCTATAAGTTTATGTTGGTATGAATGAATGAATTTATTTAGTACTCAATATAATAAATGCAAAATAAAATACAGTATACAGGATTATACAGTCAGCCAATCGCCCTGTACTATTTTGTGATTTATACATTTTTTTACTAATTTTTACATCAGTTTTGTTGATGGTTTTCTTATTGATCCGATATCCACAACACTGTCCCTAGTGATATTGAGTTCATCCACTAATTAAAATTGTGTCTAATAATTTTTTTGCATTTATCATTGAGCTTTAACTTGTTTATTGACACCTCTCAACAATTTCTTCCTCATTTTTCCTAAACAGTTTCATATTTCTTTATATTTTTTTCTGAACTTAAATTCAGTATCTTATTCATAATTACTTCTGTTCGCTGGTGTAGAAACAGGAAAATAGATAATGAAATTGAAAAGTTGCTATTGTAATCCAGTGAAGGTAACATTATATTTGAGCTCCTTAGATGAAGAAAAAGTAATTTCAAAAGGACATAATTCAGAATTCCAAATCATAGGAGAAATGCAGTGACAATGAATCTGACCTTGCAAATCCTCATAAATTATATACAGGGAAAGATAATACCACTCTATATAGTAAAAGCTCACATGAAAAGCTTAAAAAAATATTAAAGCCTTTTGTGGTATAATGAGAAGTGCTTGAAATTCAAAGAAGAAAATTATGCTATTTCTGCCTTGTTGAAGATAGCAAGATTGATGAAATAAATTACATATACAAACTTGTATATAAGAAAAGCGATAACTGAGATAAAATATTCAAGAGATAGAAACTATAGAGCAGTAACAGAAGATGAATTGCTGGTCTTGCTAGTTATAATCATTGATCAGTTTATTACAACCGGAGTGCAAAGTGTAAATTGACATGCTTTTTTTCTCTGTATAAAGTAAATGTTAATGTGGTAAATAGGATTAATGTAAAGTTAAAGTAAATTTTGTTGTCTGAAGGTTATTTGGCAATATATATATATATATGTTTATATATCGTCTTTAGTTATTAAAATAAATTATTTTATTTCTTTTAAAGTATAAAGATTATACCTTCTGGTAAACCAATTACATTTACAATAATTTATAAATTAATCAGTATAATTTGGCATACTTTTTCATTATTCCTGTTCTAGGAGCCTATATTTTTGAACTGCATATTCATAGTTATCATTCCTAATAATAGTCTACTGACATTGTTATTGCTGCTTTCTTTAGTTGATAAATTTCCATACACATATTAAACAGCTTTTGACTTCATTATATGCATTGTTTATTTTTTAAGGATGGAGAAATTAACAACACATGAAATTTTTGAATCAAGATTTACTACAAGTGAATATAGTATGCAATGTTTAGAAGCAATTAATCTTTTTAAATGTACATTAAAATAATGTATGCATTTATTCGGGTGTTGTATTTGATTGACTATGTCCCTCTTTCCAAAAGAAGAATGCTTCTAGATGTTAAAGAGCTTAATCGAATAGCATATATAAAAAGCATGGGGAGCAATAGATTTGAGGAGTCTTAGAAATTTAAAAGTTGCAGATTACACAGAAATACATTTGAAATGTTGACATTTAAATAAATTATACTTTTACCAAATATGCATCAGTGAGAAGTCATATATGAAGTGGTGAATCTATGTTGTTATACTTTTGCTATTATGAATTCAAGCTCAAAGGGAAGACCATCAGATTAATTTTTTTTTCTTCTTATAAACTGCTGTTGCAGTTGTCGGAACATAATTGAAGGTAATGTAAGAGAGAATTGTATACAAAAATGTCCACACTTTGATCATTTGACATGAAGAAGGCCATTAAATATCATTCAGCATATAACAGCACAAACAATATAATTGCTAATCTCTTGTGAGTAGAGCTATTGAAAAGCGCTCTTTCTGGCTTCACTTATTGGACATAATTTTAGTACATGTTTCTTGAACCTTGTCAGATTTTCAGCTATTAAATGACTGTTAGATTGTTCATTGAAGTTGAATTGGATGATATATGATTGATTTGGGAGGTACTAGTGTGAGTGTTGCTATTTTCGGGGTCTGTTAGTCTAGACCTAGTGAGGTATTTAAGTTTTCTTGAACATAGTATGTCATGGTTTTTGACTTGTTGGTATAAATTATCCCAAATTTGATGAAAGTCTTGTTCATTGATTGGGTAAAGATGTTGCGATATAGAAGAGAAAATAGAGATAATTTTGCTATCACTAACATTCAAAAGGTTGAAATGGCTGAATTAAAAGAATAGCAGGGATAAAATTTTATAGGTATAATTGATTATGTGAACTCAAGACAATCTTAAAAACACATGAATATTTCAGGGGGACTTGAACCATTTATCTACCTATGTGCAAGTGTATGTGGAATAACCATGTTGCCACATGAATTAGTACCTCTCAGACTCAAATCTTGCATACCTTTAAAAATCTTTAATCTTTAACCATGGGCAAGTGTCTGTATTATTTGTATTGGCATGAACACAATGAGTAGGGTAGAAAATATTTAAATAGCATATTCCTGTTACTTGCATTCTTCTGATCACCAGACTGTGTAAGGTGCACCTTTGTTTATAGCACCATAACGAAGGCTGCATTCATCATCAATTAGAGGGACAGCCCTGGCAACATCTTCAGTACTCAAAAGCATGATTTCAACTGAACTTAGGGATATAATCAGAAACTAACCATTGTTGTTTTTTTCCAATCAGAAAAAGCATCAGTTATCAAAAGGAAATGATGCAATGAAGCAAGAAAACATCTAAAGATGATAATTTGAACTTGTACAGTGAAACTAATTCTATAATTAAGATCATTGAGTCAAACTACACACTTTTATTGGCTTCCTTTATTTATAATATGTAGAACATATTTCATGAGCTCTTGATATATGTTCTACATATAAACAAGTAAATGGAGTCAATAAGAGTATGTCATTCAACTAAATCAAACAATAATCGTAATCAACTTCTTTTAATATTTATTCTCATGTTCTCTCTCAAGTCTGATAAAATACTTTTTAGGCTCTAACATGAAGACAAGAGAGACCAGGCATTCAAACTCTAACTAATGCATTTTTATATACACCATTCAGGCAGCTGCGGTTGCTGCAGCAGTAAAAATCATTGTTGGAAAGATGAATAAAGTTAAATTTCTGTATTTTCATTGAATATTTTTCAAAGTACTGAAATAAATACAGAATCAGTTAAATGCAAAATTGGAACTTAAACACAGTGAAGCCAATCATATTAATGGATATCATTGTATGATTAGTTGAACTACACACTCTTAAAGCTTCACTTACTTTTTATAAAAGTATGGAACCGGTTTCGAGAACATTTGTTCCCATCTTCAGCCATGCTAAGGTTCAACTGTCGGATCATTCGTTGAGCTGTGGGAATGTAAATTCTGCTCTGGTGGCGGTGTGATAAACTTGTAGTTTATGTTTTCATCCCCGACAATGTCGAAGTTCATTATGCTGTTTTTGTATTTGTAGATGTAGATTTTCTCCCAGGTTGCTAATTCCGTAGGTCCTTGTACTGATTTTAATAATTTTGTTTTATTTATTATGTCGTGATTTTGTGTCCAAAAATGATATGCTACTGCTGATTTCTCTATTTGCTTGTACTTTATGTTCCTGAAATGTTCCTTTAACCGTGTGCCAATGTTTCTCTTTGTTTTCCCTATGTAGATTTTTTCACATTCTGCACAGTTTATTTTGTAAATACCTGATTTTTCTTCTTGTGGAATACTGTCATTAACATTATCTATCAGCAAATTTTGAACATTAAATCTATTAATCGGTGCCAACCTGATATTAAAATCTTTAAGAATATTCTGAAATTTTTTTGTGGCCCATGGATGATATGTGAATTTTTTAAAAATAAGTTTATCTTTTTTTGCTGAAAGTGTTGTGGTTTCTTTGATATGTTTTTGTCTCTTGAATTTCTGCACCTTTTTATGTACTAGTTCTTTTTTAAAACCATTTTTAACTGCTGTTTCTTCTATTTGTTTGTATTCTTTAAAATATTCTTCTTTGCTAATTTGTAGGTTAACTAGCCGGTGTGTTAAACTGTTAATTACTGCATGTTTGTGTGCTGTAGGGTTTAAACTGTCAGCTTTGATGTGATTATCTGCATGTGTATTCTTTCTGTATATTCCAAATTTAAGTTTTTCTTGGCATTTCATTATTTTAATATCCAGGAATGGCAGCATGTTATCTGTTTCTATTTCGTATGTAAATGAAATGTTTTTATCTTGAATATTTAGAAGTTTTAAGGCATCGTCAATGAGTTTTCTGTCAACTATGGCAAATATATCATCCACATATCTGTACCATACCTTAAATATGAATGGAAACGCTGTGTTGATGTGTGTTTCAAATCTACTCATGAAGAGGTTAGCTAGAAATGGAGATAAGGGGCTGCCCATTGTAAGTCCTGCTTCTTGTTTATAAAATTTTCCTTTGAAAGTGAAAAAGGCTTGGTTTATGCAAATTTCTGTCAGTTTGATGTATTCTTTAATGTGTATATCATTAATTCCACTTGTTTTTAGCCAATCATGTAGATAAATCAGGAGTTTTTCTTTTGGTATGCTAGGAAACAGAGATTCTACATCGAAAGATATAAGAGTGTCAGAGGGGTGCAATTTTATATCTTTAATTTTTTCTATTAACTGACATGAATTATTTATGCTCCTGGTTTGAAATTTTGGTAAAGCCTTGAATCTATTAGCTAACCATTTTGCTAAATAGTAAGAGGGAGTATTGATGTTGTTAATGATGGGGCGCATACCATTTCCAGTCTTGTGAATTTTTGGTAAACCATATAACCTAGCTATTTTAGGGTTGCTGTGTTTTATTTTGAATATTGTTTCTTTTGGAATGACTGTACATGTTTTCAGAACCTCATTGATGGAATTAACACACCTTTTCAATGGGTCTGATGGGATCGGAACATATTCTTTTTTATTTAATAAATTCAGCATTCTATTATTATAATCTTCTTTATCCAAAATTACTATTCTGTTTCCTTTGTCTGCTTTAGTATAAACAACATCTTTTTCATTTAAGGATTTTATTATATTCTTATAAGTGTTGTGTACTGCTGTATTCTTTTTAACAATGCCTTTAAAAACTTTTTCTGATTTAATTCTAACTATTTCTTTATCTTTGTTCTTCAAACCTTCAATGGCCACCTCCAAATCTACCAAATAATCCTCTATTTTAGTGGAGTATTGTACACAAGTTTTTAAGCCTTTATTTAGAAATGCTAATTCTTCTGTTTTGAAATTTTCATTAGATAGATTTTCTACATAATTCTGCTTAGGGTTTGGAGTAATCTTTGGTTTTTGATAAAGCTTACTAAATTTTCTTTTTTGATAGCTGACTTTTTTGTTTACTAGAAATTGTATATCTTCTAAGGCTGTACCAATTAAATTATCCCATATTATGCAACCTAACCTGTTTGAAATCTGTAAGTGTTTTCCGTATAGTTTAAGATCAATATCTGCCAATTTAGTGTAATGGTTTGACCTTTCAATTTGAATAACTTTTTTCTCGGCAGCTAACTGCTCGCGACTGTTGTGGTTACATTTAACGGTTTTTCGGACGAACTTTGGACACAACTTCGACATTGTCGGGGATGAAAACATAAACTACAAGTTTATCACACCGCCACCAGAGCAGAATTTACATTCCCACAGCTCAACGAATGATCCGACAGTTGAACCTTAGCATGGCTGAAGATGGGAACAAATGTTCTCGAAACCGGTTCCATACTTTTATAAAAAGTAAGTGAAGCTTTAAGAGTGTGTAGTTCAACTAATCATACAATGATATCCATTAACAGAATCAGTTGTTTATTATGTAAACTTGATGTGAACGTATTGTATGGCATAAGAGATAACAAAGTGTAAGGTTTATTTTATCCAATGTATTTATCTGTTGTAAAATATATTCATAGGCTACCTTTTTCCATTGGAATCTCTATATGGGGTACATTTGTGAGCCCCCTTTATGCTTACATTCTGCAAAAACTATTTCTCACCTTGTTTTGGAAACATTTATAGTGTTAGTTTTAGGTTAGCAACCTGTTATGAATAAGAACACAAAAACTTGTGTAAATAAATATTGGACTTACCAAGAGCCTCGCCAAATGGTTTCACTCAAGTAGAACTTGGAAAAACAGGTAGTAAAGGGAAAATTATGGAGAGAGTATTGAAATACTGGTTTAGAATTAGAAATTCAGATGAACATAGTGTTTTTTATCAGTGTTTGATAGGTCAGCAAAGGGTTAACCAAAATACTCCTCGGCTTAATACTTAATAACAAGGAAAGTTTAGAAAAAATTGGTTTTGGGGACATGTGAAGAACTAGGGGAGCATTTGGAAGGGATTTCTGGAAAGAAATTAGATTAAGAATCCAGAACATTGAAAGGCAAGAAATAGTTGCTAGTTTTAATTTTAAAACGCCATTGAGTGTTTTCAGAGAAATGAAAGGAATTTAGACAGGGAAAATTATATGGAAACATATGAGAGAAGGCTTTACATGAATAAGAAGAACAGGTTTTGAAATTGAAGGGTTTAAGAGTAAGGGAGAAGCTGGATAAATGTCCATTGTGTAGCCAGAAAGACAATAATGGGCATATATTATTAGAATGCAAGAAAACTAAGTTTCTTAGGGAGAAGCTGGTAATGCAGAGATGGTCCAATCTACCAAAAGAAATTATAGGGAAAAAGATCAAGAAACGTCACAGTGGAAATTGGCATTTAACTAGGTGAAGTGAGAGCAAAATAGTGGAAAAAAATTAGTAAGCAAGGCAACAAAGAAAGTGTATTGTGTAATGGATTAGAATGAAATAGTAGGATAGTTCCTATAACTCTGTTAACTGCAGTGTCTGGGTATATCAGCCTGCAGGAAATACAGCAATGTAGAGAAATGAAGTACAGTGAGTTATAATTTGCTAAATTAATAAATTACACAGATTACACATAAAAATATTCAAGATAATTGTAGAATGGTGTATAGTTAAAGTTATGTAAAAACAAATGTGACTGAAATGTAATAGATTTAAAAAGTATTAATGGATTTTAAATAAATATTCCATTCTATGAATAAAAATAATATGTCATTCAAAAGATTCCTTTCTTTACCCTAGGTAAACAACTGTGCATCCTCGGTGTACTGTTTAGTATGGCTGGCTACTGTCTGGGAGTTTCGGATTTGATTCCTGGTACTGCATTAGAAAAATCTCTGATTTAGTACTGAAATGTGGTCCATCCAGCTTTGTAAGCACATTTGAGGATCTGCCTAATGGGGAGGAAACATTCTTTGATTTAGCAAAATATTGTGATGTTGGCAGAGTGCCAGTATGCTACCTCCCTGCAATATTGCACTCTATAGTAATATTTACATGATGGAGACGGAGGACACAGTGGTGATTGCAGCATTCCAAGGCCCTCCAAAGTGTATATTTAATTCTGTAATATTTGTTAACTAGGGTCAATACAGGAACACTTTTAATGGTTTTTATTATCTTTTGTTAGGCTAAAAATTTGTCAAGCTTTGGAGGACGATCCTCAGAAGATATGTTATTAAGTTATAGAATGTACAACTATAGACAAAAACAAAAATGAGTCATTCTCAAACTCTATATGTCAATCAGTGAACTTCAGTAACACTCACAAACACTATGTTCGCAACACGCACACAGTGGTTGGTACATAAAGTGGGTATTTTGCCTGTGGTTACAATCATAAGCATCTGGAAAGAGATCATTAGAGTAGTATAGTGGTGGCCAAGTGATAGGAAGGCATTACTCTTCTGCATAAGCTCTTGGGTTCAAATCCCACACATTTTTTTTATTATTATCCATTTTATGAGCGATTTGTAGAACATCATGTCTTAATATCATATTACATTTTAACGTATCATTTGGGTTTTATGGCAAACCCATGCACAAATAAAAAACTAACATTTTCTTTACCAAAAACTAAATAAATACATGAACAGAAACATTTATCTTCTAAAGGGAAAACACATAGAAGTATTCATAAATTAATATTGGGTATATGAACCCTTAACATGCATAACTGCTTTAAATTTTTGGGACTTAGATATCAGATTTCTACTGTAAATGAGAGACTACAGTCTTGAATTTGTGCACATAAGCCATCTTTTTTCTTTGTGCATGTGCAGCATATTGTATTTATGTAAAACAAATACTAAAGGAAATATAATATTCATTATAATATATATAATAAGTTGACATTAAAGATTTTCTGTGTGTGGGAAACAATATTGCAAAACTAATTTATCATAATATGTTATGAAAGTTTATTTAAAAAAAGTGCTTCATGTCAGGATGCATACTTGTGCTCTTAACCATGGCAACATAGGATGCTTTGCCAAAAAAATTCTTATGGTGCTGCCTGCAGTAGCTACATAGCTTTGCTGGATACCTTGTGAACCACATAAACTTGGAATTGGACTTGAAAAGTTTTATACTCAACAGATAGCTGATTTTATTGTTTAAGGGGATACATGCCAAAATAAATTCACCTAAGAGCTTTTAATGAAACTATCTTTGTGCTCTAAAGGCATAATGTAATTTATTATTTTATCTGGTTTAGCAATGTGTGTGTTCCACAAAAAATTTGTTATAAATCTCATACTTAGAAATGTGTATTTTTTACCTACTTTGTTTGATCACTGTTGATAGTTTTGTTAACAAAATTTAAACTTTTTGGTCATTAAAAGCATTAGATATAATCATTTTAACTGAATTTGTAGCAGCCATCCTAATAATTGTGTATTTCGTTTTTTGCATTGATCCAAATAGAGTTAGCATGCATTTCATCAGCTGTAAATGCCATGATAAAAATTTGTTAAAAAGTACATTTGCATTTTAATTTCAACATTGCTAGTATTTCATCTTTGCTTTCCTTTGCAGTGTTCATAAGTAAATTCAGATTCTGAGAAAATGGATATCAAACTGTATATGAAGGAAGAACCAAAATACTTTAATACCTGTTTACTTGAGTTGAAAAATCCAAAAACTCAGGAAGAAAATTCTTATGGTGCTGCTCATGATTCTGAGTTAAAGGTAAAGCTTAAAAATATGGTGATATTCATAAAACTACATTTTGTAAACTTTAGTGCTAAAATGGTCTATACAGGTTTTTAACATATACAAGGGTAATTTTGATAGGTAACTTGGTTTGCATATTAATCAATATCTGTATATGTGCTCATAATGTTTGTTTTCTATGGATCAGTATTCTATGTTCACATTGTTTTCTATGCATTAGTATTCTATGTTCACAAGTTATTTATGTTAGTTCAAGTAAAAAGGAACCTCTACTGAGCAGATTCAGTTTATATTTTGCATAATGAATTACACATGGAAAAGTTTTGCGTAATATTTGCAGCTGCAACTGCTCGCTCTGGAGCAAAGACACATATGATATATAAATATCAGCAGATTGTTTCAAAATTTTTAAAAAGAATTCATTGGTTTTTACTGCATCTTGTCACTATGGATGAATCATGGATTCTTTACTCTACACTGGAAATAAAGCTGTAAACTACACTAGGTGAACTGGCTCTGAAAAAGGCAAAATGTATTCCATCTGCTGGAAAGGTGATGACTTAGTTATGAAAAAGGAATTATCTTGTTTGATTATTTGGAGAAGAGAAAAAAACTTACTGGAAAGTATAATGCATCACTTTTGGGGAGACTGAAGAGAGTGATCTCAGAAACACATCCAGGAATGCCTAAAAAGAAATGCTGTTTCACCATGACAATGCCCCATTGCATTTAAATTGAGGACAGATTGACCAAACTACAATTTGAAATGTCTCTGCATCCACATATTTGCCTGATCTTGCTCTTTCTAATTACCTAAAACTCAAGAACTTTCCTAGCTAGGGTACAAATTTCAGTCAAGTGAAGATGCCATATAGAAGTAAGCTATGATTTTATTCTTGGTCATGTATCTTAATGCAATGCTCTACTATTATGATATCATGAATTTTATTCACCATCTTCAGAAGAAACCTCACTCTGGCATCCAGGAACATGCAGAATCCGCAGTGCTTTTATGGGCATGTTTAATTCGTTCCTCTGATAGTTATCTGTTTTGAGTACTTCCTTCAGCTAAGTTTGTATCTGTGCCGCAATCCACTTTTTTAGATAAAAATGTTTTATCATTGCAGAATATCCTTCAATTTCTATAAAACTGTTACACCGATCTCTTATAAGATAGCTGCCAACAAATAACTGGGCGTTACACCTATATGAAAATTTGAATGAAACCATTACTAGAATCGTGCTTAACAACAGTCATGCCTATTAACAAAATTTCCTACTATTTCATTGAAGCTATCTGATTTATCTACCTCATATTTCAGTATTCTGTTTTCAATGATATATAAGTTTTTTAAAGGTCCCCAGCTGGATCTAAAAATAGACCTCCTGATTTAACTAATTCTAAGTTAATATTGTGTTTACCAGTGACTTTTAAATTGTTAATAACTCCTATTGAATCAGCCATTATTCTAGTGTTATTTCTTCCAGATCTAAAGGTTCTTCTTTATTTCCCATTTGTATTTCCTGGGTTTCCTCACACTATAGTGAACATAATGTTAATCCAATGCTTATTTAGTGTACCTGCCCTGTTTATGTTCATTTCAGCAACCTAAAAAGTTTTGGATGCCATTATCAGTTTTTGAAGAAGAACACAAGCAGCTCAAAATAAAACAATATTTGTGTTAATATTTAAGTATATGTACTGTGTATAATGTATACATTTTCAAATATGCATGGGAAAATAAAAAATATTTAGATTTTTTGTTAGTTTTTTATTCAATGTTTCTATTATTCAATAGCTTTCTTTTGTAACTTAAAGATTTTATTAATTTTCTTTAATGTAACATTTTCCCAAAGAATTATTCCATATTTTATTTACAAGCATAAAAATGCATTATAAACCCATTACACATTTTGTTATCCAATGTTTTCATAACATATCTCATCACATATATTCCTTTTATTTATTTTTTGATAATATATACTATTTCCCATTTCCTGCTTAAATGTTTACCAATTACAATTAGGAGATTAGCGTTGTTTGTTTTGAAACACACCATTTGTTTAAAAATTAATGTTATTTTAAGCACATTTCTTTAGTTAGAAGTCAATCAAGAGTATTTAAATCATGTCTAAATTTGTATAATATTGGTTTATGAGACTTTTTATGCCATGTCATAAAAATTGTGTCAAAGCAGCTATTTTGAGAACACAAGTCTCTTGTTGGATATACATAGTATTTTAGTGCACTTTTCTTTATCCATCTCCTCCCTTCCCAAATTTAAATTGGGTTTCTATTTTGTTTCTTAGGACTCCAACCTTTTTTGAACATTTAGAGTCTGATCAGCCTTTGGCTATAGTTTCTACATTTTCTGTTTATATTTCTTTTGCAGTTTCAGAGGATAATAAATGAATGCAAAGTGAATACCAAAATAGAGATTAAAGAAGAACCATTTAACAGCGATACATATTCAAATGAGTTGAAAGCAGAAACTAAGGAGGAAGATTCTTATGAGGCTGTTCATGAATCTGTATTAAAGCATGAGGTAAAATCAAGGAGCACAGTGTACATTTTAAAAATTTAGCCACAGTTAAAGAATTTTTTTTTCTTTTAGTATTTGTAAGAGAATCTAACATATATTTGCACAAAAATGAAATACCTTATATAAAGCGGAATATCCTTGCACCCTGTTTTTAGGAAAGGAGGTTTGAAAAAAAAAGTTGTTTGTACAGCTGCATTATATATTTACATAAAAACATTAAAGATTAAAAATAAATTATAAGTTAAAATATTATTGCATTTAAGAAATTTGTTCCATCGTAATCTTGATAGTCATGTCCAGGATGCAGAGCCAACCAGTACTCTGCAAGAAGAAAATGTATACATCTAAGTCAGCATTTTTGTTCTATTTAGCATAAATAAGTGCAATAAAATATTGTTACTTTTATTAAATATTGTTACATGCTGTCTTATCTCTATTCATCATCACTTTAGTCATTGTTGTTATCATCAATGTCATGATCTCCACAGCATATAGTCTTCGATTCTATTAAAGGAATTTGAAATTTCAAACTTCTCAAAGCTTGTTTTAACCAATGGTAGAGAAATAGAGACCCAAGCACTTTTCAACCATTTGCAGGTGTGGATCACTTCTGGGTGCATGGTGAGTTGGTGCTGTTCCTTGACAATTCCTCTTGTATAATGCAACTTTAAATAGTCGATTGATGCAGACATTCAATGGTTGGAGAATCAATGTAAGTTCTCCAGGAATGACAGCCTTCCCTTATTCAAAAATTTCTTATATTTGTCTGTAGTATGGCCACAGTAACTATCCAGAACAAGAATAAGCATGTTCTTTAAATTGAGTAGCACTCCTGGGCAATATTGCTAAACTTGCATCATCCAGTCAACTATAAGCTATTGGCCTCTACCCTTTAGGATGAGTTTGTATGATGCACTTAACATTAACTTTAGGAATGGTTTTTCATTTGAAGATGATAAATGTTGACAGCTTTCTTCTATCTGCAGTTACTATCATCAGTTTTAATTACTGTACTAGATTCACCTGTTTTTATTGTGTAACCTTGCAGCATTTCAAAGTAGACAGGCATTTGGTCTGCTTTACCAAATATTGATTTCTCTGATGATAAATCTGTGGAACTTCACTATCTTCTTCATAATCAGCAGGGAGACATTTAGTGATGATCATTTTCTAACGAAAACTGAAGCCATTATATTGGAAAACACATGTGAGCCACCCACAACTAGCCATAAAACCAGTACCATTAAATCGGGATTACAGCTCTCATATACATTTATATTTTGATCCAGCTGTATGATTGCCAATTTGTTTTCTGCCTGTTCAATGATGCGAATCTTTTCCTTTTCCATGAGTAACCTGTAATGATGTTTTACATAGCCACCTTGAATACATACTTTCAATTAGCCGATGATACACAAATGTGGTCTATGCATACAGTTCTTGCTTGTGATATAAGAATGCCAAATTCCAAAATTTGGTGTGTCAGAAATATGGAACCAATCCTACCCTTACCCCAACTTTTCACTGTTAAATTTTGGGAAAATATGTGAGTATTATTTGCATGTGTGTGTGTGTGAGAGAGAGAGAGAGACCTTAATTTCTTTAAATTTTATGAATGATGTTTATACTAAAAGACTCCATATAAATGATATCATTTTTAATGCTTTCATCATTCTCTAACTCTTGGTTATAACTTTGTTGCAGTGTTTACTTAAAAAAAGCCAGTCTATGCTGTGTTAAACCCACACATTGATCACTGTCACATAATTGAATGGTGATTTACATAATAAGATGAATGCATGAATTATCTGAAATTGAAGAAGTGTAATGATGCATGTGTTGTAAAGTAGAATGTCCCTGTACGTTTGTTTTGTGGTATATCATTGTCCTACTTTGTTATTTTCCTTATCACTATGTTTTATCTAGGGATTTTACAGTTATATCTGAATATCTAACAATAATTTATACACAATACAAACTAGAAAGAATGTTGAAGCATACAAAATGACTGCCCTTATGTTGTGGGACTCTGAGAGTGAGAGGGAGTGGTACAGACATGCATTTTTATTCGTGTCATTTAGACTTAAGCATCACATAATTTAAATGTTTTAAAGATGATATCATTTATATGTAATGGACTGATAAAAAGAATAGAGATACAGTAGAACCTCAAATTAACCAATTATAGGACTATTTGACAGTCTTCCTAGTTAATTAATCAGGAAAAACTAATCAAAATTTTATCTGTGCCCTTTATTATTGTGGGTTTAATGAGGGACCTTGTTCAAGGGGCCACTGTATAATGATAAACTTAGAAAGCATGTATACTACCCCATCTTATACTACTTCTACTTGAAACTTATAAGCTGGTTTTTTACTTTGTTGTGGATTTTTTGTCCCACATAATGTTCACTGTCATTTAGAGAAAATGCTTAGTTTTGGATATAGAAACAAAGATGAAAATAATACAAGGCCTTATCAATAAAGACTAAGAATTTTTTTTTCTGTCATATAGTGGTGAAAGCAACTTTTCATAAGTACAAATTCACATGATTAGTGGAAAAAATTGGAAGCATATGTTCCTTGTATTGGATGCCAAAAAGCGAGTGTTTGTCAGTTGACTGAATAAAATGAAGTTGCTTCATAATGTGCAGCAAGCTACTCTGAAATTTTGCTTCCATCTACAGAAATCCAATTTGGAAGTGTACATGATGTTACAACAAGCATATGGGAATCGCATTTAGGTGGTTCAAAGAGTTTAAGAAGAGCCATGTTGCACAACTAGGCAGGGTGGTTCAAGTGCTGGAATCTCACCTCAGTGAATGAGACCATTATTAATACAGTAGCGGACATTATTCATGGAGATCAATCAATAACAATGGATAGACTGGCAGACTGTGTTAACCATTCTGCACAACTGCTTACATATGAAATATGTCTGTGTCAGATGAGTGCCAAGAACAAAAGATGATCTGAGTGGATGTGTGTCAGGAGCTTCAGCATGGAACTTGAATGAGGCATACCTGAATTCCATTATTAGAGATGGTAAGACTTGACTTCCATTATGATCTCTAAAATAAACAGGTGAGCTCAGTCTGTAAATCTGCTTATTCTCCGACAAAGGTTGTTCAATTGGCATGAAAGGCTATAGTGATTTTATTCTTTGACTGTCATGGAATGCTTTGCCAATAAAGTCCTCTTATAAACAATGGTTAATGGGGAGTATTACAAGACTGATTTGAGCATCCTGGCCGAACACATCGGATGAAAATGCCCTGAGTTGCATCCCTGGTTGGCACCTTCACCATGACAATGAAAGCTGTCACATTTGCAATGTTGTTCTTTAACATATGGCCAGAAAAAACCTTGAATATGTATCATACACCTTATACAGCTTGTACCTAGATCCATGCAATTTCTTTCTTTCCTTTGTCTCAAAAACAAGTTGCAAAGTCAGTATTATGGTTTATCAATGGCCATCATAAAGAATGTGGAGGCAGTTCTGAAGTTGATGTCAAAAAACTGTTTCCAGCACATCTATAATGATGGGCAGACTGTCGAAACAGACCATACCAACCTTGATTGGGCCTAGTGTACTTGATAATTTAAAAAAATTATTTTCAATTTTTATTTAAATTTTTATTGACTAGCTATCATAGCATGCATGCTTTGGCAATATTTTTTTTTTTTTTTTTTTTTTTTTTTTTTTTTTTTTTTTTTTACAGATGCTCTTTAACATCACAATCATCGGTGTTTGGTAATGCTAAAAGGGTGGTTAATATTGCTAATAAATTTGGTGTCAGTGTCATAACAGTATGGGACATCATCAAATCAGCAGACATTCATATAAATTTTGGAGGAAGATGACATTTTTTATTCTTGGACATTGTTTTACTATGTAAAATTAGAATGGAAATTGTAAAACAGTGTGCTGGTAGTAATGTTCAGAAAAAAGAGACTGATTTCTTCAAAGGAATATAAAAATAAGGTATTGTGCAAATTATCTTTTTCAATAACTACTTAGCCATACCCTTCTTTATGATTCACAATAGAGTTTCTACAGTAGTAAATTCGTAGTAGAGGAGAAATTTGCAGATAAAAAGTTATAATAGTAATGCAAACATAAAGGTGCTTGTGTTCTGTAACACCTCATAGTGATTTGCATGAAAATCTTCATATAACAAAGTAGCTAGGCTTGTTTATTTTGCTAAGCACAAGCAGTACATGAATTCTCTATAAAAATATGTAAAAGAACATACAGACTTATTTTGCATTCCTATGTAACTGATAAGACGTAATCATTTCAACCAAAACATGCTACAACCACAAAATATGACATATCATTCTAAAGAGTGTTTTAAAGATTGTTCTTAAATAAAACAATGTCTAACCTACTCTTTATCTTGCAATAACTATTGTACATATGTATTTAATAATAATGCGAACTTTTTTTTACCTCTGTCATTAAGGTGATGAAGGATGGATTATCCCAGAGAATGAGCAACATTTTCTTTTCTCTTCCTCCACTGCTCAGTTTTTTTTTTTTTTAATAGTAATAATGTTTTATAGGAGATCTAGAAGATCTAAACAAAGTTGACCTTTGAACCTCTTTAGAAATTTGGAAGCAGTATGTATTTTAATGCATATAAAGGAGTATGGAAAATGCACTGGCATAATTAAACAGATTGATCATATGTTAGTATCAAGAAGACCTGCATCTTCAATGATTGATTAAAATCACCACAAGGTCCAAATTGTCATTCAGATCACTATTTGGTGAATGCCAAATAGAGAGAGAAATTTATTAAATGTGGAAACTGTTAAAGGATCAAGGATAATATTCTGGGTTGTAAAACATAGAGCAACCAGAAATAGTTACAGAATATCAAGAAGCATTGAGGTAGAAGTTGGAAGAAAGATCTCAGAATTTGAATAAGATCAAATTACTGTAAGCACAATGGGATGAAATAAAGAAAATTATTGAAGAATCTGCAAAAGAAATTGTAGAGAAAAAGAAGAGAGAGAGGAATGAGTTGATAATGAATGTAGAATGGCAATAAACTTAAAGAATCCCAATTATTCAAAGAGAAACAAGACAAAATTATGAAAGATATAAGGAAAGAAGAAGACAAGCAAATAGAATATTATGAAAGAAATAAAAGGATTATTTTAGAAGATATGTGGAAAAAATTGAGAATTTAAATAGAAAGAACAAAAGTGAAAAATTATACCAGGCAGTAAAATGGATGATAAAGGAATTTCAACCTAGAATAAGTTCATGTAAAGACAAGAGTGGAAAACTGATTTAAGTGGAGAAAGATATTTTGGAAAGATGGACAGAGTATTTTGAAGAAATGCTGAATGTAAAACAAAAAGGGGAGGAGAATGAGAAGGTAATGTGTATGACCTACACTAGATGATGTATAGAAACAGTAAAGAATGGAAGATCTGAAAGATCAGATTTCTGCTGAGTTATTAAAGTATCAAGTAATAGATTTAATTAGGTGTTTGCATAGACTCATATGGGGAAAAAGAAGAAAGCCAGAGGAGTGGAAAATTGGGCTTTTAAGAAGAGAGATAAATTAGTGTGATAATTATAGAGGAATAACTCTGCTTAATGTTATTTGTTAGATTTTTTTTCTACATTATTACAGAAGATGATAAATAAATATGACAAGTAAGTCTTGGATGTGGCTTTCAACTTGGAAGAACTATAACATGTCAGAGTTTTATAATGAGACAATCCATGGAGAAATGCAATGAATACAGTGCTGATCTGCATACGTTGTTTGTTGATTTTCGACAAGCATTTAACAGCATGAAAAGAAGAAAAATGCTGAATGACCTAGAGAAATTTAGAATACCAAAGAAATTCATTAATGTAGTTTAAATTACTATGAAATAATTTTGAGCTAAGACTTTTCTTTATTGGAGAAAGACTAGTAAAGCCTTTGATATAACAACAGGGGTAAGGCAGGTGATTCTCTTTCTCCAGTATTGTTCAATCTGGACCTTCATATGGCTATTAAAAGAATTGAAAATAGAAGGAACAATAATAAATCTGAACAGATATTTGCTATGATGCTGATATTTTGTTGGTGGCATGGAGTTTGGATTCACTAAAAGAAATGTTCAAGACTTTGGAAGAAAAAAACAAAACTATTGGCCTTGGAATTAAAGAAGAAAAAACAAAATAAAGGGAACTGTCAAAATGTAAGTTTTGGGCAATATAATTATGAAAGTGTAAAAAGTTTCAATTATCTTGGTACTGTTCTAAATGATGAGAATTCAATGACAGAAGAAATTGGTAAAAGGATAATGGCTGGGAATAGAGCCTATTTGGCTAACATTAAATTGTTACTATTTAGGCATTTGAATTTTAAACTTTATAAAACTGTTATTATACCTCTTGTGACTTATGGATTATGGTACTTGCTGTGAGAGCGTTTATACATTTTGAAAGATAAATTTTAAGGAGAATTTATGACCCTGTGAGAGGTTAAGGAATGGAGAATAAGAACAAATAGAGAGGTAGAAATGATACTTGGAGGTGAAACTGTAAGGAGATTGCAAAGGCACTGTGATTTACTTGGTTAGAATATGTAAAATGAATGAGTGAAGAAAGGATACCTAAGAAGTTGCTATATAGTAGTATAGAGGGAAAGAGAAGATGTGGAAGACCAAGAAAATGGACTTGAAGAAGATTTGTGAATTATGAAGATTGGAAGGTGCTGGGAGAAAGCACAGAATAGACAAGAACGGATGAGCATTGTGAGAGAGGCTAAAGCTCAACCAGAGCTATAGTGCCAAAAAGAAGAAGTGCAAATTTGCTTTTGAATGAAATTTGCATTTCTTCAAAAGAAGAAAGTTTTTTTAAAAAAATAATATACATTAAAACTCATGTATGTTAGACACATTATATTGTGCATCTCTTCTTCCAAATGGACAAATTTCTATGCTTTAGCATGTTCAGTATATCTGTGTTCGAAACCCCTGAATCTTGGAAGCTGGAACACCCCTTTTGATCATAACTATGTAAATTTTTCTTTTGTATTGTATTTCTGCAAACTTATTTAATCTTTATTGCCATTTATCTCTAAAGCTTTAAATAGGCCACCAGCAAGTGCATAGTGCTGTAACATCAAAAGCATGAGTTTTTTCCCTAACTGGCTATCTGCTACCTGTGTGAGCTTGGTTGACACACAATGGGTTGTTAATTTGGTTTATTTATGGACATTCTTTAACCGCTCAGGTCATAGGCTTTCAATTCAAATTCAGGGCAAGAAATGACTGATAAATTTGCTCAGAGGTCTTCTTTCAGGCTTGAGGTTCATTTATGTGCCGTAAATCTATGACACGAGACCCGTGGCTTTATTTCCCTTCCAAAGGAAGCCATACTTAGGATTATTAGGCCAAAAAAAATGCATCAATCCTGGCTGGGATTGAACCTGTGATCTTGGGTCTACAAGGCAAGTATGGCTACCACTGGACCACTAGCACTGCTTTGCAATGGGTCATTAATATCAATGAAACCTCTCCTTCCATAGATACAAGGTACAAAATACAATCAGGTGAAGCATACAAGAAGTACTCTGCCTGTTTGGAACATTTGGAGTAAAATATAATCAAGTAGAGTTGTTAATCTTGGAGCCCTGTATGGAGTTTACAATTCAACTAAAGCCTACATATATTAAAATGATGATAATATATAAAGTAATGAAATGACAATGAGTACTCCTCTGTTAGGTTTTAGTCCCTTAAATTTGATCTTACACAAAGCACAGAAGGTTTTTTTTCCCCTTCTTCTTTTACTGAAAACTGTTAATTTCCAGTTCTATTTGTATATTCAATTTTGAAATGCTTGATTTTGCATGTTACATATTAATAACTTGCACTACAGGTTTCAAGTCAACTCAACTCACATTTGGCACTTTTGCTGTGGCCAGACTATGCAATGTGGTTCTAAGCCCCCCCCACTGTCAGGTACAATTCTCATGTAAACCATATGATGATATCTTGTGTAGAAGGAATTGTGCCATCTCTAGTCATTAAGCACAGTGATGGGAAAAGGGTTTTTTCCTTAACTTTTATTCTCTGTTGTACTTCCACAATTCTTTACATAATGTAAAATTATATATTTCCCAGAAAGCACACTGTGTAGAACTATAAACTTATTGAAGCAAACAATTGCATGCCTAAAATAGCACAGTGGTCCTCAGTTACAGTTGAGGTGCAAAGTGCAAAAGTTTACTTTTATTATGTGCATTTTAATATGAGTAAACATAAGTTAGTATCGTATAATTAAGTAAAAATTGTACTTACGAAGCTGTAGACAATGGAGTGGTAATATATGTTACATTAATGCTTTCAGTTGTTAACACTAACTCCACTTACTTATTTAAAACTTTGGACTAGTTTCGGGAGAGGTTCCTCCCATCATCGGCTGCTGTTGACTGTCAACAGCAGCCGATGATGGGAGGAACCTCTCCCGAAACTAGTCCAAAGTTTTAAATAAGTAAGTGGAGTTAGTGTTAACAACTGAAAGCATTAATGTAACATATATTACCACTCCATAAGTTAGTATCTTTTATTTTATTAAGCATTAATGTATAATATATATGTCATTTCCCTTAAATGATATACATACTATGTAAATGTACTTCCCTCTCATGGACCTCTCATTAAATTGAAAAAAAATTGTATTCAACCATATCTGTCTTATCCTCTCTCTATCCCATATACCTCTTAGCATCAGGTTTGTTAGAGATTCCACTGTACTATATACTCCAAGCTCTTCTCTTTTTAATGAACAATTTTATCTTTAATGCTAGCTGCATAACTTTTTGGTGCTGCATGAACTAAAGGATATTTTATTTTATTTGTCAGAAAAAATTATGTATACTGCATATAATACATACAAACAGCACTGTGGTCATACAGTTATTGAAATGAAAATTGTCAAAAGTTAACATACTTAATCTAGCATGTATAACAGACCTGAAAATTAATTTGTTGCTTCCTTCACTCTAAAATAAACATTTTGAATTCTTGTTAATGTACATATGAGCAGCTGTGCTGAAAGATTTTAGATACCTCTAAATTGACTACATCAGGAAATTCTATTTCATTACATTAGGGAGTCAATGTTTAGATATAAATCCTCTGTACCCGTAAGTATATCTCCACATTTAGGTTACAGTGATAAATGTTTGGCTGCAGGTGACAGTGAATCTTTACTACAGGATGGAGCTGTCAAGACATTACTTTTGTGCAGTCATTTTTAATGACTTCCAAAAGGGATTTAAAATTCAAAAGTGCCATGAGAATTTGGTGGCAACTTTTAGTGAGTCTGTCCCTTTATGAGCCACAGTTTTTAACTGGTATGAAGGATTTAAATAGTAGAAGATCTTAACAAGATGAATCTCATCGCGGCTGACCATAAATTACCTTTTGTTGGGAAAAACATTGAGATTGTTAGAAAAATGGTGAAAGAAAATCCTTAAATCACATTTCTTGAGATAGTGAAGACCTTGAACATAGGGTCAACAGCTGCCTAAGTCATCATGCACAAACATCTTCATCTTAGCAAGTGTTGTAATCATTGAATGACGCATTACCTTACTGACCATCAGAAAGTATTCTGAACTGATTGGTGTGAATTTAAGCTTAATCAATTGAAAGTAGAAATGTCTAAAATGTTATCACATTGAATCATCCTTATCAATTGGAATTATCATTATGACCCCAAAACTGCAAGTCTGATACTTTGAAGACAAAGGGCCACCAACTAAATTCAGAAGGAACCATAATATTGAGGAAAGATTGCATTGTTTTTCTAATAAAAGGGCCATTTGTAATAGTTCTTCTTATAATCAATGCACTGTCACTGCAGAATGGTATGTAAAGATCTGTGTTCCCAACTATTAAAATAATGGAAGAAGCAACAGCATGAACATTACTGAAGAAAATGTTTGACAAGAAACATTTTCCAAATGGCTTGAAAGGATGCACAAATGTGTGAGATAAGAGAAAAAATGTTAAGTCTCTTTAAGATCATTTAGTTATTTGTGAGATTCTAAAATCTTTTATTAAGCTGCTCATAAGGCATCTGGTGCCATACAAAACATGCACCAAAATTCTGGACAAGAGAATGCCTCTTTTGTGTTTAGTATAACAACTTAAAAACCAGTGTTAGAGAAAGATGGTTCTTGGACATACTGCTTTACAACTTTTAGATTTGTTTGATCATTTAAAGTGCATTAATGATAAATGCACTTTAATTGCTCAGCTAAAAAATACAAATACTTGCCTTGCTCTTTAACTGGGCAACAGCATGCATGTATTGTCTGAATGTCATTGACATTTTATTTTGCCTGTGCCTCAGAATTATTCTCATTTTGAATGTTTTTAACATTTCTCAGCCATGTTAGTATAATATTGGCAGATTTGGACTTTAATGGACTCATTTGTCACAGGAGGAGAAAGAGTTTGATTCAGTGAAGATCATAGTTGAAGAATTAAATCTACCAGTGAGCTATTCAAGGTAAGGCACTGACTGCTGTATTTAGTAATAAATATGAATCTGCATGTTTTGTGTAATTAAATGACTGTATATTTAGGTTCAGCCAGACCATTTGTGCTGCTATTTACTGAACATGGTCACTTCAGAAAACATGTATGTAAATTGGGACTCTATACAAAGGTGAACCCATTTGTAGAACATGCAAACAATGAGAAGAATGCCTCACTTATTCTGTTTGAGTGACCATTCCTGGTAATTAGGAAACAATCTTCCTCCGACAGACTTTTAAGGCTCTTTGGCTGTCTGTGAGAATGAAAATATGTTTACTGTGGTAACTGTTCTCAAGTACTCTAAAAGCACAGTTCAGGATAGCAAATACTTCTGCCTGGAAGACTGTAATATTTCCCAAGGCTTATAATAATATGATTCCTTGGAGATATGCTTGAGGTTGTGTCCCTATATGGAACTTTTGGTGAACCAATTGTCACTCTCATTTTAGGCATTATTCCTTCCATTCATTCTTCTCAAGACCTGAGAGTTACCTTAAATTTAGGGAGAAAACAGTATTGATTGCTCATTAGGTCAGATCTCGTACTCGGTACTGAAACATTCAGGATATTTAAAATGGGGATATGTCCATCCGTTGTGCAGTTACTTCTCCAATTCCCTGTATGCACCAAGTGATATGTAGTAAGCTTAGCTCCATTTGTGAATAAATGTCCATGGTAGGGAAACCTACAAGTATCCAATACAATGGTTGGAGTACTTCTGAAAAGGCCCCTGTAACTTATAGACATACTAGTCTCTGTAACTTGTTAAACTTATGTGCTTTAATAGTCTGTAATGTTTTTTGGCACCATAAGATATCTGGCACCTAACCATTGTACAGTATGGTCACTGGGTAATGTGTGGTTTTAGGGCAGGTTATTCTAATAATGTTTGATGATTACAAGAGACCACTTGGCTCTACAGAGAATATTATTGATGTCATCGTTCTCAGTCAGGTTCTTGTCCAGTAAGGGGCCTAGATATTTGACTGTCTCGAATATTCCAGAATTTCATAGGCCTTTAAGATCTCTCCTGTTAGTAAAAGGAACAACAACTGGTTTGCTAGGATTGATATGACCCTCTTGTACTAATTGTGAATTTTCCTCAGCCCACAATTCATCATGTCTGAGATCATGTTCGGGAATTACCCAAAAATATACAGTGCTATGGCATCCTCCTAGCCTTGTATAATATCCCTCCTTGGTCATGTCTTTAAGCATACGTCGACTACAAGACTCCAAAGCAGAGGGGAGGGCAACCATTATGGTGGTGATCCCTTTTGTTTCCTCAAGAAGGCTAGCAGTAATATTTCTGCTTCTGAGCATGGAGTTTAACTGAAAAGAGTGTCACTGACTGTTTCCATGCAACAAGAACCCATAGATTTATAAGAGGTGTTAATCAAAGCACCCTGTATATCTAGGAAGGCCCTAGAGGTATTTCCTTATTAGCCATTATGTCCTCCAATCTGTTAACAAGACAGTTTAGCACTGATATAGAAATTGATGCTTTGAAGAATAAAGCAGAGCTTATGAACATGGTGGAAACCATGCCTCATCAGAAACAGTTGGTGAATGAAATGACTCACATCCAATTGATCTGGTTTGGGGTAAATTAAATACCAAGTAGCACATCAATCAATCAATCAATCAATCAGCAGTTCTTTAAAAGAGGGAGAAGGAACGATATAGGAAACTATTTCAAAAATATACTAATCAAAAGTGTTGTAAACATGTTAAAACAAAAGAACAGCAGTATCTGAACTATGATGATAATATAGATAATGAAATAGAATTATCATCAAAGTAATTGCAATTGGCAATGTTACCCCATCCAATTGGGGTGACAGCAGCAACAATACCAATGAAAAGGACAAAAGAGGAGCTAAGACCATGAAGGGGGAAGAGAACTACAGCAAGTCTTGCCTCTAACCACCCTCCGACATTTTTTTCAGTGTGGTATGGTTATAGCAATCCAGTCACTCACTGAGAGAGGTTGACTTTGTGCAATTGAATGGCTATTGAATTCTTAATACAATAGTAAATTATTCAGCTATAGTTTTGGGAATATCAAGTTAACATTTCTTCACTCATCTGTAGCCTCTCCTTTTTATGACCCCTCAGTACACTTTATATTTACTATTGACGTAAAGTGCAAAAGTGATGCAGGCCATTATGTTCTACTAAATAGTGAAAAGAGGATTGCTGAGGCCATTAAGCCTCATATTGAAAGATGTACTATGTTCTACATTATTTGTTAATTGAAATTCAGTAGTGAAGCTTGCTCATCTCATTCATGTTAAAGGAGATTTTGTTAAGTAGAATGAAAAAAACATTCTTTAAAATTATGCAGCCCAGAACATTAACCATTAAAATTGAGTAGCATTTCAGCATTGAATTTCAAATTGTTTTACGCATTGAATAATTAATATTGGGAGCTGAATAGTAACAGCAACATCTGAGAACAAGGTATATTATAATTCTAAATCAACATTTATTTTTTCTTAATGTGTTTTGATATTTTTCATTATTGTACCTAAACTTTAATAATATTTATATTTTCACATTCACATAAAAATGTTCTATTCTTTACCATTATATGTTTTTCTTATTTCAGATCAAATAAGGAAGATCTGTCCAGCTGTTTAGAAAATTCGTTAAGCACTCCTTTTATTAAAGCTACACGGGATTATAAAGCCAACACAAAGGAGCAGATATTCTCCTATGGCCTTTATGACAATGCTTTAACCACCCCTTCCTCCAAAAGAGAGCATAAATTAAATCATAAACATAAAAGAAATAATGTAATACATGATTACCAGAAACCGTATAAATGTGAAGTTTGTAGGAAAAGCTTTACCCGGATATCTAACTTGAGCAGACATCTCTTGATTCATGAAGGAGAGAAACCATATAAGTGTGAAGTTTGTGGTAAAAGCTTTACCTGGAAATGCAATTTAAAGACTCATCTTTTGATTCATGAGGACAAGAAACCACATAAATGTGAACTTTGTGGGAAGAGTTTTACATTAGCATTTACCTTGAAGGAACATCTTTTGATTCATGAGGGCAAGAAACCACATAAATGTGAATCTTGTGGGAAGAGCTTTACCCGGGCATCTAGTTTTAGAGTACATCAATCCATTCACGAAGGAACAAAGCCACATAAGTGTGAATTTTGTTGGAAAAGCTTTACGAACATGTCTAGTGTAAAGAAACATCTTTTAATTCATGAGGGCAAAAAGCCACATAAGTGTAATATTTGTGGCAAAGGGTTTATCAGGGCATATAGTTTGAAAACACATCTTTTGGTTCATGAAGGCAAGAAGCCACATAAGTGTGAATTTTGTGGTAAGGGCTTTACAGAGTTGTCTAATTTAAAGAAACATTTTTTGATTCATGAGGGCAAAAAGCCACATAAATGTGAAGTTTGTGGTAAGAGCTTTACCCTGGCCTCTTATTTGAGAATACATCTTTTGATTCACAAAGATAAAAAGTCACATAAATGTGAATTTTGTTGCAAAAGCTTTAGCCAGATATCTAGTCTAAAGAAACATCTTTTAGTTCATGAGGGCAAAGCACCATATAAATGTGAAATTTGTGAGAAGGGATTTATTAGGGCATATTCTTTGAAAAAACATATTTTGATTCATGAAGGCAAGACACTATATAAGTGTGAAGTTTGCGGTAAGAGCTTTACTCAATCATCTACCTTGATGGGACATCTCTTGATTCATAAGTAAAGCAGAGATGAAATGAAATTCTAGGGAAAGAGCTATGAGCTTTCATCTCATAAGAAATATATTTTTTATTTTTCACTTCTGGTAGGAAATATCGTAATTAGAAGAATTAGATAATTTGATTATATAGAACAAGAGATTTTACATGTATGAATTTTGTTTGGAGGACTTGGCCAGGATGTTTGGATTCACATACATTTAAAACAATTTTGTCATTGAAACACATATTCAATATCTTATACTTGAAATTTCATGCATAACTACAGTATTTCTTGAACATATTATTCTTGCCTTTTTGTACAGATAGGACCTGTTAAGAGTGCAAATTTAAATTCATATAATTTCCTTTGTAAAAATTTTTTATAGTTTCTTTTCGAATGTTGAAACTGATCTACAGTACCAAGAAGAAAGCTCTATCCCGTATATGGAAATTCAAAGAGTTTGTACTTTAATTCACCCTACCTCCACCCAATCCTACCAGGGATTGCTTTTGTTTTGTGTTATGCAACAAACATAAATATTGTGGATGAATTCATCAATTCATTTTTGAAGACATCTGTTAGTGATGCTAAAAATGTTTCAGTGAACTGAAAATTTAAAATTGATCTTGCCTGCATTGCAAAGTTATTGAAAGTGTCTTGAAGAAATGGGACTAACCATGGTTACACCATTGAAGATTGTAAAAGAAACATTGGAGTTGATTCAGGCAGTTCCAGGCAACATGGAAAGTGCAGTGAATGGTAAATGCACTAGATTAAAATCTACCAATCCAGACACATAAAACAAGCACAGGCAAGATTCTTAGTGGTGAAAATGCACAGTCTGTGAATTGTCCCATTAGTCATTGCTTATTTCAAGTTAACTGCAGCTACCTCAGTAGACATAGAAAGTTTTCTATATTATCCAGCAGATGATAAAATTTCAGTGTTGATAGTCTGAAGAATTACCTTATAGTGTAATCTTAAAAGAAGTTAAGAACAGTGAAGTTGTTACATATACAAATGAGCCAGTCAGTCCCCAGCTGAAGATGAGAGCAAATGCTGTTCTGAAGAATTAATCAGTTAGTGAAGTTTTAGTGTCACCTAATACTGGCTCATTTGTATATATACCTTATAGTATTTGAAACAAATGATAAACAATGTTAAAAGGGTGAGTAGTATTTTCTTGATATTTCTTTACAAATAATATTGCTATATACAAAACTTGTGTGATCAAATTTATTGGGTTTTTATTTTAAATAATTTTAAATTAATCATGTCACTGTGGCAGAGTGAAACTCTATTAGTATAATCATCCATTGATTGATCTGGTTCTGAGAATTCACTGTGGAGGGTAGGAATGTACCTTGAAAAGGAAAAGGCTATTGCAAAGTCGTAGTTAGTTTACAAAATATGGGCATGTTCTTCAACCAATTGCTAGGTTTCACAATATGAAACTCGAAGGCGGTATTATTTCACTACCCCTTCACTAACTAGTAAGCCTTCATAAAATTAGTTTAATCCATGTAATAAATGTTATTATACAAATAGAATTCAAATAGGTAACTAAAATTTTATATATATATTTTTATTTAATGATCAGAGCATTTAAATCAACTTTTAGTTAGATAAAGTAATAATGTGTAATGCCTTCTTTTACCATCTGTGCTACATATTTAAAGTTTGTTTTTTAAACACGTTTAATGCCTAAATATCCAATATCTAATCATCAGGAATATCCTTGATCCTGGTGGTAACCATATTTTCCTTGTAGACAAGCGTAAAAAATCTAAGTATGGCTTCCTTAGGAAGGGCAGTAAAGCTGTTGGCATTCCGTTGTAGATTTATGGAACATAAAAGAGCCTGAAGCCTGAAAGAGGAAGCCTCTGAGCAAAACTTTTGGCAGTTTCACGCCCTGAATTGAATGGAATGCTGATGACCTGAGATGTTAAAGAACTTTGTAAATAAATCAAATAAAATAAAAATTACCTTGTTGATTCAAGGTTGCAGGTTCAATCCCAGCCAGGGTTGATGGATTTTTTTGGGTGTAAAAATCCTAAGCATGGTCTCTTTCAGAAGAGAAGTTAGAATGTGAGACTTGTGTCATAGATTTAACAGCTCATAAAAGAATCTTAAGGCTGAAAGAAGAGGCCTCCGAGCAAAATTTATTGGTTGTTTCATGACTTGAATTGAATGAGACACTAATAATCTCCGATGTCAAAGAGTGTCTATAAATAAACCAAATAAAATCAGGAATACCCAATTTACAAAACACATGTTCTTAATTAACTGGTGAGTGATTTAACACTCTTATGCTTCACTTATTATTAATTTATGCAGAACATGTATCAAGGCCATTGCCTGCATCATCAGCTGAGGTGAGTATTAGTTTTGACAGAAGTTGGTCTTTTTTTTTTTAGCACCTGTTATTTTCATGTTGCAGTGGGAGATCATGAATAACTCACTACTTGAAAGTACATACAAGTTTGTGTGATCATATGGTACTAAATTTCTTTCAAATAACAGGACCTTCTGGGGCATATCCTGCACCTAAAAATAGAGGTTCTGTAAGAGTAGCTAACTTGGATGAAAAAATAACCATCCCTCATAATTTTTGCTGGCCAGTAAATTTTGCAGTGCAATGCATATTCATAAGTTTTTATAGAGTGACATTACAATTGCATATTGTACATACAAATTATATCTAATTGATTTTCCAGTACCAAGAACTGGAAAACTTAATAGAATCATGTTTCCCAATCTGCTGATCCATTCTATATTTTGATCCTGGTCATTAAATAGGGGACAATTTTTTCCAGCTCTGCTGGGCCCTCAACACAAACAAAAAGCCTCCTAGATGTTGCAGTTAAACCTTTTGCATTCAGACCTTGCAGAATGAAGAACATTGATGCAGTTTTCACTATCCAGTATCTCCAAACATGATTATGAACATTGAATTTACTCCACTGGTTTTATCCTGCTAACCTTCCTGCAACCTGCACACTCCTAATGACAGCTCTAGGAAATGGAAACAAATGAATAGGGTGATCTATTTTTAAACTTTACCAAACTTTGTTTCCCGTGACAGCCATTGAAGGGATTTTTGAGAAAAATATTCTAATATTTCTTGAACTTCATCTAGTTTCTCCTCAGTAAGCACACCTTCTAACACTTTGCTTCTTATCAATAATACATTTGGTTTCTCTAAATTTGTTTACAAATTTTTGCATTGTATCTCTATTTAGAGTAAGTAAACCTTGACACTCTGTTCAAATCTGCCTTCTAGCTTTCCTACAAGATCTTATTTTACATTCAAATTCTAATAATTTTTTAGTTCTAATGTGTAAGTACATTAGCCGAAGCATTATGAAAACTATTGCTAAGCACAGATAACACCTGCTACAATCTACAGTATTATGTTCTACCACAGTTGTTGAAACAAAGTGGGATAATAATGATCATAATGTGTGCCAAATAGCTGGAGTTACCACTATCACTGACTGGTAATCTTAATTTATATGAAACCAGGGATTCCCATTTAAAGGATTAATTCAGTGCCAAAAAATAAAAGGAATAGTAACATCCCAAATAAAAATGCATGTGCAGCAAAATCATTAACACATATATGTACCTTGAGAGTATTTTAACTGAGCAGTGACAGTACTATTGCTCATCATTTGGTATATTTGGTGGCTTCTAAAGGAACCATTGAAGCTGTAATTATGGTGGATAATGAAGATTCCCTTATTGATATTATAAAGTTGTTACAAACTGATAATCTCCCTCCCTAAAATGTATAGGATGATGCCTAAATTTTGTAATTTCTTTAAAATATCAAAAGGAATTTAAAATAGTTTAGTGTGAGACATTTTATTTGAAATAACAAATATTCAAAATACATTAATTTTATGTGGAATACATTTCTCCACAGAAGTTCCTGAAGATATAAAGATCCATTACTAGTAGGTAAAAGACTTGACAACTTTTAAATATTAATTACTAAAAGTTTCATAATGTGAGACATTTTATTTGAAATAACAAATATTCAAAATACATTAATCCTATGTGGAATACATTTCTCCACAGAAGTTCCTGAAGATATAAAGATCCATTACTAGTAGGTTGACAACTTATAAATATTAATTACTAAAAGTTTCATATTGTATAATACATTACCAACACTAATTAAAATGCATATAGAAAGTAAATTTAAATGTGAGAATAAAAGTACCAAATATATAGATATAGTAATGTAATAATAGATTATTTTTATATGTAATCATTTGTACCTTGTGAATCACTTTTAACAATGTCAAACACTTGTAATAAGGCTATTGACAGTAAATAAATAAATTTATTATTATTATATGTAAAGAGTCCATTCAAGTTCCATACTGCCTCTTAATCTTATGCATCTTATCAACTACATGTTTCCCAGCAGTTTTGGTTTATTGCTACAAGGATGATTTCACAAAATCAGTAGAGAAATAATTTCTGAAATAGATGTTGGAGATGTAATGAATGCACATTTGTTTGAAATTATAATATTACTAAACAAGTCAAAGGTAACTTTTGGAAACATTGTGTTTTGCTTCTGATAATACTTCAGTTATTTTAGGACAATATTCAGGCATTTGGATAAGCCTTAAATAATTTTGTGAACCTTTATGTGCGAGATGCAAATTCACAGTTATAATTTATGTGCAGATAAGCTTATAAGAAACTAACAAATTCATTAGAAGAACTATATGCAGATATTCACTATTCCATATAAAAGAAACCAAAAAGTTTATGACTATAAAAAACTCAGGAGCTGTTAAATTCCAAGCCTTGAAATTGAGTAAAGTAGAAAATCTTTGGTGTCAAGGTATGGTATGCAGGGAACAGCAGAATAACAAAATATTTTAATGTCATATTTTAGCATAAGTACCATAGATTGATAGAATTGTGTAAGCCAGCCAGATCACTTTTAACTGCAATACAAATTCTTCAATCAAAAGATATTTTCTGTACTTTCAGTTCATCTTACTAACAATAGTAAATTTAAATTGTAGATTGCCAAGGTAGAATAGCCTTCATCTTCTAATTCATCAGTAGGAGATGAAATAAAAATGGAAAGAAATATAATGAACCCTTCATGTGTGAAAAATGCAGCAACACAACATAAACTCGGCCAGCATTGCTCAGTTTTACACATCAGGTGAATTTACATAAGAATGCTGTTCCAGAAAGACATATCAGGCTTTTTAAGAAAAAGTGGTAGTCCTACACTCAGTTCTGTAAAGTTTTCAAATGATTTAAGTTCAAAGACCCAATTAAGAAGGTTGAGAATGTATCTTTAGGGGGTAATTTAGACTGGTTTTACAGCATATGATACAATAGAATATTAAAGAAAAAAGATAGTTATGAAGAGATCAATAGAGGATGGCAGCAACTATCCAAGACTACTGATGTGTTGAAGAAAGACCAAACATTTATGAGTGTTAGGAAGAAGTTTTTGAACAGAAAATGTTATGGGAAACAAATGTTTCCTAATTTAACAACGTTAGTTATAGCTGTACTGTGTCTCCCCGCTTAATTTATGTGCCATTTGATATGTGGTCGAATAGTGCTCAGATGTAAGAATATCCGTTTTCATTATTATATGTAAACCGCCACGGGTGGCCGAGGTCGTTAAGGCGCGGACTCTTGAGTGAGAGGTCTGGGGTTTGAATCCCGCCAGGACCGTCCATCCTGACAGGATGTTTTCCAGGTTTTCCTCAGCCATTAATAGCAAATGCCGAGGAGGTACCCTATACTAAGACCTGGAACGCTTCCTCCCTTAAAATACTCCTTTCCCAATATATCATGTAATCTCATGTATCATCAGTGTCCGTCGCAGTAGTAAAAACGGGCGTTAAACACTAATAAAAAGTATTATTATCATCATCATCATCGGTCCTGGTGGTGTAGTGGTTACCATACTTGCTTCCTACACCCAAGATCGCGGGTTCGAACCCGGCCAGGACCGATGGATTTTTTTTCGGGTGTAAAAATCCTAAGTATGGCTTCCTTCGGAAGGGAAGTAAAGCCGTGGGTCCCTTGTCGTACATTTACGGCACGAAAAAGAACCTCAAGCCTGAAAGAGTGGCCTCTGACCAAAATTTGTCGGCCGTTTCACGCCCTGAGTTGAATGGGACGCTAATGACCTGAGATGTTAAAGAGCGTCCATAAACAAATCAATCAAAAAAAATCATCATCATTATTTTAAGAAAGAACCTACTATTTTCCCGGAACTAATTCAACAACTCAATGTAATTGTAAGCAGGTAAACCGAAAGTTTAATTAAAATGCGTACCTACTCGATCTAGGAATGGATGTGTGAGTGTGAAGAGACCAATATGCTCAGTTGCTTTCCTTTATTTTTACTTTTAGCGCGAGACGAGGATGGAACTGGTACTTGGATCTAACTGATTTTGGCGACATCAGTCTCATTAAACATACACAAAATTTCCAGAATTCTTGTAAATTTAGATTTGTATTTTAAAATCATCACTGGACGCAACATTAGCCAACAACAGGATAAAATAAATTGAGCAAATTAGGTAATAAGAATAAGTATGTTTTTTGTACAATTAACTGTATCAAGTTTTGAATGGCGTTTCTGCTACCGTTGCGTAGGCATGGTATGAGGAAAGATTCATCAAACTCCGGAATTATTTGTGAAATACTTTGGGTCAGAGTTGGATTCGGTTTTTAAAGAGCATAAGCGAACCGACGGAGCTAAAAGCACTCAAAAGATATCCACATGATCTCTTGCAGTGTACATTGGAGTGTCGGGAGAAGATAAGCGATGAAATCGAAAAAGCGGACTTATCATATTACATTACTGACGAATCTATGTATCATCTCATCTCTTACACAAAATGTGGTCCTGTTACATTATCTTCTGCTTAATGGCAAGCTTGAAAAACAGCTTCGGGAATTCGCAAATCCAATCTAGTGTGTTAAAGAAATACTTACTATTAATAATTTAGTAATAGAAGTGGCAACTTTTGACAAAAACAAATTAATTTCGCAAACCTGCGATGAAGTCATGAGTGGTGGTAATACATTGATTAAAGAGAAAGATTTAAACGCGGAATTGGTCATTTTAACCCTATAAATTTGATCTAAAAATGCTGCAAGGTACGAATCAAAACATTCAATAAATATCTGTTTGATCCGTTTTATATCACCCATGCACTCGTCCATTTTCTCTTTCTATTCTCACCTCCCTGCTTTTGATTACCTTTATGTCTTGCGCTATTGACTTAAACGTATCCTTCACTTCCTCCTTTACTGAACATGGGTTTTGTTCTACTCCTCCAATTACTAATAGAACTGCCAGCACTAGCACCTTCCATATGCTTATCATCTGTAGGCCCATTTCTTTATATGAACTTTTGAAATTTCGACCTTTGAACCTCCCAATACTTGTTTTATATGACTGCACTGCAACACCCATCTTTCCCCCACTCACAAGGATTTACTCTACACGCTTCTTCTTTGCAAGCAAATGGAATGTTTAGAAACTAAGGATGGTTCTGGTGATGTGTAATGGGGTGAAAGGGAAAGGTGGTATGGGAGCATTTGCATTTATGAATGGACAGTGTAATAGATTATTATTCAGCAGAGTTAGGTATTTGTCTTGTCAATTTTGAAGTCTTAAATATAGTATGTTCAATCAATCACTTTCCAATAAGGGTCAATTTCAAAGCACAGTTAAGGGGGAACTAAAAGTCTATGAGCAAGAAGGAATTAAAATTCAAAAATATAATTGGAGAGTTGAAGAGTCAGAAGCATTTTTGGAGGAATTAGGATTGTAAACAGGAGTGTTAAAAGTAATAGGAGTAGAGGAACTGCCAGGGAAAAGAGAATGGAGGAAGCTGTGTTAAGATTAGAGGAGGAGTGAAACAGACAGGAGCAAAAATGAGCAGTAAAAGATATCCAATCAATAAGACAAAGGGATGGTATGATGGTGAGTGTAGGAAGGCAAAGAGAGGAGTTCTAAGGAAGTTGAGAAAAAGGAGGCAAATGGGTGATCAGGCGGAAAGGGATACTTTTATGATCAAAAGATGAGGGTATAAAGGTCCTGTGGAAGTAAAGAAGAAAGAGCGGCAAGGAAAGATCAACTGCAAGTTATATAAGGCAGCAAGAGTTAAACACAGTAGGACATTTTGGATAATAATTAGGAGAATGTATAAGAGTGTAGTAAAAGAGAATAGCATAAGTGCTGAAAGTTGGATAAGACATTTCCAAAATATTTTAAGAATAGGATAGCCCAATATTCAGAACTTATGAGTAATGGAACATGGACATTTTATTGAGCAATTAGATAGGCAGATGAAGTACAAATCAGGAGACTAAAATGGATAAAACAAATGGTGATGAAATACCAAGGGAATTTTGGAAAGCATGGAGCTTAGAGGGGAATAGATTGTGTTTATTAGTTAATATAATAAATTCCATTTTTGAAGGAGCTACTGTCCCAAGGAGGTGGAGAATTGTAATAGTGGTGTCTACATTTAAGAACAAGGAAGATGTGAACATCTTCTCTAACTACAGGGGAATCAGTTTGCTGTCTGTACTAGGTAAATTATAAACAGATTTTAACAGAAAGGGTGCAAATGTGGACTGAGGAGGAGAACAACAAGATGTCAGAATTTTAGTCAGGATTTAGGAAGAATAAAAGAACGATTCATAATATCTTTGTTATAGATACATTGGTAAATAAGTATTTATCATCGAAAAGGAGAAGTTTATATATGTTATTTGTAGATTTTGAAAAAACTTTCAACATAAACTGAGAAGTGTTTTGGGTAATATTGCGTAATAGATGCAAAGAAGAATACAAACAATGTATACTGATAATGGGTTCTGCATAAAGATGTCAAGTAGCAAAGTAACTCAATTTATTCCAAACAATATAGGATTAAAGCAAAGCTGTAAATTAAGTATTAATTTGTTCATTAATGATATCTTAGAGCAAATTAATGCAGTAAATAGTCATGTTCCAATATTTAACAATAATGGAATAACTGGTTTGTTATTCGCTGATGATCTTGTTGCAAGATCAATAATTAATGTTGGATTAATTAAAACAATTGAAGCAATAGATAATTTTTGCAAAAAAATGGAGTTTGCATATTAATCTAAGCAAATTAAAAAATGTAGTTTTTAAAAAGGGCAGCAAGTTAAGGAAAATGAGAAATAGTGTTGGCAAGGAAGAGAAATTGAGATAGTTAACAAATTTGATTACTTAGGAATAAGATTAAGTCTTAAGGGTAGATGGAGTGATCAATAGAGAAGCTCTCTCTGAAAGCTATAAGGGCATACTTAGATAAAACACCAGAGATACAAAGTAAATTGGCTGGAGAAAATTTATGGGGCAGTGGTTAGGGTTAAAAAGCTCTCTGGAGTAGAGATTTAGGGTTTCGAGGAAGGATGCGCCAATGTGAATTTGATACATATAAACTTTTAATTAATAGATATGTTTTAATTGAGGTTAGGTTTTTCAAACCGTTAGTAACACGACTCAAAGAAGGAAATATTGTGTCAAATACCTTGGAAATATGGAAGATTCATACAATAGTTAACTCGTACCCTTGGCCGAAGATGAAGGCGAAGGTCTATGAAACTGGTTCCAAATATCATACTAGTAAGTGAAACAATAAGAGTGTTTAGTATGACACATATCACATGAATTTATTCATATAAACTTTAGCATACAAATACTGGGATTGCGCATGTAGAATTAGAAAGAATAGGTAGCAAAGGGAAAATTATCAAGAGTATTGAAATATTGGTTTAGAATTAGAAATGTAAATGAAGATAGTGTTTTATAGCAGTATTTGGTAGGCCAGCAAAGGCTTAATAAGGTAAAGGAAAATCCAGAGAAAATTGGTTTTGGGGACGCTCTTTAACAGCTCAGGTCATCAGCGTCCCATTTGACTCAGGGCGTGAAACGGCCGACAAATTTTGCTCAGAGGCCTCTCCTTCAGGCATGAGGTTCTTTTTCGTGCTGTAAATGTATGACACGGAACCCACAGCTTTACTTCCCTTCCGAAGGAAGCCATACTTAGGATTTTTACGCCCGGAAAAATCCATCGGTCCTGGCCGGGTTCGAACCCGCGATCTTGGGTTTAGGAGGCAAGTATGGTAACCACTACTTCACCAGGACCGACCAGAGGGAAGCTGGATAAATGTCCATTGTGTAACCAGAAAGATTATATTTGGCATATAATATTAAAATGTGAGGAAACTTAAGTTTCTTAAGCAGAAGTTTGGAAGGCAGAGATGGTCCAATCTACGGAAAGAAATTATAGAGAAAAGATGTTAAGTGTTAAATCAAGAAAAGATATGGTGGAAATTGTCATTTATTTAGGTAAAGTGAGAGCAAAATGATTAAAAAAAATTAGCAAGCGGGATAAAGAAGAAAGTGTAGAGTGTGAGGGATCAGATTCAAATAGTAAGCAGGACCTTCTAACTCAGTAACTGCAGTGTTTGGGTATATCGGGCCCCAGAAAATGCAGCAACTTGGATAATGAAGTGATTTATAGTGTGTTATTACATTTTGTTGGATTCAGTGCCTTCTAGAATTGCCAAAGGCACTGATCCTATTATATTTTAATTGGTTTTGTATTAATTTTGTTATAAATACTTAGCATATAGATGTATGTAGAAGTGGTCTATTTATTTATTTGCAATAAATTTTAATTTCAATAGAGTATTTGAACCTTCTAAATATTCCAGCAGGAAACTGCTGATGAGTCAAAGATAAAAGGTTCAATAAGTAGTTATATAAAAAAAATCAAAAGAAAATGTATCAATTGTAAAGTTATTTGTTGAAATAAATTCATTCATACAGTAATTCAAGTAAAGTTTATGTTGCAACAATTCATGTAATTGTATAATTGGTTTGTTTGTATTTATCCCATTAGAGATGGCATAATAATGCTGCATTATTTATAGTTCATGGAATAACATTTTTTAAAATGCACATTATTTATTGATAGTTTTAATTTGCAATTGTTAGCAATGTTCATTTTTTTTAATTACAAATGTATTTCATCTTTGCTTTCTTTTGTAGTGTTAGAAGAGCATAAGTTACTGCAGTGACTCTTAAGGAAATGGATATCAAACCAGAGATTAAGGAACAACTGGAAGATTCTGATGCATGTTCACTTGAACTGAAACAAGTAGAAATTAGGGAGGAATATTCTTATAATGATGCTCATGATTCTAAGTTAAAGGTAATCATTACAAACAAAAGTTCAAACATACAGTGACATGTAATACAGAGTGCTCTTTGCATACTTGTGTGTGTGTGTGTATTCCTACTTGGGAGTAAAATTTTATATGTCAATAAGTTATCTTCTACCTGAAAGCATAATTGGTAATTTATCCTAAAAGTATTGCTATAAAATAACAATGCATTTAGGTGCTTCTATCTTTTTTCAAAATTTCAGCTATATTTTCATTTTAATATACACAGTCCTTATGTAACATTATCCACCATGCTGTTCAGTTTGTTTTGCAGCTGTTGCTACCTTCCTCTTACAACATCATTTTGCTAGTTAATCAGATCTGTACAAAAAACTGTTACCAATCATAAAACCTATCATTATACATTAAAATCAGTTTCAGTAATTTGTGGAAGTCAGCCTAATGACTTCATGTTGAAGTAGTAATTAAAACCTCTCTTATTCTGTATGAACTTTGTGTTAGAACTTATTTTTGGCACCACACATGGTGGAAACTGATGATATGAGATGAAATGATAAACTGAGAAAGGATATATTTTTTTTTTAATTTTTAGGAAGGTCCTGGCAGGATTCAAACCCCAGACCTCCCAATCATGAGTTTGCACCTTAACGACCTCGGCCACCAGTGGCAGTTTTACAATATTTTGAGTTAATATATCTAGAGTAAGATTAATATTAGAACAGAGTATGTTTATTTGACTGCTATGTAAACAAGAAATTTTTATAATACATTTTAGAGTAGCATGTTTGTCTAGAGCTCCAAATCAATTACAGCCAGGACCGATGGGATTTTTGGGGCATAAAAACGCTAAGTGTGGCTTCCTTTGGAAGGAAAATAAAGCCATAGGTAGCGTGTCATACATTTATGGCATGATAAAGAACCTCAAGCCTGATAAAAGAGGCCTCTGAGCAAAATTTGTTGCCCATTTGATGCCCTGATTTGACAGGGATACTGATGATCTGAGATGTTAAAGAGCATCTGTAAATAAACCAAATCAAACTAGAGTTCCAAAGTAATAGAAAGTGTTCATACCTGGAGTATGTTTTTTTATAGGAAGCCATAACCAGAAAAATGAATCTTAACAAGATTGGTTTTTCAGTAAGTCAATTCTTAAAAGTATTAACATTCTAATTGTTGGAAATGAGTTTGTCTATTGTTAGTGTGCATAAAGCTACCAAGCTCCTTCTTATATCTGTAACTAAAATAAAATCTGTGACTATGTAAAAAGAATGAGATATGTAATTATGTTTTATATTTATTTTGCAGCATGAAAGGATAAATGAAAGCCAAGTGAAGATTGAAGAAGAACCACTTAGGTATTATATGCATTCAAATGAATTGAAACCAGAAATTAAGGAAGAGTTTTATGATGCTGAATGTGACACTGTGCTCAAGCATCAGGTAATAAACTTAAGGAATACAATATATAATCAAACTATACACTCTTATTGGCTTCACTTACTTGTTTAAATATAGAACGTATTTTGCAGACCATCGCATACATCCTCAGCTGTCAACTGCTAAATAACTCAGGTTGATTTGGGGATGCATATTCTGCTCTGGTGGAGGTGTGATGAACTTATGTTTTCATTCTCAGAAGTGTTGGAAGTTCATTAATCTGTCTCTGATATATAAATGTAGATTTTCTTCCATGTTCACAAAAAAGTACAGAAGTTCAAGAGGCAGAAACTTATTAAAGAAACCACAACACTTTCAGCAGGAAAAGATAAGATAATTTTTTAAAATTCCCTTATCCATGGGCTATGCACAAATTTAAAAATATTCTAAAAGATTTTAATATTAAGTGGCCACCAATAAACAAATTTAGTGCTAAAAATCTCCAGAATAGCAATATTAATGGCAGTATTCTGCTGGAGAAAAAAAGCAGGCATTTACCAAATGCAATGCACAGATTGCAAAAGAGTTTATATTGAAAAAAACAAAGAGAAACATAGGCATACAGTTTAAAAGAGCACTTCTGGAACATAAAATGGAATCAAATTGAGAAATAATAAATCATTTCATTTCTGGACAGAAAACCACAGCGACAAAAAGCAAAATTATTAAAATCGGCAAAGGGACCTACAGAGCTAGCAACATGGGAGAAAATCTTCATTTATAAATCCAGAGACAGATCAATGAACTTTAACACTTCCAGAAATGAAAACATAAAGTTTAAATCATCACATTTCCACCAGAGCAGAACATGCATCCCCAAAACAACACAGTGAATTATCCAACAGTAGATAGTTAGCTGAGAATGCAGACAGTGGTCTGTAAAATATGCTCTACATTTAAACATGTAAGTGGAGCCAATATGCATGTGTAGTTCAACTCAATCATATAATAATCATAATTATATGATTAGCTTTACTGTACAAGTTCCAATTAGCCTTTAAAGTACATATGTGTTTAAAAATATGGCTGCATCTAGAAAAATGTTCCCTTTTTATACTTATATGAATATAAGATTATTATACTCCTTTTTATTTAACAAATCTTTCATTCTTATTATAATAATCATCTTTATCTAATATTACTATTCTGTTCCCTTTGTCGGCTTTTGTATAAACTATATCTTTTTTATTTAGTGATTTTAATGTGTTCCAATATGTCTTGTTTATTGAATGTTTCTTTTTATTTATTTCTTTTAACATCTTTTCTGATTTGATTGTAACTAATTCTTTTTCTTTGTTGTTTAATCCTTCAATAGCCACTTCTGTCTTTATCTGTTATAACTTAATAAATGTTTACATATCAGAAGCAAACAGCAACAGTTTTTGCAAGACCAACAGAGTTGACCCTGACCCCTATCAAATCAAGCTGAATGAATGATTGCACAGCTGCTTAACAGCTGAAGATGTGGATGAGGGTTCACGGAACATGTCCTGAGTAAATCTCCATTAAGGTAGCCCAAAAGTGTATGTTTAAACACTTTGACTCAGAAGAGATTATTTAATTGTTAATGCATCTCTACACTGATGACATATCAAAAACTTTTGGATCTGAATTTGTATAATTAAACTACTTGTCAGAAAAATATGGTTCTTGGACATTTCACTTTACAGTTTTTAGTTCTGATTAATCAAATTGATAAAATTTATGAATTATATATAATTTTAACTGCTCAGTTAATAAGGGGAAATAGTTACTATAAGTAGGTCTGTGCAACTCTGTAATAGGGCAGCGATATGCAATGGGCTGGATGCCATAGAAAATGTTTGTAAGTCTGAACCTCAGATTCTTTTTCATTTTGAATTTTTTGAAACATTTTTAATGAATGTTAATATAATATTAGCACATTGGACTTGAATGAACTCATTTGTTGCAGGAGAAGAGGGAGTTTGACAGAGATTTAGTGAAGAAAATAAAAGATGAACTAAAATCATCAGCCATTGATGCAGGGTAAGCTGCTGCTCTATTTCTTTGTAAATTTTCATGTTTTAGCCAAATAATAAAGTACAACTTAAATAGAAGAATTATTGTCAAAGATGCTTTAAATTACAGATAGCAGAAGAGAATGTACAGGTTTCTCATGCATGAGTTGGCCAATTTTTTTCTCGTGCATCAGTTCAGCTTCTCAAATTAAGTTCGTTTCTCTGCTAATATTCTCTTTCAGTTCTTCTAATGTGTGTGGACCTGACCTGTACACTTTATTTTTCAAGTTCCCCATAAATAAAAATCAATGATGTGAGATCCTGGGATCATGTTATGTGGGCAATACTCCCCTACTAATTACCCTTTCTTCAACATTTTTCTAAATGAAATTTAACGACTTTGCCCTGTATGAATCTTGCTGGAAATATCCAGAATAACTTTCAATATTGGTCAGTTGTACAATGAATGGGGTGAGTTTTGTCATTCCTGTAACGTTCTGAATTTACAGACCATGTAAATGGAACTATGCATCGTTAGAGAATATTAAATTTGAATTAATTACCCCATCATTAATGTTCCCAAAATCCAATAGCAGAAATGTAACCTACTCTCATTATCACATGATAGCAATTAATGGACAACAATGGTCTTGTATGTTTTAAATTTTAGGAACTTGGTAGCTTGCCATGCTGAGTTCATTGAAATTTCAATTTCACGTGCAAATCTTTGCAGAGATTTTTTTGAGGAGAATGTTCTAATTGTTCTCCAACTTATTCTTACTTCTCCTGTAAGCATGCTCCACTTTATCCTTTACTTATTATTCAGATAGAACCCATTTCCCTAAATTTATTTAAAAGATTTAGCATGGCTTCTCTGTTTGGAGGACACATACTTGGAAATTCTGTTAAAATCACTGTCTAACTTCCCTGCAAGGTGATGAAATCACATATGAATTATATGTAAAAATCCATTGCTGAAAGTGTACTTATTTCATAGCATTATTAGTGTGAAATCTGTTTAAGATGGAAGTGGCATGATCACAAATTTTTTCCAGTTTTCACGAGATTTCTGATTATTTAGATATTCAGATTATTTTCCTATGCATAGTTTTAAGATTAATCACATACTCCTTGCCAGTAGTTTCAATATCATATGTTTTATTAAAAAGCATTCATCTTAGTACATATGTAGTTTTATATCTACTGCGTAGCCCAATGCATACATTTTCAGTTTTTCTCTCCTTTCACCACACATTCATTACAACACTAATAAGAAATTTTATACTATATATTTGAGTCTCTTTGTCCTTGCACTAATGCACGCATCATAAAACTAAACTATAAATCTTAACATTATACACATACATATCTGAGTCTCTTGTTCTTTAGATCATTTTCACTTTATCTTTTAATGAAAGTAGCACATTTTTTTGTTACATCTTTTATTAAAAAATTCACAGCTTCTCTCACAATACGTACACTATCCAAGTAACATAAACACTGAAGAAAAAACACACATTTCCAACTGTAGCCCCTTTCTTTCATCCTTTAGATGGTATCAGCTCAGGTACGTTTACAAAGATATCTCATTTATAATTGCAGTTTCTCAGAAATACACTATGTCACTGAATTCCATTTCATTATGTACACTATCAGTGCCACTCGAATCACTGGAGCCATCCAAGTGTATTATAAAATGTTCCACTACTTCTATGCCCTCTTTTTTCCACACATTTTCCAGTACACCTTTCTATGTTCCACTATTCTTTTCCGACTTCCCATTTGTCACCTCTATTCTCTCCAAAATTAAGTTCTGTATCTCATTAAAGGTAAATAGTTTATTATTTTGGCTAGAATAAACCTTTACTTGTGCCCATATCAGTTTGATAGGGTTAAAATGGCAATAATAAGGAGCAAATTATGTGATGACTCTTCTTCTTAGCAAGTTCATCTATGACACATTTTGGGAATTGAAGCTTATGGTTGGTTTTGAACCAGCTCTATTTTCTTCAGTTACCTCAATTTGCTTGTGCCAGTTTCTTTAGGAACCTGTACATTTCTTCTTCACAGCCAATCATATTTGCTTTTAATATGCACATCATAGAAACCTTATCAATCACTTCAGAATGTTATGGTGCATTGTGCATTACAATTACAAAAAGACTAGATAAATTAGATAGCAGCTGATTCTCAAACTATATCCTAAAGTGACTACATCCATCTCTTTATGGTAATCCCCTGTTTTCCTGGATCTAAACAGCAGCAACTGTTTAGATCCAGGGACTTATCTTAACTCAAGCTTTCAGCATGAGTTAAGATAAGTCCGAACCCTCTTACCTGGCTTTTTCGGCATTGACCCTGTTGCAGTGTGATCTGTCAAACCTTTGTGTGGGTGTAGCCTATGTTAGCCCATGTTTCATCAAGCCAAATAATATGGGTTAGGCCCACCTTTTGTATGCTTCTAAAAATCCACATCTGTGCACCACAATGTCAGCCCTTTCCATTAAAACTTTTTTGTTCCACTAAAACCGCAGGTCCTTCAATACTTTTAGGGAAAAAGATGATCTGGTGAAGAGATCAGAGCTTTTAACTGAAGCTAATAGTTTTTTAATAGTTGGTTGTTCTTTTCTCTTGTAGTTGTCATACACATGGCAATGTATTGCTTCCTTTAGAAATTCATCTAATTTTAACATTTAAAATAGTTGAGTAGAAATTGTAACATATACATCACTAAGATTTTAATAAAAAGGAAAACTAGTTTCTGGAGCCATTGCTGCCATTGTCAGTTCCTGGTCAACTGTTGGCTTCGCTCTTCGTGGTGGGTTGATTCATCTGTGGTGGAGGTTTAATGAACCTCTATATTAGTATATCACTTGGTGGGATTTCAAAATTAAAAACTTTCTGCTTGTTCTTCCAAATATAAATGTTTTCCCAGACTGTAAGTTCAGTTTTCCCTTTAATATTTTTAAGTAGTTTGGGATTTTTATTGATGCTATGTTTTTCTTTTCAAAAATGACAGGCCACTGCCAATTTTTCTTCCTGTCTTTGGTTTATATTCCTAATGTGTTCTTTAGCTCTTGTTTTTATATTTTTTTTGGTCTTTCCAAAATAAACTTTTTCACAATCATTGCATTTCATTTGGTATATTCCTGCAATGATTGTGAAAAAGTTTATATTGGAAAGACCAAAAGAAATATAAAAACAAGAGCTAAAGAACACATTAGGAATATAAACCAAAGACAGGAAGAAAAATCAGCAGTGGCCTGTCATTTTTGGAAAGAGCAACATAGCATCAATAAAAACCCCAAACTACTTAAAAATATTAAAGGGAACACTGAACTTACAGTCTGGGAAAACATTTATATTTGGAAGAACAAGCAGAAAGTTTTTAATTTCGAAATACGCCAAGTGATGTATTAATACAGAGGTTCATTAAACCTCCACCAGAGACAAATCAACCCACCATGAGGAGGAAGGCCTACAGTCTACCAGGAACTGACGATTTGACTCAACTTTTTTAAATGTTAATATTTCACATCACTGTTATAAAAGTTTACTATATTTTATTTAATCACCAAATTTTGTCTCACATTTGTCAATTTTTTTTCTAAGAGTGGTAAGCAATGTTCTAGGGTCTAATTCTTCTTGCACTTTTGATTTATATTTACATATATTTATAACAGTGTTTTTATACAAATTTAAAGTTGCAGCAGTTCTCTCAAGTTCCTTCTGTATGGAAATTAAAGGGCTGTCATTATCCCTTTCTTTTTCAAAATATTCTGTAAGGACACACACAAATCCTTAAGCTTATTTGTAATAGTTATGCCTTTTTCTAACGCACATCTTTCACCTTTACCAAGCCTATAAGCCATTTTAAAGTCAGCAGTTACCAAAATCTATGTTGAATATAAGAGCATGATGTATGTGAGAAATACAAAAACAAAACAGAGAATGGCAAAGTTTAATACATCTAACACTTTGAATTGTTATTTTTCTGAACTCTACAGAATCACTTTTGTTTGATACAAAGCGGAACCACTAAATACTTGCATATTCTATTTGATAGCCATCATTGTATGAGAATATCCAATATTCTGTAGCATTCTCTAGGACTACTCCTATGAAAAATGCTATTTTGATGTAGGAAAAAAGTGCAATAACTATATACTGCCATCTAGTGGTGTGTTCTCTTCTATGCATACCATGTTCTCTATGCATGCTATGGTACCATACATAGCTTAGAGAAAAAAAAATAGTTGCCACAAAGTGGCAACCTTTATGTTTGTTTGATTTTTTTTACTCATGTATTCAATTTTACTGTTATATATTTTTGATTGATGATCATTATATCTATAATTTATGTGCTACATATGACTATATGTAATTAGTGGTTGAAAAAATCTAATCTAATTTAGTGTAACCATATTTCAGGCCAAATAAGGAAGATCTGTTTAGCTGTTTGGAAAATTCATCTGGTGCTTCTTTTATTGAAATTACACCAGGTCATAAAGGGAACAGAAAGGAGGAGATATTCTCCTGTAAATCCTATGGTAGCTCTTTTACTAACTCTTCATCTATGAAAGAGAATATATTAATTCATGAACATGAACACAAAAATAATTTGATGCATCAGAATAAAACACCATGCAGTTGTAAAGTTTGTGGGAAGAGCTTTACCCGTTCATCATATTTAAAAAAACATCTTTTAATTCACGAAGGTAAGAAAGCATATAAATGTGAAGTTTGTGGAAAGAGCTTTACATGGATATCTACCTTAAAGCTGCATCTTTTGACTCATGGGGATAAAAAACCACATGAGTGTGAAGTTTGTAGTAAGAGCTTTATCCAGCTATGTCATTTAAGGGAACATCTTTCAATTCATGAGGGTAGGAAACCTCATATATGTGAAGTTTGTGGCAAGGGTTTTACCCGTTCATCATATTTAAGAAAACATCTTTTGATTCATGAGGGTAAGAAACCACATAAATGTGAAATTTGTGGCAAGAGTTTTGCCAGAGCTTGTACATTGAAGTTGCATCTTTTGATTCATGAGGGTAAGAAACCACATAAATGTGAAGTTTGTGGGAAGAGCTTTACCCATACATTTCATTTAAGGGAACATCTTTTGATTCATGAAGGTAGGAAATATAATTGTGAAATTTGTAGCAAGAGCTTTGCTCGAGCATCTACCTTGAACTTCCATCTTTTAATTCATGAGGGTAAGAAACCACATAAATGTGAAGTTTGTGGCAAGAGCTTTGCTCGAACACATACCATGAAGTTGCATCTTTTGGTTCATGATGGTAAGGAACCTTATAAATGTAAAATTTGTGGCAAGGGCTTTACACAGGCATCTACCTTAAAGTTGCATCTCATAATTCATGAGGGTAAGAAGCCACACAAATGTAAAGTCTGTGATAAAAGTTTTACCCAGATGTGTAACATGAGGAGACACCTATTGATTCATGAAGGGAAGAAGCCACGTAAAAGCTAAGTTTGTAGGAAGATATATCCTAAACTTAGGTATTCATTTTTTTACACTAAACTCCACTTACATAAAAGTAAGCTGCGTTTTGGGAGAATCTCTCCCATCTTCAGACTAGTCGGTATGGTGAGCAACTGAAGATGGGAGAGATTCTCCCAAAACACATTTTACTTTTATGAAGTAAGTGGAGTTTAATGTAAAAAAATGAATACCTAAGTTTAGGATATATTACCACTCCATTGTCAACAGCTTCTTAAGTTAATATTTGTGGGAATATCTTTACCATTGTGTCTAAATTAATGTTACAACTTTTAGTTCAGGAGGACGTTAACCCACATAAACATGAAGTTGGTGAGAAAGGATGTACACAATTGTTAACTTTGAAAACATATCTTTTGATTCGTGAGAATGAAAAGTGTAAAGTTTGTAATGCAACTTTTTATCCTATTATCTAACATAGGAGGACATCTCTTGATTCATGAAAGAAAGGTTTCATATACTTCTAAACTGGCTCACAGGAAATTAAAAAAAAGATAAAAGATTAATATATTACTTTGGCCTCAGTAAGTGGATTCAACTTTTAAAAAAAACCAAGGTAACGAATAAAATACCTCTCAGAAATAAGCAGGTACATGTTAAATAAGCTGGAACAATAAATATGTAGTTAAAACTAAAAGAAATATTACTTTCAGTTCATAGAACACATAATTTCAAATACACTGAAAAATTGGCATTTTTGGTCCAAAAACCATGGATTTAAAAGAGAATCAGAGCTTCTAAAAGCAAATCAGAATCAAATTAAGCTAACAGTTTGGGGAAAGTTTATTTATATATAACAATAAAGAAAAGTTCGGTAATTTTAATCTTCCAAAATGTAATGACTGTCTCCAAATTTATAAAACCTATAAAGTGATATCTGAAAAGTACACAGGAAAGTTGATAGTGAATCAGTGCTGAGGATAAAGGTAACTATCTTTGACAAAGGTTCTAGAAAATTTATTACTTATGTTTTAATTTTGTTGTAAAGCTTTACCAAGTTGTTTAGGCTGGCATACAAATTGACACATTTTAATGGTTTTAAAATGTATACCAAATTTCTTCCATTTTATGTTTAACGAACACCATAGTAAAATTACATACCTTAGTGTATCAGAAGCATGGTTACAAAAGGATATGAGTGGTAACATTATTTTCTGTCCTAGTATTATTGCTTATACCCTGAAGGTCAATTCCATGTTCATTCTCCTCGGTAATGTGACACTTCTGATGTACAGCTGTTTTAGGATTAACAATAATTCTATCTTTGTATTATAGCCAGTGCAGTATGAATTGATAAAGTGTTGAACAGTGTAGTTGTATTGTTCATACTTATTGAAATAACTTCATCAATTAAATTGAACTAAAGACAATTTACTGTACAGTTTGATGTTTAAAAATCACCAGTAAAATTTTCCTTTCAGTATCTGGCGTTAGAATTGGAAACCCAAGAGAATTTTTGTATGCCCACAAAGAAAGTATGTAAAGTAGAATTGAATATTAACTTTTCATAACAAAATATTTCTTACAATTGAGACTACCCCACTTTTCTTGAAGCCCTAACATGTCAAAACTCCTTGGTTCAATATGAGTTAAAGCCCTGTTTTGCCTATTATTGCTCTTTTTCTCTCTTCAATTTCCTAATTCATTTGCCCCTTATTCTTGCTAAATATTCATCCATATTCTACCTGTTTCCCACCCTATTAACTGTCAACATTTTTATTCCTAAAATATTTCCCATTTTATTCTATTTTGGATCCCATAACCATCTCTCCAGTCGATGCTCTGCATCAAACAATGAAACATGTCCTCTGTTTCCCCATACATAACACACATTTGCATATTGCTGTTTTTAAATCCTTTAAGATACTGCGTCCTCATTAACACCCATGTATGTCCCTTGCTTATCACAGCTGTAAATATACTTCTCCCTACCCCAATAATTCTTTAATATCTTATACAGTCTCAAAGAACTTTTATTCTCAAAACCTCTTTTCTCTCAGTATCTTTTCACCTCCCCATTTCCTCCAGAAACCTATTGAATTATTTTCTCCCTTCTGCCATGCATTATCTATATCAATCTCATCAAATGTTTCTTTCAGCCTCTTCCATCAGTTATTGTGCAAAATTGTTTCTTGGTAATTAAGACAAATTTTAATTATATTGTGCTGTCCAAATTTCTAATGTGCTTGTGCAGATTTAATTCTTAAGAAAGTGCAGGCGCCACTGCCATCACAACCACTATTTGACTATTATTATTACTATACTACTACTACAAACAAAAATGCAAAACTGTAAAAGTATTTCAAAATATTTATGATTAATATTACTTAGATTTATAACTTGCATAATTAGTGTGAAGTTTTGACACTGCATGTATGCTGGAAGTTCCTAAATCCTGCTTGCTTTCCTTTACTGCCCACTCCTGCCATTATTCCTGTATATATTCTTGATACTATGGTCAAAAGGCTAATTCTTCTATGATCTGGTTTATTTATATCTCTTTTACCTTTATTTAGTGGAACCACCATTCTTATCTTCCAATTTTCAGGTCCCTTTGCTCTCTTTTACTTTGTTCAGATGCTGATGACGTGAGATGTTAAAGAGCGTCCATAATTAAAAAACTTTGTTAGGGAATTCTACCATTATTTTCATGCCTTTATCTGTTTTACTAAAAATATTTTCCAAAATTCCCCTGGGATTCCATCTATACCTACTGCTTTATTCCTTTTCAAATTACTTTTTGTTGCTCAATACCATTTATAGTAATTTTTGCATTCAAGTTTTCATTTCTGAACTCTAACTAGTCATTTTCCATTTGATACACCTACCCCCAACCAAATCCCCAAAATATTTCAACCATTCCTTTGGTGTAATCATATTTTCTCTTTCTCCTTCCTTGTAAATATGCTTCACAATTTCCCATAATTTTTTGCTATCTTTCTTCTTTATAGCCTGCTTTATGTGTTTCCACATTTTATCTTGCATTCCTTTCTTTTAAATTCCAATAACATTGATATCCCCATTTACTTAGTAAAAAATTTTTGTCTATCACAGTTCTCTTCTGTCCTACTCCATCTCAGCAGCTTTTTGAAAACTTCCCTCCTTGCTGTTCTGCATTCCTTATCAATCTTTTTTATTTGTGTTTTGCCTCAACTCCATATTTGAACCTGATCTATTCAATAACTCTATCTCTTCTATCCTGCTATCCTTGATAGCTTCTGCAAAGACATTCCCTGCCTTCTGAATTCATGTCTAGCTATAAATTCTCCTGTAACTCATCTTTCCATCTAAAAATTCTTATTCTTTACAGTTTCATTAGTTCATCTTGATATATCACCTGCTCATTTACAAGCAATTTCATTATTAAAGGTGACTACTGCCAATTACTTCATTTAATATTTTAAAATGAATCAGTTTCTCCCTTTGCCCATCTACAAAAGTAAATTTGTCTTCCAAATCTTCCCCTCTTGCTCCATTATACACTAATATATTATTAACTTATTCTAACTTACCCTACTCCCTATTGCATATTTTATTCCTGTTTTCTAGCATCAAATAATATACATCTAATTCGTCACTCATCTTTATTCTGTATGGAGAACTGTATAAATATGTTTGCCTGCCACTGCTGCTAGCATCAGACTCAATGTCTGTAAGTGCAGGAAGAAATAATATAGGAAATTAAAAGCAAACAGTAGGCCTCTCCAAACAAGTCTTTGTGTAATTACTGCAGTAAGATAGGGGTTTCAACAAAAAAATAAAGAAAAAAGCTGCATGTATATCATATGCTGCTGTAAAAGCTTTTGAAATCTCTTTGAGAAAATAGAAGAGATTCATTTACTGTCATTGGTTCCAGCAGATTGTCAATGCACATCTGGAATCCTGGAACATACATTGTTCTCTGACAAAAATGATTCTACTCAAGTAGACCTGTTAATTATCCATATTTGGACTAATGAGAATTCTTAATAGTGTTCTTGAGACACTTTTTCAAGATGACAAATTTGATGTGCCACATGCTCAACACCACAGTCTACATGGAGGATCTTCATACTATTTTTAGCACCGACTCCAATGTTAGTAAGGTTGTAATTATTTCCTTCTGTAAGATTGTGTCATTTTAAAAGGAATTTATCAATAGGGTTACCTAACTTTAAAATTTCTTCCTATATTATGCTGAAACGGAATGTATATTAACAGCCATAAACACATGTTCTAAAAAGTTAGATCGCACATGCAGTGAAAGTGTTAAATTTCTGAAGATTCTGGTAACAATAACTTTTATTATAAGTTCCAAAATTACAAAAAAAAATTGAATAATTTCTAATGGATAGACGTTATTCACTGGATAGGTTCTCTTAAAAAAGAATATTTACATAATATTTTAATAATTAGGAATCTTATCATAAATTTTAATAAATAAATAAATTTGTCGTAATTTTTAAAGAGTTATATTTGTTTTAACAGCTAAACAAATATTAATTATGGACGCTATTAAACTAATTCATACTAATACTTATAATCATATTACAATTTTTATCTTTTAATGTTAAACAGCTGACAATTATGGAATAGAAGATGAAATTGTGACTGTATATGTAGTATCTTGCTAATAAACACAATTTGACTTATTATTATTATTATTATTATTTTTATTATTATTATTATTATTATTATTATTATTATTATTATTATTATTATTATTATTTGATGAAGCCCATATCTCTGTATTGACGGTCCATCGCAGATAAATATGATTATTACCAATCACATCTTGTGAAGTTGAAAGATTAAAACTTGTGAAAACGTTCTGCACTATGGGAAAATGAAAAGGACTACATAATGCGATATGTGTTGAAAGACAACTTTTTAGAGAATTTGCCAATTTCAATGAGTTTGTAGACTGGTTTGTCATTTAAAAAAAATAAATAATTAGGCGAGGATAATGGATTTGCTGCATCGTCGTGCAGTTTAAATTTTTAATTTTACGCTTTTAAATGTTCTCAATAATATTAGCGTCCACATTTATGGTAAAGCTTTGATGCATTTCAATTATCCAATATTTCAATATCTTTTTTTTTTTTTTTTTTTTTTTTTTTTTTTTTTTAAACGCACACATTGAGGCCAATGCTGGATTCAGACAATTGGTACTTCTGTCTGGTGTTCATCTTCAGCAACAACTCTTGGATGCATACATTTTAGTTCATCTTTACAAATTTCTTATATATGGTTAATATAACGGTTTGAAGTTGAGTTCATTTATGTAAATAACGCTGTAATATTGAACAGTGCCTCATATCGAGTAAACAAAAAGCCAAATATAGCGTTAATCTGGTTCCCTTGTTCCGCATAAGTTGGTATTAATTATTTTGTTAAGGAGGAAAAAGTAAAGTAAATATATTTCCTCCATGGATTAATCTTGTTTTGCCTTTGTCACGGAACTACGCATCAAATGTATCAGTGCTATATATATATTCCGTAATCACTTGAGCCAAGCAAGTACAAAGTAAGAATACTGTAAAGGTTTTTAATGTTAGTGGTACTGAATGGAAGGATACTCCACTGTTATGGGCGAAACTTACGCATCACGCCTTTTCTGTTGATATGGTAATCAGGTAAGTTAATGGGATAAAAATGAAATAAAACCAAATTATATTCAATGTTTAACAGTAAAATCTGCCATTTGCCAGTTTTGGAAACATCTTTTTCTAAATATTAATACAATTTAATTTGGAACTCTTTTGTCACTGGTGGGCATGAAACAGGCCACTGCAAGATGTTTTATTATGACAGCAAAGAAAAAGGGGGAAAAAAGCCGTAAATTTAGTTTCACTGGTATCGGAAGAGTTAAACATTACGTGATATAAAATAAAAATTGTTGCACTTACATACAAAATAAATTATTAATTCTTGTCATAGGTGGTACATAGGGTGAATTAACTCTTCAAAATTAGACACTTTAGCTCAGTTCCTGGAGCATTCAGTGAGCAGTCGTAGAGACTTACGAACAGAAAATTTGCCATTTGCAATTACCACAGTAGCACACATTGTATATTTACAAAATATATTGTGTACATTTGCATAAATAGTTACAATAAAAATTAAAAAGCAACACCTAAAACAACTCGGCCAAAACAAAATCCAGAGATTATATTAATCCATGTTTACACATGAATTAATATAAAATTATTGTAGTTTTTTTTAACTTGGTATATCTTGTCACTGATAAATTCTCAGTGCCTTTGAGAATTTTACATAGGTATTTTCTAAGCAGATTTAAAGGATTTATCATTGTTTATTAAGGTTTTTAGGCTAGAGAGAAGAACATTTTGTGCTAAAATGCATTAATAATAAACTTTTTTTTGATGGCAAGAAAGCAAAACTGATCTATGTAGATTTGCACTTTGTTTAGTATTCTTGTCATGTATATTTTGATTATGTACAAATTTTTCTTTAGTTATCATTTAAAAATTTATGAGGGATAATATATATTCATATGAAAAAGTTTAAATTTCAAATTGCTTAAAGAGGTTTCTGCATGAATGTCTGCTATGCGTACCAGCAATTATTTGTATGACTTTTTTTTTTTTTTGCATGTGTCTGGAAGACACGCCCATTTTTACTGAGAATGTAATTTTGCAACATGAATGTCTGCTATGCGTAGCAGCAATTATTTAATTATTTGTATGCCTTTTTTTTTGTGATAGGAACACATGCTTATTTTTTACTGAGAATTTAATTTTGCTACTTACACAAACAGCAGATAATATGATTAAAAAATTATTTTTGAAACCTGTACTGGTTTAGAGGTCATTGAAGTAGAAAATGTTATTTCTCACATTTTATAGGTGGTTGGACAAGGAAATTAACAGCTTGTTAAAATCTTTTATATGGTAGCAAATTCATCAATTTTGGAACGTTTCCCAATTCGTGAACAGTTTGTAGACATATTTTTATATCAGCATTCTCATTACATTACTTAGGCAGATGGCTGCATACTTACACTTATTAGATACACTTATTAGATTAGATTTTTTTATTGATTCTGATAAATTCAATGAGCACAAATGGCTTGGGTTAATTCCATGAACTGCTATTTCTTTTTTTTCTGCAGCCTTCTTACCATTTCCTATAATTAAAATTCTCACATATAAAAATAGTACTTAAATACCATGTATTTCACTAGTGTTGATACATATATAAACCAGACCAGTAATCAAATTATCAAAATCATATTTATTCAAATAATGCTTAAGTTGCTGACTAGGAATTGATTAGACATTTTTTGCACATTTAGAGAAACCTGAAGCAAAGTAAATGGTGAATTTTCATGTTCGTCTTTGTTCCAGAAATAACAATTAAAAATCACCAATGTCATCCAATGGTCTCTTATCTTGTAAAGTTGAGAAATAAAAAAAAACTCTTCATCTGGGTCAAAATCATGGGACTTGAAGCATAAATTGGATAAAGTATATCTATTTTTTAATTCAGTACCATATCCATCCAAAAAAAATCTTGACAGTTTTGAGATCATGAAATACTTCTTTCAATTTGTGACATACAGCGTTTAGACATAATAATCATAATTAAAATCATCTGTCACATCAGTTAATTACCACTTTTATCAGCTTGACAACTGTTGGTTGAAGTTGGTTGAAGATGGAGAGGATGTCTCTTCGAAACCGGTCCCACCATATTTAAAAGTAAGTGAAGCATAAGAGTGTGTTAGATGACAGATTAATAATAATTTACATTTAACAAGCTTCACTGTGTGAGTTCCAACAGATTTTTTTTAAAAATGTCTTAATTTTCAAAAGTTCTTAAATGGATAAAACAGTACGTTCCTGTACTGTAATTAAATGGAATGAAGCATAATGAATGAATTATAACAGGTAAATATAACATGATACAAAAAAAATATACAGATATGTACCACATGACAGATGCCAATGTGGAACAATATACAGCTCAGTGTTAAACTACTAAAGTATTCCCCTGTATTATAATCATGTAATGATTAAGTATTATTTCAAGTGTTTCTTAAAATCTGTGTACTTACTTGATTACCCATTGATTTTAACTAATTTGGAAGCCTATTGTATATTTAATAGCAAAGTAATGGCCTTCTTTCTGAAAGAGTATTAGTTGGATGGCTGGTGCAGATCTGAATATTTTGAAATGCACATTTACCATTGTTAGTTCTACATTTTGCTGCTGTTGCCAGGGTTCACAGTGCTTGTTTTTTAGACTTTATTATAAATGGTGATGTATTTCATCTTTGCATTCTTTTGTAGTTTTAGAGGGTCACAAGCAAATACAGTGACTCTTAAGAAAATGGATATCAAATCAGAGATTAAGGAAGAACCAGAGGATTCTGATAAAAGTTTACTTGAAATGAAGCAAATAGAAATAAAGGAGGAACATTCTTATGGGACTGCTCATGACCTTTCATTAAAGGTAAGCACTACAAACAAACACTTAAAAATACATTGACATTATATAGACACTACTCTTTGTATACTTCTGTCTGTACAGTATTTTAGCATTAAACCTATGATCAATAAAAATTGTGAATAAATTGGTGGCATGAGATGTAGTTGGTACTAATGGTTGATGGTCAGGTCAGTAAAGCCTGAAGTCACTGTCATCATTCCAAAGCTTTGTGGTGGTTCATAGTTGATTTTTGTGTTTATGCATTTTGGAAGTAAGAGAATGTATGACATGCGGTGCCAGATGTGTGGAAACAGTACTTGGTAATCTTTGATTATATGGCACCCAGCTCTCTCTCTCTCTCCCCCCTCTCCCTCTCCCCCTCTTCCTCCCTCTCTCCCCAGAGCTAACACTAAGGGGTCCACAGGAGAACCACCAAAAAATATGCAGTTTTTTTCAGTATATAGCAGAAGTGCAAATGACTTCAATGGCACAAGTACTAATTAATATAATGTGGGTACATTTCTTACACACTTGAATTACTGTATTTAAGTTAGAACATGTTTCAGGAAGCTGGTGCCCATCCTCAGCTGTTAACCACTGTTTCTTAGTGTTCTTGTTGGTCCTCAGCAAGCTGTTGTGTTGTATGTGGTGACCTCTGGTGGATATGAAATGAATTTGGAAAAGTAATCCCATGGAGAAAGGTCAAAATTCATTGCAATTTTTTAAAATGAAGATATTCTCTCAGGTGGTCAATTCATACGGGTTGTTTAATTCTTTAAGAAGTTTTATCTCTGGGTCTATTTCATGGTTTTGGCTCCAGTAATGGTGTGCTACTGCAGATTTTTCCATCTGTTTTAATTTGATATTTCTAAAATGTTCTTGCTTCCAAAATGTCAAATTTCTTTTAGTTTTTCTTTTACTTTAAAAGAAATTTCACAATTTGGAACAGAGAACATTTTCTCATTTCTTCATTGGAGGTCCATGGATCTGATCTTCAGAAGCAGATGATTCAACATAGAACAGTGTAAGAAATACTGTGAGATCAACTGGCAAGGATTTGAGTTTTGCTTAAAATATCAACGTTCTTTCTAAGACCTGCTAGCTGCTTGGGATAAATATGTCTTCTTAAAGCAGTCTCTGGTTTCAAGAAGGAAAATAATATTTATGAATTAATGCCTGCATTGTTCAAAAATATGAAAAATAGAACCAGGGCCATCTACTTGTAATCTTTAAAACAGAGGAAGAGGCACACATTTTATCAACAGTATCAACTCCACTTTTTATCATGTTGTAATCAATGATGATTTCAGGCCAGTTTGTCCCTTCATCAATTAATGCCTGTCATGCATAGTAGACAGAAGGGTGACACCTTGGTTTTTACAAAAGCAAATAGGAAACTAAAGTCTTATCCTTCTTAAATCCAAACAACAATTTTCCATGACAAATTATTGTTACGAAATCACTCAAATTTCACTAATTTTGTTCCACGTACTTGGACATGTTTTAAAGGCAATTGCCTTCATCTTCAGCTTGGTCCCACTGGCCGCTTCCCAGTATGGTATTAAAATGTTGCTCTGTGGCTTTAACAGACTTATTGATGAGGTAGCTGTTATTTGGGAGACCAAAGTTAACCAAAAATTCTTTTTTTTTTTTTATAAATATATTTTCCCATACTTTTAATTCTATGGGTTTTTGAAGAGCTTTAATAGTTTTAGTTCCTTTTGGAATTTGTTTTTTTGTTTTGTTTTGTTTTGTTTTTGTTTTGTTTTGTTTTTTTGTTTTTGTTTTTTTTTTTGCCAAAAAATGGTCTGCCACTGCTGATTTTTCTGTGTGTTTATATTTAATATTTCTCTTATGTTCCTTAAAATGTATGGTAATATTTCTTTTTGTTTTGCCTATGTATTTCATGTTACAGTCTTTGCAACTGATTTCGTAAATGCCTGATTGCTTTCCTGGTAGAATTTTGTCTTTTGTGTTGGTGTTTAAGTGGTTTTTTAACTGAATTTATTTACTTGGGCCAAAATAATGTTTGCCTATCTAAAAAATCTTGTGGAATTTTGGTGTGCCCATGGGTAGAATGTGAATTTTTTATATATATGATCTCCTTTGTAGCCTTTTAGTGTGGTGATGTCCTTTATTTGTTTTTTCTTTCTGAATTTATCTATTTTCTGTTGACAAGAGCTATTGTGTAGCCATTTTTCTGTGCTATATCTATGATTTTTTGGTACTCCAATTTGTATTCTGTCTTGGTTATTGGCAAGTTTGTTAATCTGAATGTGAGGCTGTTGATTATGGCTAGTTTATGTTGTTTTGGATTGTGACTGTTATTTTTTATACAATTATCTGTGTGGGTATCTTTTCTGTATATGCCAAATTCCAGTTTATTGTCATTTTTTATAATTTTTATATCTAAGAAAGGAAGAACCTGGAAGAACAATTTTCTAGTTTCTCTTCTTTTGCTAAGTGAAGTTCTGGAGGAATCATCTATTCTGCCTCATTTTTCGAACACAGGTGAATTTCTTTTGCAGCAAATATGCTAAAGGATAGTAGACTGTGTACCAATTGTCAGCTGTTACATTTCTGTTAGAATTTCCTGGTTGCATACCACAATATATCTCCAGGTCATTGCAGGAAAACATTTTTGCATCATTTAATACAAACATTTTAGCCCGTATTTGTCTGGCTTGTTGGGCATGTACTGCATGCATTCACAATGGTCCCTGAAAGAGAAGCATTTCATCTATTGTGGTAAATTCGCTTGTGCTGTAAGAGTTTGTATAGTTAGCAACAAAAATCTCCAACAAGGTACAAATTGCAGGCAACTTATCAGTTTTTCTCCTGGCATTCTTTATTTCTCCTATCATCAAAGCACGTGCAAATTAAAAGGAAGAGAAACCTTTTATAACTCATTACTGCCCAAAGTAGTTGCATTCCTGTTTCATCTGCTGATCAAAGTTTCATTATATTTGCATGAGGTCCCTTTATAGTTATAATCATTATTTCATGTTGCAGTGCCACCTTATTATCCTTTTCATGCAAGAACTGGTGTGTGTCTCACTGGCCATATATATATATATATACACTTTCATCAGTAATATCAGTGTCAATTATTTTCAGAAAAGCACCAACTTCTTCGCATTCATTGCACTCCTCTTGATGCCTGAAAGAATTTTCATGCAAGTTTTTTATCTTTGTTATCTAAGTTTTAGCACACTTACTTTTACACCACTGTGTAACTTTGTCTTCCAATAAAGAACTCCGCACTTCTATTAGCTCATTGAAATTATCACCACACACCTCTTACTTTTCAGATTCACTACTGTGGTTTTTTAGTTCAATGTTCTCGTCACTCAAATCTGCTTCACTTTACCCCAGTTCTGTAAAACCTGCATAGGTTTCATTATCACTTTCTTCAGATAGCTTGCAAATATGCTGATCTGATAAACTCTTTGAACGGAAAATAAATAATAAAAATAATAAATAAATACTCTTGCCTACATAGTCATATTTACAAATTGAAAGTGCAATATTCAAAAAATGAATGGTTAATGGTTATTACACTTACTTTTGCATATTGTCAACTCCTAAAACAGCATTTATCCATCACAGAGCAAGCCTGCATTGTACTTTTTACAACATTCAGCACCTCGTTACTTAGAATGCACTAAGCCAACTGAGAACATTAAGCAAAGAAATGGCAACTGTAAGCATATTGTCAAGTGTCAACAATGGAATACATTGCATTACTGGTGCAATAGCTCAATTTTAAAACATCAATAAAGTATAAACACTGGTTGTGTTGTACTTTTTACAACAGTTGCCTGTTGGAATATAAATCTGCTGTCTTACCCCTTATTGTTTTTTCCAATTTGACATTTTTGTTGCAATGTAATGGTTTGGGTTTTATAATGAATGAACGAATGTGAGCATTTAGATAGATGTACGAAAATAATTTGGCCTGACTGATTCTTGAATTTGGTCAAATTTTCAGATTGTAAGTCGGGGTAATAGAGCAATGCAATTAAAACAGTTTTTGATTTGGCAAATTATGTTTTGGTTTTATAATAAACCTAGCCATGTTCTGTGAGGTGTAGGAAGCATATAAGAACAAACCTAAGGCAAGGAAAATTTTCTGCCTCATTTAGCTGTAGTTTTTATCTGCAAGCAAATAGTGCAAAGGAAATTGTACTAGTATAGAACATGCTTTCAGCTGTAGTGCCAGATCTGTTTGTTCTAAGGATGTAGGTAATAAGTTGTATAAAGCTTTGACTTAGTGTGTGATTTGGGTATTTCTCAAACTCTTCCAGATTAAAATTTTTCAGGGTTTTTTTTTTTTTTTTTTTTTTTTTTTTTTTTTAAGACAGGAAGCCATCGTGTTGCAGTTAGGGACCAATTCATTAGCCTTGTAGACTCAGTTAAGTATCACAATAACTTCTCTAGATAGCCTATTGTTAAGTAATATATAAGTGTGTAAACTATTGGGTACATCTGTCTCATGTTAGATATGCATAGTGTTGTATACTTTTCTTTTAGAGCTTGGATAATATTACCTTTTTTTCATTTTCCATCTCCTTCATCTCTGCTCTGGGCTTGGTTTCCATTTTCACCTAATTGTGTGTCTACCTTCTTTTGATCCTTCTAGTACGTCCTGGTGGTGTACTTGCCTTCTGAACTCAAGATTGCAGGTTCAAACCCGGCCAGGATCGATGGATTTTTTCGGGCATAAAAATTCTAAGTATGGCTTCCTTCTGAAGGGAAGTAAAGCTGTGGGTTCCATGTCATACATTTATGGCACGAAAAAGAACCTCAAGCCTGAAAGAAGAGGCCTCTGAGCAAAATATGTCAACAGTTTCACGCCCTGAATTGAATGGGATGCTGATTACCTGAGATGTTAAAGAGCATCCTTAAATAAAACAAATCATTTGATCCTTGTACAGTCTGAGAGTGCTTTGACTATTAATGTGTGGCTGTGCAGTATCCCATTTTGCATGTGATATACCCTTACAGAATTCTGTATTTCCAGTTTGTGTTTCTTTTACAGCTTGAGCATATAAGTGAAAGCAAGGTGGATGCCAAAGTAGAGATTAAAGAAGAACCACTTAGCTGTGATATACATTCAATTGAGTGGAAACCAGAAATTAAGGAAGAAGAATTTTATGATGCTGATTATGACTCTGTGTTAAAGCATGAGGTAAACTTAAGAAATAAAATGTATGTTTAATAAAATAGCTACACCTAGAAAAATGTTCCCTTTTTATATTATAAGAAGATTGCACATAATATTAGGGGTGTTCTAAAAGTTCTTGGTCTGACTCAGAGATGTGAAGATGACCAAATTACTATGATAGTTGTCATCTAGATGGCATGCTGTAAAGTTTTAGATGCATAATTGCAGTCACTTGTTTGTGATGATTATGTAAGCAAACTAGTGTTAACATTTTGTAAAAAGTGGATAAAACTGAATTAAGAGCTTTCATAAATTTCTTCATTTTGAAGGGTTTAATCCCAACAGAAATATAAAAAGGTTAAGATTCCACATCAAATGATTCTTACCCTTTGTTTTTGATCTTTAAAAAGTGGGCTCTGAATAGAAGCATGGTTGTACATCATTCAAGAGGATGAGTGCTCAGGGCATCCCATAATTGCTATGACTGATGAGATTGTGAAAAAATTCACAATGCCACACTGAATGATCCCTGATTGAAGATGACTGACATTGTAAAGACCTTGATACCCATACCCACTACATTTTACATGAATTTTTGAGCATGTGAAAACTTTCTGCTTGATAGGTGCCATGTTTATTAACAATATACCAAAAATTCATTCGAATGAACATTTTGTAAGTGTGTTTAGACTTGTTTAAATGCAATTCCAGTGAGTTTCTCTGTTTCATAATAGTAAATGAAGCATGGATTTATTGCTACATGCCAAAGACGGAGCAGTCCAAACAATGGGTGGCAGCATGTAAAAGTGCACCAAAGAAAGCAAAAATGGTTCCTTCTGCAGGAAAATTAGGTATGGTTTTATGGGATTATCATAGTTTGGTGCTCGTAGAATACCTCTAGGACACAACCATCATTGAACTGCATTACTGGACCAACTGATGGATGCTATTCAGGCTAAATGTCCACATCTTGCAAAAAATAAAGTTCTCTTTCATCATGATAATGCACCTTCAAATATGTCTGCGATTTTTACCTCAAAACTGCAAGACTTTTGCTTCCAAATGCTTCCACATCCACCATATTTGATGGATTTGGTTCCCAGTAATTAATATTTGTAATCAAATTTGAAGAAATGGCTGGATGGACAAAGATTTACATCAAATAATAAGGTTAAAGCTCAGGCAGATGTTTATTTTTCATAGTTGGGAAATTAAAAAGGGTTTTAAAAAGTTGGAAAGTTGGACTAAATGTGTTGATTTACAGGGTGCCTATGTAGAAAAATAAAAAAAATTATCTTAAATCTTGTGTTTTCTTGGTCAAGATGAGAACTTTTAGAATTCCCCTTTTATGTAAACAAAAATATTATATATCATTATGTTACCAGCATATCTGTAAATTTCATGTGTGAAACTTGTAAAATTGACTCCATATACTTCTTCCATTATTTGTTATGCCCTGGTTATAGTTTCATTGTGGTAGTTATTGAAAACTTTAGAGTTGTATGTGAATTCAAACATATCATTCACATGCTAATCATTGCCATAACATTGAAAAATGATTTATATATGAGTGATGCATGATTATTCTAAATGAATAAATGGAAAAAGCATTATGTGTACATTGTACCAAGTGTTGTAGGTTCATCTGGCTGTAAAGTTGACCCTAGTAATCTAATGGGAACAATATTTGCCTAGATTCAAGGTTAATGGCTCAAACCCAGCCGTAGTCAATGAAATTTTTAGGGCATAAAATCCTAAGTATGCATTCCTTTGGAAGGTAAGTAAAGCTGTGAATCCCATGCTGTAAATCTTAAGATACATGAAAGAAGAGGTCTTTGAGCAAAATTTATCAGCCGTATGCTGATGACCTGAGATGTGAAAAGCATTCTTAAATAAATTAAATAAAATCTGGCTAAAGTATAGTATGTCTGTTCTTTTGTTTTGTGTTCAATCGGCCAGTCAGCATTGTCCTACTCGTATAACTTTTCACATTGTGTATTATCTAGGAATTTTCCCAATAAATTGGAATGTTTGACATTTATTTATACAATAACCAAAATGAGAAAGAATCTCAAAGAAACGAATGGGCAATGATTAGTGCCCATTTTGTTAAAATGTATGAATGAGGTAGAGGAGTGCTGACATGCAGCATGTAAGAATGATGCATGCATTCACAATGTTCATGTAATGTCAACATTTTGTATCATATCCTAAACTTAGTTATTCATTTTTTTACACTAAACTGCACTTACTTACATAAAAGTAAGATACATTTCGGGAGAATCTCTCCCATCTTCAGTTGCTCACCAAACTGCGGTTACTGGAAATGGTGGCTGGACACCCGGATGTTTCTGTGGTGGCCTCTGTTGGTTGAAGAAGGAAATTGCTGAGTTCATCCATAGGAGGAAACTGGAAATTCATTAGGTTTTCTCTATTTTTTAATATAAAAATTTTTCCCCAGTGCATAACTCCAATGGGCTGTGAAGATGTTTCAACAGTTTAATTTCTGGTTTTATTTCATGGTTTTTGGTCCAAAAATGAGCTGCTACTGCTGATTTATCCACCTGCTTAAACCGAATTTTCCTAAAAGGTTTTTTCTTCCGAATTTTCAAATTTCTTTTTGTTTTGCCTATGTAGCCCTGCTCACAATCTGCACATTTTATTTCGTAAATTTCTGATTTCTGTTCTGTTGATATGAGGTCTTTAACTGTACAACCTAATAAATTTTTTATGTATCTGTTCTTTGGTGATAACATTATCCCATGTTCTTTGAAAATTTTCTTGAACTTGTGATAAATTGGATGAAATTTCAAAAGTTTTCACCTACCATCCAATTTACCACAACAAGTTCAAGAAAATTTTCAAAGAACATGGGATAATGTTAGCCCCAAAGAACAGATACAACATAAAAAATTTATTAGGTTGCACAGTTAAAGACTCAATATCAACAGAACAGAAATCAGGAATTTACAAAATAAAATGTGCAGATTGTGAGCAGAGCTACATAGGCAAAACAAAGAGAAGTCTTGTACTTACGAAGCTGTTGACAATGGAGTGGCAATTTACTTCAACTCATGTATACACATTCTTACACTAACTCCATTCACTTACTCTTAAGTAAGACGCGTTTCGGGAGAAAACTTGCCTAGATTTCTCAGATAATATGGAAGATTACATAGCCGACATAGATATAGCCACCCAACAACTAAACGAAAAGGAAAAATCGTTCGTCAAAAGCAAATGCAAGAAAGTTTTAGAGAACATAAAAAACCGAAAGAAATCAATAAACTACAGAAGGACATTAAAACAACTAAAAGAAAAACCAGTAATATACATAAAAGCAGATAAAGGTAACAAAATGGCCATTTTAGACAAAAATGAATACATAAATAGGGTTGAAAATATGCTAAAAGGAAAAGATTACAAACCAATTGAAAAGAATCCTCTCAGAAAATGCAATAAAATGTTATACAAAACATTAAAAGATGTCAAAACACTATCCACTACTGTAAAACAGAATATCACACAGAGTAATCCAGTACTACCCAGGCTATATGCACTACCGAAGTTACATAAAAATGATAACAGTATGAGACCAATAATAAACAATATCAATTCACCCACATACCAGGTAGCAAAAAAATTGACCAAAATCTTCAATTCTTTTAAGAGATTCCAAAGTTTGAGCATTAAAAATTCAGTTGACCTAGTTAAAAAACTTGAAAATAGCAGAATTGCACCTGGAGATATAATGGTTTCATTTGATGTAAAAGCCTTATTCCCAAGCATACCTACAGAGAAACTCATACTTATGCTAAAGAAATGGTTAACAACAATAAATTTAAAAACAGAAGAAATAGAAGACTTAGTAAAACTACTAATATCTGCATTCAACAAAATTACTTCAGCTTCAACAACAAATATTACCAACAAGTTTCAGGCCTGGCTATGGGAAACCCTTTGTCACCTTTTCTAGCAGAATTATTCATGAGCTCATTTGAAATACACATCACAAAAGCCTTCCCTTTAATTTTCAAGTCATGGTATAGATATGTGGATGACATTTTTGCAATAGTACCAAAGAAACTGTCAACAGATGCCCTGAAACTTCTTAATTTGCAACATAAATCCATACAATTTACTATAGAAGAAGAAAGAAATGGGTGGCTACCATTTTTAGATTTAAAAATTATAAGAAATGGAGATGGTTTAAATTTTGGAATTCACAGAAAAGAAACACATACAGAAAACTACATTAAAAATAAGAGTTATAACCCCATTCCACATAAATATGCAATATTTTACAGTTTGGCACACAGATTGATGAATATTCCACTCACAAAAGCAGAATACAAAATGGAATATAAACAAATAATACAGACAGCTATAAAGAATGGTTTCAACAAGGACACGGTGATAAAAATTATCAAAAAATCAAAAAGAGATAAGGGAAGTTTCCACATTGAAAAATATAAAAGAAGAATTCAAATTCAAAAGTTTCATATAACATCCAATTTACCACAACAAGTTCAAAAAAATCTTCAAAGAACATGGAATAATTTTAGCCCCAAGGAACAGATACAACATCAAGAATTTGTTAGGTTGCACTCTAAAAGACCCCATACCACCAGAACAGAAATCAGGAATTTATGAAATAAAATGTGCAGATTGTGAACAGAGCTACATAGGAAAAACAAAAAGAAATCTGGAAATTCGAAGGAAAGAACATTTTAGAAACATTCGATTCAAACAGGTGGATAAATCAGCAGTGGCAGCTCACTTTTGGACCAAAAATCATGAAATAAAACCGGGAATAAAGCTGTTGAAACATCTTCACAGCCCTTTGGAGTTGTCCACGTGGGAAAGAATTTTCATATTGAAAAATAAGCAAAGCCTAATGAATTTCGAGTTTCCCCCCATAGACGAGCTCAGCGACTTCCTACTTCAACCAACAGAGGCCACCACAGGAACAGCAGTTTGTCCAGCCATATTTTCAAATAGCAGAGGTTCAGTCAGCAACTGAAGATGGGAGAGATTCTCCCAAAACGCGTCTTACTTAAGAGTAAGTGAATGGAGTTAGTGTAAGAATGTGTATACATGAGTTGAAGTAAAAAACAAAGAGAAATTTGGAAGAAAAAACATTTAGGAATATTCGGTTTAAGCAGGTGGATAAATCAGCAGTAGCAGCTCACTTTTGGACCAAAAACCATGAAATAAAACTGGAAATTAAACTGCTGAAACATCTTCACAATCCATTGGAGTTATGCACTGAGGAAAAAATTTTTATATTAAAAAATAGAGAAAGCCTAATGAATTTCCAGTTTCCTCCTATGGATGAACTCAGCAATTTGCTACTTCAACCAACGAGGCCACCACAGAAACATCTGGGTGTCCAGCCATCGTTTCGAGTAACGGCGGTTCGGTGAGCAACTGAAGATGGGAGAGAATCTCCTGAAATGCATCTTACTTTTATGTAAGTAAGTGCAGTTTAGTGTAAAAAAATGAATACCTAAGTTTAGGATATATTACCACTCCATTGTCAACAGCTGCGTAAGTACAATATTTTCTATCGTGCTCTCATATAATTTAAATGTTTCTTATTTTTGTAGTTTAAATAAAACTTTTAGAGGTTTGGTAATTGATATGTAAGGGATGAATAGAAGAGGTTGGAAACCATAAATTCATAACAGAATAGAAGTTTGTAGATTAAGAAACAAAATTAATGTGAATATTAATGTGCATGCATCATATAACATCCCATAATGAGCTGTATGATAACTTTCTGATATCAGAATAATTAGCCTAGTTTGCTTTTGTTGAACACAAGCAGTAAAATATTTGAAAAAATAAAATACATCCATGTTTGCTTATGCACATATACTGCAGAGATTTTATTTTAAGAATATGAAGATTCATAGGGGATCTGATCAAAATATACTGTTTGTTTTCTACAGCAGTCTAACAGACACGGTTACATTAGTGATGTAAACATGTCCATTTACTTTTTGATTAATATTTTTTATCATTCTTTTTGTAAATTATTTTTTATAAAAATATCATACATTTTATACATCTATTTCTTTTCTTGTTTGCAAACAGTTTTGGTTTTTAATGCCAGATGCATAATTTTGTTGGTGCGGTATTTAGTAAATGATTTTGTAATTTGTCTTACCAGAAATAATCATAAAGTTTTTCAATAAATTTTGACATAAAATGCTGAGAGATATGTAAATATCCTGTTGATACCACTTACATGGACATGCAATGAACACAAATTACACATTATTAAATATTACTATCTGTAGCATGCATGCATTTCTCGAGTCTTTGTAGGCACTGAATTGCATTACACAAAAATCCAAAGGGAATTATCTGCTGCCTTCAAAGAGACCACTTCAAAATGGGTGTCTGTTCTGTTCTTGCAAATCATGTGTTCAAATACACACCACAATTTTCAGTTAAGTGGCTTTAGATCCTCACTACCAGAAGGCAAATCAGAGTTCACCATATTGGTCGCAAACCATTACAGAGTTATGCTGGGGCCAGATTTTGTTAAAAGCTCCAGTTCTGACTGGAAGAGGATGTCATAACAGACGGGCCATAGATATTCTGAATAATTTTAGTTTACAGGCTGTCATTGAATGATTCTTTACAAGATTTCTGAACATGTGGGTCACTGCTTTAACCAATTGTGGAAACCATATTAAACTCGGCATTCCTTGCCTGGAGTTAATTTCACAATTAAATATTTTTATGAAATGCTGGATGGTACACTGAACCAACTTCTTGGATAATTTGAGCTTCTGGAGCATTTTCAGCATTGCATCAACTGACTTGCCTACCTTAAGCAGCACCACAACAGCTACGGGATTTTCATAATTGCCCTAGTACATATTATGAGCTAATGCAAACAACTTTCTGCTTCTGCAGCTTAACGAACAACTAATGCCTTGCCTCAGGAATGTGCTGATCTCTATAAATCGGAAATACAGCCACTAGCAAAAGTTATGATTATATATTGTCATGATTGAGGTTGTGACTCAGGAGGTTGTTCTTTAGGAGGATAATGGTAGAAGCAAACTCCTGTGGGTGCAACTTATTTTACTATTGATGGAGCATGCTACAAATGACAGCCTCTAACAGGCTGTTTCCTTTCAGGAATTTGTCAAAGTAGTGCTGAGGGTGTGCATCGATGTTGACAGTTCGTCCTCCAGGATGCAAAAGTGAGAGAGAGCCAAGTTCGATCAGGGCTACATTTCTCCTTATATTGTTTTACAATTGCCTAGAGAGGTTTTTACATTGTGACACTAGACCAAAACAAGGTGTGCTATGACCCTAGATTTGAATTATATCTGTGACTAAGAAGATGGTGCATATGTGTTATAAACTTTCAGACACCGCGTGACAGATCCAAGCTGAGCATGATTTTGCTTGTTACTAGGCACAGGATGATGTTACCATAAAATCCCTTGTAAACAGACCTCGGAAGTTATTGACCCTATGTCTTTATATATATTGGAATTTTTTCAGGTGATCAAGTTAACGGAAGATACAAACTATGAAACCAAATGAATTTAGCTTGTTACCTATCAATTTCCCAAAAATGTTAATTTACTACATTCTTTAGCAGTGTATGTAACAATATATGGTAAGACTAAATATATACTGAATTTAATACAACTAATCATAAATTGTCACATAGTCATTGGAATCGAAAATATCAGGAGTAAATTAGTAATTCATTTAGTGTATTTAATTAGCTAGTGGGTCAAGTTAATACTTTTGTGCTCCACTTACCATTGAGTTGAACAGATCGTTTTTCACAGGCTTTCGCCTGCATCATCTACAACAAATCTGGCAGTTGATCACAGTGATGTTGTAGGTAAAAACCTGAGAGACATATTCTGTATAATTCAATCGTAAGTGATCATAAGAGTATTAAATGGACTCATTAGCTAATTAAGAATATATTAGTTGCTTCACTGTATTAGTTCTGACACAAAATTAATTTTAAATTTAATACTTCATCTAGTGTTTAAAATAGATATGTTTTTCCTTCACTCAAAATAAATTATCAATTGTGGGGTCGTCCTGGTGGTGTAGTGGTAACCATACTTACCTTCTAAACCCAAGATCGCAGATTCAAACCCAGCCAGGATCGATAGATTTTTTGAGCGTAAAAATCCTAAGTATGGCTTCCTTTGGAAGGGAAGTAAAGCTGTGGGTCCCATGTCATATATTACAGCACGAAAAAGAACCTCAAGCCTGAAAGAAGAGGCCTCTGAGCAAACTTTGTCGGCTGTTTCACGCCCTGAATTGAATGGGAGGCTGATGACCTGAGATATAAAAGAGCATCCGTAAACAAACAAATCAAAAAATAAATCATTTGTGGTTAATACACCTCTGTACAGGCATCTGGCTGACGAAGTCGTTACTAAACATGGAATTGAGCTCTTCAATAAAGAGTCCTCTTAATTTTTCACAGGCATAATTTCCCATGCTTAAATTTAACTGTACAATATTTTGTTATGTTAATGCATAATGTATAGATGTTACTAGTAGTGAGTACTAAGCCAGCACTGGAGAAGGAAGGAAGTGTAATGAATTAGTGATCTGCAAGTGAAAGTGACTTCAGTAACAATGAATGTGGAGACCAATATATATCAAGCAAGAATTGGACTGTATGGAATAAGAAGACCTAGATGGAACAGTAAAGAAAAAAACTGAGGATATAACAGTATTTAAATGTTTTAATATTAATACTAATAGGAGGATTGGAAATGAATCAGGAATGTCAATTCTGGTGGTCTGGTGGTAAACCATACATCATGCTTCATAAACCCAAGATTGTGGGTTCAATGCTGACCAGGGTAAATGGATATTTTCCAACATAAAAATCCAAAGTTAGGCTTCCTTCAGAAGGGAAGTAAAGCTGTGGGTCCCATGTCTTAGATTTACAGCACATAAAAGAATCTCAAGTGAGTACCTCCCTGGCATTTGATTTATGAAGATTGAGGAAAACCTGGAAAAGCCTCAGTCAAGGAGGATGGTCCTCGCAGGATTTGAATCCCAGACCTCCTACTGACAAGTCCGTACCTAATGGAAGAAGATCCCTCTGAGCAAAATTTATTGGCCATTTCACACCTTGGATTGAATGGGATGCTAATGACCTGAGATGTTAAAGAGCATCCTTAAATAAGCCAAATCAACAAATTCCTTAGGAATGGCAGGAATATTAGAAAAGAAAAGCAGAGGAAGTGGAGAAATTTCAATATTTATATAGGGAAATGGAAGAACTTAAGTTAAAGTTGTTAGAGATGAAAATAATAGAAGATTTAACCTGGTCTTTATTGTAGTGAAATTGAAGGATAGTGATATATTCATTAAGGATCTAGCACATAAACAAGAGTACAGAAAGGGAAATTTGAACAATAGATGAAAAATGCAAGAGCAATGGACAATAAAGCCTTCATCAGAAACATGAAGCTTTGGATCAAAAGAAAAGGTAATTGATGCTGGAGAAAAGGAGCTAATGAGTTCATATAAAGGCATGGGAGTGATCTGTGTAGAACAATACATATGAGGCAGGAAAAACAGATGGTACATCAGAATGCCAGAAGTCCAAAGGTGCGACAAGGAGATAGGTATTTACCTGACTGAGTGGAGTAGAGAAAAAGAAGTGAAGCATTGTATGTAATGATGATGTTATAACAGTCCTAAGGAAAAGTTAATGCTAGACAGAAGTCTGTTCTTTCTGTGAATTAGCTAACTAGAAGAAGTACAAAGATCATCACAGTCTAACACCAAGCATTTCAACTCTAAAGGGCAGCTTATTTATAATCAGAAGAGTATAAGACACACAGTGGATGTGATGACTGATGAATAAATTAAAGACACTGGTTGAGGCATTGAATTTAGAAGCAGAAAGAAACTGCAACCTTTTAGAGTGAGAGCTGGATCTCAGTAGGATTTAGAGAGGAAGATAGGGTTATGAAAATGGGTTATTGGAACTGTGAGGGATTGTAAATAAATACGAGGGTTGGAACTTAAATAGTGGCAACTATTTATTTACAACCGATACAAAAGAGTTACATGTTAGCAACCTTTACTGTCCTTCAAATGAAGTCACCAGCGTTGTGTATAACCCGTTGCCAACGATGTGAAAGTCGTAGTATACCTTTAGCAGAGCCTGTTCTCTTGATGGTGCAGATGGAGCGGTCTACTGCCTGTCGAATCTCTGGAACACTTCTGAAGCGAATGCCACGAAGTGGTTCCTTCATCTTCGGAATCAATTCAAAGTCACAAGGACTTATGTCCGGGGAGTATGGTGGATGGTACAGTACTTCCCAGCCCCATAGAACGAACAAATCAACCACAGCTTGCGCTGTATGCGCCCTAGCATTGTCGTGCAAAATGATGGGTGTCTGCAGAAAATGTTGCCGCTTCTTTCTCAAAGCTGGTCGCAGGTGGTGCTCCAAAAACGAACGGTAATACTCAGCATTGATGGTCTGCCGTGGAGGAATGTAATGCGTTAGGATAACACCATCACCATAACTTTCACCGTGTTGGGGCTCTGACGAACTTTCGACTTTCGTGGTAACCATACTGACGCCATTCGTTCGATTGGCGTTTCAGTTTTGGCTCATACGATTTGGCCCATGTCTCATCCAGGGTTATGATATGGCGTAAGAAAGTCTCTCCTTCGCGCTCCAAGTGCGTATTAGCAGCGTCGTAACGCAACCATTTCTCCATTTCCGTCAAATCATGCGGAACCCATCGTGATGCAATTTTTCGCATGCCCAGGCGTTCCTTCAGGATGTGAAGCACAGTCGTATGCGCTAATCCGGTTTCTTGGGCGAGCTCGCGAATCGTCTGGCGTCGATCACTGTCCAGAAACGCGACAAGAACATGTACTTCTTCTTCACTGACGCTCGTAGGACGACCTGCCCGATGAATGTCTGCCACAGTTTGCCGACCATCTTTGAAGGCTTTTACCCAACGTACCATTGTTCTGTAAAGAAATTCAGATTCCCCACAAGCCTCTTGAAGATCTTTATGACACTGTCGTGCTGTACGACCTCTGGCACATTCAATCTTGATCCAACTCCATTGTTCCTGTTTCGAAAACATAGTGACAAAGTACGTTAGACCGTTAGCTCACAAATGACTGTGTTTCTCTCGATGGTGCGCACGCAGGTGATGTGGGAAGGGAGAGTCCATTTGCTCTGAGAAAAGATAGGTATGTAAACAAGTGTGCTATCAGCGGCAATATTAGATTCTGTTGCATAGCACCTCCACAGCAGTGTTGCCACTATTTAAGTTCCAACCCTCATATAAATTTAGGTTATATGAAGGTGACATGAAAAGTTTGTGGCCTGGCAGTGAAATAATATGTTTTATAGGTAAACAATACTTTATTTTTCTATGTAGTTTCCTTTGATGTCAATGCACTTTGTCCATATTTTTTTGTTCCAGTGGGTCCAGAAGGCTTGCGTAGTATTTGCCAGTTATTATTTTCCCCTTTGCAAGATAATCAATCAAAAGAATTTCTTTTGCATCTCAGAAAACACTTGGCATAACCTTTCCGGTAGATGAAATCAACTTCACCTTTTTTGGTGCAGGGCCACTGGCTTCCATCCACTACTTTCATTGCTGTTTCAGTTCTGGATTGTAGTAGTGGACTCAAGTCTCATCCAGAGTAACAAATCAGCACATAATATCAGTTGGATTCTTTTTAAAACGGTCCGAACATTACTGTGAAATTCTTTTCCCCCATTGGCTTTTGGCCAGCATTCAACAAATACTACACCCATTTTGCTAAAACTTTCTTACTTTTAGTTTCTTATGTAAAATGTACTGTGCATGCTCTTTGGTTAGCCTATGGCACCAGCTATTTCTTGTATCTTTTAATTGCCGATTGTCCAATACCATATTGTGCACTTTGTGTTTTCCTGTATGGTTGTGAGTCGGTCCTGCTGGTGTAGTGGTTACCATACTTGCCTTCTACACCCAAGAACGCGGGTTGGAACCCGGCCAGGACCGATGGATTTTTTCGGGTGTAAAAATCCAAAGTATGGCTTCCTTCGGAAGGGAAGTAAAGCCATGGGTCCCGTATCGTACATTTACGGCACGGAAAAGAACCTCAAGCCTGAAAGAGAGGCCTCTGAACAAAATTAGTCGGCCGTTTCACGCCCTGAGTTGAATGGAACGCTGATGACCTGAAATGTTAAAGAGCATCCATAAATAAATCAATCAATCTGTATGGTTGCAGTTTTGGGATGTCTATACATGGATCATCTTCAAGAGAAGTATGACTATGTTTAAATTCTGCTGCCTATTTCTTAACAGTTGAAAATGAAGAAGCAGACTCTTCATAAATCTTTACCAACTTTGGATGAATTTCCATTAGCGATACACTTTGCAAAACAAAGAATTTTATGATGGTATTCAGATTTCTACATTTGAATGAAACACACACAACACATCTATTTTCAACAACCGTACAACCAAAACTATTTGTTAGATCAAGTTGATAATTGACACATTATTGCAAAACATGTAGCAACATCACAAAAAAAAAATCATTGCTATTGATCCCATATCTGTGCAAGGCTGAGAACTTTTCATCTTGCAATTGTATAAGGGTTATACTGCAGAAAGTACATTTTTAACCGTGATTAAAATGTGGATTTATGACTGTGTTAAAATAAAGAAATTTGAATTTATTAGAAAACAAGGGTTAGAATGTCTGGAGATGTGAGATTTTTTGTAAAACATGAATAGGCTAGTAAAATTAAAGAAAAAAGTAATAAGTTAATGATATTCTAAGAATAATAATTCAAAGAACATCATTGTGTTTAGAAATAGTATATAATCAATCTAGAAGCTCACAGGTTCATAATCATGACCTCTTCCATCCAGTGGAGATGAAATAGTTGAAATAATTTTTGAATGTCCAATGCAATGATAGTTTATACAAGTGGGGGATTTTAATGCGATAATCAGAAATTTACAAGCAAAGGGGTATGAAACGGAGGAAAAGAAAATAAAAGAACGTTTACATTTTTTTTAAGGAAAGGAATAGCAAGGTTGGGATGATAAATGATGAAGATTTGAAATTAATAAGGTTCTGCAAGAATAATAATTTTATGACAAATGAATGCTGAGAAGAGGACATTGAAGGAGAATGTATGTTAATGGACAAGGTGATTTAATTTTGTTAGTAATAATGCTCCTTTTCCCTTAATCATAGAGATGAAGAAATCAATAATGTGGTTAACAATTCAACTAGACTAGGGAGAACTGAAAGATATAATGATATTTGATAAAGAAGGTGAATTTCATTACATTATTAATTCTATAATTGAAAGTTTATTTTATGTATGGAATAAATAAGATAGTTACTGAACATAAAATGATAAAATCAGTGGGTATATTTGAATTCATTTTAAAATGAGCAGGTAGCAATATGAGGCTGGAAGCCAAGAATATTTTCAGAGGGTTTTATGATTTGTACAATAAAGAATGTAGAGATTTAAAATATCTGTTAAAACAGTTGTTTGCAATGAAAACAGAAGGAATGAATAATTGTAATCTCACTGGTAAATATCATTATATAACTAGATAGACAATTTACTGATTAAGTTCTGCAGCAAGTAAGAAAGCTCAAGAAAAAATATTTATTCATCTCTGATTAATAGTTTAGGATAATATTTAGGTAAAAAATAAATGGATTTGGTCCATAAATTAAGCAGTCAATGTCCATGTGTGATAAATTAGTTAATAAAATTTATAAAGCATAATTCTACTAAATAAGATAAAATTTTAACTAGAAGATTAATAGACTAGATAATGTATTCATTTATTATTTGTATAGCTTGAGATGGAACCTGGGTTAGCTCCAAGCCATGTGAAGTTTGTAATAAGCTTAATACAAATAAGTAAATGTTACTACCTTCATTGTTGTCACTTCCAGTTTCCATATGTGAGATGTGGGCAAGTTGAGACATGTTCAGTTCCAACAGTAAAATGAAGGTGACACATGATGAACGATATGCTCTGAAATTCTGCTTTCATCTCAGTAAGTCTTCAGCTGAGGCCTATGCACTGTTACAGAAGGCCTATGAAGAATTGGTTCTTCCCTGTAGCACAGCTCAAAGATGATCAAAAATGTTAAAAGAGGAAAGGCAGTGATCCAATTTGTGCTATAATGAAAGAAGAATTAACACTGTTGCTGTCATTGTGAGAGAGGATCTTCAAATAACATTATAACACTTTAAAAAATTCTAAAAATTTCGTTGGGTGTCACACATAATGTTGGTAACTGAAAATTTGCATGTAAGACATGTTTGTGTACAGTGGATTTATTTCAATAATTGAAACAAAGGGACATTCATGTGCAATTGCATGCAGTTGAAGATGATGTTATAGGAAGATGCAGAATTTGTTTCAAATGTTGCTGATGAAACTTAGCTACATCATTTCAATCCTGAGAACAACCAGCAAAACTCTGTATGGAAATTTCCATCATAACGAATGCTAAAAAGAGCAAAAATATTGACTTCCACTGGAAAAGTTATGATCATCTCATTTTTCAGTATTCAAGGAATGCTTTACCTGCACACACAACTGTAACTGGGCAATACTACAGAGATGTCCCAAAAACTCTGCAAGGGCATATTGTGTGCAACAAGGAATATTGCACAGCTACACATTAATGTTGTAGCTGAATATTTAACAAAAATCAACGTGAAGTGTCCTAACCCTCCTTATGGTCCAAATTTAGTCTGTTGTTGGTTTTTCCTTTTCCCCAAATTAAAGAAACATCTTTGTGGAAAGCATTTTCCAATCATCAAATCAGTGGTGAAGGCTGTGTAAGTGTTCTGAAGGACATGTCAAAAAATGATTTGAAGACTAGCAGAAATGCTGGAACAGGTGTGCATTCAATGGTGACTAATTTGAGAAAAATCATCAAAGTAATGAGGGTGAATAGTGTTATGTTGTCAAAAAAATGTATGATCATTGTTAATTAAACAAGTTTTGTATGAACAAGATTTACTCTTTGTCAGTACCCTTGCAACTGGATTTGTACAGTAATAAAAAACACTAGTCAGAAAAATTGGTTTACTTTACAACTTGTAGCTCTGGTTAATAGTATTAATAAAAATTATGAATTATAAATACATTTTACCAACTCAGTTAAAAAACTAAAAATACTTGCTGTAAGCATGTCTGCACAACTCTGTATTTGAGCAGCAGTATGCATATGTTCTGAACCAAACATCACAGAACATTTTTGTTTGTCAGCACATCAGATTCTTATTCATTTTGGATATTATTAAACATTTTTATACACATTGAACTTAAATTAATTCATTTGTTACAGGGGCAGAAGGAGTTTGACAGAGATTTAGTGAAGATAAAAGTTGAGGAATTAAATTCACCAGCCATTGATGCAGGGTAAGGCATTGCTCTAATTCTATATTAATCTGAATGTCTTAACTAAATATTTGGCAAGTTCAACCTAGGAGCCTGAGAGTGTAAACTGTGATTATGCATACAACATTTTGAAGTATTGTAAAAAGCAACCTGATAGCATTGCCCCTGTTAAGAGAAGCAATGAATGCATTCTGTAAATAATCTTATGCTTATAAACAAACAGTTGCAGTACAGTTGTCATAAATACCTAAAGCAATGAATGCATTCTGTAAACAATTGTATGCTTATAAACAAACAGCTGAAATATAGTTGTCATAAATATCTAAAATTGCTTTTTAGTTCTTGATAATTTTATGATATGACATCCAGGATTGACATTTTATGATTAAGAAAAGAACAGAATGTAGTGCCAAATTGTTTGGGCATGTGGATCATAGTGCTCAAGCCAGATAAAAATAATAAATATTCTTTAGGATACCCAGTTACTGAGGTCATGTTTATGTGACATTAATCCTCGTAACTGGACTAATCATCTCCCATTTCACCTTTACAGATAAAATTCATTTCTCCTTTATTTCAAACAAATTCCCCAAATTTTCTCACAGTATAAATATGTTGATTAATGATTTTCTAAAATCACAAATAAACCTATGCAATATCTTCTTTTGTCAGCAATATCAATTAACAAAGAATGAATGCATTTAATATACAAATCAATTATTATCTGACTGATGTATGGTATAGAGTATATACAGATGAATCTCTTAAAAATGGAGAAACAGGTGCTGGAATATATTGTGATGAATTCTCTCAATATACATTGTTTGGACAATAAGTTAAAATTTTGATAGCAATATCATGGCCATTAGAGCAGCTTTAGAAAACGAATATTAGTAAAAGAACTATCATCTTAATTGACTCTAAAGCAGCATTACAAAGTATAATGAATTATACTTACCCATAACATATACTACAAATGAAAAAAGAAAACTATATCATATAATCCAGATCAGGAATAGAGAAATACATAGTTTTACAATGAATCCTCAGCCATGTTGCATTAAAGGGGAATTAAATTACTGATACTTTAGCAAAAAAAAATGAATCACTATAAAATTAAAACCAGCTTTTGAATTAGAATTTGCTTTTAAATTGAACCTCATAAAATATTTATAACTGAACAAGAACAAAATATCGAACAAAAGCTTAAAGAAACAATATGAAGATCTAAAGGAATGGAAACATCTTTTATTGAAACCAAGAAAAATTAGATTTGCCCAATTCTGCTTAATTTTTGAGCATGATTACCTGTCATAAAATCTCTTAAGGCCTGTTGTGTAAAGATGTGAATAAAACTCTAAACAAACACATCTATTGAAATGCAACCAGCTTCATAGCAACAAACAAATAAAAAATAATTTGGAAGCTCTTTTTGGGGAAGATATGGAAAAAAATTATAAATATCAGCATCCCCAATGGCCACTAGCAACCAACCACATTTATCAGTAAAAATTCTGTAAAACTTACTCAAAATGGAATCCAATTCAAATTGGACAGGTTTCCTGATTATGCAAAATACACTTGGCTACCTAAATTTTGTAAATTCCCAAGCGTCAAAAATATGAATTTAATAATTATGCACATATTTATGTACCTTTACTCTGTACAGTAGATGTTCTTCACTTACTGTATATTGTACAATAGAACACTTATACTAATTAACACTAACATAGTTTATGTATATCAGATGTGTACTGTAATTTACTGCAACTGTTTATTTTCTTGCATTATTATCCTTAAGTTTATTTGCCTTGCATCTAAACTCATTTTTCTCTCCATATATCAAGGAGAAAAACCTGTTTGAATTTTCTAAATATAAATGTGACCCACAGCTTTTCCTTCTGAAGGAAGCCATGTGTAGGATTTTTACGCCTGAAAATATCCATCTGTCCTGGCCGGGTTTGACCCACGATCTTGTGTGTAGAAGGCAAGCAAGTATGGTTATCACTACACCACCAGGACCAACTACTACAAATTGGATAACTTGCTCTAGGCATACGATTGCTTCTTCATGCATATTAATTTTCCTGGAAAATTTTGTTCCTCTTCTTCTTCCTTTGTTTTCTCCTCATCTTATGCATTGCAGGTTTCTATTAGATCTGTTGCCAAAGTAAAAGTAGAGTGTTGACAGGAAGTCATCACTTTGAAGGTAGTCATCTGGATTGTGTGAAATGTTCTGCATTTTGGTTAATTCAGCGAATGCTGCTGCATTTTTTTCGGCTTAATTGAATACGGGAGCAACTTATTCATCTGCAAACCCTGCTTTGTTGAAGAACTTGGTGACAGTTTCAGGCTTTATTTTCCTTACTGCCAGACTAGTCCAATTCACTGCATCCAAGACAGAACCTGACCGTGCAAGATAAAAACACACTTTCAGCTTTTTCAACACTTAAAATAAGAGACTCCATCAATAATCGGTCGCCTTTAATGGGACTTGAATAATAACCCCCTGGTTCATGTGTGATGCTTGTTGAATGGCAGGAACCAAGCCAATTTCGCATTTGATTACTCGACTTTGGGATGACATGTTGCATTGTGTAAGAAAAGGAGCACTTGGTAATTTTATTTTTTCATTTTTGGCAAAGAAAGAGCCCAACATCTTTTCCATAAGACCAGTCACCATCAGTTCCTTTTTATTGCTTTGCCATGTGACTGGAAGCTTGCTGATGTCTATGTTAGGGTTTTGCCACCTTTCCAAAACCATTGTCTTCTCCATTTCACCTAACATATTTCTGCACATTGAGACTTTCCTTGGACATTTTTCTACCGAGGTACTTTTAATGTCAAATTGCAAGAGATTTTGAAGGCAGTGCATGATAAAAGAATCCCATTTCATCAGCATTGAAGAAGTCTTTAGGGTCATAATCTGGAATTAAGTTAGGTAGTTTTGTCTTCCATTCTGTTGCTACTATTTCCTGCACATCCTTAGTTTCCCCACACACTTCATTTCACATGATATTGTATCTAGATTTGAAACTGTCCAGCCATCCTGTAGAAGTCTTAAACTCCACATTCCCATTTTCAGAGCCTCACTCTGTTACATGGGTCGTGACAAAGATAAGTTTTTTGCCTGTGCACTTATGAATCATTCCCATACATCTCATTAATTTCCCGTTGTCTTTGCCTTTCTGTTCATTTGCCTATTCCCGTTCATCCACTCCTTCCTTATCTTATCTTTATTCTTAAGTTTTATCGCATTTGAAATTCAACATTATTTCATGCACAGAAAGTTTGTCTTGCTAACTCGCCTCAATTACCTTCACCTTTTCTTTAAGTGTATTGTATGTCATGTCATTGTTGGACATGATGGTTCACTCTAAATGCTACAAGTTAACGGAACTGGCAGAAATAGAAAATAATAAAGCAGGTAGCACATTTCTTTGCTGTACTTGATCTTGCCAGGTAAACCCTATTGCTGAACTTGCACACCCTAACGATACTGTTAGAGCTGTACATCCTTCACACTAGAAGTAATGTGCTTGTATACTTGAATAACAAATATATATTAAGTGAAGCATGTTCTGTTTTATACAACAAATTTTCATATAAAAATGTGGTGAATATATTGAAACTGAAATATTTAGCCAGATTTGTGAATTGTACACGTTCTGTTTGATCAAGTTTTACTGTATATGTATTTCTCCCATAATCACCTTTATGTCCATTCCAACATGCCTTTCTATTCTAACTGTACTAAATTTAATAAAACCTCAATTTTTATTGCATTTTTACGATATTTAATGCTAATTTACAAATCATATTTAATGGGATGTTCATTTTTTCCAACAGCCTTTATCTTTTCCACAAATTCTGCTCCATAAGACAGTCTTGCTTGTAATAATGCTAATTATATTTTCTGAAACCATCAAATATCTTTCTCATGTGCATAATCAAGCATTTCTTCCAAATTTTATACAATGTCATATTATTTCTGTTTCTTCCAATTACCTGAAGCAGTAGAAGTATAATATTGATATAATTGATTCCTTAAGTACATAATAGTACAATCATGTAGGACATCTCTTAATTAAATATAATGAATTATATACAAGAATATCAAAAGTAAAATACAATGCAATTACGTATATACAGTAATATCAAAGTAAGTATATAGATGAAATACATGGGCATTCTCACATTACTAAGATATAGTGCAGTTTAAAAAATAGTTATTTATCATTATTTACAAGGAAATCTTGAATGGAGCAGAAGCAGTGGTTAATTAAATGTGCCTTTAGGGATTGTTTTAAACAATTATTTTAATATATTTCCTTTAAGTAGTTCTGAAGATTATTGTATATCTTTATTCCAAAGTACAGTATGCTTCTTGTGATAACGAGATATTATGCTTATATACAGAGAGGTTTCAGTTTTGTCTTGTATTAATGGACTGCTTCATTCTTAAATAAAATATAGTGAACTTTTGTAGCAGTGATGTCAAATATTAACATTTAAAAAAGTTGAATTGAAATTATAACATATACATCATAATAAAAAGGAAGACTAGTTTATGAAGCCATCGCTCCCATCACCAGTTCCTGGTCAACTGTCTGCCTCGCTCCTCATTGTGGATTGATTCATCTCTGGTGGAGGTTTTATGAATCTCTGTATTAGTATATCACTTGGTGGGAATTTAAAATTAAAAACTTTCTGCTTGTTCTTCCAAATATAAATGTTTTCCCAGACTGTAAGTTCAGTTTTCCCTTTAATATTTTTAAGTAGTTTGGGATTTTTATCAATGCTATGTTGTTTTTTTCAAAAATACCAGGCCACTGCAGAATTTTCTTTTTGTCTTTGGTTTATATTCTTAATGTGTTCTTTAGCTCTTTTTTTATATTTATATTCACATACCACCCATCAACCTTCCATAAATTTCAAAAGATTTTTAAAAAATATAACATTATTTTCGTTCCAAAAAATAATTATTCCATTAAAAATATCCTCAACTCAAAATAAAAGGAAGATAACTTACAACAAAAATCAGGAATATGCCAAATAAACTGCAATGATTGTGAAAAAGTTTATATTGGAAATACCAAAAGAAAAATAAAAACAAAATTTTCAGGTTAGTTTATCTTCATCAGTGGAACATTGAAGCCATTGGTGAGCAAGTCTCTAGATTTCATTACCTCATAATGTGCTGTCTAATGACAAATTATTAAATATTTTTCTTAAATATTAGTCATATGGATGATTCAAGGGCTTGTTTACAATTTAAAGCCATCTTGGCTCAGGAAATTGATGACAATTTTATGCTCTAAATTCTGTGGCCTTCTGCAGGTACTCATATCAGCGTGCTAAACGGTGCCTATTTTATACTTAACATGTGGTAACATTATTAGTTAATTGGAGAAAACGGGAAAAGATGAGTAGGCCAATCAGCTATTGTGAGCCATTTCATCCATATTTAGGTGGATCTTAGGATTGGCCTGTGATTGAGCCAACCACAGGTCAAATCAAAAGTTGTATCCTGCTCAATTTGTGATCATATGCCAACTATTTTGTAAGCATCTGTCAATAATTTAGTTCTCTAACTACTATCTCCTCACTTGATTATCTGCTTAGGTCCCCTTTGTCTATTTCAATAAAATGATAGGTACTTTTCAACCTTCACATAGCCACAGGGTGTGTTCCATGTCTGCTATCACATAGTTTGTATCCCTAAAGCCTCCTGAACAAAATGATTTTTGTTCAACCTTTGACAAAAAAAATTAGTCATCTCTTGAATGCAAAATTCTTGTAAGTTCTACTCCACACAACACATATTCTGCAAGGTATCCAGCAAAGCTACATAGCCAATGCAGCAGTTGTGTTATATGGCGTGCACTAAAGACAATGACTAGTGTTTGATTTTCATTAGCTCTATGGCAGTGTGTATGCAATGATGCTGTGGTTAAGAGCACAGATTCTCCTCCAGGCATGAAGAATTTTTTTCTTAATAAATGTTTGTAATAATTATCACAAATTAGTTTCATAATACTCTTTCCCATATACAGCAAGCTTTAACATTAACATATTACACATATTATAATATTTCCTTCAGTATTTGTTCTATCTAAATGCAATATGCTGCATATGCACAAGGGACAAAAGATGGCTTATGGATACAAATTGAAGAAGCATGGAATGCTGTAGCCTCTCACCAACACTACTGTAGAAATCTGATATTTATGCCCTGAAGCTTCAGTGCAGATGCTGAAGGTTCATACACCTAATATTAATTTGTGTTTATTTCTATGTGTTTCCACTTCAGAAGATAATTTCCTGTTCATGTATTTATTTAGTTATTTGTAAAGAATGTGTTAATTTGTGATTACGTTTTTGTTTGTGCATATGTAATGCTGTAAAACTCAAATGGTATGTTAAAATATAATATGATATTAAGGCAACATGAAGCTTTACATATACACTTATAAAACCAAGAATATAAAATAAAATAAAAATGCATAGGATTTGACCCCAGGTGCTTTAGCAGAAAAGATCCTAAACCGCTCGGCCACTGCTGCTCTACCCTAAAGATCTCATTCCAAATGTTTATGCTTGTGACTATTACGTTTACAGGCAAAACACAGCAGTGTGCACTGGAAGCATGTGTGTTGAGAATACAGCATTTTCGAGCATCCCTGATCAACACGTAGAATCTGGGGATGACTCATTTTTTTGTCAAATGGTATGCATATTGGTCTTGTTTAAGACCTTAAATTAGTCAAATAGGATCTTGAGTCCAAAACAATGTGGTGATTGCCAGAAGCTTGTTTAACAATTCTGACACTATCTCGCGAAATCACCATTAATACTTATAGTGCTCATAACATATGCACGTTGAAAGCATTGGAATAATTTATTTTGGATCTACATAGCAATGATTTTCGAACCAACTCATAGTGTTTTGTCTCTAGGCAACAGCAGTGCTCGTTTATCAGAAAGTGATGCTATCACAGCCTTACAACGGTTTCCGTAACTATTTTAAAATAGCTTTATGAAAGGAAGTGCTGATATTGGCCACCTTCATTGTCCATACATTTTTGGCACTTTGATAAAAACTGTCCATCCTGTAGTTCATGTTGAGTAATACTGGCTATTTCCTGGTGAATCTATTTTTTACATTTTCTTTCAGGGTATTTGGGGGTGTTTTGTATTTATATTTTTAATTTACCCCAGATATAAAAGTCAAAATGGTTAGACTGGGGACCAAGGAGGTAACAAACCTTTATAGATCTGTTATTCTGAATCACTCTTTGAATTTCTGTCATTGAAATATTAATTGAAGATAAGAGGCATAGTTTTGTTGAACAAGGGTGAAAACCTGCTTCCTGTTATTTAATTTTCTAAAAAAATAAAAGGGGGAAAAAATGTTATGCACATATGCCACAAATATTATTTGATTTTAACTTTAAGAATTTAGTAGCCCATTGCACAGAGCCATATGAAATTAATTTTTTGTGAAAGATATCTGAATTTTGGGGGGTGATTCTCCTGACAATGACTAATGTCATGTAATACTTTTTTGCTGTGAACCCTATTCTGTCTGTTAGGTTTCCAGCCTGAAATGTATTATAAGAAATATGGATTGTTATATGACCTGGAACTTTAACAATTATAATTCTTCAAATCATCCTTGAACTAGTGAGAGTGACTGAATTAGCAGATATCAATTACAAAATACACATGCAGTAGAAAACATAATCTGAGTCAGTTTACCTCGCAATTAAATACAGAAGAAAAAAACACACCACTTGTAATCAATGAGTTGAACTCAACTCAACATATTGATAGCCAGAAAATAGAATGACCTTGTTCGAATCAATGTGAGAATACATGTTAACATGCTTAGTAGAAAAGCATTGCAAGTTGATTAATAGTTCATTGGATCAGTCCACATATAAAATATCCTAGTGTTCAGGTACCCTCCACATTTGGTGAATTGGAGCTGTCCATTTTTGAGGCAAACATGACTAGGTGAATGTATTGTTTATTGATTTTGGCATTCATTAAGTTGCCTCTCATTGGTCAGCCTTGAAAGGATTGGAGGTTTTCAGGCCACAGTCACTATTCAGCCTTCTTGTCTGGGACATCCAGTTGGGATTTAGCTAGAAGCCTTTTTCTATGTTTTTAAGTTTCTAAAATTTATGTTGCCTCAAAATTTTTCCTTTCATAGTCAGAAATAAATCTTTGAATATTAACATAGAGCATTTTATAATTAAGATTATTGTATGATTCAGTTGAACTACACATTTTTTTAGCTCCACTTGTTTATAATTAAAACATATTTTACTGACCATTTTCTGCAACGTCAGCTAAATGTGTAGCTGGATAATTCATGCCACTCCTTTCAGGACGGATTCTGCTCTGGGTGATGAACTTAAGTTTGTTTTTATCCCTGAAGTGTCACAGTTCATTAACTCTCTCTCTGTATTTTTAGCTCTGTGGGTCCCTGTGGGACCAATTTCTTGATCTGTTTCTATTTTATGTTCCTGAGATGTTGTTTTAACCATGTACATATGTTCCTCTTTGTTTTTCCAATATATATATATATATATATATATATATATATATTGCATTGGCTTATGTAACAAAATGTAATTAAAGAACTGCTGAGAAATCCAACACTGAAAGTGGCGCTACATCTGTATATTCTCATAATTGAATATAACTCAGTGGTAGAAACGCTAGATGCTTTGTTAATTTTGAGGAAGTGGTGGTTTTGTTGAAGATGAGCAGTGCTATAAACATAGTGTATAATTATTTGTGGTCCTATATAGAAAATATAACACAAAATGAATGATTGGCAATTATATTTTTATTGAAGTCCAGTGTGAAATTTGCTTATATTCATTTTCATAGGAGTTTCTGTAGCATCTTGAAAATTGATTCTTTAGAAATATATAGTCAACAACGTAATAACCACTTAAAATATTAAGTAGCATTCCATCACTGACCAGCAGCACTGAATTTCAAAATGTTTCATTATAGTTATAAATTAAATGTGAGGAACTACAGGTTAAAGTAGTATGAATGAATAACTTTTTTATTTCAGAAAACAACATTACAATTAAACTTACATAAGCAAACAAAATATTTAAGAATTAAACAATATCAAAACTAAGGTTCTCCCATAATTTAACCACCAAGTTATATGTATGGTAAAGAACTCCTGAAATAAATTACCATTTTTACAATTGTGTGTGCCTCAAGCTCCTTACTTATACTTCTCCCCCACTTATCCCTTACTTTCCCAAGAATTCTCCAATCTTGTTCATTTTATCTGACAACATTTTGATTGCCGCTGTATCTTATAATTTGTCCCATTTTTCATCCCATATACCATCCCTCCACTTTTTTACCATTTCACATTCTATTAGACAATGAAATGCGCTATCCACTTTCCCACACATAATACATCTCTTTTAGAAATTTTTCCGTAATCCTTGTAGAATTTATACCGGTTTATGCATCCATGCAAGACCTATTCTTACAATGATCTATATATTTTTCCCTTCTATTTCTTTTAATTCTAAAGCTAAAGAACTTTTATCCTCAAAGCTAGCCCAAATATCTTGCTTCTCTATATCTTCTGCACTCTTCCCAAATCTTACCTGAATCCATTGACAGTACTTTATAGCAGTCACCAACATCCGCCATTCCAAATTCTTCTAATAGCTACCCCAAGCTCCTCAAACCAACTCTTCTCTTTTGTTCAAGTCGTTAAACAGCTGAGGACAATTGTTGCACAGACATGTCCTGAGTAAATCTCATGTAAGTGAAACCATAAAGAATGTTCTAAATATTTTGATTCAGAAGAGATGATTCATGCGTGTTTCACTGTATTTGATCCAAAATGACAGCTTTCATAGCTTATTTACCTTTAGCATGTGCAGATTTAAATTGCACCTAACATCTTCTCTTACTCGTATATCTCATCCTTAAATAATCAAATTATTTCACTGCCTCTATTGGATCTCTATTTATAAACCATTTCTCATCTTTCCTTGACTTTGATCTTTTTTATTTTTAACATTTTAAAATACTTTTTAAAAATCTTTTTTTTTTTTTTTTTTACTATTTATCTTTAGACCCCATTTTGCACAAAATCTAGTAATTTCATCAATGACATGTTGTAATCCTATCATGGTTACTGCTTCTGTTATGAGATTGTCAGCTTAAAGCAATCCTGGTGTTTTCTTCTTTCTAATAATTGGACAGGGCTCATTATTTTTTATGATTCTATCTAAGGTATACTGTAAACAAATTAAATAATATTGGGCTCAGTTTACATTTTTGTCTCGTATAGTCTGACCTTCACATCTGACACAAAAACTGAATCTTCCAAAAAATTTTGAAGTCCTAGAATAAATTCAATGCTTACTCCGTTGTGCCTCATTTTGTATGTTAATACACCCCTATTTATTGTATCAAATGCTTTCTCAAAATGTACAAAGAAAATATATACCCAACCCCCCCCCCTTTTTTTTAACATTTAACTTCTATGGTGTGAATTATCATTATATTATCTATCTTTTGTTTGTTTGTTTCCTTTTCTGAAACTTGCTTAATATTCTAATAATTACCTTCCATTTCTGCCTATTCTAGCGGCCTTCCAAATAATATGCCAGTGTATATTAGACTTAAAATGGATAACAGACTGGTTCCTTTGTAGTTCCTTGACATATTTATATCATGTTTCTCTTTATATAGAAGTAAAATCATGCACACCTTCCAGCTCTTAGATATTACCTTTTCTCCTTAATCCCGTTAAATAACTCTGTTAGCAGCCTCATACCTCCTTCCATTTCCCCAAATTTTTTCCAAAATTCTCCTAGAATTCCATCTATTCCTTAAGCCTTTTTTCTTTTGAAAAATTTTATCTCAAATCCCCTCATTAAACTTGTAAACATTAAGAACATTTTTATATTCTAAATATAAACTTCTTTTGTTTTTCACAATGTATTTTAGTTTTTGTTTTTCACAATGTATTTTAGTATTGCCCACTAGAACACAAACTTAAAGAAATATTTTTATTTTCAGGTCCACACCAAACATTTTCTGTTCTTTGCCATCATTATGTTCTTCATATTTCAGACTAAATAAAGAAGACGTGTCCAGAAGCTTACAAAATGTATCCAGCACTTCTTTAATTGAAGTTACACAGAATTCTAAAGACAACACAAAAAAGCAGATATTCACCTGTAAATATAACGATAGCACTTTCACCACCAAATTATCTGTAGAAGGATATATGTTAATTTATGAACCTAAAAGGAATAATTTGATACATAAGGAGAAAAAAGTACATAAATGTGAAGTTTGTGGGAAGAACTTTTCCCAGGCATATAATTATAGGAAACATCTTATGATACATGAGGGTAAGAAACCACACAGATGCGATGTTTGTGGGAAGAGCTTCACCCAGGTATATAATTTACGAATACATCTTTTGATTCATGAGGGTAAAAAGCCACATAAATGTAAAGTTTGTGGGAAGAGCTTTACTGTGGCATGTAACATGAAGAAGCATCTCTTGATTCATGAAGGAAAGAAGCCACATAAATGCAAAGTTTGTGGTAAGAGTTTTACTCAGGCATCTAATCTACAGACACACCTTTTGATTCACGAGAGCAAGAAACCATACAAATGTGAAGTTTGTGGAAAGAGCTTTGCCCGGGCATTTTATTTACGTTCACATCTTTTGATTCATGAGGGTAAGAAGCCACATAAATGCAAAATTTGTGGGAAGAGCTATTCCTGTGCACCATCTTTAAAGAAACATCTCTCAAATCATTTAGAAAAGAGGCCATATAACTGTGAACTTTGTGAAAAAAGCTTTGTCCATGCATATAATTTAAGGATGCATATTTTGACTCATGAAAGCAAGAAGCCACATACATGTGAAATTTGTGGAAAGAGCTTTGTCCGGGCACCTCATTTACGTTCACACCTTTTTATTCATGAAGGAAAGAAGCCACATACGTGTGAAGTTTGTGGCAAGGGCTTTATCCGAGCATTTGGCTTGAAGGAACATCTCTTGATTCATGAGGGAAAGAAACCACATAAGTGTGAACTTTGTGGTAAGAGCTTCACCCATGCATCTAACTTGAGGATACATCTCTTGATTCATGAAGGAAAAAAGCCACATAAGTGTGAGGTTTGTGAGAAGAGCTTTACTCATGCCTCTACTTTAAGAAAGCATCTGTTGATTCACGAAAGGAAAAAAATATATATATAATCGTGAAGTTTGTAGAAAAAGCCTTAAAAATATATGTTTTATAAAAAATGTTTTAAATCTTGAGAGCAAAGGAGACGATGAAGTTTGTAGGAAGAACTTGACCCAAGCATCCATCTTGAAGGGGTATAGCTTGATTTATAAGTAAAGGATAGAAATAAACAAATTCTTTGAGACAATAGTAATCTTAAAAGAAGTCGAGAACAGTGAAGTTGTTAAATATACAAATGAGTCAGTATTAGGTGACACTAAAACTTCACTAAATTGGTTAATTCTTCTGAACATGTTTAAGAGCATTCACTCTTATCCTCAGCTGGGGACCAACATCGACATGTTCTGAAGAATTAACCAGTTAGTGAAGTTTTAGCATCACCTAATACTGACTCATTTATATATCTTTGAGATAAGTTATTAGCATTCTTATCATAAGTAGTCAATTTTTATTTATGAGGCTTTGAAATGAAAAAAGGGTACAAAAAACTTTAATTAGTAAAATAACATTGATGATTAGTGCAAGTAATTACATATATTTGAATTTGGTATCAAAAAGATTTTTAGGTTATCACACAATTTAATAGTGATCAAAATCCATACAAAGGGACATGCAATGATATTTCAATAACATTCATACTGTTGATTGAAAATATCTGTAGTGGTAATTAGAACAGTTTATATCTTCTTGCTGTTGTTTACTAATAGCACCATTATTTTGGTTTCCTTTTGTCACTGTTCAATTCCTGATTTAAATCCATATAATTTATTTTCATGGACAATTTCAAAAGAGAAAATATACAAAGAAAGAGCTCAAAACCTCATAGAAATGAATTCATACATTTTTATTTATGTCAGAGTCATCTGAAACATCAAACTTGCCTCAAACAATTAATCTACATCCGGCAGTTTTATTGATCATGTGCTATGATGAAATATATTTTTAAGGTCCAATATACATAAATCAAAATTTAATGTTGTAAAAATAATAGTAATATGTAAGTCTGCTATGTGAAGATGTAAGCTTCCGCTGCTCATGTTCATAGTAAAATCTTGGTTTCTGGGTGTTGCTGTATCTTAGTAATAAAATTGGTCAGGCTGTTTTGTACAGGTTGAACTGTATTTTGTCGAAGCTTGGATGCCTGGAAATAAATGTTAATTATTAATACATCATGCTGTAATTTAATAAACCATCTTTTGATTTATTTAAGATGCATCATCAACTCTATGCTTGATTCTGTCATTTGAAGCAACCTATGCAACATTTATTTATTACAATGCTCATTATTAATGTGGAAAAAAGCTAATATACAATTGCAGTTTTAATTCAATATCTGCAGTCTTAGTTTCTTTTCAAAGGTAAATATGCTGACAGACATAGTTATTTATTTCTGGAGTAATGGTAAAAGTAGTAATTTTGATTACTATAACATTAGCAGCATTATAAATGGAAGAGTTAATGTACATCATAGTGGGAATAACATTGCCAAATATTTATCTGGTTTTTCAGTAGCCCTGAGCCATTATTTTAACTTACTATCAAAAATGGAGCTTTTTTCAATGCCAGCTCATTGTTTAATGAACTTGTGTGCATTTGCCCCTGACTTAGTGGCATTATAGCAGATTTCTGAGATTTGGATGTTTATAGGGTGCTAATACAATGTCTCAGTGGAAATGATGGTGTAGGCGGTTATGGGACTATGAATTAATGACCACACAAATGAGCTCAGAATCCTTGGCGCTTTAAAGTCTATCTGGCATTCACCTTCTAGCATGATCTAACTGGAAATGGAATCCAGGACCTCCAGATTGCAGTTGCAAATGCTAGTATCAGACCATAGAGGTGGCCTAATAAAGTAGATATTCAGTGAAATTATGCCTGGATATACACTAGAAATGAAAAGTATTGTTACAAGAGAACATTAATGGCAGCACTACTCTCTTAACATGTATGTAATGCCTGCCTGTCCTAGAAGGTGCGCTGTCCTGAACAATAATGTGATGCATCTTATTATGGTATAAGGATGTCAATAATAATTTAATCATGCCTTTGTGTTATGTAGAATACAATATGAATGGTGCACAATCGAACTATACCTGTTTACTTTGTAGTTTATAACCAAGCTCAAACTGTTTTGTTATGTATTATACTGACTTCATAAATTATAACTATGCTGAAGCTACCACTTTGTTGCATTCTTGATTTATAATCATAATCAAGGATGCTAGCTGAAAAAAAAAATATTTATACTAAAAGCCTCTAAGGAACTGTGTTAAGAGTATGGTTTATTAAATGGGAATATAGGGTAGTATAACACTATTTAATAGATAGTTTTTACTCCCTGTTATTACAAATTATTATTATTATTATTATTATTATTATTAATAATAATAATAATAAAAATGAAGAAATTCCAAACAATACAATTAGCAGATTAAGTGAAAACTGCATCAAAAGATAAACAATTTTAAACATATATATTTGAAATTGTTTATCTACACACACACACACATATGTATTTTATTGAAAAAATATTTTTTTTTAAATGATATACAGAATAAACCTTTTAAGCATTTCTTCAAATTTTCCAGATCCTTCAATTAAATAATTATATGAAAATTGAGCACATAACAAAATTGTTAACTGAGCTGTATTTATCTCAACTTGCAACAGTTTACATAAAATACAAATAATGTTGAAAGAAAAATAATTTCCAGAGAATACAAGTTATTTAAAACACATTTCCTTAAAAATATTAACATGTAGCAAATATAATTAAAAGATTTTCAAGAGAATGCTTGCTTTATTTTAAAATTTTAAAATTTTTACATTACTTCTGCATTAAGGTTGAACAACCAAGAAAGGCCCAGAAATTCCTAATTAAGAAACCAAATTACTCCCATCCTCAGGAACTGCTTGGCTGTGATTTGTTGATAGCAAACTTAAGAGAGAATGAAACTAAGCCGTCATGCAGAGCTTACTGTGGAATCATCCAAAGCAAGTGTGCATCAGTCAGCTTAGGCCTAAAACATTAGGTGATGGTGCCAAGACTTGTAAAATGAAGATAGAATTGTTGATTAGCATGCAAAGTTGGCAAATATTCCCCCACCAATGAGTCTTAACTGATCTAAGAATGCACGCTTATTTGCCTTGTGCCATATTTAAAATCTGTATATACACTGCTTCCATCCCATTTAACATTTTGACACGTTTTCTTTGTGCTAGGTAATTTTTAAAATATTCACACCAATCTGTTAGTATCATCACCATTGCCTCCATTGGGATAAATATCCTGGGTGATCTCGATGTGTTTAGCACATATCAAATGCTGGGCAGGGCTGATGCAAACACACAACACCATACATTGGCAGGGCGTGCCTTAATTTGAACTTGCAAAAAATAAGAATGAATTAATTACATAATGGTATGATGTAATCACAATGTGATTTAAAACAACATAATTTACTCTAGCAAAATGTTGTTGTTAATGACAATGCCTATAACCTACCGGTTTTAACTTTAATCATGAGCTCCAAGGTGAATTGTGTTGATTCTTTCAACAAAATCGAGACTGACACAATGCATATACACCCTTTAAAAAAAAAAAAAAAAAAAAAAGTCATCCCCAAGATTCAACGTGTTGATCGGAGAACTTCGGGGATGCTCGTGAACGCCATATTCACAACGCGTATTCAGTGACTGACATTCCTTTGGGTTCTTTGGCTATAAACGTAGTCGTCGTAAACACCTGGACTCAAATTTCATGCGTTTTTGTTTTATTTTATATTCTTGATTTTATAAGTGTATATGTAGAGTTTCGTGTTGCCTTAATATCATGTTATATTTTAACGTATCATTACCTATGCACACACAAAAACGTAATCACAAACTAATGTATTCTTTACAAATAACTAAATTAATGCATGGACAGAAACCTTTATCTTCTGGAGGAAAAACAAATAGATATCGTGTATGATCAAAAAGGCTGCACCATCCCAAGCTTCTTGAATTTGTATCTATTGGCCATCTTTTGTCCTTCGTTCATGTGCAGCACGTTGCATTTAGATAAAACACATATTGAAGGAAATGATATCTTCATTATATATAATATATTAGTATTGTAGCTTGCTATGTGGGAAACAATATTACAAAACAAATGTGTCATAATCTGTTACAAAGTTTTGTTAAAAAAGAGGGGTGTTCATATCGAGAGGCGCTCTTAACCTCGGCATCACTGCACAATCTGCCACAGAGGTAATAGAAAACACACACTAGTCAGCGTCTTTAGTGCATGCCATATAACACAACTGCTGCTGGGGCTACACAGCTTGGCTGAATACCTTGTGAACTGCACGCTATATGGAGAAGCACTTAGAAGAATTTTGCATTCAAGACTTTTTTTTTTTTTTTTTTTTTTTTTAATTTGTCAAAGGATGTACATAAGTGGAAAGGCTCTTTTAATGTCGGTGCTAACTTGACCATACACTTTTGAACATCTTACTTGGGAGTTAGGTTTTTTAATATTCCATGTCCGCTTTATATTTGATTCAGATATGCCCACGATAATACTCCCACTGTTTCAGTGAGCCAAATCAAGATTATGTCTCACTCTATTACAGACTGCATCTACACAGGAGTAGGACGATGTGACAAAATATCTTGCACAGTCCATAAATAAACATTGAACAATTAGGCGGGAAGGCATTATCGAACGGGCACACATGTTTGGCAGCTTTAAATGAACAGTAACCAATGCAAATTCTCGTCCAGCCATGTGTGATCTTGATAAAATGCGATCATGGCGGTCTTAGATTATGATTTACTCTCTCGCTGAATGACTGCTTTGGATAATAAGGAATTGTGGTCATATTCCCCGAGCCGAGCAGAAATGTTCTAAATGAAAAGACAAGATATGTAGCATTACCAGGCACTATGTTTTGCTGAAACCCAATATTACGGAACATTTTGCTGTTTCTAGGTTGTAGACTTCCGCGCTTGAAATAACGAGACCTATTTAGAAAATGCGTCACACACATACACACAAATAATTATATTACGTGACCCGGAGAGGTCTCTTCCCAATAAAGTCAGTAAATATCTTCGGAGTTTATTTATCTGCCTTATATGACAAAACACCCATCTTACTATTCCGAGTTGACTTATGCCATTAGTTTTGCATGCATTTACAAAATTACGTACATATTCAATCCCTTCGTAATAAAATGCTGGCGAATTTAATGCCTAGTTGTATTCCAAGATTAGCCCCAATCGGTGTTTCGTGTTAATGAAGCAAGCGCGAAAGACTCTTCGGAACCACAATACGTAACTGATTCGACACCCAGACTCAGAACAAAATGTCCTCTGAGAGAATAGGGCCATACCATTGCACTCTATCCCGATTGCTGAATTATAGGAGCCTACTTAGAATCAGCTTGCTTCTGGGGTTTAGCCAGAATTCACAAAAGACATACTTTCAAGTTTAAAATCGATGTGCTCCAAATAAGTAAAACCAAAATTTTCAATGCCATATAACACAGCAACACTTTCAAATGATGCGCGAAATACCTGCACTCTTCGTCCGAAAGGCACGAGAAGTATATGTCACACCTTCCTACCCTGTAGATGTTCTTCCAACAACACTGCAGAAACTGCTTACCTCAAGAATCAGTCTGCAAAATGAAAGGCAGAGAGAAATCTGCAACAGCTAATACTGGAGGTTACATAAAAGAATACTTTAAATGATCAAAAGCTTCTTGCCGCTCGAGACCCAACGAAATTTTTATTTCTTTTTACGCAAAAATATATTGACATAGTAAAATAATTAATCATGTCAATAGGAAAACGTGCTTAGATGATTTGGGGCGCCGAAAATCTTGAATATTTTGAATGAATGTGGAATCCACTGTGACACCAGCCGGAGAAATAATGTTCCCTAGTCACTTGAAGAATAGCACACTAACTTTTTCGGAATTAACCCTTAAATCTGTGTTCCTCTATCTGTCATAGATTTCCATCGAGGGAGAGGTCCACAAAGTATTCAAATAATACATATTAAAATTAATCTCTCAAAATATCTTAGTAATAAACCAAGTAGGACTTGTGCACCAGCCACTAAGCCAAAAGGCAAACCATTGCAGTTAATTAAGTTAAATTCTGTTGCAAAAGCTCTTGTGTAAGGAACTTTGATAATACGCATTATTAAGATGTAAACTAAGAATGATGAACATAGGACAATGGAATTCAAAGCTCGATAGCCCACCATCACGCACTTCCATTGGCCTTAGGAACTAAAAATATAATACTGGAATAATTTAAATTATTAAACCTAATAATTCCTTTCCATAATATTTCCTGGGTGTTCTCTTTCATCAATATATGTTGAGATTACAAATGATACGGGAACAAGGTTGATACTCGTTCAACAGTCTTTGCACACTGCACGACCAAGCCTAGCAGTATGTATTGTCTGCAAAGTTGTAAAAAATAGAAGTAGTGTTACCCTTTGACAAATGAAAAACCCGCGAACAGAATGCGTTTCAAGAGCAGCTAATAGATATCCTGATTATAAATTATCACACACGAAAGATGTAGGGGAAGAAAACAATATTCCAATGGCAAGGAAATAAAACTCTTAAGTGCAAAGTTAAAACACAAACATCGTTTGGCTAACCCACCGCCATACCTGTATGATTAATCAAATTGGCTGCCAATATAATCAGACATTCTAGGATAGGAGCCACATAAATATAAATTTAACATTAACAGTTTGCGAATGTACTTTTACACGAGACACGCAATTTGCAATTCTGCGTTAAAACAATAATGAATTAAGGTTGTTTACTACTGATATCTGTTTATGCGAAGAGGACAACTGGCCCATAAAACGGATACTAACGGCAATTTCGCCTCATAAAAAGTCAACATGCTGTTTAAAAACACAGCGCAATGTTTTCCAGTTAGGCAACTCTAGAGGAAAAATGACCTGCTACGTGACTTGCTCGCTCATTACAGTAACCTGCTTACTACAGATTTGTTTGTTTTTAAGTTTAGTATTGGCGAATATGCGAAAGATCCACAGTGTTTCTGGTAGAGTTCATATTCTGTTTATACGTTTATAAAGGAATCAGGCAGTATATTTCTTCTGTAATGACGACGCCATTGGGACGGTTTAACACGTGCGTCATTAAGTACAATGCTGGAATAATTTTTGCATTGTTTCCCCTGTTGAGTAAGCTAAGCGGTAAAGTTTTGCATTCGCAGACTCATGAGGTGGTTAGCGAAGTTTACTAGATCAGGAAAATGGAAGCTGAATTAGGAAATACCATAAGTATAAAAGCGGTTCAAAATAGGGTGGCATAGCAAATGGTGTCCCTCACGAAGCGCAAACTGCATAGTTAAAGAGCTGAAGAAAATAGAAGCCAAACGTCTTGAGCGTTCTCTACTCCGCACAAGGAAAGATTAGAATATCGATCAAAGCTACCTTAGATGAATTTAACACTAGAACTGCGAAAGGGTTCATCTGACTAAATTTACTGTTGAACAGTTTCCTCGGGTAATTCATACTTTTCCATCAAACATCTTTTTTTTTTTTTTTTTTTTTTTGCCCTTCCTTTTTTAATGTTACATTTGTATATAAAATATTTCTCTATTTTTTTCATTCATTTTTATGTCCTATATGGCGAGAGAGGTCCCCTAAAAAGTATACCTTAACTGCGCAGTAAAACTTTCGAAAAATTACCAATAATACAATTACAGAATCAAGAATGTGCAGAGAGATATATTGATTCATTATTGGGAGCCAGCATTTGTATATACTATCAGTGCTATCTGTAAATATTGCGTTTCCATTTAGGTAGAGTTGTGTGTTCAACACGTCTTGAAACATGTTATCGTCAGAGGAGCCTTCCGTATGACAAGATTTAGCGCGTTTTGTTTTGTTTTCCGACAGTTCGTACGTTAAATTAGAAATTGACCTATTGGGCTCGAGTAGAGAATTTATGCCAAAAACTAGTGACAATAATGTAAATGTTGGCGAGGATTTCTTATCCAAACCATTGCCTCAGTCATCTCAGCAGGGCCGGCTTCGTCAGATTCCTCCACAGTGAAAATTGATCCGAATAGGTTATCAACATATCAGGAAGAAGGGCTGCTGTAAGTGTCCTAAAAGAGCGAGCATATGTCCACTACATATGCTTTCCAATGAGTGGATGACTCTCCCATTAGTGCTTTTCGTCTACTCATTGATGAATCGATAAGTCGTATCTTAAAGAAGTATACATAATCCAATGTTCAGATGGAAGAAATACCAGTGGACTGTTTCACTCGAGGAACTGGAAAAGATGATCGCCATCATATACACTTGAGGAGTAATCTGTACGAAAGGTATGTCAGTAGTGGTCGCGTTCGTGGGAACCTACATATAATGTCACGCGACAGACTTCAGGAGTAGCTCAGATTTCTCCTATTTGATTAGAAACAACCCATGCTGGACATGATAGCAATCAATGCATGGATCATCTACAATGAGGTAACAGAAAGCTAAAAAGGAAGAAATTCATCCTTCAGCTGGTGAAGCGTGAACTGAAGAGGGGAAGCTCAAGAAAAAGAGCTACAAGAGGAAGAGGAAGGGTATAGGCCTTCCAAAAAGCAAAATAAATAAATAAAGTTTAAAAAATATCAAATCAGCCTGTGTAAAGGAAACAAAACAAATGATTTTGGTGAGAAGTGCCGCAAAGCTGTGTGTGAAAAAATTTACATGAAAAGTACAGATCATCTGTTCAAAATGCGTAAGGTAACTCGGGGGGGGGGGGGATGTTATGATCCTTCAAATAAATGTACTTAACTGAGAAAATCCAGGAGTGTAATAATCGTGACTGAATAGCAAAAGCTAAATTTTCAGATCAATGATTAATATATAACTTTTTAAAGTTAAATATGTAAACATAATTTAATATTCTCTTATTTATTGTTCTAAAAGCATTTGTAGATTCAAATGATGTTATTAATAAATAAAAGAATAAAGTTTTGAATGTTTATATGTTGGGAATCATAATGGCCCCTTTCTGCCGTTCTAGGTATATCAGATCGCAAGATAATAAACTATTTTCATATATTGAAATATGTAGACCAACGCTAAACTACGTACACACAAGGCTCACACAATCCATCGGTTTCGATGGCATGTTTCACCACTGTGCAAAATAATTTCAGCTCTGGGTTTCAGCTGGAGAGAAAAAAAATAATTGGTGGATATTTGTAAAACAGGGAAACATCTGGGGGGAAATGAACTCTTACTTGAGAGCCGTGAAGAAATGCAGAGAAGAATGGGGTCTGTAGTCTCTCACTGATTATGATGCTGAGTTTTATGCCTTCTCTTAATTGGCAATTAGTACAAAGTATTTTCTAAAATTTTTTTAACCTAACTTAATGCTAAGAATAATTGATTCTTTGTTGTGGTCTAAAGTGATTTTTATAAATATGTAGTCAAAAATATAATAACTATTTAAAATATATGAGTGGCATATCAGCACTGAATTTCTGATTGTTTCATTGGATTGTATAAACTAAATGTTAGGAACTATAGGGCTGAAGTAGTTGCAAACATTTAAGCACAATTTAGCATTCTGTATAAAAATAAACTATTTATTTTTTTTATAATGGTTGTTGGTATTTCCCATTAGGATCTAACCTTTAATAAATATTTTTATTTTCAGATTTACAATAAACCTTTTCTGTTCTTTGCCATCATTATGTTCTTCACATTTCAGGCCAAATAAAGAAGACTTGTCCAGCTGTTTGCAAACTTTATCCAGCACTTCTTTAATTGAAGGTGCACAGGATTGTAAAGATAACACAAAGAAGCAGATATTCCCCTGTAAATTTTATGATGGCACTTTTATCACCACTTTATCTCTAGAGGGGTATTTATTAATTTATAAACCTAAAATAAATAATTTAATGCATAAGAAGAAGAAGGTACCCAAATGTGAAGTTTGTGGAAAGAGCTTCACCCAGGTATGTAATTTGCGAACACATCTTTTGATTCATGAGGGTAAGAAGCCACATGAATGTGAAGTTTGTGGGAAGAGTTTTACAGTGGCATCTAATCTAAGGGGACATCTCTTGATTCATGAAGGAAAGAGGCCGCATAAATGTGAAGTTTGTGGTAAGAGCTTTACTCAGGCATCTCATTTACAGACACATCTTTTGATTCATGGAAGCAAGAAACCACACAAGTGTGAAGTTTGTGGAAAGAGTTTTGTGCAGGCATCTCATTTACGTTCGCATCTTTTGATTCATGAGGGTAAAAAGCCACACAAATGTGAAGTGTGTAGGAAGAGTTTTACCTATGCATTTACCTTGAAGAAACATCTCTCAGTTCACTTAGGAAAGAAGCCACATAAGTGTGAATTTTGTGGGAAAAGATTTGCACAGGCATATAATTTAAAGATACATTTTTTAATTCATGAGGGCAAGAAACCCCACAGATGTGAAGTGTGTGGGAAGAGCTTTACCCAGGCATATAATTTAAGAACACATCTTTTGATTCATGGGGCAAGAAACCACATGAATGCAAAATTTGTGGTAAGAGCTTTACCTTTGCATCTCATTTACGGACACATTTTTTGATTCATGAGGGAAAGAAGCTACATAAATGTGAAATATGTGGGAAGAGCTTTACCCAGGCATCTCATTTGCGAACCCATATTTTGACTCATGACAGCAAGAAGCCTCATAAGTGTGAAACTTGTGGAAAGAGCTTTGCCCATGCATACACTTTAAGAACACACATTTTGCATCATGAGGGCAAGAAACCACATAAATGTGAAGTTTGTGGTAAGAGTTTTATCTTGCCATCTCGTTTACAGACACATCTTTTGATTCATGAGGGAAAGAAGCCACACAAATGTGAAGTTTGTGGAAAGAGTTTTATTCAAGCATCTGCTTTGAAGGTACATCTTTTGATTCATGAGGGAAAGAAGCCATATAAATGTGAACTTTGTGGTAAATGTTTTACCCACCCATCTAACTTAAGGATTCATCTCTTGATTCATGAAGGAAAGAAGCCACATAAGTGTGAAATTTGCAAAAAGAGCTTTATTCAAGCTTCTAGCTTGAAGGCCATCTTTTGATTCATGAGGGAAAGAAGCCACACAAATGTGAACTTTGTGATAAAAGCTTCACCCATGCATCTAACTTAAGGATACATCTCTTGATTCATGAAGGAAAGAAACCGCATAGGTGTGAAGTATGTGGGAAGAGCTTTACACATCCATCTACCTTGAGGAAGCATCTCTTGATTCATGAAGGAAAGAAACCATATAATTGTGAAGTTTGTCGGAAGAGCTTCACAAAATTGTGTTATTTAAAAAAGCATATTTTAATTCATGAGGAAAAAGGTTCCCACAAGTGAAGTTTGTGGGAACGAAGAATCCATCTTGAAGGAACATCTGTTGATTCATAGTAAAGAAGAGTAATAAATTGAAAATCTCCAAAAAGAGCTATTAGAATTCTTCTAAGTAATACATTTTTTATCAATGAAGATTAGAAATGGAAAAATGGTAGAATAAACTTTAATTGATAAAACAGCATTTTATTATTTAGAATAAGTATAAAGAGCTTTCATATATAAACTATCATGTACATGCAGTGTTTTTGAATCCCATTGGTTGTGAGTGGCACTCCCCACTGTTTTCCTTACAAGTCTCCGCTCCTGTCCTTGAACATCAATTTGAAGCAGTACATTAGTTAACTTTGCCAAAATGGCACTGTTGATTCTTCAGCATCACTTTTTTGTGTGTAAACATTACCACAAATATGAATCAGCATGTATTTTTACATAATTTTTTTTGGACTTCACTGGACATTTGTTTCCTTCCAGAAAATAAATTTCTTATGTGTGAATAAATTTGATTCTACTAGATCAGAGCACAACAAAAAAACTCATGGAAACGCATGGTTTTAACAGAGTATAAGTTAGACGAAATTGGTGCAAACCATGAATGTTTGCCAACAACATTCACTGCTGAAATTAATACAATAAATGTTGATGAGTTCTGTGCATAAAGCAACGAAATTATCAAACTCAAACTGTACAAGTGTCCAACATTTAAAATAAGGTGACTCAGTGGCAAGAATGCATTTATTGTAAATGTTTTTTTTTTCATCTGTGAATAAAGGTTTCATTGACCAATGCTGTCAGAAGAGGCTTGTTTTCATGTGAATGATCATGTGAACAATAAAAATATGCCCTACTGGTGTACTTTTTTGGGGGGGTTTATTTATGGATGCTCATTAACATCTCAGGTCATCAGCATCCCATTCAATTCAGGGTGTGAAACGGCCAACAAACTACTGGTGTACTGAAAATCCACATCATGTATAGGGAACCACTCTTCGTGATAGGAAAGTTGGAGTTTGGTGTGCTGTTAGGTCAAGGCATATTATCAGTCCAATTTTTTATGCAATGTGAATAGATACAGAAAGGTACAGAATGAGCATTTTGACCCCATTTTTCAGTATCTTATAGAAGAAGGGAAATCATATGGGTGGTTTCAACAGGATTCTCTAACTGCTCATACAGCAGCGGAGTCCATGAATAAAATTAAGGAAGTGTTTGAAGATAAGACTGATTGATTATTGTTGGTGTGTGACCTTCTCTCTAATTAGATTTAACAGCACATGATTTTTACCTATGGGGTTGCCTTAAGGGCAGAAAAATAACACCTCACACTTTGAAAGAACTAAAGGAAATCAGAAATATTATAGTAACTGAACTTTAATTTGTCAATGAGAACGTGTTTTTCCAATACAAGGGGGATGCCATTTTCAGCATCTTCTATGAGGTAAGATTTTATACACAATAATAACAGCAAGTTCTTTCTTGGGCTGCTGTGACATGCCCAGCTGCCAAAAATCAAAACCTTGCTTGTGCAGGATAGTTTCCACATGAAAGCCCAGTGTTTTCAGATATTTGAGTTTGTTTAGAAAATCTTTTTAAAGATGTTTAGAATGGCACACAGGTTGACAATGCAATGGTGATTAAAGTACATATAAAGAATCATGCAATTGATATTTCATGCACATATTTGTGTTTATTAAAAATGCAGTAGTAATTAGAACAATGTGTCTTCTTGCTGTTATTTTGGTTTCTGTTCATTACTCTTTAATTCTAGATCCATATATAATTTATTTTATGGGAAAATTTTGAAAGAGGAAGTACATAAAGAAGCTCCAGACCTCGTAGAAACAAATTAATTAATTTTCAATTATGGCTATGTCACAAAACTATTCAGGAACATCTTAACTCAACTAAAGAGTTGAATTAGCGCATTGGAGGTCTTATTGAAATGTGCTGCAATGTAATATATTTCCAAGGACCAATCTATTCCACATTTAATTACATTTATTGTTAAATGATAGTTCTTAATGTAAATGTGTTCATTATTTATGGACCATACTATATAATTTGTTAACCATATTTTGTTTTATTAAAAAGCATCACACTGAATGACTGATTCTATCATTTGAAGTAACCTGTGTCACATATATGAATTACACTGCTCAACATTTATTTGGAAAGCAGTTAAAGAAGCTGTCTGACCTTTTAAAAGGCAGATATGTGATATACAGTAGCCATCTATTTCTGTAGTTATAGTAAAACTGCTATGAATTTATTTATTTCAGTAATATTTTTATATAAATAAATTTACAATTTGTTTAACTTTGTATATAAATGTTGAGCCCTGTCTTTGGCTCATCAGCAGTTTTCCATTGGAAAATCTAAAAGACCTGGGCTCAGCTACACTAAATATTGTCTTAGATAAACTGAATTTAAAAAAAAGATTAATTATTTCCATTAACAATAAATATATCAAAAATTATGAATCAGCTGCAAACCACTCTACAAAATACAAGTAAATAGGAAACCTATTTCTAAAATGTCTCCATGCCTTAAAATTCAACAATATTTAAACAATATATTTAAGAAACTAGCACAAATAAAACTATGGTTCTTCCATACCTTAACTTTGGGTTATATGTGTAAAATACAGCCTCTAGAACAAATTCTCATAAAACAATGAGTATTTTATTGCACCTTAATCATATCATCCCTTATTCCTTATCTTGACTAAAAATTTCCATATCCTAATCTTTTTCTCACATTTCTCCACGTTTTACTATTTTATCTTGTAATTTATCCTATTTATCCTATTCTTCATCCAAATATTACCCCTCTATCTCTTTACCATTAGACACTGTTGTACTCTTGAAGCTATAAGGTGAAGTAGTAAAATAATATTAATATACATTAGTTTTTTTTTACACTTTTACTTCTCTTACTTGATTTTTTTAATTGGACATGTTGTGGAAAAATTCTCTATCATCATCAGCAGAAGACCAAATGGTAGAAGCATACTCTGTAAGCTGTTGCAGAAATTTATAAAATATATCCAATGATGGTGTTTTGAAGTTCATGATATGGATTTTATTTTTGATAATGTAAATTGTTTCCCATGTCGATTTTTCAAAGGTTTCATTATTTGTTTCATTATTTGTTTTCTTACCAAAAGTGTGCTGGCACTGTCATTTCTCCATCTGTGTATAACTGCTAATTCTAAAATGCTCTTTGGTACAGGTTTCCAATTTTTCCCCCTATACACGCATATGCGCGGGTCACTACATAATTTGTTTATAACTGGTAATTCTGAAATGCTCTTTGATACAGGTTTCCAATTTTTTCTCCTACACACACACGCGCGCGCGCGCGCGCGCACGCACGCACGCACGCACGCACGCACCTGCATCTATTTTGTATCGCTACATAACCATATCAAAAGAACCATGATTTGTGCATAAAAAATATCCTACATCCAATTCCAGAAATGAACTCTATTTACAAGACTGGAAATGGTATGCATCCCATCATTAACAACATCAATACTCCTTGTTGAATTAAAAGTAAAATTTCTAAAATCATGTCATTATATTAAACTCTCTTGACGTTTCACATTAAAACTTTTTTATTTAAAAGTAATTTGAGACAAATTCGTGAGTCACTTGCTCACATTGTCAACCAATTGACGACTTAACAAATCTCTCCAAGTAGGATGCCTACTTGACTGTGTGTGCTCTGGTGCTCTGTTAATGAACCTGTTCTTGAATCTATACTCCTTCTTACTATTTAGCAAAATGGTTAGCTTATAGATTCAAGACATTACCTAAATTTCAAAGCAGGAGTATAAACAATTCATATCAGTTAATACAAAAAAATTAAGGCCATATCACTACATCCCTCTGACACACTAATTTCTTTCGATGTAGAATCTTTGTTTCCAAGCATACCAAAAGAAAAACTCCTAATTTATCTACATGATTGGCTTAAAACAAGAGGAATTAAGGATACACACATAAAAGAATACATCAAACTCACAGAAACTTGTATAAACCAAGTCTATTTTACTTTCAAAGAAAAATTTTATAAACAACAAGAAGGACTTACAATGGGCAGCCCCTTATTTCCATTTCTTTTCCACACACATTTAAGGTATGGTACAGGTATGTTGACGATATATTTACCATAGTTAACAAAAAACTCATTAATGTTGCCTTAAAACTTTTGAATGTACAAGATAGAAACATATCATTTACATATGAAATAGAAGCAGATAACATGTTGCCATTCTTAGATATTAAAATGAAAAGTCAAGGAAATCTGGAATTTGGAATACAGAAAGAATATACTCGCAGATAACATCAAAACTGACATTTTTAATCCCACAGAACACAAACATGCAGTTATCAACAGTTTAACACACCGGTTAGTTAACCTACAAATTGGCAAAGAATATTTTAATGAATACAAACAAATAGAAGAAACAGCAGTTTAAAATTATTTTAAAAAAGAACTAGCATACAAAAGGGGAAGAAATTCAAGAGACAAAAATGTATCAAAGACACCACAACACTTTCAGCAACAAAATATAAGCTAATTTTTAAAAAGTTCACATATCAATGGGCTACAAAAAATTTCAGAATATTCTTAAAGATTTTAATATCAGGTTGGCACCGATTAATAGATAATGTTAAAAGCTTACTAATAGATAATGTTAATGACAGTACTCCACAAGAGGAAAAAACCAGGTATTTATAAAATAAATTGTGCAGAATGTGAAAATCTGCATGGAAAAAACAAAGAGAAACATAGGCGCACAGTTAAAGGAACATTTAAGGAACATAAAAGTACAAGCAGATAGAGAAATCAGCAGTAGCATACCATTTTTGGACACAAAATCATGACGTAAATAAAGCAAAATTTTTAAAATCAGTACAAGGATCTACGGAGCTAGCAACCTGGGAGAAAATCTACATCTACAAATATTAACATAGTCTAATGAACTTCAACACTACGGAGATGAAAACATAATTTACAAGTTTATCACACCACCACCTGAGCAGAATACACATTCCCACAGCTCAACGAATGATCCAACAGTTGAACTTTAGCCTGGCTGAAGAAGCGAACTAAATGTTCTCGAAACCAGTTCCATACATTATGACAAGTAAGTGAAGCATTAAGAGAGTATAGTTCAGCTGAATCATACAATGATATCAATTATCTATTCAAATTATTGCATAATTGCAATAATCTTTTAGGATTTTAATTTTAAAAGTTTAGTGTCATTCCAAGCTGAGGTTTGCAAAATTCCTGACTCCTGTGCAAGCTTTCACAGATTTCTTTGAACTTCATTCTAACTTTTCTCCAATGTCATCAAGTTATTTCTCTGTAAGAACACAACATGTTTCTTTAAGTTTCTTATCAAGAACAGATCCCATTTCTGTAAATCTAATTATAAGATTACAAACTGTTTCTGTGAGGTGCACAAGCAGCAGGGAATTTGTGTATAAATCGTTATCTCACTTCTCTTCATGAGTTTATTGTCATATAGGAATCATTGAAGATGCTGTGTACTAAAGTATATGGACTTTGGTATTATAACAACACTATAGCACTGGAACATGTGGTCTCATAACATTCAACTCCTTATACAGCACAAAGAATTCCCTTCAGTACATGAAGTGAGGAAAGTGGGGGGAGGAACAGAACTGGTTAGAAATAGGCAGGCAAATGCCCATTAAGCTAGCATCCAAATTAAGGCTCTGTAAAAAGCAACTATGAAGCAGGTAATACCATTAAAAGTAAGCTAAAAGTTTTTAGATATAAATGATGTAAACTTCTTTCACTCTGGTATTCATAAAAATTACAAAACTTTTTTTTTTTTTTTGAAGTTTGCTGAATGAACTTTTGTTTTTCTTAATACATGCTTTGATTATTCATGACTTAGGAGTAAACTTTAAGTGATTTTTCCAACTCACAATTCTCTCAGGACTAGTGCTGGCCAAAGCAATTGTTCAAGAAGTCCAGTGTTAATCATGCAGCAAATATGGACAACAGTTTTGATATGCACATGTTATGAAGAATGCAACACTAGAGCAGTTTGCAACTCTTAACTTATTTTCTGGCAGTGGTTGTGTTCCAGAAAAGGTAGCACTATATATTTGTCTCAGCTGTACTAAGGACATTGTCTCTGAATTATTCAAGCACTTAAAGTGAAATCTCCAGATCTTTCAGATTGTAACTTTTTTTTTTTTTTTGTGGATTTTTACAAGAGTTTTGTGTTTGATAATTGTCCTAGCATTATTAATGAACTGAAGGCTAGGATTTGTGAAGAAAATGCATCAGTCTTTTAAGTAATACAGTGAGCTATGCCAAGCTTGCAAATGCTGGAGTGTGGGCACAGAAGATACTCTTACAGGGCTTAATCTTAATGGATCAATGTGTGTCTCTTATGTTAATATGTGAGTAAATTGAAGTTGAAATTTATTGATATGCTAAGAACAAATACCAAAAATACAAATAAACTATGAGGCCTCCACCTATCTGGCCCAAGCCATTTTAGGATATGCCCCCTCACAATTACAAAAAATATAAACACAATAATTAGTTTTATTATCACCTTTATCCAAGTTCTAATATAATGAACAATGCAATATTTCCACCCCATGATTGCATCAATCCCCAGTCCCTGGTTCATCAGCAGCAGCCTACTGGAATTCCAGGGAGCCAGGCTCGGACACAATCCAAGGTCCTAAATAAAATTTTTTCATTGCTCCACCTATACCATTATAGCTACAGCCTATACAAACTAATAATGACTTTATTTCTCAAATGCATACTAAATGCTACATTTCAAATTTAATAAAATTATAACCCACTCCAAACCATAATCACCTTTATCTACATCTTAATATGGTTAAACAAATGCAACCCTTTAAATTATTTGATTTACTTGCCTTCTTAGTGCCCAATTCCATTTATTTTTAACTTTGCTCAGGAATTCTCCTACATTCCTGCTATCTTTACTAAAGATTTTCATCAAGGCTATTTTTCTATCTAATTTAAACCATTTCTTGTTTACAAACTTTTTTCCTCCAGAATCTTGTCCCTTTGCACTCAAACACTATATGTTCCATATCTTCCTTTCCCTTACATATTGGGCACTGATTCTGAGGAAACCCTTTCCTTGTTTCTTTTAATCTTCACACACCTGCTCTTAACCATGCACTGCCCTCTCTTTGTTCTTTATTTAATTTATCAATGTACTTCTCTCTTTCCCATTTGTTTTTTATCGGTATATAAAATACTAAAAGATCTTTTGCCTGCTATCTCACTAAACAGTTTTTGTATTTCTATATCTTCCAATCTCTTTCTTACTACTTTCCAATTCATTGTTCTCCCTCCTCCTCCAAATGTCCCCTATTCCACTGTTCTCCAGAATTATCCTAAGACTGTTACTGCACCCATTGTTCCTTAGACTCTTTTCTTGAAAGTCTAAGCATTTCCTTAACAAATTTCTTTTATCTAAGTTTAGGATTCTGAACCAATATTTGAGAGCTCTTTCTATAATCATACCTTTCATTGCCGCTCTTCCCATTTCAATTTGTATAACTTCCTTTGCTGTTGTACTTGGCATTCCTAAAATTTCTTTACAAAACGTCCTATGCACAATATCCACAATTTCCCATCCTCCTTCCAGTCCCCATATTTCAATACTATACAACATTTTTGCCTTAGCCACCATACTATAAATATTTTCCAGGCACTTAACATTTATATCTAGTATTTTATATTTGCAAACTCTAACTGCTGCCATTGCTCTTTTCCCTTTTGCCAAAGCTAATTTTTTTGCTTTTCCCATTTGCCACTTCCATCAATTGTAACTCCTAGATAAATGCAATCCCTAACTACCCTATATTCTTTATCTCCTTTCCTCCACTTCTCATATTTACTCAATTTTGCTCCTTTCTTGAATACTACTATTTGAGTCTTCTCCTGATTTACCTTCAAGTTCCAATCATTACAATATTTCATCTTATTTTGATTTAAGGTAAAACACTAAAAATCATGTCGTCACATTAAAACTCTCTTTAAGTTTCACAAACACACTTATAAAAGTAATTTTGGTACATGTTTCCTGAGGAATGTACCTCACGAAACATGTACAAAAATTACTTTTATAAGTGTGTTTGTGAAACTTAAAGAGAGTTTTAATGTGACGACATGATTTTTAGTGTTTTACTTTAAATCAAAATAAGATTAGCAAAAGTTTCACTGTGTGGATTCCGACATTCCGTAAACATATTACAATATTTGTCTATTTGCTGCAAGGATTGCTTTAAGCCAATTGTTGAGATGGATTGAAGAACTAAATCATCTGCAAATAATAACCCCAGGATTGTGACATTATTAATAAGTGGCAATGTTACTCTTTTTTTTATCTCTGTTAAAATATCATCAATAAACAAATTAAATAGCACATGGCTTAACTTACACCATTGTCTTAACCCCTTCTCTTGAATTATTTCTCTTGTTACCATTCCTTTCCCAGCTTTCACACAAGGCATTTCTCTTGTATAATGCTTTAAGAATATTCAGCATATGAAAACTTACTCCCTTACTCAGTAATTTATCCCATAACAATTGTAACTATGCAATCGTACGCTTTCTGTAAGTCAATAAATGCCATGTACAGTTTCCCTCTCATATCTTTTAAATATTTGCCCATTAATGTTTTTATAATGAATATATTATCCTAAACCTAATTTTGTAGCTGATTTGTCAAAATGCCTGTAACAACTTTTCCAACATTTGATAATAATGCAATACCTCTGTAATTTTTTGGCATATTTACACTCCCCTTGCCTTTGTATATAGGGTAAATGATTGCTTTCCTCCAACTTTCTGATACACTTTCCTTAGCCATAATTAAGTTAAACAGTCCTGTGAGTAACTTAACTCTGTTTACATCACAACACTATTCTTTTATAAATTCTAGTGGGATACCATCTATTCCTGTTGCTTTATTCTTTTTCATTAATTTTACTTGTTTAACTACTTCTTCATCCCTCACCTGACTATCCAGCATTTCTATATAACCCGTTCCTACTTCTAACCTTGGCATTTTTTTTAAACCACTATGCTCACCAAAAAGAGTTATAAAAATATCTTATCCACTCTCCTGGATGTATGTTGGATTTAGTTACAAACTTGTTATAAGTTACTTTTAACATTTTCAATATCCTACTATTATTTCCTTCACTTGATATCCTGATTTAATTCTTCTCATTTTTCCTTCTCCATTCATGTTTCTTGCTCTCTATCATCAAGTTATAAAATGTTTTCCCCTCTAAATATTCTTTCTTTGACTCTTCATCCCCTGCCTCTCTCCATTTTATCAGCATTTGCTTAAGCACTTTTTTTGTTATTTTACATTCATCATCATACCACCTTCACCCATATCCCCAACTCCCATCCTGTTTTTCATGCCGTTTCCGCTCTTTGCATTAATGTATTTATGCTATTGGATGCCTTCTATACTTCATTATTTTTTAACATATAACTTATTCCATGTTGGTATATTTGACCATATTTTGATTCCAGGGTCATTTTAAATTTGTTTCTCTGATCCTCCTTCTATTTAAAAATACTATATTGGCTAGTCCCATTCATCCCTTCCCCTAAATTATTCACTATATACTCTAATTGAATTTTTATATCCACTACCAGTGGAAAATGACCACTATTCGAGTTAAAATTAAGTATCTTAATATTGCTCACAATAAACCCCCATATTGACTGGCCATAATGGTTAGTCTGTAACACTCTGACCATTATTATTAACAAAAGTAAATTCCTCCAACACATATTCACTATATTTACCATTCAGAATATCTAGTGCATTCACTTCACAAAATTCCAAAAAATTTTCACTACCTCTATCACTGCATTTATCTTTGCTATGCCTTACTGTATCTTTTTTAATCATTATTTCATTGTCCCATATCATATCAATCCCAAATTCCACATCCCCCTCACCTACTCTGATGTTGAAATCTTCCATTATTATAATCTCTGCATTCATATACTTCTCTCTTAAATTCTCTGTATCACTTTCCAGTTGCTTAAACAAATCAGGGTTATGGTAGTTTGCTGGTGGATTATACACTACTCCTAGGATATGATATTTTCATCTATCAATTTATAGTCCATTACAACCCACAAAGCATTTTTTGAACTTGCCCATGTTTCTTTCATTACTTTTCTCAAAGATTTCCTGACAAAAAAAAAACCAAGCCTCCCGAGGCTCTTCCCTTCTTTGTCATCACTTCTCCTTTTATTCCAACATATATAAATTCATCCATCTCTACATTCACTTCCATTAGCCATGTTTGTACTACTCCCAAGTAATCTGTAATCTCTTCCTAGTAATTGTTTCAACTTTCCTGTATACATTTTATTTTTTAAACCTTCATAGTTCCAAAATCACAACCTCCTTTTTTCCCCCATACCTTATTGCGATTTCTTTCTGTTTCTAAATTTCTCTAACACTTTCTTGCTCCGTAGCTCGAATCCCTCTCTTGAAGTTGCCGCCTTTTCTTTGTCAACCACGAGTATACTGCCGTTTGGAGTCGATATGATGCTGTCCTCATCCCTCCCGCCGTCACCACGCCTTCTTCCCTCTCTCCGCCAGTCCACTTGCTCGGCGATACCATTTTCCTTGTTTCTGCCGCTCTCACTTCATTTCTTCGTGACGTACCCGCTGCGTCATCTTCCACTCTCGTCTGACGCAATCTTCTCTACACCTCCTTCGTATCGCATACTTCTTCTAAACTCAAGACAGTGCATTCTCTAGTGCTAATGGAGCCGCTTTTTGCTCAACCTTTGGACTTGTGTTGTTTCCGCCCCCACGGCAATGGATGCGTCCCGCGGTCTTATATCAATCCACAATAGTAGATTGCGAATGAAAGCCTGTTTCCTCTGATCTTGCTATTTTCATTTGTTGAATTAATTTCTTCTTAAGAGTTCGTTGTTCCACCGATAAATCCTTGTTGATAAAAATATCACTTTCTCTTAATTGCTTAGCTTTCCTTAGGACTTCATATACGAACTGCACAGATGTAAATCTCACAACTATAATTCTTTTTCCTCTTGATCTTCCAACTCTGTAAGCATCATCAATCTCCCATTCCTGTAACACCATCCCTAATCTTCCTTCCAAAATCTCCCTTACTTCTTGTATTGGCCACACTCCACTCCTTTCCTTAACTCCTGCAATAACTAAATTAAACCTTCAATATCTCTCTTCCATATCCTCTACTCTTCTTCTGATATTCCACACTTCAGTTCTTGTCTTGCACTTCATGTCTTATGTGATCCTTAATTTCCATTACTTTTTCTACTCCATTCCAGTTTGTTTCCTAATCTCTTATCCATACCCTTTTCTCTAGATAAAATCTCTTCCATGATAGCTTGGTTCCCATTGTTACTTAATCCGTTTTTCCTTTAACTCCAGGAGCTAGCTTCATGCACCTCTCTCTACCACTGCTGTCTTAGCACTCCAAGTTATACTGACAGACTACATCCAATTAAACATTTTTGGTAGCATTTTTAATCCTGTGTTTCACAGTTGTAGTTTTATCCAATCAAGGATCAATTCCTTGTACTGTCTCTTTTGAGAAAAAAATATCATCTTATGTTTGTTCTTAGTAATCAGAAGTCTGATGTTGAAACCTACAGTAGATGGTCGAAGAAAATTCCAAACTCAATGCATTTATTATAATTTATGAACTTTAATTCATGGTAGAGTGTAAAAAACACAAGAAAGTACACATTTCTATTACTATTAATACAAATAGTTATACTAATGCCTTTTCAATGTGATTTTTGCCCCTGTCTGCTGCATACAGACGGCTGATTCTTGGTGAAATTGTTGACAATGCAAGTTTCATTTCTTCATCATTAGATCAGAATCTCTCTCTTTGATGTTTTAATTTCAGTCAATGTCCAGAAACCCAAATCACACAAATATGTAGTTGAAAATGATGATAACTTATCAGAGATAGCTGGGTATTCACTCCTTATTGTCAACCAAAGTGTATTCAAAGGCACTTAGAGGAGTTTTAGTTTCAATATTCTGTCTGCTTTTAATTCTGTAAGTTCCCCTTGTATATTAATTGGAAGAGATTCTCAGTTTGCTACGAAAATATAATGAACCCAGTCAAAATCTTGAACACTGTCTCCAAAAATGCTTCTTGAGCTACTGCAGGATTTCTAAATGTTCTTTGTCGGTCCTGGTGGTGTACTGGTAACCATACTTGACTCCTATATCCAAGATCGCGGGTTCAAACTCGGTCATCATCGATGGATTTTTTCGGGCATAAAAATTCAAAGTATGGCTTCCTTCGGAAGGGAAGTAAAGCCGTGGGTCCCGTGTCCTACATTTACGGCACGAAAAAGAACCTCAAGCCTGAAAGAAGAGACCTCGGAGCAAAATTTGTCGGCCATTTCACGCCCTGAATAGAATGGGACGCTGATAACCTGAGATGTTAAAGAGCGTCCATAAATAACTAAATTAAAAAAAATGAATGTTCTTTAATTAGGTCTATCATCACCTTATTGCTCCAAACAAGTGGCCATACAGTCACAAACATCTCAAACGAACCATTTTCAATTCTCTGAATCCACAAATTCAATTTATTCACAAATCCTTGAATCTTATCCATACTAGTACTAATGTCTTTGTTCTTACTTTGCATTTTTCTGTTCAACTCATTCAAGTGTACTAAAATATCAGAAATATATGCCAGCTTACATACCTATTCACCTTCTGCCAATAAATTTGCATACTCATCCCCTCAACAGTAAAAAATTTATGTACCTCGTCTTTAAATTCCAATATTTTGTTAACACATTTCCTCATGATAACCATCGTGCTTCTGTAGGCAGCTGGAGTGTAGTTGCTCTGATCCCATTTCTAACATAAAATAGCACAAATTTAAGGATTGCAATTTAATGAGACTTATGACTTTTCCTACTTTGTTCAGGAATTATATTCAGAGAAGGTGGCCAAGATTTAGCAACAATGGCTTCATGGTAAATAAGAAAATGTTCATATCATATGTTAGAATTAATTTCGCATACTTGAGTTACACATTCTTTCACTCAGTCTAGAAACAGTTCAGTCTGTACAAACAGTAACAAAATCCTTTCATTTTAATTCATTTTGCAGCACATATTCATTAGTCACACAATATTTATTCACCAATAGCCCACTTGGGAAATTCCGTACAAAAAAAAATAGTTTCAATTACATCTTCATGATGTACCATATATAAGCAATATTATCACTGGACCTGACAATAACTCAGCAACTGATGGTTTCAGCAGAGAGAGGGATTTTTTAAATTTCACCAGCAGCTTCTGGACCCAGGACTTATTTTCACCATCTCTTTACAAGCAGGCATTATTAAAGTTTCATCTATTATATGTGGTTTTTTTGGCCTTTATGATAAGTTCAGTTACTTCCCGGTACTTTTTCCAAAACTTGTACCATTGCAGTCATGAACATTCTTTGTTTTTTGTTTTCTTCCAAAACTGATGAAAATAATTGACATCTTTGCTTGATAGAGAAGAGTGTTTTGTTGAAAAATGTCATTTAAATTTACTGGAAACCATAGCATCATTACTGAGTTTTGCACTACAAACAACGTATTCGGTAATTAGGCATGTTTTATCACTAGAATAAATAAAATAATAAAAAAATATAAGTCTTTGACTTCTTCTGTTTGTACATTTAATGAGGTTAACCATTTCTTAAAATTTGCATAAAATTCTCTATTGGCATGCTCGGGAATAAGGCTTTTGCATTCAAAGACACCATCACATCTCTTGTTGCAATTCTGCTATTTTGAAGTTTTTCAACTAAATCAAATGAATTTTTGATGCTCAAGCTTTGGAATCTTTTAAAAGAGTTGAAATTGTCGATTAACTTTTTTACTATTGTCGATGAATTGATATAGCTAATTATTAGTCTCATGCTGTTATCATTTTTATGGATTAAAGTCTAGGTAGTACTGGATTGCAGTGTGTAATTTTTTGTTTTTCAACAATGGATAATATTAGTTTGTAATATTTCTCATTTAACATGTTTTCTACTGTTGTTTATGTAATTATATTCGTTCAAAAAGGCTACTTATTTCCTTTATCAGCCTTTGTAAATATTTGTAATAATACATTCAATAGACGCCCTGAAATTTCTTAAGTAACAACATAAACCTATACAGTTTATCATGGAAGAGGAAAAAAACACTTGGTTCCAATTCCTAGATTTACAAATTATAAGAAATGAAATTTGACTGAACTTTAGAATCCATGACACGTGCAGAAAATTACATAAATAATAATACTTATAACCAAGCACCTCATCAATATGCTTTTACAGCATGCACACAGAATAATTAGTATACCATTACAGAAACAGAGTACAAAATGGAATACCAACAGATAATTAATACAGCAGTCTTTGGTTTCAACAAAGACACAGTAATAAAAATTATTAATAAAGTTAAAAAGCAAAAATATATAGGAATTTCTTCTTCTTCTTCTTCTTCTTCTTCTTCTTCTTCTTCTTCTTCTTCTTCTGCTCCTCCTCCTCCTCCTCCTCCTCCTCCTCCTCCTCCTTCTCCTCCTTCTTCTTCTCCTCCTTCTTCTCTCTCTCTCTCTCTCTCTTTTTTTTTTTTTTTTTTTTAGTGTTTAGCGCCTGTTTTTATTATTGAGGCACCACAGGCAGTAAAATCTATAGGAAAGGTTGCCACACTGAAGAACATCAAGGAAAGACACAAATTAAAAGTTTCGGATACCATACAACATAACAAAATAAATTCAATAGGTTATTTAAAGAAAATGTCATAATGTTAGTCCCTAAGAACAAATATATAAAAAATGTATTAGGTTGCATAGTAAAAGACACCATACCAGCAGAACAGAAATCAGAAATTTATGAACTCAAATGTGCAGTTTGTGATCAGAGATACATCAGAAAAACAAAGAGAAACTTGGAAATTTGAAAAAAAGAACAATTTTGGAATATTTATTTTAAACAGGCTGATAAATTAGCAATAGCAGCTCACTTTTGGACCAAAAATCATGCAATTAAACCAGAGGCTAAGTTGCTAAAAGAACTTCACAATCCAATAGAGCTTATCCACTTGTCAAAAGATTTTCATCTTAAAAAATAAAAATGCCTAATGATTTTTGATTTTCCATCTTTTTTTTTATTTTTTTTTTTATTTATGGACGCTCTTTAACATCTCAGGTCATCAGCGTCCCATACAACTCAGGGCGTGAAACGGCCGACAGATTTTGCTCAGAGGCCTCTCTTTCAGACTTGAGGTTCTTTTTCGTGCCGTAAATGTACGACACGGGACCCACGGTTTTACTTCCCATCCGAAGGAAGCCATACTTAGGATTTTTACGCCCGAAAAAATCCATCGGTCCTGGCAGGATTCGAACCCGCGATCTGGGGTGTAGGAGGCAAGTATGGTAACCACTACACCACCAGGACCGACTTTTTTTTTCCCCCCACCTATGAACAAACATAGCACGTTCCTACTAGAAGCACCAGAAACTGCCATAAAAGCATCTTGAGATCTAGCCATCAAATTGAGTAGTCAGCTGATGAAGGGAGCAAGTGACCAGAAAATGTCCTAATGTTATATAAGTGGCGTTAATGTGAACATATTTAATACATTAGTGTAGGATATACGAGATTACCACTCCATTGCCTGCAGTTTTGTAAATAAATTTATTTAAAATGAATGAACCTTATATATTAGTGTTTTCTGATGATAGTGCATCTCATTCTAGAAAACAAAGACACATTCTACATGAGTACAGACTAATGTAGAAATTTTGATTGTATAAAGCAGGCTCATATTAATAAATTATACATTTATAAAGACTAAACATTAAAAGTTGGTATTCAACATAAAAAACATATTTTGAAAACTCAAAAACATAAAACATAAAAAGTGGGTTCCACATTAGTGAACGTCGGTCCTGGTGGTGTAATGGTAACCATACTTGCATTCTAAACCCAAGGTCGGGGGTTCGAACACGGCCAGAATCGATGGATTTTTTCGGGCATAAAAATCCTAAGTATGGCTTCCTTTGGAAGGGAAGTAAAGCCATGGGTCCTGTACCATACATTTACAGCATGAAAAAGATTCTCAAGCCTGAAAGAAGGCCTCTGAGCAAAATTCTGGGCCATTTCAGACCCTGAATTCAATGGGATGCTGATGAACTGAGATGTTAAAGAGAGTCTGTAAATAAAACAAATCAACAACATTAATGAACGACATATATGAACTTGAAATGTTAATTGGAACTTGTACTGCATAACTAATCATTTAATTAATATCATTTTATTATTGAGTCAAACTATACATTCTTATTGGCTCCACTTATTTAAATTCAGTATATGTTTCACTGACCATTGTCTGCATCATCAGCTAACTGTCAACTAATTGTATAGTCATACACTTGGACTATTGGCTAAGTGGAGCTATAAGAGTATGGAGTTTGACTCAACCATATCTGAAACTAAATTCTTAGGATTATGGATAAATATCTTTAAGTTAGGATCACTTTTTGTAAAATTTATCACTTAATCATTCAAGATAGCTAAAATATGCTATTTGACTTAATTTCATTTATTAGCATTATATAGCGGAAACTGTGGGGCAGCTCTGTTGACACTGTCACCTTATGCTACAATTGAAAGCAGTTAAGGCTTTTAGCAGGCATCTCCAGGAGAAAAAGCTGCAAAAAAAAAAAAAAAAAAAAAACAGCAGTTTAATACTTGTACTGACTGTAGCATGTTTGTTAAGAATTACTGGTACTATGAAATTAAATCTTTGGAACTTCATAACTAATACTGAAATCCACTCCAAGTACAATAATAACAAATTTCACATTATTTAACACAAAATAAAACTTTTGAAAAATTATTTAAGTACATTAATGGCTCAATTCCATAAACTTTTTACCAGAATATCTAACAAATACCACTTTTGTTAGCAGGTTTAAGATGGAAACACAGAAATTTTTGCATCAAAATAAATTCTATTTAGTAGATGTATTCTGTAAACAATTTAGAGAGGTTTAAACTTATAAATCTTACTAATTAATTAAGACATATATTTTTTGTGAAAGTGAGTTAGGTATGTGTATCTATTTTATTGATTTGTACCATTTCAAGTTCTGTAAATATTTAAGAAGACCAAGTCCTGAGTAATTGTTATGTTTCATATACTGAGAAAATACATTTATTTTACCTTTCCTTTTTATTCAGAAGCATAAAATCCTACTTTTGCAAATGTTTATTATTGTTATATTATTATATTAATTTTAACATCATCATCATTACTATAATTCAGGTGTCCATATCATTGATAGGATCATTAAATGAATAAATTTCATCTAATTTAATCTTATATTTCAGGGCATATAAGGAAGATCTCTCCAGCTGTTTGGAAAATTCATCCAGCGGTGAATTTAGACAGGATTGTCAAGACAGCACAAAGAGCCAAATTTTCTCTTGTAAGTTAATTGGTAGCTCTTTGCATACTTCTTCATCTCTAATAGACAATATATTAGTAAATGAAAGTAAAAGAAATAATTTTATTCATAAAAATACAATTTTAAAATGTGAAATATGTGGGATAATTTTTAAATGGCTACCTAAATTAAAGGAACATCTTTTGATTCATGAAAGAAAAAAACCACATAATTGTGAGGTTTGTAAGAGGAGCTTTACTCACGCATCACATTTAAGGATTCATAAAAGAAAGCAATCACATAAATGTGAAGTTTGCGGAAATAATTTTACCAGAGCATCTACTTTGAGAGAACATGTTTTGATTCATGAAGGAAAGAAGCCACATAATTGTGAAGTTTGTGGAAAAAAATTTACTAAGGCATCTCATTTAAGAGAACATCTTATGATTCATGAAGGAAAGAAACCACATAAATGTGTAGTTTGTGGTATTAGTTTTAAATGGCCATCTAAATTAAAGGTACATCTTTTGATTCATGAAGGAAAGAAGCCGCATAAATGTGAAGTTTGTGGGAATAGTTTTACCCAAGCAACTAATTTGAGGGAACATCTTTTGATTCATGAGGGTAATGAAGCATATAAATGTGAAGCCTGTGGGAAAAACTTTGCTCGGGCATTTTATTTTAAGGCCCATCTTTTGATTCATGAGGGTAAGAACCCACATAAATGTTCAGTTTGTGGAAAGAACTTTACACAGGCTTCTAATTTAACAAAACATCTTTTGATTCATGAAGGAAGGAAACCATATAAATGTGAAGTTTGTGGGAAGAGCTTTACACAGGCTTCTAATTTAAGGAAACATTTTGTGATTCATGAGGGTAAAAATGCCATATGCATGTGAGGTTTGTGATGATTTTGAACTGGCTGTTTATTTCATAAGGATAAAAAACACACAAATGTGAAAGTTTGTGGGAAGAGCTTTATATGGGTTTCAATGTAAAGGAAACTTTTTATTTATTTATTCTGGCAGAACTAAGGCCATAAAGCCTTCTCTTCCACCCTACCAAACTAATAATAATTATACTAAGTTTTATCAACAATAACACAATTATAACATAAATAGTAACAAGGACAAGACTAGTATACAATAAATGTAAAACATAAAATAAATAGAGATACTAATTGGAACTTGTACAGTAAAGCCAATCATATAATTAAGGTCATTGTATGATTGAGTTGAACTATACTCTTATTGATTCCACTTGTTTATATGTAGTACATGTTTCATAAACCCTTTGTTTGCACCCTCAGCTACCCATCAACTGCTGGATAATTCCAGTGTAGTTTGACTCAATCATATAATGATCTTAATTGCATGAAATAGATAAATAAATGTATGCTAATATATAAACATGAATAATGAACATTGAAAAATATTAACCTAAGAAGAAATATAATAGAAAGAACAATAACACATCTTATGATCAATGAGAGTAAGAAGCCAAACAAAGGTAATGTTGTAAAGAAAAGATTTATCTAAGCCTCTACATCTCTGTTTTCATAAAGAAAAAAACCTAAATAGGTTTGAAGCTAGTGGAAAGAATTTTACTCTGGCAACTCATTTATAGATAATGTTTTGACTTATAAATGAAATAGTAATGTTAATTGAAATTCTATTGGAAGAGTTACACTTAGTGACCTCTTAAGTGATCAGATTTTTATTCTCAAGGACTAGACGTGGAAAGTGGTGGAAAGACCTTTAATTACAAAAAGCATCCCTTAACTGATTAATGCAAAACATTTTATTATTTTCAGAATAACACTGCCAAAACATTTAGGCTGGCATACAAGCTGACATTACTTAATTAGGGATGAAAATATATTCTAAGAGTCCCGCAAATAATAGTGCAAGAGATCTATAATATTTTTAGAAAACATTTACAGTGCTATTTTTTTACTCAGCAGCAGAATCTGCAACAAGTTAGCATTTCAATGCTTATTTGTTCTTTTTATATAAATATTTGAAAAAGGAAATTTACATAGAATCAATTAAAAAAAAAAGATAAAGAAATGAATGAAAGCATTTTGAGTTTTCCCTGAGATTGTACACGGTTATCATAAACATCCAAATTATTTTGAAGAGTTTATTCATTACAGCAGAGATCATATACAGTATTTAATACAGTTAACTATTTCAAAGCACCTAAGTACATTTGCTCTCAAAATTTAATTATTGAGTATAAAGTAATACCTTAAAATATAAATAACCAAAAGTTGGTATATTACAATTTAAGATTTTTTTTATTTATGAGGGCAAGAGGTAGCAACAATTTCATTATTGGTTCTTGATTCAAAGCAACCTTATCACATTTATGTATGAAAGTGATGAATATTAATGGAGAAAGTTGTCACCATGTCATTGAAATTTTACTGAAATATCCACTGTAAGAGCTAGTTTGAAGAGATGAATATGCTAATTCCATCTACTTTAGAAGTGGAAATAGTAATCTAGATAAATATTACAAATGGATATATATATAATGTTGGTTCCTGGTTTTATCTTTAAACTTTCAAAATAATGGAAGTAATTTATGAAATTATACATGAACATACCTTGATGCATGAAAAGCATGGTTACAGTAAAGCACAACAACACTATTCTGCACCCCTATCACAAATGCTTGTGGTTTTTATATTGCATTTTCCACTCATTAGCAGTAATGTGGAGCATCTGCTTGTGTGTTAATGGATTGTCAAGAATCATCATGCCTTTATGTTAACAGAAAAACATTACAGTGGAGCAGTGAAGTTTTATTATGAACATTAAAAACATACAAAGACATTTTATTGTACAGTGTTTATTCAGAAACAAGCAAGTCAGTAAGCCTTTTGTCTGATTATAAAACTGGAACCTATGGGAACACTATTTTATGTTTCTGAAAATGCCAGAAATAATGGTGCAGGGGATGAAAAACATGCTGCAAACCTCACTGAAGTCATTGTGTGACCTGTTGCAGGTGATAAGGATTTCCACATGTCAGTGAGAAAGGAAATCAACCTGTGCATTGTATTACTGCTATGCATGAATTAAAAACATCTGACATATAGAACACATTCTGTTTCTGTCATCGGTTTCAGTGATTTGTTAGTGCACACCCTGTAATACAGGTGTAAATGATTCTCAAACTATACATGATTCCACCTAAATGAATATGTCATTTTTCAGAATAAAGATTAGGCTAGTGAGAATCCTTACATCTATGTATGATGAAAGTATTGAAGATAAGAGCTTTCATGTAAAAATTACCCTGCGCACACGATGTTTTTAGTCCTGTTGGTTGAGAGCAGTGCTACCCACTCTTTCTCCTATAAGTCTCTCTTTCTGTCCTTGAGCATCACTTTGAAGCAGTGCAACAGTTAAACTTTGCCAAAAGGGGACAGTTGACTCTAGAGCAGTGCATTTTCTTGTGTTAGTTACCAAATATATGAGTCTGCATGTTTGTGCAGAATTGCACTTGCATTTCCCTAGTCAATTGTCTACTTTCAGAAAAGCAAATTCATGATATTGAAAATAAATTTAATTCAATTGGCTCAGAGCACAACAAAAACATATGCAGAAACAAACAATTTTAACAGAGGATAAATTAATGAAATTAGTAAAAACCTTGAACATTCGCCAACAAAATCACTCCTGAATAGCACAAATGAGAGTTTCAGTGGGTTCTGCATTCCATTCTTTAAATTAAGAAGACCCAGTAGCAAGAGTGGGTTATTAATTAGTGGTTTTCTTCATCTGCAAATGAAGGTTTAATGGATCCAATGCATATGTTCTTTTCAGACGAGGCCTTGTTTCACCTGAATGAGCAATCAAAACATGTGCTACTGGTGTACCAAAAATACACATCATGTACAGGAAACCCCTCTTTCCTCTTTATGATAGGAAAGTTGAATTTTGGTGTGCTATTACATAAAGCATATTATCAGTTCAATTTTTTATGAGATGACAATAGATGCAGAAAGGTACAGAACAGACATTTTGACTCCATTTTCTCATCAGCTTACAGAAAAAAAGAAATCATATGGGTGGTTTCAACAGGATTCTGAAACTGCTCATACAGAAGCGAAGTCCATGAATAAAATTAAGGAAGTGTTTGAAGATAGGAGTGATTAGTGCTGGTGTATGGCTCTGTCTTTAATTAGATTTAACAGTGTGTGATTTTTACCTGTGTGGTTGCCTGAAGGACTGAGTTTGTAAAGCAAACCCTCACACATTGGAGGAACTAAAAGAAAATATCACAAATGAAATCGGAAACATTACAGGGTCAAACTTGTCAAAATACAATGTCTATTTAACCAAAATGGGATCATATTTCCAGTATCTTCCATGAGGATGATTTTATGCACAAAATTAGAAGCAAAGTGAAATTACATTCTTAGGCAGTCTCAACATGTCCAGCTGCCAAAAATCAAAATACTATGCATGCAGAATAATTTCTACATGAAAGCCTGGTATGTGCTGTCATGGTGCTGCATTTCTGTCCCCATGTTCTGTATAATGGTCGGTGTCACAGTCTACATTGGTATACTTCATGAGCTTGTAAATCTGTGAAAAGAAAAGGAACTTTGTAATTGGCTATGTTCAACAAAAGTTGCCACACCTACAACGATAGCAAGCAATTGTATCTGTATTTGAAGATCATATCATTTCTAAAGGATTTATGTCATCAAGGCCACCTAACATTAGCACACCTTACTTCTTCCTGTGGACTATGCTGAAGGAGAATATGAATCACAACCAACAATGAACTTTATTGAAACAGCTAGAAAACATTGGAATAGGAAGAATTAAAACTATGGCTCCCATTGAGCTGAATATGTTTTGTAACAGGAAGAAGCATGTACTGGCAGAACTTGGTGCTGAAGACAACCACTTTCAGCACTTGCTATGATCTCTCATAATAAAATTGGTTCATGTCAGGTACCATTAAATTACATCTATTAGTTTGAAAGTTATAAGGAAAAATTAGGGACTGAAGAGTACACTATATACATTGTAAAGAAAGTGAATAAGAAAATCAACATATTGAAAAGACTAAAATGTGTCATTTGGAGAGGATATATAAGTCTCCTTAATGATGTGTACAAAAGCTATATAAAGGCAAATTTGTTCTATGAAAGTAAGATAATATCAACATTGAACAACCAACTTAAAACTAAATTAGATACAATGTAGTATAGGTAATTAAGAGGAGCAGTAAAAACAATATCTATTGCTGCAATGCAGAGCTATTGAAGCAATGCTAGATATTAAAATGGTTATATTGGGGCAGAAATTAAAAATTAATAAACACAGGAATAAAAACCTATATTCCTAACAGTATGCAAGGGTTAAAAACACAACAGACTTTCAAAAATTTGATACAGAAAGAAAATTTGGCCCAGATTTTACAAATAAATGCTAAACCTGCCATCATCCAAATGAAAACCTTTACAATATATAAATATTAGTGTAAAACTAAATCTGGATACAATGGTTTCCAAGAAGAAAGACCTGTCTGAAGTATTAATAATGACAGCACTAAACAACTATCTGAATAACATCTGTGGAGTATATACAGATAAATCACTTTAAAACAGAGAAGCAGGCTTTGGAATTTACTGTGAAGAATTCTCTGAACATACATCTGTGGGACAATATGCTAACAATTTTGATGGTTAAATAATAGCCATTAGAGCAGCAGTAGAAAATCTGCTATATATACCTAACGTAAATAAAAGAATTGTGATCTTACGTGACTCTAAAGCAGTATTGCAAATGAATTATACAGTTACCCACCAACATACACTATAAACGAAATAAGAAAACTATATCATATAGTCATCCAGATAAAAAACACAGAAATAGTTTTACAATGAATGATGAATTATGGTTTAAGGGTGCAAAACAGCAAAGGTCATTAGTGCCCAAAGATGCTAAAACAGTGCCAATAATAAAATAAAGAAATAATCTATGTGCACTAAAATACTGCATAGAAAACAAGCAACATTAATAAGAAGGCAGTCAATAAAAATCCCATTATCAAGTAACAACGGCAATAAAAGTTAACAAAGTACAAAGTACTGTAAATAAAACATACCAGCAATAACTGGAATCAAAATAAGTATAAAATGAGCTAAAAGAAAACCATTACATATAAAATTGAAAAATCATACCATGCTCCAAAAACCACAAATACGCATAACGGAGCACTAGCTCGGGAGCAATGACATCATCCACTGAAACTGCCTTGAGAGGAAGGCAAACCCAGGAAAATTATAAAAGCTTCTAGATGATGATATTCAATTAAAATGTGATGTACTTAAGGGGGTAGTCACAATTTGGACATGCTGAAGCTGGTTCACCTTTAAAAAGGTGACAGTAACTAAAACAAAAATGCTCAGTCTGCAAATGTACTAAAATTACTTCTTCGCGATGAACTGCATGAGAAGAGGTTAACCAATTAAAATGGACTCCTATGTATTCCCAAAGTTTTTTATGGCGTAGCAAATTCCATTCTTTCTGCCAGCACATGAGAACACCTCCAAGTAAAAATTGCTAAAAATTCCCTGAGTAAAAATGTTACTGAAATGCAGCAGGGTTTAAAAGGGTTGATTTTACAGCGATATCTGTGGCCTCATTGCCTGGAATTCCCACATGGCCAGGAATCCATAGCAGTGTTATGCTGACACCAAACACTAGCGCAAACACTGCATCCTGGATCTTCTGTATAAGAGGATGGAAGTTGTACAGGCTTTGAAAAGACAAAAGAGCACTCGGAATCAGAGCAAATAACACAGTCCCCCAGCATCTGTTGAGATACAAATAAAACCTTTGGATAAATCGCTTAAGTTCTGTCATAAAAATATCCGCAACCATAACCACCAAGTAAAATGTCCCTATGATAAGATGGAGGAGGTGCTTCAGACTCTGCACATAGGCTGGACACAGGACTCGTAAGAAATGCTTCTATTTCAACACGGATTCCCTGATGAATCAGGTTAAGGTGACAAAGAACTGAAGGTCATGCAGAGCTATAAACAATGCACCCATAATGGAGTTTTTGTTGAGAAAAAACAATTTGAAGAAATTTTACAAAAACAGTTTCATGGTCAATAGCTACATTCCTTTGGAATTTGCTAAAAGCTTAAAGGAAAGCCTTATGAAGTTCTAAAAGACTTTATGCATCTTTTATCGAAACCAAGAGACTCAAATCCCCTTAATTGTTGGGCATGATTGCCTTGTCTGATCATCTTTTCTGGGTGAAATTATTCAAGGACAGCTACTGCCCATTGTATAAGTTCTTGAATTATATCTTAATTAAAGAATATCGACTGAAATAGCAAGAAACAAATGGAAAATAATTTGGAAGATCTTTATTTGGAAACTAGGGAAAAAAGTTTATAAATATCAGCATCCCTAATGGCCACTGGCAACCAACCTATTTTAAAATGATGAACTTAAGGGATAGCTGGTTTTATGTAAGAGTGCTTTTATTGGTGTTAATAATAGGAAAAATGTATGTTATGAACATAGTAACCCATATTCTACAGAAATGCATTTCATGTTCATAATCTGTAATGCACTGAGAGAAATATGAAGCATAAGAACATCCTTTTCATTCTTTTGTAGTGAACTTGCATACAGAAAATATACTGTATGTACATTATTTAGTGATAACATTTTTTCTCAGTTAAACTTCTTACCAAGTACAGCTTTAGTGTCATCATTTGTAATACAACCACTGTCTTGATGTTGATATAGTTTAAAGACCTAGCCAACAGTTAACTGTAACCCTCACATTTTTCAGTTTGGAATGCTATTTTGCTATTACTGAGATAAACAGTGAATGACTAACAGTTTATATGTTTTTCCATTGGGAATCCAATACTTTTTGTTTTGTAATATTTCTTAAATTATTTTTTAATTTCATAATTATATGAGGTGGTATCCACAATATTCGGGACGTGCTCACATCTCGACAGTAGTTGAGTAGAGTTTTGTACCGCTAGGTGGCAACACTAGCACATCTGATGAGTAAGTGTTTAAAGTTTCATGCAGCTGGGTAGATGTGTTGAGATTTTATAGTACTTTTCATGCTACTCTATGTGTAGTGTGTGGCGATTGTACGTTGGATCCAAGATTAGAACAGAGGGTATGCATCAAATTCTGTGCAAATTTCGGGAAAAATGCTACGGAGACCCTCGTAATGGTTCAACAAGTATTTGGGGTACAAAGCATGAGCTGTACACGTGTGTTTGCGTGGTATGCTCGGTTCAGGGCCGGCCGTACAACTATTGAAGACGATGCTCACACCGGTAGGCCCGTCAGCTGCATAACGCCTGACATTGTTGCCAAAGTTCAACACCTCGTTCGTGAGAATCGACGTCGAACCATTGAACGCCTGGCTCATGAAGTGGGGATTGGTTATAGGACATGCCAACGAATTTGAACTGATAAATTAGGTATGCATCGTGTTGCCGCAAAATTTGTGCCAAGGATCCTGAATGCTCATCAGAAGGCGCAGCATGTTGAAGTTTGTACGGAGTTTCATCAGGCCGTATCCAATGACCCAACCTTCTTGTCCAGGGTCATCACCGGCGATGAGAGCTGGGTGTACGCTTATGACCCTGAGACAAAACAACAATCCTTCCATTGGAAGAGCCCGAACTCACCAAGACCAAAAAAAAGCGAGACATGTGAAGAGCAAAGTCAAGAGCATGCTCCTCGGTTTCTTTGATACCAAGGAGATTGTGCACAAAAATTCGTCCCACTAAATCAAACAGTGAATTCCACGTACCACTGTGACGTTTTGCGACTGCTCCGTGAAAATGTGCGGAAACGACGGCCCGAATTTTGGGGACAAGGGAACTGACTGTTGCATCACGATAATGCGCATTGTCACAATTCCTTGTTCGCCAGGAGCTTTTTGACGAAAAACATGACAGTTGCCCCGTACCCACCGTACTCGCCTGATTTGGCACCCTGTGACTTAGCTCTATTCCCCAAACTGAACATGAAGTTGAAAGGACGTCGGTTCACACAGTTGAGAGGATTCAAGAAGAAACGCTGTCTGTGCTAAATACACTCAAAAAACATGACTTCCAAAATGCATTTGGAAAATGGCAGAATTGCTGGGACCAGTGTATATCTGTGGAAGGGAACAACTTCGAAAGTGACGGCAATCATTAGTCTCAAAGTAAGTTTTTGACCAGATGGCAGCACCAGTCCTGAATATTCTGGATACCACCTCATACAGTAATTACCATTTGTCCTCATTAATAGTATATATAATAAATAAAGATCTTTATGCTACATTATGTTACAAATGTTTTTCATCGACAGGTAGTTCCTTGGCAAAAAATTCTGACAGTGGTGGTGCATATATGTTTAGTTCACAGCACAACTTTGTTCGTTTTTTGGATGTTGTTTTAATTTTCAAGAAATGAAAGTACTACGTCTATGTTAGACATACCTATAAGCGTTCTATCACTTACTATGAGCATGCTAATATGAGTGGTTGGTTAGTTGCTAGTGGCCATTGAAGATGGTGATAGTTATCAATTTTTCCCTAGCTTCCTCCAAATTACTGTTCATTTCTTTGTTGCAATCTAATAAGCTGCAATGCAGTAGATGTTCTTTGTTTAAGAAAGTATTCACATCCTTATTCAGTGGCTGTCCTTGATTAATTTCATCCTAAAAAGATGTTCTGACAGGCAACCATGCCGAACAATTAAGTGGAATTGGGCAACTCCAATATTTCTTGGTTTCAATAAGAGATGTTTGAAAGTATTTAGAGTTTTTTATGGTTTTCCTTTAAACTTTTGTTTCATATTTTGTTGTTCTTTTTCAGTTATTAATCTTTTTATGAGCTTCAATTTAGAGGGAAGTTCTAGTTCAAAAGGTGGTTATAATTTTATGGTGATGCTAATACCAATGTTGAAGTGTAAAAAATTCAAGAGGTTATGTTTCTTGGTAATTTAATAAAGGCTATAGCTTACACAAGGAAATGTATTGAAACACATATATGCTTTAGAAAAAAACAATAAAATATATATTTTATTATGTACAAGCCAATTAAAGAAAAATTGTGAATACATTTTGATGTAATTTAACTCACCATTGAACTTAAATCTCTAAAAGTTCCCAAATTTGCTTCATTCATGAAGGTGCAACATATGAGATTTTCCTATTTATACTGGCTGCTATCATGTGCACTATGGCGACCCTTAATTGGCCGTAACTACAGGCTTAAATTATTGTATATCATATCAAGAAGAGCAAACTGCTTACTATGACAAATTATTTTATGAGGAAATCACTCAAATTTCATTGGTTTTGTTGCACGCACTTGTGAAATTTGAGAAATTTTCTCATAAATAATTTGTTATAGGATACTATATTTCACTGTAAAAATCCTAACTAATCAAATCTATATTAAAATGCTTACTATAACTGAAGCTGATTTCTTGAAGGCAGGAGAATAATGTTCAATCTACTAAATGATCTTTCACATCCTACGGCAGATATGATGATAGTCTTAATAGTATCTGAAAATGGTTTCAGTTGATTTGTAATCTTAATATATTCTCAAAATCCATTGACATCTTTTCTAACATAAACTTAATACATGTAGCTAAGAAATGTGATCTTCTGAAAGCAGATATTATGGTTATACTGTGGCCATGTTGCTTGATCAAAAAGAAGTTATAGTGGCAATTTTCCTGGACCTCAGAAAAGCATATTATGTACTAAATCATTAAATGTTGCTCTCAAAACTTTATTTTTAAGGAATTAGCCATAATACAAACATATGGTTCAGATCATGTTAAGGAAACAAGGCAGGTATAGAACTGAAATACAAAAGATCACTTGTAGAAATTTTATAATATTAAATACTGGGACCCATTCTATGTATTACATAAAACACTTAAATAGTAATGCAAATATTGCAATATTTTTAATTTGCATTCCTCTTCAAGTCTTCTGAAGACTCAAATACAGAAAATGCAGAGTGGTAAAAGGGGGAAAAAAATTGTGAAATAAAAATATAAATTAATTCTGGAAGATCTGCACTGTGTGTTTTATAATTACAGGTTTTATAAAGAACAAACAATTGCAATGGCTTTCCATAATGCTTAGAATAGAATGTCCATTAAACCTATAGTAAAATTAAATAATTTATATTTTCTTTAAAACAAAAACTAAATTTCTAGGGATCCACATAAAATGCATGAAATGGGGTATTCATACTAAAGTATTAATGTCTAGATTTGAAAAGATCAAAATTGAAACGAGAAAAATTCTACAGTTCTTATTTTAATAACTGCTTAGATATAGTGTATTTTTGTGCAGTGATAAAGTATGTGAAAAAATTTTCAATTAAAGACATTGTCCATTAGAATATTACATGGCTAATGAAAACAGGTATTCACATCTGGTCTTTTCAAACAGTACAGAACTTTTTACTTGCATGCATTTGCATATTAGAAATCATATTCATATTAAAAGACAAATAAAATTTTGAAATAAACACAAAGATATTTTGCCAAAATACAGGTCAAAGAACAAATTTCAATATAAAATTCTATAAACTAATATATGTGTAGCTGTGGAGCGCACATAAAAATAGTAACAACAAATATAAGCATCAGATTAACCCCTACAATAATTATGCTGCATATGGACAATCACAGAAGGTCTGTTAAGGTGAAGTTGTCTCTACCAGTTACCCAATAAAAAATTTGATTAAATATCCAGCTTATCACTTATTAATGTTTTGCCACTAATGCTTTTGAAATCAACCTTAGAGTCGCAGAGATGGCTGCCATTTTTCTGCCATTAGTATGTTTTCCACCATGCCTTAATCTTATGTTTTGATCTGCACTTAAAGTTTATCTCTCAATGGTTAAACATTAATTTCTCCTGGATATCTGCCATTTTCGCTAGAGCTCTGCTACCTTGGTTTCCCTCCCATCCATCCCCACCAGTGCTGGCATGGGTAATTGAACTTCTGGAGCAGTCATGTTGGAATTTGTCTGGTATTCAAGAGGTTATTTGTGCATTGTGAAGAAGAGTAGTTAGCTGTGCAAAATATCATTTAAACTATGTACTATTTTTGTTGTATACTTCACAATTTTTTTATTTAATGTATGTGTGTAGGTAAAAAAATGTACTAAATTTGGGAAGTAAAACTCACTATGAATTACCAGAAATTATCAAAAAGTATAGCAAAAGTGGGTTCAAAAAGTAATTAAGATTCTTTCTTCTGCAACATGCCTTTTATTCTGTTATGAATTCATGTTTATGTAAATTTTAATTTATTTAAGTGCATTATATTTGTTTCATATCCTGAACTTGCCCTAAATGAATAATTTAAATTTTCCCATGTCACTGTATTTATTAAAAAATACATAGTTTAAAACACTCTAATTGTACTGTTTCATGGTAGGGAAAGCATTTTCATACTAAATTTAATATGAGAATGTTTTATGTTAAACATCATGACATGTTTTGACATGTTCAACATCACCTAACAGTGGTTTACTGGATGAACAAATGAATAATTGGTTTAAATTAGAATAGTTTGGGATTTCCACAGTGAAATATTAACAAATTATTTATGAGGAAGTCACTCAAATTTCACTAGTTTTGTTCCACTTACTTGGACATGTTTCAATGGCAAATTTCCTTCATCATCAGCTTAGTTCCACTGTCAGCTTTCCAATGTGATATTAAGATGTCACTCTTTGGATTTTATAAACTTTTGTTTGGAAGATCAAAATTAACTAAAATTTTCTTAGTTTTCGTTCAAGAATATATTTTCCACACCGATAATTCTAGGGTTTTTAAATAGCTTTTAAGAGTTTTGGTTCATTTTGGAAATAGCTCCTAGCACTCACAGCTAATTTCACTTATTTAGGCACCATATCTCCCAGAAATTTCTACGGATGATGCTCAATAATTGTCAGTATTTGCAGCAATTTCATTTGTCTAAATTAATTAGTTTATTAAAATTATTTTGCATGTTCTCCTAAATATATTACCACAGTTAATAGTATCTTGATGAGTGCGAATAAATTATTACATTCTCTCAACCAGAAACATCTTCGTAAACTATCGCGGTTATATTTACAATATTTAAGAGCAGGTGTTCCTATTCAGTTTACCGCACTTTTCTTCCAAAACTTTTCCCCGCCGCTCGTAGCGTCAGCTCCTGACTTGCCTTATATTTTGAATTTACCTCGTCCATCTAAATTTTACTCCGGTACTGCATACCAGCAGCCGAAGAGCAAATGTACCAATAGTAATAGTGCGGTTGTTAATTTATCTTCTATTTCACTTTCTGATGCTGATACATTGCTTTTGCAAAAAGGATTATCTTTTGCCTCAATTCCCAAATTTAATCGCTGTAAATTTGTTTCCGATGGCGTTAAATTTTGCCGTAATTTATGATGGCTTTATTTTTGGCATACTAAATCTTCTCACCTACTTTAAATGTTGCTCCTTGCCTTCTCAAGTTTCGTCCTCCCTCCAAACTTGAACCTCCTTCTTTACCCTCTAGCCATCCTTTAGAAGTGATTCTAAATTTTTTAGATTAGATCACCCCGAAAGATTATTTTACGTGAGAAATTAGCACTTAAAGGGTTATCTAATAATCCTGACGTTATTATTCTTCCAGCCGATAAAGGGTTCTCAGTACAGAACATTTCTTCTTACAATGCTGAAGCTTACCGACAGCTTGACGATGTCACTTATTATGAACTATTGTCTTCCGACCTTGCAGTCAAGTTTAATGAAACTGTAGCTTTTTTTATTGCTTATTCTCGTACTTCTGAAGGACTTAAGTTCCCAAGATATCATTCTACTTGCTTCTCATGTCCCTCGTACTCTCACCATATATTTTCTCCTTAAAATGAATAAAAAAGAACTGTCCAGGCCGCCCAATAGTAGCCAGCTTCGATTCCCCCACTGAACTTATTTCCGCTCTAGTAGATTGTTGGTTACAGTCATTTGACGTCTTAGCCATCCTGTATCAAAGATTCCCTCCATTTTTTGAGTTTACTAAAGAAAGTTGACCCTTCGGCGCATTCTAATATACTTCTGGCCACTATCGATGTCGTCGGTGTTGTAGTGGTTACCATACTTGCCTCCTACATTCAAGGACCGGGTTCGAACCCGGCCAGGACCAATGGATTTTTTCGGGCGTAAAAATCCTAAGTGTGGCTTCCTTCGGAAGGGAAGTAAAGCCGTGGGTCCCGTGTCGTACATTTACGGCACGAAAAAGAACCTCAAGCCTGAAAGAGAGGCCTCTGAGCAAAATTTGTCGCCCGTTTCACGCCCTGAGTTGAATGGGACGCTGATGACCTGAGATGTTGAAGAGCGTCCGTAAATAAACCAATAAAAAAACTGTAATGGTGGCAAATCTCCCTTGATTGCAACAGAAAAAAATTCATGAACATCAATTTATCGCATTCTGTGCGTGATACTATTTGCTTGAAAGCCTTATTATTTAGCTATATCTATGGATGTCGCTACCTTCGGCTCTCTCCGCCATCGCTTGGGACTTGCAGCAGCAAGAATTGCATTTATGTCCGTTCTCCTTGTAAGGATAAATTCTACCATAGGGCCCTACAAACAGAGCAGCTGTGTTCTGATTGACTGATTTCTTAAGTTTAAGTTAGACGTAGACGCAAAACTTTGGACTTTGCAAGCTTCTAAGTTTACGTCTAATTGTGTGTTTATTTTTATATTTACGTGATTCATTGTGAATGATTCCATTACAATATATACCATCTAGCTTTTACGTTTAAATTTACCTTACGTTTAATTTTCATTGTGAATGGGGCCTTAGTGTGGAAGCAATACAACCTTTTAGTAGTTACGGTTACAGCTTTGGACAAGTAAGAAGAAAAACACTTTAAGGTAAAACGTATAATGCTGCATTATTTGCTAGATTCATCAGCTCGTAAAGAAAATTAAAACGCCAACGCTCATATTTTGACTTGTTGGGCTTTCATTTGTGTACCTGTATAAATACTAATACTTTATTTTATTTATTTAAGAACACATTTTAAGCTCTGATCACTAGTGTTCCATTCAATTTAAGACGTGAAACGGCCGATAAATTTTCCTAAAGAACCTCTTTTTTTCAGGCTTGAGGGTCTTTTACGTGCCATAAAACATGACGCGGAAACAAAGGTCTTACTTCTTTTCCGCTGGGACCTTGGGTCTACGAGGTAAATATAATCTCTATCGAGACACTATGCCAAATACTGAATTCTCTGAAACTAAAAAAAAATGCTTTATATTTTTTATCAAAACATTCTCATAGGCGCATTAAGCTCGTCAAATACAGAAATATTTTAAGATATTGCGGTAAGTTATTAATGCAGCATTTCCAGTTTTATTGCTTCAAATCTGGATTCTGTATTATTTTATGGCGTCCATTAAATAATCATTCCCGATTTCACTTTAATCAGTCACTTTTGTATTTTGTTAACGCAATAGAGACTGAGAATGTCATAAAATTATAACTGATTATCGAATAGTAGTTATGATAGAATTATCTCTGTTATGCAGAAAGTCCTTGTTTTTTTAAATGTATGTTCATAGATTTTTTATTGTTATTAAAACTGTTTGTGCTTTCTGATTTGACTTTCCTGTCTTTGATGCTTTCTCCTGGGACAATACAAAAATATTTCATTTTAAGTGCTACCGTCAAAAACAAATACACAAGAAACTCCTGTTGATGACGCACCTTCTGGCCAGCCATGGCAGGATTACAGTCGCTCATGACGCAGGAAACGAATTGGAATTGTTTCTCCTCATCATTGCCCAGCATATTCAGTCCACAAGCTGGCATCATGTTGCCCATTCATCAACAGTCGAAAGTGTAGCCGTGATTTCCATCACTCTTGTACTGCAACATAAGGCGCAATACAATACTGTACTCTGCTGAGTTAAGAAACCCTGAATAACAAGGTAAACAGTTGAGGAGCTTGTAAACACACTCAAAGAGATCTTCTTTAATTATAACCCAATAGTAGAATTTGAGGCAGCATTTATGCACCCCCATATTAAATTAGAGTAATTATAGCAAGTGATTTTATGTAACTTCCTTATGATAGTCATGAGTCATTTTATTTCCTGTACAAGTTTTGAATGATTGTGTGTAAAACGCCATTTTTTGTGAGAGTGCGCAGAAAGCTACCCCAGCCACGAAATATGACCTGGTAATTTCTGTTACTCATTGTAATAATATTTTACAAAAAATGACCCAAACACACCGATATTTTCTGGAGAATACTTGAGTAAGATGTTTATTTGTATTCTGTTAGAGAATTGTAAAGCAGGGTAGGCACAATAAAACATGTGACAAGTACATGGATGAGAAGACAAGTCAATAACCTCTTCAAAGGAAGAAGCTACCAGCTTGAGTGACATGTAAAAAATCACGTAGGCCGTGCTTATTTAGTCTTGCAACTTTGCGGGCCAGGGGCAGTCGATCCGCGTTTATTCTCAGTTCAGTTCAGTTAGTGCAAAGCTGTAGCAGTTTTGGAAGAGTATTCAGTTTGGGAGATAGGACGGTCAGTTCAGTTCCGTTCAGTGGGAGAGTATTAAGTGGAAGAGCTTTATTAGTTGAGTTCAGTTGGGTCTCAAGATTAGTTGATTTCAGGATCAGTATTTATCAAATTAAGAAACGTCAGAGTGATCATCATAGTTAGAGCGAAAGTGGCACGTATTCTCCAGAAAATAACGAAGTACACTTTATGTGTAATAGTTTATGAACAATAAATTGTGTTTCATCTCCCATAACGAAAAATCTTATCAATCTCCATATACTCCTTCCCCTATGATCTCAGCACCATAAAAGTATCCAGCAGCAAAGTCTCAACAGCCGTGGCAAAATATAAGTCAGTGGAAACCAATCGTCGGCGAGGAAGGAAACTTTTACCCCTGAGATCTCAATCATTAATGCAATCCTTAATCCCACCAATTAATCAAACCAAATTAATTTTCTTTTTCCAAACCCTCCCCTCCGTATTCAAAACCGATTTTGGTTTTTCTCGTTATTATTTAAGCTTTTTGTTTTGTTACAATACCTATAATAAATTTGTTTAAGAACTGATTCCCTCCAATAACGTCATCGTATCCACTTCCTTGAGCGTTACTTTCTAGAATTGAATTGGTAAACACCATTCGTTTTGGGTGGCAAAAACTATTAAACGCGTGTTTTTTCATTTTTTTTTTTTTTCATAAAAATATATACGAATCTAGAAAACGATATTTCACTACCTCACGATTATATGATAAAACAAAAGTAAACATCGATTTATTTTTGCATATATTTGTTAGAAGCACTGTGGAAGCATGTCCTTCGCCGACATTTGATTTCAATTCATATCTAAGAATATATTTTTCATAGTCTATTCACACATATTCAGCGCGGTGTTCTGTCACTCGCGCTTAACGCCAATCATTGCTCTCTATAAGGTAGATAATTATGAACTCTACCAACACACTTTTTAGAGGTTATTCAGGGATGTTGCAAAGTGTTGATATAAGCAACCAACTGTCCCCTGTATTTTATTAATTATTTAGTTAGAGTAATTTGGCATTGATATGTTAGACATTTACGACTGTTACATTATGAACTGTGACTGGTAAGTTCTGACAGATTACAAACAAAAATTAATCAATTATATATGTAGGTACAGTATTACGAGAACAAAATAAAACTTACAATATACTGCAAAAATTACTGAGTAATTAAACAACCCTAGGACAAAACTCGTGCTTTTTTGTACACTACTGTTCAACACTATATTGCTTTTCTTTTTTTTACATTAGCTGTTCAAAATGTCGAACGCCAGGATCTAGACAAACATTCGTGCAATCAGTCAAATGATGCTACGGTGATGAAACATAAAGCAAAGATAGTTGAGTTTGAAAAAAACGAAAGAAATGCAAATACTTAACAATGAACTACGGTGGAACATGAGTTGCTTGTATCAAAACACTTAGCTAACATCCCTGAACAATCTATGCAAGTATGTTGGTGTAGTTAATAATTATGCAGTATAAATACATATTGTAAATATATAATATAAATGAAAAATAAAAATAAAGTAACACTATAAACAATGTAACACATTAACAGTAATAATAAAAGTAGATAAGGATAAAACACTGAGAAAAAGTCACACTTGAAATATAGCAATTTTAAGTGTGACTTTTTCTCAGTGTTTTATCCTTATCTACTTTTATTATTATTGTTAGTGTATTGTAAATATATATATATATATATATATATATATATATTTATTTATTTAAATTAATTTTAACAGAGACCATTATTCACATCTGCAAGGGCTACAAATTTTGTTCAGAAATAGGTATTCGATTATGATAAAAAATAAAAAACACAATAAAACTTTCCAATTATAAAAGCAATTAAAAAGGCACAAATATAAAACTCACATTTACCGTAAAGACTGGAATAATTTGGAATTTCATTTCCAATATAACCATTTTATATTTGTATGACTTAAAAAAACTCAAATATATATGTATATATTAATTTTGTACTGCAGCAAATCTGCTTAAAATAATGTATACATGTTACACTAATGAAATACGCGATAAAGTTATTTTTATTATTTCATTACTTATTGCACTGCAGTAAACCGTCATTGACTAACAATTTTTGTAGTTGTATGATTTTATGCGGGATTCATATGCTGAACTGGTGGTCTAGTGGTAACCATGCTTGCCTCCTACACCCAAGAACGCGGGTTCGAACCCGGCCAGGACCGATGGATTTTTTCGGGCGTAAAAATCCGAAGTATGGTTTCCTTCGGAAGGGAAGTAAAGCTGTGGGTCCCGTGTCGTACATTTACGGCACGAAAAATAACCTCAAGCCTGAAAGAGAGGCCTCTGAGCAAAATTGACGCAAAATTCACGCCCTGAGTTGAATGGGACGCTGATGACCTGAGATGTTGAAGAGCCTCCATAAATAAATCAATAAAAAAAATACTAGCCTCGTAGACCCAAGATCGCGGGTTCAATCCCGGCCAGGGTCAACCCTAAATACGGATTTCTTGGGAAAGGAAGTAAAGCCGTGAGCCACGTGTCGTAGATTTACGGCCAGAAAAAGAGCTCAAGCCTGAAAGAAAAGGATCTGAGCAAAATTTATCGGCCGTTTCGCGCCCTGAATTTAATGAGACGCTGGTAACTTGAGATGTTCAAGAACATCCGTAAATAAAACAAATCAACGAATTAATATAATTTTATGTTTCGTTTATGGATGAGAAATATAGTCTGTAAACAATTCCAGATTCTTAAAAATTATGGAAATATTTACTAATGATAAATAATGTCATCTAAATATAATATTGAGTAAATTTTTCATGTTTCTATTGACAATGGTTGGGCGACGACTGCCGCGATTTTCTACATTGTCGTCTGGGTAATTAGTCTTGCCTTAATGACTTTGCAAGGCAACCTGCTTCCTACATACGGACTGGAGAGTTTTCATTCCTAAACTCTCCTTCTAACAGCACGATAGGCAAGAAGTTTTCCTGGGATGGGAATAATTTAAATCTCTTTTTAAGTTGAAATTTGGTACAGCTTCTTGGTTGTAAGTTGTGACCTAAGTATTTGTTTATGAAAGGGTAATAGTTTTTAATATTTTTTGTGAATTTGAATGACAGAGAGTAAGCATTCTTCTTGAGCAAATTTGATTGTTTTTCTTGGTTGCATTTGATGTGATTTAATGTCGTTTTGAAGTTAGAAAAGGCAAGGTAATTTTTAAAAGTGCATAGAGTGTAAGAAACTGAGGATATGATCCTTGATTCTGGCAGAGAGAACCTTCTTTCTTATTTTATGGAATTAGAAACGACACAGGTCACAAATTATATGAGGTCACAGAGCGTTTATAAATAGTGTATGTTGTTAGCAGAGCTGAGGTTGCTGTCAGAAACTGATAGCACTGCCATCATCACAGGATATAAGTGCAAACATCCATACCAACGTTCAATTAAAAGACTAGTGGAATAGTTCTTCCAATGAACAGAACTTACCGTGGCGGTGCCGAAGGAGACAAACGTTACTTTCATATTCTGCATTCCTAGTTTCTGCATTGTTGGCACCAGCTGGTACTTTGTCAGGTTCTGGCTCTACTGACACATGGTTGTGTAGTATATTGTCATTTTTACGGGTTCACCCTTCAAAATTAAAGTTTATTAATTCCTTTCATGAAGTAATTTACAATGAAAAAGGTCAAAGAATAAAATATCACGTGTAGTTATGGAATTGTGAAAGAAACATTCCTTCTTTAAACGAGCTAATAATAAAATACTTTGTTCAAATAAACAAACTTCAACGCCCTCTTGCAGCGAACACGTTAATGTGCTAGTTTTGGGCCAAGAATCCATTCCTGCTGTGTTAGAAATTATTGCTTAATACAACATTTCGATGATAACGAATTACTAAACTTTAAAGTTTGAAGATATTGATTCGAAACATCTCACTAAATCAAGGGAGAATGACAGAATTGGGTTTATTCCTTTCTTAGAATTAGAAATATCGGTGTAAAAGAATTTCGATGGTGAACAGCATTATCAGAATTGCAAAAAGCCTGAGACAGGGTAGTTGAAATGGACCTGGTTCCAGTATTGCCAGTCTACCAAAGTAACCGGCTTGGCCAACATTTTTTAGTGGTAGAGAAATTCTAGCATTAATAATTATTCTTCTCAATTGAGAAAGGGAAAGTTTGGTAAAGCTTTAATCTAACCTAACAAAGAGAAACGTGAAATTGAGAAATACTATTTCAACACTTAGTGATGAATTAATAATAAATGGGTAATTAATAGGAAATCCAAAATAAATATTCTGGTGATCCACATAAAGTATTACAAATTAATTTATCTTTAATGGATCGATAAAACTGTTAACTCTTTCTAAACTTTTTGAAGAAAGAAGACTTTATGAACACTTTAGCAAGTCCTATTATTGACATCGGGAAATGGGGTAACTCAGAATTTATTTCGAAAATTTTATATAACTTTTAGATATTCCTTTTGTCCTCAGCAAATTAAGAAACTGTTGTTTAAAAATTATTTTAAAATGAAATTTTCAGAAGTTGTAGGAGATTTGAAACGAGGCATGATATAGATAACTAATAATGAACCAAGCTATAACCCTTCATATTTTTTATGTACTGAAACTTACCTCCCCGAACATCTAAATACTTAATTGATATCATTGTATGATTGAGTTGAACAACACACTCTTAAAGCTTCACTTACTTTTCATAAATACATGGAACCGGTTTCGAGAACATTTAGTTCCCATCTTCAGCCAGGCTAAAGTTCAACTGAACTTTAACTTTTTTAAGAGTGTGTAGTTCAACTCAATCATACAATGATATCAATTAATATGATTGGCTTCACTATGCAAGTTCCAATTTACATTTAAGTATCTAAATACTTATTATTTTTGGAGACTTTATATTGTTTATAACAGTAATACCGCCATAAACATCAAGTATTAATTTTTTCATAATTATTCTCTTTGTTTGTTAGTGCTGTATAAATGCCTTTTGTTTTAATTATCCTCATAAAAAAGTTATTCCATGCAGTAGGTCTGGTACGTTCAATCCATTCTATCTTGGATCATGTCGTTTAGTAATTCATACGTGTTGTTACAAAGTGTGGTGGTGCACCATCTTACTAATACCGCATTACTACTTGTACGTTGAGATGTACATTTTCCAAAATGATAATATGACTCTTCTAAAATATGTATCTTCTAAAAATAAACATAAAAGTTAATAAACCAAACCTTTAAGGACCAACTATATTGAAAAGACGCAGTTATCATTTATTTCAGGTATTCTTTCACTGACATTGCATATGATGCTTATTAATATGCTCAGTGTTCGAAAAATATATGAATATACAGCTATTCACAAAATACTACACAAAGGTGGTAATCTCTTTGTGTAAGTTTCTGATGCACGCGCAGAGGGTAGGTCCATAAGTTTCCGGCCTAACCATTTTCCAGGTACGATAAACTATATTTCACTTTTCAATATACTTACCTTTTATTGCAATACACTTCTCACTTCTTTGAATTAAATTTTCAACCCCCCCCCCAAAAAAATAGTCACAAGTCTTGTTTGAAAAATAGGCATAAACAGCATCCACCACTTCTTCGTCACTTAAATTTCCTTCCTCGAAGGTCCTTCTTGAGTTTTGAGAAGAGGAAATAGTCACTGGAAGCTAGATCTGGGGTGTAGGGTGGATGGTCGATCTACTTGAAGCCACATTTCTTCACAGCTTCCTTTGCAACAAGAGCTGTGTGCACAGGCGCGTTGTCTTGAAGAAGGCACACACCACCACTCCGCTATCCTCGCCTTTTCTCTTTGATGGAAGCACGTAGTCTGTGCAGTAGGCCAGCGTAGTACTCCACATTTACTGTGATGTTCCTCTCCTTGAATTCAACGAAGAGTATTCCTTCACAGTCCCAAATGATTGTGGCTATGATCTTCTTGGTTGACTGAGTGACCTTGGCCTTTAGAGGCGGTGCTTCGCCAGGTTTACGCCACTCCATTTGTTCTCTTTTGGACAAGGGATCAAAGTAGCGAACCATAGTCTCATCCGCTGTAACATGGTTTGCAGAATTTCTCTCTCATTACCACGACAGAGCCCCAAAAATGCCTCACAACAGATGACTCGTTGCTGCTTTTGAATTGAGAAAAGAAGTCTACGTGCCCATCTTGCACTAACCTTATTCACGTTTAAATGTTCATGAATAATGCGAAAGCCTGTTGTTTTAGAAAGGTCCAACCTTGCTGCTATTTCTGTAACTTTGAGCCGCCGGTCTTCCATAATTTCTCTTTCCACAACAGCCATGTTTTCAGGAGTGAGCACCTGACGTTCTTCGTTTTCAATGCTTTTACGACCCATGACGCGTTTTTTTACGGCAAAATATGAGGGGGATGCTTCCCCATATACACCGATCAATAGCTGTTTTAATTTCATTTGGAGTAAGTCCTTCTTTTGTGAACAACTTAATAACAGCTCGAAACTGCATTTTGAACATGTCACAATCTTCTGCACATAGCCTTGTTTATGCAACTATATCTGAACAGCTGAACACAGAGGAGCGGAAGTTACAGCTGCAACTATTTGCTTAACAGATAAGGTAATGACATCAGATAAGGGTTTTGTGAAGGCGATAATCCTTATCGGCGAGGCCGGAAACTTATGGACTTACCCTCGTAATTTGTATGAGCTGAAATCCCTGTAAACCTATTATTTTTCAGAAGATACCTACTAAAATTGTTTTTAGCACTTCGTATTAAGGGATTGTGCGCCTTAATGGCAACAGTATAAATTGCGGCATTTTTGAAGAGGGAGAGAGCTAATCCGAAGACTTTGCATCCCTTTTCAGTGGACTTAAACGAGAGAGACTTTAGTGTTTCGTGTTTTATTAAAAGTAATTCCTGAAGTGTTCCTTGAATTGAATTCTCGGAAAGTTTCCTTCTTTGTAAACTTAAAATAGGGTGCATGCAACTTTAGTAGAGGAGTTTACGCTAATGAATGAACTTAAAACTATGATTTACTGGCCTACACCAATAGGTGGAGGATAACCGCGGCAACCAGTAATAGGGAAGGGCTTTGGTTTAACTATAGTGACACTATCCCACCTGATTTCAAGATGATGGTGATGTGTATAGGGCCGATAATGAATGCCTACCAAACGACCACTGTCTCGAGTCCATCTTCACTTATTATGGATTTTAATGTGTGCACAAGCAGCTTTCATGACGTTGCAGATGAGCCCGAACATTTTCTTTCTTTTCCTAGGGGTTACGATGATGTGTTTTTAATGCTCCGCAACTCACGAGATTTCTTAGGGCCTTATAAAGACAGTTTTATAATACTCCATATTTCTTTTGAAATTAGGATCTTAGATTTGATTTGCATTGTTTTATAAGGTTTAACTTCTAGAAATAGAAAATTCTATCATTTAACGTTTTAGGCCTGCCTTTCTTATTCTTGTCTTATAATGCAAGCCCATTTGCTAATTCTAAAACATTTTTGTTACTTTAGATATGTAACTTGGCTTATACTTGGTATAACACGATGTTCCTGTTGCTTTTCGGCTATGGAATAGTTCCAAAAACGCATAATCATTACCATTATATGCAGAATAAGAATTCTCTCTCTCTCTCTCTCTCTCTCTCACACACACACACACACACACACACAGCGTTTTAAAAGTTCTCCACATGATCAAAAACACAAGATTTTATGTTTTTATTTTTTAACATAGTCATCATGTAAATAAACACATTTAGTCAAGCGACTTTCCGACTTCACAACCATTTTTCATTTGATATTAATCTTCGCCCACTCAGCCATTTCTTCAGGCTTGGGAACAAAAAGTAATAGCTGGGAGCCAAATCCGGCTAATAGGCATTCGCTCGATCACGTATAAATTCAGTAGCCCTCATTTTAACCATCGAAAACGAAAGGGAAGAATCCTTTAATGTGGAATATAACTTCTTTTTTATATTCTATAGGGTTTAAACCCTTCAAAAAGTGCTTTATCACAGCTCATCCATTTTGTAGAAAATGTTAACACTAGTTTACTTACACGATTGTCTCAAAAAAGTGACTACACTTATGCGACTGAAACTTTAAAGCGCACCATCTAAAGGATTATACTAAACAATTATCATAGTAGTTTGGCCATCTTCACGACATCTCTGAGTCAGGCCGAGAACTTTTAGTCACACTTCATTGTACAAAGGTCGTCAAAAAATGTATGCGCACTTCAAACAAAGAAAAAACTGTGTTAACATAACAAAACTGAATTCACACAAACAGAAAATGATGAGCACTAATCATCCTTAAACTTTTACATTTACAACAGTTGCTCAAAATGCCCACCATCGGCATCGATACACTTCTGAGTACGTTGAACTATTGATTGAGCAACGTTTGCGAAAGTGTCCTCAGCGATTGCAGCACATGTCGTTTCAACTTCTTCCCGAAGTGCTGCTAGTGTAGCTGGTTTTCTACGGTATACAACATTCTTAAGAGTTCCCCATAGGTAGAGGTCCAGCGGAGTTAGATCCGGAGAACGCGGTGGAAACTCAATCGGACCTCTTCGTCCTATCCAGTGCTTTGGATCCAGTGCGCGGGGCTTGTTGCTGTGCGAGGTCTTCCAGATCTGCCCTTGTCAACATCGCATACGGTACCATGATTCTCAAATTTGTCTCGAATGCATGCAAATGTTACTCGCGTTGGCGGTTCTGTTCTGTACACACCTCTCCATTGCCTTTGAACTTCAACAACATTCTCGGTTTTCCAATACCACTTCAAAATTGCTTTCCGCTGTTCAAACGATAATCTTGACTCCATGTTGTAGCAACGCAACAAAACGTAATGTGAGTCACATCTGTTTACAGAGCATCATACTAACATTACTAAATGTTACTATTGTTTTTCGGTTCAAACATATTAAATAGATGGCTACTGACTTATTCGAAATATCACATAAGTTGTGAAGCATGACGCTTTGACACAGTTTACAAGTAAAAGCGTATCATTTTTACTAGTCCGAGTCTGGTTCTTTACTTTATTTTAACGTTTACCTCTTATGTTAGAGTAAACTTTATCTAAAATAAAAAACAAACCGCTACATAAAAAGCCTTTTCTGCTGTCGTGCGAATTTCGAAACGACAATCTTTCATGTTATAATTAGGCCACACAGTCAGATGGATAACTCCTTCTAGACTGAACTGCAGGATACATCAGCCGACCATTATTCAGTTATGAGTAGCCCAAACTTTTAGAGATTTCAGCACTAAATCTTTAAAATACCTCGCTCGAGAGGCAAGTTTGAAAGACATTCTAAGATAATGTTTATGTTTACCCCATTTCGCTTTAACACTGACTTATCATCTAATTTCAACATTTTTACTATCCTATAACTCAGTTACTTTTCTTCGTGGACCATAGATTCTCTATCTAAAATTGTTACACTTCTACAATATATAAAATTGCAAATCATAAACATTCTGTATATTATATTAAAGATACTTCTATCAAAAGTAAATGATGATGAGGTTTAAAGCAGACAAAACGAATCTGAAGATCATCTGAAATTGGAATAGAGGATAGGGCTTTGTGCTTCACTTAAAGAGAAATAGCTTAGATATATGTGTAAACAGATGGCAAGTAGAAATCCCAAGTTGAAACCAATAGACTTCTACAAAAATCAGCTTGAGAGCATCACTTACGTGAATAACCGTAGATGCCAAAATGGCGGATGCTGGAACAACGAGATGCAGCATTCTGGCAAAACGTTACCTAGCAGCACAGAACTATTGCGGTAACAGCGCAGTTGATGTTTATATAAGGCACAGATTCCGGTACAGGAGCACACGTAATCGCTTTTCCGTGGCTGTTAATTATAAACATTTGCACGTAGCAACTCAAGAGGGAGGGCTTCACTATTTGTAGCACAAAGTCCATGCACATGATATGAAGAAAAGAAGTTCTATAGACAACCTATAAGAAGACGATGAAAACAATAAAACAGCTGGTTGCTGTCTTCTTTAAAGCAAGAATTGAATGCTAATTTTGTCATTAAATTCTTTTCCTACAAGCAAGCATTCATACATATAACGGGAACCTTCTCATTCATTCATGTGATCAATATGCTTGCACTTTAGAAAGGATTCTCGACATGTGTACCAAAAGCATCTGATCGGCGTGTAATGCGGAAATGTAGGAATACCAATTGTTTCTGGAGTGGTATCAGCAGGGTGCGGAGGAAGTTTTCGATGATCCGTTATAATCCTATTATAATTTTAATGCCTAAACAAAATCTTAGAAAGAATCCAAAATGTCATCATGATGAGATACTGGGGGGTATTGACAGTTCAGTTAATGCATAGTTGTAAATTATATTTAAAGGATGGTTTGTCCTATAGGTTTATTCATTAAAAGTGTGTCGTAAAGGTTTAAAAATGTTAAGGATTTTAAAAATAGCAATCAAAGTTAATTCTAAGTGTAAGTATGTAGTCATGAATGTTTTTTTTTAATAGTGCTTAACGCCTATTTCTGCTGCTGAGGCACCACAGGCGGTGGATACTGATAATACTTGCGATGAAATGATATATTGGGAAAGTTATTATTTTTTTTTTTTTTTTTGAAGGAAACGTTCCTGGCCTAAGTTTAGGGTGGCTCCCCGGCATTTGCCATTTATGAGGACTGAGGAAAACCTGGAAAAAACCTCAGTCAGCGAATGGTCCTGGTGGGATTCAAATCCCAGACCTCCCGCTCACGAGTCCGCACTTTAACGACCTCGGCCACCGGTATGTGATACGATGATGTAAAATTCTGATAGCCAAAATTCAAATATTGCCAGTCCTAAATTTAGAAGCAAGCACGTGGTTTGGGTGATCAAGTTACTATCGTAAATCGGGAAGTGTTCTTAATCTCTTGAACCTGCCGGCTGTCTCTGGGGGTTCATTAAAGATAAAGTGTGCAAAACAAATTCACACACTTTTGATAAACGTAAAACTAATATTCGTCAAGAAATTGCTGCCATTTCTCAGAGGGAACTGCAGAGTGTAATGAGCGATTTCCTAAGCAGGTGTCAGAAGTGCTTGAAAAACAAAGGAAGGCAGTTCCAACATCTCCTTGCTTAATATATGTGAGTAATTTACATGTGTTTTTAAGTGTTTATGTATGTTAGAAATAACTTACGCGACAAACCGTACTATATTTACTGCGTACTTCCTGTCACCCGCACCGCCTACACAGCAGCCAGCCGCGCACCGCAAAACCGATTACGTGAGGATCGTTCCACCCGTATATTGCTCACCCATAGTTTTCTAGACTTGAAGGGAAGAAAATACTGATTGCAGACAATATTTCTGCTCATCTACAGTAAAATCTATAAAAATGTATTTTGACTATGAACATCCTATTTATTTTCGTACCAAGCAATTCAACACGTCTGCATAGAGATAACGCTTAGGTCCTAGTGAACAGAACTATCCAATACAGCTACCTACTTGGGAAAAGTTAACGAATTTTACGTTCCACCCACGAATGACTTAGGAAGTTCCTATTCGAACCACCAGAGACTGCCACAGAAGGACCTTGGTATCTAGCCATCAAATCGAACAGTCAATTAATAGCTGATTATGAGAGTGATTACCCCCAAACATGGTTTTATGTTGTATAAATGGAATTTGTGCTAACATTTTTAATAACTTGTAATAGTATATGTTACCACTTCATTTTCTATTTCCTAAGTACAATATAAATAATTTCATGCATCAGTTTATTTCCTTTATGTTTATAAATTTATATATGCTGTGTTATGGACTAAAAGATATTTGGACAGGTATTCCTTATTTGGCCTGAAGAGTGAAGAACATAATGATAACAAAGAAGGGATGTTTCTGTTTTGAACATGAAAATGAAACTGCATTAGGCTCATAATGAGAAATACCAGATTACTTCAGAGAAAAACAAACATTAATTCATACTCTTAGAATAAAATTTTTGGTCAAATGTTGATACAGCTGTTTACTCCAGTAGTTCCTTACATTTATTCTATTAAGCCCAACGAAGCAGTTTGAAATTCGGTACTTTTGGTTAGTGCTATTCATTTCTTTTTCTTTTCTTTTCTTTTTTAATTACCGTGTTCCCTAGCTATATATTTTAGAGCATGACGCAGTTTTATATTTTGATGATAGTGTGGACAGTTCAGTTATGTAGTTGATTAAGGCACGACAGTTTTATAGTTTGAGGAACGCAGGATACGATAGTTTTTCAGTTTAGTTAGACGATAGTCTTAGGATTGAATAGCTTGACGACGCAATTGATGGAGTTCGGTTCAGTTAGACTTGTTACAAATAGTCAGTTTAAGTGATATAATATTAGTTCACTTGGCGTCTTCCAGCCAGATCTCTGAAAATCGCGTGTTCGGGCAGCAAGCGAACTTGGACGGTTAATGGCAGCGAACCAGGTGGCCGTCCATAAACTCCATTTGGAATTAACACTTAAAAGTTTTAAATGAAGCAGCGCCTGATAATTTGCATCATCTTCCTTCACCTTCCTTCCCCCGGGACTACGAGAGCGACTCTGTGCCCATGAGATACCCATACAAATGGGGACCCTCGGATAAATTGCAAGAAACAGTTACATCGAGGTGGTCGCGGCCGGCAACACGTAATCGTAATCCAGGCCGTATATTTTCTCTCCCACGTAGGCAACAGCCAGTCGCTACCTTCGGCTATCTCCGCTGTCGCTCACTTCTGGCTAGCCGCTCGGGTACTATCTGAACAAGGTCACTTTTCATCTCTGTATGTAATGTCAAGTTCTGCACACCCCTAGTGTTAATGCTGGTAAAAATAAAACAAATGAATGAAGTATCCTATTCTCAAATCGCCATAACTGTCCGAAAATGTATCACGTAATTCAGAAAAGTGAATTCTTGTCCACAGTGCATATTTCTTAGTAACCTCCACAAAAAGGACAGGTCAGGGGAAGGAAATGGTATAATAATGTATAATGGATTAAGGGAACTGTGTCGTGTGGGCAGAGCTGAACTACATGTCACAGTATCGTAAGTCACATTTCCTCTATTAGTCCAAAATTGAGAGGACCACTGGAATTATCGTACACATTCCGGCGAATATTTTCATTGGTTTAATGGAAAGTCTGTGTTAATAGAATGAAGACAAATAGAAGATAACAGAATTTATAAAGTAAAGAACTGTTTTTTAAAAGAATTAAATCTATTAAAGTTCAATCTGCCTTAAAAATAAGACCTGTTTTTAAAATTAACTATAGATGTTAGATGTCTTAATGTTTTATCTGTATATAAATTATAAGCTGAGATAATGGTACCTATATGAAGCTTAAAATTTTAAATCATTAAACTCGGGCTAAGATATTTTTTTATTTGTTTATTTTTTAACATTTTCGTTTGTATTTAGCTATTTATTTGTATTCAATCCTTTTTATGTTTGTCATTATGATATATGGGGTTATGAATTTATGCATTCTACTGTGGTTGGTTTCACATTCGATTAATTCCAAAAAGCAAATAACAAAAGGAAAAATATATAAACCATTCTAAATATTATGTTTAAATATAAGATAAACAGGTACATAAATTTACCTATTTAGGAATTCCTCTATATAATAAAAACAAATTTCAGTTAAAACAATTAAGAATTTGACTATTTTAAACAAATCAAAATATTGTTCATCTAACACACAATATGAAAAGGAATGTACAAAATTTAATTTAATGACTATTTTAGCAAGGCTTGAATTTTGATAAAAAAAAAAAAAAAAGGTCTTTCATTATTTGGAGCAAAATATCTGTTGTATTTTGGATTCTTACAGCAATTTTTGCACAGACAGGTACTGGTTGTTTTTAGGACAATTGAGACATACATGCAAGTGAAAGACAATTTCAAAATTTTAGCTCCCTTTGGAGAGATTAAAACATGAACATTTTGGACAAACTTTAATATTTTTGCAACAATAAAGGAAATTTCTATTTTCTAGACATGCTCCAAATACTAGTGCCACACTCTTTCTGTAGAATACACTGTGATCTTCTGCTTTGGTTTAGTGTCCATTTTAGTAAGGTTTAAATTTTAAAAATTGTCATTTTTGGGGTCAAAAATCTTGATGTTGAATTTTTAATTCTTGTGTCTATTTTAGTGCAGAGAGGTGCTTGTATTTCTGGATGAATTTTTGGGGCAATATTGGCATATTTATTGGTATGGAACAATTTTGAAATTGTGGTCTCACTTGTCCACTTCAGCAGCCTACAATTTTATATATTTATTATTAAAACAGGCAAAATTAATGCAAAATGAAAATTGGTGCTATCAATTTCCAAATTTGCCAAAACACATTAATCATTATATAATACTTTCATATATCACAGTTTTCTTGCATCCTGTTAATAAGTAAATGCCTTCAAATGATGAAATAAATACAGTACAATGTGTTACATGGTACTGGACTGTTCTGCAACTGCCACCAAGCAGAAGATGATGAAACCACATTTGATAGCAACACTTGCAAGAATAATGGGCAAATCATATGATTGGATACTGCAGAAGATTTCAGCAGTAAAAGTGCTGATTAACACTAATGTTTTTTTAAAATTGATAGATTTCTTGAAGATTGGAGCTATTTGAAGCATCTGTAAGGTAAATTAAGTAGAAAATTGAATTGAATGTGGAATTGGGTCCTCAAATAGGGAATAAATGTGATCAAAACCACGTTTCACCCCAAGGGCAGAACATTGCTTGAAAAGGATTTGTGAAGGAAAACAGGTTTTCTATGGTAAAACAAGTTAAATTTGATCTTGAAGACAGTGACATCACAGCAGCTGAAAGAGCAGTAAGGCACAGACTTTTAGAAATGAATTTAAAAGCATGCAGACATGCTTGGAAGCCCAAATACAAAATATATGGGCATTTTCACTAAAAAGCTTTATTTATCCCTAAATAAATAAAAATATTAAGCTAATCGATTCATACCTCATTAATAGAGATCCCCCTCTTTTCTAATGCCCAACAATTCAACAAAAATGCTCCACTGCTATGGTTGCAAAACATTTCAAGCGGACAAAGTATTACAGGGACAAAGACTTAGACTTTTGGTATTTGATAAAATGAAAATTTTAATTTTAAAATTATTTGTATAAGCTAACACCCACATTTAAGCAAATTATCAGCAGATTTTCCATTATTTCATGTTTGTTTTAATGGTGAGAGCACTTTTGAAATTCTGACAAACAAAGCTCTGTTTGTGCAACAGCATCCTGGATTGAGCTGTGCCAACTGTAAAACATCCCATTAAAGTCAAGATTTAGTCAATCAGTGGCAAAGGTCCTGGATGTTGTTTCAACTAATAGAATGGTTTCCAAATGGAGTGCGGTATATTTTTAATGTAAGATGGGGCCAAATGCCTTATTGGAAAATCTGTGATAGCTTTTTTTGTAAGAAAATTCCTTTTCTTGCCCTGGCCAGGAAATTCACCAGATATAATCTCATTTAGAATATTTGGCAGCTGATGAAGCAAATGGTAAAGAAAGTGATTACCAGGAAAACTCAGCTTATTGATAAGATAAAATTTGATATCAACATCCACAGATTCAGGAGAGTACGATCATGCATTATCAATATGCCAAGGCAAATCAAAATCTTAATAGCTGCCAAAGATGGGTTAAATAAGTGCTAAATTGTGTAACTGGATAAAAATTAATAAATGCATCCATATAATCATCATAAGTAAATATTTTAAATTCTTTATAAATGTTGAAAGAAGTAGGTTTGTAAAAATAAAATGTGTGCTATTTTTGCCCACATTAACTCATATTTAAAAATCAAAACATGTCTAATAATATAGCCAGAAACTGGATTTATGTAGTGTAAATTATAAATTCCTTCCAAAACTGGTATTAGCACAGCACCTGTAAAGTTTTACCCTTTTTTTTCTGCTTTTCTCTCTCTCTCTCTCTCTCTCTCTCTCTCTCTCTCTCTCTCTCTCTCTTTTACACCAAGCTTTAAAAATCATTCTTCTTGCTTCCCAGTTAATAGATGGTAAATGGGTTCTAACTTTTTCATGTGGATATATTGTGCTGCATTGAAGTATGTGGTACTTGTTCATGATGGTGGTTTGGTCCTTGCATATAGTGCATACATGTTATTTTGTGATTTTGTGTTAATGTCCAGTCAAAATGTCATGGTATGTGTTGAGTCTGAACATAGCTATTGCATCCTTTCTTTGTTTGTGAGTATTTATTCCAGGTTCCCTTTATCTGTTCCTATGATTTATCTTTTGATATGGATTTTTGCTTTTGTTCTATACTGAGTTTAGCATTTCTTTTGCAAGAGGGATCTGAGGCTATGGAAGGATAATTTGGTACTTCTTTGCTGCAGAATTGTTCCTTTCTTTTCTAGGTTTGGTTGCTATCAATATGTTAACTCTTCCTTACAAAATCCAGTTTGACTTTCTGGCAATATTTTATATTTAACCTGAAATGTAATTCATTTAATATATACAGTTATTTTCAAAATATTAATGGTTTTATTTTTGAAGTATTGAAGTTTACTGCTAAGTGATTAGTTCAAAAGATAAACTGATTAAAAATGTCAATAGTTCAAGTAAGTACATAAATTATTTTTATAATGAAATTCATCTAGTCCACATGACTTTTTAACCTTTTGTCCTTTAATTACAGAAGTAACCTCACATTTGGTAAGAGGCTTAAAGAAGACTGAAGGGGCAAGATTATAAATTATATTTGTAGAACTGGATGTTCTACTTTCTGTTACATGAAACTCTGTGAATGGGAATGGCCATATACTGAGAACTCAAAAAGATATTACATACTTTTTTTCTAATTCCAGTTAAACTGAAAATAACTCCAACTCTCTTATTCCAAATGGAATACCCAATATATTTTCAAATAATGTTCATTAATAGTTTTCCAAAAAGTACGCACACTAGATACTACTGTACCAATTTATTGTTGCGAAATCAAGAAAACAAAAAAGTGTAGCAAATAATAAAATTCACCTTCCTTAACAAAAACAAAACAAAGCCAGCTCAACATTTAAATTCTGTGTTCAAATTGGTAGCCCTCAGCTGCTTGACAATGTGCCAGTGGATCATAGAAACCATTTAAGGGATGTCTTAACCATGCTTTAGAAATGTCTTGCACCACTTATCCGCTACTTCAGATCTTCTAAGTTGTTGAGCCTCTCAATATACTACTGACTTCAAGTGGCTCCACAAAAAGAAATCCAAAGGTGATAAATCAGGGAATCTTGTTCGCCACTGTATGTGACCTCTTCTATAAATTCATCATTGTGGAAAAACATGGTCTAAATGCAAATGAATCTTCTGTACATGGTTAACTGAAGCACCATCTTTTTGAAAATAGATGTCATCTCTGGCAGTCCATGTGGAAACAAATTTGCAATAGCTGAAATTAGGTGATTTTGAAGCAAATTCAAATATCTATTTGTGCTTATTAGCATTTCTGTAAAGAAGATAGGACTAATTATATGATCACGAACAATACCAGTCCAAAAATTACATTTTTGTCGATACTGTGTGTGGTTTTCCTCCATTTATTGTGGATTTATATCTGACCAGTAAAAGCAATTGACTGCATCGCCGTTGTGTGTGTTGACAAATCCTTCAAGTGGAATGTGAGAATACTATTTCTCTAGGAACAACTGAATTATTGTTAATTTGCAATCAATTCACAAAATTACATTCTTCTATTGGGATGGACTTCTGCATTTTTTAGAATTTTCATTATGGAACTTTGGCATATATTTGAATTGTAATAACAAATTTGTATTAAACATTTTTGCATTTTTCTTGCACAGGGAGAACATCCAATGAAGTGTTCTCATCGGTTGAGCTTTTTAGGCAACTTGATCTTGGCAAGTCCTTAATGCTTCCTTTACAAACCTTGTCACTATTGCATGTGGAATTGAACTGCAATCTTGATGCATTTCATTAAATAAATTTGCTGCTATCTTTGAGATCATTGCCCATCTCCATAGCCAACCATAATAAAAATTAGAGTTCTTTCCCTGTCACTCCACATCAGATAGAATTATTTGCCACATTAGATGTCGAATTTAATCTCTTAAATAGGATGTTTCTGTATCAATAAACATGATTACATGGATGCAAATAAAGACCGATATTTATACATTACTGACAAAACTGAAACAAAAGAAGCATTTGATTATTCAGTTTTTTTTCTTGTTCATTTTCATGATTTAGCGACATAAATTTGTACAGAAGTATCTAATATGGGTACTTTTTGAAAAACACTTAATGAACATTATCCAAAAATGTAAAAATGCATTAGATATTCCAAATAAAATAAAAGAGTTGGAATACTTTTTGGTTAAACTGAAAGTAGAAGAAAGTCGGTAATTGATTTTTAAGTTCTCAGTATATGGCTATCACCACACACAGAGTTCATGCCACTGAACCACAGGCTTCAAAGGTATTTAGGTGATATGGGACTTTAAACTAACCTTGTAGTGAATTATAAAATAGTCATTGAATGTATAGTTATTGCCCTAGGTTCTGAAGTCGGTCTTAGTGGTGTAGTAACTATATTTGCCTCCTAAACCTAAGACCGGAGGTTCAATCCTGGCCAGGGTTGATGAATTTTTTTCAGGTGTAAGTATGACTTTCTCCAGAGGGGAATTAAAACCATGGGTCCCATGTTGTACATTTGCAGCACGTAAAAGAACCTCAAGCCTGAAAAAAGAGATCTCTGAGCAAACTTTGTTGACTGTTTCATGGCCCCCAAATTAAATGGAACGCTGATGACCTGAGATGTTAAAGAGCATCCATAAATAAACCAAAACCAAATTCTAGGCTCTGAAAGTACTTTGCCATTATGTTTTATAACAGAAGTTATATTCTTTTTCAGAAAACTGCAGAATCTTCCTGCTGGCATTGAGGTACTACGCATTTCTCCAGTAATGGTGCATGGTAGTCCTAAAACATTTCCAAATGAACGAATTTGACCTGGATAACTTTCTATCAGAAAGCGAGAAGGAACTTCACCCTTATACGTGGTATTCAATGCAGATCACGTAATTTGTTTGGGTGAGTATATTCCTCCCAAAAGCACATATTTTTTTTCAATATAGATCTTATTCAATGTATCAATCAGGATCAATGAAAATATTTTGTCAATAAAGTATTTTTTAAAATATAAATGTTATTTCTTAACATAGCCTCCATAAAGATCTATACACTTCATGCACTGATTGAGAAAATAGATTATGTCAAGCTCTGCAAAATAGTCATTGACAGCATCAGTGATATGCTCATTGAAAAAAAGATCTTCCCACTGAACCAAATGTTAATTATGGGAAGAGGAAGAAGTCTCTAGTGAGGTAAATCCAAGAATAATATGCACGAGGAATCAGTTCAAAGCCCAGTTTGTTCAATTCTGCCCATTGAGACTGTCCTTGTGCAAGATAGTGCATTATCCTGGTAAAAGCATCTTTTTATGTGCCTAACTTGACTGTTTTTCCTACAATTATTCTTTTATATGGCCGAACATAATAAGCTTCCGTTATTGTTTAACTGTTTTATCCTTTTTCAATCGGTGATCATTTTGCACGGTTTGATATCCCCCCCTTTTTTTTGATAAGATAAAAATTAAAAATTTGTTACATCAAGTCTCAGTGAAGACTATATATAAATAAACCTGCAATTAAAAAAAAGTGTCAGTAATTTGCTGTTTTAGAATTATTGTTGCAGTGCTCACTCATATGTTTCAGGAGGGTAACCAATGCATATGCTTTCTGGCCATGCCATTCATTTGCTTGGAAAAGTGAGATATGTTGCATAATATGCACAATGTTTAAAATTGAATATATAGTAACAATTAAATTTTTAACTAAAGAAGGACTTTAGTTAAGCTTCTTCATATTCCACTGTGAAGTGGTGGTCAAAAATATTTCATTTTTGCAGAGAGCCTTGAAGGTTATTTAACGTGAGGGTAAGGTAACTGGGTGTTTTGTACAAGAAATCATTTCCCATTGTTTAGGAGGAAGTTTTGAATGAGAAGTGTCTGAATTGCAGCTGAAATAGCTGCAATATTGGAACTTTCTAAAACAGCTGTGCTTTGCATCCTTCATCAGAATTTGCATATGCATAAAGTCAGTGCAAGATAAATGCCCAGAATTCTTTTAGCATTTTAAATGTGCTTGGAATAGGTTGTCAAAGTTTTTGAACGTTTGCCTTGGTAACAAAAGGACAATATTAGAATCCATCATCATAGGGGAGAAGACTATAGTCTTTTACTACAACCCTCTTTCTAAAAGAAAACCCATGGAAAGGCAGAAGAAGAAGAGGATGAGGATGAACATATCTCTAGATAAACCAAGGTCACCCAATCCACAATTATGATGGCAATAAATTTTGGGGCTAATAAACTTTAAAGATAGGAGCACAACATTGAATGCTAAGTACTGTGCTTAGCTGCTTCATCAATTGTGCAGTATCATCAAGCAAAAGAGGTGTGAGATGCTGAGTTGAGGAGTTAGTGTGGTGCACGATAATGCAGCCATCACATGGCTGCTGTTGCCGAGACAGCTGTAACACATGTGGATTCCAGAAGCTGAATCATTCCCATACAGCCCAGATCTTTCTCCAGCAACTATTACATGTTTTCAAAACTGAAATTTAACTTTTAAGGGCACTTTTTCACAAGGATATTGATTTAAAGGACACTGTTTTCCAGCATTTTGCAGACAAAGCTTCTAAAGTATATCATTCTGTAAAGAAAGTGGTCTGTGCATGCGAGCCCATAAGGAGGGAGAGAGCTTCCCTTCCTTCCATACAAGAATCTGGTATTCCATTTACTCTGTCTTTGAGAAAGTCAAGGCTCATTCATGATGAAGACGTTAACTCCAGGACCAAAATGTGAGCAGTGATTAAAACACATTTGACTTGTTTTGTCATAAAAACAACATAACTGGAAGATCATTGATTGTACATGAAACAAAACGATACCTCTCATTTTCTTTTCAGCTTGTAAATGGAAATGTAGCCAAAGAAACTGTTTCCAAGTTATAGGCATTGTTAAATTTCTACCCACCTAGCCAAGTCAACAAAATTATCAGTAAACAAATTGGTTCCCTCAAGTTTAGGACACTGTGTTGTCTGTATTATTTACCATTGTTTTTCTTGCATTTTCCTATAGTGTTTTTGTTTTCATAATAGTCACTAACATTACCTGTGATGGAAAGGCTTGAGCTCTTCAATATGTTTGGAAGGCCTCTTAAAAGTTAAGTGAGGGTAATAGTATATAATGCCAGTCCTGGTGGTCTAGTGGTAACCAGCCACACTTGGCTCGTAAACCCAAGATTGTGGGTTCCATTCCGGCCACCAATGGATTTTTTTGAGTGTAAAAATTCTAAGTATGACATCCTTCAGAAGGGAAGTAAAGCCATTGGTCCCATGTCGTAGATTTATGGTATGAAAAACAACCTCAAGCCTGAAAGAAGAGCCCACTGAAATGTTAAAGATCACCGTATAAAACAAAATATGAGGATAGGTCCATAAGTTTCCGGACTCACCAATAAGGATTACCACCTTCACAAAATTCATATCTGATATCATACCTTAACTATTAAGTAAATAATTGCTGCTGCAACTCCTGCTCTCAGTTGTTCAGATACAGTTGCATAAAGAAGGCTATGTGTAGAAGATTGTGACATGTTCAGAATGGAGTATCAAGCTTAACTTTGGAGAAATATCCATTACAAACAAATAGATAAATCAACTGTGGCAGCACATTTTTAGAGTGAAAATCATGAAATCATGAGAACATAGCTGCCACAATGGAATTCCTACTTTGCCCTGAACATGTGTCTAGTAAAATATAACAAGTCTTACTCTGGTGACAATGAATGTAAATGCTTATAGACACCTGATGCAATCTGAATGGCATCTCATTTACTCATTGCATCATGCCACATATAACACATAGGCCCTTCTGTAACATTTTCATGATTAATGAAATTAAAAGTTTGTAGAAAGCCACAGATGAAGGAAGTGCTGGCATGGGAAGGCACTGTTGCAGATCTAACAAAAAACACTTCACATTTACCATCTCCTTGGCTTTCCTGTTTTCATCATAAGCTCTCTGATGTTCTGCATGATGAATATCTCTATCTTTAATAACTTTCTCTCCTTTTCTGTTGTATTATTTGCCAATGGAATCATCACTTTGAACATGTATCAACATGTGGCTTTCAGTTCATGAAACTCTTTTGAATAAATCTTCATACGAAGTGGTCTTCTGCTGTCTCCTTGTACAGGACATACATCTTAAGTTACTTGGCAATTAAAGGTGAACCTTTTGCTGATGGGTATAATGACTCTCGTCAGCAGGAAAAGATTTTACATGGGTCTTTACTTCAAGTTTGTTTTCAGGCTATATGTTGCTCGAAGGCATTTTATCACATAAACGATCTGTCTGCATGCCACTGGATCAAACTCTTTTCTTCTGTCCTACAGTATTAATAAAATTATCACTCTTGTCATGTGTTTTAGAAAGCAACTCGTGCAAATAGATGTCCTTTTCTCATTAGCTGGCAGATAATATTTATAAGTCAGCATTCTGTACTTTTGTTTGCTGAGAGAAATAGCTGTAATTCTACTTTAGATTTTATCTTCAACTGAAATATGAGCTGCTACAAAAACTGCTCTCCTGTCATAACAAGCTGCAAATAATTGTTAAATATGGAAAATATTTGATCATTTTCTAGCATTTTGCTCTGCACTTAGGGAGCTTTTACATTTACCTTTCATGTATAAATTATATCTTTTATGTTGTGTAGAACTGTTGCAAATTTCTTCATTCATACCTGAATTTTTTCTTAGCTCTGCCTTTCTTAGATATTATCTTTGCAGATGGTCTAGAACTGGTATTCAAGGACATTCTCATTTCTACATTAATATCAATGTGTAAAAAAATTAATTTGACAGCAACGTGTAGGTTTTTATTTTCATTTAGCATTAAGGCAGGATTTCTTGTAATAAACTGACTGCATCTCTAGAACTCCTGAAAGAGAATGACATTACAATAAATGCATTTAAATAGTAAATGTGACACCAACCACTCCAAGTTTCGACAGAAGCACACTACAATAAACACAAAGTTCATACATTTAGAGGTAGGAAGGCTATGCAACTTTATAAGCCTGAAATATGCTAAAAAAATCAAGTACAGCATATGTCAGTTCTGGGTTTGAATTCTTAAGGTCATTTCCTTGAGTTTCACAGTTTTTTCTTACCCAGAAAAGGTGAATGCACAGTAAGTTTAAGCATTGTGGACTAGGCCTATTTATGCACTCATTTAATCAAACTCTTTAGAACTTTGTTGTTATGAGGAATGTTAAACTGTAACAAAAAAATAAAATTAAATAAATAAATTACACGTTTGATAATCTTATTTTGTTTTAAAGTAAAACACTAAAAATCATGTCGTCACATTAAAACTCTCTTTAAGTTTCACAAACACACTTATAAAAGTAATTTTGGTACATGTTTCGTGAGGTACGTTCCTCACATTGTCAACCAAAATGACGACTAAGGAGTCAATTTCAGCAAGGTATGTATGTTGCTATATTTGCTCTGGTGGTCTGTTAATGAACTTAAACAATATGTCATCTGCTTTGGGTATATCAAAATTCATAAGTTTGTATTCATATTTTTTTATGTAAATTTTTTCCCATATATTAAGTTCTTTCGGATGTTGAATTGTTTTTAGTAATGTTATGTCCTTCTCTATTTCATAATTTTCATTCCAAAAATGTGCAGCCACTGCTGATTTTTCTACTTGTTTGTGTCTAATATTTCTCTAGTGTTCCTTTTATTTTATCCCCAGATTTCTCTTTGTTTTTCCTATGTATATTTTGTCACAATCTTTGCAATTAATTCTATATATAGTATTTTCTGTATATAGAAAAATCAGCAGTGGCTGCACATTTCTGGAATGAAAATCATGAAATAGAGAAGGACATAACATTACTAAAAACAATTCAACATCTGAAAGAACTTAATATATGGGAAAAATTTACATAAAAAATATGAATACAAACTTATGAATTTTGATATACCGGAAGCAGACAACATATTGTTTAAGTTCATTAACAGACCACCAGAGCAAACATAGCAACATACATACCTTGCTGAAATTGACTCCTCAGTTGTCGTTTTGGTTGACAATGTGAGGAATGTACCTCATGAAACATGTACCAAAATTACTTTTATAAGTGTGTTTGTGAAACTTAAAGACTAATGTGACAACATGATTTTTAGTGTTTTACTTTAAATCAAAAAAAGATTAACAAAAGTTTCACTATGTGGATTCCGACATTCTGTAAACATACATGTTTGATGTCCACATGGCTGTTTCTATCCAAGTCATCATATACTGAGTAGCAAAGAAGAACCTTACTTTTTTCCTTAATATATTGCAATTGTTTCTGGAGTCTTACAAGATCTTTAAACTTGTTTAACTTCATTCACATTTGGAATGCATTCAGCAACCCTGTGCAAGCATCTGTATAGTACCATATTTGGATGCAAGTCTTTCAACATCTTAAATGCCATTATTTTGGGTGCAGCATATGTCGCCATGAATAATACTTTCTCATTCTTGCACTATCACCATTTGGTTATGTAAACTTTAGTGAAAAATAGCTGGCTTTAGCAAGCAACTTGGATGTATTATGTGAGTTTTTATCATGACAAAAGTCTAGTTACAAAAAGTAATCTATATTCTGCTTAAAGAAATGGTGAGAGGAGCATACAAATTAAAATCAAATACAAATTTTTACAATCCACAGCATATCATAAAGGCATGTTTAGGAGCTGCTATAAAGATCAGTTAACAAATCTTGCGATCGTAATTTGTTCAGCTGCGGCAAGAGAGTAAATGTTTCTTGGTTGGCATTTCTAGTGTAAAATTCAACAATCAAATTAGTTATGCATCTCCCTTCCACATTCACTGCATATATCCACATATTATTTGTTCCAATATCTGGTCTAATTTTTTTAATTAACTGGAATTAGTCAGTTAAAAGTAGTACAAAATATTATATTTGATTAACAAAGTGTTTACTTTTATTTACTATCAATATTCTGCTTTTGTTAATGCAAAGAGATGGACTGAGTCTTTTAAGTATTTAAATAAATGATGATACATATGCAGTGAATAATGTTTTATTTGACTCTCTCCCTGCACATGTCGCTAGCCATCTCTCCAGCTCCCAGCACTAGATAGGTAGGTAGCTGTGTGGGTGAGTGGGTTGGCAGATGTGCACTCAATTTTATTTTGTTTTTTCTAAGATATGGAATAAGAATAATTATGATTAATTTATTAAAGAAATTTATTGTAATACAGTAATAGTTTCTTATGGATGATACCTAAGAATGACCCAAGTCAGAAAGGTGGAGGTATCCTTGTACTTTTTTTAGCATTTCAATTAATATTCAAATATAACATGTCTATATATGCCATTTAGAATGACAGAAGGTATTGTTTGTTGTATAGTGCTTGGGAATGCTGAGCTTGCTGCAGAAGAATAATGAATTGAGACGTGGTAGTAGAAGTGATTCTTCATTTTGGAACAGAGGTATGTACCGATGATGCAGAATAATGAACAGTCCTTGGCTGAAATGTAGAATAGAGAGATGAGTATTTTAGCATAGTTGGCAGGTTTAGCAAAGTTTAAATTCTTATGTTAAAAACGTACTTTATTATTTGGATTTAGGCTAGTAAAAAATAAAAAGTTTATGAATGAATACAGAAAATGAGTTACATGCTTTTACATTCTTCTTGTCAAATGCAGCTGTTGCAAAGGCTTCTCCTTTCAGTTACATTTTATATAATGATGATGGAGTATTTTATTTTTTAAAACATTAATAATTTAAAAGTATCTAAAAGAAAATGCTATCTGGTACAAGCTATAATATGACATGGGATAATCAGAGAAAACAATTTACATAACCTTGCAAATGCAAGTAAAACTGCTTGTTTCCACATTTTTAAATGTATTTGTAGCGCAGTAGAATCAAATGATTAGCCTAAAGTGACTTTTACACAATTTCCGTAAGTTTTTTTCAATTCCATTTATATTACATTTATTTCTAAATCCTCTGTATAATAGTGTTAATGTTTGATGTTAATTTTCTTGATTTAGATATAATCTCTGTATTTTGAATAGATATTTGGAAGGATGTTGTTCTCTAGTCACGATTAAACCAAGTCAGAATATAGTACTAAGTTACAACTCGGATTTACTCCAAGAAATTTGAGAAATCTTGGTTTTATCATTTTACTACAAAATTAGCAATGCATGTGATAAAGTATTTGTTTTAACAGGAGCATTTGAGGGATAACATGGCTTGCCTCCTGATGGTACATTAAATATACTAAAGTATTGTGTGCAAGCCAGCCAAAATAGCAAAGAATAGGATATAAACAAGAAAGGGAATGTGTATAAGGGAGATTTTAAACTAGTATCTTTCACTTGGAATGCTTGTGGATTCAATGAACAAGTTAACAGTTCATTAATGAAGCAATAAGAAGATGTGGCATAGGTTTTAACCATGTTAGAAGTGAATTTATCGATGAAACATTTAATAGCGCAAGTTTTCTTGACAACTTTAAAATGGTCTAATTTTTGGAGTTAAATCAGAACCAAACTCCAAAGTTGGAAGAATTTAGGAGGTTAATGGTAACAATAAATTAGAAATTACACAGACATTTATATGGAAAAATAGTGCAAAAATAGTATGTATTTCATTTACAGTCCATGTGGTAATCAGTATATAAATTTAGATATAATAGAATAAAGAAAATTTTATTCTTTGAAACTTCAGTAAATGAAGTTAAAAAAATGTTGAATCAGAAACAGTAGTTTTAGTTAAAAGATTTTACACCTTGCCTTACAATATGATTATCAATTTGAATTCTGAGGGTACATCCAGCAGCACATCTCAGAAATTTCATGTCTGCACTTTTAATTATTCATTTATCTACTTTGTTCATGGTGCAATGTAGGAATGACCAAGACTTTGTATTCCTTAAGTTTTGTTTATTTCCTCATCATATTACCTAAAATATCCATGTGCCTATTGTCCCTTTGGTAACAATACATAAGTATTTTTTTACATTAGAGGATTACCAACCCTCTAAAAAATCACCTTAAACTTGAAGGGCTTGGGATTTTATTTCAGACATTCCTTCTAGGCAGGATTACCAACCCTCTAAAAATCACCTTAAACTTGAAGGGCTTGGGATTTTATTTCAGACATTCCTTCTAGACAGGATTACCAACCCTCTAAAAAATAATCTTAAACTTGAAGGGCTTGGGGATTTTATTTCAGACATTCCTTCTAGACAGATATCAACCAGGACTAAGGAGTCTTGCTTTTCTCACCCTTTCAGGTTGCTATTCTCAGCGCCAGAGGAAATGTGAAGCTTGTACAACCAGATTAGGACTACCACCAAGGAGGATACCTACAGACTACCTAAAGTGAAGAGTATGAAGAAAAATGGATTCATTCTCTTGCATCGGTTCTGCCTGTGCTGTTCTACTTTGGTAAGTAATGATGTAAATGATAAATGTTTTATTGAAAGCTAAGTAAATTACAAAGTTATGGATGTTACAGATTCTGACCCTGGTCATTTGTTGTAGCACATCCCAACAAATTAACACATAAAGATGAATATATACAAAAACTTATTAATAATATAACAAAAGAATTATGTTTTGTAATTATAATATGCTAATACTACAATGCTTTCATTTGTCTCAGCTCTTCCTTCCTTTCTTCCATCCTTCCTTTTTTCTTTCCTTCCTTCCTTCCCTCCGTCCCTCTTTCCTTCTTTCTTTCTTTCCTTTATTTATTTTTTTTCTACTGTCCAAAACCATTTTGTTTTAACTTAAAACTTCAAACATTCACCTAATTTCCCTAATCTGGTTCATCCTCAAAAATTTCCTGTATGCTTATACTACTTTTTTTTATTGTAAGCTATTTTTCTTTAATAAGCTCCTTTCTACATTCATCAGTTCAAACAATACGCTATTTAAACAGATGTTATTAACAATGAAGCAATATGTCATTCAATTGTAGTAACACTGTTATACCTCACTTATTTCTTTAAAATGCTCAAAAGCTGATGATGAGAGTGAATCCCTGTATTATAAGCAAGTAACTAAGGTATAAGTGTGTTACTATGCAGACTACTGTTCTTTGTTGATTTGAATACAGAAGGTTCAATGGAATAAAATAATATGCAGGTGTATTTGGTGGATAAAAAGACTCATGTTAGTACATATTTACATACCCATCTGGTTCCTGTTTACGTATGTTCCATTGCCAATTTTTGGTAGCATTGCATTGAACAACTGGTTCTTGAATCCCAATTTACATGCCCATTTTCAATGCAGAAAGAGTCTTCAAATGGATTTGAGCCCAGTCCATATATGTCTATTTGCACTTGCTCTTTTTAGAGAAAACTGTCTTTTTTATACTTATTGGTATCAGATAAGGGAAATGCTAATGTTTGGTGATTTAAATAAAATATACAAAGTTTTAGTTAAGGAGTATAAATGCTACTCATAACTTGATGGTTATTCTTTAAAATGAAATCTTATCCCATATCGCTATTTCCCTGGGATTGTTGGTAGCTATCAGGAGTTCCAGTTTCTTTTGCAATGATATGATTGTGAGTTCAAAAATGATCTGCAACTGCCAATTTATCCACCTCTTTATATCATACATTTCTAAAGTATTCTTAAATCTTGTCTCCCAAATTTCTTATTGTTCTGTCTGTATTTAACTCATCACAATCCAAACAACCTATATGATACACTCCTGCTTTTTGTGGCACAGAATAACATCCTTTATGGTTATGTTCCTAAGGTTAAATTTATTTTGTGCCACCAAGCAATATCAAATTTTAAGAAAAAATATTCACAAATACTGTGTTTGCCCATGGATTGTGTATGAATTTTTTAAAACTTTGTCCTTTATTATGGAGATAGTGAAGTGCTTTTAATATATTTAAGTTTAATTGATATCATTGTATGATTCAATTGAACTGCACACACTTAAAGCTTCACTTACTTTTCATAAATGTATGGAACCGGTTTTGAGAACATTTAGTTCCCATCTTCAGCCAGGCTAAAGTTCAACTATCAGATCATTCGTTGAGCTGTGGGAATGTGTATTCTGCTGTGGTGGTGGTGGTGTGATAAACTTGTAGTTTATGTTTTCATCTCCGGCAATGTCGAAGTTCATTATGCTGTCTTTGTATTTGTAGATGTAGATTTTCTCGCAGGTTGCTAGTTCCGTAGGTCCTTGTGCTGATTTTAATAATTTTGCTTTATTTATTATGTCGTGATTTTGTGTCCAAAAATGATATGCTATTACTGATTTCTCAATAGTTATGTTCCTGAAATGTTCCTTTAACCGTGTGCCTATGTTTCTCTTTTTCCAATGTAGATTTTTTCAGATTCTGCATGCTTTATTTTGTATATACCTGATTTTTCCTCTTGTGGAATACTGTCATTAACATTATCTATCAATAAGTTTTTAACATTAAATCTATTAATCAGTGCCAACCTAATATTAAAATCTTAAAGAATATTCTATTTTTTTTTTTTTTTTTTTTTTTTTTTTTTGGTTAGATATTAAAATGTCAAGAAAATCTTAAATTTGGAATATACAGAAAGAATACACATGCAGATAATCACATCAAAGCTGACAGTTTGAACCCCACAGCTCACAAACATGCAGTTATTAACAGTTTAACACACCGGCTAGTTAATGTACAAATTAGCTAAGAAGAGTAATTTAATGAATACAAAGTAATAGCAGTTAAAAATGGTTTTAAAAAGAACTAGTACACAAAAAGGTGCAGAAATTCAAGAGACAAAAACATATCAAAGAAACCACAACACTTTCAGCAAGAAAAGATAAACTAATTTTTAAAAAATTCACATAGCATCCATGGGCTACGAAAAAATTTCAGAATATTATCAAAGATTTTAATATCAGGTTGGCACCGATTAATAGATTTAATGTTAAAAACTTAAAAACTTACTGATAGATAATGTTAATGACAGTATTCCACAAGAGGAAAAATCAGGTATTTACCAAATAAATTGTGCAGAATGTGAAAAAATCTACATTGGAAAAACAAAGAAAAACATAGGCACATGGTTAAAGGAACATTTCAGGAACATAACTATTTAGAAATCAGTAATAGCATATCATTTTTGGACACAAAATCACGACATAATATATACCGCCACGGGTGGCCGAGGTCGTTAAGGCACGGACTCGTGAGCGGGAGGTCTGCGGTTCGAATCCCGCCAGGACCGTCCTCCCTGACTGGGGTTTTTTCCAGGTTTTCCTCAGTCTTCATAACTGGCAAATGCCGGGGAGGTACCTAAACTTAGGCCTGGAACGCTTCCTTCCTTAAAAAAAAAAAAAAAAAAAAAATATCCTTTCCCAATTTATCATTTCATTTCATGTATCATCAGTGTCCACCGCCTGTGGTGCCTCAGTAGTAAAAACGGGCGTTAAACACTACTCAAAAAAAAAAAAACCGACATAATAAATAAAGCAAAATTATTAAAGTCAGTACAAGGACCTACGGAACTAGCAACCTGGGAGAAAATCTACATCTACAAATACAAAGATAGCATAATGAACTTTGACATTGCTGGAGATGAAAACATAAACTACAAGTTTATCACACCGCCACCACAGCAGAATACACATTCCCACAGCTCAACAAATGATCTGATAGTTGAACTTTAGCCTGGCTGAAGATGGGAACTAAATGTTCTCAAAACCGGTTCCATACATTAATGAAAAGTGAAGCTTTAAGAGTATGTAGTTTAACTGAATCATACAATGATGTCAATTAATATGATTAGCTGCACTGTGCAAGTTCCAATTTACATTTTAAATATTTAAGCTTTTTTAAATGTATCATCTTATCTATTAATGAACGGTTGTTGAGGGCACTATTGATGATGTAGTAGTATTCCACTGTGTATTGTTTCTTGTTGATTTGAAAGTCTACTTATCTATGAGCAAGGCTGTTCATAATGGCATGTAGGTGCAGTTTAGGATTGAAGCTATTATTCTTTATGTGATTATCTGTACATGTAGGTTTCCTGTATATGCCAAATGAAATTATGTTGTTTCCTCTTTAGATTTTAAGGTCCAAAAAGGGCAAACATCCTTCATCTTCAATTTCTGTAGTGAACTTATTGCTAAGGTCTTGCAGATTTAACTTTAAGGCATCTTTTTTTTTTTTTTTTGGGGGGGGGGTTCTGTTGCAAATATGTTATCCACATAGCAAAACCATGTGCTTCTACAGTACTCATGAATAAATTTGCCAGAAATTGATAGAGGAGATTACCCATAGTCAAGCGTAAATTTTTTTGTCAAATGTGAAGAACTTTTGGTCTATATGCAATTTTGTAACAATTTTATCTACTGATACATCCATACTTTTAAGCCATTTGTGCAGTTTAAGGAGCAGTCTTTGTTTTGGAAGCTAGTGAACAAAAATGCAACATCAGAAGAGACAAGGGAATTATCTGGTGAAATCACTGCATTGTTAATTTTTTTCAACCAGTTTATACAAATTGGTGGGGCTTCTGCTTTGAAATTGTTCCAAAGTTCCAAATCTCTTTACCACCTATTTAGCCAAAATGTAGATTGGTATATTTGTGTTATTAATTATTGGGCTCATACTTTTGCTTGGTTTGTGTATTTTGGGAAGGCCTTAAATCCAAGGAAGCATATGATTTTTAGTTTTTAGCTTCCATTTATCAATCACAAGGTTTTGCTCTGCCCGAGGGAAGAGCTATAAGCTTTGACTGACACACTCATAAAGGGAACAGGCACTATCACAGTACGTTCCATATTACCTAATAGGCCCTCTATTTGTTTAATATAGTCATTGTGGTCTAGAATCACTAATTTTTACCATTTATTTGCATTTATTGTGTTGCTGATAATGAAAGTTATTACTATGCTGCTTTATTTTATTTATATCTGCCCACATTGGTTTTAGTGGCTGATTTTTTTTTTTTATTCTTCCAAATCTTGAGTAGTAATCTCTGTATCTGCAATGAAATCTTCTATTTTGCTGGAGAAGCTAAACCCTTATTTAGAAACTGTAGATCTAGATTATTGAAAGAGTGTTTAGATAGATTAATTACATTATCTTTTCAGATTTCTTGAGGTTGGTAATGGTTTTCTTTTTGTTTACTACATGATATGCAGATTTTTACTTTAGTTTTAGTGTTTTATTTCTCATTAAGACATTTACTTACATGTGGGGATTATATTCTAGATTTCTTTTTTTTTTTTTTTTTTTTTTTTTTTTTTTTTTTTTTTTTTTTTTATAACTACCTCTAGTCTGTCCTGCAGATGTGAAATGGTTGCGAGGTAGCTATATTTGGGAGGGGGGAAAATCCCTAGGTTTTGCTGTTTTTCTTCTATTGTAGTTTGTCCTGCTGATGTGAATGGTTTAGGTATTTATATTTAGGAGGAGGGAAAATATTTCTCTAGGCTTTCCTGGATCTGCAGATGTGAAAATGCTGATGGGGTAGTTATACTTTGGAGGAAAGAGAGAGGGGGGAATATATTCTGTGCTGATTTTTATTTATTTATTTCCCCCTCCATTTCTAATAGATTGTGAATTGCTGGTGAGATATTTATATATTGGGTGGGAGGGGGGGAAAGTAAAAAATGTTTCCAGATTTTCCTGCATTTCACTTCCCTCCACCTCTCTTTCTCTCTCTCTGTAGTCATGCTGATGTGAAGCTAGTGAGGTAATTTATTAAATCTGGTATTTGCCAGTTTTGTGAATTACGAAGATTCAGAATGGAAAAATTCAATACATCAGTTGTTTACAGGTTTATTTAATTGCAGATATTTAGAGGTGAAAAAAATCTATTAAAGCAGTGATTTACCAGATATGGAAAATTATCAACATTTAATAGTTTTCCCTATTAAATATAGTATTTACCAGGTATATGGTCTACATTGGTAAATGACTGAGATATAATAATGAAAATGTGCAATGATTGTGTTGAGCATTCCCTATACAAAGTATTTTGAATTATTGTGTGTAATGTCCTTGTATGTACAAATTTTCTATAGGCTCAAATGTTTTGTCCATTTTTAAATGGTACAAATACTTTTTGTTTCTCATGTACTAACGGCACAAAAATTTTTATCCATTTTTAAACGCTTCAAACAAATTTTGCTCAGTTCATTTTGCTTTCTGCATATTTGACATTCTTTTAGCAATATTTTTTGCTGCTGCTATTACCACTACTATTGCCTTCTTCTTTGCTAATGTCATTCTCTATTTCCAATGCTGCAATAATACCTTCTTCCTTTCTTTTCTCCAGTTTTCCTCATTTTGGACTTATATATATATTAAAAATTTTTTTTTCCGCCCTGTGGGCGGAACCTATCTCCTGAGATGAAATTTGCAAACGCTGGTTGGGAGACTCTGATTGGTAAAATAAATAAGTCCTATATACCAATACAAGTTCTTTATTAAACCTTTTCATTTTCCCTTACATTCCAACGATATATATATATATATTTCTTCAGGTGTTCCTTGGTTCTACTGATTTTTTTCCCCCCTGTAGGTTCTGTTCATGTGAATTACTGGTTTGGTATTTATATCCATGATGGTAGGTGCTTGTTGCAGAGCAGAGGTGGGTATATGGAGGTGGGGAAAGCAAATATTGAATGTGGTGTGGTTATTCAGTACTTGGTAAAGAAGAATACCTATGCAACAGTAATATATACACTTTAGGGAACTCTGCATCACCATTTGCAACCATCTTTAAGTGGATCTTGGAGTTTCAACATGCCTGTGAAATCTTGGAAGATGACCCATGGAGTGGATGGGCAAAATTGATGATGACATGAGAAATGATTGATAATGTTTGGAGTATTGTGGATTAAGGATGTCTGAGTGTTTGAGGAGAATGTATTTTTGCCATTTAGAGGGAAGACTTGTGCTTGAAAAAAAAGGATTGGCTGTTTGGTTGCTATGACTGAATCAGAGCGTAAATACATGTTAGCAAAGTTTGGCCTATTTCAGAGAGACGGTGTCTAATTTATGAGTCGACTTTGTGACCAATGATAAAACATGGGCAGTTACTAAGAGAAAACAGTGATCAATTTTTAACAATGGAAGCACGAGGATTCTCTCCTGCCAAAGAAGGGGAAGTGCACGACATTGACCGATGAGATGATGGCATTGACATAGGAAGGTGTGCTGCTAATGGATTATCTTCTCACTGCAGTGTATTATGGTATCCTTTTGGACCTGTTGAAGAGAACAAAAATGATCCGGGTTTATCCAAGAAGACGGTCGTGTTGCATGAAGACAATGCATGCTCTTGTGCATGTTCATGGCATTGGGGATAATGGCATATGTGCCTTATTGGTTTGCATGGTCTCCATTGGATTGGCCTCTGTTGAGTAAATGGAGAAGATTCCTTGTTGCATGAATGGTCCATTGAGGTGTTTTTTGCAGGTGTGGATAAAGACTTTGGAGCATTGGTGGTTGAAGTGCATTGGCATGAAAGGAGACCATGTTGAAACATGAGAATAGTTTCAAAATGTGATGCGATCATTTTGACTCTATTTGGGGAGGTTTTCAAATGACTCTGATGGGATAAAGAGAAATGAGTGGTGATTGAATGGATGCTTGCATTACTGAACATTTGGCATTATGATTTTGTCATGTATTGGTGTTAGTTGATGTCTTTGAGGTTCATCTGAGCTGTTTGGAATCTGTTAGGGCAAAGTATGGGAAGTGAAAGGGAACTGGAAAAAAGCTCAAGATATTATTTTAGAAACATGAAATACAAAGAGAGAGAGAGTAATGTGTAAAAATGTTGCTCTTTCAGTTATAAATTTATAAAAGAAGAAGGATTAAAATTAGCAGGAAAGCATAAAGTATTAACTGGTGGGGTGGGGATGAATGCATGTAGAAATAAAGAGCAAATAATGAATTTTGAAAGTATAGCGGAAGATGATATTTTGAGGAAGTTCTGTGGAGCAAATGATGAGAGTTATAGTAGTGAAGAAGCAACATTTGGAATTTCATGTACATAATTTTATTTCATTTTGCAATTTAGTTACTTTGCTACTTTTATCATTGGTACTCTGGGAATGTGTTTGTCTAGCCACTGATGATTGTTTTCTTTGGTGACATCAATAAATTGTGAGTTTCTCTGAGTAAGTTTTGAACTTTTTCTTTTGGAATTATTAAGTGTTGTCAGTGTATTGATTGATACATAGTGGGTAATTTTTATACACTTCACTTACATGTCATGTTTCAAGAACTGTCGTTCCCATCGTCAGCTGTTGACCCACTGTCAGCTGTTGTGTGGGTCAACAGCTGACGATGAGAACGACGGTTCCTGAAACATGACATGTAAGTGAAGTGTATAAAAATTACCAACTATGTATCAATCAATATACAAGACCTTCACTGTAAATAGCTTCAATAATTTAACAAATATGTTGTCAGTGTGTTTGAACCCTTAAAACTCATTTGCAGGCTCTTGATATTGAAGTATAGCTTTGTCCAAGTTGTGTGATATTGATGCATTTCATGGTGTTTATTGGATTGTTTAGCCCGAGGAATGTTTCTTTTATGTTCATTTCCTAGCATTGGACAATTTTTCTATAAATTAGAGGGTTGATAATTGAATAAGTTAATGTTGGTGTGGTATTCAATGTTTTGAGAGAATGTATATTAATGGTATTTTGCAGTGTTTTCTTCCTATATTTTTTGTTTTTTTCTACCCACTTTCACATAAGCATATAGGCAGAGATAGTTTGGAGGTAATTAATATGATAGGAAGGATTGGGGAAAACTAAGTTTGAAACTAACTGCACCAACTCTGCTTATTTTTATAAATAATTATGATTAATTAACATCTTAAAAATTGTGAAAACTGTAAAAAATTCATATGGAACTAACACAGTGGTCACTTTGGCCACGGCCAAAGATGAAGATAAAATATCTTTGAAACTGATTCCAGATATTTTTAAGGTTAGTGAAGCATGAAGAGTGTTAGACGACAGATTCAATTCAATTATGATTAATGTTTGTTAGCTATTAAGAAAAAATTTGAAATATTACAGTGCTGTAATATATAATTTTAAAACAACATTTTACTTATAAGATATTTTACGGAATAATTATGGATGTCTAATGTTATTTGGAGTAGTGCACAATATTTCCTGTTGTCAATATTTAATGTACTGTTTTTTATGCAGATATTTTGACTGAAACTGGCAACATGTTCCTTTGGATGATTTGATAAATATCAAGTGATCCAATTAAAAATAAATGAATAGAAAGCAATATAAAATGTGCTCATGTTTAGTCACATGCTGAATTTGAAAAGAATAAAAAAAGGACATGGTCAAGATTGTTTGGGAAAGCATGAGGTTATTCGATGAACATTTTGTTCAGGTACTGTTGTTATTGGCAAAATTTTCTGGTGTCCACGCCTATTGTATGCATAACTTTTACTGTGTTGCTGATGAAATTAATGAACAACACAGTATTCTTTCCTGAAAGAAGAATATTTTAATATTCTACAATTTGGAACGATATTCTTGGGGATGTAGATAAGTAAGGTTTGAAAGCTTTTTAATTTTTTGAATGAAAGAATATCCTTAATGACAGTAAAGTCATGTACAGCTATTGACAAATAAGGAGTTTGTTAGGTGGCAATGTGAAATGATTGATAATAAGATAGATACTTTTTTAAAGGAGCTGTATGCCTATTTGTCTCTCAATTTGAATATTTGACATGATCATTTCTTGCAAGATGTATACAGAACTGAGATCAATATTGATGAAAATGATACACATCTGCCTCTACAGGGATGACTTGTTTTCATGCTGCAATGATGGTTTGGGTGAATGTTACATGGATAATTATGTCTATGAGGGTGAAGGCATGGCACATTTTCCAGAAATAATGATACAACCTTGTTGTGTAATTGGAAGATGAATATTTTTCTAATGTCATGAATGACATTTGTGAAAACTAATTATAGAGCAACACTGTTTTAAATGAATACAGGCTGAATCATGATTGATGGGTTGTTATTGGAATATTTAGAAAATTCAATTTTTTTTTCTGATTATCTTTCATCAATAGTCTTTCCAATGGTGAGACCATATGCCCTTTTACATTAGGTTTGTTTCAGTCTCAAGTGAGCGTATGGAATATGTACACTTGAGGTCTCTTCATTGCCACACTCTTGCTGAAATGAAGCATTTGGTTCAATATAGATCTGTTGCTCAGGTTCATAGGAAATAACTAGGTGGAATAAGTTTTATTTAGGCTTGAAGTGTTACTACTTGTCTTGGACGAGTGATGCATAACTATAGATTTTGTGAAATATTCTTTCCTACATTGGTTTTTTATTTACGATCTTAGAGTATTTCCCTGACATTGGCCATGAATACGAATGGAGGAAAACATGTAAAACACCCAGTCACAGTGGGATTTGAACTGCAGACTTTCCGTTTTGTGATTTAAAGCAAATGCATGAGTGTGACAGTACACCTACAATTGCTTTGTTTCAATACATGAAGGAATTGGTTGGCATTGTAGTCTCTGCTCTGCTCCATATGGTGCACTATTTGTATATGGTTAGCTCTATAGTTTGGTGTATAGTAGTTTGTTATCCTGGGTTGAATGTGTTTTATTACTTTAACAGCATTGTTAGAATTTTTTGTATGTTTTCAGATAAAGCATGATAATTATTGTTAAGGGTGCAATACTGCTAAGGTCATTAGCACCTATGAGATTAAGCAATATGATTTTTGGTATGTCGGATTAGGTCTAGTTATTTCTGAGCAGTTGTTATAGTGTTGTGCATAAGTGTCAAGGAAATGTGTGTTTTTTTTCAGAATAGTTTTGTAGCCCTTTAGGGAGTTTGTAGTTCATGTGTTGCAGTCTTTGCTGATGTGTAACATTTGGGGGAAAGCAAATGTTTGGAAATTGCAGGATATTATGGTGAGCTGTTGTAGGGTTTTTGCCTTCTGGCATCAGATTTGAAGAAGGAAGGAAGGAGGAGTTTTTGTTGATTGTTGAACATTTAGTAAAGGAAACTTAGGAATTTTCATACAGGATGCTGTATAGGCCTATTTTCAAGGCAAGTGCTGATCTTGTGTGCCACATGTTATGAATCAGTGCTAAATTGTAGGTGCTGTGTAGTCTGCTTTACATGCTTATATTGAAATTGAGTTGACTATGGTTTCTGAATTGAATTTGGATTTGGTTGTTTGCTGTCTATATAATGCTTTTTGGTTTCATTGTGCAGTTTTTCTGTTGAAGTTCTTTCAACAGAGGTTATTAATAGTGAAGCAATATGTTATTTCATAATGGTAACACTGTTATGCCCCATTTATTTATTTTAAATACTCGAGAGCTGATCATGACAGCAAATGTGCGTATTATAACAATCATGTGAGGTATAATAATGTTATTATGGATGAATTTTCAATTCAGAAAGGGTCTTTAAATTGTTCTAAGTCTAGTATGTATAGTCAATTGCCACTTTTAGGGAAAATTGTCTTTTGTGTTCTTATTGCATTTAATGTTGTTGACCGATGAGGGAACTGCTTATGTTTGGTTTGAATACTATATACTTGGTGTTTGTTAAGGAGCATAAAGACATGTATGTATTCAATGTTAACTAAGTGTTAATTTTTCGATTGCTCCTATGCCGACTCTTGGTATATGTTTTATTTCAATCATTCCTTGTATTGTTGTTTGAAGCATTGTGTATATTGAGGAGTTAGTATTTGCCAATGAAGGTGATTTGTTCATGTCTAGTGCTCTGCTCTGCTGCTTAAGTTCTTTGCTTTTCAGCTATGTCATTGTATGCATGTCAGAGTTGTTTAGAGACATCTTTTGTACCAACATTCAGTTGGCAGTGGAGTTGCAAAGGTTGCCTCTATTGTATTATTTGGGACTTTGAACACCAGTCTTCAGCCTTGTCTTCAGTTATATATTCTTTGCCTTGCTTGCCTTGTCTTCAGTTATGTATGCTATGCTAAGACAAATCATTTTGAATATGGTTTCTAGATTAAATTTGTATTCAGTATGATCCCTGTTTATATGATTTTTTTTTTTTTATCCTTTATTGAAATCTGTTTAGAGTTTTTCTGTTGGTTAAGTTATTTAAACTGAAGTTATTAACAGTGAAGCAATTTGTCATTCAAACACTATTATATCGCATTTATTTCTTTAAAATGAGGCAATGATGAGAGTGAATGTCGATTATAAACAAATAAATGAGGTATAATAGCATTTCTATGATGACTATTGCTTGATTTGGATACAGAAGGTTAAATGGAATAAAAGAATATGCAGGTGTATTTGGTGGGTAAAATGACTCATGACAGACCCAGCCTGGTCCCTGTTTACATGCATTCCATTTCCATAGGATTAGATTGAACTTGACTGACTCTTGAATCCTCAATTATATGCCCATTTTTAATGCTGAAAGAGTCTTGAATTGGATTTGAGTCCAGCATGTAAATGTCTATTTGAACTTGCACTTTTTAGAGGGAACTGTCTTTTGTATGCTTATTGATATCTCGAATGAGGACATTGCTAATGTTTGGTGGTTTTGAATAAAATGTACAAGGATTTGATAAAGTAGCATAAATGCAGTTCATAATATAATGCTTATTCTTTAAAATGAAAATCTTTTCCCATACTGCTAATTCTCTGGGATTGTTGGTAGCTTTCAACTATTTGGTTTCTTTTGCAATGTCATGATTGTAAGTCTAAAAATGATCTGCAATTGCCGATTTATCCACCTGTTTATATCTCACATTTCTAAAATGTTTTCTAATCCTTGTCTTCAAATTGTTATTCTGCTTATAAATACTCAGGTATTTATAATTCTAAATAATCTACTGGGTACATCCTGTTTTTTTGTTGCACAGAATAACATCCTTTATGGTTAAGTTCAAAAGGTTCTTAATGTTTAATTTATTTTGTTCCATCAACACAATATAAAATATTAATGAAAATGACATGAATATCGTGTTTGCCCACGGATTGTATGTGAATTTGTTAAAACTTTTGTCCTTTATTGTGGAGAGAGTGATGGTGTTTTTAATATTTTTTTTATTTGGAAATCTATTTATTTCTCATATATTAACATATATATTTTTATAACAAAATAAACACAACTAAAAAAAAAAACCATTCATTTTAAATATAACAATTAGGAGCTATGCCTTCTGCAATATTTAATATCTTTAAGTCTCATCTTCTAACAAATGGTGGAATCCATTGTTGGGGGCAGTATTAATGGTGCACTGGTACTCCATTGTGTATTGTTCTTTGTCCATTGGAATGTTTACTAATCTGTGAGCAAGGCTGATTATAATGGCATGTTGGTTTGGTTTAGGATTGAAGCTTATTACTCTTTATGGGATCATCTGTATGTGTGTTTCCTACATATGCCAAACGAAATTATGTGGTTTCCTAAGTAGATTTTAAAGTCCTAAAAGGGCAAACATTCTTCCTCTTCAATTTCTTTCCCTTGAATTTTTCTGGTGAACTTAATGCTTTGGTCTTGCTGATTTAGTAAACTTTTAGGGGCATCCTCTGTGTTTTTTTTTTTTTTTTTTGGGGGGGGGCTGTTACAAATGTGCCATCCAAATAGCAAAACCATCTTTTAAAGGATTAAAGAAAATGCTTTGGTAATGTGTGTTTCTACTGTGCTCATGAATAAATTTGTTGGTAAATTTTTCTGTTGGATGTGAAGAAGTTTTGGTCTATGCACAATTTTGTAAGATTGATGTAATCCTCAGTTTCATCAGTGATATATTTGTAATTTTAAGCCATTTCTGTAGTGTCAGTAGCAATCTTTGTTTTGGAAGCTAGTGAAGAAAAATGCAAAATCAGAAGTGACGAGGGAATTATGTGGTGAAATCGCTGCATTGTTAATTTTTTTCTACCGGTTTATAGGAATTGGTGGTTGCTTCTGCTTTGGGAAAGTTCCAGATTTCTTTGCGAACCATTTAGCCAAATTGTAGGTTGGGGCATTTATGTTATTAATTATTGGACACATGCTTTTGCCTGGTTTGTATATTTTGTGAAGGAAGCATATGGTTGTTAGTTTTTAGATTCCATTTATCACTGACAAGGTTTTGGTTTGCTCGAGGAAAGAGCTATAAGCTTTGACACACTCATTAAAGAAAACATACATTATCATTACCTAGTAGCTCTCCATTTGTTTGATACAGTCTCATGGTGTAGAATCACTAATTTGTTCCCTTTATCTGCTTTTATTTACATCACTGTTTATTGTTAAGTGATCTAAGTATGCACTTACAGTGTTGCTCTTATTATTATTATTATTATTATTATTATTATTATTATTATTATTATTATTATTATTATTATTACTATGCTGGTTTATTTTATTTATTTCTGTCCAATTGGTTTTTGGTGGCCGATGTTTTTATTTTTCCAAATCTTGAATAGTAATCACTGTATCTGCAATGAAATCTTCTATTTTGCTGGAGAAGCCTACCCTTAATTAGAAACTGTAATTGTAAATTATTGAAAGAGTGTTTAGATAGATGAATTAACAATGTCTATGCGTATTTTTTGAGGTTGGTTATGTTTTCCTTTTTGTTTACTATACAATATGCATATTTTTTTCTTTAGTTTAAGGGTTTTATTTATTATTAAGACATTTACTTTCATGTTGAGATTATCTTCTAGATTTTTCCAAATTAGATGTGTTTATTTTTAGGTGTAAATCATGTAATTTTAGATCTAACTGATCAAGAGCTTTGTAGTGCTTGTTAATTTCTCGCAGTATTAGCTTTCTTTTGATTGAGTTCTGAATGGCACTATTATGCACTTTATTTATCAATCTTTCTTAAAAATATTGAAGTAATTTTGTTTTTGACACAGAATTTCAGGAATCGTATGTCTGCTACAACATTCCTTCTTTTACTTTGTCGCTTAAGGACTTAATGTCTTTTTTGTCAAGGACATGTTAATTAAAGATAAAAAAGTTAGTTTTTACCTCGTTGATGACCATCTCATATATCTGCTGTATCCACATGTTGTCTGTTTATTTAAACTTGTAGTACTTTACCAATGGTTCATGTACTGATATGAAATTGTAAACTTGTTATAGACAGTGAAGTTGATTTATTATGCACATAAAGATGTCTGCATTAGGCGACACCATACTTTACTGACTGGTTAACTTTTGGAAGCTACCAATAATTCCAGGGAATTAGCAATATGGGAAAAGATTTACATTTTAAAGAATAAGCATCCTCTTATGAATTTGGACACTGGCAATGAACTTCCTATTACACTATATATGAAACTACCAGGGCCCTGTTTCACAAAAGTATGGTCTAATACATACAAGTGTATTAGTGCAGGTTCTTGTAAAGTATGGTCTTGTAGCTTTCTGTTCCACCAAAAAAATGGTACACTGGAAAAGTATTAATAAAAAGTTACAAGTGACATTATATAAAAGGAGGATGGAGGAACTGCTGTTTGCCGTTTGTCGTCATATCTTGAATTAGTTTATGTCCACTCTTTAGAGATTTTTAATGCATGGAATGAATGATGGTCATTTTTGAAAAATGGGTCTCTTTTTTTTTTTTTTTTGCAGACATAATGATAATTCAAATTTTTATTATGTATTTATGGATATTCAAGCGTTATAATCCACTTTGAGATGACTATTCCATAAGGCTAGATTTAGGAGCATTAATTTCAGCTATCGAGAGACGGCAGAAGAATTGTACTTCCCAATTGTCTCTGGTCATATTGTTAGTCCATTTGATCCTTTATATTTATTTATTTTTCATATTACTTGACAATCCGGTTCTCACAAGCCAAAAAAAAAGTGCCAAAAGGAATTATTATAATGGAGAATGAAATGAAATGAAATGAAATTATTTTGTAGCAAGAACCTTAAAAATACATTAACTCAGATGCTGGTCTAAAATATGCATTTGGAACAAGAAATGTAAATATAAATATCAGTCATAAGCTGTACTTTATTTGCGCTTAATCTATCTATATCATTATACACAAATATTTATTCTTTCTTTATGCACATTCCTACTCATTATCATCACCTTTGCTAACACTTGATTCATTTGAGTCCACTGACTTTGAATATCATTAAAAAGGTAAAAAATTTTGTGCTAGTATTTGAAGTTACTAATGTTCCTTCACTTATAAAGAAATTTATACAAACTACCAATGCCCAAATATGACTAATAATAATACTAATACTTTGGTGGAACAGAAATAAGAAAATTCACTTGTACATTTGAAAGTATGGAGTAGTAAAGTACAAGTGTAGCAGAAATCTTTGTGGAACAGAATTTTACTCATAACTACAAGTTGCCAGTTTTCGTACACCTGTAATGTACTAGACCATACTTTTATGAAACAGGGTCCATAGGTCATGTTGTTACCTGCCAGCATTAGTGGATTCCCATGGCCCTGTTTCACAAAAGTACATTGGTGTACCAGTGAAGGCCCTTGTAAAGTATGATCTTGTAACTTTACACTCCATGAAAGAAATGCTATACTGGTAAAATATTACTTGCAAGTAACGTCATAGAAGAGTAAGATGGAGGAACAACTGTTTGATTTATATATGGTGTTTTGATTCAATGACCTGATTGGGTTAATGTATTTATTAGTTTAACACTACTACCTGAGTGAGAAAATGACATGGTATCTAAATTTTAATTTACTGTCCATTATTATTCTCTAGTATTTCATGACATGTTTGTCTAAAGAGTTGTAGTAGAGTTTTCTTTCCTTCTTCTCCTTGATGATAAAAATGTATATTGTATTTGTTTTAGGAGATGGAATCAAAGGTGACATCATGCCAAGAATCTAGATGGTTCGGGATGTGAGCTTCCTACAAGACGGAAGAATTTACACATTAACATGGCAAGACAGAATGAGGTAACTTGTTTAACCAGCTAAAATGAATGTAATCTATTTCAAACCTGACATGGAATCTGTTCAGAAGCTGCATATAAAAAGAGAGGCTAATAACTTTTTGCTTTGTATAGAAAAAATGTACTTACTCTACTTGCATCAGTTTGTAACATTTTTGTTCCAATTTCTTTAACTGTGCAAAAAAAATTCCTTTGGTTAAGCTGCAGCACTCTCACAGCTTGAAAATTGTCCTTCCTCCAGATATTTATTGAGATTAGGGTAGAGGAGGGTCTGAAGGGCTAAACCAGATGAGCAGCCTTTGTTTTAGAACTTTAAGTGAAGATTTGGCGATTCTCTGTGAAATGGGTACTCTTACAAGGATTAGCATTTTCCTGGAGAAACAATATTGCTTGCTTTTGAAAACTTTCTTTTGGTTTTGGAGACAATGGCCCTGTTTCACAAAAGTATAATCTAATAAATACATGTACATTAGTGCAGATTCTTTTAATGAATGACATTATAACTTCCCGGTCCATGAAAAAAATGCTACACTGGTAAAGTATTAGCGCTTTGGAGGAACCACCATTTGCTATATGTTGCCATATCTTAAATTATGAGAAGTCCATTCTTTTGGATTTTTTAATTCACGGAGCCAATCATTGTCATTTCTGCTAAAGGGATCTTATTTTTTTCTCAGACATAATGATAATTGAAATATATTATTATGTATTTAAGGATATTCAAGCATAATAATCCACTTTGAAACAACCGTCCCATAAGGCTACATGTAGGAACATCAATTTCAGCCGTTGACATATGGTAGAAGAATCGAGCTTCCTGATTGCTCTCCTTCATTTATTTTATTATCCCATTTGATTCTTTATATTTGTTTATTTGTTTATATTGCTTGACAATCACATTGTCATAAGCAAAAAACAGGAAAAACTGTGCCAAAAGAGAGTATTTTAAAAGAGAATGAAGAATGAAAAATTATTTTCCTGCCATATGTAGCAAGAACCTTCAAAATACATTAACCAAGATGCTGGTCTGAATTATCCATTTGGAACAGGATATGCCAATTTCAAACATGAGCTGTACTCTATATGCATTTAATCTAACTTTATGGTCATACACAAATTCTTATTTATTCTTTATACATATTCCTACTTATCAATATCATCACTGTCCCTAATACTTGGCACATTTGGGTCAATTAGCTCTTAATTTTAAAAAGAGAATACATTTTGTGCTAGTACTTGAAGTTACCAGTGTTCCTACACTGTTAGAAAAATGTATACAAATTACCAGTGCCCAACTAATACTAATACTTGTGTGGAACAGAACAACAAAAATCACTTGTACATATGTAAATATGGGGTAGTAAAGTACAAGAGTAGCAGAAAGTGTTGTGTAACAGAATTTTGTGATTATTACAAGTTACAAATGCATGTGCTTATAATGTATTGGACCATACTATTGAGGAACAGGGCCCAACTGAAGATGAGAGGGAATGCTTTTGAAACATGTTCTGATAAATTAACCAGTTAGTGAAATACAGTGCTATCTAATACCAATTTCTTTATGTATATAATCAATAACTTTACTGTTTTTAACTTCTATTAAGTTTACAATCAGGTTGCAGTTGTGAAATTTAGGTTAGATACAGTGGTTGTTTTATCATCTGCATTTTAATTGGTGTGTGTTTAGGATAAATACAATGATATGCACTCCAAATCCAGCTTGATTTTTGTTTTGATTTTTAGAACACAGAGTATTTGTATCAGAGGTTTCCTCTCATCTTTTAAATCCTAAGTATATATGCAAGATGCAATTATTTTGTTATGTTTTGAATAGATTAAAATTTTTCTCATATATGATATCATATGACAATTTCTCCGGTCTTTGCTCTTAATGTTTATCTACATTTTTTGCTAAGCTTTTGTGCAAGTTTATGTTCCTGATATCAAGGTCATAACAAGCAGGAGGACCAAGAAGAGTAATGAATCTAATTTACTCATCAAGTTTGATTGCACCTTTTGTAACTTTAAGAGCTGTTGCTAAGCTGAGAATTCTAGCTCTAAAGCTACAAATGCAACTGATGGATCTTCATATGCTCTTACTTCTTCACTATACTTCACTATCCTATGTTGCCGTATTTCCCGGGGTCCGATATACCCAAACTCTGGTGTTACCGAGTTATAGAGCCCTTCCTACTATTTGAGTGTAATCCCTTACACTCTACACTTTCTTTGTTGCCTTGTTTCAACTATTTTGCTCTCACTTTACATAAATAAAGGCCAATTTTCATCATGACTTTTCTTGATATAACACTAAACATCTTTTTCCCTGTAATTTCTGTTGGTGGATTAGACCATCTCTGTGTTCCCAGCTTCTACCTAAGAAACTTGGTTTCCTTGCATTGTATTAATATATGCCAATTATTATCTTTCTGGCTACACAATGGACATTTATCCAGCCTTCTCCTTACTCTTAAACTCTTCAATTTCAGAACCCCTGTTCTTGCTCATGCAAAGCCTTCTCTTGCTGATTCATCACATATTTTAACATAATTTTCCCTGTTCCAAACTGCTTTAATTTCTCTGCATATACTCAATGACATTTTGAAATGAAAACTAGGAAATATTTCTTGTCTTTCAATGTCTTTGATTCTTAATTAATTTCTTTTGAGGAAACCACCTCCTAATGCTCCTCTAGCTCTGCACATATAAAAAAAAAATCAATTTTTTCTTAGAATTTCCTTTACCTTATTAAGCCAAGTAGCACCTTATTATGCCTTAGCTGACCTACCAAACATTATGTTCATTTGAATTTTTAATTCTAAACCAGTATTTCAATACTCTTTCCATAAGTTTCCCTTTACTACCTATTCTTCTTACTTCTACTTGAGCAATGCAATTTGGCAAGGCTCTTGATAAGCACAATATTTGTTTGCAGACGTTTCTGTGTATCAAATTCACATTAGCCTACCCTTCCTGCAGACCCCAAATCTCTACTCCATAGAGAATTTTACTCCACCACTGCCCCATATACTCTCTGTAACCAATTTACATGGATCCCTGATATTTTATTTAAACATGCCCTTATAGCTTTCAGAAAAAGCTTCCTTTTAGCTATTGTTTTCTTTTGATCATTTCATCCACCCTAATCTTACTGTTGAATAATCAAATTTCTCTTCCTTGACAACACCATTTCTCATCTTTCCTTAACTTGTTGCTCTTTTTAAAAACCACAATTGATGATTTGCTTAGATTAGTACATAAACTGCACTTTTTGCAAAAAATATCTCTTGCTTCAATTGACAATTAATCCCACATTAGATAAGGCCCTGCAACAAGATCATCTACCAATAACAAACCAGGTGTTCTATTATTGTTAACTATTGAAACGTGACTATTTACTGTGTTAATTTCTTCTAGGATATCACCAATGAATAAATTGAATAGCATGGGACTTAATGTACAGTGTCTGTTTGGAATCACTGGAGTTACTTTGTTACTTGAAATTTTTATACAAAACCCATTATCAGTATATGTTCTTTGTAATATTTTTATGAACCTATTACTCATTCCCTTTTTACTCAATAAAGCTTCCCGATTTATTGTGTCCAAAGCTTTTTCAAAATCCACAAATAACATATATAATCTTGTTGCTAAATACTTATTTACCAATGTATCTATAACAAAGATATTATCAATCATTCTCTCATTCTTCCTAAACCCTGACTGAAATTTTGATAGCTTATTCTCTTTTTCTGCCCACATTTGCACTCTTTCTGCTAAGACCCCTGTGTAATCTTACCTAATATGGATAACAAGCTAATTGCCCTGTAATTAGAGGGGATGTTCACACTTCCCATATTCTGAAATATTGGCAGCACTATTACAATTCCCCAACTTTTTTCCTTTAAAATTGGAATTTAATATCCTAACTAATAAACACAATCTTTTCTCATCTAAGCTGCATGCTTTTCAAAACTCCAATGGTATTCCATCTACTGTACTTATTTTATTCTTTTTTAGTCTTCTAATTTGTTCTCGTACTTCATCTACTCCTATCTGCTAAATAAAATATATATTTTCCATTACCCATAACTTGTGACTATTGAGCTGTTCTGCTCTTAAAAGAGTTTGGAAATATCTTATCCAATCTACTTTACTTATGTTATTTTCTCTTACTGTAGCCTTGTAGATTCCCTTAATTATCACCCAAGATCTGCTCTTACAAATTTGAAATATTGTGGTACAGATATTTCCATAAAGGTCTGCCATGTTTTGAGCATTTTAATCAAAGAACATTTCTAAATTAAGAAAAGTATACAGATATACGAGGGACTGTATGCCCTTGTTGTGCCATCTGCTCATGAACTTCAACCTGAAGGTTGGAAATGTAAACTTCATTTTTAAAGAGTGGGAAGAAGCAGAAGAAAAAACAATAAGAAATATTCCTAGCTGAGTTTCTGCCAGAACTGCTTGTAACTTTATTCATAGCATCTATACATATAGTGCTCCATACAACAGAAATGGAAGGATCATTGATTTATATATGGTATTTTGATTCAATGGTCTAATTTGGTTAATGTATTTATTAGCTTAACACTACTTCCTGAGTGAAAAAATGACATGGTATCTAAATTTTAATTTACTGTCCATAATTATTCTCTGGTATTTCATGACATGTTTATCTAAAGAGTTGTTGTAAAGTTTTCTTTCCTTCTTCTCCTTGATGATAAAAATATATATTGCATTTGTTTTAGGAGATGGAATCACAGATGACATCATGCCAAGAGTCTAGATGGTCCTGGATATGAGCTTTCTGACAAGACGGAAGAATTTACACGTTAACATGATAGGACAGAATGAGGTAACTTGTTTAACCAGCTAAAATGAATGTAATCTATTTCAAACCTGACATGGAATCTGTTCAGAAGTTAACATATAAAAAGAGAGGCTAATAGGTTTTTTGCATTGTAAAGGAAAAAATGTATTTACTCTACCTGCATAAGTTTGTAACATTTTGTTCCAATTTCTTTAACTGTGCAAGAACAATTCCTTTGGTTAAGCTGTGGCACTCTCATAGCTTGAAAATTGTCCTTCCTCCAGATATTCCTTGAGATTAGGGTAGAGGAGGGTCTGAAGGGCTAAACCAGATGAGCAGCCTTTGTTTTAGAACTTTAAGTGAAGATTTGCCGATTCTCTGTGAAATGGGAACTCTTACAAGGATTAGCATTTTCCTGGAGAAACAATATTGATTTTGAAAGCTTTCTCTGGCGTTTGGAGACCATGGCCCTGTTTCACAAAAGTATAGTCTAATACATACAAGTACATTAGTGCAGGTTCTTTTAATGTATGATATTGTAGCTTTCTGTTTCACAAAAGAAATGCTACACTGGTAAAATATTAGCTATATGGAAGAACAGCCATTTGCCATATGTCGCCATATCTTGAATTATTTTATGTCCATTCTTTTGGAATTTTTAGTTCACGAAGTCGATCGTTGTCATTTCTGCTAAAGGGATTGTATTTTTTCCTCAGACATGATGATAATTTAAATACATTATTATGTATTTTTCTATAACCAAGCATAATAATTCACTTTGAGACATTGGTCTCTTAAGGCTACATTTAGGGCATTCATTTCAGTCGTCGACAGATGGCAGAAGAATTCAGCTTCCCAATTGCTCTGGGGTCATTTTATTAGTCCATTTAATCCTTTATATTCATTTATTTCTTTATATTGCTTGACAAACATGTTCTCATAAGCCAAAAAACCTGGGAAAATTGTCCTAAAATAAATTGTTCTCAAAGAGAAGGAAAAGAAATTATTTTCATGGCATGTAGCAAGAACCTTAAAAATATAAATAAAAGATGAAAAGAATTTTTTTTGGTGGTAATTAGCAAAAAAAAAAAAAGAGTAACTGAATGGCAATTAGCAAAAAACACAGTAACTAAGATGCAGGCCATAAATATGCATTTGAAACAGGAAACATCAACATGAATATCAATCATAAGCCATACTTTATTTGCATTTAACCAAACTTTATCATTATACACAAATATTTATTCTTTCTCTATACATGTTCCTATTCATCATCATCACTTTTGCTAATACTTTGTACATTTGGGTGCATTGGCTCTCAAAATTATTAAAAAGATAATAAATTTTGTGCTAGTATTTGAAGTTATTAATGTTTCTACACTTGTAGAGAAATTTACTCAAACTGGCAGTGCCCGAATATGACCAATACTAATACTTTCGTGGAACAGAACTGCAAAAATTTACTTGTGCATTTGTAAGTATGGAGTAGTAAAGTACACGTGTAGCAGAAATCTTTGTGAAATAGAATTTTACTAAGGACTACAGGATACCAGTGTGTATACTTGTAATGTATGCTGTTTCAGTTCGTGATGAAATGAAATTAGCTTTGCTGTAAAAACTTCATTTTCTACAGCATGTTTACTTTAGTCCTGCAAGAAATATTAAATAGGCCTCATGAAATTTAGAGCAGATATAAAAGAAATATTAACCTTTGATTGGGGTTGGTATAAACCTGTTTAATATATTCCTTGTAGGATGCATCACTTCCTTCTTATACAAGGGAAATATTATGTAAACAATTCAGTGGTTCAGTCATTAAATAGCTTCTTTTGGCTTGCTTCATTGAAATTCTTGGTTGGGGCAATTTTTCTTAAGTTTGTGAAGATGAATACCAGAAGTTGAGGTGCTAATTTATTATCCTAAAAGTGTTAGTGGCAACTGTATGGGAAATTAGCTTTAAAACAAGAAAGGAAACAAAAACATTGTACAACTACAGAAACCAGTAGTGAAAACGTGCAGTTACTCGTGTTACATTGAAATATGTTTATAGGCAACTACATGGACAAACCTTCTTGGGAGTATCAACAATGTATGGATGAGAGGAGAGAGCAGCCTCTGTGCTGAGGGCCACCAAGGACTCATGAGAAGGAAAGAAGCACTTCTGCCTCCAGGTAGAGAACTGACTTTTGCTGAGCATCAGCAATTAGGTTTAGTACCTGCAGACAGATAGGTAGAGCAGCAAGGTCGTAGCTACCATCCTCGGACTGGTTAACGGCTCACCTCTGGTGTTGGCCCTCTGCTGCTCATGTCTTTTGGCGCCTACAGTCTGCCTCTTTCTTATTTCTTCTTCCTTCCTCTTTTCTGTCTTAGGTTAAGGGTTAGGTAATTGTTTTTAAGCTTCAGCTTTAACAAGGTTAGTTGCATTAACAGCAAACTGAGCCCATTAGGAATGCCTGAAGCTAACTTACCATTAGTATACAGTTTTATCTGACTTGGTGTAACCTTAAGATAGGGACAAGTTAATGTTACCAATAGACCTATCAACAAAGATGTTTAAGATGACGTGACATGACATGAAGTAGACTGAAGAGTGTGAAGACCTCTTCCTCTCCCTCTGTAATATGCCTGCTCTCACATTCCTCTTCCTCTCCTTCCCGTTTCTACTCCTGCCCCTTCTTTTCGTTACAAATATTCTATACCCTTGCCCATAAAGAATAAAGACTAAAGCAGTCCAGATAATTACAGGTCAATTAGTGTTCTTATATCCCTTAAAAAAATAATATTTGAAATACGTTAATCATCTTATCATCAAGCTTAGTCATGCACAAACAGTTTGGCTCACGAACCCAGTATTCCATAACTCTTCAGCTTCATCATACAGCACTTATGGATTCAATGTACATGTACGTGAATCCACCAGTCTCGTTATGGTTAATATTGTGTGCTTTCAGTCAGATTTGGCACGAAATTCTCAGACATCATGTTTGAGCTAATAGCATTATATAAAGAATGGTGATTTCAGTATAAAATTTGATCAAAATCAACACAATAAAACGTATGCAATTGCTTTATATAAAACCTATTTTTAAACCAGTTAAAATCTCTTTCCCACGGGAAGGGTTAAAATTCTAAAATGGTTAAAATGGCTAAAATCTTCAACATTAGATTAGAATCCGTTAAATAAATGTCAAAAAGCAATAAATGAAACCTTAGAAAGGAGCACACTAATTTCAAAAATAGATCGATACAAAATAAAAATACATAATCCTTCCTTAGCTCGAATTTTCGGCTTACCCAAGATACATAAACTAGGAAGTAACATGATACCTATAATGAATAACATTAATACTCCATGCTAACATTTAGCAAAATTGGTTAACTTCACAGTTCAATACATTTCCTAGATGTGAAAGCCTTAGTTTGAAAAATTCAATGGATCTCATTAAGAGAATTGAAGATTATCATTTATCTCCTATAGACACTTTAGTTTCTTTGGATGTCATAGATCTGTTCCTTCGTATGCCATAAAACAAAGTCTTAAGTCTGTTGAAAAAGTGGCTAACATCTTCCAATCTTACAGAGAAAGATATCAATGAATTCATTAATCTTACATAACTATATTTGAACCAAGCTTATTTCACTTACTAAGGAGAATTTTACAAGCAAAAATCAGGATTAGTCATGGGCAGTCCTCTGTCACCTTTTTTTAGCAGATCTATTCACGAGTGCATTTGAAACGCACATTACAAGAGTGTTTCCATATTTTTAAAGTCTGGTATAGATATATGGATGACATATGTGCAATTATTGAAAAAAAGACACGTAGAAGATGCACTTAAACTGCTGAATCTACAATAAAATTTACAATAGAAATGGAAATGGATAATGTTTTTCCATTTTTGGATTTAAAGGTAATCAAAAGTAAAGACATTAGAATATGGCATCCACAGAAAGGATACACATACAGATAATTATATTAAGGCCAATGGTTTCAACCCAAGAACACACAAAGAAGCAGCCTTTAACACTATGCTATACCGATTAATTAATGTGCCACTTAATAACATTGAATATAAGAAGGAATATCGATACATAATAGACACAGCCATTTCTAATGGTTTTAAAAAGCAGATGATAGATCAAAAAATCATAAGTTTTCAGAAACAAAAGTAAACTAAACAAATTACTACATTAAGTGCTTTATCCAAAGATAAAATCTACAAAAAGTTCATAATTGAATAATAAATTTAAAAAAAAAAAAAATATAATCAGTACAATATGATACTGCTCCTCAGAATAGATTTAGTATTGGGAATTTGTTGAAACTAAACAAAGTAGATGACAGACCCATAGAGGAAAAGTCAGGGACATATCAGATAAATTTTAAGGACTGTGATAAGATATACATAGGAAACATTGGGATCAGAATGAAGGAATACATGAGAAATATTAGACATAAACAAATAGAAAAATTAGCTGTAGCAGCACATTTTTGGAACAAGCACTATGAAATTGACAAAAATATTAATTTATTGAGAACTGTTCAACTTTCCAGAGAACTAAGCATATGGGAAAACATTTTTATTAAGGAAAATGAATGCAGACTTAAGAACTTCAAAATTCTAGAAGCGGATAACATTCTGTACAAGTTCTTCCACAGACTACCAGAGCCCCTTACAGGCACCTGCCTCTCTAACTCCAGCATGACTTGTTAGTTCATCAGCTGACAACGTGACCGATAGGTCAAGAAACATGTCCTGAATTTTAACAGTTTAAAGAATGAAAATGTTGAAGATTTTAGTCATTTTAACTCTTCCCATGGGAAAGAGATTTTGAACAGTTTAGCACACAGATTAATCAACATCCCATTGACGGAAACCGAGCACAAAATGGAATACCAACACATAATGAAGATGGCTATAACCAAAGGTTTCAATATAGACTCAGTAACAAAAATCATCAATAAAGCTAAATGACAAAAATCAATTAAGGAAGTTTCCACACTTAAGAACACCGAAGAAAGATATAAATTCAAAAGTTTCACATACCGCAACAAATTAGGAAGATATTCAAAGAACATGGAATAATGTTTGCCCCAAAGAACAAATATAATATAAAAAATTTAGTACATTGCACAATGAAAGATACCATCCCTACAGAGCAAAAATCAGGAATATATGAGATTAAATGTGCAGATTGTGAGCAGAGCTACGCTGGGATAATGAAAAGAAATTTAGAAAAAATTAAAGAAAAGAACACTTTAGGAACATAACATTGAAACAGATAGATAAATCAGCAATAGCAGCTGAATTTTGGAACAAAAATCGTGAAATAAAATCAGAAAATAAATTACTAAAACAACTTCACAACCCAATAGAACTATCCATGGGAGAGAGAATTTTCATTTTCAAAAATAAGAAGAACTTAATGAATTTTGATTTTCTGCCGCTGGATGAACTCGGCAAGTTTCTACTGGAACCACAAGATACCACCTCAGGAGCAAATGGGTGTCCATCCTCTGTTTCGAACGACATTCAGTCAACAGCAGCCGACGATGGGAGGGACCTCTCCCGAAACTAGTCCTAAGTTTTAAAAAAATAAGTGGAGTTAGTGTTAACAACTTGAACATATTAATGTAGGATAGATTTTAACTGATTTAAAAATAGGTTTTATATAAAGCAATGGTGATTTCAGTTTATAGTTAACACCGTGATATGTGAAAAAAATCCAATAATAGTAGGAATTCAAGAGGTTTATCTTATGTGAATAACATATCAAAAACCGTCACATCTACAGACCAAATGGGGCAAAACAACACATTCAGTAAAACTTATGGGTGCACTCCATGTAATAGAGTACCGGGTCGGCTAATAGTGCATAAAGGTTAAAGCCTGCAAGTGTCATTCTAACATAATTTGTTACTTATTAAACTTATTAACTTATTAAACACAGCCACCTAATCCATTCACTCCATTCTCCTGAGCTATTTGGCATTAAAATTTCCTGTACCCACTGCCGACATATTTGGGTTTCATCATGGATCAAAGCGTGACATTTTGCATATGCCCAATAGGGCAAGGCTAAGTCCTTAATAAACTTCAACATCTCTTTTAAGCCAAACATGAGCCTCATTGTATATAAAATGCTAACATATGTTGATTTAGTTTATAGTTATGCAGCACTTGATTTACTTAACAGCATGCAAAATAAATGCTGTAAATAATTGCCAAAGTTTGTAAACTATCACTGAACAAGGAACAGCATAAACTTAATTCATATACTGGAGTAATTCATCAAGAATTTGACCTGTATCATAAAGTTGACTCCAACTAAAACCCATTGTTACAAACCTTAGATGCACATCAGACCACTATCAATGATCTTCATCTCTGTACTCTGACAACATAAAACAAGAACTACAACTATATTTAGATGAACTGGCTGACAATGACTACTTTAATTACAACTACATCTACACATTCTCCTGCTAAATTAATGTGTTATCTATTGCAGGCATTCTTACTGAATCATCAAAGGTGCCACAGGGGTATGGCCAGTACTTAGCCTCATGGAACAGAGCGCACTCATGGCTCACACTTGGTGGAGTGAAGGTATAGTGCAAAACTTAATTCACCACTTAAATACCTTTCAACCACATATAAATTAACTCATAATACTAACTGCAGCAGTAGAACTCTTTTAATGTCACTAACAAACTGAATACTGTAAAATTTCATTTATATGTTTAAGAGCTCTCAAGAGAGAGAAAAAAAACTTAATTTAAAAATATATTACTCAAATAACATATGCAAATAAAGAACAATATACAGCATTGAAATAATGACACTACAAAATAACAAAAGTATTGCTATTATAACGAAATTAGAGAGTGATCACTTAACTCCCAATTTTTTTTTATTTATTTTTTACTCCTAATGAATAAACCATACAGTCAAATTAAGGTAGTTTTCCATAATTTCCTCAGTTACATTAGGATTTAAAATAAAATGTTTAACAGTTAATCATTAAAACAAATGGGATTAATGGAGATTGACTCCTCCTCCCCCTCCTCCTCCTCCTCCTCCTCATCATCATCATCATCATCATCATCTTTGCTTAGTTCCTGTTTAATATCTTGTACTATTTCAAATATTCTCATGCTTTGGGTGGTAATGCTGTTTGTGTTGACTTGTACACAATCATCAAATGCAGCTTGACCTCCCAGTTGCTCCCAATTTTCACATATAGGAGTGCTGCTATCATCTTCATCAGCACTGCAATTGCCACATCCTCCTTTTAGAAACAGTGGCTGATTGTTGACTGCAATATCTTATTTCATGATGCTGTCATGTAATGCATAGCCTATACAGAATGATTAAAAAGCTGTAACAAGAGAAAAATGAACTGTTTCATCCTTATTTTCATTTTCCAGGCAGTGTGGCAAGGAATTATGACCACTATCTTTACCATCTTTCTATTTTAAAATATGTTCTTAATTTGGCTTTTTGTGTATTTTGTATACTTGGGCATATTGTTCTCTGTATTTTTGTTGGGTTTGTTTTGCCTGATAGAGTGGTAGAGAAGACCCAATGGCCTTAACTCTTGCCAGGGTAGATAAATAAATAAAGAAACAAAAAATGTGTATCCAAAATATGTTAACATTGAAAGAATAGGAGTTTTGCCAGGATCTTTAAAAAAAAAAAAAAAATAATAATAATAATAATAATAATAAAATAATAATAATAATAATAATAATAATAATAATAATAAAAAATAAAAACATAGAAATACAAAATATAAAAAAGAAGTTTTAATGTACTAACTTGGGACATTTAATAGACTTAGTTATAACATTAATCCGCAGTCAGCACAGGTTGCATCATGAGTGCTGTCAGGAAACAACATCAATGCATTCCTATGAATCATATGCCTGCTATTACAGTAATCTTATTAATTGAGTGGTGCAAATAGAATCTGTTATCATATTTTCTCGGTTAAAAGATGCTTTCTTCACCCCCATTTTTAGAAATAAAACTGAAGGTGAATGTTTTATTGGAAGAAAAAAATTAGAGAAAGAAATCATTTTTATATCACTCACTCTACAGCATATATTGTGAGATGGTTTCAAATTTCAACATTTGAGTAATATGAAGTTCATCAATAGCACAGCATCTTCAAAGTCTCCAAAGAGTATGTAATAAACAATAACGGTACATATATAGGAACTGCTTATTCACCAATAACACAAAGGATGCAAACATGAAAAAAAAACAAAAATGTAGTACACTCTATTGTAAAATTAAACAGAGTCTAATTAGAATTTATTACCAATAACACATAGGTACCAAATTCAATCCAAAGAGAAATCATTTAAAATTATATTCACCTACGTGTGGCACAGAATGTCACAAAATTTTGAAGTATATGGTATTTCTTTTGTTGAAGCCATTAATAAAGTTCTTTAGCAGTGGGAAGCATTGTCAATTGTCACTGGATACAGTAATTTTTGGGCTGTGATCTATTGGGCTCCTCCTTCCCATACATTTTGTCTACATCTAAGGTAAACATCATCAGTGCAGTAGAGAGATCATAGTGTTCTAATGGATATCTTGTTGCTCTACCCAGTGACGATACTGGCCGTAAAAGCCTAAAAACTTTGTCATTTGTGTTTTGTTATTGACCCCAGCAGAAAAATCAGACTGCTAAGTGGTTTGAAACTATAAAAACTTGTTTACAGAACCACAGATAAAATTGTAGTGTTATTTTTTGTTTTTAAATTTGTTCTGTAACAAGATGCTCCAGCTGTACATCTTGGAGAAGAAAACTTGTTTATATGTAGAACATGTTTTGTAGGCCATTGTCTGCATCCTCAGCTAATTGTCCAGGATGCAGACAATGACATGCAAAACATGTAAATATACACAAATAACTGGAACCACAGGAGTATGTCATTTGACTCTGGCATACAATAATTTAAATATATGATTTGACTGTACAAGTTGCAATTCACACTTCAAGTAAATAGTTTTTAAAAATGTAATATGTTTTGGGTTATTTGTATTGCAGGCTAATATTTGGCCAGGAGGCCTGTAATAAGTCTGTTCTGTTTTGTATATAGCACAATGAAGCTGTTGGAATGGTGGAGTGGTGTAGAAGTAGAAGAGGAACACCAGCATGGACTTGGACAGTTTGGGTACCGATGGACAGTACCTAAAAGGGGAGCTACAGCATCGGGCTGTGATTGATTGCAGATTGTTGAAGAGTTATGTGAGTGATGATGCCAGGTGGTGGGTTTCTGTATGTGTATCATTTGGAGCAGAGACAGAACTGTTGGAAGAGAGATAAAAATAAGGTATTGCACTTTTATATGTGCAATATTCCTCCTTGAATTTTAATTTCTTTTTCCAAAAACATTCTGGTACATTTAAAAAGGGAGTACATTGTTCAGGATTTATGTATAAATTCAAAAGTTGATATATATTGGTATGCATAGAATGCTTTGAAGTCAGTAAATGAAATGGTTGACTATGCAGGTTTGACAGGTAAATTATTGAGAGAGCAGGCTTTCACAGCCGGAGTCTAAGGTGTAACTATGATTGATATTCTTCTGGGCTGTTTTTCCTTGGTGTGCTGGAGATGAAAATTCCAGACGTTTCGTTTGCAACTACCAAACATCTTTGGTGGCATGGTCTGAAGCATTGGCTGTCAGAGTCGCTTTATTTATGCTGCCAGCTTGGGTGCTGGCCTGTCAGCTGGTGGAAGGAGCCTGGCCTCTCCTGTGCTGCTGCTCTCTTGTGATAGGCTCGCTATGTTTTCATGTGTTTGTATGTAATACTTTGTTGTCAATTGCTGGAAACCAGTTAGTTTTTGAGCTTGTTCTTTCCCGTTAAAATTGTAGGGGAATTTTGTGGATTTTGATTGCTTCTCACTGTGGTCTTGCATGGTTATGTGTTATAGATGAAAAAATGCTGGTGTCCTGAAACTTGATGTGTTCCCCCTCAGCTTCAATGGCATGTTCTGCTTCTGCTGGCTTATCTATTTGACCTATACAACAGTTTATTTCGTGTTCTTTGAGTCTGGTGTTAATGCTGCATTGTGTCTACCATATTCCCTGATCCTGGGGTTTGGTCTAAATCAGCGTAACGCTTCAGATGGAGAGTTACCAGAGAGGAGAACCTTTCCACGCCATCGAAAATGTCTGCCGTAGTGGTAGGGGAAACATCAGGAATGTTCATCTGCAGCAGACCATAGCAAAACTTTCTGGAAGAATATCACAGTTACACCTAGGTAAATTAGTGTTGGGAGGAAGCTGAAGAACTTGTAGGTCATGTAATATAAAATTTGATTATTTAAGTACACCCTCAAGGTTATAATGGAGAGAGATTTATCATTTGGGAAAGATGTGCTAGAACTTTGGTGCTGATAAGGAGATGTTGAAAGTATAAAAGTTCCTAACACTTTTGAAAGATACATGCTGCATTAATAGAGAACAAAAATTGTGGGTGACACAGCAACAGGCACAAGTAAAACTGTAAAACTGGAGACTTTATGAAAGGATGTGTTGACCACCCACAGCGGTCAAACTCTCCTTTTGACGCTGGATAAGTGGAAATAATCTTTATCTTGTTTCTCGCTTTTTTGGGTATCATTGTCAGCAGTGTGTGGTTTAGGAATGAAAGTGATGTAGTTTATATCAAAGTAAATTATTTTACTAGGAAAAGAGTGTACAGATATATTGAGCATGGATAATTGGAAAACTTGCATCATAATTCCTTTATAAAAATCCTCCTCTTACATAAACACTCATTGTGATGTAGAAAACTATGAAGATGTCGACAAATGTCCGCATTACACCATAGTTTCACGGGCCAACTTTAGATATAGTTTTGCTCTTTTAGTCTAACCCTTAGCTTTATTATAAAGCTGAATTACCTGATTTTTTGTTTACTGTTTATTGTCTACAGTGGCATAAGAATCGAGATTTGTTTTGTTATTTGGACTGAAGTATGTTGTATGTCTTACTGCAATGTTATTTGATTGGAGTTTGTGTCTTTGGAATTGCTGAAGGCACTGTTGCTATTTAAAATCAATAGTTTCTTTTTTTATTTGCTTTGATTTTGTTATAAAACTTTTTATGTTGATGCATGAGAAATAACATACATAAAATAATAACCACATTGAGATTTTTAGATGTATGGATAATTACAAAACATTTTTACTGTAATCTGTCCAAATTACTTTATGATGGCTTCTTTATTTCTTCTTATATACATGGCTAAACCTAGGCTACAATCTTGTTTATGTGAATATCTGTTTATACAGAAGAATGGAGTTATTAGAGGTTTTATATCAAGCCAACTAACTAAAAGACAAGTTACTAAATGAATTGATAATAATTAAAAGCAACTATAAATGTGACCAATGCTTATTATATATTCAAAAGCATGCAGCTTGCCATATCCACCTCATTGTAGCAATGTAAATGCATTTTTGGCCTGAGCCTTAGGTAATCACAAATGCACCAAATGTATTGGTATTTTAACTGATAATTCTATAATGAATCCCATACACATATTTTATTTCAGAAACAAGTAATGTAATGAAAATAAAAAGCATATTTAAGTGCCTTGAAATATATCTAAAAAAGCATAACTAAATGCCTTGAAATATTTCTAAAGTATAGTAAACAATATGTATTTTAAAAAATTGAGTCGAAATTGTAACATACACACCACTAAAATTCAATAAAATGGAACACTAGTTTCGGGAGCCATCGCTCCTATCATCAGTTCCTGAGTCGACCAGGAACTGATGATAGGAGCGATGGCTCCCGAAACTAGTGTTCCATTTTATTGAATTTTAGTGGTGTGTATGTTACAATTTCGACTCAATTTTTTAAAATGTTAATATTTGACACCACTGTTACAAAAGTTCACTATATTTTATACAAACAATATGTAGTTGTATAGCATTTCTTTTAAGAAAGATGCATTGTTTGTAAATAGGTTCAGAATGCAGCAACTGCTCTGGTTGATGTCCCTATTAAAAATGAAGGAATAAACTTGGCAGCAAACAATCTTTTAAAAAGAAAGGGGAAAAAAATTGAAAGTTAACAAAAAGAGCACAAATGAAAATGAATTGCTGTAAAAACAGCATATCCAGCTAAAATGAATGACACAGAAATTGTAAAAAATCTGAATAACAAATGCATTTAAATGTAAAGAATATATATATTTAAATTACATAATATTATGGAGCATTTTATAAGAAGCACTAGAACCAATGTACAATCAAAAGAAAAATAAATCTCGTTTATTGTTTTGCAGCTGCATTTGAAAATACATAGTTCACTAGTTCTAAAGCCCCTTAATCTTCAAATTCCCAATATAAATGATGCCATTCCTTGTCTCTTATGCTTATTGCATCTTTCTCTTTTGAAAAAATGCTGTTGTGATACTTATATCTGAGTAGGAGGGGAAAAAATTCTTCAGGTTAGTCCCTGGTTATTTATTTATGTATGTATTATTTGTTCCTTCAGGTTTTCAATGGTCCTGCCAATATGAAAAATTGGTAAGGTACTTTATATCTAAATAGGGGGTTATTTTTTTCACTAGGCTTTACATGGTTCTGCCAATGATTCCCCCTCCCCCTTTTATCCCAAGTTTTCCTAAATTCTGTTATGTGAAATGTTGGTCAGGTAGGGAAAAGAAAATATCCTCCTGGTTTTCTGTGGTTCTGATGATGGTTATTTATTTATTATTTTGTTGGTCCTGAAAATGTGATAAGCTGGGGAGATATTTTCAAGATATTATTGTTTAGGAGGTCTGTTTTATTTTATGCCTTTAATGTCATTGGGATGAGGAGGGAGTTCTGCCCCCTCATTTTATTATTATCATCATTATTATTATTACTACTACTACTATCATCCCCCGATATGAAGGTTTGATGCAGTATTTATATTTGGAAGAAGATGGGGAGAGGGAAAAACTATTTCAGATATGCCTTGGTTTTGCTGATTATTTTTTTTTCTTCTTTCGTCCTTCTGATGTGAAATGCTGATGAGGTGTGTATATCTGGGAAAGGAAGAAAAAAAAAAACTTTCTCCAGGTTTTCCTTAGTTCTGCTGTTATTTTTTAAATTTATTTTATTTCCTTTTCTTTTTTCCTCTAGTTTGTACTGCTGGTATCAGTTGGTTAGGTATTTATATCTGGGGAGAAATGCATTTTTCTTGGGTTGGTCTTTTCCCTCTTTCTCCCTCCCTCCCTGCCTCCCTCCTCCAATTGGCCCTATTAATGATGTGCTAATGAGATATTTATATATGTAAAGAACAAACAAAAAAAACACATTTCTCCAATTCTGCTGATGTTTTTTTTTCTCCCTTAGTCTGTCCTGCTGATGTGAAATGCTGGTGAGGTAGTTAAATCTGGGAAGGGGGAAAAAACAATTTTTCTCCAGCTTTCTTGGTTTTGTGGATGTGAAATGTTAGTGAGGTAGCTATGTTTGGGGGAAAAAATAAAGAAGAAAGAAATTTCTTCTTCTTCTTCTTCTTCTTCTTCTTCTTCTTCTTCTTCTCCTCCTCCTTCTCCTTCTCCTTCTCCTTCTCCTTCCCCTCCTCCTCCTCATTCCCCTCCTCCTTCCCCTCCTCCTTCTCCTCCTCCTCCTTCCCCTCCTCCTCCTCCTTCTTCCCTATATTTGGGAGGAAAGAGAAAAAAAATTGTGCAGGTTTTCCTATGTTCTGCTTTTATGTATGTGTATATATGGGAGAGGGGAAAAAAAGTCTCCATGGTTTCCTGGTTCTGCAGATGCGAAATACTTTTGAGGTAGTTCATATTTGGAAGCAGCGAAAAGCAAATTTTAACTTTCCTAGGCCTTGCTGGTTTCTTTTTTTAAGCAGCTGGTACTGCTAATGTGAATTTGTGGTTTACTATTTATATCTGGGAGAAAAAAAAACATTTTTCTAGGTTTTCCTTCATTCTGCCAATTTTTCTTCTTCTTTCTGCTTTCTGTTTGGTTCTGCCGACATGAATTACTTATGTCTGGAAAGGGGGGAAGAAAATGTAGCTATATGTGGACTTTGAGGTTTGTGGAGTGGAGGGGCAAATGAAATAACAAGAAAGAATGAAATATTGTACTTATGAAGCTGTTGACAATGGAGTGGTCATATATCCTAAACTTAGGTATTCATTTTTTTACACTAAACTCCATTTACTTACATAAAAGTAAGATGCGCTTTGGGAGAATCTCTCCCATATTCAGTTGCTCACTGAACAGCCGTCACTCGAAACAATGGCTGGACAAATGGATGTTCCTGTGGTGGCCTCTGTTGGTTGAAATAGGAAGTTGCTGAGTTCATCCATAGGAGGAAACTGGAAATTCATTAGGTTTTCTCTATTTTGTAATATGAACATTTTTTCCCAAGTGGATAATTCCAATGGGTTGTGAAGATGTTTCAGCAGTTTAATTTCCAGTTTTATTTCATGGTTTTTGGTCCAAAAGTGAGCTGCTACTGCTGATTTATCCACCTTTTAAACCGAATATTCCTAAAATGTTCTTTCCTCCGAATTTCCAAATTTCTTTTTGTTTTGCCTATGTAGCTCTGTTCACAATCTGCACATTTTATTTCATAAATTCTTGATGTTGTATCTGTTCTTTCGGGCTAACATTATCCCATGTTCTTTGAAGGTTTTCTTGAACTTGTTCTGGTAAATTGGATGGTAGGTGAAACTTTTGAATTTGTATTCTTTTGTGTTTTTCAGCGTGGAAACTTCCCTTATCCCTTTTTGTCTTTTAGATTTATTGATACTTTTTATCACTGTGTCTTTGTTGAAACCATTGATTATATCTGTCTTTATTACTTGTTTGTATTCTATTTTGTACTCTGCTTCTGCGAATGGAATATTCATCAATCTGTGTTCCAAACTGTGAAAAACTGCATATTTGTGTGGAATGGGGTTATAACTCTCATTTTTTTTCTAGTTTTCTGTGTGTGTTTCTTTTCTGCAAATTACAAAATTCAAACAGTCTTCTAATTTTTAAATCTAGAAATGGTAGCCAACCATTTCTTTCTATTTCTGTGGTAAATTGTATAGATTCATGTTGCAAATTAAGAAGTTTCAGGGCATTGACTGTTGACTGTTTCTTCGGTATTATTGCAAAAATGTTATCCACATACCTATACCATGACTTGAAAAAAAAAAGAATTCATTGAGAAAGTGAACAGATATAGGTGAAGTCAGGCACAGGCTGGAGAGTTTTACTTCAGTATGAATTCTGTAATGTTAAGGTTGTGTGTTTATGGAATTAATTAGTACACAGTGAATCAGACAAGGTTGGAGAGTTTCTAAGTTTATTAAAATTTGTGTGTAAGTGGGAAGTGAAGGAAATAGGATGCACATAAGGATGAGGAATATATTGCAAACTACAAACTACAATTGCTGGTTTGATTATAAATGTGGGATAATGAGACATTTAGTAAAAGGTGCCCAAATTAAGTAGAGAGAAAATGCTCAAGAGGAAAATAGAGAAAGATTGATGGAACTAAGGGTTTTGTATAACAGGTTATTAGTTTGGGAAAAGAAAAAAAATGCCATAGAAATGGGGTAGGCAAACAAATATGGGAAATTAGCAGAAATTGTACAAAAGCTGGAGCTGGTAGACCAATTGTTCAGGAGCAATGGGTGGATTATTTTAAAGGTTTATTTAAATTTAAGAATGGTGAGATGGATTGGAACCTGGAATTAGAATTAGGATACACTGAGGTGCTGGATGGAGAGTTTTTTTGTGAAGAGGTGTGTATTAGGTTCAGAAAGGGAAGAAGAATAAGGCAGTAGTGAAAGATGGATTGCTGCAAAATATTTTAGGTATGTTGTCAGAAGCAAAACTGATTAGAGGGTTTGACTGGATTATTGAATTCAATTAAATGGACAAAGAGGATACATAGGAGTTGGCGTACATCTATTATACACTGCATATATAAGGATAAAGGGGTTTATTGATGAAACAGGAAATGATAGAGGAATCACTCTTCTTTGAATTTTGCCAAGGTTTTTACTGGGATTTTACTGACAGAATAAATGATTGGGTGGAAGAGAATATTCTAATCTCCCTATTTCATTCGGATTTTAGGAAAGGCCAAAGAGCTGATAATGTATGTGTTATTAAAACAGTAATAGATAAATGCTCAGCTAACAAAAGGAGAAGATTATGCGCAGTATTTGGCGATGTAGACAAAGCATACAATTGAATTAATAGAGAGGCATTATGGATAAAGGGATGTGTAAGGAGATGATTGTTTTGCTGAAGGAGCTCCATCAGGCAATATTTTTTCTGTTGGGTATGGTGAAGGTTGTGTGACTGAGGAAGTTACTCAAGATGGTGCTTAGGCAAGGGAGTAAGTGTCCAATTTTTTTCAATTTATTTATAGACAACAATGATAGGTTTACAGCAAGTAAATATTCACAAACCAATATTAAATAAGCTGGAGATCCCAGGCTTATTTTATGCTGACAATGTAATGGTTGCATCTATCTCATTAATAGGTTTAAGGAATGTATTATCGAAAATTATGAGATACTGAAAAAAAATGGACTTTAAAGTTAAATAAGAGAAGACTAAAATTATGATATTTAGACCATTGTAAGTGGAGCAAAAGAGTGTTAGTTTGACTCAATCACACGATGATCTGAATATATGATTAGCTTCATTGTGCAATGTTCTAATTAACATTTTTAGTTAAAATTATGGGATTCAAAAAGGGAAAAAGTTGAGAAGGGATAAGAAGTGGTTTGAGCACTTTGGGTTAATGGGAGAAACAGAAGAAATCTGCACTAACGAAAGGTTTACTATCTCTGAAGTTATTAAAGAAATGCATGTTTGTTGCATCTGAGCTGTCAGTAAATTGGTTGGAAAGATTATATAGACCAATGGTGAAGTCCAGGTGGGCATATGGTATTGAAATGGGAAGGGAAATAGAGGAAAGCTGGAAATGGACAGATAGGGCACTTTGTAGTTTTTTTTTAAGATTACATTAGGAACCCCTAAAAATGCTGCAGATGCTGGAGAAGTCTTGGAAATGGGGATGGTTGGTGTGAGAGTGTTGGAGTTTTGGTTCAGGATACAATGGATGTTGCAGACCTCCTTATTGAAAGAAAGTTTAATATTCCAGTCTGGAAGAGGTCATTGTTATGGGGTGCACAAATTTAGGAAACAGTTAAGGAGGAATGGAATAGGGGATCTATGGCTAAGAAGAGGTGATTTGGAGAGAGGTTTCTAGAAACAGATTAAAGTTAGGTTTCAGGGTATTGAATTGAATTTGAATTTATTTCTCTTTATATCGACAGACAATTTTAAATATAATATGGTCTATGCCTTTGTCAATTCCATAACACTAACAGACAATATAAAATTAATGCGTATTATTATGACTGTATTACAATATTTTAATTGTAAAAACTCCAATCCAACTATTATCCTATCCTTGTGAGTAACTTATTTTCTTAAGACTATATACACACTAACACCCAGGTAATTGGTGTATAATAATTTACTCCCGTACTCTCCCCTATCTGACCATTCTTTAACATTTCTGCCTCACCTTTTCTAAATACACTGTAATATCCATAAATGGTTATATATTTCTTTCTACATATCCTTTCATCATCCTCTTTGTCATTCTTATCTGGAATAACAAGGTTTAGATTGGAGCTTTAGAACTAAAGGTGATGCTTGGATTTTATTTGATTTGTGGAAGTGTGGAAAATGTAGAGCAAAAGGGAAATGGAGACAACGACTGGTAAATGGTTGAAGTTAATTGCAGCAAAGAAAATGGTTGATGATCAAAGTTATTTTAGGAAGCTGGGGCAATATTTGTGAGGAGAGAAAACTTTTGATTTGGATTGGATTTGTTCATGGCAATTTGTATGTTGGAAATATTGCAATTATTTATCAGTGTATTTGTTAAAATTATTATGTTGGCATAAGTTTCAATATTGGCCTAGTCTAGAACTTGGGTTGGACCAGGCCATATTGTTGTATTGTCATCTCTACACACTTAATGTATTCGTAATAATATATTTGGGAGGAAAAGAAAACAAAAATTCTCCAGATTCCTAGGTTCTTCTGATATTTTATTTTTCTTCCCCTCCCTGTAGTTGGTGTTGCTGGTGTAAATTGTTGGTGAGATATTTACATCTGAAATGGGGGGGGGGGGATTCTAAGATTTTTCTTGCTGTGCGATTATTCTCTTGGTCACGTTGAAGTGAAATGCTGGTGAAGTATTTATATCTGAGTGAGGGGGGGGGATTCTCCAACCTTTCTCAGTTCTGCAAATATGAAATGCTCATGAGGTAGTTCATATTTGGGAGCAACAAAAACCAAACTATAATTTTCCTAGGTTCTGCTTTTCTTTTTCCCTAGCAGTTAGTCCTGCTGAAGTGAATTGTTAGTGAGGTATTTATATCTATGAGGAAGGGGAAAAATATAAAGTATTCCTCAGTTCTGCAGATGTTTTCCTCTCTCTTTTTATCCAGTTGGTCCTGCTGAAGTGAACTGCTAGAGAAATATATATATATATATAGAAGGGGGGAGGGGAAATCTTTTTTCAGGTTTTCCTTGATTCCAATGTTTTAACTTTTTTTTTCTCTTTTTTCTAGTATGTCCTGGTGATGTGATATGATGGTGAAGTATTTATATTTGGAAGGGGAGGGAAACAAATAAAAAATTCTCTAGATTTTCCACTTCTGAAGATGTGAAATGCTGGTGAGGTAGTTGCATTTGGGAGTAAAGAAAAAGAAAACTAAATAAGTGCAAACATTTTAATGAATTAATTGATATCATTGTATGATTCAGTTGAACTACACACTCTTAAATCTTCACTTACATATTTTTCACATGTTCTAAATTGTATCTTTTTTTGGGATGGGAGGAGGGGGAAGGAAAAAGAGAGACACGTTCTCCAGGTTTTCCTAGGTTCGCTGATTTTTATTATTTTTTTTTTTTCCTCTCTTCTAATTGTTTACTGAAATGAATGGTTGGTAAGGTAGATATGTGGAAGGAAGGGGAAAAAAAAAAAGGAAAATGCTTTTCCATGTGATTCTGTGCTCCATTGTTTTCTTTTTTGTCTCCTCTCTTTCCCTGTAGTTGTCCTGCTGATGGAAATATTTCTGTAGACTTCTTTGTTGTAGATTTTTTTTTAATTTGAATCTGAATTTATTTCCAACAAGTAAAGCAACATTACCAAAAAATTTACATATTCTCCAACAATCGAATACAGTTATTAATTTTGAACCCTAGTCTCTATTACTTTGTTATGAACTTTCTGTAATATCCAATAACCAGGCTACAACTCTAACTATATGATGCATACTTCTACTAAATGCAACTAAATTCAATCAGTTAATTTGCTACAATGCTACCATATTATGTTTACTCCCAATATATAACCACTAATCAGTAAATTCTCCTTAAATACAGGTTGTCATGCTAACCAGCTTTATATATATTCTTAATAGAACTAAATCAATGAGCTAATTTTATTCCTGTAGTGAGTCCTGCTGATGTGAATATTGCTGTTGAGGTATTTATGTAAGGAAGGGGGGGGGGGAATGCAATATTTTTCATGTTTTCCTGGGTTCCATTGTTTTTTTTTTTTTTTTTATGCAGATGTGTATTGTAGTGAGGCATTTATGTCTTTTAGGAGGGGAAAAAAATCCTGGATAGCTATTTATGAGATGAAAGAAGAAGAAAAATATTTCTCCCATGGTTTCCCAGATTCCATCCATCCATCCATCCATCCATCCATCCATCCATCCATCCATCCATCCAAATCTAATCTAATCTAATCTAATCTATCATTACCCCCTTTTTTTCTAGTTGGTTCTACTGATAGGAATTGCTAGTAAGGTATGAGGGAAGGTGGGAGAATGCACATTTTTCTAGTTTTTAATTTTTTTTGTTTTTCCTTCCCCCCTTGTCTTGTTAGAGTGAATTGCTAGTAAAAGCTGGTGAGGTAATTATATTTGGGAGGCAAAAAATATAGTGAAATATATTCTTCAGTTCTTCCTAAGTTCCATTTTTTTCCCCTTCCCTTTTGTTGGTCCTGTTGATGTGTATTGTTAGTTATGTATTTATATCTGGGAGGGGGGAAAGAACTTATTTTTCATTGTGGAGAAACATTTCTGTAGGCTTACCAGTGCTGCAGATGGAAAATGTATGTGAGATATTTATATCTAGGAGTGGCGAGAAAAAACATTGTAGGCTTTCATGGTATTACAGATCCCACATTGTCACATGAGGAGGTATTTATATATGGGAGAGGAAAATATTGGGGGGGGAGAAATACATTCTCCAGGTTTTCTTAAAGATGTGTTCTCCTCCCCCCCCTTTTTTTTTCCTTTTCTTTTTTCCCTGGTGATGTGAAATTCTGTGAAGTAGTGATATTTGGGAGAGGGACAAAAAAAATCTAATTCAGCAAATGTGAAATGTTGATGGGGTGGTTATATTTGGGAGGGTAAAAAAGAGAGGAATATATTTATCAATTTTGCCTAAGTTCTGCTATTTATTTATTTATTAATATCTCCTGGTCCTGCTGATGTACATTATTGGTCACATATTTATATCTAGGAGAGGTAAGGGGGGGAGGAAATGGTCAAACAAGGAAAAGTGTTTTTTTTTTTCCTCCAGGCTTTCTTGATTGTTGTGCACGAGTTACTTGTGAGGTGTTTATATATGAGGGGTGTAGAGAATTTCTGTGACCTTATCTGCTTTTGTAGATGTCAAATGCTGGTGAGGTAGTTATATGTGGTAGAGGACAATTTAAGAGAAAGAAAAAAATATTCTCCAAGTTTTCCCCACTTTCCTATATAGTTTGGTCCTGCTGATGTGTGTAGTTCATCAGGTATTTGTGTTTGGTTCAGCTGGTCTCTCTCTTCCTCCCCAGTCTTTTCTGCATATGTGAAATTCTGTTGAGGTATTTATATTTAGGAGGGAGTTATAAAATTTCAATAGGGTTTTCTGTTTCTGCAGATTTGAAATGCTAGTGAAGTAGTTATATTTGTGAGGAAAGAATAAAAGAACATAATTATCCAGGTTATCCTAGGTTCTGTGGATTTTTTTTTCATCCTCTTTAGTTGGTGCTGTTGAGGTGAAATGTTGGTGAGGTATTTATATTTCTAAGGGGGGGGGGGATTCTAGGATTTTTTGGTTCTGCAGATGTGAAATGCTGATGTAGTTATAATTGGGAGGAAAGAAAAAGAATATAATTTTCCATGTGGGGTTCTACTATTTTCTTCTTCTTCTCCTTTCTAGTTGGTTCTGCAGATGTGAAAATTATGGTGAGGCAGTTATATTTGGTGGAGAGAGAGAGAGGGGGTGGGGAAGGGAGGGAAATAAAATGTTGAGATTTTCCTAAGTTGTGCTATTATTTTTTTCCTCTTCCCTTTAGTGTGTTATGTTGATGTGCATTGTTGGTCACATATTTTTATGTTGGAGGGGTAACAAAGAATATTATTTTTCCAGGTTTTTCTTGGTTTACTGGAGGTCTTTTTTTTTTTCTTCTTCTTCTTTCTGCTAGACTTTTCTGGTTGTGTATATTTGAACTGCTTGTGAGGTGTTTGTATCTGGGGGGTGGGGGAGGATCAGTTCTCTAGGCTTACCTGGTTCTGCAGATGTGATACTAATATTTAGAGGGAAAGATTGTGCCATTTCTTTCTTTCTCTCTCTTTCTTATTGATCCTACTAATGGGAATTTGTAGTGAGGTATTTATATCTGGGAGGGGGGATTGCACATTTTTGTGGGGTTTCCTTGGTTTTGCTGATTTATTTGAGAAGACAAAAATAAATTAAAAAAAGATAATAATAGTAGTCAGTCAATCAGTAAAAAGCATATTTTCAGATTTTCCTTGAGTTGTGTGTTCTTTTTTTTTACTTTCCTTCTAGTCTGTCCTGGCAATGTGACATGCTGGTGAGGTAGTTATATTTGGAAAGGGAAAAAAAAGAAAATGTATTCTTCAGGTTTTCTAAGTTGTGATTTTTTTCCCCTTTAGTTGGCACTACTGATGTGCATTGTTGGTTGTGTATTTATATTTCGGATGGGGGGGGGAATGTTTTTCTTCATTTTCTTTTTTTTTTCTTTTTCCTTCTTCCTTCTTCCTTCCCTGCCAGGCTTTTCTGGTTGTGAACATTTGAATTGCTTGTGAGGTGTTTACATCTGGGGGGAACATTTCTCTAGGTTTACCTGGTTCTGTAGATGTGATAATTAAGAACATAGTTTTCCATGTTATGTCTATATATATATTTTTTTTATGCCGGTGACTTGAAATCCTGTGAAGTATTGATGTTTAGGAGATAGGAAAAAATATGCAGGCTTTCCTGACTAAGCAGATGTGAAATGCTAATGCTGTTGTTATATTTGGGAGGATAAAGAAAGAGGAATCCTCAGTTTTTCCTAAGTTCTGCTGTTTTTTGTGTGTAATCTCTGTTTAGATGGTCCTGCTGATGTACATTATTGGTCACGTATATATATCTAGGAGAGGGAAGGGGACGACAAAACTGGCCAACCAAGGAAAATGCAGATTTTTTATTTTTCCCAGTTTCCTGGTTGTACACGAATTGCTTGTTAGGTGTTTATATATGGGAGTTGGGTGGGAGAATTTCTGGAGCCTTACCTGGTTCTGTAGATGTGAAATGCTGGTGAGGTAGTTATATGTTAGAGAGGAAAAAATAGAAGAAAGAAAAATATATTCTGCAGGTTTTTTTTTCTTTTTTTTTTTCTTTCTTTTTCCCTCATATAGTTTGGTAGTCTGTTCTGCCTATGTGAAATTCTGTTGAGGTATTTATATCTAGGAGGGGGAAAAACGAAATTTCCATATGGTTTTCTGTTTCTACAGATCTGAAATGCTAGTGAAGTTCTTATATTTGTGAGGAAAGAAAAAAAGAACATAATTATACAGGTTATCGTAAGTTCTGCAGATTTTTTTTTCATTCCCTTTAATTGGTACTGTTGATGTGAAATGCTGGTGAAGTATTTATATTTGGAAAGGGGGGAATTCTAGGATTTTCTGGTTCTGCAGTTGGGAAATGCTGATGAGGTAGGAAGAAAATTGGGAGGAAAGAAAAAGAATATAATTTTCCATGTAATTGTAGGTTCTACCATTTTCTTCCTCCTCTCCTCTCTAGTTGGTCCTGCAATGTGAAATTAGTAAGGTAGTTATCTTTGTGAGGGAGAGGGACGGAGGGAGGGGGAGGGGAAAAAAAAGACAAATATATTCAGATTTTCCTAAGTTGTGCTATTTGTTATTTTTTTTTCCCCCTTTCTTTAGTTGGTCATGCTGATGTGCATTGTTGGTCACGTTTTTATATCCGGATGGGGGAACCAAACAATTATTTTTCTAGGTTTTCCTTATTTAGTCATGTTGTTTTTTTTTTTTTTTCTTTGTCCCTTTTTATTTCTTTCTTTTTCTGTTTTTTTCATTTTTTTTTTCTGGTTATGTACATTTGAATTGCTTGTGAGATGTTTATATCTGGGGGTGAGGGGTTAATGTTTCTTTATGCTCACCTGTGCTGTAGATGTGAAAATGCAAGTTAGTTAATTATATCTGGAGAGGGGGAGGGACATTTCTGTAGTATAATGTGGTTCTGCAGATGTATTTAGTTATATTTGGGAGGTAAGAAAAACAAAATTATTCAAGTTGTCATAGATTTCTCTCTCTTTCTTGCTTGTTGGTTCTGCTAATGGGAATTTCTAGTGAGGTATTGATATCTAGGAGGGGGTACAAATGCACATTTTCTAGGATTTCCTTGGTTTTGCTGATTCATTATTTTTTCCCTCAAGTCTGTAATGCTGAAGTGAATTCCAAATATCTATTTGTGGAAGAGACTTCCCCCCCAAGTAGTAGTAGTAGTAACAACAACAACAACGACGACGACAACAAAGTAAATGAAATAGCAAATTTGAGTTCTGCTGTGTTTTTAATTTCCTTCTAGTCTGTCCTGGTGATGTGATGTGCTTGTGACATATTTATGTTTTTGGATTAGGGGAAAATTAATAGGCTGTGCCAATTCTCCAGAAGTGAAATAACTGATGAAGTAGTTATATTTGGGAGGGGAAATAAAGAGAAATATATTCTTCAGATTTTCTGAAGTTGCGCTAATTTTTTTTCTTTTCTTTTTCCTTTTTTCCCCTTCCTTTTTTTAGTTGATCCTGCTGATGTGCATTGTTAGTCATGTATTTATATCTGGGAGTGGGAACAAAAAATATTATTTTTGTAGATTTTCCTTGTGTTTGCTTCTCTCTCTGTTATTTTTTTATTTTGCCAGGCTTTTTTACTTATGCACATTTGAATTGCTAGTGAAGTGTTTATATCTGGGGGGGGAAAGGGGAAACATTTCTCTAGGCTTACCTAGTTCTGCAGATGTGAAAATGAATGTGAGTTAGTTTTAACTGGGAAAGGGGGGGGGGGATATTTAGGCTTACCTGGTTCAGGAGATGTGAAAATACAAGTGAATTAATTATATCTGGGGGGGAGAATCTCTAGACTTACATGGTTTAGGTAACTACCTGCAGATTTGGGAGGAAAAAATTAAAACTTCTTTTTGTTATTTCTGCCATTTCTCTCTCTCTCTCTCTCTCTCTCTCTCATTGGTCCTATTAAAGGGAATTTATAGTTAGGTATTTACATCTGGGAGGGGAGGGAATAAACGTTTTTCTAGAATTTCCTGATTTACTCCCCCCCCCAATTGGTTATGATATAGTGAATTGCTATTTGAATATGTATTTGTGTGAGGAGACAAAAAAAATACATAAATAAAATGAATAACACATTTTAAGTTTTTCCTGGGTGGTACTGCTTTTATTATTTTTCTTTAGTCTGTTTGCTTGAGGTAGGTATCATTAGGAGGGAAGGGGGGGGGGGAAACAAAAGAAAAAGAAATTCTTTAAGTTTTTCTATTTCTTCCCCCTTTTTAGTTGGTCCTGCTGATGTGCATTGTTGATCAGGTATTTATATCTGGGTGGGGGGGGGAATGCAGGTTGTCATGTTCAGCTTTTTTTTTTTTTTAATTGTGTAGATGTGAATATCTCATTTTGTAACATTTAAGAGAAATTGAGTCGAAATAGTAACATACACACCACTAAAATTGAATTAAATGGAAGACTAGTTTCGGGAGCCATTGCTCCTATCATCAGTTCCTGGTCGACTGCCGGCCTCGCTGTTTGTGATACTATATCGACTCAATTTCTCTTAAATGTTAATAATTTACACCACTGTTACAAAAGTTCACTATATTTTATACAATCTCATTTTGTGTTTATATCTTGGGGGGGAAGGATTTCTATGGGCTTAATTGGTTCTGCAGCTATGAAAATGATAAATGTGGTATTTATATCTTGGTAGAGGGGAGAAATTGTAGTGTTTCTTGGCTCTATAGAAGTCAAATGCTGGTGAGGTAGTTATATGCGGGAGGGATGAAATATATATATATATTGCTGGTTTCCTAAGTTGTGTTTTTTCTTTATCTTTCTTTCTTTCTTTTCTTCTTCATCTTTTTTCCTTTGTTCTTCTTCTTCTTCTTTTTTCCTTTCTTCTTTCGGTATTTTTTGCTGATGTGTATTGTAGGTCACATATTTGTATCTGGGTATTCAGGCTTTTTGGGTTGTGCACATTTGAATTGCATGAGGTGCTTATATCTGGGGGAAGGGGGGAGTATTTCTCTAGGTTTACCTGGTTCCGTAGATGTAGTATTTAGTATTTAGTTATATTTGGGGGTAAGAAAAATAAAATGATTCAAATTTTCATAGATTGTGCCATTTCTCTCTCTCTTGTTGGTCCTGCCAATGGGAATTTCTGGGGAGGTATTTATATTTGGGAAATGGTGGAAATGGACTTTTTTGTAGGTTTCTCTTGGTCTTGCTGATTTATTTTTTTTCCCTTGCAGAGTTGGTTATGCTAAAGTGAATTACAATTGAAATATTTATTTGTGGGAGAAGACAACAATAAAGAAATAAATAAATATTATGATAACTCAGGTTTTCCTGGCTTCTACTTTTTCTTTCTTTCTTTCTAGTCTGCCCTGTGGATGTAACATGCTGGTGAGGTATTTATGTTTGGGAGGGGGGGGATTTATAGGCTCTCCCAATTCTGCACAAGGTAATTATATTTGGAAGGGATAAAGAGAGAGAGAGAGAGAATAATTTACTCTTCAGATTTTCCTAAGTGCTGCTTTCTTTTCTTTTTTTTTTTTTTCCTTCTTTTCTTTTTTGTCCCCCCCCCTTTTTAGTTGGTCCTGCTGATGTGCATGATTGGTTATATATTTATATGTGGGGAAAGGGAAAATATGTATATATTTTTAGGTTTTTTATTTATGTGAATTTCTCATTTTGTGTTTACATCTTGGGAGGGGGGGATTTCTGTAAGCTTAATTGGTTCTGTAGGTTTGAAAATATAAATGAGATGTGGGAGAGGTGGGGTAAATTTTCTGGCTCTACAGATGTCAAATGCTGGTGAGGTAGTTGTTGGAGGGGGGGGGGAGAGAAAGAAAGAAAATGGAAAAATATATTCTAAACTTAGGTATTTTTTTTTACACTCAACTGCACTTATTCCCCCCTTTTTTTTTTTTTTGTGTGTGACTTTTCTTTTAAGACATGGTTTAGGAAGTTATGGTTACAATGTGTCTTTTTCTGATTTGTAATTTTAGATATGTTTTAATCTCCCATTTTGTTTACATTATAAGCAGTGAAATTGTCAGTGTCTGGTAAAAAAATGAATACCTAAGTTTAGGATATGTTACGACTGCATTGTCAGTAGCTTTGTAAGTGCAATATTTATAGAAAAATATATTCTGAAGGTTGTGCTGTTTTTTTTTTTTTTCTGCTGATGTGTTTTGTTGGTTACATATTTGTATCTAGGTATTCAGGCTTTTCATGTTGTGCAAATGTGAATTGCTTGTAAGGTATTTATACTTGGGAAGGGGGGATGGGTGGGTTTGGGGAAGATTTCACTTGGCTTACCTGGTTCTGCAGAGGTGAAAATACTATTGTGGTATTTATATCTGGGAGGAGAGATTGTAGTCTTTCCTGGTTCTGCAGATTTCAACTGCTGTGAGGTAGTTTTATGTGGGAGGGGAGGGGGGACATGTATATATTTGTAGTATTCCAGCCATTTAATCCAAAATGAAGGGGAAAGTGAAAACATGCTGGAGACAAAATTGTAAGTGCTCTTAGGGGGACATAAGATAGTGACATTAATGGTCCTGTAATGTCATTTCAAGGTGAAATTGTTTTGTTTTTTTTTCCAAATAGAATGGTGTATTTTTTTCTCCCGAGAATGGAAAGAGCATTGTATTTTCATTATAAAAGTTTCAGTACATCTGTCAGCTAGGGTTGATAGATGATGAGACATTGGATAAATAAGACAGCAAATGTTTTTGACTTACTTTCACTTCTTTTTCTTTCGTTTTGTTGTTGCTCTGAAGGAAACCTATTTGTTTATATGTAGATGTTCATTTGTTGACATCGGTACTGAAACAGGTGCTTATCATTGCCAATTCATAGCTAAAGGGACATTATTCTCAGTCAGTTCCACTTCATTTTTCATTATGAATGTTAGATGCATGACCAATGAGAGGATCGATATGATTGAACATTTATGGCAAAGCTCATAAGAATGCTAGAGCAGCTTGCAACTTATATGAAGATGGATATTCCAAAAGAAGGCAGCCATCGGATAGAAATGTTCAACCATTTATGAGGTTATTCTCTGAAATGAAAGGTGTGACATGAAAAATAAATGCCATTGAATGTGAAGTGTTACTGAAGTTTATGAAAAAGTATGAATTACACCTGGTAAATAGGTCAACAAATTAAGAGTGTCTGTGCAAGAATCAGCAAAGAAATGTTGTGATTTGTCCAAGGATCTTGTGAAACAGGTTTTCAGAAATGCTTTGAAGTTCATGGTCATACTTTTAAGCATTTACTGAATTGAAACTGTACTGTACTGTATGTAAATTGATGCCAGTAAAGTGAAAGTGAGCAAAGAATGTTTGCTATCTTATTTGTGGAGATTATTTATCATGTGTAGCCGATATATGTACTGGAACTTTTATACCTAAAAACGAATGCTCTTTCCATTCCTGAGGGAAAAAAAATACACCATTCCATTTGAAACAGCTAATTAGACCTTGAGAATCACATTTCAAGGACAAGTTAAGTTCGCTATGTTATGTCGCATTTTAAAAGCACTTCAAATCTTTTCTGAAGCATTTTTTCGATTTTCCTCATTGTTTGAGAGTAAAATGGCCGAGATAGTATAAATGCCTGACTGTATATACTAGTTGTCCTTTTTTTTCCCCCCCTTGTTTCTGCTTCTCTTTTGTTTGTGCTGATGGGTATTGTTGGTAATGTATTTATTTTTGGTGGGGATTATTTTTTTAGGTTTTCCTTGTTTTACTATTTTTTTCCCCTCCTCTAGGTTTTCCTCTTGTGCATAGGTGTGAATTGCTTGTGAGGAGTTTATATTTGGGGGGGGGGGGGAGATTACTTAAGTCTTCAGGGTTTGCAGATGTGAAAATTCAGGTGAGGTATTTATATCTGGGAGTGGGGGAAAAAAAATCCAGGCTTCATGGGTATGCAGATGTGAAATGAGGAGGCAGCTATATATAGGAGAGAGGAAAGAAAAAAAATAAGAAGGAAAAATATATTCTCTGGTTTTCTGAAGGTTGGTGTTTTTTTTTTTTTTCTTTCTTCTCCATATAGTTTGATCCTGATGATATGGGTATTTGTCCTTTTTCTTTTTTTTTTTCCTCCCCCTGCATAAGTGAAATTCTGTTCAGATATTTATATAGGCAGGGAATATAAATTTTTTATGGAATGGAATGTTTATTTCACTTGGTCATTGCAGAATTTTTAACGAATGCTTTTACATTTTGCAGATGTGAATTAATTGTGAGATGGGTATATCTGGAGGGGGGAAATGTTTCTGTAGGCTTTCTTAGCTCTGCAGATGTCAAATGCTGCTGGCAAGGTACTATGGGAGGGAAGGAAACTTTTTGATGTATGTATGAGGTGTTCCTTATTTTTTTTTTTTTAAATCCTGCCTAAGTGCATTGTTCATGAGATCCTTTTTTTTTAAGTCTTTTTTATATGTGAAATACTGTTGTGGTGTTTATTTATGAAAGTGCAGAAATAAAATTTCTTTAGGGTTTTCTGGTTCTGCAGGTGTAAAATGCTGGTGAGATAGTTATATTTGGGAGGAAGGGGGAAAGGAAGGGAAAAACAATATTTTGCATGTTTTCTAAGTTTTGTCAAATATTTTATGTATATGGGAGGGAAGAAAAAAGAAACATTGTGTATGTTTTCCTAAGGTCTGCAAATTTTTTATCTCCCCCCCACCCCGTAATTACCAGTTTGAGGAATTAAGAAACTTTATTTGGGGAAAATTGTATTAAATTTTAGTGTTTACCATTTTGGTGAATTGTGAATAGTTTGGGGGGGGGGGGAATCTATTGAATGTAGGCATTTACGAAATTGATTCACTACTAAGATTTTGAAGTTTTTTCCCCCTGCCTATTATATATAGTCATTTATGAGACATAATGTGCAGATTGGTAAATGACTTAAGTTGTCATAAAAAAAATGTACTATATTTTCTTTATTAAATAAAGTATAGTATTTTATAAAAAAAATGTATCCTATTTTATTTATTAAGTAAAAATGTAAAAAGTAAAAAGTAAAATATGCGATTATAACAACTTTGTAATGTACCATTCTACACATTATGGCTGATAAATGACTAGCTTTCATAGGGGGGGGACCCTTAATGTAGTATTTATAATTATGCTGGTGAATTATAGATAATTTACTAGGCAAATTTGCAGATTGGTAAGTGATTAAAGTTTAGTAGGGAGAAACTTTACTAAATCTAGTAATGAGTAGGTTGTGTTCAGTATTCCCTACACAAAGTATTTGGAATTGTTGTGAGTAATCTCCTTGTATGTACATAATTGACTGAAATGTTTTACCGATTTTAATGGTAAAAATTATTGTTGCTATTTATGTTGTAATGGCACAAACGGTTTTGTCCATTTTAAAATGGTTTAAAGAAACTTTGTTTTCTCAGTTTATTTTGCTTTGTGCCTATTTTGCAATCTTTTAAAACCATTTGTTGTTGTTGCTGTTACCACTACTATTGTTTTCTTCTGTGCTAAGACCATTCTCCATTTCCAATGCTGCAATAATACCTTTTTCTTTTCATTTCATTTGTTTCACAATTTTGAACTTTATGTATGAGCTTATCTCCAGAGATAAAATGTTGCAAACACTGGCGAAGAACCTGTAATTGTTGAAATAAATGAGACTTTTATTACAATAAAAGTTCTTCGTTGAACCTTACATTCCAATCATATCTATAATATAGTAGGGGATATGTATAATTCTGCTGGTTTTCCTTGGTTCTACCATTTTTTTCCCCCCAGTAGGTGCTGTTGATGTGAATTACTGGTTTGGTATTTATATCCATGATGGTAGGTGCTTGTTGCAGAGCAGAGGTGGGTATATGGAGGTGGGGAAAGCAAATATTGAATGTGGTGTGGTTATTCAGTACTTGGTAAAGAAGAGTACCTATGCTACAGTAATATATACACTTTAGGGAACTCTGCACTACCATTTGCAACCATCTTTAAGTGGATCTTGGAGTTTCAACATGCCTGTGAAATCTTGGAAGATGACCCATGGAGTGGATGGGCAAAATTGATGATGACATGAGAAATGATTGATAATGTTTGGAGTATTGTGGATTAAGGATGTCTGGGTGTTTGAGGAGAATGTATATTTGCCATTTTGAGGGAAGACTTGTGCTTGAAAAAAAAAGGATTGGCTGTTTGGTTGCTATGACTGCTGACTCAGGATTAAAAGTGAATCAGAGCATAAATACATGTTAGCAAAGTTTGGCCTATTTCAAAGAGACGGTGTCAACTTTATGAGTCGACTTTGTGACCAATGATGAAACATGGGCAGTTACTAAGAGAAAACAGTGATCAGTTTTTAACAATGGAAGCACGAGGATTTTCCCCTGCCAAAGAAGGGGAAGTGCACGACATTGACCGATGAGATGATGGCATTGACATAGGAAGGTGTGCTGCTAATGGATTATCTTCTCACTGGAGTGTATTATGGTATCCTTTTGGACCTGTTGAAGAGAACAAAAATGATCCAGGTTTATCAAAGATGACAAGTTGTGTTACATCAAGACAATGCATGCTCTTGTGCATGTTCATGGCAGTGGGGATAATGGCATATGTGCCTTATTGGTTTGCATGGTCTCCATTGGATTGGCATCTTCAAGTAAATGGAGAAGATTCCTTGTTGCATGAATGGTCCATTCAGGCGTTTTTTGCAGGTGTGGATAAAGACTTTGGAGCATTGGTGGTTGAAGTGCATTGGCATGAAAGGAGACCATGTTGAAACATGAGAATAGTTTCAAAATGTGATGCGATCATTTTGACTCTATTTGGGGAGGTTTTCAAATGACTCTGATAGGATAAAGAGAAATGAGTGGTGATTGAATGGATGCTTGCATTACTGAACATTTGGCATTATGATTTTGTCATGTATTGGTGTTAGTTGATGTCTTTGAGGTTCATCTGAGCTGTTTGGAATCTGTTAGGGCAAAGTATGGGAAGTGAAAGGGAACTGGAAAGATATTCCTACAAAAGCTCAAGATATTATTTTAGAAACATGAAATACAAAGAGAGAGAGAGAGAGAGAGAGTAATGTGTAAAAATGTTGCTCTTTCAGTTATAAATTTATAAAAGAAGGAGGATTAAAATTAGCAGGAAAGCATAAAGTATTAACTGGTGGGGTGGGGATGTATGCATGTAGAAATAAAGAGCAAATAATGAATTTTGAAATTATAGCGGAAGATGATATTTTGAGGACGTTCTGTGGAGCAAATGATGAGAGTTATAGTAGTGAAGAAGCAACATTTGGAATTTCATTTACATAATTTTATTTCATTTTGCAATTTATTACTTTGCCACTTTTATCATTGGTACTCTGAGAATGTGTTTGTCTAGGCACTGATGAATGTTTCCTGTTTTGACATCAATAAATTGTGAGATCTTTGAGTAAGTTTTGAATTTTGGGATATAGTTTCCTCCATGATTTTGTGATATTGGTTCTTTTCATGGTGTTTTTATGTCAAGGAGTGTTTTATAGGATTAATAACTTGATGGTCCATGCTTTGAGAGAATATAATATTAATGGCATTTTGCATATTTCCCATTTTTTTTCTCTGCGCCCCTTTTTTTCCCCATGTAGGCATCGATAGTTTGAAGTTTTTCATGAGATAATTAATATGATTGGAGGAAATTTAAATAATGAAGGGTGTAAATAAGTGAATGGATAGATAAATGATGATGTAAAGTTTGAAACTAATTGCACTAAATGTAGATATTTTATTTCTAGTGTTGTTTGTTTCCATTTTGATAGTAATGCACACTACTGTAGATTATTAGTATATTGATAACAATATTGCTGCATTATTGTTTGAACTGCTAAAGTTATATAACAAGTTATTATTGAGGAAATCACTCAAATTTCACTAATTTAGTGCCACTTACTTGGACATGTTTCAAAAGCGGTTGCCTTCATTGTCAGCATGATCCCAATGTCCGCTTCCCTGTGTGGTATTCACTATATTTCAGTGTGAACATTCCTGCTATCCTAAAGTTATATTTCCCTCCATTTTCTTCTTAATGATTCTTATCCATTTCTCTGTAACTTTGGCCAAATTATATTCTTCTCTTCTTTTATAGTTAACATCTTTATGAATATTTCCCAATGTCAATTTTTCCATTTGTATTGCCAAGCCTGACTTTTTCATAAATTTGTTTGCCTATGGCATAATAAATAATGAAACTGCTTATTTTTTTTTTTTACCTCTAAATCATATGTGAGTTTGATTAAATTCCTAACTCCAGTTCTATCTATGTAAAGACTTTCTGATTGTATTACCACATTGTTTAGTAGGTGTTTTTCTACCCCAGCCTATTTTATAACAAATGTTGTTATGTATATGTGTTGGAGTAGCACACAATATTTCATGTTGTCAATACTTAAATGTACTGTTTTCGTGGAGATATTTTCACTGCAACTGGCAACATGTTCCCTTGTATGATTTGAAATTAAACATAAGTGAATAGGAAGGAATATAAAATGTGCTCATTTTGAGTCATATGCTGCATTTGAAAAGAAAGACATGGTCAAGTATCATTGTATGATTCAGTTGAACTACACACTCATGATTTCAATTAATAGGATTAGCTCCACTGTGCAAGTTCCAATTTACATTTAAGTAGTAAATGGTCAAGATTGTTTGGGAAAGCCTGAGGTTATTCAATGAACATGTTGTTCCAGTACTGTTGGATATTGGCAAACTTTTCTCCGGTCACACCTATTGCATGCACATTGAAATAATGAACAACACAGTATTCTTTTCCGAAAGAAGAATTTATTATATTCTACAATTTGGAAGGATATTTGCGCAGATGTAGCAAAGAAAGTTTCGAAAGCAATTTTTTTGGTGTTGTAAATTTTTGAATGAAAGAATATTGTTAATGACAGCAAAGTCATGTGCAGCTATTGACAAGTAAGAACTTTGTTAGGTGGCCAAGTGAAATGATTGATAATAAGATGGATAGTTGTTTAAAGGAGCTACGTGTCTGTTTGTCTCTCATATTCCTTTTTAGCTGTGAAGCATGATTTGAATATTTGGCATGATGATTTCTTGCACAGTTTTGCTATTGCAAGATGTATGTACAACTGAGATCAATGTTAATGAACATAACACATATCTGCCTTTACAGGAATGACCTGTTTTCATGTTGCTATGATAATTTGGGTGAATGTTACATGATCATTATATGTATGAGGGTGAAGACATGGCACATTTTCCAGAAATAATGATACAACCATGTCGGGTAATTGGGAGATGAATATTTTTCTAATGTCATGAATGACATTTGTGAAAACTAATTATAGAGCAACACTGTTTTAAATGAATACAGGCTGAATCATGATTGATGGGTTGTTATTGGAATATTTATAAAATGCAATTTTTTTTTCTGATTATCTTTCATCAATAGTCTTTCCAATGATGAGACCATATGCCCTATTACATAAGTTTGTTTCAGTCTCAAGTGAGCGTATGGAATATGTACACTTGAGGTCTCTTCATTGCCACACTCTTGCTGAAATGAAGCAGTTGGTTCGATATAGATCTGTTGCCGAGGTTCATAGGAAATAAGTATGTGGAATAAGTTTTATTTAGCCTTCTCTTAAAATTGAAGTGTTACTACTTGTCTTGGACGAGTGATGCATAACTATAGATTTTGTGAAATATTCTTTCCTACATTACTTTTTATTTACGATCTTAGATTATTTCCCTGACATTTGCCATGAATATGAATGGAGGGAAACAAGTGAAACACCCAGTCAGAATGGGATTTGAACTGCAGACTTTCTGTTTTTGTGATTTAAAGGAAATGCATGTGTGTGACATTACACCTACAATTGCTTTGTTTCAATACATGAAGGGATTGGTTGGCATCATAGTCTCTGCTCTGCTCCATATGGTGCACTATTTGTGTATGGTTAGCAATATAGTTTGGTGTATGGTAGTGTTGTTATCATAAGTTGAATGTGTTTTATTATTGTAACAGTATTGGTAGAACTTTTGCTGTTTTCAGATGATTATTGTTTAAGGATGCAATACTGCTAAGGTCATTAGCAACTATTAGATTAAGGATATGATTAATGGTGTGTCTGGTTAGGTCTATTTATTTCAGAGCAGTTGTGCAACAGTGTCGAGGAAATGTATATTGTGTGTTTTTTTTTTTCTGAATAGTTTTTTTATCCATATGTTGCAGTTTTTTGCTGATGTATTACATTTGGGAGAAAGTAAATGTTTGGAAATTATAGGGTTTTTGTCTTCTGGCATCAGACTTGAAGGAGGAGTTTTTGTATAATATTTATTAAAGGATTTTCCTACACGATGCTTTATAGGCCTATTTTGAAGGCAAGTGCTGGTCTTGTGTGCTACATGTTATGAATCAGTGGTAGATTGTAGGTGCTGTGTTGTCTGGTTGACATGCTAAGATTGAAATTGATTTGGGATTTGGTTGTTTGCTGTTTATATGATGATTTGTTGAAGTTCTTTCAGTACAGGTTATTAATAGTGACACTATTATGCCCCATTTATTTGTTTAAATACTTGAGAGCTGATCATGACAGCAAATGTTTGTATTATAAACAAGTATGTGATGTATAATAGTGTTATTATGGATGAATATTTTAGGGAAAATTGTCTTTTGTTTGCTTATTGCATTCAATTTTGTGACAGATGAGGGAGCTGCTTATGTTTGGTTTGAATACAATGTACATGGTGTTCGTAAAGAAGCATAAAGACGTGTGTATATTCATTGTAATTGATTGCCCCTATGTCGACTGTTGGTATATGTTTTATATCAATCATTCCTTTTATTGTTTGTTTCAAGCATTGTGTCTATTGAGGTAGTTAGTATTTGCCAATGAAGGTGATTTGTTGGTGTTTAGTGCTGTGGTGCTGTCTTTGGTTGTATAGGCTTTGCCTTCCTTGTTTTTGATGGTATAGGCCTTGTCTTCTTTGCCTTGCCTTGGGTTATATATGTGTTGCCTTCCTTGTCTTTGGTTGTATATGCTTTGCCTATGATTGTATATGCCTTGTCTTTGGTTGTATAGGTGTTGCCTTCTTGCCTTGTGTTGTCTTTGGTTGTATAGGCTTTGCCTTCCTTGTCTTTGATAGGCCTTGTGTTGTCTTTGGTTGTATATGCATTGCCTTCCTTACCTTTGGTTGTATATACTTTGAGTGTTGTCTTTGGTTGTATATGTTTTGCCTTCCTTGTCTTTGGTTGTATAGGCTTTGCCTTGGCTTGTCTTTGGTTGTATATGCATTGCCTTCGGTTGTATATGCTTTGCAATCCTTGTCTTTGATTGTATATGCTTTGCCTTCCTTGCTTTGTGTTGTCTTTGGTTGTATGTGCATTGCCTTCCTTGCCTTGGGTTGTATAGGCTTTGAGTGTGTTGTCTGTGATTGTATATGCTTTGCCTTTCTTCTCTTTGGTTGTATAAGCTTTGCCTTCCTTGTCTTTGGTTGTATATGCTTTGAGTTCTTTGTCTTTGGTTGTATGGGCTTTGCCTTCCTTGCCTTGTGTTGTCTTTGGTTGTATATGCTTTGAGTTCTTTGTCTTTGGTTGTATGGGCTTTGCCTTCCTTGCCTTGTGTTGTCTTTGGTTGTATATGCTTTGAGTTCTTTGTCTTTGGTTGTATGGGCTTTGCCTTCCTTGCCTTGGGTTGTATAGGCTTTGAGTGTGTTGTCTGTGATTGTATATGCTTTGCCTTTCTTCTCTTTGGTTGTATATGCTTTGAATTCTTTGTCTTTGGTTGTATATGCTTTGCCTTCCTTGCCTTGTGTTGTCTTTGGTTGTATATGCTTTGAGTTCTTTGTCTTTGGTTGTATGGGCTTTGCCTTCCTTGCCTTGTGTTGTCTTTGGTTGTATATGCTTTGAGTTCTTTGTCTTTGGTTGTATGGGCTTTGCCTTCCTTGCCTTGTCTTTGGTTGTATATGCTTTGAGTTCTTTGTCTTTGGTTGTATGGGCTTTGCCTTCCTTGCCTTGTCTTTGGTTGTATATGCTTTGAGTTCTTTGTCTTTAGGAATATCTTTGCTATTCTAGTGTTAAAGTGCAACACCAACTGGTGGCAGTAGAGTGTACTATGTAGTTGCACGGTGCATAGTATAGTCGAGCAACATTGGTAGTCTAGTGCATGACAAATAGCTTGGTGCATAGTATAGTCGACCGACATTGGTAGTCTAGTGCATGACAAATAGCTTGGTGCATAGTATAGTCAACCGACATTGGTAGTCTAGTGCTTGACAAATAGCTTGGCGCATAGTATAGTCGAGCAACATCGGTAGTCTAGTGCTCGACAAATAGGTCGACACTCCTTTATGTATAGGAGTACTTGTGCGTAACTATTGTGCTTCTTTGTTTCAGAACAGGCATCTTTGACAGCGCTGTCGAGGCCCATGCTCTTTTATCTCAAGAGCCTTTGTACGTAAGTTACCTATGCTCTTTTATTACAAGAGCCTCATAGGTTAGTCCCCTACTCCTTTATTACAGGAGTTTATATATGTACCCCCTTACTACTTAATGAATGTATATATGTATGTAGGGCAGGAATGTAAAGGAAGATAAAAGGTTGAATAAAGAACTTGTATAGACATAAAGGACTTATTTATTTTACCAATCAGAGGCTGCCAGCCAGCGTTTGCAAATTTCATCTCAGGAGATAGGTTCTGCCCGCAGGGCGGAAAAAAAAATTTTTAATATATATATAAGTCCAAAATGAGGAAAACTGGAGAAAAGAAAGGAAGAAGGTATTATTGCAGCATTGGAAATGGAGAATGGCATTAGCAGAGAAGAAGGCAATAGTAGTGGTAATAGCAGCAGCAAAAAAACATTGCTAAAAGAATGCCAAATATGCAGAAAGCAAAATGAACTGAGCAAAATTTGTTCCAACCATTTAAAAATGGACAAAACTTTTTCAACCAAAAAAGTTTTTGAACCATTTCAAAATGGATAAAACATTCGAACCTATAGAAAATTCGCACATACAAGAACGTTACTCGCAAACAATTCAAAATGCTTTGTGTACGCAATGCTCGACACGACTGGTACGCTGCTAAATCTTTTACCAATATATGCACGGCAAATGATTACGTGTAATAAAGAAAAGGTAGTAATTTACCAGGCATATTACTATGCCCCATAAATTACTACGCTTCGTCATTTGCCAATCTGCACGTCATGCATGGTAAATACAAGATTTAACAGAGAAAAAATATACTAAATCTCGGCACTTTACCATAATGGTAAACAACAATCATTTAGTCGGAAAATCCTACTAAATCTTAGCACTTTACCACTTTGGTTAATGACAACTTAGTAGGATAAACCTACTAAAATAGTCAGTTACCAAAGCGATAAAGAACCAACATTTAGCATGCTTTCCGTACTAAATCAGTCGTGTACCAAACTCGTAAATGCCAGATTTAATAGCATTTTCTCCAATAAATCATAGTCTTCCACCAAACTGGTAAATTCTAGATTTAATAGATTTTTTCCCCACAAAATCCTAGTCATTTACCAAAATAGTAAATACCAGATTTAATGGGTTTTCTCTAATAAATCCTCATTTACCAATGTGCATGTGGTAAATACCAGATTCAACAGTGAAAATGTCGTGTTCGGCATCCGCCACACAAAGCATTTTGAAATGTTGCGAGTAAGCATCCTTGTATGTACTATTTCTAATGGCCCACTTTGCTCAGTACATCTGCTTCTACACATTTGACAAACTTTTAGCAACATTTTCTGCTACTGCTACTACCACTACTACTGCCTCCTCCTCTGCTAATGCCACTCTCCATTCCCAATGCTACAATAACACCTCCTTCCTTTCCTTTCTCCAGTTTCCCTCATTTTGGACTTGCCAGCCAAATGCGTCTACCGTCCAGGATAGAGGAAAATAGGTTCTGTGCCATCGCAAGCAGCGATAGACATGGCGATATGAAAAGCAAATAGCTCCCCTCGCAGACCAGTTCGACAAATGCACCATGTCTGTCGACTGCGAGCTAGCACAGATGGTACACCGTGGGTTCATGGACATGGCACAAGACGGTCGCCAAATCTCGCTTTAATAAGTTCTTTTCGTATTTTCGCACAATATGCCGACGGGCTGTGCATACTACTTCAAACTTAGCAAGACCGACAACCAGAACGAGCGCCATGTATGGGTTAAGGTAAGGGTCATCGGGTGCGAAAGGATTCAAAATATCTACAAACAAAACATTTGGCTGGCACTAAACTAAATTGGCAGACCACTACAGCTTACAAACTATTATGTGCACCACTGTTTACATTTCATTGTCAACACATACTTTTGTCAAAGAAAGAAAAATATTGTAATATATAACAATTTATTGTAAATAAGACATGAAACATTTGTATTTAGTCCATTATGCTCAACATTTATTATTTAACATATTGAATTTTTATTTATTGCATTTTTCATCTTGCTTCACATTAATTGATAAAATGTCAGTTTTAATTGCATTGTTCATCTTGCTTCACATTAATTGATAAAATGTACTTCTAATTGCATTGTTCATCTTGCTTCACAATTGATAAAATTGTCACTTATCTTGCTTCACATGAATTGTTAAAATGTCAGTTCTAAATCTTGCTTCACATTAATTGATAAAATGTCGCACATTGTTCATCTTGCTTCATTGATAATTATCTTGCTTCACAAATAAAACATTCATTGAAATATTAATTGAATTTGCAGTCCAACACTGAAAAACCCATTCCTAATCTCTTCCAAGTACCATATTTAGAATGCTCTTCAAAAAGCTATTTGTCCCCCACATATCTGCAGATATTTATGTTTATATAGAAGGAAATTGTTATACTTTCTGTAAGGTTATTTTAGCAGATTAAGTCTAAAGTTGAAAATATTAAGGATTTTTATATAAAAATGAACAGTATCACGATATTGCATTACAAAATGAGTCTTTTACATCTTGTGATAAGGCAAATAAAAATGGTTTTGTATAAAAAGAATTAAACCTACAGCTATAGCATGATTAATAAATAAGAAAACTCTACCCGTAGGATTATTCTTATTGTTATTAACAATGCTGTGATAAAGGATAGTTCACAAAAAACAGTAGTTTTTTCGTTTATTTCCTTTCAAGTTTGTATTACTTTTGGTGTATAACACCAATGTTTTCTTTAAACTGATGTTAATATTTCTATGGTTTATACATGCTCAGAATTTTTATTGTCAAAATTACTGGTTTTATCAAGGTCACAATTGATACGATAACGTGTGAAATTGTTTATAACTATAACTGTTTTTTTTCTTATCTTTTCCTGTTGATGAAGGAGCTTTCACCCTGTCTGTTTTGGTTTCTATTGTTCTTTAGTTCTTTTGGTTTAGTACAACCATAATATTTGTATTTTATTATCCTTTATGTTTTTAAAAATAAGTTATCATTTTTGGTTCAAAATATTTTGTTTTTTATTTCATTTGTTTCTATTATTATTCATATTGATTTATTTAGATGATTTCATCTTAGATATATGTTTCGTTATTATTATTTCTTTTTTGGATTGGTTTTATTCATATTTCGGGTTTGCACATTTATCATTTTACCTACAGTTCTATTTTTTCATAAAGACCGTTATAATAATTTGTTTTTATTTATGATATTATTATTAATAACTTTTTGTACATAATGTTTTATTTTGGGAGACAGTTTCATTTCTAATTTATTTTTCATTTTTGGGGGACAGTATCCACCACAGTTTGCACACTGGTATGTATAGATTTGTTTTTGGGTGTTATAATTATGTTCATTTATGGTATTATGATTAATGCTGTTAATTAAAACATTTTATTTTGGGATAGTTTCATTTCTACTTTATTTTTCATTTTTGAGAAGTAGCATCAAACGCTAGCATTTACAGACTGTTTATTTGCTTTTGGGTTTCATAGTAATTGTTTTTCATATTACCATTGTTCATTATAACTTTTAGCAATTCTCTAATTTTTCTTTTAAAATGTTTCATTTTTACATTATTTTTAATTTTCAGTTGGAACTATCAAATAGAACATTTAAAGACTTATTTCCTTTTAAGTTTCAGAGTAATTTGTTTTTATATGATATTATCATTACTGTTCATAACTGTTAGCAGATTCTCTCTCTCTCTCTTTTTATGTTTTTTAATTTCTACTTTATTTTTAAACTTTGGTTGGCACCATTAAACAACATATCGTTTAAAGACTTAATTCCTTTTGGGTTTTATAGTAATTTGTTATTTGATATTATTATTATTATTATTATTATTACTGTTCATTATTAATTTTTGGTTGGCACTATCAAACATAGCATTTAAAGACTTGTTTCCTTTTAGGTTTCATAGTCATTTGTTTTTATTTTATATTATTATTATTATTATTATTATTATTATTATTATTATTATTATTACTTTTAGCAGATTCTCTAGTTTTATTCTTTTAAAATCATTTCAATTTCTACTTTATTTTTAATTTTTGGTTGGCACTATCAAATAGAACATTTAAAGACTTATTTGCTTTTGGATTTGCATAGTCATTTATTATTATTATTATTATTATTATTATTATTATTATTATTATTAACTGTTAGCAGATTCTCTTTTTTTTTTACATTGTTCAATTTCTACTTTATTTTTAATTTTGGGTTGGCACTATCAAACAGAGCATTTAAACACTTATTTGCTTTTCAGTTTCATAGTAATTTCTTTTTGATATCATTACTGTTCATCATAACTTTTAGCAGATTCTCATTTTTGTTTAAAAAGTGTTTAATTTCCACTTTATTTTTAATATTTGGCCGACACTATCAAACAGAGCATTTAAAGACTTATTTGCTTTGGGGTTTCATAATCATTTGTTTTTATTTTATGTTATTACTACTGTTCGTAACTGTTAGCACATTTTTTTTTTTTTTTTTACATTGTTTAATTTCTACTTTGTTTTTATTTTTGGTTGGCACTATCAAACACACCATTTAAAGACTTATTTGCTTTTTGATTTCATATTAATTCGTTTTTATTTCATATTACTGTTCATAGCTTTTAGCCAATTCTTTTTTTAATTGTTTCATTTCTACTTTATTTTTATTTTTTAGTGATAGTATCCATCAGAGCATTTACACACTGGTACTTTATTTGTTTTGTACACTTTTAACAGAGTCATTACATTATTAAAATTTTTATACTGAGTTGAAGTATTTCACTTTCCCTATAATACATACTAGTTTTGTAGAGCAATTTCCATTAATTATTTAGGAATGATTATGGCTTTTCAGGGAGGATGTCTGTATTTTTCGTTCATTTATCGTTACCAAAAGTTCATGTTCAGACCTCTGTTTCCTGTTCAATAATTTTGGCACATGTATAAAATTAAGGGAATTCAATATCCTTCCAGTATATAATCAAGGTTGGTGTCATGTACATGTATCATGATTAACAATTGGTAGGGGGATTTTTTGTTACTTTAATATGTTTACATCAAATAGATATTAGTTGCCTATTCTCTTTCACATATAGATAAGTTATTTCAGGTTTAATGACTTTGCATAGTTCAGGATTTTATACAGCTTTCATTTTAATAATTCCACATGGATTATGTTTTTCAGGATTGTTTTGTCTTACTAATATTACTTATAGGCAAAGAGGAAGCCATAGATTAATAATTAATAAATGGCTGATAAAGAAGGACTTTGTGGTGGTTTTTATTATTCTCTTTTACTATAGCTGTACCCCTTTCTTTAAATTTATTATTTAAAATTAGTTTCATTAATACATTAGCACAATGGCTTATCTTTGTTTTTAGGTTTTGTATTATTAATTTCATCTTGGTTATTTTATATGCAGAAGATTATATAAGAGGGGAGGAGTTATATTCATTATTACATTAAATATTAGTACAACTTTATTCAATTGGGATGGAGTAGTTTAGCATCACATTTATTGGTTATTTATTATCAAACTAATAAGTCTAATATTGCTGGTATGTTGACAGCATTTTTAATTCATGTGGCTATTCTTGCATATTACATTTTGGTTGCTGCAATTATGTGCATTATTTAGAGAGTATGTTTAATAAAAATGAATTGGGAATCACTGTGTTAGCACAAATAACTAAAAAGAGTTCAAATTCCTTTTTCAGCATGAATACCTGTGAAATTACAGCTCACACTCCTGTTTCAACATTAGTTCATTCTTCTACTTTAGTTGCAGCAGGTGTGTATTTATTCATTTTGGCAAGTTTTTCCGAATTACTTATTACAGATTTTATTAGTCATTTCTGTTTTAACTGTATTGATACATGGGTTTGGAACAAACTTTCGGTTTGACCAAAAATATTGTGTTCATCTACTGTAAATAAATTAAGAATGAATAATACTTTTAGTTTCTTTTAATTCAGCTTTTTTTTTCACTTATTAATGCTTTATTTAAATCATTATTTATGTATGCAGTTATTCCTAGTGTAGGCAATTTCAGATATTCATTTTATAGCGGGTTTATCTTACTGTATGCATTTAACATCCTGTGTTATAATTCCATATTGTGTGGAATGCCTTCTTTTAGCTCAATTTTACTCTAAGAATTTGCTTTTAGAGGCTTTTGCATTAATAATTTAAATGTTTATCTACTTTTAATTTTTTTTCTACTGTTATGTTATTTCTTGTTTTTTTATTTCATCCAGTTTTTTCAGCAGACCATTTACTATCTTTTTATAAATTTCATAAAGATATTTATATATTGCATGATATGTTACATTCAATAATTTTTCCCATATTAACAGGTAGAATAATAAATGTATTACTTTTTATATAGTTTGTTGGCCTTTACTTATAAATATAATACCTATTGTAGTAAGATCCATTGGTTTATGAAGTGTGATATAAAATATAAATGTAAAACCATAAACAGTGTTCTAAATATCTACTCGGAAGAGATTAAAAATATTCATTATTTAACAGACTAATTTGTGTTCAAAGTTCTTTTCTTAATGCATTGTTAATCTTGCTTCGCATCATTCATTCTGTCATATACGTATTTGTGATGCAATTTCAGTTCATTGCATTTATCTTCCTTCACTTAATAAAATAAAATTCACTTTTATTATTTATCTTCCTTCACTTAAAAAAAAAATAATAAATAAAATGAACACTTTCCTCTGCATAGGATACCTCTTGTACGTCCTATTTTGTTTTAGCTTTTGTTACAATTTCATGTCATTTTTTTCATTTTACAGTGGCACACATATTGTTTACCTGAGGTACATTTTCTAGCACATTTCTGTACAAAATGTCATTTCCAGAGCAATTATTATTTCAATATATTCCCTTTTCAAATCAAATGTAAAGTTACTGCATTCAAATATTTTCTCATTTCAAACCAAATACCTAGCAACTCTCTTCAAATTTTCTCAATTCAAATCAAATGCAAATTGTACTCTGGATTTTGTGCTTTGTACCTCTTTTATTCTATCAAGACAAGATGGATCAATCTAAATGCCTCATTAAATCTTTCAAAATATATTTCCAATATTCCCATAAAACTGCCAGATGCAACAAGATAAAAATGAAGAGATTTCTCCAATAGATAGAAACCATCAGAAGAATAAAAACTACCACTTGAGCCATTGAAAGGTCAATGTAGAGAAACAAAAAAATATCAAAATATTTAACACACAACAAAACACCATTCCATTATCAGAGGAGCCAAAAATATTATCACATATCAAAAGACAAACTTCAACACCAACAAAAACTACTCCATGGTCTGTTCGTCAAAACTTAAAATGGTGAATGTCTGCAGGAGCAATGTTAATTGACTAGCCAGCTTCTTTCATTCCAAATGAGCACAGTTTATTAAATAAAAACGCTCATTTATTGTTCTCTTCTCCCACCAAGGAAGCTTGTTGATTAGATATCACAGATTTTAAATGCCATCCACCAAAAACAAAGTTTGGTATGAATAGACACAACAAACACTTCTTCAGTGCTGTTTAAAACTGCCCCATTTTACTGCTGACACATCAATGACAGGTCTGCCAAGAACAAAACAATGTTTTATAATATGAACAGAGGCAATAACACCTCTTTCAATGCTGTTTCATATTCTCCCATTTTACTGCCTAAGCAGAAATGACATATCTGCCAAGAACAAAAAATGTTTTATATGAACAGACTTTTCTTTCAATGCTGTTTAAAACTGCCCCATTGTACTCCTCAGACTCAGTGACATGTCTGCCAAGAACAGAACAGAAAATGTTTCACATGAACACAGACAAAACTTTTCTTTCAATACTGTTTACTGGTGACCAGTTTTACTGCTCAAGCAGGAATGACATGTCTGCCAAGAATAAAAAATGCTTTATATGAACAGAGACAAGACTTTTCCTTCAATGCTGCCCAATCTTACTCCTTAAGTAAGAATCACATGTCTGCCAAAAACAAAAAATGTTTTACATGAACAGAGACAACAAGACTTCCTCCAATGCTGTTTACTGCTCAAGCAGCAATGACATGTCTGCCAAGAACAAAAAATGCTTCATATGAACAGCCAAGACTTTTCCTTCAATGCTGTTTACAGCTGCCCAATTTTACTGCCCAAGCAGCAATGACAGGTCTGCCAAAAACAAAAAATACTCTGTATGAACAGACAAAACTTTTCTTTCAATGCTGTTTACTACTGCCCAATTTTACTGCTCAAGCAGGAATGACAGGTCTGCCAAGAACAAAAAATGTTCTATATGAGCAGATTTCTTTCAATGGTGTTTACTGCTCAAGCAGGAATGATAGTTCTGCCAAGAACAAAACATGTTCTAAATGAACACACATTTCCTTCAATGCTGTTTACTACTGCCCAATTTTACTGCTCAAGCAGGAATGACAGGTCTGCCAAGAACAAAACACACATTTCCTTCAATGCTGTTTACAGCTGCCCAATTTTACTCCTCAAGCAGGAATGACAGGTCTGCCAAGAACAAAACACACATTTCCTTCAATGCTGTTTACAGCTGCCCAATTTTACTCCTCAAGCAGGAATGACAGGTCTGCCAAGAACAAAATGCTCTGTATGAACAGACAAAACTTTTCTTTCAATGCTGTTTACTACTGCCCAATTTTACTGCTCAAGCAGGAATGACAGGTCTGCCAAGAACAAAAAATGTTCTATATGAGCAGATTTCTTTCAATGGTGTTTACTGCTCAAGCAGGAATGATAGTTCTGCCAAGAACAAAACATGTTCTAAATGAACACACATTTCCTTCAATGCTGTTTACTACTGCCCAATTTTACTGCTCAAGCAGGAATGACAGGTCTGCCAAGAACAAAACACACATTTCCTTCAATGCTGTTTACAGCTGCCCAATTTTACTCCTCAAGCAGGAATGACAGGTCTGCCAAGAACAAAACACACATTTCCTTCAATGCTGTTTACAGCTGCCCAATTTTACTCCTCAAGCAGGAATGACAGGTCTGCCAAGAACAAAATGCTCTGTATGAACAGACAAAACTTTTCTTTCAATGCTGTTTACTGCTGCCCAATTTTACTGCTCAAGCAGGAATGACAGGTCTGCCAAGAACAAAACACACATTTCCTTCAATGCTGTTTACAGCTGCCCAATTTTACTCCTCAAGCAGGAATGACAGGTCTGCCAAGAACAAAATGCTCTGTATGAACAGACAAAACTTTTCTTTCAATGCTGTTTACTGCTGCCCAATTTTACTGCTCAAGCAGGAATGACAGGTCTGCCAAGAACAAAACACACATTTCCTTCAATGCTGTTTACAGCTGCCCAATTTTACTCCTCAAGCAGGAATGACAGGTCTGCCAAGAACAAAATGCTCTGTATGAACAGACAAAACTTTTCTTTCAATGCTGTTTACTGCTGCCCAATTTTACTGCTCAAGCAGGAATGACAGGTCTGCCAAGAACAAAACACACATTTCCTTCAATGCTGTTTACAGCTGCCCAATTTTACTCCTCAAGCAGGAATGACAGGTCTGCCAAGAACAAAATGCTCTGTATGAACAGACAAAACTTTTCTTTCAATGCTGTTTACTGCTGCCCAATTTTACTGCTCAAGCAGGAATGACAGGTCTGCCAAGAACAAAAAAATCTTTCATATGAACAAACACAACAGACCCAGACCAATGCAACACTCTGAAACCAAGAAATCTTCACTCCCAAACAGTTTCATTTCTATTTAGGCATAAAGCATTCTGAATGATCCACCATTGTCTTATTTTTGTGGTCTGCCTTCAAATACTACTTGCTCATAAAAAGGATGTGCAGTCTACATCTATCAATTACAAGCAAATTCTACACAAGTATGTTCCAGTTGCCATAATACTACCACCACCATGTTGTGCAGAAACGTCCTGAAAAGCAAAACCTACTAAATACTGCCTAACATTTATCTGCTATCATTCTAATGCAAGTGACCCCAACTGAAAATATTATTCATGGTTTAAGAGGAGTCATTTGTGTTGGCACATTTCACATTTTAATATTAAAAATACTTCTACCCACATTGCCTTATAATACCTATCCTTACTTCTGCTATGCCATTTTAGACTCAGCAAGTAAAAAATCAACATTGTGCTAATTCTTCACACAAGTTGCTTCAGATTTAAAAAAAAAAATAAAATTAAAATACAGTGAAGCTAGTTATACGATTAAAATCATTTTAGATATATCAACCTAAATGCACTTATTGCTCCACTTGTTGTAAAGTATGGTACCAGTTTCTAAGACTTTCTTCATCCTCAGCCTCCTGACACCCAAGGCAAGGATGAAAACAAAGGTCTTTGAAACCAGTACCACCCTTTACAACAAGTGAAGCATCAAGAGCATTCAAGCAGATTAATAAAGTCTCATTGACGAGTATTTTTAACCAGTCAATTGTTGCATAAATATTGCTAACAAATTGGTCCCATTGGTCATCCTAATTATTTGATTTTACCTTCTTTAGCATCTATTTAATGCAAATGATATTTTATTCTGTTTTTACGATACTCAAACTTTATAAAAAGTCCCTGCAAACTAGTTGCCCATGTAATCCACACGCCTATCTTTTACGCACAATAGGTCAGTTGGCATTTCCTCACGATCCAACAGCACAATTTTCACCTTCTCCCAAAATGTGCAGTGAACGACGCCTGACAAATTCTTCCATTCCATTCTACATTTTACATCATTAATAATGACACCCTGGGCCAGCACATTCATAAAACACCTCCACACATACTCTTTTTTGGCAACCAACAGCCGTGCATTCATCCCACCATTTATACTCCATAAATTGTAAAATACTGTCGACGACCATCAATTCGTTTTTCTTGCAACTGTATACTACGAATATATTTCATCAACCCAACCTTTCGTCATTTTATAAAAAGCGATCATTCCAGCCTTTCTGCTATTTCCAATCTCTTCATCACTTCATTTGCTGTTGTGCATAGTAGACAATGCAACATTTTCCCCCTTTTTAAGAATGTAGGATGCAAGTATGACATTTTGCAAATTCCAGAAATATTTCAATTTAATATACACAGATGAAACAACCTTGAATCATTTTGATAGCTTATCAAACCAATTCATTGCAGATAAGGAACAAAATCCTCCTTTTGACCCTTTCAAAAAGACTACAGTGTTCTTCTGATGACAAATTATTGTCATAGCTCCAGTTTGTTCATCCTTGGCATGCACTTAGTTATTAGTTTGCACCTTTTAAGCAGTTCTTACATAAAGGCATGCTGAAAAACTAATTATCTGTTTCAATATCACATCAAGTACAGCATATCGTCTGAGTTAACCCTTTCACCATCTCTGAAGGCATTCGATTTCATTTAAAAAGGCAATCAGATTGTTTTATTGGAAACCAAACATGTCCTCCAGTCCTCTAAGTGAATACCTTCGCCATATTTGGCAGGCTTCTTTTTGCCCAAACTGCAACATGCACATCTTCCTCTAAAAGCCCAGTTATCTATCATTGTGTACTCTTAAGTATAGTTTTCTTTCATTCACATCATTGTAAGATTCAGTTGTACAACATGCTCTTAAAGCTTTGTCTACTTGTCAATGTATGGAACTGGTTTCGAGAACATTTAGTTATCTTCAGTAGGCTCAAGTTCAACTGTCGAATTATTCGTTGAGCTGTGGGGATGTGTATTCTGCTCTGGTGACAGTGTGATAAACTTGTAATACATCTTTTCATCCCCAGCAGTGTCCAATGTCAGACTGCCTTTACATTTGTAGATATAGATTTTCTCCCAGGTTGCTATTTCCATAGGTCCTTGTACAGATTTTAATAATTTTGCTTTATTTTTTTTATGTCCTGATTTTGTGCCCAAATATGATATGCTACTGCTGATTTCTCTAATGTCTTTTTTAAGTTATGAAAAATTACAGTTCAAGCTATTCAGGTTATTGTCTCTTACATCTGTGTATTCCATCTTATAGTCGTTGCTAAATGAATTAATCCTAGTCCGTATTCCTATGGCTCCAAGACCTATTTACATTCTAAATAGTTTTCTTTGTTTCATTTTTGTATAACCATATCAAATAGAAGCCAGTTTATGTTCATCTGTCTTGTCATCAAACTTAAAAACTCTAAACAAATTTAAAGCACGCAACATTGGCCCCCCGAGAGCATCTTTTGCCCAGAGATCTTCAGTAAGGAGATTTCTCAATTACTGCATAGTAAAGAAGCCTCATGTTGCATCACTGTCTCAAGCATAGTGTATGCTCATCACTTCTATTTTGTCGATGAAGAAACAGAACCTTCAACTTGGTAGCCAGTTGCAGTTTCTTTCATCCCAGATAGGTCGGCAACAATATTATAACCATTGTTCTTACATTCCTTTGCTTTTGGCCATTTAGTTCTTTCCCCACAAGCTAAATGTAATCTTCACTAGTCAATTCATCACTTTGTTCAACATCTTTAATTTCTATTGGTTGTCTGCTCTCTCCTCTCAACATCTCTTTTTCTAGTCTGCTACAGAGCCTACCAAACTCTTACTCTTCATTCGATGCATCATCGATCCATGTACTCGTCTTCATTTTATTCACTAACTTGAAATCGATAATTCTACAAATGTTACATTTGTTTTCTAAGCTTATTTCTTACACCTTTATTGCACTGCTCCAGAGCATTCCCCCCAATATAAATGATGCTTATTTGCTTTAGAAGGGCCATCTTGTTTCCAATTGTTCAGAAAAAAAATTAAATAAAAACGGGATTAAGAGGTACAAATGCAGAATTATCAGTCTAGAGGGTTTCGACATTCTATTTCTCTCACAAATTTACCAAATTTTAATCGCAATTAAAAAAAAAAAGGACAAAATCTTTAAGCAAAAAGCCCATTAACGCAGCAGCAAATCATTTAGTGAAAAATACAATGTAGTCATTTTTATTTTAAACATGAATATCCAAAATAATAAAGTAAAATGTGCATATATAAATACATTTATTGCAAATTTCATCATTTTCAACAGTATAATTTTCCAAATATCAGCATCAAAAATAATGAGATAGAGATGAATTTCCTAATAAGGCATTTTGACTCCTCTTAAAACACTCAACTTCATTGTCAAATTCCATACCTATACTATCAAAACTTGCTCTATTCTGAAAACTCTTCTACAAATTCACTCAACTGCTTCTACACCTCTTCCCCCCTTTTCGTGTACAATTCCAAAAAAAAAAGTAATGCTCCACTGCAAACCATTATTGACATGTGTTGCGATTCCAGATGCGTAATAAATGAATGTTGCTTCAAAAAAGTGGTCGCAGCAAAGGATTGTAGTAAGTGAATGATAAACCACATAAAATTCTTCACCAACAAGTCACTCAAATTTCATTGGTTTTATTCCACTTACTTGGACATGTTTCAAAGGCAAATTTCCTTCATCCTCGGCACAGTTCCACTGTCACATTTCCAGCACGGTATTAAGAGGTTGTCCTTTGGATTTTATAAACATTTTGATGAGGTTGCCATTGTTTGGAACATCAAAATTAACTCAATTTTTTTTTTTTTTTCAGTCAAGATTTTATTTTCCCTCACTGATAATTCTATCGGTTTTTGAAGAGCTTTTAAGGGTTTTGGTTCATTTTGGAACTCATTTAAAAAAAAAAAAAAACCACGAGTTCCAAAATGAACAAAATTCTTCAAAAACCCATAGAATTATCGGTGTAGGAAAATATATTCTTGAACAAAAACAAAGATGATTTAGTTCATGTTGACCTTCCAAACAGCAATCTCGTCAAAAAGTTTATAATATCCAAAGAGCAACTCTTTATACCATGCTGGAAAGCTCACAGTGGAACTGTGCTGACAAAGGAAATTTGGCTTTGAAACATGTCCAAGTAAGTGGAATAAAACTAGTGAAATTTGAGTGACTTGCTTATAAGTCATTTGTTGTATCATACTATATTTCACTACAAAAATCCCAAACTATTCAATTTAATAGTTAAAATTCCTTCCTAAAAATGAATCATAATTTGTAAATGCCACACTCGCAGCAACAAAACTATTTCTATGAGCTATGAGGGAATCGAGGCCAAGATAAATCCACCATGGGTGGCAGAGATCATTAAAGTATACAGTCATGAGTGGCAGGTCTAAAGTTCAATTCCCACCAGGTCCATCCTTCCTCATTGAAGTTCCCCCCACCCCCAAAATGTTCATCCATTCTCATAATGGCAAATGCCAGGGAGGTACCCTAAAACTTTTCATTAATAAATAAAGAAAATTGCTAAGATTACAGGTCTTGGCATATGAAAAAAAATATTACATTCATTTTCATTTCTCATTTTCAGAAACTGCAAATGCTAGGTTACTATTTCTCCGCCATAGATCTTCCATGCCCTTACCCCCAGCACATTCCATTACAACAAAAGTACTACTCCAGTCTATATTAATTGCCCAGCGAATAATTACCTTTTCTTATGGCTTATCAACCTTTAAAAATGATATTTCAATTGCTTGTCATTAAACATTCCTCATTTTCTGTGTGTTTATCTTGTATAATAATTAATCCTAATATCCTTCGCTTAGAGCTATTTAACATGTTATTCCATCAATAGCTACACTTTTATCATTTACTGATTTTAATGTGCAGTCTATCCAAGTTTACACATTTCATATATTTTGTGCATTTTTTTTACCAGTTTGATTTTATTACGAGTATATTTCCAAAAGAGTATCTTTCTTTATCTAATAAATTGCACTGAAATAATGCATGTTCAACTATTTGGTCTTGTACGCTCTTTTTTTAATCTCGAGAAATACTCCCACAGGTGGCCAAGGTTGTTAAGGTGCAAACTCCCGAGCACCAGGTCTGGGGTTCAAATCCCACCAGGACCATTCTCTCCAATTTCAGGTTTTTTCCAAGTTTTCCTCAGTCCCCATAAATGGGGAAATGCCAGAGAGGTATCCTAAACCCTTTCATACTTTACAAAAAATTCTTTCCCAATTTACCATTTCATTTCATGTATCATCAGTGTTCTCCACCTGTGCTGCCTTAGGAGTAAAACAGGTGTTAAAACACTAACAAAAAAAATCTAAAGAAATGAGTTTATTTCTCCATGTCCTGTGTGCAAAGTTGCCACAAACCCTACTTAGGGTATGTTTACCTTTAGTCTAATTTTAACACCCTGATCAATTATTTTTTTACTGCACCATTTTTGGCTTTATTTCATTCATTTTCCCACTCATTAACACATTTCCTGCAGCTCTCCTAATGCAACACTCAAAGAAATTCTACTGTAACGCGCTGGTAGGTTTCTATTATCTACTTTGCCAAATGGTCTGCAATCTCTTTCCCAATATGGGCCTTCGCCCAAGTGAAGTGAATGGTCCAGTTGGTTCTCAAATTGTTCTTATTTTCTGCCAGATTTCAATAAACGTGTGTGTTTGCTTTCGTGAGCAAATTTGAAAGAATTATTTGCCCATCTGTATGAATGGCAGCAAACTTTTGGCTGCCCAGTATATCATTAAACTCTTCTAACCTTTCCATCCATTTTAGGATGCAAACTTATTCAGCTGGATTATTTCAACAGCTGCCATATAGCTCATATTGTAACTTGTTCCAATTCCTTGTTGAAGAATATATCTATTCCTGCTCCTACGCCATTCTTGCTTTTACTTCCATTGGTGTAGAATCTGTAAGGTGTAATCTGTTTTCCCATTTCTGTTAGTAGTCATTGCATATAATGCATTCCACAATCCAATTTAGGTATTTGAATGTTTTCTCTCGTATCTTTGTAGTAGTTTCCCATTCTTTCAAACTCCACGATTCCAATTATTCCTGCAAAACTCGGGACAATTCCTAACATGTTTCTATTAGTTTTATATTTAAAATCCTCTGAACTCTTCACAGCTGTGTACAATTTATTCCTTTGCTCACAGAGTCCATCCATACAGGAGTTGCCCAAGTCATTTTGTTCATTTCATTTATTTATAGACCCTCTTTAACATTTCCAGTCATCAGCATCCCATCTAATTCAGGGCATGAAAGGGCCAACAAATTTTGGTCAGAGTTCTCTTTTTTCACACTTGAGGTTCTTTTTCGTGCCGTAAATATACGACATGAGACAGACAACTTTACTTCCCTTCCGAAGGAAGCCATACTTAGGATTTTTATGCCCATAAAAATCCATCATTCCTGGCCAGGTTTAAGCCCACAATCTTCGGTTTATAAGTCAAGTATGGTTACCACTAAACCACCAGGACAGTATTTGCATAAGTAAAGAGAGGTAGTATAGCTTCTTTATAAATATGTTAAATAGATCACTGTTCTTTTTATTGGATTTATTTACAGATGTTCTTTTAACATCTCCAGTCATCGACGTCCCATTTAAAACATGGCATCAAGGCCTCTTTCACGCTTCAGGTTCACATCCCTCGTCAAACCCCAATTTATTCTCACAGACTTGGCTGGCAACCATCTACTTGACACCCATTTAAAACAATGTCGTCAAGCTCCACATATAAACTTAACAGTTCTAAAACCAGAGAAAGGTACAACGGCTTTGACAGCAAAACAAATTAATCTTCCATTTTTAAAGCCTTCTTTTCTTATTAACAAACAAAACCTTATTTCAACTTGATTTCATCGGGAACGTGGGATACTCTTATTATTGACAAAATACTAGAGACCCACATTTACTAAAACCAAATGAAAGACCTAGCATCGATGCATTCCCATCCCGCAGATCTGGGTCCATAAACAATATGCATTTCATCCGAATAAATTCAAACAGTTGAGCCATTACTTTTTTCTGTCACTGTACCCATTCAAAGATGCTTTTCCTCCTAAACCCTAATGCCTTCCATAGTCTACCTGCCAAAATTAAACTTCCTTGAAACAAAACCTTTTTAATTCTAACCTCAACGTTCTCTGCCCCATTTCTATTCTTCAAAAATGTTACGTTTCTGAAATCCTAACCCAAAAATGTGCAAATGGCTACTTGTGCCTGTCCTTTAAAAATCATGTCTTGTAGAAGCTGATGATCCATTCGGTGCTCTGAAAATACAACTTGCACATCCTCGTCTACAAAACAGAAAAGGTGGCTTACAACTACTTAGTTACATGTCCACAGTGAACACAATTCTATCAACTCCTATAATACTTTCATCAAACAAATTTTATTCCACCCTACCCTCATCACCCCCTTTTTTAATGTATAAACATTTTTAATATCAAAAATGACGCCTCCCACATGCCTATAAAAACAATTTATCTTGCCTAATTAACATTTAATAGCATGAATCTATTACATTACTCAGATTTCATTTTATACGTAAATATGCTACATTTGAAGAACAATGAAATCTGAACAATTTACTTATTTATTCTTTTAGTAACATTTTCAATTTTAGCCTTCAATGCCACCCATAACTATGTTTTCATATTACTAATAAGGGATTATTACTTCACTCTTATTCTTTTGACAATGAAATTAAAGTAAAAAATGAATCTATTATTTTCTGTATTGTAGGAAAATGAAATGGTGTGTGCTCTTCAATTAGCAACTCAATATTAAATGTATTTAACGTCCATTTTTTAAGTAAATGTCTAGAAGCTTCTTTACTCCCATTGGCATTACACTGGAATAACATTAAAACATCTCAAATTGGAATGACTCTCATTTGTAACCATGATTATGTTGTCTTATATTCATTTTGGTATTATAAAGTGAAATTATGAGGTGGTAATTTAAGTGTATGGCAAGAAAAAGTGTTGTAACATTAAAGTTTTAAGATGACTAATTTTTAATATAAAGGGAAATTAAACCTTGGTAAGGTCTTTCAACTTAAAACAGTTTGGTAGTTCATATTCTTCATAGAATCTTATTCCTCCTCCCCCCCTTCATATTGCCATTTAGAAAATATTGTTCTTGGTTAGAAAATGAGAACTGTGCAAAAAATATTTGTAAAAATTCATTTTATTTATAGTATCTCGTGTATCAAGAGCAAAATTTAAAACATTCAACTCCGTATCAAAGGAAAAAACTTATTACAGATACCACCACGTTATCAGATAAGGAAAAAACTGATTTTTAAAAAATATACATACCACCCAAGGGCAATAAAAAAATTCCAAAGTGTTTTTGCACATTTTAATATATAACTCGCACTTATCAATAGATTTCATTTCAAAAATATTCTAAAGGACAACGCAGTTGAAAGGACCTCCCAGAAGAAAAAACCAGGCATGTATACAATAACTTGTGCACAGTGCGTAATGATTTATATTGGGAAAACAAAAAATATATGCACATGTTTAGAAGAATATTCTAGGAACATAAAATATAAGCAGACTGATAAGTCGGCAGTGGCTTATTTTGAATTGAAATCGTATAAAAAAGGTGAAATTGTTAAAAGCAGCACTAGGGCCTATAGAACAGCATATATGAGGTAAAATTTACATTTATAAATAGAGATCGGTTAATGAACTTCAATATTCCAAGAGAAGAAAATGCTGCAGACAGATAAGTCGGTGGTGGCTTATTTTGGATTGAAATCGTATTATAAAAAAAGTGAAATTGTTAAAAGCAGCACAAGAACCTATAGAACTGCATATACGAGGTAAAATTTACATTTATAAATACAGAGATCGGTTAATGAACTTTAATATTCCAAGGGAAGAAAATGCCAACTTTAGGTTCTTCAAAATACCACCAGGGCAGAACTTCACTTCCACATAGCGATTGGAGTCTCCAGTCATTCATTCCAAGGCCAAGGAGAATGTTTTCAAAACTGGTACCATATTTTACAAGTGGAGCAATGAGAGTTTTGTTTTTTAAATGGTGTTTAACGCCCGTTTTTATAATGAGACACCACAACCACAGACGGTGAACACTGATGATACATGTGATGAAATATTAAAAATATTAGGAAAGGATTTTTTTTTTAAGGAAGGAAACGTTCCAGGTCTAAGTTTAGGTACCTCCCCAGCATCTGTCAGTTATGAGCATTGAGGAAAACCTAGAAAAAATGTCAGTCAGGGAGGACGGACCTGGCGGGTTTCCAACCCCAGACCTCCCACTCACAAGTCTGCACCTTAAATGACCTCGGCCACCCATGGCGGTTTAGCAGTAAAGAGTGTTTAGGTTGACATATCTCAAATTATTTTAATCTTACATTCACTTTACTTTATCTTATGGTTTTATGGTGAATTAATACTCCTTGGTCAATATTATGAGTACTTATTTTACTTTTGTGCTTATGTTTACCTTCATGTAAAATTTTACATATGTATTTCACAAACAAATCCAAGTCCTTTGGATTATGCACGTGGCATGTATGAATTGGTTTAAAATTTCAATATTGAAGAAATGATTTTTATTTATCACAAATATTAATGGTTTTTTATTCTCCTCGGGGAAAAGGACCATCTATGGATAATTTTATGTTTTATTATGTCGCAGCAATATTATTTTCAATAAAGGATGGTAAACCCTTTCATTATTATTTCAACACTTATCTGTTTGAAAATGTTTTCCCAACATCTTTAGTATTACCAGATTTAGGATGTAAAGATAACGAGCCTCTTAAATTGGTTTTTGCATTGTTGGGTTCTTTTATTCTTTAACCCTCCCACCTATCAGATACCCAGCTGGCAAGCTGATAGGCTAACAAGCACTCCACTCCTCCAAAGCAAAACGCTCCAGGAGGAAACAAAAAAGTTTACTCGGTAGAATAGTTCCATTGTTTATGGGTTAATACATATTTCATAAAAATTCATTCTTAGTGTTAAGTAAAAATAGATTTCTTAGTTTACTCCTGCATAAGTGCCAATTGCATTATGAAAAATTCAAACTGCCCGGGATAGAATGCAATCAAAGTAATAAATATGATTATAGTAAAATAGTTCCATTGTTTATAGATTGGTACCTAATTAATAACAAGCTATTATTATCAATGGCATTATGGAAAGTTAACACTGCAATCAACGTTAAATAAGCAATAAATATCAATGTAGTACAATAGTTCCGTTGTTAATAGGTGAATTATATATTTTTAATAAAAAGGCAATTATTGTTAACATTTAAATAAAAATAAATAAGTAATGGCAAGAAAACCGATTAATATAATGAAATATTTTGTTCAGTATTAGGCTTGTAACGTATCAAAATAAAATAAGTCCTCCAAGGAAAATAAGGCAAACAGCATATAAAAATAAACATCTTAAAAGGCGAGACCTCTGAAATTCATTTCATAAATAATGTTGCAAGATGGTTTTAATCCAAAATACTCTTTCTAGAAATTAAAATAATGATAGTCTTTTTTTCAAACATTTATTTTAACCTATTTATTTAGTTATTTCATTTTTTTTCTTTCAATTATCAGATTTTACTTTATAAAAAATATTTATTAATTTTATTGACCTATAAATTTGCTCTTTTGAATCCTTTTATGTTTTAAAAATAGTATTCATTCAAAACCTATTTATTAGTTTTAAATGTATTTATTCATTTCATTTCTTAAAAAGTATATTAGTTTTGAATATATAAATTTGCTCTTTTCAATCCTTTAAAAGGTTTAAAATAAGTTTTAAAATACAACATTTCATTTCATTTCATTTCTTTTTAACGCAAAAATTTGCACCTCTCTTTTCAATTTAAATGCATTTTTTTATAATCTAAGGATATTAGTTTTCATTTTATGAATTTATTCTTTACAATCCCTTTGTTTTAAAAAAAAAAAGACAATTCTTTCAAAATATCTTAAAGAATTTTATTGCATTTATTAATTTCGGTTCATTTTTACAATATTTTAAATTTCTCCCTAATCTAAGGATATTACTTTTCATTATATGAGTATATCAATCCTATTTATGTTTTAAAAATTATTCATTCAAAATATGTTCATTTACAATTGTATTCATTCATTTTACTTTATAAAAAAAAAAATTCTTTCAAATTAATGTTACTTTTTAAGCTAAGGATATTACTTTTGATTACATAAATATGTTCATTTCAATCCCCTCAGTTTTAAAAAGATTTATTCCAAATATATACAGTATTTTTTAATTTCATTTTTTAACAAAAGTATTTGCAGTTCTCATTTCAATTTAAATGAATTATTTTGTAATCTAAGAATATTAGTTTTTATTTTATGAATTCATTCTTTTCAATCCTTTTAAGTTGTAACAAATAATTCAAAATACATGAATTATTTTTAATTGTTTTAATTCATTTAAGTTCATTTTTTCAAATACTTTCATTTCAATTTAAACTTCATTTGTAATCTAAGAATATTCATTTTCATTATACGATTTGTTTTGTTCAATCTGTTTCACTTTTAGCAAATGAACATAAATTTTTTTTTATTTTACATTGTTTGTACTCTTAAGGATGTTACTTTTCATTATAATGAATGTTCTTTTCAATTCCTTTTATGTTTTAAAAAAATTATTAAATCAAAGTATATTCTTTACTTTAACTTTTTTAAAAAAAGTCAATTTTTATTTCAGTTTAAACTTATTATTTGTAAGTTATGGGTATTACTTTTGATTGCATGAATTTATTTTCAGTCACCTTAAGTTTTAAAAGATAAGATGATTCATCCAAAACCTCATCTTTTTTATTGCATTTATTAATTTAAAATTATGTTTTTATCCTAATTTAAATTTTTATACACTAAGAACATTAGTTTTGATTACATGCATTTATTTTCTATCACATCAAGTCTTAAAATATAATTTAAAATATTTTAATTGTATTAAAGTTCATTTTTACAACTTTTTTCAATCTAACGTTACTACTTTGGTCATAATTATTTTTTTCAATCTGTACAAGTTTACAAAATTCATCCAAAATGTTATCTTTTTATTGCATTTATTAATTTCAAATTATGTTTTTATCTTAATTTACACTTTTATACTCTAAGGATATTAGTTTTGATTACATGGATTTGTTATTTTCAATCCCATCTAGTCTATAAAATACAAAATATATTAAATGTATTAAAGTTCATTGTTACAATCTAACTTTTGATTATAATAATTTGTTCTTTTCCATCTGTATAGTTTAAAAAAGTCATCCAAATTGTTATTTTTGTATTGCATTTATTAATTTAAAGCTATGTTTTTACAACAATTTATTCTTTTCAATCTGTATAAGTTTAAAAAGTCATCCAAAATGTTATTTTTTATTGCTTTATTAATTTAAAATTGTGTTTTTATCTTAATTTACACTTTTATTCACTAAGAATAATACTTTTCATTACATACATTTGTTATTTTCAATCCCATCAAGTTTTAAAAAATAATTCAAAATATATTAGTTGTATTAAAGTTCATTTTTACAAATGTTTTCAATCTAACGTTATTACTTTTGATAATTTGTTCTTTTCAATCTGTACAAGTTTGACATTCATTCAAAATGCTATCTTTTTGTATTGCATTTATTCATTTCAAATTATATTTTTATCTAAATTTACACTTTTATACACTTAGAATAATAGTTTTGGTTACATGGATTTGTTATTTTCAATCCAATAAAGTCTTAAAAAATAATTCAAAATATATTAATTGTATTAAAGTTCATTTTTAAAACTTTTTCAATCTAATGTCATTGTACAAGTTTAAGAAATTCATCCAAAATGTTATCTTTATTGCATTTATTAATTTAAAATTCTGTTTTCATCTCAATTTACACTTTTATGCACTAAGAATAATACTTTTGATGACATGCATTTGTTATTTTCAATCCCATCAAGTCTTAAAAAATAATTCAAAATATATTAATTGTATTAAAGTTCATTTTTACAACTTTTTCCAATCTAACGTTATTACTTTGATGATAATTTGTTATTAATTGTATTAAAAGTTCATTTTTAAAACTTTTTTAGCGTTATCACTTTTGATTATAATAATTTGTTCTTTTCAATCTGTACAAGTTTACAAAATTCATCCAAAATGTTATCTTTTTTATTGCATTTATTCATTTAAAATTGTGTTTTTATCTTAATTTACACTTATATGCACTAAGAATAATAGTTTTGATGACGTGGATTTGTTATTTTCAATCCCATCAAGTCTTAAAAAATAATTCAAAATATATTAGTTGTATTAAAGTTCATTTTTACAACTTTTTTCAATCTAACGTTATTAGTTTCGATTATAATTTGTTCTTTTCAATCGGTTTAAGTTTTTTTAAAAAAAGAAGATTCATTCAAAATATTTCATTTTAATTTAAATTTACTGTTTGTAATCTAAAGATATAAGATAAAGGTATACAAATTTGTTCTTTTCAGTCCCATTAAGTTTTAAAAATAATTCTAACAATATTAATTATTTGTAATTGTATGAATTAAAGTTCATTTTTACAACTTATGTAACTTTGTAATTTAACAATATTAGTTTTAATTATATTACTTTGTTCTTTTTAATCTCTAAGTTTTAAAAATGGCAATACATTCAAATTATTTTTAATTGTATTTATTAAAGTTATTTTTTTTTTTTTTTTTTACAAAATTTCATTTTTCATTTTCATTTAAACTTTTTGCAATCTAACGATAATGTTCTTTATATGAATTTGTTTTTTTTTCAATCCCATTAAGTTTTAAGAAATAATTCAAAATATATTCATTTTGTTTAAAAAACAAAATTTTTTACAAAAATAATTTCATTTTACATTTTAATTTAAACTTACTTTTTGTATTTAAGGACAATTTTCTTTATATGAATTTGTTCTTTTTATCCCTTTAATTTTAAAAAATAATTCAAAAGGTATTTATCATTTTCATTAAAATAATTTTTACAACTTTTTTGGGTAATTTAAGGATATTAGTTTTCATTATATTAATTTGTTCTTTACAATCTATTTCAGTTTTAAAACAAATTGATGATTCATTCAAAATATATTCATTATTTTTTATTGTATTTATGAAAGTTATTTTTTTACACAAATTATTTCATTTTAAATTGTATTAATTACAATTAATTTTTACAAATTTTTTGCTAATTTAAGGATATTGGTTTTGATTATATTAATTTGTTCTTTCCAAACTGTTTAAGTTTAAAAAAAAAAGATGATTCATTCAAGATATATTAATTCTTTTCAATTATGTTGTTGATCTAATGTGCAGGTTTTTCATCCATCAATTTTTCTATGACCAGCCAATATAATTTGTATATTTTCCCGTCAGGTGCAGCTTTCCTCAGTTCTGTGCACTCCAATAGATGCTCTCCGTTTAGAATCTTGTCAGTATTGCAAATCTTACATGTGTTATCATTCATAAAACCAAATCTGTGGAGATGTTCCGCCAGACAACCATGTCCAGTGGCCAGTCTAAAATGAGCAACTGCTCCCTTCCTCGATATATTTATTTTATGTATTGTTTCTTTTATATTAGAATAATTTTTATTAGATATTTCCGCTTGAATATTAAGTTGATATTTTTGTTCTATGGTAGTTATATTTTTTAATTTTACATTTAATCCACAGGGTTTTATTGGTTTTGAATATAGCACTGCCCCCTTTTTGGCCAGAAAGTCTGCATTCTCGTTACCTATCGCTCCCAAATGTGCTGGTATCCACAGTAGTATTTGTTGAAATTTTGTATGGAGTAATCTATTAAGAAGATCTCGCGTCCCTTACATTGTAAGATTCATAGGAACTATCATATCGTTCTATAGCTTGTATAGCAGAAGCAGAGTCTGTAACAATCGCTACTTTATTTTCTTTTATATCAGTCCTATAGTATATCTGTTCCAACGCTCGTATTGCCACCATTTCACCCTCATAACTTGTAATCTAGTCTAGGCAGTGTGAAATAATGTGAGAAATATTTACAATATAAACCACCTCCAACATTATTTTTCTGTTTGTCTGCAGATCCACCTGTATAAATTCTAAGCTACTCTGTTTCAGGGCATTGGTTGTGTAAATGTTCAAGTACTATAGTTCTGCATACCTCTGTCCAGTCTTCTTGTTTATTTAATTGTTCTGTCAGTTTTTTATCTGTTACTTTCTTAATATAATCTATTGGATTAGTTCGAGGGATATGGGATGTTCTCTGCCAGGTTTTAAATAATTGTAATCCTTCTCTAAGCAAGCTTTGTTTGTGATCTGTGTTTTTAGTTTGTATTCTTTGGGTAGTTGATGAAACCATTGATGTTTATCTGGGTTGGTTTTTAATTTTATGTATCATTGTGCCACTTGTGTTTCAATGCTGGTTTTCATTGAATTATTATTCCTTCCAGCCAGAAGTGCATTTATTGGTGGTGTTTTCACAGCACCTATTATCAGTCTTAAACATTGATTTTGGCATTTCTCAATCTTATTCATTTTTTCTTCTGTTGCTGTTAGTAGTAGCTCACATCCATGTTTTAGTATTGGTTTCACATATCTATGATATGTTTTATTTAAAACTTCCATTGGGCTGCCCCATTTAGATCCAGCTAATCTTTTCAATATATTACTTCATTTTATGGGCCTTTTGTGTGATATTTTGTACATGGTCTTTCATTTTTCATTTCCTGTCCAGTATGATTCCCAAATATTTCATTTCTTCTGCATATTCTATTTGACTTCATTTAATTTCAAGTTTAAAGTTTTTTCCCCTTTCATCAAAGTGTTTCATAGTGTAGACTTGATATTTAGTTTTGGCTGCATTAATGGTCATATTTAATTTTGCCCAATTTGCTAGTTTATCTAAGACATTTTTTATTTCTTCTTCTAGTTGGATATATACATTATTTTTTTTTCAGCTGACCATATAACTACAACGTCTGCATACATTGCACTGTGCATTCTGGTTTGTTTATAGTCTTTGGTTATCATTAATATATATATTAAATAATAACGGACTGGATACTGCACCCTGTGCCACTTCGGTTTTGAGTTGGGTGTATTTGGATAATGTATTCTTCCATCTAACTGCAATCCATCATTGCTGTGGGAAACTTCTATACCATCTAGTTATATTTTTTGGACAATTCATTTGTATTCATTTTTTAATTCACATCTCTTTCCATACTAGATCAAATGCTGTTTGAAAATCTGTAAATACTGCAGCTACTGATATATTGTTTGCTAGTTTATTTTTCACATCCTCTTATTTTTAATTGTATGAAAGTTCATTTTTATAAATACCTTTATTTCAAACTATTTTTTCATCTAAGGTAATTACTTAGGGTTATATAAATTTGTTCTTTTCAATCAACTTTTAAGTTTTAAAAAAAGACCATTAATTCCAAATATATTATTTTATGGTTTAACTTTATTTGTAATCTAAGGACATTACTTTTGATTATATAAATTTGTTCTTTTTAATCTGTATCAAATTTTAAAAAAATGTTGAATTCAAAATATATTCATTGTATCTTTTAATTTACATTAATTTGTAGAATATTTTACATTTATTTATTTTGTAATCTAAGGATATTACATTGATATTATTTTTTTCTTTTCAATCTGTTAAGTTTTGAAAAAGATAAAAGGATTCATTCAAAATATGATTTATTTTTCATTGTATTTATTAAAGTTACTTTTTAAAAAAAATGATTTTATTTACCATTTAAATTTAAACTTAATGTAACCTAAGGATATTAATTTAATTTATATACATTTCTTCTTTTGCAATAACTTTTAAGTTTTACAAAAATAACTCAAAACATGTTCATTATTTTTAATTGTATTCATTTAAGTTCATTTTGGCAATTACTTTTATTTCAAACTTTTATTGCAATCTAACGATATTAGTTTTCATTGTATAAATCTGTTCTTTTTGATCCCATCAAGTTTTAAAAAAAGAGATTATTAATTCAAAGTATATTAAATAGTTTTATTGTATTTATTAATTGAAAAACATTGAACTTTTTTTGCAATCTGAGAATATTGGTCTTCATTACTTCTCTTTAAATGTAATATATTTAACATTTCCCATTTGTATTTAAATATTTTTTCCTGGGAAATTGGAATGTTATAAAAATTATTTATAATTATATAAAATTGAAATTTTCAAGTTCAAATATATACTTTTGTTAAACTTCCATGTAAGTGTGCAGGAAAAATTAAAGTGTTTCACTTGTGTACAATTACAAAAGAGTTAATAAAAACAGTATTAGGAAATATGACTTATTTAAAAGCCTGTACACCACCCACCTATCCATCCTTCCAAAAAAAAAAAAATCACCTCCGCTTTTATAGCTCAAATGAAAGGAAGGGGAAATTGTGAGTGTGCTTGCACTTTTATTATTTGCTAATATTTACACAAGGATATCATTATCTAAAATATACTTTGTGTAACTTCCAGCTATGGACAATTTCTTCTTCCCAATTGTATGCAGTAAATTTTACTTAAAAGCAATAAATGGTATGAAAATGAACATGGGAAAAAATACTTTATAATCAAGGTTTTCTAAAGGAACAAGACATTTCATCCCCCTCCCTCAACCTAAATTTATTTCAGTGATTCAGAAACATGTCCTATGTACTTCTCTAGTCATTGAACAATGTCTAATATAATTCCAACTTGCTTACCTACCATTGCTACCACTCCCAATTTCATTCACAGTTACCGCAAATATAAAAACTTTAAACTGTGCTAGAAACAGAGCACAAAACCCCCATCTGAATCAAAGAGTTCAAACTTTTAACTGTAGAAATATAACTTCATTATAGGCCACCTTTTCTTCTATTTCTACCTCAAAATAAGGAAAAACCCACCACCCTAATGAAATGTCAACTTACCAATATCCAGTTTACCACGATCCATTCCCATGGTGCTGTCCCACGAAGGTAGAAAACTGTCCCACGAAGGTAGAAAACTGTCCCACGAAGGTAGAAAACTGTCCCACGAAGGTAGAAACTGTCCCACGAAGGTAGAACACTGTCTCACAGTGCTATCCGAAGAAGGTAGACCACTGCCCCAGGGGCACTGCATCTTTCCAGGGCTCAAGAGCCCCAGAACAGCCATGAAACATCTCTAGTGCCAGGTTCAGATGCTTCCTCCTTTCCACATCCTGCAGCCTCCAGTCCAGGACATCGGGGACCAGAGGGCCAGACGTCGGTCATCCTTTGCACAGCCCATTGTTAACACCTCAGTCCGAGACATCGGGTAGGTCAGCAAGACATCTCTTCTTTCCTAAAATTTAAATATTCCATTTCAAGTTTTCCATTTAAATGTAAAACAATCTAACTTTACACTACAAAACTTTGACTACATATGCCAACTAACTCCCCCACCCCCGGAAATATTTTTTATTCATCAATGTTTATGGTGCTCTAAACAAGAATAATTGATATCAAACTTGTTCCATTTTCCATTTATCTTTCACATTTTCTTTTATGAAAAGCAAAAATGTTCAATGGAAACTTACCAATCTTAAAAATGCAGAAGGCAGGTTTTTCTCCATCGGCGGACGCTGAAATATTCCCAGAATATTCTCGCACGTTCCATGCAAAACTTTCACTACATTTGTTCTCATTACAAAAAAGTTAAGTTTTTTACCGCACATTTAACACGCAGTTTTCACTATAGGACCATTCGTGTCCAAACCGTTTAAAGCTCTTTTAGAACTTTCATTCAGCTCTTTCATTGCATTTGTGCTCGTTACAAAATCGCTTCTTTCAAGTTTTTTTTCTTTTACCGCACGTTTAACACACATTTTCACTATAGAAACCATTCGTGTCCAAACTATTTTAAGCTCTTTTAGAACTTTAATTCACTTCTTACGTCAATGCACGACACTGCTAGGTCAGTTTTTCGCTTTTATAAAGTTTCGCACGATATGGCAACCTGTTAAGAAAGCCCACGTCTTTCCAAAAATGTATATTACTAGTTTTAGTGTGGTCGGTTGCCTTGAATGACGCCACGAAAGTTCCTTGAATAATTCACTTTTCGCCCTCGGCCCGGCCCGGCCTGGCCTGCCCTCCGCGTTGGTACGAACCGTTTCATTGTTCGAACACCCGGAAACTTCACCTAAACCGCGGATAACCGACACCGCTGCTGCGCGACCGTCTTCTGACTAAAAGCTTCGCCTATTCCAATTTTGACTTTATATACACTTCTGAAACGTTGCATAGCGGGGAATGATTTGAACTTTGCCAATCACCTTGCACGACCTTTTTGTGTCCGGGTTCGTTACTGACGTCCATGACCTGGCCTGATGTTTTCACTTTGGCCAATGAAAAGACAGAACATTTTACTAAAGGTGTCTATTTCCCCGTACAAGCACGTAATGTTTCTTCATATGAAAGTACAGCATTACACAATGCCACAAATTTCAAAAATAAATCAAATTCGCAAAAGAAAGCAAGAAGAAAACATTGCCACGCCTAGTTAGAACGTATTTCTCACGCTATTATTATTATTATTATTATTATTATTATTATTATTATTATTATTATTATTATTATTATTATTATTATTATTATTATTATTATTATTATTTTACATGACTACCTTGCCAAAAATTACATTTTATACTGCTCCTATCTATCACAGAAGACTCATTATAAAAAGGTTTCAATAAATATTTTATAATCATATAACATAAGCCACTGGATGGCTCAAGTTGGGTTTCGTTGTTAGTTATTTACACAAAATATACTGGACTTGGCACAACAGCGCAAATAAAATGATCTTTGCAACTTAAATGATCATGCACATATATCCATTGATGACACAATAAAGCTATTTTGCCCTATTTCTATGTATTGTGTAAGGACTTCCATTTCCATACAACGCAAAACAAAGACATTTATAAGATAATATTCATCATTACCTCCGTTTCGCAAACTTTGCAGCACAACTACAAAACAATGATGTACTAAAAGATTCACAAATAGCTTTTATCGAACAACATAGAAAACTCAATATTTCTCAGGCTTATCTTTCTTCGCATTCCTAAATGGTCCTTATGTTCTTGTTCTGTTTCGTTCTGCTGAGCCCGCGATCTTGGGTATACGAGTGAAAGAGGGGGAGGGGAGAACAAAAAGAATATTCGTTTTCTTCATGTCCAAGAAACCTGAAAGCTCTTGCCTTCTACACATACATCTAAACCACTATATTCCGTTCATGCTTAAAATGGCTCCTAATATAAATGAAACAAATGTTATACATTCGCCAAAAACAAGTTCTGTACACGCCAGATCAAAATAAGTAATGAATTATGGAACACCTTACTATCTAGCACAAGTTACACCAAATGAGCTTAATAATAATAATAATAATAATAATAATAATAATAATAATAATAATAATAATAATAATAATAATTGAGGATGTTACCTTATAGAAACTGGCTAATAATGCTCATTCATCATTCTCACTGCAGCTTGAAGAGGTCGATTCAGCTGCTGTGATTAATAGTCGATGAACAATATTGCCGCAGAGACATTTATTTTCTTCTGCTGTCACAACATGTTCAGTGCACTTTCTATTGCGAATGTGCAAGGAGTACTTTTCTGTAAACATGTTAAACGCATTGATAATTGCTGTTTTCTCACCACTACTTAAAGCCTTGCTCCCTTTTGTATTACAAAACTATTGCAAATAAACATTCGCCATAATTTACATTTTGTTCTATTGAACTGAACAAAGATGATTTATTCTGACACGAATGAATAACAGCTGTAACTAGGTCGTGGAGTTGTTTATGAAAGTAAAATATTGAAGTAGTATAAACGTAATGGAAGTTTGTTTCTCATTTTGACGATATGTATATTACTTTTGCATGAGTAGAATGCCGTGCTGTTAATGTTTACATTAAGAACGGAGTACAGCATGAACCTTATTTTTTCTTTTTTTTAAAAATTTTACTGCTGAGGCATAACAGGCGCTAAACACTGAACAACTTTCCATAGTTTTTAATGTATATATTTATTTAATTTTGAATACTGAGGAAAGCCTGGGGGGGAAAAAAACTACACACACAAGGAGAACGGTCCTGACGAGAATCGAACCCGCACACCCTAGACAACAGTGCAATGACTTAAAAGATACTTGTAACATAATTTCGTTTCATCTGAAATAAAAAATATTTTATTTAAAAAGTGAATGAGGTATTTGCGTCTTTACACATCTTTTAATTACTTGAACCGGCAACAAGACACCGTCAGTAAAGGTTAACATTTTAAATCGTCAAATGCGGAATTTCACAAATATGTTTTACTACATTGAAATAACAATAAAAATCTCTGTAAATGATACAATATGCACCTACTCACTTATTGCAATGGCAGACGATTACAATGCTGCTAGCAAACGCCAGCCACATGCCATGAAATACGTCTTAAGTGTTTAGTTCTTTCAAATCAATATATTGTGCTGTCCTGCACGGTATTTCTAAAAGGAATGGTCAAACCTACAGACTCCTGATGAGAGACATTGAAATCAACACAATATAAGCTCTTATAAAAATAAACATCTGAGAGTAGCAGAACAGCAGCATTCCACAAATCCTTTCAGTTTGAAAGCGTTCCTTATACTAAAATGTCTCTATAATGGGGACGATTGGAACGTGTATTGCAATGGTTTATCATAATATACTTTAAACATTCACGCCATCAAATGTTGTTCTTCAATATAAAAATAACTAAAATGTCAATGTTTTGAAATACAAGAATACAGACGTAACCTATCAGCTTTCTCTTTGGCATCTCAATGCATCATACATTATTGTTGTACAACTACTATGTGTTGAATGGGACACATTTTGCAAACATAACAAACATATTGAATCAAGCAAATGTTTTTTTTTTTTTTTTTTTTTTTTTTTTTTTATCTGGGCACATCCTGTTTCCTAGGGGGTTCTAGCGGAGCGAATGGAAAAGGCGAATAAGGCCTAAAGACAAATCGGAACCCTGTATTAGTTCGGTTTTGTTGTTCATCTGCACTCCTGCATTCTAGGCATTACATTCCATGCTACAACATTATAAACATCGCACATAATTGAATCGAATGTTTTAGTACACAAGATACGCTCTCTCCACTATATAAATGAACATGTTTCAACGTCTCTACTTTGGAACTAGCTAATGACGACGAAAAGAATGCCTTCTACAAACTCCGGCCAATTAAAATATTCTGCCCCTTTCGTGTACCTTCCAATATGATAGAATACCCACAATTTACGATAATTAGGGAAAGGTCAATGAATATTCGCTAAATTCTAGAAAATAGGTCGGTTGGTTATTTAAAGCTTAAACTCAACCAGGTTTGAAACCAATCGTTACAGGTTCCTTTTTGATTGTTGTTTTTTTTTATATATACGAACGCTCTTTAACATCTCAGGTCATCAACGTCCATTCAATTCAGGGCGTGAAACGACCGACAAATGTTGCTCAGAGGCCTCTTCTTTCAGGCTTGAGGTTCTTTTTCGTGCCGTAAATGTACGACACGGGACCCACGGCTTTACTTCCCTTCCGAAGGAAGCCGTACTTAGGATTTTTACGCCCCGAAAAAATCCATCGATCCTGGCCGGTTACAGGTTCCTGTCGAACCATTCAAATAACTAGCATAGTCGGGTATATCGTCCTTTCATCTTCAAATAACGAACAAGTAGATTCCGTTATTCATCTCATAGGACTGAAAAACACGACTGATATTTTGACGGCGAGCCTAGGCGTTCAATAAAAAGTGTCTCATAGGAATATTTCCGGTGAATAAGTCAACCGGAAAATTGCTCCAAAGAGTGGCAGACCCAGGTAAATGGGAACGATCTATTTTGACAGGTACACATGTATTGCTTTTACGGTGCCAAATCACGCATCCATGATCCTTCAAAATTCCTTGCATTTACAACAGCTGTAGACCGGACATGATGGTAGCTAAGTGAAACAGCAGTTACAATCCAAATATTCCTAAACAGCACCACACGAGAAAAACGACGAAAAATACTCAAATGTTGCACGTTCAAACCCCCCCCCCCTAAACATGGCACCCCTGTTATAATGTACGTATTGCAACTTTCTCGAGGTGTCTCTTTCAGTCCACTTCAAAACACTCGTGTTGCAGATGACCGAAATGAACTTGATAAGCACATATTTCACATATGTACGCACGTATCGTTGCCGCTACGAATTCACAAACGAACACGTTGTTCTCTTCTGACGAGCTTAGACATTCTAGACCCAAACAAGGATACTTAATAATATTATTTAATAAGTAAGCTTTATCTAGGAATATGACTATGTCAGTACATGTCTTTCACGTAACACAAATTCACGAACTACCTACTGAAACGACAACAAAAAATGTAACGCGTTAATACTCCCAAGAGAAACATACAGCTTGTAATCATTTATTTTAAGTACCTATGTTAATAAAATCTGAAAAATTTGCAAAAATAAAGCTTGCGTCGAAATATCTTTTTGCATTGCCAGTTTAGCAAGCGGAATATGACGTAATATTCTGCACATATGCTAAAATATATATAAAAAAAAAAAAAAAAAAACCAACGATACATCTGCTTTTAAATATACTCGTGCATTGCTGCCTGTGAATAAACAGATTGCATGGCCTTGTGCGCAATGAAACCAAATGCCCGAAAACAATTTTACCGCATGCTTTGATGCAAATAGTTCTGTTCCTACCATTGTAATGATGGGATATGCTATAAGGGCACACAAATGTCCGAGATGCACAAAAAGAGAAACTGCTCCTAAATACATTGATTATAAAAATAACGAATTTGATCCAGCGTTGACACTTAAATAACATGAGAATAGCTAGAATGCATTGTGTCAAACTGCATGCTGGAATAGTTTAGCATTGAGTGTGAATGGTTTAGTAAATATACCTAAAGTAGGAAGTTAGGCATAAGATAAGGATTGTAAAAATAATAACTGTTTGAGTCCTGCTGGCTTGTTATGCATTTTAGATCTAAGAACCAGCCAGGTCGGGGGGGGGGGGGAGAACAGGTTATTGCGAGCTCTAGCTGAATTTTTAAATAAACTATTGTTAAGAACCACCTCGCATCGACAATATACAATCTTCAAGCTCACAAAGTGTCTGCTGGCGTACAGCATTATACACTTCGTTAGCAAATATGAATGCAATACAACTGTAATGGCATATAACGCATGGAATTGCAGAATAAGCCAGCAATAACATTCTTTTATGTATCAACAGCATTTGCCAAGGTCGTATAGTCATGGACTCGACTCGTCAACAGGAGGTTCGATTCCCCCCCCCCCCCCCGGTAGGTTTTCCTCAGTCCTCGTAACTGCAAAATACCGACCTGATGTCCCAAATAACCGTTCCTTCCTTTCTTAAAAAGTCCCTTTCGAAATTCATCATTATTGTCCACCACTGTAAAAACGGTCGTTAAACCCCATTAAAAATATTCTAGTTAAAGATACAACTTACGTCAGCGACAAATCTATTTATATCAATTTAGAATATCTTTAATTTTATATATATTTGTATGATCAGCATTATATGCACTTTAATAAAAAATAAAGGTTGCTTTCATATTAAGCGACCTAAAGTTTCATGATTCGGTGTTTGATGCTTGTTTCATTTGCTATCTTCGTTTATAATAATGCCACATAAACGCATAAAACAAAAACAAACCTTTTCACAAAATAAATACATAGACTGTAATCTATCAACGCTTAACATTACTTACTCATTTTCAATGAAAAGAGGCGACCGTTTGTTTAGGAATAAACGTTGACGTTTCCACTTCTTTCTTCGTCGCAATATTTTCCCAACATATTCACCATGAGATCGAAGCAACACACACAAAACACAAGTCGGGAACCGTTCCCACACAAGGTCACACTGGTGACTATGCATACAAAGTACAGTATACAACAATGATATATTTCCGGGTCCGAAGAACGTATGTATATTTTCTAAAGTCCTATTTCGGAATATATGCGCTTAGCTCATAAATGACTTAAGAGTATCATATGAACATGATATACAACTCTGTTACACACTGCTACTTTCAAATGCATGGATTACGACTACAACAACATTTATTCTAACAAAACTGAGTTTTGTATCTTATTCCATATTAATGACATTATGTTTACTAAAAAATTCAAACATTATTTATTACCAATTTAGACCACCTACTCTACACACAGAAATGCCTAATTATCTTTCGGCAAGAGCTTTAGTTTTGCAAACGGCTGCCTTTCATGTTTTATTAACATATGTGCTTAAAAGAAATGATTACAATAATAATTATAAATATGCCGGTGTAAGTTTCTCACGCATTACATAAACTTTCCTTGCTAGATATTATTGCATAATAATATTTGTGATTTCCCAATATCTCCTAATATGGACAAGATTTGTTTGAGAGAGCACGGATAACAGTAAATGTTTTTGAGCACGATGACAGTTTCCTAATTTAACTACTTTAGTGACAGTAGAATGTCATACTGTCAATAACACCTGGTTATTTTACATTAAGAACAGAGTATAGCATTGACTGTTTTGTAATGGTCTTTTACGCCCATATTTTACTATTGAGGCATCACAGGCGCTGGTTACCCATGATATATCAGATAAAGTGATAACTACATTGGAATTTTTTTTTTCGCTCCATGTATAAGTTTAGGGTAAATCCCAGTCATTTGTCATTTATGAAGACTGAGGAAAACCTGGGAAAAAAAAAAATCACAAGTCAAGGAGAACAATCCTGGCAAGAAGCGAAACTCGCACACCCTTGACAACAGTGCCCTGACTTAAAACATACGCGCAACACACATTCCGTTTCATTTGAAATAAATACATTTTGATCAAAATAAATAAATAAATAAATAATGACCAAGGTATTTGTATCTTTTCACGTCTTTGGAGTTCTTTACCGGCAAGAGATACTTCGAATCCCACCAAGACCCTCCTGCCCGACTGGGTTTTTTTCCAGGTTTTCCTCAGTCCTCATAACTGGCTAATGCCGGAGAGGTATTCTAAACATAAACCTGGAACGTTTCCTTCCTTAAAGAACATTCTTTCCCAATATACCATTTCATCTCATGTATCATCAGTGTCCACCGCCTGTGGTGTCTCAGTAGTAAAAACGGGCGTTAAACACCACTCAAAAAAAAATGAGTCAAATTTGCTGATTTAGCAAGCGGAATATGACGTAATATTCTGCACTTATGCTAAAATAGAAATAACGAACGATACATCCGCTTTTAAATATACACTGCATTGCTACCTGTGTATAAACAGATTGCATGGCCTTGTACAAAGCCCGAAAACAATTTTACCGCATGCTTTGATGCAAATAGTTCTGTTCCTACCACTGTGACAATGGGATATGCTGTAGGGGAACTTAAATGTCCAAGATGTACAAAAAGAGAAAATACTCCTGAATAAATAACGTATACTTGAGTATATTATGTCAAACTACTGGAATGGTTTAGTAAATATATCTAAAGTAGGAAGTTAAAGATAAGAAAAGGATTGTAATAATAATAGCTGTTGGTGTCCAGCTGACTTGTTATGCATTGTAGATATAAGGACCAGCCCCAACGGAAGGGGGGGGGGGTGGGGCAGGAGAACAGGTTATTGCGAGATTTATTATCACTTTATAAATAAAATCTGTTTCCGAATATAGCCTCTTAGGACCAACTTGCATCGACAATATACAATCTCCAAGCTCATATTTAACCTTCAATAAGAACAAAGACGCTGCTGCAAGGTGCAGTCCCGAGCGGCATCAGTTCTCTCTGTCCAGGCTGTAAGGACAATTCACCCAGTGTCTGCCGACTGACAGAATTGTACACTTCGTTTGCAAATATGAATGTAATACATTGTAAATGCACATAACCCACTGAACTACAGAATAAAACATTCTTTTATATACCGACAGGGGTCGATAAGGCATGGACTCGACTCGTGTTCGGGAGGTTCATGGGGGGTTTGCTTTTAACAAGTTCTTCCAGGTTTTTCTCAGTCATAAATGGAAAATACCGCCGAGATATCCTAAGGTACGCTTCCTTCCTTGTTTCCTTAAAAAACATCGCAATGCATCATTAGTGTCCACCGTTGTAAACATTGTCGTTAAACCCCATTAAAATAGTTTATTTTAGTTAAAGGAACATCTTACGTCAGCGACAAACCTACTTATATCAACGTAGAGTATCTTTTATCTTTTTATCGATCCGTAATATATGCACTTCAATAAAAAATAAATGTTACTTTCAAATATATTTTTCTGAACGAAACAGGGCTTGGAACTCATTAATGCATATTAAGCGATTCAAATTTTCGTATAAAACCAGTCATCATAATTCAACGATACTGTTCCATTTGCTATCTTCGTTTTTATTAATAATATTATTTTAATGCCACATAAACGCATAAAAGAACAAAAAATCCCATTTTCACAAAATGTATACATGGACCTATTAATCTATCAACGCACACATTCCTCATTGTCCATGAATACAGGCGGGTATTTGTTTAAAAATAAACGTAGACTTTTCCACTGCTCTCTTCGTCGCAACATTTTTCCCATCATATTCACCACGAGAGCGAAGCAACACACACAACCCAAGTCGGGAACCGTTCCTCCACAAGGTCACACCGGTGACTATGCATGCAGAGTGCAGTAGGGCATGACTATAATGCCCATACAACAACATTCACTCTAACAAAACTGACTTTTGTATCTTATTCATCTTATTCCATATTAATGACATAATGTCAACTATAAATTCAAACATTTTAACCAATTTTAACCACTCCTCTACACACACAAATGCTTAATTATCTTTTAGCAAGAGCTTTAGTTTTACAAACGGCTACCTTTCATTTTTTATTAACACATGTACTTAAAAAAACGGTTATAATGATGTTATTGTACGTTTCTCATGCTTACATTCCATTTTTTTTTTTTTCTGATTATTTGCGGTTTCCCAATACCACCCAAAATGGGCAAAATTAGGTTCAATGAGCACAGATAACAAAAATAAATTTCATGTTGCGTCTTGTGAACCCTGTAAAAGAGTGGATCAGGGGCATAACTACACGGCACCCAAATGGTTTCTTTTATGAAAACTTGTGCTCTTCCACGCCATTTTCTCATAACTGTATATTTGTATTATAAACTTCTGGTTTATAATGAAATCTTCTCAAACAGCTGGTTAAGTATACGCCTAAGTCTTCTGCAGGCAATTCAGAAACAGCAATGAATGCTATGAATCTTTCAACCGGTTTACCCTCACTGATGTATGGTAATATCACAACAAATTGTGACAGGCATTTGTCGTTTCCTCGACCTTTATGTAATTACTACATTGATAATATTTACACCAGAAGGTCGTATTCTTTTAACATAAAGTACGAGTACGCATGTGAATTGTATACGAAAAGTACAAAATATCTTCTTATTGCTACCGAATGTTTATATATATCTTCGGTAATTCTATGCATAATACGTCGCATTTATCCGATACTACTTACCCACTGAACGAGTATACGATTGCTTTGTATATTGCAAATAAAAACGTATACACTTTAAACACGACACACTTTCTGTATTTCACAGCAGCTGGAATACGGCAATAGGACTTGCTTGAATAAACTTTCTGTTAATGGTCAAAACCGGCTATAACGACGACTTAATAATAGAGACACTATTCGGACCCCGTTTTATCTCCCCTCCCCCCATTTTTCTCTTTATTCCTTCCAAACCTGAAAAGTGAACATTAGACGCTTCTTATACCTACTGCATTCAGTCCACAACCTGCAGACATCAAAAAATTAAAGCAACAATAAATAAATATAAAAACATTAAATGCTTAAGTCTGGATTCATTTGCGTCCCCATTTCACCAATTCCATTCATCGTCTCGCAACACCTTACCAGGTTACACACACACATACACACACACCGCCATGGGTGGCCGATGTCATTAAGGTGCGGACTCGTGAGCGGGAGGTCTGGGATTCGAATTCCAGGACCGTTCTCTATGACTGAGATTTTTTCCAGGTTTTCCTCAGTCCTCATAACTGGCAAACGCGGAGAGGTATCCTAAACTTAGTCCTGGAACGTTTCCTTAAAAAAAAAGAACAAGAACAGGAAAGAAAATCCTTTCCCAATATATCATCAATGTCCACTGCCTGTGGTGCCTCAGTAGTAAAAACTGGCGTTAAACACTATATATAAATTAACACTAATAATAAAAGTAGATAATGATAAAACACAGAGAAAGATTCACACTTGAAATTGCTATATTTCAAGTGTGACTCTTTCTCTGTGTTTTATCTTTATCTACTTTTATTATTAGTGTTAATTTGTTACATTGTTAATAGTGTTTCTTTTTTCATTTTTCATTAATACACACACACACACACACACACACGTGCCTATTCATTTTCAAATTTATGTATTTTTTTTAGTTCTGCTTATTTTGTTATAAAATGTTGAATGTTCATATATGAAAAATAAATATATTGAAATATGTAATATTTATTTTCATTTTAATGCCAAATATTTTGATATTTTATGAAAAATGTATGTCAAGCAGTGCTTTGGTTTTAAAAGACAATTGAATATATAAAACAAAGCATTCCATGCTCTCTTTAATGCACCATTGAACCAAATGCAAATGTTTACCACATGCCTTCTAGAGAGAGAGTGAGAGATAGTATTTGAGAATTTTCATCTAAGAAAATACCCGATCTATAGTCCAAAAATACTCACATTTTGGATATGTTTTGATCAATATTTCTGCCAACATAAAGCATATTTTATTAACCAGAGCATCTTCCAAATGCTGGACTTATTGTTCTGTGCAGGACACTTTATTTTACTGTATCTTTAATTTAAATTAATTAAAAAAAAAAGAATAAAGAGAAAAAAAGAAAATGAAAACAAAATTAAATTTTAAAAAAATATTTGGGATAGTGGAGGGAGAGGCAAACAAAATACCTTGCATATAATGTAGAATTACAGGGATGCTCTTTATATTTTTGGGTGTAATTTTAGGAAAACCAAAGCATATAAACATAAAACATTTAAAAGTCTAAAGTAGATTTTTGTTTTATGAACATATGCTAAATGCCAGGGTTCCATTCTATCTACAGCGCATGCCATTGTCATATGTTTAAATTTACTGTATATTTTTACCAAGGCTTTAATTAAAAAAATGTCTACTGATTGAATAATCTCTAATCTTGTGCATAGTTTTAGAATATCTGCAGGCAAATGATCAAAACCAGCTAAAACGACAAAGTAATATAAAAACACTATTCGAACCCCGAGTTTTCCCCCTTATTATTTCTTCCAACCTTGGAAAAGTGAACATTAGACGCTATTTGCACCTATAGCACAATCTAATGATGTTGCAAGAAGGCCATTGCAGTCAAAGCAAAAATAAATAAACAAACAAATAAATTGATTAATTAATTAATTAATTTAAACAAACATTAGATGCTGAAGTCTGTGGACTCACTTGCTTCACCGTTCCATCAATTCCATGCATTGTTTCGAAACACCTTAGGAGCTGGCCAGATGCTAAAAATGAAAAGAAAAGAAAGGAAGGAAAAGCAAGGAAGGAAAAGGAAGGAAGGAAGGAAAAGGAAGGAAGGAAGGAAGGAAGGAAGGAAGGAAGGAAGGAAGGAAGGAAGGAAGGAAGGAAGGAAGGAAGGAAGGAAGGAAGGAAGGAAGGAAGGAAGGCAGAAAGAAGGAAAGGATAAAATAAATAAATTGCAAATGTGCCTATTGCTTTTCATTTTAATGCCACATCTTTTGATATTTTTACTGTTTTTATGTACACAAAACATTCTTTAAACAGCTCTTTTGCTTTAAAAGGCAATTGAGTATATAAATGTGTTCTTTACTGCCTTTAATGCACCAGTAAACCAAATGTAAATGTTTTTACCACATGCATTCTACAGAGAGAGATCTAGAACTTTAGGGACTTTTCCTATTGAGAAAGTACCCTATCAACAGCTAGAAAATGAAACCTTCATGAAAAAAATAGATAAGTAAAACAGCAATTTGGGAAAAGCAGGAAAGGGTGGGTTAGAGGGAGCTGATAGAACAAATATCTTGCATAGCCTGTAGAACTAGAGGGGTGCCATTTATATTTCTGGGTGTAATTTTAGGGAAATCAAAGCATATTTAAAGGCACAAAATGTTTAAAAGCCCAAAGTATATTTTTCTTTAATGGACATATGCCAAATGCCAGAATTTAATTCCATCTACAATCCATGTCATTGTCTTCTGTTTTAATTTAAAGTTTATTTTTATCAAACCTTTAATTTTAAGAAAGTCTGCCGATCAAAAATGCTCTCATGTTGAATATCTTTTGATAATCATCCGTCATTTTTGCAGGCAAAATTACTAAACATCTTTCTCTCTTTTCATTTTTGCTACTTGTATTTCTGACAAAAGCAATTCATGAGATATTCAGTGGGTGGTTCACAGGCAAAACTTTCCATAGCAGGTACAACTTAAATGTGACAAAATATAACTGGTAGATTCACCCAAAGTATATCCTTATCTCTCTCAAGTACCAAACTTATTGATGACAACCTCATTATCATGTGGTTGATAAAATTTCTTTCTGTGGAGAGAATAGCTAATGCAGTTCATCTTTCCTCTGATAGTACTATGGAGCACTTTCACTTGGACATTAATTGCACAAAAGTAGATCCATAAGTTTCCGGCCTAACCTTTATATAGCTATGATAAACACAAAAACTATATTTAACTTTTTTACCCCTTATTGCAATACACTTGCCACATCTTTGAATTAAGTTTTCAATCCCTCCCCCCCCCCCAAAAAAATACAAGCCTTGTCTGCAAAATAGACATAAACAACATCCATCACTTCTTTGTCACACTTACATTTCCTTTCTTGAAGGTCCTTCTTGAGTTTTGAGAAGAGGAAATAGTCACTGGGAGCTACATCTGGACAACTGTAGGGTAGATGATCGGTCTCCTTGAAGCCACATTTATTCTCAGCTTCCTTCGCAACAAGAGCTGTGTGCACAGGTAGATGATCGGTCTCCTTGAAGTCACATTTATTCTCATTTTCCTTTGCAACAAGAGCTGTATGCACAGGCACATTGTCCTGAAGAAGGTGCACACCACCACTCAGCTTTCCTTGCCTTTCCTCTTTGATGGAAGCACTACCAGAATCTATAAATGTAAAATGAACAAGTAATATATTAATTGATATCATTGTATGTTTCAGTTGAACTACACACTCTTAAAGCTTCACTTACTTTAGTGTGTAGTTCAACTGAATCATACAATGATATCAATTAATATGATTAGCTTCACTGTGCAAGTTCCAATTTACATTTAAGTAATATATTCATTGTTATGGCAGCTACAGAGCTGTATGTAATTTAAATATGCAGTGAATAATTGTGCACTATAAAACAGTGATTATCTCAGGAATGAATAGCACTGTGTCAATATTTATTTTAAAACAATTCTGAAAACAGTAAGTTATATTTCACATTAAGAGTAAAGTCACATCTGCCCATCCAGCCTTGAAGCTGTAGATAAAATGTGGTGATGTGGAAGATTATTATGCTGAATAAAATGTAATATACTGCAGGTGAATTTGCAATTCAAGTACCAGCAGGACTGTCAATTTTTTTCTATCTGATTTAAATTTCAAACCTAAAAATTGGGATTGCATTACTAATATAATCTGTAAAATATATATAATACTTGTCATTATCCCCATTTGAGCAGCAATAGCTTACTTAACACAGAAATACAAACTTATAGCAAGAGGTTCAAACTATATCAACAGCAAGACACTGGTTGGCTGTAATACAACTTACAACATTAAAACTGAACTTGGCAAGGAGATCAAATAAGAACAAAAATGATCACTTTATAAAGTATGTGTAGCTTATGTTTCTGCACTAAGTAGTAGCATTTAAAGAAAAATAAAATTTGGATGCACATTGGAATTGAGGAATTCTAACAAAACTGTTAGATTTCAGTTGTAAATCTAAACTGCATCTGTTTACCAAATCTCCAACTTCCCAAGTCAAGTTTTTTATTAAATTTTGGCTTAACAGTGGATTGTTACTGTTTCAAAGGGAGCGGTGGGCACAAATTACATTAAAATTTATCTGAAGATGAATGACAAACAATGAAAAATGACATGACAACTGTGAACAAGCTTGTAACATGAGTCATATATGTTACATAAATGTAGAGTGAACATATGCAGACACCAGGGTAGAGCACAATGTAAAAGTATAATCACAACTCATTTGCTTTTGCTAGCCATTCCTTCAATACACTAATGTATGTACAAGTATTCACCATTAAGAGAAAAGCAGGAGCCTGAATTTATCATGAACATAATTCAATAACTAATATGATGGGCAGATGTATTTTTGCAAGTACTATTTGGTTCATATTTTAAGTAAGCTACACTATTACTCTTACTACCTTCATCTGTGTGCATTGGGATCAGATTGTAAACAAGTAACTCTAGAAAAAAATTTCTAACAGTTAAGATTAAAACTATTTTTTGTGTTTTTAGACCTCATTCTGTAATAGATTAATAAAGTATGCATATTTGAGCGTAGTATATTATATAGTCCATTGTGATATTTTCAATAAATTTCAATTTCATACTACCACACTACTAAAACAGATGCCAGTTGTCTATCATCATATTCACCTCTTCAAACTAACTCAAACATGATTCAACAATGTGTTAATTGCTCATTAATCACTTTCTACATGATGGGTTACCTCAAATGACAGAATCAATGAGAGATCTGCTGGTGCTACTTGAGCTTGCAAACCACAAGATCCTTTATTAATGAATATAGTTGAGTGATTAAACAGTACATATACTTACATTTTATAATTTATTTCATTTTGATCATATGCACTACAAAGTATAATGAATTACAGTTACCCACCAACATGCACTATAAATGAAATAATAAAACTCTTATCATACAATCCAGATTAGAAATAAAGAAATAGTTTTACAATGGACCCAGAGCCATGTGGGATTAAAGGAGATGAGACTGCTGATAAAAAAAGCACTGTAAAATTAAAACCAGCTTTTGAACTAGAGCTTTCCTCAAAATTGAAACTCATGAAAAGATTAATAACTGAACAAAATATCCAACAAAAACATAAAGTAAAACCATATGACGATCTAAATAACTTTCAAACATCTTTTATTGAAACCAAGAAAAATTGGAGTTGCCCAATTCCACTTAATTGATGGATCATGATTGCCTATCAGAACATCTCTTTAGGATGAAATTATTCAAGGACCACCATTTCCCATTATGTAAGAACATGAACACTATCTTAAACAAAGAACATGTGCAGCCAAATTTATAGAAAAAAAATAATAATGGAAACTCTTTATTGGGGAGCTAGGAAAAATGATAAATATCAGCATCAACCTAGCAACTAACCAACAACCCATCATTATGACCACAAGTACTTTGGATATTGGAAATATTGTTCGCTATAGGAGAGTAAAATATTAACCACACTCTTCCAGGGGATTTTCACGTTCCTAATAACAATGCGACAAATATTCCAAAAAGTATGTATTCATTTTTATGAGTTTAGGTTGTTTTTACTTGTGAATTTTCTATTTCAAATATTACTACTAGTACATTTGATATGAATTTACTTCATGACTTAAGAGTTTTCAAACCAATCCTTTTAACTGTAACAAAAGCAACATATAAATTGTTCAAAGGACTATTGTATGCATTTTCTATTAATATTACAGACGTGCATTTTATATCAACTGCAATAACATCTGGTATGTCTGTAAATAACCAATAAAATGTGTACCCTTGCAATGCCATGTCTACCTCATTTTTTACTATAGAGTGCAAAGATACGAAACTTTAAGCACTAACAATTCTAACAAAACTTTTACTAATTAAACATATTTCTGTTAAATTTTCAATTCTATCCTCATTAATACCAACATAGATAATTGAGCAGTGCTTTCACCACACATTTCAGTTTATATCCCTGCATTGCTTATGAGTGCAAAATGTTTTTAAAGAGTACATGCCTGCTTACATCCTTTTTCATTAATTTTACTACTTGTGCATTAAAATATGTCTGTTTAAATTAGATACCCTGTTAAAGCTCTTGCCACAAACTTCAAAGTTATGTGGTTTCTTACCCCAAAGAATCATAAGATGAGCTTTTAAATTAGATTTTTGGGTAAAGCTCTTCCCACAAACTTCACACAGATATGGTTTTTTAGCCTCATGTATCAAAAGATGTGACCTTAAATAAGAAGTCTGGTTAAAGCTCTTCCCATAAAATTTGCAATTATGTGCTTTCCCATAGCTTTTTAAGCGTCCTTTGGTTGTCATTTTATTTTTTTCATGGATGTTTGGCTTTATATAGATAAAGTGCTGGTGTAAATGATATCGTATAATTTACTAGATAATACCTGCTTCTTTGTGTTCTCTTTACAATTCTGTGTAATTTCAATAAAAGAAGTGTTGGATGAGTTTCTCAAACATCTGGACAGGTCTTTCTTATTTGGCCTGAAATGAGAAGAACATAATGTGAAAAACAGAGGAATTATTTTGTTACAAACATAAAAATCAAAATATTTTAAATTTAAACTCATTATGTTAAATACAAAACTACATCCAGCTAATATAAATATTTATTCAGATTAGAATACAAATTAACCCCAAATGGTGCTATTGCTATTCACTCACATAGTTTGCAACACTTATTCTAGTCAATGCTATGAAACAGCATGAAATTCAGTGCTTTTGGTCAATGCAAAATAATACTCAAAAATTTTAAATGTTTACTATGATCTTAATACAATGTCCTTAGAGAATGAAATTTTCATGCTTCTGTACACCCATACTAAGAAAATTATTATTAGTATTCTCATTACTTAATTTCAACCATAATTAAGATTGTCATCCATCTTTTACACATAGTATTTTCTACATTTTAAGCATAATAATTATACATTTGTATATAAGAAACTTTGAAGCAAAGGCAAACCACTACATCTTTTAACAAGCGTAAGTGCTGAGTGAAACTAAATTGAAAGGATTGTCTGCCAGGTACCAGAATGGGTTTACTCCTAAGTCCATGATGATGAGGAGGTGTGGATCTGCACAAACCAACACTGCCATTTTGCCAAAAGTAACAAAAAATCAATTGCTCCTAAAAGAGAATAATATTCAACTTATTCATAGCAATACATTGCTGTTATACTGAGACTGCTAGTTCCAAAATCCTTTGTGCTTTCAACTATTGGCAGAAGGCAGGACCTCTTTCAGTATGTGGCTTAATGGCCTCAACAATTTTCTTTTCACCTTTCAGTACAACTTAAATCAATCAGTTATAATGAGGGAACTTTTTTGTTTCATCAGCGGAAGATATAAAGTGTTGGAGCTCATTAAAAGTAGAATGTTCATTAGTGAAGAAATATAACTTCATTTTCATCTCTAGTTTGCTCAAAACAACAGTTGAGCTTTCATCATCCACAGCATTAAAAATTACATAAAATACCAATTCGTGTCTGTCGTTATTCTTTTTCTGAAAAAGGGATCACTGGATTGCTAGTTGATTACAGACACATGTGCAGTGTAAGATATTGATGCAGTATTTAGGACAAAGTTAAAATGTAACTATTAAATCACAGAACAGACAAAGCTACAAATCCTTACTCTTTTTTTTAGAAATATATTGTGAATTGCTTTCAGAATTATCCGCAGTGGCCTTTTTAAAGCATCTGGTGATGAGCTTCAGAAATTTTTCCATTTGATTTACCATGCGCTGCAGTGGATAGCATCACTGTTCGCACGGTACTTCAATAACTTGATGATATATATTTAAGCTTCTTGGCTGCTTTAGAGATTATATTAGTTCAATTTTATTAATGCAAGGAGACATCATTGCATATCTAGTAGGCATACAATAATAATTTCCTTATCTGATATACTAGTTCACTATCTTGGATAGCTCTTTAAATATCCCATAATTTTATAGTTCTATTTATTCAATTTTTTTATTATTACTATTAGAGAAATCCATCAGGGGATGCACACAGTTAATAAAAGTGATACAAATGCTAAGTGCAAATAATACAACTCTTAATAAAATGTGTGCTTTCATAATTAACAGCAGATTATTATTATTTATTACATTTAGTGCATTTTATAACTATGAATACTCACAGTTAATAGTTTGATCTTAAGCTGTACATTCACATTGTGTTATAATATAAATTTTCGTTCTTATGATATCTTTATATTCACTGTACAATGGGAGAACCAATCAAAAAACGTCATTCTTTGTTTTGTTAGCTACAAAAGAAAAAGTTCAAATATCTTAAATACTGCATTGTAAGATTGTGCACAATAAAATAGTGATGATTTCCGGAATGAACAAAAAGCAGAAGCATCAGCAATTGATGCAAAAAAATTAACAATGCAGTGATTCCTCGTCTCTTTTGATATTGGATCTTTGTTCACTGGCATTCCAAAACAAAGACTACTTGTTTAACTACAGAAAAGCCTTAAAAATATGAGCACATCAGCAGATGGTGATGAGCAATACACCATTCTGACAACATGCTGCATAGACCAAAATTTCTTCACATTAATTAGAAAAATTTACCAAAAAAACTCCCCTAGATAGATATGGTTAATCCCCTCTCTCTATTTTTGGCAAATTTATTCTTGAGTACAGTACAAGCACACATTATCAGACATTTCCATGGTCTTTGAACATGGTTTCACTATATAGTTGACATATTTGCAAGAGTATCATAAATAAAAACAATAGAGGATGCCTTACAATTATTATATCTGCAAGACCAAAGCATTAAGTTCACTATAGAAGCTGAAAAGGAAGGTTGTTTGCCATTTTGGACTTCATTTATAGAAGAAATAACATAATTCCATTGAATATACATAGGGAATCCACACATATAGATAATCACAAAAAAACAATTACTTCTACCCTAAAACACATCAAAATGTCATTATAAACAGCCTTGCTCTAGATTAGTAAACATCCCCATCAACAAGAAAACACAATGGAATATCAATACATAACCAACACTCAGCTGAACAATATTCGTTAGCAGATAAAATCAGACATTCCAAAAGATCTAAAAATACCACTACTCTTAACACAATAAAGACTTTCCTAAGTATTAAAAAACTGATATACAATTCGTGGGCAAACAAGACATTCATTGAATTTTTTTAAAAATTTGATCATGTGTTGACTGCACAAAATAAATTTAACATCAGGAATGTTTAGAACAGATCTATAAAGGATGTTATTCTGTCCAACAAAAAAGCAGGAGTGTTTCAGATAGATTGTTTAGAATGAGATCAGATATATATATATATAGGCAGAACAATAAGAAATTTGGAGACAAGCACGAAAGAACACTTTAGAAATGTAATATAAACAGGTGGATAAATTAGATTGCAGATCATTTTTAGATGACAATCGTGACATCCTAAAAGAAACCAAACTGTTGAAATCTACCAACAATCCCAGGGAATTAGCAATCAGGGAAAAGATTTTTTATTTTAAAGAATAAACAGCTTATGTTAATAAGTAGTGTGTTATGAGTTTTGACATCCAAAAATAGACTTCTGGTTTCACTTTATATTGAAAACACCAGAAATCACTGCCAGCATTAGTCAGTCCCCAGATCAAGATGAGAGCAAAAGCTCTTGAAACATGTTCTGATAAATTAATCAGTAGTGAAATATACTGTCATCTAATACAGACCTCATGTATACAATCAACTTCACAGTTTCCAACTTTTATTAAGTTTACAACCCCCTATTTTTTTGTTTGTGCTACAGCTGTAACAGTTTAATGAAAACAAATGGAAAATGCTATGTAAGAATGGAATTCATATATAGACAAATTAAACTTATGTGAAACATAAAGAATGCTCTCACATCCATAAAATGAATATATATATTTGAAATTAAGGTTAGATAGGAAAAAATGTCAGATTTCAGTTAGAAAGCAAAAGATGAATCTTTGGCTCACTGCGCAAAGGCTCTTTCATCTGATCTGCCCTTCCCTATAGGACTATAACTACATATCTCCCCAATTTCAGTCTGTATATCCTGAATATCTCTAAGGTTAATATCACAGAGAATTTATCCCAAATAAGCTTAACAAAATCCTAATAGTGTGGTGAACTATAAAGTGTGGGCCACAAGCATTATAAAGTTATGAGCTGCTTCTTACGGATACTTCTGTAGAAAGATTATCTCCAGGGTTCTCATTTAGGCAGATCTGCAGTCAGACAGGGTAATAGAAGGGCATTGGCATAGTAAATTAAAGATCTGCAATTCAAGCATTAGTACTGACCTGAAATTTTTTCTGTCTTACAGAAATTTCAAACCTTACTCTGACACATTGTATAATTGAGATCATATTTAAAATATACATAATAATAGTCCTAATTTCCATTTAAGTGGTAATAGGCTAATTAAGAGATTTCTAGTTAACTAATGGCAGGGGCTTCAAACTATATCAAAGCAAGAAACTGGCTATAATGTGGGATTCTATCATTTTCAGCCTTTAACTTGGAGTTTAAACATAGTTATAATGCTTGCAAGATGATCCATGCAGTAGAAAAAACTATAATCCACAGAAACTTCAGAAATTACCAATAAAGTGCCCAAAGTAGTTCTGAAGATTTGTCATTACAGGTATCTGAAACTGCTGAAGATCTGGACATTTCAAGAGAATGTGTATTTCATACTCTGAGGAAAGAATTGTGTTTTAAAAAATAATCTGCAAGATATTTGTCGCAACTGCTGAATCAAAACCAAAATCAAATCAGAATGCAAATTACTTGGCAAAGTTTCACTCACATTCAGAAAGATCCTGCCAACTTTATGCATACCTTTGTGAACGATGTTGACACATGAATGCACTACTATACACCTGAAACAAAACAGCAGCCTAATCAATGGAAGAATCGTGGTTCAACACTGCCAAATAAGGCCAAGTGCATGAAATTGGGTGGGAAGGCAATGGCCAAGGGTGTACTGCTAATTCTACAGAAAGTGTGAAAAACTGGGTAGGTTCAATTTTGATCAAAAATAAATTATTGGCATCCAGTAACTCTCTATGAGGAGTTTCACATTGTCAAAAATCAGATAAATCTAATTCCAAGAGGTAATGAACTGTGAAAAAATGTGTGGAACTCTGTTTGCTGTAACATTGCAGGTAAATTGACTATGCTATTTTTCACCCCCCCCCAAAAAAAAAATGCAGATGGGAAAATTCATGTAAGTCCACTTACTTAAACATTGCCTCCTTGTTCTTCATTAATACGGTGATTTATGATGATCCTGTTTTGTAAGTGCTGAATAGAAGAAAGACATCTTGAATGTGTTACCACTGATTGACAGCATTTTCCATGAATACTATAGAAATTGAAGAGTAGACAATATTCCCAAAACTGATCCTGACTTGGAGGAACTAAATGAAGATGCATTCAATGCATACTGTAACATGAAACAATATTAATAATAATAATAATCTTGTTTTTGAAATTTTGCAATAAGAACTAAAATAAATAATGTTTAATGTTTGAAATAAAAAGAGGTGAATCTTAGGAAACATGAGAAATTAAATATTTGTAAATCTTATTTTGATTTAAAGTAAAACACTAAAAATCATGTCGTCACATTAAAACTCTCTTTAAGTTTCACTTAAAGAAACACTTAAGTGTTTTACTTTAAATCAAAATAAGATTCTAAAAAACTAAAAATCATGTCGTCACATTAAAACTCTCTTTAAGTTTCACTTAAAGAAACACTTAAGTGTTTTACTTTAAATCAAAATAAGATTAACAAAAGTTTCACTGTGTAGATTCCGACATTCCGTAAACATATTTGTAAATCTATTTTGCATGCAATTTTTCATTTTGTTTTGATGCAATTTAAAGTATATTCTTAGATGTGTCACTCAAAAAGAGGTGATTATAACGAAATATGTGCAATTAAATATGCTTTAATGCTCCCCTCCATGCATATTTGAACATTTTTCTAACAAGAAATAAAATAAATGCTTAATGTTTGACTCAAAGTGTGCTGTTTAATATGAACATAAACAGGTAAGTCACCAAAAAGGGTGTATTACAGAAGAGATAATCTGATTCAGGTCAAAAACTACAGGATGTAGTGAAATGTAAGCATTTCGATTTGAAAGATCTTGTTTTAAATCCTATAGCCTCATAAAACCAACATTATTTACCAATTTTGAAGACAGTTCCAAACTTTGTTTTCTCTTAAATGTAAAATGGAACTTGCACAGTGAAGCCAATCATATTAATTGATATCATTGTATGATTCAGTTGAACTACACACTCTTAAACCTTCACTTACTTTTCATATATGTATGGAACCGGTTTCAAGAACATTTAGTTCCCATCTTCAGCCGGCTAAAGTTGAAATCAGTGAAGCTTTAAGAGTGTGTAGTTCAACTGAATCATACAATAATATCAATTCATTTGTTTTCTCTCTTTCTCCTGTAAAATTTGCCTTTGGAGACTTACCCTGTTTTCACACTTTATGCACAATCGATTATCTTCCCCAAGGAACTCTATCACTGTAGCATAGTATGCTAACATTTTGGACTTACTGAAGACAAAAATACATGAGGTTTATCAAAGAAGAATGTCATCTTGCATCAAGACAATGGTTACACTCATACATGTGTTGTTGCAATGGCAAAAATCAAATGGGGTCTGATATGTTGCCACATCCATCTTATTCCCCCATCTTGTCTCCATTCAAATTCCATTGGTTTCCTAAACTGAGAAATTTTTTGGTGCAAAGAAATTTTATTCCAATGAAGAGCTTAAATCATCACTGAACAAAGTGCATTAAGAGAGTGGGTATATAGTCATTTTGTTCTTCATACTGGGAACTTTTTAAATGACAGTATAGATACAGACTTGGTTTACATGCACCTAATTACATTAATTATATCGTTTATAGTAGATCATCTTAGATGATTTTCTGCTGTTTGGGAATTTTCAGTTTTACTTAGTATTGTATGATTTACAACAATGGTATACTAATAATGTATTATGCAGTTATGATTTTCACTGTCTCAAATGCAAAGAACCAAAAACGTTTTGTGAAAAATAAAATACTTGCCAAAATAATTTTCTAATAAAATCAGAGATAAAGAATGCAACTAAAGAGTAGCAATAAAATGAACCATCTTAAGCTACTATTCCAAAAAGACCATATCTTTTAATACTTGTGCTCAAGGTATACTGTTAAAAAATCTTTCACGAGAGTGTTGTTGCCAAAGTGCTTCACAAATTCTGGATGGATATTATCAGGGCCAGCTCTTTTGCCATTCTTGAGACATTTAATTGCCTCTTGTAGTTCCAGCAGTTGAAATTCCTGACAAAAAGTTCTTGTACATTAGAATCTACTCTCTGTTTTCTACTGATCTCCCTTCTCATTTTTGTCTGTTTTCTCTAATTATCTACATCTAACCATTGATTATTTGAATAAAATTTCACGAAAGCATTTGTTTTAAATTTGTCACAATATAAATTCTTCCCGGCATTGTTCATTGGCTCTTTAGCCTGTCTTGAAAGTCACCTTTCAATTTTTTAATAAATTTAAAAGCCTTCCCTCTATCTCTTTGCAGTATTGTAATGCTTCATCTCCAATCATGGACATGGACATCAAATTTAAAGATAAATCGTCATTCCAAAAGGATTTATATTTGTACTGTTTCCCTCTTATATATAGAGATGTTGGATAGGGAGGTGAGGGATGAAGAAGTAGGTAAACAAGTGAAATTAACAAAAAAGAATAAAGCAACAGGAATAGACGGTATTTCACCAGAATTTATAAAAGAATGGTGTTGTGATGTAAACAGAGCTAAGTTACTCATAGGACTGTTTAACTTCATTATGGCTTAATTATGTTTGCAAACATTGGATTCCTAGAGGGATTTTTTGTTACTTTTGGCAAAATGGCACTGCTGGTTTATGCAGTTCCACACTCATCATCATGTACTTAGGAGTAAACCTGTTCTGGTACCTGACAGACAATCCTTTCAATTTAATTTCACTTAGCACTTACTTATGGCAAAGGAAAGTGTACTAGTGCAGGAAAGCAATCATTTACCCAATATACAAAGGCAAGGGAAGTGCAGATATGCCAAAAAATTGTTTGTCAAATTGTTATTAATTAACCCATTCCTATTACTAACCCTGGTGTGGTTTTTAAACCACTATGCTCACCAAAAAGAGTTATAAGGTAAAGAATAAAGAATTTATTAGGTTGCACAGTAAAAGACTCCATATCAACAGAACAGAAATCAGGAATTTATGAAATAAAATGTGCAGATTGTGAGCAGAGTTACATAGGCAAAACAAAGAGAAATTTGGAAATTTGGAGGAAAGAACATTTTAGGAATATTTGGTTTAAGCAGGTGGATAAATCAGCAGTAGCAGCTCACTTTTGGACCAAAAACCATGAAATAAAACCGAAAATTAAACTGCTGAAACATCTTCACAATCCATTGGAGTTATCCGCTTGGGAAAAAATTGTTATATTAAAAAATAGAGAAAACCTAACGAATTTCGAGTTTCCTTGTATGGATGAAGTCAGCAATTTCCTACTTCAACCAACAGAGGCCACCACAGAAACATTCATGTGTCCAGCCATAGTTTCAAGTAATGGCAGTTTGGTGAGCAACTGAAGATGGGAGAGATTCTGCCGAAACGTGTCCTACTTTTATGTAAGTAAATGGAGTTTAGTGTAAAAAAATAAATATTTAAGTTTAAGATATGTTACCACTCCATTGTCAACAGCTTCATAAGTACAATATTTAGTTATAAAATATCTTATCTACTCTCCTGGATTTAGTTACAAACTTGCTATAAGTTATTTTTAACATTTTCCATATCCTACTAATATTTCCTTCACTTAATATCCTGATAAGATTCTTTTCATTTTCCTTCTCCACTCATGTTTCTTACTCTCTATCAAAAAGTTATAAAATATTTTCCCCGCTTATTATTTTTTCTTTGACCCCTCATCCCCTGCCTCTCTCCATTTCATCAGCATTTGCTTCAGCACTTTTTTTGTTTTTTTGCATTCATCATCATACATTCTACTCTATCCCTAACTCCCATCCTGCTTTTCATCCCATCTCCAGCTCTTTGCATTAATGTATTTATGCTATTGGTTTCCTTCTCCATTTCATTATTTTTTAACATATAACTCATTCCATGTTGGTATATTTGACCATACTTTGATTCCAGAGTCTGTTTAAATTTATTTCTCTGATCCTACTTCCATTTAAAAGTAGTTTATTGGCTAGTCCCATTCATCCCTTACCCTGAATTATCCATTACATACTCTGATTGAATTTTTATATCCATTAGCAATGGAAAATGACCACTACTTGAGTTAAAATTAAGTATCCTAAAATTGCTCACAATAAACCCCATGTTGACTGGCCATAATACATAGTCAATAACACTCTGACCATTATTATTAACAAAAGTAAATTCCCCCAATACCTAAATATTTACCATTCAGAATATCTAGTGCATTCACTTCCCAAAATTCCAAAAATGTTTCACTACCTCTATCACTGCTGTGCCTTACTGTATCTTTTTTTAATCGTTATTTCATTGTCCCATATCATATCATTCCCAAAGTCCACATCCCCCTCACCTACTCTGATGTTGAAATCCCCTACTATTTTAATCTCTGCATTCATATACTTCTCTCTTGAATTCTCTATATCACTTTCTAGTTGCTTAAGCAGATCAGGGTTATGGTGGATTATATACTACTCCTAGGCATATGATATTTTCATCTATCAATTTATCATCCATTACAACCCAAAAAGCATTTTTGACCTTGCCCATGTGTCTCTTATTACTTTTCTAAACGATTTCCTAACAAAAAACCCCAAGCCCTCTTTCCTTCTTTGCCACCACTTCTCCTTTTATTTCAACATATGTAAAACCATCCATCTCTACATTCACTTCCATTAGCCATGTTTGTACTACTCCCAAATAATCTGTCTTTCCTAGTAATTGTTTCAACTTTCCTGTATACATTTAATTTTTTAAACCTTCATAGTTACAAAATCACAACCTCCTTACTTCCCCCATACCTTATTGCGATTCCTTTCTGTTTCTAAATTTCTCTAACTCTAACACTTTCTTACTCCGTAGCTCGATTCCCTCTCTTGAAGTTGCCACCTTTTCTTTGTCTAGCACGAGTATACTGCCATTTGGAGTTGATATAATGCTGTCCTCATCCGTCCTGCCCTCACTGCTCTCCATCCATGCCTTCTTCTCTCTCTCTGCCACTCCACATGCTAGCTGTACTTCCTTCCTCCTCAGCTATACTACTTTCTTGTTCCTGCTGCTCTCAGGTCATTCCTTCAACAGCCTTATTAATGCAGACAAATAAAAGTTATATACATAGCATTCAATATAAAAATGTTCACAGAAAGAAAAATAAAGCATATGTTGCATAGTTGCAGATTTTCATGTGCAAAGCAATTTAAAATATTTAATACAAATTTGAAACAAAAACATGAGGAAAGAAGCAATTTACTGGAAAAAATTATACTGAAATTTGCCAATTGTTGCTAAATATCAGATGTAAAAAGATGATTGGAGTTGAATACACAACAAATGGCATATTATTAAAATCCTTGCCTATTGTCATAGAACAACACTTGGTATTCAGGTTTATTCTATATCACATAATGCTAGCCTTGCATATTTAAGTAGGGGTCCAATGTTAACAGTCTTCTTATGCTATGGCCTTCCAAATCTTGAGAAACTTTGCAAAGGCTTTACTGTTTTTATCAAACATGTTCCATTTTTTTTCTAAAAGCTTTGATTTTTTAATCCAAAATGGTGTTCAGTTGTCTTTCAATGTACAGTATTTCTCTAACTGAATTACTCCATAAGTCTGCAGTAGTTTCTAGTTTATTTATTGAATGAATCAAGATACTAAAACAGGCAGAAATGAAGATCAAGTGAGATTGTAAATTAATATCACATATTAAATTCTGAGAAATCTCAATTATAGAAGCATTATATTTGTCCAGCTCATTTACTTTGCATGTAAATACTTCAATAATACACCACAGCATTAAGTCACTCCAAAACATGATTAGGATTAATGTTTTTCAAATAGATCAGTGATGGTGCATTTATTTTCCCATTTGACACTAAAATGTACACATGAGGATAAAGGGTTCAGATTGTTTTACATAAGAACATTACACGTCACTTAAATCACCTCAGGATAACTCACTTAGGCAGCTTTCTCAATATATGCCGCAGCATCCGTTTACACCAACAATGCACTTGTCATATTTCCCATAATTTGATATAAGATCAGTATAAATAGCTTAGAAATTGTTACAAGATTTTGTCATTTTTTTAATATGCCCAATATTACATTTCCATTTTTCTCACACGAGTAGATGTAGTATCATTAATATTCATCCAAGCTGTTTGATTTTCACAAATTAACCTAGCATGTCTTCATGTCAGTACTTTGGGAAATAATTTTTCCTTAGCTTTAACTCATCAATAGGAATTATTTGTATATTTAATAAAAACATTTTCTGAACTCAGAACTGTTCACTTTATAAAGGGGAATGTCAATTGAAATAAATGCCTAACATAAAACAACAGTATTTGGAATGATGGAAAATTAGAGTGCAATTAACCCTCCTATAAGAAATTGCCTTAATGAAACCTATGACATGGCTATGATGTGCTTACTTCCTGACAGATGTATTACCTGGAAACATTGAGGTACATTTTTGGCATTTTCAATTCACAAAAGCAAAATTCAGAAAATATGCTATCTGTTCTACCAATTCTAGCTAACTAACAAACAATAATTCTCATCTCACAGAATTACATCATTGCTTACAGACGTAAAAAGAAAAATGTGATACCAAAGAGGTCATCTCGGTTAGATCTCATTCTTCCCTGACTATAATCAGCAAGTTAATCATTTGTACTCAAAGTGAATAATGAATTCATATTGATATTGAATTCTTTGCAGAAAAACAGTTTTGCCGTAAACTCTCAAACAGAATGGGATGAATTTATCAATATATATATATATATATATATTTATGGAAAAATATTAAATATATTTACATTTCATTTTTGTAAAATATATTTATGCAAAATAAAATTTAGGATTTGGTTATCAAGCAATATACATAAATATAAAGGATCAAATGCACTAATAAAATAAATGAAAGAGCAATCGAGAAGCTGAATTCTTCTGTCATCTTTTGACGACTGAAATCGTTGCTTCTAAATGTATCTGTAAGTGACCATCATCTTAAAGTGGATTATTACCCCTAAATATCGATAAATGCATAACAAAGTATTTAAATTATCATTATATTTGAAGCTGAGGTTGTTTGCTATATTAATGCTGATTATTGGTGGCATTTAGAGAAACCCATGTACTGAAGACATGAGTCAAATAATGAACACATCAGAAGACTTGGTCAAGCTGAAGAAAAGAGAAAATTGGATAGAGATGAAATTAGATAAATAGATAGAAGACGATAGAAGAGTGTTACACTCTATGGAAAAAGAAGTGCATGAAGAGCTTTGCATATGCAAAGAACAAATAGAGAGGATGGAGAGAAAAATGCAAATAGAGATAAAAAGACATAATCTGATATTATTTGGAGTCGAGGGGAATAGAGAGAAAAGATTACTGCAAATAGCAGAAGAGATAATTGAGAAAGTTTTGGAGATTAAATTGTTTGGGTGGGAAATTGTGATGTATTTCAGAATTGGAAGAAGCAGAAACAAACCCAGACCAATATGGTTAAGTTGGCAACTAACAAAATCAAATGGACAATGCTGAAAAATGGTAGGAGGTTAAAAGGAATGGAAATTTTTATAGATCAAGACCATGGAAAAGAAGAGAAGGAGATCAGGAGTTCATTAATACAGAAAAAGAAACTGCATGGGATGAGGAAAAAAAAGCATATATAAAAGGCATGGAATTATGGATGACAGAAGGAAACAAGAAGTAAGTAATTCATTTGTGAAACAAGAAATGGCAAATCAGTGAAATATCCAAAACTAGAGTTGCAATGGGACTCGAGTGTCAGGAAAAAATAGGAAACATACAGGCAAGACATGGGAGGCAAGAGGAGAGAGGGGAAGAAGAAGAGGAAACCTTTATGATGTCACCAAGGAGGCGAGTCACAACATAAGAGAGGAAAAGAGCAGAAGTAATGGTCTTATAATCCATTCAGAGGGGAATGCTTAAAGAGGTGTCAACTCCCAAGGGTAGCATAATGGAGACGGTTGATAAGGAGAATGCAGCTGAGGGTGAAAAAAGAACCACATATAGAGCAAAGTTGGAGAAATTTAAAGGAGGGAGGAGTGGTTTAAGGGTAGAAAATGGATTGAAAGGTGGTGTAATGGAATGTGGAGGGTTTAAGACCAAAAATGAAAAGTGGTGAGGTGTTTGAAGATAGGAGACATGATAGTAATGGTTGATGGTTGGATAGGGGTTAAAGATAGAAGTGGAAGGTATGATTATGTAGGTGATCATGGTATAAGAAAGAGTAATAGAGGGGAGGGGGTTCTGGTGGTATAGGGTTAGTTATAAATAAGAGTTGTGGTGTAAATTTTAATGCAGTGTTACTAGTAGAAGAAGGGCAAGTAATGTGGTTAAAGATATGTAAGATGGAAGGAATTAAACTATGCTTAGGAAGAGGTATAGTGTATAGTCCACCTAATTCATCAGTTTTACAATGAAAATTTGTACTTAAAACTAAAAGATAGTATGGATAAATTAAGTAGACAGTACCCTAGTATGGAGTTTATTATAGTTGGCAATTTTAATGCCAGAGTAGGTGAACATGATATAAGATTTATGGGGTTCGAGAATGAACGTGTGTGGGTGAACAGAGTGGAGCAAGTAAGGAAAAGTAGAGACAAGATGCTAAATAAGGAAGGTAGAGAATTGTTTGAGTTCTGTAAGTAGAATAATTTAATTATGTGCAAAGATTTAATAGGTGAAGACCAAGAAGGAGAAAATTTATATTTATGAATATAAATAGTCAGAGTGTGATAGACCTGCAATGAAGAAATTGACCAGGTATTGGCAGATTTCAAAGTCCTGGACATGATAACAAGTAGTGGACATTTTCCACTAAAAATGAGGCTGAGTTTAGGGAATTGCTATAGGAAGGAGAAAACAATAGAAATTAAATATGTAAAATGCTTTAGATGGAGCATCTCTGGGAGAACTTGATATCCAAAAAAGGGGAAATGTGGAATTCTAGAGGCACTGAAGATAGGAAAGATAGAGGGAACATTGGAAAAAGTGGAGTCTACAGTAAGGTAGGCAGGAAGTGAGATGGAAGTGAATCAAAGAGGAAATGCAAAAGGTTATGGATGGTACAATGGAGAGTGTGTTAAGGTAAAGAAAGAAATGTTTAAGGATTTAATATGATGGAGAAGGTCAGAAAAGGAATATGATAGGCAAATTTTTTTGGTTCAAAAAAAGAGGATATATAGCAACAGAAAATGGGTGAAAAAATTAAAGGAGCAGTGATAGTTAAAGATAGTAAATATATATGGGCACTTGTAAAGGATGTTTTAAGGATGAAATAAGACAACCGGAGGGGAAGAATTCATTTAGAAACCTGTCAAGTGGCAGGAATATCCCAAGTTATGAATTAAACTTACATAGTACTGGGTAAAGGATAGAAAGTTTAGATAAAGCGTTTACTATGAATGAGGTAGGGTACCATATTAAAAAATTGAAGAAGAAAAAGGTGGCAGGAATAGATGGAATTCCAGGAGAATTTTGGAAATCTTTTGGACACATTGAAGGAGATATTAGGCTGCTAACAGAATTTTTAAATAGAATTAAGCAGAAGAAAGTAATACCAGAGAGTTGTAAAGTTAGCATGACCATTCCAACATATAAAGGGAAAGGTGGTATAAATAACCCGAGTAATTTTCGAGGAATTAGTTTACTATCAATGTAAAACATATACTGATATATTAGCAGAAAGGCTACATGAATGGGCAGAGATAGAATGTAAATTATCAGAATTTCAAGCAGGTTTTAGAAAAGGAAGAACAATAGATAATATATTCATAATTAATACTAGAATGGGTAAATATTTAAGAAATAAAAGGGGTAGGGCATACATTTTCGTTGCAGATTTTGAGAAAGCATTTGATTCAATATTTATTGAATTTATTTATTTAGGGGTACATTGATATATAAATTGAGATTTAAGGGAGTTAGTTAGTAACAAATTTATTTTAGGATTTCAAAAATTATATGAAGAAAGCAGGTATTGTGTTAGTTCAAAGGTAACAGATCTACAATTGAAAAATTTGGGTTTGAGACAGGGATGTAAATTGAGTCTGATATTTAATTTATTTATAGACTGTATCCTAGATAGGTTTAAGGAAGAAACTTAACATTGCCCAATTATTGGAAAGAAGGAAATACCAGGATTGCTTTTTGCGGATGATTGTATAACGGGAACAGTAACTGTGATAGGATTATAACATGTCATTGATGAAATTATTAGATATTGTGCAGAATGGGACCTGAGGATATATAATAATAAAATAAGATAATATTATTTAAAAAGGAAAACAAAATTAAGAAAAGATGAGACATGGTTTATTAGTCCAATAGAGGTAGTGAAAGAATTTGATTATTTGGAGGTGAGATTTACCAGTAATGGAAGGTGGGAGGTCCAGTCTAAATGTGCACAAGCAAAAGTTAATTAGCTATGAAAACTATTAGAATAAACTTGTATAAAGTTCCAACATTGTCAATGAAATGATTAGAAACACTACATGAGGCTGTGGTTGAGTCAAAGGTGATGTCTGCAGTGGAAATTTGGGGAGTGTTAAAGGGATGAGTAAAGATTGATGTAGTGCATAGAATGTTTTGTACAGAGGCTCTAGGGTTATCAAAAAGTTCACCAAGGGGAGCAAGTATGGTAGAAGAAGGAAGAGTAGGAAGGAAAGAAATAATAGAGCAAAGAATCTTAAAATATTGGTATAGATGTTTGAAATAAACAATAATGATGGACTAAAAGAATGTTTTACTTACCAAAGAGATGAGAGTGTTGGCTTGGAGAGGTGGGAAAACTATTAAAAGAAATTGGAGATGTATGGGGATTGGTAGAAAATAATGTTTGTGGATTTTGGGAGGAAGTAAAACAAAGAGTAGAAGATAAGCAAGAGATCTCAGCTAGCTTAGAGGATAAAAGTTCCTTAGATTTATATAAGGTAGTTAAAAGAAATTGGGAATGGGAGAAATATATAGACATTTGGAACCAATTTGGAAGAATAGGTTTTGCATGGATGCATAGAGGGGTATTATTTTAAAAGGAATAAGGATAAATTGTAAAGAAGGATGCATTATATGAAAGAAAGTGGAGGTCCAGTATCCGGGATGGAAAATGGGATAAATTACAACAACAAACAGTTGCATCAAAAATGTTATCTGAAACAACAGTACAGAAAATTAAGATGGAGGAATTTTTAGGAAAAGTAAGGGATAAGTAGAGAAGAAGTATAAAGAAAGAGCTTGAGGGCACAGGAAGTGATGTAAATTAGTAATTCATTTTAGGTTATTTACCATAAAAATAACCTAGTGATTGGGATATGGGAGGGCCCCAGCTTTGATGCTGTTGAACTTTTCAAGATTTTATGTTTATGTAAATTGTGTTATTTGAATTAAATTGTAATTGTGTAATTATGTACAGCATACTTTGCTGGATATTTGTAATACCAAATATTAAATATTTTCATTCATTGAAACTAAGACTTTATCAGTGCTGCACTTCTTTTGTAGAACACAAGAGCATACTTTACAAGGGCCTACACTTATATATATATATATACTGTTAATAGAGTAATAAAAACGTGACCAAGAGCCAAGCTCGAAATATAGTGTGATTTTAGTGTTCAATTTTACGGTTTTTAGTGTGAAGTTTTATGTGAACCTTTTTATATTGCACTCTGAGTGTTTTTTATATATATATATATATATATGTATTAGACCATATTTTTGTGGGATAGGAGCCAGATGAGCATGTAGCTCATGAGACACATCCACATGCTACACCTTTTCAGTTCATTCAAACTACTTAACGTATTAATTCTCAATATATACAAAATATTCTTCTATTTTGTTGGGATCAAATTATTCATAACAACTATGAATTTTTTTCTTTGACTACTGCAACCAAAGTTTGTCAAATCACAGAATAAGTAAAATTTTGGTGTGGTTTGTATAAACTAAATTTTACAACAAACCACCTACAAAATTTAATGATATGTAGGTAACAATGAAATTTCTGTTTCCTTTTTATACACATATATGTTAGATCCTTATACAAGAACAAAAAGTATACATTTTTTTAAAGTATGGCTATATTTACAACCACACATTATGTCCCATTTGCCTAATCTTTTAACAAAGCATTATGAGGACCTTCCTCTTCAGGTTCTAGTTTAGGCTCAATTGAATGTGCCTCATAATTAAGCAATTCTTCTTTAATTTCTATTTTGTATCCACTTTGAATTCACAAATCTTCTTCTGAAACTGCAAAAGAAATACAAACAGAACTATAAATACAGGACACCAACACTCTCAAAATGAATTGAATCTGTCGTCTTAACACTCTTCATGCTTCACTAACCTTGAAAATATATGGAACCGGTTTCAAAGATATGTTATCTCCTACTTCGGCCGTGGACGACTGGTGTGAAAGGTTGTTGTTGCATAGTATCAGAAGCAATGTTCCACTCTGGTGAAACTTTTATGAACTTAAAATTTATACTTTCATCTTTTGGAATGTCAAAATTCATCAAATGATCCTTATGTTTGTAGATGTAAATCTTTTCCCAAATATCCAATTCTACTGGTCCCTGTACAGCTCTCAATAATTCAACTTTTTGCTTTATATCATGATTTTCAGACAAAAAGTGATATGCCACTGCTGATTTTTCTATTTGTTTGTATTTTAAATTCCTCATATGTTCTTTAAGACGTATCTCCACATTCCTCTTGGTTTTTCCTATGCAGATCTTATCACATTCAGCACATGAAATCTTGTAAATTCCTGCTTTTTTCTCCTTTGGGGTATTATCTGTAGTATTGTCTTTCAAAACGTTGTTTAGACTAAATCTATTAGTGGGAGCCAATTTTATATTAACATCTTTAAATATTTTTTGAAATTTATACATCACTGTTGGGTTATATGTGAATTTTTAAAGGACATTTTTTCTTTAACTGTTGATAATGTAGTGCAATTTTCAATTCTTTTCTTCTTCTGGAATTTTTTAATCTTATTACATATTAAGTCTTCATTAAAACCATTTAAAATTTCTATTTCTTTAATTTTCTTATATTCCATGTTATATTCTTCTTTACTGATTGGCAAATTGATCATTCTGCCTATTAAAAATTGCATTTTTGTGAGCCATAGGATTAAAACCATTTTCTTTGATATAATTATCTGCATGTGTGTCCTTTCTATACATGCCAAATTTAAGGTTTTCTTTACTTTTTATAATTTTTATATCCAAAAAAGGCAGCATATTGTCAGTTTCTATTTCATGTGTGAATTTTATATCTTTATCTTGAATATTCAAAAGATTTAGTGCAATTTCAATTAACTTTTCATTAACTATGGCAAAAACATCATCAACATATCTGTACCAACACTTAAAGAAGAGTGGAAAGGCTGAAGTAATGTGTGTTTCAAAATTACTCATGTAAAGATTTGTCAGAAAAGGAGAGAGAGGACTGCCCATGGTCAAGCCTGTTTGTTGTTTATAAAAATGTTTATCAAATGTAAAATATGACTGATTAATACAAATGTTTGTCAGATGTATGTACTCTTTTCTGTGTGTTTCATTGATTCCTGTTTCTTTTAACCATTTTTGTAAAATGATTAAAAGCTTTTCTCTAGGTATACTGAGGAACAATGAAATCACTTCAAACAACACTAGTGTATCTGTAGGTAATAATCTAATAACTTCTATTTCTTCAATTAATTGAATAGAATTATTTATGCTTCTGCTTTTGAACTGTGGTAATTCATTGAATCTGTCTGATAGCTATTTTGCTAGGAAATATGCAGGGGTGTTAATATTGTTTATGATTGGTCTTATGCTCATTATTGGTTTGTGAATTTTTGGTAAGCTATATATACTTGCTATTTTTGGATTATTTGTGATTAATTTATATTTACTTGTGTCTGGAATAATTGTGCTTTTTCTTATGGCTTCATTAACTATTTTCAAGCATTTATTCAATGGATCTGATTTGACTTTGGTAAATTCCTTTTTGTGCAATAAGTTTAACATGCTAGTGGTATATTGTTCTTTATCTAGGATTACTATTATATTTCCCTTATCTGCTTTTTTATACACAACTCCTTTTGAGTTAAGGCTTTTGATAATATTTTTGTAATAGTTAATTCTGATAGGTTTCTTTTTGTTCATTTCTTTTAAGACTTTTTCCGATTTTATCCTAATTCTATGTCGGTCCTGGTGGTGTAGTGGTTACCATACTTGCCTCCTAAACCCAAAACGCGGGTTCGAACCCGACCAGGACCGATGGATTTTTTCGGGCGCAAAAATCGTACGTATGGCTTCCTTCGGAAAGGAAGTAAAGCCGTGGGTCCCGTGCCCGAAAAAGAACCTCAAGCCTGAAGGAGAGGCCTCTGAGCAAGATTTGTCGGCCGTTTCACCCCCTGAGTTGAATGGGACGCTGATGACCTGAGATGTTAAAGAGCGTTCATAAATAAATCAATTAATAAAAAAACCTCATTCTATGCTTGTCTTGGTTTGTTAAGTTATTCATAGCTATTTCAAGATTTGCCACATGTTCTTCTACATTATTTGAAAAGTCTACACAGGTTTTTAGACCTTTGTTGAGCAATGCTGTTTCTTGTTGGTTGAAAATTTTGTGAGATAAATTTACTACATAATTTGGTTTTGGCTCTGATCTACTGATTTTGATTTAAGTTATTAATTTTTTTCTTGTGTATGTTTACTTTTTTCGTTACTTTCCGTTCTATATGATCCAGTGCTTTCCTTAACATATTATCCCAAATGACATAATCTAACTTTTTGGTAATAACTAAATATTTTTCATACATTTGCAGATCTATATTGGTTAATGTTTTATAATGTTTTGCCTTTTCTATCTGTATCACCTTCTTTTCTGCTGCTAATTGCTCTGTGCTATTACGATTAAATTTCTTCTTACGAATTTTGGACATATATGATTTTTGAGACATCGGTTAAGGAAACGTATATCTGTGATTAAAAGGCTACTTTTTTTCCTATCAGTTTGATATACTTTTTGATATCTATTTTCATATGATCAAAATCTCTTAAAATTCGTAATGTTGCGTAATGTATCCATATTGACAAAACTTAAGTCTTGTTCCGATATGGCTTGAACCCTACTAATCAACTTTTTTTTTAAAAAATTTTAAATCTTTAAAAAAGTTTTCATATGGAACTAACACAGTGAAGCTCATGTGAATTGAATCTGTCGTCTTAACACTCTTCATGCTTCACTAATCTTAAAAATTTACGGAAGCGGTGACCGCCACGGGTGGCCGAGGTCGTTAAGGCACGGACTCGTGAGCGGGAGGTCTGCGGTTCGAATCCCGCCAGGACCGTCCTCCCTGACTGGAGTTTTTTCCAGGTTTTCCTCAGTCTTCATAACTGGCAAATGCCGGGGAGGTACCTAAACTTAGGCCTGGAACGCTTCCTTCCTTAAAAAAAAAAAAAAAAATCCTTTCCCAATTTATCATTTCATCTCATGTATCATCAGTGTCCATCGCCTGTGGTGCCTCAGTAGTAAAAACGGGCGTTAAACACTACTCAAAAAAAAAAAAAAATAAACGGAAGCGGTTTCAAAGATATGCTACGTCCTTCTTCGGCCGTGGACGACTGGTGTGGTTTGACGTTACAAAGAGACCACAAATGTTGCTGCTGCTGCTGCTGCTGCTAGCGCCGGAATGGGTTTCCTAGGGGGTGGCCAGTTCCGAGCGACAGCGGAGAAAGTGGGAACGTATTAGCTAGATAATACCATCTAACTTTAACAACGTATTAGCTTAGAATGTAATGGCACTGCACTTAACGTGTGGAAATTTCAACACGGGTTCAAATTCAGTACGTTTTTATTAACTTTTTTTTTTTATTATTATTTTGGCACCAGTTAGGAGATTTGCCACAATTACAAATGATTTACTCCTGAATTAGTTGCAAATTGGAATTAGAGCTTCTAGGATTTGCCCGAGGTTAGCCTTAGGTTAGTGTGTGTGTATGAATTAGTTGCGAATTGGAAAAGATTTGTTACTTGCTCACATATATTCTAACCTCATAAATAATTAGCTGCGAATTGGAATTACAGCAGTTCGTCACTTCAAAATGCAATAACCATTCCCTTTTTCTCTCAATGCTCCGGCGCTAGCAGCAGCAACTAACAAGCTATTATAAACCGGCCTCCCCCTATGAAACCCATTCTGGCGGTAGCAGCAGCAGCAACATTTGTGGTCTCTTTGTAACGTCGAGTGCTGTTGCGTAGTATCAGAAGCAATGTTCCGCTCTGGTGAAACTTTTATGATCTTAAAATTTATATTTTCATCTTTAGGAATGTCAAAATTCATCAAATGATCCTTATGTTTGTAGATGTAAATCTTTTCCCAAATGTCCAATTCTACTGGTCCCTGTACAGCTCTCAATAATTCTACTTTTTTCTTTATATCGATTTTCGGACAAAAAGTGATATGCCACCGCTGATTTTTCTATTTGTTTGTATTTTAAATTCCTCATATGTTCTTTAAGACGTATCCCCACATTCCTCTAGGTTTTTCCTATGTAGATCTTATCACATTCAGCACATGAAATCTTATAAATTCCTGCTTTTTTCTCCTTTGGGGTATTATCTGTATTATTGTCTTTCAAAACGTTGCTTAGACTAAATCTATTAGTGGGAGCCAATTTTATATTTACATCTTTAAATATTTTTGGAATTTATACATTACTGTTGGGTTATATGTGAATTTTTAAAGGACATTTTTTCTTTAACTGTTGATAATGTAGTGCAATTTTCAATTCTTTTCTTCTTCTGGAATTTTTTAATCTTATTGCGTATTAAGTCTTCATTAAAACCATTTAAAATTTCTATTTCTTTAATTTTCTTATATTCCATGTTATATTCTTCTTTACTGATTGGCAAATTGATCATTCTGCCTATTAAAAATTGCATTTTTGTGAGCCATAGGATTAAAACCATTTTCTTTGATATAATTATCTGCATGTGTGTCCTTTCTATACATGCCAAATTTAAGGTTTTCTTTACTTTTTATAATTTTTATATCCAAAAAAGGCAGCATATTGTCTGTTTCTATTTCATGTGTGAATTTTATATCTTTATCTTGAATATTCAAAAGCTTTAGTGCATCTTCAATTAACTTTTCATTAACTATGGCAAAAAACATCAACATGTGTTGACTTTTGAACAGAATAAAGATAAAAGGGTATTCTGAAGAGCTGAAAGGTGCCATAATTCAACCGATTTATACCTTGGAATTAACACATTTCACCTCAGTAATAAATTAAGCCACATATCTTATGCAATGAATATTTTAAGTAGGAGCTGCACTGGAGATGTTTCTAGAAATGCATATTTTGGCTATGTACCTTCCATACCCTTCCATAGTTTCCATACCTTCTTTGGTATACCCTTTTGAGAAGCAGCAAGTTTTATCATCTTTGGTCGTTCAGAAGAGCATGTATTTAAGTTTGGAAATGCAAAAAATATCTGTGTTACCAATCTTTGATTATGTGCAAGTGTATAATCTTAAGTGCAAATAATTGTCAAGATAAGGTTTACGAGGCTAGAGGTGCTGGAGGAACCTCTTGTTGCTAGTCTCAAGACTTGACGTTACAAGGAGGAACAAATGCTGTGCTGGGAGAAATAAAGAATGTCACTGCTGCTGCTGCTGCTGGAGCTTTATGCTGTCGCAAGGGAATAAGGTGGTCTTCTACAGCAGCAAGAACATTCTGCAGGAGGAAGATATTCCTCCAGCAGCAAGGAGAATATTTTCAGGGGCTTCGATCCAGCTTGTAACGTCAAGTTAGGGAGACTGTAACGATAAGTGTTAAATGCTTTATCAGTGTTAGTCAAGATGCAGAACACGTTACAGCAATTGTTATTTCTACTTAAAAACTATTGGATAACGAAGTGTTCAACTTTCACTAGAGGTGAACGGAGGGAATTTTCAGGATAACCTTTAATGACGAAGTAATCTTCCAGATATTCTGTACATTTAAAATGCAATAGCACGTTACTGGCATCCTTCTTGTCAAAATCAACATAAAATTAAAACCACGAGTTTTATATGAATCACCCGTTAAAAGTATGTCATTGTTTTTAATAAATTACACATTTAACAAAATAATTTACCAAGTATATAAGACTTTTTTCTGTTTTGAATAGATACTTCGTTCTGCGCAAGTTATAAACGAGGCATTATTTCATAGCATTTGCCGTCGTTCAACATTCTCTCCACAAGAAATTAGTTCCTAAAAAAGACTCAGCATTCAAGAAATCTACAAGAGACGTAACGTAACGATTATTCTTTACAATGCGGCACATCGCTTTTAAACACAGCCAGAGCAATTTTTTCTGTAAACTTTCTAACACTTAGTTACAAATAGCCCAAAATATCCTCCGACGAATGGAGATGCAGAGCCAGATCTTTAGGAGACTGTCTTGTAGTGTCCGGCTCTTCTTGTCTGCCCCACGCTCCACCAGTATGCGCACCATATCCGCATTGTTGACGTAAATTGCTCGATGCATGACAGTATCGCCCTCTGCATTGCGAGCGTTTGGATGGGCTCCATGTGCTAGTAGCGTGGGTAACTGTTGCTAGATTGCCAACTACGGCCACGTGGAGAGCTGAGTTTCCGTCGTTGGTAAACGCGTTGACGTCAGCTCCACCTGCAGCTAGCACAGCGGTTAGCTCTGCCTGGCCTGACCTCACTGCAGACAATAGTGCAGTGTGTCCCAATGAGTTCCGTAATTCCGTGAGAGCTACACCAGTATTCAGTATCAACTTCGCAATGTCTGCTCTAACTGTAGAGACTGATTGGTGCAGAAGTGTTGCCGTGTCTACCGCGGACATTCACATCAGATCCCACCTATACGAGCATTACCTTATCACCATTTCCTAATAACATTCCTACTTTCTTTGCCTTCCCTGACCTAATTTTTGACCAATTTCAGGGCTTTCATTTTTTCCCACTCTTCCCTCTTACTTTCCAACAGCGTCGTATTGAATTTTTATCAACTCTATCACTCTTACCATATTCTTCTCTCTATTCCTTTCCCTCTGTTAAATAACAGCCTGTTTCACTGAATTTTTTGCATCACTACATTCTTTATCAAACCAATCATCTTTCTTTTATATGCCACATTTCTAACCATGTTCTTACATGATCATATCAATGTAAATTCCATCAGGATCAAAGCACATTCACTTTGCTTAACCAGCCAATGCCATAAATACATAGCTTTGACATTGAGGAATTCCACATTTCATAAAATTTCTCAGTACACCTGATTCTAGTTATACCCTCTAACACTCTCACATGATGAATATTCACTGCTCTTATCCTCTCCCATATAACCATTAACACCAATAAGCCCATTGTTCTAACAAAATTGAACAAGTACTTTAATTAGATCATTTCATTTCTAGCTCTTATGTTTACATTGTTATATCTTAATGTCCAGTTTAAAAGGCAGAACCTGTGAACAAAATTTTGTTCATTGCCATGGAAGCTGCAAAGTCTAGACAATTAGCAGCAAATAGCTGAATTTCTGCACTGCAGGAATGTACAATATAAAATATGAATAACACTATGGCAAAATGTATTTAAACAAAAATTCTCAAAATATTTTAATCTTTCACATATAAAGAAAAAATAATAGTTACTTCCACTATTGGTACTTTTGAACATTCAGATATACTGATTTTCACATGTTCTTACATTGAATAAAATTCAATATATTGAGCCTTCAGATCAGATAAATGCTTTCAGTTTAAAGATTTTGCTGACATAATGGTAGGGAAAAATCCCCATTTCATTTCTTTCAACTCCAGCAGTTAGAGAGAAGAACTTGAAAATGATGTATAAATGTAGAATTTATAAAGCAGTAATTTTAAAAAAGTAGGGTCTGAAAGTTGGATATTTATTTGGTCCATGGTATCATACATAACATGACATGGTACACATCAATTTTTAATATTTACATCATCACACCAAAAAAATAATTAAATGCATGCAGACAATATAACCATTTACAAGTGACTGATGAAACACAATACATATTGATATATGACAATAAAGTTTCAACTTATATAGAGATTATTCAACCTTTGAGTACATCATTGAAGATTTGATATTCTTCAGTTATTACTTGTATTTGACAAGTATTCGCTGAGTAAGTTAAAGGTGTGTAACTATACAAATGCTGTTAATCCCTTATTAAAAGTGTTTACATTTTGAGCTTCTTTTATTTTGTAGAAATTTGCTAAATATCATGGTGTTTTTTTGTAGCATTACATTTACCATTCTATGTTCTCAAGCACTGAACATGAACATTTTGTTTTTGTTAAGTATTATAATCATAAAGTTCAGATTTTAATGTGACCTTTACATTGCATTTAAAAATTGTTACTAGTTCTTCAACATAAATAAATTGTATGCATCTGGTAGTTTTTAAACAGGTTTCTTAAAATAAAAAAAATATGAAATGTTGCGCTCTATTCAATCAAATTAATTTCATCTACAAACTTTTCACTTTACTTACAAGATGATTGGCTGCATAATTTTAATTTCTCTCTTTCCTCCACTTAAGAATCATGAGATTAGAAAGCTCTTACCACAAACTTCACACATGTGGTTTCTTGTCCTCATTATTCAAAATATATCCCCTGATAATGCATTAATGAATTAAAAGATGTTTCTTTAAATTAGACTTATGCGTAAAGCTTTTCCAACAAAATTCACACCTATGTGGCTTCTTTCCTTCATGAATCAAGAGATGTCTAAAATTAGACACTCTGGTAAAGCATCTTCCACAGTATTCACAATTATGTGGTTTCTTGCCTTCATGAATCATAAGATGTTCCTTCAATTTAAGTGCCTGAGTGAAGCTCTTCTCACAAAGTTCACATCTATATGGTTTCTTATCTTCATGAACCAAAAGATGAGTCTTTAAGTTACATTTAAAGGTAAAGTTCTTCCCACAAACTTCACATTTATGTGGTTTCTTTCCTTCATGAATAAAGAGATGTGTGCTCAAGTTAAATCCTCGAGTAAAGCTTTTCCCACAAACATCACACATATGTGGTTTCTTATCCTCATGAATCTTAAGATGCAACTTCAGTGCAGATGCCTCAGCAAAACTTTTCCCACAAACTTCACATTTATATGGGTTCTGACCATCATGCATTACATTATTTATTTTATATTCATTAATTAATATATGCTTGTTTATAGGTGGAGTGGTGGTTAAAGTGTGATCAGAAAATTTACAAGGGAATATCTGCTTCTTTGTGTTGTCTTTAATATCCTGTGTAACTTCAATAAAAGAAGTGCTGGAAGGATTTTTTGAACAGCTGGACAGATGTTCCTTAATTGGCCTGAAATATGAAGATCATATGATGGCAAAGAACTTGAAATTTTTTGGTGTGAATCAAAATGTTATTAAAATTTAGGCTTAAAACTACTACGTTTTTACTGCTGAGGCCCCACAGACAGTGGTTACTGATGATAAATAAGATGAAAAGATAAGTTGGGAAAGGATTTTTTTTTAACGGAGAGAAATGTTCTAAGTCTAAGTTTAGGGTACCTCCCTGGCATTTGCCATTTATGAGGACTGAGGAAAACCTGGAAAAAACCTCATTCAGGAAAGATGGTCCTGGCAGGAATCGAACCCCAGACCTCCAGCTCACAAGTTTCTGCCATAATGACCTACGATACACTGATTATGAAAATGTTAGAATTGACAACTGAAATGAAAGGGAGTAGATTATAGCATTACAGCATTAAGGATGTGAAATAAGCCTATGGAAAGGTTATGATGGAAGCTCTGTTGTACAAACTACATATGAAAAGAAGTTATTAGATATTAGAAAATACAAAGCTAAAAACATAATGCTTGGTTCTCCTTCACTAATATAGTTAACATATGTACAGAGGAAAATTATGAAGTATTGGATGAATGAGGTGTGAAAGTTATTATAATAAACTCGATTAAATGTAAATTATATCTAATCTATCATTAGCTAACAACAGTTAATCTACAGGCTGAAGATTGGAAGGATCACTCCCGAAACATATGTCTAGTTTTTATGTAAGTGAGTGGAGTTAGTATGAACAAATTTTATTACATTAGTGTTTATTATAATAAATCTGATTCTATTTAAAACTGTAGTATACCAAGAGAAAAATGAAACAATTCATTGAACACAGTTTGCTTTATAATTGCTCAAGATACCACAGCAGCAAAAATGGCTGTTAAACACTTAAAATAAAAAAAAAGGAAAATCCATTCACATTTATAAGGATATTCTTTATTTGGTAATATGATTAAGTAATACATGTATTTGGACAATGTAAAACAAGAGAGTACTGGCTAAAGAAAAATCTGCAATGAAATTGCTAACAAATATTTATCGATGTCACCTGAAATGGAAGTAACATATTAGTAAAGAGTACAAAAAGTGAGATGAACCACACAGTAGAACACAGGAGAGTGATGGAATTTGGGATCAAGAGGATATAATATTGAGAATGTTTTGTAAGAGAGTACACAGTAGTTATTCAGATAGTGCAAGATTTAAGTTAGAAATGGCAAAAGTTTATGTAAGGTTCAAGGTTTTTATTCACCAATTATGTACAGTTTGCACATTTGGTTTCATTAATTAATATTAATATATAAATACAAATTAATTATATACATATCTAACTCTATAATTTAGTTTCCCAGAATTCCTCCACAATGTAAAAATTGTATTTTAACAAAGGTTTTAACACATTTTTTTAAAAATTTTGTGCATGAAGTGCTTTTAAATGATTTTGGTATTTTATTATACAGTGTAATAGCAGTAGTAATGCAGAGTGTTAAAATTATGAAGATTATTAATGAACACATTTTAAAGGAATGTTAGAAATATCAAGAATATTATTTTAATGGATAAGGTAACAGATGGGAGCACTTTGGTTAGAGGTTTTGGACGATAATCAGAACTGAAAGAAAGATATGCATAAGCACATGGTGCGGGCATTACTAAAGGAAAAAAGATTTTTTTGTTCAACAAACCATGAAACCAGATACCGGTATAAAAAGTATAATGGAATGTTAAAAAAAAAAAAAAAAAAAAAAAAAAAAAGCAGCTGGTTAGGAATGTAAAGAATAAAATCATACAGGATAAAGGTTAATGAAATCTTTTGTCCAATTTGCAAAGCATACAAAAATTTGATTATATATCATTTTTATATGGCATGGAGGAAAGTTTGATAGAGAGAAATGGTTTTTTCAGTTCATTTCAATTTATTTTCATTCTTTTAAGTACATTTTAAAGAACACGGCATTATAACCTATTTACATTATATACAAAGTTTTACATAGCTTTTCCATATTTAAATTCTGTTATACTATAAAATGCATTTTGAGTTAAGTATTTTTTTTATGATTTTCATCATTTCTGTTGTTTGGTTTACATTCTTTATTTCATTTGGCAGTTTATTGAATGATTCCCTTCCTACGTTTTTCTACAATGGCACCAAAGACCAGAGATTTTATCTCTTCTCTTTCTAATTCAGCTTTGTCTCTTGTCAAGTGCTTCCTTACATTGAACTTCTATCTGCTCTCAAGAGTTTATTCAATTATTACCTTTTAGATCTTTCTTTTGATGAGATCTCATATTTTTTTCCTTGTAATACCTTTGGATATCTTTTGTACAGTTCCACTTATTCTAGAATTATGAAGGTAATTATATCACTATTTTTATAAACTTCACATAATTAATGGGTATCATGAGTTTTCCTTCATTAATGGCTGCCAAATTCTTTTAGAGTTTTTTATACTATCATTTCCAATATTCAAATCTTTCAAATCGTACAACTAAAAGATATTTTGTCTTCTGATAAATTTCATTCCTTAATTTTTTTTATTCTAACTGAATCTCTCCCAACTCTTCCTCTCACTGTAAAATATGGGTTCATTCCTAATTAAAATATATGCTTTATGTTTTATCAGAGGTTAAAAAAAAAAAAAACACCAAAATGGGCTAACAATTGCTATTACAGAAGGGCTATGCCTTTTTACTTGTGCTCAGGTATCGTTGAATGACTACTGCTTTATACCATTGCTTGTGGTGGTCTTAAAAATTCTGTGACGAGTAAAAAGAGATTGTGGGACATTCTGTTTTATGAAGATAAGTGATCAAAATTTAATGAGCATCTTAAAGCAATAGGGCCATTATCATTCTCAACATGCATGAGCTCAAAGATTCACTTACCCTGCATCACTAACGTGGCACTACATTTTGTTCTGCTCTTAACCATACAAACCATCCCTCATCTCCTACTACAAAATCATAAAAATCTAAGACAATTTAAATTCTTTATGACAACAATGTTTTACTGATCCTTTTGAAAGTATAAGGTAATTTAGAGAATGTACTGGCTGGTTTTTTGAAATGGGACAAAGGTATGATCAGATTAATCTTTTAAAATACTTCAATATATCATAATAATTGCCAAAATTTCAAATTCAGTGAGGAATGAACATTTGGGTATAACATTAATTTTAATATTAATTCAATTTGGAATCAAACACAGTGAAACACGATTAACATGTACTAAGAAGTAAAGTAGTGACTCACCCTGCATCACTGGTTTGTAAATTTAATTCCTTAATTTTTATGATTCTCTCTGAATCTCTCTCAAACTCTTCCTCCCACTGTAACAATGAGTACATTTAAGTACAAACTTGCTTATATTATACAGAATGTACAAAAATTATATATATAACTTCATGTCTCTATGAAATGAAAACTGCCATCATTTTTACAGATAGCTAAAAATGATAGCTAACTACCAACTATAGAAGCTTAGCAATGTTGTGCTTGTTTTGGACACTGGTGAGTGGTGGTGCTAATGGGCTCAATAAACAGCCATCTCTGCAGTAAAATGTTTGTAGCTAGGGTTGAAATCTATAACACAAGTGCAGCTAAAGTCAGAATTGCATACTACCAAGAACCTTGAATTATTTTAAAAAGGTAAGACCATTAGTAAATCTTCTATTTCAGATGAATGTGTTGAAAAGATGTAAGGATTTTCTGAGCTCCATATGCTGCAGTTATATTTATTAACTTTTTCCAGAAACATGAAAAGTTGATTTATCAATGAAACAAATATTTGGATTCTCCACTAATGCAATAAAGCATGCATGTAACAAGATACTGTAGACGTGGTTTGTCATTTGGCTAAAGTTTTTTACTAACTGCACTTTATGTGGTAAAGGCACAAAAATTTGTAAAGAAAATGTATGCACTGTTGCTCATGGTATGATGAGTTGATGACTGGCAACAATGATTTAGGGCTCCTTGCAAATGGCTGCAGTGAAATTAGTTGCCATACAAAAGAATGTACCATTTGTAAACAATGTCAAGTCACAATAGTCCCTAAAGAGTCAAGCAGTTTTACTGGGTGAAGTCAAGCAGCTGCATATAACAAGAGTTTGCTGCAGTAGAAATCCTTAATGTTCTGGAGTTTTCTCACATCAGCTGCCATTAGATGCATTTGGTTTCCTGGTTCAAATGCAGACTGAGATGGTTACAATAGTTGCATTTGAATACAAAGGTTGCCATTATATTTTTGGTATTTAAAGAAATCCTGAGCAATATAAGTTTCTTATACAAAATGTCAGACTTTCTCAGTGCTTAGAATGAGCAATTAAAATTTCTCAAGAAATCAACTGAGTTAAAACATATAGTATTACCAGCTTTCAATGAACAGAAGCTCTGCCATCTTCTTCAGGGAAGTATGAAAAATAATTCAGTTTTTTCCCGGAAGAAGATGGTGGAGCTCAAGTTCATTCAAAGCTTGTAATATAACAATGTTTTTACTCAGCTGATTTCTTGAGAAATGTTAATTATAAGTTTCCTTTTGGCAGCACTATAAAAAAGCATATCTTGATTAGTAACCATAGTAGACATTAGTATGTGCAGTCATTGTTGTAGAAACAGCAGCAAAAGAACTCTATTTGTAGTTGTGAGCTTGCTGTCTGTTGTTCTAAGATTAAGATGACATGAGAGCATTTGTATGCACTGAATTTTTATGATTATAGGCATGGTTTAAATCAACAGAACTGCCTGGAAAATAGTAGAGAGCTTTCATAGGCTTGCTCCTTTACATACAGAAATGATATCTGGTTTGCAGAATTTAGACAAGTAAGAACAGCCTTGAAACAAGGAGCATATGGAGCATTGAGCAAATGTAGTCACAGATGAAAACATTGCTCAAGTAAAAATATAACAAAGAATCATTTGCAAGTGATTGACATAGTCTATAAACAATAGCCACAGTATCACAAATCCTGCATAAACATCTTTGTTCGAGTAAGCTTTGTTGTCACTGGTTTCCCTAACTTCACAGAAGAACAAAAGGCATCCAGAGTGAAATGATTTGTCATTTCGACAATAGCAGTTCCTGGCCTGTCCCACAATATCTATGCATGTGTGCAAAGCTGAATTTATCAATGTCAACTGAAATAAAAGAGGCAATGGGCAATCTGAATCTTCCTAAATGGTGACCCCAGTGAATGTTAAGTGATGTCAAAGCTTAGGCCAGATGTTTGCCAGTTTCTTCTCAAGTGCATTTCACTTCAAGGACAAAAAGCAGTCACTGGCAACTGTTACACCACAGTTTGCCTACCCAGGTTTCTCAGAATGCTAATGAGAGAACAAAGTCTGGGTTGAGAATTGTTGGTGCATATCACTTTCAAAACAATGAATATATGCAAGAATCTTATATTTTCATTTTAAAATACCGAAAAACAGCAATGAATTTTGACCTTCCGCCAGAGGATTACCTCTCCAGATTCATTTCACAACCACTAGAGACCACCACACAAAAATCCAATACCCTGCAGAGGACCAACCAGAACAGTGGGTCAACAGCTGACGATGGGAACGACGGTTCTTGAAACATGTCCTGTTTTTAAAAAACATGTAAGTGAAGTGTGTAAAGATTACCCACAGTGTATCAATCAATATACAAGACCTTCACTGTAAATAGCTTCAATAATTTAACAAATATGTTATATCTTAAGTGATACTGGTAAGCCTCCCACCATATGGTCCATAGTTCCTGAAACTTTTTCCTATTTTCAACTCTGAAGGAAAAAATGAGAGTCATTAGTTTGTGGGTATACAGGTTATAGTGAAGAGGTTGGGTCCATCACTAAAGCAGCATGTCATGGGTGCTTTCATGATTTTCTTAAGGAAGAAGCTATATAATGAATGTGGGTGATTAAAAGAACTACACAAGAGTTGGTGAGATACAGCCTTCTACTTGTAGAATTTGAAAGTTAAATAGCTACCCTAGTAAAAATATAAAAACCGCATTGTACATCCTAATTAAAAAACGTTCAATAAATAAAACAATTTTCAAATACCCCTTCTTATTATACCTATTTTATTATTTATTTTTAATTCTTAACATGACCTTATGGCAAAGTTTTGTTGCATAATTGACTACCATAATGCAGGTGCTTAAAAAAGTATGGTAAAAAATTACCAGAGAGAAATATAAGCTAAAAGAATCAAAATAGTTCCAGTAAATATGGGTCCACAAATTAATTGTTTATGAGATAATGGCATTAAATTTTGTTGGTTGGGGCTGCCACTGAAGTGCATGGATGCTGTCTTTGTGAGAACCCATTCCAACATAAGTTGTGACAATTTTATTTAATTTATCAATAAAGAGACAATAAAATTCTTAACTTTGACTTGAATAGTGCAGAAATGTGATTGGACATAAAAAAAAAAAAAAAAAAAAAAAACCTGTTTGAACAACAGTGAAATTTGTGCTAATTTACTGTACTGATGAACATCAAGTCAAGACTTTTACAGCAGGTGTTCAAATTATTGATTGTGCCTTGAATGCAGGTCTGTAGTCTTCTCCACAACATCCTGTGAATTCGCTCAGGCAATACTGGATCATTATTCATTTATTGGAAGGCATCTACAATCGGATGCTGCAATTCTTCACATATGGTGATGTCTGTTACATAAATTACGCTTTTTACATAATCCCAAACACAAAAATCCAAAGGTGCATTGTTTAAACATCCTGTATATTTTGGTATTGTGTAAATGAGGTGGTTTTACTTAATAGAAAAAATTGTAGCATACAAGACAAATAACATATGAATTAACTTACTGCTTTTTTAGAAAACCAATTTTCTTCGTTATTATGTGAACATAAATTACAAGTATGGCCTGATTTTATATAAATACATAAACTGAAAAGTGTGAAAATGTGTCAAGTTAGAAAATACCCAATTCAAACTTTAAACCAATCAGAAATATATATGTGGATGCCACATTATAAATAAATATTGCTGTTTTTAGTATGTACTTTATATTTTTGCTTGCATTATTTAAACAAATGTTAGCTGATATAGTGAAGATCAAGAATAATGAATTATTTATATTAGCATTACATGTAAGTTATCATTTACCATAAAATTTAGAAATATCTACATATCATCACAACAAATGAGCTATTACATAAATGCTGATATGTGGTAAAAGGATATTTTCCATAAATTTTCATGAATAGCTACAGCTACGATACAGCTGATATTATGCATACTTGAAAATGCACAAAAATACAGAAACATTCTTACAATAAGTTATATTTAGAGTTCATTGCAATAAGAGTTAAATTTATCTATTTTCATCATGGCAATAATCTTTGATTCCCATGTCATATGTGATTACTGCCGAAGACATTTAATACCAATTATCAGTACTAAAATGTGCATCTTTGACATAAGCTCAACCACAATATTAATAAGAATAATAAAATAAAAAATAAGCATGAACAACTATATGAGTCAAGAGCAAGAACTGACTTAGCATTTAAAACACAGAAATAAATGTTTATTATTGTTTCATCAAACTCTTCACCTCCCAGTAGCAATCACACTTTTTTTTTTCTTTGGACAAGGCTGGGCAGTAATGGAGGTGGTCCCTGTTTATGTCCCTCTGGAAAATATTGGGCTTTGAATCAGTTAGACCAAAAAGATGGAAGTGTAGAGCTAGGCAGTTGTGGTCCATGGTTAAGTGGAACTGTGCAAATGCTTCTTTTCTTGGTCGGTTCATGTATCTGATACATCTGTTTGGATGTATCTGTGAGGATTTCCTTTCCACTTGATCTGTTCTCAGCAACTGGCATGTGTGCTTATTGCAGAAGTACCTTGATAGGATTTTGCTGACGTGAAATATTCTTGTTTCATTGTTACTTGGGTTATACTGCCTTTTTTAGCTAAGGTGTTGACTTTTTGGTGGCAGGAAAGTGTTCAAACTGGTCTATGCAGATTTGTTTTTTATCTAGTAATCTTGTCATGTATAATTTGATTTTGTAAGATTTTCGCTTTATTTCTTACATAAAAGTTCATGAGAGATAATATATATTCACATGGAAAAGTTAAAATTTCAAATTACCTAAAGAGGTTTCTGCATAAATGTCTGCTACATGTGCCAGTAATTATTTATATATTTTTCTGTAAGAGGAGGACATGCTCACTTTTAACTGAGCTTTCCAAAAATATAAGACCATATTTAATTATTGAGTTGAAATAGGCATAATAAACTAATTTTCAAGATTTAATTAAACCCAGGGTTAATAATGCACACATTGCATAGCTGTACTCCTGAGTTTATATATGATAAGATTAATATAATCTTTCAGATGTTTATCAATTATTAAACCAAGGAAATAAATACCTTTGGTTTATAGAAGGAGGATTTGGAGATTTATGAGTGATGAATTTCATATTATTTATTTTAGTGAAAAATGTTATTTAAGTTCCCAGTACACAATGATGAATCAAAGATTTAATGTCATATACACTTGTTGAAAAACCTGTATAGATCATCTTATAACTTTAAGTATATAAAAAGAAGTTTTTATGAATGTCACTACAATTTTAAACTATTGTGTATGTGTTGCTTACTCTACCTTTAATTCAGAATCATTAACAGGAACATAAGAATTTTCCTCCTGAATTTCAATTTGTTTAAATTCAAGTAAATCAGTGTCAGAATCCTTTGGTTCTTCTTTAATAGCTGGTTTTATATCCATTTTCTCATAATCACTTCATTTAAAATGATCCTTTAACACTGCAACAGAAAGCAAAGACAATTATAAAGCATCATTTGTAACGAAAGTGCAAAATGCAAGCAAATATTGCTGAGAAAATATTGTTGGACTGCAAACCAAATATACATACAAGAATGGCTGCAACATAAACTTTACCAAACTATTGCAATTCACTTTAATCATCAGCAAAGCCCAAAATCCTCATAAAATGACCCACATTAACAATTAAATAAATAATATGAGAAATACACCATTCCTGTGCATTTGGACAGATGCAGATCTTTCCGTTGTTAAATAAGATGGAAAGCTGTGTGTTATGCCTTCAGAGCATTAAGACATTCCACTTGACCTCTTTAAGTCGGTCTCTTTTTAATATATATATTCCATAATTTCCTTTGGCATACTCTTCTGGAGATCATGCTCATACCGCCTGTGGGGCCTCAGTAGTAAAAACCGGCATTAAACACCATTCAAAAAATCACCTTCATGGTCTGGTGGTAGTGTTTGTGCTACTATCAGGAGGTCCTGGGCTCGAATCCCAGTCATATCAAACTATCTGGGCAAACTTATTTTTTGAGTTATTCCTTATCCTATGAAAATAAATCTGTTTCAATAAATATATTAACAACTGTTAATCATACATGTCTCCCCCGACTAGTCATTAATATTGTCTTCATACTATTTTATATTACCGTTAGTTTATTGTTTTAGTAAAATGCATGTGTAAAATTTAAACCGGTCAACTCATTGTTTTATTAATATGTAATATCTTAAGTTGAATTTGAGATTTCAAAGAATTGTTCAATATTCATTAAGTTTAAACTTGAATTCATTTGGTGTGTCCAATATCAAAATTATTGTAATCTAAGGATGAAACTAAACTATACTGTAATACTATTTGCAGATGATACAAGCACAGTGAAAAACAGAGATAGCCTTAATGATTTTGTCATTAAATTAAATCTAGTTCTGAACTTCTTGTGTGTATGGTTCAAAGCAAACAAATAGTATCTAAATCTAGATAAAACAAATATTATGAAATTCATCACTCACAGATATCCAAACCCCTTATTACAGATAGGATATTATACCAGTGCACTTCTACAAACCAAAGACATTAAATTCCTTGAGTAGTCGGAAGCTTTCACGGCCGGAATCAGACTTATAATTAGAAGTTTCTTCCAGGCTTAGAAGCCGTGGTCTGTTGGAGCTAAGGAGTCCAAACGTTTCATCCCCGCCTGCGGAGGACATCTTCAGTAGCGCGGTCTGAGTCTTCTGGGCGAAGGTCCTGGCACGACTGAAATGCCAGCTGGAGGTGTTATATTTGTATACGGACTGCTCGAAGAGGATTGGTTCGGCTGGAGCAGGGGGGTGTACTCGGAGGGCAGGGCATCTCCGCTCTGATCAGTGATTGGTTCGCGTTAATTTTGCAAGTGTGGGCTTGTTTTATATGCTCTAATATCGGATGCCAGGTTTTGCTCAGTTTGAGAGCCTCTCCCTTTCTGTTGAAATTATTAGGGTGCTTGTAGATTTTTATTGCTTCGCATTGTAATCTAGCGTGGTAGTATGGTACTGAATTAAATTCCTTTTTTTCATAATTTATAGCCATCTGATTTAGAAAGATCATATCCATCTTATCATACCTTGGCAGTTCAACTTGTGCAATATGGGCATCATTTACTTTATATTCAATTAAGACTTCAAAATTAGTTTATTATGCCTATTTCAACTCAATAATGAAATATGGTCTTATATTTTGCGGAAGCTCAGTTAAAAGTGAGAATAAACAGACTGACTTGTAAGATATTTGGAAAGTACAGATTGTAAACACAAAAATGTACTTTAAGCAGTAAAAGGGAAATTTTTACAACTCAGTTAATCTTATTAAACAAAGTTAAGTGTATTACATTCTAAAATAAAATGTAAGTAAAATGATATCAAGATATCGTGAAAAACACATGCAAATATTTTGAGAAATTGATACTGACAACATATTAATGCCTTTAAATTCATTACCACAGGTGCCCTGTTTCACAAAGCTTGTGATCTAGTAAAACTAGCCTCCATTCTAGTATTACTTGTTTATCTGCTTCCTGCAAGCGTGCACACAAATTTCCTATACTTGTATACCTCTCAGTAAAATTGGAAAAGTTCAAATTGGTTAATGCAAACACCTATACTAATTTCAAACAGACCTACACCTTCCCATAGTTGCACACTTTCAGTCACATTGAGCGTAGCTCACATGCTAAAATTAAAAAAAAAAGGAAAAACCACTAAAGATTGTGGAGAAAAATGGAAAATATAAATATGAACATGTTGGTATGTTGTAAAATTATATAAGGTTGGGTGGCTACTTAGGAAAACAAAGAGGATTTGCTCAAGTAGATGCACAACTGTTTAGGAAAATCTGAAGCTGAGGCATAGATTTGCCCTGGTGTGAAAAATATAAAACACAGTGGAAATTTGAATAGCTTGGGATTTTCATAGTGAAATATAATATCATATAACAAATTATTTATGAGAGAGTGACTCAAATTTTACTAGTTTTGTTCCACTTACTTGGACATGTTTCAAAAGCAAATTTCCTTCATTCTCAGCATGGTTGACAATGGAACCATGCTGACAATGAAGGAAATTTGCCTTTGAAACATGTCTAAGTGGAACAAAACTAGTGAAATTTGAGTGACCTCCTCAAGGACAAACAGTTTCTCTTCCCCTCAAATATAAATATAAATTTCACTGTGCAACTGCAAAATCCTAGAATCCCTACTTTAATTACAAGTGATGATACTAGTACAAATTATATATGAGTTTAAAGAAATAGAACATTTTTTAAGTTCAGTTATAACAGAAACACTGAGTTCATAAAGATCCATCTATTTTGTTTATTTATACAGATAGGACCTTTTCCATTATAATATTTATATACATGCATACATAGTTTTATTTACTCTCCAAATAGTGAATCAAAGACACAGAACAAATTATAATTATTGGATAACAAAGCATTTCACAGTACAAAAATAAAAGGAATACAAACACAAATGAAATTAAAAGAAACAATTCTTTTTTGCTCATGAAATTATATTAGATATTTAATTGGAAAATAAAAATGTTTAATTATTGCATCTATTGTAATTTATGTGTATCTTGAACATAACAGTAAAATCAGTGATGTTTTTCCCTGCAAGTCTTTCCAATGAATGAATTGAACTGTGTATGGTTGGTTTGTTTTATTGTTTTCCCTCCTGCTAATGATCCAGACTTAGCTAGCTGACTAATGAGAGGGTGCTAAGCCCATAGGCAAAACCCTTCAGAGGAAAACAAATCTAATCACATAATGCAATCATAAAAATCCTTACAAAAAATAGTATGCACTTTAATTTACTAAAAAAACATATGTAATAGAGGGAGTTTTTACAATGAATATAGTATAATATTGCAATTTTTATGAGAAAATCACTCAAATTTCATGTATTTTGCTGCACTTAATATAACTTAAGCTAAATTTCATTAACATGTTTATTTCCTTTCATGTGTCTGTACAAAGATGTTCCTAGGTACATTTGTAGCTATTGGAAAGGCATTAATTTTATTATTTGTACTATAATCAGTGAAATAATAATGTTACAACATAATATTGTACTTGATATCTCTAAATTGTTCTTGGACGTATTACATGTATTTTTTCAAATAGTTCTGCTTTTCTCTTACTAACATATATAATTAGTCCTAATGAGATGTTTTCCAATTTATTTATATGTGGATTTAACTTACTGCCTCTTAATAAGGGCTTACACATAAAGGGCAATGCAAAATAAAATAATATTACAGAAATAATTGTAGTGCACTTATCCTAGTTACATATAGTACAAATTTGTCTGCTATTTATAATTAATAAAGTCATTATACTGTAAGTTAAATGCCAAAATATTATTTTGTAAGACAAATGAAAAAAGGTTCATTATGTACAATGAAAACAGAAACTAATGTTAAGAATGCTATGTATCAAGACAAACATTTTTGACCATATGACATAACAAATGCAAAGTCACAGAACAGCTAATGAATCCTGTAATGAAATGAAAGAGACACTTGAGAATACATGTAGCTACATATAGACTGAATCATACACCTCTAAGAATCATATCTATGGAAATTGACAAATTATAATTTTATGGAAAGCATAATTTCTTTTGCCAACTATTCATTTCTTCTGCATTATATCTCTTGTAATATATTTGTTTCTGTGTCTAGTCAGCACTAGCCATCTAATATTGCTCAAATGCAAAGAAACTACAGAGCCCTCGTTTGGAGTGTTGCCAGCTTAAAGGGCTTTTGACACCAGAAAGCACACTGTTTGCCAGCAGTCGGATATTCATAGCCACTTAAATTATAAGTACATAAATTTCTGTAAGCATTCATAGCACACCAAACACCAATTTTTTGGTCATACAATGGCATTTCCTGTATAAGTTCGGGTTTTTCTGCACTCCAGGGTCTATTGTTTAGTGTTGCTATATGACCATATGAATAAAATTGTCTGTAAAAAAAAAAAAAAAATAAATGCAGGTCAATAGAGTGAACATTAACATCAACATCAAATTGCAGAAATGACCTCTACTCACATTATCACATGGTTGCATTTATCTTACAGGGTTTTAATTTTTAAAGTTTAGTGGCAATCCAAGCCAAGGTTTGTGAAATTTCTGATTCCTGTGCAAGCTTTCTCAGGATTTCCTTGAATTTCATTCTAATTTTTCTCCAATGTCATTGAGTTTTTCCTCTATAAGAACAAGATGTTTTACTTTAGTTTCTTATTAATAACAAATCCGTTTCCCTAAATCTATTCACAAGACTATGAACTGTTTCTCTGTGAGGCGCATGAACATAGGAAATCTGTCTATAAATTGCCTTCTTATTTCTCTACAAGAGTTTGTTGTCACATAGGATTATACATGAAGATTGTTTGTGCTAAGCATAAACTTTCTAGCATTATAATAGCACTAACACACTACAACACAAACATATAGTCTAACAAGGTTTTGACTTCTATATAGCACAAACTTAACACCAACTGATTAGCTGGCATACGGAGAAGAGGGAAAGTGAAGAGGGGAACAGAACCAGTTAGAAATGGCAGGACAAGCAAATCCCTGTTAAGCCAGCCACATGTCCAAACAAAGGTTCTATATATAATACTTCAGAAAAAAACTTTTTAAAACTATAATACCGCTTATATACCATATTCCTCTCTTGTTTATTAGGAGTTTAGCCTTTAATGGCATGTACATATTTTTTATTGGTGCTGCAGTCATTGCAGTTTAACTGTCAAAATAAAATAATGCATATTAAATGCAGTACACACAACTCTTTTGTATTATGATACAGTTATTGAAATGAAAGTTATCAGGAGAGAACATAAGCATTATCTAGTTTATACAATGCATTCAACAAATGTCATGTTGATTTCTTTAATTTTGAAATAAATTGTTTTCAACTACTGTTAAATTATCGTGAGCACATATGAAACTGCTGATATCATAGAAAACATGTAACAACATTACTCCGGTATATCACCTCTTTCTTTTACGTAAGCAATGTTAATAACCTTCAATATGGTAGGAACAGTAACTAAAGAACCATGTGTCAGAAAAAGGCATTTCTTAGACAGTTTGCTTTAGAAATTGTGAATTATAAACACATTTTAATAATTATAAAGAAAAAATACTTGCTGTAAGTCTGTATGAGTGTATGTTGAATGATGCAATTGTATCATGTTTTTGACTGAGCATCAGACAAGTTTCATATAATTAAGATTGTATGATTGAGTCAAACTACATACTCTTATTGATTCCATTTATATGTTTAAATGTAGAATATGTTTTGCAGACCATTATCTGCATCCTCAGCTAACAGTTAACTGCTGGATAATTCCTGTTGCATTGTGGATAGATATTCTATTCCTGTGGAGGTATGATCAACTTAAACTTTAGGTTTTCATCCCCGGAGGTGTCAAAGCTCATTAATCGGTCTCTGTAGTTATAAATGTAGATTTTCTCCCATGTTATAGGTCCATGTATTGATTTTAATAATTTTGCTTCTTTCACTGTAGTGGCTTTCTGTCCAAAACTGAGATGCTACCACCAATTTCTCCATTAGTTTGTATTTTATGTACCAGAAGCGATTTTTAACTGATTGCCTATGTTTCTCTTTGTTTTTCCAATATAGACTTTTTTGAATTCTGCACATTTTATTTGGTATATATCTGCTATTTTTATCCTGTGAAATACACTCATTAATTAACATTTTAAAAAAATTGAGTCGAGATCGTAACATACACATCACTAAAATCACTGTTACAAAAGTTCACTATATTTTGTACACTTATTAATATTGTCATTTGGGAGATTTTAACTTTAAATCTGTTCATTGGTGCAAATCTAAAATTAAAATCTTTTAGAATATTTTGAAATTTTTGAACAGCTTATGGATATGCGAATATTTAAAAATTATCTAAACTTTTCCTGCTGAAATTGTTGTGGTTTCTTTAATAAATTTCTGCCTCTTGAACTTCTGAACTTTTTGCGAACAAGTTCTTTGCTAAATCCATTTTTAATTGCTGTTTTTTCTATTTGCTTGTATTCTTCCTTGTTAATGAGTAGGTTAACAAGTTCATGAGTTAAGCTGATGATCGCTGCATGTTTATGTGTTTTGGGATTAAATTCGTCAGCTTTGATGTGATTTTCTGCTTGTGTTCTTTCTGTAAATTCCAAGTTTCAGGTTGCCTTGATGTGTCATTATTTTAATGTCCAGGAAAGGTAGCATGTTACCTGTTTCCGTTTTGCACATGGATGATATGCTTTTATCTTACATATTCAGAAGTTTTATGACATCAATATGATTTTGTTAACTTGACAAATATTTCATTTATTTGCACCAGATTTTAAATATGCATGGGAATGTTGTGCTGATGTATTTTTCAAATCTGCTCATGAAGGGGCTGCCCATTGTAATTTCTGATTCTTATTTATAGACTTTGCATTGAATGGAAAATAGGATTAGTTTATGCAAATTTCAGTGAGTTTTGGCATGAGGGGATGACAGCTATCAAAATGAAGATACTGGTGAAAATTGGTTGGCTTAATGTTCATGGATGTAAGAAAAGAGCCATTGCATAAAGAAATATCAATATCTAAGAATGTAGCAGTACTGGAAAAGACAAAAAAGTGAGCTTAAATAAAACTTTGGGAGTCAAGTTTGGTAAGGAACTAATCAAGAGATTCTGAACCATGGGTCCAAAGCAGGGAGGGAAAAAAAAAAAAAAAAAAAAACACGCACACACACTAGCAGTGATAACCATAATAACAGTACCAGAGCTTCTGAGTTAAGAAATACTTCCTCTAAGCAAGCTACAAGTTTGGGATACAGCATTTTTTCTATGAATATTTAAGTGTTTTATCTATTTCCAGTTCTTATATTTATGTATAATAAACACTTGGGGTCCTAGTATACTTTCCTGAGGTACTCCCAACATTCTCCCATCTATTAAGAAGTTTTTGATTCCATAATACTACTCTTTTATCTAAACTTAAGTCTACTCAACTTGCCTATTAATAATATCGTCGGGCACTGCATTGAAAAGCCTTTGCAAAATTCATTCTTTTTGCCTCAATCTAATTCTTCTGTTACATTTTGAACCAGTGACATAACTTGACTATCACATCAAAACCCTTTTCTAACACCATGTTACTAGCCATAAAACCAGTTTTAACATTTAGAACACAAATATTATCTGCTAGTCACTGTTCCATGACTTTATTTATCACTGATAACTATGATATTTCACAGTACATATTTTGTAATATTTGCTGCTAATCTTAGAGCAATATAAATTACAATACCACTACTCTTTTACTACCCTACCACTACTAAAGCAGATGGCAATGTCACTGACACATTTGTCTCCTTAAACTAGCTCATACAGCAAATATTTAAGTAATGCTGCAAATACATATTGGCAACTTTTGTCATGAATATTTATTACTGTCATACATAAATGTGATACAGCTTAGGTACTTCAAATGACAATCTTTTCTTCATAAATCAAGAGATTCTTTATTAAAATACATAGTGTAATTACAAACAGTTAATTCATTTATATATTCTTAATTATCTAGTGAGTTGACTTGATAATCTTATGCTCCACTTATTGTGTAAGTTAACAGTAAGTAGAGCATAAGATTATCAAATCGACTCACTAGATAATTAGGGATATTAGTGATTTTACTGTATTGATTCCGACAGCAAATTAAATTTTATAGCCAATACATTTACTTATTAAACTATTATTTTATATGAATAATAATTAAATATTGGGCATATGTACTTTAGCCTTTGCATATACAGTTAACTATATTGCAACTTAATAAGACCTCTACTATGATGGAAAAACTTGGATTGAGTTCCATGTTCCTGATTGTGACACAGTTTTTCTTGTGCAATGGAAAATGAATGCTTTTACTTCTATGGAATTTTGAATTATTTCTTTCATGTTTAACAAATTTCAGGAAAAGGATTCAAATGGATTTAAATCTGAACTAAAAATAAACAAAACTATTCAAAATAATGGTTTTATATGTAGTCAAAGGCAATAAGATGTAAAATGGTTTACTGACCACTGTATACATACATAAAAAATGTATTTTAATCAAAATTAAATTGTATCAAATATGTGTCAGCCCCCCCAATGTCTAGATCATGCTTTTCTAACAAAATTCAAATATGTGAAATTTCTCACTCTAACTGGTCAGATTATATTGCGTAATTAAAGAATGTTGGAACTATGAGCTATTCGCTTCTTACTTTTTCCCCAAAATTTCAATTTGTCTCTTTCCTTCATGTGTGAATCAAGAGATGTCCCTTCAAGGTAGATGAATGTGTAAAGCTCTTACCACAAATTTCACATAAATGTTGTTTCTTACCCTCATGAATCAAAAGATGGTTTTTTAAATTATAAGCACTGATAAATCCTTTACCACAAACATCACACTTATGTGCTGCTTTACCCTCATGAATTAAAATATGTTTCTTCATATTAGATATCCTGGTAAAGCTTTTATAACAATATTCACAATTAATTGGCTGGTTTCCTTCATGAATCAAAACATGCAACCTTAAATAAGAGGCCAGAGTAAAGCTCTTACCACAAACTTCACATTTATGTGACTTCTTACCCTCATGAATTAAAAGATGAGTTTTCAAAGTATAAGCCCTATTAAATCGTTTCCCACAAACTTCACATTTATAAGGCTTTTTGCCTTCGTGAATTAAAAGATGTTTCTTTACATTAAACATATACGTAAAGCTTTTCCCACAAAGTTTGCACTTATGTGGTTTCTTTCCTTCATGAATCAAGAGATGTTGTCTTAAACTAGATGCCCGGATAAAGCTCTTTTCACAAGCTTCACATTTATGTGGTTTCTTGCCCTCATGAATCAAAAGATGTTCCTTCAAAGTAAATGCCAGCGTAAAGCTTTTCCCACAAAGTTCACATTTATGTGGCTTTTTATCCTCATGAACCAAAAGATGAGTCTTTAAATTACATTTCCATGTAAACCTCTTGCCACAAACTTCACACTTATGTGGTTTCTTTCCTTCATGAATCAACAAATGACTGCTTAAATAAGATACTTGGGTAAAGCTTTTCTCACAAACTTTACATTTGTGTGGTTTCTGGTTATCATGCATTAAATAACTTATTTTTTGTTCATTATTTAACACGTTCCCTTTCATAGATGATGTGGTTGAAGCATTCTCATAAAATTTACATGCAAGCATCTGCTTCTTTGTGTTGTCTTTACAGTCCTGTATAGCTTCAATAAAATGAGTGCTTGAAGAATTAAAACAGCTGGGCAGTTCTTCCTTATTTGGCCTGAAATGGAAGAACATATGATGGCAAACAACTTGAAATTTTTGGTGTTAACCTGAAAATCAAAATGCTGCCAAAGTTTAGGTTCAACATTGGAAAATATGAAAAATACACACAAAATAATAAATACTGATTCATACTTTCAACACCAAATTGTTTTTGACACCATTGTTATAAGAGCTAGCATTTTGCTCATTCACAATTTCCCATATTCAGTTCAGCAAGTCATTCATCTTGCACTAATCTTTTAACTGTCTACTATTTATTACCTCTTCAACAGATGTTTCTAAGCTATTTTCATTCTTGTTAGGGTCCAGTTAAATATCTTTGTAGCCATCTCTCTTCTTGTATTCATCTAAGGTGGTTACATTAAATTAATCCTTACTTCTCTACTTTCACACCATCAGGTGGAGCATTAATGAATTCTTAATATTCTACAACTTCTTATAAAAACATCATCTAATTCTTGTAATTTTTAATTCAATTTTGTATTTATTTCCCACACTTCTGAATTATAGAATAATATGCCCTCTATAATGTGCATATTATTTTTTTCCCCCTTAGTTCTAGTTCTTATTGCTTTATTCCACCAAATTCCATTCAACTGCTGTATAGCTCTTCTCCTTTAGTTAATTCTGTTATCCATGTCTTCCATAGTTTAAATACTTATAAAATATAGTTCCCAAATATTAAAATTCATTAGTTTTAGTACTTCCATTTTCAATAGTTAAATGTTTGCCAACAGCTCTTATAACATTTTCAATCTTTAAGCATATTTTTAATTAAATTTTTTCTTTCCTACACTAAATAAGTAGTAAAGATCACAACTAAATGGCATCATTGATATAATCTTAGATTAATATTCCAGTAAGACCTATATTTTTTTATTTTTGCACAAGGTATACAGGTATAACTCAATGATTGCTACAGTCATCTAATGGCGCTTTTCAGCATTGCTCATAATAGTAAAAAAAAATTCAGTTACATAGAAAAATGAGATTGTGGTGCATTCTCTTTCATCCAGTGGCTCTAAAATACAATGATGTCAGTAACTGAACATCCATTCATACATTCATTATCTTCATTTTGATTTAGAACTATGATCTATTTACCCTGCATCACCGACCTGGCACTTACATTCTGTTCTCCTCTTAATCAAAAATATCAAAGCTGATCTCCTTTCTTGAAATTAAGAAGAGATAAAGACTATATTTTTATGATGATGCTTTAGATGCACATTTATAATGTAAGATTATCTTGAGAATGCACTGAATGTTTTTTCTGAAAAGGGCAAAGGTATGATTGGATACACTTTTACATTTCTTCAAGTGTTTATATTCATTGACATAATTTACCCTCTTGCTCTCCTATGTTGTGTTTTGTCAACTCTTTGGATACAATATACACATTAATATTTTATAAAAACAGAATAGTGTCTTACCTTGCATCACTGACTGGAAAACTTAATACCTCAACTTTGATTTTCTTCACTAAATCTATGTCAAACTTTTTCTCCTCCTGTAATATTTAAGTTCATTTAAGTACAAACCAGCTAATATTATACTAACATTCTTGAGAAATGTAAATACATAAGCAAATTATACATGCACACATAAAGACATCTTCAGATGATATGGATAAGGAAGAAGGAAACACAAGATGTAGTCAAGCATTTGAAGCAGCAAGGTTAAAAAAATTAACAGAGCAGGAAGAGTTAACTAATCTAAGCCTTATGACAGACTCTAGATGAACTTTGCAACATGAAGTGATGAAATTATAATAACAGCTTCCCTTTGTATAAACTGAAAAGTATAGTAATGTTGATAAGGTAGTCTCATTAATTTAGAAATATTATTTTTATAATATATTTTCTTAAATATTCAGGGAATTTTCTTACATGTAATTGTAAAAGTTAAAACCTAATGGCTTTTACATGTGTATTAATATAAAACCTTATTTTATTAACAAGTATGACCAGGTAGCAAAATAAAACATTTGTTTTGCTACAACTTCCCCAATGCCATTCATTTATTATATGTGGTACAATCTTTACCATTTTAAATTATATGTAGTAAAAAAAAAAATACAATAATACAAAAATTAATTGAAACATTAAAGTTAACAAGTCATGGCAAAGCGTACAACATGATTGATCAAAACTGTGCTAGGGCATGGGTTTTTAGACCCCTTTCATTTTTTTTGACAATCTAAGTACCCATACAAAAGACATTAGTAGAAGTGCCTAGGCCTGACATCCAAGCCCCTCTCTGCAGGGCTGGTTAGCCATGCTGTAGTAGTGTGTTACACTGCAATGCTGTGGCAGGCCAGCTATCTTTAAATGCTTGGGTCACCCACTCTGTAAGATGGAGTATAGATTAGGCTGTGCTACCAATGATACTAGCAGCATATCTGAAAGGCTTGGAACATGTTAAGGATTATAACTGCTGTTATGCAGCTAGTTTACAGCCAGATCAAAACTTTTGCCCACACATGCTGGTGCAAACACAGATTGAAACTAATAATTATTTTAGGATGCACGTACCTATTATAGAAATGTTACACATAGCTTTTTCAAGAAATGCCCCACACTTTCTGAACCATATTTACATTCACATGTTACATCATAGCGTATTCCTTTGTTTGTGTACACACCAAATTGATTAGTTCCAATGATATCATTTGTCGTTGCAAGGCCTAGAAGAGTGCAATGTGCATGAATACAGCAAAAAAATAGAGCAATAAGAGCTAGTATATACGTATTTTAACTAAACAAAATTTTATATTTATGCCTAAATAAGCTGAGAGTTGTGATTAAGTCTCATTTAAAAGGGATTATGACTCAAGGTGATTCATATGATTTGGTGACAAATTGGGGAGGATGTTTCTTCCTTTGCCACATCGAAGAGATGGATATCTGAATTTAATTATGGAAGAATGATCCTTGCTCAAGCAGGCAAGTGCAGGTGATGAGACATGAAAATGGGGACAAAGTGCATTAAATTAACATTGCAGACATGATGTGTGACCTTGTATATTGGAGAGGAACTGCATATGTCATAATATGCAGTGAAGAACATTGTTTATGACATTTGGAGGAGAAAAAAGGTCTACACATGGCCCTCCAGAACTTGCAAACAATGAACAAAAGCTGACAAGACCTATGACCCCAAGAGAAAATGTTCCGCTGTTTGAGGTTGATGTAGATTAATGTGTGGAACAAATTGTGATTGTTGATGAAAACTGGGTCAAGAAAATAAACCAGAAGCAAACAATCAATCAAAGTAGTGGAAACATATCAGCTCTCCTTCTCCAAGAAGGCAAAGGCAAAGTCAATTCAATCATCAGGAAGATGATAGTTTTCTGGACTGCAGATGGTGTTGTGTTGATAGACTTATCTCCCAAAATGCCAAACCATCACCAGATGGCATTATGCTTCATTGGTAAGTTATAAAAGTTTTTTAAGGTCAAGCAGCAAGGGAAGATCTCCAAATGGGTGATTTTCCTGCAGACAATGCATTTTCTCACACTGCCTTGTTGTTGCTATGGCAACCATATATAATTGAGGATTTAAACTGTTGGAACATTCACTTCACTTTATTTGATTTGATCTAGTGCTGTCACACTTTCATTTCTTACCCAACCTGAAAAGAAGCTTTAGCTGGTGAGAATGTTCAGTATAATGATGGTATCACAAGTGTTAAGTTAGTATTTTGACAGTCTCAAGAAAAACTTCTACGAGACCAAATCAAAGCACTGCAGAGGTGCATGGACCTACAAGGAGACTATGTAAAAAAATAAGCTGGACGTATGATCTGTGTTTCTTTTATATATGGCTCAGGGCTTCCTGGACGACCCTCATAAATTATGAAATTGAAATTTGTTGTAAGATAAAAATATATAATACGAACATATTGTAGTTAGCTTTTAAATTAAGAGAGTAGGCATTTTTTTTAAAATGGAAATATCAATTGCAAATGTGTTTTAGACAGCTTTTAGATTAACCTTTCAGTAAGATATAAGTATAAATATTAAAACATTATATCTGTAATGTCATGATGTAGATTTTAACACTTATAATGGCTAAGCAAAACCAATGGACAAAACCAACTTATGATATATTGAAGAGTATGTCAAAGAGTTTCTGAAGCATAAAGTTCAATTTTGTGCATGTGCATATAATGATGGAACACAACAGTGAAGCAAGTCACGCCATTTAGTCAAGATGTGGACAGTGCAAAGGAAAGTTCAAAGTGTCAGTGATGGCCAACTAAACATAGTTATATTGATATTATTGTATGATTTAGTTGAACTACACACTTTTAATGCTTCATTTATTTGTTTAAATATGCATGTTTACATATTTATACATACAAGCATATTTGTCGTGAATATTGCCACATGTACAATGAAAAGCTGCCACATTGGAATAACAATCTCCTATGGGATAAGCAGCTGAAGGAAACTGGCAGGTTGTTGGAACAAAAACGTTCAGGTAGACCTTTGGTTAATGACAAGTCTGAAGAAGCTGTACAAGACAGCTGCCTAAGAAGTACCAAGAAAGCATACCTGTGCTTGAAACCTAGGCCTGAAGAAGACTACAGTTCATAAAGTTTTAAAAAAATGCTCCATTTTACAGGATACGAACTGCAGTTGTTACACCCTATCCATCTAACTTCTAAACCTAAACAATATGAGTTTGCATCTGTATACACAGATGCTTGATTAGATGGACAATGACAAACAATTCTTAAAGATTATTGTGTTTAGTGATGAGGCCACAATCCATGTGTGTGGTTATGTTCATCATAAAGTAAGAAGGGCTTATGAAAACCCTCATACCCACATTGAGTATGAACAATACACCCCTAAAGTGAATGTCTGGTGTCTACTTAGTCATGATAAAATTATAGGCCATATTTCTTTATAGAGCAGACTGTGAATCAAACAACTACCTTGAGATGTTGCAATAATATGCAAGGCCACAAATTCAAGACGAAGGCAAAGATGTCATCTTTCAACATGATGGTGCTCTTCCCAGCTATGCCAAAATTATATGCAAGTTTCTGGATACATTTCCCCAGAAGTGATTAGGAAGGGGTGGATGGAAGGCAAGGCAGAAAGTTTCTCTACCTGGAACATGATTGCCATGATATGTTCTTGAAATCACTTTGTCATTTCTCTGTAATAATCCATTTTCATATGTGTATCATATATAAAAAGCCATTCATGACAATATTTATGTAACGATATATCTAAAAAAGAGCAGCTAGCACACAGTTTACATGCAATGAAAGCAGAGAGTAACACATGAACACACAGCTACTTGCTGACAAAGCCTTCTTAAAATGGATTACAGGCTACTACCTGCAAATACATTATACTGTTTGAAGACTGGCTTCTTGCAGTATGCAAATGTGTTCTGCTGCTCTGTAACTCAAATAACCTTACTGAATATCCTATATGGTTGTGTATACTATTTTTTGTAAATCAACCTAGCTTCTACCAGTTGATAGGCATGCAGCCTTAACATTATGGTTGGAAGGAACACTTGTTCCATTAATTCAGTGTCATGCAATGTAGGTGGAATAAAGATACTATTGTGCAATGATTGATTACAGTTTTAAAAGCATGAACATGGTTTTAGGGACTTAATGTAATGTTACTTAGGATGTTCTAAAAGTTCTCAGTCTGACTCAAGAGTTGTCGTAAAAATGGCCAAATTACAATGATATTTACTATACTTACGAAGCTGTTGACAATGGAGTGGTAATATATCCTAAACTTAGGTATTCGTTTGTTTACACTAAACTCCATTTACTAACATAAAAGTAAGACGCATTTCTGGAGAATCTCTTCCATCTTCTGGGAGATGCGAGGGATTCTCCCAAAATGCATGTTACTTTTATGTAAGTAAATACAGTTTAGTGTAAAAAAATGAATACCTAAGTTTAGGATACTATGATCGTTGTTAAGTATCATCCTTTAGATGGTGTGCTGTAAAGTTTCAGATGCATAAGCGTAGTCACTTGTTTGTGACAATCATGTAAACAAACTAATGATCACTTTTTCTACAAAATGCATAAAACTGAAACATTAGCTAAGAACTTTGTTTTGAAGGGTTTAAACTAAACAGAAATACAAAAGGAGTTAAGATTCTTTCTAACTCCTTTTGTTAGATTCTTAAAGGATTCTTTCCCTTCGTTTTCGGTTGCTAAAATGTAGGCTGCTGAATTTAAGCTTGGTCATACATCCATTCAAGATGATGAATACTTAGGATATCCCAAAATTGCTACAACCGACAAAATTTTGTCAAAAATTCACAATATCTTGCTCAGTGATGGCAAACTAAAAGTATGCTGATTGACTTACATTGCAAAGACCTTGATAAGCTGTGTCCACTAAATTTTACATAAAGTTTTGCATCTCAGAAAGCTTTTCCTTGATTGATATCATATTAGCTAAAATGTGCCCAAAAAGCATTTGAATGAACATTTTGCAAGAGTGTTTAGACTTGTTTAAATACAATTCCAGTGAGTTTTTCCACAGTTTCATAACAGCAGATGAAACACTGATACGTCACTACATGCCAAAGATGGAGCAGTTTAAACAGAGGTGGTAACAAGTGAAAGTGCGCCAAAGAAAGCAATAATGGTTCCATCTGGAGAAAAGTTGTGGTCACAGTTTTCTGGAATTTTCATGGTGTGGTGCTCGTAGACTACCTCAAGAAGGGTAGAACCATCACCAGGAGTGTTATGCTTCACTAATACACCAACTGAAGGATGCAAAGTATACACTTTGCGAAAATGAAAGTTCTCTTTCATCACAATAATGCACCTTCACACACATCTGGGATTGTTGCTGCAAAACTGCATGTTCTTTGCTTACAAGTACTTCTACATTCACCATATTTGGCTCCCAGCAATTACTTTTGTTCCCAAATCTAAAAAAAAATGCTTGGGTGGATGAAGATTCACATCAAATGAGGTTGAAGCTGAGACAAATACTTATTTTTCACAGTTGGTCAAATTTTATTTTACTGAGGATATTAAATAGCCAGAAACAAGGTGACTATGTTGAAGGGAAGGAAAAAAAACAAAACAAATAATAATAATAATAATAATAATAATAATAATAATTCTCTTAAATTTTATGTGCCGAGAAGCTTTAAAATTCCCCTCGTATAAGTATAATCTGTACTTTTTTTTAAAAGTAGTTACATTTTTAAAAACATGTATTGCTTCTTAAGTTTACCTCATGCTTAACAACGACATCATGATTAAAATCTTCTCCCTTAGTATCTGGTTTCAACTCAATTGAATATATATCACAGTTAAGTGGTTCTTCTATTATCTCCAAATTGGCATCCATTTTGCTTTCTCTCTCAAACTACAAAATAATACAAAATTTATAGTCAAACTTTTTAAACACACTCTTTTTGGCTTCACTTATTGAAGATTTACTCTAGACATGTTTGATGGACTTTTGTCCACATCCTCATTTACTGTCCTGAGTAAATCCCCAGCAAGTGAAGCCAAAAAGAGTGTGTTTAAATAGTTTCACTCTGAAGAGATTGAGTGTTTCACTGTTAATTTTCAAATGTAATTAATATTGAGGAAAAATATATCACAACCAAATTCTTATCGCATTCTAAATGGCTCAAAAAAAAAAAAATAGATTGGAGCCCTGTGGGGGAAAAATAGAAACCAAGTTCAAATTGGAAAAGTGAGAAGAAGGAATATGAAGAACTTTGAAAGGTTTAAATAAATAAATAAAGTATGCTAAAATACTTCATATATCGAACCAGAGACCAATGCTTTGAAAATAACAGGCTTCACAGAATTTCATATTAGTAACTGCTTAATAATATAAAAATATCTTGAAACATAAACTTATATTTAGCTTAGTTCACAAGACTAAGAGATCAGCTACAAATTGCAAAACAGTACATATCTACCAATCTAATCTTAAATTCCATGGAAATATTCTTGAGTTTTGGTCTATTCCAATCAACAGAGAAACAACTCAGACCCAGCTATAACTATGCCAAACATCCCAAAACTTACCAAGCAGTCACTGAACAGCTGAAGAAGGGAATGAAGGTTATGACATGGTTTGCCATAAATACATAATTAAAACCATACTTTGAAACAACTTTTCAGAAAGTATGTTATGATTCATAAATAGTTTTATACAGTTGAAGATTTAGTTATTTTATGCACATTAGTAACACATATCATCTGCTACACTTATAGCATTACAGACTTTCATAAAGGATTCTGTAATCAAAATCCAATTTGTAATTATTTTCCTCTGTTAACAATTGATTTTTCTGGTTCTAATTTCTTATCATTGCAAATTCCTTGGATTGGAATTTATTTAATATATGGTTAATGTAACTTCATTAATGTGTGCTATTCCAGAAATTCATCATAAAATTTACTCCTGTAGTATGTATACGATTTCTGTTTTACATAGTAACCATAAATAAATATTATGTGCTGTAATATAAATCTCACTCTAAAGATATGTGCCTAATTCATTAACATACATATAAATGCTATTGACCAAAGATGTAAAAAAAGAGCATCCTTACATAAAAATTACAAAAAAGTATCACAATAAATAAATTCTAATACATAGTTTGTAGTGAGTACAAGTTGTATTTAAGTCACTGCTTTGATATGAAGCCTGACTGACTCATGATTCTGGCAGTGTGATAAGTTCACTGCTGGGTGTCTCAAGTATGGCATGCTAAGTCCCTTTAACCAATGAAACGAAGACAGTATATACAAAGGTACCAATCACGCATAAAAACTAATTCAATAGCATGGAAAATAAGAGATGTAATCGTTAATATGAAACCCTACAATCTGGGAGAAGAATTTGTTAATGTTTTATCAGAAAATAAAAGAGGATGCTAAAAGAGAAAGATATATTGTAAGTGCAATAAGCAGGAGAGAGAGGGAATGGCATGATTTAGATTGGGAATTTGGAGACTAAGGGGTTTTAGAACTGGTAGTGTGCATGGATTTTATCTTATATGTGGAAATGTGGAAAATGTAGCACATATCATATTTGAATGCTCAGGAAAAAGGGAATGGACCACTGATAAAAGGGAAATGGTTGAAGTCAAATAAGTTAATTGCAGCTAAGAAAATGGTTGGTGATCAAAATTAACTTAGGCACCTGGGGCAATATTTGTATAGAGTTAAAAACAAATGCATACAGTCTGTAAGGAAGAGGGATTTTGATTTGGATGGGGTTTGCTCTGGGCAATTTGTATTTTGGAAATATTATAATTATTTGCCAGTGCGTTTGTAAAGATTATTGTGTTTTCATGTGTTTCAATACTTGGTGTAGAACTTGGGTTGAACCAGGCCATGTTGTTATACTGTTATCTGTACACAAAAAATAAATAAAAAAAATGAATGTGCAAATATAACTGAAATTATGGGAAATGATTCAATTTATTTTACAGGAGAGCTTTTTATGTAGCACTAACTATGCTATTAAAATGTGTATAGTTCCTCTTAGCATTACAAATATACAAAGAGTGCTTTCTATAAATATTATTATATTACTATATTTTTAAACTTTTACTTGTACTCCTTACCTTTGGCTCAGAATCCTGAACAGCATCATAAAAAGTTTTCTCCTGAGTTTCTGGTAGATTCAAATCAAGTGAATATGTATCAGAATCCTTTGGTTCTTTCTTAATCTCTAGTTTGATATTCATTTTCTCACAGTCACTTAATGCACATAGTTTTAACACTGAAAAAGAAAGCAAACATTAGTGCCATTTGCAATGGAAGTCTGAAAAGTCAAAATGCTGAGAAAATAAGAATATTGAACTCTAAACAAAATATGCAATTTTAAGAAAGGCTGAAATATATATACTTTACCAAACTATTGCAATGCGGTTTAATTAGAAGAAAAGCATAAATTCTCCTAAAATAACTCACAAAGGCAATCAAATAAACAATATAAGAAATACAGAAATTTTGTGCATTTGAATAAAGCAGATCTTTCATGAAACATAAGCATTTTCAAAACAGATGAATAACTCTGTAAGCCATGTTATGCCTTTAGTATATTAAGACAGTTCCACTGGAAGCTTTTAAGTCATTTTATTTTGACTATGTACATTCCAAACTTCATTTGGGATGCCATTCTGGGAATCATCCTCCAAATTATTACATATTTTAGACTAAAAATAAAAATAAAAAATAAAAAAAAATTAAATATTAACAATTATTAAAACAATACCAATACTCCAATATTATCTACATACATTACATACAAACATTTATATATGTCTTAACTTATACATGTTTGTGTGTGTGTATATAATAGGTAATTTTTTCCTTCACAGGACTGCTCCATGTGCAATTGGGTACAGTAAATCCAGCTCTGCAGTTTTCGTCTCATTTCCAAGCTTAAAAGCTGGCCTGGGAGTCAGAGGGGAAGCCATTACAAGTTTAAATCTAAGAATATACAAACCTGCTATGTTGTGCAACAGTGTATTAAGTATTCATTAGGTGGCAGTGTATTAATTACATTAATCAGACTTAATTCATTTGTTTCATTTCCCAAAGAGCATTTATATATGATTTGTATGTGCTAGCTCATGATGTATGGAGATTGCTTCAAGAGAGAATATTCAACTTCCAAATCAAAGTTTGATTCAAAGATTGGTAAATAAATTTCATGAAATAAGTATTCCTGACAAAAAGCATATGCAGCCAGTACTCACAGAAGAAACATTAGATGAAACTGGGCTTGCTCTAGAATGTTACCCTAAAAATCACCTCAATGTCTTTCTCAGCAAATGAGAAATTCATATTCCTCTCTTTGAACAGTTATAAAGGTAGAGTGGTTAAAACCCTATAAAACTTCTGTAGTACAAGAACAAACAAGTGACCTTACATTTAGAAATAGATTGTGAATGGATTTTGAATAAAGAAATTGACTCTAATCTAATTACCTTTATGGTAGAATCTTGGTTCCACCTAATAGTTATGAAATTCACAAAGCAACTGATACTGGAGTTCAGAAAAATCTAACTTGCTTCATGAGAAACTGCTGCATGATCAAAAGATCGTGTGGTGTGCCATTGCAGCTAGAGAATAATAGGCCCTATTTTTTCTTTAAAGAAACAATTAATACTAATAGGCATATGTAGAATAATATGCAGGCATTTTTCCATGAATTAACCATGAAGGAACATAGGTTCGCAACTTTCCAACATCACATACAGTCCATCTCTCTTTGCATGCAATTCATGAAATATTAGACCAATCATCATTAACACGTGGTCTCCTCAATCCCCCAATTTTTATGCCCTGCAATTTATATTTTTGAGGGTCATTAACCCATTGCTGATGGCCATTTGAAGCTCGCACTGACTGTTCCTGAATACTCAATAAACAGATCTAGGTATTTAAATGGTCCAGAATTTAAATTTCTGCACCACAAAACAAACCTTTATATTTTGCTTAATTTTTATCATATTTTAATTAAACAAAAACTAAATTAAAGGATATTGCAGTATGAGCCAACTATAACAAGTATTATTGTATTTATTTGTAAAATGCAAAGAAAGAGTTTAATGTTGTAGTGTATTTTACATATCAGATTGTGATTTGCGGAGCTAAAAGAGTTCTGTGCTTTTTTTCTCTTGAAAGCTACCACCATTCAACACTAGTGTTTATAAGAATTGCAAGTTCTTAACTGAGCCAGGATATAGCAGTAATAAACATTGAAATGTTTTACATTATGTCAAAGTAGCCATGCATACACTGCTTTATCGTTCCTAGATAGTAGGTTTTCATATACTACACATGCGTAGATGAAGCGGTTGAATCACATAATTGCATTTGCATGACACAATAAGCTCAGCTTATATGTTCAGGTGACCTATTTTTTGGCTGCTGAGATAGAAACATAAATTAGCAACTTGATACTGGAACGTGTTCTTGGCACCATATGTTTGGGTTTGTTACAAACTTGTTAATCCCAGTTTGAATCATGGTTTCAACTTATGAGACAGGGTTATAGAATCCAAAAACCACTGCAGCACAAAAAGACACATTTTTTTGGAGAACAACCTATGGTGTTCTCCATATATATCCTCATATGCAACTCACAAACAAATCAGCCGAATGATTTTTACCAGGTTTTTTTTACTGTAGATTTAGTAGCTCTTATAGTTCCTGAAAAAATGTATATGAGCTTAAAGTGCACGAAAATTCTACCTCAAAAGTCAAATGCATTCAAATCATATTGTATTGCCAAAGTACAGGCTCTAAAGAGAGGGGAAGTGGAGGGGCTTGAGATACCATCTTTGACTTGCATTGTTTGGCATAATAGAAGGGTATTTACTGTTTTTCTAATTGCAGTTCCAAAATTTTAATGCACGATGTATGAAATCTAGAGTCATAACTAAAATGACAATTTTCAAGCCTGGTATTATACATAAATAAATATACATATAGGTGGTGTTGATTTAGTGGATCAGGTATTGCAGGCATATCCCTATTTATGAAAAACTGTAAAATGTTACAAAAAGCTATTTTTTCATATGTTGGATATCACCATATACAATTACTTGGTAATTTGGAGAGCTCTAAACCCACAAAAAACAATGACATTTCTGAATTTTCACTTATCAATTGCTCACAGTGTAATTGGAAGCTACCAAATTCAGAGGCCTGTATACAAAAGGGATAGAAATTCTAAAACCCTTGCCACCCTCTGATTGATGGAAAAACATTTTCTCAAATGGATACCATCTATGTGAAAGTTGTCTTATTTGAAAATTTGCGGTATGTTACAAAAGGCACATGTGCAGGGAAAGGAGCATGATTTATGGTGAATGCAGAGGTGCACCCTTATGTCATTATTCATGCTTCGAGGTGTATCGTTCAAAACACAACTTTTAAAGGGAAGGAATTTTATGGAATTTATTTCAGAAATTTGACTTTAAAACTAATTTGGGCACGATTATCTGTTGTTACAAATTGGCATATGAGCAAGCAGAAATTTGTTTTACTAATTTTTAAAATTGTTTATGACCAAATTGTTTGATGTGGTATGGAAGATGATTGTAGAATTTGCTAGGAGATACCCAAAGAAGGCTGTTGGTAATTCTATGAAAATCACAGTCTATATTGCTGAATGTTAGCATGTTGTACTCATGAAAATTTGAATTTGACTGGAAGAGATCAATGTTTTGGTGAATGAAACAGATAGATTATAAAATATATATGCAAGGTACTGGCAACATTCTAAGTTCTTTGAAAACTCTTTTACTTTCTGATCAAAATGGTAAATTTGTCATAGTTTTTGCTATTCTTTTTTTGTAATATTAAGACCTGCTTAGATTTTGATGATGCTCCCCATACAATTATGCCATATGATAGAAATGTATCTGTCCATAGTAAACTGATTTCTAAGTTTCAAATGGCAATGCCTTAGACAGGATTCCAAATGCATAACATAAACGAGACCCAATTTTGAAGATATATGCTCTTTGTGGTGACCCATGACAAATTGGAGTCAATAATTACACCTAGAAATTTTGAGTGCCCTACTTCTTAAATTGAAGTAGTTTAAAATGATCTAGGCATAATCACTAAAATTTTGCTTACTGAAATGCTCAAATAGTTTTGTTGGCATTTAATTTCAATTTGTATTCATAACCATTGTTCCAATCTGCTTTAAGTCTGTGTGATTGTTAATTTCAAGTCGGTTTTATTTAAGTAATCAATTTCACAAAATTGATTTCAACAACTTGCACTCTGTTGCTTAAATAGTAAATAAACCAATGTTTTTCTATTTCCCTTATGCCAAAGTGGTCTAATTTGTCAATAAGGATTTTATGATTTACAATGCTTCACTTACATCCAGGAAAATGCCAATCACATGATCCCCTTTTCCTTGAAAAATTGACAATAAAGGACTGTAATGCATTATTTGTCCCTTCTAAAACCTAAATTGAGACTTTGGTAGCATTTTTTGAATTCTAGGAATGGAATTACCGCTAAAAATACAGAATACTAATAAAGAAATAGGCCTGTAGTTTTCAAGATTTGTTCTTTCACTTATTTGAACATTGATCTAACCTTTGCTAACATAAATGTTTCTGGAACTTTACCTGTGAAGAGCAATGAATTACAAATTTCAAGCATTGGTTTCATTAATAACAAACAATGCACACCTTTTAATGGCAATAGCTTGTATATCATCAATGCCACATGCAAAGTTACTTTTAAGATTAGAAATTACTTTGAGAATTTCTTGTGGGATCGCTTGTGTTGAAAATTGTTTTTTTTTTTTCTAGTAATATCTTGTTTATTGATTATATGATGCTCCAGCTCCTAACTTTCCTGTAACATTTGCAAAATAGATGATAAACATAGCTGCATCATCATGAGTACTTGTGACTAATGTCCCATTGAGATTATTTCAGTTTTATATTCTTTTGGGTTTGGAGAAACAAGAATTCATTTTTACTTACATCCTTCTGTATTGTTTGTTTAATGAAAAATGTTTGTCTGCTGTTTGAAATACCTCAGAATATTCTGCAATTAACAGTTATGTCAGACCTGAACTACTTATCAATTCTGAGTTAAAGGATAAGACAAACTTTTTCCAACATGTGAAGCGACAATCACAGGAATGTTTCTGTCCAAAGGAGACACTGCACATGTGTATGCTGATGTCAGCAGCAGGTGGATTTAAAGACATCCAGTTTTATCATGCAGCCAACTGTTGCAGGAATACCCTAAAATCTATGCAATAACATATGAAAGCATTTAACACATGGCCAGTTTTGAAAATGCCAGGCCATTTCCCTTTGTTATCTTTAATTCTTGATTGAATAAACATGTTAATGCATTGGCATTTGTGAATTCTTGTGGCACTAGTCTGTAAAAACTACTCAACAGACCCTTATCAAGAACTGGTGGAAGATATTAGGGCTGGTGTATTCAGTAGTTTAAATAGGTATTTTATTAATGCAGTTTACATTAGTTTTGGTTCTGGTATTTTACTAATTAGAAACTTCTTTTGGCTGCATTATTTGTTAAAACATACGTTGGCTACTCTGCTTCGCCAGAACACAGTCAGTAAAATAAGTGGCATAAGGAGAGAGTTACTATTCAGCTATCTTACCTTTTGGTCTCAAACTTTATTGATCTTAGTTTACTAGTTCACAACTAGAAGTATATAAAAATATAGCATGGAAAAGAACCTTTGCTGAACCAAGCAAAGTTCATGTTTGTAAAATTGAAATTAAATAAACATAAATACGGATGGCACTGTTAAAAATAATAAGTACAGAGGCAAAGTACCAAATACATTGGGGGAAAAGTATTAAAGAAAAGAAATGTGAGGGTAGCAAATTTGCATCTACTGGTACCCGTGGTCTAAAAGGTAGCAAGCAGGCAGTATGAAAGCTACAGTAACATTACGGAACTCACTGTTTTCTTTTCTTTCACATCTCTGATTCTCGTACAGATTGATTCTAGTTCCATATATTCCTTAATTTTGCTTAAATGTCAAATTGGATCCTGCACAGGAACAAAATTTGACACAGTACATTCTCATTGTATTAAGGAGCACCAACACAACAAACTGAAATAGCCTATTACAGAAATACATTTCCTCAAGTGCACTATTAATGATACCAGATGCTGCTGATTTGTTCTTAAAGCATTTCTTAAACGTATGGTGCTATATATCAATTAAACCCTTGGGAAATTTTAAGTTAAACAATTTCTCTGAACTGATGAATATTTGGTGTGCTTATTTTAGTTATGTAGCTGCTTTTTTTTTTTTTTTTGAGGACGCTCTTTAACATCTCAGGTCATCAGCGTCCCATTCAACTTAGGGCGTGAAACGGCCGACAAATTTTGCTCAGAGGCCTCTCTTTCAGGCTTGAGGTTCTTTTTCGTACCGCAACTGTATGACACGGCACCCACGGCTTTACTTCCCTTCCGAAGGAAGCCATACTTAGGATTTTTACGCCCGAAAAAACCCATCGGTCCTGGCCGGCTTCGATAGCTACTAGGATACCGATAGTATTGCAGCCGCGAGCAAGCAGAATGTGACCAATACTACACATTAAACACGCTAACGCAAATTCGTTTTAATGCAAATACTCTGTCACTCCATTCGCCTTTTTCTAAAATAATCGTTTAATTTTCAAGCTTAGTTGTTTTGTAATTTTTGTAAAGGATAACCAATAAAAAATGGGGGGGGGGAAGGGACACATGAATTCATGAAGATACGAATGCAAAAATTCTGTAACAGTTCCAAATAGTTTCCTGGGCTTTTTCTTTACTCTCACTCATACATGTTCTGCATTCTTCGTGTGCATATCTGTTATCACGAGGGTTCACAAAGTTTTTCGTTGTACAGCACGACCGAATGCAAATAGATCTCGACCAACTGTGGATTATTTGGCTTAATTGAATGCATCATGGGTGAAAGGTACGCGGAGTCACGTGAACAAATTTTTGAGATATTAAAAACAAAACAAAAAAATCATGCCACAATAACTAAGGTATACACAATAACAAAAATAATATTGCTTTATTTTCATATAATAAGTAGATCTTGCATAGGCAAGTGCTCATAAATGAAAGAATTTAGTGCACAAAAATATAATTTGAAAAGACTAAAATTCTTTCTGAAATGAACATATTAGAACCAATTCCCAAATGAAACGATTTTTATAGATTGATTTTATTAACCGAAGAACGTTGTTGTTGTTGTTGTTATTATTATTATTATTATTATTATTATCATCATCCGTATATGATAATATAACATCAAAGCTAATGCAAATTATTATTTCAGTTTGTTACACACACTAGATCAAAACTTGAGATACATTGCCATGCGCGTTAATCGGCACACGACAATAACATACACATTTTATATTTTGTTGAGGTCATTCGTCTAATACATACCTTTAATCTTTGGTAACACCTAATATATAATCCTTTAGTTTTATAAGTTGCTTTACATGATTTGAAATAGATTTCACAAGCTATATTTAGATATAGCGTTTCCACGAATAAATAATATAAGATTCTGGTTACTCCCACCCTCCCTCTTTAATCCCTTTATTAATCTAAGTTTATCATCATGAAGTCACGTCTTAACTAGAGACTATATCATGCTTATTTTTGTGGAAAGTCAAGCTTTGTGTCTCCTTTTGCAAATAGCCCACAAGTTTTCTATTTCATTAATGTCAGGGAAGTTCCCTGATTACTCTAACATTGCTCTCAGTGAAGAATTTAGAATTTATTTACTTTCTTTGAAGCATGGCTAGGAGTCAAATCTTGCTGGAAAATTCCGACACCATCTGGAAACCTATTCTGCAGCTTTCCAACAACTCTCTTTTCCAATATTTGGATGTGCTGTCAGATTTCATCCCATCGACTGATACTAAGGGTTCCGGTCCTTTTTACAGGTAACACCTCCAAAACATCATCTTCATGGCGTGTTTTAGAGTTTGTTACCAGTACGTTGCAGTTGTTACCGTATTATTCGCTCGGCGCACATATTGAATCCTCTCTCCCTGCACTTCAAAGTGACTCATCAGAGAAATCGGTGACGTTTCCTGCGTATTTTTCCTCTTAGAAGTGTTTCTTTGCAGTTTGCGAGCTTTAACAATAAATAACAATGCAAAGAATGCACAGAAAGCTCAGGATATAAGAATAAACAATGTGCAGCACACTGCTGCTAACCACAGGAAAAACTGTAAAAAATTTGTTCCGATTAATTCGCAGGGGACTGTACGTTAGGTTTGCATATCTTTGTACTATATGTTTATACTGTTGGAACATAATAGTCCTGCTTTGTTACTTGTAAATGTTTAAGCTTCAATATGTGGCCAAGATATAATCAGTTCATAAAAGTTGATATATTCTTCATGGATGGATCGTAGAATCTTTTCTTACTCAATTTTATTGGAAATTTATCATCCGGATATATTTATTGCTCGACTGGGAAAATATGTTTGGAATTCTTCCTGGCTGAGACAGATGATGGTTGTTTTATTTACGCACGCTCTTTGATATCTCAGATCATCAGCATTCCATTCATTCGGGTGTGAAATGGCCGATAAATTTTGCTCAGAGGCCTCTCTTTCAGCCTTGAGGTTCTTTTTCATGCTGTAAATGTACAACACGGGGCCCACGGCTTTACTTCACTTATACTTAGGATTTTTACGCCCGAAAAAATCGATTGGTCCTGGCCGGGTTCGAACCCGCGATCTTGGGCTTAGAAGGCAAGTATAGTAACCACTACACCACCAGGACCAACTCTGCACACCTTATCCAATACAACTTGGACAGATAAGGAGGGATCATTCACATACATCAGTAAAAGAAGAGAGCCCCGAACAGAGCCTTCAGGCTTCCCATGGTTAATCATTTCCCATTTTTGATGTATTGTTTTTATTTTTAAAGGAACAATTTATTTCTAATTATTATTTACTTTAGTCAGGGTAGGATATAAACTATTTGAAATGTTGATTTTTTATTGTATAGAAAGCTAAATTTATCCATCAGAATTCTATGATTGGCACAATTGAAAGCCTTTGCCAAATGACAAAGTATTTCTCCTATATGTATTATTTCATTTCATGCAGTTAAAATTTCATTAGTGAGTTTAAAAATTGCATTTTCCATTAAAATTACTTTCCTAAAACCAAACTGATCATTAACTAGAATATTGTTACTTTCAAGATAATGGTAAAGCCTACTACACGTTATGAGTACTTTCTCAATCACCTTAGAAATTGTAGGTGAAATAGTTATAGGTCTATAATTATTCACCAGAATATTACGTACAAATATAGATATTCATTCTGATAATACAAGAAGGAAAAATGACCATGTTCAGATATGCAGAACAAATATTTAACAAAATTATCTCACAAATGTGACATTAAAATATATAATAAACTACCAATACATATTAAAGAAATAACCAACATAAAACAATTCAATAAAGAAATCAAAGCCTTTCTGCTACAACATACCATTTATTCAGTAAGTGAATATATGAACTTTAAATAAGGCATATTGTAAATCTAGTATAAGTACTCTTGTATATTGCTTATATAGAAGTCCATAATCACATAAATGAAGTATTATTATTATTATTATTATTATTATTATTATTATTATTATTATTATTATAATTATTATTAGAGCCATTTATATTTTCTCCCCTTTTGAACAGAGGCTTCAGTACTGAATATTTTGGCCTTTCAGGAAATACACTAAATGTTAAAGACTCATTACAGAAATGATAAGGGAGGGATACTAATTTCCTTAGCACAGGCCTTTATGACTTTGTTGTTAATTTTGTCATAGCTGGAAGAGATTTTATATTTTAGTTTTCTAGTGATATTAGTAATTTCTAGTGGAATAGTGGTACTTGGTTTGAATTCATTATTTTGACTGGGGAATAATGATTGTAAAATCCTTAATGCATCTCTTTTGTCATCAGAGTATAAAATAAATTATTTCTTATATGTAAATTATAATTAATCTGTCGTCTCTAATACACTCTTATGCTTCACTTACTTTGAAACCGGTCCCACTACATTTAAAAGTAAGTGAAGCATAAGAGTCTGATAGACGACAGATTAGATATAATTTACATTTAACAAGCTTAACTGTGTGAGTTCCAACAGAATTTTTTAAAAATGTCTTACTTTTCGAAAGTTCTTAAAGGAATTATTTCTTATATTCAGAAAGTAATCATGAAATATGTTTGCTACATTTGCAGGGTGATATATCCCTTGATTATTAATGCTTAAGAGTTTCACAGTAATTTCAAATAGGTCTGAAAGGACGGGAATGAGTTAGGTTACTAGTAAGGACAAATCATCCCCTTCCTTTTTCTTTAACACTAGAAGAGCTAAGAATCTGATATACTTAGAATGGCAGAAAGGGGTTACTATGAACCCCAACATATAAACATGGAAAACTTTATTATTTTATTTATAAATACCATTATTTGAATTTACAAATGGTTTTAGATTAATAAACAAGTGGATATTAAATTATGTTTAAATATTTCACTTAAAAAACTTAATATATTATTCCTAATTTGAAAATTTAGCTTTTGCTTTTCAGTTCATGACTGTTTCACAGCCCCTAGTTTTTCTCAGTTAAGTAATTTGAAGGATTATAACATTTTGTTTTTCTGAACCATCATATGCATTTTGTATAGATTATTAAAATCAGTACAAGGACTTACAAAACTAGCAACTTGGGAGAAAATCTACATCTACAAATACAAAGCAGTCTAATGAACTTCGACACTGCCAGGGATGAAAACAAACTGCAAGTTATCGCACTGCCACCAGAGCAGAATAAACATTCCCACAGCTCAAAGAACAATCTAACAGTCTGGCTGATGATGAAAATCAAATGTTCTCAAAACCAGTTCTATACACTATGACAAGTAAGTGAAGCATTAAGAGTGTGTAGTTCAACTAAATCATACAATAATATCAAAGGATTTTATATCAAATGCATGACACTTGGTATGTACTTTAAATCGTGATTAAATGTGTCACTTAATAATAAGTCCACTTAACTTCTCTGACAAAATGCAAATATATATTTCTTGCCAAAGTTTCCATTCCAGACTCCAAAAATATAAAATTCATTACATAGGAGATAATGACATAGCTATTTCACAGAGAATTTCAGATTATATTGCTCCCTCACTTATGAGTCAAAAAATGCCTGTTCATGGTAGATGTCTGGGTAAAGTGTTTCCCACAAACTTTACACTTATGTGGCTTCTTTCCCTCATGAATTAAGAGATGTTCCCTCAAGGTAGATGCTTGAGTAAAACATTTACCACAAACTTCACATTTATGTGGTTTCTTACCCTCATGAATCAAAAGATGCATCCTTAAATTAGTTGTATGGGTATAGCTCTTCCCACAAACTTCACACTTATGTGGCTTTCTTCCTTCATGAATCAAAAGATGTTCCCTTAAATTAGATGACTGGGTAAAGCTCTTCCCACAAACTTCACATTTATGTGGTTTCTTACCCTCATGAATCAAAAAGTGAGTTCTTAAATTAGATGTCTGGGTAAAGCTCTTTCCACAAACTTTACATTTATGTGGTTTCTTGCCCTCATGAATTGAAAGATGTACCCTTAAATGAGCTGCCCAAGTAAAGTTTTTTCCACAAACTTCACATTTATATGGCTTCTTACCCTCGTGAATCAAAAGATGCAACTTCAAGGTACATGCCTGGGTAAAGCTCTTCCCACAAATTTCACATTTATGTGGTTTCTTACCCTCATGAATTAAAAGATGTTTTCTTAAATTAGATGCTCGGGTAATGTTTTTCCCACAAAATTTACATTTATGTGAATTCTTATTTTCATGAATCAAAATATGTTTCTGTAAATGAGATGCCAGAGGGAAGATCCCCCCACAAATGTCACATTTATGTGACTGCAGCTTCATTTCTTCAAGCATCATATTGTTTTTGTTTTGTTCATGATTTAATATATAGTTTTCTGTGGATGGAGGTGTAGTGAAAGCATTATCATAAAATTTATAGAAGACCATCTGTTTCTTTGCATTGTCTTCACAATCCTCTTTAACATCAGTGAAAGTACCAGATGAATTTCCCAAGTGGTTGGAGAGTTCTTCCTTATTTAACCTGAAAAAAATTAAGTTAGATCAGAAGAGATTTATTCATCCACTGATCACATATATTGATATGGGATATATCAGTTATGCCAATTATTAATCAATAGGTACAAGGATATCTAAGAAGGAAGAAACATGTCTCGAGCCTCTTGAGAAGTCTATGCACACTTCTGACATAATATCGTGCACCATAAACAATAACATACTTAGATATCTCACCCAAACAGATGAGTCAGGAGGAGCTTTAGCCTTTCATGCAAAGTGAATAGCATAGATGAATGAGGAAGTGGAAGTGTAGGCGATTTACCCATTAATCTATGAAGCAGATAGCATAATTGGTCATTTATTTGGCCCTAAACCTCTGCTTTATGTTGGATGGGAAATATCTGCACCCTTGTGCTCATAGTGTATTGAATTCTTTGTATTTTTATTTGTATTTGTATTTGTGCACTTTGATGGCTACCAACAGAAGATCATTCAGTGTATTTCACAGAAGCCCCAGAAAAGGAAGTGCACTATTTGTTCCTGGTGTATAGTTTCAAAAGGCAAAAATACATTGGAGATGATAATGCATTTGAGGAGCCATGAGAATTATCAAGACAGTCAAGTATCGTCTGATTGAAAATAATATGTTTTTTTTACCAGATTTGTTTTTATATTTTTATTTCTTTTTTCTTTTCTTTCGTTTTCTTCTTCTTCTTCTTCTTCTTCTTCTTCTTCTTTTGTAAGTAAACAGTTATTTAACATTAACATAAATGTAATATGAGTTAATATTCTATATAGTAATCGGAGAGCAAGAGTTTCTGATAAGAGGTTCTACACATAGATTAACCAAAGCTGACTCATGCTTTAAGAGAGTAATGTTTATTGTATATTGTGATTTGCACATGCACACAGTATGAATCACTTATGCTTGAGAAGGATTATGAAATTCTGAGGATTTTGGTTCCAAACCACAAGACTTTCCAGTCAGATGAATTTCCATTGGTAACAGTGATATTACCCTTAAGAAAAGACTTGAAATCTTCAAACACCTGGGATCCAGGCTTTACACATAATCACAATATAATAGTTAATGTATATTAAATGTGAATAGGCTAAAGTTTGGAATAAGAGTCGGATAGCAAAAATTTCACATCCCATGAATCTTCCACTTACCATACTAATGCTTGGTTATATTTAGGATATTTGAATAAATATTTAAAAAAATTAATTAAAAAAAATACTAGTATATATGAGAGTAGCTATTTATTAGGTAATCATGTAAATGGTTAAATAATTTTGAACTATTGCACACAAACTATTTCTTTTAAAAGTTTTGTTTTATGCAAAAAATTTTATTATTACTGTGTTTAGTTTGAGTGGTCTTCAGCATTAGTTACCAGGTAACCAAGAATTATTCTCTCATTTATCACTAAGTCTTTAATAACAATTTTAAGTGCTTAAAATGTTTTGGTAGCCTTCTGCCCTGCAGATGTCTGCTAGGTCTTATTGCTTTCTTTTGTAGCAAAAATATCACTGCTATCAACAGATTTGCCACCTAATATTTTACCATAAGCTTAATAGTAATGAATGAAAAGAAAAATGGCATATTTTAAATACCTCAAACAATATTTTAAGTGTCGATTGGTACTTCATATACTAAACTATATTCAGATTAAGAGAGAAATTTTAAATTTGTATGTTTTAACTTATTTATTGATTGACAGTTCTAGGAATTTGGTTAGAGAGGTAGTTTACCAACTTCAGACTTTAGTCTGTTATTAGGTTTACCTATTGTCTGCTTTTTTGTGTTAAAAATTGACTGCTGCTGTTTCATCTTCATTAATACAGATTTTTGCTAATTTTGAAGCATTCTACATTCAAAAGTTCCAAGTTAGTTAGATTTTCAGTTAGGGTGTTATTTTATCTTGTAAAAATAAATTAGTTTATGTCATTTGTTACTGGTTAACATTTTCTTCTAGAAAATCTTTAAAACATAAATGGTGGAATTAAAATAAGAAAAGACCTAAAATAAAATGTTGGGGATCCTTTCATAAAAATTTGCACCACTTTTTTTTTTATTCTAATAGGTATCGAACCAGTTAAGGATACCCACTGATTCAAAATTGTATTATTTAATTACGAAGAATTTAATGGTCTACTATGACAAATGCTTGTGTCATTGCAGAAATATGCCTATTTCAACTGGACTTATGTCAAGCATATTATAATGTAGATAATGTTCATTATAACTGGAATGATATTTCCATATCTCAGAATCTAAAGTGATAGTTACTAATAATTCTAATTTTTTCCAGGAACTTGATTGTCTACTGTACATAATTTTTCTAAAACTTTGGAAAATAACTATATCTGCAGTTATTTAATTCTTTTTCTAGAATTTTGTTCTAGCAACTTTACCACAGTAAAAATGGACTTCGATGTAAGGAGAGGAACAAAAAAAAAAAGCCTATTACTGACCTCTGTCTATCTCCCCTATAATAGCAGCAATCCACGTACTAGGAAATTGAAAAGTTGGTCACAAACTGCACTCTGAGATGGACACAGATCCTTTGGGTGTGATGCCAACTCTCGTCATGAAATATGGGCCAGTAAAGACATCAATAAAAGGGTTGAGTACCTTTAAGATTTTCTACTTTTGTTGGCTTGGTTTCTTATGAATGCTTTTTAACATCTCAGGTTATCAGCATCCCATTGAATTCAGGGTGTGAAATGGTGGCAAATTTTGCTCATAGGTATTTTCTTTCAGGCTTGAGGTTCTTTTACATGCCACAAATCTATGACATGGGACCCACAGCTTTACTTTCCTTCCTCAGAAACTTAGGATTTTTACGGCCAAAAATATTCATTGATTCTCCCTGGGATTAAACCTGCGATTTGGGTTTAGGAAGCCGTATGGTTACCACTACAGCACCAGGAATGACAGAGTTTTTGCCCTCCAGTAATCTACATATATATATATATATATATAAAACATTAGCAACTATATACATATAATATTGCATAAGGCAGGAAGTTATTCACATTACTTTTAGTACTAAGCATATTAATACTAAGATTGCAAACTGGAGGGTCTTAGATGAACAATCACTTTTGAATCACAACTATATAATGTGCTTAAAAGTTTTAATCTCTATAGAAATCCCAGGAGAACCTAGTGGGAGCATTTATGCAAGATTTCTTAGGCAGAATTTGGCAGAATGATAGGATTAGATTCTTTGGTGATATTGACAAGGTCATCTCTTCCATAAGAGGCTATACTTGGCAGTTAACTTGATAACTGCCCCATGTAATCATGGATAAGATCCAAGAAAGTGACATGATGGACAAAAGACCTTGAAAAAAAAAAAAGGTTGGGTAAGATATCTCTTTGGCAAGGCAAAAACAGTTGGGGACTCGAGAAAATCATATAGCCCTTACAGAATATAACAAAAGCATGCACAATGCCAAAAGATCTTTTTGGCAAGCCTTCCATCATAAAACATCTAGCCTGTCAGAAGCAGTCAGGTTACATAGAGTATTGGCCTATAGTCCTATAATCACTGTAAAACAATATTAAGCTCACAGGAGAATTTACGTGCTCGGCTGAAGAAATACTCAGAGTTCGCTTTGAAGTACCCTTCCTTCTCTGAGTGCATATTGATGATATTACCTGTCAATCTACAGACCACTGCAATAACTATAGACCAAGGGTATCACAGAAAGACTGGGAATATGCACATAAAGTTGTCACAATACAGAATGTTAAATGGACAATTAACAAATTTAACCCATTTTGATTACCTGTTGGAGACAGTATCTTTCCTGTTTGTTGCAGAAAGCACCTAACTGACTTTACATCCTCCTCTTTAACCTTTTCAAGGCCAGTATAGCCTGGAGAGCTACCATAGTGTGCTTATTCCTAAGCACAGCCACAGTAATTACACCAAAGCTAAGATTTTTTGACATATTAGTATTGCTTTGTTCCTTTTAAAGACTCTGGAAAGACTGATCGAAAGATATATTCAAAAGATGGTATTGCCAGACACTCCCCTCCATCGAAATCAACTTGCCACTTATCCATACAGTCAGGCATATCTGGTGCAGTAGTCATGCCTTCTTTTTTCACAAATGACAGTGGAGAAAGCCGAGGCCAAAAGAATGACCGTCGATGAGAAGAAAAGGCAGTGTTACTTTGTGACTTCAACAAATGAGGGCAATATAACAGTTACAACTCACAGAAACAAGGAACGTACACCAAAAACTAACTTTGTAGGAAGCATGTTAATATTTAATCACTTTCAGTATTCAGCAAAATCAAATGTAGCAATGTAACACATAAAGAAAATAATAATGATATGGGAAAAGGCAAGCTCTTTTAACATATTAAGTTTTCCATGTTATCAAAACTGTATAAGTGAGACAATTCTTAATTTGAGGTGGCACTAATGGCTTCTTTACTGCTTAATTGCTTGGTAGCTTGGAGAACTCTAAGCCCACTAAAAAATAATGACTTATCTGGATTTTGCCTATCAATTGCTTGTAGCCTAATTGCAAGCTCACAGATTCAGAAGCCTGTACACAAAGGAGGTATCTAAAAACCCCCTCAGATTGATGGAATAACATTTTCCCAAAAGGATACAGTCTACAGGAAAAAAGTTGCATCTGTTTCAAAAATGTGCAATATGCCATAAAGGGGACACAGGCAAGGAAACCAACATGATTTTTGGTGAATGCAGAAATGTACCCTTATGTCATTACTCATACTTCAAGGTTTATCATTCAAAATGCAAATTTTAAAGGCAAGGCTGAACTATTTAATAGAATTTATTTCAATTTATTATTTAAAGAAATATTAAAATAATTATGCATTGAAAATCATTTAATTTGCTGTGCTTGCCAGACATAATATACATCCATATCCAGGAAGAGGTTAATGATGTCAAAGAAGAAGAAATGTTTACTGTGAACTTGAAAATCAAAATGCACATCAATGCCTATGCATATTAATAGGAAATATCACAATATTAAGAGCCATAAACGGATAATAAATTTTAATAAAATGAAGCAATAAGTGAATATTCTTTTCATACAATGACTATAAAAGTTAAAACCATGCCAATTATTACTCATATTAATTTAGAAAAACTCATTTACCTTTAAAGATAACATCCTGCAAATGGTTTCCTTCTCTGCATATAAACTCCAACATTAAACAATGCAAGCTTGCTGTGATTGCAGATAATATCTGAATGGGGATTGATGCAGTTTCTTTGCATATTCTAGCCTTTAGTTCATTAAAAATTGTAAAATAAAAGTCATGTTAAAAGACTTGAGGATTTTGTGAGATAGTTCATATAGCCATAATACAATATGATACAGTTTCCTAAAAGATCTCTCAAATCAGGGACCAATATGCTCACCATTTGAGCTGTGGAACTATCTTGCTGAAACAAAATACATTCATTAACCAGGTATTTTTATAGTTCATTCCTCAGAAAAATTTCAATGATGTTGATGTACAACTATGAATGATTGTATTTGCTCAACCATTATCATCTTAAAATAAATATAGACTAACTATTCCTTTTGATGAGGCAGAACACATCACTTTTTCATTATAAAATGGTCCTTGTTGTAGACGGTGAGGATTCTCTGCAGCTCAACTATTTAAAGTTTTGTATATTAAAGTAACCATGAAAGTGAAACTTCATCAGACTACAAAAAATTTTCAAATAATTTTTACCAGTTTGCTAAAATCTCCTCTATGGCACCATTGACTTGTGATTTATGCACTCCTACAGATGCTATCCAAGATCTGAAAACAATGTTCAACCCAAATGTAAGTAAATTAACCTAATGACAAAGTATGCCACTATGCAGAATAGTGTGGACACTGCTAGATAAAACCATTTAATGCTTTCATAGTTATATAAGTATTTAACAGTATTTGTTGATTCTGACTGTTTGTTGCAGTGCTGAAACTGCTGATGAAAGTCTTTCAACCCACATCCTTATGTGTGGGATGGAAGAATTGAATAACAAACCGGCAGTTCAAAATTATGTAAATTCTCCTTGTGCAGTTTTAAGCAATCTATGGTTTTATAATATCGCTGCTACATACATGTGATACCCACCTGACCATACTCGAATGCAAGAATACAGGAGGTGTCCATGATAAAGATGACAGTGTGATTGACATGTGGATTTATGATGAAAGAAAAATTAAAACAGTGAAGACCAAAAATATAAATAAATACCAACTATACCGATTAGCACTCCAAGAAACTGATTAGAAGCAATTTGCCTACTTACATATGTCATAACAGATTCAGCAGTAGACCCATGTTTTCACATGAGGTTTTACTGTAAGGGAACTAAAGAAACTTTGGAATGCTGAGGAGACAATAATAAGGAAACATATACAAATGATGATACTAACTGAAAAATAATTTGAGTGCCCCAAAAGCAATTCCTTCATTTAGTAAAGTTGATATATCAGTAAAAGATGAAAATTTTCAAAACGGGTAAAAACTTTTTTGGTTTTTCACATTTGCTTAATACCGCATGATTTCAGTATATCAGAATAGCAAAATTGTATATACTATATCTACTGAAGGCACTTATTTATTAAATATGTTACAGTAACTAAATTGAAGCAAAAATTATTTGTGCAAAGTAAATAAATTAAAAATTGTTTTTCTACTTAAAATCAGAAGATGGTATACTAATAGAAATATTGGCTCCACTTTGTTGTAAAATATATATATATATATATATATATATATATATATATATTACAGTAAGACTTTGCTGATTATAGCATCTTCAAAATATTCTCTGATGCACAAAATCAGACTCAAACATAAGACTAAGGCTTAACAAATACTAATTACCTGAGCAGTTCAGCATCCTATAGCAATATATCCATTAACATCATCTTACTTAAGCACTTTGATCCACATGTCCTGCATCATTAACCTGGCATTACATTCTCTTATCTTCTTAATCATAAAAAATTTATGCTGGTCTATCTTGAAACGCTTTAGTTAAATATAACAGTTAATTTCGTGTCGGAACCAATACAGTGAAGCGATTATTATGTTTTTAATTATCTAGTGAGTTGATCTGATAATCTTATGCTCCACTAATCCAAAAGTTCATAAAATGTCCACGAGAGCTAAACCAAGTCCAGCCAACCAACAATGAAGCCGACAGTTGACTCGAAACTGACGATGCAGGCAAAAGCCTGCAAAACTAGTTTTGCATTATTCAACAGTAAGTGGAGCATAAGATTATCAGATCATTTGACTAGATAATTAAGAACATAATGCTTTAGTTGCTATTTTATAATCGTAAGATTATCTACAGAATGTACTGATTGGTTATCTTAAAGGGATAAATGTACGAGGATGGCTCCATAAGTTTCCAGTCTCGTCGATAAGCATTATTGCCTTCACAAAACCCTTATCTCGTGTCATACCTTATCTGTTAGATAAATAATTGCAACTCCACTGTGTTCAGTTGTTCAGATTAGTTGCATATGTGTAGAAGATTGTGTCAGTATGCACCTGTTATGAAGTTCTTCACCAAAGAAGGACTTACTCCAAATGAAATTAAACAGCGAATGGGTGGTGTATATGGGGAAGCATCCCCCTCATATCCTACTGTAAAAGAATGGGCCAAACTTTTTTGAATGGATTGAGAAAGCATTGAAGATGAAGAGGGTGCAAGTTGGCCCTTGGAGGTGCTCACTCCTGAAAACATCGCTCATGTGGAAGGAGAAATAATGGAAGATCAATGGCTCAAAGTTAGAGAAATAGCAGCAATGTTCGGTCTTTCTAAAACAACAGTCTTTTGAATTATTCATGAACATTTAAACATGAATAAGATTAGTGCATGATGGGCACTTAGATTTCTTCCTCAGTTCAAAAGGAGTCACAAATCTTTTGGGACTGTGAAGAAATACTCTTCATTGACTTCAAGGAGAGGAACACTACAATAAATGGGGAGTACTATGCTGGTCTACTGTACAGACTACATGCTTCCATCAAATAGAAAAGGTGAGGAAAGCTGAGTGGCGGTGTGCATCTTTTCCATGACAAGTACCTGTGCACACAGCTCTTGTTGCAGGAAGCTGTGAAGAAATGTGGCTTCAAGGAGATCAACCATTCACCCTACAGTCCAGGTCTAGTTCCTAGTGACTATTTCTTTTTCTCAAAATTCAAGAAGGACCTTCAAGGAAGGAAATTTAAATGATTTCTAAGATGTGAGAAGTGTATTGCAATAAAGGGTCACTATATTGAAAAGTGAAATATAGTTTTGGTCTTTATCATACCTAGAAAATGATTAGGCTGGAAACTTATGGACCTATCCTCATATGATCAGATTACTTTTTAAAAATATTTAAATTTTGTATTCATTGACACAATTTACACCTTTCCTATGTTGTGCGTGTTAAATATTTGGATAAAAAACGTAGATTAAGATTTACTAAGAAGTAGAGCAGTGTCTTACCCTACATCACTGGTTAGTAAATTTATTTCCTCAACTTTAATCTTCCTCAGTGAATGTACACCAACCTCTTTCTCTTCCTGTAAAAAATGAGTTCATTTAAGTATAAACCTGTTAACATTATTTACTAACATAAATGAAAAATTTTCAAACAACACATATACTATGATAGATATGTTTTAGACACATGAACACATCCTTGAATGAAAATATGTGGATGAGCAAGAAAGAAGAATAAACAACTGTAAAAACTTGTTTATACAGAAGGTTGTTTTGCATTTAATATGCATTTTTTTAGCCAAATAAATTAAAATTACCCTTTGTTAAAAGCTGCAACCAATCAAAAATATGTATCAAAGGCAAAATTGTTCTTAAATAAAAAGATCCCGCCCCCCCTGAAGAAGAGCCATAAATTTTACCCAAAGTCAAAACTATGCAACCTTGTTGCACTTATGGACATATTAATCAAAATTCCCAAAAAGAGGAAAAAGCTAATTTAGTTCCTATCCCTTAGGAAATTCATTAATTTATATATATAAAAGCTCAGCTGTAGAAGAGGAGAATCTAATCAATTATTAGAAATAACCCAACCCTTATTTTAACAGCAGAGATTTAGAAACCCATGTTAATATTAATTATACAAGTTAAATAGTAATTGCAAGGTAATGAAATGATGCTTCAGCAAATGCCAATTCCTTTATAGCATGTTTTGGCTGAAATTATTGCTTAACCTGTTGTGTATGGAATAAAAAGAATATTTTTAATTTTGTTATACAGTACATGTATTTATGTGTGCGCTGAACAAAAAAATCAGATATTAGGAAAATTTTCATTCAGCTCAATTGCACTTTTATGTTGACATTATTGTTCTTTTATAAGCAAATTTCTCCTTTACTGTGAATTTACCATATCTGTTTATTTCTGTTTATATGTTATATTAACACAATATCTAAAATGTTAGTTTAAACTACCAAACAAAAACAAAAAAAAATTAAATTAGTTATCACTTGACACATTTTGAAGCTGACACGAGGTGAACAATGCAAATGCATGTAATTCTGGCCGGCATGTTCACTTCACTTTTTCTCACCCACATAATGTGACAACAGAATGGCATAAAGATTTAATTCAAAATACTTATATAAGACACTAAGGTGGTTTTGATTTATTTATGGACACTCTTTAACATCTGAGGTCATCAGCGTAAATCACTAAGGTGGAAAATAATAAAGTAAAATGATGAATGGCTCATATAACACAAAACAAAAGTATAGACACACACTGCTTAAAGTCATATGAGCCTATAACACATGGTATACATCTACAAACTACAATTTATTAATTCATTCTATGTAATCATGTATTCATCATTATTAATAATTGCTTAGTTTTTGGGGACAATTATTATTAATGTGGGAGTCTAATGTTGCATAAGGACTTTCATTTTTTAAAGTTTACTGTAATAACTATAACTATAAATAGAAGAATCAAGGAAACAGTAAAAATATTTAGTGAATTTATATGGTGCAATTTTAGAACAAACTTCTTGATTTTAAGTCTTAAATAACAGGATTTTCACAGTGAAATACAGATCTCAATGTAGCAATTTTTATGAGAAAATCACTCAAATATCACTGATTATGTTCCACTTATTTGGACATGCTTTGAAGGCTGTTCCCTTCATCATCAGCATGGTTCCATTGTCAGCTTCCCAGCATGGTATTAAGATGTTGTTCTGTACATTTTATGAATTTAGTGATGAGGTTACTGATCAATGAAATAAATGTTCCTTATTTTTGCTTATAAATATATTTTTATACACAGTATTCTATGGGTTTTTCAGAGATTTTAAGAGTTAGTTCATTTTGGAAATTGTGTTTTTTGCCACAGTAGATATGCTATCGCCGACTTCTTAGCATGTTAATATTTTACATTTATTCTGTATTCCTTAAACCAAAGATTAATTTTTTTCTTCATTTTCCCTATATATTTCAAATTGGAGTCTTTGTAGCTGATTTTGTAAATGCCTGATTGTTTTTCAAACAGAATTTTGTCTTTTGTGTTCATTTTTAAGACCCAGAAATGTATTAATTCAGTTAGCAAATAATATACAACACTAACCATTCTAAGGAGGAAAAAAGAAGACATACCAGACAACTCCACCACACCCAGAATCTACGGCCTAACAAACATACGTAAACCTAGTAATAAAATGAGCCCTATGGCACACACAAATTTTACAATTTAGCCAAACACCTTTTACAAAATCTTAATACTTTAACAAAATACAAAAGAAACACATAAAAAACTCATCAGAATTAATAGAAAGAACCAGACAGGTGAAATTAGAAAACCAAGATTTGCTAGTTTCTTATGATGCAGTCCCTCTGTATGCAAAAAAAAACAAACTACTAACTATCATAAAGAAATGGCTAACCTCAATAAATCTACATCAAAAAGAATTAGAACAATGTCTAAACCTTGCAAAATTTGCATTAATCAAACCCACTTTGTATTTAGAGGCAATATCTATACACAAAAGATGGGTTTAGCAATGGGAAATCCATTCTCGACATTCTTGATAGATATATACATGAATTTCTAGAAACAAAATTAATTGATGCTTTTCCACATATATTCAAATGTTGGTACCAATATTTAGATGTTTTTGCAATAGTAATTGGAAAATGTAAAGAGGATGCAATAAAACTACTCTACCTACAAGAGGGCACCGTTAAATTCACAATGAAATAGAAAAGAAGGTTCTTCCTTTCCTGGTTATAAAATTTATAAAAAATAGCAATATACTGGAATTTGACACATTCAGAAAAGAAGCCCATACAGTTAATTACATTAAAAACAATAGCCACAACCCAAAACAACATAAACTGGCAATAATCAACAGCTTCACTTGTAAATTAACAAACCAACCAATAAACAAAACAGAACACTTATCTGAGCACCAAAAAATCATAATGAAGTACCAAAAATGGTCGCACAATAGGTCTGGCCAACAGGAAAATAGATAAATTCAAAAAACAAAAATAAAAGACATGACCACACTAAAAGGCTACAAAGGAGATCATATATACAAGAAATTCATATTCCATCCATGGACACAGAAAATTTTAGAAGATTTTTAAAGATGCAAACATTATTTTGGCTCCAGTAAACCAGTTCTGTTTAAAAAACCTTCTAAAAATGAACACAAAAGACAAAATGCTGCCATGAAACCAATCAGGCATTTACAAAATCAACTGCAAAGACTGCAAAACGAAAAGAAACATTACCCTATGATATAAGGAATGCATGAGAAATGTAAAATATAAACACATGATGAAATCAGTGATAGGACATAATTTCTGGGAAGGAAAAAAAAAAAAAAAAAAAAAAAAAACACCATGAATTCCGAAACTCTTAAAAGCTCTTAAAAATTCAGAGAATTAACAGAGTGCAAAAAGTTATTCATAAACAAAAAAAGGAAAATTTATGTAAATTATAATTAATCTGTTATCTAACACGCTCTTATACTTCACTTACTTTTAAATATGGTGCGACGACTCTAGTTGAGTCATCAAGTTGGTTGAAGATGGAGAGGATGTCTCTTCAAAACCGGTCCCACCGTATTTAAAAGTACTTGAAGCATAAGAGTGTGTCAGACAACAGATTAATTATAATTTACATTTAACAAGCTTCACTGTGCAAGTTCCAACAGAATTTTTTTAAAAATGTCTTATTTTTCAAAAGTTCTTAAATGAAGGAAAATTTAGTTAACTTTGATCAGTAACGCCATTACTAATTTTGTAAAATATACAGAGCAACTTCTTAATACCATGCTGGGAAGCTGACTGTGGAGCCATGCTGATGAAGAACACAACAGTCTTTAAAACATGTCCAAGTAAGTGGATCAAAATTATTGAAATCATAAAAAATTGAAATATACATCCATGAAAGTTACATAAATGCAAGTAATGTATATATTAGTTTATTTTTTTTTTTTTTTGCATACACATGTTAGCCCCTCTTATAAGTATAAAAAGGCCACAATTTTCTATGGGTGGCCATATTTTTAATGTACATTGTCTTCTTGAGTTTACCTCATGCTTTAAGACAGCATCGTAGGAATTTTCCCCCTCATTTTCTGGTTTCAAGTCTATTGAATATGTATCACAGTCAAGTGGTTCTTCTTTAATCTCTACTTTGGCATCCATTTGGTACTCACTTATTATCTGAAACTGCAAAGGAAATACAAAATTTATAATCAAACCCTTGTCAGACTGTAACTGCTTCAAAAGAAGGTTGGGAATCCAGCGAGGTGAAAACAGAAATCAAATGCAAGTTCTGAAAGGAAGAGAGAAGATGGAAAGGAATTATCACCCAAGGGCTAAAACAAAAATAGAACAAAGGAATGTATGTATTCATCTAGCAATCAATGCTAACAAAATAACTGGCTTTACAGAATTACACAAAAACTCAATAGCTGAGAAAATTGTTAAACATGGTGAATCCATGTCTCTAATGTGCTATTAGCTACAATACAGTGCATTTCCACCATGGAAATGCTGAGAAGTTCTAGTCCACAACAGTTCACAAACACCTATATAAAATAACGCTAAGATGGAAACTAGCTACAACTTCAGAAAAGACAGAGCTGCCACTATTTCTTCATTATTTGCACTATTTCTTTCCTGAGCCATACTCCACTTCTCTCCTTCACTCCTACAAATACTAAATTGTGTTTCCTCCTACTGTCCTCCATTATTTCCATTTTCTCTTTAATTGTTTCCAATTCCCTTATAGCCTCCTTCACTTTCTTTTTTAACTCATCTTTCATTTCCTTAACCATCTTCTCCTTGACTTGGCCTTCAGATTTCCATTCCTTCTACTCTGCCCATTTTCTGATTCATACTTTCCATTAGTTTTTGAATTTCTAATGGACCAGGATTTTTCTCAACCCCTCCAATTACCAGCAATATTATAATTATACTCATGAAAATCAAGTTTTTCACCATACCTCTGCCAACATCTTTTTCCATTTTTCCACTCTTTCCTATTTGCTTTCCATCAGACATCTCGATTTTCAAATATACAATTTGTTCCTCATCCATACTCTCCTTATTTTCATGTGTTTTAAGCTCCTATACTTCCAACTCTTTCACCTCCTTTTACAAGGTTCTCAACACTACTGGCTCATTTTCCAACACGTAATATGTCATTATAGCCTTTCACTAATCACAGCCACCAGCACATTACTCCCCGGTGGAAACCCAATCTAGAAGATGAACACTTAATCTATTTTACAGCTCATTTTTTCTATGCACCTTACTTCTTCCTTATTTTCTGATTAAATATTCTAATTGCCCTCTTCACTATTTTATATTAATAATTTCCACTCTAGCTCTTCCATCCTCAGTTAACTTCCTTACTCAGCATAATGCACCATTCACTCTGCTTTTGCCTCAAGCCTTTCACTAATCCCTGAATTTCTGCCTTGATTTATTATCTGCCCTATCACCCGCATGTATTGTTTTCCTTATTTATTCACAATTTCTGCTGTCTTTATAACAACTTTTCCTTGATTATCTACTGAATTTCTACTTCTTCTCTGGAACACATATTTCTGTCCGCCATGCTACTTTCTCACTGCCGGACCCAAGTTTAGATATGATAATATTGATGTGATCTTTCCAATTCAGAAGGTTATCAATTAGTAAACCAAGGAATTTAATAACTTAGGTTTGTAGTAGTGTACTATTGTAATATCCTACCTGTAATTGAGGATTGGGAGGTTTGTAAGTGATGAATTTCATAGCATTTAGTTTTGAACAGCCAGAATTTTCACAGTGAAATATATTGTAGTATAACAAATTATTGTTGAGGAAATCACACACTCAAATTTCACTAATTTTATTTCACTTATTTCATAACAGTTGTTTTATTTAGATTTACAGACAATTTGTTTGTTTTGAAGCATACGCACAAAGAACTCAGAACTAGATTTAGTTTAATGGCGCATTCATTAAGGCTATTTCCATTTATCAATATGCTTATGTCATCTGCAAATAGAACAGTATTCTTATTTTGATTTAAAGTAAATCAAAATAAGATTAACAAAAGTTTCACTGTTTGGATTCCGACATTCCGTAAACATAGAACAGTATTACTTACATCATGGACAGATAAGGAGATATCATTTATATACATCAGAAAAAGAAGAGCCAGAACAGATCCTGAGGCACCTCATGTTCAATCATTCCCCATTTTGATGCAAGGGACAATTCTCAGGTGCGTATGTAAAGAGAGGTAACTCCAAAATTTGATTTTATGATAAATGAATCATAATCTTTATATCAAAGCATATAAATCTACTTTTGTTATAAATTGTGATACTTTTATGTATTGTGAAATTGATTACTTTTTTTCATAAAAAATCTGTGTATTATTCGTCATTGAAATTAAATAATGGGTGTTATTTTAATCATTAATTATCTAATTGTTTACAAAATTTTTATGAGATACCTCTCTTTTCACTACGATGTTCACAGTTTATAATAAGAGTTGTATTTACTTTTGTTCTCAATAAACGTTGATACATAGTAGAAGTACAAAGTACATGATATTAGGCATGTAACATAAGTATGTAATATTGGAAATTGTTTATAACTCAATGAGCATGTAAGTACAATTTTTATACATGTTCTTTCTATAAACATTATACAATACTTATTTCACACACACACAGTCTAAAATAAGTAAGCATGCAGGCCCTATAGTGCATGGCTATTAACTTGATCATAAACAACAATTCAGTATTATTGTGAATTGCAGAAAGCAAGAAACAATTATGAAATGGACTGCTAGAAATCACCATCATTCAGAATCAGAGATTCTATAATCATGTGTGTAGCACAGAAGATTCTTCACTACACTCCACTGTTTAACTTCTTATAGGACTTGTGATATACAAGGTTGATGTATGAAAGCAAAGCAAAAGATCTTTTTCCTTCTCATTTGAAATTGGAACAGGTCCATTGTAACTCTGAGGGGATCATAATATTGGGTTGGCTTTTCCTCTTTGGGCAAAGATGATGACTTGAAACAGTGAATTGTTTTCCAGAGTAGTCTCATAAAACATTAACCTTGAGTTTTTCTTCTCATAATGACACCATTTTATGTCTCTCTAGTTAACTTCTAACACTTTTATTTATTCTTGTAAATTGCAGTGGACCTTTCAGGAGAGAAGAGAAATTTTGAAAATCATTCATGTTCATTTCAATAACAAGAAAAAATTTTTTTTTCCTGTTTGGCACACTAACTGGGACCATATATATGGATGTTAGATCGATCCTGTGAATTTCCTCTTCCTTTTTTTAATTTCACTATCAGAGCATCTCTTTCCATATGAGTATGTATGGGCAGAAGAAATTTGTGTCAATTGTTTCTAGTTGTGAATCCTGAAGTGCTGTCACACACATTAACTGATTTTTGTTTTGGTCTGTACATGTGCCTGAGTACATAGTTACAAATTTTACTGATTGCTCCAGAGCTGTTAGATATTGATATAAACATGATCGATCCAATGTCATTTGCTCCTTTTCTGGCCAAAGCCTCATGCCACATAAAACAGTGTGCTTGACTCTCGTCACAGTCATGTATTTCAAGTTGTATATCTAAAGTTGATGTTTATAAAATGCCACAGAAATGGTGACAACTGGTGCATGTAAACACTGCTGTAGATCAAAAGTTATAGTTTTCTTCTCTGGATCATGTTTAGTTTCATTTTGTTTAGTACCTGGAGCATTCAGTAAGTTCATGAAGCAGTCACAGAGACCTATGAACATAGAATGTATCATAAAAATTACCACAATAAAACCAAATCTATATTTACATTTTGTTATCAGTTGACTTAGCACAATAAGCAAGGTCAGCTTGGCAATGGTGTTCCTCCAGCTGAGCTCACACTCCCTCCTTATGCTACACACATCTGCAAATTAAGCTTGTTGCATATATGGCAAATCTGACCTTTGGTTTTTTATAGTAAGCTCTAAATCATGAAATATGTTTTCATACACTTGGCAACTTACTGAACTTTCAGAACAGTTCCTTACATAATCATGTAGCTGTGCTAAGGTAACAAAAGATGGTAAATACTTTCTTTCTTTGAGAGTATTTATGATTGTAGTGCCTTTTACAGGATGGAATAGTAGGTGCCTACAAGCGTCGACAATTTTATTTAAGGGAATTTTCTGTGGAGATTCATGTTTCTGTCTTTGGTCTTCTTGTGAAATGCCATCTACACTTGCTCTTATTTTGGATTATGGAATCAATAAACTGGTTAGATTCACATTATATTAAACGCACTTTGCAAATAGGCCTCTTTTCACTGTTTGCTTCCAAGGTAGAACTAACAGATATCCATCTAAAGTGTTGCTTTACTAAACAAGATCCAAATCTTGTTTTTTTGCTCTAGATTCTTTTACATGCTTTATTTCAAACAATCTTGTAATATAAGATTGTCAACGATTGTAGCCTTCCATAGCCCAACATTCATTAAAAATCAGTTTCTTGAAATCTATCTAAGCACTTCAACCTCCAAGACTGTAGTGGTTTCATTTTTCTCTCAGAAATTACATTACTATCTTTTGCACAGTACTCTTTACCTAAATTACATGCTGTCTTCCTTTCGTCCCTAGCTTTTCTTGTACCTCTTTTTAAACGTCGGACTTTTGGGTTTCCCCTATTACTTCTAGGCCTTTACGTTTTACCATTACTACCTCCTGTTTGTGTTCCAGTAATCAGTGGTTCCTTATTTGCAACGCTTTCAGTACTTTGGTTCAATTTTTTTTTTTTAATCTTTATTACCATTTTCCTCTCCATGCATACATGATATGTCCTCACTTCTTATTTCAGATTCATAATTACGCATTTTGGAAAACTCAAATTTGGATTTCTTAATGTCATCTTTACAATCAGAATCTTTATCTGGAGCATCATCTGAATTTTTCCAAGTTTGCAAGTGCTTACATTGCAATGTAATATCACTTGAAACTGAAAGAAGTACGATTACCTAACGTATAATATACCGCACCGAATTTTCGACCATATTTTAACTTATATTTAACTTACAATTAATACTACCTAAATGTATTAGGTACTCTTGTTACTAAAAAGTCGCTGCTTTATTATTGTTATTGTTTTCAAATTAGTATGGAATTTATGCTATTTATTCTATAGTATGAAAATAATTATATTTCCATACCTGATTTTTCACCTTTGTTAACCAGTGCCATCACCATTCTTCTACCTCTAGAGGAAAACACATTTTTGCCTGCACTGAATAATGCATTCGCTACTCAATGTAAACCTGTAGGAATAAAAGAGCAACTGATGTCATGGAACGGAATAGTTAGCATATCCGCCAGTTGGTTCCCCGGACTTAAGTTACAAGCTGGATCGTCAGCTTGTGCTGCTAGCGCTGCGCTGCTGGCGGAATATCCTGCTGCTGGAGCATTATCTTGCTCTGTGGGAATATGGAATCTTTCCTAACGGGTAGCCAGTCCCGAGCGACAGCGGAGAGAGCCGAACTCCTCAACCGAAAGACAGGGTAGCTTTCTTTTGAGGCAGCAAGATATTCCTCCTCCAGCAGCAGCAAAGGACATTCTTTTCAGCAGCGCAGCACTAGCAGCATTTGATCTAGCACGTCAAGTAAGCGAATGTCTCATTTGTTTTGCAAATGTGACAACGTTGAGTATGTGATGCATCGAAAAGCAGAGAGAGAAAAATTTTGTTTTGAACGTTTTTGTTGAATTCTGTGATAAATATCCGATATTGGCAATTAAATATATTGAGAAGTTGACAGCCGAGTTTACCAGCGATTTAGTGCCAAGTATTAATTGTGCAAGTAGTGAATAATTATTCCTTAATCACCCAGGTGTCGCCTGTCAGACCTAAGAGGTTTGTTTCTTACGGTAGGGGAGACATTACTTTGTGATTGACACTTGGGCACTTGGCCGGTAGCTCAGCTGGCGAGAGACTCGTCCATCCAGGTAACAAAAACACACACGACATCATCGGCGTTGCAACAGTTACGGGGTTGATCTAATTTTTTCGTATGCAATTATTTTATTAAGTGCAGTGGAACTCCTTTGTATCATTCATCAAACAAAAGTGGTTCTGTAGGGTTTCGATGAACGATAATTTAAACCTTACTCTTTTGTTGGGTTCCGATGCAATAAGATCAACGCGGGGTAAAAAGTGATAACATGAAGTTGAAATATATCTGAAAGCTCAGTTTTATAATTAGGAACAATATTACAAGGCAGAAAGCTAAATACAAACAATCTTATACATGTGTTGCTGGAACACTAATTTTTCTCTTGGAACCACTAGCTATTAACCTCCTACCTCCCACCATTGTGCATATAAAAATGGGCAGCATAACTGGAACTTTAGCGGTCAGCTCAGAAAAAATGGAATTCGTAATTCATACACACACACACGCGCGCGTGCGCACAAATTAACCTTAACCTAACCGTGGGCGAATCCTAGAAATTGGTGCACCCAGGGCTTGTTGCGACTCGCTATGGCCAGACGGTATACGCTTGCCTCCTTTTTGTAATTATAAATTGTTACGGGACTGTGTGCTATTAAGTTAGCGGTTAAATCGTTGTAATGGTGCCAAATTTACTTTAACTACAGCAGAACCTAAGTAGTGTCACCTAGCGGCAGAAATTATAAGCTGGACTTGGATGCATTGGCGGAAAGGAGCTGCGTGTAAGAAAACGACGGATACGCGCAGAAATCGTGCACTTTTTTATCAAAAAAAGAAAGTGCAACGTTGTTTTAAGTTGAAAATAATGGAAATGAGTAAAGTCTGTTGTATTTGTGTAAAATGTGTACCCCTAACATATAGGAAGGTGCGGTAAATGTGTTTTATATCCTGCGTTTAGTCTTTTGTTGTTTTGGATTTGTATTTCTCGGGAACACTTCTCGTATTTTCATCATAGATTTAGGTAACTGCTGGCTTAAAAATGGCTTACAGGTGTGGTAAAGTCAAAGGGCGTGCGTTAGGAAAAGGAATAACTATTAAAGTAGTGGAAGGTGCGAGAGAGAATGGGTGGAAGGGAAATGGTATCTAGAATAAGTAATGTAATAAACTAGGGTGGCTCCAGTAACAGTGATAATGAACAGTTGAAATGGAAATGACAGTGAATAGGAAAAAGTTGGTGATGATGATTATGATCATCATCGTCATCTTGTAGTGCTGCCACTGAAGCCGTACAGCGAGTGAGGATATGGCAACAGAAACGCCAATCAAAAGTAATTTCTGCCCTAGTATGACTTGAGTAACACAGCTGTGCGGGCACATAACCCAGCATTGTTGGCGGCTAGTGCGTGTGTGTTTGTTTCGTTGCAATTTTGTGGCTTGTTATTGGTGGGATCAGCTACATCATCAGTGGCCGTCCTTCCAAGGGATTTGGTTGAATGCTCCCGATTTTGATCGTATAGTAATGCAATAGTGGAAGAAATGACTGTGACGAAGAATTTGTGCTAGACACTGACCGTAATTTGGCATTAGAAGTAGAGATAAGCTATGATGAGACAGAACACAATGAACAGGTTTCGCATACTAACAGTGATGAGGTACGTGAATCCATTGGAATTCCAAGAAACTTTCATGGAAAAAAAAAACAACTTACAATTGCGAGCTAAATAAGCACTTTCTCTGTATAGAACAAAGCAACACAACATTATAGTGTAATAACATGTGTTGTGTAATAACATGTGCTGCTCCAAGCGGGATTACACATGCTATGTTACAAGATGTAGTAAAATGAAAAAATACACATATTAGAGCAGAAAGAGAGAAATGCAAGGATAATTAATTTGTTCGCCCAACCGATTTAGTGGGGCTGAAGGTCTTCTGCTATACACTGCAGTGTTCAAATCTAATTATGAAGATTTAATGCTTTTGTTTGCAATGGATGAAAGCAGCAGAGATATATTCCGGCAAGTATCATCCAAAAACAGGTTTGTATGTTTACCAGCATGCCTCAGAATTGACAATTCATGTGATAGAGAAGAGAGGGAAAAAATTATTCTTCACCTCCGATCACAGATTTTTTGTTCACTGAATTCACTAGAATTGCCAGGAAGTGTACGCTACAGGAAATTGTGCCACTGTAGGTTTCCGTGGACGAAACAAATTTAAAATGTATTTCCTTAAGGAGTCGGCAAAATATGGTCTTAAGGTCAAACCCAAGAATTGGGTATCTTCACAACGCCTCTTTTACACTGGAAAAAATTCTGATGACACGAGGGTAGATCCATAAGTTTCTGGCCTAACCACTTTCTAGGTATGACAGAGACAAAAACTATATTTCACCCTTCAATATAGTTACCCTTTATTGCAATACACTTCTAAAATCTTTGAATTAATCTTTCAATCTCCCCCCCCCTCCCCCCCAAAAATAGTCAGAAGTCTTGTCTGCAAAATGGATCACTTCGTCGTCACACTTAAATTTCCTTCCTCGAAGGTACTTCTTGAGTTTTGAGAAGAGGAAATAGTCACGGGGAAATAGATCTGGGCTGTAGGGTGGATGGTCGATTTCCTTGAGCCACATTTCTTCACAGCTTCCTTTGCAACAAGGACTGTGTGCAAGTGAAGAAGGCGCACACCATCATTCAACTTTCCTCGCCTTTTCTCTTTGATGGAAGCACGTAGTCTGTTCAGGAGGCCAGCATATACTTCCCATTTATTGTGGGGTTGCTCTCCTTGAAGTCAATGAATAGTATTCCTTCACAGTCTCAAAAGATTTTGGCCATGGTCTCCTTGGTAGACTGAGTGACCTTGGCCTTTTTAGAGGCAGTGCTTCGCCGGTGTTTACGCCACTCCATTGATTCTCTTTTGGACAAGGGATCATTGTAGAGGAACATATTTTCATCTCCTATAACAATGGTTTGCAGAACACCCCTCTCTTTGCGTTGCCACGGCAGAGTTGCAAAAATGCCTGACAACAGATGGCTCGTTGCTGCTTTTGGACTGAGGAAAGAACTCTAGGCACCCATCTTGTACTAACCTTATTCATGTTTAAATGTTCATGAATAATTCGAAGCACTGTTGTTAGAAAGACCCAATCTTGCTGCTATTTCTGTAACTTTGAGTCGCCGGTCTTCCATAATTTCTCCTTCCACAAGAGCGATGTTTTCAAGAGTGAACACCTGCAAGGTCCGACCTACACGCTCTTCGTCTTCAAAGCTTTCTCGACCCATTCGAAAAAGTTTGGCTCATTCTTTCACGGTAGAATATGAGGAGAATGCTTTCCCATATACACCGTCCAATCGCTGTTTAATTTCATTTGGAGTAAGTCCTTCTTATGTGACTATCTTAATAACACCTCGATATTCCATTTTGAACATGTCACAATCTTCTATACATAGCCTTCTTTATGCAACTATATCTCAATAACTGAACACAGCGGAGCGGAAGTTACAGCTGCAATTATTTACTTAACAGTCACACCAGATAAGATTTTTGTGAAGGCGATAATCGTTATCGGCGAGGCCGGAAACTTATGGACCTACCCTCGTATAACACTTACACACACGATGAACGTAAACTTTTGAAACCAATGGAAGCTGTTGTCAGCTGGCAAATCATCTCCAAAATTCTAACAGGAATATCACAGCTTATTATTGATTTGGATCCACTGAGCTGGTGAAAATATTGACGGAATGAGGTCTGATATTGGGGTAGGCACTCTGAAGAAAAACAAGAAAGAAATACCACATAATTTTACCACATAAAATTGGAGTGAATTCAGAACTCTGAGGTTTCAGTTACAAAATAATGTTGATTTCCCATTAGAGACATAGAAGTGCAAGTGGTAAGCCAGAGATCATTGTGTACTTCAATAAAACCAAGGGTTACATTGATTACCTGGATGCAAAATGTGATAGCTGTGATCGTTTAATCTCCGATGGTTTATGGCCATTTATTTTAACAGAATTATATATATTAGTGCAGTAAATGCACATTTCTACCAAAATTAGCGCCCCTTTTCAGACTGGATTTCATGAAACTGCTTGCAAACGAAATATGAGTTACTAACAAACACCTCAATATTGAAACTCGAAACTGCATTAGGATACTTTTGGATATTCAGTAGGAACTACCACGCTTTGAAGAGAAACTTCAGAAGCGGAAAGTGTGCTACACGTGTCGTTCCATGCCAGTGCCACTCTAGCAGGAAACCTCTGTCTGGAATGAACTAAAACTGGCCAAAATTGTGACCATACAAGATAATTTGTATATGTTTGACATGTAATGCAAATAAGACTTGAAATTATGTGTAATGGACGTATATAATAAACAGAACATATTGAATTTATAACCAAAAATATTTTTTTGCAGTTTTATTAAATATCTTTATTCTCAAATTCTTACTTGAATTGTATAAATGTGTCCCTAACTAACACTTTCTATAAATAAAGAATAAAACCGTAATACATTGAGTTGTTTCGTATGTGTGAAATTATGTCTTAGTTTTTATCACACATTTCCAGCTATTCAATGAATTTCTTTTGGAATGTATGGTTTCAATGTTATGATTCATGTTGTATATACTTGAAGATATTAATAAAAATGCTTAAACGTTCCATGGCAATTATTTTATATATACATATATATTGTGATATTCCAGAACACACGTGGGTAATTACGTAAGTAATATTATGCCTTGGGTAACATCTATCAACACCTGCGAAAACAAGGAAGCGTCAAAAGCCATTTTTAGAGGTGCAGTACGTCGAAAAGTGCTTTTTTTTTTTTTTTTTTTTTTCCAGGAATCGAAGTGTTAACGTTCTTCAATAATGATCCTATCTGACCAATTGCAGAGAAAGAAGCTTCTACAAAATTCTGCGCGAGTTTGTAAAAAGAAACAGAAAAACCCTAATTGTTGACCATTGTCGTGGGGCAAGGATTATTTGAGGAAAATTTATGTATGCAGGAAACAAGGGCGTAAGTTATATTTCCTGGATGTTTGGTGGACTCCTGTCAAAAACAAAAAGCAAGCTTTCCTTTCAGGACTAACATAAGCACTGAAGTAAAAAATCCATCAGGGAAAGGAAGAAGTCCTACTTTGCTACACATCAGAAGTGATGAGGGTTTTTACAGGGCGGGGAACTACTGGTGGAAAGAAAACTAACGATTATCACGAGGAGATGGCCGGGGTAGGTTTAAGAATATCTCGTCTTCGCTTGCCATTGTATTGGACAATACCTCTGTGTAACTATAGCGCATTCCCAATAGGTTGTAGCCAAACAAAGATACAGGGTAACCCAATAGAATATAACTGGTTTTCAGAACCTTCTTGTGGCACACTCGTACAGTATTAAATAAAAATACTTTTTTCAAGGAACAAGTAGCACAATGCAATTTATAAATATTAAAAATCACAAGTGACCTAAGAGAAATATGAAGGTTTTCAGAACGCTGCCGTTTCTAGCAATTTTGGTTGCTATGTAACCTTCCAAACATGCAATTTGTTCTGTCCGTTTAGTAAACAACAGTATGGATAATTGGACAGTTGAAAAACGTATATTTGCTGTTATAAGATTTATTGAATCTAAGTCAATCGTCAATCTCCTACGTTAGAGAAGAATTAGGGTAGAATGTAATGTGCCATATCATGGAAGTACTCCGTCCCATAACACTATTCTGCAATGGATGAGTAAATTCAATATCACCGGCAGTGTTAGTGATAAGCTCGTTAATAGTGTGTTAAAAGTGCCAAAGAGTAAGAGAAGCAGTGGCTAGAAGCCCAACCCGCTCTGCTAGGCGTCATTCAATTGTTTTGAACCTATCGTGAACAAGCGTTCACTGTATCCTTCACAATGGCCTAAAATTCCAGTCATACAGAATTCAAATTATGTATCCACTTAAAGACGCTGCTTGAATCTGTTCGATTGGCATTTTGTAGGTAGTTCTTTGCAATATTAGATGACGATCCAGATATTATGAACAAACTCGTTATGTTAGACGAGGCTCATTTCCTCCATCTGGTTCGTAAATAAGCAGTACTTTCGTTACAGGAGTGACGAAGAGCCCATGCAAGGTATCAACAAGTAACAGTATGGTGTGGCGTTTCTGTGGTTGAAACCATTGGACCATACATTTTTGAACAATGAAATCGTGCTGTGACGTCAAAGCACAGCGATATACAGAAATGCTGGCAACACTGGACTTTCAGACGGATGATAATGATGAAACTGAGTTTTTTCCAGCAAGATGGCGCCACAGTTCATGCCGTTCGTGAAACAATGAACACTCAGTGGATCCTGTTTCCAGGACGCACAATTTCTCGATTTGCTGATGTTCCTGGCCAACCCGATTTGACGGCTGCAGACTGTTTTGTATGGGGGATACTTGAAAAGTAAACTGTACTGCGACAGACCCAGTTAAAAGAAAATACATCTCGTGAAATTAGGAACATTGATCATGTTTCATTGCGAGTTAGGGAGAATTTCCAGAGCCGATTAAGGGAATGTGTTCGTTGTCATGGACCTCAATTAAAAATGTGATTTTTAAAAAGTTCAGATTAATAAATTGCATTATGCTACTTGTTCCTTTAAAAGTATATTTATGTAATTCTATATGAGTGCCCCCCAAAAGGTTCTGAAAACCATTATAATCCATTGGGTCATTGTATAATCCAGAGTAGGAGCAAAATAGCCTTGAAATTGAAAAGGAAATGTTAAAAGATGAGTTGATTCGTTCAATCAGGAACGCCAACCTTTAAGAGATACGATAAACTTGGCGGAGGGAGCTGGCCACACGGTACTTAAGAGTTGCTCCTATCACTGTGTTCTAAATTCTACTGAGTCAGTGTGAAGCCACATAAGAAAACTTTGAAACCTCCCGAAGGCTCGTAGGTGAAGAAAAAGGTTGGTTACACCGAAAATGTTGCGGCCATTTAATCGTTAAGTGCAGGGATAGCAGTGGAAATTCGAGCTCTCTGCACTGTTGAATTCACCGCCACCAATAATAATAATAATAATAATAATAATAATAATAATAATAATAATAATAATAACCCACTGTGTAACTGCAAGAAAAGAGTAATTATGACTAGGCTAATACGAGCGATAGATAACGTCCATTCGCCGATCCTTTTGACTTGAGAACAAATCCATCACCGTTCCGTTGAAATTGTTAATTTTGTAAAGAAAATTTTTCTCATGCGATAGCACTCCCAACGCAGTTAACCTTTCTTTTTTCATTATAAATTTTTTTTACTCTTTTCATTATGGTGAAGTGCCACTCTGCTTACGATGTTGACATTTTCAAAAGTTTTGGTGTTTTGGGGAAAGCAACACATAACTGGCTCTTCCGAATTCAGCTCAAAAGTAGTACCGCACCAGAAACTGTCCTTAGTTCGGGTCTTGCGTAACACACTTCCAATTCACTTTTATTCTCTTTGCATCCAAAATGGACAAGTTTTAACAGTTTCACTGAGATACTTGTCACAGAATTTACATTTGTAATTTTCATACTGCTCAACGTCAAATAATTTGGTAGCTGTAGATCAGTAAAGTAAAACTGGAACTTTCTGTCTACGATAATTGTGTCACAAATTTCTAAGGTGTGTATTTTTCTATCATCAGGAAGAACATCAGCACGCCTTCTTTTCCATTATATTGCATTAGCTCCCTTCGCCAATTTGTCATATCCCTGATAAACTCAATCGTTTCCATCGTTGAAATTAAGTCTTCCCTATATTAAAATATTGCATTTACTCCACAACTGTGAAAGTTCCACCTTTTGTTTGTTTTGATCGCCACGGGAGGCCGAGGTCGTTAAGGCGCGGAATCGTGACCGGAAGGTCTGAGGTTCGAATCGCACCAAGACTGTCCACCCTGACAGGTTTTTCTCAGTCCTCATAAATGGCAAATGCCGGGGAGCTACTATAAAAACTTAAGCCTGGAACGTTTCTTTCCTTAAAAAATCCTTTCCCAATATATCCTTTCACCTCATGTATCATCAGTGTCCACCGCCTGTGGTGCCTCAGTAGTAAAAACAGTCATTAAACACTATTAAAAAAAAGTTTATTTATTGCTCTGTGTAACCACTCTTTTTACAATCTCATCTAAAACTTTCGTTCTTTGAAATGAATTGGATAAGAAAGAACAAATTCCTGAAATATTGGAGAGAGAGAGAGAGAGAGAGAGAGAGAGAGAGAGAGAGAGAGAGAGAATAACAATGCGGTCCTGATGGTTCGTAGATGCTGTTTTGGTCGTTATGAGGTTTTCTTGATGTACATGATGTAATTAGCATTCTGAGATTTATCTTTTATTATTTTTTGCACGCCATTCAAATCCCCACTCATTACGGATGCTCCATTATAACTCTAAGCTATCAATTTATTTGGATTTTTACTTATTATTGGTTCAAGTTCTGCTTATGTGGGTTTTGAAATAGCATGAACATCATGACATTCTGGATTAAGAATTTCTCTCAACAATATAACGTAGCAGTAGGACGAGCTGAAAATGATAAGAAATGTCTGTTGTGACATCAGCAATAATGGAAATATAATCTACAATGTTTACTTTTTAAACATATTCGTGGAATTCTTTTAACACAGTCAAGCACGTCATTCTGAATAGTTTTAGATGTTCCCGTAAACGCTGTTGATTTGCTTAAGTAATCTGTAAGTCTATCTAATTCAGAACTAAAGTGAATTCATTCGCGAAACACCCCCCCATTTCCCGAATTTTCGGATTCATTGTGCCCTGTTAATGCTAACTCTAGTGCCCCACAAAATCTTACACAATTTGTAATTAAATTTAATGTGCATCTGTTTTTACCCACTTTCTCTCTCCTGTATTTATGACACTGATCAGAATGATTTCGACGCGAAATGAGAACAAAGAGAAATACGTTCAAATTGTTGCACAATCTATTTGTGCCCTGACTCATACAGTATTATGTCCACTGTAAGTATGGATGCGTCTGTTTTTCTTAAATTAGTTGTTGTACTGCAGGAGAATACAGGCGGTTTCGGGCCTAAATTTTCAAGGTAGATGCTTAAGGCGGAAAAATTATTCGTGAAGGCAACGAAATCGGAAAGAAGAAGAAGAAGAAGAAGAAGAAGAAGAAGAAGAAGGAGGAGGAGGAGGAGGAGGAGGAGGAGGAGAAAGAAAGAAAGAAAGAAAGAAAGAAAGAAAGAAAGAAAGAAAGAAAGAAAGAAAGAAAGAAAGAAAGGAAGGAAGGAAGGAATTGAATCCTGTTTTAATGAGGCCTTTTTCCCCTGCTATGAAAATAATTGTGCTCTACTTTTTGATTCGTGGACTAATTAAAATTACATTACATGTATTCAAGATATTCCTGCCAGAAACACTATTGGAATTCTGCAGATTCCTGCTGCAAACAAGGAGAAATTTAATATGCATCTGTTTTTATCTACCTGCTCGTTGTGTTTGGCAATTGCGAGTCTACAATGTGAATTTAATTCGTTTGATCCAACATAGTCAAACCAATGGGTCCATCCGTTTGTAGGATTTGTCCCAAGTTAGCGTTAAGGTTAGAGTTTGTATATATGAATTAACTGCGAATTCCCATAAAACAACGCGTTGTAAAAATTGATCAACTCTGTAATAAGGAAGAACATATTGCAGCCAGTAAGTTACGAAGGACAATGCACAAGTATGTTACGTTTAACAAAAAAATAATACATGCAGCGTTTACATTCTGAAGCCCCATTCACAATGAAAATTGAACATTACGTAAACTTAAACGTAAAAGGTAATGGAACAATTCACAATGAATCACGTAAACATAAAAATAAACGCATAATTTGATGTAAACTTAGAGGCTTGCAAGGTCCAAGGTTTTGCGTTTACTTCCATAAACTTAAGAAACCAGTCAATAATGTCTTCGTTCCGGAATGCGGAGCTCGGCTCTCTCCGCTGTCGCTGGAAGGCAAAATTAAGAACCACTATTTGGTTAGATTGCGCTTAGCCTTTAGTATTAACCGATTCTAGGAGAGTTTATACATGTTTACACCAGTATCCTATTATCTGCCCTATGACAAAGAAAGAGATGAGCAATATGACAGAATTTAGACAGTACATGAGATGCTCAGATATTAATCACAGCATCAAGCAAATTAAATAAATTTACTGTGAGAGAAGACCAAACTTGTAAGGTATTAGATTTTAATAATAATTAGTTCTAAATGTCATATAATAATAACTGAAAGTTGTAATATATATATATATATATATATATATATATATATATATATATATATATTATTATTTCAACAATAGTAAGTGTAGTAACGATTTATATAAAATGATATATGTAAACATACTTTCTAGTTGAGTATGTATTAGAAAAAAACCAATATATTTACTTAAAGAGCCTCAGTCAATTAACTTTTAATTCATTACATTAATACAATTGTTTCTAGCCTTATTGTTGCATGGGATAACTTCCTTTATGGTTCTGTTTAAAAGGTTCCCGATTCATTTTGTGCAGTCAACACAGTATCAACATTTTTAAAAATGTTTATGAAAGCAATGTTTGCCCATGGATGGTATGTGATTTCAAAACATATGTTCATCACAGAGAGAATGGTGTGTTTATTTTAGAATGTCTGACACTCTAACGAAGGGTTGAATCCATTGTTAAGAGCAATATTGATCATGTATTGGTATTCTGCTGTATATTTATCCTTGTTGAAGGGGGTGTTGATTAATCTAGGAGCCAGGCTGTTAATAATGGCATGTTGGTGTGCTCTACGGTTGAAGCTACGATTTCCTTAAGTAATTATCTATATTTGTGTGCTTTCTATGTACCAGAGTAGGTTCGTAAGTTTCCGGCCTCGCCGATAAGAGTTCTCGCCTTCACAAAACCCTTATCTGGTGTCATACCTTACCTGTTAAGTAAATAATTGCAACTGTAACTTCCGTTGTGTTCAGTTGTTCAGATAGAGTTGCATACAGAAAGCTATGTGTAGAAGATTGTGACATGTTCAAAATGAAGTATCAACCTATTAAGTAATTCACAAAAAAAGGAGTTACTCCAAACAGCGATTGGACGGTGTATATGGGAAAGCATCCCCATCATATTCTACCATAAAAGAATGGGCCAAACTTTTTCGAATGAGTCGAGAAAGCGTTGAAGACGAAGAGCGTGTAGGTCGGCTCTTGTAGGTGCTCACTCCTGAAAACATCACTCGCTCTTGTGGAAGGAGAAATTATGGAAGACCGGCGGCTAAAAGTTACAGAAATAGCAGCAAGGTTGGGCCTTTCTAAAACAACAGTCCTTCGAATTATTCGTGAACATTTGAACATGAATAAGTTTACTGCAAGATGGGTGCCTGGTCTTCTTTCCTCTACCCAAAAGCAGCGAGTCATCCTATTGTTAGGCATTTTTGGGGCTCTGTCGTGGCAACGACAGAGAAGTTCTGCAAACCATTGTTACAGGAGATGAAACCATGGTCCTGTACTATGATCCTTGTTCAAAAAAGAATCAATGGAGTGGCGTAAACTGGCAAAGCACTGCCTCTAAAGGCCAAGGTCACTCAGTCAACCAAGAAGATCATGGCCACAATCCTTTGGGACTGTGAAGGAATACTCTTCATTGACTTCAAGGAGAGGAACATCACAGTAAATGGGGAGTACTATGCTGACCTACTGCACAGACTGCGTGCATCCAAAGAGAAAAGGCGAGGTAAGCTGAGTGGTGCATGTGCCTTCTTCACAACAACGTACCTGTGCACACAGTTCTTGTTGCAAAGGAGGCTGTAAAGAAATGTGGCTTCAAGGAGATCGACCATCCACCCTACAGCCCAGATCTAGCTCCCAGTACTATTTCCTCTTCTCAAAACTCAAGAAGGAAATTTAAGTGTGACGAAGAAGTGGTGGATGCTGTTTATGTCCATTTTGCAGACAAGACTTCTGACTATTTAGGGGGGGAGAGGGGTTGAAATGTTTTAATTCAAAAATGTGAGAATGTATTGTAATAAAGGGTAATTATATTGAAAAGTGAAATATATTTTTTGTCCTTATCATACCTAGAAAATGGTTAGGTCAGAAACTTACGGACCTACCCTTGTATACCAAAAAAAAAAATATATTGTTTCCTCAGTAGATTTTAAGGTACAAAAAAGGCAAAAATTCTTTTTCTGCAACTTCCACAGTGAACTTAATACTTCAGCCTTGAAGTTTTAGTAATTTTAATGCATCCTTTTTTTTTGTTTTCTTATGTATTTAAGGTTGCTAGAGCACAAATTTGTGAATGGTGTATGGTTTGAGTTCTGCCAGGACCAATGACCTTTCTTGTGCGATAATGACTTTAGCTGTTTTGCACCCCTTAAACAATAATCATCAATGACCATTCTTCCCGACGTGTTTATTGCAGGTTTTGTTCAATCCTCATCAATGGCAAAACTTTAGCCAGCAATGCTTTATTTAAAAAATTCCTGTCCTAAATTTTATCTCATGTATATTAGTACAGTAAAATCATTACTTGCAGAGTCTAGAAAACATCATTTTTGTTTTAGTACATATAAAAACCCAGTAAATACAATTTCATGTTTGATATTTCATAAAAGTTTCATATGAACAATACTTTACATTTGATTAAATTTACCAATTTTATACTTTTAATCTTATTGTGTATGTTGTACAGCTTTAAAGCATTTTACATTTTTCAATATATTTACCAAGCGTGTAAATTCTTTAAGTTCCAACTCATGTATTGTATTCTTTCTATCCACTTGTTGCATTGTTAGCATTCATCTAACAACACTTCCTCTTTAATGTTGTACTCACCTGCCAATCATTTTTGTAGACAGTAGGCCTGAGCATAGATTTTATTATTATTATTTTTTTTTTTTAATGTGACACACACAACCAAAATGTGTGTAATTCTCAAGAGTCCTCAAGTTATGCATCTGGGTGGATATATTTAAAAGTCAGATAAATATAAACATATTTCCATACATTTGGGGCCGGTACTGGCAGTTTTTTTTTTTTTTTAAACCTCTTTTGACTTCTGTTGCCTATTTTAACGTTCAAAATCCTTTTTTGCCTGTTTTGTATCATTGTGGATTTTTTGTGCAATTATTTAAGGTTTTTATAAAGCACATAAAGATTTCAATAAATCAAAGTGAAAAAAAACTATAAAATTAAATGGCATGTTCACCTCACAAAAATATCTAGTGAGAATCTTATTACACATTTATTTCTTTTCAAGCAGACAAAAACTTTCTCCTCAACCCATTCACTTAAGCTCTTTCAGTAGCAGAACTTTCATTAGTTAAAGCAATGCACTGTTATCTCAAGCATACTAATACCAGGAAACAGGATGTGGGAAGTACTGTAGTTTTAAATAGTCCTGATTAATGACTTTGTATCAGTCTAGGAAGTTTGGGATGGGATAACTCCTCAGCTACATAAATGTAACAAACAATTGCAAGCTAGAAAGATGAGGATGTTGTATACTGTAGAAAACCAGCTACACTGGCAGCACTTCTGGAAGAAATTGAAACTGTGTGTGCTGCAATTGCTGAGGACACATTTGCAAACGTTGCTCAATCAGTAATTTAATGTACTCAGAAGTGTATCCATGCTGATGGTGGGCATTTTGAGCAACTGTTGTAACTGTAAAAGTCTAAGATGATTAGTGCTCATTTTCTATTTGTGTGAAGTCAGTTTTGTTCTGTTAACACAGTGTATACATTTTTTTTGGCACCCGCTGTATATATTTGCATGTACTTGTATTTGCCTTTGTGTCATCACAAGATTACTGATGATAATCATCATCGTCAAACAGTAGTGTCACTTCCAAATCAAAATCACAGCTGTTTGATTCTGTTGTCTCCTCACATTTATCAATAATTGGTCCACCATTGTCATTCAAACCATCTGACAATTTTTCTTCATTTATTATGTGTCTCTCTAACTGCCACATATCAAATTTCACTGTTGAGATGATGGTTTAAGTTAGCTATTTCACCATTATCATAAAAGTTTTATTGTTTCTAGCCATGTAACCTATCTCATTTTTTCATCCCTATCATTTGTATCCTGTGCCATCTTTAGCAGCTCTATCTTCATATTATTTACATCAAAGGTTGTATTCCTTAGTCTACTGGGACAACGATGTGGTTTAAATCTATGATATGGCATGTTATCCATCACAGTAATATTTTGGAGCTGTAATTTCTCCAATGTACCAACGAGCCATTTCTGAAAATGTTTCCCAATCATCTTTTCATTAGGATAATTTATTTTCTTTGACTGAAATAAAAGTTACTTTTGCCTTTGCTGCTAGGAGATTTTAGTTCCCTGATCAGGCTGGACAAGAAGGGTAGCATCCTTTTTTGCAACTGCTCTTTCATTTCCATAAATACCCCAATGGCTCAGATTCCACTGCAGTTCAAGCCTATTGCAAGTTGCCAGGATAGGGCATTTAGATAGCAAATACTTCTGCCTGAAAAACTGTGCAGGGTTTACCAAGGCTTATACTAATGTTAGTCCTTGGAGACAGCCATATGTGACTGAACCCATTTATATCCCTATGCTAGATTCATCAGTAAACCATACAAGTTGGTCATGTTCTTTGGTGTGCATGGTTTCTCCCTCCAATCTTCTGGAGATTGAGAGTTACCTTAAATGGAGAGAAATTACAGCATTCAGTCTTCATTAGGGTAGATCTGATCCTCAGTACTGGAATATCCAGGAAATTTAAAATGGAGGTATGCTCAGTTGCTGAAAAACTGCTTCTCCAGTTCCCTGTTTGCACCAAATGATATGCAGTAAGCTTAGCCTCCACTTGTAAACAGATGTCCTCCAATGCAATGGTTGGAGTACTTCTGAAGGCGCCTGTAACACACAGACATGGTAGTCTCTGTAGCTTGGTATATTTACCTGCAATTTGTCTGTTACAGAAAATGGCTGTAAGATACCTGGCACTTGACCATTGCATTGAACCGCCACCAGTGGCTGAGGTCGTTAAGGTGCAGACTCGTGAGCGGTAGGTCTGGGGTTCAAATCCTGCCAGGACTGTCCTCCCTGATTTTTTTTTTTCCAGGTTTTCCTCAGTCATCATAACTGGCAAATGCTGGGGAGGTAGCTTAAACTTAGGCCTGGAACATTTCCTTCCTTAAAAAGAATCCTTTCCCAATTAATCATTTAATTTCATGTATCACCAGTGTTCATCGCCTGTGATGCCATAACAGTAAAAATGGGTGTTAAACACCATTCAAAAAAAAGAAAAAAAAAAATCTGACCATTGGAACATACAGTCAGTGGCTAATGTATGTTTTAGACCCCTGGTGGATCCAATAGCGCATTTGATGGTTACAAGAGACCATCTGGCTCTAGGGAGAATTTTCACAGCCATAAGAAATATCTATAAAAAATCAAAAACCTTCACTGCCCATATCGATTAAACCATGTGGATCAATAAGGTATCCCTGCCTCTCATTGGTTGTGGACAGTTCACCCCACCCCATCCTTCCATAGTATGGACTATGTTTCTACAGGCCACAAAGGCCACAGAAATTAGAATAGCTGAATGCTCAAGCTTTATAAATTTGACTTTGTTGGTAACCCAAGAAGCCCTACTCAACTATTAAAAGTAACAAACCAACACCAAAGATTCATTTTCCATTACTCAGGTCTTAGTTGTTGCACAAGCAAGACCAAAAGAAAGCAAAGAGGAAGACCTTGGAAAATAATCAAGGACTAGATCGAAGATACAGGGAAAGAGGGAAAATTGTTAGCAGAGATTCAGGATTAGGAAAAGGTGGAAGAAATATGCAGAGGAATCCCTAATGCTGTGATGGCATAAGGCAATGAGAAAGAAAGAAAGAAAGAAAGAAAGAAAGAAAGAAAAAAGAATCAGGTCAATAATTTCTCCATCTTTTCTTAAATAAAAGTAAATAGAGAGCTATTTATTCTTAAAGCTACAATAGTGTAATACATATCATTATCCTGCTTGTACAATATAACAAGGACGTATCAGTGAAATGGCTTGTTGAATGTAAATCTATTTATCAGATCAAAAGCCCATTTTGGTTGATCAGAAGGAACCATGTGGCCAGCATCTCGTACCAAAACTTCAGTCAGCATTGCTGAAGTTTTTGTGTAGCCTGCTAATTCATGACCCACATACCACTGCCACCTTTTGGCAGTTCTGTAAGCTTCAGACCCACTCCAGTTGAGGTTCTGTACAAATCCCATTGTCAGAGGGTATGCAACAATGATGTCTAATTGTCCATTGTAAATAAGAACCCTGTAATGTTCCAACAACTCCTCTAGCCATGGTTTGATAGACTGCATCACATCCTGCTTTAAAAAAACTTCAACATTATTATCTGTATGGAATGTCAAATTTCCCACGTGTATTGCTTTTCTTGTTGCTGCAAGTTGTACAAATGTTGCCATTGCATGTGCCCCTTCTTCCTTGTTTCGTAAAAAGTTAAAATAAAAGCTGAAGCCAGTTAAGTTCCGAAACAGAGAACCATGTTCTTGCATGTCTCCATTAAGAAGCATATCAAAAACCTGCAAGAAAATCAGATTTATGACAATGAATCTTAACACAGCTCAATTCCTGCAATGTATAAACAAAACTGCACTTGTATACACTTGAAAAAACCATTTAGGAGAAAAATTTAATGTCCTCAAAATTTTTATGATGTGAAATGCCTTTCCCTATTATCAATCTTCATTCTGTTGCTATCATGGCAGATACTATATTTACGCAAATCTATTGTGCCACTGAATGTAATGTGCACCCCAAATTGAAACTTAAAATGATTAAAAAAGATTTTGGCATATTGTTGTACGGCATCAGATAAACCTATCTGCTTCATAAAACGATCAGAACATAGAGTTTATAAGTGGACTACTGTTACACCTTGGAGCATGTAGGATAAATTCCATCACTCTTGCTGTTGCCAGGAAGTTGGCATAGGTCAAAGAAGAAAAAGTTATTTCTTATGGTTTCACTAGTCACAGGTCCTGTTCTTCCTCCTTTCATGTACCAATTCTAAAACTTTTTCTTCAATTTTACGATGTCTTCCTTTACAAGGACCTACTTCCTATTAGCTTTAGTTGCAAATAATGCCAATTTTTCTTGTTGCCACAAGCGAATGTTGCTCTCACTACATTGAACTCTCTTCCTGCCTTTCTGTTACCAGTTTTTTTAAACATAAAGAATTACTTTACACTTGAAAGTAGCATCATAAGTAGTGCTCTGTTTGTCCTCTGTTTCCTGACTCACTACTATTCAAATGCTCTATGCAATAATAAATGTAACAATGTCAAAAATTGCAGCATTATGATGATGTAATTAATGATAAATTTTAATGAAGTTACCTGTGAACTATGGAACAAATTTGCACTTGAATCTAATGTGCACCACAATTTTGAACACTACCTTTGGACAAAAAGATGCAGATTATATTTGCATAAATACCACAATTGCAAAGTTTGAGTTTCATCACAAATTGCCTTGATTATATTATCTTTATCTTTATTTATTAAGTGTGTATAGATAACAATATGGCCTGGTTCAATCCAAGTACTACACCTGGCCAATACTGAAACACACGCCAACACAATAATCTTTATAAATACACTGGTGAATAATTACAATATTTCTACAATACAAATTCCCCTGAGCAAACCCAATCCTACCACCACAGATGGCCGATGTCATTAAGATGTGGACTCATGAACAGGAGGTCTGGGGTTCGAATCCCACCAGGACTATCCTCCCTGACTGAGGTTATTTCCAAGTTTTTCTCAGTCCTAATAATTGGCAAATGCAGGGACGGTACCCTTAACTTAGACCTGAAATATTTCCTACCTTAAATAAATCCTTTCCCAATTTATCATTACATCTCATGTATCATCAGTGTCCACTGCCTCAGTAGTAAAAATGGGCATTAAACACTATTCAAAAAAAAAAAAAAAAAAAAAAAAACAATACAAATAAAAAATCCTCGCTGCCCACAGACCATATCCATTTGTTCTTAACGCTATGCAAATACTGCTCCAGATTCCTAAATTCACTTTGACCACCAACCATTTTCTTAGCTACAATTAACTTATTTAACTTCAACCATTCCCTATTTATCAGTTCTTGTCTCCATTCCCTTGGTCCTGGGGATTCACACAGGATATGCTCTACATTTTCCATATTTTCACATATAGGACAAAATCCATGCACGCCACTGGTTCCAAAACCCCTTAATCTCCAAATTCCAAATCTAAACCATGCCACTACCTCTCTCCTGTTTGTTGCACTTACAATATATCTTTCTGTTTTAGCATCCTCTCTTATCTCCTAATAAAATATTAACAAATTCTCCCCTACATTCTAGAATGTAACATCTACCCACCTTCAATCCCCACTTTAATCTCTTTCCAGAAACCTCTCTCCAAAGCACCTCTTCTTAGCCATAGATCCTTAACTCTACTCCCACTTTGTGCACCAAATAGCAATTACCTATACCAGACTCTTAGAATATTAAATATTCTTTTATACAGAGGTCAGCGACATCTGTTGTACCAATACTTTAGCTTTCTCCCCATCACACACTCTCTCACACCAACCATCATCATTTCCAACAGTGCTCCGGCATTTGCAGCATTTTGTAGGATTCCCAGCACAATCTTACAGAAACTATTAGGTAGCCTATCTATCCATTTCCAGCTTTCCTCTATGCCCCATATTTCAATACAATATGCCCACCTAGACTACACCAATGCCCTATATAATCTTTCCAACTAATTTACCAACAGCTCCGGTGCAACAAACGTGTATTTCTTTAAATATAACATTTAATTTTGTGTCGGAACCAATGCAGTGAAGGAACTATTACATCCTTAATTTTCTAGTGAGTCGAATGATAATCTTATGCTCCATTATTGTTGAATTATGCAAAAGCCTGCAAAACTAGTTTTGCATAATTCAACAGTAAGTGGAGCATAAGATTATCAAATCGACTCACTAGATAACTAAGAACATGTATTTCTTTATTAACTTCAGAGATAGTAAACCCTTGGTTACCCAAATTTCTTTTGTTTCTCCCATTGACCTGAAGCGCTCAAAACCATCCCTAAATAGGAAAATTCCTTCACAATCTGTATCTCCTCCCCGGCCATATACTACCTTTCATTCTTCCTTAATTAGTTCCCTTTTAAAATACCATAATTTTAGTCTTTTGTTGATTAACTTTAAATCATCAGCATAAAGTAATCCTGGGGTCTCCAGCTTATTTAATATTGGTTTGGGAATATTCACTTGATGTAAACCTACCAATGTCATCCATAAATAAATTGAAAATAATCGGACTCAGCTTAAACCCTTGTCTAAGCCCCCTGTCTTGAATAATTTCCTCAGTCACATACCCTTCTGCACATCTAACCCTTATAAAGCTCCTTCAGCAAAACAATCATCTCCTTATTCATCCCTCTATGGCATAATTTATACCATAATGCTTCTCTATTAATTCGATAATATGCTTTCTCTAGGTCAACAAATACCACACATAATCTGTCCCATTTGTTACCTAAGTATTTATCTATCATTGTTTTAATAACAAATACATTATCAGCAATTTTTTGGACTTTTCTAAAACCTGACTGAATTGGGAATATTAGAGTATTCTTTTCTACCCAATCATTTATTCTGTCAGTTAAAATTTCCATAAAAACCTTGCTGAAATTCGACAGAAGAGCATTGCTCCATAACTTCCTGGTTCATCAATAGACCCTTTACTTTTATATATGGGGTATACAATAGCTATACACCAACTCTCAGGTATCCTCTTGGTCTGTTTAGTTGAATTTAATAATCCTGTGAAACACTTTAATTGATTTTGCTTCTGAACCATACCTAAAAAACTCTATCGGTAATCCATCTTTTCCTAATGCCTTATTCTTCTTCCCCTTCTGAACCTGATTCAACTCTTCAAAAGAAAACTTTCTGTCCAGCACCTCATTGTATCTTAATTCCAATTCTAAATTACAGCCCCTCATTTCACCATCTCTAAATTTAAATAAACCTTTAAAATACTCCACCCATTTCTCCAATGCAACTGATGATCTCCCCACTCTAGCTTTTGTACAATTTCTATAATTTCCCATATTTGTTCAGTCTTTTACCAATCCAATTTTTGTCTGTATTTCTATGGTCTTTTGTCTAGCCCATTCACCTTTTTTCCAATCTAATAACCTTTTATACAAAAACCCTTAGCTCCATCAATCTTCCTCTTTCCTCCTCCTTAGCATTTTCTCTCCACTTATTTAAGGCACCCTTTACTAAGCTTCTCATTATCCTGCATTCATAATTGAACCAGTCATTGTGGTTTCCCCCCCCCCCCATTTATTCCTTGTCCTTATGTGCATACTATTTCCTGCTCACTTAAACACAAATTCTAATAAACTTAGAGCCTCTCCCTTCTTACCCAATTCACTGTGTCAATTTATTCCATAAACACACAATCTTGCTATTACAGAATTCATAATTTGCACCATGTCTCAGGTGCAACTTTTCAGTTACTACTGTATGTTGGTCCTGGCGGTGTAGTGGTTACCATACTTGACTTCTAAACCCAAGATCGCGGGTTCAAACCCGGCCAGGAGCAATGGATTTTTTCAGGCATAAAAATCCTAAGTATGGCTTCCTTTGGAAGGGAAGTAAAGCCGTGGGTCCCGTGTTGTACATTTACGGCATGAAAAAGAACCTTAAGCCTGAAAGAGAGGCCTCTGAGCAAAATATGTCGGCCGTTTCACACCCTGAGTTGAATCGGACGCTGATGACCTGAGCTGTTAAAGAGCATCCATAAATAAATAAAAAAAAATTGTTACTAATGTGGCACACAGTAAAATTTTCAAGGGGCTTCTGGTATAGATGCAGATTATTTTGATTTATATTTTTTCTTGTGATCTCCATCCACATTTATGCACATTAATGCATTGCATTTCCATCTGTAACTCGTGCTGATGGCTTTACATGCATCACAAATTTTCCTTATTGGAGACAGAATGTAAAAAGGAGTGATAAATACCAGCACTCAATGTTGCCCTTTATATTCATTAATTTTTGCTTCCTAAACCATTTATCTTTTAAATATAAGAGCTCTCATCTTTTAACCTTTTTGAAGTTCACTCTTCTTGTAGTTCTATCAACTATAACTAGTGAAGGAAGTGTAAGGTTTAACTTTTCACATCAAGAAGTCGTTTTATAAAAATCACATTAAACTGCATAATTTTCTTTTAAGAAATAAATTGAATACATAAAAGATGCTTCACTTAGTAAAAAAAAGAAATAAGCTTTGTTTATTTTCTTTATCCAGGACAAACATCAAACAAATGATCTGTCTTAATTAGAGAAATGATGAAAGTTCAAGTTATTTATTTGTGCTTGTTCTTTGCTGTTGTTACAGACAAGTGCCATGCATTTTAAACACTATTATCACCACTTAAATACAATAAAGCTAACAACAACATATAGACAATACTTTTTTAATGATGTACAGTTACAGACTAAGTAACATGGAAGAAGTTATAAATAATATGCTACACAATAAGAGTAACATATGGCAATGGGTTTGAGTGATATCAAACAAAATCTAGGTATGTGAAAACTTGTATATTTCTTAGGAAATAAAACCCCACAGAAAGTTTAAATTTATTTCTCATGCATTAATTTCTTCACTCTCTTTCATGTATGCAATCCATTAAAATACATTGCAACGGGCCTTTAAGCAGATTCATTTTTAATAGCATTTTAATGTCTGTTTTACTACCAAGACATCACAGGTAGTGGCCATTAATTGATAAATTGAAAAAGAAATATTTCTTTTGTGAAGGACGTATTCCATAATTTAAGATATGAGGAAAAAATCTGATGGTCATGAGAGTACTCAAATCAAATCACAGACATTCTGTTCAAGAGTTCATGTCCTAATGACATTTGCCACTCATTTTGGTTGCCAGGTTAATGCATGTAATAGACTACCACTTACTATTTAACGCTTTTACAGCACATTAACGTTTTAAATGCTATTGCGGTACGGCTGAAGAAAAAAGAAAAGTGGTATATGTACCAATAACAAAAGTTTTCAATATTTTATATAAATATGAAATTCTAAATGTAAAATAAATATATTTTAAAATAAAAATAATGAAGTAGTTCTGGACTTACTATAAAGAATTATAATAAAATATTACTTTTTGATGATTGTGATAGTTACAGAACATAATATACTTTAGAAAATAAGAATATAATACAGAAGAAAACAAAACTTTTATCTTTATGTGGGAAATGGCCAACAATGTAATGTTTGTTCTTGAAAACATGAAGTCATAGAATAAGTAAACATATTTCATTATTTAGGTTGTTATATTTCATAGCAAGGAAAATTACAATTAGGTTGAGTTACAGGCAGCAGCTTAGTATAGTGACCGAAAGAAGAGAGTCACTGGGCATAAAGTCAGTATTCTTACTTTAGTGTTTTACATTTTTACTGAAAGCATTAAATAAGTTTTCTGTTAACTACAGATGCTAATTGGAAAATTGCATAAACCAATCTAACTTTTCTTTCAAGGGCAAATTTTATAAACAACAATCAGGACTATCTTCATTTTCAGCTAAGATCGGATTTGAAACACAAATATTTAAAATATGGTACAGATATGTTGACAATGTATTTTCCATAATCAATGAAAAACTCATTGATGATGCCATAAAACTTCTGAATATACAAGATAGAAACATGTCGTTCACATATGAAACTAAACAGATAAGATGTTACTATTCTTGGACATCAAAATTATGAAATGTCAAGGAAACCTAGAATTTAGAATATATAGAAAGAATACACATGCAGACAATCACATCAAAGCTGACAGTTTTAGCCCCACAACACACAAACATGCAGTTATTAACAGTTTAACACACCAGCTAGTTAACCTACAAATTAGCAAAGAAGAGCATTTCAAAGAATACAAACATATAAAAGTACAGCAACTAAAAATGGTTTTAAGAAAGAACTAGTACACAAAAATCCAAGTACCCAAAACACTTTCAGCTAGAACAGATAAACTAATTTTAAAAAATTCACATGTTATCCATGGGCTATAAAAAAGGTTCTCAATATTCTTAAAGATTTTAATACCAGGTTAGCCCTGGTAAACAGATTTACCATTAAAAATCTCTTGATAGACAATGTTAATGACATAATGACAGAGTTCCACAGGAGAAAAAAACAGTTATTTACAAAATAAGTTCTGCAGAATGTGAAAAAAATCTACATTTGGAAAAACAAAGAGAAACATATGCACATGGTTATAAGAACATTTCAGGAACATTTAATATAATCAAATGGAGAAATCAGCAGTAGCATTTCATTTCTGGACAGAAAACCATGACATACTGAATAAAGCAAAATTATTGAAATCAGTACAAGGACTTACAGAATTAGCAACTTCGGGGAAAAATCTACATATTCAAATATAAAGACAGTTTAATGAACTTTGGCACTTCCAGGGATGAAAACAAACTTTATCTTTAAGTTCATCACACCTCCACCAGAGCAGATTACACATCCCCACAGCATTACGAATTACCCAGCAGTCAACGAATAGCTGATGATGTGAATGAAGGTTCTTGAAACCAGTTCTACATTTATAGACAAGTGGAGCAATAAGAGTGTTTAGTTTGGCTCAATCATACTATGATTTCAATTATATGTTTTCTGTTACTAAGATATCCTACCCCTATGCAGTTGGTCTTATGCTGATGATGGGAGCATCGGCGAATGTTCCGGAAACATGTTCAATAAAGAAAACCAATTAAGTGAAATATTAAGTGCAACCAAGACAACTCTATATCAATATTGCTTTAATACTAGATTGAGAGGGAAGGCTCCATGGCATTAAGTCTAGCCAGCATAAATAAATAAATAAATAAATAAATAAAATTGTATTCCATTTTAATACTTACATTAAAGGCATCATCCCATTTTTGTTCCTTTATGTATTTTACTCCTAAACTTTCTTTCTCCTGAAAAATTGTTCTTGCATTTATGTCAATTAGTCCAATTTGATACAGGTATTCTCCATATTTCAGCATGTGCTCTGGATCACACAGCCCATTTCCAATAGCCAAACCTGCAAAAAACAAAATAAGCTGAAATTACTAATGCACTGAATATAACAGATTATAAAAATTACATTTACCACACTTTTATAGATGTTACGAGTAGACATTTCACGAAAAATTAAGTATACATATATTGCTCATTTCCAATATTTTGACACACTCTACAACTTTATGGCTCATTTTTATTTAAAAGCACATTTTCCTATGCTAATGCCTTTAAGTGAAGCTTACGATTTCTGCTGCTAGATGATACTATTTATACTGACTGATGGTGCTACAGCAGTTAAAGCAGTTCTACCAATATTAACCTATTTACCCACTAACACAGCACGTCCCATAGTAAATACAACTTGTTTAAATCTAATGTAAAGGTTACATTTTCAAACTGATGTGGATTGCATGGACCAAGTTTCATGTAGAAATTTTAAAATGAATGATTAGGTTAGCTGTTAGCTTAAATTTAATTTACAAGCACTATCATATGTACTACCAGAGGCATAAACAACAGGCGTAAAATATGAAAAGGATGCAAACTACTGTTTTATTACATTGAGCCTAATGCATTACTAGATATGCTTTTAAATAACTCATACAAAGAAAAACTGCTAAAATTCATTTAGAATCCTATTAATGTTACCCACCCTTCTTCCCTCTATGGTGGGAGTCCAACTGTCACTGGAAGGAGGAGTCTGTGGCTAAATACCGAGGGTGCCAAAAAAATGTATACACACTTTCACAGTGGATATCTATTTAATATATTTCAAAGTTGACCTAAAAACAACAGTAATGTGTAGTATGATGTTCTGTAAACAAATGTTAAACACATACATTATGATAGCGTTGTTACGTGACAGATAAATCAACAATGAACAAATGATGCCAAGATTATCATTTGATGTTCTGTAAGCAGATGTGACTTACATACATTATGATAGTGTTGCTACATGACAGATAAATCAACAATGAACAAATGAAGCCAAGATTATCATATGATATTCTGTAAACAAATGTGACTCACATTACATCATACCTAGCATTCCTACAACAAAATGGAGCCATGATTATCATTTGAACAGCGGAAAGCAATGTTGAAGTGGTATTGTAAAACCAAGAATGTTGTTGAAGTTTAAAGACAATGGAAACGTGTGTATTGAACATAAACATCAACATGAATAACAATGCATATTTGAGACAAATTTGAGACTCATGGTACCGTATACAGTAGAAAACCAGCTACAATGGCAGCACTCCTGAAAGAAATTGAAATGGCATGTGCTACAATCGCTGATGAAACATTACTCAATCAGTAGTTCAACATACTCAGAAGTGTATCAATGTCAATGGTGGGCATTTTGAGCAACAGATTTAACTGTAAAAGTTAAAAGATGATTAGTGCTCATCATTTTCTGTTTGTGTGAATTCAGTTCTGTTATGTTAACATATTTTTTCTTTGCTTGAAGCGTGTATACATTTTTTTGGCATCCTCGGTATATCATGTACCAACTTGGTGGTTGGAAGGGGACTGTGGGAAGAAGTTAATGGCTACTAGCTTTAAGATCAAGAAATAGTGCTTGAGCAGTGCCATTTTTAATAGTTCAGTACACAGACTAGTTAATCTCTCTCACACAAAAACAGAATACACTAATATCTAATATCTATGCTGATATTGATGATTAATGGAAAAAGATGAATAATCTATACAACTACAGAGCCCTGGTTTTGGACACATGGCCAGCTTAACAGGGCTTTGCCAAGCACCAAGAAGCACACTGTTTGCAGATGAGTTGGATATTCATGGCCCCTTAAATTATAGCCCATGGATTTTTCATGTAAATTATAACTACAATAACCATATATCTTCATCATAAAAGATGTTGGAAATTATGCCCTTCTGCAGTCACCTTTTTTTTAAAGAAATTCTGCATTTTTTAAGAAATCATTAATTCTTCTGAAATTGCAGCAATTTCTATTTCTTATTCCAATGTATACAGAGTATTCCAATTTTTAATGTCCCACATAAATAGAAATCACAGTAAGATCTGAAGATCTGGCTGGCTATAATTCCCCAATGATGACTGTCTTCAAAAATTTCCTCAATTAATTTTAACAAGAGATCAGCTCTACATGATATAGCAGAATCTTGTTGAAAATATGCATGTGTACATTCAATGTCACACAATTCTTCTAAGAATGGTGTGATTATATTATATTTGTACCTCTGACCATTCATTGCACCTTCAAAAATTATACACCCTTTAATTCTGTAAGCATTCACAGCACCAAAAAACATGAAGATTTTTTTGGTTGTACAATGGCATTTTATGTACAAGATCTGGTTTTCCTGCACTCCAGTATCTGTTGCTTTTTTGTTGCTACATGGCCATTTGCATAAAACAATGCTTTGTCTGTAAAAAAAAAAAATTAAATGCGGGTGAGTAGAGCAAACCTTAACATTATTCAACCATCAATTGCAGAAATTAACTCCACCTAATTATCGTTCCAACTCTTGAACAAAGTTATAACGAGTGTCTTAATTTTAAAAGTTTAGTGGCATTCCAAGTCAAGATTTGCTGTGTAAGTTTTCTCAAGAGATTTCTTGGGATACTTAGTTCTAGCTTTTCTCTGATGTCATCCAGTTTTTCCTCTGTAAGAGCACAGCATTTTAATCTCGGTTTATCAGGAACAGATCCAGTTTCTCTAAATCTATTCAGAAGATTAAGAAACAAATTTTCTCTGTGAGGATTATGAACAGCAGGGAATATATCTACAAATTACCAACTTACTTCTCTACAAGAATTTGATGTCACATAAATCATACATGAAAATTCTGTGTGATGAAGTATACACATTTTTTGACATTATAACAGCACTAACATACTATAACACTGAAGCATGTGGTCTCAAAACTTTTCAACTTCTGTAGAGTACAAAGACTTTGTGTGAACTGATTAGCCAGCACATGGAGAGGAGGGAAATGGAAGGGGGAACAGAATTGGTTAGAACCAGTGCAGGGCAGGCAAACACCCTTTAAGCCAGCCATGTGCTTGGACAAGGGCTCTATAGTTGTCTTAGTAAAACAATGTTCGAGAATGAAGTATATCTTTTTGCTCCAAAAAATTGCATGAGGATTTCTGCTTATTTAAAGATATCCCATATTGTTGTGGCAATAACATCAAATTCTTTAGCTAAGCTAACCACCAAATCACCATTATATACATACTTTTCAAGTTTACCACTATGCAGCCTCAAACAAGGTCCACTGTTAGACCTATTTGACATAGATAAAATTTTAGCACGGTTTTCATGATTAATTCCAGATAAAATGAATGAGCAATGAGACCATATGATTATTCAATGATTGTTAATTAAGAGGCAGACAAATGAGGTTCTGCTATAAAAAGAAAGAAAAGAAGCAATAGAATCATATAACAAACAAGGAGGAAGAAGAAGAAGAAGGAGGAGGAGGAGGAGGAGGAGGAGGAGGAAAGATAACACTGCACATTTTCATTTGCTTTTTATCAAATTCTCACCAAGCAGCATACCCACTTCTCTTACCTTGTAAATTGATTTTCAGCTTTGCTGTTGGATTTTCTTTATGTATGGTGTATGATATAGCAGGGACATACTTTCCTGAAATATAACAAAATGTATAAGTTATTTATTACTCTACAGAAAAAAAAAAAAATAATTAAGGCAAACATATTTACAGTTGGGATTTTTATTTTCTTCTAAAATTTTAATGCTTCAAGTCTAATGCTTGTGTTTAAAATTATGAAGTGAATGTGTGATGTTACAAATAAATCCCTAGAAATTATTGGTGTCTGGTGCCTTTCAACAATAAGTGAGAGAATAAGAAAAAAACCTTGACTAAATTTGTTCTGTTTGAAAATTGAAGGCCAGAAAACACAACTGTTACTTGAAACAAGAAACTGAGCATTAATCCAGTTTGTTGAATTGATCTACAAGGCTGGAATTGTCTGTCAAGGATGTCGGTCATGGTGGTGTAGTGGTAACAATACTTGCCTCCTAAACACAAGATTGTGAGTTCAAACCCAGCCAGGATTGATGAATTTTTTTCGACATGTAACTACTCGTAAGTATGGCTTCCTTGGGAAGGGAAGTAAAGCCGTGGGTCCTGTGTCATACATTTATGGCAAGAAAAAGAACCTCAAACCTGAAAGAAGCCTCTGAGCAAAATTTGTTGGCTGTTTCACGCCCTGAATTGAATGGATGCTGATGACCTGAGATGTTAAGGAGCATCCATAAACAAACCAAATCAACAACAAAGCCTGTCAAGGAAAGTCAGATAACTTTAGATGCCCGAATAATAAGTATGACAAGTTAATTCATTTGCAGTAATTTGTTTGAATGAAGAAAGGTCTTTATTATCCATTATTACTAGTCTAAACAACATAATAATATTAACTAAATTTAGAATTTAAAACAGTGAAGCACATATTAGTCTATCTATCATGAGTTAAAAAATTTGAAATAACGCTCTTCCTAGTTTTACTTTTCTTTTTTTATAATCACGGCACTGCAATCTTAAGATATAATTACCAGATGAAGAAGGTAAATGATAATTTGATTTATCAGAACATTTTTCATGGACCCTCAGTTGTTATATGAATGCTGGATCATTGGATGAAGTTGAGTTAGTTGGTATTCAAGGTGACTTTGGTGGTTTTTTCATGAACTCCAATACTGTGCTTTCTGCTTCCAGGATGTTAAAATTCAATAAATATTGTTTATATTTTTATATTAAACCTTTCTCAAATGTTAAATCCTTTTGGTTTTGGACAGTCTTTAATAACTTCATTCTTCTCTACCTCAGGGTTTTTATTCCAAAAATACATTGCCACTGTCAATTGAACAAAGTAAAAAGCACAGGCAAAGACAAAGCACTTATATTTACAAGCTGCAAAGTGTGCTGTATTGTGTGCATGCAATAAATGCAGTTTTTACAGTTGTTGGAAAAATGAACTTATTAAATGTTTGCAAAAATACTGGTAAAAGTTTTAAGAAAAGAATTATGATGATGATGATGATGATGATGATGATGATGATGTTAATAATAATAATAATAATTAATAAATTTATTTTACTTGAAAGAGTTCAGATTGTAAGGTCCTCTCTTCTATAACACCAGAAACAATGATAATTCAATATGTACAATGCAATTAATGTCATTAACAATTTGAGAAACTACTTGTTAAATGCTGCATTCTGCAAATAAATAATAATCTTTGAGCAATATTCTAAATTGTTGAGACTCTCTAAATTGTCATTGCGACCAGCAGTCCCCACTTTCACACTGTCACACCATCACTATCAAAAGACCAATTTTCATTCCTTATCTTCTCATTATAATTTAAATACCCAATTGAATAACAATTCCATTTTTGCAATATCCCAACACTGCTTCCTATATGTCTCTAGCCCAATGATTTTTCATGCAAATTATAACTACTAACCATGTACCTTTGTCACAGAAGATGTTGGAAATGATGCCCTTGTGCAGTCACACTGATCAATAAATACTGATTGTTTATACCTAATAATGGAAGTTAAAAAGGCATCTAGACAAAGGAGGAGTCACTTCCAATTGTATATTTTTTACAAATGTTTTCGCATGCAGAACCAAATTCTGCCTGCAACTAATGTACATTAAATTCAATAGCCCATTTCTTCACTGAAGAAAACAACAGTGAAGAGGTTTTCAAGTGTAATTCAACTCATTTTTTATATTGATTGGTATTAAGACCTTTTAAAACCAACTATTTTATCACTGCATGAGATTCTATTTCATCCATTTTTCGGAAAAAAATTCACCTTGTTTATTTTTCTCAACTATAGCAACCACACAAATGAAAGTGTGGGTTTGAAATTTTGAAGGATTACACTTGAGAAATATCCTTGCCATTTTATACTACCAACACTATCTGTGTTAGCTTGAGAACTTTTCAGCTGCTCTTGTAAACAAAAACAATTACTCTGTTAATCATAGCTATAAACTACACTAAAAAGCTGAAGCATGCAGCTTTTAGAAGAAATTGTGGCAACTTGCAAGACACGAGATATTACTGTTTTTTTTTTAATGGTGTTTATACTACTGAGGCACCACAAATGATGGACACTGATTATACATGAGATGAAATGATATATTGGGAAACGATTTTTTTAAGGAAGGAAACGTTTCAGCCTAAATTTAGGATACCTCCCTGATATTTGCCATTAATAAGGACTGAGGAAAACCTGGAAAAAAAAAACCTGTTAGGGAGGATGGTCCTAGTGAGATTCAAACCCCAGACCTTCCATTTACAAGTCCATGCCTTAATGACCTTGGCCACAAATGACAGTTTATATTAATGCTTAGTAACCACACAAGTGCAGTCTTACAAAAAACTGTATAATATTAGATTGTTCTCCATACCTGCATAAGATTCTCCAGTCACCAAAAAGTCATTTTTTTGTAGTTCTGGAAACAACGTGAAGAACTGCACAAGAGCTGAATATAGATCTCTACCAACATCAGTTTCGTTTCTTGCATATCCATCAGCACTTCCAGTGAAGCTGTAGCCTGAAACGACATATCAATTAACATTTTAATACTGGTCTGAATGTGGAGAGTGGTTTGTATTACTATAAAGTATTATTTAAGAGCTGATTGGTTGATATTCCAAAAACCTGCAATGAGCTGATAACTGGGAAGTGTTAAATGACAGTTGAGAAAATTTTTCTTTATTATTTTTTTTTCTATGAAGATAGAAGGGAAAAATGTTCAGAAAAATAAATGAAAAGAAAAAACAAAGAAATATGTCTAATTTCTATTCATTCTACTTTCTTTTGCCCCACATTGCCTTAAAAAGCAAATAATAACACTGTACAAGTTTAAAAATGACAGTTTTCCTACTGACAAACAATTTAATTAGCCAACAATCAATATATGCTTCCAGACTGTGCCATAAAATACATTAGATAGCACTTCTCACAAACAGCTATAAGGGGCAAACTTCTTAAACCAAACTTAAGCACCCACCTAACCTAACCTGAACCTAACATAAGAGAACATTCGTTTTACAAGAATCCTCATGAAACGTAAATCCAATTTATATTGTATTTTTCTTATGCTTACTCCGATGTCAACACTACCAGATGTTCTTTGCTATCCCTCATTGGCTGATAGGCACAGAAATGCTTTTCGCTACAGATTAATTCATTATCAAAAGTAATAATGTATTATTATACATATTTAAAGATCTCAGGAAAGTTTTGTTTTTGTTAGCATGGGTGTTAGCATTGATGCATCTGGAATTCATGCAACACATTATTGTTAACTAGGTGGGAAATTACTTCTGAGGTTAATATTTAAAGGTTGCTTTAAAATAACATGAGCACATATGATTTTGTTACTGCATTTGATTATCACTCGACCTTGCCCAGTGAAGAGAAGAGAGAAAGTATTCACTTTGTTAACATCATTCACTTTCTAGGTTATAACTTTATTGTTAGTTTACATGCTTCCCAAGCTTTATTGGCATAATTTTTCATGTTCCTGTTATTTGCTGAACTCCCCACCTGCTCAGCAAGCTACACTATGGTTTAAACCTTTACACAACAGGTTTAAACCATCACATTGCAAGGGACATGGCTTTGTTTGTTTACAGTAAAAGTAAGGAAAGCAAAATCAAAGATTTGGCTTAAATTTTAAGATTGTAATGGATTGCACATATGCAATCACAATATAAGTTAATGATTAGCGTTAGCAGACTTGTAATCTGTTTCTATGATTCCATTATTGCACTGCAAATTATTTATGGGAAAAGTATATAACAGTTGACAACTCCTTCTGTGCATTAAAAATGACAAATTTATTAATAAGAAATGGACTTAGTCTAATTCAAGGTGTGGTGATGTGTGGCAAACAACTGTCTTTCTTGCTATTAAAGGACGTTATGTATAACTTTTTACTAATACTTGACAAGTGCTGTACTTTTTTTTTGTGGGACAGAAAGTCCCACAAAAGAACTACTAACATACTTGTGATGTATTAGGCCATACTTTTTTGGAATAGGGTCCTGATGGGGAAAAAGGAAGACAAATGCAAACATGCCATTTTTCTATATTATTAATATACTGTCTAAATCCAAAATCCAAACTTAGAGGAGACATAATAAACTTTCTGTTGACCATTATTCCTTGTGGAATGTAATACATTTTGATCACTGAAGCTTTCCCCCCATGAGCAAACCCCCATTCATTTGCTGCACCATGAAGGGGGTAGCAAGCCTGTTTGCTTACTTGTTGACCTTGGTAACTGTTGCAGTCATAGTGCTGCTGCTTCTGGGTGTGTGTTGTTTATTTCTTAATTTTGCCAGTATACATTAAGTATATTATGCCTCATGTGTTTATATCAGCACAGCATATTTTTATGTATTATTCATGGTTAACTCAGTCAGCTTGTGAAGTTCGAAGACTGTTTCAAGCAAGCATCCTGGCACAGTCACTCCAGATCATAAAACAGTCCATAGTCTGTATAATAAATTTCAGGAAATTGGAAGTGTCCAGCAATGTAGGGCTTTCACCGAAGATGACATTGGTAATTATTTAGAAAATTCCCCTACAAAAACTCTTTGTTGTCTTACACAACATGTGGGAATTTTATGTCTCACTTAACAGACTGCAATTATTATCTCTGGGGAAAATTATAAAATGTCATACACAATGCCACAAACTTGCATACCATACAAGAACTCAAAGATAATATTCATCAGGATATTGAATGGATTTCTCAAAATGAACTCTAACATGTAATAAATAACTTTCTAAAGGGATACCAAAAACTTGTGGAGAATAAAGGCTGGCACTTTCAACACCTTATTTGATAATTTGGTAACTAATGAGCCTCTTAAATTGGTTTGCATATTGTTTTTTTTTTTTTTTTTTTTTTGTTTAGTTTTTTTTTTATTCTCCCACTAATATAACTGAGACCTGGCTGGCTGGCTAACCACCTAATGAAAAGGCACGCTTGCCCTCAGGCAAAACTCACTGGGAAAAAATTGATCACCTGGTACTTCTCATATAAGATCTGCAGTTACAGTTAGTGTGTCTCAAATCTTCTTTTAGTAGGTGAAACAACATAAAAAGTAACTTCTGCCATATGGCTCTTTAAATGACATTTATTTCATTAATAAGCAGAATGTTTCAAATTTGTAACCGAATGTTTGAAGATCTGCATCTAGAACCAGAACTTTCCAAAGAAGTGAAAGTTACTAGCAAGGAAGAACACTATTTTTGTGTGAATGGTACTGAACCTGACAATACTTTGTGCATTGATATTTCACTAAATTCTACCTAATATTCAATTAAACAGCATATTTGTTTACCTGTTCCAACTGGATTATCAACAAAAATCATAGAATGAGTTTTGCTCCAAGCATATTTTCGAGGTTTCAGCACAAGTTTCTTATTTACAGAAAAGGGCCCATTTTCAGTGAACAGACCATATAATGATGATGCTCCTGGACCTCCTTGGAGCCAGAGAACAACAGGGGCAGCCTGATAGTTGACCTGCAAATAAAACATGTCATGCTACATCTAAAGTGTTTTTATTCTGTTTCATCATCTCCTTCTTCCATTAATTTTTAGTGAAAATGGTTGGATAAATAATATATTTCTAAATGGAACAGTGCTATTAAAGTATTACCTAACTGCACAATTTGTAAAATTTGAGAAAAAATTTCTTGAATAATTAAATATATAGATGCAAAACTAGCCAAGCCCAAGGTTCAGCATTTAAAATCAGCAAGCTTTTCCATAAAATCACAATGAACAGCTACTATTCTAAACTAAAAGCAAAACTGCCTACCAATTATCAAGTACCATATATTTACAAAACTACTAACACCAAAATATGGAGCTTCTTGAATAGAATGCTCATACGCATCAATATTTAGTTTTGAGAAAAATATGTTCAAACTTGTGAATGTGTTCCTCCCACATGGCAAGGCAGCATCAATGAAAACTTTGTTACCAATGATCATAGATCAAACAAAGCACCAAGATTGAAAGAAGAAACTTCATAGTATATGCTTTATTACAAAAAAGGAATAATGGGATGTTGGGAGGATATTACTCTCCAATTCAAAATCAAAAAGCCAGTCTTGTAGAACAAGTATATAATTTTCAGGAAATTTTAAAAATATAATTATTAATTTGGAATAAAAGGTATGCATTGTAATAATTTAGAGAGGTTTAAGTGCACTGATAAGTTTTAGGGTATATTAAAGTATTTCACAATATCTTTTATACAAATTTTTTTTCAACAAAATATGTAAAAAATGAAATGCTAGGTTATATTATGTAATTATAGCTTTGTATGTTATTCACTGGCAATTCTGATTTTAATACAAGCTAAAAAACAACGCTTAATGATATGTTTACGGAATGTCGGAATCCACACAGTGAAACTTTTGTTAATCTTATTTTGATTTTTAGTGTTTTACTTTAAATCAAAATAAGATTAACGCTTAATGAGTTTGACCAATTATTTTTTCCTGCCTTTAATCCCAAGAATATATTCTCAAATATATTCTGGAGTAAGCCCTAGGCAAAGGAAGATCACATTTTTAAACTTAATGTGTTATGTAGTAAATAAACTCAAAAAGTTTAATCAAATTTTTGTATACATTGACTCAATACTAGAAACAAGAATGATTTTTATAGGCCAACTAGCTCATTGCAGATTTTCCAGAAGGGTGCCTACTATTCTGCAATTAAGATATATAACTTCCTGGTCAACAGAATTAAATTAGGAAGTGAAAGTAAATTCTTATAATTTAAAAATGTTCTTATGGAATTATTAATAATTCACACATTCTGCAATATGAATATTTTGGATTAAATTTATTCTAATTGTGTTGGTGTGTGTGTGTGTGTGTGTGTATCTTTTGACATATCCTTGAACTTTTGTTCATCTCAGGATCTACAGAACAAGATATATACATGACATTACAAACTTCTAACTAGGGCAGTTTTGAATCACCATTTCGAGTTTTGGGATATATTTTATAACTACTCTGAAAATGTCATTATATACTCATTTTCCAAAACGATATTTAAAGATATTTGTCCTAAAAATGGTAAACATTTAGCGATGACAATTCAAAACAATAAATTAGCACTAACCGAAAGTTTACATTTCTAACCCTAAAAATGCATGTCAACCTTACCTTACTAGGAAAGAACCAAAAAAATAAGTTTGATTTAAATTTCTTGTTGACGGTTAAATATCCAGAGTAGCTAGTTACATATTCAGCACCTTTCAGTGGAGGCACAGAGGCAGCCTGTCGTGCTTCCTTTATTTTACCAGCTTCTAGCAAGGGTGTAAGAAATAATGGTTCTCCGGGATCACCTCTAACAGGCAGCTGTTTAATTTTAGGATAAACATTAAATAGACAATCGATATTGTTTGCTAAAGCGTAAAATACGACCCCTGTGAAAAGTAACTTAATTGAATACATTTTTCCAAAATTCAGTTTCACCCCATCACATACTTGTTGTAGTGCTTATCTTTTTCTGTTCGGTTTTGTTTTTACAGGTTTATTAACCAACAAAAGAAAAATACCCCAATTAAAAAGAAACATCTTTTCCTATAATGTTAGACTCATCGAGCTTTATACTTTTCTATTCAATTATAATATTAAAAAAAAATTATTCAAGGACAGTTTCTTTTTAATTCATTCAGTGAAAAATGCAATAACCAACAATGTTTATTAACGGAAAAATATATGTCAAGGACAAAATGGTACATTTTGGGATTCCCCGACGAAATGTTCGTAGCATTTCCCTAACGCAGTATTAACATCAAATTATTCAGATACCAGTGTGAAACAATTCAATAACTAACAATGTTTATTAACGGAAAAGCACGTGTCAAGGACAAAACGATGACATTTTGAGATTCTCCTATGCATTTGTTCATAGCATTTCCCTAACGCAGTATTGACAGCAAATTGTTCAGATACCAGTCAGTAGTTATGGAATATTTTCAAAATGCATACAGGTCAAATAAGGTAAAATTTTATGACCCGCAAGTAATCTTGCTTTATAGTAATTTATCTGTTCATAACGATTTGTATTAATGTGCTTTATTATGTATTAAGGAAAACTATGACAAAAAAAATAATAATACAGCTTCTTACTGGAAATATTGTACTCTATTGTTACGATGCAGTATCTTCAATGTTGATCTAGCTAACTGCTGGATTTTGAATTCCTAATCCCGGTTTGTATTCCATAATGTCACAAAGCATGCATTCTTAGTTTTTTGTACTATTGATAAGTAATCTCATTTGGTGCTTAACACGTGCTACATGCCAATGATGTCTCCAATTTAGTTGGAAACTTAATTGCCAAAAGTCAAGAAGAATAAAAGTGGTTCGGGGAGAATAAAGTTAATTCATTGTGCTACTTGCGGGAACTGAAAAAAATGTAAAGGCAACACATTCATTAGTATCAATCCTGAAAACTTCTACATTCTTTCATTGTAATCTCCTGTCACACTTATGAAAGTTGCTGGACACTATTAAGTTGTTTTTGTTGGTTTCTGAGTAATTGTAGTTGTTTGGTTTAAGTGCACAAAACTACCGAGAGTGCCAAAAAAAAAATGAATACACACTTTCACAGTAGATATCTATTTAATATATTTCAAAGTTGGACCGAAAAACAACAGTAATGTACAGTATGATGTTCCGTAAATAAAAATGTGACTCACATACCTTATGATAGCGTTGCTACGTGACAGATAAGTCAACAATGAAAAATTAAGCCAATATTATCGTATGACGTTCTGTAAACAGATGTGACTCACATTACGTTATGCTAACTTTGCTACAACATTATGGAGCCAAGATCATCGTTTGAACAGCGGAAAGCAATTTTGAAGTGATATTGGAAAACCGAGAATGTTGTTGAAGTTCAAAGGCAATGGACACATGTGTACAGAACAGAACTGCAAATGTGAGTAACAATTGCAAGCATTCGAACAAATTGATACTCGTGGTATAGTATGCGATGTTCACAAGGGCAGATCTCGCACAGCAACAAGCCCCGCGTCCTCGGCTATGGTTTTGGAACGTTTTGAGCACTCACCAGAGAAATCTACAGGGCAAAGTGCACATGAGACTGTGTTTATCAGAACCAGCGTACGTCGTATTATCAAAACAGCAAATTTGAAAGTTTTCATCTCAAGACTTTTGCATGCATTAAATGAAGATGACCCTGATCGGAAAATGCAATACTGTGGGTAGTTTCGGAACATGATGCAAGAAGATGAGGCCTACGTAGTGAAAGTTGTTTGGTCCGATGAGATACAATTTAAGTTGAACGGAGCTGTTAACCGGCATAACTGTGTCTACTGGTGTGCAAAGAATCCACATGTTATTTTGGAAAAGGCTATTAATTTACCTGAAAATGTTAGGTGTGGGCTGTCATCTAGGGGTGTAATTAGACCATTCTTAATGAAGGAAGAGAACTGGTCCAGTGTACTTGAACATAATACGCACATCCTTCTTACCCGCCATGGAGTAATGGCGGGTAAGAAATGAGGAATTTTACTTCCAACAGGATAATGCACCACAGCTCACATACCTTGATGACAATCTTCCAAGGCACTGAATAGGACGAACAGAGCCGATTAAGTTTTCACCGCGTTCTCCGGATGTAATTTCGTTACACTTCTACCTATGGGGAACTCTTAAGCATGTTGTATACCGTAGAAAACCAGCTACACTGACAGCACTTCGGGAAGAATTTGAAACGGCATGTGCTGCAATTGCTGAGGACACTTTCGCAAACGTTGCTCAATCAGTTGTTAAACGTACTCGGAACTGTATCGACGCCAATAGTGGGCATTTTGAGCAACTGTAACGGTAAAAGTCTGTTTGCTTGAAGTGTGTATGCATTTTTTGGTACCCTCTGTATAATGGTCATTAGCATTGTAACAAAATCAATGCATAGAAAAAATTAAAATGCAATCCACAAATGAAAAACACTATTTCAAAAATAAAGCTAAATCATTAAAGGAGTAGTTTGTAATGTAACTCTTAAATTGAAACAAAATGGGAGGAAATAAATAAAAATAAGGGGGAAAAAATGGGAAGAAAAGAGGAAAGAGGAGAAAAAAGTGACTTGCATGTCTGACATTGTTATTTCAACATTGTAGTGCGACTTGTTGCAATTTCTGCAGCTAACTCCTTGTTGTTCATCACCTTCAGCAGTATATGAATTAAACTTATAGATAGTGACCACATTGAAGGACAGAAGAATTTAGGTGATTTTTAAAGCAAATATATATAACATAAATTTTCTATCAATTCTTTATTTTCCTTTCTATTGCAGCATTTCAATAAAATACTTTCAATTATAACAAAATTATTAGTGTTTTTATATCACATACACTTAACTTCAATGTGCTATTAGGAACAAGTTTGCAACTATAGAATTTTCTCTAGCAACTGCCAAGAGTAACAAATCTGTCAATCATAATTACATTATACACTCCTTTCCTTCAGTTACTTTTAATGAAATTTTAGACTTATGCTAATATGTATTCAAAGGCCTGAATTCATTTTGTATTAAACAAAGAAACTACCAAAAGAGGTCCAAAGCATGGAATTCTATACAAGGATGTGATGCCTCTATCTGAAAGAATACAAACCACAATCTCTTAGAGAAAGTAACCTAATAGTCAGTCCCCTGGTTTATAAGTAGTATGAATACCAAAGATATCATGAAATGGTTAAAAAATATATCTCTAAACTTTATAAAGAACATAATTTTATTTGTATAATAGCTGCATTGATGTGTCTGATTTCTTTGTTCCAGCATTTTACAGTCCTATGTCAACAAATTCAATCTTCTGTATCAGAAATATAATGAATTAATTAAGGCACAAATGAGCCCAGAGTCAAATAGTGCCTAATACATCAGGCATTCACTTTTTCAGGACTAGAAAAACGGTCATCCAAGCAACTCAAATGAAATCTCAACCAAAACATACCAGCTGAGCCATTGTGGTTGACATTTTGATATGTCCTAGCACTGTTATTTGGGCCCTATATCACAAAAGTATAGTCTTGTATATGGAGTCATAATTTGTAATTACTGTAAAAATATGTTCCATAAAGGTTCCTTCTACAGTTCCATAACAAGTGATTTTTCATTGTTTTGTTCCACAGAAGTATTAGTGTTAGTCAAGCTCTTGTAATATGTATAATGTATTATATAATCAACTGTGTGACTACTTAGAAGATACAAGACAAGAAAATATATTAAAAAATGAACTACATAAATTCTTAGAACTTAACCAATTTCACTCAACTGATTAACATAGTCAACACTAAATAAAATAAAATAACAAAAAAAAAACACACACACTACTCATTTATTTGAAAGTTATGAATTGAATGTGATGACATCCATAAAAATACTGATGACTGGGAATTTTCTTCTTCTTTAATACCAAATTTCTGTTAAATGAATACTCTCCAATAGGTCTATTACTTCCATGTATTTATTGGGTGCTCCTGTGGCATCTGCAGGGGCGAGAGCAAATGTGACATCATTCTCGATCAAGCACGCGTACCAAAATGAAGTTCTGCTGCCTGGTGGAGGTCCTACCTTCAATTCATTGCCACTCGCGTTGCATCGTTGACACAGGCTATCCCAACTCAACGCGTCCACGACAGAGTTTCGGTCTAACGGGTCATTGTTTCCCCTTTCCGAGCACAATAGTGCATTACCGCCGCCGACCACATGTCATTCCCAATGTCAACCAAGCCCTCGTTTCCATATCGGTGGGCGTGGTCAACTGCCAGCAGCACGGCCAGCGCCGATTTCGCTTTCTCTCCCAGGTCAATGGGTGCGCTTTGCTTCGGCAGCTCGAAGGTCTTGCCGGCTGCTCAAGCTAGGTTCCTTGAAAGGTCCTTGCAGCGCAAGATTCTTTACTTCGCCGCTCTCCTCAACTCAATTCGCTTTCGGTGCAGCCCAACCTTTGCAATTCTTCAGAGCCAGCAAGGTAGCACTTGGCTCATGACCTCTTCGCTTGGTAAAAGTCACAGAGCCATCCCTCTTCGGGACGTCGTGTCGTATCCTCCCACGAGGAACCCTCGCAGGGGCATACCAGACCCGTATTGCAAGCTTTAATTTGCAAGCTTTCTCAGTAGAACGGTTTCCCTTGGCAGTTCCCACTTTTCGCTCGATACATCTCCAATCATTGAGCCATGCCACAAGGGGCTTCGTGAAGAGCGTGCAAACTAGGTAAGCAAGCCACTAGCTCGTGGCCAGGAGATTTTTTTAAACCCCTCTCGCTGCTCCTCGGTGCCAATTGTCCAAGAAACCAGTCTATAACGACAACCTGCTCCTTAAACTGCCAACGGCCAGACTCAGCCGCGGGTTCGGCTCCAAGACAGATCAGAATGAACGGCTGGATAGGTGGGGCAAAGCCGACCTAACCTGGAAGACAATAACACGAAGTTAGGAAAATGCCAGGCGCACATGTATGGTAACTAGGATAAGCAGCACGCAAAGTCCCTCTTAATCTCTCATGGAATTGCTGAAGGGCATCGAGTAGCACTTTTTTGCAAAAAAATTAAAAAGAAAAAGCACTCAGCTGCCTGTTTTGCCTTGCACAGATCATAGCACCAAAAATAATAACATTTTTAATACTTCAAAGGAAATAAAATTAAATTAGCTTTAATTTCTAAAACTAAATTTATAATTTTGGTCTAATAATTAATATAACTATTGATAAAACTAAAAAAAGGCAATAAAACTATTTGCGAAAGGGCTAGCGAAAAAATCTCTTTGTCCCTAAGATAGTTTGCTCATAGGGCAGAGCGGCGCAGTGGTTGTCGCGATACTGCATGGAATTTATTGCTTTTGGCTCAAGATTTCACTGTAGCATACCATTTTACCGCCCCCTTTAAGTATATGTAGATAGGTAAGCTGGTGAAAAAAATGACGGATGCCAGTGGCACATTGTAATGATGATCGTAGTAGTTTTAATTAACAATAGAAACAACTCAGTATGGATTATGCAGTGCACACAGAGCCTGGACAGCACAATGACTGCATGCTCCACCCAGAAGGAAGTTAATATGGTGGATACTGAGCTGCGAGTCGATGGAGCATGGTCATCAACTGAGGCTGGTCCGAGCCGAGCAGCAACGGGAGAGAAGGATGAAGTTCACCAGCATCACCTTTGCAAACAACAATGCAAACAGGCACGAAAGGTGAGTGGAGCGTGAAACAAAGAATGGTTGTAGCACGGTAGAAGAAATGAAGAATGCCAATTGCATGTAATGCTTGTGAATGATCCTAATAATTGCAAATGCTAATCGTAAGAGATACATTTAAAATAAAAGACAGTAAAGCTGTGTCTGTTTCCAGCGGCAGCCTGGTAAATAGCAGGGGCAAGTGGGTTAAAGGCAAAGTGTGCATTTAGTGCTGCTCAAAATGTCTGGACAGCAAACCGGTAGCCTGCATTTGTAAGGTACGAGGGTGGGTCCATAAGTTCCCAGCCTAACCTTTTTCTAGGTATGATAAAGCGAAAACCTATATTTCACTTTTCAATATAGTTGCCCTTTATTGAAATACACTTCTAACATCTTTGAATTAACATTTCAAACCCCCTCCCCAAAATAGAAGTTTTGTCTGCAAAATGGGCATAAACAGCATCCATCACTTCTTCGTTACATTTATATTTCCTTCCTTGAAGATCCTTCTTGAGTTTTGAGAAGAGGAAATAGTCACTAGGAGTTAGATCTGGGCTGTAGGGTGAATGGTCGATATCTTTGAAGTCACATTTCTGCACAGTTCCCTTTGCACAGGCGCACAGCTTTCCGCGTCTTTTCTCTTTGATGGAAGTACGTAGTCTGTGCAGTAGGCCAGCACAGTATTCCCCATTTACTGTGGTGTTTCTCTCCTTGAAGTCAATGAAGAGTATTCCTTCACAGTCCCAAAAGATTGTGGCCATAATGTTCTTGGTTGACTGAGTGACCTTCGCCTTTAGAGCGGTGCTTCGCCAGGTTTACGCCTGCCACTCCATTGATTCTCTTCTGGACAAGGGATCATAGTAGACCACAGTTTCATCTCCTGTAACAATGATTTGCAGAACTCTCTCGTTGCCACGGCAGAGCTCCAAAAATGCCTGACAACAGATGACTCGTTTATGCTTTTGGACTGAGGAAAGAAGTCTAGGCATCCATCTTGCACTAACCTTATTCGTGTTTAAATGTTCATGAATAATTCGAAGGACTGTTGTTTTAGAAAGACCCGATTGCTGCTATTTCTGTAACTTTAAGCCGCCGGTCTTCCATAATTGCTCCTTCCACAAGAGCAATGTTTTTAGGATATTACTTGAAATTGTATTAAGTTAGCAGAGGCAGTAAGAGGAGAAGGACTGCAAATTGATATAAGCAGAAAAATATAGAATAGCTGGGTATGTAGCATTCAGATAATTCGAGTGAAATATCATTCACCCAACAAATGAGAAACTGTGAGGGTCATGCTAGGAGCCCGATTAATGGCGCAATCTGTAGACGAGGTATTAAAAAAAAAATGCTGGCTGAAACTTATAGTAAGCGTCATTTGAGCATGAATAAAAGTTTGATTGTCACGGTTCTGTTTTTGTAAACCCTCACTAATAATTAGGATTACAAGCCTGAAAAACGAGGCCTCTGAGCAAAATTTATCTGCTGTTTCACGCCCTGAATTGAATGAAACGCTGATGACCTGAGATGTTAACGAGTGTTCATAAATAAAACAAATCAAACAAAAATCGGATTTACCTGAAACCTAAAATTTAAAAATCCCTCTAACGGACAATATTTGTTTTTCACAACATTATTCGGTATATACTTTTGAATAAGTTTTAAAAAATATTTTCCCGAAAATAAGGGAAATCGAGCCTTTAGGAGTGGGGTTATAGCTGCAAACGGAAATTTAAAGAGTGGATATTAAAGCGAAATTAAAAAATCGCTCAGAGCTACAATTTTTTATTTTTTCTCAATGAAACTCGGTATACGCGATTGAAATAAAATAGGAAAAACGTTTATGAAAATCAGTGAAATCAGATTATTAGGAGGGGGTTTATCTGAAACCCAAAAATTTAAAAATTACTCTTGCGCCACAAATATTTGTTTCTTTCGCAAATTCTTGTTTTAAAAAAAACAAGAAAAATATTTTCTGAAAACGAGGAAAATCAGGCCATTAGGAGTCAGGCAGGGTTTAGCTGAAACTCAAGCTTTTAAAATTGCTAGCGGCACCAATGTCGGTTTCTTCATAAAAAAAATCAATATATGCAATTTAAACAAAAGAAGAAAAGTAGTTTCCGAGAATTAGGGAAAACGAACCTTTAGGAGTAAGGGTATACTTGAAAATCAAAATTTAAAATTTGTTTTTAGTTTTATTTTCTTTCTTTTGTTTTAAAATGAAAGGACAAATTAATTCAACAAAAAAAAACTGTATTTGTAATGATTCATATTACATTTAACAAATGTATCGTCGTGAAGATAGCAAATGTCAAATATTAATACATTTGTGTTTTGAGAATTATATTTGTATTTAAGAGCGCTTTGTAATAACTTTCAGAAAACGTTTGCGTTACATTTTTTTACTACAATAATATTTAAATTAAAATTCAAAGCCAATACTAATCGATGTAACTTTCAATTGTTTTTATTTGATTTGTACATTGTAATTATTTTTAAATTGTAATATATTTTTGTTTTATTGAAACATGTGAACATCATCTTTTTAAATACTCAATATAACTCGAAGCTTTCTGTTATTTCTCTCTATTGTAGTGAATGTAAAGATGATACCAAGGGCTCAGTTCATAAACATGGTTATAATTTAATTTTTTTTTAAATATATCCACACAGTATAGCTTTGTCTATCAGTGGTGATACATTTCATTTAATTAATAGTATGCCATTAATTTTTGTGATTTAATGTCAAAAACAACAACAACAACAACAATAATAATAATAATAATAATAATAATAATAATTCTAAAAAATGTGATTTCTCTTTTTCAATACTTATAGATTGCAAGAATTCTAATTTTGTTCCCCTAATACCACACAGTAATGCCATAACTCATTTCATTTCATTAATTAATAAGCTCTAATTTGGCTTTTATATCCATTTTCATTTAAAGCTATTTAAGTTGCTGAGGAATTCGATTAGTTTGCGCAGCTCCTGCGTGACAAACTTTTTTCTGTTCCTTTGTCTCAAAAACGAAATGTGGGGCCAGTATTTTGGTTCACAACACCTGTCGTGTATATACTGACGACATAAATTGTTTTCCAAGTCTGGCAGACAAGTTGGATCACATACATAAAAATCAAAGGGTACTACTTTAAAAAAAAAAAAAAAAAAAAAAAAAAAAAAAAAAACTATTCCAACCTTGACCCTGTCTAGTGTATCTATACTTCCTAAGCAAAAAAATCTTTATTAGTAGTTAGTGACTATCCCTCACACTTCCGCTTAATCTGGAATATTCTATTCATTTTTTTAAACAGTGTTTAACGCCCGTTTTACTGCTGAGGCATCACTGACTGTGGACACTAATGATACATGAGATGAAATTATATAATGGAAAAGGATTTTTTTTAAGAAGGAAGCGTTCCAGACCTAAGCTTAGAGTACCTCCCTGTTATTTGCCATTTATGAGGACTGGAAAAAACCTCATTCAGGGAGGACGGTCCTGGCGGAAATTGAACTCCAGACCTCGCTCACAAATTCGCGCCTTAACGACTCGGCTACCCATGGCGGTATTCTACTGATGTCATAAAAATTCAAAAAACAAGAAATTGAAAGGCATTATTTTAGAACAAAATACTGTTAATAAACGTAAAACATCGTGGAATATTAAAAAAAAAAAAAAGTTGGCCACTGGAAAGGAACACAAGCCAGAGAAAATTTTTGAAAACATCTAATGAGCTTAATAATTTTCTTCACAAATTGTGTTCCAAATTTAGATACTCTAAATGTTATTAACAATGACTGTGATACCACATTAATGAAAATAGATTAAACTTTCGATTGTTTATTGTTGATTGTGTATATTTACGTAGTACATTGTAATTTCTTCTGAATAGTATTTTTTTTTAACTGAAACATATGAACATCATATTAAATACACATTGTAACTCGTAACTTTCTGTTATTTTTCTCTATTTAAGTGAATGTAAAGATGATATGAATGGATAAGTTCATAAACATGGTTACATTTAAAAATGTTTAAAAATACCCACACAGTTTTGTCCATCGGTAGGCATATATTTCATTTAATTAATATATACAATTTTGGTGATTTAATCTCAATAATAATAATAATAATAATAATAATAATAATAATAATAATAATAATAATGTTTTTTCATTTGTTAATGCTTATAGATTGCTTGAATTGAAATTTTGTTCCCCTAATGTCACATAGTAATGCAATAACTTATTTCATTTCATTAATTAATAAGACCGTATTTGGATTTATATTACTTTTTTAAAATTATTCAACTTTTTGAGGAATTCGCTTAGTTTACGCAGCTCCTGCTTGACGAACTTTTTTTATTTAGTGTGTAGGTGTGTGTGTTTTTCCTCCCTCCCTCCCTCTTCCTTCCCTCCCTCTTTCTTTCTTTCTTTCTTTCTGAACTTCCAAGAAAACGCATGTTACGTTTTGTGCATGTGTGTTCTTATGTACCATGTGCCAGCACTCTCTTAAGAAATACGAAAATGAATAAACAAATTCTATGAATTCTGAAGAAGAAAGAGAAAACTGGCTTTCACAAGTTACGGCTAAAAAGATGACCACCAGCTACAATAAAAGTTTCCCGTTTGTCATGTAAAGATTGCTGCACATGTTGCAGCATTTCAGCACAAGTTTCAGAACAGGCAGCTGTAATACGTCGTTTCATATCTGCTGGTGTAGTCGGCATGTCCTTGTAGACACTGTCTTTTAGCTTTCCCACAGAGAAATGTCTAAAGGGTCAAATATGGTGAATGGGCAGGTCATCGAACAGCTCTGCTTCGTTCAATTCAACGATTTTGAAACCCTCGGTGAAGACAAGCATGGTACGTCTATTGGTATATCTTTCAGCAAGAAAGAACAACATTCTCCATGCAGCATAACCATGTCGACTTTTTCAGTATTAGTAAAACTTCTTCCATCACGTCCTGCTTCAACTATCTTAAAGTACTGGCAAGGAAATCCCAATAAAATATAAACAAACATATAAACATCGTAGTCTAGTAACTAAGCAAACAATTATAGATATTTAAAATGTTCATATTAATATAGCTCGTAAACTAATTCATTATAATCATGAAAGAAAACATCATTGACATTCTAATTTCCTCTAAAGTTATTTTCTTAATGTCAATAGACGTTGTTCCATTTGAAAAAATGCAACTTATTTCGACAAATACACATTTTAATAATTATTAGCATCTGTGTATGGACTGCAATTAAGAGCTCTTCCCTAAACTTCAATTGTGTGAAAGCAGCACCTTCCGTTTCAGAAATATCGCGGTGAAGTTTTAGGTAATTCAGCCGGTATGCATAAATGACCTGGATGTTTCGCACCTAAGATTGTATAAATAAATATTCATAAACTATGTTTATGTAAGACTATATAATAAACCCCCACCACAAATAAGAAAAATGAGCATAAAAACTTTCAAAAATGTACTTGTTAGTAAACTTTTGTACAGTAAAAATAAGTTTGATGAGGATTTAAGCTGCATATTATTTATTGTGTGCTTTTTTATTGATTTATTTATGGACGCTCTTTAACATCTCAGGTCATGGGCGTTCCATTCAATTCAGGGCGTGAAACGGCCGACAAATTTTGCTCAGAGGCCTCTCTTTCAGGCTTGAGGTTCTTTTTCGTGCCGTAAATGTACGACACGGGACCCACAGTTTTACTTCCCTTCCGAAGGAAGCCATACTTAGGATTTTTACGCCCGAAAAAAATTCATCGGTCCTGGCCTAGTTCGGACCCGCGATCTTGGGTTTAGGAGGCAAATACGGTAACCACTACACCACCAGGACCGACTTTATTGTGTGGGATATGATTTGCTTACAGATGGTATTTTTTTTGTAATTATATTTGCTGTAGTCTAACTCAATCGTTGTATTTTATTGTATTTGCTTGTTTAAAATCTGTTCTTATGTTATGTCATGGAAAATTAAACTGTGACTTTTGACGAAATCTATTGCATCATATTGATGTTAAATGATTAAAAAGGAGTATTTAATTATTACCCGCAGTACAGGCTTTTTAAATGGTATTTAACTACCGTTTTCACTGTTAAGGCATCACAGACGGTAGATACTGATAATACATGAGATGTTGATTTGGTTTATTTACGGACGCTCTTTTAACATCTCAAGTCATCAGCGTCCCATTCAATTCAGGGCGACAAATTTTACTCGGAGACCTCTTTTTTCAGGCTTGAGGTTCTTTTTCGTGCCGTAAATGTACGACACGGGACCCACGGCTTTACTTCCCTTCCGAAGGAAGTCATACTTAGGATTTTTACGCCCGAAAAAATCCATTGGTCCTGGCTGGGATAGAACCCACGATCTTGGGTTTAGATGGCAAGTATGGTTATCACTACACCACCAGGATCGACTATACACACACATGAGGTGAAATGAAAACTGGGAAAGGATTTTCCTTTTTTAAGGAAGAAAAAGTTCCAGGCCTAAGTTTAGGGTAACTCCCCTGCATTTGCCATTAATGAAGACTGAGAAAACCTGAAAAAATGAAAAACTCAAGTCAGGGAGGACGGTCCTAATAGGAATCGAACCTAAGAGCCCTCGCCTTAACGGTCCTTGGGGTGTAGTACAGCCTGAATGCTTGTTGTGAGGTATTAAATGTTTGATGGCGTGATGTAATTGTCAGGTGTTAGTTAGAATGCCTTTCAGCGTTCTGATAACAATGACGTTGCGTAACTTTCTACCCTAGCAGGAAGCAACCAGACTACGCGCTGAGTTACAAAATGGAAGGAATGCCCGACCAGGTCACTTTACGGCGACTGCCACGTCTTCATTCCTGGAAACTGACGGTTAACGCAGGAGTGCGGATATAATTCTGCTGGGAAAGAGATAACATACAAATGAAATCATCTTCGTAAACTTTAGCATGCACTTGAAAAATCCTAGCCCAATATTACCAACTCGAATAAATAAACCCTGACGAACAAAATAAACTTTATTCTTGGCAAGATATGGAAGTAGATGAACTTTTACTGATTCGTGCACGATAATTCTAAATTGCCCCATCTATCGATTTCGTTAGCAATTGTATTGACTTTTTAAATACATTATGCCATTTTTTTTTTTTTTTTTTTTTTTTTTTGTAATTTTACTTAACATGGCATTCAATATAGTTCACTTTAATTGGAAAGGCTATGCAGAATACAATTATATAGTTTCTACACTACTATATACTGTTGTCATATGCATATATTATATATTTATTAAATCTGCAATTGGAAGTGGCAATGAAGTGAAATTACAACATTTACAGCTTGTACATACAATTATACATGTCAATACAATTAAATACATTTCAACGTATCAGCCTAATTATACATGTACATGCCAACCTAATAAAATACACGTGCATCCCAATAAATACTCTTCAACCTAATTAAATTCATATCAACCAAATTAAATGCAGCTAGCTTAATTAAATTTATGGTAACATAACATGTCACCCATTTAAAAACACTTCAATACAATTAAAAATATGTCAACCTAAACAAATACATGTCAACCTTTTAAATACCTGTCAAGCCAACATAAAAAATTCCAACCTAATTAAATTGCATTTCAATTTACGCACATTTAAATGTAAATATATATATAGTTGATTTTAATACACATCAGCCTAATTTTATGCACTTCAATCAAATAAAACACATCTCAACTTCATTAAATACATGTCAACCTAAAAGAAAAGAAAAAAAATACTAATCCACCTAATAAAAACATTTCAATTTAATTATATACATTTCAATTTCTTTAATTACATGCCAACATAATTAAATACATGTCGAACTAATTATATACATGCCAACCTAGTTAAATACATTTCAACCTAATTAAATACATTTCCGTCTAAATTAATCAAATATCAACTTAATTATGGTCACAGTGGAAAATGTTCACAATTACTGGTTATTGCAAATATTTGCCTTGTTGCTTGGTAAATGTAGGCAACAGACTTTCTAATGACAGCATTCGTGCTTTCTACGCGTCGGGCTCCATTCCTAATTGAGTCAGTTTTCCCCTTGGTCTTAAAGTGAATGTTTTGAAGACGGATTTTATTTTGCCAAATTATCATCTATGCCCCCGACAGCTATCCTTGGTATAACGCAACTTCGTCTTTCAGACATTCTGACCTCAGAAGTCGGTGTGGGAAGACATCCTACAAGCCTGAATGGACAGCGATGTCATTAAGGGAAAAAGTATTTACCCGTTTTTACTATAAACTGTTCACATTTACTGGCAAGTATGCACATCATCAAGGCAGTGCGGTAAATGTTCGTAGACTTAATTGAACCAATTTTCCCTCTAAATGTATATTGTTGCGTCATTTGATAGTACATTGACATGACAGACACATATTGAACATAACAGAAAAAAAAATCTTCAATATTGGGAATTATTCGTAGACTTAATGGGGCGATTATTAAAAAACAGATCAGTGGTATATACTAGCTCTGGTACATTCTCAACTAACATATATAGAGTAGGTATATGTAGCAAGCAATATATGGAAAGATTATAGATTCTATAAAGAAGAGGTGTAAAAATAGTATATGGCCCACGATATTTGACATCAACAAATTTACTGCACAAAAAAAAAAAAAAAAAAAAAAAAAAGCCATTTCCATTAGCACTGACAGGTTTCACAATGGTAGAATCGTAAAATTTGGTCGTTAGTCACCAGTCAAAATTACTAGTAGCGACTATAACCGAACATGGAGAAGGCTATTTCGAGATATTTATTACTCTGTGAACTGTTTGTTGATGCGATTTTGTTTATGCGACATGTATTCTAAATCGTATATTCAAGCCAAGAAATAGTATTATGTTTTGCCACATCAAAGAGAATCTCTAGTATTCAAAACAAAGTGGCGTGCTGATTTTATTAATTAGCATAAAGAAGAGCTATCTGGACTATTCTCCGACAAAATTACGAAGAAAGATAAAGCCGAAATGTGCAAAATAATAACTCAAACTGTGAAAGTGTTGAGGTTAATTACATCGGAGAAAACTCATATTTGAGGGATACATTTTGGACAAACTTTAAGAAAGCCATAATAGTAAGTGCTTTTATTTTACATTCCTATTCGACATTCATATTATTATCTGCAAATAGTAGTGAAAGTAGCTCAATTTCTATGTTATTTTTTCAGGTGAAAATAGATAATTGAACAAATGACGAATAGGTGGTTGATTTAAGACCATATAGTGCATAAATAACTTAATGAACTTTATAATTAAAATACGTCGAGATTAATTTATAGAATCAATACCTAACCTAACCTAATATATATATATATATATACTAGTATGTAAATATACCATTTGAGATTCACGGGTAGAATTCCACTAGTTAACAATACGCAATATTACAAGATCAACTGTTTCGTAAAACAGAACACTGATAAAATAAAATGGCACGCTGATAATATCAGTCTACCAGACTAGTAACTATTAGTTTGCGCTCATAAGTTCTAGAAACACACACTTGTAAAATAAACAAGTAATACTAGAATGGAGACTAGTTTTACTAGATCACGAACTTCGTGAAACAGGACACTGGTGATGGTAACCATACTTGCCTCATAGAACCAAGATCGCGGGTGCAATACCGGCCAGAGTCGATGGATTTTTTCCTAAGTATGGCTTTCTTCGGCATAGAAGTAAAGCCGTGGGTCCCGTGTCTCAGATTTATGGCACGCAAAAGAACCGTAAGCCTGAAAGAGGAGGTCTCTGGGCAAAATTTATCGGTCTTTTCAAGCCCTGAAATGAATAGGAAGCTGATGATTTGAGGTGTTAAAGAGCGCTCGTAAATAAACTAAATAAATAAATAAAAATACAATAAGAGTCTAAATATATGTACCGCTTAATTTTTTTAAAAATAATTTATGTTTAAGTTCAGTGTCTTCTGATCTAGACTTGAAAGTATTGCTTCTTATCTATTAGTTAAAACTGAACAATTCATCATAAATGGAAGCGATGGTATTACAGACATTGTCAATATTTTTTAAACACGACGCTGGTACTGCATTGCAATATTTTAATGAACAAGATTTCCCTAGGTAGTTTTTTCTCAGTTGTATTGGTTCTGAAAGGTGATAGCTGTGTGCCTGATTTCTTTCGGACCAAACTTATGCGACTGGTTTTAGCGAATTCCGAATAATGTAATTTATTGCGGTTTTACCCATGAAACCCGCTTTGAAAAATGTCTTCAAATCCCCATCGATCCACGTTGCTGGGCATCGAAAACGACAATGAAAAATGCATATATATTGTCTGTTAACGCTCTAGCGGTCCCATTTTTTTTTCAACAAAATTCGGCATATAGCCGTCAATTAACAAATGATTTGTCAAGTTTGTTAACCAGCAAAATTGGACCATTGCGGAGTGCGGGTTAACTTAAAGCGAAATGAAACAATATATCGCCCTACTGGTCGTAATTTTTGTTTTTTCTCGCAAAATTCGTATATTTTATTAACATAAAATATTACAGTTTCTGAAAATCAGGGAAATCGGTTCATTAGAAAGGGGGGGGGGTATATCTAAAAACCGAGTGGGAATTAGAGTGAAATTTAAAAACCAATCCAGCGGCTGCAAATTTAAAATTTATAAAGGAAACTTATTATATGCCGTTCAAATAAAATAAGAAAAATAATTATTGAAAATCGTTGAAATCAAATTATTAGGAACGGGGATTATCCGAAACTCAACAATCATAAATCGCTCTAACGGCACCAATATTTGCTTTTTCGCAACGAAAAATTATTTTACTAAAATATACCATTTTAATAAAATAAGAAAAATGATTTCTGAAAATTAGGGAAATCAGGCCATTAAGAGTTGGGATTTACCTAAAATTTAAAAACGCTCTAGCGGCACGAATATACATTTTTTTTTTTTTCCCACAACAAAAACTCCGTATATACCATTTAAACAAACCAGTAAAAGTAATTTCGGAAAGTTTGAAAAATCGGGCCTTTAGGAGTTGAGGTATACATGAAAACTGGAATTTAAAGTGTTTGGCCAGTACTTTTCTCTATATTGCTTCAAAATGAAAGGACAAATTAACTCAACATATAAACTGTATTTATAATTTTACATATTTTTTTATATTTAACAAAATCATCGTCGTGAGGTTAACAAATGTTAAAATATTAACCTACTATGTGTGTAAGAATTATATTTGAATGTAACAGCACTCAGTAACAACCATCAGAAAAGTTTGTGTTAGATGTTTTTACTGAAATATCATTTATATTAAATTTCAGAGTCAATGAAAATAAATTAGTTTTGGATTGTTTATTGTAGATTGTGTATATTTGCTTAATACATTGTAATTGTTCTTAAATAGTAACATGTTTTTGTTTTATGGAAACATATGAACATCACCATCTTAAATACACAATGCAACTCGAAACTTCCTGTTATTTTTCTCTGTTTTAGTGACTGTAAAGATGATATCAAGGGCTCTCTTCATGAACATGGTTACATTTAATAATGTTTAAAAATACAAACATATTATAACTTTATCTACCATTGTTCATGCATTTTATTTAATTAATAGTATACCATTAATGTTATGGTATAATCTAACAACAATAATAATTCTAAAAATGTGATTTCTCTTTCGTAATACATATGGGTTGCAAGAATTCTAATTTTGTTCCCCTAACACTATACAGTAATAACTTATTTCATTTCATTAATTAATAAGACCATAATTTGGATTTTACCTTCATTTTTGAAGTTATTCAAGTTGCTGAGAAATTCGCTTAGTTTATGCAGCTCCTGCGCGGCGGATTTTTATTTAATGTTCAAATGTGAACTAAAAAATCATTCTTGAGTCTTAGAAGGCCAATCATTAAAAGGAACGGTACTATCTTAATGCAATTCAAACTCTTTGTATTTCGACTTGTCTTCTTGCCATAGAAGAACTCAACGAGTTCGAAATATAGCGATTTCAAGTGTGACTTTATCTTAATGTTTTATCCTTTTAAAAGCTTTTATGATTACTGTTAATTTGTTACATTGCTAATAGTGTTACTTTATTTTTCTTTTTCTTATATATATCTGTGTGTGTGTGTTTAAATGGTGTTTAACGCCCGTTTTTACTGCTGAGGCACCACAGGCGGTGAACACAGATGATACATGAGATGAAATGATATATTGGGAAAGGATTTATTTTCAAGGAAGGAAACGTTCCAGGCCTAAGTTTAGGGTACCTTCTCGGCATTTGCCAGTTATGAGGACCGAGGAAAACCTTGAAAAAATCCCAGTCAGGGAGGACGGTCCTGGCGGGATTCGAACCCCAGACCTCTCGCTCACTAGTCCATACCTTCGATAGCTGACCATTTATCAGAAGAAATGAGTTTCGTGTGCAGACTTTCGTTAAAATATTAAATTCGCGGGTTTATGTTTCTAAAAATGTTTCATTGTAGGTTTTTAATTTTTTTTTTTAGTTATTTTTATTGTATTGCATGTTTTCAAATAAAATCTGATAGTAGAGTTATTGCAAATACATGGGTTTTGTTTCAATTTAATACATTGAATAAATATATATATATATATATATATATATATATATATATATATATATATATATATATATATATATATTCACTTTCAGTCTGATTATTTGCGTAGCATTAATCGAGATATAAATTTTAGATACATCGGAAATAAATATTTACAAACTGTTTTTGGTTAAAGTTTCTTACGTGTATATTTATAAATCTCAAGAAGGGAGTTGAGCTTCCAGCCCCCAACATATTACAGAAATGGGTACCTATGGTTAGAGCTCATTTCTATATTACAGAACGTATTTCTTGAATTTTTAGGTCATAGGTGCATTTTTTATATTTATTTTTCCCTTTTATTTTTACAAATATTTTATTTCAATTAATGTATTTTTTGAGTGTGGATTTCATATAATAGGGGTATCTAAAAGTTTCCTCTGACTCAGAGATATAGTGAAGATGGCTTAGTTTCTATGCTAGTTGTTCTATCATCCTTAAGATGGCGCGCTGTATAGTCACTTGTTTGTAACGATCGTGCAAGCAAACTAGTGTTAATATTTTCTACAAACTGAAATGTGAGCTATGATAAAGTACTACTGTTTGAAGGGTTTAACCCCAACAAAAAGCAAAAGGAGTTAGATTCCACATTAAAGGATTCTTCCTCTTCATTGTTGACGGTTGAAATCTGGGTCGCTGAATTTAAGCTTTGTTATACATCCATCAAGATTGTGAGGCTCAGGGCGTGCAAAACTGCACGACCGACAGATTGAAACAAAAATTCACAATGCCGATTGAAGGTACACGAGTTGACAAATATTGCAAGGCCTCGAAAGGCCGTGTACACCACATTTTATATGAAGTGTTACGCATGAGAAAGCATTCCGCTGGATGGGTGCCGGCTTGTTAACAATGGATCAAAAACGCATTCGAATGAACAATGAACGTTTAGACGCGATTTCAGCGAGTTTCTCCGACGTTTCATAACAATATGAAACATGGATTCATCACCACACGCCAGCGACGGAGGAACAGTCCAAACAGTGGGTGACAACAGGTGAAAGTGCAGCAAAGAAAGGAAAACGCTTCCATCTGCAGGAAAAGTCATGACTACGGTTTTCTGGGATTCTCATGGTGTGGTGCTCGTAAACTGCTTCCAAAAGGGTAGAACCATCACCGGAGAGTATTACGCTTCACAATTGGACCAACTGAAGGATGCTATTCAGTCTAGACGTCCACACCTTGCGAAAAAGAAAGTTCTCTTTCATCACGATAATGCATCTTCACGCACATTTGGGATTACTGCTGGAAAACAGCATGACCTTCGCTTACAAGTGCTTCCACATCCACTATATTCACCAGATTTGACTACCAGCGATTACTTTTTGTACACAACCTGAAGAAATGGCTGGGTGGACGAAGATTCACATTAAATGATGAGTTTGGACCTTAGACAGGCGCTTATTTTGCACAGTTGAGAGTGTTAAAAAGGTGGAAAGTCGTTGAACTAAAAGTAGATATTGATTCACAAGATTACTATGTTGAAAAAAAATCTTTCAAATCTTGTGTTTAGTTGGCCAGCCGAGAACTTATTAATTAGGAAGTATATAAATTATTTTGGATGTTTTTATGATAACTACACCCAATTCAGAGCCGGATTTTAGGAGCAAGAACATTAAAGGTGCCGACCCAAGCCGTTCGTCCTGTATATATTGTGATTATATTGGATCGGGAAATGTTCACCTACCATTTTGATGTGCGCAAACTTTCGTTGACAACAAAAAATGAGCAATCGCTCAGCAACGATGTTTAAACGCTCGTTTTTTACTGATGAGGCACCTCAGGCAGTGGATACGTGAGATGAAATGATACATTGCAAAATTAATTTTTTTTTTAAGGAAGGAAACATTCCAGGCCTAAGTTAGGGTACCTCCACAACATGTGCCATTTATGAGAACTGAGGAAAACCGAGAAAAAATCTCAATCAGAGAGGACCGTGCTAGTGGAAATCAAACCTCAGACCTCCTGTTCACGAGTCCGTGTCTTAACGACATCGGCCACCCATGGCGGTGGCAAGGAGCTCTGTTAACGTGCTTTCACTATAGGAGATTGTTTAAAATATGGCAATTTTGCAGTTGTGAGGCAGCGAAAATTTTGACAGAACACATGGGCGTGTTCTAGATCGGTACACCATTAACAAGTTTTGAACTATGTCATATAAGAGCATCGAGGTAAACCAAGGACTGTGTGGATGATCGCGTTAAGAAACACCAACTCTCAAGAAGGTCACAGGATCAGATTTTGCACGTATACAAAGCGCTCAGGAGGTACAAAAACTTCCAAACTACCTTTGGGTGCAAGTTGCTAACATAGTAGCTAGGGCCCAATGGGCGAGTGGTAATGTCCGATTAAGTTGTGTCGCAATTTGATTACATGAGGTAGGTACTGCAGGCTCACGAATCCTCAGCAACCTCGTCAAAAATCTCTTCACAGTCGAAAGGTAGCAAGTTTAGTACATTTCTGAAGTGGCAACACCTTTCTGTAATGTAGAACCGCTATATTGAATGAATTCATGTCTCTATGGCTATTGCCAACAATATGGAGCACATACCGCACGCCGTTCTTTGGACACCTTAATTTCATAGATTGCAGACATTTCTTGGCCGTCTCGATCTACAGGTCTGTCCGTTGCTCTGGGAATATTTGGCAGAAGAGCTGCGTTAGTTACAGTTTTGTAGACATTATTGTCCAAATAATGGAAAGGCTGGTTGCAAAACTTTTTGAATACCCCACGTAAAAACTTTTCCTTTACTTCAAAAGACTGAGACTGCAGAACATAACGAACTAACAAAGAATTGGTTACAAGCATTTGTAGATTAGTTTGTGATTAAGGAAAAGTATTTATCATGAAGAATTGTTTCATCTTGATTATTTAATAATTCTGAAGCAGTACGTTTGCTAGCATAAGAGGGTAGATCCATAAGTTTCCGGCCTCGCCGATAAGGCTTATCGCCTTCACAAAAACCTTATCTGATGTCATACCTTATCTGTTAAGTAAATAATTCCAGCTGTAACTTCTGTGTTCAGTTGTTCAGATATAGTTGCATAAAGAAGACTATATGCAGAAGATTGTGACATGTTCAAAATAGAGTTTCGAGCTGTTATTAAGTTCCTCACAAAAGAAGGACTTACTCCAAATGAAATTAAACAGCGATTGGACGGTGTGTATGGGGAAGCATCCCCCTCATATTCTACCGTAAAAGAATGGGCCAAACTTTTTCGAATGGGTCGAGAAAGTATTGAAGACGAAGAGCATGCAGGTCGGCCTTTGAAGGTGCTCACTCCTGAAAACGTCGCTCCTGTGGAAGGAGAAATTATGCAAGAACGGCGACTCAAAGTTACAGAAATAGCAGCAACATTAGGCCTTTCTAAAACAACAGTCCTTCGAATTATTCATGAACATTTAAACATGAATAAGGTTAGTGCAAGATGGGTACCTAGACTTCTTTCCTCAGTTCAAAAGCAGCAACGAGTCATCTGTTGTCAGGCATTTTTGGAGTTCTGCCGTGGCAACGAGAGAGAAGTTCTGCAAAGCATTGTTACAGGAGATGAAACTATGATCCTCTACTATGATCCCTTGTCCAAAAGAGAATCAATGGCAAAGCACCGCCTCTAAAGGCCAAGGTCACTCAATCAATCAAGAAGATCACGACCACAATCTGACTGTGAAGGAATACTCTTCATTGACTTCAAGGGGAGGAACACCACAGTATATGGGGAGTACTATGCTGGCCTACTGCACAGACTACGTGCTTCCATCAAAGAGAAAAGTCGAGGAAAGCTGAGTGGTGATGTGCGCCTTCTTCACGACAACGCGCCTGTGCACACAGCTCTTGTTGCAAAGGAAGCCGTGAAGAAGTGTGGCTTCAAGGAGATGGACCATCCACCCTACACCCCAGATCTAGCTCACAGTGACTATTTCCTCTTCTCATAACTCAAGAAGAATCTTCAAGGAAGGAAATTTAAGTGTGACGAAGAAGTGATGGATGCTGTTTATGCCCATTTTGCAGACAAGACTTCTGACTATTTTGAGGGGGGGGCGGAGATTGAAATATTAATTCCAAGATGTGAGAAGTGTATAACAATAAAGGGTAACTATACTGAAAAGTGAAATTTTTGTCTTTATCATACCTAGAAAATGGTTAGGCCGGAAACTTACGGACGTACCCTTGTATATGGGTTCTGAAAGTTAGCCCATTTTTGTCCCTTTTTGCTGCTATGTTACGAATTAGAGTTTCTGTAGGGGATTTCTTCCGTATTAAAAAGTACATACTTAGAATTAAAGAAGACACAGCTTGCCGATTCAACGCCTTTTATCTTTTATCTGTAATCTACAATTTTCAAGTGCAACGGCCTGTTCTAGTTTTCAGATAACTTTTCAAATTATTTAGTGAGAGTTGCAGAAATGAACACTCCGCCTGGTTTTTTAAAGCTTAAATACCCCCTGAGATCGCGCCAGAGTACAACCACTCAATTTCTACATTTTGTACACTTTGTTCTGGCTGGGCACACTTTCCGTTCGAAGGGCTGAGGAAGAGTAACCGAAGTATCAGTAAATAGTTCACCATCACTATAATAGCCCTGCCTCTCTACAAATTAGCAGTTAATTTAAATTCGTCCATTATTTTGACTTTTAATTGCATTTAAATACAAATATATTTTAAATTTCAGAACGTCTTTAAATCCCCTCCGGCCACACCCAGAATTCATCATGAATCCGGAGGTCCTGGGTTTGATTCCCTGTCAGGAAGTGTTAAGGCTTATGCCGGATAACTTTAAGGCACCAAGGACTAGAGCTCAGTTGCGCCATCATTAATTTAATTTCATTCCATTCAGAACTACAAATTTATATCTCTAGAATTCGCGTCTAATTTACAGACGTATCGGTCACTTTGCAAATAGCAACAGCACTTACGCTTTCTCCAGATCTCCTCTTGCAAATACAATTTACACTACAGAAAAATATTGTAAATACATAATAATCTAAGTACAGACTAAATTTTGCAACATGTCTGTGAAAACCAGAATATTTCAGCGCAAACAGACGGGTAAATATTCCCATATACTTGGTCGCAGCTGGAGAAATTGCTAGTACCACCTTTAACATTATTGCGACTCTATTCTCATTGAAAAAATAACCATTTTGTATGCCTTCCATTTATCGCAGTTTCTTTTAATAGTTAGTGGAGTTGTTCCCAAAATAAGGAAACATACGTATAAATGTTGGAGAAAAATAAGACACTAAAATTGTATTGTAAAATTACGGTTTAAGCAAGGCCGTCAATACTTTTTTTTGAGCGAAACATCTTCGATGTGCGATTTAGCAACAAACGTTGAAAAAAGTGGAACTCGTATATTTTGTACGGTTGTGAAAATGAAAAGTTTTTTTTTAATTTTTTCTTCAAATTTCTATTGATCCTACCTACTGGGTACCGAAAATGACAATGAATATATATATATATATATATATATATATATATATATATATCTGGTAACACTCTAGCGGTAGAATATTTTTGTTTTTTCTCAACGAAACCCGGCGCATAACCATCAATTAATAAAAGATTCGTCCAGTTCGTTAACCAGCTATTGGAGGTGGGATTCACCTAAGGCGAGGGAAAATAAAAAAAAAAAAAAAAAAAAAAAAATATCGCTCTAGCAGTCCCATTTTTTACGCAACAGAACTCCGTGTATACTATTTAAATAAAATAAAAAAAAATAGTTTTTGAAAATCAGGGAAATCGGGCCGTTAGGAATAGAGACATACTTGAAAACTCACATTTAAAAAGCGTTTTAGCGTTTAGTTTTCTCTCAATTGTTTTGAAATAAAACGACAAATTAATTTTGCATACAAACTATAGTTGTAACGATGCATATGTTTTATATTTAACAAAAAACATCGTCGTGCATAGAAAATGTGAAATATTAATCTAAAATGTGTGTGAGAATTATATTTGTATGGAAGAGAGCTCTGTAATAACCTTCAGAAAACGTTTGCGTTACATGTTTTTACTATAATAACATTTAAATTGAATTAAATAACTAATGAAAATCGATTTAATTTTCGTTTGTTTATTGTTGATTCTGTATATTTGCTTAGTACATTGTAATTGTTTTTGTTTTATTGAAACATACGAACATTTTCTTATTTTTCAATACAAAATGTAACGCGAAACTTTCTACTGTTGCTCTCTATTTTAGTGAATGTAAAGATGAAATCAAGAATTCAATTTATAAACATGGTTACATTTAAAAATGTTTAAAAATGCTTACACAGTTTTATTTGTCTGTGGTCATATATTTTCTTTAATTAATAGTAAACCATTAATTTTGTGGTTTAGTCCAATAATAATAATAATAATAATAATAATAATAATAATAATAATAATTCTAAAAATATTGTTTCTATTTTGTGATGCTTATAGATTGCGAGAATTCTAATTTTGTATCCCTAATACCAGACAGTAAAGCCGTAACTTATTTCATTTTATTAATTAATGAAGCCTAACTTGGATTTTATATTCATTTTTTAAAGTTATTGAGGTTGGCAAATAATCCGCTTAGTTGACTCAATTTCTGACAGGCTTTTCTAGCTTTATGAACGGCCGGATATATAAAACTAAAGGTACACATATTCTTGAAAAACTGTGTGCTTCCTTGTGCTTATTTAAATGTCCTTCTTAAGGTCATTTAAATATCTTGTTAACAATATGGGTATTCATTTGTTTATTAAAATTGTGAATTAATTCGCACCTCCTTCCAAGAAATATATATGCTTAAGGGCTTCCTGGACAGGATTTTTTTTTTTTTTTTTTTTTTTTTTTTTTGAATAACCATTCCTTTCAGTTACATCATGTGTGATCCCATTAAGTTTCTCTGAAAGGCGTGCAACAGGATCGGGTGCTGCTTTTGCAAAATCTTGAAGGAAGTGTGTCATCAAATCAGCTGTTGATTTCTTTTAGTGAGAGAACAATCTTTAAGTAAAACACGTTTAGAGTGTGCGTATGTGTTTTTTGTTTGTTTGTTTGTTTTTATATAAGTGAGGCTAGAAAATTTGATCCTAGTGGTACCACAGTTTTCGTGTCGCCTAGAAAAGATACTGGATCTATAAACGTAAGTGACTGTGACAAGGACTGTGTTAGAATGGAGAAATTCCAACTGTACAAAAAGTACTTGACGCTTTAGGATCTAAAATATCATATACTACTTCCATTTCGCCCAACTATATAATACCGTGAAGGTTAGGGTTCAAATATAAAAAAGACAATTGATCGGCTAAATTTTTAATGGAAATGGGGGAAATTGTTGCACAAACGATAATATTCTTACATAAAATGCACGAAATTCGAATTTATGTCGATAGCGAGATCTGTATTTTACTTAGACGAGATTTAGATGAATAAAAAAAAAAACAACTCAAAAAACTCAATCTACCAAGACTCTCCCAAAATGGATGACCTGGGGGGGAGGGGGAAGAGTCATCTCTTGAACGCAAAATTCTGCCCGTTACAGCGCGCGGTTCACAAGGTATCCAGCAAACTGTGAATGTAGTCACATGGAATGCACCAAAGATGTTTACGGTGTGTTCCGTTAGCTCTGTGGCAGAGTATGCAGTGATGCCGTGGTTAAGAGCGCAGGTTCGTCTCCAGGCATGAAGCAGTTTGTAACAAATTAGTTTCCTAATGTTGTTAATGTTAACATACATTATAATAATATTATAATATTTCCTTCAGTATTTGTTCTATTTATATGCAATATGCTGCACAAGCAAGAAGGGCAAAAGATGACTTATGGACACAAATTCAAGAAGCCTGGGATGTTGTAGACTCTCGTCCACATTACTATGGAAATCTGATACCATCTCTACCCCGAAGATTGAGAGTAGTTATACATGCTGAGGGTTCATACACCCGAATATTAATTTGTGTTTATTTCTATGTGTTTTCACTTTAGAAGATAAATGTTTCTGTTGATGTATTTATTTAGTTATTTGTAAAGAATACGTTAGTGTGTGATTACGTTTTTATGTGTACATAGGTAGTGTAATAAAACTCAAATATTATGTTAAAATATAATATGATATTAAGACAGCATGATGTATATTTATGAAACCAATTGTAAAAATTATAGGGAATTTGAACCCAGGAACTTACACACAAAAGCAATGCCTTCTAAACAGTTGGGCTACCGCTACTCTACCCTAACGTTCTATCTCCAGATGTTTAGGGTTGAGTCCATTACGTTTACAGGTAAAGCGCTCACTGCAGTGTGCCAGTCGCCACATGCGCCTGTGAATACAGCGTTTACGAGCGTCCCCAATGCTCTCCGGTCGACATTTAGGATCAGGGGATCACTATTTTGGGGGAGGGTCAAAGGGTGTACATTGGGAAAAACAACCGGCTCATCATTTGCTGTGTACATTCCGCTAAGAGAAAATTCCTCCTGAATCCAAGGGCATTTCAAGTCCAAACCATCCTTAGACTATTACGGGGAGATGAGAATTTATGGTTTTTGTACATTATTGCTAAACTATATAGAAGAATAGGCATATTACGCACGATGCTATGGTGTTGTTCAAAAAATTGCGAATACAACAGAAAAGACCAAATTATGGAATGGTTACAAAAGGGGGAGGTTGAAACCAAACCAAAACTGAGCTATTGCATCGGGTATTTTCGTTCAAAAAAACAGGAAAAATGTATCAGTTGGATATACTTGCTAATGAAAAGGGACACCTCCTTCCTTACCACTGCCAGTATAACAACCCAATTGAGCTTGTGTGGCTCAAATAAAACATAGCGTGACAAACAGAAACACCACTTTTAAACGAAAAGACGTAAATCGACTTGTTCACAATGAAATTGACAACAGGACACAAAAAGACTGGGAATCCTGCGTGCAACATGCTGAAAAAAGACAACAATGACTTCACTGGTACTGGTGACGTCACAGAACGGCTACCAGCAGTTCCTTTGGATTAAAATATCAAGTAATGAATTTCTATAGAACGTAATGTTTATGTATGTGGGTGTTTCCAGTTTGTGTTGCATGAAATTGCGCTAGAAGCTAGGCAGCTAGTTAGCGCATTCCATTTGAAAGTATTTGCAGTACATTAGGGAGATTCTGACATAAACAATGGTACTAAAAGCTCTTAAAGATTATTATGGCCCTTGCATAAAAAAAAAGGTTTCTAGCTTTACAGACTTATGTAATAGCTATTTCTATCGTAGATATATACAGGATGACACGTTTGGGTATGTATAAAATGAAAACACTATAAAATATTTACATTTTGAAACTTTGTGTATAGGTGTCAGATTTCTCAGAACGGATTATGGCTTCTTCTACACAACTCATAACGATTATGCAATTCACCCCTTTACGTCGTAACATTAGATGGGTGATTTTTTGGAAAGCTTGAGTAATTTTTAAACTTTGGGTTTCAGGCAAACCTCTAATCCTAATAATCTGATTTCACTGATTAGACATTATTTTTCTTATTTTACTTAAATTGCATATATCTAGTTTCCTTCAAAAAATTAAAATTGTGACCTCTACCGCAATTCTTAAATTTTGCTTTAACCCGCAGTCGGTTTTCAGGGTACCCCCACTCAATGTCCCCAATTGCCCTGATTTTCGGAAACGACTTTTATTAAACTATTTTAAAGAAACGTACTATTCGCTAAGGAAAAAAAAAAATGATACCGCGGGAGCAATTTTATTTATTTATTTATTTATTTTTTAATTTTTTAAATTTTCGCTCTAGGTTAACCCGCACTGCAATGAATGGTCTAATGTTGCTGATTAACAAGCTCGATGAATCGTTTGCTAATTGATAGTTATATGCTGAGTTTCGTCGAGAAAAAATAATTGCGACCACTAGAGCGTTAACGGACACACTCATTATATTTATATATACAGACAGGCATTTATAACGTCACGGTCATTTTCCTCCGAAACGAGAGGAGAGTAAGTTTAGGTCACTAAACTAAACACCCCTAAGAGCACTTCAAATTTGATCTGAAGCATTTTTTGATTTTCCTCATCGTTTCGGAGGAAAATGGCAGCGACACTATAAATGCCTCATCCTGTATATAAATTTTTTTCATGGTCACTTTCGAAGATATGAAGAAATTTTTTGATATATCGTTTCAGGGGCATAGCCGCGATAGCTATCTACATATCTTCGGAATTCGCTAAAAGGAAGAAAAATAAATTCCCAAAAATAAGAAAAGAAATAATTACAAAAAAGGGGGGGGGTGTCCTCGAGAACACAATGTGGAGTCAAAAATACATACCTGAAACTTAACATTATGGAGCAATTCACATAAATCGGTGTAGATTTTATTGGATTATATTTAAAATTTTCCAACTTGCGTGAAAATTGTCCACCAATAATGTTAATGGGAAGAATGGTTGGTAGTTTCTACATCAGGCTTAAAAGTAGCATATTGCTTTAGGTAGGTTGGTTAAGCGAATTGTTTATTCCATCATTCCTTATATTCCTAAGCCATGTGAGGGCAGGAAGAGGCTAGTACTGGAGCCAGCAACTCCGAGAAAACGCACAGCATCGAATGAAAACACAACACAAAGCAGAAAGATACACAATTACCTTCCTGGAAGAATTGCTTAGCATTTGGGATCATATATGGAGGCATCTGTTCTGAATGTAAACGGCTGGTGGACAAGATATGCACTGCCACGGGTGGCCAAGGTCGTTAAGGCGCGGAGGTCTGGAGTTCGATTCCTACCAGGACCATTTGATCCAGGTTTTCCTCAGTCCTCATAAATGGCAAATGCCGGGGAGGTACCCTAAACTTAGGCCTGGAGCGTTTCCTTTCTTAAAAATCCTTTCCCAATATTCATTTCATTTCATATATCATCAGTGTCACCTCCTTGGTGCCTCAGTAGTAAAAACGGGCGTTAAACACCGTTAAAAAATCATATAGCTTAATATTATTCCAAAGGAATATAGCAGCTATTGCGCTTGTATCCATGAAAACATTTTTGAAATTTTTCTTCTAACCTCCATGAACTTTACCTACCAGGCACCGAAAATGACAATGAAAAAAAATTATATTTGCATATGTCTGTTAACGCTCTAGCAGTAGCACTTTTTTTCCCCTCAATTAAACTCGGTATATTTCATTAGAATAAATCAATAAAAATACTTTCTGAAAACTAGGACAATCAGGGCATTAGAAGCAAGGGTATACCTGAAACCGAGTGGAGGTTAAAGCGAAATTTAAAAATCGCTCTAGCGGCCGCAATTTTAAACCTTTTTAGATGAAGCCCATTAAAATAAAATAAGAAAATTAGTTTCTGAACATCAGGGAAATCGGGTCATTAGGAGTGGAAGTTTACATGAAACCCAAAATTTAAAATTCGCTCTGATTGCACTAATGTTTGTTTCTTCACAACAAAATTCGGAATATATCATTTAAGTACAATAAGAAAAACATTTACCAAAAAGTAGGGAAATCGGACCATTAGGAGTAAGGATATACTTGAAAAACAAAGTTTAAAAAGCATTCTTGCGCTTAATTTTCACTTTATTGTTTTAAAATAAAATGACAAAATTAAATTCAGCATATAAATCGTATTTATATAAGCATCGTCGTGTAATGTGAAATGTTAATCTAACATGTGTATGAGAATTATATTTGTATGTAAGAGCGCTCTATAATATCTTTCAGAAAACGTGTGCGTTACATGCTTTTACTACATTAACATTTAAATTAAATTTCAAACCCCATGAAAATGAAGTAACTTTCGTTTGTGTATATTTGCGTAGTACATTGCAATTGTTTTTAAACAGTAACATGTTTTTGTTTTATTGAAACATATGAACATCATCTTCTTAAATACACAATGTAACTCGCAACTTTCTGTTATTTCTCTCTATTTTAATGAATATAAAGATGATGTCAAGAGCTCAGTTCATAAACATGGTTACATTTAAAAATGTTTAAAAATATCCACAGAGTATGGCTTTGTCTGTCAGTGGTCATATGTTTAATTTAATTAATAATACATTATTAATTCATTATTATTTCATTATTAATGTTTATGATTTAATTCTCAATAATAACAATGCTAAATTCTAAAAATGTAATTTCTCTTTTGTACTACTTATAGATTGTAATATTTCTAATTATGTTCCCCTAACATCACACAGTAATACCATAACTTATTTCATTTCAATAATTAACAAGTCTATAATTTTGCTTTTATAATAATTTTTAAAGAAATTCTCATAGTTTATATAGCTCCTGTGTGACGACTTTTTTTTTTTTTTTTTTTTTTTTTTGATTTCGTATCCTATGTTCTGATACCAAAGTAAACTAAAATTATCGTAATATCTGGTTTTCAGAGAAAGTTAAAGGAAAATATATCTTAAAACATTCTTAGCAGTAGCGCAGTAAGTGTAATAATATTTTTATTAGCCAGGGCAGACTTTAGTAAAAACAAATCAATTTAATATTTTATTTCCTCCTCAGATAGCATTCGCTGATAATGTCAACGCTGTACAAACATGGAGAAATAAACGGAGAGAACTGTTTACTTCGAAATGTATCAATTTGCTGGCACGTAGCCCCCCTTTCGGCGTATGTGACACCCGACCCGCTTAGACTAGCTAAGCGAAATTAGACGACAAGACACCCCCTTTACCCCTCTCTCTTATCCAACTCAAGAAAGTTCTCACGGTCGCTCTAACACGGACAATGACAGTTGTAATCAAATTCTTTCTCTGTTTGATTGGTTAAGTTGCATCTAATATGATAGCAGTTTTCTCTTAAGGTAATTCGCAATTAGTTAAACAAATTGCAAACTTTCGTATTTAAAATGTATTCCTGTCACTACTAGTATCTAGGTTCATATAAAGAAAACATTTTCCAATTCTATAATGAAGGAACTATTCCTAAAATGAAAAATTAACGTCATAATTATCGGAAAATAAAGGTTAATTGCATTATTAATAATCATTCTCAAGCAAGATAGGTAATACACCCTGGAAAATTCAAAAGTACACATTATAATGCATAATTAACAAACATATAAAAATAAACAGCAATTTTAGTAACGCATAAAAACCAAATGACGTTTTCAAATGGCATCCGTTCATCTATTTCTGTTTCATAATAGAGCCAACAAGAGCAACAATTGATAATTAATTAGTGTTTATTTTATTTGGGCAGCTTGTACTTTTTAAGAGAAAATGAAAGATAATAGATTCATTTTATTATTAGATAAGCGTAATTTTCCTAACTTTTTATTACATCATAAACTTAACGCAAATTTGTTTTCGTAAAAGAGCATTCTAATACAGCATAATGAGAGCATTTCGCAGATGCAAATATCACCAGAGATTACATACTAGTATATTTACTTCCTGAGAATTAAGAACGATGTTTCAGAAATGAAATGTTAGGTTTAAGTTCCCCAGTTCAAATTGTAATTAAAGTTTAAAATGTTATAATAATAAATTAACATTCTACCGTGGCAAACACGAAACCAAGTCACAAATTTTAACTATATTTGTGAATATACCTATATATACAATATAATTTATCCATTACAACTTTTCAGATCCTATATTAACAGTAAAACAACAGTGTTTAGATATTTTTTCTCCAAATTTTCGTATCTTGTGATTTTTTTGTAAAAATACAACTCCATTTCAATGGATAAATATAATTAGAAGTATATGGTTATTATTATTATTATTATTATTGTATTTATTATTATGTCATTCTTATTATATTGCTTAGGCAGATTTTTTACGTATTCACTGCAACTGTTTTGACAAGCATTCAAATGATTCATGTTGGGTGTTTTTAGTTATGGTAATAAACGAGATTACCGTTCATGAACTCAAGTGACGGCCACATAAAAATTGAGTTAAAATCTACACGGCTTTGGCAACAACACTGAAGGGGAACAAGGAACAACTCTCGGAAATAGTTAAGAAAAAATTGTTTCGCTATTATTATAGGCATTTTTTGTATTTTTTTTTTTTTTTTTTTCTAATTTCTCAATTTTTGTCGCGGAATATTTCCAACAGTATTTTGTTAATTTCAGTTTACTTTATATAAATTTTTATAAGAGGTATTGTCAAAATTAAAAAAATCCGTTGATCAAGAACTGCGTAAATGAAGCGAATTCCTCAACTAGTAATTTTAAAAAATCCAAATTACGACTTTATTTACTAATGAAATGAAATAAGTTATGGCATTACTGTGTGGTATTAGGGAAACAAATTTTAATTCTTACAGTTTATAACTATTACAAAAGAAAAACAGCATTATTATTATTATTATTATTATTATTATTATTATTATTATTGTTGTTGTTGTTGTTGTTGTTGTTGTGATACCCTGTACAGTGCTCGTAATGCGGCCAGGGGACATTATTTCACTACTGAATTTCCTAAAAAAAAAACCGGACTTATTTCGAATTTCTTAGCAATCTGTGGAGATTTCAATGCTAGAATAGGAAAACAAGCAATAGATAAAATTTAAGGGGCACAAGGTGAAACAATTTAAAATGAAAATGGCAAATTCCTGGAAAACGTTGCTGCTTTTAATGTATTGAAAATAACAAATTGTTTCTTTAGAGATAAAGAAACATACGGAGCGTGATAGGTTCAAAGTCAATAACAGATTATGTATTAGCAAACCAAAAATTAGCTGACAAATAAAAGACACAGAATACACAGAAGGTGCGATGTATATTCAGACAATTTTTTAATAAAATCAACAATAAAATCCCAACACATTCGAAGAAATTACAAAGCAAAAATAATGCCGATCCAAGGAAATAGTATAAAATAAATTTCCTGCAACAAGAGAGTTTAAGGATATTATACCAAACACGGCTAACAGGAGTATAAAAACATTCAGAAAATGGGAGAGTTTTTAGGTAACGTTAAAGGGAAGTGGGAACAAAATAGAAAGAAAATAAAAGGCGGCAGACAACCACGTGGTTAACGAGGTAGGAAACTGTATTTTGGAGGATCTATAGTAAAAAGAGGAGGTCAATAATATATGTCAAAATATAATTGTTATTGTAAATTGAGGATATATTGTAACAAATTGTAAAGTTAAAGGAATAAATTCAACAAATTATATAGATGAAAGGGCGATAAGTAAAGATATAAATGAGGAATGGTATGACCTCAAAAATCTAATAGAAGAAACAGAAGAAGAAGAAGAAGAAGAAGAAGAAGAAGAAGAAGAAGAAACAATAGGGAAAAGAAGTAGATAAAGGTTTTCTATCTAAAATTGCATATATATATATATATATATATATATACACTTTAAAATTATTTCGGTGTAGTTCATTAACATTTTGTCTATATAATACATAACTTTTTTCATCATCATTTTCGGTGCCTGGTAGGTAGAGATTTGAAGAAGACCTTTTTAAAAAATATTTTCGTAGGTACAACCATGATGAGATTATTATTGTTATTATTATTATTATTATTATTATTATTATTATCATTATTTATTATTATTATTATTATTATTATTATTTCCAATCACAATAACATGATTTGTTAATATCTTCAGATCGCTTTATCGTGATTATATTTATTTTTTTTTTCGAAAAAGTTGCCTGTAACTTTTAAAACTCAACGACTCACATAAATGCAAACGTTCATAAAAAATTAACAGAAATTCCGTTCAAAATCCTTGCGCATCCACCATATTCATCCGATATATTTCCCTCGGATGTCCATTTCTTCCCACAACTATAATGGAATGAAGATATCCGTTTCAAGAGAAAACCGAAAAACTGGAGAAATGATAGACCTGGTGTGTTAAGCCATCGAGGGGACTATATATATATTAAATGCAATTAATGTTCTTTTTATTGTCATTCTGCAAACGTTTCGATCTACCATGCACATTTATGGCAGAAGAAATCAGTGACACGCGCGGAATCCAATAATGCTGAAAGATAATTTCCTATTTATAAATTAACTGCTCATTGAAATGTTGATCATTGGCACCAAACCGCCATGGATGACAGAGATCGTCAAGGCACGAACTCGAATCCCACCAGGACTGTCCTCCCTGACTGATGTTTTTTCCAGGTTTTCCTCGGTCCTCATAAATAGCAAATGCCAGGGAGGTACCCTAAACTTAGGTCTGGAAAGCTTCCATCCTTAAAAAAGAAGAAGAAGAATTCTTTCCCAACATATCATTTCATCTCATGTATCATCAGTATCAACCACCTGTAGTGCCACAGTAGTAAAAACCGACGTTAAACACCAATCAAAAAAAAAAGTCTGGTACCAAAAACATGGTCGACAGCACGGAAGAATATAAAAGATAAATCATATCCGTTGTTAGAAGTTGCACTAAAATTCCTCAGGATTATTTGATTTTAAAGTATCATTAAATACTTCGAAAGAAAGCAATTTATTATTTTAGGCTGCTCAATTAAAAAAAAAAAAAAAAAAACAGCGAAATTAATTGGTAAACACGCGAGTTTTAGTATTTAAAGAAATGTTATTTTTTGTTTCCCTTAGGTTTTAAATATTAATTTGTTGTTTATCTTAGTATTAAACACCACTCTCGGGGTATTTTGGTTTATAATATGTTACATTTAAGACAATTACTCTTTAAAGTAAACTGGGAAAAAGAGTACAAGTTATGTGTTCATGGAGTTTTAGATTCTTTGCGCGCGGAAGAATCCGCTGACACTTTACTATCACCAATCGGACACCCACCTCAACTTTCCAGCCAATGAACGCGAAGCGTTGGATCTGCGAATAGTTTAGCTAATTGCTTGAGTCAGTACGCTTGATTCTTCAACAAGGTAAGAGAGGGGTGGTGGCTATCCAAATCTGATTTGTAACAAACTTTTTCAAAATGTATGTCATAGAAGCTGAGGGAGTTTGTTTAATTGTAATTAAGCAAGAATTGTGTTCTGTTTAGGTGATTTAAGCGTGCTTTGCCTGTGACTACCGCTATGGTTCCGCAGATAAGCAAATTAACAGCAGTAGGTAATTCCGAAGTAATTTAAGAAATGAAATAACATTTAAATAAAAGTCTGGAATGTTTTACGCATATTCTCCAGTGGTTTTCGGTGGTGTACACAGGCGTCTCAAGGCGTTCGAAAAAATGCATTAGCTTTTTAACAGTTTTCTCAATCACTTGGACAAATTGCATAGCGTCATTTGCCCAGCTTGTAAAAGTGAAGATTATTGCATCATTCCTTTGCGACTTCGAAAAATATAATTAATAATTAAAGACTTACACATTATTTTGAAATGAAATTAGTTCATTTTTCTAAGTGAAAGAGTCTGATTATATTTGGTTTTGCGTTAAAGTGGTAAAAATAGTCGACGCTTCTCGCGCTGAGAAGAATCCGCCTTCCGCCATTTGCATTAACACAGTCATTGGTTCTGTAAAAAGATTTTCTCCAAATTGATTTGTAACAAACTTTTTCAAAAAGTATGTCGTAGAAGCTGAGGGAGTTTGTTTACCACACATTTTAATTGTAATTAAGCGAGAATTGTGTTATGTGTAGGTGATTCAAGCGCGCTTTGCTTGTGACCATTAAACTGTACCGCTATGGTTCTACAAATAAGCAAATTAACAGCAGTAGGTAATTCCGAACTAATTTAAGGAATGAAATAACATTTATATAAAAGTCTTGAATGTTTTACGCATATTCTCCAGTGGTTTTCTGTGGTGTACCCAGGCTCTCAAGGTATATGAAAAAATTCATTAGCTTTTAACAGAGTTTTCTCAATCACTTGGACAAATTGCATAGCGTCATTTGCCTAGCTTGTAAAGTGAAGATTATTGCATCATTCCTTTGCGACTTAGAAAAATATAATTAATAATTAAAGACTTACACATTATTTTGAAATGAAATTAGTTCATTTTTCTAAGTGAAAGAGTCTGATTATATTTGGTTTTGCGTTAAAGTGGTAAAAATAGTCGACGTTCTCACGCTGAGAAGAATCCGCTTCCGCCATTTGCATTAACACAGTTCATTGGTTCTGTAAAAAGATTTTCTCTACAATGCTCCTGTAATTGCAGATGTATTTTGAAATGAAATTAGTTCATTTTTCTAAGTGAAAGAGTCTGATTATATTTGGTTTTGCGTTAAAGTGGTAAAAATAGTCGACGTTCTCACGCTGAGAAGAATCCGCTTCCGCCATTTGCATTAACACAGTTCATTGGTTCTGTAAAAAGATTTTCTCTACAATGCTCCTGTAATTGCAGATGCTACAAGAAGGGAGACAATGTAAACATATTAATATTAGCGAATTTTGAAGGAATGTAGTAGCTATTGCGATTGTATGCATGAAAATATTTTTGAAAGAAGTTTCATACCCCATCTTAGGCATTGAAAAAGACAGTGAAAAAAATGTATGTATATAAGTATCTATGGGCGTGTGTGTATGTGTCTGTTAAAGCTCTAGTAGTCTTCTCAATATTTGTTTTTGCTCAACAAAACCCGGCATATAGCCAACAACTAACACGTTTCGTCCAGTTTGTTAACCAGCAAAATTGTATTATTGGGGATGGGGGTTAATCTAATGCAATTTTTTAATTCTAAAAATCGCTCTACAGGCCGCAATTTTTGCTTTTTTTGAAACGAATCTCGGTACGTTTCTTTAATAAATTTAATAAGTAGTTTCCGAAAATCAGGACTATCGGGCCATTACTAGTGCAGGTATATTTGAAAAATGAGTGCGGGTTAAAGCGAAATTTAAAAATCGCTCCAGCTGCCTCATTTTTAATATTTTCTTTTGGAAACTCGATATGTACAATAGGAATAAAATAAAAAAAAATAGTTTCTGAACGTCAAGGAAATCGGGCCATTAGAAGAAGGGGGGGGGGGTACCTGAAACCGAAACTTTAAAAATCGCTTTAGCAGCACCAATGATTTGTTTTCACATCAAAACTCGGCATATACCATTCAAATCAAATAAAAATTGTTTCTGAATATCAGGTTCGGGCACTTAGGAGTGGGAGTTTATCCGAAATCCAAAATTTAAAAATCGTTCGAGGTACCAATATTTGTTTTTCATAACAAATTCGGCATATACCATTGAAATAAAATAAGAAATATAGTTTCTGAAAATTAGGAAAATTAAACCATTGGGAGGGGGAGTATAGCTGAAAATCGAAATTGAAAGAGGGGGGGTTGAAGCTAAATTTAAAAATAGCTCTAGCGGCTGCAATGTTTCTTTTTTCTCGACGAAACTCGGCCATTGAAATAAAATGGAATAATAGTTTCTTAAATCAGTGAAATCAAATTATTAGGAGGGGGTGTACCTGAAACTCGACGTTTAAAAATTACTCTAACAGCACCAGAATTTGTTTTTTCGCAACGAAACTGGGTATATGTCATTTAAATAAACTACGAAAAATCGTTCCTGAAAATCAGGGAAATCGGGTCATTAGGAATCGTGGTTTACCTGAAACTAGTACATTGTATTTGTTTTTAAATTGTAAAATGTTTTTGTTTTATCGAAACATATGAACACCATCTTAAATACACAATGTAACTCGAAACTTTCTGTTATATTTCTCTATTTTAGTGAATGTAAAGCTGATATCAAGGGTTCAGTTCATAAACATGGTTACATTTAAAAATATTTTTATCCATACAGAATAACTTTGTTTAACAGTGGTCATATATTTCATTTAATTAACAGTGTACCATTAATTTTTGTGGTTTAATCTCAACATCAACAATAACAACGATAATATTATTATTATTATCATTATTATCATTATTATTATTATTATTATTATTATTATTATTATTATTATTATAAAATTTAGTTTCTCTTTTGTAATACTTAGAAGATTGATTAAAATGTCTATGCTTTATTCATCAGTGGCGTTATTTGAGTTATGGATCACATCAGCGCGGAGACCTAGTTTTACTGAAAGCATAAAATGATAAAGTATTTAAAGCCGATAATAATCAGTATTAACCCGTGCTAAAAATGATGCCTATACATTGCGAGCATTGCGTAGAAAATTCCTTACCCAAAGACCACGGCAGTTACTTGTCATTGAGAGATCCTGTCTCTTGTAACTTTAAAACAAGTTCGCAAACAGGATATTTTCTTTGGAATCGCCTTACAACCTCTGTGCAATAACATAAAAACCCGTTCAAGACATAAAGGCAAAACTAACAAAGAATAATTACACCCAGTGAAAAGCACTGAGAAACACACGAACTCAATCACACGCGGACAAAGACCAACTGCAAGTGCCACCTGCACACGCCTTTAACGACTGGGTTCTCCCAACACGTAGCTATGCTCTGCCGGCCCATATCTGAAATAATCTGAATGTATTTCGGTTGACGCGAATAATAACTGAGTACCTTAGTGTTGGCTGTTCTACTATTAGTAATAGCTTGGGAGTGAGCTCATTTATTCTATTAAACATAATTTCCATTAACATGGTGTTCTGTTTGTTTGGTTGCAGAATGATTTTGAGAAGTGGAAGAGTTCTTAGTGGTGGTAAGTATCTTCACTAACTAGATATAGTACAAGTGCAGAGTATTTTATTTTCTGTATTGTGTTGTGTAACCCCAGAAGGGAAGTACCATACGTAATAATAATGTTGCTAGTTACCACAAAGCATTTGTTGCATCCAACATTTTAGTAGGCATTATGTCTTGCAGATCAAATTTAATAAAAGTCCCCCTGTTGAAAGTCAGTGCAGAATATATTTATTTATAACTGCTGGTAAACTAAAATTGTTGTATTATTGTTACAGAGCCATATGTTCCGAGACGGAGACGTAGGAGGGCTGGTGAGTGAAAATTAGTAAACTGTTTTTAGTTCATAGTGGAAAGCTAGTGACAATAACATTAAATGCTTGAATTAAGTTATTTTAAATGGATTTTTTTAAACAAACACATTTTTTAAGTGAACTAATACATATTAGTGTCAGCAAACTTTATGCTGTTCTGTTAGTTTAAAATATTAAATTTATAATTGATCTTCTTTTCAAATTATTTATATAAGGCATATTGTTCCCCAAACAATACATTACTCATATTATTAAAATTTATAATAAATAGAAAAAATTTGAATCAAAAAACTTAAACTAAAATATGTGAAAAAAGAATAATATATTGAAATTAATACACCTTATTAAATTTATTTTCTCTATATAACACATGAAAAATTATCTGCGGTGAAGATGGACAAAGATGTAATTTTAAATATTTTAAAGATCTGTGTATTGGATATATGAGTAACTTTTCTAATTTGTTTTATAATTTTTATAGGGAATTTTAATTTGTCATTATTTCACAAAGAGAGGTGTGTTATTGATAAAAATTAAATTATAACAATGAAATAAATATTAATTAAAAGATGAAGTTGTACAAAGAGAATTATGTGTAGTTAATGCTTTAGGTTAAAATTGATATGGGGAAAATACAGGTTCATCCAATTATTTGACGGTGTCATTATGCATGACTAGAAGGGTTGGGCAATAATAGAGTAATAGTTTATTAAATTCTAGAGCATTTAATAATTATACACATAACAAGAGAATAAAGTGGGTTTATGTTTATTACCACGAGTGAATAAAATATGTTTATTCTTGTATTGCATATAGAATTTAAACCAAAGTAATGTTAATATTAACTTTTAACGAGTGATAATGCTACATTTATCATTGCTTAAATGAGACAGTAATGTTATGGATGACAATGTTGGTTGTTATGTAGGTTGAACTGAAACAGTTTCAATCGTTTATGGACATGTAATGAGATATTGAAATGTCCAAAGAAAATGGTATTGTATTTCGGAAGAGGTTTAATTTGATATAAGAGCTAGATGCTGTTTTCAACTCTATAATTAAACGTGTGTTAATTTGTGTCAGAAAAAAACTATATGTTAATATGTGATTATATTTGCAGAAGAGCAGCAGCAGGCAGCAGCAGAACAGCTGCAAGATGACCAAATACCACAACATCAAGACCTGCAGCATCAACAGCAGTTTCTTCAACAGCAGCATATGCTCTTACAACAACAACAGCAACAGCTGCATGTACAACAAACAGAAATCCAACAACAGCAGCAACAACTGCAATTACAACAAAGACAAGTCCAAGAACAACAACTTCAACAACAGCGGCAACTGCAGCACCTGTTGCAGATGCTACAACAATTGCTGCCAGGTAAGTTGCTGATATCTGTTGCCTTTGCCAGTTTAATTTAAACACTTTAACTCCCAGAATTGTTTTATGTGATGTTTTGTTTCTAACATGGAAGTTTTCTATTTTAAGCAAGGCAACCAAGATATTTTCTTAAAACATAAAATGTAAATAACTATATATATATGCTGTAAATAACACATTATGTTTCAGATATTTTCCCTCTTTTGTGTTTATCTTAACATTGTTGATTTGTAAATTTTGGTCAATGTGGATAATGTTTTTGTGTAAGGCAGTTGCAGGGTCCACTTATAGCCTAGAAAATTTTGATCACATTGGAACAATCAAAAACAAACAATGGTTGTATACCTGTAACCTACTCAGTCTAAAGCATTTTATTCACATTATTGTTAACAGACATACAATTTTTTAATTAATCGAAGAAGGAAACAAAATTTTCATTCTGATTGAATAAATTCATCTTATTACAAAGATATATTCAACATTTAAAAAAAGTGGGCTCAAAATTATAATTTATTTGCAGCTTGGTATAAAATGTTCAGTTAAATTTGATTTTTTTGTAAAAGAAACATAACTTTTTATAAACTATATATTTGTCATATGTTATATATTAATTACAACATAATGTACCATAGCTGCCAAATCCTCTTTTTCACAAATGATTTTTGAAAGTTTAATGCCTTTTTCCATTCTTTATAATAATAAATATATCTTTAGTCTATCAGTGTCTTTGCAAAGCTATATATATGAAAAATAAAGTAACACTTTGAGCAATGTAACTATATGGGATACAGTTTTAGCAGGTATATGAGCTCATCCCATGTATGGTAGTAACTTGTGTTGAGAGCAAGTAAGGTGGGGAGAGATAAGAGCAATTATTGAAGTAACATTCATTGCATCACGAATGGTCAGGACATAAACTTATGCAGCAAAGCATGTGCTTAATGTTTCTGCATAGCATTATAACTTGTAATGCTGCAATGCGTCTATTAACTGAAAACAACACACCTGAATTTTTGAAAGTGACTTATTGTAGAGGAGTTGCAAACTCGTCATTCTCCTAGTGTTTATTCCTCCTCATCTGCACTTAATTCAAAATCAGTTTCCTGCAGATTTGCAATTAAATTTTGTATAGTGTTATCTCAAGCCACTTCTTCCTGTAGTTTTTCAGTATGGAACATGACTAACCCAGTCTTGTTTTATCACAGTCAAGTGCAGCAAGCATAAGCTTTTAACATCTGAAGACAAAAAGTATTGTTCTCTTTAGCAATTTTCCCCTTTGCCTTAGCCTAAACTAATTATATGCAGTTGTAGTGGCAATAATAACGAGGTAAACAAATATTTTGGTGTAAATTATATCTAACTTATCATCTAACACACTCTTATGCTTCACTTACTTTTAAATATGGTGGGACCGGTCAATAGTCATCAAGTTGGTTGAAGATGGAGAGGATGTCTCTTCGAAACCGGTCCCACCACATTTAAAAGTAAGTGAAGCATAAGAGTGTGTTAGACGACAGATTAGATATAATTTACATTTAACAAGCTTCACTGTGTGAGTTCCAACAGAATTTTTTAAAAATGTCTTATTTTTCAAAAGTTCTTAAATGAAATATTTTGGTGGTGCCTCTTTTCCAATGCCATGTGGCAGCTCATACCTTTTTTCCTGCATTTTGCATTGATTTACTTTTTTCAACAATTCTGCTCTCATTTCAGAAGGGTGAAATACTATGTTATTGCATACCAGTCAGTCCTGAATATCTTGTTTTCAGGAATTTGTAGAAGGATGTTTGTCTATAATTTGGAAAAACTGTGTTAACCAATTTGTGTAAGTGTATGCATTCATTGAGAATGATAGTCAACATCCTTATTCTCTGGTTTGGTTCGGTCCTGATGGTGTAGTGGTAACCATACTTGCTTCCTAAACCCAAGATCGCGGGTTCAACCCGGCCAAGATCGGTGAATTTTTTCTGGGGCCTAAAAATCCTAAGTATGGCTTCCTTCGAAAGGGAAGTAAAGCTGTGGGCCCCGTGTTGTACATTTATGGCACGAAAAAGAACCTCAAGCCTGAAAGAAGAGGCCTCTGAGCAAAATTTGTCAGGCCTTTCACACCTTGAAATGAATGGGACACTGATGACCTGAGATGTTAAAGAGCCCATAAATAAACCAAATAAACAAATAAAATCCCTGGTTTGGAACAAAAACCTCACTTACTTTCAGGAATGAATTCTGTTTGTGTAGAACCTACATGACAAATTATAAGCCTCTTATTCTTGCAGCAACTATATCACCTCTTTCTAGCAAGAATTTATGCCCATCATTAGCTTTTTTGTATTTGAAGCCCAAATTTTTAAGTATTATTCCCACAGTATTATTTTAAGTATTATTCTAATATGAACGAGCATTTTAATGATGGGGTATTTGCCATTATCATACATTTCATATATTGTGTGGTCAAGAACATCTTTTCCAAAATAATCTAAATTGCAAATGCTTTTTTGCTTTCTAGCATGCTTTTTTGTAGATCTAAATAAAGGCTCACCAATTTCTGTAATATAAGTGCAGCCCTCTTTCACAATGAGCAACACAGTATGTAATTCATGTTACATGCTTTGGCCATGAGTTCCTGATTTTGTGAAAAATTTGTTTTATCATTTACTTCCTTAGATGACATTTCCTTAAAGAAAGTGTACATTTTTAAATAATATTTCTGGCCTGGAAGTGGAATACCTTGCCCTTAGTGCCTGCAACACTGGTGCCAGATTTTAAAGTGACATCATTAACAGTTCATAAAATACACAGTGTAAAATATTATTTTTGTCACAGTTATAGAAAGCACTTAAAGATTAATTTGCCTTCCCCACTTAAGTCTTGCACCAAACTATCAACTGATATGCATGCTTCTGAAATGCAATGAATCATGTTGAATTCATTTAAAAGAGAAATACATACAGCTCAAAATGACATGTCATAGGTCTCTTGCTCACTACATTTTACTAAAAAGAAATAATAATAATAATAATAATAATAATTTTATTGCAGATTATAGACTCTATACCTGAGTTTCAGTCATTGTCAGAAAATACAACCACAAAATACATTGATAAATCAAAAAATTAAAAACAAGAATTAACAACTATATTTTATATACATATTTACAATTCATTTAATCAATCAAGAAGTATTGTAGTAACTACTTTCAGCTCAACATTAGCTATTGAAACACTGAAAATTATAATACAGAATGCAAGATTTAGAATAATTAGAACAAATAAATAACTATATATTTTTGTACTAAGTAACTAAGTGTGTCACAAGCCTGCTGCATGCAGTGCAAAACCAGGGTGTTCACTCGAGAATTAAAAAATTAATTTAAATTTAAATGATCTTTTATCTATATTTTTTAATATAACATTTGTCTGTTTGCATCCTCTAGCCTAGTTTTCACTTCTGATCAAAATCCCTTAATAAAATTATCACTAGACATCCACTTATCCCCTGGACCATTTTTGAATTAATTGTGCTCTGATCTTCCCTAAACATTTACTATTACTCAAATTGGCATTTTATTGTATTAGGCAAATTCTCAGTTTATGATTATATTGTAATAAATAAATGAATGAATATTATTTCACTGTTAGATTTACACATTTTTACATATTAATTTGGATTACAAAATGTATGTACATTTATTACTATTCATAGCATTTATATTTTCTAATTTATAACCCTCAATATTCATGGAGTTACATTTCTTTCATACCCCATTATAATTAATACCATGTTGAGTATATAATGGGGATATATATTCAATCCTAAATAGTGCCATTATCAACTCATTTATTCCCATTTATATTGCCCACATTACCGATATATTTTCCAAGTTACTTTATATTTCCATCTGAACTTAAAGTTAAAATTCTTCTGCCCCTTATTTAATTTTGTAAGTTTCCCCACTTTCGTAAAATAAACAGTTCCTTCCAATACTTTGTTGACCCCCATGGACTCGTAAGTGGGAGATCTAGGATCCTCCCTGACTGATGTTTTTTCCAGGTTTTCTTCAGTCCCATAAATGGCAAATACCAGGAAGGTACCCTAAATTTAGACCTGGAACACTTTAAAAGAGAATCCTTTCTCAATTTATAATTTCATCTTATCTATTTCATCAGTATCCACTGCTTGTGATGCCTCAGTAGTTTTAAAAGGGGCAAACACTTATTAAAAAAATAATATGTGTATAATACATAATAAAAGAAACAGTTTGTTTACATTCTATAATACAATACCAAACACTAATCTATTTTTCTACACATTGGATATATCCATTCCTTAACCCACTTAGGGATATTATTCCTGTTCTAAACCATTTCAGCTCTTCCCTTCCCGCCTTGTTGCACATTTCAATATATTTTTCACTTCTCCAATTGCTTTTCAAATTCTGGATAATTTCAGAGCTTGTTTTACTTTAAGATAAGCCCATAATTTCTGTTTCTCAATATCCTTCATTCTTGTTATTATTTCTTTCCAAAATCCTTTCCCCATTCTTTTCCTCTCAAACCATGTTAATGCCATGCAACTTCCTGTAGAACATTTTAAATTTATATGTTCAAATATATTTTTCTTTAATTCTTTCTTATGCTACCAAACACTGTTTAATGATATTCTCCTCTTCAAACTGCTCTATTCTAATCCAATATTTCAATACTTTTTTCATTACTTTGCTTTTATAGTCTAATCTTCCTAATTCCATTAGGACAACCTTGTTAAGCAAAGATCTAGGTAAGCCTAGGACGAGTCTAGAAAATGAATTTATTTATCACATATATTGCCTTCCATCCTCCATCTGGCTCCATATTTCCATGGCATACATCATTTTGCTCTCCACTATTGAGCCATATACTCTCTCTAACCATTTTACTTGCATATTTGGTATTTTATTTACACAAGATCTAATAACATTCATATCTATTTTTCAGTAATCTTTGAATATATATACTGCCATGGGTGGCTGAGGTCATTAAGGTGTGGACTTGCTAGTGGGAGATCTGGGGTTCAAATCCCACCAGGACCATCCTCCCTGGCTGAGGTTTTTTCCAGGTTTTCCTCAGTGCTCAGTACCCTAAACTTAGGCCAGGAACGTTATCTTCCTTAAAAAATCCTTTCCTAATATATAATTTCATTTCATGTATCATCAGTATCCACTGCCTGTGGTGCCTCAGTAGTAAAAACAGGTGTTAAATACTATTCTTTGAATATATGGTATTTTATTCCAGATGCACTGGAACTGAAATGAGGGATTGTGGGAATGAAACTGCTGAAGTTGAAACAAATATTTTCTTAATTTTTTAACAGAAGTGGCATGTAAGCATGTTTTCTTAAATTTAATCAAACAAGCATAACTAAAATAACAAAATACAAACACTAAAGGTGAGTCAAGAATTAATGGACTAGTATTACCCCTGGCTCCTCTGAATCTGTGCCTGCCCTCCATGCTGGGTGACCTATTGTGATTTTCTTGGCTGAATATAAGTATTTCCCATAATTAACAAAATTATGAATTACATGAATTTAAAAGCATAAAGGTCACAATTTTCAGTACAAATGTGCATACATAACAGTGCACATAAACCTAGCATGTAATATTCTTCCTCACACACCATGAAACAGAATAATGCTTTACACTTGTTTGGCAGAAAAATACACACCAATGAACATTCCTATGATGGAATACATATTAAGCTATACTTTCAACATGAAATCAATGCATCCTTTCCTGGAATTTCCTAACATTTCTCATCAGTTTTCCTTTTCTGGTACACAAACATACACTCTCACTTGACTGCAGCAGTTTCACTCCCACAATCCATCATTCCAACCCCAGTGCATTATGGGTAATATAACCTTTGTAATTAAGTACCATATATTCAAACATTACTTCTTTTTCATTCTATTAATGATTTCCTTTTTTAATCTCCCAATATTAGACAGTCTAACCCCAAGGTAACTGATTTTCCTGACAACCTTGATTTCTGTTCCCTCCCATGCCATTTTGGTAATAAATGAATATAGAACAAACATTTCAATATTCTTTTAATTATCAGCTCCCTCACATTCATTTACTTAAATATGTAATGTTTAATGCCTAGTTTTACTGCTGAGGGATTGCAGGTGATGGACACATGAAATAATCAATTGGAAAAGGAATAACCAGTTATGAAGTGAATTTTAATATCTGAAAGTATATTTCAAAATTAATAATAATGCTGCAAAATTGTTGAGAAATAATTTTACAATTTAATGAAATTTTTCATTATAGGGATGAATATTCAACAAGATCCTGAACCACATCCTTTAGTTGTTGGGCCAGATAGACGTTCACCAACACCAGGATTGAACACTGTGGCAGAAGAACTTGCTACCGAAACATCACAACCTTTTGGTTCACCACAAGATCCTGAACCACATCCTTTAGTTGTTGGGCCAGATAAACGTTCACCAACACCAGAATTGAACACTGTGGCAGAAGAACTTGCTACCAAAACATCACAAACTTTTGGTTCACCTCCCCCTTCTGCACATCTGCAGCAGAACAGTTCGTTGGGGAATGCTGATGAAGGGAGTCTATCATTCAGTCTACTCCTGACGTCTCAGGAATTGAACCTCAGTGCAGCTGCAGCTCTGTTGCAGGGCAGCTTATTCCATGAAACTGCATCGCCAGTGATACATCAACAGGAAACAGTTGATCTTTTTCAAACAAACAGCAGTACAGAGAACTACTCTAGATTATCACCTGAGCAAACTAGACCAATTTCTTTAACCTGCAATATTAATCAACCAGTATCAGAGCAGGCATCTGCAAGAAATTGCAGCATCATTGACTCTTCTACCTCAACATCAGCTGTAAGGAATACAAGTGCAACTTCTCTATCCATGCCCTTAAATACAGAAATGAGATTAGATAGTGATATTGTTGGGAACACAAATTTTGTCCCTACTGCTGAGACCTACCTCTCATTTCTTTCGACAAGCATAATTGCAGACTCAAGTAAATTAAAAACAGCTGATTTACCAGGAAATATATCATTGATGGAGGAATCAATAAGTGTTATAGCACAAGCACCTGTAATTGCGACATCAAGCCCTCCTCCTGAGAAAGTGGGAACATCAGTTCAGAGAGAAGGTTCTGTATCTAAAACTGCTGAAGACAGAGCAGAAAAAATGAGTACTTTAGTAATACCCAGTACATCAAATATCAGTACACAATCAAAAAGAGAATCTGCTACATCGTCTTCACTAGCCAAGCAGACAGATGATGCATTGTCCATTTCCTCCCATCCTACCAAAATCAAACAAACTTTTGAAATTAAAACTGGTGGTAGATCTAAAGAATCAAGAAATGTAAAAAGGAGGTCTTCAGAAGGCACTTATAGTCTCTTCTCCACAGATAGAATGCCATCGAAAAAGAAGTTGGTAAAGAGACAAGCTGATGAGTGCCCATCTTCCAGCAGTCAGCAGCGGAAGAAGATAAAACGGGTAAAATCATTCCATGAAGGCTCTGGGAATGATATTCCTTTTTTGTGCGAGGAAAATCTAGATAAGTCAACTTATCCTACCAAAACCAATCCAGCTGATGAGTGCCGATCTTCTAGTGAACAGCAGGAAGAGGCAAAACAGACAAAACCACATGAAAACTTTGACAGTGAAATTTCTTCATTTAACACAGGTATGTATTAAATGTAGCTGATTTGAAATGCATGAACTTTCTGTTTGAGATACTATAGTAATGTGCATAATGGTACCTTTTCCTTTTATAGTTAGATATAAGAATATAAATCTCTTCATTTCTGCTTCTTCCCCACTTTTTTTATTCCTGAGTTGATCATCACAAAGTGTAAGGTTAATAGCCAACTAAAATTGTCATAGATAATGATTCTACCTCAAATGTTGCATTATTTTTTAGAAACTTAAGTTCTTTAGTACAGCAGTTCAACTAGCCTCCTACCAGAGGCCTAAGAAATATAATATAACGTATGTTTAATATTTTTACAGGGACCTGACATTTTATTTTACCTTAAAATGGGGGTTTATCTTAAATTTACATTTCAGAAATATGCCTGCATTATATATAAATCTCTGTATTAGCAAAAATGATACCAAAATGCATTATTTGTATGACAACAATAACAGGAGGGAATATGCACCCTACATAACTTTTTCTATGCTATAAATATTGTAGTCCAAGATTACAATTTCCCAGTACTTATAATATAATGTAAAAAGTCTACAAAATAAACATTTACATATTGGCAGCTGGGCAAGGTTTTACTTTGCCTTTATACATATTTACATAACTTTAAGTATGCCTCATTTTTCAAAATAATTAAAGGTAGCAGTTACCGTCTTAGAACTGTTGTATGTTAAATTCAAAATGTCTAAAATGATACACTATGGGTAACATCTAATTCTAAATTCCAATTTATAAAAACATAGTAAGTGATGTGTGTAAATAAGTTACTCATAGTGTATCATTTTAAATTATAATAACTTCACTGTAATCTGCTTCAAAAATTATACATATAAATCAAAATGTCTATTTCATTTACTCTCTCTATAACAGAGTTTTCCATTTAATTATGTAATGATAAATCTCTGAAAAATGTCTACATTGCAACCTGAATATTAGTGGTTTTATTTCTTCATCTGCATTTGCTTAATTTAAGAGAAAGATTTTCTCTTTTTGCCTTCATAAGTTTCATTGAAAGTTGCTCTGACATTAGTTAGTTAATTCAGTTCCAGTTGATCTGGAACTGAAGATGGGAGCGAATAGCTCTAGAAACTTAATTTTCCTTTTTTAAACTATTAGTGATGTAAGTGTTACAAATTCTACTCAATTATTCAAAAACTTGCTCTGACATTACTGAAATAACCTATATGGACAAACTGAATCCAAGCTGATAATTCATACCACACACCACACAGGCCATGATCACTGTGTGATCTAAACCTCCTGATGTTTCTTGAGAACTAATAAGGTGCAAACTGCATCATTGCCAAACTTCACTCTGCTTAGGCACAATATTCGATGTTTGTGGTAAATGACATCACATTTTCTGTTTAAAAATTGAAAGAAAACAACAAAAGATATAATGGAATGTAATGCACAAAAAATATCTTTCTCTGAGTCCTTTGCTATCCTCATGTACAATATTGTTGTCATCATTGTCAATTTAACTGTTACTATCATCTTTTAGGTTAATGATACTTTGTTCTACAACATTTGAGCCCATGTAAGCTCTATGGCATTTACTGGCAGTGATAAGGAGGGAGTCTTGCAGTCTGATGCCACATTTCATTGGCCAGTAGCTCAAGTTTGTAAACTTTCTCACTGTGTCTGAAAGGCTGCACTCTTTGTTAAAACTTAGCTTTTATTATCAATACAACAAAAAACAATGCCTTTTTCTTCTAACTACTGAATTATATCGTCATTTCTGGAGGAAGTATTGGTAATTTTCTGTACATAACACAGTGATATTGCGCATTGGTCATAATATTATACTGCCTGCCTCCAGATAATTAAAAAATCATTTTTAAGAACCATTTTTGAAATGAATAGAATGTCATTTCTCTGTGATAATCATCTGTTTTCTTCAATTTAAATGTCCATTTTCTATCTGAAATGAAACCTGTATTAGCTGATGCTACATTGGAAACTAAAGTCTGCTTTCTTTCTCTAACAGCACTTTCAAATCCCCAATTCTAGAAGAGTGTTGCCAAACATACTTCATGTAATTGTGGTTTACCCATGTTTTGTCCAGGTATATATAGGCAGAGTGTCACCTGATTGTCTGATATTATGCATGATGTGCAAGAATTTCAGTCTTACCTCAACTATGTCCCTTCATTCCATTAGAAGCTGATGCCCATTGTGGGTTTTCTTATATCTAAATCCTAAACATTTCAGAACCCTCTTAGTAGAAGAAACAGAATCTGCATATCCTATCTTTTCTCTGAGCACCATTCTTAACTTCTTCACTATGGGAAATTTCCCTTTGTCACAGAATTCAAAAACACTGTGCCATACTACATATTTTTCAAAATTTTCCAGGTTTGTCACTCTGTTAGGTACATGTATATATGCTTTCTGGATGATACAAACTATTTCGTGGCTCTCTCTATGTGTGCCCTTTAGCTTCTCTTCACACACTGAAAAGTTTATATACTAGTTGAAATATATTGTGTTCTTAGGCATCTTGTACAACAGTAATTTTTTTAATTATGTGTTCACTTGAGCCAGAATAAACTCTAATTGTGTTATGTGTGGTGATTTTTATTTACAGAGCCAAAGGGTATAAGCTACTGCATTATTCAATAAAAAAAGCAGTAAGTAGCTGATATTATTCTTTAACCTGTATCAATGTGTTTTGAAAAACTAAAGGGATATTAATGTATTAATAGGAAATTTGTAATTAATTATAAGCTATTGCAAGGATAAAATAGTTAACAGTTGAGGATTTTAACTTAGACTTTACTCATGGTAAAAAATGGACCAAAATGATAATGAATTGTTAGCAATTCATAATTTGCATCCATTAATAAATCAGCCTACAAGAGTTACTACAAACTCGTATCTATTTATCTTCTGTTTGATCTATTTCTGCTTCTCTAGTTCTTGTTTTTTTAGTTGCATTCTGAAGTTCACCCCACCTTTGGAGCTCCTTTAGTCATGTTCATGAAGACCCTTTTCTGCAATAAGAGCAGAAAAAGGCAACATTATTTTATTGATCCTTTTAAGAGATATTGCCTTGTAACACTTTATAAGGATCACTCTGTATATCTCTTTTTCCATCTTATTGAATTATATGATATAATAAGAAAGAACAGTATTACAATAATGCAGTATTAAATATGTACTGAATTCAATTTGTTTTTGAATTTATGAAAGCTTGGTCAATAATTTCCTTTTATTTTGGAGTAACTCTTGTAGGCTTGTTTATTAATAGATGTAAATTGTTAATTACTAATAATTCATTATTTTTTTATAGTTTTACCATATTAAACTCCAAATTAAAACCCTCGACTGTTAAAAAATATATCACAAGTAATATCACAAGAGGGTCTGAGGTTGCTGATAAACCGTGAATGAATTTATTTGGAAAACTCAGACCCTGGAGAGATATTTATTAGGACTATTTCATAATAAAATAAGAATTTAAATATAATTTATGTAAACTTTGCTTACATATTGTAATAATTATACATTTGTATTATGAATACTTAACCTTTTCAAGCCATCTAGTAACAGACAATTGTCAGTAATGCCAATAGAGAAAAGCCAAATAGGGTTTGGGACTATTTCATGAATAGAATAACAACAAAAGAAATATATATATTTGAAATTCATTGACAGATTATTAACAATTGTATAAAATGTTATACAAATATCTACCTATTCAGAATCCATGGGAATGAAATAAACAAAATTTGACTACTACAGTCACTACCATTAGATTTGCTAATATTAGCTGAGAAAAACAAAATACAGAAAACATTTTACCATTTTGAACAAGTGTTTATTAAGATTTATAGTTGCTTAGGTAGATATTCTTACATCATTTATAAAATGATTTCAAACTGTTTGGTTGAATAGGCAAAAATATTGCTTCAGTGAATATACATATAGTTAAATTTACAATATTACTGAAAATACAGAAAAGTGATCAGTAATGCATACTCAGAAATTATATAGTGGAGGTATAGAGTTGGCTATACTGACCACATGACAAATGGACATTGTGAGATAAAACAGATTTGATATATATTTTTTTTTATATAATTTCAAAGTGATATCCAGCTGTGATTGGTCAAAATTCAAAATTTTGTTTTGTTTCATTGGTTGATTTAAGGATGACATCACATATAAGTGAAATAGTCCCTGTAATATCTTAAAATAAATTGCAAATTTCCGGTTAATATCCCTTTAGATGACCTGTAGTTACATATAATAGTTGTCAATTTAAGTATATTTATAATATAAGCTACAAAATGGTGTTTAACTTCAAAATATTCAAACTTTCCTACATATTTTATTTTAAGTATTCTCTTAAACTAAAATACATGATTTACCTTCTTTTTTCTTACTATTTCTTATATTGTGCTGTCATTTGAAGGCCTAGAAATGTTATAGATATTTTATTTACTTTCATCCAATGCTATATGAGTCAAACAATATAAAATGATGAATTAAACAGATGTTGATAGTGAAGCAATATATTATTTGATAATAGCATTCGACAGTAGTAATACTACATACTTAAGCTGAAAACAAACTACAATTTATGCCTTAAACAGAAGGCAATTAAAAATACTCAGAAACATGAAAATATGGTCAATGTAATTAATCAATCCAAATTAACTTACACCAACAAAAAAAATTTTTTTTAATAAAGACATAAAGATGTGTGTTGATTGTTCTTTGTACATTGGAGATTATATCATGGACATTCAAGACTTAGAGAAAACAGAAAACTTACAATTAAGAGACAATGTGGAAAAATGTTAGAAGAAATTAAAATAAATAAAATAGGAAACAATATTAAACATATTAAAAAAAAATTCATTGCATGAAAATCAAGTCATTTACTCCAAGGTAGACAATGGAAATAAAATAGTAATTTTGGATAAGAAATAACATAAAGAGGGTAAAAATTTACCTTAAAAATGCAATATATACATAAATCATGAAAGAGCCTGGAAAAATTGCATCAGCTGCTTCATTAAAACTATTAACTATTAAAGAAATTAAATTGTTCATGGGAAAAGAGAAACCAAATCAAAATGATTCCCAAAAATTCGCAAAATAGCCCAATAACTGATAACAATATTGTCCACGAATGCCCAAAGAATGTTATAGCATGAGACTTATTGTTAATGCCATTGATTCACCTACTTATGGACTGGCTAAATGGCGCTCTCCTAAATTCATACCTTCAAAGAGTTCAAAGTCTTGGAATTATAACTCTTGATAAAATTAAAAACATAACCTTATTTAAAGAAGATACACTTGTTTCTTTTGATATCAGTGCTGTATTTTCCAGCATTCTTAGAGATAAGCTACTTAAACTTTAAAAGAAAATCTATTAACCACAAATTTATCCATAGAAGAAATAGAAGACTATACAAGACACAGAGCTGTGATTAAACCATAATTTCTTAATTTAAACAATAGATTTTATCAACAAACTTCTGAATTGGCATTGGGGTAATCCATTCCTTCCTTTCCTTACAAGTCTGTTAAGGAGCTCATGTGAAATACATATTAGTAAAACTTTTGTGTTAATTTTCAAGCTTAATGACATTTTTGCAATAGTTTCCAAAATATAAAGATGTTATAATATTGTTGAAATCCTATACAAGATACAACTCTTAAATTCTCTTTGGAAATTGACGAAGACGATTATCTGCTTTTCTTAGATCGACAAATAACAGAAAATAGCAATAAGTTGACTTCTGCAATGTATAGGAAACTGACTCACAGATATTTGCATTAACAACAACCACAAGCTACAGCCTTACATATAGATTGATGAATGTTCCACAAGGTAAAAAAGAATATCAACACAGACCTTTGGAAGGTTTTAACAGTGAGCAAACAGGTAAAATTGTGCAAAATTGAAGAGAATAAAACCCATTAGAATCACATGCACCTTTAACAAATAAATTAAAATTGCAAATACAAGAAATAAGTTTAGGAAAATTTTTAAAGAATATAAATTATGTTGGTTCCTGAATAATTTAGCATCAAGTTTAGTTTTAAATACAGAAATTGTTATAGTGAAATATAGAATAATTATGTCAAATTTTAAAGAGGAATTTGATCAAATTTCACTAATTCTGTTCCACTTGCTTGGACAAGTTTCAAAGACTCTTGCCTTCATAATCAGCATGGTTCCACTGTCAGCTTCTCAGCATGGTATTAAGATGTCATTCTGTAGATTTTACAATTTTGTTCATGATATTATTGTTGTTTGGAAGATAAAAATTTACTCAGCTTTCTTGGTTTTTGTTTATGAATATATTCTCCCATATTGTTAATTCTATGAGTTTCTGAAGAGAGAGACAACCCTATCAAACCATAATTTATTGTCTACTGAAAATAAATAAACCTGGTAATAAAATGAGATAGCAATTGTCTTTTGAAAACATTTCATGTATCAAAGTACAAAAACCAAAGCATAAAAAACTCATCAGATTAAATAGAAAGAATCAAACATGCAAAACTAGAAAACAGATATGTGCTACTCAAATAAGCTCAAATAAGCTACTCAAATAAGCTGTTGACAATGGAGTGGTATATATATAAACAATGTATACAGTTTTTTTTCACACTAACTCCATTCACTTACATAAATTTGGAACATATGTTTCGGGAGCGACAAACTCAAACTCAACAGGCTGAAGATGGGAGGGATCGCTCCCGAAACATATGTTCCAAATTTATGTAAGTGAATGGAGTTAGTGTGAAAAAAATCTGTATACATTGTTTATAGATATGTGCTACTTTCTTTTCACATGCTTGTTTCCTAACATCTCCAAAGAAATACTGCTGATTATTGTAAAGAAATGGCTAATCATTTTAAACCTATATGGAGAAGTAATAATGCAATAGAGCAATATCTATACTTACCAAAAATTTTCATTAATCAAAACTACTTCACATTCAGAGGCAACGCCTACATCAAAAGAATGCTCTGATAATTGAAAATTCACTCTCATTGTTCTTGGTAGATATGTACATGAGTTTTCTAGAAACAAAATTAGTTGATGCTTTTCCATATATATACAATTGTTGGTATCATTATCTAGACAGTGTTTTTTTTTTGCAATAGTAAATGAAAAATGGAAAGAGGATGCCATAAATTACTCAACTTATAAGAAATATCTTTAAGTTCAGAATGGAAGTAGAAAACAAAGTATTCTTCCCTTTCTGGTTATAAAAATCATAAAAAGTGGCATATATTGGAATTTGGTGTATTCAGATAAGATACCTATACAAACATAAAAAAAAAAAAAAAAAAAAAAACCAGAAACAGACACTCACATTAATCAACAGCCTCAAATTGAGATTAATAAACCTACCATTACGCAAGACAGAATACAGACCTGAGTATCAAAAAGTCATAGATATGGTGCAGAAAAATGGCTACACAATAAATGTGGTCAATGAGAAAATTAAAAAAACAAATAAAAAAAGATATCGCTACATAAGGATATAAAGGATAGATATCCAAATTCACATTCCATCCATGGACACACAAAATTCCAGAAGATATTTGAAGATGTGAATATTATTTAGACTCTAGTAAACAAATAAACAATAAACGATTAAAAAAGATAAAAAAAAAAACACCTAAAAACCAATACAAAAGAAAATTCTGCCAATAATTTATGAAAACAGTTGGAAAGATTGCAATATGAAATATATAGGCAAAATGAAAGGAACCATTAACCTACAGTAATTTCTTTTTAAAATGTCTTCTACTTTCTGGCATACTATAAAAATAATTAAATTTAATCTTTCATAACTAATTCAGGCTTTTTCAATAATGAACATTCTTCTCTTATATTTTGTATTTTCATTTTTTTTTTAAATTCTCCTTCAAATTCAATTATCACTGATTTAATCTCTTCCTTTCATTTTCCGCTTAATTCTCTTTTCCATTTTCTTTTAAATGCACTGTATCTTAAAATGCCTTCTAACATTCAACAACCACAACACCTTTCACCTGTCCTGGATTTAATTCCATGTTGGAAATAATTCATGGCATTGTTAACATTAGAGATTGATAATATTTTTATTTTTCCTATTTGTAATTTGTATAACACAAAGCAAGAATATCCTCACTCTTTCAAAGCAGGAGCAAGTCTTATATGTCATTCTCTTCTCATATAGCACAAGCAATTCCTTTAAGTGCTAATAACAGAAGCTACATAATGTAGCTTATAATGTTGTAGTTCTATGCACACGTACTTGCATGCACTGTAGCCTTAAGTGGCCATTTTTCAATATCATTAAATTCCTGTTTCTGTTGATGATTTAGATATATCTTGCTATAAAACTTTTTGCATTTTTTAAAACAAAGATTAAGATAAAAAATATAGCATTATTATCTTAAATGGATGACTATAACTTTCATGCATCAATTTGTTCAAATGTGATGTTTTATAACCTTTCTCTTCCCTTCCCCCTAAAAAATGTATAATTTTTCCATGTTTATTTTAATCTTAAGTTTGTATAACAGCAGTGACTTTTAAATATGTATCCATCTGTATCAGAAAGAGCAATAATATGTTGTATCCTGAACTTAGGTATTAATTTTTTACACTAAACTCCACTTACCATCGTTTAGAGTAGTGGTAGTTCAGTGAGCAACTGAAGATGGGAGAGATTCTCCCGAAATGTGTCTTATTTTTATGTAAGTGGAATTTAGTGTAAAAAATGAATACCTAAGTTTAGGATATATTACCACTCCATTGTTAACAGCTTCGTAAGTACAACGTTTAAATATGTTATATGTTTGATTTGTGTTTACAGAAGAATAACAGAACCATAACACCGCAACCAATGGAGCAATTTATGAAACAGATACAGCAGTACCTAACAGCAACACGAGCAACCACAACAGCAGGAATAATGGCAGCTAATGGCAACAGAAGCTACCACAGCAGCATAACAGCAACACAAGCAACCACAACAGCAGCAATAATGGCAAAATCAGCCACAATACATTTATAATATATTATAAGTTCACACTAACTTTGCTTACTTATACAACATTAGGACATGTTTTGGAGATATTCACTCACATCATCAGCTATTCATCTCATTTTGCTATTATTTTGATGATCAGGTTCATGCTGGTCCTATGTAGTGGCTGCACAATGTCAGCAGTCTCATTGCTATTCTTCTAATACTCTATTGATGTTCCCCAAATTCAGGTTACAATCACTTAACTTTCATCTAAAAGCACTTTGAGGTGATATACAATTTATCACATTAGGTGAATGACTAATTCATTCGCTTGACTCTAATACTATTACTATTGTAAGTAAATTCTGCATTGTTTATCATATTTTCTAGGCTATTTACACTATCAATTTGTGATATTTTATTTCTTCCAAGGCCTCCTTTCCTTTTCTTGAATAATTTTTTAAATCTACCCAATTTTTAAAATATTGGCAACACATATGTTTCTAATTCATTATAAAATGCAAACAAATGCTTGAAAACAATGCTGGTAATTCATGGTGGCCAATATAGCCCATATTATATTAATTAAATTTCTCTACAAAATTAAATGCAGCATGCCATTTATACTTACTTTTAAGACCTTTAGAGGCAAGATACAAAAAAATAATTATAATTTCTGAAACAAGAATTTTGAAAATATGTAGACTGATTATAGAAACTGGGTTAAGTTCCATGATTCTAGTTTTTAGGGGAGAAGAATTCTCCATACCATAATTTTTGTTATTTTTCTCAAAAATCTATCTTAAGGGGTACTAGTTTGTAAACATTCATAAAAGCTAAAAGTGAACAATAAAATTATATCTTCTAAATCACCTCCTCTTGTAAACATATTATTCTGATAATTAAAAAAAACAGGGGGTTGTGTATAACATTTTCATTACTTGTCCTGTGGAAATCTTGGATTCTGAACTATTCTTTGCTAAATCTTATTTTAATATGACAAATTATTATTATTATTATTGTTGTTGTTGTTATTTCTTTTTTCTTTTCTTTTCCTTTTTTTCTTTTTCTTTTCTTTTTTTCTTTCTTTCTCTCTCTCTCTCTCCTTTTTTTTTTTTTTTTTTTTTTTTTGCCCAAGAGATGCAAATGCCACAGATGCTAGCCAACCATTAGTACAACCATTATGAATGACCTCTGCATGGAGCGAAAAACTGCCGTTGTGAAAATTGGCAACATGCACTCCTTATCGGTAACACAGGATCCTGCAAGGATAGCTTTTGAAGTGCTCGCCCTCCCGTTCTCCGGAAATCAGACACCCCAGAATGGCGAATGGAACTAGGTCTATTTTTCGTTTTGCATTTTGGAATGCAAACATTTCAAACCAGATAGACTACTTTGGCATGGTATCTCCCAGTTCACCCTAGATTTTTAGACGCCATTTTAATCAGTGAGACACATCTCCTTTCACCTTACGGGCTACATTCGTCTTTCTAAAGACAGCGACAGCATCAGCTGAGGAACAGCAAGATCCTATTGCCCACAGACCATTCCCCTACAAACCCTAGAAGCCCCAGCCATCTTGGAACCCGGTGGTACTGAGGTGATGTTCGTGTCTCCATACCACCCCCTAGTCAAGCATACATACCAGTTGACTACCAAACTGTTCTTGTCCTCCCCCATGATGTCATTCTAACCCGAGATTTCAATGCCAAACACTCTTTCTGGCATTCTAATTGCTGAGCAGAGCCAAGAGGCAATGCAATAGTTTGCTTCATACATCAGAATCCACAACTCAGAACAGGCATACGCTGGCAACCCGCACATCATTCACAATCTTGAGGACTGCCATTGGTTGCTGACATTGCAATAATTAAATGTTTTCATTTTCATCTCCCGTTAATCAATGCACTTCATTCCAATCATAATTCTGTATTGGTTGAAATCAATGCAAGGATTGCAAGCCATGGTGTCTCAGGCCTAACTTGAGAAGTTGGGTGGAAAAGTTTAAAGGTGTTCTCTATGCTTCTATCCTCTCCAACCAAGAATCACAAACATTCTTTTCTTAGAATCTGTACTCTCATTCATCACAAGAATTATTCACAGCCTTACAATCCATACATTTCCTACACCATATGCAGATATCTTACCCCTTGACCTAGAACTTTTCATTTGCAGATCCTGAGCAGCCCTGTAACTCTTATCAGCTACACTCCACATTACACTACAAAAAGTTACTAAGAAGCTTTTGCAATGAGATCCATGACCACCTTTGACACAATGGCCACAGCTGATTTAAGAGTTACGATGTGTGGAAAGTTACCAAATACCTCCATAGACAGTGAGTACAAACTCATACTCATTCAATAGCACCATTGGTCTGGCATGTGAATCCTAGGGCAATGTAAATGTCCATGCTGATTATTTAAAACATCTTTTTAGGCATGAAAAAATGATATCTTCTCAAGTTGCATTCATCGAGATGGGTGTCAATATCTCTGATGCCTGTCAGATGAAAATTCTCATCATAAAACTAGCTCACTAAGTGCCTCAATCCTTAAAGGCTGATGGATCTGATGGGCTAACCACCCTTCAGAGTGGCATTCTTTCTCACCAAGGTTTTCAATATCTGTATAACTTTGTATTTCTTCCCTCAAGAGGCATAATGAAACCTAAGAAAGATCCAGGCCACCCATCCAGATACCAATCCATTAGTTTCTTATCCATCCCCCCAAAAATTTTTAGAAGCTGATTCTAGTTTGCTTGACTCTTTTCTTAGGAGCAATTCAAGCCATCCTACTGTCCATCAGTTGCTGCATTGGTGGAATCTCCTGTCCTGGGCTTCCAGGACAAGGCATGCACTTCCACTGTATGTGGAAAAGACTTCTTCTATCTGGCATGCAGGTTTTTATACAAACTCACTTCTCTTGAGCTCCCCAAAACATTTCATACTACCCCATAGCTTTACTGTAACGATATTGGAAACATCAGCACTTGGACCTTTAAGAAGTGGAGCCTGTGAAGGCTCTGTACTTTCACTCTATTATTTTTAAAATCTAAATGGCAGACTTTTTACTGACAAAGAACATCAACATAGCTAATGATGTCCTACTCTTCAGAACAGACAAATGCCTAGTCAAAGCCATAAACATTATACAACTACTCCTTCGCCTCAATCAACAATGGTGTCAGTGTTGGTATCTTCTGCAAAAGACACATTATAAGGGGTTGAGAGTCATCTATTCTGTAAACCATTACTTCCCATTCTGGTTACTGCAGTCATTGCAGTTGTTAGGCTGTTTGAAAATTTCTATTGCCTCGTCTTGTTTGTTCAAACATGGTAGTGCGAACAAAACAACAGGAGGCTTGTTGCTGAATCATATATTTCCTTACCCATAGTGGATCGTCTGCTTGAGCCAGGCTGCACCATCTCCTGTGCTCCAAAGTGTGGTGTTGATACTGGATTGTACCTATGTAACTGCACCACAGGAGTAGGGAGTTCGGTTCATGCCAGCTTAAGTGGGCGGGTTCCCTGGGGTAAACTAATCAGTTGTCTGGTAGGCTTGAAAATGGTTCTGGTGCTGTGGCACTGGAGTAAATGATCAATATGGTCTTTGACGTTCTTAAAGCTGTCCCTTCACCCTTTGTTTGTTCTGCCTTTGGTCTGGTTGTGTGCCGTTTGGAGAGGTGTAGTGCTCTTTGGACCTCTCTGGCATAGTAGCCATTCCAGAAATGTTAATTGCTGTAATAAGTGAGAGTTCATTTATATGTTGGGTAAAAGTACAGAGTCTTTAGGGACTCCATTTCTTGTAAGTCCAAGTTTGGTGCTTTACCTGCTATTACTGTGAAGGTGCAGTGTTTTAGAAAGGAGTGTAGTATGAGAATTAGTGTTTTGGAGAGCTCAAAGAAATAAGTTGATGTAAATTCCTGCCATGCCAGGTTCCACATACAACAGATATGTATGCCTTGTTTTGGAAGCTCAAGGCAGCTGCTTTCGCTGCCCCAGCAGCTGATGCATCAGAAATATCAATGTATGTCTAGATGAATGCAACTTGAGAAGCTGTCACTGGGTAATATTTATTGCCTGAAAAGACTTTCTATATAATCAACATGGATATTTGCATTGCCTTGTGCCAGACATGGAGTGAATATGAGTTTCTTGCTCACTGTCCATGGAGATTTTGGTGACTTTCTACACATTGTCGCTACTTAAGTCTGCTCTTGCCATTGTGTGCCTTCTATGCTCTTGCATAATGTCTTTGCTGCACAAACATCATAGTGTAATGTGGGATGTAGTTGGTAGAGTCTGTGGGGAGACCAGGATCTGTGGATGAAGAGCTCTACGTCAAGGTCTAAAATAGCTTTGAGTGGGGGACGGAAAAATGCGGATTGTAAGACTGTGAGTAAATTGTGTTTGTGAAGGATGAGACTGCAGCCTCTAAGGAAAGAATGTTTGTTATTCTTGGATAGGGGAATGGAAGCATGGAGAGAATCCTTTACTCTTTTTCATTTGACTTCTCGAGTTAGGCCTGAGACACCATGGCTGGCAACCCTTGTGTTGATTTCAGCCGACACAGGATTATGATCGGAATGAAGTGTGTTGATTAACATGAGGTGAAAATGGAAATGTTTCATTATCACAATGTCAACAACTGATGGTTATCCTCAACATTGTGGATAATGTGTGAGTTGCTCAGGTTGTTCTGAGTGGTGGATCCTGATCTATACAGCATTGCCTCTTATGTCCGCTCAGCGATTGCAGTGTCAGAGGGAGTGCTTGGTATTGAGGTCTCTGGTTAGAATGATGTTATGGTGTAGGGAAAAAATGGTTTGGTAGTCAGCTGGAAAGTATGCTTGGCTAAGGGGTGGTATGCAGACACTAACAATACCTCAGTGCCCCTGGGTTCCAAATAGATGGCCATTGGATTCTAGGGTTTGAATGGTGGGAATGGTCTGTGACCAGGATTGCTGTTCCTCCAGCTCAGCTGTCGCGGTCTTTACAAAGAGTAATGTAGTCTGGAAGCTGGAAGGAGATGTTTCATTTTATGTTCTCGCTGATTTAAATGGCGTGTAGGGAGAACTGGTAGGTAAAATACCAAAGTTCGTTCATCTGGTTTGGAATGGCATTCCAAAATGCAAAACGAAATGGTATTAGACCTAGTATCATTCACCACTCTGGGGCGTCTAGTTCCCGGAGAACAGGAGGGCGAATGCTTCAAAAGCTATCAGTAACTTGCAGGATCCTGTGTGTTAAAGTAGCGATCAAGGAGTGCATGTTTGCCAAGAGCTCCATGCAGAGGTCATTCTGAGTGGTTGGTTGTACTAATGGTTGGCTGGATTGGCATCTGTGGCATTTCTATCTCTTGGGTCCTTTTTTTTTTTTTTTTTTTGTTTTGTTTTGTTTTGCTTTGTTTGTTTAAATTTGTATTTGTAATTATTTTGTACTTTTTCATTTAAAAATTTTTTAATTTATTTTTTTGGGGGGAAGGAACATTTCTTCCTTTTTCTGGGCATTAAATGTCATGAGGAATATGCAGAAAACTGAAAAGAAATTGCAGCCATTTTATCCCAGAATATATTTTAGAGTTTCATCATCAAAATAATATAGGTTCCATAAAGAAAATGGGTCCTTTAGCTTTGTGATTAGAAATTTCATTATTATGTTATGACAAGGAGTTCTAACAGCACTGGATGCCGGCACTTTTGCCATGAAAGTAGTTGCTTCATGTTGATCTGCTGCATGCTCTAGGTTACCTTGAACCTCTGAAGAGGTGTCATGATCAATACCTGCATCATTTTCATCACAACCACTATCTAATGTAACCACATATTTACAATTTCATCAAAATTTGGTTCTGAAGGTTTCACCCTTATTTGAGTCAGAAAAATTGTATGCTTTTATACCAAAATTACCTTTGGTCCATATTTCCAGCACAAGCTCTAAAAAGAATAGGAGTAAATAAATTAATAATGCTGAAAATAATTGCTCAAAAAATATAATACACTCAAAATGACATACAACACCAGCTCTCATTTTATCGGTCAGATTACAAATAAATTGGAAGCTACTAAAGTGATGACAACATTACAAGGAGGGGAAGGATGTAATGCTCAATAATGGACAGCAAATTTGGTTATTAAAGACCACACCATGTTAATTAAAGGTTAATATGCAACTGGCAATTTCATTGCCTACCCTGCCATTCACCCCCTTTTGCCAAATCAGATAAAGCACTAATTATTGTGCAAACGTATGTTATAATAAAACAGTTTATATAATAATGCATCTTTGCTTCTTCTTAAATGTTCACACACTTCTTTCTCCTCTTTTACCACATTTTATAGGCATATCCATTGTTACACAACTTAATTACATGAAATGATGAAGTATAAACCTTTAACTCATAACAAAGGCAGTCATTAATGGTGATTGGCACACAACCCACTTTTTGTTTCGTAGCATATGGAACTTAGACCCAAGCACATTTTAGTGGCAATATCAGAGAGCCCAGTTTTTACCAAATAGACATAGGCTTATAGGACACATTTTAGCATTGAACTGAAATTTATTTTTATGGCACCTAACCCGGTTTTTATAACCAGTCTCATTTCTTAATAACTTTTTTACTTTCTCTTCATCCCCATTATTGCTTCTGATTACTCACTCATTATGCAGTCTTTGTTTTTAATCTGTTTCAAACCTGAATCAAACCATGATTATGTTTCAATGTAAAATCTGTCACGCTCAGTTTTTCCTTTTTCTTCATTTTTGCATAACCTTTACTTTATCACCAAGCCATTATTTTACATGACATTATTGCAGTCACAAAACTAAAAGCTCAGACCAAACACTTCAGAATTGAACAGTATTGCATAAGTAGCTGATAATATGGACAAAGCCTAGCAAAACATGTTATAATGAAATTGGAAGTTAGTGAAGCTGCAAGGGTGTTTCAAGGAACAAAGTTTTATTCACCAATTAGGTGCAGTTTGTATAATTGCCTTTGTCATTTTATATTAATACATAGTTTCAAATTTATTACATATGCATATCTAACTCTGTAACATAGTTTCCAAGAATTCCTTTACAGTATAAAAAATTATACACATTTTTAACATTTTGTGTTTGAAATGCTCTTAAATCATTTTGGTCTGTGATATTATAAGTGTATTAGCTCAGCTGAACTGTGTTTGGAATATTATTTAAAAAAAAGTTTCTGTTGCTGCTGTTGTTCTGGTTACTCTAGTGTAATGCACATGATAATATAAATTTTTTGCAGACTGCCAAGGTCACAGTCATTGTCAGAGAATCCATTGCTAAAATCACACTTTTTGAAAGATTAGTAATCTATTTGTATTTACACCACATATGCTTCCCCAGACCAGACCAGATAATATACCAACTTTAAATTATTTTAATTTAAATATTGTGATCATTTCCTATAAGTATATACATTTATTTATTTGAGCATAATACAATATCTATGTAAAATGTTATCTATCTTATGATTAACATGTTTTAATTAAATACTTTTTTAACTTTGATATTTAAACATTTGTGTATATATAAAGCACATGTATAAGTTTGTGTGTACATAAAGTATTACTTATTTGTTTGAGCATAATACAATATCTATCTAAAATTTTATGTATGTTATGATTAACAAGTTTTAATTAAATACTTTTTAATTTAGATTTTTAACCTTGTGTGTATATATAAAGCACGTGTATAAATATGTGTGTTTATAAATTATTACTTATTTGTTTGAGCATAATACAATATCTTCTAATATTTTATGTATATTATGATTAACATGTTTTGATTTTTAAACATATGTGTGTATATAAAGTAGTGTATATATAAAAGTATGTTATTACTTAGTATTTATAATTTATGTATATCATAAAACATTTATGAAAAAATGCTGCTTGAGTTTTATTTTAAATCTATTGCCAGAAAGTGCATTAAATTTTCTGGGTAATTTGTTATATAATATGTCGCCCATTATATAAGGGTACCAGTTTCACGAAACATTGTTTGCATTCTCAGCTACCCTACACGTAAGTGGAGCAATAAAAGCATGTAGTTCCACTCAATTATACAATTATCTTAACTACTCATAACCTATATACAAATTCTTTGCTAGCATTTTCTACATTAAGCTCACTCTTTATTATAATGGTACAAATTATCTTTTAAGAGCTGCCTATAAGAACTCTTCTACATATATACATAAAAAAATTCTTTGCTAGCATTTTCTACATTAAGATCACTCTTAATTATAATGTTATAATTATCTTTTAAGAGCTACCTATAAGAACTCTTCTACATATATTGTACATAAAAAAAATCATTTAGCTTGAGTTTGGAGATCTGTAAATTCCAAACACCAACATTTTACTATCATCAACATAAATTATTTCAACGGTTATTTCTTTAAATATTTCTCCAACATTTTTATTTTACTGCATTTTAACTCTTTTGGACTACATCATTTCTGTGCTCTTTTTTTTGCAAAAGATATCAATCTATTTATAATTTTGAAATTAGTCAAATTTTGGCTGTTTCTCATTTAGACTTCAGTAAATATAGCTAGCTATATGAGAATTTACAGTTACTAAAATATTTTCTAATAAGTTGTATGGTTAAAATATGGTAATTTTTGGTGCAATACTGTAAGTGATTTGTTTAACTGTTTCATCTGCATCTTTTTTTGTGATTTGATCATTTGCTAGTCGATCAGATTGCTGATCCGAATTTTCACTTAACACATTTACTGCTATGCCATTGGAAATTTATTTAAGTTAATTTATACAATTTAAATCAACACTGGTGCTAGATACCCTTTACCTCTAGAGTTCAGATGTGTGATGTTCCCTTTGTAGGCATTAACAAACAATTCATAGTGCGGTTGTTAATTTATCTTCTATTTCACTTTCTGATGCTGATACATTGCTTTTGCAAAAAGGAATATCTTTTGCCCCAACTCCCAAATTTAATCACCTTAAATTTGTTTCCGTTGGCGTTAAATTTTGCCGTAATTTAAGATGGCGTTACCATTGGCATACTAAATCTTCTCGGCCTACTTCAAATGTTACTCGTTGCCTTCTCAAGTTTCGTCCTCCCTCCAAACTTGAATCTCCTTCTTTACCCTCTAGCCATCCTTTAGAAATGTTTATTAACCGATTTTTAACTTCGATTAGTGATTCCAAATTTCTAGATAAGATCACCCCGAAAGATAGCCTAACTTTGCGTGAGAAATCAGCACTTAAAAGGTTATCTAATAATACTGATGCTGTTATTCTTCCAGCCGACAAAGTGTCCTCAGTAGTACTACAGGACATTTCTTCTTACAATGCTGAAGCTTACCGACAATTTGAAGATGTCGCTTATTATAAACTATTGTCTTCCGACCCTACAGTCAAGTTTAATGAAGAAATAGCTTCTTTTATTGCATCTTCTGGTACTGCTAAAGGACTTAGTTCCCAAGATATCACTCTACTTACTGTCATGTCCCTCCTACTCCCACCATATATTTTCTCCCTAAAATTCACGAAAAGAACTGTCCAGGCCGCCCGATAGTAGCCAGCTACGATTCCCCCACTGAACGTATTTCCGCTCTGGTATATTGTTGGTTACAGCCATTGTCTAGGCCATCCTATATCAAAGATTCCTTCTATTTTTTGAAAGAAAGTTAACCCTTTGGCACATTCTAATATACTTCTGGCCACTATCGATGTGACGTCACTCTACACTAACATTCCCCATCATGAAGGATTAGCTGCTGTTAGACATTTCTTGGACTCTCGAGCACCTCCTCATACCCCATCCACAGATTTCATTTTGTCATCTTGCTTATCTAGTCCTCACTTGCAATGCGTTTAGTTTTGATAATAAATATTATCTACAAATTAAAGGTACTGCGATGGGCACCAGAATGGCACTGTCTTATGCCAATCTTTTATGGCTCGCTTAGAGGAGGAATTTCTTAAGTCAGAATCTTTGGCACCATTATTATGACAGATATATTGATTATATATTCGTGCTTTGGACTTAAGGCTCAGAATCTCTCGAGCAGTTCCTTACTAATCTTAACTCTAAATTTTCAGTTAAGTTCACTTCTTCTGTATCTCCCAATGCTGCTACGTTCCTAGATATTGATATTTCTTTATGTAATTGCTCTTTCCTTACGTCTGTGCACATTAAGCCTACCAATTTACAACAGTATCTTCATTTTGATAGCTGTCATCCCTTGCATATCAAAAGATCTATTCCTTTTTCTCTTTCAATCCGTGGTCATCGTCTTTGTAACAACTTTTCATCTCTTGACAAGTATGTTAAAAACCTAGTTTAACAGTTCCAAGACCAAAATTATCCTTCCGCTCTTTTAAAATCCCGTATAATCCCAGCACACAAAACTTTCCAATGCAAACCCAAAACTTCTAATAAGAATTTCATTTACCTTGTTACTACTTACGTGCCTGGAATTGAAAGCATCAGACCTATTTTGAAAGAATGTCATGATACTTTGTTAATGCACTCATCTTTAAATGCTTTTTCTAAATTTGTACCCCGCCTTACTTTTAGAACACCCTCTAACTTTAAAAGTATATTTCGCCGAAACCTATCCCCTCCGAATTTACCACGTCCCTTTGCTGGCTCATATCCTTGCCAACGCCGTAAATGTAAAATCTGTGGGCTAATTATGCCTTGTCATTCATTCCACAGCTCTAATTTATCCAGATAATTTAACATTTCTTTATTTGCTACTTGTTCTTCCAAGAACGTCGTATATATGTTATCTTGTAAGCTTTGCAAAGCATTTTATATTCGTTTAACTTCTACTGTTGTTTCGCTACGTATGAACCATCATAGACATTCTGTTAAAACCAAGTCTCCCTTGCCGGTTGCCCAACATGCCTTATCTCACTGTAAGGATTTTGATGATATTTTTAATCTAACACTTATTGATGCGTTACCTACATAGTGCTCTGAAAGTTTACTCAGAGATAGAGAAATGGCAGCTATATTTTTACATAAAGCGTGTATACCACCTGGTTTAAATCTTACGTATTAATTCCTCTCCCCCACTCATTTCTAGTTTCATCTGTTTCCATGCATAACGTTACCTCCCATACTCAATATTTACTTTTATCACCGTCACTTGTCTTCTTGCCATAGGATTCTACGAGTTGGAAATATAGCAATTTCAAGTGTGACTTTTTCTTAGTGTTTTATCCTTTTCTACTATTATAATTACTGTTAATTTATATATATATATATATATATATATATATATATATATATATATATATAACTTACGATCTCAAGTGTGACTTTTTCTTAGTGTTTTATCATTTTCTTCTATCATAATTACTGTTAATTTGTTACATTGTTAATAGTGTTACTTTATTTTTATTTTTCTTATATATATATTGCACATCACAGTCGCATGGGTCGCAAGAACGTTCATGTTCTTGTAAAATACTTAATTTCTGAATTTAATTCCAACAAATGAAAATTCCAACATTAACAAGAATGCGCTCATACATGAATGAAACAGACATACATTCAGTAATTCTGACAGTCATATAAATTTGTCTATTATTCATGTACAATGTTTACAGAAATTTCTTGCCACTAAAACTACGCATTTAATAAAAAAAAATATTCAGGTTTTTCCAGATCTGTCTATTTACAATTAAATACCAACATGCCAGACTCACCCTACTGGAAATCGAAAATGAATCCGGGAGAAATTTTATTCTAGTATCTTCTCTCTGTGTATATTTACCCAAAATGTGCACCCAGTTTTACATTCCGATTATAATGGGCAAATCCTCTGCCTTCCTCGTCAACAGCCTTAGTGCCTTCTAGTCTCCCAGTCTAAGCCATGGTATTCCCGACATCTGTTTCATGCTTAGCTCCATGATATAGGTCTCTTTACCCTATTAGTTTTAATTTAGCTCTACAGGTCCAGAGATGACATCTACATGCATCGCGCCTCTATTTCCTGCCGGTTTATAATGCGTAATGTGCACGTGTACTAGTTCATGTAATTACGCTTCAAATGTATGTAGGGTATGAATTTCATCGAAATCGGTGATTGTTGAAAATTTTCAACCGATTTTGAAACCTGAAGTTGATGTTTTTTGCCACATAAAACCACGAATATCTCAGCTCCTGTACACCGTTTGTAACGTTTTGGGTACCAGAAGGATTGTCTGGATCTACGCTACATCTGGTAAAAGTTTCATGACTCTACCTTTATCTGTTTGGCAGTTATGAGGGCTATTGGGTTTCAAAATACCAAGTGGCTTTGGCTTTTTTATCGACTGAAAAATCGAATTTCTTATTTCGAAACGTATCGAAACTCTAGGGGTGTCATTAGAAAGCTGAAATAATTTGAAATTCAAATCTGGTCTCAGATTTCCAATATTTGCAAAATTGCTGTTGTGAATATAAACGTGTAACAGTATTTGGGGGTCCTAAGATCCAAAAAAGGGGGTTTTGGGCCCTCCAAAAATTTTAACATATTTACATATGTTGTGATCTCTAGACACTCTAGATAACGAATCAGTTGAAAATTTCGTCTTATCTCTTGTGTTAGTGAAATAACAGCCCGTCAAATTAGGATGTAAATTTTGAAATGCCATAAATATAGGAATTTAGGGAAACGAAGACCAGATCTCAGATCCTGAGCATCAAGTGTATGTTGGGTGTTAATTTCATCGAAATCATTTGTGAATTTCTCTACAACCCTAAGGCAGAATTTAATGTACGCCATATATTTTGAATGCTGTAGATGAGCCCTATATGTGGCATACATGGCGTTCTTTCGCCTTACATTACGGGGTAATGTACGGAGGTTTGAAGTCTGAAAATTGCCCATCTAAAGGCTTGGCATTTTTTGGTGGTCAAAATTCTAAATATCGAATTCTTAGGGCAATTATTGCTCAATGCGCCAAGCTTGTCGGGAAGAAATGTAGGTGCGAGTGCAAGAAGTGTACTTTTGAGGACATATTGCAACCAAAATTTTTATATGTTATAAGACAATTGACAATATCACGGTAATTTTCCGTCTTTCGATTTCCCCAAAAACTATAGTAACTTTTAATGTTTGCCAAGCAGCTTTCTTCAGTGGATTCAATAGTTCCTCAAACTTTTCATCCTGCATTAGTAATCGTATTTGTGAACCCACAAATACACCTTTAATTTTTGCTTCACTAATTTTAGAAAACTTCTGTTTTAAGTACATGAAACCAGGCGTATTGTCTATGGCCTTGAAAAATTCTTTAATAATCCTGGTTTTATATGTAATGGTGGTATATACACATTTTTAGGATTACACAATGCGTCATGTTTCACATTTTTCTGTCCAAGAATGAATGATTCGCGTTTAGGCCATTCTTTTCTTATGTAATGGGTTTTTCTGTTCCTACTACCCTAATGGCATAAAAAAACAACAGTACTTTGTGTAACCAAACTGCAGACCAAGAAAAAGTGCAATAACCTTCAAATCACCACAAATATTCCATTCATACTTTGCATATTGAAGCAAGTTTTCATATGTTTCTTTCATTCTGGCTGAGTGAGCCACAGGTACTGATGGGAAATTATTGCCGTTATGCAGAAACACTGTTTTTAAACTTTTTAGAGGCATCAATGAACAAGCGCCATTCTGCTGGGTTACGTTCAATAGCAAATGTCTCCACAAGAAAAGAAATGTCATTACAAAACATTGGGCCATTTTCTTCAGAAAAATAGTCTTGAAATTGAGACTGACGATCAGGATGAATACATATTTTTGTGTTCTTTTGAAGAATATTTCATACTTTTAGCCGGAAAGCAGCATTTCAGACTGATTTTTGGATAACTTTAAATATCGTATGAGATCGTTAACATCGTCTTGAGACAACAAATGAGGTTCAGATAAACAGCTTAGTCCCAAAGTTGAATCATCAAAATCCGTTGCATTTTCTTCCTTACTTCCATCAGAATCTGAACTCTCTTCATCTCTGTCATATGATTCCAGACCACATGGTTTTGGTATGGGCAATTCTTTGCAGTGTGGAACTGGTCTCATTGCAGATTGCAAGTTACCGTACACCACTGTATGTTTTGGATGCAAACGACATACATTTAAAATATAGTAGTTTGCTGTTGTGGTAATATGGATGATGTATTTTTTTTATTTTAATAGTAAATAAATGATTATATTTTGATTTGTTGTTTTTAAAACTCATTCTTAAACTCTGTAAATCGTAATATCGTTTAGTTGAAATCGTATTTCATCACAATATCCATTTCTCTCTATTTCTATCTTATTGTCAACAGCGGAATGAAACCATATTTTACTAGTATTACAGAGAAAGGGGCAGTACATAGTGAAACATCAAGAACTCATGTAAACAGTGGCTGATGCACAGGCTGAGATAACGGTGGTTTGAAGAGATAAACAAAATTAAGGAAACCGCAATGTGACTTGGCGGGAGGGAGGATAGTATAAGTTTCTGCAGGAATAATGCCGTATGTACCATTTTCTAGGTATGATAAAGACAAAAACTATATTTCACTTTTCAATATAGTTACCCTTTATAGCAATACACTTCTCACATCTTTGAATTAACATTTCGACTCCCCCTCAAATAGTCAGAAGTCTTGTCTGCAAATTGGGCATAAACAGCATGCATCATTTCTTCGTCACACTTAAATTTCCTTCCTCAAAGGTCCTTCTTGAATTTTGAGAAGAGTAAATAGTCACTGCGAGCTAGATCTGGACTGTAGGGTGGATGGTCGATCTCCTTGAAGCTACATTTCTTCACAGCTTCCTTTGCAACAAGAACTGTGTGCACAGGCGCGTTGTCGTGAAGAAGGCGCACACCCCCACTCAGCTTTCCTCGCCTTTTCTCTGTGATGGAAGCACGTAGTCTGTGCATAGGCCAACATAGCACTCCCCATTTACTGTGGTGTTCCTCTGTTTTAATTCAATGAAGAGTATTCTTTACAGTCCCAAAAGATTGTGGCCATGATCTTCTTGGTTGACTGAATGACCTGGCCTTTAGAGGCGGTGCTTCGCCATGTCTACACCACTCTATTGATTCTCTTTTGGACAAGGGATCCTAGTAGAGGACCATAGTTTCATCTCCTGTAACAATGGATTGCAGAAATTTCGTTGCCACGGCAGAGCTCCAAAAATGCCTGATAACAGATGACTCGTTGCTTGCTTTTGGACTAAAAAAAGAAGTCTAGGCACCATCTTGCTCTAATCTTATTCATGTTTAAATGTTCATGAATAATTCGAAGGACTGTTGTTTTAGAAAGGCCCAACCTTGCTGCTATTTCTGTAACTTTGAGCCTCCGGTCTTCCATAATTTCTCCTTCCACAAAAGCGAGCGATGTTTTCAGGAGTGAGCATCTCCAAGGGCCGATCTGTACGCTCTTCGTCTTCAATGCTTTCTGAACCCATTCGAAAAAGTTTGACTCATTATTTTACGGTAGAATATGAGGGGGATGCTTCCCCATATACACCGTCCAATCGCTGTTTAATTTCATTTGGAGTGAGTCCTTTTACAAAGAACTTCATAACAACTCGATACTTCATTTTAACATGTCAGAATCTTCTACACATAGCCTTCTTTATGCAACTATATCCAAAACAACTGAACACAGCGGAGCGGAAGCTACAACTGCAATTATTTGCTTAACAGATAAGGTATGACACCAGAAAAGGCATTTGTGAAGGCGATAATCCTTATCGGCGAGGCCGGAAACTTATGGAGCTACCCTCGTATGTCTAGGCAAAGAATTGGATATTTCCACCTTGAAATAAACACAGGAAACAACGTTAAGTGGCTGAAAACTGTGCTCATTCCTAAGCTTCTCCAAATTTTGTCTTGATAGTTGACAAGCGTTCTGTAATATCGCTCAAATAGAATAAACTACCAACATCTAACTCTCTAAAAGCATTATGAAAGCCTGGCTACTAAAAACTGTATTCACTTTGAAGAGTCACTTTCAAAGGCAAAACGTTATGATTTGGGCAAGATTCATAAGCTCTGCATAAAATCATATATTAGCAGCACATGAACGCATTACACCCAGACCCTCACTCTATCACTCAGATTTAAATTCTATTGAGTTAATTTGGGGAGATGTAAAACAATCGATAGGGAGTAGAAACGGAAAAAGAAGAAAAAAAAAAAAAACGTTGTTTTTAAAGACTTGGCGAAAATGGACCTGTGGCATGTGAAAATGTCTGTTAATACGTAGAAACAATTGAGCAACATTATTTTGAAAAAGATGACATCGTTGAAATTACGATAGAGCAAATACTTTATGGAGCTGAAAGCAGTGACATTTTTTTTTTTGAGTAGTGTTTAACGCCCGTTTTTACTACTGAGGCACCACAGGCGGTGGACACTGATGATACATGAAATGAAATGATAAATTGGGAAAGGATATATATATATATATATATATATATATTTTTTTTTTTAAGGAAGGAAGCGTTCCAGGCCTAAGTTTAGGTACCTCCCCGGCATTTGCCAGTTATGAAGACTGAGGAAAACCTGGAAAAAACCCCAGTCAGGGAGGACGGTCCTGGCGGGATTCGAACCGCAGACCTCCCGCTTACGAGTCCGTGCCTTAACGACCTCGGCCACCCGTGGCGGTGAAAGCAGTGACATATATGAGGATGAGTTAAATAGCGTTTTTGGTAAAGTGGAGCAATAAGAGGAAGGAGAAGAAGAACTGGAAGACAGGAGTGAGTAATGAGGTGTAGCTCAATATTTGTTTATGTAGAAACTCTTCCGAGTTCAGTACTGCATTAGTAATTCTGTATCGCAACTCCGCTGCTTTCACAAGCCAGCGGGTGGAATTGTTGGAATGTGGAAAGCACATGTGCCCTCAGAACAAATCGCAATCATGTAAACTGAAAACCTTGTAGAAATGAATCGATGCATGGCAGGCAGGTGATAAAGGACCCTAACATACCATGAAAAACCGCCACGGTGACTGAGGTCGTTAAGGCGCGGATTCGTGAGCGGGAGGTCTGGGGTTCGAATCCCTCCAGGACCGTCCTCCCTGACTGAGGTTTTTTCCAGGTTTTCCTCAGTTCTCATAAATGACAAATGCCAAGGAGGTACCCTAAATTTATGCCTGGAACGCTTCCTTCCTTAAGAAAAAAAAATATTTTCCCAATATTTCATTTCATCTCATATATCATCAGTGTTCACCGCCTGTGGTCCCTCAGTAGTTAAAAGGGGCGTTAAACACCATTAAAAATTACCTGAAATAATAAAAATTAATAATTAAGTACTACACATTTTGTTTTAGTGTCGTTTTAGATTATTCTGTGAAACACTTTTTAGTGTTTTTAACTTCCAAAAGTGAAGAAGTGTAGACTTGGAATATCTAGAGTCATTTGGTCAGAATAATTCAAAGAATTTCGATTCTGCTTAATATTTTGTCCGTAATCTCTGTAACCAGAAAATCATGTTTTCCGAACTGTAAGTATTTAACGGCTTACCTTGTTTTCGGCCATGTGCACTTGGGATATAAAATATCACTTTTGACATTTATTTCGGTCACTTATTTCGAGGTTTCATCACCAACTTTTGTTTCCGCTCTTTACTCGTTGCAGTGGAACACTCATTGTTCCAGCACTTCTGATTTCCATTGTTATGATGCCTTGTGGTTTTTTTTTTTTTTTAAACAAATAAAAGGTACGCCTATGGCTTCCTCATATGCCAACTTCATGGCAAAACTCCAAGAGGATTTTCTCCAATCAGAAGTCAAAGCCCCCATACTTCGGCGGAGATTTATTGATGATAATTTTATAATTTGAACGCATTTAAAACATTTTTTCCAGACTTAACACAAATTTTTCTGTCAAACTGACTTCCACTATTTTCTGCACAAGAATCACGTTTTTAGATATAGATATTAATTTAGTCAAAAGGATTTTTTAACTTCAGTGTATGTTAAACCAACAATATTTAATTTTGACAGCTGTCATGCAAAACATATTAAAAGATCTATTCCTTTTTCTTTATCACTTCGAGGACACACCTCAGCAACAAATACCTAGTCTTGGATCAATATGTAACTAATATAACCCATAGACTGTTAGATCGTGGTTGCCTTTATCCTTATTACATTCACTAGTCCTTCATGCCTAAATCCTCTAACAATAAACAGCTAAACTTTTTCACCATGCATTAAACCGATTCTTAAAGATTGTTGCAACATTTTGGTTAAAAATCTTTTGACATGCATTTTATTTCACAGATTACCACACTTGAGTTTTAGGTTTTCCAAAAACTTAAAAAGTATTTTTCACAGCAACCTTAAATCTATAGGGAACCTTGCCCTTCATCATTCCTTTAACCGTACTAAATGTTAAACCTGTGTCATGGTTGTACCCAGCACTTCAATTTTAAGCCCATACTAAAATTAGAATTAAAATTCATTCATCTGTTAACTGCTCTTCAAAAAATGTTGCGTATATTTTCACCTGAAACTTTTGTCCAGCTTTTTATATCGGGTTAATCTCAACTGTAATGTCTCTAAGAGTGAAATGGGCATAGTCTCCTCCCCTAATAGCTGAAATGCATTGGCCACCAATCTTCTTTTGATGAATGTTATAATTTAATTCTCATAGACGAATAATCTTCTTCCTGTTCAACATAAGCATTCTTAGAGATAGAGAGATGGCTGCCATAGTGCTGCATAAGCGTGTATTACACCTGGCCTTAACTCTTTGAACCCCACATATCGGTCTCTTTTCTCTGTTTGATTCAATTTTACTTCATAATCAGTGTTTTAAGCGTTTATCTTATTTTAATATTGCAACGTTCTAGTTTGCCCAACAGTGTAGATTGCAGTGTTAAGACACACTATTTTGTTCATTATTTTATATGGTAGTGTATATATGTTATTATATATAGTTATATTGCACATTTTGAGGTGAATGTCCGATAGACCAACCTCAGGTCCAGCCTTAGGGGCCCAGGTGGAGTTCATGACACAGAAGATGTAATCCATCTGTAGGGTGCGGTTGCACCGGAGTAGTTTCATAGCACAGGCTGTCTCCTTGTTACCTTCGCATTCTTCAGGAATTACTGGGCATTGGAACTTCCCACTGCTGTCCTCCACTGGTTTCTTCTGCAATTTCACAAGAAACCATTAGTTGGTTCTTTACTGTTGTTTTATTTGTCTCGCATTAGCCAGTTCCACAGAAATAAATAAAAGGATTAACTAATAGCACATTTTTATGACTCTTATCAACAACTACTTGAAGGAGCATATCTAGATGAGGCAAACATCTCTCAAGATAGAGAAATGACTATCTATCTACGAGGGGAACTCCGAATGATTTTAGCAGGGGTTAAACCTTAAAAGTGACAGCTATATACTTACATTTGAAAGAGGGATACTTTGAATCCAGCACTACACAACAATGTGACAGGTGTTTTTGCAAGAAAGCGGTTGGAAAGACTGGCAAACAAAATGGAGCTGTCGCGAGTGATTTTCAGGACTCTGCGCCACCAAGAGTTACTATTAAAACTAGTTTCAAGAGTTCGAAAGAGTTCGAGAGCCTCGCGCAGTTCGCTCTCACACAGTGGTAACACCAGAAATAATTGCAACTATGCGGAAGTCACTACACCCCTATGTTTTCATTAAGGGCGCCCTTAACTTTGGGTAAACGGCAATGAACGCCATCCGTCATGAACATCTTCAAGTTACCTAGTGTTGCTCTCGTAGGGTACCCCATTGGTTAACAGAGGAGCAGTTCGCATGGAATTGTGCAGTTCATGCTGGAAAAATTAAACAACAATACATTGTCACATGAAATTAATTATACGAGGGCAGGCCTCACCGATAAGAATTGTTACCTTCACAAAATCCTTATCTGGTATCATACCTTATCTGTTAAGTAAATTATTGCAGCTCTACCTCCCGGTCCGCTGTGTTCAGTTGTTCAAATATAGTTGCATAAAGAAGGCTGTGTGTAGAAGATTGTGACATGTTCAAAATGGATTTTCGAGCTGTTATTACGTTCTTCACGAAAGAAGGACTTACTCCAAATGAAATCAAACAGCGATTGGATGGTGTATATAGGAAACATCCCGTTCATATTCTACCGTAAAAGAATGGGTAAAACTTTTTCGAATGGGTCGAGAAAGCATTGAAGACGAAGAGTGTGCACTTCGACCCTTGGAGGTGCTCACTTCTGAAAACATCGCTCTTGTGGAAGGAGAAATTATGGATGACCGGCGGCTCAAAGTTACAGAAATAGCAGCAAGGTTGGGTTTTCTAAAACAAAAGGTCTTCGAATTATTCATGAATATTTAAATATGAATAAGGTTAGTGCAAGATGGATGTCTAGACTTCTTTCCTCAGTCCAAAAGCAGCAACCAGTCATCTGTTGTCAGGCATTTTTGAGCTCTGCCGTGACAACGAGAGAGAAGTTCTGCAAATCATTGTTGCAGGAGATGAAACTATGTCCTCTAATATGATCTCTTGTTCAAAAGAGAATCAATAGAGTGGTGTAAACCTGGCGCAGCGCCGCCTCTAAAGGCCAAGGTCACTCAGTCAACCAAGAAGATCATGGCCACACTCTTTTGGGACTGTGACGGAATACTCTTCATTGACTTCAAGGAGAGGAACGCCAAAGTAAATGGGGAGTACAATGCTGGTCTACTGCACAGACTACGTGTTTCCATCAAAGAGAAAAGGCAAGGAAAGCTGAGTGGTGGTGTGCGCCCTCTTCACGATAACGAGCCTGTGCACACAACTCTTATTGCAAAGGAAGCTGTGAAGAAGTGTGACTTCAAGGAGATCGCCCATCCACCCTACAGACCAGATTTGGCTCCCGGCGACTATTTCCTGTACTCAAAACTCAGCAAGGGCCTTCGAGGAAGGAAATTTATGTGCGAAGAAGTGATATATGCTGTTTATGCCCATTTTGCAAACAATCCTTCTGACTATTTGGGGGGGGGGGTTGATGTCTTCCTTCTTCTCAAAAAATGAGCAATTTAGCATCTGTCACCCTGGATAACCCCCTCAAAAAACTGTTACTGCAGAGTGCTGTGTGGATAAATCTGTGCCATCAGTTATTGAGCAAGAAAGGCAAAGCATCCAAAATGGAACACCTCTCACCTTTTGTTTTACTATAAAAATGTTTCTGCTCATACAACGGCCAGAATACTCGATTTCTTAGCCAATCAAAATCATTTATAACTCTCCTTATTCTCCACACTTGGCTGTGAGTGTCATCCAAAAAGAAACTTGATTAGATGCATTTTCAAACTGGCGTGATCGTCATAATGGAGAATACTTTGAAAAGTTATAAAAGTTACATCTGAATTTAAAAATTGTGGTCGCTGCTAAAACTTTCGGAGTGACCCCCGTACATATGTAAGTAATGGCCATGTTTTTATTTTGTGAACTCTAGGACTAACAAGAAATAGCTTAGCTGCTAACCCAATATAACCGATATAAACTGTTTTCCTGATTCATTAACGCGAGTTTTTTATGGTATATTACCTAAGGACTATAGCTCACTCTGAATATTATGCGCACTTTACAAATTGGTAAAATAAGACTCGTCTATAAAAGATTGTTCTAATTTTGAAGTATTTTTGAATTCATGTTTCTATAATTTCTCATGAGAAACGTTGCTACAACAAAATGGAACTAAGATTATCGTTTGAACAGTGGAAAACAAATTTGAAGTGATATTGCAAAACCGAGAATGTTGAGTTCAAAGGCAATGGAGATGCGTATACAGAACAGAACCGCCAGCGCGAGTAACAATTGCACGCATTCGGGACTAATTTGAGACACATGGTACTGTATGCGATGTTCAAAAGGGCAGATCTAGGAGACAACAAGCCCCGCGTCCTCCGCTATGGTTTTGGAACATTTTGAGCACTCATCACAAAAAACCTACAAAGCAATGTGCGCGTGAGCCTGGGATTAGCAGAACCAGCGTACGTCGTATTATTAAAACAGCAAAGAAGAACTCTGTTGGATTTCTACCTATGGGGAACTCTTAAGGATGTAGATGTACGGATGTACACCATAGAAAAACAGCTACACTGACAGCACTTCCGGAAGAAATTGAAACGACTTGTGCTGCAATCGCTGAGGACACTTTCGCAAACGTTGCTCAAGCAGTAGTTGAACGTACTCAGAAGTGTATCGACGCCGATGATGGGTATTTTGAGCAACTGTTGTAACTGTAAAAGTGTAAGATGATTAGTGCTCATCATTTTCTGTTTGTGTGTATTCAGTTTTGTTATGTTAACACAGTTTTTTCTTTGCTTGAAGTGTGTACATATATATATATATATATCCGACTGTGCGAAGAAAAATACTACAGCATTTACATACCATGCCACTTCCGAAAGAAGTACTGCCCTGGAAGTGAAAAACAACCCCACTTTTTGATGATGTGGGAGAGTTTGGTGTCTCTCACCGACTATGACTAACAATGCCATCGGCGACGGGATCCAGGACACAAGGTTCAACGTAGAACGACAGCTGCAAAATGCACAGGGACATGAATAGGAAAGGCACAAATAATTGCACGCCTGATGGAAGAGATGAAGTTGGTCATCCTACAATATAAAGGGAATAGCTGCCACATTTCGGCAACGGCCAGAGTAATATCAGAAGGAAAAAGGCTAAAGTCTGCAACAATTATTCTCAACACCAACCAGCAAATCTTGAAGACCAGTCAAATGTGCCACACACATACATCGTGCCTAGAAGTCACCCACAGAAATAACAGGTGGATTTTAATTCCAGCAAAGACCTTCGCGCAGAACCAGTGGAGGAATTAACACGGTGCGTAACAACAACAACGCTTTTATTTTTGATTGCCAGGTTAATTCGACCGATAGCAGCTGGTGGACAAGTTACGAAAAGACTATGAGCGACCATCCTCAATGAGCTTCCTAGATTGACGTAGACAAGAAAGCCCATGAACTAGTGAAGAACTCCCAAAACTACGCACAAAGGTACTCCTGCCCGTAGAATCTACCAGAAAAACCGTGATTGCTTATATTAAACAGGTAAATCAAAGAACAATAGAGACATGAACTTGAGGAATCGCGGAAAATATCTTGGGAACACTTCATGGTAGAATTTCTTACAACTAACCCTTAGGGAGTAAAAAGACTGCCAACAACATTCCCGCGCCAGAACGGCTTTCCATACTGGATTAAAAGAATGGAAACATGACCAAGGACTGAACACTACTCCCAAAGATGATGAATCTGACAACCAGGAAACACACAATGAGCTTGAACCATCAACGGGAGAAGTGATTTACCCTTTCGCGGAATATTAAGTTTGTCCAAACTATACTAAACTCAAACAAAGAAGGCAACCGGACCTGACGGAATTAAACGGGAATGCTGTACTTCCTTGCTGGACAGCTTGTTCATATGTCTGCTGCCTACTTAACGAGTGACTCTGTCAAGACATACCATATTGTTGGAATGAAGCAGAGATGGCAGTGCTGTTAGAACTAGTTACAATTCAAATTACAAAACATATGTCAATAGGTGAGGTACAAATGTGTAGTCAATAAACTGCCAGAGTCCTTGAGAACTTGAAGGAACATTTTCAACGTCATGTAACACAGTTAACAATGTAATTAACAATAATTAGTAAAGCAGAAAAGGAAAATGATTAAAAAAAAAAAGTCACATAGTTGTTATTGCTATATGTCTAGCTATTAAAGTTCTTCAATGGCATAATAGTTCGATATATAGCGATTACAGCTCTGTGACTTTTTCTTAGTGTTCTGTTATTTTCTGCTCTACTATACTATATACACTGCTTTACTATATATTTACACCTTATATTTACAAAGTAAGCTATGTTTTAGTAATCAGCATCAAACAAAAATCACACTTAAATTGTCGGTCCTGGTGGTGTAGTGGCTACCATACTTGCCTCCTAAACCTAAGATCGCGGGTTCGAACCCGGCCAGGACCGATGGATTTTTCGGGCGTAAAAATCCTAAGTATGGCTTCCTTCGGAAGGGAAGTAAAGCCGTGGGTCCCGTGTAGTACATTTACCGCACGAAAAAGAACCTCAAGCCTGAAAGAGAGACCTCTGAGCAAAATTAGTCGGCCGTTTCACGCCCTGAGTTGAATGGGACGCTGATGACCTGAGATGTTAAAGATCGTCCATAAATAAATCAATAAAAAAAAAAACACTTAAATTAGCTATCGCTAGTGATGGCATTGAAAAAAAAGTAAAACAAGCAAAATGTTTTCTGCTCACCTTAGTGCCGTATTGGACAAAATCCACTTGAACAAAGTTGCTAGTTAAAGTCTTTCAAGCAGGGTACAGGAACTGAGTGATAAACACCTTGCTGTGGTTGCATAGCATGCTGTAGTACAACGTCACAGTAACCGGCTCTCCCTGCAATGAAAATCAGCTCATAATCAAGGCGATGAAATAAATTACCTGGGGGTATTTTGCAAAGATCTTCCGATAAATACGAGGATAAGTCCATTAGTTTCCGGACTTGCCAATAAGGATTATCACCTTCACAAAATCCTTATCTGGTGTCATACCTTATCTGTTAAGTAAATAATTGCAGCTATGTTCAGTTGTTCAGATACAGTTGCATAAAGAAGTCTATGTGTAGAAGGAGTTTCGAGCTGTTATTTAGTTCTTCACAAAAGAAGGACTTACTCCAAATGAAATTAAAAAGCGATTGGACGGTGTATATGGGGAAGCATCTCTTCATATTCTACCGTAAAAGAATGGGACAAACGTTTTCAAATGGGTTGAGAAAGAACTATAATTCACTAATTTATCAGGATATTATAAATTATACTTACAAAGCTGCATACACTGGAGTGGTAATACACCCTACACTAATATATTAAATATGTATGTGTTTAATATATTAGTGTACATGCCCATCATCAGCTGTTGACCGACTACTTGATTTGGTGGCTGGATCCCAGGTGCTTCTGTGGCAGTCCCTTGCTGAACTTCCTGAGTACACCCATGGATAGAATATCAAAGTTCATCACGTTTTTCTTATTTTTTTTGGATAAAAAATTTTTCCCAGGTGCATAGCTCTGTTGGTTTGTGAAATTCTTTCGGCAGTTTAGCCTCTGATTTAATTTCATGATTTTTGGTCCAAAAGTGAATTGCCACTGTTGATTTATCAATTTACTTAAAACGAATATTCTCCAAATTTCTCTTTTTTTCCCGATAAATCTGTGATCGCAGTCAGCAGATTTGTTTTCATAAATTCCTGATTTCTATTCTGTTGGTATGGTATCTTTTACAATCAACTTAATATATTTTGATATTATATTTGTTTTTTGGGGTTAACTTTATGTCATGTTCTTTAAATGTTCAACTTCAACCTTTTAAGAAAATAGCTAAAATCTGCACGAAGAGCGTGCAAGTGGGCCTTTAGAGGTGCTCTCTCCTGAAAACATTGCTCTTGTGGAAGAAAAAATTATGGAATACCGGCGGCTCAAAATTACAGAAGTAGCCGCAAGGTTGGGCCTTTACTAAAGCAACAGTCCTTCGAAGTATTCAGCAACACTTAAACATGAATAAGGTTAGTGTAAGATGGGTGCCTACACTTCTTTCCTCAGTCCAAAAGCAGCAACAAATCATCTGTTGTCAGGTATTTTTGGAGCTCTGCCGTGGCAACGAGAGAGAACTTGTGCAAACCATTGTTACAGGAGATGAAACTATGGTTCTCTACTATGATCCTTTGTTCAAAAGAGAATCCATGCAGTGGCAGGCGCAAACCTGGCGAAGCACCGCCTCTAAAGACCAAGGTCACTCAGTCAACCAAGAAGATCGTGGCCACAATCTTTTGGGACTGTGATCGAATACTCTTCATGGACTTCAAGGAGAGCAACACCACAGTAAATGGAGAGTACTATGCTGGCCTACTGCATAGTCTACGTGCTTCCATCAAAGATAAAAGGCGAGGAAAGCTGAGTGGTGATGTGCGCCTTCTTCACGACAACGCGCCTGTGCACACATCTCTTGTTGCAAAGGAAGCTGTGAAGAAATGTGGCTTCAAGGAGATCGACTATCCACCCTACAGCCAGATCTAGCTCCCAGAGACTATTTCATCTTCTCAAAACTCAAGAAGAACCTTCGAGGAAAATTAAGTGTGACGAAGAAGTGATGGATGCTGTTTATGCCCATTTTGCAGACAAGACTTCTGACTAGTTTGGGGAGAGTGGTTGAAATTTTAATTCAAAGATGTGAGGAGCGTATTGTATTAAAGGGTACCTGTATTGAAATGTGAAATGTAGTTTTTATCATACCTAGAAAATGGTAAGTCCGGAAGGTTAGGCCTACCTTCGTAAGGTACAGTTCCAAAAATTTGAAGCACTTATCCGAGCATCTCAAGAGTCGGGGTGCAGTTTCCATCTAGGAGAGCTGAAGTTTTCCTGCAATTCACCAATTTATGATCAGAGATTCTGCGATCTTCCATTATCAAATTTTCAGACATGATATAATTGTCATCAGTATGCGAGGTACTCGTTCTGTCTTTGTTTTTCTTTTGGTTCGTAATGAAGCTCTCCATTTATCCGATTTGGAACTCGTTGCATCTCAACCATAACAAGTTTCTAACCTTCTAATTGGTTTACTTCTTCTGTTTGCAAATTTCGGATATGACGAAACTTCCATCTTGGAATGGAATTCTTTTTAATCGCACCTAGTGCCTAATGTCAGGAGGAACTGACATTTGCGTGATGATTACTTCTCACGTCGACCTTTCGATAGAACTCGATTCATTGAGATCATTCACACACAGGGAATATCTGTACTTGTAATTATTGAACTTCTTTCGTACCTTCGTGAAATATATATATATAAGTGAAACCTGTTGTTTACTTCGTATACTCAACTAATATTTAATCTAATGTAATTTTTTTATTATAAGATATTTTATATTTGGAAACCCTTTATACAACAATAATAATAATAATAATAATAATGATGATAATAATAATAATCATAATTATTATTATTATTATGATTATTATTATTATTATTATTATTATTAACAACCCACTACCATATAGTGATCAATTCAAAGTTCCAACGCTAGCTTAAGTTATTGTTTGAAATTGAACATACAAGTAGGAAACACTACAATATTATTTATTATGTGCATTATTCAAAATTGAACTTTTCTAACCACATTTCCCTTTTATTATTGTCAATTTCATCACAGCCTGATTATAAACTATAGACCTAAGTTTTCATACGAACAAATAGCTTTAAACCGAAAGATTTACATTATTTTTCTTATTTATAAAATATGTTACCAAACCAATATATGAGAACTGAAAAGAAAGTTATAGAAACACTGCCGCCATGCTGATAAATAACGAACTTTTGAGGGCGTTAATGTTTTCAGCACGTCTATAAGAAGGACATAGCTATTTACCACAATGTCACCATCGCACTGCATGTTGACGGATGAACACAAAGCCGTCAATCAGCGGTGTAAAACTGGAACTTTCTAAAGGGATGTTTTCTGAAAGTAAGAGATTAAATTTGAGATTGTACGTGATAGAAATGCAAGAGAATGTCATGCGGATCACCGAGAGGCCTGTGCAACGAAACCTAGCCATATCGGACCTTGGAACGTTGGGTGTCATACTTTCGACAGGGACGTGATAGCGTGAACGCTGCTGTACATGCAGATCGTTTTGTTCAACAGTCTATTTAATTGGATCACTGCTGGAGGTGGATCGCGATGGACAGCGAGGGAGTTAACCGTAGAAGTCGAAACGATCCACTACATTGTTGCAATAGTGTGCTCCATTTCAGATATCAATAAAAACTACTGCTTAGTTTTAGGGGTGTCCGGCGTCTTCCAGAAGTTTTACAGCAGTGATATATGTGGAGGAGGTTACTTTGAAGGAATATAAAAGTCTGCAGGTTCTAAAAAATCATCGAGAAGCCGCTTCACAGCCATTGTGTAGCCGAGATTTCACTAGGGAAGCGAATTCGGGTGGCATTACTGATCGGGCGTCGAGCGTACAGTTACTGCGTTCACTTAACCACGAAGGCAAGCACACATTCTAAAGTTGACCTGCGAAAAACCGATTTTGAAGGAAGGAATGTCAGAAATGTAGAAGTACCAACTTTCTCCTATGGGGTGCACATCAATCGAATGCGGAGGAACTTTTGATTGCCCGTTTAGAACAAATAGTTTGCTGATTGTGAATATATTGCTATTAATTTCTTTCCAGCCCTCGTAATATTCATTTTGAATACAAAATAAAAATCTATAATCATTACATGTCTGTTTTTAAATTGTAAGCTTATAATAAAATTTCGCAAGTGTTTTTTATATTTTAAATCAAAGACGATTCCTGTTAGCATCATGGACAAATTAGAATTTAAAAATATTCTCTCCATTTGAACAGATGGGGCTGAAACATTTAGTAGTTTTACAGCTAATGCTCCTTTTAACCAGAGCTTGAATGTTTGGGGGGGGGGATTTAACATTCTTGCTTAAAAGTTTACAAAACTATCGTGCTTTTACACTGTACAATTGAGACTCCATCTAATGTTTCCAGCACAAAAGTTTTCGTTTGGTCAACATGGTTGTCGCAGATTTAACCCTTATAAAGCAAGTAGAGAACATTTGCTGAGATTGTTCCCATTTCTTAATACGATATACCATTTGTCGTCATAGCCATCAGATAACTTTAGAAACATCCACAATACTACTGCATTAGTAACATTGCTTCAATACTTCTAGAATTCATTGTTAGGGTGGCTGACAGGTTTTAAAAGTGAAATTGTTTAATTTATTTTTTGGGATAAAATCAACATAACATTATTAAAAAAAATCGCTGATGTTGGATTGTTTTCACTTTCATCTTTGGCTGCTACTTTGCTGAAATATTTTTCAAATAATCATAGACATCCCCTCGACAAAACCCAATATGCATTATTGATTCATGTTGCTAATTTGAGTGTTTGTATGATTTAAGTATCTGATTCATCTGAAGTGACAGATTTGTTGATAGAAGACTTTTTATTAAGGCATTTACAATATGCAAGTTGCAGACCGAATGCAGTAATTTATATCTATTCCTAGTTTTACATACTACTGGCATTATCAAATATCTCCAAACTTTTACACTGTAACTGCATATACGCTTTTGAACATATCATTATAAAGTTAGCACAAACAGACTTAGAATAAATTTAAACATTTTAAAATAATAATAATAATCTTATAAAACTAGTTACTTTTTATTAATAAATAAACATGCCTTAATTTTTATCAAAATTAATATTTTTCACTTAACTTTAACCATTAAGTTGTTATGTTATTTTTCTCTCAACACTACACTTTTCACTTCACTAGAGTTTTTACGTGTTATATTTTGAAACTCTGTAGTTATAACGAAATACTCCTTCGGTAATTAATATATATTACCTTCCTTTCCAGCTCCTCTCTCCCTTCACCTCATTATCTCTTCTCCTCAATCTCCTCCCTTGGTGGCTGTGGTTTTCCTCCTGTGTATTGTCGATCTTATTTTAATCTCCCTCTTCTTCCACTCTTCCCCATCTGTCCAACTCCGGCCTCCAGGTTGCTGAACATTCCGTTTAGTCCTCATCTTGATTTTCCTTTCGTTCCACACCTTCTATTTGTGTAATTTGATCTGTTTCTTGATTGTAATCTGTAGGTAGGTTGATTTTTGGCATGTTTGTTAAATTAATGGTGCGTAACTTTTCTGATCTTCTCACTATTTGTTCTTCTTGTACTGGCACTTGTATCTCCTTCAGTTCAACTCTCTCCTCCAAGGCGATTTTGCTTATTTTGTGAGGTAAGATTTCAAGATGGTGGTATAATTCTTCTGTTCTTAGGATGTATTTTATCTGATATCCACTTAACGCCGTTCTCTCCTCTTTTGCCTAAACAGACTGCCAAACATTCCAGGAGCAGCTCGTTCGAATCCAACCAGCTCCTCGAGGCACCCGAGAAGATTACATCCAGAATCTAGTGGCTCGCCGCCATCGTCTTCTCTCTTGTGGAGCCACTAACTGCAATTACGAAAGACATCGGCGAAACTATTCAGCTGGCCCAGGAACAACTTACCGAGTACAACAAGCCCATAACAGCCCGGTTGGGCCGTGTGGAAGAAGCATATACTGAAAAAAACTATTTCAACACTCCATGTCATAGAAGACATAAAGAAGCAGGGGAAATTCTACAAAAAACCATCAATTCTGGGTCCACACACTTTGCTCTCATCACATCTTACAAGTTGGTAAGTTAGTAAAGCTTTTTTGCTGCATCCTGGTCATTTAATATAAGGTAGTGGATCCTCCACTCTTATAATGTTATAGGATATTGTTAACACGTTATTACAGAATATTGTTTAGACATAGACAGTCATGACCACAAAGCAGCCTCAGTGCAAGCACTCTGCCAACTTAAAATTCAATTCTTAAACACAGAACCACATCTATAATTCAATATCTAGCAGCAATTTCGCATACTTAAATTCAGCTATGCCACCCAACGTTGCATTGCGCAGGATGCTTTGACCCTGGAGGCCTCCAAAAGTCAACTCTCGCCCATTTTGAATGAGAACTAATGAATAAAGTTGCACTAATATCACTCCTACTCCCTAACATCTGTGAGTCTATCCCCTCGGCACCTGATTACCTCCGCTCCCAACTCTCCGCCATTTATGACCTCACAAATCCTAATTTTGTTCCCTTCAAAGTTCACTTCCTTCACAATTCCTGCCTACCGCCCCCCCCCCAAATATCTCTACCTAGAACTTAGTTATTGAATTTAACCTACTTATATTGTATAAATGGGGTTGCCGATAGTTTTTTTTTTTTTTTTTTTTGGAAGAAGTCATTGATTCTGAAGGCAAGTGCGTAACAAACATTATTGTTGGCGTTTTAAGAGTCGGACTGTGAATTATTGGAGAACATTCCTTTTGGCAGTGCAATAAATTCTCGTGGCCTGGTAGAGTTCTGTAAACGATGCAACTCACTATATGATGAAAGTAATTAAGTCTAAAGCTTTTTACTCTAAAATGATATATTTATTGTGCTTTACATAGGTTGCTATAGAAATTTTTGAAACATTTTCTGAAGTGTACAAATTAATTGTAACAGTTAGGGAAATGACCATAAATACGTGCAGACATTTAGGGAAATTGCATTTTATGTTCCTTTGCTTCCCCAGCCTATCCTCACGCGTTAGGGAATATAGCTTCAAACTGCAAACTTCTAGGGCACCAACATAAAGATACCAAACGTGAATACTCAGCATTAGGTCTTGGGTTCAAATCATTTGGTGCCAGATATCCAGTCCTAAGGTAATTACGTGGCTTCTCCTAGTGTCACTTAGGCTTTTTCGCTCTTCAATTTAATACCATTGATTCCGTTAGAGTCGAAAGCATCGGAGTGGATGGGTGTGAGGGATTTGAACTCCTTGCAGTGAAAACAATGTTAGGAACTCTGTCTATGTCTGCGTCTCACTACTAGTGAATATTGCTGGCCAGCCTTTTAAACAAAGTTTATGGAAATATCATCCTCCGTCCCTAACAATGCAATTCAATCCAACCCCAAAGTCACTGAAAATAGTGTTAATGTTTTCAACGAAATAGAAGCTTCTTCGGTGAAAACTGCAAGGCGCAGAAACACCTCGCTTATGCAAATGCCGAGAATTTTGTACAAACATTACTTAAAACAACTATGTGAAACTGGTGCCAGAACCCTGTTACAATCTTCAGCTTGTTAAAAGTGGAAAAAGTTGTTAAGCGTATTTATGCAAAGCTAAAGTCTGTACTGTGTTGGAGCAAAGGCTATTCAACATACAAGAGTGGTAACATTCTAAATAGCATGTCGCAAAAGTAGGTGCAATGCTGTATAGAGTTTCTGGCGATATAAATCTATACATCGTTAAAATATAACATCGCTCTTATTTATAAACAGAAACTGCGTTTTATTTTCTATTGCAATTCTGTGATATTCCTTTATATGGTAATAATGTATTGATAGTGTTTTAAGATATTATTCATGCATTATTACAGCACATTGTTTAGACATAGATAGTGGTGCGTAAACAGCTTGATTGACAAATATGAGTGAGGGAAGAGAGAGGAGTAATAGTAGAGCATGCGCTGTAAGTTAAGAACACATGACCGTACATTAAGAATCAGTCATGCCTCCTTTCACTGAGGCAGCGGAGGAAACCGAGCCGAATTCCAAGGAATGACTGCATCAATATATAGAGGTTAGTGAGACTTGAACAGATACAGATAGATATAACAGTCGTAACGCACAGAAAGTTAATCACATTCAGTATATATCGAAAGCAAATGAGAAACTGTAATGTAGCAATGCAAAATATAAAGGAAATAATTGATATTAGAAAAGTCACAAACTTAAAAGTATAAGTTTTGGAATTTTCAACCCTAAACTAAGCTAAGCTAAGCTAACATGCCCTAATTTGCAGCCTGTGCATTAACAGTATAACTTTTGCAATTTTTTTAAACCTAAGCTAAGATAAGCTAACCAAACTAACAAGAAATAAAAGTAAAAATGCATCCTATGCGTATTCTCCCTAAAAAAAAAAGGGCAACATTTTATTATAGTAAAGGGTAGACAAATTATGAAGATTAAAAAATGTAATCGCTGGGGGAAGCGAACCAATAACCTTCCAGTTTGCAGCATGACGTCCTAACCAAGTAAGCCTCCAGATCGAAATGAACAACATGGTAATTATCCGCCTACATTAGCAGACTGGAACTGGACTCGGTTTTCTCCGCTGCCGTTCGTGAAAGGGAGCGTGACTGGTTCCAGGATAATTCTGAAGGTACGGGTATGTGTTAAGTACCACCGATGGTCATGTTAGCATGGCGTCTGTTGGACGAGAGAAGACTTAACATTGCAGATAGAGTCACCCTCTGGAATTAGTCACGCCTCTTTTCACGAACGGCAGAGGAGAAAACCGAACGCCTCTTTAGTATTAGTTCAGAGGTGTGAATGACTTATCTCGCCTCTCCTTCTCCTCAAGTGTTAGTTTGTAGTTCTGAACGTTCCCCATAAGGGAGAACGCGCTTCGGTCGTTACTTTTCATATATTCCTGATGCCGTTCGTTAGAAGTTAGGAATTTTAGAATATCGCGAGTAGGCGGTAGTTGCGACAATAGATGTTAAATGAAACATTTTTTGAAATTTAGTGAATGCATTATAAATTGTAATTATTCAGCTAATGTCATAAATGTTTGGTTTTTTTTTTCCTTATATTTTTAGGTCATAAACACTCCCTCTTTGTGTAAGGGGGAGATTCACTTTAATTTTTTAAGTCAGAAGCACTGAATTATAATAAATGCATCGAAATTTTCAAATGAATAAATCGTTTAGCAGAATGGTTATTTTTCTAAGGAGACGAAAAATCTTGGTTTACCTTAACACCCAGCGACAGAAGTATGCCAATGAAGACTATAACTCTAGCCACACATGCTGCCGTCTTGAGGATATATGTTAAATTGGACATCTCTCACACCATACTGTAATAAAAGCTACTGTATTAGGAACCGACAACCCTATTTTCATACAAGTTATCATTTAGAAAACTGGTAGTAAAGAACGGATTATATTAAAAAATAGGTATATAATAAAAAGTTTACATATAAATAAATATATATACACAATACATACTTTGGGTGTTGTAAATGTTCTCAATTTGACTCAGAGATGTCATTAAGGTGGTCAAATTACTATGATTGTTGTTAATCATCTTCCTTTAGACAGCACACTGTAAACTTTTAGATGTGTAAGCATAGTCACTTGTTTGTGAGGATATTGTAAACCACTAGTGTTAGCATTTTCTACAAAGTGAAATACAAGCTTTGATAAAGTACTTAGTTTTGAGTGGTTTAGCCCCAACCAAAATACAAAAGGAGTTAGGTTCCATTTTAAAGGAGTCTTCGTCTTAGTTTTCGACGGTAAAAATGGGCTCCTGAACTCAAGAATGGTAGTACATCTATTCAAGAAGATGAGCTATCAGGACGTCCAAAAACTGCTACTACCGACGAGATTGTGACAAAAATTATAAGTGTTGTACTCAATGATTGCTGGTTGAAGGTACTCGAGTGGACTGACGTTGCAAAACTCCATAGCCCACTACGAGACGCGTTTTTTAAAATGGTGTTTAACGCCCGTTTTTACCACTGAGGCCCCACAGGTGGTGGACACTGATGATACATGAGATGAAATGATAAATTGGGAAGGGATTTTTTTTTAAGGAAGAAAATGTTCCAAGCCTAAGTTTAGCCGGCATTTGCCATTTATGAGGACTGGGGAAAACCTGGAAAAAATCTCAGTCAGAGAGGACGCCTGGCGGGATTCGAATCCTGGACTAGGAGCATTCGAATGCATATACACATACTAACCCTAACGCTAAACTCCGGTAAATCCTTGAAACCGGTGAACCCAGTGGTTTGCTGCCGCTCGCTACGGCCTCACGGCCTACGCTCGCCTCCTTTTCGTAAATATAAATTGGCAGGGACGGATAAATCACTGTAATGCCTGCAAATCTCCTTTGATTGCAGCAGGGAAAAAACTTGTCAACATGAATTTATAGGCCATTCTGTACGTGATACTATGTTACCGAGTAAATCTTGTAATTGCGCCAAATCTCCTTTATCCAGGAGGAAAAAAAAATACTCGGGATGGTAGGATTCGAAACCACTATCTTCACAATTATAGCATGACGCTCTAACCGCCTAAGCTATCGTGCCATTGCTTGTGAAGCTTTATTATCTATAACTGTGCAAGTCACTACCTTGGCTCTCTCCGCTGTCGCTCGGGACTGGCCAGTCGCTCCTGCTGCAGCAGGAGATTCCATACGATTCCTAGTGCTTTCAGCCCTGCATGTAACCACAAATGGTTTTTGGCTCCTGCAGAATATAAATGTAAAGGTTGAGAGCGAGTTATCAAGTTATGCTTCAGCTTCATACACAGCATAACTCAGATAGTGTTCATTTATAATGTTGTACAGTTCATGTAGAAAAATATCTACTTAATAGCGTAATTAGCTGTGCAAATATATCCATATAACAATACACGTATTACTTGTGTTTCCGTGTTATAACACACGCATTATTGAAGATAGTAAATTAGTAGTAAGTCTTCTTCGTTATATTCTTCCGCTCTGGAAACTTCCTCAATACAACTGTCACTGCTATCTGCAACGCCCACAATAAAAAAAAATTGTTCAATTGTATTCTCTACTGTAATATATTTATTGTAGTAATGGTCTTATATTTTGTTTACATGTCGGCAAACGTTTTATTACTTTTCTATGCCTTTTCTCTGAACCGTCAATAGCATAAAAGATTGGCATCTTTAAATGTGGTCATATGGCTACCGACCCACTGTTAAACATCTGCCCAGATAACTTCTCTTGGGTTTAGATCTGGGTGATATGGTAGCAGTCCTAATGTGTATGGCCATTTTCCTCCAGAATTCCGTCTACTAAATATTTTATGTAATTAGGTTTGTGCTCATTTATTACGTCGCAAAGCTTGGCTTAGTAATTTTTTCATTCTATAGTATATTTTTATTTGAGAGTCATGTTTTCGTGGTTTCCTTAAAGGAATTTGAAGTTTGAGCTTATTTTCTTGAGCGTTATGGAATTGAGCATTATCAAACACAATAACAGAGTTTGCGGGCAAATTTGCAATGAGTTTGGTTTTCAGGCATTTAATGCAATTGGTGGTGTCCTTTTCCTTATGATAATCTCGCGATTTCTGGCTTTGATTTATATGTGAGCAAGTCATTGGAACAAAAAGGAACTATGAGACCTGCAGTTCTGTCATCAGTCATCCTTATGGACTGTGGTTATGTTTCGTCTGCGAAAATAATGGGGATTCCCACAGATTTATTATGCCCTCGTATGGCTTTCAGATAGCATTCTCGTTTAGAAAGAAGTTTGTACTTTTCTATCAGCAGTTTTCTGTTTTGTCTTTTTTTCATTTAAAAACTTGTACCTTAACTATTCTACTTAAAGTTGTCTTGTTGCCCTGAAAGTTTATGTAGTCTCTTAAAATTGCAAGGCTATTAGGAGCAGGTTTTTCCTGAGCATAAGTATTTTGAATCGTTTTTCTAACGATGCATTTGTCGAAGCTCTGTTATTCGTTTGCGAAAGTCGCGTGTTTTTTGTTTTGTTTTGTTTTGTTTCCCTGGTGTTCCAAACGGTGTGTTCTGATTTTCATTTTGCTTGCGTTCTTTAACAATTCTTTTCGCAGTTCTCCCTGACACTACACTGGCATCTGATACTCACGTTTGAATTTTATGTATATATTTGAAAAAATGTTCTGATGTAATCAGTTCTTTGCTTTTAGCTTCTTTCTTCATATATGCATCATACATTTGAACTTCTCGGCTCTGATTATAAAATGTTTTGGATTCTAGTTTAGAATGGGACGAATATTATTTAAATTAGTTGGATTAAATTTTATCTCATGTGCCCAACCCATGGATTAATAAGAAGTGACGGTCTCACAAATTCAACAATTTTTATTTTATGTTGTTTTGGAAATTTTCCTTGTTGGGAAAATAGTAATATCATGAGGATCAAGTCCAGAGTTATTGAACATCCATAAACAGAACACTCTGGCACATTGAGCACATTTCAAACTATATTGTGCAATAATACAAAGAATAACTAAGCTTCACTATGTTGAAAACACGGCAATAATGAAATCATTCATTCCCCGGGAACTCACAACAAAGACAATCAAATCCAAAGCAAGAAATACACTGTTAGCCTTGAGGACGATATGCCTGTTTCGTTATCAACCTTTAGGCCTGATATCTAACATTTGTATTTTCAATATCAATCACATATCTCACATTAATAAGGCAAAATTTGTTTTAATGATTTACAATTACATTGTAGTCCTCTACTTTTGAAACTGTATTTGTTTAATTTAATAATTCATAGTGTATATTAAACAGTTGCATATAATTTGTCCAACGCCATGCCATAAATGATATGTTAAGTTATTATTAAAAACGAACTATTGTTAAGGAGTGTTTATTTGAACATAATTTAACATATTCCTATTTTAAAAAAAATTAATAGGGGACCCGGAATTTCTAATCCCATTCCTAAGGGTGCTGCGAACGTAAAACGGTTGGGAATCACCGAGTCCTAGAGGACCTGCAGTCAATCAAGAACAATTAATACAGCTAAGCCGTAGGCAGAGACGAACAGGGCGCATATTGAAACTTATTACGTTCCAAACATAATCTCTGTATGTTCACGTACGTGCCATCTATATATCTAAGTTTACTTTTTTGTTATTAGCATAATAAATCTTGTCTGAAACCTTAGAGTTCTTATGTTCATTACAAAGTGAAACTTAAATCAAAATATTTTGAAAGATCTAATAATTTGCATTACTTTACCTTTAAGTTAATTATTGTGGTGTATTTTGATGCATAACTCTAATAAGTATTTCAGTTTTCAGTTACTGAGCCCCCGCCCCCAATATTTTCTGACACAGAGTTATGCTAATACTTTATAATTAGTATAAAGTGAAAAAAAGAAAAACTACCCATTGGCTGATCCAATTTAATATTCTGACTAAGATTGCACCCTACTTTCCATCTTTGGTTGTCTCAATGTTGCTTACTAAATGTTTGAAATTTTAGTCATAGCAAAAAGCGAGTGATTGTAAAATGTTCCTTTTTTTCTTTAAAAATAAAAGCCTTTCTGCTCCAGCAATATATCTTACCTTGTTCTGCAATGCCCAACACTTTTAGAACTGTGGTGCTCGTTTTTCGAAACACAAGCAAGTGTGTGTCTTTATCATTTGATTATTTTCATAGAGTTGAAATAACATGTTGGAAAGGACATCTTTTTATTATTCCAGACGAGCACTTTGTCGTTATTTTATTTACTTTTTTAAACTTTTTACGGTGTGACTTTGTGAACAATAAACCAATAATGGCGCAAACAAGTTTTAAGTCCGTTGATATCTGAAGTTATTTTGGATTTCACCTTCCAGGATAAGGGAAGCTATAAAAACATAGTCTGATAGTACGCGCATCTGGTGAGGAAACGCTCAACTCTGTTTGAAATAATTTATGTTAAGGGACGACATGCTGTGCTGCGTCCTTAAATAAATGCCATTTAATTCTGGGGCTCTGCCTGATAATTTGTAAAATGATAATAACAGTGTTGCTTATTTTGAATTCGATTTTGTCAAGAATCTTTGGGAACACTGTTAAAGAGCTACAGATTATTTGTGCCATTCATTCAGCATAGACATAAAATATTATCGTATTATTTTGAAACTAAAAGACCCTACTTTTGTTACCAAAAAAAAAAAAAAAAAACTGCTGCGGTTGTAGCTTTGGGAAACGAATTGCTAAAGAATATGGTTATGAAATCGGGGAGTGAAATATAAATGACAGTAAAAGATTCACCACGATCAAGATAGCTTCGCAAAATTACCGTGCGATCAGTGATGCCTTTCCCCGCGGCGCAGGTTTTTTTCTTTGCGAACTCCCACGTTCGACGCGCCGTGGAAGGGATAGTAAGCTTACTTGGTTATTGTTGACCCTGCTGACTGTCGCAGACGTAGCGCAGCTGTTCCCGGGTGTGTGTTGTCTCTTAATTCGACAATATACATAAAGTGTATTATGTCTAGTGTGTTTACAAGGACATAGGTGTCTTTATATACTATTCACATAAGTTAAATCAGTGGTAAGGAAACATAGGACCAATTTTATTTCTTTATTTCTTTTCTTTTCTTTTCTTTTCATTTCTTTTCTTTTCATTCTTTCTTTCTTTCTTTTCTTTCTTTTCTTTTCTTTCTTTCTTTCTTTCTTTTTTTTTTTTTTTTTGAGCGTTCAATTCATTCTGCTACTTATGTGAATAACAAATTAACCCATTTTTCAGAGAACGTGATCATGCATTTTTTTTCAACAGGACTCTGCCACTGCTCACTGCGAATAATTCCATGAGGCATTCACAGTGTGTTTCCACAAGACAGAGTTATTAGTAGGTCCCCCGATTAAACAGCTTGCGATTATTATGTTTGGGGTAAATTAAAAAATTCCATGTACAAGACGAATCCGTACACCATACAAGAACTCAAAGATAATGTTCGTCAGGAAATTGACCTGATTTCTCAAAATGAACTAAAGCGAGTGATGTAATTTCCTGAAAAGATGGAGAGTGAAGAGAGGCCGTTTCAACACCTCATTTGATAATTTGATAAGTAATGAGCCTCTTAAATTTGTGTTATTGTGTGGTTGGTTTGTTTTATTGTTTTACCCTCCGATCCTGCTGGCCGGCTAACAGGCTAACGAACGCGCTCACCCAAAGGCAAAACAAAATTGTTCGCACGGTACATAAAAGGAATAAATTTGAATTACTCCAAAAATGCGTGCAGAAGTAGCAGAAAAGAACAAGAAGATTTTATCTATTGAAACAGTAAAAAGAAAAACTTTCAGAAACTGGTCCTGCTCCTGGTGGTCAAGTGGAAACCATACCTACCTCGTACACCCAAGGCCGCGGGTTCAAACTCGGTCAATATTGGTGGATTTTTAAGGTGTAAACTTCCTAAGTCTGACTTACTTCTGCAGAGAAGCAAAGCTGTTGATTTTTCGGCACTTGAAAAACTTCAAGCCTGAAAGGAAATGCCTCTGATCTGAATATGTCGGTCGTTTTACGCCCTGAATTGATTGGGAAGCTAATAATCCAAGCTGTTAAACGCTTCCTTAAATAAAATAAACCTAACGCATAGATCGTCCACCAGTGTGTTCTGCTGTTAAACAGTCCTTGAGCAGACTGAATATTGAGAAATCTTCCTCTATTCTACCAATCCAATGCAGATCCGAAACATATTGGGGAGTCTATTATAGTCTGGAAGTCTTTTTCCGGAGTAAAGTTGAAAATGTTGTGAAAATTGAAGGAAAAATAAATCAGAGAAATAATCATAAAACATTCAGTTTCATGCAATATAATTTGAATTGCGTCTTACAAGGGAAATGTTTCATCTTCATCTGGATACCGCCATATTGCATGAGGCACATTGCATTTAAAGAAAAGCAGAGAGTGTTGATGGATATGACTATTTTATAGTCTGGACTGTAAATTCATAGGGCTCTAATAAGATAAAGGGGACAGAGGAAATGCATTTAAGAAGTTTAAAGCATTATGGGAAGTTATAGAAGTATAGATGGGTATAAGATCAGAATAGCTCTAAGGATTTCTAAATCAAATGCCTAGAGTTTGTTAAACAATTATACTAGGGAACACGGTTTTAACCTGCGGGAAAGTAGCGACGTTTTCTTGTCAATTTTTGATATGTAGAAACCGAAAATGTCCATTAAATTACCCTAGCAGGTATCAGTTTTTATTTATATTCGATTCCCGACTGTTGCAAAAGTATTGTCATATACGATGTATATTGAGACAGTTACTCACGTTTTGTAGAATGAATAATAAATAAACTTATGAAGTAATGAAGTAATAAAATAAACTTATGAAGTAATCTTAAAATCGACCAATGAAACGAAACAAACTTTTGAATTTTGACCAATCACAGTCGGACATCGAATTCGTTTTATTACGCGATGTGCATTTGTCTTGTGGTCAGTGTAGCCAACTCTATACCTCCACTATATGATTCCTGAGCACGTATCACTGATGTGTTTTCTGTTTTCAGTAATTGCAAATTTAACTAACTTCCTGTATATTCACTCACACAATTGTTTTTGCGTATCATCTAAACAGTCTGAAATCATTTTGTAAATTATGTCACAATATCTGCCTATGCAATCATAAATCTTAATAACCACGTTGTTCAGAATGGTAAAAGGTTTCCTCACTTTTATTTTCCTCGATTGGTATTAGTGAATTGAACGGTAGCGAATGTAATAGTCGACTTTCGTTTATTTCATTCTCACGGTTTCTGAATAGGTAGATATTTATTAGTAAGTATAATATTTTATACAAATGTTAATAATCTATGCACGAATTTCAAATATAAATTACCTTTATTCTTATTCTATGCATTAAATAGTCCCAAATCCGTATTTGGCTCTTTGTTGTTAGATGGTTTGTAAAGGTTAGATATTCATAATACAAATGTACAATTTGTACAATATTATAAGCCAAGTTTACGAGGAATTATATTTAAATACTTATTTTATTCGTGAAATAGTCCTAATTAATATCACCCACTACGTTCATAAATTTATCGGCAATCTCAGACCCTCTTTTAATAATATTTGTGATAATTTTTAAGTGTTGCCCTTTAGATGCCGCGCTGTAAAGTTTCACAGACGTAAGTGTAGTCACTTGTTTGTGACAATCACGCAAACAATCTGTTTTCTACAAAATTACAACATTTTCTACAAAATGCATAACAATAAAATAAGAGCTCTGATAAAGTATTTCCTTTTAAAGGGTTTAGCCCCAACAAAATACAAAAGTGGTTCGTTTTCACATTAAAGGATTCTTTTTCATATCGACGGTAATAGGCTGCTGATTTAAATGTGGTCTTACATCCATTCAAGACGACAAGCGCTCAGGGCATTCCAGAATTGTTACGAACGACGAGATTGTGACAAAAATTCTCATTGCCCGTGCTCAATGATCGCCGATTGAAGGTACGCGATTCCAGTGAGTTTCTCCGACGTTTCATAACAGTAGATGAAACATGGACTCATAACTACACACCAGAGACGAAGGAGCAGTCCAAACAGTGGGTGACAACAGGTGAAAGTGCACCAAAGAAAGCAAAAACGGTTCCATCTGCAGGAAAAGTCATGGCTACGGTTTTCTGGGATCCTCATGGTGTGATGCTCGTAGACTACCTCCAGAAGGGCAGAACCGTCACCGGAGAGTATTACACTTAACTAATGAACCAGATGAAGGACGCTATTCAGGTTAAACGTCCACACCTTGCAAAAAGAAATATCTTATCACGCTAATGCCCCTCCACACACGTCTGGGATTGTTGCTGCAAATCTGCCTGGCCTTCGCTTCCAAGTGCTTCCACATCCGCTATATTCGCCGAATTTGGCTCCCAGCGTTTACTTTTTGTTCCCACATCTGAAGAAATGACTGGATGGAGGAAGATTCACATCAAATGATGAGGTTAAAGCTGAGAAATAGGCTTATTTTTCACAAATCTTATTTTGCAGAGGATATTAAAAAGTTGAAAAGCAACTGGACTGAATGTATTGATTTACAAGGTGACTATGTTGAAAAAAAATTCTCTTAAACCTTGTGTTTCCTTGGTCAGGGCAAGTACTTTAAAATACCTCTCATATTTTGTGTGTCATGTACAATATTATTGCTGGAAGTCCCTTTTTGATATGGGAGTGCCGAAGCAGAAGTTTGCACTGAATGAAAGTTTAAATCTTAATAGATAGATGTACTTATACATGTTATTGCTTTTTTAAAATTGTTGCGAGCGAAACTTTTGTAATGGTGTATTTTTCCTTAATAGTGTTTAACACCCGTTTTAACTACTGAGGCGATTGACACTGGTGATACATAAGATGAAAAGATAAATTGAAAAATTATTTTTTTTAAAGGGAAAATTTACATTAGGTGGTATTTCAGAGAGGTTAAGGAATAAAGAAAAAGTGCCGAAGGAAAAATTTTCACATGAAATAACAAACCTTTAGTCACAGTACATGTTTTACACTTATATAGATTGCAAACGTTCTTCAAGTAAATGTAGGTGGTTATGGAATCACGTCGTCGACTTTTGTGATATTAATTGCAAGCAGGAGGCTTGTCGTTCTTTATGTACTTGCAAGCTGTGCTTAGAAGATTGGTCTTGGCTCCAGTGTTGTCCTGTTCATCGTAAACCTGCAACACAACAAATTGCCAATAAGGCAAGATTGACTGCATTTACTTCCAGAATGTTCATAATAGGTATATAAATGTAATTATATGTACTATTGGTTGGTTTTCTTTCTATTTCTGCTGCAAATGCACTCACTGTTATCTCCATGATATATACGTCACATACCATCTATAGAATCAATATGTAAAAAAAAATGTTTTTATTTCCACTATTTTATTTTACAGAGCTAACTGTTTATCAGCAGTGACAGTCTGTAATGCAAGATGGAGCTGTCAAAACCTGACTCTCCTGAAATCATTTTCTTTGACTTCAAAAAGAGTTTGGCCATGAAAGTTTGGTATTAACCACAGTGTTTAATTGGTATAAAGAATTTAAAAGATCTAGGGCAACGTTCATATTGGAATAATGTTCTTCATCTAACATTGAACTAATCAGATTTCCTATTGTCAAAGATTCAGGAGTATCTAAAAACGTTCAGCAAGCCCCTTATAGTTTCTCATTTTTCAAATATTTGCTATATGTGCTTGTGAAATTAAACGAATATTGCTGTGGATCTCTTTGGGACATGATCTACGAAACATAACGTAAATTCCAGTAGTAAGAGAACGGGGGGAAAAATCACAAAATCGAAGAGCATTCGGGAGACTTTGGGTGTTAATACGTAGTTTGCAATAGGAAAATTCCCTAATTTCTTTTCTTCATCAATATCTTTCAATTCTTGTGTTAATCCATTTGTCTATAACAGGGTGGTTAGAAAAAGTCTCAGCTTTTCAATGAAGAAATACATTTTAACTTGAACTTTATTTTTCAATACATTATTTCAGTGATGCTCTAATGCCATTATCTGGTCTCTGAAAGGTTTTTCCAGGTCTTGAAATTACTCGACAGCAGCTATACTTGCTTCTTGATGGAAAACTTTCAGTGATAGTAGTAAACTTGTTTTAGGATCATGATGATGGGATTCAAGTCTTTCCACAGTTGTAAGTGGGTACATAAAATCAATTCCTTTGCTGTAAAATGCTAAAACACTTTTGCATACGAACACCATTTTGCCCTACTGTAAGCAAATGCAGTATTAGTTTTGTTTAAAGCTTTTCCATGTAAAATATAAACTACATGTTCCTTTGGAAGGCCTGCAGCCCCAGAAATTTCTCGCACTTTAACTAATAGGTCATCTAATGACATGTCATGCATTTGTTTAATGAATTCTGCTGTTGTTGCGCATTTTGAATGTTCTAAGGCTGGTACAATCATGCTTATATTCAGCAGCTCATTTCTAGCTAAAAGTAAAGGACAAGATTCTCACAAACATTTATAAATTTGGTATAAAGTTCCTCTAGCGTTAAACCATATTTTACGAATAACTTTTATCACTGCATGACATTCAATTTTATCTATTTTATGGAATACAGTTTGCTTTAGAAAGTTGTATTAGATATTTCAAATAATGCAACGTAAAAAACAAAAAACAAACAAAACAAACAAATGCGACGTAAAAAACAAAAAACAAACAAAACAAACAAACAAAAACAAAAAAACTACCTGGTCACTATGGTGGGCCAAGAACTTTTCGATCACACATCTACCATGAATGGCTTATAATTAATATGTGCAGTTTCGAGTTTTCTGGTGTTAACGGAATTTCCATATGCATTTTCGAGACGGAAGAACTAACTTTCTGAAGTTGCAATTCCAGATAGTTCGAGATAATAAAATATCCTGTAAACAATACCACACAAGTTGAAGGAACGAACACTCATTAAACTTTGGATGGCATTACCTTTTGGTGGGAATCTCTCCTAAAAATGTCGCAACAAATTGGGACTTCTGCACAGATAGAATCTGTATATCGATTGGGAACTGAAAATATACATTCATCACACTTCTTGAGAAGTACTGCAGCGACTGATTAATTTCATTAGTAGCTGACAAATATTCTTGAAAATTTAGAATCGACATTACTTTCATCACTAATTTATTTATATTGGGCAAAAAATGCGCCATGTTTAATGCTGGTTTATGAAATCGACTGATGTGTAAATGAGAGCTTTTGTTACCGGCGACAACCGACGAATTCACTAAGAGCGTAAATGCTTTGCTGCGGTTGCATATCGAAATGCTCATTGCGTATTTGTATTTAAAGTTGGACCGAAAAACAACAATAATGTATAGTATGATGTTCTGTAACAAATGCGACTCACATACATTATGATAGCGTTGCTACGTGACAGGTAAATCAATAATGAACAAATGAAGCCAAGATTATCATATGATGTTCTGTAAACAAATGTGACTCACATTACGTTAAGCTAGCGTTGCTACAACAAAATAGAGCCAAGATTATCGTTTGAACAGCGGAAAGCAATTTTGAAGTGTTATTGGAAAACCGAAAATGTTCAAAGGCAATGAAAACGTGTGTACAGAACAGAACCGCCAACGCGAGAAACAATTGTACGCATTCGAGACAAATTTGAGACTCATGGTACCGTATGCGATGTTTACAAGGACACATCTGGGCAGACCAGCTACACTGACAGCACTTCGGGAAGAAATTGAAACGGCATGTGCTCCAATCGCTGAGAACACTTTCGAAAACGTTGCTCAATCAGTAGTTCAACGTACTCAGAAGTGTATCGACGCCGATGGTGGGCATTTTGAGCAACTGCTTTAACTGTAAAAGTCTAAGATGATTAATGCTCATCATTTTCTGTTTGTGTGAATTCAGTTTTGTTATGTTAACACAGTTTTTTTTCTTTTCTTTCCTTGAAGTGTGTATACATTTTTGGCACCCTCTGTATAGCCTGCAACCTGTTTGCATGCAAAATAATAAGAACAACTGACGAAACTCATCATATAAAGAGAAGTTACTTAAATCAAATATATTTTAACTTAAGTACATCTAATTGTATAAGCTTTATCATATGATTATTTGCAAACAAATGTATTCCTTTCAGATACTGCAGAATACAAAAAACAGCCCAACAACATCCCATTACAAAATGATAAAACTACTGTCATTAATATCCTATAAATGAACCATTTTCCAGGACAATCTGAATCAATGATCCGCCATACCCTCTCCAAGATTTTGTAATAATTCAATTTCATTTTATGCAGATATAATAGAGGTATTTAATTCCAACACCCTGACATTTTGTTTCCCATCACTATAAATTGGCCTGCATAAAATTCCTTATGTTCTTCATATGTTTAGGTCCGGGGAATTGGCGAGTCATTCCATGACACTAACACCTTTGTGACGAAATCACTGCCTTGTGGATGGTTAATTCTTTTGCTGAAATATCCAGTTCTCTGTTCCAATCCTCTCTGCAACAGGTGCTCCCCAAGCATTGTACGATAGAGTATGGCTTTCGTACCAGCTGCAAGAAACGCAAGCTGTGCTTCCTTCCACCACCAGAGTCTTTCCTCCTTGCTACCTCTTTGAAAACTCTCTTCTTTTCTGAGGTGAAGCCAGTAGTGTGCCCAACCGTCAGAACTGTTCAAGTTGAATTTAATTTCATTGTTGAATGTTATACACTTCCATTCTTCCTTGCAGGTGATAAGTTCTTCAGACCAGACAACCCATCTTTGTTTAAGGTGGACAAGATGATGCTTTCCTTGTTTGTCTGACTAGCCTGAACAACGTCGATTTGTGAACAGAGCAAGTTGTCCCAGAGATGATCCACCAAGATTCAGCTTTCTGATCACCTTCCGCACTTGTCGAATGGAAAGTTTTTGAGATGTTCCAGGCAATTTTTTTATTCCATAATTGTTTCTCAGCTTCTGCAGTTACTTCACACGCGATGACCTGCCAAGTGTTTCTGCTATTTCTCCTTCTTTGTAGGTTTTAATCTGGCCTTACTCGAAGACGACAAACCCTGCCCTCCGACCCACATTCACTTAATCGTGAAACTCTTTTCAAACACAACAGACTCAAGGATGCTTATTCAGAACAGTGTTTGCATTCGAAGGTTACGAAGTATTCAGCCTGGTCTTAATATTTTGCAACAGGACTATTTTCTGTCTTCCGACCTGTGTGTCCAATGAATGCATATGTTTGTAATTAACCCTACGAAAAGGTCATATCATTTGATGTACTTAAGTTCACATATATTTGACAATTTTTTTCTCTATACATGACGAGTTTCTTTAGTTGACCTTGACATTTTGCAACGAACTTTAATATTATGGCTGTTTCACGCCGTTTCCCTGCGTTATGTTCATAAGTGGTGCAGGGATGTATGCATGTTTTGGTTTAAATTTGCTTGTTGAAAGAGGGTCATAAACTAGATTCCTCAAGAAAATGGTCCCGAATACTTCGTTGTGGAACTGCAGGTGATAACTCCAAAGCATGAGGATGGTCAAGAGTGCTCTTTAATGGTTCAAAACGTTACCGCTATCCCGCACGGTACATCTGCTCTTACTGTCACATGGCATTCATTAGCTCCAGATCATTACCATCATTCTCTCTAAAGCAACACCACTTGGCAATCACGGAAATGACAATAATTCGAATCTGCGATGGATGTTGTAGTGCTGTATTACATATAAAAAAAAGGAACAAAGATTTCATTTGGTTTACTTACGTCATTGAAGAAGGTCATGGGAACCTTAGTTATTGCAGGATTTGTGCTCTTAGTTTTTGAACCATGCACAGCAAGAAGCTTTTGTCCTTCAGCACCCATGATGCAGTTCTTCACAGCTTCCCAGTCGAGACCCACCTGGTTGGAGCACTGCCAACAAAATGGATATGCTACATTGGCGTTGTGAAACTACTATTTAACTAATTAAGCCTTCAACAGCATATGAAAATCAGTCAGTTCTATAAAAAAAAAAAAAAAAAAAAAAACAGATTTGGCAGATATTTGGGGATGGAATATTCTTAAAATTGTGAATATTTTGACGTCCAGGCAATCAACGGTAGCAAAATCTGCAGAATATGGAGCTTCTTGCATTTTTTAAATAATACTATCGGATTATTATACGACGTCTTGAGCTCATGATTTTAATTAATAAAACCAGTTCTGCCTCCACCAACTCAATCTCACCTCACGTCGGTGTACGCGCTATCCAGAAATGAATTCCCTGGATTCTTTAAATTGAATGGAGATCTAAGGACCTAAGCCTAATGATTTTTAGAAAAATTACTGCTTTCTTACTATGATTTGTTCTGATCTAATTCCCGTGTGGTTGCAGTTAGGGTAGATCGCGCTTTTTTCGCTCAAAATAACAAATTCAGTTATTGACCATGCATTGCGCGCAGTCGACATCTTGTCTTGTCTTGGCATGCTGTGAGATAGGTCCCATTCACTATTAAAATTAAACTTAAACATAATAAAATAGGACGTAACATGTTAACTTAATAGTATGTAGGCATTCACAATGAAAGACGCAAACGTACGCATTAGCCAATCGAAAATAAGAACAAGCGAAGATTAACTAACTGCTGATTGAAGATGGCTGCTTCTGAGCAGACGGCGGTAGCCTTTATGCAAATGCAAAGTGTAGTTTTGCTGCTGTAATATGAGCAAGGATTGCTTTCTTATAATGCGATTCATTTTTTGTCCATTGACACCATTCTGTCTACAGTCACAGATCTTTAGCTCTCTCTACAAATAATGCCCTTACACGGAGCATGGAAATCAAGTGCAACTCCTGCTGCTAGCTGCTGCAAGTCCCGAGCGACAGCGGAGAGAGCCGAACTACTGTGCGCGATAGTGTTTTTTTTTTTTTTTTGTTAAACATAACATAATGTAACGTATGCGGTGCCTTCCGTAATTTTTAAATATAAACTGATAGGGGATTGTTAGACGGGTAAAATATTATAACGGTGGCAAATCTGCTCTTATTGGAATTGGCAGTTGACTTATATATAATGCTAACCTCGAGTAAAACCTAGAAACCCGTGGACCCAGTAGTTTTCCATAAATATAAATGGATAAGGACGGATAAATCACTGTAATGGTGGCAAATCTCCTTTGATTGCAACAGAAAAAAATTCATGAACATCAATTTATCGCATTTTGTGCGTGATACTATTCGCTTGAAAGCTTATTATCTGTCTATATCTGTGGAAGTCGCTACCTTCGGCTCTCTCCGCCGTCGCTTGGGACTTGCAGCAGCAAGAGTTGCATTTTATTTCCGTTCTCCGTGTAAGGATAAATTCTACCATAGAGCCCTGCAAACAGAGCAGATACGTTCTGATTGGCTGATTTCTTAAGTTTAAGTTAGACGTAGACGCAAAACCTTGGACCTTGCAAGCTTCTAAGTTTACATCTAATTGTACGTTTATTTTTATATTTACGTGATTCATTGTGAATGATTCATTACAATACATGGCATCTAGATTTTACGTTTAAATTTACCTTACGTTTAATTTTCATTGTGAATGGGGCCTTAGTGTGGAAGCAATACAACCTTTTAGTAGTTACGGTTACAGCTTTGGACAAGTAAGAAGAAAAACGTATAATGCTGCATTATTTGCTAGATTCATAAGCTCGTAGAGAAAATTAAAACGTCAACGCTCATATTTTGACTTGTTGGGCTTTCATTTGTGTGCCTGTATAAACACTAATACGTTTATTTTATTTATTTAGGAACACATTTTAAGCTCTGATCACTAGTGTCCCATTCAATTCAAGACCTGAAACGGCCGATAAATTTTCCTCAAGAACCTCTTTTTTTCAGGCTTGAAGGTCTTTTACGTGCCATAAAACATGACAGAGAAACAAAGGTCTTACTTCTTTTCCACTGAGATCTTGGGACTACGAGGTAAATATAATCTCTATTGAGACACTAAGCCAAATACTGAATTCTCTGAAACTAAAAAAAAATGCTTTATATTTTTTATCTAAACATTCTCATAGGCGCATTAAGCTCGTCAAGCAAATGAAACATTTTAAGATATTGCGCGCAGTTATTAGTGCAGCATTTCCAGTTTTATTGCTTCAAATCTGGATTCTGTATTATTTTATGGCGTCCGTTAAAGAATTCTTCCCAGTTTTACTTTAATCAGTCGCTTTTGTATTTGGTTAATGCAATAGAGACTGAGAATGTCATAACATTATAGCTGGTTATGGAATAGTAGTTATGATAGAATTATCTCTGTTATGTAGAAATTCCTTATCTTTTGAAATCTATAACCATTGTTATTAAAACTGCTTGTGCTTTCTGATTTGACTTTCCTGTCTTTGATGCTTTCTCCTGGGACAATACAAAAATATTTCATTTTAAGTGCTACCGTCAAAAACAAATACACAAGAAACTCCTGTTGATGACGCACCTTCTGGCCAGCCATGGCAGGATTACAGTCGCTCATGACGCAGGAAACGAATTGGAATTGTTTCTCCTCATCATTGCCCAGCATGTTCAGTCCACAAGCTGGCATCATGTTGCCCATGCAGTCCAAACGACCCCATCAACAGTCGAAAGTGTAGCCGTTATTTCCATCACTCTTGTACTGCAACATAAGGCGCAATACAATACTGTACTCTGCTGAGTTAAGAAACCCTGAATAACAAGGTAAACAGTTGAGGAGCTTGTAAACACACTCAAAGAGATCTTCTTTAATTATAATTAATTCTTTATTTATGACCCAATAGTAGAATTTGAGGCAGCATTTATGAGCTGCCACCCCCATATTAAATTAGAGTAATTATAGCAAGTGGTTTTATGTAACTTCCTTATGATAGTCATAAGTCATTTTATTGCCAGTACAAGTGTTGAATTATTGTGTGTAAAATGCTATTTTCTTGTAAGAGTGTGCAGAAAGCTACCCCAGCCACGAAATCTGACCTGGTAATTTCTGTTTCCCATTGTAATAATATTTTACAAAAGATGACCCAAACACACGGATGTTTTCTGGAGAAATTTATAAAGGAGAATACTTGAGTAACATGTTTATTTGTATTCTGTTAGAGAATTGTAAAGCAGGGTAGCCACAATAAAACATGCAACAACTACAGGGATGAGAAAACAAGTCAATACCTCTTCAAAGGAAGAAGCTACCAGCTTGAGTGACATGTAAAAAGTCACGTAGGCCATGCTTATTTAGTCTTGCAGCTTTGCGGGCCAGGGGCAGTCGATCCGCATTTATTCTCAGTTCAGTTCAGTTAGTGCAAAGCTATAGTCAGTTTTGGAAGAGTATTCAGTGTGGAGATAGGCACGGCTAGTTCAGTTCCTTTCAGTGGGAGAGTATTAAGTGGAAGAACTTTATTAGTTGAGTTCAGTTGCGTCTCAAGATTAGTTGATTTCAGGATCAGGGTTTGTCAAATTAAGAAAAGTCACAGTGATCATCATAGTTAGAGCGAAAGTGGCACATATTCTCCAGAAAATAATTCCACATTTTATGTGGAATAGTTTATGCACAATAAATTGTGTTTCATCTCCCATAACGAGAAATTTTATTAATCTCCATATACTCCTTCCTCTTTGGTCACAAGTCCGTAAAAGTATCCAGCAGCAGAGTCTCAACAGTCGTGGCAAAATATAAGTCAGTGGAAACCAATAGTCGGCGAGGAAGGAAACTTTTACCCCTGAGATCTCAATCATTAATGCAATCCTTAATCCCACCAATTAATCAAACCAAATTAATTTTTTCCAAACCTTCCCCTCCAAATTCAAAACCGATTTTAATTTTGCTCGTTATTATTTAAGTTTAATGTTTTGTTACAATACCTATATTAAATTTGTTTAATACTGCCTCCCTCCTATAACGTCATCGTATCCACTTCCTTGAGCGTTACTTTCTAGAATTGGTAAACACCATTCGTTTTGGGTGGCAAAAACTATTAAACGCACGTTTTTTCATTTTTTTTCATAGAAATATATACGAATCTAGAAAGCCACATTTCACTACCTCACGATTATATGATAAAACAAAAGTAAACACCTCATTTATTTTTACAAATATTTGTTAGAAGCACTGTGGAAGCATGTCCTTGGCCGACATTCGATTTCACATCATATCTAAGAATATATTTTTCACAGTCTATCCACACCTATTCAGCGCGGTGTTCTGTCACTCGCGCTTAACGCCAATCATTGCTCTCTATAAGGTAGATAATTATGAGCTATACCAACACACTTTTTAGAGGTTATTCAGGGATGTTGCAAAGTGTTTTGATATAAGCAACCAACTGTTCCCGGTATTTTATTAGTTATTACAGAGTAATTTGACATTGACTGTGGCTGATAAGTTCTGACAGATTACAAACAAAAATGAATCAATTATATATGTAGGTACAGTATTATGAGAACAAAATAAAACTAAAAAAGCTTATAATATACTGTAAACATTACATGAGTAATTATACAACCGTAGGACAAAACTCATGCTTTTTGTACACTACTGTTCAATACTATATTGTTTTTATTTTTTTACATCAGCTGTTCAAAATGTCGAACGCCATGATCAAGACAAACATTCGTGCAATCAGTCAAATGATGCCACGGTGATGAAACATAAAGCAAAGGTAGTTGAGTTTGAAAAAAAAAAAAAAAAAAAAAAAAAAAGAAATGCAAATACTCAACGATGAACTACGGTGGAACATGAGTTCCTTGTATCAAAACACTTAGCTAACATCCCTGAACAATCTATACAAGTATGTTGGTGTAGTTAATAATTATCCAGTGTAAATACATATTGTATATATATATATATATATATATATATATATATATATATTTAAACTAGTTTTAACAGAGACCATTTTTCACATCTGCAAGGGCTACAAATTTTGTTCAGAAATAGGTATTAGATTATGATAAAAATGAAAAACAATAACGCTTTCAAATTATAAAAGCAATTAAAAGGCACAAATATAAACCTCACAATTCCAATTCCAATATAACCATTTTATATTTGTATGACTTTAAAAAAAAAACTGAAATCCATATATATTAATTTTGTGCTGCAGCAAATCTGCTTAAAATAATGTATACATGTTTCACTAATGAAATACGTGATAAAGTTATTTTTATGTTGGAGTTAAAATTATTTTTTCTACTTCTTTTTGTTATTTCATAGCTTATTGCACTGCAGTAAACTGCCATTGACTAACAATTTTTGTAGCTGTATGCTTTTATATAAGGGGGATTCATATGCTGTACTGGTGGTCTATTGGTAACCATACTAGGCTCGTAGACCCAAGATCGCGGGTTCAATCCCGGCCAGGGTCAATGGGCGTAAAAATCTAAGTACGGCTTTCTTGGAAAAGGAAGTAAAGCCGTGGGCCCCCTGTCGTAGATTTACGGCCAGAAAAAGAGCTCAAGCCTGAAAGAAAAGTCATCTGAGCAAAATTTATCGGCCGTTTCGCGCCCTGAATTTAATGAGACGCTGGTAACTTGAGATGTTCAAGAACATCCGTAAATAAAACAAATGAACGAATTAATATAATTTTATGTTTCGTTTATGGATGAGAAATATTGTCTGTAAACAATTCCAGATTCTTAAAAATTATGGAAATATTTTCTAATCATAAATAATGTCATCTAAATATAATATTGAGTAAATTTTTCATGTTTCTATTGACAATGGTTGGGCGGCGACGATTTTCTACATTGTGGTTTGGGTAATGGAGTTGGTCTTGCCTTAATGACTTTGCAAGGCAACCTGCTTCCTACATACGGACTGGAGAGTTTTCATTCCTAAGCTCTCCTTCTAACAGCACGATAGGCAAGAAGTTTTCCTGCGATAGGAATAATTTACAATCTATTTTTAAGTTGAACTTTGGTACAGTTAAGTATTTATTTATGAAAGGGTAATAGTTTTTAATATTTTTTGTGAATATGAATGACAAAGAGTAAGCATTGTTCTTGAGCAAATTTGATTGTTTTTCTTGGTTGCATTTGATGTGATTTAATGACGTTTTGAAGTTAGAAAAGGCAAGGTAATTTTTTAAAAGTGCATAGAGTGTAAGAAACTGAGGATATGATCCTTGATTCTGGCAGGGAGAATTTTCTTTCTTATTTTATGGGATTAGAAACGACACAGGTCACAAATTATATGAGGTCACAGAGCGTTTATAAATAGTGTATGTTGTTAGCAGAGCTGATAGCACTGCCATCATCACAGGATATAAGTGCAAACATCCATACCAACCTTCAATTAAAAGACTAGTGGAATAGTTCTTCCAATGAACAGAACTTACCGTGGCGGTGCCGAAGGGGACAAACGTTACTTTCATATTCTGCATTCCTAGTTTGTGCATTGTTGGCACCAGCTGGTACTTTGTCAGGTTCTGGCTCTCCTGACACATGGTTGTGTAGTATATTGTCATTTTTACGGGTTCACCCTTCAAAATTAAAGTTTATTAATTCCTTTCATGAAGTAATTTACAATCAAAAAGGTCAAAGAATAAAATATCACGTGTAGTTATGGAATTGTGAAAGAAACATTCCTTCTTTAAACGAGCTAATAATAAAATACTTTGTTCAAATAAACAAACTTCAACACCCTCTTGCAGCGAACACGTTAATGTGCTAGTTTTGGGCCAGGAATTGATTCCTGCTGTGTTAGAAATTATTGCTTAATACCACATTTCGATGATAACGAATTACTAAACTTTAAAGTTTGAAGATATTGATTCGAAACATCTCACTAAATCAAGGGAGAATGACAGAATTGGGTTTATTCCTTTCTTAGAATTAGAAATATCGGTGCAAAAGAATTTCGATGGTGAACAGCATTATCAGAATTGCAAAAAGCCTGAGACAGGGTAGTTGAAATGGACCTGGTTCCAGTATTGCCAGTCTACCAAAGTAACCGGCTTGGTCAACATTTTTTGGTGGTAGAGAAATTCTAGCATTAATAATTATTCTTCTCAATTCTAGCATTGAGAAAGGGAAAGTTTGGTAAAGCTTTAATCTAACCTAACAAAGAGAAACGTGAAATTGAGAAATACTATTTCAACACTTTGTGATGAATTAATAATAAATGGGTAATTAATAGGAAATCCAAAATAAATATTCTGGTGATCCACATAAAGTATTACAAATTAATTTATCTTTAATGGATCGATAAAACTGTTAACTCTTCCTAAACTTTTTTAAGAAAGAAGACTTTATGAACACTTTAGCAGGTCCTATTATTGACATCGGGAAATGGGGTAACTCAGAATTTATTTCGAACAATTTATATAACTTTTAGATATTCCTTTTGTCCTCAACAAATTAAAAAACTGTTGTTTAAAAATTATTTTAAAACGAAACTTTCAGAAGTTGTAGGAGATTTGAAACGAGACATGATATAGTTAACTAATAATGAACCAAATATAACCCTTCATATTTTTTATGTACTGAAACTTACCTCCCCGAACATCTAAATACTTATTATTTTTGGAAACTCTATATTGTTTATAACAGTAATACCGCCATAAACATCAAGTATTAATTTTTTCATAATTATTCTCTTTGTTTGTTAGTGCTGTATAAATGCCTTTTTGTCTTCATTATCCTCATAAAAAAGTTATTCCATGCAGTAGGTCTGGTACGTTCAATCCATTCTATCTTGGATCATGTCGTTTAGTAATTCATATGTGTTGTTACAAAGTGTGGCGGTGCACCATCTTACTAATACCACATGACTACTTGTACGTTGAGATGTGCATTTTCCAAAATGATAATATGACTCATTTGTAACTGTATCTTCTAAAATAAATATAAAAGTTAATAAACCAAACATTTAAAGACCAACTATATTGAAAAGACGCAGTTATCTTAAAATTCAGGTATTCTTCCAGTGACATTGCATATGATGCTTATTAATATGCTCAGTGTTCGAAAAATATTTGAATATACAGCTATTCACAAAATACTACACAAAGTTGGTAATCTCTTTGTGGAAGTTTCTGATGCATGCATACGAGGGTAGGTCCATAAGTTTCCGGTCTAACCGTTTTTCCAGGTATGGTAAACTATATTTCACTTTTCAATATACTTACCCGTTATTGCAATACACTTTTCACATCTTTGAATTAAAATTTCAATCCTCCCTCCGCAAAAATAATCGCAGGTCTTGTCTGCAAAATAGGCTTAAACAGCATCCATCACTTCTTCGTCACACTTAAATTTCCTTCCTCGAAGGTCCTTCTTGAGTTTTGAGAAGAGGAAATAGTCACTGGAAGCTAGATCTGGGCTGTAGGGTGGATGGTCGATCTACTTGAAGCCACACTTCTTCACAGCTTCCTTTGCAACAAGAGATGTGTGCAAGGGCGAGTTGTCGTGAAGAAGGCGCACACCACCACTCGGCTATCCTCGCCTTTTCTCTTTGATGGAAGCACGCAGTCTGTGCAGTAGGCCAGCGTATTACTCCCCATTTACTGTGTTGTTCCTCTCCTTGAATTCAACGAAGAGTATTCCTTCACAGTCCCAAACGATTGTGGCCATGATCTTCTTGGTTGACTGAGTGACCTTGGTCTTTAGAGGCGGTGCTTCGCCAGGTTTATGCCACTCCATTTGTTCTCTTTAGGACAAGGGATCATAGTAGAGGACCATAGTTTCATCTGCTGTAACAATGGTTTGCAGAATTTCTCTCTCATTACCACGACAGAACCCCAAAAATGCCTGACAACAGATGACTCGTTGCTGCCTTTGAACTTGGGAAAGAAGTCTACGCACCCATCTTGCACTAACCTTATTCCTGTTTAAATGTTCATGAATAATTCGAAAGCCTGTTGTTTTAGAAAGGCCCAACCTTGCTGCTATTTCTGTAGCGTTCTTTGAGCCGCCGGTCTTCCATAACTTCTCCTTCCACAACAGCCATGTTTTCAGGACTGAGTACCTGACGCTCTTCGTCTTCAATGCTTTCACGACCTATGACGCGTTCTTTTACGGTAAAATATGAGGGGGATACTCCCCCATATACACCGATCAATCGCTGTTTTAATTTCATTTGGAGTTAAGCCCTTCTTTTGTGAAGAACTTAATAACAGCTCGAAACTCCATTTTGAACATGTCACAATCTTCTGCACATAGCCTTGTTTATGCAACTATATCTGAACAGCTGAACACAGAGGAGCGGAAGTTACAGCTGCAATTATTTGCTTAACAGATAAGGTATGACAGCAGATAAGGATTTTGTGAAGGCGATAATTCTTATCGGCGAGGCCGGAAACTTATGGACTTACCCTGGTAATTTGTATGAGCTCAAATCCCTATAAACCTATTTATTTCCCAGAAGATACTTATGAAAATTATTTTTAACACTTCATATTAAAATATTGTGCGTCTTAATGGCAAGAGTATAAAATGCGGCATTTTTTAAGAGGGAAAGAGCTATTCCGAAGACTTTGCATCCCTTTTCAGTGAACTTAAACGAGAGAGAATTTAGTGTTTCGTGTTTTATTAAAAGTAATTCATGAAGTGTTCTTTGAATTGAATTTTCAGGGGGTTTCCTTCTTTGTAAACTTAAAATAGGGTGCATGCAACTTTAGTAGAGGAGTTTACGTTAATGAATGAACTTAAACCATGATTTACTGGCCTAAACCAATAGGTGGAGGATAACCGCGGCAATCAGTAATAGGGAAGGACTTTGGGTTAACTATAGTGACACTATCCCACCTGATTTCAAGATGATGGTGATGTGTATAGGGCAGATAATGAATGCCTATCAAACGACCACTGTCTCAAGTCCATCTTCACTTATTATGGATTTTAATGTGTGCACAAGCAACTTTCATGACGTTGCAGATAAGCCCGAACATTTTCTTTCTTTTCCTAGGGGTTACATTGATGTGTTTTTTAATGCTCCGCAACTCACGAGATTTCTTAGGGCCTTATAAAGGTAGTTTTATAATACTCCAGTCTTACATATATTTCTTTTTAAATTAGGATCTTTGATTTGATTTGCATTGTTTTGTAATGTTTAACTTTTAGAAATAGTAAATTCTGCCATTTAACGTTTTAGGCTTGTCTTTGTTATTCTTGTCTTATAATGCAAGCCCATTTGCTAATTCTAAAACACTTCTGTTACTTTAGATATGTAACTTGGCTTATACTTGGTATAAAATGATGTTCCTGTTGCTTTTCGGCCTGGAGTAGTTCAAAAAACGCACAAGCATAACCATTATATGCAGAATAAGAATTCAAACACACACACATATATATAGCGCGTATACCACCTGGTTTAAATCTTACGTATTAATTTACCCCACTCTCATTTCTAGTTTCATCTGTTTCCATGCATAACGTTACCTTCGATACTCAATATTTACTTTTATCACCGTCACTTGTCTTCTTGCCATAGAAGGACTCCACGAGTCCGAAATATAGCGATCTAAAGTGTGACTTTTTCTCAGTGTTTTATCCTTAGCTACTATTATAATTACTGTTAATTTGTTACATTGTTAATAGTGTTACTTTATTTTTATTATATATACAGCGTTTTAAAAATTCTCCACCTGATCAAAAAACACAAGATTTTATGTTTTTATTTTTCAACATATTCATCATGTAAATAAACACATTTAGTCAAGCGACTTTCCAACTTCACAACCTCATCATTTGATATTAATCTTCGCCCACTCAGGCATTTCTTCAAGCTTGGGAACAAAATGTAATCGCTGGGAGCCAAATCCGGCTAATATGGATTCGTTCGATCATGTATAAATTCAGTAGCCACATTTTAATCATCGAAAACGAAGGGGAAGAATCCTTTAATGTTGAATATAACTTCTTTTTTATATCTGTAAGGTTTAAACCCTTCAAAAAGTGCTTAATCATAGCTCATCCATTTTGTAGAAAATGTTAACACTAGTTTATTTACACGACTGTCTTAAAAAAAAAGTGACTACATTTAGGCGACTGAAACTTTAAAGCGCGCCATCTAAAGGATTATAATAAATAACTATCATAATAGTTTGGCCATCTTCACGACTTCTCTGAGTCAGGCCGAGAACTTTTAATCACACCTCATATATACAAAGGTGTCAAAAAATGTATGCACACTTCAAACAAACAAAAAAAAAAAAACTGTGTTAAAATAACAAAACTGAATTCACACAAACAGAAAATGATGAGCACTAATCATCCTAGACTTTTACAGTTACAACAGTTGCTCAAAATGTCCACCATCGGCGTCAATATACTTCTGAGTACGTTGAACTACTGACTGAGTAACGTGTCCTCAGCGATTGCAGCACATGCAGTTTCAATTTCTTCCCGAAGTGCTGTCAGTGTAGCTGGTTTTCTACGGTATACAACATCCTTAAGAGTTCCCCATAGGTAGAAGTTTAACAGAGTTAGATCCGGAGAACACGGTGGAAACTCAATCGGACCTCTTCGTCCTATCCAGTGCCTTGGATCCAGTGCGCGGGGCTTGTTGCTGTGCGAGGTCTCCCCGATCTGCCCTTGTCAACATCGCATACGATACCATGATTCTCAAATTTGTCTCGAATGCATGCAATTATTACTCGCGTTGGCGGTTCTGTTCTGTACACACCTCTCTATTGCCTTTGAACTTCAACAACATTCTCGATTTTCCAATACCACTTCAAAATTGCTTTCCACTGCTCAAACGAAATCTTGACTCCATGTTGTTGTAGCAACGCTACAAAACGTAATGTGAGTCACATCTGTTTACAGAGCATCATACTAACATTACTAAACGTTACTATTGTTTTTCGGTTCAAATATATTAAATAGATATCTATGTGAATGGCTACTGACTTACTCGAAATATCACAGAATTTGTGAAGCATTTTACAAGTTAAAGCGTATCATTTTTACTAGTCCGAGTCTGGTTCTTTACTTTATTTTAACGTTTACCTCATGTTAGAGTAAACTTTATCTAAAATAAAAAACAAATCGCTACATAAATAGCCTTTTCTGCTGTCGTACGAATTTCGAAACGACAATCTTGCATGTTATCATTAGGCCACACAGTCAGATGGATAGTCCTTCTAGACTGAACTGCACGACACATCAGCCAACCATTACTCAGTTATGAGTAGTTCAAACTTTTAGAGATTACAGCACTAAATCTAGTGCTCACTCGAGATTGAAGACATTCTAAGACAATTTTTATGTTTACTCCATTTCGCTTTAACACTCACTTGTCATCTAATTTCAACTTTTTTACTATCATATAACTCAGCTACTTTTCTTCGTGGACCATAGATTCTCTATCTAAAATTGTTACACTTCTACAATATATAAAATTGTAGATCATTAACATTCTGTATATTATATTAAAGGTACTTCTATCAAAAGTAAATGATGATGAGGTTTAAAGCAGACAAAACGAATCTGAAGATCATCTGAAATTGGTATAGAGGATAGGGCTTTGTGCTTCACTTAAAGAGAAATAGCTTAGATATATGTGCAAACAGATGCCAAGTAGAAATCCCAAGCTGAAACCACTAGATTTCTACAAAAATCAGCTTGAGAGCATCACTTACATGAATAACCGTAGATGCCAAAATGGCGGATGCTAGAAGGACGAGATGCAGCATTTTGACAAAACGTTGCCCAGCAGCACAGAACTAATGCGGTAACAGCGCAGTTGATGTTTATATAAGGCACAGGTTCCGGTACAGGAGCACGCGTAATCGCTTTTCCGTGGCTGTTAATTATAAACATTTGCACGCAGCAACACAAGAGGGAGAGCTTTACTATTTGCAGCACAAAGTCCATGCGCATGATATGAAGAAAAGAAGTTCTATAGACAACCTATAAGAAAATGATGAAAACAATAAAACCGCTGGGTGCTGTCTTCTTCAAATCAAGAACTGAATGCTAATTTTGTCATTAAATGCTTTTCCTACAAGCAAGCATTCATACATATAACGGAAACCTTCTCATTCATTCATGTGATCAATATGCTTGCACTTTAGAAAAGATTCTACCCGACATGTGTACCGAAAGCATCTGATCGGTGTGTAATGCGGAAAATGTAGGAATACCAATTGTTTCTCGAGGGTATCAGCAGGGTGCGGAGGAAGTTTTCGATGACCCATTATAATCCTATTATAATTTTAATGCCTAAACAAAATCTTAGAAAGAATCCAAAATTTCATCAGTATGAGATACTGGAGGGTATTGACAGTTCAGTTAATGCATAGTTGTAAATTATATATAAAGGATGGTTTGTCCTATAGGCTTATTCATAAAAAGTGTGTCGTAAAGGTTTAAAAATGTTAAGGATTTTAAAAATAGCAATCAAAGTTAATACTAAGTGTAAGTATGTAGTCATGAATGTTTTTTTTTAATTGTGTTTAACGCCCATTTCTACTGCGAGGCGCCTCAGATGGAGGATACTGATAATGCTTGAGATGAAATGATATATTGGGAAAGTTATTATTATTATTTTTTTAAGAAAACGTTCCGGGGCTAAGTTTAGGGTAGCTCCCCGCATTTGCCATTTATGAGGACTGAGGAAAACCTGGAAAAAAACCTCAGTCAGCGAATGGTCCTGGTGGGATTCGAATCCCAGACCTCCCGCTCACGAGTCCGCACTTTAACGATCTCGGCCACCGCTTTGTGAATGAAATGCATTTATGATGGTGCAAATGAGCTCGGAGCCCTTGGCACCTTAAAACTGTCTGACATTCTCCTTCTAAGGTAAGGAAAAACTTCAAAAATAAACCTTACCTAGACAGCTTGAACCTGCCGGTTTTTGGAAACCAAGACCTCTGGATTAGCAATCGCAAATTACGAAGGCCGTCAAAGTTAATAGTTAATATGATGCTAATATAGTAGGTTGATTGTTTTTGATAAAAATCTATTTTATTAGTAATGAAGTGAGAATAAATTTCTCTATTTTCTGGTGAATAATTAATAATGATTATGAAAAGTTAAAATGTAATTAATATTGAAAAATATCTTGAAATGGCAAAATATTTCTTTTAATTTCCGACTTATAAAACTCACATTCCTACAAATAATATTAGAAGGATACAAAAATATGTTAATGATTTAACTTGCATTCTTTTAGGGAGTTGGAAACTTTTCAAAACACTTCTCTTTTTTAAAAAAAAATGCAAAACACAAATCTTCAAAATTTCTCAAAACAAGGAAAATAGTCCACCTAATTCCGTAATAAATCCTAAGAATATACTAATATAGATAGTAAGTAAAGGCGTCAATTAAAGAACAGTATTGAAAGTTCATCCCACACATACATATCGTATAGCTCAATGTCAGATTGCTATAAAAATGAGTTGGAATACGAAATCAGGTAGAAAACATCCAAAGTTTGGGCCCGGACCACCTTGCTCACTGTGCGGTCCTCAACTGCGATGTTCTTCCATTTTAGTCTGCATATCATTAGCGCTCAAGACCATGGAAGATTCACAGTTCGAGTCCTGAATCCCGTCTGTATGCTGGAGTTTTTTAACAATATGATTCGTCGTAGGTTAGTGTAAAACGACTTGCAATTTTTACAGCACATGAAAATTTGTTTAACAGAAATTATTAACGACATCAATTTTTGACATTTTAAAGAATATTTCTCTTTTAGTAATATACATTTTTCATTTAATTCTTTTCGTCTGATTTTCACAATTTCGGTACAACAATTCTAACAAAGTTGGTAAAGCTAATAGACACTTTAAATTTAGATTAGTAATGTTATTCTATAGACGAGGAAGAACTGATGATTTGCTTTCCGTTGCGTGTTTGTTCCTGCATAGTTGTGAGTGATCCCGCTGAAGTATCGCCGGCCTGCGTGATGCAAATGTGCAAATTTTTGAAAACGGAAACTGGTTATTTTCCTCTTTGTTGAAATTGGAGGCTATTGTTAGGAAATTACCAATAACATGTATTGTGATCCCGTCCTTTCAAGGCAGAAATAAAAAAAAAAAAAATGATCATGTTGTGCCCAGTAATTCTGAATAACGGAACAAATTGTTCTTAAATACTACGTTACAAAGCATACATCGCATAATAGAGCTATTAAGTAGCAACTAAATATAATATCCATTGAACTGTAATTCCAACAGAAAAAAAAAAACTGTCACAAAATAAGAGAAAAAAAAATAGTAACAAAAAGAGGTTTGAATTATTTAAACCAAGGATATTACATTTTATATATATTGATTATATCTATGTTCATTAATATGGACATAGCTATATATTTTGGATACTAACTTCACTGATGGTTAGATTTTAGATGTAGGACAGTCAGGTCATTTTTATTTTGAGCGAAGCGAAAAACAAACTTGCTTCACACGAGGGTAGGTCCATAAGTTTCCGGCCTCGGCGATAAGGATTATCGCCTTCACAAAATCCTTATCTGCTGTCATACCTTATCTGTTAAGCAAATAGTTGCAGCTGTAACTTCCGCTCCTCTGTGTTCAGCTGTTCAGATATAGTTGCATAAACAAGGCTATGTGTAGAAGATTATGACATGTTTAAAACGGAGTTTCGAGCTGTTATTAAGTGTACAGTGGATGGATCACCAGTTGCTCTCAATTCTTGCAGGTGTTAACATATTCAGTGCCAGCTCTCAAGAGGGCATTTAAATGCTGGGACCAGCTATTTAATGATACTCCCACAATGATACTATACACAACTTCTTAAAATTTATCACTTAGTCTCTTTTAAATAAGTTTAATTTTATATAGTCTATCCGTAATATATATAGTATCAGTATAGATCTGCTATCACTGAAATGGAGTAATGAAAGAATGTGAAGAAAGGTGTTCGAGACATAATTTTTTTGAAAGTCCAATTTTTTAACTCCATTTTTTTTGTAGCAATAGCTACATTCCTTCGGGATTTGCTAGAAACGAAACACCAGCTGAATTACCCTGCGGCCTATAAAGTAAATTGTTAGATGAATTCGTAATTATAATCAACCCCCCCCCCTCCTCCAGTTGAAATTTCGTCAGTGGCGGTTCGTGAAATTTCAGTCGGGGCCTTTCACTCACACACATACTACATTGTAATGTATCTAACACAACTTAAACATGCATTAATCAATATACCAATGCTGTTCAAATAATTAATGACATATTGCGCTAAGAGTCAATGTACAATATCTTGTTACATAAGGCTTATAGTAGTTTCATTGTGATCACTTCCGGTTCCCGCCCGTTAGAGATTTTTTTTTTTTTTTTTTTTTTTTTTAAAGTGTTCAACGCCCGTTTTAACTATTAAGGCATCACAGGCAGTGGACACTGATGAATGATGATAAATGAAATGAAATGATAAACTGGGAAAGGATTATTTTAAGGAAAGAGGCGTTCCAGATCTAAATTTAAGGTATCTATCAGACATTTGTCCTTTATGAACACTGAGGAAAACCTCAGTCAGGGAGGACGGTCCTTGTGGGAATGGAACCCCAAACCTCCCGCTCACGAGTCCGCGCCTTAACGACCTTGGCCACCCGTGGCGGTCTACAGTAAAATGGAGGTGACACACGACTGAGAAATTCAGATTTCGTCTCAAGAAATCTTCAGCTAAGTCTTATATAATGTTACAGTAGGCCTATAGCGAGTTTGTTCTTTTCTATAGCACATCTTGAAGATAGTTTGAAATGTTATAAGAACGAAGGCAATCAATTTTTAGTAAAGTGAATCCGGAGCTCCAGTTTGCTATCATTGTGAGAAAGGATCTCAGAAACTTAGAAAAGTTCACTCGGAGCCACCCCAACATTGGTAACTGAAAAGTTGCACTAAAAATAAAAAATGGTTGCTTGTGCTGGGAAAAGTTATAATCAAGTTTCCATATTAATTACTAGCATGTCGTACCTGCACGCACTAATGTAACTGGGCAATACTACGGATATAAGAAAGCATATCGCAGGCAAAAGGTCACCTTTCTATGCATCAAGCTGGATCCGCACATCGCAAATGACGCTGAATATTTCATAAAAAAATGCGAATCGTTCCCTTGCCCTCCCTATAGTCCATATTTAGCCTCATATGACATTTTCCTTATCACCAAATTGATGAAACACCTTCATGAGAGGAATTTTACACAAAGATACGTGGTGAATGCTGTGGGGGCGATTTTGAACGGATTCATGCATTTCTTTGAAGACTGGCAGAAACTCTGGGGCAGGCGAATTCATCCAAAGAGGATTTCTTTAAGAAAGATCATCATAATTAGGAGGATGATTAAAAGTATGTTGCCAAAAAAAAAAATTATGATCATTCTCTATTGGTAGCCCTCGTTCAACTGGTGGACTCATATATTTAATATATTTATATGTAAAGTTCATACTTCTTTCCTTCAAAGTTGCACACTTGTTTAATCACGGCATCATTGAAGCCCCCCATGTATTTTATGAAGGTTCCTTTCAATGGACCGAGTTGATAACGCAGTTAATCTTTCCTCTGACATGGTTGAAAAAGTTTTTATCTTTTTGGGAGTAGATTAGAAAGCTTCCTCTTTTGAAGGGGTCATTGGCGTACTTGTGAGCCTAACAGTTTCAAAAATGTTGTTTGAAGTTCATGTTCAATAATGAAATTAAAGTACAAATCGAAAACATCTTCTCATATATGGAAGTTCTAGTTTTGTTTTTAGTCTGTAGCTGTTCAAGAACGGAGGTGCTTCTACTGCACAGTTTAGATGAGTATGAGGAAATCTTTCCACATGCTTCAAAATGTTCTGCAATAAGTAAATTTGTTGACTGAACTTTCAGTTATTATCACAGATTTCTTTTGCAGAAGTTTTATTAGAAACATCTGTGTAAGTTTTATGTTGTTTGGGTTGCTGAAGCATTTATCCGAGTTCTTTCCATAGCTTATCAAATTTCGTGTCTATTGTGTGTTTCAGTTTCAAAATCTTAAATATAAAGTGGGTCCATATTATTTCTGTACAACATATCTGTATGTGACACGATGATGTAAAATGCTGAGAGCCAAAATTTAAATATTGCCAGTCCTAAATTCAGAAGCAAGCACCTGGTTTGGGTGATCAAGTTACTATCGTAAATCGGGAAGTGTCCTTAATCTCTGGGTGGCATGAAAAGAGAAAGTGCAAAACAAATCCACACACTTTAGATGAACTTAAAATTAACATTCGTCAAGAAATTGCTGCCATTTCTCAGAGGGAACTCCAGAGTGTAATGAGCAATTTCCTAAGAGGTGTCAGAAGTGCTTGAACAACGAAGGGAGGCCGCATTATCTCCTTGTTTAATATATGTGAGTAATTTACATGTGTTTTTAAGTGTTTATGTTATTTATGTTAGAAATATCTTACGCCACAAACCGTACTGTATTTACTACGGACTTCCTGCCATTCGCACCGCCGACACAGCAGCCAGCCGCGCACCGCGAAATCGATTACGTGAGGATCGTTTCACCCGTATATTGCTCTCCCATAGTTTTCTAGACTTGAAGGGAAGAAAATACCGATTGGAGACAATATTTGTGCTCATCTACAGTAAAATCTATAAAAATGTATTTTGACTATGAACATCCTATTTATTTTCGTACCAAGCAATTCAACACGTCTGCATAGAGATAACGTTTAGGTCTAGTGAACAGAACAATCCAATACAGCTATCGACTTGGGAAAAGTTAACGAATTTTACGTTCCACCCATGAATGACTTAGGAAGTTCCTATTCGAACCACCAGAGACTGCCACAGAAGCACCTTGGTATCCAGCCATCAAATCGAACAGTCGATTAATAGCTGATTATGAGAGTGATTATCCCCAATCATGGTTTTATGTTGTATAAGTGGAATTTGAGCTAACATTTTTAATAACTTATAATAGGATATGTTACCACTCCATTTTATATTTCCTAAGTACAATATAAATAATTTCATGCATCAGTTTATTTCCTTTAGGCTTATAAATTTATATAGGCTGTTTTATGGACGTAAAAGATGAGTATGTAGTACTAATTAATTTACAGAAGAATATCTACTTCTTTATGTTCCCTTTCTATTCCTGTGTAACTTCAATAAATGAAGTGCTGGATGCATTTTCCAGAAATTTGAACAGGCATTCCTTATTTGGCCTGAAGTGTGAAGAACATAATGATAACAAAGAAGGGATGTTTCTGTTTTGAACATGAAAATGAAACTGCATTAGGCTCATAATGAGAAATACCAAATTACTTCAGAGAAAAACAAACATTAATTCATACTCTTAGAATAAAATTTTTGTCAAATGTTGATACAGCTGTTTACTCCAGTAGTTCCTTACATTTATTCTATTAAGTCCAACGAAGCAGTTTGAAATTCAGTACTTTTGGTTAGTGCTATTCATTTTTTTTTTTTTTTAAAAAATTACCATGTTCCCTAGCTATATATTTTAAAGCATGACGCAGTTTTATATTTTGATGATAGTGTGGACAGTTCCGTTATATAGTTGATTAAGGCACGACAGTTTTATAGTTTGAGGAACACAGGATATGATAGTTTTTCAGTTTAGTTAGACGATAGTCTTAGGGTTGAATAGCTTGATGACGCAGTTGATGGAGTTCGGTTCAGTTAAACTTGTTACAAATTGTCAGTTTAAGTGACATAATATAGTTCACTTGGCGTCCTTCAGCCAGATCTCTGAGATTCGCGTAATCCAAGCCGTATATTTTCTCTCTCATGTAGACAACGGCCAGTCGCTACCTTCGGCTATCTCCGCTGTCGCCCACTTCTGGCTAGCCGCTCGGGCGCTATCAGTACAAGGTCACGTTTCTTCCCTGTCTGTAATGTCAAGTTCTGCACACCCCCTAGTGTTAATGCTGGTAAAAATAAAACAAATGAGTGAATTAACCTATTCTCAAATCGCGATAACTGTCCGAAAATGTATCACGTAATTCAGGAAAGTGAATTCTTGTCCACAGTGCATATTTCTTAGTAACCTCCACAAAAAGGACAGGTCAGGGGAAGGAAATGGTATAATATTGTATAGTGGATTAAGGGAACTGTGTCGTGTGGGCAGAGCTGAACTACATGTCACTGCATCGTAAGTTACATTTCCTCTACTAGTCCAAAAATGAGAGGAGCATTGAAATTATCCTACACATTCCGGCGAATATTTTCATTGGTTTAATGGAAAGTCTGTGTTAATAGAATGAAGACAAACATTGCTCCTTAGAATTTCAAATAGAAGATAATAGAATTTATAAAGTAGAGAACTGTTTTTTAAAAGAATTAAATCTATTAAAGTTGAATCTGCCTTAAAAAAAGACCTGTTTTTAAAATTAACTATGGATGTTAGATATCTTAATGTTTTATCTGTATATAAATTATAAGCTGAGATAATGGTACCTATATGAAGCTTAAAATTTTAAATCAAACAACTCGGGCTAAGATATTTTATTTATTTTTTTAATTTTTTTTTTTTTTTTTTTTTTTTTTTTTAACATTTTTGTTTGTATTTAGCTATTTATTCGTATTCAATCCTTTTTATGTTTGTCATTATGTTTGTCATGTGGGTTATGAATTTATGCATTCTACTGTGATTGGTTTCACATTCAATTTATTCCAAAAATCACATAATTAACAAAAGGAAGAATATATAAAACATTGTAAATCTTATATTTAAATATAAGATAAACAGGTGCAATAAATTTACATGTATAGGAATTCCTCTATATAATAAAAACAAATTTCTCTTAAAACAATTAAGAATTTGACTATTTTAAACAAATCAATATCATTCATCTGATACATAATATGAAAAGGAATGTATAAAATTTAATTTAATGACTATTTTATCAAGGCTTGAATTGTGATAAAAAAGGTCTTCCATTATTTGGAGCAAAATATCTGTTGTATTTTGTATTCTTACAGCAATTTTTGCACAGACAGGTACTGGTTGTTTTTAAGACAATTGAGACATAAATGGAAGTGAAAAACAATTTCAAAATTTTAGCCCCCTTTTGAGAGATTAAAACATGAACGTTTTGGACAAACTTTAATATTTTTGCAACAATAAAGGAAATTTCTATTTTCTAGACATGCTCCAAATACTAGTGCCACACTCTTTCTGTAGAATACACTGTGATCTTCTGCTTTGGTTTAGTGTCCATTTTAGTAAGGTTTAAATTTTAAAAATTGTAATTTTTGGGGTCAAAAATCTTGATGTCAAGTTTTGAATTCTTGTGTCTATTTTAGTGCAGAGAGGTGCTTGTATTTCTGGATGAATTTTTGGGACAATATTGGCATATTTATTGGTATGGAACAATTTTGAAATTGAGGTCTCCCTTGTCCACTTCAGCAGCCTACAATTTTATATATTTATTATTAAAATAGACAAAATTAATGCAAAATGAAAATTAGTGCTATCAATTTCCAAATTTGCCAAAACACATTAATCATTGTATAATACTTTCATATATCACAGTTTTCTTGCATCCAGTTAATAAGTAAATGCCTTCAAATTATGAAATAAATACAATACAATGTGTTACATGGTTCTGGACCGTTCTCTTCTGCAACTGCCACCAAGCAGAAGATGATTAAACCACATTTGATAGCAGCACTTGGAAGAATAATGGGCAAATCATATGATTGGACACCTCAGAAGATTTCAGCGGTAAAAGCGCTGATTAACACTAATGTTTTTTTAAAATTGATGGATTTCTTGAGGATTGGAGCTATTTGAAGCATCTGTAAGGTAAATTAAGTAGAAAATTGAATTGAATGTGGAATTGGGTCCTCAAATAGGGAATAAATGTGATCAAAACCACATTTCACCCCAAGGGCAGAACATTGCTCGAAAAGGATTTGTGAAGGAAAACAGGTTTTCTATGGTAAAACATGTTAAATTTGATCTTGAAGACGGTGACATCACAGCAGCTGAAAGAGCAGTAAGGCACAGACTTTTAGAAATGAATTTAAAAGCATGCAGACATGCTTGGAAGCCCAAATACAAAATATATGGGCATTTTCACTAAAAAGCTTTATTTATCCCTAAATAAATAAAAATATTAAGCTAATCGATTCATACCTCATTAATAGAGATCCCCCTCTTTTCTAATGCCCAACAATTCAACAAAAATGCTCCACTGCTATGGTTGCAAAACATTTCAAGTGGACAAAGTATCACAGGGACAGAGACTTAGATTTTTGGCATTTGGTAAATGAAAATTTTAATTTTAAAATTATTTTTATTAGCTAACACCCTCATTTAAGCAAATTATCAGTAGATTTTCCATTATTTCACAATTGTTTTAATGGTGAGAGCACTTTTGAAATTCTGACAAACAAAGCTCAGTTTGTGCAACAGCATCCTGGATTGAGCTGTACCAACTGTAAAACATCCCATTAAAGTCAAGATTTAGTCAAATCAGTGGCAAAGGTCCTGGATGTCTATATGTTACTCAAGAGACAATGTACCGGACCATTACAAAGAGGTGTTAAAAAGCAGGCTGTTGTTTGAACTAATAGAATGGTTTCCAAATGGAGTGCGGTATATTTTTATGTAAGATGGCGCCAAATGCCTTATTGGAAATTCTGTGATAGCTTTTTTTGTAAGAAAATGAAGAAGATAAAATTTGATATCAACATCCACAGATTCAGGAGAATATGATCATGCATTATCAATATGCCAAGGCAAATCAAAATCTTAATAGCTGCCAAAGATGGGTTAAATAAGTGCTAAATTGTGTAACTGGATAAAAATTAATAAATGCATCCATATAATCACCATAAGTAAATATTTTAAATTCTTTATAAATTTTGAAAGAAGTAGGTTTGTAAAAATAAAATGTGTGCTATTTTTGCCCACATTAACTCATATTTAAAAATCAAAACATCTCTAATAATATAGCCAGAAACTGGATTTATGTAGTGTAAATTATAAATTCCTTCCAAAACTTGTATTAGCAAAGCACCTGTAAAGTTTTACCCCCCCCCCCCTTTTTTTTTTAATACCAAGCTTTAAAAGTCATTCTTCTTGCTTCCCAGTTAATAGATGGTAAATAGGTTCTAACTTTTTCATGTGGATCTATTGTGCTGCATTGAAGTATGTGGTACTTGTTCATGATGGTGGTTTGGTCCTTGCAGATAGTGCATACGTGTAAATTTTGTGTTAATGTCCAGTCAAAATGTCATGGTATGTGTTGAGTCTGAACATAGCTACTGCATCCTTTCTTGTTGTTTGTGAGTATTTATTCCAGGTTCCCTTTATCTGTTCCTATGATTTATCTTTTGATATGTTTTTTTTTTGCTTTTGTTCTATACTGTGTTTAGCATTTCTTTTGCATGAGGGATCTGAGGCTATGGAAGGATAATTTGTTCCTTCTTTGCTGCAGGGTTGTTCCTTTCTTTTCTAGTTTTGTGTGCTATCAATATGTTAAGTCTTCCTTACAAAATCCATTTTGACTTTCTGGCAATATTTTATATTTAACCAGAAATGTAATTCATTTAATATATACAGTTATTTTCAAAATATTAATGGTTTTATTTTTGAAGTATTGAAGTTTACTGCTACTTGATTAGTTCAAGAGATAAACTGATTAAAAATGTCAATAGTTCAAGTAAGTACATTAATCATTTTTATAATGAAATTATGGAATTCATCTAGTCCACATGACTTTTGGCTTTAATTACAGAAGTAACCTCACATTTGGTAACAGGCTTAAAGAAGACTGAAGGGGCAAGATTATAAATTTTATTTGTAGTACTGGATATTCTACTTTCTGTTACATGAAACTCTGAGAATGGGAATGGTCATATACTGAGAACTCAAAAAGATATTACATACTTTTTTTCTAATTCCAGTTAAACTGAAAATAACTCCAACTCTCTTATTCCAAATAGAATACCCAATATATTTTCAAATAATGTTCATTAAGAGTTTTCCAAAAAGTACACACACTAGATACTCCTGTACCAATTTATTGTTGCTAAATCAAGAAAACAAAAAAGTGTAGCAAATAATAAAATTCACCTTCCTTAACAAAAACAAAACAAAGCCACTCAACATTTAAATTCTGTGTTCAAACTGGTAGCCCTCAGCTGCTTGACAATGTGCCAGTGGATCATAGAAACCATTTAAGGGATGTCTTAACCATGCATTAGAAATGTCTTGCACCACTTATCCGCTACTTCAGAGCTTATAAGTTGTTGAGCCTCTCAATATACTACTGACTTCAAGTGGCTCCACAAAAAGAAATCCAAAGGTGATAAATCTGGGAATCTTGCTGGCCACCGTATGTGACCTCTTCTATAAATTCATCGTTGTGGAAAAACATGGTCTAAGTGCAAATGAATCTTCTGTACATGGTTAGCTGAAGCTCTATCTTGTTGGAAATAGATGTCATCTCTGGCAGTCCATGTGGAAACAAATTTGCAATAGCTGAAATTAGGTGATTTTGAAGCAAATTCAAATATCTATTTGTGCTTATTAGCATTTCTGTAAAGAAGAGAGGACTAATTATATAATCACGAACAATACTTGTCCAAAAATTACATTTTTGTCGATACTGTGTGTGGTTTTCCTCCATTTATTCTGGATTTATATCTGACCAGTAAAAGCAATCGACTGCATCACCATTGTATGTGTTGACAAATCCATTCAAGCAGAATGTGGCTTCCTCTGAGAATACTATTTCTCTAGGAACAACTGAATTATTGTTAATTTGCAATCAATTCACAAAACTACATTCTTCTATTGGGATCATCTTCTGCATTTTTTAGAATTTTCATTACAGAACTTTGACATATATTTGAATTGTAATAACAAATTTGTATTAAACATTTTTGCATTTTTCTTGCACAGGGAGAACATCCAATGAAGTGTTCTCATCGGTTGAGCTTTTTAGGCAACTTGATCTTGGCAAGTCCTTAATGCTTCCTTTACAAACCTTGTCACTATTGCATGTGGAATTGAACTGCAATCTTGATGCATTTCATTAAATAAATTTGCTGCCTATCATCCAGATCTTTGCCCATCTCCATAGCCAACCATAATTAAAATTAGAGTTCTTTCCCAATCACTCCACATCAGATAGAATTATTTGCCACATTAGATGTCAGATTTAATCTCTTAAATAGGATGTTTATGTATCAATAAACATGATTACATGGATGCAAATAAAGGCCGATATTTATACATTACTGACAAAACTGAAATAAAAGAAGCATTTCATTATTCACTTTTTTTCTTCTTCATTTTCATGATTTAGCAACAATAAATTTGTACAGAAGTATCTAATATGGGTACTTTTTGAAAAACACTTGATGAACATTATCCGAAAATGTAAAAATATATTGGATATTGCATTTAAAATAAAAGAGTTGGAATATTTTCTGGTTAAACTGAAAGTAGAAGAAAGTCGGTAATTGATTTTTAAGTTCTCAGTATATGGCTATCACCACACACAGAGTTCATGCCACCAAACCACAGGCTTCAAAGATATTTAGGTGATATGGGACTTTAAAGTAACCTTGTAGTGAATAATAAAATAGTCATTGAATGTACAATTGTTGCCCTAGGTTCTGAAGTTGGTTCTGGTACTGTAGTAACTATACTTTTCTCCCAAACCTAAGACCGGAGGTTAAATCCTGGCCAGGATTGATGAATTTTTTTCAAGTGTAAGTATGGCTTTCTTCGGAAGGGAAGTAAAATGTGGGTCCCATGTTGTACATTTGCAGCATGTAAAAGAACCTCAAGCCTGAAAAAAAAAAATCTCTGAGCAAACTTTGTTGGCTGTTTCACACCCCGAATTGAATGGAATGCTGATGACATGAGATGTTAAAGAGCATCCATAAATAAACCAAATCCAAATTCTAGGCTCTGAAAGTACTTTGCCATTATGTTTTATAACAGAAGTTATATTCTTTTTCAGAAAACTGCAGAATCTTCCTGCTGGCATTGAGGTACTCATTTCTCCAGTAATGGTGCATGGTAGTTCTGAAACATTTCCAAATGAACCAGTTCAACCTGGTTAACTTTCTATCAGAAAGCGAGAAGGAGAGAAGGAACTTCACCCTTATACGTGCCATTCAATGCAGATCATGTAATTTGTTTGGGTGAGTATATTCCTCCAAAAAGCACACATTTTTTTTCAATATAGATCTTATTCAATGTATCAATCAGGGTCAATGAAAAAGTTATGTCAATAAAGTATTTTTTAAAATATAAATGTTATTTCTTAACATAAGTCTCCATAAAGATCTATACACTTCATGCACTGATTGGGAAAACAGATTATGTCAAGCTCTGCAAAATAGTCATTGACAGCATCAGTGATATGCTCATTGAAAAAAAGATCTTCCCACTGAACCAAATGTTAATTATAGGAAGAGGAAGAAGTCTCTATTGAGGTAAATCCAAGAATAATATGCATGAGGAATCAGTTCAAAGCCCAGTTTGTTCAATTCTGCCCATTGAGACTGTCCTTGTGCGAGATAGTGCATTATTCTTTTAAAAGCACCTTTTTGTGTGCCTAACTTGACTGTTTTTCCATTCTTTTATATGGCCCAACATAATAAGCTTCTGTTATTGGTTAACTGTTGTATCCTTTTTCAATCAGTGATAATTTTGCACGGTTTGATATCCCCCTTTTTTTTCTGATAAGATAAATATTAAAAATTTGTTTCATCAAGTCTCAGTGAAGACTATATTGATAAATAAACCTGCAATTAAAAAAAAAGTGTCAATAATTTGATGTTTTATCCTATTTTGTAAATGGCCTTCATAAGTGAGTCTTCCTAACATTTGAGGTGTGGTACATAAGTTCCTTACTTGACATGGAGAGTCATGAATTATTGTTGCAGTGCTCACTCATATGTTTTGGGGTGTGTAAACAATGCATTTGCTTTCTGGCCATGCCATTCATTTGCTTGAAAAAGTGAGATATGTTGCATAATATGCACAATGTTTAAAATTGAATACATAGTAACGATTAAATTTTTAACTAAAGAAGGACTTTAGTTAAGCTTCTTCATATTCCACTGTGAAGTGGTGGTAAAAAATATTTCATTTTTGCAGAGAGCCTTGAAGATTACTTCATATGAGGTAGGTAAGTGGGTGTTTTGTACAAGAAAACATTTCCCATTGTTGAGGAGGAAGTTTTGAATGAGAAGTGTCTGAATTGTAGCTGAAATAGCTGCAATATTGGAACTTTCTAAAACAGCTGTGCTTTGCATCCTTCATCAAAATTTGCATATGCATAAAGTCAGTGCAAGATGGATGTCCAGAATTCTTTTAGCAATTTAAATGTGCTTGGAATATGTTGTCAAAGTTTTTGAACCTTTGCCTTGGTAACAAAAGGACAGTATTAGAATCCATCATCACAGGGGAGCAGACTATGGTCTTTTACTACAACCCTCTTTTTAAAAGAAAACCAAGGGAAAGGCAAAAGAAGAAGAGGATGAGGATGAAGCATATCTCTAGATAAACCAAGATCACCCAATCCACAAATATGATGCCAATACATTTTGGGGCTGATAAACTTTAAAGAAAGGAGACAACATTGACTGCTAAGTACTGTGCTTAGCTGCTCCATCAATTGTGCAGTATCATCAAGCAAAAGAGGTGTGAGATGCTGAGTTGAGGAGTTAGCGTGGTGAACGACAATGCAGCCATCACATTATTTACTTAACAGATTAGGTATGACATCAGATATGAGTTTTGTGAAGGTGATATCCTTATTGGTGAGTCCGGAAACTTATGGACCTATCCTCATATTTTGTGTTATTTATAGCGATCTTTAACATTTCAGGTCATCAGCTTCCCATTCAATTCAGGGTGTGAAATGGCTGGTAAATTTTGCTCAGTGGGCTCTTCTTTCAGGCTTGAGGTTGTTTTTCATACCGTAAATCTATGACATGGGACCAATGGCTTTACTTCCCTTCTGAAGGATGTCATACTTAGAATTTTTATACTAAAAAAAATCCATTGGTGGTGGGATAGAACCCACAATCTTGGGTTTACGAGGCAAGTGTGGTTGGTTACCACTAGACCACCAGGACTGGCATTATATACTATTACTCTCACTTAACTTTTAAGAGGCCTTCCAAACATATTGAAGAGCTTGATGGAGTAGGAGTCATCATGTTTGAAAATATTTCAATATTGCACACAAAATAACACTGATTAACATAACAACTTACTAAACCTCAAGCCTTTCCATTACAGGTAATGTTAGTAACTATTATGAAAACAAAGACACTATAAGAAAATGCAAGAAAAACAATAGTAAATAATACAGACAACAAAGTTTCCTAAACTTGAGGGAACCAATTTGGTCACTGATAATTTTGTTGACTTGGCTAGGTGGGTAGAAATTCAACAATGCATGTAACTTGGAAACGGTTTCTTTGGCTACGTTTCCATTTAGAAGCTGAAAAGAAAATGAATGGCATTTTGTTTCATGTACAATCAATGATCTTCCAGTTATGTTGTTTTTATGATAAAACAAGTCAAATGTGTTTTAATCACTGCTCATATTTTGGTCCTGGAGTTAACATCTTCATCATGAATGAGCCTTGACTTTCTCAAAGGCAGAGTAAATGGAATACCAGATTCTTGTATGGAAGGAAGAGAAGCTCTCTCCCTCCTTACCACTTTCTTTACAGAAGCTTTGTCTGCAAAATGCTGGAAAACAGTATCCTTTAAATCAATATCCTTGTGAAACTCTGCCCTTAAAAGTTAAATTTCAGTTTTGAAAACATGTAATAGTTGCTGGAGAAAGGTCTGGGCTGTATGGGGATGATTCAGCTTCTGGAATCCACATGTGTTCACAGCTGTCTCGGCAACAGCAGCCATGTGATGGGTGCATTGTCGTGCACCACGCTAACTCCTCAACTCAGCATCTCACACCTCTTTTGCTTGATGATACTGCACAATTGATAAAGAAGGCTATGTGTAGAAGATTGTGAGATGTTCAAAATGGAGTATCGAGCTTAACTTTGGAGAAATATCCATTACAAACAAATAGATAAATCAACTGTGGCAGCACATTTTTAGAATGAATATCATGAAATCATGAGAACATAGCTGCCACAATGGAATTCCTACTTTGCCCTGAACATGTGTCTAGTAAAATATAACAAGCCTTACTTCTGGTGACAATGAATGTAAATGCTTATAGACACATGATGCAATCTGAATGGCATCATTTACTCATTGCATCATGCCACATATAACACATAGGCCCTTCTGTAACATTTTCATGACTAATGAAATTAAAAGTTTGTAGAAAGCCACAGATGAAGAAAGTGCCGGGAAAGGAAGGCACTGTTGCAGATCTAACGAAAAACACTTCACATTCACATTTACCATCTCCTTGGCTTTCCTGTTTTCATCATAAGCTCTCTACTGTCCCGCATGATAAATATTTCTATCTTTAATAACTTTCTCTCCTTTTCTTTTGTATTATTTGCCAATGGAATCATCACTTTGAACATTTATCAACATGTGGCTTTCAGTTCATGAAACTCTTTTGAATAAATCTTCATACAAAGTGGCTCTTCTGCTGTCTCCTTGTACAGGACATACATCTTAAGTTACTTGGCAATTAAAGGTGAACATTTTGCTGATGGGTATAATGACTCTCATAGGCAGGAAAAGATTTTACAAGGGTCTTTACTTCTTCAGGCTATATGTAGCTGGAAGGCATTTTACCACATAAACGATCGGTCTGCATGCCACTGGATGAAACTCTTTTCTTCTGTCCTACAATATTAATAAAATTATCACTCTTGTCAGGTGTTTTAGAAAGCAACTCGTGCAAATAGATGTTCTTTTCTCATTAGCTGGCAGATAATATTTATAAGTCAGCATTCTGTACTTTTGTTTGTGAGAGAAATAGCTGTAATTCTACTTTAGATTTATCTTCAACTGAAATATGAGCTGCAACAAAAACTGCTCTCCTGTCATAATTAACAAGCTGCCAATAATTGTTAAATATGGAAAATCTTTGATCATTTTCTATTTTCTCATTGCATTTTGCTCTGCAGTTAGGGAGCTTTTACATTTACCTTTCATATATGAATTATCTTTTTTATGTTGTGTAGAACTGTTGCAAATTTCTTCATTCGTACCTCAATTTTTTCTTAGCTCTGCTTTTCTTAGATATGATCTTTGCAGATGGTCTAGAACTGGTATTCAAGGACATTCTCATTTCTATATTAATATCAATATCTAAAAAAATTAATTTGACAGCAACGTGTAGGTTTTTATTTTCATTTAGCATTAAGGCAGGATTTCTTGTAATAAACTGACAGCATCTCTAGAACTCCTGAAAGAGAATGACATTACAATAAATGAATTTAAATAGTGAATGTGACACCAACTACTCCAAGTTTCCACAGAAGCATACAATAAGTTCAAAGTTCATACATTTATAGGTAGGAAGGCTATGCAACCTTAAGCCTGAAATATGCTAAAAAAATTAAGTACAGAATATATCAGTTCTGGGTTGGAATTCTTAAGGTCAGTTCCTTGGGTTTCACAGTTTTTTCTTACCCAGAAAAGGTGAATGCACAGTAAGTTTAAGCATTGTGGACTAGGCCTATTTATGCACTCATTTAATCAAACATTCATTCACTGTCTCTTTAGAACTTTCTTGTAATGAGGAATGTTAAACTATAACAAAAAAATAAAATTAAATAAATAAATTAGATGTTTGATGTCCACATGGCTGTTTCTATCCAAGTCCCCTGCCAAGTCGTCATATACTGAGTAGCAAAGAAGAACCTTACTTTTCTCATTAATGTATTACAATTCTTTCTGGAGTCTTACAAGATCTTTAAACTTGTTTAGCTTCATTCACAATTGGAATGCATTCAGCAAGCATGTGTATAGTACCATATTTGGATGCAAAGCTTTCAACATCTTAAATGCCATTATTTTGAGTGCAGCATCAGTCGCCATGAATAATACTTTCTCATTCTTGCACTATCACCATTTGGTCAGGTAAACTTTAGTGAAAAATAGCTGGCTTTAGCAAGCAACTTGGATGTATTATGTGAATTTTTATCATGCCAAAAGTCTAGTTACAAAAAGTAATCCATATTCTGCTTAAAGAAATGGGCATGTCATAAAGGCATGTTAAGGAGTTACTATAAAGATCAGTTAACAAATCTTGCGATCATAATTTGTTCAGCTGCTGGCAAGAGAGTAAATGTTTCTTGGTTGGTATTTCTAGTGTAAAATTCAACAGTCAAATTAGTTATGCATCTCCCTTCCACATTCAATGCATATATCCACATATTATTTGTTCCAATATCTGGTCTGATTTTTTTAATTAACTTGAATTAGTCAGTTAAAAGAAGTACAAAATATTACATTTGATTAACAAAGTGTTTATTTGGTCTCCTTGTACTTTTCTTAGTATTTCAATTAATATTCAAATATAACATGTCTATATATGCCATTTAGAATGACAGAAGGTATTGTTTGTTGTGTAGTGCTTGGGAATGCTGAGCTTGCTGCAGAAGAATAATGAATTAAGATGCGGCAGTAGAAGTGATTCTTCATTTTGGAACAGAGGTATGTACCGATGCTGCAGAATAATGAACAGTCCATGACTGAAATGTAGAAGAGAGAGATGAGTATTTTAGCATAGTTGGCAGGTTTAGCAAAGTTTAAATTCTTATGTTAAAAACGTACTTTATTATTTGGATTTAGGCTAGTAAAAAATAAAAAGTTTATGAATGAATACAGAAAATGAGTTACATGCTTTTACATTCTTCTTGTCAAATGCAGCTGTTGCAAAGGCTTCTCCTTTCAGTTACATTTTATATAATGATGATGGAGTATTTTATTTTTTAAAACATTAATAATATAAAGTATATAAAAGAAAATGCTATCTGATACAAGCTAATAATATGACATGAGATAATCAGAGAAAACAATTTACATAACCTTACAAATCCAAGTAAAACTGCTTGTTTCCACATTTTTAAATGTATTTGTAGTGCAATAGAATCAAATGATTAGCCTAAAGTGACTTTTACACAATTTCCTTAGGTTTTTTTTTAATTCCATTTTTATTACATTTATTTCTAAATTCTCTGTATAATAGTGTAAATGTTTGATGTTAATTTCCTTGATTTAGGTATAATCTCTGTATTTTGAATAGATATTTAGAAGGATGTTGTTCTATAGCCATGATTAAACCAAGTCAGAATATAGTATTAAAGTTACAACTCAGATTTAATCCAAGAAATTTGAGAAATCTTGGTTTTATCATTATATTACACAATTAGCAATGAATGTGTCAAAGTATTAGTCTTAACAGGAGCATTGGAGGGATAACATGGCTTGTCTCCTCATGGTACATTAAATATACTAAAGTATTGTGTGCAAGCCAGCCAAAATAGCAAAGAATAGGATATAAACAAGAAAGGGACTGTGTATTAGGGAGATTTTAAACTAGTATCTTTCACTTGGAATGCTTGTGGATTCAATGAACAAGTTAACAGTTCATTAATGAAGCAATAAGAAGATGTGGCATAGGTTTTTACCATATTAGAAGTGAATTTATGGATGAAACATTTAATAGTGCAAGTTTTCTTGACAACTTTAAAATAGTCTAATTTATGAAGTTAAATCAGAACCAAGCTCCAAAGTTAGAATAGTTTAGGAGGTTAATGGTAACAATAAATTAGAAATTACACAAACATTTATATGGAAAAATAATGCAAAAATATGTATTTCATTTACAGTCCATGTGGTAATCAGTATATAAATTTAGATATAATAGAATAAAGAAAAATTAATTCTTTGAAACTTCAGTAAATGAAGTGAAAAAAATGTTGAATCAGAAACAGTAGTTTTAGTTAAAAGATTTTACACCTTGCGTTTTAATATGATTATCAATTTGAATTCTGAGGGTACATCCAGGAGCACATCCCAGAAATTTCATGTGTGCACTTTTGATTATTCATTTATCTACTTTGTTCATGGTGCAATGTAGGAATGACCAAGACTTTGTATTCCTTAAGTTTTGTTTATTTCCTCATCATATTACCTAAAATATCCATGTGCCTATTGTCCCTTTGGTAACAATACATAAGTATTTTTTTACATTAGAGGATTACCAACCCTCTAAAAAATCACCTTAAACTTGAAGGGCTTGGGATTTTATTTCAGACATTCCTTCTAGACAGGATTACCAACCCTCTAAAAATCACCTTAAACTTGAAGGGCTTGGGATTTTATTTCAGACATTCCTTCTAGACAGATATCAACCAGGACTAAGGAGTCTTGCTTTTCTCACCCTTTCAGGTTGCTATTCTCAGGATCAGAGGAAATGTGAAGCTTGTACAACCAGATTAGGACTACCACCAAGGAGGATACCTACAGACTACCTAAAGTGAAGAGTATAAAGAAAAATGGATTCATTCTGTTGCAGCAGTTCTGCCTGTGCTGTTCTGCTTTGGTAAGTAATGATGTAAATGATAAATGTTTTATTGAAAGCTAAGTAAATTACAAAGTTATGGATGCTACAGATTGTGACCGTGGTCATTTGTTGTAGCACATCCCAACAAATTAATTAACACATAAAGATAAAGAATATATACAAAAACTTATTAATAATATAACAAAAGAATTATGTTTTGTAATTATAATATGCTAATACTACAATGCTTTCATTTGTCTCAGCTCTTCCTTCCTTCCTTCCTTCCTTCCTTCCTTCCTTCCTTCCTGCCTTCCTTTCTTTCTTTCTTTCATTTATTTATTTTTTTTCTGCTGCCCAAAAACATTTTATTTTAACTTAAACTTCAAACATTCACCTAATTTCCCTAATCTGGTTCATCCTCAAAAAATTTCCTGTATGCTTACACTATTTTTTTTATTCTAAGCTATTTTTCTTTAATAAGCTCCTTTCTCCATTCATTAGTTCAAATAATACCCTATTTAAACAGATGTTTTTAACAATGAAGCAATATGTCATTCGATTGTAGTAACACTGTTTTACCTCACTTATTTCTTTAAAATACTTAAAAGCAGATGATGACAGTGAATCTCTGTATTATAAGCAAGTAACTAAGGTATAAGTGTGTTACTATGCAGACTACTGTTCTATGTTGATTTGAATACAGAAGGTGAAATGGAATAAAACAATATGCAGGTGTATTTGGTGGATAAAAAGACTCATGTTAGTACATATTTACATACCTAACCTGGTTCCTGTTTACATACGTTCCATTGCCATTCCATTGTTTTTGGTAGCATTTGCATTGAACAGCTGGTTCTTGAATCCCGATTTACATCTCCATTTTCAATGCAGAAAGACTCTTCAAAGGAGTATAAATGCTACTGATAACATGATGGTTATTCTTGTTTTACTTTAAATCAAAATAAGATTAACAAAAGTTTCACTGTGTGGATTCTGACATTCCGTAAACATATGATGGTTATTCTTTAAAATGAAACCTCATCCCATATCGCTATTTCCCTGGGATTGTTGGTAGCTATCAGGAGTTCAGTTTCTTTTGCAATGATATGATTGTGAATCCAAAAATGATCTGCAACTGCCAATTTATCCATCTCTTTATATCATGCATTTCTGAAGTGTTCTTAAATCTTGTCTCCCAAACTTGTTATTCCATCTGTATTTACCTCATCACAATCCAAACAACCTATTTGATACACTCCTGCTTTTTGTAGCACAACATTCTTTAACATAATTTATGGTTATGTTCCTAAGGTTAAATTTATTTTGTGCCACCAAGCAATATCAAATTTAAAAAAAAATATTCATAAATACTGTGTTTGCCCATGGATTGTGTGTGAATTTTTTTAAAACTTTGTCATTTATTATGGAAATAGTCGAGTGCTTATAATATATTTAAGTTTAATTGATATCATTGTATGATTCAGTTGAACTACACATACTTAAAGCTTCACTTACTTTTCATAAATGTATTGAATTGGTTTTGAGAACATTTAGTTCCCATCTTCAGCCAGGCTAAAGTTCAACTATCATATCATTCGTTGAGCTGTGGGAATGTATATTCTGCTCTGGTGGTGGTGTGATAAACTTGTAGTTTATGTTTTCATCTCCGGCAATGTCGAAGTTCATTATGCTGTCTTTGTATTTGTAGATGTAGATTTTCTCCCAGGTTGCTAGTTCCGTAGTTCTTTGTAGTGATTTTAATCATTTTGCTTTATTTATTATGTTGTGATTTTGTGTCCAAAAATGATATGCTATTACTGATTTCTCAATAGTTATGTTCCTGAAATGTTCCTTTAACCATGTGCCTATGTTTCTCTTTGTTTTTCCAATGTAGATTTTTTCACATTCTGCACACTTTATTTTGTATATACCTGATTTTTCCTCTTGTGGAATACTGTCATTAACATTATCTATCAGTAAGTTTTTAACATTAAATCTATTAATTGGTGCCAACCTAATATTAAAATCTTTAGTAATATTCTAAATTATTTTATTTTATTTTATTTATTTATTTTTTTGTGGTTAGATATTAAAATAATGAAATGTCAAGAAAATCTTAAATTTGGAATATACAGAAAGAATACACATGCAGATAATCACATCAAAGCTGACAGTTTGAACCCCACAGCGCACAAACATGCAGTTATTAACAGTTTAACACACTGGCTAGTTAATGTACAAATTAGCTAAGAAGAATAATTTAATGAATACAAAGAAATAGCAGTTAAAAATGGTTTTAAAAAGAACTAGTACACAAAAAGGTGCAGAAATTCAGAGACAAAAACATATCAAAAAAACCACAGCACTTTCAGCAAAAAAAGATAAACTAATTTTTAAAAAGTTGACATATCATCCATGGGCTACAAAAAAATTTCAGAATATTCTCAAAGATTTTAATATCAGGTTGGCAACGATTAATAGATTTAATGTTAAAAATTTACTGATAGATAATGTAAATGGCAGTATTCCACAAGAGGAAAAATTAGGTATTTACAAAATAAATTGTGCAGATTGTGAAAAAATCTACATTGGAAAAACAAAGAGAAACATAGGCACACAGTTAAAGGAACATTTCAGGAACATAAAGTACAAGCAAATATAGAAATCAGCAGTAGCATATCATTTTTGGACACAATATCAGGACATAATAAATAAAGCAAAATTAATAAAATCAATACAAGGACCTATGGATCTAGCAACCTGGGAGAAAATCTACATTAACAAATAGAAAGACAGCATAATGAACTTCGACATTGCCGAAGATGAAAACATAAACTACAAGTTTATCACACTGCCACCAGAGCAGAATACACATTCCCACAGCTGAATGAAGGATCCGACAGTTGAACTTTAGCATGGCTGAAGATGGGAACAAAATGTTCTGGAAACCGGTTCCGTATATTTATGAAAAGTAAGTGAAGCTTTAAGAGTGTGTAGTTCAACTGAATCATACAATGATATCAATTAATATGATTAGCTTCATTGTACAAGCTCCAATTTACATTTGAAATATTTAAGCTTTTTTAAATGTTTGATCTTATCTACTAATGAACGGTTGTTGAGGGCAGTATTGATGATGTAGTAGTATTCCACTGTGTATTGTTTCTTGTTCAGTGGAATGTCTACTTATCTATGAGCAAGGCTGTTTATAATGGCATGTAGGTGCCCATAGTCAAGCATAATTTTTTTTGTCAAATGTGAAGAACTTTTGGTCTTTGTGCAATTTTGTAACACTGGTGTAATCCTCAATTTCATCTACTGATACATCCATACTTTTAAGCCATTTGTGCAGTTTAAGGAGGAGTCTTTGTTTTGGAAGCTAGTGAACAAAAATGCAACATCAGAAGAGATGAGGGAATTATCTGGTGAAATCACTGCATTGTTAATTTTTTTCAACCAGTTTATAGGAATCAGTGGTACTTCTGCTTTGAAATTGTTCCAAAGTTCCAAATCTCTTTACCAGCTATTTAGCCAAAATGTTGGTACATTTGTGTTATTAATTATTGGGCTCATACTTTTGGTTGGTTTGTGTATTTTGGTAAGGCCTTAAATCCTAGGAAGCATATGGTTTTTAGCTTCCATTTATCAATCACAAGGTTTTGCTCTGCCCGAGGGAAGAGTTATAAACTTTGACTGACACACTCATAAAGGGAACAGGCACCTATGTTCCATATTACCTAATAGGCTCTCTATTTATTTAATGTAGCCATTGTGGTCTAGAATCACTAATTTGTACCCTTTATCTGCATTTATTTACACCACTGTTTATTGTTAAATGGTCTAATTATGCATTTATTGTGTTGCTGATAATGTGAGTTATTACTATGCTGCTTTATTTTATTTGTATCTGCCCACATTGGTTTTGGTGACTGATTTTTTTATTCTTCCAAATCTTGAGTACCGCCACGGGTGGCCGAGGTCGTTAAGGCACGGACTTGTGAGCGGGAGGTCTGCGGTTCGAATCCAGCCAGGACAGTCCTCCCTGACTGGGGTTTTTTCCAGGTTTTCCTCAGTCTTCATAACTGGCAAATGCCGGGGAGGTACCGAAACTTAGGCCTGGAACGCTTCCTTCCTTAAAAAAAAAATATATCCTTTCCCAATCTATCATTTCATCTCATGTATCACCAGTGTCCACTGCCTGTGGTGCCTCAGTAGTAAAAACGGGCGTTAAACACTACTCAAAAAAAAAAAAAAAAAAATCTTGAGTAGTAATCTCTGTATCTGCAATGAAATCTTCTATTTTGCTGGAGAAGCTAAACCCTTATTTAGAAACTATAGACCTAGATTATTGAAAGAGTGTTTAGATAGATTAATTACATTATCTTTGAAGATTTCTTGAGGTTGGTAATGGTTTCATTTTTGTTTACTACATGATATGCAGATTTTAACTTAGTTTTAGTGTTTTATTTCTCATTAAGATATTACATTATATTCTAGATATTTCAAATTAGATTCGTAATATTGTAGTTAATTTTAAGTATAAATTATATCATTTTATATCTAACTGCAAACATTTTTGTAGTGTTTGTTATTTCACATAATAATGCCTTACTTTCGGCCAAGTTTGTCAGTCCTGAAGTGAAATGTTGCTGAAATATTTACATATGGGAGAGAGAGAGAGAGAGAGAGAGAGAGAGAGAGAGAGAGAGAGAAAGAGAAAGAGAGAAAAAGAGAAAAGAAAAACATTTTCCCAGCATTTCCTTTTTTTTTTTTTACCTCTAGTCTGTCCTGCAGATGTGATGGTGAGGTAGCTATTTGGGAGGGGGAAAAATCCCTAGGTTCTGCTGTTTTCTTCTAGTTTGTCCTGCTGATGTGAACAGTTTAGGTATTTATATTTTGGAGGGGGGAAAATATTTCTCTAGGCTTTCTTGGATCTGCAGATGTGAGAAATGCTAATGGGATAGTTATACTTTGGAGGAAAGAGAGAGGGGAATATATTCTGTGGGTTTTTCTAAGTTATGCTGATTTTTATTTATTTCGCCCTCCATTTCTAATAGAATGTGAATTGCTGGTGAGATATTTATATGTTGGGTGAGGGGGGGGGAAAGCAAAAAATGTTTCCAGGTTTTCCTACATTCCACTTCCCTCCACCCCTCCTCCTCTCTCTCTGTAGTCATGCTGATGTGAAGCTGGTGAGATAATTTATTAAATCTGGTATTTGCCAGTTTTGTGAATTACGAAGATTTAGAATGGGAAAATTCAATACATCATTTGTTTACGGGTTTATTTAATTGCAGATATTTAGAGGTGAAAAAAATGTATTAAAGCTATTGATTTACCAGATTGGAAAATTATTAACATTTAATAGTTTTCTCTATTAAATGTAGTATTTATCAGGTATATGGTCTACATTGGTAAATGACTAAGATATAATAATGAAAATGTGCAATGATTGTGTTGAGCATTCCCTATACAAAGTATTTTGAATTATTGTGTGTAATGTCCTTGTATGTACAAATTTTCTATAGGCTCAAATGTTTTATCCATTTTTAAATAGTACAAATACTTTTTGTTGCTCATGTTCTAAAGCCACAAAAATTTTTATCCATTTTTAAATGCTTCAAACAAATTTTGCTCAGTTCATTTTGCTTTCTGCATATTTGGCATTCTTTTAGCAATATTTTTTGCTGCTGCTGTTACCACTACTATTGCCTTCTTCTTTGCTAATGCCATTCTCCATTTCCAATGCTGCAATAATACCTTCTTCCTTTCTTTTCTCCAGTTTTCCTCATTTTGGACTTATATATATATTAAAAATTTTTTTTCCGCCCTGTGGGCGGAACCTATCTCCTGAGATGAAATTTGCAAACGCTGGTTGGGAGACTCTGATTGGTAAAATAAATAAGTCCTATATACCAATACAAGTTCTTTATTCAACCTTGTTTCTTTCCTTTACATTCCAACCACATATATACATATAAATAATTCTTCAGGTGTTCCTTGGTTCTACCATTTTTCCCCCCCAGTAGGTGCTGTTGATGTGAATTACTGGTGCAGTATTGATATCCATGATGGTAGGTGCTTGTTGCAGAGCAGAAGTGCATATATGGAGGTGGGGAAGACAAATATTGAATGTGGTGTGGTTATTCTGTACTTGGTAAAGAACAGTACCTATGCAACAAAAGTATATACACTTTAGGGAACTCTGCACCACCATTTGCAACCATCTCTAAGTGGATCTTGGAGTTTCAATATGCTTGTGAAATCTTGGAAGATGACCCATGGAGTGGATGGGTAAAATTGATGATGACATGAGAAATGATTGATAATGTTTGGAGGATTGTGGATTAAGGATGTCTGGGTGTTTGAGGAGAATGTATATTTGGCATTTTGAGGGAAGAGTTGTGCTTGAAAAAAAAGGATTGGCCGTTTGGTTGCTATGACTGCTGACTCAGAATTAAAAGTGAATCAGAGCGTAAATACATGTTAGCAAAGTTTGGCCTATTTCAGAGAGACGGTGTCAATTTTATGAGTCGACTTTGTGACCAATGATCAAACATGGGCAGTTACTAAGAGAAAACAGTGATCAGTTTTTAACAATGGAAGCACGAGGATTCTCCCCCTGCCAAAGAAGGGCAAGTGCACGACATTGACCGATGAGATGATGGCATTGACATAGGAAGGTGTGCTGCTAATGGATTATCTTCTCACTGGAGTGTATTATGGCATCCTTTTGGACCAATGAAGAGAACAAAAATGATCCAGGTTTATCAAAGATGACAAGTTGTGTTACATCAAGATAATGCATGCTCTCATGCATGTTCATGGCTGTGGGGATAATGGCATATGTGCCTTATTGGTTTGCATGGTCTCCATTGGATTGGCATCTGTTGAGTAAATGGAGAAGATTCCTTGTTGCATGAATGGTCCATTGAGGTGTTTTTTTGCAGGTGTGGATAAAGGCTTTGGAGCATTGGTGGTTGAAGTGCATTGGCAAGAAAGGAGACTGTTGAAACATGAGAATAGTTTCAAAATGTGATGCGATCATTTTGACCCTATTTGGGGAAGTTTTCAAATGACTCTGATAGGATAAAGAGAAATGAGTGGTGATTGCATTGATACATGCATTACTGAACATTTGGCATTATGATTTTGTCATGTATTGGTGTTAGTTGATGTCTTTGAGGTTCAACTGAGCTGTTTGGAATCTGTTAGGGCAAAGTATAGGAAGTGAAAGAATTCATGCAAAAGCACAAGATATTATTTTAGAAACATGAAATACAAAGAGAGAGAGAGAGTAATGTGTAAAAATGTTGCTCTTTCAGTTATAAATTTATAAAAGAAGAATGATTAAAATTAGCAGGAAAGCATAAAGTATTAACTGTGGGGTGGGGATGTATGCATGTGGAAATAAAGAGCAAATAATGAATTGTGAAATTATAGCAGAAGATGATATTTTGAGGAATTTCTGTGGAGCAAGTGATGAGAGTTATAGTAGTGAAGAAGCAACATTTGGAATTTCATGTACATTATTTTATTTCATTTTGCAATTTAGTTACTTTGCCACTTATATCATTGGCATTCTGGGAATGTGTTTGTTAAGCCACTGATGATTGTTTTCTTTGGTGACATTAATAAATTGTGAGTTTCTTTGAGTAAGTTTTGAATTTTTTCTTTTGGAATTATTAAGTGTTGTCAGTGTGTTTGAACCCTTAAAGCTCATTTGCAGGCTCTTGAATTTTGGAGTATAGCTTTGTCCAAGTTGTGTGATATTGACGCATTTCATGGTGTTTGTTAGATTGTTTAGGCCGAGGAATGTTTCTTTTATGTTCATTTCCTAGCATTGGACAATTTTTCTATAAATTAGAGGGTTAATAATTGAATAAGTTAATGTTGGTAGTGATATTCCATGTTTTGAGAGAATGTATATTAATGTTATTTTGCAGTGTTTTCTTCCTATATTTTTTGTTTTTTTCTGCCCACTTTCACATGAGCATGTAGGCAGAGATAGTTTGGAATTACTGAAATAATTAATATGATAGGAAGGATTGGGGAAAACTAAATTTAAAACTAACCGCACCAAGTCTGCTTATTTTTATAAATAATTATGATTAATTAACATCTTTTAAAAATTGTAAAAACTTTAAAAAATTTATATGGAACTAACACAGTGGTCACTTCAGCACGGCCGAAGATGGAGATAATATATCTTTGAAACCAGTTTCAGATATTTTTAAGGTTAGTGAAGCATGAAGAGTGTTAGATGACAGATTCAATTCAATTATGATTAATGCATATTTGCATTTAAGAGAAAATTCGAAATATTACAATGCTGTAATATATAATTTTAAAACAACATTTTACTTATAAGATATTTTACGGAATAATTATGGATATCTAATGTTATTTGGAGTAGTGCACAATATTTCCTGTTGTGAATATTTAATGTACTGTTTTTTATGCAGATATTTTCACTGAAACTGGCAACATGTTCCTTTGGATGTTTTGATAAATATCAAATGATCCAATTAAAAATAAGTGAATAGAAAGCAATATAAAATGTGTTCATTTTTAGTCACATGCTGCATTTGAAAAGAATAAAAAAAGGACATGGTCAAGATTGTTTGGGAGAGCATGAGGTTATTCAATGAACATTTTGTTCAGGTACTGTTGTTATTGGCAAACTTTTCTGATGTCCATTGTATGGATAACTTTTATTGTGTTGCTGATTAAATTAATGAACAACACAGTATTCTTTCCTGAAAGAAAAATATTTTTATATTGTACAATTTGTAATGATATTCTTGGAGTTGTAAATAAGTAAGGTTTGAATGCTTTTTAATTTGTTGAATGAAAGAATATCCTTAATGACAGTAAAGTCACGTACAGCTATTGACAAATAAGGACTTTGTTAGGTGGCTAAGTGAAATGATTGATAATAAGATAGATGCTTTATTAAAGGAGCTGTATCCCTGTTTGTCTCTCATATTCCTTTTTAGCTGTGAAGCATGATTTGAATATTTGGCATGATCATTTCTTGCACCGTTTTCCTATTGCAAGATGTATACAGAACTGAGATCAATATTGATGAAAATGACTCACATCTGTCTTTACAGGAATGACCTGTTTTCATGTTGCTATGATGGTTTGGGTGAATGTTACATGATAATTATGTCTATGAGGGTGAAGGCATGGCACATTTTCCAGAAATAATGATACAACCATGTCAGGTAATTGGGAGATGAATATTTTTCTAATGTCATCAATGACATTTGTGAAGACAAATATTATAAAGCAACACTGTTTTAAATGAATCATCATTGGTGGGTTGTTATTGGAATATTTAGAAAATACCATTTTTTCTTTCTGATTATCTCTCATAAACTGTTTGTGTAATGATGAGACCATATGCCCCTTTACATTTAGATGTTGTTTCAGTCTCAAGTGAGCATATGGAATATGAACAGTTGAGGTCTCTTCATTGCCACACTCTTACTGAAATGAAGCAGTTGGTTCAATATAGATCTGTTGCCGAGGTTTGTAGGAAATAACTACGCGAAATAAGTTTTATTTAGCCTTCTCTTAAAATTAAAGTGCTAGTACTTGTCTTGGACGAGTGATGCATAACTATAGATTTTGTGAAATATCCTTTCCTACATTGCTTTTTATTTACGATCTTAGAGTACTTCCCTGACATTTGCCATGAATATGAATGGAGGAAAACATGTAAAACAATCAATCAGAGTGGGATTTGAACTGCAGACTTTGCGTTTTGTGATTTAAAGGAAATGCATGTGTGTGACAGTACACCTACAATTGCTTTGTTTCAATACATGAAGGGATTGGTTGGCATCGTAGTCTCTGCTCTGCTCCATATGGTGCACTATTTGTATGTGGTTAGCAATATAGTTTGGTGTATGGTAGTTTATTATCATGGGTTGAATGTGTTTTATTACTGTAACAGTATTGTTAGAATTTTTGGTATGTTTTCAGATGAAGCATGATAATTATTGTTAAGGGTGCAATACTGCTAAGGTCATTAGCACCTATGAGGTTAAGCAATATGATTAATGGTATGTCGGGTTAAGTCTAGTTATTTCTGAGCAGTTGTTATAGTGTTGTGTAGCAGTGTCAAGGAAATGTGTGTTTTTTCTGAATAGTTTTGTAGCCCTTTAGTTCATGTGTTGCAGTTTTTTGCTGATGTGTTACATTTAGGGGAAAGCAAATGTTTGGAAATTGCAGGATATTATGGTGAGCTGTTGTTGGGTTTTTACCTTCTGACATCAGATTTGAAGAAGGAGGGAAGGAGAAGTTTTTGTTGATTGTTGAACATTTAGTAAAGGAAACTTAGGAATTTTCATACAGAATGCTGTATAGGCCTATTTTCAAGGCAAGTGCTGGTCTTGTGTGCCACATATTATGAATCAGTGCTAAATTGTAGGTGCTGTGTTGTCTGGTTTACATGCTTAGATTGAAATTGTGTTGACTATGGTTTCTGAATTGAATTTGGATTTGGTTGTTTGCTGTCTATATAATGATTTTTGGTTTCATTGTGCAGTTTTTCTGTTGAAGTTATTTCAACAGAGGTTATTAATAGGGAAGCAATATGATGTTATTTGATAATGGTAACACTATTATGCCCCATTTATTTGTTTTAAATACTCGAGAGCTGATCATGACAGCAAATGTGTGTATTATAAACAATCATGTGAGGTATAATAGTGTTATTATGGATGAATTTTCAATTCAGAAAGGGTCTTCAAATTGTTCTAAGTCTAGTATGTATAGTCAATTACCACTTTTAGGGAAACTTCTCTTTTGTGTGCTTATTGTATTTAATTTTGTTGACCGATGAGGGAACTGCCAATGTTTGGTTTGAATACTATATACTTGTGTTTGTTAAGGAGCATAAAGACATATGTATATTCAATGTGAACTAATTGTTAATTTTTCGACTGCCCCTATGCCGACTCTTGGTATATGTTTTATTTCAATCATTCCTTGTATTGTTGTTTGAAACATTGTGTATATTGAGGTAGTTAGTATTTGCCAATGAAGGTGATTTGTTCATGCCTAGTGCTCTGCTCTGCTACTTAAGTTCTTTGCTTTTCACCTATGTCATTGTATACATGTCAGAGTTGTTTAGAAACATCTTTTGTACCAACATTCAGTTGGCAATGGAGTTGCAAAGGTTGCCTCTATTGTATTATTTGGGACTTTGAATGCCATTATGCATTGCTTTGTCTTCAGTTGTATATTCTTTGCCTTGCTTGTCTCAAGTTGTATTTGCATTGCTTGCCTTGTCTTCAGTTGTATATGCTGTACTAAGACTGAAATCATTTTGAACATGGTTTCTAGATTAAATTTGTATTCAGTATGATCCCTGTTTATATAATTTTTTTTTTATCCTTTATTGAAAACTGTTAAGAGTTTTTCTGTTGGTTAATTTATTTAAACGGAAGTTATTAACAGTGAAGCAATTTGTCATTCAAACACTATTATATCTCATTTATTTCTTTAAAATGAGGCGATGATGAGAGTGAATGTCGATTATAACCAAATAAATGAGGTATAATAGCATTACTATGATGACTATTGCTTAATTTGGATACAGAATGTTAAATGGAATAAAAGAATATGCAGGTGTATTTGATGGGTAAAATGACTCGTGACAGACCCAGCCTGGTCCCTGTTTACATGCATTCCATTTCCATTTTAGTAGGATTGAATTGAACTTGACTGACTCTTGAATCCTCAATTATATGCCCATTTTTAATGCTGAAAGAGTCTTGAATTGGATTTGAGTCCAGCATGTAAATGTCTATTTGAACTAGAATTTTTTAGAGAAAACTGTCTTTTGTATGCTTATTGATATCTTAGATGAGGACATTGCTAATGTTTGGTGGTTTTGAATAAAATGTACAAGGATTTGATAAAGTAGCATAAATGCAGTTCATAATACAATGCTTATTCTTTAAAATGAAAATCTTTTCCCACACTGCTAATTCTCTGGGATTGTTGGTAGATTTCAACTATTTGGTTTCTTTTGCAATGTCATGATTGTAAGTCTAAAAATGATCTGCAATTGCCGATTTATCCACCTGTTTATATCTCGCATTTCTAAAGTGTTCTCTAATCCTTATATTCAAATTGTTATTCTGCTTATAAATACCTGATCACATTCTAAACAATCTACTGGGTATACTCCTGTTTTTTTGTTGCACAAAATAACATCCTTTATGGTTATGTTCAAAAGGTTCTTAATGTTAAATTTATTTTGTTCCACCAACACAATATTAAATATTTATGAAAATGTCATGAATATCGTGTTTGCCCATGGATTGTATGTGAATTTGTTAAAACTTGTGTCCTTTGTTGTGGAGAGAGTGGTGGTGTTTTAAAATTTTTTTATTTGGAAATCTATCTATTTCTCATATATTGACATATATATTTTTATAAAACAAAACACAACTAAAAAAAACATTCATTTTAAATATAACAATTAGGAGCAATGCCTTCTGCAATATTTAATATCTTTAAGTCTCATCATCTAACGAATGGTGGAATCCATTGTTGAGGGCAGTATTAATGTTGCACTGGTACTCCATTGTGTATTGTTCCTTGTCCATTGGAATGTTTACTAATCTATGAGCAAGGCTGTTTATAATGGCATGTTGGTTCGGTTTAGGATTGAAGCTTATTATTCTTTGTGGGATTATCTATGTGGTGTTTCCTACATATGCCAACGAAATTATGTGGTTTCCTAAGTAACTTTTAAGGTCCAAAAAGAGCAAACATTCTTCCTCTTCAATTTCTTTTGCTTGAATTTCTCTGGTGAACTTAATACTTTGGTTTTGAAGATTTAGTAAACTTTAAGGGGCATCCTCTGTTTTTTTTAAGGGGCTGTTACAAATATGCCATCCAGATAGCAATACCATCTTTTAAAGGATTAAAAAAAATGCTTTGGTAATGTATGTTGATACTGTGCTCATGAATAAATTTGCCAGAAATTGACAGAGGGAATTACCCATAGCCAAGTCATAAATTTGTTGGTAAATTTTTCTGTTGAATGTGAAGAAGTTCTGGTCTATGCACAATTTTGTAAGATTGATGTAATCCTCAATTTCATTAGTGATATATTTGTACTTTTAAGCCATTTCTGTAGTGTCAGTAGCAGTCTTTGTTTTGGAAGCTAGTGAAGCAAAATGCAAAATCAGAAGAGATGAGGGAATTATATGGTGAAGTCGCTGCATTGTTAGTTTTTTTTCTACCAGTTTATAGGAATTGGTGGTTGCTTCTGCTTTGAAATAGTTTGAAAGTTCCATATTTCTTTGCGGACCATTTAGCCAAATTGTAGGTTGGGACATTTATATTATTAATTATTGGACACATACTTTTGCCTGGTTTGTATATTTTGGGAAGGAAGCATATGGTTGTTAGTTTTTAGCTTCCATTTATCACTGACAAGATTTTGGGTTGCCTGAGGAAAGAGCTATAAGCTTTAACACACTCATTAAAGGGAACATACATTATCACTACCCAGTAGCTCTCCATTTGTTTGATACAGTCTCATGGTGTAGAAACTAATTTGTTCCCTTTATCTGCTTTTAATTACACCACTGTTTATTTTTAAGTAATCTAAGTATGCATTTACAGTGTTGCTGCTGCTGATTATTATTATTATTATTATTATTATTATTATTATTATTATTATTTCTATGCTGTTTTATTTTATTTATTTCTGTCCAATTAGTTTTTGGTGGTGGATTTTTTTATTTTTCCAAATCTTGAATAGTAATCTCTGTATCTGCAATGAAATCTTCTATTTTGCTGGAGAAGCTTACCCTTATTTAGAAACTGTAATTGTAAATTATTGAAAGAGTGTTTAGATAGATGAATTATATTGTCTGTGCGTATTTCTTGAGGTTGGTTATGGTTTCCTTTTTGTTTACTACACAGTATGCATATTTTTTTATTTAGTTTAAGTGTTTTATTTATTATTAAGACATTTACTTTCATGTCGAGATTATCTTCTAGATTTTTCCAAATTAGATGTGTTTATTTTCATTAATTTTAAGTGTACACCATGTAATTTTAAATCTAACTGATCAAGAGTTTTGTAGTGTTTGTTAATTTCTCGCAGTATCAACTTCCTTTTGATTGAGTTCTGAATGGCATTATTATGCACTTTATTTGTCAACCTTTCTTAAAAATATTGAAGCAATTTTGTTTTTGACACACTATTTCAGGAATCATTTGTCTGCTACTACATTCCTTCTTTTTCTTAAGTCTTAAGACTTAAGTCTTTCTAATGTCTTTTTTGTCAAGGACATGTTAATTAAAGATAAAAAAGTTAGTTTCTACCTCATTGATGGCCATCTCGTATATCTGCTGTATCCACGTGTTGTCTGTTTATTTAAACTTGTAGTACTTTACCAATGGTTCATATACTCATATGAAATTGTAAACTTGTTAGAGATAGTGAAGTTGATTTATGATGCGCATAAAGATGTCTGCATTAGGTGACACCATACTTCACTGACTGGTTAACTTTTGGAAGCTACCAATAATTCCAGGGAATTAATTAGCAATATGGGAAAAGATTTACATTTTAAACGATAAGCATCTTGTTATGAATTTGGACACTGGCAATGAACTTCCTGTTACACTATATATGAAACCACCAGGGCCCTGTTTCACAAAAGTATGCTCTAATACATACAAGTGTATCAGTGCAGGTTCTTGTAGCTTTCTGTTCCACCAAAAAAATGGTACACTGGAAAAGTATTAATAAAAAGTTACAAGTGACATTATATAAAAGGAGGATGGAGGAAATGCTGTTGCCGTTCATCGTCATATCTTGAATTAGGTTTATGTCCACTCTTTAGGGATTTTTAATGCACGGAACGAATGATGGTCATTTTTGAAAAATGGGTCTTTTTTTTTTTTTTGCAGACATAATGATAATTCAAAATTTGATTATGTATTTATGGATATTCATGCGTTATAATTCACTTTGAGATGACGGTTCCATAAGGCTACATTTAGGAGCATTAATTTCAGCTGTTGAGAGATGGCAGAAGAATTGCACTTCCGGATTACTCTCTGGTCATATTGTTAGTCCATTTGATCCTTTATATTTATTTATTTTTCATATTACTTGACAATCACGTTCTCACAAGCCCAAAAAAAAAAGTTCCAAAAGGAATTATTATAATGGAGAATGAAATGAAATTATTTTTGTGGCATGTAGCAAGAACCTTAAAAATACATTAACTCAGATGCTGGTCGGAAATATGCATTTGGAACAAGAAATGTAAACATAAAAATCAGTCATAAGCTATACTTTATTTGCGCTTAATCTATCTGTATCATTATACACAAATATTTATTCTTTCTTTATGCACATTCCTACTCATTATCATCACTTTTGCTAATACTGGCTCATTTGAGTCCACTGGCTCTGAATATCATTAAAAAGGGAATACATTTTGTGCTAGTATTTGAAGTTACGAATGTTCCTTCACTTGTAAATAAATTTATACAAACCACCAGTGCCTGAATATGGCTAATAATATTACTAATACTTTGGTGGAACAGAAATAAGAAAATTCATTTGTACATTTGAAAGTATGGAGTAGTAAAGTACAAGTGTATCAGAAATCTTTGTGGAACAGAATTTTACTAATAACTACAAGTTGCCAGTTTTCGTATACCTGTAATGTACTAGGCCATACTTTTGTGAAACAGAGCCCATAGGTCATGTTGTTACATTAGTGGATTCGCATGGCCCTGTTTTACAAAAGTACATTGGTGTATCAGTGAAGGCCCTTGTAAGCTAGCTGAGTTTCTGCCGGAGCTGCTTGTAACTTTTTTGTAGCATCTATACATATATGCTCCATACAACAGAAATGGAAGGATCATTGATTTATATATGGTGTTTTGATTCAATGGCCTGATTGGGTTAATGTATTTATTAGTTTAACACTACTTCCTGAGTGAGAAAATGACATGGTATCTAAATTTTAATTTAATAATTATTATTCTCTAGTATTTCATGATATGTTTGTCTAAAGAATTGTTGTAGAGTTTTCTTTCCTTCTTCTCCTTGATGATAAAAATATATACTGTATTTGTTTTAGGAGATGGAATCAGAGGTGACATCATGCCAAGAATCTAGATGGTCCTGGATATCAGCTTTCTGACAAGACAGAAGAATTTACATATTAACATGATAGGACAGAATGAGGTAACTTGTTTAACCAGCTAAAATGAATGTAATCTATTTCAAACCTGACATGGAATCTGTTCAGAAGTTAACATATAAAAAGAGAGGCCAATAGGTTTTTTGCATTGTAAAGGAAAAAAATGTATTTACTCTACCTGCATAAGTTTGTAACATTTTTGTTCCAATTTCTTTAACTGTGCAAGAACAATTCCTTTGGTTAAGCTGTGGCACTCTCATAGCTTGAAAATTGACCTTCCTCCAGATATTTCTTGAGATTAGGGTAGAGGAGGTCTGAAGGGCTAAACCAGATGAGCAGCCTTTGTTTTAGAACTTTAAGTGAAGATTTGCCGATTCTCTGTAAAATGGGAACTCTTACAAGGATTAGCATTTTCCTGGAGATACAATATTGCTTTTGAAAACTTTCTTTTGCGTTTGGAGACCATGGCCCTGTTTCACAAAAGTATAGTCTAATACGTACAAGTACATTAGTGCAGGTTCTTTTAATGTATGGTATTATAACATCCCGTTCCACAAAAGAAATGCTGCACTGGTAAAATATTAGCGCTATGGAGGAACAGCCATTTGCCATATGTAGCCATATCTTAAATTATGTTAAGTCCATTCTTTTGGAATTTTTAATTCACGGAGCCAATCATTGTGATTTCTGCAAAAGGGATCTTGTTTTTTTCTCAGACATAATGATAATTGAAATATATTATTATGTATTTAAGGATATTCAAGCTTAATAATCCACTTTGAAACAACCGTCCCATAAGGTTACATTTAGGAACATCAGTTTCAGCCGTTGACATATGGTAGAAGAATCCAGCTTCCTGATTGCTCTCTTTCATTTATTTTTTATCCCATTTGATTCTTTATATTTGTTTATTTGTTTATATTGCTTGACAATCACATTGTCATAAGCAAAAAACAGGAAAAACTGTGCCAAAAGAGTGTGTTTTAAAAGAGAATGAAGAATGAAAAATTATTTTCCTGCCATGTAGCAAGAACCTTCAAAATACATTAACCAAGATGTTGGTCCGAAATATGCATTTGGAACAGAATATGCCAATTTCAAACATGAGCCGTACTTTATATGCATATAATCTAACTTTATGGTCATACACAAATTCTTATTTATTCTTTATACATGTTCCTACTTATCAATATGATCACTGTCCCTAAAACTTGGCTCATTTGTGTCAATTGGCTCCTAATTTTAAAAAGAGAATACATTTTGTGCTAGTACTTGAAGTTACCAATGTTCCTACACTGTTAGAGAAATGTATACAAATTACCAGTGCCCAACTAATACTTCTGTGAAACAGAACAACAAAAATCACTTGTACATATGTAAATATGGAGTAGTAAAGTACAAGAGTAGCAGAAATTGTTGTGTAACAGAATTTTGTGATTATTACAAGTTACAAATGCATGTGCTTATAATGTATTGGACCATACTATTGAGGAACAGGGCCCAGCTGAAGATGAGAGGGAATGCTTTTGAAACATGTTCTGATAAATTAATCAGTTTGTGAAATACAGTGCTATCTAATACCAATTTCTTTATGTATATAATAAATAACTTCACTGTTTTTAACTTCTATTAAGTTTACAATCAGGTTGCAGTTGTGAAATTTAGGTTAGATACAGTGGTTGTTTTATCATCTGCATTTTAATTGGTGTGTGTTTAGGATAAATACAATGATATGCACTCCAAATCCAGCTTGATTTTTGTTTTGATTTTTAGAACACAGAGTATTTGTATCAGAGGTTTCCTCTCATCTTTTAAATCCTAAGTATATATGCAAGATGCAATTATTTTGTTATGTTTTGAATAGATTAAAATTTTTCTCATATATGATATCATATGACAATTTCTCCGGTCTTTGCTCTTACATGTTTATCTACATTTTTTGCTAAGCTTTTGTGCAAGTTTATGTTCCTGATATCAAGGTCATAACAAGCAGGAGGACCAAGAAGAGTAAAGAATCTAATTTTAATCATCACGTTTGATTGCACCTTTTGTAACTTTAAGAGCTGTTGCTAAGCTGAGAATTCCGGCTCTAAAGCTACAAATGCAACTGATGGATCTTCATATGCTCTTACTTCTTCACTATACTTCACTATCCTATGTTGCCGTATTTCCCGGGGTCCGATATACCCAAACTCTGGTGTTACCGAGCTATAGAGACCTTCCTACTATTTGAGTGTAATCCCTTACACTCTACACTTTCTTTGTTGCCTTGTTTCAACTATTTTGAGCTCAATTTACATAAATAAAGGCCAATTTTCATCATGACTTTTCTTGATATAACATTAAACATCTTTTTCCCTGTAATTTCTGTTGGTGGATTAGACCATCTCCGTGTTCCCAGCTTCTACCTAAGAAACTTGGTTTCCTTGCATTGTATTAATATATGCCAATTATTATCTTTCTGGCTACACAATGGACATTTATCCAGCCTTCTCCTTACTCTTAAACTCTTCAATTTCAGAACCCCTGTTCTTGCTCATGCAAAGCCTTCTCTTGCTGATTCATCACATATTTTAATAATTTTCCCTGTTCCAAACTGCTTTAATTTCTTTGCATATACTCAATGACATTTTGAAATGAAAACTAGCAAATATTTCTTGTCTTTCAATGTCTTTGATTCTTAATTTAATTTCTTTTGAGGAAACCGCCTCCTAATGCTCCTCTAGCTCTGCACATATAAAAAAAATCAATTTTTTCTTAGAATTTCCTTCACCTTATTAAGCCAAGTAGCACCTTATTATGCCTTAGCTGACCTACCAAACATTATGTTCATTTGAATCTTTAATTCTAAATCATTCTAAACCAGTATTTCAATACTCTTTCCATAAGTTTCCCTTTACTACCTATTCTTCTTACTTCTACTTGAGCAATGCGATTTAGCAAGGCTCTTGATAAGTACAATATTTGTTTGCAGAAGTTTCTGTGTATCAAATTCACATTAGCTTACCCTTCCTCCAGACCCCAAATCTCTACTCATAAAGAATTTTACTCCATCACTGCCCCATATACTCTCTGTAACCAATTTACATGTATCCCTGATATTTTATCTAAACATGCCCTTATAGCTTTCAGAAAAAGCTTCCCTTTAGCTAGTATTGTTTTCTTTTGATCATTTCATCCACCCTAATCTCACTCTTAAATAATCAAATTTCTCTTCCTTGCCAACACCATTTCTCATCTTTCCTTAACTTGTTGCTCTTTTTAAAAACCACAATTTATGATTTGCTTAGATTAATATGTCAACTCCACTTCTTGTAAAAAATATCTTTGCTCCAATTGACTTAATTAATCCCACATTAGTTAAGGCCCTGCAACAAGATCATCTACCAATAATAAACCAGGTATTCTATTAATGTTAACTATTAAAACATGACAATTACTGCATTAATTTCTTTTAGGATATCACCAATTAATAAATTGAATAGTATGGGACTTAATGTACAGTGTTTGTTTGGAATCACTGGAGTTACTTTGTTACTGGACATTTTTATACAAAACCCGTTATCAGTTATGTTCTTTGTAATATTTTTATGAACCTATTACCCATTCCCTTTTTACTCAATAAAGCTTCCTGATTATTGTGTCCGAAACTATTTCAAAATCCACAAATAACATATATAATCTTGTTGCTAAATACTTATTCACCAATGTATCTATAACAAAGATATTATCAATCATTCTCTCATTCTTCCTAAACCCTGACTGAAATTTTGATAGCTTATTCTCTTTTTCTGCCCACATTTGCACTCTTTCTGCTAAGACCACTGTGTAATCTTACCTAATACAGATAACAAGCTAATTGCCCTGTAATTAGAGGGGATGTTCACACTTCCCATATTCTTAAATATTGGCAGCATTATTACAATTCCCCAACTTTTTTCCTTTAAAATTGGAATTTAATATCTTAACTAATAAACACAATCTTTTCTCATCTAAGCTGCATGCTTTCCAAAACTCCAATGGTATTCCATCTACTGTACTTACTTTATTCTTTTTTAGTCTTCTAATTTGTTCTCATACTTCATCTACTCCTATCTGCTAAATAAAATATACATTTTCCATTACCCATAAATTGTGACTATTGAGCTGTTCTGCTCTTAAAAGAGTTTGGAAATATCTTATCCAATCTACTGCGCTTATGTTATTTTCTCTTACTGTACCCTTGTAGATTCCCTTAATTATCACCCAAGATGTGCTCTTACAAATTTGAAATATTGTAGTACAGATATTTCCATAAAGGTCTGCCATGTTTTGAGCATTTTAATTAAAGAACATTTCTAAATTAAGAAAATTATATAGATATACGAGGGACTGTATGCCCTTGTTGTGCCATCTGCTCATTAACTTCAACCTGAAGACTTGAAAAGTAACCTTCATTTTTAAAGAGTGGAAAGAAGCAGAAGAAGAAAAGAGTTTCTGCCTGAGCTTGTAACTTTTTTCGTAGCATCTATACATATAGTCCTCCATACAACAGAAATGGAAGGAGCATTGATTTATATATGGTGTTTTGAATCAATGGTCTAATTTGATTAATGTATTTATTAGTTTAACATTACTTCTGAGTGAGAAAATGACATGGTATCTAAATTTTAATTTATTGTCCATAATTATTCTCTGGTATTTCATGACATGTTTGTCTAAATAGTTGTTGTAGAGTTTTCTTTCCTTCTTCTCCTAGATGATAAAAATGTATATTGCATTTGTTTTAGGAGATGGAATCCGAGGTGACATCGTGCCAAGAATCTAGATGGTCCTGGATGTGAGCTTTCTGACAAGACGGAAGAATTTACACGTTAACATGATAGTACAGAATGAGGTAACTAGTTTAACTAGCTAAAATGAATGTAATCTATTTCAAACCTGACATGGAATCTGTTCAGAAGTTAACATATAAAAAGAGAGGCTAATAGGTTTTTTGCATTGTAAAGGAAAAAATGTATTTACTCTACCTGCATAAGTTTGTAACATTTTTGTTCCAATTTCTTTAACTGTGCAAGAAAAATTCCTTTGGTTAAGCTGTGGCACTCTCATAGCTTGAAAATTGACCTTCCTCCAGATATTTCTTGAGATTAGGGTAGAGGAGGCCTGAAGGGCTAAACCAGATGAGCAGCCTTTGTTTTAGAACTTTAAGTGAAGATTTGCCGATTCTCTGTAAAATGGGAACTCTTACAAGGATTAGCATTTTCCTGGAGAAACAATATTGCTTTTGAAAACTTTCTTTTGCGTTTGGAGACCATGGCCTTGTTTCACAAAAGTATAGTGTAATACATACAAGTACATTATTGCAGGTTCTTTTAATGTATGATATTGTAACTTTCCGTTTCAGGAAAGAAATGCTACACTGGTAAAATATTACCTATATGGAAGAACAGCCATTTGCCATATGTCTCCATATCTTGAATTATTTTATGTCCATTCTTTTGGAATTTTTAGTTCATGAAGTTGATCATTGTCATTTCTGCTAAAGGGATCGTGTTTTTCCTCAGATATGATGATAATTTAAATACATTATTATGTATTTTTCTATAACCAAGCATAATAATTTACTATGAGACAATGGTCTCTTAAGGCTACATTTAGGGCATTAATTTCAGTCGTCGACAGATGGCAGAAGAATTCAGCTTCCCAATTGCTCTGGGGTCATTTTATTAGTCCATTTGATCCTTTATATTCATTTATTTGTTTATATTGCTTGACAAACATGTTCTCATAAGCCAAAAAACCTGGGAAAATTGTCCTAAAATAAATTGTTCTTAAAGAGAATGAAAAGAAATTATTTTCATGGCATGTAGCAAGAACCTTAAAAATATAAATGAAAGATGAAAAGAATTTTTTTTTGGTAATTAGCAAAAAAAAAAAAAAAAAGAGTAACTGAATGGCAATTAGCAAAAAACACAGTAACTAAGATGCAGGCCCGAAATATGCATTTGAAACAGGAAACATCAACATCAGTATCAATCATAAGCCATACTTTATTTGCATTTAACCAAACTTTATCATTATACACAAATATTTATTCTTTCTCTATACATGTTCCTATTCATCATCATCACTTTTGCTAATACTTTGTACATTTGGGTGCATTGGCTCTCAAAATTATTAAAAAGATAATAAATTTTGTGCTAGTATTTGAAGTTACCAATGTTCCTACACTTGTAGAGAAATGTACTCAAACTGGCAGTGCCGGAATATGACCAATACTAATACTTTCGTGGAACAGAACTGCAAAAATTTACTTGTGCATTTGTAAGTATGGAGTAGTAAAGTACAAGTGTAGCAGAAATCTTTGTGAAATAGAATTTTACTAAGGACTACAAGATACCAGTATGTATACTTGTAATATATGCTGTTTCAGTTCGTGATGAAATGAAATTAGCTTTGCTGTAAAAACTTCATTTTCTACAGCATGTTTACTTTAGGCCTGCAAGAAATATTAAATAGGCCTCATATGAAATTTAGAGCAGATATAAAAGAAATATTAACCTTTGATTGGGGTTGGTATAAACCTGTATAATATATTCCTTGTAGGATGTATCACTTCCTTCTTATACAAGGGAAATATTATGTAAACAATTCAGTGGTTCAGTCATTAATTAGCTTCTTTTGGCTTGCTTCATTGAAATTCTTGGTTGGGGCAATTTTTCTTAAGTTTGTGAAGATGAATACCAGAAGTTGAGGTGCCAATTTATTATCCTAAAAGTGTTAGTGGCAACTGTATGGGAAATTAGCTTTAAAACAAGAAAGGAAACGAAAAACATTGTACAACTACAGAAACCAGGTGAAAACATACAGTTACTCATGTTACATTGAAATATGTTTGTAGGCAACTACATGGACAAACCTGCTTGGGAGTATCAACGATGTATGGATGAGAGGAGAGAGCAGCCTCTGTGCTGAGAGCCACCAAGGACTCATGAGAAGGAAAGAAGCACTTCTGCCTCCAGGTAGAGAACTGACTTTTGCTGAGCATCAGCAATTAGGTTTAGTACCTGCAGACAGATAGGTAGAGCAGCAAGGTCGTAGCTACCGTCCTCGGACTGGTTAATGGCTCACCTCTGGTGTTGGCCCTCTGCTGCTCGTGTCTTTTGGCACCTACAGTCTGCCTCTTTCTTATTTCTTCTTCCTTCCTCTTTTCTGTCTTAGGTTAAGGGTTAGGTAATTGTTTTTAAGCTTCAGCTTTAACAAGGTTAGTTGCATTAACAGCAAACTGGGTCCATTAGGAATGCCTGAAGCTAACTTGGTCTTATATCTTTACCATTAGTGTACAGTTTTATCTGACTTGGTGTAACCATAAGATAGGGGACAAGTTAATGTTACCAATAGACTTATCAACAAAGATGTTTAAGATAACGTGACGTGACATGACATGAAGTAGACTGAAGAGTGTGAAGACCTCTTCCTCTCCCTCTGTAATATGCCTGCTCTCACATTCCTCTTCCTCTCCTGCACTTTCTTTTCATTACAAATATTCTATACACTGTCCCATAAAGAATAAAGACTAAAGCAGTCCAGATAATTACAGGCCAATTAGTGTTCTTATAACCGTTAAAAAAATAATATTGAAATACGTTAATCATCTTATCATTAAGCTTAGTCATGTACAAACAGTTTGGCTCACGAACCCAGTATTCCATAACTCTTCAGCTTCATCATACAGCACTTATGGATTCAATGTACATGTACGTGAATCCACCAGTCTCGTTCTGGTTAATATTGTGTGCCTTCAGCCAGGTTTGGCACTAAATACTCAGACATCATGTTTGAGCTAATAGCATTATATAAAGAATGGTGATTTCAGTATAAAACTTGATCAAAATCAACACAATAAAACGTATGCAATTGCTTTATATAAAACCTATTTTTAAACCAGTTAAAATCTCTTTCCCACGGGAAGGGTTAAAATTCTAAAATGGTTAAAATGGCTAAAATCTTCAACTTTAGATTAGAATCCGTTAAATAAATGTCAAAAAGCAATAAAGCAGCTGAAACCTTAGAAAGGAGCACACTAATTTCAAAAATAGATCGATACGAAATAAAAATGCATAATCCTTCCTTAGCTCGAATTTTCGGCTTACCCAAGATACATAAACTAGGAAGTAACATGAGACCTATAATTAAAAACATTAATACTCCATGCTACAATTTAGCAAAATTGGTTAACTTCACAGTTGAATACATTTCCTAGATGTGAAAGCCTAAGTTTGAAAAATTCAATGGATCTCATTAAGAGAATTAAAGATTATCAATTATCTCCTATAAACACTTTAGTTTCTTTTGATGTCAAAGATCTGTTCCCTCGTATGCTGCAAAACAAAGTCTTAAGTCTGTTGAAAAAGTGGCCAACATCTTCCAGTCTAACGGAGAAACATATCAATGAAGTCATTAATCTTACATAACTATGTTTGAACCAAGCTTATTTCACTTATGAAGGAGAATTTTACAAGCAAAAATCAGGATTAGTCATGGACAGTCCTCTGTCACCTTTTTTAGCAGATCTATTCATGAGTGCATTTGAAACGCACATTACAAGAGCGTTTCCGTACTTTTAAAGTCTGGTATAGATATGTGGATGACATATGTGGAATTGTTGAAAAAAGACACGTAGAAGATGCACTTAAACTGCTGAATCTACAAGAATGTACAATAAAATTTACAATAGAAATGGAAATGGATAATGTTTTTCCATTTTTGGATTTAAAGATAATTATATTAAGGCCAATGGTTTCAATCTAAGAACACACAAAGAAGCAGCCTTTAACACTACGCTATACCAATTAATTAATGTGCCACTTAATAACATTGAATATAAGAAGGAATATCAATACATAATAGACAGAGCCATTTCTAATGGTTTTAAAAAACAGAAGATAGATAAAAAAATCATAAGTTTTCAGAAACAAAAGAAAACTAAACAAATTACTACATTAAGGGCTTTATCCAAAGATAAAATCTACAAAAAGTTCACTTACCATCCATAATTGAATAATAAATTTAAAAAAAAATATAATCAGTACAATATGACACTGGCTCCTCAGAATAGATTTAATATTGGGAAATTGTTGAAACTAAACAAAGTAGATGACATACCCATAGAAGAAAAGTCAGGGATATATCAGATAAATTGTAAGGACTGTGATAAGATATACATAGGAAAAACTAAGGGAAACCGTGGGATCAGGATGAAGGAACACACGAGAAATACTAGACATAAACAAATAGAAAAATCAGCTGCAGCTCATTTTTGGAACAAGCACTATGAAATTGACAAAAATATTAATTTATTGAGAACTGTTCAACTTCCCAGAGAACTAAGCATATGGGAAAACATTTTTATTAAGGAAAATGAATGCAGACTTATGAACTTCAAAATTCTGGAAGTGGATAACATTCTGTACAAGTTCTTCCACAGACCACCAGAGCCCCTTGCAGGCACCTGCCTCTCTAACTCCAGAATGACTTGTTAGTTCATCAGCTGACAATGTAACTGATAGGTCAAAAAACATGTGTCCTGAATTTTAACAGTTTAAAGAATGAAAGTGTTGAAGATTTTAGTCATTTTAACCCTTCCCATGTAAAAGAGATTTTGAACAGTTTAGCACACAGATTAATCAATATCCCATTGATGGAAACCAAGCACAAAATGGAATACCAACACATAATGAAGATGGCTATAACCAAAGGTTTCAACATAGACTCAGTAACAAAAATCATCAATAAAGCTAAAAGACAAAAATCAATTATGGAAGTTTCTGTACTTAAGAACACCGAAGAAAGATATAAATTTAAAAGTTTCGCATACCACCTAACTTACCACAACAAATTAGGACGATATTCAAAGAACATGAAATAATGTTTGCCCCAAAGAACAAATATAATATAAAAAATTTAGTACATTGCACAATGAAAGATACCATCCCTACAGAGCAAAAATCAGGAATATATGAGATTAAATGTGCAGATTGTGAGCAGAGCTACATTGGGAAAACGAAAAGAAATTTAGAAATTCAAAGAAAAGAACACTTTAGGAACATTAGTTTGAAACAGATAGACAAATCAGCAATAGCAGCTCAATTTTAGAACAAAAATCATGAAATAAAACCAGAAAATAAATTACTGAAACAACTTCACAATCCCATAGAACTATCCATGGGAGAGAGAATTTTCATTTTAAAAAATAAGAAGAACTTAATGAATTTTGATTTTCTGCCGCTGGATGAACTCGGCAAGTTTCTACAGGAACCACAAGATACCACCACAGGAACGAATGGGTGTCCATCCCCTGTTTCAAACGACATTCAGTCAACAGCAGCCAATGATGGGAAGGACCTCTCCTGAAACTAGTCCTAAGTTTTAAAAAAGTAAGTGGAGTTAGCGTTAACAACTTGAACATATTAATGTAGGATAGATTTTAACTGTTTAAAAATAGGTTTTATATAAAGCAATGGTGATTTCAGTTTATAGTTAACACCGTGATATGTGAACAAAATCCAATAATAGTAGGAATTCAAGAGGTTACTCTTATAACATATCAAAAACCGTCACATCTACAGACCAAATGGGGCAAAACAACACGTTCAGAAAAACTTATGGATGCACTCCATGTAATAGAGTACTGGGTCGGCTAATAGTGCATAAAGGTTAAAGCCTGCAAGTGACATTCTAGCTTAATTAAGAAACCTATTAAACACAGTCACCTAATCCATTCACTCCAACCTCCTGAGCTATTTGGCATTAAAATTTCCTGTACCCACTGCCGACATATTTAGGTTTCATCATGGATCAAAACTTGACATTTTGCATATGCCCAATAGGGCAAGGCTAAGTCCTTAATAAACTTCAATATCTCTTTTAAGCCAAACATGAGCCTCATTGTATGTAAAATGCTAACATATGTTGATTTAGTTTATAGTTATGCAGCACTTAATTCACTTGAGAGCATGCAAAATAAATGGTGTAAATAATTGCCAAAGTTTGTAAACTATCACTGAACAAGCAACAGCATAAACTTAACATTCATATACTGGAGTAATTCATCAAGAATTTGACCTGTATCATAAAGTTGACTCCAACTAAAACCCATTGTTACAAACCTTAGATGCACATCAGACCACTATCAATGATCTTCATCTCTGTACTCTGACAACATAAAACAAGAACTACAACTATATTTAAATGGACTGGCTGACAATGACTACTTTAATTACAACTATATCTACACATTCTCCTACTAAATTAATGTGTATCTATTGCAGACATTCTTCACTGGATCATCAAAGCTGGACAGGGGTATGGCCAGCACTTGGCCTCAGGGAACAGAGCTCACTTATGGCTCACACTTGATGGAGTGAAGGTATAGTGCAACAACTAATTCACCACTTAAATACCTTTCAACCACATATAAATTAACTCATAATACTAACTGCAGTAGTAGAACTCTTTTAATTTCACTAACAAACTGAATACTGTAAAACTTCATTTATATGTTTTTAAGAGCTCTCAAGAGAAAAAAAACAACTGAAAAAATTTATTACTCAAATAGCATTTACTAGCTGCAAATAAAGAACAATATACAGCATTGAAATAATGGCACTACAAAATAACAAAAGTATTGCTATTATAACAAAACTAGGAGAGTGATCACTTAACCCCCAAATTTTTTTTATTTATTTTTTACTCCTAATGAATAAACCATAGAGTCAAATTAAGGTAGTTTTCCATAATTTTGTCAGTTACATTATGACTTATAACTGTTTAACAGTTAATCATTAAAACAAATGGGATTAATGGAGATTGACTCCTCTTCATCATCATCATCTTTGCATAGTTCCTGTTTAATATCTTGTACTATTTCACATATTCTCATGCTTTGGGTGGTAATGATGTTTATGTTGACTTACACACAATCATCAAATGCAGCTTTACCTCCCAGTTGCTCCCAATTTTCACATATAGGAATGCTTCTATCATCTTCATCAGCACTGCAATTGCCACATCCTCCTTTTAGAAACAGTGGCTGATTGTTGACTGCAATATCTTATTCCATGATACTGTCATGTAAATGCATAGTCTATACAGAATGATTAAAAAGCTGTAACAAGAGAAAAATAAACTGTTTCATCCTTATTTTCATTTTCCAGGCAGCGTGGCATGGAATTATGACCACTATCTTTACCATCTTTCTATTTTAAAATATGTTCTTAATTTGGCTTTTTGTGTATTTTGTGTAATTGTGTATATTGTTCTCTGTATTTTTGTTGGGTTTGTTTTGCCTGATAGAGTGGTAGAGAAGACCCAATGGCCTTAACTCTTGCCAGTGTAGATAAATAAATAAAGAAACAAAAAATGTGTATCCAAAATATGTTAACATTGAAAGAATAGGAGTTTTGCCAGGATCTTTAAAAAAAAAAAATAAAAAAAACCTATAAATACAAAACATAAAAAAGAAGTTTTATTGTACCAACTTGGGACATTTAATAGACTTAGTTACAGCATTAATCCGCAGTCAGCACTGAGGTTGCATTATGAGTGCTGCCAGCAAACAACATCAATGCATTCCTATGAATCATATGCCTGCTATTACAATAATCTTATTAATTGGGTGGTGCAAATAGAATCTATTATCATATTTTCTTGGTTAAAAGATGCTTTCTTCACCCCCATTTTTAGAAATAAAACTGAGGGAGCATGCTGTATGGGAAGAAAAAAATTAGAGAAAGAAATCATTTTTATATCACTCACTGTACAGCGTATATTATGAGATGGTTTCAAATTTGAACATTTGAGTAATACTAAGATCATCAGTAGTACAGCATCTTCATAGTCTCCAAAGAGTATGTAATAAACAATAACAGTACATATATAGAGACAAGAACTGCTTAGTCACCCATAAAACAAAGGATGCAAACATGAAAAAAAAAACATAAATGTAGCACACTCTATTGTAAAATTAAACAGAGTCTAATAAGAATTTATTACCAATAACACATAGGTACCAAATTCAATCCAAAGAGAATTCATTGAAATTATATTCATCTATGTGTGGCACGGAATGTTACAAAATTTTGAAGTATATGGGATTTCTCTTGTTGAAGCCATTAATAAAGTTCTTTTGCAGTGGGAAGCATTGTCAATTGTCACTGGATACAGTAATTTTTGGGCTGTGATCTATTGGGCTCTTTCTTCCCATACATTTGTCTACATCTAAGGTAAACATCATCAGCGCAGTAGAGAGGTCGTAGTGCTCTAATGGATATCTTGATGCTCTACCCAGTGACGATACTGGCCATAAAAGCCTAAAAACTTTGTCATTTGTGTTTTGTTATTGATCCCAGCAGAAAAATCAGACTACTAAGCAGTTTGAAACTATAAAAACTTGTTTACAGAACCACAGACAAAATTGTAGTGTTATTTTTTGTTTTTAAATTTGTTCTGTAACAAGATGCTCCAGCTGTACATCTTGGAGAAGAAAACTGATTATTCTTCACTTACTTGTTTATACGTAGAACATATTTGTAGGCCATTGTCTGTATCCTCAGCTAATTGTCGAGGATGCAGACAATGACATGCAAAACAATTAAATATGTAAAACATGTAAATATACACAAATAACCACAGGAGTATGTCATTTGACTCTGTCATACAATAATTTAAATATATGACTTGACTGTACAAGTTGCAATTCACACTTCAAGTAAATAGTTTTTAAAGATGTAATATGTTTTGGGTCATTTGTATTGCAGGCTGATATTTGGCTATGAGGTCTGTAATAAGTCTTCTGTTTTGTATATAGCACAATGAAGCTGTTGGAATGGTGGAGTGGTGTAGCAGTAGAAGAGGAACACCAGCATGGACTTGGACAGTACATAAAAGGGGAGCTACAGCATCAGGCTGTGGTTGGTTGCAGGTTGTTGGAGAGTTATGTGAGTGATGATGCCAGGTGGTGGGTTTCTGTATGTGTATCTTTTGGAGCAGAGACAGAACTGTTGGAAGAGATATAAAAATAAGGTATTGCACTTTTATATGTGCTATATCCCTCCTGGAATTTTGCTTTCTTTTTCCAAAAAAATTCTGGTACATTTAAAAAGAGAGTACAATGTTCAGGATTTATGTATAAATTCAAAAGTTGATTTATATTGGTATGCATAGAATGCTTTGAAGTGAGTAAATGAAATGGTTGATTATGCAGGTTTGATAGGTAAATTATTGAGAAAACAGGCTTTCACAGCCAGAGTCTAAGGTGTAACTATGATTGATATTCTTCTGGGCTGTTTTTCCTTGGTGTGCTGGAGATGAAAATTCCACACATTTCGTTTGCAACTACCAGACATCCTTGGTGGCGTGGTCTGAAGCGTTGGCTGTCAGAGTCGCTTAATTAATGCTGCCAGCACAGGTGGTGGCCTGTCAGCTGGTGGAAGGAGCCTGGCCTCTGCTGTGCTGTTGCTCTCTTGTGATAGGCTTGGTATGTTTTCATGTGTTGTATATAGTACTTTGTTGTCAATTGCTGCAAACCAGTTAGTTTTTGAGCTTGTTCTTTCCTGTTAAAGTTATTGGGGACTTTGTGGATTTCAATTGCTTCCCTCTGTGGTCTTGCATGGTAATGTGTTATAGATGAAAAAATGCTGGTGTCCTGAAACTTGATGTGTTCCCCCTCAGCTTCAATGGCATGTTCTGCTTCTGCTCACTTATCTATTTGACCTATACGACAGTTATTTTGTGTTCTTTGAGTCTGGTGTTAATGCTGCATTGCGTCTACCGTATTCCCTGATCCTGGGATTTGATCTAAATCAGTGTGACGCTTCAGATGGGGTGTTATCAGAGAGGAGAACCTTTTCACGCCACCGAAAATGTCTGCCGTAGTGGTAGGGGAAACATCTGGAATCTTCATCTGCAGGAGACCAGAGCAAAACTTTCTGGAAGAATATCACAGTTACACCTAGGTAAATTAGTGTTGGGAGGAAGCTGAAGAACTTGTAGGTCATGTAATATAAAATTTGATTATTTATGTACACCCTCAAGGCTATAATGGAGAGAGATATATCATTTGGGAAATATGTGCTAGAACTTTGGTGCTGATATGGGGATGATGAAAGGATAAAAATTTCTAACACTTTTGAAAGATAAATGCTGCATTAACAGAGAACAAAAATTGTGGGTGACACAGCAACAGGCTCAAGTAAAACTGGAGACTTTATGGAAGGATGTGTTAGTACATCAGGAAAAGTTGACATTTTATTATATATGTATATACATATATACCTACATACCCCCTCTATACCTTAGGTCTTTCGAATCCAACCCTGGCTACGTATAAATTTAGGCAAAAAAGCCTTTTTGTTTTTTAAAAATATTTTCTTCTTTTGTATTAGTTATGATCTTATAGCAAATGAATATTTATTTTTAATGATAAAAGAACTTTAATAGTGTTATACAAACATTGCAAAGTCTTCTATGAAAAGTTAACCAATTAAAGCTAAGTGAGCATGGTTGCAGTTTAAATCCTGCCAGGACCATGCTCTCTGACAAAGTTTTTTTTTTCCATCCTCATCAGTGGTAAATGCCAGGAAGGTACATTGAATCTAGAATGTTTCCTTCCCAAAATTCTATAATCTTTTTATCTTATGTATCATTACTATCCATTGTCTGTGGTGCCACAGTCTAAAAAATGAGCATTAAATATTAGTAAAAAATAAAAAGCAATTTCTGCTTTTGATTTTTTTATTTGAACGGTGTTTAACACTTGTTTTTACTATTGAGGCACCACAGTTGGTGAACACTGGTGATATTTGAGATGAAATGATATATTGGAAAAGGATTTTTTTTTTTTAAAGGAAGAAACTGTTCCAGGTCTAAGTTTAGGGTACCTCCCTGGCATTTGCCAGTTATGAGGACTGAGGAAAACCTGGAAAAAACCTCAGTCAGGGAGACGGTCCTAGCAGGATTCAAATCCCAGACCTCCTGCTCATGAGCTTGTACCTTAATAACCTAGGCCAACTGCAGCGGTTAAATTCTCCTTTTGATGCGGGATAAGTGGAAATAATCTTTATCTTGCTTCTCGCTTTTTTGGGTATCATTGTCAGCAGTGTATGGTTTAGGAATGAAAGTGATGTAGTTCTTATCAAAGTAAAGTATCTTACTAGGGAAAGAATGTACAGATATATTGAGGATGGATAGTTGGAAAACTTGCATCATAATTTATTTATAAAAGTCCTCCTCTTACATAAACACTCATTGTGATGTAGAAAAGTATGAAGATGTGGACAAATGTTTGCATTACACCATAGTTTCACGGGCCAACTTTAGATATAGTTTTGCCCGTTTAGTCTAACCCTTAACTTTATTATAAAGCTGAGTAACCTGATTTTTTGTTTAATGTTTATTGTCTACAGTGGCATAAGAATCCAGATTCGTTCTGTCATTTGGACTGAAATATCTTGTATGTCTTACGTCAATGTTATTTGATTCAAGTTTGTGCCTTTGGAATTGCTGAAGGCACTGTTACTATTTGTTATATTTAAAATCAATAGTCTATTTTTTTATTTGCTTTGATTCTGTTATAAAAACTTTTTATGTTGATGCATGAGAAATGAAAATTCAAATTCAATTTCTTCACTGTTCTACCAGATATTAAACTAATAACATACATAAAATAATAACCACATTGATATTTTCGGATGTATGGATAATAACAATACATTTTAATTGTAATCATGTCCAAATTACTTTATGATGACTTCTTTATTTCTTCTTATATACATGGCTAAACCTAGGCTACAATCTTGTTTAGTGAATATCTGTTTATACAGAAGAATGGAGTTATTAGAGGTTTTATATCAATCCAACTAACTAAAAGACATGTTACTAAATGAATTGATAATAATTAAAAGCAACTATAAATGTGACCAATACTTATTACATATTCAAAAGCATGCAGCATGCAGCATGCAGCATGCAGCATGCAGCATGCCATATCCACCTCATTGTAGCAATGATTCCCACGTACATATTTTATTTCAGAAACAAGTAATGTAATGAAAATAAAAAGCATATTTAACTGCCTTGAAATATATCTAAAACAGCATAACTAAATGCCTTGAAATATTTCTTAAGTATAGTAAGCATCATGTAGTTGTATTGCATTTCTTTTAAAAAAGATGCATTGTTTGTAAATAGGTAAATAAATTTCAGAATGCTGCAACTATTCTGGTTGATGTCCCTATTAAAAATTAAGGAATGAACTTGGCTACAAACAATCTTTTAAAAAGAAAGGGGGAAAAAAAATTGAAAGTTAACAAAAAGAGCACAAATGAAAATGAATTGCTGTAAAAACAGCATATCCAGCTAAAATGAATATAACAGAAATTGTAAAAAATCTGAATAACAAATGCATTTAAGTGTAAAGAATATATATATTTAAATTACATAATATTATGGAGCATTTTATAAGAAGCACTAGAACCCAATGTACAATCAAAAGAAATAAAAATCTCGTTTGTTGTTATGCAGCTGCATTTTAAAATACATAGTTCACTAGTTGTAAAGCCCCTTAATCTTCAAATTCCCAATATAAATGATGCCATTCCTTGTCTCTTATGCTTATTGCATCTTTCTCTTTTGAAAAAATGCTGGTGCGATACTTATATCAAAGTAGGAGGGGAAAAAATTCTTCAGGTTAGTCCCTGGTTATTTATTTATGTATGTATTATTTGTTCCTTCAGGTTTTCAATGGTCCTACCAATAGGAAAAGTTGGTGAGGTACTTATATCTAAATGGGGGTTATTTTTTTCATTAGGCTTTACATGGTTCTGCCAATGATCCCCCCCCCCCCCTTTATCCCAAGTTTTCCTCAATTCTGCTATGTGAAATGTTGGTCAGGTAGGGAAAAGAAAATATCCTCCAGGTTTTCTGTGGTTCTGATGATGGTTATTTATTTATTATTTTGTTTCCTCCACATTTTGTTGGTCCTTCCAATGTGAAAAGTTGGGGAGATATTTTCAAGATATTATTTTTTAGGAGGTATGTTTTATTTTATGCCTTTAATGTCATGTTGTTATATCTGGGCTGGGGAGGGAGTTCTGCCCTCCTATATCATCATCATCATCATCCCCATGTGAAGATTTGATGCAGTATTTATATTTGGGAGGAAATGGGGAGAGGGAAAAACTATTCTGGATTTGCCTTGGTTTTGCTGATTATTTTTTTTCTTCTTTCATCCTGCTGATGTGAAATGCTAGTGAGGTATGTATATCTGGGAAAGGAAAAAACTTTCTCCAGGTTTTCCTTAGTTCTGCTATTATTTTTTAAATTTATTTTATTTTTTATTTCTTTTTCTTCTTTCCTCTAGTTTGTACTGCTGGTATCAATTGGTTAGGTAGTTGTATTTGGGGAGAAATGCATTTTTCTTGGGTTGGGTCTTTTCCCTCTCTCTCCCTCCTCCAATTAGCTGTACTAATGATATGCTAATGAGATATGTATATGTGTAAAGTTAAATCTGGGAAGGGGGGAAAAAACACTTTTTCTCCAGGCTTTCTTGGTTTTGTGGATGTGAAATGTTAGTGAGGTAGTTATGTTTGGGGGAAAAAATAAAGAAGAAAGAAATGTTTTTGTTTTCTTCTTCTTCTTCTTCTTCCTCCTCCTCCTCCTCCTCTTCTTCTTCTTTCTCTTTTCTTTTTCTTTGTTTCTTTTTTTTCCCTGGTAACTTAGCTATATTTGGAAGGAAAGAAAAAAAAATTGTTAGGTTTTCCTATTTTCTGCTTTTATATATATGGGAGAGGGTAAAAAATTCTCCATGGTTTCCCGGTTCTGCAGATGTGAAATACTTTTGAGTAGTTCATATTTGGAAGCAGTGAAAAGCAAATTCTAACTTTCCTAGGCTTTGCTGATTTTTTTATTTTCAGCAGTTGGTACTGCTAATGTGAATTTGTGGTTTGCTATTTATATCTGGGAGGAAAAAAAACATTTTTCTAGGTTTTCCTTCATTCTGCCAATTTTTCTTCTTCTTTCCGCTTTCTGTTTGGTTCTGCCGACATGAATTACTTATGTTTGGAAGGGAGGGGAGTAAATGTAGCTATATTTGGACTTTGAGGTTTACGGAGTGGAGGGGCAAGTTAAATATCAAGAAGAAGGTTGTAGACTGAAACAAGAAAGAATTAAATATTGTACTTATGAAGCTGTTGACAATGGAGTGGTAATATATCCTAAACTTAGGTATTCATTTTTTTTATACTAAACTCCATTTACTTGCATAAATGTAAGATGCGTTTCGGGAGAATCTCTCTCATCTTCAGTTGCTCACCAAACCGCTGTTACTCAAAACAATGGCTAGACACCCATATGTTCCTGTGTTGCCATCTTTTGGCTGAAATAGGAAATGGCTGAGTTCATCTATAGGAGGAAACTCAAAGTTCATTAGGTTTTCTTTATTTTTTAATATGAAATTTTTTTCCCAAGTGAATAATTCCATTGGGTTGTTAAGACGTTTCAGCAGTTTAATTTCCAGTTTTATTTCATGGTTTTTGGTCCAAAAGTGAGCTGCTACTGCTGATTTATCCACCTGTTAAAGCCGAATATTCCTAAAATGTTCTTTCCTCCGAATTTCCAAACTTCTCTTTGTTTTGCCTATGTAGCTCTGCACACAATCTGCACATTTTATTTTGTAAATTCTTGATGTTGTATCTGTTCTTTGGGGCTAACATTATTCCATGTTCTTTGAAAATTTTCTTGAATTTGTGGTAAATTGGATGGTAGGTGAAACTTTTGAATTTGTATTCTTCTTTTGTGTTTTTCAGTGTGGAAACTTCCCTTATCCCTTTTTGTCTTTTATATTTATTGATTATTTTTATCACTATGTCTTTGTTGGAACCATTGATTATAGTTATCTGCATAATTTGTTTGTATTCTATTTTGTACTGTACTTCTGTGATTGGAATATTCATCAATCTCTGTGTGAAACTGTGAAATACTGCATACTTATGTGGAGTGGGGTTATAACTCTCATTTTTTATGAAGTTTTCTGTATGTGTTTCTTTTCTGTAAATTCCAAAATTCAAACAATCTCCATTTCTTATACTTTTTGAATCTAGAAATGGTAGCCAACCATTTCTTTGTGCTTCTGTGATAAATTGTATAGATTCATATGTTGCAAATTAAGAAGTTTCAGGACATCTATTGACTGTTTCTTCAGTATTATTGCAAAAATGTCATCCACATGCCTATATCATGACTTGAAAAAGAAAGAATTCATTGAGAAAGTGGACAGATATAGGTGAAGTCAGGCACAGGCTGGAGAGTTTTACTTCAGTATGAATTCTGTAATGTTAAGATTGTGTGTTTATGGAATTAATTAGTACACAGTGAATCAGACAAGGCTGGAGAGTCTCTAAGTTTATTAAAATTTGTGTTTAAGTGGGAAGGAAATAGGATGCATGTAAGGATGAGGAATATATTACAAACTACAATTGCTGGTTTGATTATAAATGTAGGATAATGAGACATTTAGTAAAAGGTGCCCACATTAAGTGGAGAGAAAATGCTCAAGAGGAGAATAGAGAAAGATTGATGGAACTAAGGGTTTTGTATAACAAGTTATTAGATTGGAAAAAGAAACTAGATGCTGTAGAAAGAGGGTAGGCAAACAAATATGGAAATTAGCAGAAATTGTACAAAAGCTAGAGCTGGGAGACCATCAATTATGCAGGAGCAACAGTGGATTATTTTAAAGGTTTATTTAAATTTAGGAATGGTGAGATGAGGGATTCGAACCTGGAATTAGAATTAAGATACACTGAGGTGCTGGATGGAGAGTTTTCTTGTGAAGAGGTGTGAATCAGGTTCAGAAAGGGAAGAAGAACAAGGCAGTAGGGAAAGATGGATTGCTGCAGAATATTTTAGGTATATTGTCAGAAGCAAAAGCTATTAGAGGGTTTGACTGGATTATTGAATTCAATTAAATGAACCAACAGGATACATAAGAGTTGGTGTACAGCTATTATACACCCCATATATAAGGTAAAGGGGTTTATTGATGAAACAGGAAATGATAGAGGAATTACTCTTCTATCGAATTTTGTCAAAGATTTTACTGACAGAATAAATGATTGGGTGGAAGAAAATACTGTAATCTCCCTATTTCATTCAGATTTTAGGAAAGACCAAAGAGCATAATGTATGTGTTATTAAAACAGTGATAGATAAATGCTTAGCTAACAAATGGGGAAGATTATATGCAGTATTTGTCAACCTAAAGAAAGCATACAATTGAATTAATAGAGAGGCATTATGGATAAAGGGATGTGCAAAGAAATGATTGTTTTGCTGAAGGACCTTTATCATGGAATATTTTCTCTGTTGGGTATGGTGAAGGTTGTGTGACTGAGGAAGTTACTCAAGACGGAGAACTTAGGCAAGGTTGTAAGTTGAGTGCAATTCTTTTCAATTTATTTATAGACAATAACAATAGGTTTATAGCAAGTAAATATTCACAAACCAATATTAAATAAGCTGGAGATCCCAGGCTTACTTTGTGCTGATGATTTAATGGTTGCATCCATCTCATTAATAGGTTTAATGAATGTATTATCAAAAATTATGAGATGCTGAAAACAAATGGACTTTAAAGTGAGTTAAGAGAAGACTAAAATTATGGTATTTAGATCATTGTAAGTGGAGCAAAAGAGTGTTAGTTTGACTCAATCACCCGATGATCTGAATATATGATTAGCTCCACTGCAATGTTCTAATTAACATTTTGAGCTAAAATTATGGTATTCAAAAAGGGAAATAAGTTGAGAAGGGATGAGAAGTGGTTTGAGCGCTTTGGGTTAATGGGAGAAACAGAGGAAATCTGCACTAACCAAGGGTTTACTATCTGTGAAGTTATTAAGGAAATGCATGTTTGTTGCATCTGAGCTGTCAGTAAATCGGTTGAAAAGATTTTATAGGGCAATGGTGGAGTCTAGGTGGGCATATGGTGTTGAAATGGGAAGGGGGATAGAGGAAAGCTGGAAATGGACAGATAGGGCACTTTGTAGTTTTTTTAAGATTATGTCGGGAACCCCTAAAAATGCTGCAGATGCTGGAGAACTCTTGGAAATGGGTATGGTTGGTGTGAATGTAACAGTGGTGTCAAATATTAACATTTTAAAAAATTGAGTCGAAATTGTAACATACACACCACTAAAATTCAATAAAATGGAAACTGGGTTAAAGTTTTGGTTCAGGATACAATGGATGTTGCAGACCTCCTTATTGAAAGAATGTTTAATATTCCAGTCTGGAATAGGTCATTGTTATGGGGTGCACAAAGTTAGGAAACAATTAAGGAGGAATGGAATGGAATCTAAGCAGAGGTGATTTGGAGAGAGGTTTAGAAACAGATTAAAGTTAGGTTTCAGGGTATTGCATTGAATTTGAATTTATTTCTCTTTATATCAACAGACAATTTTAAATACAATATGATCTATGTCTTTGTCAATTCCATAACACTAACTGACAATATAAAGTTAATGGGTATCATTATGACTGTATTACAATATTTTAATTGTAAAAACTTCAATCCAACTATTATCCTATCCTTGTGACTAACTTATTTTCTTAGGACTATATATACACTAACACCATGTTATTGGTGTATAATAATCCTGTTTCTAATAATAATTTACTCCTGCACTCTCCCCTATCTGACCATTCTTTAACATTTCTGCCTCACCTTCTCTAAATACACTGTAATATCCATAAATGGTTATACATTTCTTTCTACATTTCCTTTCATCATCCTCTTTGTCATTCTTATCTGGAATAACAAGGTTTAGATTGGAGCTTTAGAACTAAACGTGATGCTTGGATTTTGTCCGATTTGTGGAAGTGTGGAAAATGTAGAACATATTCTGTTTGAATACTCAGCAAAAAGGGAATGGAGGCAACGACTGGTAAATGGTTGAAGTTAATTGCAGCAAAGAAAATGGTTGATGAACAAAGTTAATTTAGGAAGCTGGGGCAATATTTGTGAGGAGAGAAAACTTTTGATTTGGATTGGTTTGTTCATGGCAATTTGTATGTTAGAAATATTGTAGTTATTTATCAGTGTGTTTGTTAAAATTATGTTGGCATAAGTTTCAATATTGGACTAGTGTAGAACTTGGGTTGGACCAGGCCATATTGTTGTATTGTTACCTCTACACACTTATGTATTCATAATAATATATTTGGGAGGAAAAGAAAAGAAAAAATTATCCAGATTCCTAGGTTCTGCTGATATATTTTTTTTCTTCTCCTCCCTATAGTTGGTGTTGCCGGTGTAAATTGTTGGTGAGTAATTTACATCTGAAATTGGTGGGGGAATTCTAAGTTTTTCTTGTTGTGCTATTATTCTCTTGGATGTTGAAGTGAAATGCTGATGAAGTATTTATATCTGGGAGAGGGGGGGGGATTCTCCAGCCTTTCTCATTTCTACAAATATGAAATGCTCATGAGGTAGTTCATATTTGGGAACAACAAAAGGAAGTTATAATTTTCCTAGGTTTTGCTTTTTTTCCCCCCCCAGTTGAACTGAATGGTTGGTAGAATATTTATATCTGGGGGGGGGGGGGAATATAAAGTTTTCCTCAGTTCTGCAGATTTTTTCCCCCTCTCTTTTTATCCAGATGGTCCTGCTGAAGTGAAGAGGTTTTCCTAGATTCTAATGTTTAGTTGTGCATTGTTGTTGTTGTGGTTCCCCCCCTTCTAGTCTGTCCTGGTGAAGTGGTATGCTGGTGAAGTATTTATATTTGGGAGGGGAAGAAAACAAATTAAAAAAATTCTGTAGACTTTCCACTTCTGGAGATGTGAAATGGTAGTGAGGTAGTTGTATTTGGGAGTAAAGAAAAAGAAAAAGAAAAATAAATAAGTGTAAACCTATTTTTCACGTGTTCTAAATTGTATCTTTTTTGAAGTGGGAAGAGAGGGGAAAAAAAGAGAGACATATTCTCCAGGTTTTCCTAGGTTCTGCGGATTTTTTTTTTTTTTTTTTTCCTCCCTTCTAATTGGTTTTCCTGAAGTTAATTGTTGGTGAGGTATTTATATGTGGGAGGAGAAAAACAAAGGGGGAAATGTTTTTCCATGTGTTTCTGTGCTCCATTGTTTTCTTTTTTGTCTTCCCTTTCTCCCTCTTTCCCTGTAGTTGTCCTGCTGATGAAAATATTTCTGTAGACTTCATTCTTGTAGTTTTTTTTTTAATTTGAATCTGAATTTATTTCCAACAAGTAAAGCAACATTACAATAAAATTTACATATTCCCTAACAACGGAATACAATTATTAATTTTGAACCCTAGTCTCTATTACTTTGTTATGAACTTTCTGTAATATCCAATAACCAGGCTACAACTCTTTAACTATATGATGCATACTTCTAATAAATGCAACTAAATACAATCAGTTAATTTGCTGCAATGCTACCATATTATGTTTACTCCCAATATATAACAACTAATCAGTAAATTCTCCTTAAAATCAGGTTTCCATGCTAACCAGCTTTATATATATATATTCTTAATAGAACTAAATCGATCAGCTAATTTTATTCCTGTAGTTAGTCCTGCTGATGTGAATTGCTGTTGAGGTATTTATGTAAGGTAAAGGGGGGTGGATGTTGAATGCAACATTTTTCTAGGATTTTCTGAGTTCCATCATTTTTCTTTTATGCAGATGTGTATTGCAGTGAGACATTTATGCCTTTTGGCAGGGAAAAAATCCTAGGCATGGAATAGTTATATTTGAGATGAAAGAAGAGGAAGAAAAATATTTCTCCCATGGTTTCCCAGATTCTGTCATTTATTATTATTATTATTGTTGTTGTTGTTGTTGTTATTTCCCCCTTTTTTTTCTACTTGGTTCTACTGATAGGAATTGCTAGTAAGGTATGAGGGAGGGTGGGAGAATGCACATTTTCCTAGCTTTTAAATTTTTTTTGTTTTTCTTCCCCCCCCCCCTCTATTTGGTCTTGTTAGAGTGAATTGCTAGTAAATGCAGGTGAAGTAATTATATTTGGGAGGCAAAAAACATAGTGAAATATATTCTTCAGTTCTTCCTAAGTTTCATTTTTTTCCCCTCCCCTTTTGTTGGTCCTGTTGATGTGTATTGTTAGTTATGTATTTGTATCTGGGAAGGGGTAAAAAACTTATTTTTCTAGGTTTTCATTAGGGAGAAATATTTCTCTATGCTTACTAGTGCTGCAGATGTGAAAATGCAGGTGAAATATTTATGTCTAGGAGTGAGGAGAAAAAGGTATTACAGATGTCACATTGTCACATGAGGAGGTATTTATATATAGGAGAGGAAAATATTGAGAGAAAAAAAATTCTCCAGGTTTTCTTAAAGATGTGTTTTCCCCCCTTTTTATTCCCTTCTCCCTTTTTTTTCTTTTCTTTTTTCCCTGGTGATGTGAAATTCTGTGAAGTAGTGATATTTGGGAGAGGGACAAAAAATATCCAATTCAGCAGATGTGAAATGTTTATGGGGTAGTTATATTTGGGAGCGTGAAAAAAGAGGAATATGTTTTTCAGTGTGGCTATTTATTGATTTTTTTATTAATTTTTTATTTTTTTTTTAATATCTCCTGGTTCCTGCTGATGTACATTATTGGTCACACATTTATATCTAGGAGAGGTAAAGGGGTGGAACTGACCAAACAAGGAAAAGTGTTTTTTTTTTCTCCAGGCTTTCTTGATTGTGCATGAATTGCTTGTGAGGTGTTTATATATGGGGGATATAGAGAAATTCTGTAACCTTATCTGCTTCTGTAGATGTCAAATGCTGGTGAGGTACTTATATGTGGTAGAGGAACATTTAAGAGAAAGAAAAAAATAATCTCCAGGTTTTCTTTTCTTTTTTTTCTTTCCTTTTCCCTCACATAGTTTGGTAGTCTGTTCTGCCTATGTGCAATTCTGTTGAGGTATTTATATTTGGGAGGGGGTAAATAAAATTTCTAAAGAGTTTTCCATTTCTGCAGATATGAAATGCTAGTAGTAGTGAAGTAGTTATATTTGTGAGGAAAAAATAAAAGAACATAATTACCCAGGTTATCCTAGGTTCTGTTGATTTTTTTTTTTCGTCCTCTTTAGTTGATCCTGTTCACATGAAATGTTGGTGAGGTATTTATATTTTGAAAGGATGGACGGAGGGAAGGATTCTAGGATTTTTTGGTTTTGCAGATGTGAAATGCTGATGAGGTAGTTATAATTGGCAGGAAAGAAAAAGATATAATTTTCCATGTAATTGTGGGTTGTACTATTTCCTTCTTCCTCTGCTTTCTAGTTGGTCCTGTAGATGTGAAAATTATGGTGAGGCAGTTATATTTGGGGGAGAGAGAGGGGGAAGGGAGGGGAAAAAATGTTCAGATTTTCCTAAGTTGTGCTATAATTTTTTTCCCCTTCCCTTTAGTCTGTTATGTTGATGTGTATTGTTGGTCACATATTTATATGTTGGAGGGGGAACAAAGAAATTTATTTTTCTAGGTTTTCCTTGGTTTGCTGGTTGTCCCTCCCCCCTTTTTTTTCCTGCCAGGCTTTTCTGGTTGTGGACATTTGAATTGCTTGTGAGGTGTTTGTATCTGGGGGGTAGGGAGAACATTTCTTTAGGCTTACCTGGTTCTGCAGATGTGATACTTCTATTTGTGAGGGAAGGAGGGGGGTTGTCCAAGTTCTCCTAGATTGTGTCATTTGTTTCTTTCTCTCTCTTATTGGTGCTGCTAATGGGAATTTGTAGTGAGGTATTTATATCTGGGGGAGGGGGGATTGCATATTTTTGTGGGATTTCCTTGCTTTTGCTGATTTATTTGAGAAGGCAAAAATAAATAAGAAAGGATGATGATAATAATAATAGTACTTGAAATAAAATGCATATTTTCAGGATTTCCTGAGTTCTATGTTTTTTTTTTTTTTTTTTTACTTTCCTTCTAGTCTGACCTGGTGAGGTAGTTATATTTGGGAGGGGAAAAAAAAGAAAATGTATTCTTCAGGTTTTGCTAAGTTATACTATTCCCCCCCCCCCCTTTGCTGTACTGATGTGTATTGTTGGTCGTGTATTTATATCTCAGATGGGGGGGATGATTTTTCTTGGTTTTCCTTGTTTTGCATTTTTTTTCTTTTCTTTTCTCTTCTTTTTTCTTTTTCCTTCCCTGCCAGGCTTTTCTGGTTGTGGACATTTGAATTGTTTGTGAGGTGTTTACATAAGGGGGAAACATTTCTCTTGGTTTACCTGGTTCTGTAAATATGAAAATGCAGGTGAGTTAATTATATCTGAGGAGTGGAATATATATAAAAAAAAACACCTGGTTCTGTGGTGGTTATATTTATGACCAAAAAAAATTATCGATGTTTTCCCAGATTTTGCCATTTCTCTCTCTTCTCTCTCTTGTTGGTCCTGCTAATGGGAATTTCTAGTGAGGTATTAATATCTGGGAAGGGGGGAAATGCACATTTTTCTAGGTTTTCCTTGGTTTTACTGATTCATTTTTTCCCTTCCACTCAGTTATGCTAAGGTGAATTCCAATTGAAATATGTATATGTGGGAGAAGACAAAAAGAAATTAGTAATAAAAAAATAATTAAATGAAATAAAAAAAACATATTTTCAGGTTTTCCTGAGTTCTACTGTTTTTTATTTTCCTTCTAGTATATTGTGGTGTTGTGACTTGCTGGTGAGGTATTTATGTTTGGGATGGGGAGGAAATTAATAGACTTTCCCAATTCTGCAGATGTGAAATACTGGTGAGGTAGTTATATTTGGGAGGGGAAAAAAAGAGAGAAAAAAAATATTCTTTATGTTTTCCAGAGTGGCACTAATTTTTTTCCTTCTTTCCTTTCGTTGGTTGAGCTGATGTACATTGTTGGTCATGTATTTATATCTGGAAGGGGGAACCAAATATTATTTTTGTAGGTTTTCCTTGGTTTTGTTGATTTATTTTATTCCCCTCTAGCTGGTTGTGCTAAAATTAATTCCAATGAAAATTTTATTTGTGGGAGAAGACAAAATATATGTATATATAGTAATAATAAAACAAAAATGAAATAAAAATATATATTTTCAGGTTTTCCTGAGTTCTACTGTTTTATTATTTTTCTTCTAATCTGTCCTGGTGATGTGACGTGTTGGTCATGTATTTATGTTTGGGATGGGGAGAGAAATTAATAGGCTTTCCCAACTCTCCAGAAGTGAAATACTGGTGAGGTAGTTTATTTGGGAGCGGAAAAAAGAAAAAGAAAAATATATTCTTCATATTTTCTACTAATTCTGAAATTTTTTTTTCTTTTTCCTTTTTTTCCCTCGCTTTAGTTGGTCCTGATGATGTGCATTGTTGGTTATGTATTTATATCTGAGAAGGGGAACAAAAAAATTATTTTTATAGATTTTCCTTGTGTTTGCTTCTCTCTCTCTTTGATTTGTTTTTTATTTTGCCAGGCTTTTCTGGTTGTGCATATTTGAATTGCTTGTGAGATGTTTATATCTTGGGGGAGAGGGGAACATTCCTCTAAGCTTACCTGGTTGTGAAGATGTAAAAATGCAGGTGAATTAATCTGGGAAGAAAGACAAAGAAAAAAAAACAGAACATTTCCAAGTTTTCCTAGATTCTTTCTTTCTTGTGAATTTCTGCTTTTAGCTTATATCTTGGGGGGGGGGGGATTCTATAGGCTTAACTGATTCTGCAGATGTGAAAATATAATTTATATATGGGAAGGGAGGAGGGGAAAGTTGCAATCTTTGCTGGCTGTACAGATGTTAATGCTAGTGAGGTAGCTATATGTTGAAGGGATTGATGATGTGTATTGCTGGTCAGATATTTGTATCTGAGATTTCAGGCTTTTTTGGTTGTGCAAATGTGAATTGCCTGTGAGGTGTTTATATTTTGAAGAGGGAGGAGAGGATATTTCTCTAGGTTCACGTGATTCTGAAGATGGGAAAATGGTAGTGCAGTATTTTTATCTGGAACGGGAGGAAGAGCAATTCTAGTCTTTCCTGACTCTGCAGATGTCAACTGCTAATGAGGTCGTTTTATGTTATGTATATGTATGGTGAGGCATTTTACTGCGAAACGAAGGGGAAAATTAATAAATACTTGACACAATATTTGAAGTGCTATTAGGGAGACATAGGAAGGTGCCTTTAACTTGTCCTTGAAATGTCATTCTCAATTTTATTTCAAGGTAAATTCCCCCCCCCCAGATGAAATGATGTATTTTTTCCCCCCCTGGAAATGGAAAGAGCATTGAATTTTCAATATAAACATTCAAGTACATATATCAGCTAGGGGTGATAGATGATGAGATATTGGGCAAATGAGACAGCAAATATTATTCAGTTACTTTCAATTGTCTCTCTTGTTTTGTTGTTGCTATAAAAGAAATGTTTCTATGTTGATGCTCATTGGTTGACATCAGTGCATAAAGAAGCGCTTATCATTGTGAATTCAAAGCTAAAAGGTAATTATTTTTAGTCAATTGCACTTTGTTTTTAATGATGGATGTTGGATACACTATCAATGAGAGGATCGATATGTTGTACATTTATGGCAAAGGTCAAGGTCATAAGAACACTAGAGCTGCATACAACTTATACAGAGATGGGTATGTTGAAAGGAGGCAGCCATTGTTAGAAATTTTCAACAACTTAGGAACTTATTCTTTGAAACGGAATGTGTTGCATCAAGAAAACATCATGGAATGAGAAATGCTACTGGGGAAAAATCTGGAAGTCACTGTATTAGCTGCGGTTGCCACTTATCCTCATGCAAGTTTCTGTCCTGGAACATGATTTGGGAATCTATCATTAAGCCCTTCATGGGAATGATTTTCAGAAGGGTGTTCAATTTTGCCAATGGGCTTTATTACAAATATATAACTAACTTTTCCAACTTTTTATTTTGCGATGAGGGGACATTTATCACTCATGCTCAAGCAAATGGACATGCATTATTGGGCAGTGGAAAATACAAGATTGGTAAGGGAAGTAGAGCATCAGTGGCAATGGGATATGAACGTTTGGTGTGGTAGTTTGGGATTGCATACTTCATGGAAGGTAAACTTAATGGGCAGAAATACATAAATTTTGGGACGAAGAATTTGCAGTGTTGCTTCAAGACGTGCCCCTTGTGGACTGGGCTACAATGTGGTATGAATACGATGATTAATCCATTGCATTACTCAGCTGTAGTTGGAGAAATATTAAACAGAGAGTATCCTGTCAATGGATAGGATGCAGGGGACCTGTCCTGTGACCTGCCTGTTTCTCTAATCTTACTTCTTCAGACTTTTTCTTATGGGGATACATTAAAGATAAATTGTTTGAAATAGTACAAACTACACCTGGTAGAGTACATCAACAAATTAGGAATGTCTGTGCAAGAATTGGCAATGAAATGTGGAGATGTTTTCATGGATCTTTTGAAGCAGGTTTTTAGAAATGCTTTGAAGTCAATGGTCATACTTTTGAGTATTTACAGAATTGAAATTGTTCGTAATGGGAGCATGATATTGTTTCAATTATGGTTATAACTGAACTGTACTGTACATAATTGATGCCAGTAAAGTGAAAGTGGGCAAAAAACATTTGCTGTCTTCTTTGTGCAATATCTCATCATTTATCACCTGTAGCTGATATGTGTACTAGAACTTTTATACCAAAAATGAAATGCTGTTTCTATTCCTGGGGAAAAAAATATACTGTTCCATTTGAAAATACAATTTGATATTGAAATTACCTTCAGAATGGCATTTCAATGAGGAGTTAAGGTCACTGTCTTATGTTCCCCTAAGAGCACATCAAATTTTGTCTGAAGCATTTTTTGATTTTCTCCTTTGTTTCAGAGTAAAATGGCTGCAACACAATAAATGCCTCATTGTGTGTTCTCCAGTTTTTACAAAGTTTTTTTTTCCCCACTACTTTTTTCTTCTTTTCCTTTGATTGTTCTTGCTGATGCATATTGTTTGTAATGTATTTATTTCTGGGGAAGGGAGGGGGTAATCTTCTAGGTTTTCCTTCCCCCCCCCCCGCTCTAGGTTTTTAGGTTTTCCTCTTGTGCATGGTGTGAATTGCTTGTGAGGAGTTTATATCTGGGGGGATTACTTTAGTTTTACATTGTTTGCATATGTGAAAATGTGGGTAAGGTATTTACATCTGGGAGTGGAAGAAAAACTGGTAGGCTTTCATGGTTCTGCAGATGTCACATGAGGAGGTATTTACATATGGGAGAGAAAGTGTTAAAAAAAAAGAATATATTCTCCACGTTTTGTTAAGATCTGTTTTTTCTTTCTTCACTTTTTATATATATATCCATCATTCTACTCTGTCCTGTGTATGTGAAATGTTTTTTTTTTTTTTTTTAATGCTTGCTTTAACTATTGAGGCTGCACAGGTGGTGGACATTGAAATGTTACAGGCCTAAGTTTAGGGTACCTCCCTACCTCCCTGGCATTTGCCATTTATGAGGACTGAGGAAAACCTGGGGGGAAAAAAAACCTCATTTAGGGAAGATGTTCCTTAGTGGGATTGGAACCCCATACATCTTGCTCACAAGTCTGCGCCTTAACAGAATTGGCCACTCATGGCGGTCTAAAATTCTGTTGAGGTGTATATAATCTGGGGGGAAATGGAATAAAATTTTTGTCTGCTCCTGCAGATGTGAAGTGCTGGTGAGATAGTTATATTTGGAAGGAAAGTAAAAAGAACATAATTTTCCATGTTATCCTAGGTTCTGTATATATATATTTTTTATGCTGGTGATGTGAAATGCTAATGCTGTTGTTATATTTGGGAGGATAAAGAAAGAGGAAAATATTCTTCAGTTTTTCCTAAGTTCTGCTATTTATTATTATTATTATTATTATTATTATTATTATTATTATTGTTGTTGTTGTTGTTGTTGTTGTTGTTGTTGTTTTTTTAATCTGCCTTTAGTTGGTCCTGCTGATGTACATTATTGGTCACGTATTGAAATCTAGAAGAGGGAAGGGGATGAAAAAACTGGTAAAACAAGGAAAACTTAGATTTCTTTTGTTTGTGAGGTGTTTATATATGGGAGTTGGGTGGGGAGAATTTCTGGAACCCTACCTGGTTCTGTAGATGTCAAATGCTGGTGAGGTAGTTATATGTTGGAGAGGAAAATATAGAAGAAAGAAAAATATATTCTCCAGGTTTTCTTTTCTTTTTCTCTCATATAGTTCGGTAGTCTGTTCTGCCTATGTGAAATTCTGTTGAGGTATTTATATCTAGGAGGGGGAAAAATGAAATTTCCATATGGTTTTCTGTTTCTACAGGTCTGAAATGCTAGTGAAGTTCTTATATTTGTGAGGAAAGAAAAAAGAGCATAATTATACAGGTTATCGTAAGTTCTGCAGATTTTTTTTCATTCCCTTTAATTGGTCCTGTTGATGTGAAATGCTGGTGAAGTATTTATGTTTGGAAAGGGGGGAATTCTAGGATTTCCTGATTCTGTAGATGTGAAATGCTGATGAGGTAGGAAGAAAATTGGGAGGAAAGAAAAAGAATATAATTTTCCATGTAATTGTGGGTTCTACCATTTCCTTCCTCCTCTCCTCTGTAGTTGGTCCTGCAAATGTGAAATTAGTGAGGTAGTTATCTTTGAGAGGGCGAGGGCAAGGGAGAGGGGGGAGGGAGGGGATGTGAATGGGGAAAAAAGAAAAATATATTCAGATTTTCCTAAGTTGTGCTATTTTTAATTTTTTTCCCCTTTCTTTAGTTGGTCATGCTGATGTACATTGTTGGTCACGTATTTGTATCCGGATGGTGGAACCAACATATTATTTTTCTAGGTTTTCCTTGTTTAGCCATGTTGTTTTTTTTTTCCTTTCTTTCTTTCTTTCTTTCTTTCATTGTCGCTTTATATTTCTTTCTTTTTCTTTTTTTCTAATGAGGCTTTTCTGGTTATGTACATTTGAATTGCTTGTGAGGTGTTTATATCTGGGGGAGGGGGGGGGGTTAATGTTTTTTTATGCTCACCTGGTACTGCAGATGTGAAAATGCAAGTTAGTTAATTATATCTGGAGAGGGTGAGGGACATTTCTGTATTATAATCTGGTTCTGCAGATGTATTTAGTTATATTTGGGAGGTAAGAAAAACAAAATTATTCAAGTTTTTGTAGATTTCTCTCTCTCTCTTGCTTGTTGGTTCTGCTAATGGGAATTTCTAGTGAGGTATTGATATCTAGGAGAGGGTGCAAATGTTATTTTTCTAGGATTTTCTTGGTTTTGCTGATTCATTATTTTTCCCCTCAAGTCTGTAATGCTAAAGTGAATTCCAATTCAAATATCTATTTGTGGAAGAGACTTCTCCCCCCAAATAATAATAATAATAATAATAATAATAATAATAATAATAATAATAATAAGTAAATGAAATAGCAAATTTGAGTTGTGCTGTGTTTTTAATTTCCTTCTAGTCTGTCCTGGTGATGCAATGTGCTTGTGACATATTTATGTTTGGGATTGGGGGGAAATTAATAGGCTGTGCCAATTCTCCAGAAGTGAAATAACTGGTGAGGTAGTTATATTTGGGAGGGGAAAAAAAGAAAAAAAAGAGAAGAAATATTCTTTAGATTTTACTAAGTTGTGCTATCTTTTTTTTCTTTTTTTTCCCCCTCCTTTCTTTAGTTGGTCCTGCTGATGTGCATTGTTAGTCATTTATATCTGGGAGTGGGAACAAAAAACATTATTTTGGTAGATTTTCCTTGTGTTTACTTCTTTCTCTCTCTCTCTCTTTTATTTTGCCAGGCTTTTCTAGTTGTGCACATTTGAATTGCTTGTGAGATGTTTATATCAGGGGGAAGGGGGAAACATTTCTCTAGGCTTACCTAGTTCTTCAGATGTAGTATTTAGTATTTAGTTATATTTGGGGGTAAGAAAAATAAGATTGTTCAAATTTTCATAGATTGTGCCATTTTTCTCTCTCTCTCTCTCTCTCTCTCTTGTTGGTCCTGCTAATGGGAATTTCTGGTGAGGTATTTATATCTGGGAGGCGGTGGAAATGGACATTTTTGTAGGTTTTTCTTGGTCTTGCTGATTTATTTTTTTCCCCTGCAGAGTTGCATATGCTAAAGAGAACTACAATTGAAATATTTATTTGTGGGAAAAGACAAAAATAAATTAAATAAATAAATATTATAAAAACTGAGGTTTTCCTGGGTTCTACTGTTTTTTTTTTTTTTTTTTTCTTTCTAGTCTTCCCTGTTGATGTAACATGCTGGTGAGGTATTTATGTTTGGGAAGGGGGATTTATAGGCTCTCCCAATTCTGCACGAGGTAGTTATATTTGGAAGGGATAAAAAAAAAAAGAGAGAATAATTTATTATTCAGATTTTCCCAAGTGCTGCTTTCTTTTTTTTCCCCCTTCTTTTCTTTTATATGTGAGGAAAGGGAAAATATGTATATATTTTTAGATTTTTCTTGTTCTGGTTTTTTATTTATGTGAATTGCTCATTTTGTGTATACATCTTGGGAGGGGAGGGGATTTCTGTAAGCTTAATTAGTTCTGTAGGTTTGAAAATATAAATGAGGTATTTATATGTGGGGGGGGGTAAATTGTAATCTTTTCTGGCTCTATCGATGTCAAATGCTGGTGAGGTAGTTGTGGGGGAAGAAAGAAAGAAAATAGAAAAATATATTCTAAACTTAGGTATTTTTTTTTTTTTTTAGGTGTGACTTTTCCTTTAAGACATAGTTTTAGGAAGTTGGTTGCAATATGTCTTTTTCTGATTTATAATTTTAGATATGTTTTAATTTCCCGTTTTGCATTACTAAGGTTTACATTGTAAGCAGTGAAATTGTCAGTATCTGGTAAAAAATGAATGCCTAAGTTTAGGATATGTTACCACTCCATTGTCAGCAGCTTTGTAAGTACAATATTTAAAAATATATTCTGCAGGTTGTGCTGTTTTTTCTTTATTTTCTCCTGATGTGTTTTGTTGGTCACATATTTGTATCTGGGTATTCAGGCTTTTCAGATTGTGCAAATGTGAATTGCTTGTAAGGTATTTATACTTGGGGGGGGGAGGTTGATTTGGGGAGGATTTCACTAGGCTTACCTGGTTCTGAGAGATTGTAGTCTTTCCTGGTTCTGCAGATGTCAACTGTTGAGGTAGTTTTAAGAGGGAGGGGGGGAAATATGCATATATTTGTAGTATTCCAGCCATTTAATCCGAAATGAAGGGGAAAATGAAAACATGCTGCAGATAAAATTTTAAGTGCTTTGGGGGGACGTAAGATAGTGACATTAACTGGTCCTGTAATGCCATTCTCAATGTCATTTTAAAGTGAAATTGTTTTTTTTTCAAATGGAATGGTGTATTTTTTTTCTCCCGAGAATGGAAAGGGCATTGTATTTTCAGTATTAAAGTTTCAGTACATCTGTCAGCTAGGGATGATAGACGATGAGACATTGGATAAATAAGACAGCAAATGCTTTTGACTTACTTTCACTTCTTTCTCTTTCATTTTGTTGTTGCTCTGAAGGAAACCTATTTGTTTCTATGTAGATGGTCATTTGTTGACATTGGTACTGAAACAGGTGCTTATCATTGCCAATTCATAGCTAAAGGGACATTATTCTCAGTCAATTCCACTTCATTTTCCATTATGAATGTTTGATGTATGATCAATGAAAGGATGGATATGATTGAACATTTATGGCAAAGCTCATAAGAACACTAGAACAGCTTGCAACATATATGGAGATGGATATTCCAAAAGAAGGCAGCCATCGGATAGAAATGTTCAACCATTTATGTGGTTATTCTGTGAAATGGAAGGTGTAACATGAAAAATAAATGCCATTGAATGGGAAGTGCTACTGAAGTTGATGAAAAAGTATGAATTACACCTGGTAAATATGTTAGCAAATTAAGAATGTCTGTGCAAGAATCAGCAAAGAAATGTTGGGACTTGTCCAAGGATCTTTTGAAACAGGTTTTCAGAAATGTTTTGAAGTTCATGGTCATACTTTTAAGCATTTACTGAATTGAAACTGTTTGTAATGTGAGCATGACATTGTTTTAATTGTGGTTATAACTGTACTGTACTGTATGTAAATTGATGCCAGTAAAGTGAAAGTGAGTGAAAAACATTTGCTACCTTATTTGTGGAATATCTGATCATTTATCATGTGTAGCTGATATATCTACTGAAACTTTTATACCTAAAAATGAATGCTCTTTCCATTACTGAGGGGAAAAAATACACCATTCCATTTGAAACAACTAATTAGACCTGAAGAATCGCATTTCAAGGACAAGTTAAGGTTGCTAAGTTACGTCGCTTTTTAAGAGCATTTCAAATCTTTCCTGAAGCATTTTTTGATTTCCTTAATTGTTTGAGAGTGACAGTAAAATGGCCGAGATAGTATAAATGCCTGACTGTGTATACTATGTTGTGATTTTTTTCTTTTTCCCTTCTTTCTTCTTCTGCTTTGTTTGTGCTGGCTGGTGGGTATTGTTGGTAATGTATTTATTTCTGGGGAAGATTATTTTTTTAGGTTTTCCTTGTTTTATTATTTTTTTCCCCTCTAGGTTTTCCTCTTGTGCATAGGTGTGAATTGCTTGTGAGGAGTTTATATTTGAGGGGGGGGAATTAATGAAGTGTTCAGGGTTTGCAGATGTGGAAATTCATGTGAGGTATTTATATCTGGAAGTGGAGGGGGGGGAAATTCGAGGCTTCATGGATATGCAGATGTCAAATGAGGCATTTATATATGGGAGAGAGGAAAAAAGAAAAAATAAGAAGGAAAAATATATTCTCTGGTTTTCTGAAGGTTGGTGTTTTTTTTCCCCCCTTTCTTCTCCTCCTCCATATAGTTTGGTTGTGATGATATGGTATTTGTCCTTTCCCCCCCCCCTGCATAAGTGAAATTCTGTTCAGATATTTATATGGGCAGGAAAAATAATTTTTTTATAGAATGGAATGTTTATTTCACTTGGTCATTGCAGAACTTTTAACAAATGCTTTTACATTTTGCAGATGTGAATTGATTTTGAGGTGTGTATATCTGGAGGGGGGAAACATTTCTGTAGGCTTTCTTAGCTCTGCAGATGTCAAATGCTGGCAAGGTACTTATATGTGGGAGGGAGGGAAAATTTTGGATGTATGTATGAGGTGTTCATATTGTTTTTTTTTTAAATCCTGCCTAAGTGCATTGTTGATGAGATCCTTTTTTTAAGTCTTTTTTATATGTGAAATGCTGTTGTGGTGTTTATTTATGAAAGTGCAGAAATAAAATTTCTATAGGGTTTTTTGGTTTTGCTGATGTAAAATGCTGGTGAGATAGTTATATTTGGGAGGAAGGAAGGGAAAAGCAATATTTTGCATGCTTTCTAAGTTTTGCTAAATGTTTTATATATATGGGAGGGAAGAAAAAAGAAACATTGTGTATGTTTTCCTAAGTTCTGCTAATTCTTATTCCCCCCACTTGTAATTACCAGTTTAATGAATTAAGAAACTGTATTTGGGGAAAATGGTATTAAATTTTAGTGTTTACCATTTTGGTGAATTGTGAATAGTTTGGGGGGGGGGGTCTATTGAATGTAGGCATTTATGAAATTGATTAAGTACTAAGATTTTGGAGTTTTTTCCCCTGCCTATTATATCTGGTCATTTATGAGGCATAATGTGCAGATTGGTAAATGACTTAGTTGTCATAAAGAAAATGTACTATTTCTTTATAACAACTTTGTAATGTACCATTCTGCATATTAGGGCCAATAAATTACTAGATTTAATAGGGGGGGGCCCTTAATGCAGTATTTATAATTATGCTTGTGAACTATAGATTTAGTAGTTCTCTTTGTACATCTGGTAATTTATTAGGCAAATTTGCAGATTGGTAAGTGATTAAGATTTAGTAGGCAGAAACTTTACTAAATCTAGTAATGAGTAGGTTGTGTTCAGTATTCCCTACACAAAGTATTAGGAATTGTTGTGAGTAATCTGCTCACATGTGCATAATGGGCTGAAATGTTTTATCGATTTTAATGGTGAAAATTATTTTTGATATTTATGTTGTAATGGCACAAACAGTTTTGTCCATTTTGAAATGGTTTAAAGAAACTTTGTTTTCTCAGTTTATTTTGCTTTGTGCCTATTTTGCAATCTTTTAAAACCATTTGTTGCTGTTGCTATTGCTATTACTGCTACTATTGTTTTCTTCTGTGCTAAGACCATTCTCCATTTGCAATGCTGCAATAATACCTTTTTCTTTTCATTTCTTTTGTTTCACAATTTTGAACTTTATGTATATCTCCAGAGATAAAATGTTGCAAACACTGGCGAGGAACCTGTAATTGTTGAAATAAATGAGACTTTTATTATAATAAAAGTTCTTTGTTGAACCTTACATTTCAATCATATTTATAATATGGTAGGGGATATGTATAATTCTTCAGGTATTTCCTTGGTTCTGCCATTTTTTTTCCCCCCAGTAGGTGGTGTTGATGTGAATTACTGGTGCAGTATTGATATCCATGATGGTAGGTGCTTGTTGCAGAGCAGAAGTGCATATATGGAGGTGGGGAAGACAAATATTGAATGTGGTGTGGTTATTCTGTACTTGGTAAAGAACAGTACCTATGCAACAAAAGTATATACACTTTAGGGAACTCTGCACCACCATTTGCAACCATCTCTAAGTGGCTCTTGGAGTTTCAATATGCTTGTGAAATCTTGAAAGATGACCCATGGAGTGGATGGGTAAAATTGATGATGACATGAGAAATGATTGATAATGTTTGGAGGATTGTGGATTAAGGATGTCTGGGTGTTTGAGGAGAATGTATATTTGGCATTTTGAGGGAAGAGTTGTTTTTGAAAAAAAAAGGATTGGCCGTTTGGTTGCTATGACTGCTGACTCAGAATTAAAAGTGAATCAGAGCATAAATACATGTTAGCAAAGTTTGGCCTATTTCAGAGAGACGGTGTCAACTTTATGAGTCGACTTTGTGACCAATGATCAAACATGGGCAGTTACTAAGAGAAAACAGTGATCAGTTTTTAACAATGGAAGCACGAGGATTCTCCCCCTGCCAAAGAAGGGCAAGTGCACGACATTGACCGACGAGATGATGGCATTGACATAGGAAGGTGTGTTGCTAATGGATTATCTTCTCACTGGAGTGTGTTATGGCATCCTTTTGGACCAATGAAGAGAACAAAAATGATCCAGGTTTATCAAAGATGACAAGTTGTGTTACATCAAGACAATGCATGCTCTCATGCATGTTCATGGCTGTGGGGATAATGGCATATGTGCCTTATTGGTTTGCATGGTCTCCATTGGATTGGCATCTGTTGAGTAAATGGAGAAGATTCCTTGTTGCATGAATGGTCCATTGAGGTGTTTTTTTGCAGGTGTGGATAAAGGCTTTGGAGCATTGGTGGTTGAAGTGCATTGGCAAGAAAGGAGACTGTTGAAACATGAGAATAGTTTCAAAATGTAATGCGATCATTTTGACCCTATTTGGGGAAGTTTTCAAATGACTCTGATAGGATAAAGAGAAATGAGTGGTGATTGCATTGATACATGCATTACTGAACATTTGGCATTATGATTTTGTCATGTATTGGTGTTAGTTGATGTCTTTGAGGTTCAACTGAGCTGTTTGGAATCTGTTAGGGCAAAGTATAGGAAGTGAAAGAATTCATGCAAAAGCACAAGATATTATTTTAGAAACATGAAATACAAAGAGAGAGAGAGTAATGTGTAAAAATGTTGCTCTTTCAGTTATAAATTTATAAAAGAAGAATGATTAAAATTAGCAGGAAAGCATAAAGTATTAACTGGTGGGGTGGGGATGTATGCATGTGGAAATAAAGAGCAAATAATGAATTTTGAAATTATAGCAGAAGATGATATTTTGAGGAATTTCTGTGGAGCAAGTGATGAGAGTTATAGTAGTGAAGAAGCAACATTTGGAATTTCATGTACATTATTTTATTTCATTTTGCAATTTAGTTACTTTGCCACTTATATCATTGGCACTCTGGGAATGTGTTTGTTAAGCCACTGATGATTGTTTTCTTTGGTGACATTAATAAATTGTGAGTTTCTTTGAGTAAGTTTTGAATTTTTTCTTTTGGAATTATTAAGTGTTGTCAGTGTGTTTGAACCCTTAAAGCTCATTTGCAGGCTCTTGAATATTGGAGTATAGCTTTGTCCAAGTTGGGTGATATTGATGCATTTCATGGTGTTTGTTGGATTGTTTAGGCTGAGGAATGTTTCTAGAGGATTAATAATTTACTGTCGGTATTGACGGTCCATGCTTTGGGAGAATATAATATCAATGGCATTTTGGATATTTCCTTTTTTTCTCTCTCTCTCCTCCCCCCTTTTTCCCCCCATATAGGCATAGATAGTTTGAAGTTAATAATGAGGTAATTAATATGATTGAGGGAAATTTTAGATATTTTATTTCTAGTGTTGTTTGTTTCCATTTTGATAGCAATGCAATTTACTCTAGATTATTAGTATATTGATAATGATATTGCTGCATTATTGTTGATACTTTTCTGGTTTATTGAACTCCCTAAAGTTATATTTTCCTCCATTTTCTTCTTAATGATTCTTATCCATTTCCCTGTAACTTTGGCCACATTATATTCCTCTCTTCTTTTATAGTTAAAATCTTGATGAATATTTCCTAATGCAAATTTTTCCATTTGTATTGCCAAGCCTGATCTTTTCATAAATTTGTTTGTCTATGGCATAATAAATAATGAAACTGTTTATTATTTTGTTTACCTCTAAATCTTATGTGCATTTGATTAAATTCCTAATCCATGTAAAGACTTTGTGATTGTATTACCACATTGTTTAGTAGGGATTTTTCTACCTCAGCCTATTTTTGTAACAAATGTTGTTATATATATGTTGGAGTAGCACACAATATTTCACATTGTCAATACTTCAATGTACTGTTTTTATGGAGATATTTTCACTGAAACCGGCAACATGTTCCCTTGTATGATTTGAAATTAAAAATAAGTGAATAGGAAGCAATATAAAATGTGCTCATTTTGAGTCATATGCTGCATTTGAAAAGAATAACATGGTCAAGGTTAATTGATTTCATTATCTGATTCAACTGAACTACACACTCATGGTATTAATTAATATGATTAGCTTCACTGTGCAAGTTGCAATTTACATTTGAGTAGTAAATGGTCAAGATTGTTTGGGAAAGCCTGAGGTTATTCAATGAGCATGTTGCTCAAGTACTGTTGGATAGTGGCATACTTTTTTGAGGTAGCACCTATTGCATGCATAGCTTTTATTGTGAGGCACATTGAAATAATGAACAATACAGTATTCTTTCCTGAAAGAAGAATATTGATTATATTCTATGATTTGGAAGGATATTATTGTAGCTAAGAAAGTTATAAAAGCAATTTTTGTGGTGTTGTAAATTTTTGAGTGAAAGAATATCGTTAATGACAGTAAAGTCACGTGCAGCTATTAACAAGTAAGAACTTTGTTAGGTGGCCAAGTGAAATGATTGATAATAAGATAGATAGTTGTTTAAAGGAGCTCTGTGTCTGTTTGTCTCTCATATTCCTTTTTAGCAATAAAGCATGATTTGGATATTTGGCATGATCATTTCTTGCAACGTTTTCCTATTGCAAGATGTATATAGAACTGAGATCAATGTTGATGAAAATGGCACACATCTGCATTTACAGGAATGACCTGTTTTCATGTTGCTATGATGGTTTGGGTGAATGTTATATGATAATTATGTCTATGAGGGTGAAGGCATGGCACATTTTCCAGAAATAATGATGCAACCATGTTGGGTTATTGAGAGATAAATATTTTTCTAATGTCATCAATGACATTTGTGAAAAGTAATTATAAACCAACACTGTTTTAAATGAATACAGGCTGAATCATGATTGATGGGTTGTTATTGCAATATTTATAATTTTTTTTTTCTGAGAGACCGTATGTCCTTTTACATTAGGTTTGTTTCATTCTCAAGTGAGCATATGGAATATGTACACTTGAGGTCTCTCCATTGTTACACTCTTACTGAAATGAAGCAGTTGGTTCAATACAGATCTGTTGCCGAGGTTTGTAGGAAATAACTACGCGAAATAAGTTTTATTTAGCCTTCTCTTAAAATTAAGGTGCTAGTACTTGTCTTGGAGGAGTGATGCATAACTATAGATTTTGTGAAATATTCTTTCCTACATTGCTTTTTATTTACGATCTTAGAGTACTTCCCTGACATTTGCCATGAATATGAATGGAGGAAAACATGTAAAACAATCATTCAGAGTGCGATTTGAACTGCAGACTTTGCATTTTGTGATTTAAAGGAAATGCATGTGTATGACAGTACACCTACACTTGCTTTGTTTGAATACATGAAGGGATTGGTTGGCATCGTAGTCTCTGCTCTGCTCCATATGGTGCAATATTTGTATATGGTTAGCAATATAGTTTGGTGTATGGTAGCTTGTTATCATAAAGTTGAATGTGTTTTATAATTGTAGAACTTTTGCTATGTTTGCAGATGATTATTGTTTAAAGATGCAATACTGCTAAGGTCATTAGCAACTATTAGATTAAGGAATATGAATAATGGTGTGTCCGGTTAGGCCTAGTTATTTCAGAGCAGTTGTGCAACAGTGTCGAGCAAATGTATGTGTTTTTTTTTTTCTGAATAGTTTGTAGCCATTTAGGGAGTTTTTTGTTCATGTGTTGCAGTTTTTTGCTGAGAAAGGAAATGTTTGGAAATTGTAGGGTTTTTGTCTTCTGGCATCAGACTTGAAGGAGGAGTTTTTGTTGAATATATAGTAAAGGATTTTCATACATGATGCTTTATAGGTGTATTTTGAAGGCAAGTGCTGGTCTTGTGTGCTACATGTGGTAGATTGTAGGTGCTGTGTTGTCTGGTTGACATGCTATGATTGAAATTGATTTCGAATTTGGTTGTTTGTTTGCTGTTTATCTGATGATTTGTTGAAGTTCTTTCAGTAGAGGTTATTAATAGTGACAGTATTATGCCCCATTTATTTGTTTGACATACTTGAGAGCTGATCATGACAGTAAATGTGTGTATTATAAACAAGTATGTGAGGTATAAAACAGTTATTATTGGATGAATTTTCAATTTGGAAAGGGTCTTCAAATAGATCTAATTCTAGTATGTATATATCAATGGGTATTTTAGGGAAAATTGTCTTTTGTTTGCTTATTGCATTCAATTTTGTTGGCAGCTTGTATTATTGTTTCAAGCATTGTGTCTATTGAGATAGGTAGTTAGTATTTGCCAATGAAGGTGATTTGTTTGTGTTTAGTGCTCTGCTGCTGTCTTTGGTTGTATAGGCTTTGTCTTCCCTGCCTTGTCTTTGGTTGTATATGCGTTGCCTTCCTTGTCTTGTCTTTGGTTGTCTATGCTGGGAGTGTGTTGTCTTTGGTTGTATATGCTTTGCCTTTGATTGTATATGCCTTGTCTTTGGTTGTATAGGTGTTGCCTTCTTGCCTTGTGTTGGTTGTATAGGCGTTGCCTTCCTTACCTTCGGTTGTTATGCTTTGAGTGTATTGTCTTTGGTTGTATATGTTTTGCATTCCTTGTCTTTGGTTGTATAGGCTTTGAGTGTGTTGTCTTTGGTTGTATATGCTTTGTTTTCCTTGCCTTGTGTTGTCTTTGGTTGTATAGGCTTTGCCTTCCTTGCCTTGTGTTGTCTTTGCTTGTATATGCTTTGAGTGTGTTGTCTGTGGTTGTATATGCATTGCCTTGGTTGTATATGCTTTGCCTTGCCTTGTGTTGTCTTTGGTTGTATATGCTTTGCCTTCCTTGCCTTGTGTTGTCTTTAGTTGCATAAGCTTTGAGTGCTTTGCCTTCCTTGTCTTTGGTTGTATAGGCTTTGAGTTCTTTGTCTTTGGTTGTATATGCTTTGCTTTGCCTTCCTTGCCTTGTGTTGTCTTTGGTTGGATATACTTTGCCTTGGTTGTATATGCTTTGCTTTGCTTTCCTTGCCTTGTGTTGTCTTTGCTTGTATATGCTTTGAGTGTGTTGTCTGTGGTTGTATATGCATTGCCTTGGTTGTATATGCTTTGCTTTGCCTTGTGTTGTCTTTGGTTGTATATGCTTTGCCTTGTGTTGTCTTTGGTTGTATATGCTTTGCCTTCCTTGCCTTGTGTTGTCTTTGGTTGTATATGCTTTGCCTTTCTTGTCTTTGGTTGTATAGGCTTTGCCTTCCTTGCCTCGTGTTGTCTTTGGTTGCATAAGCTTTGAGTGCTTTGCCTTCCTTGTCTTTGGTTGCATAGGCTTTGCCTTCCTTGTCTTTGGTTGTATATGCTTTGCTTTGCCTTCCTTGTCTTTGGTTGCATAGGCTTTGCCTTCCTTGTCTTTGGTTGCATAGGCTTTGCCTTCCTTGTCTTTGGTTGCATAGGCTTTGCCTTCCTTGTCTTTGGTTGCATAGGCTTTGCCTTCCTTGTCTTTGGTTGCATAGGCTTTGCCTTCCTTGTCTTTGGTTGTATATGCTTTGCTTTGCCTTCCTTGTCTTTGGTTGCATAGGCTTTGCCTTCCTTGTCTTTGGTTGCATAGGCTTTGCCTTCCTTGTCTTTGGTTGGATAGGCTTTGCCTTCCTTGTCTTTGATTGTATAGGCTTTGAGTTCTTTGTCTTTAGGAATATCTTTGCTATTCTAGTGTTAAAGTGCAACACCAACTGTTGGCAATAGAGTGTACTATGTAGTTGCATAGTATAGTCGAGCAACATTGGTAGTCTAGTGCATGACAAATAGCTTGGTGCATAGTATAGCCAAGCGACATCGGTAGTCTAGTGCATGACAAATAGCTTGGTGCATAGTCAAGCGACATCGGTAGTCTAGTGCTCGGCAAATAGCATGGTCAGCAGTCTAGTGCATGGTGCTACTCCTTTATGTATAGGAGTACTTGTGCATAACTAGTGTGCTTCTTTGTTTCAGAACAGGCATCTTCGACCGTGCCATCGAGGCCCGTGCTCTTTTATCTCAAGAGCCTTTGTAAGTACCTATGCTCTTTTATTTCAAGAGCTGTGTAAGTTAGCCCCCCCGCTCCTTTATTGCAGGAGCTTATACATGTACCCCCTTAGAACTAAGGCAGGAATATATGTAAAGGAAAGAAACAAGGTTGAATAAAGAACTTGTATTGGTATATAGGACTTATTTATTTTACCAATCAGAGTCTCCCAACCAGCGTTTGCAAATTTCATCTCAGGAGATAGGTTCCGCCCACAGGGCGGAAAAAAAATTTTTAATATATATATAAGTCCAAAATGAGGAAAACTGGAGAAAAGAAAGGAAGAAGGTATTATTGCAGCATTGGAAATGGAGAATGGCATTAGCAAAGAAGAAGGCAATAGTAGTGGTAACAGCAGCAGCAAAAAATATTGCTAAAAGAATGCCAAATATGCAGAAAGCAAAATGAACTGAGCAAAATTTGTTTCAACCATTTAAAAATGGACAAAACTTTTGTAACCAAAAAGTTTTTGAACCATTTCAAAACGGACAAAACATTTGAACCTATAGAAAATTCGCACATGCAAGAACGTTACTCGCAAACAATTCAAAATGCTTTGTGTACGCAATGCTTGACACGACTGGTACGCTGTTAAATCTTTTACCAATATATGCACGGCAAATGATTACGTGTAATAAAGAAAACGTAGTAATTTACCAGGCATATTACTATGCCCCATAAATTGCTACGCTTCTTTAGTTACAATTTTGTAATTTGCCAATGTGCACAGCATGCATGGTAAATACCAGATTTAACAGAGAAAAAACATACTAAATCTCGGCACTTTACCACAATGGTAAACAACTATCATCATTTAGTCGGAAAATCCTACTAAATCTTAGCACTTTACCACTTTGGTTAATGACTACAACTTAGTAGGATAAACCTACTAAAATAGTCAGTTACCAAAGCGATAAAGAACCAACATTTAGCATTCTTTCCATACTAAATTGGTCGTGTACCAAACTCGTAAATGCCAGATTTAATAGCATTTCCTCCAATAAATCATAGTGTTCCACCAAACTGATAAATGCCAGATTTAATAGATTTTCCCCCACTAAATCCTAGTCATTTACCAAAATAGTAAATACCAGATTTAATGGGTTTTCTCTAATAAATCCTCATTTACCAATGTGCATGTGGTAAATACCAGATTCAACAGTGAAAATGTCGTGTTCGGCATCCGCCACACAAAGCATTTTGAAATGTTACGAGTAAGCATCCTTGTATGTACTATTTCTAATGGCCCACTTTGCTCAGTACATCTGCTTCTACACATTTGACAAACTTTTAGCAACATTTTCTGCTACTGCTACTACCACTACTACTGCCTCCTCCTCTGCTAATGCCACTCTCCATTCCCAATGCTACAATAACACCTCCTTCCTTTCCTTTCTCCAGTTTCCCTCATTTTGGACTTGCCAGCCAAATGCGTCTACCTTCCAGGATAGAGGAAAATAGGTTCTGTGCCATCGCAAGCAGCGATAGACATGGCGATATGAAAAGCAAATAGCTCCCCACGCAGACCAGTTCGACAAATGCACCATGTCTGTCGACTGCGAGCTAGCACAGATGGTACACCGTGGGTTCATGGACATGGCACAAGACGGTCGCCAAATCTCGCTTTAATAAGTTCTTTTCGTATTTTCGCACAATATGCCGACGGGCTGTGCATACTACTTCAAACTTAGCAAGACCGACAACCAGAACGAGCGCCATGTATGGGTTAAGGTAAGGGTCATCGGGTGCGAAAGGATTCAAAATATCTACAAACAAAACATTTGGCTGGCACTAAACTAAATTGGCAGACCACTACAGCTTACAAACTATTATGTGCACCACTGTTTACATTTCATTGTCAACACATACTTTTGTCAAAGAAAGAAAAATATTGTAATATATAACAATTTATTGTAAATAAGACATGAAACATTTGTATTTTGTCCATTATGCTCAACATTTATTATTTAACATATTGAATTTTTATTTATTGCATTTTTCATCTTGCTTCACATTAATTGATAGAATGTCAGTTCTAATTGCATTGTTCATCTTGCTTCACATTAATTAATAAAATGTACTTCTAATTGCATTGTTCATCTTGCTTCACAATTGATAAAATTGTCACTTATCTTGCTTCACATGAATTGTTAAAATGTCAATCCTAATCTTGCTTCACATTAATTGATAAAATGTCACGCATTGTTCATCTTGCTTCACAAATAAAACATTCATTGAAATATTAATTGAATTTGCAATCCAACACTGAAAAACCCATTCCTACTCTCTTCCAAGTACCATATTTAGAATGCTCTTCAAAAAGATATTTGCCCCCACATATCGCAGAGTTCCAATCATTCAAGGAAAGTATCATTTGCATGATCCCCCTCCAATAGGTAAGTAAATATAAATAAAAACAATGGAGGCCCCATTTGAATCGAGTGTTTGTAAAAATCGCCTATAGTTTACATTTCGACAAATGTGGGCAATTCTATAAAATGCTAAATGAATTACGTTTTTGTATTGGGAATTTTCCCAGTGAAACACTATGACAAATTATTATACAGGGAAACTGCCAGTGGGACCAGGCTGAAGATGAGGTCAAATGCCTTTGAAATATGTCCAAGTAAATGGAACAAAGTGTCCTTTAATAATTGCCATTTAAATGAATAAGAAGTAGCATGAAAGTTATTAAGTTTTAGATTTTTTCCACAGATATCTGTGTTTATATAGAAGGAAATTGTTATACTCTCTGTAAGGTTATTTTTAGCAGATTAAGTCTAAAGTTGAACATATTAAGGGTTTTTATACAAAAATGAACAGTATCACCATATTGCATTACAAAATGAGTCTCTTAGATTTTGTGATAGGGCAAATAAAAATGGTTTTGTATAAAACCTACAGCTATAGCATGGTTAATAAATACCCGAAGGATTATTCTCATTGTTATTAACAATGTTGTGATATCAAAGGATAGTTTAAAAAAAATTGTAGTTTTTCATTTATTTCCTTTCAAGTTTTAAAATTTGTATTACTTTTCGTGTATAACACCAATGTTTTCTTTCAACTGATATTTCTATGGTTTATACATGCTCAGAATTTTTAATGTCGGAAGCAAGCATTTATTACTGGTTTTATCAAGGTTTACAATTGATTGTATTAATATCAATACGATAACATGTGAATTTGTTTATAACTATAATTGGTTTTTTTTCTTATCTTTTCCTGTCGGTGAAGGAGCTTTCACCCTATCTGTTTTGGTTTCTATTGTTCTTTAGTTCTTTTGCTTTAGTACAACTGTTATATGTGTATTTTATTTATAATCCTTTATGTTTTTAAAAGTTTGCACACTGGCATAGATTTGCTTTTGGGTTTTATAATAATTATGTTTATTTATGGTATTATTATTATTAATGCTGTTAATTAAAACATTTTATTTTGGGATAGTTTAATTTCTACTTTATTTTTCATTTTTGGGTGGTAGCATCAAACACTAGCATTTACAGACTGTTTATTTCCTTTTGGGTTTAATAGTAATTTCTTTTTCATATTATCGTTACTGTTCAATATAACTTTTAGCAATTCTCTTAATTTTCTTTTAAAATTGTTTCATTTCTACATTACTTTCAATTTTGGGTTGACACTATCAAAGACTTGTTTACTTTTCAGTTTCACAGCAATTTGTTTTTTTTTTATTATTATTATTATTCATTGTAACTTTTAGCAGATTCTCTTTTTTATTCTTTTAAAATTGTTTAATTTCTACTTTATTTTTAATTTTGCATTGGCACTATCAAACAAAGCATTAAAAGACTTATTTCCTTTTCGGTTTCATAGTCATTTGTTTTTAATTGATATCATTATTATTATTGTTCATAACTGTTAGCAGATTCTCTCCCTTTTTTTTTTTTTTACATTGTTTAATTTCTTACTTATTTTTAACTTTAGGTTGGCACTATCCAACAGAGCATTTAAACACTTATTTGCTTTTCAGTTTCATAGTAATTTATTTTTTATATGGTCATTACTGTTCATCATAACTTGATTCTCATTTTTGTTTAAAAGATGTTTAATTTCTACTTTATTTTTAATATTTGGTTGGCACTATCAAACAGAGCATTTAAACACTTATTTGCTTTTGCATTTCATAGTAATTTGTTTTTATTTGATATTAGTATTATTATTATTCATAACTTTCAGCAGATATAATTGTTTAATTTCTACTTTATTTTTAATTTTTGGTTGGCACTATCAAACAGAGCGTTTAAAGATTTATTTGCTTTGGGGTTTCATAGTCATTTGATATTATTATTACTGTTCATAACTGTTAGCAGATTCTTTTTTTTTTTTTTTACATTGTTTAATATCTACTTTATTTTTTCATTTTTGGTTGGCACTATCAAACAGAGAATTTAAAGACTTATTTGCTTTCGGATTTCGTAATAATTTGTTTTTATTTCATATTACTGTTCATAACTTAGCTGATTCTCTCATTTTTTTTTAATTGTTTAATTTCTACTTTATTTTTAATTTTTGGTTTACACTATCAAACAGAACATTTAAAGACAATTTTGTTATTTTATTCATGCTGTTAATTATTACTTTTGCAAATGACATAATTTTTGCACTGTTTCATTTCTACTTTATTTTTATTTTTTGGCGATAGTATCCACCAGAGCATTTGCACACTCGTACTTTTTTATTTGCTTTTGTATACTTTTAACAGTCATTAATTTTAATAATTCCACATGGGTTATGTTCTTCAGGATTGTTTTGTCTTACCAATATTACTTACAGGCAAAAAGGAAGCCATAGATTAATAATGAATAAAGGGTTGATAAAGAAGGACTTTGCGGTGGTTTTTATTATTCTCTTTTACTATAGCTGTACCCCCTTTAAATTTATTAGTTAAAATTAGTTTCATTAATACATTAGCATAATGGCATATTTATACTATTTTTAATGGTCATTTCTTCTTTTAGTGTTCCTTATACTTTATATTTATAATTTTATACTCAACATGGGCTAATGTATTGTGCAGTAATCTCCTATAATCCTAAACATTTACAATTTTACATCAATTTCCTTCACATTTTTTTAATTTTATAAAGAGGCTTTGTTTCTATTTGAATGTACAACTTGAATAGTTTCATGTAAAGTTATGATTTGTGAATTCATTTTAAGTTGCAATTTTTTGGGGGGGAAATTTTGTTACTTATTGGTAATATCTTTAACAACATTTATTTTAAGAATGTATTATATTCAGAATGATATAATTGCTTTTTTTTCAATGGGAGTTATTAACATTCATTGCTTTACGAGTTCTAATGACTATTATTGGATTGAATATCAACTTTGTTTTTAAGTTTTGTATTATTCATTTCATCTTGGTTATTTTATATGGAGAAGATTATATAAGAGGGGAGGAGTTATATTCATTATTAGTACAACTTTATTCAATTGAGATGGAGTAGTTTAATATCCCATTTATTGGTTATTTATTATCAAACTAACAAGTCTTATATTGCTGGTATGTTGACAGCATTTTTAATTCATGTGCCTATTCTTGAATATTACATTTTGATAGCTGCAATTATGTGCATTATTTACAGAGTATGTTTAATAAAAGTGAATTAGGAATTATCGTTCCAATTGTGTTAGCACAAATGACTAAAAAGAGTTCAAATTCCTTTTTTAGCATGATGACCTGTTGAAATTACAGCTCACACTCCTGTTTCAGCATTAGTTCATTCTTCTACTTTAGTTACATGTATTTATTCATTCTTTTCCAATTACTTATTACAGATATTAGTAATTTCTGTTTTCACTATATTGATATATGGGTTCGGAACAAACTTTTAGTTGGACCAAAAAGATTGCTTCATCTACTGTAAATACATTAGAATTAATAATACCTTTAGTTTCTTTTGATTCAGCTTTTTTTCACTTATAAATCAGTGCTTTATTTAAATCATTTATGTATGCAGTTATTCCCAGTGTAGGTCATTTAAGATATTCATTTTTTAGGGGGTTTATCGTACTTTATGCCTTTGACATCCTGTTTTATAATTTGGTATTTTGTGGAATGCCTTCTTTTAGCTCAATTTTACTTTCAAAATTTAGTTTTAGAGGCTTTTTCATTATTAATTTTAAACGTTTATCTACTTTTCATTTTTTTTCTACTGTATGTTATATTTTGTTTTTTTATTTCATTCGGTGTTTTGAGCAGACCATTTGCTATCTTTTTATAAATTTCATAAAGATAATATTTATATATTGTATGGAATGGTACGTTCAATCATTTTTCCCATATTAACAGGTAGAATAATAAATGTATTACTTTTTATAACTCCTTATATAGTTTGTTGGCCTTTATTTATAAATATAATACCTATTGTAGTAAGATCCATTGGTTTATGACGTGTGATATAAAATATAAAGGTGAAACCATAAACAGTGTTCTAAATATCTACTCGGAAGAGATTAAAAATATTCATTATTTAACAGACTAATTTGTGATCAAAGTTCTGTTCTTAATGCATTGTTAAATCTTGCTTCCCATCATTCATTCTTTCACGTAGGTATTTGCGATGCAATATCAGTTTTGTGTTTATCTTCCTTCACTTAAAAAAAAAAAAATTCACTTTTATTATTTATCTTCCTTCACTTAAAAAAATAATAGATAAAATGAACACTTTCCTCTCTTGTACGTAATCGTATTTTGTTTTAGCTTTTGTTACAATTTCATGTCATTTTTTTCTTTTTACAGTGGCACACACATTGTTTACCTGAGGTACATTTTCTAGCACATTTCTGTACAAAATGTCATTTCCCAGAGCAATTATTATTTCAATATATTCTCATTTCAAATCCAATGTAAAGTTACTGCATTTAAATATTTTCTCATTTCAAATCAAATGCAAATTGTACTCTGGATTTTGTGCTTTGTACCCCTTTTATTCTATCAAGACAAGATGGATCAATCTAAATGCCTCATTAAATCTCTCAAAATATATTTCCAATATTCCCATAAAACTGCCAGATGAGACCAGATAAAAATGAATAGATTTCTCCAATAGATAGAAACCACCAGAAGAATAAAAATCAACACTTCTGCCATTGAAAGGTCAATGTAGAGAAACAAAAAAATATCAAAATGTTTAACGCCGAACAAAACACCATTCCATTATCAGAGGAGCCAAAAATATTATCCCATATCATCATGACTGCATATCAAAAGACAAACTTCTACACTGACAAAAACTACTCCATGGTCTGTTCGTCAAAACTTAAAAAAGTGAATGTCTGCAGAAGCAATGTTCATTGATGAACCAGCTTCTTTCATTCCAAATGAGCACAATTTATGACATAAAAATGCTCATTTATTGCTCTCATCTCCCACCAAAAACAAAGTTTGGTATGACAACAAACATTTCTTTCAGTGCTGTTTAAAACTGCCCCATTTTACTGCTGAGACATCGATGACAGGTCTGCCAAGAAGAGAAAAATGTTTTATAATTTGAACAGAGGCAATAACACTTCTTCCGATGCCGTTTCATATTGTCCCATTTTACTGCCTAAGCAGAAATGACATGTCTGCCAATAACAAAAAATGTTTTATATGAACAGACTTTTCTTTCAATGCTGTTTCAAACTGCCCCATTGTATTCCTCAGACATCAGTGACATGTCTGCCAAGAACAGAACAGAAAATGTTTCATATGAACACCCACAAAACTTTTCTTTCAATGCTGTTTATTGGTGACCAGTTTTACTGCTCAAGCAGCAATGACATGTCTGCCAAGAACAAAAAATGCTTTATATCAACAGACAAGACTTTTCCTTCAATGCTGTTTCACAGCTGCCCAATTTTACTGCTCAAGCAGGAATGACAGGTCTGCCCAGAACAAACAATGAGAAATATGAACAGACTTTTCTTTCAATGCTGTTTACTGCTGCCCAATTTTACTGCTCAAGCAGCAATGATAGGTCTGCCAAGAACAAAACATGTTCTATATGAACAGACTTTTCCTTCAATGCTGTTTCACAGCTGCCCAATTTTACTGCTCAAGCAGGAATGACAGGTCTGCCCAGAACAAACAATGAGAAATATGAACAGTCTTTTCTTTCAATGCTGTTTACTGCTGCCCAATTTTACTGCTCAAGCAGGAATGATAGGTCTGCCAAGAACAAAACATGTTCTATATGAACAGACTTTTCCTTCAATGCTGTTTCACAGCTGCCCAATTTTACTGCTCAAGCAGGAATGACAGGTCTGCCCAGAACAAACAATGAGAAATATGAACAGACTTTTCTTTCAATGCTGTTTACTGCTGCCCAATTTTATTGCTCAAGCAGCAATGACAAGTCATCCAAGAACAAAAAATGAGAAATATGAACAGACTTTTCTTTCAATGCTGTTTACAGCTGCCCAATTTTACTGCTTAAGCAGGAATGATAGGTCTGCCAAGAACAAAAATGTTCTATATGAACAGACTTTACCTTCAATGCTGTTTACAGCTGCCCAATTTTACTGCTTAAACAGGAATGACATGTCTAACAAAAAATGCTTTGTGAACAGAGACAACAAAACCTTTCTTTCAAAGCTGTTTCACAGCTGCCCAATTTTACTGCTCAAGCAGCAATGACAGGTCATCCAAGAACAAAAAATGAGAAATATGAACAGACTTTTCTTTCAATGCTGTTTACAACTGCCCAATTTTACTGCTTAAACAGGAATGATAGGTCTGCCAAAAACAAAAATGTTCTATATGAACAGACTTTACCTTCAATGCTGTTTACAGCTGCCCAATTTTACTGCTTAAACAGGAATGACATGTCTAACAAAAAATGCTTTGTGAACAGAGACAACAAAACCTTTCTTTCAATGCTGTTTCACCGCTGCCCAATTTTACTGCTCAAGCAGGAATGACAGGTCTGCCGAGAACAAAAAATGTTTCATATGAACAAACACAACACACCCAGACCAATGCAGCTCACTGAAACCAACAAATCCTCACTCCCAAACAACTTCATTTATATATAGGCATAAAGCATTCTGAATGATCCACCATTGTCTTATTTTTGTGGTCTGCCTTCAAATACTACTCGCTCATAAAAAGGATGTGCAGTCTACATCTATCAATTACAAGCAAATTCTACACAAGTATATCCCCATTGCCATAATACTACCACCACCATGTTGTGCAGAAACGTCCTGAAAAGGAAAACCTATTTAATGCTGCCTAACATTTATCTGTTATCATTCTAATGCAAGTGACCCCAACTGAAAATTTCATTTAGGATTTAAGAGGAGTCATTTTTTTGGTACATTTCACATTTTAATATTAAAAATACTTCCATCCACATGCCTTATAATATCTACCCTTACTTCTGCTATGCCATTTTAGACTGAGCAAATAAATTTACTTTAAATCAACATTGTGCTAATTCTTCACGCAAGTTGCTTCAGATTTAAAAAAAAATTAAAAATATATCTAATACAGTGAAGCTAGTTATACAATTAAAATCATTTCAGATATATCAACCTAAATGCACTTATTGCTCCACTTGTTAGTATGCTACCGCTTTCTAACACTGTCTTCATCCTCGGCCTCATAACACCCGAGACCAAGGATGAAGACAAAGGTCTTTCAAACTGGTACCATACTTTACAAGTAGTGCAGCATCAAGAGCATTCAAGCGGATTAATAAAGTCTCAGTGACTAGTATTTTTAACTGGTCAATTGTTGCATAAATATTGCTAGCAAATTGATCGCATTGGTCATCCTAATCTATTTTATTTTACCTTCTTTAGCATCTCTTTTTAATGCAAATGGTATTTCATTTTGTTTTTACGATACTCAAACATTTATCAAAAGTTACAATTCATTATAACACAGAACTTTATAAAAAGTCCCTGCAAACTAGCTGCCCATGTAATCCACACGCCTATCTTTTATGCACAATAGGTCAGTTGGCATTTCCTCATGATCCGACAGCACAATTTCCACCTTCTCCTAAAATATGCAGTGAATGGTACCCGTGACAAATTCTTCCGTTCCATTCTACATTTTACATCATTAATAATAACACCCTGAGCCAGCACATTCGTAAAAGGCCTCCACACATACTTTCTGCTTTTATGGCAACCAACAACCGTGCATTCATCCCACCACTTATACTCCATAAATTGTAAAATACTGTCAACAACCATCAATTCCTTTTTCTTGCAACTGTATACTAGGAATATATTTCATAAACCCAACCTTTTGTCGTCATTTTATAAAAAAAATCAATCCAGGCTTTCTGCTATTTCCAATTTCTTCATCACTTCATTTGCTGTTGTGCATAGTAGACAATGCAACATTTTCCCCCCTTTTAAGAACGTAGGATGCAAGTATGAAATTTTGCAAATTCCAGAAACATTTCAATTTAATATACACAGATGAAAACAATCTTGAATCATTTTCATTATAACTTATCAAAACAATTCATTGAAGATTGAGGAAAAAAATTCTCCTTTTGACCCTTTCAAAAAGAGTTCTTATGACAAATTATGGTCATAGCTCCAGTTTGTTCATCCTTGGCATGCACTTGGTTATTAGTTTGCACTTTTTCAGCTGTTCTTACATAAAGGCATGCTGAAAAACTAATTATCTGTTTTAAGATCACATCAAGTACAGCATATCATTCGAGTTAACCCTTTCACCATCTCTGAAGGCATGTGATTTCATTTAAAAGGCCAATCAGATTGTTTTACCCAATAATATTGGAAACCAAACATGTCCTCCAGTTCGCTAAGTGAATATCTTTGCCATATTTGGCAGGCTTCTTTCTCCTAAACTGCAACACTCTTAAAGCTTCGCTTACTTGTCATAAAGTATGGAACTGGTTTCGAGAACATTTAGTTATCTTCAGTCAGGCCCAAGTTCAACTGTCAAATTATTCGTCGTACTGTGGGAATGTGTATTCTGCTCTGGTGACCATGTGATAAACTTGTAATATCTTTTCATCTCCATCAGTGTCCAAGTTCATTAGACTGCCTTTGTATTTGTAGATATAGATTTTCTCCCAGGTTGCTATTTCCATAGGTCCTGTATTGATTTTAATAATTTTGGTTTATTTTTTATGTCCTGATTTTGTTCCCAAAAATGATATGCTACTGCTGATTTCTCTGTCATTTAAAAGTTATTAAAATTACAGTTAAGTTATTCAGGTTATTTCTCTTACATCTGTGTATTCCATCTTATAGTCGTTGCTAAATGAATTAATCCTGGTCCATATTCCTATGGCTCCAAGGCCTATTTGCATTCTCAATAGTTTTCTTTGTTTCACTTTTGTATAACCATATCAAATAGTTCCTTGATAGAAGCCAGTTTATGTCCATCTGTCTTGTCATCAAACTTAAGAACTCTAAACATAAATTTAAAGCACACAACATTGGCACCCCGAGAGCATTTTTGCCCAGAGATCTTCAGTAGGGAGATTTCTCAATTACTGCATAGTAAAGAAGCCTCAGAGTCTGGCAAATGTTGCATTGTAGTCTCAAGCATAGTGTACCCTCACCACTTCAATTTTGCCGATGAAACAGAACCATCAACTTGGTGCATTGGTAGCCAGTTTAGCAGTTTCTTTCATAGGTTGGCAACAATATAACCATTGTTCTTACATTCCTTTGCTTTTGGCATTTAGTTCTTTCCCCACAAGCTAAATGTAATCTTCACTAGTCAATTCATCACTTTGTTCAACATCTTGTTGTCTGCTCTCTCCTCTCAACACCTCTTTTTCTAGTCTGCTACAGAGCCCACCAAACTCTTACTCTTCATTTTATGCATCATCGATCCATGTACTCTATCTTCATTTTATTCACTAACTTGAAATTGATAATTCTACAAATGTTACATTTGTTTTCTAAGCAAATTTCTTACACCTTTATTGCATTGCTCCAGAGCATTCCCCCCAACATAAATGATGCTTATTTGCTTTAGAGAGGTCATCTTTTTCCAATTGTTCAGAAAAAATAAATAAAAACGGGATTAAGAGGTACAAATGCAGAATTATCAGTCTAGAGAGTTTCGACATACTATTTCTCTTACAAATTTAACTACTTTTAATCGCAATTAAATAAAAAAAAGAAAAGAAAGGACAAAACCTTTAAGCAAAAAGCCCATTAACGCAGCAGCAAATCATTTAGTGAAAAATACAATGCAGTCATTTTTATTTTAAAAATAAATATCCAAAATAATAAAGTAAAATGTGCCTATATAAATACATTTATTGCAAATTTTATCATTTTTAACAGTATACTTTTCCAAATATCAGCCATCAAAAATAATGAGGTAAGAGATGAATTTGCTAATAAGGCATTTTGACTCCTCTTAAAACACTCAACTTCCATACCTATACTATTAAAACTTGCTCTATTCTGGAAACTCTTCTACAAATTCACTCAACTGCTTCTACACCTCTTCTCCCCTCTTTTCATGTACAATTCCAAAAAAAAAAGTAATGCTCCACTGCAAACCTTCATTATTCATATGTGTTGTGATAACCCATTCCAGATGTGTAATAAATGAATATTGCTTCAAAAAAGTGGTCCCATCAAAGGATTGTAGTAAGTGAATGATAAACCAGATAAAATTCTTCACGAACAAGTCACTCATATTTCACTAGATTTATTCCACTTACTTGGACATGTTTCAAAGACAAATTTCCTTCATCCTCAGCATGGTTCCACTGTCACCTTTCCAGCACATTATTAACATGTTGCCCTTCGGATTTTATAAATGTTTTGATGAGGTTGCCATTGTTTAGAACATCAAAATTAACTCAATTATCTTTGTTTTCGTTCAAGAATTTATTTTCCCACACCGATAATTCTATCGGTTTTTGAAGAGCTTTTAAGAGTTTTGGTTCATTTCGGAACTCATTCAAAAAAAAGAAAAAAACATCAGTTCCAAAATGAACAAAAACTCTTCAAAAACCCATAAAATTATCGGTTTGGGAAAATATATTCTTGAACAAAAACAAAGATGATTTAGTTCAATTTGACCTACCAAACAGCAATCTCGTCAAGTTTATAATATCCAAAGAGCAACTCTTTATACCACGCTGGAAAGCTCACATTGGAACCGTGCTGACGAACGAAATTTGGCTTTGAAACATGTCCAAGTAAGTGAAATAAAACTAGTGAAATTTGAGTGACTTCCTTATAAATCATTTGTTATATGATACTATGTTTCACTACGAAAATCCCAAACTATTCAATTTTACAGATAAAATTCCTTCCTAAAAATGAATCATTGTCCAATTTCTAATTTGCAAATGCCACACTCGCAGCAACAAAACTATTTCTGTGAGCTCGTCGGCTCCATGCTAAAGGGGAATCGAGGCCGAGAAAATCCACCATAGGTGGCAGAGTTCATTAAAGTATACAGTCATGAGTAGCAGGTATAAGGTTCCATTCCCACCAGGTCCATCCTTCCTCATTGAAGTTCCCCCCCACCCCCCAAAATTTTCATCCATTCTTATAAATGGCAAATGCCAGGGAGGTACCCTAAAACTTTTCATTAATAAATAAAGAAAATTGCTAAGATTACAGGTCTTGGCATGTGAAAAAAACTATTACATTCATTTTGCCATGCATTTTTCTTTCTCATTTTCAGAAACTGCAAATGCTAGGTTACTATTTCTCCACCATAGATCTTCCATGTCACATGTCTCTCCCAAACATGCCCCCCAGCACATTCCATTACAACAAAAGTACTACTCCATTCTATATTAATTGCCCAGCGAGTAATTACCTTTTCTTATGGCTTATCAACCTTTAAAAATGATATTTCAATTGCTTGTCATTAAACATTCCTCATTTTCTGCGTGTTTATCTTGTATAATAATTAATCCTAATATCCTTCGCTTAGACCTATTTAACATGTTATTCCATCAATTGCTACCTTTTATCATTTACCAGTTTTAATCTGCAGTCTATCCAAGTTTATACGTTTCATATATTTTCTGCATTTTTTTACTAGTTTGATTTTATTACGAGTATATTTTCCATACTTCATTAGCATCATATTTCCAAAAGAGTATCTTTCTTTATCTAATAAATTACACTGTAATAACGCATGTTCAACTATTTGGTTTTGTACGCTCTTTTTTTAATCTCGAGAAATACTCCCACAGGTGGCCAAGATTGTTAAGGTGCAGACTCCCGAGCACCAGGTCTGGGGTTCAAATCCCACCAGGACCATTCTCCCCGATTTGAGGTTTTTTTTCCAGGTTTTCCTCAGTCCCCATAAATGGCAAATGCCAGAGAGGTATCCTAAACCCTTTCATACTTTACAAAATATTCTTTCCCAATTTACCATTTCGTTTCATGTATCATCAGTGTTCTCCACCTGTGCTGCCTTAGGAGTAAAACAGGTGTTAAACACTAAAGAAATGAGTTTATTTCTCCATGTCCTGTGTGCAAAGTTGCCACATACCCCTACTAAGGGTATATTTACCTTTAGTCTAGTTTTAACACTCTGATCAATTATTTTTTACTGCACCATTTTTGGCTTTATTCCATTCATTTTCCCCACTCATTGACACATTTCCTGCAGCTCTCGTAATGTAGAACTCAAAGAAATTCTGCTGTAACGTACCGGTAGGTTTCTATTATCTACTTTGCCAAATGGTCTGCAATCTCATTCCCAACATGGGCCTTCGCCCAAGTGAAGTGAATGGTCCAGTTGGTTCTCAAATTTTTCTTATTTTCTGCCAGATTTCAATAAACGTGTGTGTTGGCCTTATTGAACAAATTTGAAAGAATTATTTGCCCATCTGTATGAATGGCAGCAAACTTTTGGCTGCCCAGTATATCATTAAGCTCTTCCAACCTTTCCATCCATTTTAGGATGCAAAGTTATTCAGCTGCCATATAGCTCATATTGTAACTGTTGTTCCAATTCCTTGTTGAAGAGTATATCCATTCCTGTTCCTATGCCATTCTTGCTTTTACTTCCATTGGTGTAGAATCTGTAAGGTGTAATCTGTTTTCCAGTTTCTGTTAGTAGTCATTCCATATAACGCATTCCACAATCCAATTTAGGTATTTGAATGTTTTCTCTCGTATCTTTGTAGTAGTTTCCCATTCTTTCAAACTCCACGATTCCAATTATTCCTGCAATAACTCTGGACAATTCCTAACATGTTTCTATTAGTTTTATATTTAAAAACCTCTGAACTCTTCACAGCTGTATAGAATTTATTCCTTTGCTCAGAGTCCATCCATACAGGTTTTGCCCAAATCATTTTGTTCATTTCATTTATTTATAGACCCTCTTTAACATTTCCAATCATCAGCATCCCATCTAATTCAGGGCATGAAAGGGCCAGCAAATTTTGCTCACAGTGAAGTTCTTTTTCATGCCGTAAATATATAACATGGGACAGATAGCTTTACTTCCCTTCCAAAGGAAGCCATACTTAGTACTTAGGATTTTTATGCCCAAAAAAATCCATTGTTCCTCGCCAGGTTTAAGCCCGCAATCTTCGGTTTATAAGTCAAGTATGGTTCCCACTAAACCACCAGGACAGTATTTGCATAAGTAAAGAGAGATAGTATAGCTTCTTTATAAATATGTTAAATAGATCACTCCATTCTTTTTATTGGATTTATTTACAGATGCTCTTTTAACATCTCCAGTCATCGACGTCCCATTTAAAACATGGCATCAAGGCCTCTTTCACGTTTCAGGTTCACATCCCTCGTCAAACCCCAATTTATTCTCACAGACTTGGCTGGCAACCATCTACATAACACCCATTTAAAACTATGTCGTCAAGCTCCACATATAAACTTAACAGTTCTAAAACCAGAGAAAGGTAAAACGGCTTTGACAGCAAAACAAATTAATCTTCCATTTTTAAAGCCTTCTTTTCTTATTAACAAACAAAACCTTATTTCAACTTCATTTCAGTGGGAACATGGGATACTCTTTTTATTATTATTATTGACAAAATACTACAGACCCACACTTACTAAAACCAAATGAAAGACCTAGCATCGATGCATTCTCATCCCCCAGATCTGGGTTCACAAACAATATGCATATCATCTGAATAAATTCAAACAGTTGAGCCATTACTTTTTTCTGTCACTGCACCCATTCAAAGATGCTTTTCCTCCTAAACCCTAATGCCTTCAATAGTCTACCTGCCAAAATTAAACTTCCTTGAAACAAAACCTTTTTAATTCTAACCTCAATGTTCTCTGCCCCATTTCTATTCTTCAAAAAAAGTTACATTTCTGAAATCCTAATCCAAAAATGTGCAAACGGCTACTTGTGCCTGTCCTATAAAAATTATGTCTCTTGTAGAAGCTGATGATCCATTTGGTGCTCTGAAAATACAACTTGCACATCCTCGTCTACAAAACAGAAAAGGTGGCTTACAACTACTATGTTACATGTCGACAGTGAACACAATTCTCTCAAATCCTATAATACTTTCATCAAACAAATTTTATTCCACCCAACCCTCACCCCCCCCTTTTTAATGTATAAACATTTTTAATATCAAAAATGATATCTCCCACGTGCCTATAAAAACAATTTATCTTGCCTAATTAACATTTAATGGCATGAATCCATTACATTACTCAGATTTCAATTTATACGTAAATATGCTACATTTGAAGAACAATGAAATCTAAACAATTTACTTATTTATTCTTTCAGTAACATTTTCAATTTTAGCCTTCAATGCCACCCATAACAAAGTTGTCATATTACTAATAAGGGATTATTACTTCACTCTTATTCTTTTGACAATGAAATTAAAGTAAAAAATGAATCTATTATTTTCTGTATCGTAGGAAAATGAAATGGTGTGTGCTCTTCAATTAGCAACTCAATATTAAATGTTTTTAACATCCATTTTTTAAGTGAATGCCTAGAAGCTTCTTTACCCCCATTGCCATTACATTGCATTAACAATAAAACATCTCAAATTGGAATGACTATTATTTGTTACCATGATTATGTTGTCTTATATTCATTTTAGTATTATAAAGTGAAATTAGGAGGTGGTAATTTAAGTGTATGGCAAGAAAAAGTGTTGTAACATTAAAGTTTTAAGATGACTAATTTTTAATATAGGGAAATGAAACCTTGGTAAGGTCTTTCAACTTAAAACAATTTGGTAGTTCATATTCTTCATAGAATCTTATTCCTCCCCCCCCCCCTTCATGTTGCTATTTAGAAAAAATTGTTCTTGGTTAGAAAATGAGAACTGTGCAAGAAATAGTTGTACAAATTCATTTTATTTATAGGATCTCGTGTATCAAGAGTGAAATTTAAAACATTCAACCCTGTATCAAAGGAAAAAACTTATTACAGATACCACCACGTTATCAGATAAGGAAAAAACTGATTTTTAAAAAATTTACATACCACCCAAGGGCAAGGAAAAAATTCCAAAGTGTTTTTCCACATTTTAATATAAAACTCGCACCTATCAATAGATTTCATTTCAAAAATATTCTGAAGGACAACGCAGTTGAAAGGACCTCGCAGAAAAAAAAACCAGACATTTATATTTACAAAATAACAGTGCATAATGATTTATATTGGGAAAACAAAGACAAATATATGCACACGTTTAGAAGAATATTTTAGGAACATAAAATATAAGCAAACAGGTAAGTTGGCAGTGGCTTATTTTGGACTGAAATCATATAAAATGGTGAAATTGTTAAAAGCAGCACTAGGACCTATAGAACTGCATATATGAGGTAAAAATTACATATATAAATACAGAGATCGGTGAATGAAGTGCAATATTCCAAGGGAAGAAAACGCAGCAGACAGATAAGTCGGAGGTGGCTTATTTGGAACTGAAATCATACTATAAAAAAAGTGAAATTGTTAAAAGCAGCACAAGGACCTGTAGAACTGCATATTACATTTATAAATGCAGAGATCGGTTTATGACCTTCAATATTTCAAGGGAAGAAAATGCCAACTTTAGGTTCATCAAAATACCACTAGGGCAGAACTTCACTTCCATATAGCCGTTGTAGTCTCCAGCCATTCATCCCATGGTCAAGGAGAATGTTTTCAAAACTGGTACCATATTTTACAGGTGCAGCAATAAGAATAGTGTTTTAAATAGTGTTTAATGCCCGTTTTTATAATGAGACACCACAACCACAGATGGTGAAATATATTTTACATTTTATTTTTAATTTTTTTAAAAAAAAAACATCGTCATTCTCATTTCAATTTAAACTTATTTTTTGTAATTTAAGGGGATTAGTTTTCATTTTGTGAATTCATGCTTTTCAATCTCAAAGTTTTTAAAAAAAAAAGACTTCTTTCAAACTATCTTTAAAAATTTTATTCCATTTATTCATTTAATTAATTTTAATATTTTTCATTCTATTTTCAATTTCTTTCTACTCTTAAGGATATTACTTTTCATTATACGAATGTATTCTTTTTAATCCTTTTATGTTTTAAAAAAAATTATTCATTCAAAATATATTCATTATTTATAATTGTATTCATTCATTTAATTTTATAAAAAAATTCAATATAAAGTTTTTTTTAAGCTAAGGATATTAGTTTAGAATATATAAATTTGTTCTTTTCAATCCTTGAAAGTTTAAAAAAAAACAGGATTCATTCAAAATATATTCATTATTTTTTAATTTCATTTCTTTTTAACACAAAAATTTGCACTTCTCATTTCAATTTAAATGCATTTTTTTTATAATCTAAGTATATTAGTTTTCATTTTATGAATTCATTCTTTACAATCCCTTTGTTTAAAAAAAAAAGACAATTCTTTCAAAATATCTTAAAGAATTTTATTGCATTTATTAATTTCAGTTCATTTTTACAATATTTTAAATTTCTCCCTAATCTAAGGATATTACTTTTCATTATACGAGTATATCAATCTTATTTATGTTTTAAAAATTATTCATTCAAAATATGTTCATTTATAATTGTATTCATTAATTTCATTTTATAAAAAAAAAATTCTTTCAAATTAATGTTATTTTTTAAGCTAAGGATACTACTTTTGATTACATAAATTTGTTCTTTTCAATCCCCTAAGTTTTAAAAAGATTTATGCAATATTTTTTAATTCCATTTTTTAACAAAAATATTTGCAGTTCTCATTTCAATTTAAATGAATTATTTTGTAATCCAAGGATATTAGTTTTCATTTTATGAATTCGTTCTTTTCAATCCTTTTAATTTGTAAAAAATAATTCAAAATACATGAATTATTTTTAATTGTTTTAATTCATTTTTTCAAATACTTTCATTTTAATTTAAACTTTATTTGTAATCTAAGAATATTAATTTTCATTATATAATTCCTTTTGTTCAATCTGTTTCCCTTTTAGCAAATGAACATTAATTTTTTTTTTATTTTACATTGTTTGTACTCTTTAAAGATGTTACTTTTCATTATAATGAATGTTCTTTTCAATCCCTTTTATGTTTTAAAAAAATTATTAAATCAAAGTATATTCATTACTGTATTCATTAATTTAACTTTTTTTAAAAAAATCAATTTTTATTTCAATTTAAACTTATTATTTGTAAGTTATGCATATTAGTTTTGATTACATGAATTTGTTATTTTCAAGCACCTTAAGTTTTAAAAGATATGATTCATCCAAAACCTCATCTTTTTTATTGTATTTATGAATTTAAAATTACATTTCTATCCTAATTTAAACTTTTAGACACTAAGTATATTAGTTTTGATGACATGCATTTGTTACTTTCAATCTCATCAAGTATTCAAAAATAATTCAAAATATATTTATTGTATTAAAGTTCATTTTTACAACTTTTTTTCAATCTAACATTATTATTTTTGATTATAATAATTTGTTCTTTTCAATCTGTATAAGTTAACAAAATTCATTCAAAATGTTATTTTTATTGTATTTATTAATTTAAAATTATGTTTTTATCTTAATTTACACTTTTATACAGTAAGAATAGTTTTGATGACATGGATTGGTTATTTTCAATCCAATCAAGTATTAAAAAATAATTCAAAATATATTCATTGTATTAAAGTCCATTTTTACAACTTTTTTCAATCTAACATTATTACTTTGATTATAATAATTTGTTATTAATTGTATTAAAGTTCATTTTTAAAACTTTTTTCAATCTAACGTTATTACTTTTGATATTATTTTGTTCTTTTCATTTTGTACAAGTTTAAGACATTCATCCAAAATGTTATCTTTATTGCATTTATTAATTCAAAATTATGTTTTTATCTTAATTTACACATTTATACACTAAGAATAATAGTTTTGATTACATGAATTTGTTATTTTGTTACAACTTTTTTACAATCTAATGTTTATTAGTTTTAATTATCATTTGTTCTTTTCCATCTGTTTAAGTTTTTAAAAAAAAAAAATACTCATTCAAAATATTTCATTTGTTTTTAATTGTATTTATTCAAGTAATTTTTTACATAAATTATTTCATTTTTCATTTTAATTTAAACTTAATGTTTGTAATCTAAAGATATCCATTTTATGTATACAAATTTAATCTTTTCAGTCCCGTTAAGTTTTAAAAAATTCTAACAATATTAATTATTTGTAATTATATGAATTAAAGTTAATTTTTACAACTTATGTAACTTTGTAATGTAACAATATTAGTTTTAATTATAATAATTTGTTCTTTTTAATCTCCAAGTTTTAAAAAAAGCAATATATTCAAATTATTTTTAATTGTATTTATTAAAGTTAATTTTTTACAAAATTTCATTTTTCATTTTAATTTAAACATTTTGCAATCTAAGGATAATAATGTTCTTTATATGAATTTGTTCTTTTTAATCCAAATCATTTTAAAAAATAATTCAAAAGATATTTATCATTTTCATTAAAATAATTTTTACAACTTTTTTTTGATAATTTAAAGATATTAGTTTTCATTATATTGATTTGTTCTTTACAATCTGTTTCAGTTTAAAAAAAAAATTGACGATTCATTCAAAGTATATTATTTTTATTGTATTTATTAGTCATTTTTTACACAAATTTTGGGTAATTTAAGGATATTGGTTTTCATTATATTAATTTGTTCTTTCCAAACTGTTTAAGTTTAAAAAAAGGATGATTCATTCAACATATATTATTTTTAATTGTGTTGATAAAATGAGCAACTGCTTCCTTGAGATATTTTTTATTTTATGTATTGTTTCTTTTATATTAGAATAATTTTTATTAGATATTTCCACTTGATTAAGTTGATATTTTTGTTCTATGGTTGTTTTGTTTTTTTTTAATTTTACATTTCATCCACAGCTTTATTGGTTTTGAATATAGCACTATCCTCTTTTTGGCCAGAAAGTCTGCATTCTCGTTACCTATCGCTCCCATATGTGCTGGTATCCACAGTAGTATTTGTTGAAATTTTGTTTGGAGTAATCTATAATAAAATCTCACATCCCTTACATTGTAAGATTATGAACTATCATATCGTTCTATAGCTTGTATAGCAGAAGCCAAGTCTGTAAGAATCACTACTTTATTATCTTTTATATCAGTCCTATAGTATAGCTGTTCCAACGCTCGTATTGCCACCATTTCACCCTCCTAATTTGTGGATTGTCTAGGCAGTGTGAAATAATGCGAGAAATATTTACAATATATACCACCTGCAACATTATTCTTCTGTTTGTCTACAGATCCATCTGTGTAAATTCTAAGCCACTCTGTTTCGGGGAATTGGTTGTGTAAATGTTCAAGTACTATAGTTCTGCATACCTCTCGAGTCTTCTTGTTTATTTAATTGTTCCGTCAGTTTTTTATCTGTTACTATCTTAATATAATCTATTGGATTAGTTCGAGGGATATGGGATGTTCTCTGCCAGGTTTAAATAATTGTAATCCTTCTCTAAGTAAGCTTTGTTTGTGATCTGTGGTTTTTAGTTTGTATTCTTTGGGTAGTTGATGAAACCATTCATATTTACGTAGGTTTGTTTTTCATTTTATGTATCATTGTGCCACTTGTGTTTCAATGCTGGTTTTCATTGAATTATTTTTCTTTCCAGCTAGAAGTGCATTTATTGGTGGTGTTTTCACAGCACCTGTTATCAGTCTTAAACATTGATTTTGGCATTTCTCAATCTTATTCATTTTTTCTGCTGTTGCTGTTAGTAGTAGTTCACATCCATGTTTTAGTACTGGTTTCGCATATCCATGATATGTTTTATTTAAAACTTCCATTGAGCTGCCCCATTTAGATCCACCCTAATCTTTTCAATATATTACTTCATTTTATGGGCCTTTTGTGTGATATTTTGTACATGGTCTTTCATTTTTCATTTCCTGTCCAGTGCCATTCCCAAATATTTCATTTCTTCTGCATATTCTATTTGATTTCAGTGAATTTCAAGTTTAAAGTTTTTTTCCCCTTTCATCAAAGTGTTTCATAGTGTAGACTTGATATTTAGTTTTGACTGCATTAATGGTCATATTTAATTTTGCCCAATTTGCTAGTTTAAGACATTTTTTATTTCTTCTTCTAGTTGGATTATACATTATTTTTTTCAGCTGACCATATAACTACATCATCTGCATACATTGCACTGTTTATTCTGGTTTGTTTATAGTCTTTGGCTATCATTAATATATATATATATATATATTAAATAAACTGGATACTGCACCCTGTGTCACTCCAGTTTTGAGTTGAGTGTATTTGGATAATGTATTCTTCCATCTAACTGCAATCCATCATTGCTGTAGGAATCTTCTATACCATCTAATTATATTTTTTGGACAATTCATTTGTATTCATTTTTTCATTCACATCTCTTTCCATACTAGATCTAATGCTGTTTGAAAATCTATAAATACTGCAGCTACTGATATATTGTTTGCTAGTTTACTTTTCACATCCTCTTATTTTTAATTGTATTAAAGTTCAGTTTTAAAAATACCTTTATTTCAAACTTTATTATTTCATCTAAGGTAATTACTTAGGATTATATAAATTTGTTCTTTTCAATCACCTTTAAAGTTTTAAAATAAGATTCATTCCAAATATATTATTTTATGGTTTAACTTTATTTGTAATCTAAGGACATTACTTTTGATTATATAAATTTGTTCTTTTTAATCTGTATCAAATTTTAAAAAAGGTTCAATTCAAAATATATTGTTTCTTTTAATTTACATTCATTTTTAGAAAATTTTACATTTATTTTTTCCCATTTAAATGTTTCTTTCGTAATCTAAGGATATTACATTAATATTTTTTTCTTTTTAATCTGTTAAAAGTTTTGGAAAAGATAAGAAGGTTCATTCAAAATATATAATTTATTTTTAATTGTATTTATTAAAGTTCATTTTGACAATTACAATTTGTTTTAAAAAAATGATTTTATTTACCATTTTAATTTCAACTTAATTTATATAAATTTCTTCTTTTGCAATACCTTTTAAGTTTTACAAAAATAGCTCAAAACATATTCATTATTTTTAATTGTATTCATTTAAGTTCATTTTGACAATTACTTTTATTTCAAATTTTTTTGCAATCTAAGGATATTAGTTTTCATTGCATAAATTTGTTCTTTTCAATCCCATCAAGTTTTAAAAAAAGAGATTATTAATTCAAAGTATATGAAATATTTTTATTGTATTTATTAATTGAAAAATATTGAACCCTTTTTTGCAATCTGAGAATATTGGTCTTGATTACTTCTCTTTAAATGTAATATTTTTAACATTTCCCATTTGTAGTTAAATATTTTTTCCTGGAAAATTAAAATTTTATAAAAATTATTTATAATTATATAAAATTGAAATTTTCAAGTTCAAATATATACTTTTGTTAAACTTCCATGTAGGTATGCACCAAAAAATTAAAGTGTTTAACTTGTGTACAATAGTTAATAAGTTAATAAAAACAGTATTAGGAGATATGGACTTATTTAAAAGCCTGTACATCACCCACCCACCCACCTATCCATCCTTCCAAAAAAAAAAAAAAAAAAAAAATCACCTCTGCTTTTATAGCTCAAATGAAAGGAAGGGGAAATTGTGAGTGTGCTTGCACTTTTATATTTGCTAATATTTACACAAGGATATCATTATCTAAAATATACTTTCAGTAACTTCCAGCCATGGACAATTCCTTCTTCCCAATTGTAATGCAGTAAATTTTACTTTAAGCAATAAATGGTATGAAAATGAAAGAGAAACAAAATACTTTATAATCAAGGTTTTCTAAAGGAACAAGACGTATTTCATCCCCCTCTCTCAACCTAAATTTATTTCAGTGATTCAGAAACATGTCCTATCTACTTCTCTAGTCATTGAACGACAATGTCTAATATAATTCATACTTGCTTACCTAACATTGCTACCACGTGGATGTCTAAAAGCCCAATTTCATTCAGTTATCACAGATATAAAAACTTTAAACTGTGCTAGAAACAGCACAAAACCCCCATCTAAATCAAAGAGATCAAACTTTTAACTGTAGAAATATAACTTCATTATAGGCCACCTTTTCTTCTATTTCTACCTCAAAATAAGGAAAAACCCACCACCATAATAAAATGTCAACTTACCAATATCCAGTTTACCACGATCCATTCCCATAGTGCTGTCCCACGAAGGTAGAAAACTGTCCCACGAAGGTAGAAAACTGTCCCACGAAGGAAGAAACTGTCCCACGAAGGAAGAAACTGTCCCATGAAGGAACAAACTGTCCCACGAAGGTAGAAACTGTCCCACGAAGGTAGAAACTGTCCCACGAAGGTAGAAACTGTCCCACGAAGGTAGAAACTGTCCCACGAAGGTAGAAACTGTCCCACGAAGGTAGAACACTGTCTCACAGTGCTATCCAAAGGTAGAGCACTGCCCCAAGGACACTGCATCTTTCCAGGGCTCAAGAGCCCCAGAACAGCCATGAAACATCTCTAGTGCCAGGTTCAGATGTTTCCTCCTTTCCACATCCTGCAGCCTCCATTCCAGGACATCAGGGACCAGAGGGCCAGATATCGGTCATCCTTTGCACAGCCCATTGTTAACAGCTCGGTCCAAGACATCGGGTAGGTCAGCAAGACATCTCTTCTTTCCTAAAATTTAAATATTCCATTTCAAGTTTTCCATTTAAATGTAATACAATCTAACTTTACACCACAAAACTTTGACTACATATGCCAACTATCTCCCCCCACCCCCCGGAAATAATTTTTTTTATTCATCAATGTTTATGGTGCTCTAAACAAAATAACTAATATCAAAATTGTTCCATTTTCCATTTATATTTCATATTTTCTTTTATGAAAAGCAAAAATGTTCAATGGAAACTTACCAATCTTAAAAATCCAGAAGGCAGGTTTTTCTCCATCGGCGGACGCTGAAATATTTCCAGAATATTCTCGCACGTCCCATGCAAAACTTTCACTACACTTGTGCTCATTACAAAAAAGTTAAGTTTTTTACCGCACATTTAACACGCAGTTTTCACTATAGGACCATTCGTGTCCAAACCGTTTAAAGCTCTTTTAGAACTTTCATTCAGCTGTTTCATTGCATTTGTGCTCGTTACAAAAACGCTTCTTTCAAGTTTTTTTTCTTTTACCGCACGTTTAACTCACATTTTCACTATAGAAACCATTCGTGTCCAAACTATTTTAAGCTCTTTTAGAACTTTAATTCACTTCTTACGTCAATGCACGACACTGCTAGGTCAGTTTTTCGCTTTTATAAAAGTTTCGCACGATATGGCAACCTGTTAACAAAGCCCACGTCTTTCCAAAAATGTATATTACTAGTTTTAGTGTGGTCGGTTGCCTTGAATGACGCCACGAAAGTTCCTTGAATAATTCACTTTTCGCCCTCGGCCCGGCCCGGCCTGGCCTGCTCTCCGCGTTGGTACGAACCGTTTCATTGTTCGAACACCCGGAAACTTCACCTAAACCGCGGATAACCGACACCGCTGCTGCGCGACCGTCTTCTGACTAAAAGCTTCGCCTATTCCAATTTTGACTTTATATACACTTCTGAAACGTTGCATAGCGGGGAATGATTTGAACTTTGCCAATCACCTTGCACGACCTTTTTGTGTCCGGGTTCGTTACTGACGTCCATGACCTGGCCTGATGTTTTCACTTTGGCCAATGAAAAGACAGAACATTTTACTAAAGGTGTCTATTTCCCCGTACAAGCACGTAATGTTTCTTCATATGAAAGTATAGCATTACACAATGCCACAAATTTCAAAAATAAATCAAATTCGCAAAAGAAAGCAATAAGAAAACATTGCCACGCCTAGTTAGAACGTATTTCTCACGCTATTATTATTATTATTATTATTATTATTATTATTATTATTATTATTATTTTACATGACTACCTTGCCAAAAATTACATTTTATACTGCTCCTATCTATCACAGAAGACTCATTATAAAAAGGTTTCAATAAATATTTTATAATCATATAACATAAGCCAATGGATGGCTCAAGTTGGGTTTCGTTGTTAGTTATTTAGACAAAATATACTGGACATTGTAACAACAAATGTAATCATTGACAAAAAGGGCACATAAGCGCAAATGAAATAATCTTTGCAACTTAAATGATCATGTATATATATATATATCCATTGATGATGACACAATAAAGCTATTTTGTCCTATTTCTATGTATTGTGTAAGGACTTCCATTTCCATACAACGCAAAACAAAGACATTTATAAGACAATATTCATCATTACCTCCGTTTCGCAAACTTTGGAACACAACTACAAAACAATGATGTGCTAAAATATTCACAAATCGCTTTTATCGAACAACATAGAAAACTTCATATTCAATATTTCTCAGGCTTATCTTTCTTCACATTTCTAAATTGACCATATGCTCTTGTTCTGTTTCGTTCTGCTGAGCCCGCGATCTTGGGTATACGAGTGAAATAGGGGGAGGGGAGAAGAAAAACAATATTCGTTTTCTTCATGTCCAAGAAACTTGAAACTCTTGCCTTCTACACACACATCTAAGCCACTATACTCCGTTCATGCTTAAAATGGTTCCTAATATACATGAAACAAATGTTATACATTCACCAAAAACAAGTTCTGTACACGCCAGATCAAAATAAATAATGGATTAGAGAACACATTACTATATAGCATACGTTACGCCAAATGAGCTTAATAATAATTGAGGGTGTTACCTTATAGAAACTCCCTAATAATTCATCATTCTCACTGCAGCTTGAAGAGGTCGATTCAGCTGCTGTGATTAATAGTCCATTAACAATATTGCCGCAGAGACATTTATTTTCTTCTGCTGTCACAACATGTTCAGTACACTTTCTATTGCGAATGTGCAAGGGAACTTTTCTGTAAACATGTTAAACGCATTGATAATTGCTGTTTTCTCACCACTACTTAAAGCCTTGCTCCCTTTTGTATTACAAAACTATTGCAAATAAACATTCGCCATAATGTGCCATTTTGTTCTATTGAACTGAACAAACATGTTTTTATTCTGACACGAATGAATAACAGCTGTAACTAAGTCGTGGAGTTGTTTATGAAAGTAAAATATTGAAGTAGTATAAACGTAATGGAAGTTTGTTTCTCATTTTGACGACTATGTATATTACTTTTGCCTGAGTAGAACGCCATGCTATTAATGTTTACATTAAGAACGGAGTACAGCATGAACCTTTTTTTTAAATTGTGTTTAACGCCCATTTTTACTGCTGAGGCATAACAGGCGCTTGACACTGATGATACACGAGGTAAAATTATGCAAATATTGGGAAAGTTTATAATGTATATATTTATTTAATTATGAATACTGAGGAAAACCTTAAAAAAAAAAAAAAAAAAGAAAGAAAGAAAACACAAGGAGAACGGTCCTGGCGAGAATCGAACCGCAGACCCCAGTGCAATGACTTAAAACATTCTTATAACATAAATTCGTTTCATCTGAAATAAAAATATTTTATTTAAAAAATGACGGAGGTATTTGCGTCTTTGCATATCTTTTAATTACTTGAACCGGCAACGAGACCTCGTCCACATAAAGTATCAGTAAAGGTTGACATTTTAAATCGTCAAATGCGGAATTTCACAAACATGTTTTACTACATGGAAATAACAATAAAATCTCTGTAAATGATACAATATGCACCTATCCATTTATTGCAATGGCAGACGATTACAATGCTACTAGCAAACGCCAGCCACACGCCATGAAATGTCTTAAGTGTTCAGTTCTTTAAAATCAATATATTGTGCTGTCCTACACGGTATTTCTAAAAAGAAAGGTCAAACCTACAGACTCCTGATGAGAGACATTGAAATCAACACAATATAGGCGCTTATAAAAATAAACATCTGAGAGAATTTGATCAGCAGCATTCCACAAGCTGGGTAACCCACAAATCCAAACTGAAAGCGTTCCTTATACTAAAATGTCTCCATAATGGGAACGATTGGAACGTGTATTGCAATGGTTTATCATAATATACTTTAAACATTCACGCCATCAAATGTTGTTCTTCAATATTAAAATAACTAAAATGTCAATGTTTTGAAATACAAGAATACAGACATGACCTATCAGCTTTCTCTTTTGGCATCTCAATGCATCATACATTATTGTTGTACCACTACAATGTGTTGAATGGGACATATTTTGCAAACATAACAAACGCCTTGAATCAATTTTTTTTTTATTTACAATATATCTGGGCACAGTCTGCTTCGTAAGGGGTTCTAGCGGAGCGAATAAAAAAGTCGGTGCGAATAAGGCCTAGAAGACCAATCGGGGCCCTATATCAGTTCAGTTTTGTTGTTCATCTGCACTCGTGCATCCTAGACATTACATTCCATGCTACAACATTGTGAACATCGCACATAATTGAATCGAATGTTTTAGTATACAAGATGCCCTCTCGCCGCTATATAAATGAACATGTTTCAACGTCTCTACTTTGGAACAAGCTAATGACGACAAAAAGAATGATTTCTACAGACTCCGGCCAATTAAAACTGAAGGAAGACAAGGACGAGAAATGCCCTGCCCCTTTCATGTGCCTTCTAATGCGATAGAATACCCACAATTTGCGATAATTAGGGAAAGGTCAATGAATATTCGCTAAATTCTAAAAAATAGGTCGGTTGGTTATTTAAAGCTTAAACTCAACCAGGTTTGAAACCAATCGTTACAGGTTCCTTTTTGATTGTTGATTTGTTTTATATACGAACGCTCTTTAACATCTCAGGTCATCAACGTCCATTCAATTCAGGGCGTGAAACGGCCGACAAATTTTGCTCAGAGGCCTCTTCTTTCAGACTTGAGGTTCTTTTTCGTGCCGTAAATGTACGACACGGGACCCACGGCTTTACTTCCCTTCCGAAGGAAGCCATACTTAGGATTTTTACGCCCCCAAATAATCCATCGATCCTGGCCGGTTACAGGTTCCTGTCGAACCATTCAAATAAGCATAGTCGGGTATATCGCCCTTTCATCTTCAAATAACGAACAAGTAAATTTCGTTATTCATCTCATAGGACTGAAAAACATGACTGGTATTTTGACGGCGAGCTTAGGCGTTCAATAAAAAGTGTCTCATAGGGATATTTCCGGTGAATAAGTCAACCGGAAAATTGCTCCAAAGAGTGGCAGACCCAGGTAAATGGGAACGATCTATTTTGACAGGTACACATGTATTGCTTTTACGGTGCCAAATCACGCATCCACGATCCTTCAAAATTCCTTGCATTTACAACAGCTGTAGACCGGACATGATGGTAGCTAAGTGAAACAGCAATTACAATCCAAATATTCCTAAACAGCACCACACGAGAAAAACGACGAAAAATACTCAAATGTTGCACGTTCAACCCCCCCCCCCCCGCCCCCGCCCAAACATGGCACGCCTGTTATAATGTACGTATTGCAACTTTCTCGAGGTGCCTCTTTCAGTCCACTTCAAAACACTCGTGTTGCAGATGACCGAAGTGAACTTGATAAGCACATATTTCACACATGTACGTACGTATCGTTGCCGCTACGAATTCACAAACGATTTTTTTTTTTTTGATTGATTTATTTATGGACGCTCTTTAACATCTCAGGTCATCAGCGTCCCATTCAACTCAGGGCGTGAAACGGCCGACAAATTTTGCTCAGAGGCCTCTCTTTCAGGCTTGAGGTTCTTTTTCGTGCCGTAAATGTACGACACGGGACCCACGGCTTTACTTCCCTTCCGAAGGAAGCCATACTTAGGATTTTTACGCCCGAAAAAATCCATCGATCCTGGCCGGGTTCGAACCCGCGTTTTGGGCGTAGGAGGTTCACAAACGAACACGTTGTTCTCTTCTGAAGAGTTTAGACATTCTAGACCCAAACAAAGATACTTAATAATATTATCTAATAAGTGTTATCTAGGAATATGACTATGACAGTACATGTCTTTCACGTAACACAAATTCACGATCTACCTAATGAAACGGCAACAAAAAATGTAACGCGTTAATGCTCCCAAGAGAAACATGCGGCTTGTAATCATTTATTTTAAGTACATACGTTAATACAATCTGAAACATAGCCATTTGAAAAATAAAGCTTGTGTCGAAATATCTTTTCTCATTGCCGGTTTAGCAAGCGGAATATGACGTAATATTCTGCACAAATGCTAAAATAGAAATAACGAACGATACATTTTAAATATAATCGTGCATTGCTGCCTGTGCATAAACAGATTGCATGGCCTTGTGCGCAATGAAACCAAATGCCCGAAAACAATTTTACCGCATGCCTTGATGCAAATAGTTCTGTTCCTACCATTGTAATGATGGAATATGCTATAAGGGCACACAAATGTCCAAGATGCACAAAAAGAGAAACTACTCCTAAATAGATCGATTATAAAAATAACGAATTGATCCAGCGTTGACACTTAAATAACATGAGAATAGCTAGAATGCATTGTGTCAAACTACATGCTGAAATAGTTTAGCATTGAGTGTGAATGGTTTAGTAAATATACCTAAAGTAGGAAGTTAGGCATAAGAAAAGTATTGTAAGAATAATCGCTGTTTGTGTCCTGCTGGCTTGTTATGCATTTTAGATATAAGAACCAGTCAGGCCGGGGGGGGGGGGGGGGCAGGAGAACAGGTTAATGCGAGCTCTAGCTCGATTTTTAAATAAACTATTGTTAAGAACCACCTCGGATCGACAATATACCGTCTCCAAGTTCACAAAATGTCTGCTGGCGGACAGCATTGTACACTTCGTTAGCAAATATGAATGCGATACAACTGTAATGGCATATAACGCATGGAATTGCAGAATAAACCTGCAATAATGTTCTTTTATGAATTAACAGCGATAGCCAAGGTCGTATAGTCATGGACTCTATTCGTCAACAGGAGGTTCAATTCTAACAACACCACCCCCCCCCCCCCCCAGGTTTTTCTCAATCCTCATAACTGTAAAATACCGACCTGATGTCCCAAGTAACGATTCCTTCCTTTCTTAAAAATTCCCTTTCGAAATTCATCGTTAGTGTCCACCATTGTAAAAACGGTTGTTAAGCCCCATTAAAAATATTCTAGTTAAAGAGACAGCTTACGCCAGCGACAAACCTATTTATATCAATTTAGAATATCTTTAATTTTAAATATATATGTTTGTATGATCAGCATTACATGCACTTTAATAAAAAATAAATGTTGCTTTCATATTAAGCGACCGAAAGTTTCATTCGGTGTTTGATATTTGTTTCATCTGCTATCTTCATTTATAATAATGTCACATAAACGCAAAAAAAAAAAAAAAAAACAAAACAAAACAAAAAAACACACATGTTCACAAAATAAAAGCATAGACTGTAATCTATCAACGCTTAACATTACTTACTCATTTTCAATGAATAGAGGCGGCCGTTTCTTTAAGAATAAACGTTGACTTTTCCACTTCTTTCTTCGTCGCAATATTTTCCCGACATATTCACCATGAGATCGAAGCAACAAACACACACAACCCAAGTCGCGAACCGTTCCCCCCACAAGGTCACACCGGTGACTATGCATACAGAGTAGAGTATGCTATATTGATATATTTCCGGGTTCGAGGAGCGTATGTATATTTTCTAAAGCCCTATTTCGGAACATACGCACCTAGCTCATGAGTGACTTAGAGTATCATATGAACATGATATACAACTCTGTTGCACATTGCTACTTTCAAATGCATGGATTACGACTACAACAACATTTACTCTAACAAAACTGAGTTTTGTATCTTATTCCATATTAATGACATTATGTTAACTAAAAAATTTAAACATTTTAATTACCAATTTAGGCCACCTCCTCTACACACACAAATACCTAATTATCTTTCGGCAAGAGCTTTAGTTTTGCAAACGGCTACTTTTCATATTTTATTAACATATGTGCTTAAAAGAACTGATTACAACAATAATTATAAATATGCCGGTGTAAGTTTCTCACGCATTACATACAATTTCCTTGCTAGATGTTTTTGCATAGTAATGTTTGTGATTTCCCAATATCTTCTAATATGGACAAGATTTGTTTGAGAGAGCACAGATAACAGTAAATGTATTTGAGCACGATGACATTTTGTTTCACAATTTAACTACTTTTGTGACAGTAGAAGTCATACTGTCAATAACACTGGTTAGCTTACATTAAGAACGGAGTATAGAATTGAATGTTAATGGTCTTTTACGCCCATATTTTACTACTGAGGCATCACAGGCGCAGGTCACCCATGATATATGAGATAAAGCGATAACTACATTGGATTTTTTTTTGTTCCAGGTAAAAGTTTAGGGTAAATCCCAATCATTTGTCATTTATGAAGACTAAGGAAAAACTGGGGGAAAAAAATCACAAGTCAAGGAGAACAATTCTGGCAAGAAGCGAAACCCGCAGACCATTGACATACGCGCAACACATATTCCGTTTCATCTGAAATAAATATATTTTGATCAAAAAAAAAAAAATGACCAAGGTATTTGTATCTTTTCACGTCTTTTGAGTTTTCTTTATCGGCAAGGGATACTTCGAATCTCACCAAGACCCTCCTGCCTGACTTTTTTTTTTTTTTTTCCAGGTTTTCCTCAGTCCTCACAAATGGCAAATGCCGGAGAGGTACTCTAAACTTAGACCTGGAACGTTTCCTTCCTTAAAAAATATTCTTTCCCAATATGACATTTCATCTCATACATCATCAGTGTCCACCGCCTGTGGTGCCTCAGTAGTAAAAACGGGGGCTAAACATTACTCAAAAAAAAAAAAAAAAAAAAAAAACTATCGAGTCAAATTTGCTGATTTAGCAAGCGGAATATGACGTAATATTCTGCACTTATGCTAAAATAGAAATAACGAACGATACATCTTTTTTTAAACATACACTGCATTACTACCTGTGTATAAACAGATTGTACTCAATCAAACCAAAAGCCCGAAATCAATTTTACCGCATGCTTTGATGCAAATAGTTCTGTTCCTACCACTGTGACAATGGGATATGCTGTAGGGGCACATAAATGTCCAAGATGTACAAAAAGAGAAAATACTCCTAAATAAATAACATATACTTGAGTATATTATGTCAAACTACTAGAATAGTTTAGCAATGAATGGTTTAGTAAATATATCTAAAGTAGGAAGTTAAAGATAAGAAAAGGGTTGTAATAATAATAACTGTTGGTGTCCAGCTGGCTTGTTATACATTGTAGATATAAGGCCCAGCCCCAACGGAAAGGGGGGGGGGGCAGGAGAACAGATTATTGCGAGATGTATTATCACTTTATTAATAAACTCTTGTTTCCGAACATTGCCTCTTAGTACCAACTTGCATCAACAATATACAATCTCCAAGCTCATATTTAACCTTCAACAAGAACAAAGACGCTGCTGCAAGGTGCAGTCCCGAGCGGCATCAGTTCTCTCTGTCCAGGCTGTAAGGACAATTCACCCAATGCCTGCTGACACACAGCATTGTACACTTCGTTAGCAAATATGAATGTAATACACTGTAAATGCACATAACCCACTGAACTACAGAATAAAACATTCTTTTATATACCGACAGGGGTCGATAAGGCATGGATTCGATTCGTGTTGGAGGTTCGTGGGGGGGGGGGTCGATTTTAACAAGTTTTTCCAGGTTTTCCTCAGTCATAAATGGAAAATACCGCCGAGATATCCTAAGGTACGCTTCCTTAAAAATAATAGAAATGCATCATTAGTGTCTACCGTTGTAAACACTGTCGTTTAACCTCGATCCGCAATATATGCACTTCAATAAAAAATAAATGTTACTTTCAAATATATTTTTCTGAACGAAACAGGGCTTGGAACTCGTTAATGCATATTAAGCGACTCAAATTTTCGTATAAAACCAATCACCATAATTCAACGATACTTGTTACATTTGCTATTTTCATTCATATTAATAATATTATTTTAATGCCACATAAACGCATAAAAGAGCAAAAAATCACATTTTCACAAAATGAATACATGGACTATAATCTATCAACGCACACATTCCTCATTGTCGATGAATACAGGCGTTTAAAAATAAAGGTTGACTTTTCCACTTCTCTCTTCGTCGCAACATTTTCCCCAACATATTCACCACGAGATCGAAGCAACACATACAACCCAAGTCGGGAACCGTTCCCCCACAAGGTCACACCGGTGACTATGCATGCAGATTGCAGTAGGTCATGACTATAATGCCCATACAACAACATTCACTCTAACAAAACTGACTTTTGTATCTTATTCCATATTAATGACATAATGTCAACTATAAATTCAAACATTTTAACCAATTTTAACCACTCCTCTACACACACAAATGCTTAATTATCTTTTAGCAAGAGCTTTAGTTTTGCAAACGGCTACCTTTCATTTTTTATTAACATATGTACTTAAAAAAAAGGTTATAATGCTGTTATTGTACGTTTCTCATGCTTACATTCCATTTTTTTTTTTTTTTTTTTTTTTGCTAATTATTTGCGCTTTCCCAATACCACCCAAAATGGGCAAAATTGGGTTCAATGAGCACAGATAACAAAAATGTATTTCATCAGAATCTTGTCTTGCGGACCCTGTAAAAGAGTGGATCAGGGGCATAACTACATGGCACCCAAATGGCGCGAGGGAAGGTTTCTTTTATGAGAACTTGTGCTCTTCCCCGCCATTCTCTCATAACTGTATATTTCTATTATAAACTTCTGGTTTATAATGAAATCTTCTAAACAGCTGGTTAAGTACGCCTTAAGTCTTCTGCAGTCAATTCAGAAACAGCAATGAATGCTATGAATCATTCAACCGGTTTACCCTCACTGATGTATGGTAATATCACAACAAATTGTGACAGGCATCTGTCGTTTCCTCGACCTGTATGTAACTACTACATTGGTAATGTTTACACCAGAAGGTCGTATTCTTTTAACATAAAGTACGCGTACGCATGTGAATTGTATATGAAAAGTACAAAATATCTTATTATTGCTACCGAATGATTATATACATACATACATACATACATACATACATACATACATACATACATACATACATACATACATACATACATACACACATATTCGGTAATTCTATGCATAATACGTCGCAGTTATCCGATACTATTTAACCACTAAACGATTATACGATTGCTTCATATCTGCAAATAAAAACGTATGCACTTTAAACACGACACATTTTCTATATTTCACAGCAGCTGGAATACGGCAATAGGACTTGCTTGAATAAACTTTTCTGTCAATGGTCAAAACCGGCTACAACGACGACTTAATATAGAGACACTGTTCGGACCCTGTTTTTCTCCCCCTCCCCATTTTTCTCTTTATTCCTTCCAAACCTGAAAAGTGAACATTCAGCGCTACTTACACCTACTGCATTCAGTCCACAACTTGCAGGCATCGAGAGAAGGCCAATGCAATTAAAGCGACAATAAATAAATATAAAAACATTAAACGCTGAAGTCTGGATCCATTTGCGTCCCCATTTCACTGATTCCATTCATCGTCTCGCAACACCTTACACACACACACACACCGCCATGGGTGGCCGAGATCATTAAGGTGCAGACGAGATCATTAAGGTGCAGACTCGTGAGCGGGAGGTCTGGGGTTCGAATCCCACCAGGACCATCCTCCCTGACTGAAATTTTTTTCCAGGTTTTCCTCAGTCCTTGTAACTGGCAAAGGCCGGGGAGGTACCCTAAACTTAGTCCTGGAACGTTTCCTTCAAAAAAAAAAAAAAACAACAACAACAACAAAAACAGGAAAGAAAATCCTTTCCTAATACATCATCAGTGTCCACTACCTGTGGTACCTCAGTAGTAAAAACTGGCGTTAAACACTATATATATATATATAAACACACACAGTGCCTATTCCACCCGAATATGGTAATTCGAAACATTGGCAGAGATACGCCTCAACACAGAATGTACAGAAGAATCAAAATGTCATTGTAAATATGTAAATTACATATGTAAATATTCACCCTCCTCCACAATTTAAATAAAGCTACCCCTCCCCTCCCTTCCCCCTCCTAACCTCCCTCTGTAAATAAACTATAGGATAGTGTGTATAAACAAAATTAAATGTACATAATAAGTACTTGCAATAAATGTACGAGAAAGTACATGGAAACATACAATAAACAATACAGGTACAACAATAAGTACCACGAAACAAATCCCCGAAATGCAACCTAAAACTGTTTCTCGTTCTCTCTCTCAAGAGTATCACATGGGTTCTAGGTCACATTAACAACTACAAGAACATATAATGTAGAACACTAATGTAAATTTCTCCTGCAAGGGCCCTCCCTCTATAAGGCCACAGGATATTTTTATTAATAAAAAATCTTGAATTTTGAATTCATTTTCAAATGTATGTATTTTTTTTTTTTTTTTTTTAGTTCTGTTTATTTTGTTATAAAATGTTGAATGTTCATATATGAAAAATAAATAGATTGAAATATATAATATTTCTTTTCGTTTTAATGCCAAATATTTTGATATTTTACTGTTTTTATATAAGAAAAATGTATGTCAAGCAGTGCTTTGGTTTTAAAAGACAATTGAATATATAAAACAAAGATTTCCATGCTCTCTTTAATGCACCATTGAACCAAATGCAAATGTTTACTACATGCCTTCTAGAGAGAGAGATAGTATTTTGAGAACTTTCATCTAAGAAAATACGCTATCTACAGTCCAAAAATACTCAAATTTTGGACATGTTTTGATCAACATCTCTGCCAACCTAAAGCATATTTTATTAACCAGAGCATCTTCCAAATGCTGTACTTATTTTTCTCTGCAGGACACTTTATTTTACTGTATCATTAATTTAAATTAATTTTTAAAAAAGAAGAAAGAGAATCAAAATAAAATGAAAACAAAATTAAATTTAAAAAAAATATTTGGGATTGTGGAGGGAGAGGCGAACAAAATATCTTGCATAAAATGTTGAATTACAGGGATGCCCTTTATATTTTTGGGTGTAATTTTAGGAAAATCAAAGCATATTTATAAGCACAAAACATTTAAAAGCCTAAAGTAGATTTTTGTTTTAAGAATATATGCTGAATGCCAGGGTTCCATTCTATCTACAGCCCATGCTATTGTCATCTGTTTAAATTTAATGTATATTTTTACCAAGGCTTTAATTAAAAAAAAGTCTACTGATTGAATAATCTCTAATCTTGTGCATAGTTTTAGAATATCTGCAGGCAAATGGTTCAAAACTGGCTAAAACGACAAATTAATATAAAAACACTATTCGAACCCTGAGTTTTCCCCCCTATTATTTCTTCCAACCTTGAAAAAGAACATTAGATGCCATTTGCACCTATAGCACAATCTAACGATGTTGCAGTCAAAGCAAAAATAAATAAATAAATAAACAAATAAATTGATTAATTAATTTAAACAAACATCAGATGCTGAAGTCTGTGGACTCACTTGCTTCACCGTTCCATCAATTCCATGCATTGTTTCGAAACACCTTAAGAGCTGGCCAGATGCTAAAATTGAAAAGAAAAGAAAGGAAGGAAAAGGAAGGAAGGAAGGCAGAAAGAAGGAAAGATAAAATACATAAATTGCAAATGTGCCTATTACTTTTCATTTTAATGCCATATCTTTTAATATTTTTTCAATTTTTTATGTACACAAAACATTCTTTAAACAGCTCTTTTGCTTTAAAAGACAATTGAGTATATAAATGTGTTCTTTACTGTCTTTAATGCACCATTAAACCAAATGTAAATGTTTTTACCACATGCCTTCTACAGAGAGAGATCTTGAACTTTAGGGACTTTTCCTATTGAGAAAGCACCCTATCAACAGCTAGAAAATGAAACCTTCAATGAAAAATATAGATAAGTATAACAGCAATTTGGGAAAAGCGGGAAAGGGTAGTTGGAGGGGAGCTGATGGACAAAATATCTTGCATAGCCTGTAGAACTAGAGGGGTGCCATTTATATTTCTGGGTGTAATTTTAGGGAAATCAAAGCATATTTAAAGGCACAAAATGTTTAAAAGCCCAAAGTAGATTTTTGTTTAATGGACATATGCCAAATGCCAGAATTTAATTCCATCTACAATCCATGCCATTGTCTTTTGTTTTAATTTAAAGTCTATTTTTACCAAACCTTTAATTTTAAGAAAGTCTACTGATCAAAAATGTTCTCATTTTGAATATCTTTTGATAGGCATCTGTCATTTTTGCAGGCAAAAATTCTAAATATCTTTCTCTCTTTTCATTTTTGCTACTTGTATTTCTGACAAAAGCAATTCATGAGATATTCAGTGGGTGGTTCACAGGTAAAACTTTCCATTGCAGATACAACTTAAATGTGACAAAATACAACTGGTAGATTCACCCAAAGTATATCCTTATCTCTATCAAAGTACCAAACTTATTGATCACAACCTCATTATCACATAATTCATAAAATTTCTTTCTGTGGACAGAATAGCTAACGCAGTTCATCTTTCCCCTGATGGTACTATGGAGCACTTTCACTTGAGCATTAATTGCACAAAGGAAGATCGATAAGTTTCCGGCCTAACCTTTATATAGCTATGATAAACACAAAAACTATATTTCACTTTTTTACCCCTTATTGCAATACACTTGCCACATCTTTGAATTAAATTTTCAATCCTCCCCCCAAAAAATACAAGCCTTGTCTGCAAAATAGACATAAACAACATCCATCACTTTTTTGTCACACTTACATTTCCTTCCTTGAAGGTCCTTCTTGAGTTCTGAGAAAAGGAAATAGTCACTGGTAGCTAGATCTGGACAACTGTAGGGTAGATGATCGTCTCCTTGAAGCCACATTTATTCACAGCTTCCTTTGCAACAAGAGCTGTGTGCACAGGCACGTTGTCCTGAAGAAGGTGCACACCACCACTCAGCTTTCCTTGCCTTTCCTCTTTGATGGAAGCACTACCAGAATCTACAAATGTAAAATGAACAAGTAATATATTCATTGTTATGGCAGCTACAGAGCTATATGTAATTTAAATATGCAGTGAATAATTGTGACCTATAAAACAGTGATTATCTCAGGAATAAATAGCACTATGTCAATATTTATTTTAAAACAATTCTGAAAACAGCAAGTTATTTTTCACATTAAGAGTAGTCACACCTGCCCTTCTAACCTTGAAGCTGTAGATAAAATGTGGTGATGTGGCAGATTATTATGCTGAATAAAATGTAATATACTGCAGGTAAATTTGCAATTCAAGTACCAGCAGGACTGTCATTTTTTTCTATCTGATTTAAATTCCAAACCTAAAAATTGGCATTGCATTACTAATATAATCTTTAAAATATACATAATACTTGTCATTATCCCCAATTGAGCAGCAATAGCTTACTTAACACAGAAATACAAACTTATAGCAAGAGGTTCAAACTATATCAACAGCAAGACACTGGTTGGTTGTGATACAACTTATGACATTAAAAACTGAACTTGGCAAGGAGATCAAATAAGAACAAAAATTATCACTGTATAAAGTGTGTGTAGCTTATGTTTCTGCACTAAGTAGCAGCATTTAAAGAAAAATAAAATTTGGATGCACATTGGAATTGATGGCACATTAGATTTCAGTTGTAAATCTAAACTGCATCTGTTTACCAAATCTCCAACTTCCCAAGTCAAGTTTTTATTAAATTTTGGCTTAACAGTGGATTGTTACTGTCTCAAAGGGAGTGGTGGGCACAAATTGCATTAAAATTTATCTGAAGATGAATGACATACATTGAAAAATGACATGACAACTGTGAACAAGCCTGTAACATGAGTCATATATGTTACATAAATGGAGATTGAACTATGCAGACACCAGGGTAGAGCAACATGTAAAAGTATAATCAAAACTCATTTGCTTTTGCTAGCCATTCCTTCAATACACTAATGCATGTCCAAGTATTCACCAAAATACCATTAAGAGAAAATCAGTGCCTGAATTTATCGTGAACATAATTCAATAATGAATATGATGGCCAGACGTATTTTTGCTAGTACTATTTGGTGCATATTTTAAGTAACCTACTATTACTCTTACTACCACCAACTGTGTGCATTGAGATCAGATGTAAACAAGTAACTCTAAAAAAAAAATTCTAATAGTTAACATTAAAATTATTTTTTGTATTTTTAGACCTCATTCTGTAATGGATTAATAAAGAATGCATATTTGAGCGTATTATATTATGTAGTCCATTGTGATATTTTCAATAAATTTCAATTTCATACTACCATACTACAAAAACAGATGCCAATTGTCTGTCATCATATTCACCTCTTCAAACTAACTCAAACATGTTTCAATAATGTGTTAACTGCTCATTAATCACTTTCTACATGATAGGTTACCTCAAATGACAGAATCAATGAGAGAACTGCTGGTGCTACTTGAGCTTGCAAATCACAAGGTCCTTTATTAATGAATATAGTTGAGTGATTAAATATTACATATACTTACATTTTATACTTTATTTCATTTTGATCATATGCACTACAAAGTATAATGAATTACAGTTACCCACCAACATGCACTATAAATGAAATAATAAAACCCTATCATACAATCCAGATTAGAAATACAGAAATAGTTTTACAATGGATCCCGAGTCATGTGGGATTAAAGGGGATGAGACTGCTGATAAAAAACACTGTAAAATTAATTGAACTAGAACTTCCCTCAAAATTGAAACTCATGAAAAGATTAATAACTGAGCAAAATATCCAACAAAAACATAAGTAAAACCATATGAAGATCTAAATAACTTTCAAACATCTTTTATTGAAACCAAGAAAAATTGGAGTTGCCCAATTCTACATAATTGATGGCCTATCAGAACATCTCTTTAGGATGAAATTATTCAAGGACCATTTCCAATTATGTAAGAATGTGAATACTATCTTAAAGCAACATCTACTGATGTGCAGCCAAATTTATAGAAAAAAAAATAATAATGGAAACTCTTTATTGGGGAGCTAGAGAAAAAATGATAAATATCAACATCAACAATGGCCACTAGCAACTAACCAACAACCCATCATTTTGACCATAGGTACTTTTTGATATTGGAAATATTGTTCGCTATAAGAGAGTAAAATATTAACTACACTCTTCCAGGGGATTTTCATGTTCCTAATAACAATGTGACAAATATTAAAAAAAGTATGTATTCATTTTTATGAGTTTAGGCTGTTTTTACTTGTGAATTTTCTATTTCAAATATTACCATTAGCATGTTTGATACAAATTTACTTCATGACTTAAGAGTTTTCAAACCAATCCTTTTAACTGTAACAAAAGCAACATATAAATTGTTCAAAGGACTACTGTATGCATTTTCTATTAATATTACAGACATGCATTTTATATCAATTGCAATAACACCTGGTATGTCTGTAAATAACAAATAAAATGTGTACCCTTGCAATGCCATGTCTACCTCATTTTTTTCTATAAAGTACAAAGATATGAAACTTTAAGCACTAACAATTCTAACAAAACTCTTTAAATATATTTCTGTTAAATTTTCAATTCTATCCTCATTAATGCCAACATGAGATAATTGAACAGTGCTTTCACCACACATTTCAGTTTATATCCCTGCATAACTTATGAGTGCAAAATGTTTTTAAACAGTACATGCCTGCTTACATCCTTTTTCATTAATTTTACTACTTGGGCATTATTTAAATTAGATACCCTGTTAAAGCTCTTGCCACAAACTTCAAAGTTATGTGATTTCTTACCCCCAAGAATCATAAGATGAGCTTTTAAATTAGATTTCTGGGTAAAGCTATTCCCACAAACTTCACACAGATATGGTTTTTTAGCCTCATGTATAAAAAAATGTGACCTTAAATGAGAAGTCTAGTTAAAGCTCTTCCCATAAAATTTGCAATTATGTGCTTTCCCATAGCTTTTTTAGCATCCTTTGGTGATTATTTATTTTTTTCATGGATGTTTAGCTTTGTATAGATAAAGTGCTGGTGTAAATGCTATCATATAATTTACTAGATAATACCTGCTTCTTTGTGTTCTTTTTACACTTCTGTGTAACTTCAATAAAAGAAGTGTTGAATGAGTTTCTCAAACATCTGGACAGGTCTTTCTTATTTGGCCTGAAATGTGAAGAACATAATGTGAAAAACAGAGGAATTGTTTTATTGCAAACATAAAAATCAAAATATTTTAAATTTAGACTCATTGTGGTAAATAGGAAACTACATCCAGTTAATATAAATATTTATTCAGATTAGAATACAAATTAACCCCAAATGGTGCTATTGCTGTTCACTCACGTAGTTCGTAACACTTATTCTAGTCAATGCTATGAAACAGCATGAAATTCAGTGCTTTTGGTCAATGCAGAATAATACTCAAAAATTTTAAATGTTTACTATGATCTTAATACAATGTCCTTAGAGAATGAAATTTTCATGCTTCTGTACACCCATACTAAGAAAATTATTAGTATCCTCATTACTTAATTTCAACCATAATTAAGATTGTCATCCATCTTTTACACATAGTATTTTCTACATTTTAAGCATAATAATTATACATTTATATATAAGGAGCTTTGAAGCAAAGGCAAACCACTACATCTTTTAACCTTTGTAAGTGCTAAGTAAAACTGCATTGAAAGGATTGTCTGCCAGGTACCAGAATGGGTTTACTCCTAAGTCCATGATGATGAGGAGGTGTGGATCTGCATAAACCAACACTGCCATTTTGCCAAAAGTAACAAAAAATCAACTGCTCCTAAAAGAGAATAATGTTCAACTTATTCATAGCTATACATTGCTGTTATACTGAGACTGCTACTTCCAAAATCCTTTGTGCTTTCAACTATTGGCAGAAGGCAGGACCTCTTTCAGTATGTGGCTTAATGACTTCAACAATTTTCTTTTCACCTTTCAGTACAATTTAATTCAATCAGTTATAATGAGGGAACCATTTTGTTTCATCAGTGGAAAATATAAAGTGTTGGAGCTCATTAAAAGTAGAATGTACATTAGCAAAGAAATATAACTTCATTTTCATCTCTAGTTTGCTCAAAACAATGGTTGAACTTTCACCTGCCACAGCATTAAAAATGATATAAAATACCAATTCGTGTCATGTCATTCTAGAGGGATTACTGGATTGCTAGTTGATTACAGACATATGGAAATTACTTAGTGTAAGATATTGTTGCAGTATTTAGGATAAAGTTAAAATATGACTGTTAAATCACAGAACTGACAAAGCTACAAATCCTTACTAATAACTCTGTTTTTTTTAGAAATATATTGTGAATTGCTTTCAGAATTATCCGCAGTGGCCTTTTTAAAGCATCTGGTGATGAGCTTCAGAAATTTTTCCATTTGATTTACCATGCATGCACTGCAGTGGATAGCATCACTGTTCACACAGTACTTCAATAACTTGATGGTATATATTTAAGATTCTTGGCTGCTTTAGAGATTATATTAGTTCAATTTTATTAATGCAAGGAGACATCATTGCATATCTAGTAGGCAAACAATAATAAGTTCCTTATCTGATATACTAGTTCACTATCTTGGATAGCTCCTTAAATATCCCATCATTTTGTAGTTCTATTTATTCAATTTTTTTATTATTACTATTGGAGAAATCCAACAGGGGATGCACACAATCAATAAAAGTGATACAAATGCTAAATGCAAATAATACAACTCTTAATAAAATGTGTGATTTCTTAATTAACAGCAGATTATTATTATTTATTGCATTTAGTGCATTTTATAACTATGAATACTCACAGTTAATAGTTTGATCTTAAGTTGTACATTCACATTGTGTTATAATATAAATTTTCGTTCTTATGATATCTTTGTATTCACTGTACAATGGGAGAACCAATCAAAACACCTCATTCTTTGTTTTGTTAGCTACGAAACAAAAAGTTCAAATATCTTAAATACTGCATTGTAAGATTGTGCCCAATAAAATAGTGATGATTTCAGGAATGAACAAAAAGCAGAAGCATCACCAATTGATGCAAAAAATTAACAATGCAGTGATTCCTCGTCTCTTTTGATATTGGATCTTTGTTCACTGGTATTCCAAAATGAAGACTACTTGTTTAAATACAGAAAAGCCTTAAAAATATGAGCACATCAGCAGATGGTGATGAGCATTATACCATTCTGACAACATGCTGCATAGACCAAAATTTCTTCACATTAATTAGAAAAATTTACCAACAAAACTCTGGCATAGATATGGTTAATCCCCTCTCTCTATTTTTAGCAAATTTATTCCTGAGTACAGTACAAGCATACATTATCAGACATTTCCATGATCTTTGAACATGGTTTCACTATGTAGATGACATATTTGCAAGAGTATCATAACTAAAAACAATAGAGGATGCCTTACAATTATTAAATCTACAAGACCAAAGCATTAAGTTCACAATAGAAGCTGAAAAGGAAGGTTGTTTGCCATTTTGGACTTTATTTATAGAAGAAATAACATAATTTCATGGAATATACATAGGAAATCCACACATATAGATAATCACAAAAAAAAAAAAAAAAAATACTTCTACCCTAAAACACATCAAAATGCCATTATAAACAGCCTTGCTCTAGATTAGTAAACATCCCCATCAACAAGAAAACACAATGGAATACCATACATAACCAACACTCAGCTGAATAATGGATTCATTAGCAAATAAAATCAGACATCCAAAAGATCTAAAAATACCACTACTCTTTACACAATAAAGACTTTCCTAAGTATTAAAAAACTGATATACAATTCATGGGCAAACAAGACATTCATTGAATTTTTTTAAAAATTTGATCATGTGTTGGCTGCACAAAATAAATTTAACATCAGCAATGTTTAGAACAGATTCTATAAAGGATGTTATTCTGTACAACAAAAAAGCAGATAATTGTTTAGAATGTGATCAGATATATATATATAGGCAGAACAATAAGAAATTTGGAGACAAGCACGAAAGAATGCTTTAGAAATGTAATATAAACAGGTGGATAAATTAGCAGTTTCAGATCATTTTTAGATGACAATCATGACATCCTAAAAGAAACCAAACTGTTGAAATCTACCAACAATCCCAGGGAATTAGCAATCAGGGAAAAGATTTTTTATTTTAAAGAATAAACAGCTTATGTTAATAAGTAGTGTGTTATGAGTTTTGACATCCGAAAATAGACTTCTGGTTTCACTTTATATTGAAAACACCAGAGATCACTGCCAGCATTAGTCAGTCCCCAGATCAAGATGAGAGCGAAAGCTCTTGAAACATGTTCTGATAAATTAATCAGTAGTGAAGTATACTGTCATCTAATACAGACCTCATGTATACAATCAACTTCACAGTTTCCAACTTTTATTAAGTTTACAACCTCCTATTTTTTTGTTTGTGCTACAGCTGTAACAGTTTAATGAAAACAAATAGAAAATGCTATGTAAGAATGGAATTCATATATAGACAAATTAAACTTATGTGAAACATAAAGAATGCTACTCACATCCATAAAATGAATATATATTACTTAAATGTAAAATTGGAACTTAACACAGTGAAGCCAATCATATTAATGAATATCATTGTATGATTAGTTGAAGTACACACTCTTAAAGCTTCACTTACTTTTCATAAATGTATGGAACCGGTTTCGAGAACATTTTGTTCCCATCTTCAGCCATGCTAAGGTTCAACTCAACTCAACTTCAACTAAGGTTCAAGTTGAACCTTAGCATGGCTGAAGATGGGAACAAAATGTTCTCGAAACCGGTTCCATACATTTATGAAAAGTAAGTGAAGCTTTAAGAGTGTGTACTTCAACTAATCATACAATGATATTCATTAATATGAATATATATATTTGAAATTAAGGTTAGATAGGAAAAAATGTCAGATTTCAGTTAGAAAGCGAAAGGTGAATCTTTGGCTCACTGTGCAAAGGCTCTTTCATCTGATCTGCCCTTCCCTATAGGACTACAACTACATATCTCCCCAATTTCAGTCTGTAATCCTGAATATCTCTAAGGTTAATATCACAGAGAATTTATCCCAAATAAGCTTAACAAAATACTAATAGTGTGGTGAACTATAAAGTGTGGGGCACAAGCATTATAAAGTTATGAGCTGCTTCTTACGGATACTTCTGTAAAAAGATTATCTCCAGGGTTCTCATTTGGGCAGATCTGCAGTCAGACAGGGTAACAGAAGGTCATTGGCATAGTAAATTAAAGATCTGCAATTCAAGCACTAGTACTGACCTGAAATTTTTTCTGTCTTACAGAAATTTCAAACCTTACTCTGACACATTGTATAATTGAGATCATATTTAAAATATACATAATAATAGTCCTAATTTCCATTTAAGTGGTAATAGGCTAATTAAGAGATTTCCAGTTAACTAATGGCAGGGGCTTCAAACTATATCAAAGCAAGAAACTGGCTATAATGTGGGATTCTATCATTTTCAGCCTTTAATGTGGAGTTTAAACATAGTTATTATGCTTGCAAGATGATCCATGCAGTAGAAAAAACTATAATCGACAGAAACTTCAGAAATTACCAATAAAGTGCCCAAAGTAGTTCTGAAGACTTGTCATTACAGGTATCTGAAACTGCTGAAGATCTGGGCATTTCAAGAGAATGTGTATTTCATACTTTGAGGAAAGAATTGTGTTTTAAAAAATAATCTGCAAGATATTTGTCGCAACTGCTGAATCAAAACCAAAATAAAATCAGAATGCAAATTACTTGGCAAAGTTTCACTCACATTCAGAAAGATCCTGCCAACTTTATGCATACCTTTGTGAACGATGTTGACCCATGAGTGCACTACTACACACCTGAAACAAAACAGCAGCCTAAACAATGGAAGAATCGTGGTTCAACACTGCCAAAGAAGGCCAAGTGTATGAAATTGGCTGGGAAGGCAATGGCCAAGGGTGTACTGCTAATTCTACAGAAAGTGTGAAAAACTGGGTAGGTCCAATTTTGATCAAAAATAAATTATTGGCATCCAGCAACTTTCTATGAGGAGTTTCACATTGTCAAAAATCAGATAAATCTAATTCCAAGAGATAATGAACTGTGAAAAAATGTGTGGAACTCTGTTTGCTGTAACATTGTAGGTAAATTGACTATGCTATTTTTCACCCCCCAAAAAAAAATGCAGATGGGAAAATTCATGTAAGTCCACTTACTTAAACATTGCCTCCTTGTTCTTCATTAATACGGTGATTTATGATGATCCTGTTTTGTAAGTGCTGAATAGAAGAAAGACATCTTGAATGTGTTACCACTGATTGACAGCATTTTCCATGAATACTATAGAAATTGAAGAGTAGACAATATTCCCAAAACTGATCCTGACTTGGAGGAACTAAATGAAGATGCATTCAATGCATACTGTAACATGAAATAATATTAATAATAATAATAATAATCTTGTTTTTGAAATTTTGCAATAAGAACTAAATAAATAATGTTTAATGTTTGAAATAAAAAGAGATGAATCTTAGGAAACATGAGAAATTAAATATTTGTAAATCTTATTTTGATTTAAAGTAAAACACTAAAAATCATGTCGTCACATTAAAACTCTCTTTAAGTTTCACTTAAAGAAACACTTAAGTGTTTTACTTTAAATCAAAATAAGATTAACAAAAGTTTCACTGTGTAGATTCCGACATTCCGTAAACATATTTGTAAATCTATTTTACATGCAATTTTTCATTTTGTTTTGATACAATTTAAAGTATATTCTTAGATGTGTCACTCAAAAAGAGGTGATTATAACGAAATACGTGCAATTAAATATGCTTTAATGCTCCCCTCCATGCATATTTGAACATTTTTCTAACAAGAAATAAAATAAATGCTTAATGTTTGACTCAAAGTGTGCTGTTTAATATGAACATAAACAGGTAAGTCACCAAAAAGGGTGTATTACAGAAGAGATAATCTAATTCAGGTCAAAAACTACAGGATGTAGTGAAATGTAAGCATTTCGATTTGAAAGATCTTGTTTTAAATCCTATAGCCTCATAAAACCAACATTATTTCCCAATTTTGAAGACAGTTCCAAACTTTGTTTTCTCTTAAATGTAAAATGGAACTTGCACAGTGAAGCCAATCATATTAATTGATATCATTGTATGATTCAGTTGAACTACACACTCTTAAACCTTCACTTACTTTTCATATATGTATGGAACCGGTTTCAAGAACATTTAGTTCCCATCTTCAGCCGGCTAAAGTTGAAATCAGTGAAGCTTTAAGAGTGTGTAGTTCAACTGAATCATACAATGATATCAATTCATTTGTTTTCTCTCTTTCTCCTGTAAAATTTGCCTTTGGAGACTTACCCTGTTTTCACACTTTATGCACAATCGATTATCTTCCCCAAGGAACTCTATCACTGTAGCATAGTATGCTAACATTTTGGACTTACTGAAGACAAAAATACATGAGGTTTATCAAAGAAGAATGTCATCTTGCATCAAGACAATGGTTACACTCATACATGTGTTGTTGCAATGGCAAAAATCAAATGGGGTCTGATATGTTGCCACATCCATCTTATTCCCCCATCTTGTCTCCATTCAAATTCCATTGGTTTCCTAAACTGAGAAATTTTTTGGTGCAAAGAAATTTTATTCCAATGAAGAGCTTAAATCATCACTGAACAAAGTGCATTAAGAGAGTGGGTATATAGTCATTTTGTTCTTCATACTGGGAACTTTTTAAATGACAGTATAGATACAGACTTGGTTTACATGCACCTAATTACATTAATTATATCGTTTATAGTAGATCATCTTAGATGATTTTCTGCTGTTTGGGAATTTTCAGCTTTACTTAGTATTGTATGATTTACAACAATGGTATACTAATAATGTATTATGCAGTTATGATTTTCACTGTCTCAAATGCAAAGAACCAAAAACGTTTTGTGAAAAATAAAATACTTGCCAAAATAATTTTCTAATAAAATCAGAGGTAAAGAATGCAACTAAAGAGTAGCAATAAAATGAACCATCTTAAGCTACTATTCCAAAAAGACCATATCTTTTAATACTTGTGCTCAAGGTATACTGTTAAAAAATCTTTCACGAGAGTGTTGTTGCCAAAGTGCTTCACAAATTCTGGATGGATATTATCAGGGCCAGCTCTTTTGCCATTCTTGAGACATTTAATTGCCTCTTGTAGTTCCAGCAGTTGAAATTCCTGACAAAAAGTTCTTGTACATTAGAATCTACTCTCTGTTTTCTACTGATCTCCCTTCTCATTTTTGTTTGTTTTCTCTAATTATCTACATCTAACCATTGATTATTTGAATAAAATTTCATGAAAGCATTTGTTTTAAATTTGTCACAATATAAATTCTTCCCGGCATTGTTCATTGGCTCTTTAGCCTGTCTTGAAAGTCACCTTTCAATTTTTTAATAAATTTAAAAGCCTTCTCTCTATCTCTTTGCAGTATTGTAATGCTTCGTCTCCAATCATGGACATGGACATCAAATTTAAAGATAAATCGTCATTCCAAAAGGATTTATATTTGTACTGTTTCCCTCTTATATAGAGATGTTGGATAGGGAGGTGAGGGATGAAGAAGTAGGTAAACAAGTGAAATTAACGAAAAAGAATAAAGCAACAGGAATAGATGGTATCTCACCAGAATTTATAAAAGAATGGTGTTGTGATGTAAACAGGGCTAAGTTACTCATAGGACTGTTTAACTTCAATATGGCTTAATTATGTTTGCAAACATTGGATTCCTAGAGGGATTTTTTGTTACTTTTGGCAAAATGGCACTGCTGGTTTATGCAGTTCCACACTCATCATCATGTACTTAGGAGTAAACCTGTTCTGGTACCTGACAGACAATCCTTTCAATTTAATTTCACTTAGCACTTACTTATGGCAAAGGAAAGTGTACTAGTGCAGGAAAGCAATCATTTACCCAATATACAAAGGCAAGGGAAGTGCAGATATGCCAAAAAATTGTTTGTCAAATTTTTATTAATTAACCCATTCCTATTTCTAACCCTGGCGTGGTTTTTAAACCACTATGCTCACCAAAAAGAGTTATAAGGTAAAGAATAAAGAATTTATTAGGTTGCACAGTAAAAGTCCATATCAACAGAACAGAAATCAGGAATTTATGAAATAAAATGTGCAGATTGTGAGCAGAGTTACATAGGCCAAACAAAGAGAAATTTGGAAATTTGGAGGAAAGAACATTTTAGGAATATTTGGTTTAAGCAGGTGGATAAATCAGCAGTAGCAGCTCACTTTTGGACCAAAAACCATGAAATAAAACCGGAAATTAAACTGCTGAAACATCTTCACAACCCATTGAAGTTATCTGCTTTGGAAAAAATGTTTATATTAAAAAATAGAGAAAACCTAATGATTTTCCAGTTTCCTCGTATGGATGAACTCAGCAATTTCCTACTTCAACCAACAGAGGCCACCACAGAAACATCCGTGTGTCCAGCCATAGTTTCCAGTAATGGCAGTTTGGTGAGCAACTGAAGATGGAAGAGATTCTGCCGAAACGTGTCCTACTTTTATGTAAGTAAATGGAGTTTAGTGTAAAAAAATAAATACTTAAGTAAGTTTAAGATATGTTACCACTCCATTGTCAACAGTTTCATAAGTACAATATTTAGTTATAAAATATCTTATCTACTCTCCTGGATTTAGTTACAAACTTGCTATAAGTTACTTTTAACATTTTCCATATCCTACTAACATTTCCTTCACTTAATATCCTGATTAAATTTTTTCATTTTCCTTCTCCACTCATGTTTCTTGCTCTCTATCAAAAAGTTATAAAATATTTTCCCCGCTAAATTTTTTTTCTTTGACCCCTCATCCCCTGCCTCTCTCCATTTTATCAGCATTTGCTTCAGCACTTTTTTTGTTTTTTTGCATTCATCATCATACACTCCACTCTATCCCTAACTCCCATCCTGTTTTTCATTCCATCTCCAGCTCTTTGCATTAATGCATTTATGCTATTGTTTGCCTTCTCCATTTCATTATTTTTTAACATATAACTCATTCCATGTTGGTATATTTGACCATACTTTGATTCCAGAGTCTGTTTAAATTTATTTCTCTGATCCTACTTCCATTTAAAAGTATTTATTAGCTAGTCCCATTCATCCCTTCCCCTGAATTATCCATTACATACTCTGATTGAATTTTTATATCCATTACCAATGGAAAATGACCACTACTTGAGTTAAAATTAAGTATCTTAAAATTGCTCACAATAAACCCCATGTTGACTGGCCATAATACATAGTCAATAATACTCTGACCATTATTATTGTTAACAAAAGTAGATTCCCCCAATACCTAAATATTTACCACTCAGAATATCTAGTGCATTCACTGCATTCACTGCACTTATCTTTGCTGTGCCTTACTGTATCTTTTTTAATCATTATTTTACTGTCCCATATCATATCAGTCCCAAAGTCCACATCCCCCTCACCTACTCTGATGTTGAAATCCCCCACTATTTTAATCTCTGCATTCATATACTTCTCTCTTGAATTCTCTATATCACTTTCTAGTTGCTTAAGCAGATCAGGGTTATGGTGGATTATACACTACTCCTAGGATATGATATTTTCATCTATCAATTTATCATCCATTACAACTCAAAAAGCATTTTTGACCTTGCCCATGTGTCTCTTATTACTTTTCTAAACGATTTCCTAACAAAAAACCCCAAGCCTCCCGAAGCTCTTTCCTTCTTTGCCACCACTTCTTTTATTTCAACATATGTAAAACCATCCATCTCTACATTCACTTCCATTAGCCATGTTTGTACTACTCCCAAGTAATCTGTCTTTCCTAGTAATTGTTTCAACTTTCCTGTATACATTTAATTTTTTAAACCTTCATAGTTACAAAATCACAACCTCCTTACTTCCCCCATACCTTATTGCGATTCCTTTCTGTTTCTAAATTTCTCTAACACTTTCTTGCTTCGTAGCTCGATTCCCTCTCTTGAAGTTGCCACCTTTTCTTTGTCTAGCATGAGTATACTGCTATTTGGAGTTGATATGATGCTGTCCTCATCCGTCCCGCCCTCACTGCTCTCCATCCATGCCTTCTTCTCTCTCTCTGCCAGTCCACATGCTAGCTGTACTTCCTTCCTCCTCAGCTATACTACTTTCTTGTTCCTGCTGCTCTCACGTCATTCCTTCAACGGCCTTATTAATGCAGAAAAACAAAAGTTATATACATAGCATTCAATATAAAAATGTTCACAGAAAGAAAAATAAAGCATATGTTGCGTAGTTGCAGATTTTCACGTGCAAAGCAATTTAAAATATTTAATACAAATTTGAAACAAAAACATGAGGAAAGGAGCAATTTACTGGAAAAAATTATACTGAAATTTGCCAATTGTTGCTAAATATCAGATGTAAAAAGATGATTGGAGTTGAATACACAACAAATGGCATATTATCAAAATCCTTGCCTATTGTCATAGAACAACACTTGGTATTCAGGTTTATTCTATATCACATAATGCTAACCTTGCATATTTAAGTAGGGGTCCAATGTTAACAGTCCTCTTATGCTATGACCTTCCAAATCTTGAGAAACTTTGCAAAGGCTTTACTGTTTTTATCAAACATGTTCCATTTTTTTTCTAAAAGCTTTGGTTTTTTAATCCAAAATGGTGTTCAGTTGTCTTTGAATGTGCAGTATTTCTCTAACTGAATTACTCCATAAGTCTGCAGTAGTTTCTAGTTTATTTATTGAATGAATCAAGATACTAAAACAGGCAGAAATGGAGATCAAGTCAGTATGTAAATTAGTATCACATATTAAATTCTGAGAAATCTCAATTATAGAAGCATCATCTTTGTCCAGCTCATTTACTTTGCATGTAAATACTTCAATAATACACCACAGCATTAAGTCACCCCAAAACATGATTAGGATTAATGTTTTTCAAATAGATCAGTGATGGTGCATTTATTTTCCCATTTGACACTAAAATGTACACATGAGGATAAAGGGTTCAGATTGTTTTACATAAGAACATTACATGTCACTTAAATCACCTCAGGATAACTAACTTAGGCAGCTTTCTCAATATATGCCGCAGCATATGTTTACACCAACAATGCACTTGTCATATTTCCCATAATTCGATATAAGATCAGCATAAATAGCTTAGAAATTGTTACAAGATTTTGTCATTTTTTTAATATGCCCAATATTACATTTCCATTTTTCTCACACGAGTAGATGTAGTATCATTAATATTCATCCAAGCTGTTTGATTTTCACAAATTAACCTAGCATGTCTTCATGTCAACACTTTGGGATAGAATTTTTCCTTAGCTTCGACTCATCAATAGGAATCATCAATAGGAATTATTTGTATATTTAATAAAAACATTTTCTGAGCTCAGAACTGTTCACTTTATAAAGGGGAATGTCAATTGAAATAAATGCCTAACATAAAACAACAGTATTTGGAATGCTGGAAAATTAGAGTGCAATTGACCCTCCTATAAGAAATTGCCTTAATGAAACCTTTGACACGGCTATGATGTGCTTACTTCCTGACAGATGTATTACCTGAAAACATTGAGGTACATTTTTGGCATTTTTAATTCACAAAAGTAAAATTCAGAAAATATGCTATCTGTTCTACCAATTCTAGCTAACTAACAAACAATAATTCTCATCTCACAGAATTACATCATTGCTTACAGACGTAAAAAGAAAAATGTGATACCAAAGAGGTCATCTCGGTTAGATCTCATTCTTCCCTGACTATAATCAGCAAGTTAAACATTCGTACTCAAAGTGAATAAAGAATTCATATTGATATTGAATTCTTTGGAGAAAAACAGTTTTGCCGTAAACTGTCAAACAGAATGGGATGAATTTATCAATATATATTTTTATGGAAAAATATTAAATATATTTACATTTCATTTTTGTAAAATATATTTATGCAAAATAAAATTTAGGATTTGGTTACCAAGCAATATAAATAAATATAAAGGATCAAATGCACTAATAAAATAAATGAAAGAGCAATCGAGAAGCTGAATTCTTCTGTCATCTTTTGACGACTGAAATCGTTGCTTCTAAATGTATCTGTAAGTGACCATCATCTTAAAGTGGATTATTACCCCTAAATATCGATAAATGCATAACAAAGTATTTAAATTATCACTATATTTGAAGCTGAGGTTGTTTGCTATATTAATGCTGATTATTGGTGGCATTTAGATAAACCCATGTACTGAAGACATGAGTCAAATAATGAACACATTGATAACTATATCGGAAGACTTGGTCAAGCTGAAGAAAAGAGAAAATTGGATAGAGATGAAATTAGATAAATAGATAGAAGATGATAGAAGAGTGTTACACTCTATGGAAAAAGAAGTGCATGAAGAGCTTTGCTTATGCAAAGAACAAATAGAGAGGGTGGAGAGAAAAATGGAAATAGAGATAAAAAGACATAATCTGATATTATTTGGAGTCGAGGGGAATAGAGAGAAAAGATTACTGCAAATAGCAGAAGAGATAATTGAGAAAGTTTTGGAGATTAAATTGTTTGGGTGGGAAATTGTGATGTATTTCAGAATTGAAAGAAGCAGAAACAAACCCAGACCAATATGGTTGAGTTGGCAACTAACAAAATCAAATGGACAATGCTGTAAAATGGTAGGAGGTTAAAAGGAACGGAAATTTTTATAGATCAAGACCATGGAAAAGGAGAGAAGGAGATCAGGAGTTCATTAATACAGAAAAAGAAACTGCGTGGGATGAGGAAAAAAAAGCATATATAAAAGGCATGGAATTATGGATGACAGAAGGAAACAAGAAGTAAGTAATTCATTTGTGAAACAAGAAAGAACAGATAACAAGAAATGGCAAATCAGTGAAATATCCAAAACTAGAGTTGCAATGGGACTCGAGTGTCAGGAAAATATAGGAAACATACAGGCAAGACATGGGAGGCAAGAGAAGAGAGAGGGGAAGAAGAAGAGGAAACCTTTATGATGTCACCAAGGAGGCGAGTCACAACATAAGAGAGGAAAAGAGCAGAAGTAATGGTCTTATAATCCATTCAGAGGGGAATGCTTAAAGAGGTGTCAACTCCCAAGGGTAGCATAATGGAGACGGTTGATATGGAGAATGCAGCTGAGGGTGAAAAAAGAACCACATATAGAGCAAAGTTGGAGAAATTTAAGGGAGGGAGGAGTGGTTCAAGGGTAGAAAATGGATTGAAAGGTGGTGTAATGGAATGTGGAGGGTTTAAGACCAAAAATGAAAAGTGGTGAGGTGTTTGAAGATAGGAGACATGATAGTAATGGTTGATGGTTGGATAGGGGTTAAAGATAGAAGTGGAAGGTATGATTATGTAGGTGATCATGGTATGAGGAAGAGTAATAGAGGGGAGGGGGTTCTGGTGGTATAGGGTTAGTTATAAATAACAGTTGTGGTGTAAATTTTAATGCAGTGTTACTAGTAGAAGAAGGGCAAGTAATGTGGTTAAAGATATGTAAGATGGAAGGAATTTAACTATGCTTAGGATTAGGTATAGTGTATAGTCCACCTAATTCATCAGAGTTTTACAATGAAAATTTGTACTTAAAACTAAAAGGTAGTATGGATAAATTAAGTAGACAGTACCCTAGTATGGAGTTTATTATAGTTGGAAATTTTAATGCCAGAGTAGGTGAACATGATATAAGATTTATGGGGTTCGAGAATGAACGTATGTGGGTGAACAGAGTGGAGCAAGTAAGGAAAAGTAGAGGCAAGATGCTAAATAAGGAAGGTAGAGAATTGTTTGAGTTCTGTAAGTAGAATAATTTAATTATGTGCAAAGATTTAATAGGTGAAGACCAAGAAGGAGAAAATTTATATTTATGAATATAAATAGTCAGAGTGTGATAGACCTGCAGTGAAGGAATTGACCAGGTATTGGCAGATTTCAAAGTCCTGGACATGATAACAAGTAGTGGACATTTTCCACTAAAAATGAGGCTGAGTTTAGGGAATTGCTATAGGAAGGAGAAAACAATAGAAATTAAATATGTAAAATGCTTAGATGGAGCATCTCTGGGAGAATTTGATATCCAAAATAGGGGAAATATGGAATTCTAGAGGCACTGAAGATAGGAAAGATAGAGGGAACATTGGAAAAAGTGGAGTCTACAGTAAGGTAGGCAGGAAGTGAGATGGAAGTGAATCAAAGAGGAAATGCAAAAGGTTATGGATGGTACAATGGAGAGTGTGTTAAGGTAAAGAAAGAAATGTTTAAGGATTTAATATGATGGAGAAGGTCAGAAGAGGAATATGATAGGCAAATTTTTTTGGTTCAAAAAAAGAGGATATATAGCAACAGAAAATGGGTGAAAAAATAAAGGAGCAGTGATAGTTAAAGATAGTAAATATATATGGGCACTTGTAAAGGATGTTTTAAGGATGAAATAAGACAACCGGAGGGGAAGAATTCATTTAGAAACCTGTCAAGTGGCAGAAATGTCCCAAGTTATGAATTAAACTTAGATAGTACTGGGTAAAGGATAGAAAGTTTAGATAAAGCGTTTACTATGAATGAGGTAGGGTACCATATTAAAAAATTGAAGAAGAAAAAGGTGGCAGGAATAGATGGAATTCCAGGAGAATTTTGGAAATCTTTTGGACACATTGAAGGAGATATTAGGCTGCTAACAGAATTTTTAAATAGAATTAAGCAGAAGAAAGTAATACCAGAGAGTTGTAAAGTTAGCATGACCATTCCAACATATAAAGGAAAAGGTGGTATAAATAACCCGAGTAATTTTCGAGGAATTAGTTTACTATCAATGTAAAACATATACTGATATATTAGCAGAAAGGCTACATGAGTGGGCAGAGATAGAATGTTAATTATCAGAATTTCAAGCAGGTTTTAGAAAAGGAAGAACAATAGATAATATATTCATAATTAATACTAGAATGGGTAAATATTTAAGAAATAAAAGGGGTAGGGCATACATTTTCGTTGCAGATTTTGAGAGAGCATTTGATTCAATATTTATTGAATTTATTTATTTAGGGGTACATTGATATATAAATTGAGATTTAAGGGAGTTAGTTAGTAACAAATTTATTTTAGGATTTCAAAAATTATATGAAGAAAGCAGGTATTGTGTTAGTTCAAAGGTAACAGATCTACAATTGAAAAATTTGGGTTTGAGACAGGGATGTAAATTGAGTCTGATATTTAATTTATTTATAGACTATATCCTAGATAGGTTTAAGGAAGAAACTTAACATTGCCCAATTATTGGAAAGAAGGAAATACCAGGATTGCTTTTTGCGGATGATTGTATAACGGGAACAGTAACTGTGATAGGATTATAACATGTCATTGATGAAATTATTAGATATTGTGCAGAATGGGACCTGAGGATATATAATAATAAAATAAGATAATATTATTTAAAAAGGAAAACAAAATTAAGAAAAGATGAGACATGGTTTATTAGTCCAATAGAGGTAGTGAAAGAATTTGATTATTTGGAGGTGAGATTTACCAGTAATGGAAGGTGGGAGGTCCAGTCTAAATGTGCACAAGCAAAAGTTAATTAGCTATGAAAGCTATTAGAATAAACTTGTATAAAGTTCCAACATTGTCAATGAAATGATTAGAAACACTACATGAGGCTGTGGTTGAGTCAAAGGTGATGTCTGCAGTGGAAATTTGGGGAGTGTTAACGGGATGAGTAAAGATTGATGTAGTGCATAGAATGTTTTGTAGAGAGGCTCTAGGGCTATCAAAAAGTTCACCAAGGGGAGCAAGTATGGTAGAAGAAGGAAGAGTAGGAAGGAAAGAAATAATAGAGCAAAGAATCTTAAAATATTGGTATAGATGTTTGAAATAAACAATAATGATGGACTAAAAGAATGTTTTACTTACCAAAGAGATGAGAGTGTTGGCTTGGAGAGGTGGGAAAACTATTAAAAGAAATTGGAGATGTGTGGGGATTGGTAGAAAATAATGTTTGTGGATTTTGGGAGGAAGTAAGACAAAGAGTAGAAGATAAGCAAGAGATCTCAGCTAGCTTAGAGGATAAAAGTTCCTTAGATTTATATAAGGTAGTTAAAGAAATTGGGAATGGGAGAAATATATAGACATTTGGAACCAATTTGGAAGAATAGGTTTTGCATGGATGCGTAGAGGGGTATTATTTTAAAAGGAAAAAGGATAAATTGTAAAGAAGGATGCATTATATGAAAGAAAGTGGAGGTCCAGTATCCGGGATGGAAAATGGGACAAATTACAACAACAAACAGTTGCACCAAAAATGTTATCCGAAACAACAGTACAGAAAATTAAGATGGAGGAATTTTTAGGAAAAGTAAGGGATAAGTGGAGAAGAAGTATAAAGAAAGAGCTTGAGGGCACATGAAGTGATGAAAATTAGTAATTCATTTTAGGTCAGTTACCATAAAAATAACCTAGTGATTGGGATATGGGAGGGCCCCAGCTTTGATGCTGTTGAACTTTTCAAGATTTTATGTTTATGTAAATTGTGTTATTTGAATTAAATTGTAATTGTGTAATTATGTACAGCATACTTTACTGGATATTTGTAATACCAAATATTAAATATTTTCATTCATTGTAACTAAGACTTTATCAGTGCTGCACTTCTTTTGTAGAACAAGTTACAAGAGCATACTTTACATGGGCCTACACTTATATATATATATATATATATATATATATATATATATATGTATGTATTAGACCATATTTTTGTGGGATAGGAGCCAGATGAGCATGTAGCTCATGAGACACATCCACATGCTACACCTTTTCAGTTCATTCAAACTACTTAACGTATTAATTCTCAATATATACAAAATATTCTTCTATTTTGTTGGGATCAAATTATTCATAACAACTATGAATTTTTTTCTTTGACTACTGCAACCAAAGTTTGTCAAATCACAGAATAAGTAAAATTTTGGTGTGGTTTGTATAAACTAAATTTTACAACAAACCACCTACAAAATTTAATGATATGTAGGTAACAATGAAATTTCTGTTTCCTTTTTATAGACATATATGTTAGATCCTTATACAAGAACAAAAAGTATACATTTTTTTAAAGTATGGCTATATTTACAACCACACATTATGTCCCATTTGCCTAATCTTTTAACAAAGCATTATGAGGACCTTCCTCTTCAGGTTCTAGTTTAGGCTCAATTGAATGTGCCTCATAGTTAAGCAATTCTTCTTTAATTTCTATTTTGTATCCACTTTGAATTCACAAATCTTCTTCTGAAACTGCAAAAGAAATACAAACAAAACTATAAATACAGGACACCAACACTCTCAAAATGAATTGAATCTGTCATCTTAACACTCTTCATGCTTCACTAACCTTGAAAATATATGGAACCGGTTTCAAAGACATGTTATCTCCTTCTTCGGCCGTGGATGACTGGTGTGAAAGGTTGTTGTTGCATAGTATCAGAAGCAATGTTCCACTCTGGTGAAACTTTTATGAACTTAAAATTTATACTTTTATCTTTCGGAATGTCAAAATTCATCAAATGATCCTTATGTTTGTAGATGTAAATCTTATCCCAAATATCCAATTCTACTGGTCCCTGTACAGCTCTCAATAATTCAACTTTTTGCTTTATATCATGATTTTCGGACAAAAAGTGAAATGCCACCGCTGATTTTTCTATTTGTTTGTATTTTAAATTCCTCATATGTTCTTTAAGACGTATCCCCACATTCCTCTTGGTTTTTCCTATGTAGATCTTATCACATTCAGCAAATGAAATCTTGTAAATTCCTGCTTTTTTCTCCTTTGGGGTATTATCTGTATTATTGTCTTTCAAAACATTGTTTAGACTAAATCTATTAGTGGGAGCCAATTTTATATTTACATCTTTAAATATTTTTGAAATTTATACATCACTGTTGGGTTATATGTGAATTTTTAAAGGACATTTTTCCTTTAACTGTTGATTATGTAGTGCAATTTTCAATTCTTTTCTTCTTCTGGAATTTTTTAATCTTATTGCGTATTAAGTCTCCATTAAAACCATTTAAAATTTCTATTTCTTTAATTTTCTTATATTCCATGTTATATTCTTCTTTACTGATTGGCAAATTGATCATTCTGCATATCAGACTATTAAAAATTGCATGTTTGTGAGCCATAGGATTAAAACCATTTTCTTTGATATAATTATCTGCATGTGTGTCCTTTCTATACGTGCCAAATTTAAGGTTTTCTTTACTTTTTATAATTTTTATATCCAAAAAGGCAGCATATTGTCTGTTTCTATTTCATGTGTGAATTTTATATCTTTATCTTGAATATTCAAAAGCTTTAGTGCAATTTCAATGAACTTTTCATTAACTATGGCAAAAACATCATCAACATATCTGTACCAACATTAAAGAAGAGTGGAAAGGCTGAAGTAATGTGTGTTTCAAAATTACTCATGTAAAGATTTGCCAGAAAAGGAGATAGAGGACTGCCCATGGTCAAGCCTGTTTGTTGTTTATAAAAATGTTTATCAAATGTAAAATATGACTGATTAATACAAATGTTTGTCAGATGTATGTACTCTTTTCTGTGTGTTTTATTGATTCCTGTTTCTTTTAACCATTTTTGTAAAATGATTAAAAGCTTTTCTCTACGTATACTGAGGAACAATGAAATCACATCAAACGACACTAGTGTATCTGTAGGTAATAATCTAATAACTTTTATTTCTTCAATTAATTGAATAGAATTATTTATGCTTCTGGTTTTGAACTGTGGTAATTCATTGAATCTGTCTGATAGCCATTTTGCTAGGAAATATGTAGGGGTGTTAATATTGTTTATGATTGGTCTTATGCTCATTATTGGTTTGTGAATTTTTGGTAAGCCATATATACTTGCTATTTTTGGATTATTTGTGATTAATTTATATTTACTTGTGTCTGGAATAATTGTGCTTTTTCTTATGGCTTCATTAACTATTTTCAAGCATTTATTCAATGGATATGATTTGACTTTGGTAAATTCCTTTTTGTGCAATAAGTTTAACATGCTAGTGGTATATTGTTCTTTATCTAGGATTACTATTATATTTCCCTTATCTGCTTTTTTATACACTACTCCTTTTGAGTTAAGGCTCTTGATAATATTTTTGTAATAGTTAATTCTGATAGGTTTCTTTTTGTTCATTTCTTTTAAGACTTTTTCCGATTTTATCCTAATTCTATGTCGGTCCTGGTGGTGTAGTGGTTACCATACTTGCCTCCTAAACCCAAAACGCGGGTTCGAACCTGACCAGGACCGATGGATTTTTTCGGGCGCAAAAATCGTACGCATGGCTTCCTTTGGAAGGGAAGTAAAGCCGTGGGTCCCGTGTCGTACATTTGCGGCACGAAAAAGAACCTCAAGCCTGAAAGAGAGGCATCTGAGCAAAATTTGTCGGCCGTTTCACCCCCTGAGTTGAATGGGACGCTGATGACCTGAGATGTTAAAGAGCGTCCATAAATAAATCAATTAAAAAAAAACCTAATTCTATGCCTGTCTTGGTTTGTTAAGTTATTCATAGCTATTTCAAGATTTACCACATGTTCTTCTACATTATTTGAAAAGTCTACACAGGTTTTCAATGCTGTTTCTTGTTGGTTGAAAATTTTGTGAGATAAATTTACTACATAATTTGGTTTTGGCTTTGATCTACTGATTTTGATTTTGATTTAAGTTATTAATTTTTTTTCTTGTGTATGTTTACTTTTTTTCGTTACTTTCCGTTCTGTATGATCCGGTGCTTTCCTTAACATATTATCCCAAATGACATAATCTAACTTTTTGGTAATAACTAAATATTTTTCAAATATTTGCAGATCTATATTGGTTAATGTTTTATAAGTTTTGCCTTTTCTATCTGTATCACCTTCTTTTCTGCTGCTAATTGCTCTGTGCTATTACGATTAAATTTCTTCTTACGAATTTTGGACATATATGATTTTTGAGACATAGATTAAGGAAACGTATATCTGCGATTAAAAGTCTACTTTTTTTCTTTCAGTTTGATATACTTTTTGATATCTATTTTCATATGATCAAAATCTCTTAAAATTCGTAATGTTGCGTAATGTATCCATATTGACAAAACTTAAGTCTTGTTCCGATATGGCTTGAACCCTACTAATCAACTTTTTTTTAAAAAAGTGTAAATCTTTAAAAAAGTTTTCATATGGAACTAACACAGTGAAGCTCATGTGAATTGAATCTGTCGTCTTAACACTCTTCATGCTTCACTAATCTTAAAAATTTACGGAACCGGTTTCAAAGATATGCTACGTGCTTTTTCGGCCGTGGACGACTGGTGTGGTTTGACGTTACGTTTGACGAGATCACAAACGTTGTTGTTGCTGCTGCTGCTACTGCTGCTAGCGCCGGAATGGGTTTCCTAGCGACAGCGGAGAAAGAGGGAACGTATTAGCTAGATAATACCATCTAACTTCAACAACGTATTAGCTTAGAATGTAAAGGCACTGCACTTAACGTGTGGAAATTTCAACACGGGTACAAATTCAGTACGTTTTTGTTAACTTTTTTTTTTATTTTGGCACCAGTTAGGAGATTTGCCACAATTACAAATGATTTACTCCTAAATTAGTTGCGAATTGGAATTAGAGCTTCTAGGATTTGCCCGAGGTTAGCCTTAGGTTAGTGTGTGTGTATGAATTAGTTGCGAATTGGAAAAGATTTGTTAACTTGCTCACATATATTCTAACCTCATAAATAATTAGTTGCGAATTGGAATTACAGCAGTTCGTCACTTCAAAATGCAATAACCATTCCCTTTTTCTCTCAATGCTCCGGCGCTAGCAGCAACTAACAAGCTATTATAAACCGGCCTCCCCCTATGAAACCCATTCCGGCGGTAGCAGCAGCAGCATTTGTGGTCTCTTTGTAACGTCGAGTGCTGTTGCATAGTATCAGATCCGATGTTTCGCTCTGGTGAAACTTTTATGATCTCAAAATTTATATTTTCATCTTTCGGAATGTCAAAATTCATCAAATGATCCTTATGTTTGTAGATGTAAATCTTTTCCCAAATGTCCAATTCTACTGGTCCCTGTACAGCTCTCAATAATTCAACTTTTTTCTTTATATCATGATTTTCGGACAAAAAGTGATATGCCACCGCTGATTTTTCTATTTGTTTGTATTTTAAATTCCTCATATGTTCTTTAAGACGTATCCCCACATTCCTCTTGGTTTTTCCTATGTAGATCTCATCACATTCAGCACATGAAATCTTGTAAATTCCTGCTTTTTTCTCCTTTGGGGTATTATCTGTATTATTGTCTTTCAAAACGTTGTTTAGACTAAATCTATTAGTGGGAGCCAATTTTATATTTACATCTTTAAATATTTTTGAAATTTATACATCACTGTTGGGTTATATGTGAATTTTTAAAGGACATTTTTCCTTTAACTGTTGATTATGTAGTGCAATTTTCAATTCTTTTCTTCTTCTGGAATTTTTTGATCTTATTGCGTATTAAGTCTCCATTAAAACCATTTAAAATGTCTATTTCTTTAATTTTCTTATATTCCATGTTATATTCTTCTTTACTGATTGGCAAATTGATCATTCTGCATATCAGACTATTAAAAATTGCATGTTTGTGAGCCATAGGATTAAAACCATTTTCTTTGATATAATTATCTGCATGTGTGTCCTTTCTATACATGCCAAATTTAAGGTTTTCTTTACTTTTTATAATTTTTATATCCAAAAAGGCAGCATATTGTCTGTTTCTATTTCATGTGTGAATTTTATATCTTTATCTTGAACATTCAAAAGCCTTAGTGCATCTTCAATTAACTTTTCATTAACTATGACAAAAAACATCATCAACATGTGTTGACTTTTGAACAGAATAAAGATAAAAGGGTTTTCTGAAGAGCTGAGAGGTGGCATAATTCAACCGATTTATACCTTGGAATTAACACATTTCACCTCAGTAATAAATAGAGCCACATATCTTATGCAATGAACATTTTAAGTAGGAGCTGCACTGGAGATGATTCTAGAAAAGTATATTTTGGCTATGTACCTTCCATATTAGCTTTTGGTATACCCTTTTGAGAAGCAGCAAGTTTTATCATCTTTGGTCGTTCAGAAGAGCATGTATTTAAGTTTGGAAATGCAAAAAATATCTGTGTTACCAATCTTTGATTATGTGCAAGTGTATAATCTTAAGTGCAAACAATTGTCAAGATAAGGTTTACGAGGTTAGAGGTGCTGGAGGAATCTCTTGCTGCATCAAGACTTGACGTTACAAGGAGGAACAAATGCTGTGCTGGGAGAAATAAAGAATGTCACTGCTGCTGCTGCTGCTGCTGGAGCTTTATGCTGTTGTAAGGGAATAAGGTGGTCTTCTACAGCAGCAAGAACATTCTGCAGGAGGAAGATATTCCTCCAGCAGCAAGGAGAATATTTTCAGGGGCTTCGATCCAGCTTGTAACGTCAAGTTAGGGAGACTGTAACGATAAGTGTTAAATGCTTTATCAGTGTTAGTCAAGATGCAGAACACGTTACAGCAATTGTTATTTCTACTTAAAAACTATTGGATAACGAAGTGTTCAATTTTCACTAGAGGTGAACGGAGGGAATTTTCAGGATAACCTTTAATGACAAAGTAATCTTCCAGATATTCTGTACATTTAAAATGCAATAGCACGTTACTGGCATCCTTCTTGTCAAAATCAACATAAAATTATAACCATGAGTTTTATATGAATCATCCGTTAAAAGTATGTCATTGTTTTTAATAAATTACACATTTAACAAAATAATTTACCAAGTATATAAGACTTTCTTCTGTTTTGAATAGATACTTCGTTCTGCGCAAGTTATAAACGAGGCATTATTTCATAGCATTTGCTGTCGTTCAATATTCTCTCCACAAGAAATTAGTTCCTAAAAAAGACTCAGCATTCAAGAAATCTACAAGAGACGTAACGTAACGATTATTCTTTACAATGCGGCACATCGCTTTTAAACACAGCCCGAACAATTTTTTTTGTAAACTTTCTAACGCTTAGTTACAAATAGCCCAAAATATCCTCCGACGAATGGAGATGCAGAGCCAGATCTTTAGGAGACTGTCTTGTAGTGTTCCGGCTCTTCTTGTCTGCCCCACGCTCCACCAGTATGCGCACCATATCCGCATTGTTGACGTAAATTGCTCGATGCATGACAGTATCGCCCTCTGCATTGCGAGCGTTTGGATGGGCTCCATGTGCTAGTAGCGTGGTAACTGTTGCTAGATTGCCAACTACGGCCACGTGGAGAGCTGAGTTTCCGTCGTTGGTAAACGCGTTGACGTCAGCTCCACCTGCAGCTAGCACAGCGGTTAGCTCTGCCTGGCCTGACCTCACTGCAGAATAGTGCAGTGTGTCCCATTGAGTTCCGTAATTCCGTGAGAGCTACACCAGTATTCAGTATCAACTTCGCAATGTCTGCTCTAACTGTAGAGACTGACTGATTGGTGCAGAAGTGTTGCCGTGTCTACCGCGGACGTTCACATCAGATCCCACCTATACGAGCATTACCTTATCACCATTTCCTAATAACATTCCTACTTTCTTTGCCTTCCCTGACCTAATTTTTGACCAATTTCAGGGCTTTCATTTTTTCCCACTCTTCCCTCTTACTTTCCAACAGCGTCGTATTGAATTTTTATCAACTCTATCACTCTTACCATATTCTTCTCTCTATTCCTTTCCCTCTGTTAAATAACAGCCTGTTTCACTGAATTTTTTGCATCACTACATTCTTTATCAAACCAATCATCAATCTTTCTTTTATATGCCACATTTCTAACCATGTTCTTACATGATCATATCAATGTAAATTCCATCAGGATCAAAGCACATTCACTTTGCTTTAACTTAGTTAACCAGTCAATGCCATAAATACATAGCTCTGACATTGAGGAATTTCACATTTCATAAAATTTCTCAGTACACCTGATTCTAGTTATACCCTCTAACACTCTCACATAATGAATATTGACTGCTCTTATCCTCTCCCATATAACCATTAACACCAATAAGCCCATTGTTCTAACAAAATTGAACAAGTACTTTAATTAGATAATTTCATTTCATTTCTAGCTCTTATGTTTACATTGTTATATCTTAATGTCTAGTTTAAAAGGCAGAACCTGTGAACAAAATTTTGTTCATTGCCATGGAAGCTGCAAAGCCTAGACAATTAGCAGCAAATAGCAGAATTTCTGCACTGCAGGAATATACAATATAAAATATGAATAACACTATGGCAAAATGTATTTAAACAAAAATTCTCAAAATATTTTAATCTTTCGCATATAAAGAAAAAATAATAGTTACTTCCACTATTGGTACTTTTGAACATTCAGATATACTGATTTTCACATGTTCTTACATTGAATAAAATTCAATATATTGTAGCTTTCAGATCAGATAAATGCTATCAGTTTAAAGATTTTGCTGACATAATGTAGGGAAAATCCCCATTTTATTTCTTTCAACTCCAGCAGTTAGAGAGAAGAACTTGAAAATGATGTATAAATGTAGAATTTATAAAGCAGTAATTTTAAAAAAGTAGGGTCTGAAAGTTGGATATTTATTTAGTCCATGGTATCATACATAACATGACATGGTACACATCAATTTTTAATATTTACATCATACACACCAAAAAAATAATTAAATGCATGCAGACAATATAACCATTTACAAGTGACTGATGAAACACAATACATATTGATACATGACAATGATGTTTCAACTTATATAGAGATTATTCAACCTTTGAGTACATCATTGAAGCTTTGATATTCTTCAGTTATTACTTGCATTTGACAAGTATTCGCTGAGTAAGTTAAAGGTGTGTAACTATACAAATGCTGTTAATTCCTTATTAAAAGTGTTTACATTTTGAGCTTCTTTTATTTTGTAGAAATTTGCTAAATATCATGGTGTTTTTGTAGCATTACATTTACCATTCTATGTTCTCAAGCACTGAACATGAACATTTTGTTTTTGTTAAGTATTATAATCATAAAGTTCAGATTTTAATGTGACCTTTACATTGCATTTAAAAATTGTTACTAGTTCTTCAATGTAAATAAATTGTATGCATCTGGTAGTTTTTAAACAGGTTTCTTAAAATAAAAAAAAATATGAAATGTTGCGCTCTATTCAATCAAATTAATTTCATCTACAAACTTTTCACTTTACTTACAAGATGATTGGATGCAGAATTTTAATTTCTCTCTTTCCTCCACTTAAGAATCATGAGATTAGAAAGCTCTTACCACAAACTTCACACATGTGGTTTCTTGTCCTCATTATTCAAAAGGCATTTTCTCAAAATGCATTAATGAATCCCTGATAATGCATTAATGAATTAAAAGATGTTTCTTTAAATTAGACTTACGCGTAAAGCTTTTCCAACAAAATTCACACCTATGTGGCTTCTTTCCTTCATGAATCAAGAGATGTTGTCTAAAATTAGACACTCTGGTAAAGCATCTTCCACAGTATTCACAATTATGTGGTTTCTTGCCTTCATGAATCATAAGATGTTCTTAACAAATTATTATTGAGGAAATCACTCAAATTTCACTAATTTAGTTCCACTTACTTGGACATGTTTCAAAGGCGCTTGCCTTCATCGTCAGCATGATCCCAATGTCCGCTTCCCCGCGTGGTATTCAGATGTTGCTCCGTAGATTTTATGAACTTTGTGATAAGGTTGCTATTGTTTGGAAGATCAAAATTAACCAAATTTTCTTTGTTTTTATTTATGAATATATTTTCCCACACTGTCAATTCTATTGGTTTTTGAAGAGCTTTTAAGAGTTTTGGTACCTTTTGAAATTCGTGGTTTTTTTGCCAGAAATGGTCTGCCACTGCTGATTTTTCCATGTGTTTATATTTTACATGCCTCATGTGTTCCTTAAACCGTATGGAGATTTTCTTTTTGTTTTGCCTATATATTTCATATTGCAATCTTTGCAAGCAATTTCATAAATGCCTGATTGTTTTTCTGGAGGAATTTTGTCTTTTGTGTTCGTTTTAGGAGGTTTTTTAAACTACATTTGTTAACTGGAGCCAAAATTATGTTTGCCTGTTTAAAAATTTTTTGGAATTTTTGGTGTGCCCATGGGTGGAATGTGAATTTTTTATATATCTGATCCCCTTTGTAGCCTTTTAGTGTGGTGATATCTTTTATTCGTTTTTTCTTTTTGAATTTTTCTATTTTCTTGTTGACCAGATCTGTTGTGTAACCATTTTTTTGTGCTATCTCTATGATTTTTTGGTACTCCAATTTGTATTCTGTCTTGCTTATTGGAAGGTTTGTTAATCTGAATGTGAGGCTATTGATTATGGCATGTTTATGTTGTATTGGGTTGAGGCTGTTGTTTTTTATGTAATTATCTGTGTGGCTATCTTTTCTGAATATGCCAAATTCCAGTATATTGAGTGATTTCCTCAATAATAATTTGTTAAGTTATACTATATTTCACTGTGAAAATTCCTGCAATTCAAAAACTACATAAGATGTTCCTTCAATTTAAGTGCCTGCGTGAAGCTCTTCTCACAAAGTTCACATCTATATGGTTTCTTATCTTCATGAACCAAAAGATGAGTCTTTAAGTTACATTTAAAGATAAAGTTCTTCCCACAAACTTCACATTTATGTGGTTTCTTTCCTTCATGAATAAAGAGATGTGTGCTCAAGTTAAATCCTCGAGTAAAGCTTTTCCCACAAACATCACACATATGTGGTTTCTTATCCTCATGAATCTTAAGATGCAACTTCAGTGCAGATGCCTCAGCAAAACTTTTCCCACAAACTTCACATTTATATGGATTCTGACCATCATGCATTACATTATTTATTTTATATTCATTAATTAATATATGCTTGTTTATAGGTGGAGTGGTGGTTAAAGTGTGATCAGAAAATTTACAAGGGAATATCTGCTTCTTTGTGTTGTCTTTAATATCCTGTGTAACTTCAATAAAAGAAGTGCTGGAAGGATTTTTTGAACAGCTGGACAGATGTTCCTTAATTGGCCTGAAATATGAAGATCATATGATGGCAAAGAACTTGACATTTTTTGGTGCGAATCAAAATGTTATTAAAATTTAGGCTTAAAACTACTACATTTTTACTGCTGAGGCCCCACAGGCAGTGGTTACTGATGATAAATAAGATGAAAAGATAAGTTGGGAAAGGATATTTTTTTTAAAGGAGAGAAATGTTCTAAGTCTAAGTTTAGGGTACCTCCCTGGCATTTGTCATTTATGAGGACTGAGGAAAACCTGGTAAAAACCTCATTCAGGAAAGATGATCCTGGCAGGAATCGAACCCCAGACCTCCAGCTCACAAGTTTCTGCCATAATGACCTACGATACACTGATTATGAAAATGTTAGAATTGATAACTGAAATGAAAGGGAGTAGATTATAGCATTACAGCATTGATGTAAAATAAGCCTATGGAAAGGTTATGATGGAAGCTCTGTTGTACAAACTACATATAAAAAGAAGTTATTAGATATTAGAAAATACAAAGCTAAAAACATAATGCTTGTTTCTCTTACACTAATATAGTTAACATATGTACAGGGGAAAATTATGAAGTATTGGATGAATGAGGTATGAAAATTATTATAATAAGCTCGATTAAATGTAAATTATATCTATCTATCGTTAGCTAACAACAGTTAATCTACAGGCTGAAGATTGGAAGGATCACTCTCGAAACATATGTCTAGTTTTTATGTAAGTGAGTGGAGTTAGTATGAACAAATTTTATTACATTAGTGTTTATTATAATAAATCTGATTCTATTTAAAACTGTAGTATACCAAGAGAAAAATGAAACAATTCATTGAACACAGCAGCAAAAATGTTAGTTAAACACTTAAAATAAAAAAAGAGGAAAATCCATTCACATTTATAAGGATATTCTTTATTTGGTAATATGATTAAGTAATACATGTATTTGGACAATGTAAAACAAGAGAGTACTGGCTAAAGAAAAATCTGCAATGAAATTGCTAACAAATATTTATCGATGTCACCTCAAATGGAAGTAACATATTAGTAAAGAGTACAAAAAGTGAGATGAACCACACAGTAGAACACAGGAGAGTGATGGAATTTGGGATCAAGAGGATATAATATTGAGAATGTTTTGTAAGAGAGTATACAGTAGTTATTCAGACAGTGCAAGATCTAAGTTAGAAATGGCAAAAGTTTATGTAAGGTTCAAGGTTTTTATTCACCAATTATGTACAGTTTGCACATTTGGTTTCATTAATTAATATTAATATATAAATATAAATTAATTATATACATATCTAACTCTACAATTTAGTTTCCCAGAATTCCTCCACAATGTAAAAATTATATTTTAACAAAGGTTTTAACACATTTTTTTTAAAAATTTTGTGCATGAGGTGCTTTTAAATGATTTTGGTATTTTATTATACAGTGTAATAGCAGTAGTAATGCAGAGTGTTAAAATTATGAAGATTATTAATGAACACATTTTAAAGGAATGTTAGAAATATCAAGAATATTATTTTAATGGATAAGGTAACAGATAGGAGCACTTTGGTTAGAGGTTTTGGACGATAATCAGAACTGAAAGAAAGATATGCATAAGCACATGGTGCGGGTATTACTTAAGGAAAAAAGATTTTTATGTTCACCAAACCATGAAACCAGATACCGGTATAAAAAGTATAATGGAATGTTAAAAAAAAAAAAAAAAAAAAAAGCAGCTGGTTAGGAATGTAAAGAATAAAATCATACAGGATAAAGGTTAATGAAATCTTTTGTCCAATTTGCAAAGCATGCAAAAACTTGATTATATATCATTTTTATATGGCATGGAGGAAAGTTTGATAGAGAGAAATGGTTTTTTCAGTTCATTTCAATTTATTTTCATTCTTTTAAGTACATTTTAAAGAACACGGCAATATAACCTATTTACATTATATACAAAGTTTTACATAGCTTTTCCATATTTAAATTCTGTTATACTATAAAATGCATTTTGAGTTAAGTATTTTTTTTATGATTTTCATCATTTCTGTTGTTTGGTTTACATTCTTTATTTCATTTGGCAGTTTATTGAATGATTCCCTTCCTACAAGAAATATGAAAGAAATAACTATTGAGAAAATATTCATGGAACAGCTAAAGAATATAATTTCAGTAAGTAATTATTTAATTTATTTATCTTCTTGTTTTTCTACAATGGCACCAAAGACCAGAGATTTTATCTCTTCACTTTCTAATTCAGCTTTGTCTCTTGTCAAGTGCTTCCTTGCATTGAACTTCTATCTGCTCTCAAGAGTTTATTCATTTATTACCTTTTAGATCTTTCTTTTGATGAGATCTCATATTTTTTTCCTTGTAATACCTTTGGATATCTTTTGTACAGTTCCACTTATTCTAGAATTATGAAGGTAATTATATCACTATTTTTATAAACTTCACATAATTAATGGGTATCATGAGTTTTCCTTCATTAATGGCTGCCAAACTCTTTTAAGAGTTTTTTATACTATCATTTCCAATACTCAAATCTTTCAAATCGTACAACTAAAAGACATTTTTTCTTCTGATAAATTTCATTCCTTTATTTTTTTTAATTCTAACTGAATCTCTCCCAACTCTTCCTCTCACTGTAAAATATGGGTTCATTTCTAATTAAAATATATGCTTTATGTTTTATCAGAGGTTAAAAAAAAAAAAACCCACCAAAATGGGCTAACAATTACTATTACAGAAGGGCTATGCCTTTTTACTTGTGCTCAGGTATCGTTGAATGACTACTGCTTTATAGCATTGCTTGTGGTGGTCTTAAAAATTCTGTGATGAGTAAAAAGAGATTGTGGGACATTCTGTTTCATGAATTTTTTTTGATTGGTTTATTATTTACGGACGCTCTTTAACATCTCAGGTCATCAGCATCCCATTCAAGTCAGGGCATGAAACGGCCGACAAATTTTGCTCAGAGGCCTCTCTTTCAGGCTTGAGGTTCTTTTTCGTGCCGTAAATGTACAACACGGGACCCACGGCTTTATTTCCCTTCCGAAGGAAGCCATACTTATGATTTTTACGCCCGAAAAAATCCATTGGTCCTGGCCGGGTTCGAACCCTCGATCTTGGGTTTAGAAGGCCAATATGGTAACCACTACACCACCAGGACTGACTGTTTCATGAAGAAATGTGATCAAAATTTAATGAGCATCTTAAAGCAATAGGGCCATTATCATCCTCAACATGCATGAGCTCAAAGATTCACTTACCCTGCATCACTAACGTGGCACTACATTTTGTTCTGCTCTTAACCATACAAACCATCCCTCATCTCCTACTACAAAATCATAAAAATCTAAGACAATTTAAATTCTTTATGACAACAATGTTTTACTGGTCCTTTTGAAAGTATAAGGTAATTTAGAGAATGTACTGGCTGGTTTTTTGAAACGGGACAAAGGTATGATCAGATTAATCTTTTAAAATACTTCAATATTTCATATTAATTGCCAAAATTTACAAATTCAGTGAGGAATGAACATTTGGATATAACATTAATTTTAATATTAATTCAATTTGGAATCAAACACAGTGAGACGCGCATTAACATGTACTAAGAAGTAAAGTAGTGACTCACCCTGCATCACTGGTTTGTACATTTAATTCCTTTATTTTTATGATTCTCTCTGAATCTCTCTTTAACTCTTCCTCCCACTGTAACAATGAGTACATTTAAGTACAAACTTGCTTATATTATACAGAATGTACAAAAATTATATATATAACTTCATATCTCTATGAAATGAAAACTGCCATCATTTTTACAGATAGCTAACTACCAACTGTAGAAGCTTAGCAATGTTGTGCTTGTTTTGGACACTGGTGAGTGGTGGTGCTAATGGGCTCAATAAACAGCCATCTCTGCAGTAAAATGTTTGTAGCTAGGGTTAAAATCTATAACACAAGTGCAGCTAAAGTCAGAATTGCATACTACCAAAAACCTTGGATTATTTTAAAAAGGTAAGACCATTAGTAAATCTTCTATTTCAGATGAATGTGTTGAAAAGATGTAAGGATTCTCTGAGCTCCATATGCTGCAGTTATATTTATTAACTTTTTCCAGAAACATGAAAAGTTGATTTATCAATGAAACAAATATTTGGATTCTCCACTAATGCAATAAAGCATGCATGTAACAAGATACTGTAGATGTGGTTTGTCATTTGGCTAAAGTTTTTTACTAACTGCACTTTATGTGGTAAAGGCACAAAAATTTGTAAAGAAAATGTATGCACTGTTGCTCATGGTATGATGAGTTGATGACTGGCAACAATGATTTAGGGCTCCTTGCAAATGGCTGGGTGGAATTAGTTGCCATACAAAAGAATGTACCATTTGTAAACAATGTCAAGTCACAATAGTCCCTAAAGAGTCGAGCAGTTTTACTGGGTGAAGTCGAGCAGCTGCATATAACAAGAGTTTGCTGCAGTAGAAATCCTTAATGTTCTGGAGTTTTCTCACAGCAGCTGCCATTAGATGCATTTGGTTTCCTGGTTTAAATGCAGACTGAGATGGTTACAATAGTTGCATTTGAATACAAAGGTTGCCATTATATTTTTGGTATTTAAAGAAATCCTGAGCAATATAAGTTTCTTATACAAAATGTCAGACTTTCTCAGTGCTTAGAATGAGTAATTAAAATTTCTCAAGAAATCAACCAAGTTAAAACATCATAGTATTACCAGCTTTCAATGAACAGAAGCTCTGCCATCTTCTTCAGGGAAGTATGAAAAATAATTCAGTTTTTTTCCCCGAAGAAGATGGTGGAGCTCAAGTTCATTGAAAGCTTGTAATATAACAATGTTTTTACTCAGCTGATTTCTTCAGAAATTTTAATTATAAGTTTCCTTTTGGCAGCACTATAAAAAAGCATATCTTGATTAGTAACCATAGTAGACATTAGCATGTGCAGTCATTGTTGTAGAAACAGCAGCAAAAGAACTCTATTTGTAGTTGTAAGCTTGCTGTCTGTTGTTCTAAGATTAAGATGACATGAGAGCATTTGTATGCATTGAATTTTTATGATTATAAGCATGGTTTAAGTCAACAGAACTGCCTGGAAAATAATAGAGAGCTTTCATAGGCTTGCTCCTTTACATACAGAAATGATATCGGGTTTGCAGAATTTAGACAAGTAAGAACAGCCTTGAAACAAGGAGCACATGGAGCATTGAGCAAATGTAGTCACAGATGAAAACATTGCTCAAATAAAAATATAACAAAGAATCATTTGCAAATGATTGACATAGTCTATAAACAATAGCCACAGTATCACAAATCCTGCATAAACATCTTTGTTTGAGTAAGCTTTGTTGTCACTGGTACAACTCACAACTCAGTTGACAATGTGAACGATATGTTCACGAAACATGTCCTGTTATTTTAATAATTAAAGGAGTGAAATGCTCAGGAGTGTTGATTATTTTAACTTTTTAATAAACAAAGAAGTTTTATTTTTATTGTTTATATTGATAATATTTGGGACTACATAAATTGGGTGATTATTTTTAATAGTATTTAACGCCCATTGTTACTACTAAGGCACCACAGGCGGTGGATACTGATGAGACATGAGATAAAAGGATACATTGGAAAAAGTTTTTTTAAGGAAGGAAAAATTTCAGACCTAAATGTACTCCCCAGCATTTGCCATTTAAGAGGATTGAGGAAAACCTGAGAAAAACCTCAGTTACGGAAAACAATTCAATCCGCAGACCTCCCACTCACGAGTCCACGCCTTAACCTCAACCACCCGTTGGCGGTCAAAAATTGGAAGTTGGAATAAGGTTTCACTGTATTGACAAATATATAAAATGCATTTAAATGGTTATTATTTCTGAGAATAAATATCAGACCAATATTGTAGGAATTATAATATACAGTTATTACTAAGGAGAGCATATAACCAATTACAAGGACATCATGTGGCAAACAGCTGTTCCTCCATATTGCACTTTATAATGTCACTTGTAATTGTTGTTAAAGAGCATCCATAAATAAATCAATAAAAAAAAAAACTTGTAATTGTACTAATACTTTAAAATAATGTATATTATTTTGTTATAGTTGCATATTTTAAAAGAAATTGTTGAATAGGACCCTGGTTGTCTCCTCATACTTTTAATAATAATGCAGTCAATTACTTTAGTTTTACATTCACATGTTCACAGTTATCAAAATAGGCTGCTAAAATTACAGCGCACAATGAAATACAGTACAAAAATCTTGTTCATACAAACTTGCCTAAAACGAACACTTGGTTAACAGAAATTTTAGTTAGCAAGAATTACAAATGATTTAATTGTCTTGCATCATTATATCACGTAACCTGAAGGTCCAATGCTTCCATAATGTTCCTTTGCTAGGTATGCAAAAATAATGTAGTTACAAACAAAATGACAAATCAAAACTTAATTTAGGAGTCAATGAATTCATGCTACTTGGTTCATTATTTTAAATATCACCAGGTGAACAACCAAGTTCAAATTTGTAACCTTCAAATTCACTTTCAATATGTGAACATTACATTTTAGGAAAATATTCAAGATCAATGGTTATTTCTATTATGATTAATGAAATCTCATCAGGACTTAAAAAAACCTGAATCCAAACTAGGTCAACAGGAAACATTCATAAGTCTTCAGATTTTAGACAAAGTAGACCATGGTGTTGCAGGAAAGGACAATTGAAAATTGGAAATGAGAAACTCTGAAATTGCAAACATTAAAATTTTAGAAAATAGAAACATTCCTTAACAAACTGAAATTACAGACATTTTGATAGTTCCAATCACTGTTAGCTCTTTAATATAACAATAATCAAAAAAACAATAAATCCTGAATACAGCATGTCATAAAAACGAACATTTCTGTACAGATGTATGGTGCTTTGGCAAAGAAACACTAAATGTCCACAAATCCTTACACTCTCTTATTAATGACACAAAAAGATATAAAATTCTCTGTATTTCCCTTTGAGAAATTCAATCATACCAACTATCCCTTTATTCAGCACTTAATTTGCTTGACAATGAAAGATGAAGTACATTTTCAAAAGAAGGAATGCCATTAAATTTTGTCCCTTGTAACTCAGTCCAGTCATCATGAAACAATGAAGTTTTAAATAAAAATGCAATTTTCTTCTCTGAGGTGAAACACATAGCTAATTTTTTTTTATCTGTAGTTTCCTGGTATTTAGATATGTTAGAAAATGGAACCCAGATCTATGAAGTCACTTTCACCCATTTTCACCATCTAAAATGATTTTTAGTCTAGCTGTAACCATATTTTCTAGTTCTTCAAGTACCATGCACTGCATTCTATCACCTTGTTCAACAATGCCAAAATCTCAAAAACAACATATATACTGCTATTTCAACATTCAGCATTCTCCAGGAAACTGCTCATGGAATATACCCTGCTACATCTAGCACATTTTTTTAACTATACGGAAATCTCTTTTAACTTGCAATACTTTCCAAGTTATTTGTCTTGGCACATTCAGTGGTATGGATGAAAAATCTGATATTATGAAATTTGAAATTTTCAGTGTTTCCCATTTGCAGTCTTTAATTATTGCTATACATATCTATTTTATTCACAATAATTACGTTCTGGAAAAAAATTTAAGTGCTTTTGTAATATAAAATGCGAAGATGTTGAATTATTACTTTGAGAATAATTTGACATGTTTATTTGCTGTGCGTGCTTTAAGTGGCATACATTCAATCACAAGCAAATTAAATGTTTAGCATATGCAAAACTATAGGTACAAACAACAGGTTGCATTATGCTGATCAAGAGAAAGAAAAAAATTATCTCAGTGATAAGTTCAGTTAGAGCAAAATGGAACATTTTTTACAATCTTTTACCAAGATAGCATTACTGCCATGGTAGAACTTGCAGAAAACACAATCTGTACTCTTAGTATATAATTAAGATGGCAATAAAAAAATTGTCCATAGTGAATTTAATTTTAAATGAACTTTTGATTGATTAAAATTAATATGTTAGTTCTATATATTTTTTAAAAAGAAATATTAAACATTTTTAAAATATAAATGAACTTTTGATTATATTGGTTCTTTGAAATCAATGCTTATGAGATTTTACTATAAGGTACTAAGAGTTTAAAGGTGAGATTCTTCTTTTGTTCTTTGAAATAACAAAACTAGCCTGGCTAATAAATTATATAAAGTGATTCAAAACTTCTCATACTCTTGATTTCAAAAATTAATTGTTGTGAAACTAGAAAATACTTTTATATGTTGCTGGATGTACAAGCAGGTGATCTTGGAAATATGCTTTAATGCCACAGGAATGAAACACATACAAGAAGTAAAATCCAAGTTTAAGAGTTGCTCCATTAGAAGCTTATTTTATGGGAAATTTTATAAGCACTGTATCCAGAATTTTCATCAAAGCTTGCTAATATTCCTCGGGGAAAACAGTAGTGTGTAACCTAATGAAATATTTTGTGAAATAGATAGCCCTATAGATGGCAACTATCCATAATGACACCGCCTTTCCTGCAAGAAGTCCACACAGATCAAGTGTTTCCTTCAAGTCACAAGAAGCAGGAATATGTCAGAGGGCCATTAAATGTCTAAGTTATATGCATACATGGTTTGAGAGATTCACACATAACAAAGTAATTAACCCCCTTAACAACACAGTATAATCCCAATTTTGTATTATGTTGATTTAGCATACACCTGCATTTAATGCAAGAAATTTCAAGAGCAATGTACTACACATTTAATTTAGCAAAACCCTTCTTTAGCATAGGAAAATGTTGTCAAATGTATACATTCGACCTTAGCTGAGCGTGGCTGTTGAAAATACGAATATTCTTGAACAGCAAAGGTTGCCAGCCAAGCAGAGTTGAAGAATGAAGTTATATAACTATAATGTAAAATATCCATAAAATAAATATTTATTTTATTGACAGCAACATAAGTTATTTTTTTATAAGAAATTATAATCTTGGACTCGTAGATTGGTATTTATGGCATAGAAAAAGGTATGTAACTGCAGTACAGTATGTAGGGTACATATATGCTTGTATTACTGTCATGTAAAAATAATGTCTTTTGATACTATTTTCACTAATGCAAAGATTTAGAGAAAGTGTGTGCATTTTTCTGAAACCTTAATTTAAGATTATCTCCTGTTTAAGGTAAAAATAGATCAGATCCCCATAAAAAGATAAATAGGTATTATACTGTATTTTCTTCAGTGGTAAAGCCTGATTTCATTTAAATGAATATGCCAACAATAGAATGCTCACATTTGAGCAGCGGAAAAGCCACATGCATTTTATTAGGTCGCGCTTACCTCTCAAAATGTTGGTTGGGGTGTGGTGCGTAATTTCTAGGTGGCAAATTATGGGACTAATTTTTTATCTACACATGTGACGTTAGCTATTTATGCAGATATTCATCAATTTCTGGCAATGTTTGAAGAAGGATTCTGATGTTGGTTTCAGCAAGATGACACAGTGTCCTCCTATGAACTCATTTAACTTGCTACTTCAACCAACAGAGGCCACCACAGGAACATCTGGTTGTCTAGGCATCGTTTCGAGTAATGGCGGTTCAGTGAGCAACTGAAGATGAGAGAAACTCTCCCGAAACGCTAAAACTCCATTTACTTGCATAAAATACTTTTATGTAAGTAAATGGAGTTTAGTGTAAAAAATGAATACCTTAATTCAGGATATATTACCACTCCATTGTCAACAGCTTCATAAGTACAATATTTAAATTAATGAACACTTCCAAGATTGATCGAGTTTTAAAATATTCCAAAAATACATACCATCATTCATGAAAAATATCCTAATTAACAGGACTGTAAGTGAAGTTCCTGTCTCATTTGCAAACATTCACCTTGGAATATTTCAATTGCTTCATTGTCAATAGCTACTAAGCAAGTTAAATATTGATTTGTGGCTACTCTTCTCACCGGATTTGAGTCAAGCAGATTTTAATTTATGGAGTTATTTCAAAGACATGATATACCACAGGAACACCAGGACATTGCAAGATCTGTTGAACAACACAATTAGCACACTTAAAAGCATGACAAACAACATGTGTCATTGCATGAAATATGTACAGAGTGAACCATGGTAAATAGAACATTTTTATTTGGCAACCTTGTAAAGACCTACGTGCTCCTATGCCATGTGTCTCATCTCATCTAATCTAATCTACATGGTATGTTATTTACTTTCACGTGAACCAGTAGAGGTGTTAAAACAGTAGAGAGGCATTAAGGGATTTATGCATTGTTGTGTTGATGCAACATGAAATACAGCATGGAAAGAATACTATATCCAGGTTCCAGACAGAAAGACAATACACCTAGGTTGTTAAACACTGGCTCCAGACTTTGTGGTAATTGATGTGAACCATAAACAACATGCATAGACAGAATTCCAGTCAATTTGTATATGCAGCAAAAACATCCACCAATTGGTTCTTCACCATTCCAGAACATTAAACATTTCTTGCACATCCCTGCAGAGGATTGTTAAGTTTTATTTAACACTTCGTCTTCACAAGTTGCATTAGCTCAACAATGATGGCCAGCAGATAAAGTGAACAGGCAGGATTTCTGCACATTACTGGAAAGAAATTAACCATCAAGATGCCATTTTGACAGCTCTGGTGATGTCTGATGAGGTAAAGTTTTATATTAACAAGTTTGTCAATATACATTACACAACTTCTGCTACTGGTCAAAAATCACCCTGCAATTCATTCAGGAAAAGTCTCACTGTAGCCCAATGGACATCATCTGGTAAGTTATTCTTTCTATTGAATTGTTGGGCTGTAATTTTTTAACACAGTGCTGGGAGAGCAGTGAATGTCATGTGTGTTATGTAATCATGATTGAGAACTTTTGCATTCCACAATTGCAGGCACAAAGTCATTTGCATATGACATGCTTTCAACAAAACAAGGTTGCAGTCAATATAGCTCATACCTGAATGACTACAATGAAGTACTACTTTTCAAATTGATTAATTTCATGATTCAGGTACATTTAACGACTGCTAGGTTTTCTCATTGTACTCCACAGTTCAGCAAGAGACTGAGACCATTCCTAAGGAAATATTTCAGAATACAAATGTCTACAGCAATGCATTGCCATTGACTGAAACCATTTGGTGATCAGCCCATAAATTATATCAATGTAAATACAACATAATGTCAATCCATCATTTCCTGCAGGTTAAGCAAAAGAAAATGATAGGAAAAGGGGTCTAAAGCACAGGCATCTACGGCATGTTAAAATTGGGGAAAGGGCCTACTGATAAAATGAATGGAAGTTTGCAGAAAATGTCATTATAAAATATAAAAATATTGAGGGGGTTGTGTCCCCCTCTCTCCTCATCAAAGAAGCCTATGGTCTAAAAATGACCACAATGTCTTTTATCAATTGTCCTTTAGTGCTTCACAGGGCATGCCGATGACTTCAGCAACAATAAAATTTTAGCTTCCTTTTTACACTACAAGAGCTAATGATCGACAATTAAAACCAGATTCTTTGCTGCAAGAGTTCATTTGCAGTTTTGTCTATTTATCTTGTGCACTTTTGTTTTTATTCATGCTTCCCCTTCAATAAAACACATGCTGCCAAGTCCTTTTTTTGTCTTTGCACGCACTGCTCAGGTTCATAGATGAGAAAACTACGTGCTGTATCTGTTGCAATTTATCAATGATTAATGATTTAATAAAAAGGTTAAGGATACAAATTATGTAAAACAAAAATGTATCTGATTGATTGAGGAAAACGATTTTTTGGGGAATAATCAATGCAGGTTTTATTTCTGCGGTTTATAATGAAATTATATCTGGTACTACATAATTAAGATTATAGTATACATATATAAACAATGTATACAGTTTTTTTCACACTAACTCCATTCACTTACATAAATTTGGAACATATGTTTCGGGAGCGATCCCTCCCATCTTCAGCCTGTTGACAAACTGTCGTTAAACGTGGCGGTTGGGTCTCTTGATGTTCTTGTGGCGGCATCTGTTGGTATTATTAGGAATTTGCTGAGTTCATCCAATTATAGTATACCTTACCTTTAATTTAAAAATTTTACTTTTGTTCTATTTCCTATGATTCACTTTGTATTGAAGAAAATGTAGGTCATTTTTAGCATCTTCTATAAAGGCTTTTTGGCTACATAAAGGCATTAAGTTTTAATGTAGAAGTATTTAAAATAAGTTGTGGGTAACAGTTAATGGAATAAATTTTTTAAATCAGAGTTTAAGAAGTTTAGAATCATCCCTATAAATTCAAGACTTGTACACATTACATGAAACAAGTTGGTAATGTCCTGCAGGACACTTGCCCCAAGATCAGCCTCATAATTTCCTCTTGGAAAAATACCAAAAAAACATTCAACAAATATAACATGGAACTAATACCAGTAACAGTAACTGTTCAAACAGGAGCCTATACTTTTCATTTTGATTTTGATACATCTAATTCGCTTTGCAGTTTTTGTTTACTAGGTGGAATCAGATGTTCAGGCAGTTCAGATGGTAAATCATAACCATCTAACTTCACGGCAATGAGATGCATCATAAGAGCAAACTCGTCAGCATCCAGAAGCCCATCTTTGTCTACATCTGCCAATTTGTATATCTTTGCTAATGTAAACCTTGGTAGCTTTGACTTCATCATCGTTGTTTTGGCATCTGAAATGATTAAAAACCTCTTTAACAAACATTATGTATTAAACAAATCACAGCATGGATTCAGAAAAGGCTTATCCATAACAATTGCAGTAACTGATCTTTTTCACTCAATACTTAAAGCTCTAGATGATGATGAGAAGAGGATTGGATTATTCCTTGATCTGTCCAAGACATTTGACTTGGTGTCTCATATAGTATTATTGAAAAAATGTGCAAAATATGGAATTTGGGATAATCCAGATAAATTCTACTATCATATCTACAAACTGCAATGTACAGAAATTCATTATAAAAACAGAAATTTCACTACTTCAGCTAAATCAAATTAAGACAGTTAAAGTTGGAGGGACCCCTCAGGGATCTTGGGTCGGTCCTGGTGGTGTAGTGGTAACCATACTTGCCTCCTAAACCCAAGATCACAGGTTCGATCCCGGCAGGATCCATGGCATAAGAGCAAAATTTGTTGGCCATTTCATGCCCTAATTTGAATGGGACACTGATGACCTGAGATGTTAAAGAGCATCTGAAAAAAAAAAAAAAAAAGGTGGGGAGGGGGCAGAATCTTGGATCACTATTATTTCTGATATATGACTGATTTGCCTAATTCTGGCAAATGTAAGACTATATCACATGCTGATGATACAACCATGCTGGAGTAGAACAAATTATAGAGAGAACAATCAAACACCATTTACAAATACTTTAGTAATACTTTACATAAATATGCAAAAAACTAAAACACTTATTTTACACTAGAGCAATAATAGGCATGAGAATCAAGTTATAAATTTTATAATTAAAGGAGAAGCAATAAAACAGGTTAATCATATAAATTTCTTCGGAGTCATTGTTGATCATTAACTTTCAAATACCATGCAGACTACGTTTGTGACAAAGTTAGCACATATATATTTATTTATTAAGGAAATTATCACAAGTTTAAAAGTTAATATATTAAGTTTAATCCATTCACATTTTTGTTGTATAAATGAGGTATGGGAAGTATGTGTAAATATAAATAAGACTACTAATCCTTCAAAAAAGACAAGGATGTAAGTTAAGTCCCATACTGTTTAACTTGTTTATTAATTATATTTTAGAAGAAGTTAGCAAAGTTAATAACTACATGCGCACAATTAAAATTGTTGAGATCCCGGGACTGTTATTTGTGGACGAATTGGTAGTAGGGTCAATTACAAATATTGGTCTAGTGAAATCAATCAAAGCAATTGCTAAATTTTGTAAGAAGTGGGGACTAAGAATAAATATTCAAAAATAAAAAATCATGGTATTTAAGAATGGAAATAAGTAACGCAAGAAAGAGAAATTGTTTGGGAAGGGTCAGAAATTCAGGTGGTTCATAAATTTGACTATTTGGGTATTAGGCTTAACAAGAATGGAGGGTGGAAGGAACAAAAAAGAAAGATTCTAGTAAAAGGTAGGCTAGCTTTGAAAGTTCTTACTGCCTGTGGGTATAAAGTACCAGAAATGCACATAAAGTGGTTGGAGAAAATATATACGGTAGGTTCAGGCTGAAATGATGTTTGGGAAGTGATGAGGGAAGACTAAATGTAAATTTGATTCACAGGAATTTCTGCAAACAAATTATGGGCCTACCAAAAAGCTCACCAAATATGGTTGCACAAGCCGAATTAGGCAGAGTAGGGAGTAAAGAAAAAATAATGATAAGAACTCTGAAATATTGGTTTAGGATTAAGAATTTAGAAGAGAATTGTATTTTGAAACATTGTCTAGTGATGCAAGAGAAACTAAGGGAAGGAAATACTTGGGTTAGTAGAATCAATGAGATTATGGAAAAAATTGTCTTGGGTATGGTGTGGCATGGCAGAAAAAGTAAAGAAAAAGGTTTTTGGAGAGAAATTAAACAAAGGATTGATGACATGGAAAGACAGAAGATATCAGGTAGTTTCAGTAGTATAAAGTCATTGAGGGTTTATAGGGCGTTAAAGGAAATACGGGACAGAGAGAATTATGTAGATGAAGGAGGGAATTGTATGAGCTCGGACAGGGGTAGTGAATCTGAAAGGAATAAAAGGAAGTTTAAATATAGAGGAATATCCAATGTGTGGGATGAAAGATAGTTACTGGAATGCAGAGAAACTAAAGAAATGGGAGCAAAACGTAGGATTGAGAAGTGGGATAACTTACCTAGAGAGACAAAGGGAAACAAGTAGGTGAATATGAAAACATGGCGGAAAATCTTGAGCTTGGGAATTATTTAGGTAAGGTTAAAAGAAAATGGTTGAAGAAAATAAGTAAGAAATGAGGAACCAAATCAGGCAGAAACATAATTTAAGCTGGTTTTTGATTGGGTTAATTTTGCAAATGTAAGTTGCCTGATAGGAGTAACCGCAAGGTTGAAACTATTTGGGCCACTTGACTACACAGCAACTTGAGAAGATTTACTGGAGTGACTATGGTTGTATTTTCTTGTAAGATTAAGTGATTGTAAAAAGAGTACTGTGGAAGCTTGTTGTACTATAAAGTGGAAATAAATTCAATTCAATCCTTCAAAAAGTTGTTTGAGATGAATATATAATGTAGACAGGCGAGTATCTTCTATAAGTATTTATATGGAATTTAAAATGTTAACTATAATATCATTATAGGTGTATAAGATATGTCTATTTGTTGTTGATAATGAACAAGACAATATGCTAAATAAGGACAGTCACAATTATAGCATTGGGCTCAGAATAATTATTATTATTATTATTTAAATGTAAACATAAAAGTTATTGAAAGAGATTCAAGAGTTATTGGTACAAGTGTTGTAAAATAAATTGCCCATAACTGGTTGTGATTGTGGCGGTAAAGGTGTTGGTGGTGGCAGGATTAATAATCAGTTCAAGTACAGTAAGGTTATTTGATTTGTGGACCACTTGAGCTTACTGGAAAAACTGCAGGCTCTACAACCAGAAATTGGGAAATAAGTCATGGCAGTTCAATACATATTTCCTATCATTGAGAGATCCTGTCTCTTCCAAGTTTTTAACAAGTTCGTAAAAAATTTCTCTATCTGGAACACAATTGCGAGTATCCTTTTCCAAATCACCTTACCACTTGTCTGCAAGAATCCATTTTAACATATTTATCATATATAAAAATTCATTTTTCAAAACTATATTTATGTAGTGGCATAACTTAACAAACAACAATTGATACAAAATGCACACACAATGATAGCACCATGTAACATATGAACATCTCTATCAGACTAACTACAAGCTTCTACCTGCACAAGCGCTTTATTGCCTGTATAAAATAGAGAAGCACATTAAAACAATTACAGTGGACAAGAGCATTGAAATATTTCTCTTCATCCAATTTACATTTAAAATATCAAAACAAAGCCAAAATAAAATATACATCAAGTTTATGAAAGAATATGGCAAAATAAATTACACAAAAAATTTACCCCAAAATTGACAAATTACAATAATGCATAAGTTCATCCTGAACTCTTGATAAACAATAATAATAATAATAACAACAACAATAATAACTTTAAAAGGTACGCCAAAATTTTTTCAAAGGCTTCTTTACTTTCTGCAAAACAAAAACAGTACCAAACAATATCCATATTTACAATAAAATGCCAGAGGAAATTTAATAATTTTTACCCATAATGAAAAGAATTCATTTACTTTCTTAAAGATTCACTGATTAAAAAGCAAAGGAATTCTGTAATTATCCTATTTAACAGAAGAATTCTTTAGCAAATACCTGAGTCACTGGTGTTAAATGCAAGGATTGATCACTGCAAACACTCCCCCCCCAAAAAAAAAAAATTCAGATAATATCAAGGAAAAGCTATTCACAAGAAATAAATTGAAAGTCAACTCAAGGCATGAAATAGAAACTCCTCCTGCATCCAAGTCAGAAACCAAAAGTTGTTTTTCACTACTTAACTTGCGATGTTCCATTTTTCATAAGTTACCCTATCATTTTCATTTCAAATTATATATCAAGCTTGCCCATTAGTGGGTTTAGTTTGCACTTGATAAGACCAAGCAACAAAAGCAGCATTAGATATTGTATTTGCTTGAGCTAAGAATAAATTTTCTAAAAATTAAAATTGATTGTACCTGTTCTCATGACTTTTCCATTGACAGGATTTAGAGAATTGAACACATTGTCATATTCCAGCCGATACTTGTCCACAATCCATTCTGGGTCCCCTGATCCTCTATCAACACCTTCTTCACATCTGTATCCAAATGGCCCTGTATCACTCATGCCTTCAAAGATACCTCCTAGAACAGGTATGAGAGAGAATAGAAATAACAAATTTTATTATCTTCCAACTGTATAAATCTGAAATCTTATATATAAGAGACACGGTGTTGAGTTTTTTATTCAAGTAGCTCATGCCAACCTCTAAAAATAATTTGAACATGAAATTCTGGAAAGAATCTTTTATGAGTTTATGAACCTTAGAATGTACAAGGCTAAATGAGTTCTACTGTTAAGATGTGCAGGAAATTGTCTATCACAATTAAATCTTTAAATGACAAAACAGCTTAAGTTAAACTCGGAGACATTTATTCAATACTGAATATGGAAATGTCAAACATTCTAAGTGACATGTTTAAATTTTATCATATGTGCTCAGATGATATTTCTAGTCATGTTCTAAGTGCCTATATACGAATGAAGTAGTTCAAATACTTGTTATCAGATAGCACAGTTCTAAATGCCATGGTATGCTGACATCTGGTGTTCTAAGTGCCATGTCATGATAATGTTAATGTTTAAGGGAAAATATTATAGTACAGAAATATTTAGTAAGTGGCCATAGCTTTTTGAGTTGCATTAAAGATTTTGCTATTGTAGAGAAAAGAAGGGTAACTAAGGTCTTCTTTCCACAAGATTTACACAGGATTGTAGATTAAGCTAAAGCTATGAATCCTTTTCCTGTAGTTCCAATGCAGGAAAGTAATTTTTTTGAATTTAAGAATGTTGTTGATTCATCATTAACATTAAATAAGCGCAACAGTTCTAAATCACAATGCTTAAAAGTATCTTGATCTTGTTGTTAATCTCAACTAGCTATTAAAAGAACTTACCATTAGAACGGTGGAAGGTTTTTGAAGTTTTAAAGAGAGGAAAATCATGGTTGATATACAGCAAACTGGCTTCGTCTGAGAGATCATACCCATTTATCGGTTGAAAAAAAGAAAGATATCTTATCCGTGTTACCATTCCTACCTGAAGAGCACAGAAAATTTTATGAATTTTATTATAATTAATTTCAACCTCTATGTAAGAATTGAAAAACTAACTCTTCTGTCTGTTGTGATAAAAAAAAATGAAGATTGGTATTTTTTTACTTTTGAGCTTAATAACATTATAATATTTATAACTACTAATCATTAATGTTATTTTTGTAATTATTTCCCTCTAAGACCTGATATAAAATGTAACAAAAGTTTGAATGGCACTTGTAACAGACTGTCCCATCATATGGTATATAGAACCTTCCATTTCTATTTTTTTTTCTTCCTGGCCATTCTAATTTTGGCAATGATTTGCTATCAAATAATTTTGTAGTAAAAAATGTCTTCACCATGATTTTGGCTATAAAAAGTAAATGTTAACAAAGATGTAGTTTTTTGCTTATTCTGTAAAATTTAGAAAATGGTACTTAGAACGTTTGACATTTATACTCTATATTTATGCACAATACTATAAAATAAGTGAAAAAAATTCACTGTTAAATTTGTAAGTTATATTTTATTAAAGTAATTACACATTGTATTCAGAACTGTGGAAGTTTATTGCATTATGATAAATTTTCAATGTGAGCATCTTTCATCACAGGACAAATGTCAATTTAGGAATCCAGCTCCTCACATGCCAAGTAACAAGGACTTGATTGTCTGTACAGTGGCATGGATGCATGTCTTCACGTTACCTGGGTCAGTCGGTAAGGAAGATTCATATACCTTCACTTTAAAATAAAAGTTGCAGAGTGATATCTGGTATAAACGGGTGATCACCAGCTTTGATGACAAGAACCTGCATGCTTCAGTAGTTATTAGTTTAGAAGCTGGCATACTGCATCATAAAAAGGGGTTGGTGCTCCATCTTGCTGGAAAATAAATGTATGACTTTTTGTTTCCAACTGTGACATTAGCCATTGGATTAACATATGCTATATGTCATTCCCATGACATTGCTTGCTGGAAAGAAAAATGGACTGTACACATTGCTCTGCTAAATTGCACAGAAAAATTTTATCTTTGATGAGTCCCACATGCTCTCTGTCCCCCAATTCCTACCATTGCACTGATTCATCTTGCATGATAGATAGTCTCATCACTGAATATTACGCTCTTAGTGAAGTTAAGATCTTCCAAATAGTTGTATTTGCTAAAAGAAAGCCTCATGGCAGAGATGTTATCCAGTATCATTTTTGCATTCAATGCAGACAATACTGAGCACTTACACAGCACAAGCCTCACAGTTTTATGAGGAAAGCCAAATTTTAAGCTTCCTCTGCAATTTAGTTTTTAACGATTGCACTGCACATTATCCACAGAGATCGCAGCAATTTGCCCTTATAAAGGCCCCTTTTGCTCTTGAACTGTTCACACCATTTTCAGATGGAATTATTGGATGCTGCATTCTTGTGAAATCTGGTGTGAAACTCATGCTGAACCATTGCAATTAATCTGGTTGTGTGAATCTCCAAGGTCTCTTCTCCCAGGCAGCCAGGTTCTTACAGCGCCTCATTTCAGATGATAGCAAAAGTACATGAATGTGTCTAAAGGCAAATGATTGAAAATCTGAAAATATGCTCTTCCTTAACAAAGAACTATTTTCATTACTATCATGAACAAAAAAACTTGACTTAAACTGAATCCAAAAAAGTAGAAGATAATTATATTGGGTTATAAGCTATTCAATCTACCAAATTATCTCCAGGAAAACTTGACAATAGTACCTAGTTAGTCATAAATACTGCCACAAACTATTTGTGAAATGAAATACAGTTTGTGTTTTTCAATTTCCTTTTAATATGTTATACACATTACTCACAGTTTCCACCAATCAGTCTTAGCACACACACACACAGAGGCTTGGAGTCTCTTTGTCCAGTCATCTATTGCAAAATGGATAGTATCAATTGAGAAAGCTGCCACTGCTGCTACCAACAAATGCTTCAAACTTTCAAGGGAAGGATGTCTTTTCTTACAGGCTATTTCCTCTAGCACTGACCCTAGTTTAAAGTCTAGGGGGTTGAGTAGGGGCTACCTGAAGGCCATTCAGAAGTGGAAGTCTAGGCACCACTGTTGTGCAATTTTTGCCCTATGAGATGGCGCAGAATCTTGCTGGAAGGTCCAGGGTTCATCACTGAACATGATGTTATTCAAGTCCTTCATGAGAAGGCCCAGAACACTTTCCACATTCACTCTGGCATTTGTTTTCACATCTTTTTCACAAAAATGAACCTGGTGGAGTCCTCATAGCTTACCTTTCTATCAAACCATGACTGAGGAGGATGATAACTTCTCTGGATCTTAAGAAACTTTTTCATGAGCTTCCTGAGAACTTCCGGCATATACCTTTTTGTTCTGATGGTTAACGCTCTCTTCATTCGTCTACACTAAATCATCAGAAAAGAAATTCCCTGATGCCCATTGTTCGTATACTGCTGCAAGAACTGCTTTGATTTCAGTTTTCTCTGTTGCTTCAGCTGCAGTGTCAGGAAATGTCCTGAGTCACATTAATAAGCTCTAACCCTAAGGGCTTCAGAGTACCCAGTATATTGATTGAGGTGAAATGTTGAGTTCCCATGCCATTATTTTCTGCTTCTGGATGGGATTTTGCCAGATGTGGGCTGGCCCTGTTTTAACAGTCACTACTGTCCTCAAAAGGCAAGGATGGCCAACCCTCATGCATCTTTTACACTGTCTATCTCAGTAAATTGCTGGATTGTCTGGTAGATGAACCTCTTGAAGATTTTCTGCTGTTTCAGGGTTTGGAAAATCTCAGTAGGTGAATTTCCAACCTTGTGCAAGGCAATTACAGCTACTCTTACCCCACTCCATGCTTAAGCAAAGAAGATCCACTCTTTCTCTTACACTGTTCAACAAACACTAGTTAGGACTAACCTTCAGTGTAGGGTTACTTTACTACCTGGAAAACCAGTTCTGCATCCAAACCAAAAGTTAGTGACAGTATTTATGGCTACATTAGGTGTAATCAGATTTACTGAGTCTGTAAAAGAAACCTAGAGGTACATTTTGCTAGAAATCTAAATTAGAATATTCACATGCAGAAGTATACAAAAATTTGTTTCTGAATGATATATGTGTTAAAAGATTTAACCATTTTGCCTCAGTGCTGTTTAACATATATATGTGCAACTGAACAGATTTCCATAAAAATGGTTCTGCTGATGCTGTCCACTATACTTTTATAACCATGGTCATTTTTCCTTTGAATTCTGTTACCATATGTTTTGTTTCAATTAGAGTTCCCTTCCCCATTATAAGCATATAGTACTGCCATTGCTGCCAATGTGATCATAGGGGCACATATTCCTCTCCCCTCCTTAGCCACACTGACTAATTCATGCTGTTATGTGACCTTCTGTTCACAGGAAACAGCAAAACACGTATGGCAAACAAGTTGCGACAGATGGCCATGAACCATTTATTTTCAGAAAAAATATTATAGTCACATTAGACATATATATATATAGGCAAGTTACCACTGACAAGATGACCACTGGCTGATTGTTCCGTTTCCTCTGGGATCATAGCCATGATCTTGGTTATGTCATTTGCCAGCATGTTGTCTACAGCTGCTACCAAATCTCTCTTCATGTAAGGGAACTTGGTAAAGTCGTGATTTACCAGCTGTTCCTGGTAAAAATAAAATATTTTGTTATAGTTACTCTTGTTATAAAATGCAACACCTAATGTTAAGCAAAAAATATTTCTTATTAACAAAGAGAGTATAATTAGTTGTAACAGGTAATTAGAGGTCTCCAGAGTATATAGACTTAGATGGGGAAGATATCCAGTTATACTCAAACAGGGCCTAGTTAAGTGTTTGTTTAATTTGGAAGCTGTTTATAGTGATATTACATATTAATTAAATGTAATGTAATAATGCAAGTCAATTTCTTACACACTTCACTTACTGTACAGGACATAATTAGCTGAAGATCCATGCTCAAGTTCCAGTTGTGGCCTTGAATTTTTCCTATCTGACCTTGATTTCAAATCTTATTTCAGCCCAATATCTTGGTAAAAAAAATCAAATTTTATCTACATATGTATTCTTTAAATGGGCTTGTGTTAATTAATTGCAATAATTTTTTAGTTTCATTTATTAAAACACTCCCATCTAATCATGTTTAATAGTGTTTAATGTATTTTGTAACTACTGAGGCATCACAAGCAGTGGACACTGATGATACATGAGATGAAAGAATTTTTTTTTAAAGGAAGCAAGCACTCATGCCTACGCTTAGGGGTACCTCTCCAGCATTTGCCATTTATGAGGATTGAGGGAAAATTGGGGGTGAAAAAAAAAACTTAGTATCGGAGGATGGCCCTGGTGGGAATTGAGCTCCAGGCCTCCAGCTGCACCTCAATGACCATGACCATCCATGGCAGTAATAAGCAATATTTGTACAATATATAGTTCATAACTTTCCTTCTTGACATAGAAAACCATGATTACTGCTGGGATGTCCATGCACTCTGATACGTGTTTCAACAGTGTAAATATTGCATTACTTTTTTGACCATGATATTCATTTACTTGTGTTAATTTGGAAAATGTCAAAATTGACCATTTTTATAAATTTTTGAAACTGTTTATTATATTCTACAACAAGTTCACTATTGTCTATTCACCATTGCCTACTTACTTTTCCTACACCTTTTTGGAATATTTCTTGTTCTTTCTTCAAAATGTTGCACTCCCATAAGATGTGTTCCCCCATTTATATTCCCTCCAGGCATGTGTGTGTGTGTGTGTGTGTGTGTATAATTGCCAGAAGTTCCTGAACCATTGCTGTGATAATTGGAATCCCCTGTATTTGGGGAGGAAAATATGATCCCCTTTCAAACAGAGAATCAATGGAGTTGCAGAAGAGCAAAGTAATCCCAGAGAAAAGTCAAGGTTACTTATTCCATGATCATGAGAACAACTTTGGAAATGCAGAGAAATTTTGATAACAAAACTTCAGAGAAAGAAACAGAATAATCATTTGGAAGTATTATGCTTAACCCAGTGCTATCAAGGAAAAGAGACGTGGAATGCATAGTCTAGGAGTTTGTCTGCTGTACCACAATGCACTAGTAAACATGGTTGGTATGAACATATGTGGCTTCCAGGATCTGGATCATCCACTGTACAGTCCAGATTTTGCCTTTACAGACTATTATCTGTTTTCAAAATTAAAATCTGATCTTTGAGGGCAGAGATTCATAAATGATAGTGCATTGGATTCCAGTATTTTACAAACAAGCTTCAAATTATTAGTGAATTCCAAAGGAATGTAGCTATTGCAGCTATACCCATGAAAAGATTTTAGAAAATTTTCTTCAAATCTCCATTGATCCTACTTACTGGGCATTGAAAATAATAATGAAAATATATATATATATATATATATATATATATATATATATATATATATTTATGTGTGTGTGTCTTAAAAAGCTCTAGTGGCCAGGAACACTTTTTACTTTTTCTTAACGAAACTCAGCATATAATGATCAATTAACAAACAACTAATTAGTTAAAACATTTTTTAAAAAAAGAAAGTTAAATTAAAAAATATATGGAACTAACACAGTGAAGTCAAGTCATATGAATAAAATCATGTGATATATGTCATACTAAACACTAGTATTGCTTGTTCATTACCCAGCAAAATTAGATCATTGGGGATGTGGGTTAACCTAAATCAAAAATTTAAAAATCACTCTTTATTTTTCTCAACAAATAGTTTCTGATAATCAACAAAATCAGACTATTATCAGTTGCATGTTTACCTGAAACCCAAAATTAAAAAATCACTGCAGCAGCATCAATATTTGTTTTTTCACAACGAAAACTCAGTATTTTCCGTTTTAATACAAGAAGGAAAATAGCTTTTGAAAATCAAGAAATTTGAGCATTAAGAGAGGGGATACATTGAAAACCAAATTTTAAAGAGTTGGGATTAACCTAAAGCAATAATTTAAAAATCACTCTAGCAGCTACAATTTTTGTTTTTCTCTACGAAATTTGGTATATTCTACTTAAATAAAATAAAAATAGTTTTTGAAAATCAGCAAAATCAGACTATTAAGAGTGGGCATATACCTAAAACCCAAAATTTAAAAATTGCTCTAGAAGCAATAATATTTGTTTTTTTGCAATAAAACTTGATATATACCATTTAAATAAAAGAAGAAAAATAATTTCTGAAAATCCGGGAAATCTGGCCATTAGGAGTAGAGGTATACCTAAAAACTAAAATTAAAAAGTGCTCTCACAGTATCAGTTTCTCTACTATAGGGCTCTGTAACACCCTTCCAATTTCCACTTGTTCAGGAATTCACTTAGTTTAAGTAGCTCCTTAGTTATTTTTTCTAGGGAGGTTGAAATGTTAAAGTGAGAAATGCAACAAAGTAAAGGGAGGTTATGTTGCAAATGATACCAGCATTTTTATTCAATCAGCTACCTAGTATCGTCAGGCTGAAAACTTACAGAACACAAATCACATTATAGTCCCAAGTACCTGTGCAGTCTGTTTGTGACACTAAAAAATGTAACAAATAAGTAAATAAATAATAATTAAGTAAAATTTTACTTATTTTACACAGAACCCTTTTAAATCATTATTCAATATAACTCATTTTTACACACACACACAGCTTTACCTGCATTTTTTTGAGATCTGGGAAGTCCCCTGGTGACATGAGATGTTCTCGCTCCAGTTCTCTATATACATCACCCAGGTTGTGTATTAGCTCTGCCTTCTTGGCATTCTTCTTAAAAAAATTGGGCATCTCATTCTTTAGAATGCTGATAATGTACGCATGCACCTTTTAACATACCATGAGGCATTAGAATAAATTATATTTCATTTTCCAAAGAGAATAACAAAATTAAAAATACCTAATTGATATTATTGTATGATTGACTTCACTGTGCAAGTTCTAATTTACACTTTAATTAAAAACATCTGTTTCAAAGAAAGAAAGACATTTTTATTCAAGAATTTTATTCCATTTTTTCGTCAAATTTGGATGTTACATTTTCTGAAAATATATACATACAAAAACTATATGCATAATTTTCCTTCAAAACTAAAAATTACAAAAAATACTAATAAATTATTAGGTAAATTATAATTAATCTGTCATCTAACATACTCTTATGATTCACTTTTACTTTTAAATACAGCGGTATTTAAAAGTAAATACCACCATATTTAAAAGTAAATGAAGCATAAGAGTGTGTTAGAAGACAGATTAATTATAATTTACATTTAACAAGCTTGACTGTGTAAGTTCCAACAGAATTTTTTAAAAATGTTTTATTTTTCAAAAGTTCTTAAATGAAATTATTAGGTTTTCAATAAACATTTATTTGAAGTTATTCAATAGCTACTTGCCCCACAAATATTACTTTAATATGTCATTACATGATGTTCATTCTGTGCACAATTTCATCCAAGTAATACTACTGGATGTTTTGTCAGTGACCTACATAACTAATTAATTATTTATTGTATGCATAATTGTCTTTACATGTATCAGTCTTACAGTAATGTTTTCAGTGTAATCATATGTAAACTTTTGGCCTAGTTTACTGTTGTTATTCTCCAAACTGAAGTTATTTTCTCAGCAAATTCTTGCACCATGGTTTGTTATCTGAGGAATATTTGTAAGAGAATTTTGTATGGCAAATACTCGAATTAAATAATTAAATTAAATTTGAAATTTAAATTTAGAATTTTTTTTTTTTTTTTTTTGAGTAGTGTTTAACGCCCGTTTTTACTACTGAGGCACCACAGGCAGTAAAATGCAGTATTAAAGTGCATATTCTGAAATAATGAATATTTGATTCATATGCAACTTAAAATCTACCTTGAAGGTCAAGATTAACAACATTCCATTAGATTGTCATATATTTCATAATTGTTAAATTCTGTTAACATGCAAATAAGTAAAGGATAAGAGATGTTAAGAAAGGAGAAATGGAGAAAGAGAACACATTTATTTGCAGTAATTAGATCTGTTCTAAAGGCTCTTTTCCAAACATATAACCCGAGGTTAATACAGTCTTTAATTTGTAGCATGGCCTGCTTAACAGAGATTTGGCTGCCTTGTTTCTAACCAGCAAAGTCTTTATGCTGTACAGGAGTTCAACATTATGAGACCATGTGTTTCAGTGTTATAGTGTGTTAGTGCTGTTATAATGAGAAATAGTCTGTATATTAAGGATCGTAATGGTGAAGTCAAGTCACCAGAAATGATGGAATTAAGGTGTGTCTCGCCATGCTATGCTACCAGATGCTGAAGTTACTGGCACATATCCACTGCACCATCTTCTGTTCAGGGACCTATTCCACAAAAGTATGATCTAATATATACAAGTATATAGTGCAAGTCCTTGTAAAGTATGGTCTTGTAACTTTCTGTTCCAAGAAAGAAATGCAACATTGGTAAAGCATTAGTAAAAAGTTACAAGTGATGTCATATAAGACCAAGATGGAGGTACAGATGTTTGCCATATGTTGTGAGACAATATAAAATGGCTTCAACCCCATGTTTATATTATTGATATAGCACCATTAATTATATGTATTGTAAATCTTAGTATAATCAATTTGTACAGTTTATGTGCATATATATAAATAATTAGTACTTTTATGTATTTCTAAAGTATGAGAGCAACTTGTTTATCAAGCTTTTAGACCTAAGGCAGACCATGTGTTTTGGAAATGGGACGAGAAGAAACAGAAGACCTCTATTCCTTTGTATTTGTAAGAGTCTTTGTATGCGAAGGGTCTTCTTTAAGAGTTTGGAAAACTGACTGGGTCCGGTTATTAGTTATTGTATGAAAGGACAGGAGGGTTAGTTTTTGTGTTAAACGCTAGAACAGACTGGACAATTATAACCTTTTGATGCCACGAACCTTGTGGGTGTCATAAATTGCACTTGACATTAGGCAAAGACACAGGGAAAAAGAGGCGCTAGGGAGAAAGAGAAGGGAAGCTAGGCACTCGACCAGACAGCTTGTGTAGGAGAAATACGTAAAGGACTGTGGTGTAGTGAAAGATTCATTCTTACTGAGCATTTGATAGATTAGAATTTATCAGGCGAGTTGCAAGTAAACTCAATAATTTTCTTAAAAATCTTAAAGGCGGCCCTTAAGTGACAAACTTAATTTACTGCAAATAAATGGTCTTATTGTAAATTATGCTACTTGTGTTCATCTTGTGCACAATTTCCTAGTCCTCTCCCATGGACCTGTAAAGGCCATAAAATTCCAGCAATCACTGATGCTAGCCTGGCATTGCAGTACTCGATAGGCGGCAGGAGAAGAAGAGGTTAACAACTATCCATTAATTAATTTAAATATACAAATCCTCCCCCACTCATTGAATCCAAACATCGAATCCAACTGCAAATTGGTGCCCAACGCTGAAGCCGACTTTGAATACTACTGCAGTTGCCATACCTAAATTAGGTTATATCCACTACTTAATAAATTTTTAATGCACTGAACAGATCACTGTCATTCCTGCAAAATGAGTCTTGTCTTTTTTTCTCAGCCATAATGATAATTTAAATACTTTATATACAGTTATCAATATTCAAGCTCGATAATCCACTTTGAGATGAAGGTCACATTAGGCTACATTTAAGAGCATCAATTTCAGTTGTCAAGAGGTGGCAGAAAAATCGAGCTTCCTGATTGCTCTGTCATTTATTTTATTAATACATTTCATCATTTATATTTATTTATTTTGCTAACATTGATGTTCTCATTATAAAAGGCGGGAAAAAATGGGAAAATTGTATCAAAAGAGATTATTTTAAAAGAGAATGAAGTATGAAAAGAAATTATTTTCGTAGCAGGTAGCAAGAACCTTAAAAATACATTAACTACGATGCTGGTCTGAAATATACATTTTCAACAGAAAATGCCAGCATCAGTCTAGGCCATATTTTAATCGCACTTAACCTAACTTTATCATTGTACACAAATACTTATTTATTCTTCCTTTATACATTTCCTACTAATCATTATCATCACTTTCACTAATACCTGACACATTTGGGTCAACTAACTCCCAAAGTCATTAAAAAGATAATAAATTTTGTGCTAGAATTTGAAGTTATCAATATACCTATATTTGTAGAGAAATTTATAGAAATTACCAGTGCCAGACTAATACTAATATTTTTGTGTAATAGACAACGAAAGATCACTTGTACACTTGTACATATGCAGTTGTGAAGTACAAGAATAGCAGAAACCTTTGTGGAACAGAATAACTAATAACTACAAATTACAAGTTCATACACTTGCATTATATTACACCATACTTTTGTGGAACAGGGCCCAGGTGTCAGCAATCTCAGCACCCATTTGTCATTGTTCAGGAATAGCAAGAATGACAGAGGGTAGACTGGCAAACATGTTACAGATTTCCCATGATAGTGCATTCACCATTCTGCAAGATTGCTTACACATGAGACACATCCATGCCATATTGCAATGCTTCTATACCGGATTTCTGCAAATGGAAGCAAAATTTCAGAGCAGTGTAATGCAGCAATTCCATTTTATGCAGCTGACTTGTAAACATTAGCTCTTTGCTGGCATCCTGTACAGACACATGTTGGTGCGCACTTCCAATTTTTTCCACTAATCATGTGAGATATGTTGTTCTCATGAAAAATTGTTTCATTGCCATATCTCTAATGTGTTATAAAAAAAAAATTCTCAATCAGAATGAGCAGATCAGTTGGCAAAAAGGGGTGCCAATATATCCTTTTATGATCCTGAGCCTGAGTTGGAATCAGTATATGTACTGCTAAGACCATAGATTGGGGATAAACATCACTGTTGCAACCTAGGATTCATTCTAGATCATAGCAATACTCTTTCCACATCTCTTCTAAAATCGGACAGAAGAGGAATAAGGAAAGTAATCGCATTGATCACTGAACATGGTCACTTCAGGAAACATCTACGAAAAGTGAGTCTCTATAAAGATGAACCCACTTGCAGATTGTGTAAACAAGGTGAGGAATCTACCTTGCATATCCTGTTTGAGTGTCCAATCCTGGAGAGAAAGAGACTTGTTCTCGCTATAGTCAAGGAATATCTGGGAAAGGACAACATCAGAAGCAAAATACTGCAACTTGTACAAAGATCAGATTTTGGGAAATACATCTTTCCCAAAAGGGTAGAACAAGAGCCTTATAGGCTGATATGTTGAGGTTGCTTAAGATCCATACATCTGTCCGTCCATTCATCCATCTGCTGTAGAGATGTTAAATTTGCACAAATAAATCAAGAGAGAATACAAAAGCATATAGATAGATTACCTTAGCTAATCTTGCACGTTTTGTTAGATCATTCAGTTTTCTAATAACAGCATTCCGGGGCAAATGTTGAATATCCTTGAACAAATCTCTTTCTTCATCCTCAAACAGCCTGCAATGTAAACAGAATATACATAGTGAAAAGCTGTAACATTAAAAATATATTACAATGTTGTTTTGTTCTTTACATTACTATAGGTATACCGCTCTGAAAAGAATGTTGGGTCTGTACATGCAAGGATATATGGAGGGAGAGTTTTTTTAATGGTGTTTAATGCCTGTTTTTAGTACTGAGGCACCACAGGCGATGGACACTGATGCTACATGAGATGAAATGATATATTGGGAAAGGATTTTTTTTAAGGAAGGAATCGTTCCAGGCCTAATTTTAGGGTACCTCCTCGGCATTTGCCATTTATGAGGACTGAGGAAAACCTGGAAAAAACCTCATTCAGGGAGGACGGTCCAGGCGGTATTCCAACCCAGACCTCCCACTCATGAGTCTGCGCCTTAACGACCTCGGCCATTCGTAGGGGTAATAGATAATCAGATCAATATAACTCTATAATGGTAAGTTTTTCCCTGAAAAAGTAATATACAATGGACTATGTTTTTCCCTATACCAAACCAGTGCGAAACTCCAATGTCTCTCTCTTTCTACTGCCATGGATGGCCGAGGTCGTTAAGACGCGTTCTCGTGAACACGAGATCTGGGGTTCCAATCCTGCCAGGACCGTCCTACCTGACTGAGGTTTTTTCCAGGTTTTCCTCAGTCTTCATAAATGGAAAATACTAGGGAGGTACCCTAAACTTAGGCCTGTAATGATTCCTTCCTTAAAAATAAATCCTTTCCCATTATATCATTTCATCTCATGTATCATCAGTGTCCATCACTTGTGGTGCCTCTGTAGCAAAAACAGGCATTAAACACTATTCATTCATTCATTCCAATGTCTCCCTCACTCACTCAGAAATGTATGGTTTAATATTAAACTCTCATCACTAGGAGACCTGTAACACTGACAAATGTGAGGAGTTGTATTTAGTGCAGGAACACTTGCCAAATTTCATCTGGGCTTTCAACACTTGGATTTGTTGATTTAATTTATGGATGCACTTTAACATCTCAGGTCATCAGTATCCCATTCAATTCTGGGCATGAAACAGCAGATTAAGTTCACTCAGAGGACTCTTCTTTCAGGCTTGAGGTTCTTTTACATACCATAAAACTATGACATGGGACCCATGGTTTTACTCTCCTTCCAAAGGAAGTCATACTTAGGATGCTCAAATCAATCCTGGCCGGGATTGAACCAGCAATCTTGGGTTTAGTAGAACACTTGGATTTGCTGCCTTTATACTCAGTGTATCAAAATCTTTGGAAAAAGCACTTGAAATTCATTAGATCAATCTACATTCTCCAGATCCATGGACCCACTAGACTAAGGAGAGACATGTCATTCCTGTTGTGAAGGGAGAAAAGGTGAACTATGCATTTTCAACTATTTACAGTAGCACAATTTACAAATTGTGATAAATACCTCTTTAAAATATATGTTTAAAGTTCTTGGAAGCTGTTTCTAAGGCACAAGGGCAAAGTGGAGTAGCACTAACTGTTAGCTGACACTAACAGGAGGGTACTTTCTTCTGCATCATTAGGACAGAAAACCAAAAGAGATAATGTGATGGGTTTGACAAATAAAAAATATCTTCAAAATGAAATAAACAACACCCAGCAGTGGACAAAAGACAATGAATTACAATCAATAAAAGAAAGACAGTCACAAATGACAATTTATGAATGGGTAATGAACCATTGAAAATAATAAACATACTACAGCAGCATCATTCAGTGAGCATGTCCAAGATAGAAATCAGCAACGACCAGAGCAATGTACATTATCAAGAACTTGGCATAGTTGAGCCTTGCAATGGCAATTAGGATCTTCGATATAATTTCACCAGTAGTTAAATATGGCCTTGAAATAATATGGAACAAACTACGTAAGCATCAAGGATAAGGAGAAAATTGAAAATGTCACAGCTATGTAGCTAAAAAGAGCTCTAAGATCAGGCAAATATGCTCCAAATAGACTGATATACCTACTGAACTTTTTCCTGGAAGATCTGAGAGTCAAGATACCATTAGCATCTAACAAACCATACAAGGAAGTAATTATGAGAAGGATTAGGAAACAGCATGAAGTAGATAGCAGCTTCTTCTGCAAGGATGCTATGACAAACAGAGATTGGACAGACAGAACCAAAGCAGAGATATATATCAATTGGTCTCGCAATCCATGGATATCACCATAAACTTTTCATAAACCGGATGAAAAGTGCTTGTGCAAATATTGCAGAAATGAATAAGAACCGTATCACAAACATGGATCAAGATTGTTGAATGAAATTGTGATGGACACAATATAGCACAACAAAATAACTTCAATTTTCTATTATACCATGATTAATACGATATGACATTTCATGTTCACTGCATCATTGGCACTGTAATTGGTTTGACTGAACTTTTAGATGTTTCTTTCTTATGGAATACTCACCTCCTGTTGAGATCATGTATTAATGGCTCATCCCAGAAAGATCCGATGTAAACTCTTGCCACTTCTGGGGTCATCAGTATCTTACCAAGGGACCACATTAAGGCACCATAAACTCGCATTAGCTGCTGATGGTCTACTCTATCTGCTTTATTTAATATTATTCTTATTTTGTCATCATGCCCATGTAAACCTTCAATAGATCTCCTGAACTCATCAGAAATGTCCAGTTTATGAGCATCAAATATAAGAATGATTCTGTCCACACGCTCTGCAAACCATTTCAGCACACCAGTAAAATCATAGCCCCTGTCTACCCTCTGTTTCTCCCCAGATAATATTCCTGGAGTATCAATAACAGATATGGATTTGAGCACTGGTGAGCAAACTGTAGAACACTGAAATCTGTTTAAGAATGCATTTCCAAATTTAGACAAAGGCGTAAATTGCTTTGTAGGGTCCACTACTAGGGCATTTCCTGGTATAATATTTTCTTGATCTCCATACATCACAACAATAAATCTATCAGTTGTGGGCTCTGGACCAATGCGTATTCCTGGAAAGTCAGTGCCCAAAAGATATTTTATTAATGTTGTCTTGCCTGTAGAATACTGCCCCATTAGTAGCACCATAGGCTGTGAGTCAAAATCAGCATCATTAAGTTTTGGTGAATGAAAATCATGGAACAAATATGTTTCTTCCAGTGGTAGAAGCTTTGATTTATAGATTTGTTTCAGTCCATCTAAGGCATTCTCAATTTCTATTGGTGGTTTCTTTAACCTAACCAAAACAGAAGAAACTGTTATTAACCAAACAACAATAAAAAGGAGAACAGGAACATAACACAAACAAAAAACCATGTATTCTAAAATAATACAAATTTAATACTTTAAATCTAAAATGTTGTTCAACTTATATAAACCCCTCCTTGCAGTATATAAATACCAAGGTACTGAACCCCAAAAATTGTTTACTGCTTTTTAAATTAATAAGTCGTTCATCTATATACAAAAAAGCATTTAGCAAGTAGACTAGTTTAAGCAGATTTTTTCTCAACATATATTTTTACAAATAACGCTATAAAATGTTCCTGTTTTACACTATTTTTGCGACTATTTGTATATTTTATCAATACTACGAGTTATTTCGATATACATAATAAGACTATTGACCAGACCTCGCAGGCCTTACATTTATATATACCCCACTCCTCTAATTTTGAAATACGGCTAAATATACGCTATAACTGCATATCATAATATTATAAATGTGCAGAGGACTAATTCATTTGTTGCCTTAACCTAACACTTATGCAGCCGGTAATATCATATTTAAGCCTTACACATAATAAGAAGCACACTAAGCGTTTTACCTGAAAATGCTTCTGTGAGGAATAACAGTTCTTAAAAATTTAAATTTTGACAACTTGCGAAACATGTTTAAAAGTTTATTTATTTAATGCATTATTTTTTAAACCACATTCGCACTCGTTACGTCATAGCTATACTGTCCCCAGCTCTACCAAACTAGCAATTCGAAAATCCATGCATAGTTCTACCTACCGAAATCAGGAATGTGATTTGTAGTTGATTTCACATGACCTAGTCTGTTATTTAATGCTAAGGTTGGTACTTAGCCAATTGATTTATTTGTATATTACTGTTACAAACATACTTTGAAAGGTACATGTTCACAGTTACTAGTTAACTTAAACTTAATGTTGCTAATATTTTAGAATAAGTCACCTTATAAGTTGATGCCCTCCCCCCACCAAAAGAAACGAGGGTTACACTAGGCAGTCACAATGAAATTTTACATCTTTATCATAGATTATTTTATAATTTATACCTATGTCCTTTCCAACGAGCGTAAGCTCGCTCTTCAAATGCTTTATAATTTTTTCAATAAAAGAGGGATCAGCAGTCTTTAGTAAAACAAAATGTACATAGGTCACCGACGCATTTTTAAAATGAAGGGAGACTCGCACAAGATAATTTCATTGCTTTGCTTTGAACACAATTGTGCAGAAGATCATTTCCTGTTCTGAAAATCCCGGCTTCGAGCCCCATGGTGTTCGGTTTCACTTCCTGCCAAAGATCTGATTGGAAGCTGTGGAGATCGCATGACGTCATAGTGACATAACAAAGTTCGGCTGCAGGCTTGTTACAGAAGTGTTACAGAATGATGTGGCAGTCTATTGCAGATACTCCGTCAGCGTAGCAGGTCTACATCGTATGTATCCGGAGAACTTCACTGTCAACGAACAGTGACCCGCACACAGGTGAGCAAAAGGTACCGCGGTAAAAAATGCAGTGTTGTGTAGACTGTCGCTTGACAGATACTGAATAAATTTTACTCTATGTCTTTTGCACCGAGGAAAAACCTAACAGGCTCGAAATATATATATATTTTCCTTGTGCCTTTCTACATATGTTACTTAGCTACATGATTTTTAATTTTACTTTCATTAAGAAACACACACACACATCTGTATATTATGAACCTCTTGGTGGTAAGCTACTGAACTTTTACAGCGCACATGCGTAGCATGGTAAGAATGTACAAAGGTGATTTCTCTAGATGCTAATTTACGCTACAACCAAAACTGTCAACGTTTAATCACTAAAATATTGGTTATTGCGTTTTATAAGTAAAAAGGTTTGTAAGGCATTTCTGTCTTGCGCCTATGTTTGTATTTGTGGTTATTTGTAGGGGACTTTGTTTGCAGTCACAGTGCCAACCAATATCTTCGCAAGTGTGGAGTATTTTGATCTGGGGAGGTGAGAGAGGATAATAGCAGTTGTGTGCATGCGAGACTAAAACGTCACCCATCGGCACGTAGTTCCCAGGAACGTTTGCCCCAAGTGTTATACTTTGATTGGTGACTGTTGCGTTACAAAGCTGAATAAAATATTTTAAAAGACTCTTAGATAATTATAGTGAAACAGTATATTAATAACAAGTAGGTTACATATATTAAATGTGGGAAATTTTGCATATGTTTCAATATCAACATTTCATTTGAAACTATTTCCATATGGTGGCGTTTGCCATCGCAAATCCGAAGATCCTGATTTCGACTCTCGGTCAGGTCAGCTATTTGGATAAGTTTTTTTTTTTTATTGAGTTTTTCCTTAACCTGATTAGGTGAATGCCAGATAACTTTGAGACGCCAATGACTCTGAATTCATTTGTGTCATCATTAATTCATTCCATTCATCTATAGACACTAAGTTTAGATACTCGTATTTTAAGGACCCCCATGCACCTTAATTATTATCTCCTATAGGCGCTACAATACCGCAATGCCATGAGACAATGGAACGGCATTGGACCATAAAAATAAAAACATTTGAAGTAACCATGTTCCTTCCAATCATTTCATTAGTAGTACGCTCTTATTGAATGGCAGGCTAGTGAAATTTCGTATAAATTCATGAAGTAGTTGCTTTATTTCGTTTTATATTAGTTGAATGTAAAGAAAATGAACAATATTCACTTCCGTCTTTTTCTTTATGATTATTGGAGAATACAATTGAAATTAAAAAACTGGGTATTAATCTTAGTCATATTGTGATTTCAAAGGATAGGAAGTATACAATACTTTCTGTAGAGCCAGACTTCATCTTGCAAATTCCAAACTTTAACTTAAGTGTCACCGACAAGTTTGCTCCCATAAAAACCAGGAGGATTGTTCTTTTTTTAAACGTATATTTATTGTTTAAATGAGAGTGTTTTTTGGGGGGAGGAAGGTTATTTACGGACGCTCTTTAACATCTCAGGTCATCAGCGTCCCATTCAATTCAGGGCGTGAAACGGCCAACAAATTTGCTCAGAGGCCTCTTCTTTTAAGCTTGAGGTTCTTTATCGTGCCGTAAATGTACGACACGGGACCTATGGCTTTACTTCCCTTCCGAAGGAAGTCATACTTAGGATTTTTACGCCCGAAAAAAAATCCATCGATCCTGGCCGGGATCGAACCCGCGATCTTGGGTTAAATGAGTGTGTTAATTGCAATTTTCTTATTAAATTCTCTCTTTGCTCTTTGTTTCTGTTGTGTATAGCTGTTAATTCTAGTGTTGAGGTTCTAGAAGCCCGTGACAATGTAATACTCCCATAGCTGGGCATATATGAGGAATAGTGAAACTCATATTTTGATAGTGCCTATAACTTGATTTTCTTGTTTGCATAACCGTATTCGTGACTTGATAATCGTAACTGCACGTGATAAATGGGATATTATGAATGCGTAACAAATGATATAACCTTAGTAGAACGTAAAGTTAGAATGGAAAATTCAATGTATGCCAAAAAATAAGACATATTTCAAATGCTTTGAAATTCGGATTAAAGCATTTAATTACTAAACTTTAAGCGTACATTTTTTGTTCGTGAAGTTTAGTGTCGTCCCGTGCATTGCTCATTCCACATTTCTTAGAAGAATTTATAGTAATATTGTCTGTTCTCAACATTATGACAAAAAACGGAAGCCACAATGATTAGTACCGGTTGTTGCAATCTTGCTGCGTCATGCGGAACTTCGTAAGGCATTGTAGCGAGGTATACGAGAAAGTTTGCAAGTAATCTGTTGAGAAATGTAATTACCGTTGTGATAACATTCCTCTTGTATTATTACAAGGCAACTAATTCACGGCAAGAGGTAAGTTGTTAGGGATAATGTTTAAGCAAGAAGTTTCGGTGTGTTCGCTGTCATCACGAAATGTAAAGTATATCTTTTCTTTGAGGTACAATTGTTTAGAGTGGGTTTATCTTTTTGGTTATGACAAAACTGCTCAAACTGCTCCTCTTTGTCGTTTTCACAGTATTAGTCTTTAAAAAAAGCCTTTTTCGAAATTTTAATGCCTATATTTGCATAATTATATTTTATTTTAAAAATATATTTGGTGTAAATGTTTAATACATTGTACTTTGTTCGTATTTCCGATTTTTATAAGAGTAAATATTTTAGAAAAAATGGGTAATTAATCTTATTGTGTACTTATACCGTGTTTACACTATTTCCTGAGTCGTTATCTGAAAAATTTTCTCCCTCATCCCCCTCTCACTATATCTATCTCTATATCAAATCGTTTTCATTTCTGGTCTCAACTTATAAAAATTTAGACTCGCCCGAGACACGATTACAGGAACCTTGTAATAAGAATTTCGTATTTTACCTGCAAGTTATTATTAGATCCTACGAAATTGGCTTTCTGGGTATTCTTATAGTTACGGAAGCAATTCCCACAACAAAATTACCGAATTTCTTGTACGAAGAGAATGTCGTCTTCATCATTTACACAACGAATTAAGTCTTCCTTGTTCCGCCATTCCGTCTGGCTCCTGGTCTTCCAACGTATTTCTTTTTCCGATTCACTTATATCTTAATGCAGCTTTTGTAATCTTTAATTTCATTCTATTCACATGACTTTTTTCTCCTGTTCATGCATCCATCAATTATTGAATATATAAAATATTAAATTAAATATTCTTTCTGAAATCTATGGAATGACGTAATTTTATAAGAGCAAATAAATAAACACTGATTGGAAAATTTTAATTTTAAAGGAGTTCATTTTCGGTTGATGCAGGCATATAAAGGTTTAATATTGTAGTACATGTAGAATGGCTATTGGGAGTTCATGTTATTGCCTAATATTTTGAATGAACCTGTGAAAGATACCCCTGCTCCATTTGCTAAATAATAATAAGATCACTGATAGAATATAGCAAAAAATAAGCGGTAAACACGTTTCAACCGCGCACATTCCTACGCATTCTCAATATTATGTATGCCGTTTTGTAAGACAGCTGTATTTGTAACTCATATGGTTCTAAATGCAAACTGAAATCCCAAGTTTTTCGTTTGCAGGAAGAGAACAAGCAGAAGAAAAGTTTTTTCTCAAGATTTATATCTCCGCTTCATTTATTAAATAGTGTCCATGGCAAAAGATAAATGATTCATGTAAACTTAGTGCAAACATTAACTCTAGTACACATTCAATACAAAAATAACGACAAATAAAATAACCAAATGCAATAAAAAGCTCACTTTATATTTAGCAAATTTCGATTATTTAGCTTATATTATTAGCATCTGTTATTTTGTGATTGTGAAAACTTTGTTTTCGCCTCCGTGGTCTAGTGGTAGCGTTTGCGACTACTAATCCGGAGGTCCTGGGTTCGAATCCGGTCAGGTCAAACTGTCTGGGTAAGTTTTTTCCCGAGTTTTTCCTTATCCTGAGAAGATGCATGCCAGATAACTTTAAGGCGCGAAGGACTTCGAGCTTACTAAGTGGTATGCAGAATATTCGGGACTGGTGCTGCCATCTGGTCAAAAAGTTACTTTGAGACTAAAGACCGCCGTCACCCTCGAAGTTCCCTTCCACACGTATACGCCGGTCCCAGCGATTCTGCCATTTTCCAAATGGATCTTGGAAGTCATGTTCTTTGAGGATGTTTAGCACAGATAGCGTTTCTTCTTGAATCCTCTCAATTGTGACCAGCCGACGTCCTTCAACTTGATTTTCAGTTTGGGGAATATAGCGCAGTCGCAGAGTGCCAAATCAGGCGAGTACGGTGGGTGGGGGACAACCGTCATGTTGTTTTTCGTCAAAAAGCTCATGGTGAACAAGGAATTGTGACGGGGCGCATTATCGTGATGCAACAGCCTGTTCCCTTGTCGCCAAAGTTCGGGCCGTCGCAAAACGTCACAATAGTACGTGGAATTCACTGTTTGATTTGGTGGGGCAAATCCTTTGTGCACAATCTTCTTGGTATCAAAGGAAACGAGGAGCATGCTCTTGACTTTGTTCTTCACTTGTCTCGCTTTGTTTGGTCTTGGTGAGTTCGGGCTCTTCCACTGGAAGGATTGTTGTTTTGTCTCAGGTCATAAGCTACATCCAGCTCTCGTCGCCGGTAATGACCCTGGCCAAGAAGGTTGGGTCATCGGATACGGCCTGACGAAGCTCGGTGCAAACTTCAACACGCAGCACCTTCTGATCAGCAGTCAGGATCCTTGGCACAAATTTTGCGGCGACACGATCCATGCCCAATTCATCAGTTAATAGGTATATCCCATAACCAATTCCCACTTCATGAGCAAGGTTTTCAATGGTTCGACATCGATACTCACGAACAAGGTATTGTACTTTGGCAACAATGTCAGGCGTTGTGCATCTGATGGTGTGAGCATCGTCTTCAATAGCTGTACAGCCAGTCCTGAACCGAGCATGCCACTCAAACACACGTGTACGGCTCATGCTTTGTTCCCCAAATATTTGTTGAATCGTTGCCAGGACCTCCGTAGCATTTTTTCCCCGAGATTTACACAGAATTTGATGCACACTCTCTGTTCTAATCTTGGATCCATCGTAAAATCGCCACACACTACACACAGAGTATCGTGAAAAGTATTATAGAATCTCAACACATCTAGCCAAATGCATGAAACTTTAAACACTCACTCATCAGATGTGCTAGTGTTGCCACCTAGCGGTACAAAACTCTACTGCAACTACTGTTGAGATGGCAGCACCAGTCCCGAATATTGCGGATACCACCTCGTATTTACGTCATAATTAGTTCATTTCATTCCATTCATACTTGCAACGACAGTATTTACTTCCAATCTACAGGCGTCAAGAAAAGATAATTTGCAGTCAAAGCTACAAATTCCCATTTCGATTACACCTCTTGAAGTTCACATTTTGAAAGTTGTCTCCCTATAACTTGCATGCTTCATATCCTGAAACCGAACTGAGTTCACTAGAATTAATTTTATCTTCATTTTTGAAAGGTAGGCCGCAAACAGTGACAATTAATCTCTCTCTTGACTTTGAAATTAAAAAAAAAAGTATAAACGGACGATGCTGTTATAAATTGGCGAAATTATTTTATACCATAATATGCAGTCCATAAGGGAACTAAAAATATTATAAAGTGGCAAGTTAAATAAATTGATTAAGTTATGAAAATAAAGCTAAAATCTGGAGAAGAACCATAAATAATGTTTTTGAAATAAAGTTTTTAATCAAAATTGTGCTGAAAGTCATCTGCTTAGATGCTTTTTATTAATAGTGTTTAACGCCAGTTTTTACTGCTGAGGCACCACAGACGGTGGACACTGATGATACATGAAATGAAATGATCAAATGGGAAAGGATATTTTTATTTTAGGAAGGATACGTTCCAGGCCTAAATTTAGGGTACCTCCCCGGCATTTGCCATTTATGAGGACTGAGGAAAACCTGAAAAAAACCTCAGTCAGGGACGGTCCTGATGGGATTCGAACCTCAGACCACCCGCTTAAGAGTTCGCGCCGTAACGACCTCGGCCACCCGTGGCGGTGCTTAGATGGAAAGTTCTGGAAGAAGCAGGTACACGATGTCTGTAAAATATTGGTAGAAGAATGCATTCATATATACTTAAATACACAGCCCCCGTTTAGACCCGTGGCCGTCTCAACGGGGATTTGCTTGGCACCAGGAAGCACGCTGTTTGCCGGCAGAATGGGATATTCATAGTCCCTTACATTCAAACGCATAGATTTCTCAATCAAATTATAACTACAATAAATACACCTTCTTCATAGAAAATGATGTCCTTATGCTCCCACACATCTCTCGCACCTTTTAAGGAAATTTGCATTATCACTCATTAATTCTTTTTCTGAAATTGCAGCAGTTTCTCTTCTTAAATTGTCTATCAGTTTTTTCAACGTATACGAATTATTCCGATACACTACACGCTTCGACCGAAAAAAAAGTAAACTTCGTTCTAACACTGAGTTTTACTTTCTGTTTCTTATCAAGAACAAAACCCATTTCCCTAAATCACCGAAAGTAAAGAACCACGTTCTTACAGAGGGAAAACTCGCAGAAAAGTTACAACGAAGTCCAAAGAAATCTCTGAGAAAGACTGCAAAGAAATTAGGAATTTTGCTAATCTCGGCTTGGAATGTCACTCAACCTTTACAACTAAAACCCTATAGGATAACTGTAGTTCAGAAATTACAACTTAATTTTAACATAGTCTCCTGAAACTTGCTGCAACGTTTCTCCAAGTTCCTGATTCCCTCGTGGCAGTGGGTTTCTTCGAGGCCTTCAAAATATTCGTTTACCTCCTGCTTGGCCCCTTCATTTGACTTGTGTCCAGGAGTTTCAGGACGAGATGGTAATTCAAGGAAGCGAGATTCGGTGAATAGGGGGATGCACATGCATTTCAAATGTAATTTTGTGCCATTGTCATGGTGAAAAAACACCTTTTGGTTGTCTTCGGTCTCCAAAAGTCATGGGCAGTATTCTCCAGTAATGGGTTTCCTCTTCTCCAAGCCTAGTCAATCAAGAGCATTCCCAAAAACCTGGAGCCATCACTTTTCCAGCGGATGGAACACTTTTCGCCTTTTTCTGAGCCTGTTCGGCTCGTGCCTTCTGTTGTTTAGACTGCTGTTTTGTTTCCAGTATAGTAATAAATCCATTTCATACATAGTCACAATAGTTTGCGTTCTTCTTAAACATTTTCAAACAGACGGTAAATATTCGCATGCGATTTGGCTTTTGCTGTGGAGTGAACAGGTGCGACATCCATTCTTGCACAAAGTTTTTTTTTTTATGTGCAATTCATTATGCAAAATAAAATTAACCCAGTAAGTTAAAATGCTTGTGACTTCTGCTAACTCGCGTACTTTCATTCGTGTGTCAGCCAAAACATCATGATGGATTTTTGGCTTCATAATTGATTTTGGAGCTCCAGGATGTGGCGCGTCTTCGATACTTCTTTTACATCAGTTGTACACATTTACCCAAAGTCAAACGGTTTCATAGGAAGGACATGCTTCGTCCAATATTGGCAATGTCCTCTCATGAATTTCTTTGGCTGTTTCCAGAAAAAAGAAGTTAAATCACACTACGAATTCTAAACTTATCCATTTTTCATGGTCACTCAAAAGGCTCGTTTTTAAACAACTCCCAACAGTGAATTAACATAATATGACTTGTGACCATAGCATATTGTTGCATAGAAAGCAAACTTTATTATTACATGTACAGATGTTTCTGTTGACCTCTATTAGTGTGCGGACCAAGTTACTTATCCAACCACCATCATATGATGCGTGTACCGAATGTAAAGAACTTCACTTTATTGTGAATTCAGTTTTTACCGAGACGTTACCGGAAGTTCGAATTGTAACTCTGAAGTCCCCCCTTTATTATTATTTTTTTTACAACGGTACATTTTATAACTGAACTTAAACAGGCCGGAAGGGAGGGGGAGTTGACGCACGAGTCTCTGCGGTATCTCTAGCTGCTGGTTTTCTACAAGAAACTGCAGAACTCTGTGAAATAATGCGCATCTGTTTATCGGGCAAAGCTGCAATAATAGTTTCACCCATACGTTTTTTTTTTTGTTTTTTTTTTTTTTTAATAAATTCATTCCAGAATGTTATCATTAGGACCGTTTTTTTAATAATTTTAAAAATGTTTCGTTAAAGATTAATAAAATATTGATCTTGTAGTTTAAAACGTTACAGTACTCTCCCCCACCTATTAATGACCTGTCAAATTATTGACTTGTAAAACTATTGCCTGACATCTTAAAATTGTCCCTTTTTATAAAACAGTGCCCGATTCCTGTATCAGTTGCTTTTTCGGCGAATATTTTGTCATTGTATATTTTTTGGCCACATTCTGAGAGAAGCATAAAATCAACTTTGTACCGATCGGTATTTGGTGTTAAAACTGGTATTATTTCTTCCTTTGTGAGCGCAGTGTAATCAGTGTATGTAGCGCAGATTATGATAGGAGATAAGTTGCAACAGGGTTGTTACTGTCAGTAATCAATTAAATGCTGGCAGTATGGTTCAATTTCTGAGGGACAAGAGCCAAAGATCTTAAAAATTACACATCTCTAAACAGATTAAGTGGCAAGGAAGGGTCAGCACGCAAGCGCAGTTAAGCTTTTCGTGTGCTATTTAAATGAAAAAAGCGTACAACTGAAAAACCACCACGGGTGGCTTAAGTCGTTAAGGCGCGAACTCGTGACCGAGAGGTCTGGGGTTCGAAACCCGCCAGGACCGTTCTCCCTGACTGAGGTTTTTTCCACGCTTTCCTCAGTCCTCATAAATGACAAATGCCGGGAAGGTGCCCTAAACTTAGGCGTGGAACATTTCCTTACTTAAAAAAATACTTTCCCAATATATCATTTCATCTCAAAAAAAAAAAAAAACACCGAAATGCAACATGTGACACTGTTTAACAAAAACTGTCGTTGTCTACCTTAAATGATTTGGTAATATATATGTTTAATTGTACACACATTTATTTTAAACTATTAAGAAATCATACAAGAAACACCGTGTTATCGTTTTGACCTCTCACAAATCACTATTTTCTTCAAGGTTATAGAAGTCATAAATCTTTCTGTGGACACGCAATTGACCACCGCCAACTGACTGACAGCCTAAGGATGATAAACTAACTATTACAATTCTTTTCCGTTTCATAGTTTTTAGGAAATACAATTACAACGCGCTTTTCCTAAGGGAAATATGTCATATAAATGCAGTGTAATATGCATAGGGTTTTTTTTTTTTTTTTGTATTATATAGCAAATTTGCAAATGTGTGCGTGAGCAGCGAAACTTTGTCACGTTTGTGCTAATGAGATTTAACGACTTAAAAGTTATAATTATTATAACAGTAATAGTAATATAGTAATTATAACAGTAATTATAATAGCAAAAAAGGATAAAACACTAAGAAAAAGTCACACTTGAGATCGCTATATTTCAAACTCATGGAGTCCTTCTATGGCAAGAAGACAAGTGACTTGTAATTCGTTACTTGTAATTACTGTTAATTTGTTACATTGGTGAAGTCGGGACTGGTGGTGTAGTGGTAACCGTACTTGCTCGTAAACCCAAGATCGCGGGTTCAAACCCGGGCAGGATCGATGGATTTTTTCGAGCGTATAAATCCTAAGTATCCTTCGGAAGGGAAGTAAAGCCGTGGGTTCCGTGTCGTACATTTGCGGCACGAAAAAGAACCTCAAGCCTGAAAGAGAGGCCTCTGAGCAAAATTTGTCGGCCGTTTCACGCCCTGAGTTGAATGGGACGCTGATGACCTGAGCTGTTAAAGAGCGTCCGTAAATAAAACAACTCAACAGTAATATGAAACACATAATATGTTTAAACGTAAACAGTGTTAACATCTCACGTTTGTGTTATTGAGGTAACAGCTTTCTTTAGCGTTGCTCTTGCTTTGAGTTGTGTCTGTAAATAAGTCATAGTTGCTGCTTCCGTTTCCTTACTGTTTGCCAACTTTGGAGTTTAGATTTCTACGATTGCATTACTTTAGAAAGTTAATGTTTTCAGCTCAACAAATGTGAAGATCACCAGGGCGTGTACGAGAAAGTGTGGTTATTCTAGCGAGTTAAATTATTTTGTACACGCTGCTATTTATGTTTATAATTAATGAATAAATATACAGATAATTACAAGAGAATGGTTATGGCTACCCGCCCTCAGAAATAAAGTCCAACATGCAGTGGGCAGTATTTTTGTTACATGTCTGTTTAGCATTTAACAGTTCAAGAATCAACCTTGTCCTACTTCCTTCAAAGTCTCTGCAACATTACTCTCAACCAATTTCTGCCCGTTTCGCTGTTGCGGTTTCCAAAACGTTATTCCATTAAGGGACACTGGGAGCAAGTTTTTTTTCTGCCAAAATCGGTGCAAATATAATTTTTTTTGCAACGTCCACAGAGAGTCAACATTTGCCCCCCCCCTTGTCCTTATTCAGCCTGCAACCCCCCTCAGTACAGAAGAGTGGAGTGAGATACACAACTGTACTGCAGCACCTAAAGGTAGTAAGAAGTGTGGCAAAGAGGATGACTACAGCTTTCCTCAAGCTAAAGAAAGAACTTCGATTGGGGGCTCGTGGTAAGCTGACTGAAGTTGGAAACTGTAACAAGACTACACAGAAGCATCTGCCATGTCACTTTACCTTACAGATCAACACACAGAAGTACCTCACAGGAACAGACTCTTGTGTTTCTATGATAGAAGCACAGCTCTCAGTGAGACTCCGCAGAGACATGCAAGATGTCTGTTCAGTTTGATGATAGTAAGTTAGAAGAATTCTCCCAGAGACTGCTAGCAATGAACTCGTGCAGGAACACGAAATTCAAATGAAAGTGTTCACTCACTCATTTGGGAAAACTGTCCCAAAGAAAAATTTTATTTCTAAGAAATGGCTCGAAATTGGGACATAAATGTTGTTTCTGCTTTTAATATGGACTGTTCAGTTTCTCAGAAGTTGAGATGTGTGGTAAGGGGTGAGGAATGTTCGGCAGCTGCTTCAAAGATCAGCAAGAGGTCAGTTGTCGCAAGCAAGAAAGTACCTGCAGGTAGCAAAAGTAGCACAACAACAGCATGAAGGACACAAAGAGAAGCACAGACTCACACATAGCTGTAAACAGGAGGTTCTGATATGTAAAACGTACAATTGACTGTTTCCCATCATACTTGTTTATAAAACAGCGTTTTTCTAAAACTGCATTTGCACACTTTCAAAATGTCCCACGCGTCTTAGTTTTAGTTTCAATTCAATTAAAATTTCCCAGAATGTGCAAAAGCATCCATTACAGTATTCTATCAGACGAAATACATGCTAGCACCAATAACAAATTTAAAAAAATTATGCAAAAATTATTAACTTTAAAGATTATGAGTTAATTTTATATAGATTAAAAATTATCACAGTTCACTCATCAAATTTATTTAAAATATCTCTTGGTACACTTTTGTATGTGACTCAAAGCTCCAATTGCAAAAATGCCAACCAATTTTCTCAACTTATGAGACGCGTGGGGCATTTTGATCATGCGACATATTTACATAATAAAGTTTATGAAATAATTTATAGCTGGCAAAGTATTTATCCAACGTACATTCAATTTGGTATACAATGCAATTTAACAGCAATGCAATCACAGTAAAAAATTTCAGAAAAAAACATTAAACATGCGGAACTTTGAAAATTCACTACCAGTTTGCCCCAATTTGCGTTTGTGTACACCGAGCAGCATCTTGAGTTAAAGCACATGTTTCAATAGAACAGAGTTCATTGCTCACGCCTCGTGGACGACCACTCTGTATTTGCTATTATTCTCGCGTACAAAGGGAATGGGGTGACCTACGGTTCTCAGGAACGAGAGAATGTGTATCATAAGAAGCAGATGCGAGAATGTACGACAAAATTTATTTTTTTGCGCCGCCGTAATAAAGTATTAAATGCATCCCAGAATCCAGATTTTTTCTATTAGAAAACAACAATCAAAATTCAATTTTTTCATTCTATCCTATTATACAAGCGATAATTTCACAACGCTCGTAAACTAGGCGATTTATAAGGATAACATAGTTACACAGATCTGCAAGTAATGCGTGTTGTCAGTAAATATATCAATACATGTTAAGTCGACGAACATGTCATGGTTATATGTATAATCTAATTCATCGAGATTTATGTTATTTACACAGCTTGATTTCTGCAGTGCTGAAAATAGCTTGTTGCGTGCATACATCGCCAAACATAATATTTAGCACTCTGTCGCACAAAAATAGGAAGAGTGGAAACTTATGTTCGTTTTACATTTACATTACAAACATAAAAATTAAATGATTGTATAAAAGTGCAAAAGCAGTTCTTTTCAACTGTACAAGAAGAGGAAATGCCGATATTATACTTTAAACTTCAATAAGGTCAGTTTTCATTGAGAAAACTATATTGTGAATGCTGCAATAATATTGAGAGACACCAGTCGTTATGAATATCTTATTATACACTTTAATTATTAGTAATTTACGCACATGTTGCTCCCTGTACATAGCAATCAATTTCAATATAAAGAGGCACCATAGTGGAAGCATGTGCTGTCGCTAGTGCTTTTGACAACTGTGACGAGAGAGATGGAGAGTACTTTGAAGAATTGTGAGGTTGTTTTCGAATTCAGTCCTTAGGTGACACTTGCGAAACTTTTTGGGTGCCCCTCGTAAACAGCTCAATTTTAAAGGGATAAAATCACAGAACTTTAACTTAAACAAATCTAAAATGTATACGAATGACAGTTTGTGCACAACTTATATTTTCAGACAATGGCAAGCATGTGTCCATGGATGTTGTTGATGCTGGTAGCAATACAGGCGTGTTCCGCTTATCGAATCCTCTGTCTGTTCCCACACGTGGCAAAGAGCCACTTCTTGATGGCAGAAGCTCTAATGAAAGGCTTGGCGGAGCGGGGTCACCACGTTACCATGGTGAGTCATTTTCCACAGAAGCAGAAGATCGCCAACTACCGAGACATCAGCCTGGTGGGCTCCATGCCGGAGTTCGTGAATAACATACCTCTAGACACGATAGCAACCGGGCACTTGCACACCACCATCAACTGGCTCGCCTATATGTCCTACGTCAACTGCGAGAACACCCTCAACTTTCCCACAATGCAGCAGTTGATCGCTTCAGACGAGAAGTTCGACCTGGTAATCACAGAGCTCTTCAACACGGACTGCTTGCTAGGGTAAGTTACCTCACCACTCAGGGTTGCTGGGTTCACACGAGTACACAAGGCTCAGAAAGCGACATGAGCTAACGCCTGTTAGCGAATTCAGAAGGAATGTAACTATTGCGGCTATATCCATGAAAATATTTATGAACATTCTTAAAATCTCCATCGATCCTACTTCTAGCCAAAAATGACGATGAATATACAGAGGGTACCAAAAAATGTATACACACTTCAAGCAAAGAAAAAACTGAGTTAACATAACAAAACTGAATTCACACAAACAGAAAATGATGAGCACTATCATCTTAGACTTTTACAGTTACAACAGTTGCTTAGAATGCCCACCATCGGTGTCGATGCACTTCTGAGTACGTTGTACTACTGATTGAGTAACGTTTACGAAAGCGTCCTCAGCGATTGCAGTACACGGCCTTTCAATTTCTTCCCGAAGTGCTGTCAGTGTAGCTGATTTTCTACGGTATACAACATCCTTAAGAGTTCCCCATAGGTAGAAGCCCAACGGAGTTAGATCCGGAGAATCTGTTCTGTAAACACGTCTCCATTGCCTTTGAACTTCAATAACAATCTCGATTTTCCAATGCCACTTCAAAATTGCTTTCCGCTGTTCAAACGATAATCTTGACTCCATTTTGTTGTAGCAGTGCTAGCATAACGTAATGTGAGTCACATCCGTTTACAGAACATCATACGATAATCTTGGCTTCATTTGTTCATTGTTGATTTATCTGTACGTAGCTACGCTATCATAATCACATTTGTTTACAGAACATCATACTACACATTATTGTTGTTTTTCGGTTCAACTTTGAAATATATTCAATAGATATCTATTGTGAAAGTGTGTATACATTTTTGGACCCTCGGTATATTTGCTTTTTCTCAACTTAACTCGGTATATGTCATTGAAATAAAATCACAGAAACAATTTCTGAAAATCAGCGAAATCAGAGTATTAGGAGCGGAGGTTTATCTGAAACCCAAAATTTAAAATCGCTCTAGCGGCACCAATATTTGTTCTTTTTGTAACGAAACTCGAGATATCATTTAAGTAAAATAAGAAAAATATTTCTGAAAATAAGGGTAACCGGACCTTTGGGGATGGGAGTACACTTTAAAACCGAAATTTAAAGACCTAAAGCGAAAATTAAAAATCGAAAATCGAAAATTGAACGCATTTCTTGCTTTTTCTCAACAAAACTTGGCATGTGCCATTGAAATAAAATAAAAAAAAAAACAACGGCTGAAAGTCACCGAAATTACAGAATTAGGAGCGGGGGTTTACCTGAAACGCAAAATTTAAAAATGGCTGTAGTGGCATCGATATTTTCTTTTTCGCAACAAAACTTGGTATACACCATTTAAATAAAATAAAAAGGGTAGTTTCTGAAGATTAGGGAAATAGGACCGTTAGGGGTATGGATATAGCTGAAAACTGAAGTCTTTAAAGTGCTCTAGCGTTTAATTTTCTATAAATTGTTTCAAAGAAAATATAGGGAGAAAAAAAAAAGGACAAAATAAATTATAATTTATAACGATGCACATGTTGTATTTTTGACAAAAGTACTGTCGTGAAGATAACAACTATGAAATATTAATATTTTTATTAATAATATATAAATATGCATGTATATATTATATAGGGTCTGAAAAAAAAAGTGGCAACTATACATGTCTGATTTTCATATTAGATCCTCTACACTGACTTTTCAATATGCAGATGACGTATTAATTTTGGCTCAGAGTAGCCACTGTCTCAACTCTGCCGACGTCTCATGGAGTGCGAACTGTCGCACGCACGTCAATGGAAGAGTGAAGCTATTCTCATCACCAAACGCCGCAAAAGGCCCTCCCCCCAAAAAAGAAAGAAAACACCGCAGACCGCCAATTCGGCGGTCTTGAGCCTGCAACGACAGGTAATCCTCTAGAGGAATCGGGTCAAATACTTCGGGGTTACACTGGACCACCCCGTGTGCGAAATCGAGGAATGAAGGCACGAGCGGTCATTTCAAAATTATCTGCAGTTTTAAAGTTGAGCTCAGTCCCACCTCGCATTAAACTGCGAATTTATAAATCTGGCAGTATATGCAAGCGAGGTTTGGCTCTGTCTCATATTTACAAAAGGCTCAAAACATTGCCTCAGGGAGCATTTGCGGCACGCACTCTGGGTTTACGTCTATTTTTCTGTATGAAACTTCTGGCCTCAAGTTTACCACTGACACCATTAGGAAGCTGACATTGAAGGCACACACGCTTACGCCAGTCACCCTAATAGATTCGCACGTACCCTTGGCACTTCCTGCCAAAGGAGATGCTTGGGCTAGGATGACCTTTAGGAGTACAAAAACTCCCACTTTGGCGGGCTTGGTACAAAATTCCGTCTAATCAGTCATTAAAGTGCCGTTTCCTTCCCCCGCCGACGCCTTGGTTGACGAACCCCGGCAGTACCATTGTGGAACTGCAGGTTAAATTAAGCCGGATTGCACATGGTTGACCCTTGGAGAGGCCAGATCCCCTTCCATCACGCGTAAGCAATCCCACGTGTGTTGGCTAAACAAGTAAGTGTCAGGGATAGCACTTGCATCCCACTCTAATCCATCAACTCTCCGAAATACCAGACAGATGCGTCAGTAGACACCCAAGGTAAAGGAAGATAAAGTCACGTAGTGGCTAGGTGCTCCACGACGCCAGAGAGTCGGTCCGGAAAAAAGGTCGCTGGCTTGGCCCGTCTTCTACTAGAGATGAGTGTTGTGAACTGTGAACTCCTGGTAGTAGACACACGAGTCACCGCTTCCTCCTAATTTATGTAAACCCAACATGCAACTTCTCTGTCCTAGCGCTCTGTAATCACATATTCAACTTGCTGAGGAATTCGCTTAGTTTACGCAGCTCCTGCGGAATGGACTTTTATGAATTGTTGTCACGTCAGCAGGTCCGTTATGACAATCAGACTCCGTCATCACTGGTTGGCAGCCTATGAACAAATCCCTAAACTACCGAAATCAACACTGCACTAAAAGAAGGATATGCTTTGTATTTGGAATTTGCATCATGAACGCTATTGTATATCCTAATCAGCTAGAACGTGTCCATGAAAAACTGAGAACTTAGAGCCTACACTCGTGAATCCAAAGGTATTATTATTTTGTATGGCAGATAAGATGGTGCTGAAAACATTGTCCCTCTTGAATGGGAAGACTTTAGTGTATTCACCATATTCTCTAGATATTGTACTATCAGGTTATTTTCTTTGGATAATCATCTCCCAGGTCAGCAATTCTTATTTCTTCCATGTTGTTCCATAAATATGTTAAGGCACTATTATTATACACTTTAGTTTTATTTTGTACACATGTTCATTAAAAATAGAAACTAAATACTCCCATAAAGAGAGTAAAGTAAAGTTAGATATGTGAATACATTTTAAAATATTAAATATAAAATGCGGTTAAAACACACATAAATAAAATATAGTATATTAATAAATATAAATTTCAACATTTAGAAAATTCAGCTGACTAATACACTACATTGTTTTCATTAGTACTGTATTGGTCCACCAAGTGCTTCAATTACTGCCTGGAATCGTTTGGGCATTCAGAAAAGCAGATGATTTATGTATTCCTGAGTCAGTTCATGAAGCCACATGCATACAGTAGTCTCCTGGAGTTCTCTTTTTATTGTTTCGGTTGTTTCTTGCAATAGCATTCTCCATAGCCTGCCAGCAGTTCTCAATTGGATTCAGGTTCGAACTATTTCCAGGCCAGTATCCTTGTTGGGTTTTTTTTTTTTTACTGTGGAATGATTTTACCTGAAATATTTGAATGACTGATAATTGCATAAATACTACCTATATTACAATTTGATACAAATATAAATCAAAGTAATTATCTTCAAAGCACCTAAAAACTATAGCTTGAAGGATCACAGAAATGGTCTCGTACTGTGGGCATCAATTAGTTTTCAAGGATGTGTAAGTAGACGTCTGCATTATCAGTGCCACTTACAACTATGTCATGGCTGGAAATGCACCCTCAGATCATCTGACCTTTTGGATGCTTCACTGTTTGTGTTATGCATGAAGGTGACACTTCTGACATGCCAGTACACTTTCCCATCGGAGCCATGCAGGTTAAATTTAGATTCATCTGAAAAAACTACCTTGTGCCACATTTCTGCTGTTCATGCTGCATGCTCTTTTACCCACCATAGTCGCTTCTATGTCACACTCACCAAAGGTTTCTTTATGTGTTGACAGGCAGGAAGTTCTGCTTCAAGGATCTACTTCTGATAGTTCTGCTGGTCACACATGTCGCTTCATTTCTGAGGATGTCAGCCAACCATCACTGAGACAAATTCTTTTTAGTATCCTGTCCTGTTTTGGAGTACATGCCATTTCCCTGCCTCTTCCTTTCACCGGTTTACATTTTCCTTCTTCCTGTATTTCTTTGTGCTCTTGAAATGGTAGATGATGAAAACCTGTTCTAGAGGCTGTCTCTAGTGCTTAGACCAACAGAGAAATTAGCAAGAATAACACTTTTCTTCCTCCTTTTCCTATCTTGTCACCACAATGTTTCAACCAGAAATGAGTTTATATTGTATTTCTGCAACGTAAACTGAGAGAAAATGACAATGAAGTATTTCTGATAAATAATGCACTTGGAGACAAGAATACAAACAAACAAAATGGATACCTAAGCTTTATATTAATCATTGCCAAAGTAATACAAATTTGAAGGGGGTGATGCAAAAGATTTTTCACCGCTGTATATTTAAAATAAAATATATTATTTTGTTCTGTATAATATGATTTAAAAGTTTGGCCGGAAACTGACAGAGCCTTTTTGGTCACCTTATGTGATTTCTTCTGAAAAGCGGACACTTAGAGAGGAAAAGGAGTGCTACTGCAGTCTGCGAACCTAAATGTTTTAAAAATACAGCAAAAGCAATTAAAAACAGAGCTGTAGGGCATTTTGTGTCATCACGGCAATGCCTCTGTCAACACGACTAATTCTGCAGCCCTGTTTCATTAGAGAACACTTGATTGTTGACACATTCAGGCTACAGTCCAGACTTGGCACCATGCAGAAGCTGAACTTGCTGTCGTGTGAAACACTGTACAAAGTTTTCATAATGTTAATTATTACGTATCTGAAAACATTTTTAGTATAGTTACGTTGTTGGATGTTTTTTCCGCAGATATGTGCACAAACTTGGAACGCCTTTCATCGCGCTGAGCTCGTCTGTCCTGATGCCTTGGGGCAGTGATAGGTTTGCACTGCCAGACAACCCGGCCTACATCCCATGCCACTTTTTGGGCCATGCAGACCGCATGAATTTTCTGGAGCGTTTTGTCAACACTCTGTGTCAACAAGGCCTCAAGTTGGTGTATCACTATATGGTAGATCGTCCTGCCAACGAATTGGCCCGTAAACATTTCGGACAGGACATGCCGCCATTGTCTGAAATAGCGCGCAATACAAGCCTGCTGCTTCTCAACAGTCACTTCTCCCTCAACCAGCCCAGACCTCTAGTTCCTGGTGTCGTGGAAGTTGGTGGAATACACCTCCAGCCAGTTGCCAACAAACTGCCAAAGGTAAGACTGAAGTAAAGTTCTCTAGTCTGGAAGTCCGTTCAAAGTAGGGTTGCCAGATCGGGCTGAAGACAAAAACGGACATTCTCGATCAATGTATAATTATTATTATAATTATTATAATTATTATTATAATTATTATAATAATTATTATTATTATTATTATTAATTTAGATACTTCACAAACAGCAACTTCTGTGACCGGGAAAGTGTAAATAGAAAACTTGCTGTTATTACCACTATTTTTAAGCAATAATTAAATCGTTACTGTATTAAGAATAAATACTCCACTTTAAAATCTGTATTTCTTGGAGACCTTTGCAGGTTCCAAAAGCCTCTTGTTTTACATGGATATTTTGTAGAATTACAGACAGTTACACTCAAATTCATTTTAATACAAATTTACCCTTTCACTAGTTCTGTTGACATTCTGTTCCTGTTCACTATCCACAAATCAGTTAGGGCACTGAACCATCTTCCACATGCGCGCTACTTATTGAATTGCTAGCACAGGTCGCATCATTATTAACATAATAGGAGCCGTAGTTTTTCGAAAAAAGATACCGAGATATTATGTTTATCTTCTCATCAACCTGATCTGACTTTCCGGAACGGGAGATACCTCCAGCTTTGTGTCAAACTTAGGTACTTGACAGGAGATATGTATGGATGATGGATCTGCAATCCGAATTCTGTCATTCTGACGAGGCGCTAAATTTAATCCAACCAGTGACCTTCTTTTGACCTAATACAGGGTTCGCTCGGTGTACATAAGTTGTCCCCAATTTCTGACAGTGGCAAAGTTTACCGAGTCATGTTTGAAATGGTTTTGTTTGCTGAATGTTATTGGCGACATTTTCAAGAGCTCAACAATAATGTACGATTTTCCACTCTTGGCTAAAGTTTGGATTTGGGACCTTATACTCGCGTTTTGCTGGCACCATGGGATCCTAAAGGAATAAAAATGTCTATCGAAGTCTTAATAGTAAATTTGTTTCGAAAACAGCGACCATGACCATGAACGTTTGAAATTTTAGCTCCGAAAGTCATTTTCATTTGATCATCATTATTATTATTATTATTATTACATTATTTTATAACTAAAGATAAGGATCAGAAAAAATGGGAGAATTTGCTATTCGTAAGCATGTAACAAAAGTTTCTGTTACGTGTCAGAATTTTGAGGTTAAGAATTTCTTAATATTTTAGCGCCAAAAAGAACGACCAAGCCATGTTGTTCGCATAGATCAAAAACTGAAATACAAGGGAAAAAAGAGCATTGAAACGTACTGGAATGCAAACTGCCAAGACAAAAAGAACTTAAGAACAAAGGGAACAAACTCATCAGCTTGCTACAGCAAGCAGCCAAAGCAGTGATGGTGGTGAAGACAGTGAAAATTCCTCTTTCATCTTCAGCAAATAATCAGCAAGAGCAACAATAGTAGCAGCATCTTAGCAACTCGATGTACATTGCAGTTTTTTACTCGTCTTAAAGACGTTTTTCATAGGTGCGAACTCAGTGATAGAAATGTGGTTTACATATTAATGGCTGCTGCAGAACTTTCGGGCTTTATACTGAACTGCTAATAAATCGCACTTCTTTTCAGTGACTTAGAAAACAATTCAGTGAAGAAAGACACAGAAATTCGCACTATTCATGTTGCACTGGGATGTAAAGCTTCTCCCAGTACTCAGAGGTGTTGAAAAGGTTGATAGACTGGCAAGGGGCAATTGTTGGAAGTCCCTGAAATATCAAAATCCTCCGGAGAAGAGCAAGCCATGGCTGTTTACCAAGCAGCGACAACAGGCACCTTGCTGTGATACAGATCGAGTAAATGGCACCTGTGAAAATCTTTAAAAAATTGTTCAATCGTGAACGGAACTACCTCCCTTGTCTTTATCACACGTCTGAGTTAGTTTTGAGGAGCTGTTTCGGCTCACTGATGGATGCAACTTCTGGTCCAGACCTGGTGTTTTTCAAAAGATGTAGAGAAACCTGGATGAAACTCTACAAGAACATTTACATAACTGGTAGTAATGAAGTGCCCGATGAACTCCACTCTACCATTGTTGCATTTCTTGAACACCACCTTTCTACACAGAAGTGACAGGGAGATGATTGCCGAGACGATTTTTCATTGACATTGCAAAGAACGACATCGTTTTGCAGTATGTCATGCTGGATGGATGCATTCAAGATACACCTGTTTCACTTATCTGAAAGGGAGAGGAACTCTTTAAGAAGAATATGTATTTTTCTTGCTCCGGCCTGGTGTCTGTCATCAGAGGCAATTAAAGCCCCTTATCATGCTTTCCTACTCACGCGCGAACTGATAAATTATCAGAATATTGATTCAGAAATCGGTAAACTGCTGCAAAAAAAATGTTCCCCCATCTCTGAAACTTAGTTCCTGAAATGGTTCTACTCTTGTTCGATAACAATATTCCAACAGTGGGTAAGGCAAATATGGCTCAAGTATACTGGAAGCAGATAAAGGTGAAGAAGAGGAAAAAGAAAAAAAATCAACTGAAGATGTTAATTCTGCACTAAAATGATTTTTCTTCATTTACAAACGTCCAGTTTTCGTCTTTTGTAACTCCCGGTACAAAAATGTTGGGGATTTTCTATCAGCACCGATTTCCTCAACAAAGACCCTTCAACTTGAAAGGGTGATCCTGGTTGCGCAAGTGGAATTGAAAAACTTGAGAAGATACTCGTGAATGATGTTGCAGAAAAAGGAGTCAAACTCATCCAGGGTTACAATAACATTCTTACAAAAGATGAAACTAAGAAACAATTTGTTTTACAGATCGTTGCCAGAGACCACCGTAAAAATACCCAACTGCTAGTGAATGCTCTGTTAGCAAAACATAATTTTCAATGATCGTTCGCATAACCTTTTGTTTGTGTTGTAAATAAAAACGTGTTTCTTATAGAAGCTATCTATGGCTCGCCATAGCCCAAGGGGGGGGGGGGGGGAGCCGTTAACCTTACAGCGACGACCGCTGCGTCCTCAATGACTTCATCGGTAGAGAGCAGTATTGCAGGGGGGGCATGTGATCAGTACACCGCGTCCCTTGCGCTTGCGAGATCGAAGATCGCCACTTCTCCATCAGTCAGCTTCCCAGGTGTCCTTACGAGGCTGGGTGGACCTCGTTCCAGAAAAAAATCCTAAGAAGATACCCGAGCCTCCCGGCCAGCAACGCTAACCACTAGACCAGGCAGGTAGTCTGTAGAAGATGTGCTTCACTAAAAAGCCTATTATGTCTTAAATTTCTAAGTTATTTTAAGAGTTTTTGGAATTAAATTTTATTCAGAATTTTTTAAATAGTTATTGCTGGGATTGTCTGGATGTGACATAAATTTCTCTAAGAAGAAAAAGGAAATGATCTAGTTAGGGAAGAGTACAGAACTTTTGTACGCAATTAATCGGTTCCAACTTCAAAATGTTGAGGGTCACAAAGCTGTTTTCCGATTGAGCTGAAAACTTGCACAAATCGTTTTTTCTATTTTATTGTTGATTGGAACAAGATAGAGGGGACGAGAGCTAAAATTTAGAACGTTGAAAAATAATTTTTACATTTTACCAAAGTCTTTCTATTAAATCTTGCATGTTAATTTGTCTAGTGTAGTTTATTCCATCATTTGAGTAATTCCATATAAAACACCTAGGTTTTATACAGCATCATTCATAATATGCATTCTTATGTTTAATCGTAGGATCTGGAGACATTCCTGAATGAAGCAAAAGAAGGTGTGATATACTTCAGCATGGGTTCTTCTGTAAGAGCTGAAACTTTCCCGGAGAATAAGAGAGATGCTTTTGTACAAGCGTTTGCTGAATTGCCTCAGAAAGTACTTTGGAAATGGGAAGGAGAAACGCTTCCTGGACAACCAAATAATGTTAAAATTGCAAAATGGCTACCACAGATGGATGTCTTAGGTAAGCGAATGTTGAACATCCATCCGCAAAGAACCTCAGATGCTGCTTTAACAATAATTTAACAATTTAAATTTAAAGCTAAAGCTACGTATGATTGGGGAAATCATCTGCAGATATTAGTTAATCATTTAATTCTAATAAATAATTAGGGATTGACGAGGCTGCTGTATTCTATGGGTAAGGTTGATAAGTTTCTAGTTTGACGTGAGGGACAGAATAATAGTTCAGTTCAACATAATTTCCATTTGCATTTCTCAGTGTTCCTAGGTCAGATTTCGTTTTTTAAAACAGATAACAGTCACTTGGGGTATGGCCAGGGATCCACTTCCTGGAAGCCACACGTGTGGATTGCGGGCGAACTATTCCATTTCTTGATGACACAGTGCAATTGATGCAGTAGCTTAGTGTAGTACTTCACAATCACCGTTGCATTCCTTGCGTTGAAGTCTATCACCAGAACTCCTCTGTCACCAACTGTGCAACGTTCACCTTTCTATGAGATGCTTCAACCTTATACCGCCACCTCATTCTCTCTCTTTATGAGTATCATCGTAGAAGATTAGTTGTGACGATGAATTCCAATTCTGCCCTCTCATTATGATGGCAAAGATTCAAAATCTGCGGACAACATTCCACGCGCAATTGCGTTTGGACCGCTGAAAGAGTTTTGAGGCAGTAAGCACTGATGTAATGTGAGGAAGCCGCTTGCTTTAACCGTGGAAACAAGGACTCGTGTGAGGGGAATATGGAGGATGTTCAATCCCATCTCTGTAGCAAGTCAGCCACTGTTCCTACGATATAACGATGAAAGATGGATTGTCTCTGAGGTCGTTTGCGCGGCATAGCTGGATATAATTGGTGTTCGAGAAAATGTATGCATGGGCAATGACAACATCTTCACACTCATATGACTTTCACCCTAGAGGTTTCATATCGCACTTTTTTTTTTCTTTTGACACGGCGACTCTTTACGGTGCAGTTCAGGCACGTGTGACCGTGCCCACGTCTGTGGGCAATACGTTGCAGGAACACGTTCTCTTCTTTGTGACATGTGTAGGTGCAGTTGAGCTATTGCGTATCGCGCCGCTTCTGCGCTTCTGTTAGGTCACCAGGAACCCAGCGTGCTGCAGTTTTTCTTCAAGGTGTGCCACAGAGTTTGATGACTGACTCCAATCTCGATATGTAATTCTCGTGCACTCCGGCGATGGTTTATCTTACAGGTCATGGACCTTACAAAAAATAAATATAACACAGGACGATATGTGTATTGTAAAACACAGCACAGTCCAGAGCACGTATAATTTCAATGTACACACTATTTGCAGCAGGTGAGAGAAGAAAGACATCGCACACATATTTAGAAATACCTTGAGCAGGCTGCACGGAAAGAGGTGATACCACAAGAACGGATAATAAGACCAAGAAGTTATATACAAGATAAACTCAAAACACAAACAAATTAACAAGAATAGAAACCTATTATATACGATTAATTATTATAATAGGAAGAGAATGATAGAGATGATAATGGCGATGAAGGAGGAGAGGAAGATATGTAAACTTATAATAGACGGAAATATATTTTGGGGAGAAAGGAGAAGATTTTTACCCATAACAGATGAAAATTGAGTAAATTATAAGAGGAGATTGGATAAGTATAGAAGGAAAAGAAAAATGCAGGAGATAAACAACAGACAGGGATAGAAGACAATAGAGAGGAGAACAGCGATGAAGAAGAAACGGAAGAAGGAAAAGATCGGATAGTATACAGAAGAAGAAGAATAATAAGTGTGTTAGAAGATGCAAGTTCTGGGACTGGAAAGAAGATCACAGAAGATAGTTAAACGAATTGAAAGAGCAGAGAATGAGTTTGGGAAGAAGGCAGAGAAGAGAGAAGATGTAAGGAAAAGAACAAAGAGGAAGGAGAAGAAAGAAGACGGAGAGGAAGTGAAGAAGAAAGAAGAGGAAAATGATTAGTGAACACCAATAGTAATTACAAACAATGACTATAATAAGAAATAACATAGCCACTAAACACGACTAGAGACGAAGAAAGAAGGTGCAGGGGAAAGAAAACCGACAAAAGAGGGAAGTGATAAAAGATCATAAATACATTATTAAAAAAGATCACTAAAAACTATCCAAACACCGCCACGGGTGCCCGTGGTCGTTAAGGCGTGGACTCGCGAGCGGGAGCTCTGGGGTTCGAATCCCGCCAAGACCGTCCTCCCTGACTGAGGTTTTTTCCAGATTTTCCTCAGGCAAATGCCGGGGAGGTACCCTAAACTTAGGAACGTTTCCTTCCTTAAAAAACCCTTTCCCAATATATTTCAACTCATGTATCGTCGGTCCTGGTGGTGTAGTGGTTACCATACTTGCCGCCTAAACGCAAGATTGCGGGTTTGATCCCGGCCAGGACCGATGGATTTTTTCGGGCGTAAAAATCCTAAGTATGACTTCCTTCGGAAGGGAAGTAAAGCCGTGGGTCCCGTGTCGTACATTTACGGAACGAAAAAGAACCTCAAGCCTCTGAGCAAAATTTGTCGTCGGCAGTTTCACGCTCTGAATAGAATGGGACGCTGATGACCTGAGATGTTAAAGAGCGTCCGTAAATAAAACAAATCAACAAATAAAAAATAATGTCATGTATAATCAGTATCCACCGCCTGCGGTGCCTCTGTAGTAAAAACGGGAGTTAAACACTATCAAATAAACAAAAACTATCCAAACCATCCAAAAAAATTGAAGATCGAGAGAAGATGTGACTGCCACCATAATAAACAAATACTGCAGAAGGAGGAAGACCGGACGGGAGGTAAGGACCACGAGGAAAGAGGGAACGAGGGAGTAGAGCGGTTGGAAAAGGAAATGGTGGATAAATGGTGATTAGTGTGTGATAAAGTGTAATGGAAATACTAGATAAGGTATATAAAGTATGAAAGCAGTGAGGAGTAGTAAGGGTTACTTGTATAAATAGATAGAGAAAAGTAAAAGATAAAGCTGGATTGTGTACAGCACAGACTTCAACAAAGCTGCTTGAACTAAATCCACTCTAACTGCTGTTGTATTTGTGACGCCAAGCGCAAAACACTCACCCTTATTTTTCGCTTTCTTGTTGCTAATTTTAGTATGCATTTCAGCCCATCGCAACGTGAAGTTATTTATGACTCATGGAGGGCTGATGGGTACAATGGAAGCAGCAGCAAATGGCGTTCCCATGGTGGCCATTCCTCTATTTGGTGATCAACCGCTCAATGTACGATCTTATATAGAAGAGGGCATTGCAGTTAAACTTGACTACTTGACCATCAGCAAGGAGACCGTATTGGCAGCACTCACAACTATACTTAACAATCGCAGGTAAACATAGGCATCAGAAAAGAATCATAAGAATGCAGATATTACGGGATGTGTGTGAAAAGTTCGGTGAATGATGCCATATCTTGGTTCTTCAGAGACCTGCATGGAGCTACATGGGACCGGCTAGTAGAACGTAGTCAGTGTCACGGCGCAATGAAGCAACGCATAAACAGCTACAAATTGGGGAAAACGGCGAGATGTTGCTGCAAGTTTACGGGAGGAATATACCATACCGCTTTATTGCACGGTGACACTACCTCTCACACTGACTACGTTCTACTGCGAGTTTACGCTGCAGGTCACATGCGCCATGTTGCCGCTCGGATATGGCACCATTCTTGAGACACGCCACATATTAGCTTTAAGTGTAAATTGGAGCAAATCGCATAATTAAATTGTTGTATGACTGAGTTGAACTACGCACTCTTGTTGCTTCACTTAAATGTTTCGCAGACCATCATCTGCATGCTCAGCTAACTGTCCACTGCTGGATAATTCACAGTATTTATATTCTGCTCTGGTGGAGATCTGATAGGCTTAGATTTTATATTTTCATCCCTGTAAGTGCCAAAGTTCATTAATCTGTCTCTATATTTGTATATGTAGATTCTCTCCCATGTTGCCTAGCTCTGCGGATCCCCGTGCTGACTTTAATAATTTTGCTTTTTCCACTATATCATGTGAAATGAGATGCCACTGCTGATTTCTCCATTTGTTTGTATTAAATGTTCCTGAAATGTTTTTTACCATGTGCTTAAGTTTCTCTTTGTTTTACAAAATAGATTTTTCGCATTCCGCATATTTTATTTAGTAAATACTTGCTCTTTTCTATGGTGTAATACTTTTATTAATTTTGCCATTCGAGAGATTTGTTAATATTAAATTTGCTTTTTTATGCCAATCTAGTATGAAGTCTTTCAGAATATTTTAAAAATGATCTATCTTTTTTGGCTGAAAGTGTTTTCGTTGTTTTAATTAGTTTTTCCTATTGAACTTGTGCACTATTTTAGCAAAATACTGGTTCACAAAAAAGTATAGAAGTTCAAGAAGGAAAAACTTATTAAAGAAATATAACACTTACAACAGAGAGGGAGGTAAGATCATTTTTAAAAAATTCACATATTCATCAATGGGTAATGCACAAATTTCAAAATATTCTAAAAGATTTTGATATCAGATTAGTAAAAAAAAACCATATAAAACGTTAAAATCTCGTGAATGGCAAAATTAATCAAAATCTTCCACCGGGGAAAAAACAGGCATTTACTGTGCGAAATGCAAAAAAATCTTAAAATGGAAAAACAAACAGAAACATTGGCACACAAGGTTTTTTTTTTTTTTTGAGTAGTGTTTAATGTCCATTTTAACTACTGAGGCACCACAGGCGGTGAACACTGATAATACATGAGATGAAATGATAAACTGGGAAAGCGTATTTTTTAAGGCAGGAAGTGTTCCAGGCCTAAGTTTAGGGTACCTCTCTGCCATTTGCCATTTATGAGGACTGAGGAAAACCTGAAAAAAAAACCTAGTCAGGGAGGACGGTCCTGGTGGGTTCGAATTCCAGACCTCTGCTTACAAGTCTGCACCTTAACGATCTCGGGTCGGTCCTGGTGGTGCAGTGGTAACTATACTTGCCTTCTAAACCCAAGATCGCGGGTTCAAACCCGATCAGGATTGATGGATTTTTCGGGCGTAAAAATCCTAAGTGTGACTTCTTTCCGAAGGGAAGTAAAGTCATGGGTCCCGTGTCGTGCATTTACAGCAGGAAAAAGTACCTCAAGCCTGAAAGAAGAGGCCTCTGAGCAAAATTTATTGGCCATTTCACGCCCTGAATTGAATGGGGCGCTGATGACTTGAGATGTTAAAGAGCATCCATAAATAAGTCAAATCAAATACCTCGGCCACCAGTGGTTGTAACACACAGTTAAAAGAAAATTTCAGAACATTAAATACAAACAATACATATCTGCCATGCATCTCATTTCTGGTCAGAGAATCATGATATAGTGCAAAAAGCAAAATTATAAAGTCAGCACATGGACCTACAGAGCTCTAACAATGTGAGAAAAAAATATACCTATATAAATACAAAGATAGATTAATGAACTGAGATGAAAACATTAACTCCTAAGTTTATCATACCTCCAACAGAGCAGAATGCATCCCCAAAGAAATACCATGAATTATCCAACAGTAGACAAATAGCTAAGAATGCAGACATGCTCTGCGAAACATGTTGTAAATATAAACAAGTTAGTGAAGCCACAAGAGTGTGTAATTCTATTCATAACTAAGATATTATTTATAAAATCTTTCTCATTAGAACTTTCTGAAACAGAACTGTTGACATTTTTAAAGTAGCCAGATCAAAATCTAATAGCATTTTTCCTTGTGTTACATTAAGTTGCAATAAATTGGAAACAATATAGATAAATTTGCAAAATATATACTGAAAACACAGTAATTAAATGTTAAATTAAATTACAACATTTAGCATGTCTCATCTACTGGCAAGAAATTTTATTAATGGCTTTGTTAAAGATTTAATTACTTTCTGGCAGTGCTGTATTCCTAAAATTCTGTGGGGAGACTGGTCTAAATTTTTTTCCAGAGACTGGAATACTGTTCATACTGTTGTGTATGTAGATTTGCATTTCTGCATTGGTTATCCTTAGCATGCCTATGATTTTTGATACACACTTATGTAAAATTCAGCTTCAATAGATGTAGTGAAGGTTTGGCTATTGATAAGAAAATCAGAGAGGACAGATGATAAACAGAAAGTGGATTTCTTAAAATTATAACTAAGTTCATTAGGCTAAACCCTCTTTCACAGTTCAAAGTGTCAGTCCTGGAGGTGCAGTGGTAACCATACTTGTCCCCTAAACCCAAGATCGCGGGCTCAATCCCGGCCAGGACAGATGGATTTTTTTGGGCATAAAAATCTTAAGTATGGCTTTCTTAGCATGGAAGTAAAGCCATGGGTCCCATGTCGTACATTTATGGCACAATAAAGAACCTCAAGCCTGAAAAAAGAGGCCTGTAAGCAAAATTTATTGACCATTTCATGCTTTGATTTGAATGAGACCCTGATGCTTGATATGTTAAAAGAGCATCTGTAAATAAACCAAATCAACAGTCCAAAGTGGAAAGTGTATCAACACAAGCAAAACTGGCTCCAGTTCTATCTCATTCCTGAAGCCAACTGTTGCATTTGTAAAGGAAAGAAATCAGATTTTCCTTCCCTGTAGACCACAGGCTGACGGAAAAGTTTTCTATTTGCTAATACCACACTGGAAAAATATCCCCTGGTCACAATTTACTCAGAATTAGTTTCCACCATGACTACAAACCAAATATGCTACAGATAATCAAAATACAAGCATCAAACACAAGATAGAAGTTTCCTACAGACATTTTTAATGTATAAAATTGCATTAAGCAATAGCTTTAGGAAATTAAAAGTTAAAAATTTTGTGGGTATGTCAGAAATCAGCAACCTCCTAGAAAAGCTGATCTTGCCAGTGTGAAAAATCATATAGAATGATGAAATTTGGATTCACCACATTGAACCACTCATAAAATCTTCAAAAGGCAGAAGACTTGCACATGACATTACTTGAAAACAAGTGGAACAATGGTTACATGCATAACCAAAGTTTTTATCATCTGATGGCAGTATAAAGAACGTTAGAATAAAAATAAACCACAAAGTATGGAGTTTGTGTATATAAATTATGTATTTTGTATATTAATAGATAAAGAGAGTGACATAAAAGTAAGTCAAAAACATTTTTGTCTTCCCATCACCTTTTGGTTTAACTACAGAATATAATTTTAAAAATTAATTAACAATAAGTGTATTGTAAATATTTTAAGAACTGTAGATGCAAGATGAAAATGTTACATTTTTTGTGATTTTACAAATTTATCTACATCTGTCAGGGTAATTATGTAATTAAAAAATTAATGAAATCCAATAAATTTCCTTAAAATAACAGAAAAAGATATCTAACCTTGTTCAAAATGTTGACCATTCACTTCCATTATTTGCATGTGATACAGCATCTCATTGCATTCTATTGTATGTTTTGAGTATAGTCGGCACATCCTGTAGCTTTCTCTATTAAAAAAAGAATTAAAGGATATGGGACAGGCTAGCTTAAGCTAAGCTTAAGGGTAAACTATCAATAATGTTAACTGTAAGTGTTGAAAATACCTTTTCTCATAAAATCCATAGATACTAAATGTTTCTACTCTCTTACCTTATAAAAAAAGAAAAATATTTGAAATGGTAATGTTAAGCGACTCACTCTTATTTATTATGAGAGTCACTCTTAAAAGTTTTTAGAATGGTCACAGTAAACTTTTATATCTGATCATTGTATATTTCCAAAGTATTCTAAGTTGCATTCAATACAATGTTTCACCAAACTATTTTGTAAATGCTGAACGTCATGGCTTCTTTGGATAGCAAATGCATTCTTTGTGCACTGCTACTGCAGCTTGAAGTGATTCAAACCATTGGCCATGAATTTTTTCTTTTATTTGAGAAATAGAAAAAAAATCACCTGGGGCCAGATCTAGACTGCAGGGAGGATGGGACAAATATTTGACTCCTGATTACTGCAGAAACTGAGTTGTTTCTAGAGCAGTTTGGGTAGAGGTACTATCATGGTACAACACGATACCACACACACAGTCATTGAAGACTTACTTGAGGCAGGCATTTTGTGGTACACCATCTAGCAGTGATAATCTTTTGTCCCTCAAGTGGAATTGTCACAAAATGGTCACTAGCTAGAAGGAAGGACCAAATCATATTCTTCCAAACATATCTCTGTTGCCTCACATTTGTTGGGGAATCCTTTAGTGACTGTTACTCAATTTCTGGATCATACTGGTGTATCCAGCTTTAGGTAGGCTGTATTGCTGAATGTAGGAACATGCATGCAGCTTAATAATAGTTTTTATTATTTTGTAGTTTATAGAATAATTTATAGCTAGTTTTCCTTTGTGGGTATTGTCTTATTTTTAGTGGAAATATCTAACACTTTTTTGTATTTTGGTTTATGTGAAATAAAGTGTAGTTGTAACTTAGCCCAAGTCTTCTGCGCATACCAATGTGAATCCTGATGAATCCAAGATAGGTGAATTAAAGCTAAGGATATTATAAATTTGTTTAAATTCTGTAGTCTAAATAAAACTTAGTGGAATTTAGGCACTGTAAATGTTATCCCTTATCAAATGTGTTAAGCATAACAGGCACAGAATCATATTCTAAGCCTTAGGCTCTTTTCTATTCCAGGATTAATAAAATGATAAAATTGTTACATTTTCTATAACTAATGATGTATGTTACAGCTATGCAGTAAATGCTAAGCGAGTTCAGAGAGCATTCCATGAACGCCCTATGCCACCACTAGATACAGCTATATACTGGACAGAGTATGTGATACGACATAATGGTGCCAGACATATGCGAACTGCAGCTGTAGACCTCCACTGGTATCAGTTCTTGCTACTGGATGTCCTGGCTGTGCTGCTATTGGCTGTTGCTGCTGTCATGGTGATGTTATATCTAATGTTGAGAAAAGTACTTTCTCTTTGCTACAGCAAAAAGGACAAGCAAGGAGGACAGAAAATAAAAGCGAAAAAGTCATGATTACCATATGTGCACTGTGTTTTAAAATACTCAAGAGATGGTGTTAACAGATATTTTTGTAAATATTTTGCTTTTGATATGTAAATAAACCTTTATACATTTACCTGCATGTTATGATACTTTTAGCTGCTATGGTTTAGGCATTTACCACTCCAGTGCAAAAGTAATAGGAGGCATTCATTCTGCCCTTTCAAAATCCAGTTTGGTGTTTAGGAGATAGGAGAGATGTTAAAAAGATTTAATTAAAAATATTAAATGTATTTTAAATAAAGTTACAAATGCATGAGATCACCACAATATGCTGCATTGTGTGTGAGAGTTGTGTGTATTAGCAGCACCTGTAATGAAAAGAACAGGCAATTTGAAGTAAATGTGCAATATAATTTTTTTAAAAAGAGTAGCTACATAAAGTTTAATTTTATATGCTATTATCAATGTAACCTTACAACTGTAGTGCATAAAAGAAACAAGTAATGCTACAAGGAATACTCATGACAAATCTGTGTATACAATGAACTTACTTGAAGCTATTAATGGTGAAGTAGTAAAATAATAATTGACATAGAATTGGTTTGGTTTCACTATTACTTCTTGGTTTTTGTTTTTTTTAAATTAGACATCTGATAAATGGAATGAAATCATATTATTTTAGGATTACATTAACATAATGGAAACCCTTATAAATAATACTTTGAAATCAAAGAAGATCCATCAAAAGAGAGAATCATGGAAGTCAATGTTATGTTAAAAACAGCAATAACATTAACAAATAAAGAAATTCAAAAAATTAACCTAACAACATAAAAAGCCCAAGGATGTATGGCCTACCAAAAATTCATAAAAAAGAAAATATCATGAGACCGATTATAAACATCATTGGCCCACCAACTACAAGGTAGAAAAATAGCTATTCTAGAAATCCCATTTGTTAGCAAAATTTAAAAGGGACATTAAAAAGCTCTTAATTTTATTGAAAAAGTTAAGAATATGCATATTTTGTCAGAATATCTACTCACTGCCATGGGTGACCAAGGTCATTAAGGAGCAGGCTCGTGAGCGGGAGGTCTGGGGTTCGAATCCCACCAGAACCATTAAACTGTTTGATTATTTTAGTTTTAATGTCTCATAAATATACCGAGGATGCAAAAAAATGTATACACATTTTCACAGTAGATATCCATTTAATATATTTCAAAGTTGGATCGAAAAATAGCAGTAACATGTAGTATGATGTTCTGTTTTTTTTTTTTTTTTTTATTTGTTTTATTTACGGACGCTCTTTAACAGCTCAGGTTATCAGCGTCCCATTCATTCGGGGCATGAAACTGCCGACAAATTTTGCTCAGAAGCCTCTTCTTTCAGGCTTGAGGTTCTTTTTCGTGCCGTAAATGTACGACACGGGACCCAGGGCTTTACTTCCCTTCCGAAGGAAGCCATACTTAGGATTTTTATGCCCGAAAAAATTCGTCGATCCTGGCAGAGTTTGAACTCGCGATCTTGGGTTTAGAAGGTAAGTATGGTTACCACTACACCACCAGGACCGACATGACGTTCTGTAAACAGATGTGACTCACATACATTATGATAGTGTTGCTACGTGACAGGTAAATCAACAATGAACAAATGAAGGCAAGATTAATGTTTGATGTTCTGTAAACAGATGTGACTCATATTACGTTATGCTAACGTTGCTACAACAAAATGGAGCCAAGATTATCAGCGGTAAGCGATTTTGAAGTGATATTGGAAAACCGAGAATAATGTTGAAGTTCAAAGTCAATGGAGATGTGTGTAGAGAACAGAACCGCCAACGCGAATAACAATTGCACGCATTCGAGACAAATTTGAGACTCGTGGTACCGTATGCGATATTTAAAGGGCAGATCTGGGAGACCTCGCACCGCAACATGCTCCGCGTCCTCGGCTATGGTTTTGGAACGTTTTGAGCACTCACGGCAGAAATCGAAAAAGGAATGTGCATGTGAGACTGGGATTAGCAGAACCAGCGTACGTCTTATTATTAAAACAGCAAAGTTGAAAGATTTCATCCTAAGACTTTTGCATGCATTAAAGAAGATGACCCTGTTCGAATGCAATACTGTGGGTGGTTTCGGAACATGGTGCAAGAGGATGAGGCCTTCGTAGGTAAAGTTGTTTGGTCCGATGAAGCACAATTTAAGTTGAACGGAACTGTTAACCGGCATAACTGTCTACTGATGTACAAACAAACAATCCAAATGTTATTTTGGAAAAGGCTGTTAATTTACCTGGAATTAATGTTTGGTGTGGGTTGTCATCTAGGGGCCTAACTGTACAATTTTTTTTTTTTTTTTTTTTTTTTTTAAGGAAGAGTAACTGGCCCAGTGTACCTGAACATGATACGCACATCCGTCTTACCCGCCATTCATACACTCTATGGAAATGAGGAATTTCGCCATTCATACACTCTATGGAAATGAGGAATTTTACTTCCAACAGGGTGGTGCATCACCACATTACCATCGAGATGTACGTGCGTACCTTGATGACAATCTTCCAAGGTACTGGATAGGACGAACAGATCCGATTGAGTTTCCACCACGTTCTCCGGATCTAACCCCATTGGACTTCTACCTATGGGGAACTCTTAAGAATGTTGTATACTGTAGAAAACCAGTTACACTGGCAGCACTTCGGGAAGAAATTAAAAGGCCATGTGCTGCAATCGCTGAGGACACTTTCGCAAACGTTACTCAATCAGTAGTTCAACGTACGCAGAAGTGTATCGACGCCGATGGTAGGCATTTTGAGCAACTGTTGTAGCTGTAAAAGTCTAAGTGCTCATCATTTTCTGTTTGTGTGAATTCTGTTTTGTTATGTTAACACAGTTTTTTCTTTGCTTGAAGTGTGTTTACGCTGTGGCACCCTCTGTATATGCAAACAAGAGGAAGACTGATATGGTCTTAAACAGTGGTTTGCAGGAAGTTCTTGTACATGACTCAGTCATTATTTGTATTAGTCTTTTCTTGGTTATGAATAACTGTTTGCGGAGGGGAGAGTTGCCCCATGCAATTATTCCTTACCTTATGAAGTTGCTGCATTTACATTTTGTACAACTTATCTAAAGTTGAAACAACTGGCATTTAACTTTTTAATCAAGTACTGTACATCTGTATCCCATTTTAGATTGTTTTCAATCATAAATCCTAGGAATGTTATATTGTTAGTTCTTTGAATGTTTTTATTTTTAAAAGTGATTATTTTGTTTGAAATGAAAGAGAAGAATTTTTGTTTTAGCTGTATTGACTATTAGTTTGTTCCCATCAAACCACTTTGATACTTTGTGCTTAATTTTATGAAGGAGATTTTTTTAGTTTCTTTTCCTGAACTTTCTGCTGTAATGATTGTATCACCTGCATACTGAATTGCTGTTATTTGAGATATTTTAAATGTCAGGTCATTTACAAATAAGAGAAAGAGAATTGGTGCTCATATTGTAGTACTCCAGCAATGATACTCCAATTTGTCAAATGGCAGTATTTTATCTTAGTGATCATATTTCATATTTGTGCTCTTTAGGTTACATAGATTTGATCCAGTTTAGGGCATGCCCTTTTATTCCTCAGTTTTCTAGTTTTGTGAAAATTAATTCTTGGTTCAATAGATAGGTCAAAATATACGTGATGTATTCTCCTTGTGGTCTAGCGCATTTAGGGATGATTGACATAGTGGAACAAAGCAGTTTCTGTTGATTTCTTTTTTCTGAAGCCATGTTGGTTGTCAGTGATAAGCTTTTTACATTCTATAAATTGTAATAATATATTATAAAAAAATTTTTGATTATTTTTCTGACTTCAGACAATAGAGAGCCTGGTCCGTAATTGTTCAAGGCTGTTTTTTTACCTTTCTTAAATAAAAGTTTTACTTGTGCTATTTTAAGAGATTGAGGAAAGGCTGTTGCTCCAGTGAACAATTGCATATATCTGTGAGAGGATGTACTAAGACTAAAGCACAATTATTTAAGTTAATTTTCCATAAAAAAAAAAATAGTAGGTAAAATAATTAAAAAAAAAAAAATAAAGATATTAAAGGCACAAGTTTACTTTCAAAAATAAAAGAAATGTGCAATTCAAAATTTTTTTTCCTACCAGCCATGTTCAATAAATTTAAAAACATTATTAAAAAACCAAAAATATTTGCTTCCCAAAACATTCACATTATAAAAATATATTACAATCTTCCTGTAAAGATCCTATATCTTTTGACAATAAGTCTGGTATCTACCAAATCATTTGCAAAGACTGTGATCAGGTATAAATCGGCAAAAATTAAAATAAACAATAACAAAGAACATTTCAGAAATATCTGTTGCAAGAAGATAATAGAAATCAGTAATGGCAGCCCACTTTTGGTCTGAAAACCATGCAATTAATATAAAAACAAAATTATTTAAACACTTGCAAACCTTTGGAACTATCAATGTGGGAAATAATTTACATAATAAAAAATAAAAACATCATATACTTGAGGACACCACCATGGTTATGTATGATAAATTTATCTGACCACCTAATGAGCATGTTTTGGTCTTCTGCCGATGATGAGAGCAAAATGTTCTAGAAACATGTCCAATTAAAAAAACCAAGTAAGTGAAGTATAGGTGTCACTAAACCAACTCTATATCAATAATTATGCAAATGTTTTAATCATTTTTTGCATTTAGTGCATTTCTCTAACCAAATATGCAACATGATTTATGCATTGTCTTAATGAAAATTTCCCCATATTTGTTATGAGGTTTAACAATTGTTATGCATTCTTGCCTCATGTATTGCATATTAATCTTGCAGTACTTTTGGCATACTATTTACTATTATCACAAAAATCAGAAGTAGCATCTATTTTGTGATTATTTACAAATACATTGCTTTCTGGATAATACTTATATACCTTACTGTATACATAGCAGGATGCACCTCCCACTTCCTGGTAGATTACTTTGTCTTCTATAGAGTCACGTTCTATCACTGAAATAAAACAGATGAACACATATGTAGCCCTTAACTGTGTGCCAAGTTGGTTAGGTGTTAGACAGTGAAAAGTAGACTTTATAGGACCTGATGACTAAGTAAGAAGTAATACTTAATATATTCTGTATACTATAAATGAAATAAGAACTTTTTTACATACAATCTAGTTCAGAAATACAGAAATAGTTTTAGAATGAATGCCGAGCCTTGTGGGATTAAAGGAAAATAAGATTGGTAATACATTAGCTATAAAGGAACCACCATAAAACTAAACTTATTTTTTTGAACTAGAACTTCCTTCTAAATTGAAAATCATAAAAAGATAAATAACTGAACAAGAACAAAAAATATCAAACAAAAACTTAGAGGAAAACTATATGAAAATCTAAAGACTTTCAAAAATCTTTTATTGAAATCAAAAAAAAAAATTTGAAGTTGCTCAATTCTGCACATGATTGCATGTAAGAACAGCTCTTCAGCACGAAATTAATCAAGGACAGTAACTGCCCATTGTGTAAGGATGTGCATATTGTTCTAAACAAAAACTTGATAGAACAAACAAATGAAAAATAATTTGGAAGCTCTTTATTGGAAAGCTATGGAAAAAAATGATAAACATCAACATCTGCAATGGCCACTAAAAAACAACAGCCAACCATATTCCTCCATAGCATCCTTTGCAACCTGTTCATCTGCATTGAAGGCGAACACCATGGCACAACATACTTCTTCCCTTCTCTTTAATTGCTGCTTACAGTTTATGTACAAGACCTGTTCAATAAAGAATGGTCATAAGAGACATGCTCAGTTCTGCCTAATTCTGAAACTATCACTGGATACCACGCACACATGGTAATTAAAATGTTGCATATGCTTGAACATAGTATGAATCCTCATACTATGTTCAAGCATATGCATAGAAACCCATAAGTTTCCAGCTTCACCGATATGGATTATTGCCTTCCCAAAAGCCTTATCTGGTGTCATACCTTATCTGTTAAGTAAATAATTGCAGCTGTAACTTCCACTCCACTGTGTTCAGTTGTTCAGATATAGTTGTGCAAAGAAGGCTATGTGTAGAAGATTGTGACATGTTCCAAACAGAGTTTCAAACTGTATTAAGTTCTTCACAAAAGAAGGACTTACTCCAAATGAAATTAAACAGCGATTGGATGGTGTATATGAGGAAGCATCCACCTCATATTCATCCCCGTAAAAGAATAGGCCAAACTTTTTCGAATGGGTTGAGAAAGCATTGAAGACGAAGAGTATGCAGGTCGGCCCTTGGAGGTACTCACTCCTGAAAACATCACTCTTGTGGAAGGATAAATTATGGAAGACCGGCAGCTCAAAGTTACAGAAATAGCAATAAGAATGGGCTTTTCTAAAACAACAGTCCTTCAAATTATTCATGAATATGCAAACATGAATAAGGTTAGTTCAAAATGGATGCCTAGACTTCTTTCCTCAGTCCAAAAGCAGCAACAAGTCATCTGTTATGAGGCTTTTTTTGATCTCTGCCATGGCAACGAGACAGAACATTTTCTACAACAAAGGTGTATGATTACTGTAGTTATAATTTGCATGAGAAATCTATAGGCTTGAATTTAAGGGGATATGAATATGTGACTTAGCCAGCAAAATTCTACATTATTAAGCAGTCAAGACTGAATTTGTTATCTGGTCAAATTTGGGTTACACTTCTCTCTCTATGAGCAGCAATCAGACTTGTGCCAATATCAGTTCGTTTCATTTCTTGTTCCAGAAATTCCTGACAGACAGCACACTATTCTGAAGGGTTATAAAATAATGAAGATAAATCTAAGTTTCCTGATCAATTTTTGGGTTTGATGAGAAATGTAGAACAGTAGATGTGGAATGTACATGGATGTATTAATTCACTCCTGATTCTTGCAGACATGTCATTGTTTTGAAAGTGGTGTAAGCAGAGGCACTGTTGTGATGAAGCAAACAGTCCTTGCAACCCACAATTTTGGTTTACTGTCAGTGTTCTGAAGACTGTTTTGTTGGCAGTGTCTGTTTTTTGTCCCTGGAGTGGAATGTTTGCAATTTATTCTCTTACTGAGAAGGAATTGCACCTACACTTTGACATTGCTTAACCTTTACAGCCTCTTTGGTACTGGGTCATATTGGTAAATCCTGCTTTAGATACCATGAACAAGTCTGCAGCTGTCATTATCAAAATTACTATTTCCTAACATAATTCCATTCTTGCTGCCTTTTGTTCTTCTGTGGGATATCCAATGTCCACAAAACTCCCTCACATGAAATATTTATGCAGGATTTCTAACACCTGTAGCGAATGAATGTTTAGGCACTACTGAATGTCCCTATGGCTTCTACACGAAGTTTTTTTCACTCATGACTACTCTTGTTGGATGCTCTAAACTTATCAAAGTAGTTATATATTTTTGTTTGAAAAGGAACACTATTAAGAAATGATCTCTGTAGTTTTTTCAGGTATTTTTGTTGGTTCATCTAGCATTTATAATGGTAAAAATGCATCATACAAAAATGCTCTAGGTCACCTCCCAAACAATGGGAGCATGACTACAATTAATACTTTTCTGCAGCTGCAACAGTTAGTTCCACACGCTAACTACTGCTATGAACCTAATCAAAATATAATCTTTCAGAGCTTGCAACAGGAAGCATATCTTTCACAGTTACTTCAAATTTAAAAAATTACACTGTGACTCTTGTACAGTAGTTGCATTAATTCTAGACAATTTAGAGAATTTTGTTAAATATAAAATTTTTTTTACTTTAATTGAAATTTATTCTTCTTTTATTGAAGTTAAACTTTCGGGAAAAATAGACAACATGTCTTAATGTTCAATTATTAATGTTTTTAAAATGTTCAAACTAAATTACAATTACTACTTATCAAAACAACAGCTGTAAATGGTATATTTTGGACAATTCAAATTGTTTATTGTAACTGCTTTGTGTTAATATTTTGTTGGATATTCTTTTGATTCGAACACTGCCTCGATCTTCCTGACATTGAGTCCACTAACATTGTAGATCTTCAGGTGTTATCACTCTAAACCATGATTGGATAATGGCCTCTGGCAGCTCCCTCTTGTTACTGGGATTCTGATGTGACATTAAAACCTTCAGTGTTGACCACAAGTTTCCATTTGGTCAGGACTGTTCCCTAGCAAAGAGAGAACTGAAATATGATTGGAGCGGTATGACACTTTGTCACTGGAAGATGCACCGCTGACTGTCACGAATAGTAGGCAGCAGTTTTAAGTCTAAGACCTCTTCTTAGTATTTTTTTTAACATTGACGTTACCCTCTAACACTGCTAGGCGCTCGACACCATGCCTTGCCATGCTTCCCCATACCATGACGCTGACAGGATGGTTCATAGTGACGGTGGTGCACTCATGTCCTCACAAACTTGACATCACTTCCAAAGATGTTGATCTTGTTTCATCGCTCCAAATGACTTCAACCCACTCTTCTTGCGTCCAATCCCTTCACAGCTCTTACTTTTGTTTTTGATTGAGATGAGGCTTTCATTCTAGGGGTCCTTGCCTGTAAATCATTTTCCAAAGTTTTTGTCTGATTGTCTGAGAGACTTGTAGCCCAGAAGTTTTCAAGATGACATTTATATCTTTCGCCGTACGTCGGCAAATTCTGCGGCAGTTTTCAGCACTTCCGCTTCTTGGAGACGTTCTTATGCTCCCAGTTACTCCGTACCGCTCGCAAACTTTCCTAATGCCTAATTTTGTAGCGACACCACCCAACCTTTTCCTATTTTTTCATAGGAACAGCCTTCTTCATGCCTCACTCCTTTTACTTGGTAACCAATTAGCGCGTTTTGTCTTAGGAGTCATTAATTCAAATTGCAGGATAACTTTTCAACTCACTCTGAAAGATGTTCACTTCACAGAAGTTAGTTGTCAACTGCTGTTACAACAATGATGATCACACTTGACGGAGGTACTGAGAGAATACAACAATCGAACACAAGAGCTTTGTTGGTTGAAAATACGATAATTACACGACAATTATGTTGCTGCTGCACTAAGATAGAATTATTGAAGTCACTGAATGATGTTAATTAAACTTGTTTCTAATGTAGCGCGTTCCACCTTTCTTAAATAGGGTATAGAAACACCATACATAAAATAAAAGCGCTATCTGTTGATTTAGCACAAACTTATCTTTGTATATCTTGTAACATTTAAAAAGGATAAAGCTTTTGTCTAGAATTTAATGCCACTACTGTAATATGTCAAATGACCCTTGTAGAGTCAAGTTAGACTGCATTGACAATACATAGGGTTTCTCAGATCCGTCCTTACCTTTCTTTCCAAGCCTATGTTCTGTTAAGGACACGTCCCAAGCAGCTGTTCCAAACCTGTCGCTAGCGATTATTTCAACCTGAAAGACAGACGCAGCTGGTTTTGGATGTGCTCTCAGGTGATACTGTACACAGTTTCAACAAATTCTGAGTGTTACATACCTCTGACTGGGTTGTTACACAGTGCTCTCTTTGTGCACAGGAGTCTGTGTCTCTGCGTTTGTTGTCTGTGTGAGTGTAACTGTTGCAGGCCAGCCTACACCCTGTGCAATAAGAGAGCACAAGTTACATATCTCATGTACTCTTACTTTCACAATAAAGTATTTAAATAATCAAGACGTTGAGAAAAACCAGGTTTGAATTTTGACAAACATTTTCTCCAATAAAATGAATACATATTATGTATGATTCATGTGTCAGGTTAGTTCAATTTTACTTCAGTCTTTAGCTTTTTTTTTTTTTTTTTTTTTTTTTTTTGCAATTTTTTATGATGGGAGAGTTAAGGATAATAGTAATATTAACTTTTAGACTTAACAAAGAAATGTTGAATTAAATGTCTCACTATTTTGTACTAAATTTTACAATATTTTTCCAAATTGTTCCTGGCTATTAATTGTTACAATAATTTTATTGATAGTAAAACAATACACAGAGTGCATCTAAAGTCCTTCCCTGGTTTCGGTGCTCGATGGAACCATGACAGAAATAACGGAAACGGTTATATCAATAGAAAGAGTGTCTCTCCAAATCGCATTTCTTAGTAAGCACTATGACATAGTTGTAGATTTAGCGCTTTGAGAGCAGTCATCGTGAAAACATGGCGTTCATGGTGCATCTAAAGCTTTCGCTAAACATGAGTCCTTTGTGACTGTACAACGACGATTTCGTATGAAATATTAACAAGAACAGCATACATCCAAAACTATTCATGAATGCTTAAAACAAGTTTGAAGTGACTGGCTGCTTGTGTAATGGACAACGAACGGGCCGGCTAAGAGTGTCGGTTGAGACCGTTGAGTGTGTGCGAGAGGCATTTGTCAGGAGCTCTAAAAAGTCGACACGTCACAAGACCCAGGAATGGCAGATTCCGCAGCCGACTGTCTGGCGTGTTTTACGTCAACAGCCTAAATTGAAACCATACCGGATACAGCTGTTGCAGGCGCTGAGACCCGAAGATCACATTCGTTGTCTTCAATTCTGTGTTGATTTTCAAGAGCGGCTAGAAAAAAACGGTTTTGTTGAGAAACTGAATTTTTAGTGATGAGGCCACGTTTCATGTGTCCAGCAAAGTGAACTGTCACAATGTACGCATTTGGGGCGCGGAAAAACCTGGTGTTGTGGTAGAACACATCCATGATTTCCCAAGGAGGTCGATCATTCACCCTACAGCGCAGATCTAGCTCCCAGTGACTATTTCCTCTTCTCAAAATTCAAGAAGGACCTTCGAGGAAGGAAATTTAAGTGTGACGAAGAAGTGATGGATGCTGTTTATGCTCATTTTGCAGACAAGACTTCTGACTATTTTGGGAGGGGGGATTGAAATGTTAATTCAAAGATGTGAGAAGTGTATTGCAATAAAGGGTAACTATATTGAAAAGTGAAATATAGTTTTGGTCTTTATCATACCTAGGAAATGATTAGGCCATGAATTTATGGATCTACCCTCGTATCTGGAATGACCGCCGCCACTACTACTATCGAACATTTGATGTGCACAACATTGAACTCGTTCTACGAAGTGGCTCCTTCAGCTAATCGAATAAGTTTTTCTTTTTAAGAATTATTTTGCACGCGATCTTTAGTAACCTTTATTTTTTTTTTTGAGGGGGGGATTCTGTTATATTGTCTCACTAATTTATTATTGTACAATGTGCCAAATTCACAAATATGTCACATTCGTTACTATGGTATTGAAAGTACTAATCTACAAGCATATTAGTGTTATAAAGGGTTTATTACATATAAAAAGTTAACTTAAGTTTGAAGCATAAAGTTAACCATCAGTTATACTAACTTGGAACTAACTTCGTCTTAATCTCAAATTAAATCTAACTCGCGAAATTTCACAAGTTAAAGCACTAACTAGAGTTTAGTAATTGCTAATAAAACATTTCTCAGAGTACAGGTGTATGAGAACTTCATTTATAAATAAAATTGTTGGTTACATTTATTTTAACTTCATATAAAGTTTCTTTAGTGTTTCATTTTCACGTATTAACAGAGTTGCATTCAAATATAGGCTATATTAGTTTAACTTTAACTTTACAAACGGCATATTGTACAGATTTAGATTTCCGACATCTAATCCGGTTGAATTTCACTATACGAGAGAAATAATCCTTCCTAGAATTGAATGACAAACAATTCTAAATGCGATTTCGTTTAGCAAATGAAAAACTGGAACAGACGCTACAACCCAGATTACAATCACAAACTAAGCGGTTATTGCAAACTCAGAATTACGGAGTCTGCGATTATTTTTATGCAATAGAAATATTGACTAAGTCTCTAGTTACTTTTAGCAAATTTCTAAGGAATGCAGCTATTGCGGTTATACTTACGAAAAGATTTTTGAAAAAAAAATCTAGTCACCGAAAATGACAATGAAATAAATATATGGATGCGCGCGCGTGTGTGTGTTAACGCTCTAGCGGTCGCAATTTTTGCTTTTTATCAACGAAACTACTAGGCATATAATCATCGATTAACAAACGATTGGTCGAATTCGCTAATAGGCAAAATTAGACCATTGGGGGCGTGGTTAACCTAAAGGGAATTTTTAAAAATCGCTCTAGCGGTTGCAAATTTTGTTTTTTTTTTTCTAAACGAAACTGGATATATGCCATTAAAATTAATTAATAAGAATGTTTTCCGAAAATCAGCAAAATTGAACTATTAGGAGTGGGGGATTACTTGATCCCAAAATTAAAAATCGCTCTAGGGCACGAATATTATTACGCAACGAAACTAGGTATATACCATTTAAATAAAATGAGAAAAACGTTTTACGAAAATTAGGGAAATTAGAGCATTAGGAGTAGGGGTATATCTGAAAACCGAAATTTATAAAGCGCTCTAGCGATTTGTGAAACATTAATCTAATATGTGTGTGAGAATTATATTTGTATGTAAGGGCGCTCTCTAATAACCTTCAGAAAACGTTTGCGTTACATTTTTTTTTTTTTTAAATACAGTACCATTTAAAATACTTTTAAAGCCGATAAAAAGCTATGTAACTTTCGATTGTATATTGTGGATTGTTGATTGTGTATGTTTGCTTAGTATCGATATTGTATTTAAATAGCAATATGTTTTTGTTTTATTGAAACATATGCATATCTTAAATACACAATGCAACTCGAAACTTTCTGTTATTTCCCTCTATTTTACTGAATGTAAAGATGAGGCTCAGTTCATAAACATGGTTACATTTAAAAATGTTTAAAAATACCACACAGTATAGCTTTGTTTAACAGTGATCATGTATTTCATTTAATTAATGGCATACCAGTAACGTTTGTGGTTTAATCTCAACAACAACAACAATGATGATGATGATGATGATGATGATGATAATAATAATAATAATAATAATAATAATAATAATAATAATATTTGTGGTTTGTCTGTTGTGATACTTATAGATTGCAATAATTCTAATTTTGTTCGTCTAATAGCACATGTGGATTCGGGTTCTACCAGGCCCTGGGTCCAGGGGGCGCAGCGCACGCACTACATCACAGAGATCTGTGTGCCCCGTGGTCTTTTGCATTAGGACAGCACCTTGTTTCCTAAACCGACCCGCCATTCGGCTGCAGGCGATTACGTCGCCCAGGCGCACCGAGTGAACTGCAGCTTCAAAAGCCGAGCGCACCCAGCTACCAGAGTTTCACTGGCTGATAGGTCGTACTAGCTTAGACCTACTCCTTTATAGGGGTGAGTGACCGCAGCATTAAGGAAGCCACCACCGCCTCACAATGACGGTGTTTCCGGCGCACCGGCCCCCAGGGTACACGCCTTAGGCACTCCCCTGGGACACTCCGCTCTTGCGAGTACTCAATTACCCGTGAGTTCCGGGAACCACTGCCACGCCGAGTCCAACCCAATCCGAACAACTCCCTTTCGGGAGGGGCTCGTCTCAAGTCCGGCCCGGCTTCCTCTAGTAACGTCAGAGGTACTCAGGGTCCGCAGAGCCCGCACCTGGAGCATCTGTAGAAAAACGACAGAAGCCGCGCCCCCCCTTACGGGACGCCTAATAGCACACAGTAAAGCCATAACTTATTTTCTTTTATTAATCAACAAGACCACACTTTGAATTTTTAAAGTTATATTCATTTTTAAAGTTACTCTACTTGCTGAGGAATTCGCACAGAGCTTTAAATGACAGAATGTGCTGTTAGAAAAGACTCACCTGGATGTCCCTGTAGCCTGCACACTGTGTGGGCTGCACTGCTCCTACTGGATACTCGGTCTCTGCAACATTAACAGGTACAACTCACCTCATGGACACCACTTCTCCCTATTTGTGTTCCCACTGAACGTGAACGTACCTGTTGTGTGGGGTATTACGTCTGGATTGCAGTCATCTGTGTCTTCTGACAGACCTGCACCTTTGAACACCTGCAGGTCACTTGACTTGGGGGATGCCGTGGATGTTCTGCGTCTATGACCTCGAGCACAAGCTCGCGAGCGGAGCGTCACGATGGCCACCAAGCCTGTGATTCCTAGCGCCATTATGATTCCCGTGAGGAGCCACAGTAACGGGGATATGGTCCGGGGCAGGCCAGCAGCTCGCACTGCGCAATACAAACATCTCAAACATGCACTTGTACACGGTGTTAGGCACTGCCTTGCAGAACGCTAAGAATGTTACCTGCAGTTCTGCGGTGCTCGTGCTGGGTGGACTTGAGGGTAGACACTGGCAGGGTGAAGGCTCCACTACGACCCTTGGCGTTTGTGGAGTAGATTGACACGAAGTAGCCGGTGCCCGGTTCTAGTCCCGCCACGGCGAACTCCGGTCTGGAGCGTGACGTCACATTGGACACGAGACGCCGATGGTCGGCAGCGAAGAGCTCCATAGTAAAGTCCTGAGGCAGACCCCCGTCGAAACCCTTAACGCAGAGCACATGGACGAGAGTGAGGGTCCTGTTGACGAGAGCGCAGTTGCGGGGAGAGTCCGGTTTGCCTGTCAGTCACAAGCCAGTAGTCAGCCTCTCTCCACTAGCAAGACACAAAGACACCACATGCAGTTAAGGATCTTACCGGCAGGCACCACGTGGAACACGCACGGTGTGGTCTGTAACCCCATCTCGTTGTGTCCCCAACACAGCAAGGTACCAAAGTCTCGCTCAGACGTCGGGCTGTAAGACGCCAAGCTACGGCCGCCACCTGCATCGGTGAACACGCTACTGAGTTCCAGCTCTCCCTGCACCACGGAATTGTTGAACGACCAGCGGAACAGGCCAGCAGGAGGGTTAGCATCCACCTCACAAGTGACTCTCACCTGCTCGTGCCGTCCTGCCCCATACACCAGCTGCTGACCAGGTCTACATACAGGCCCGTCTGAAACCGAGACACACTACAGTTACAAACAGCACACGAACAGACTACCAAGTCTCACTTCAGGGAGAGCTGCCTTACATTTCACGTCCAAGTGGAAGGGGCTGCTCTCGACGTCGCCCTCCGAGTTGCTGGCTACGCACGTGTAGATCCCTGAGGCTGTGCGATCGACCCCCTGCAGTACCAGACTCTGGTTGCTCAGGATCACCCCTCGGCTAGCGTTCGCCTGCAGCAGCTCATCCTGGAACATCACCAGCGATTCGGTTTGTTCACAGAGCACCTTTACATTACTGGTTGCTACTACATTGTGTAGCCTGCATGCGCCAAATTGTTAGCGATGATGGGCAAAAATAATATTGAATTAAGATGCATTTAAGCTGCAAGTTTCCAATTTATTTTTGATAAAGTAACCGGAAACCTGATCTCAGTCTCCCTGCACTTTTACACGACACGAATCAAATGAATAAAAGCCAAAAATCACTGTTGCAAAGTTGTAGCGAAACTGCTTACTCCTTGAGTAAGTTTTGCCTAACGGCTGCCAGTATGTGCAACTCAGATCTTGGGGGTATTGGTGTGCTCCCGACAGCTAATCAAGCTAGTCGAGCCTCGGCCGTAGTACGGTAAACAGGAATAATAAAATGCATAGTTTTATTTTAAATGTATACTAACCTATGCTCTGGGAATGTTTGCATTCAGGCATTCCTGGCATGTATGATAAAATGGGCATTCACATTTAAAAGTTTCTCTGCCGCAATTCTTCTAATTTTATCAATATTAAAGGCAGACAGGGTTGTCTCCGCTGCCAAGTTCGCTGGGATGCAAGTTATTAATTATAATTATTCATGGGGTTCCCTATATCTGTTAGTGCTCAAACGTGCACTTTTTTGAAAATTATATTAAATGTAGAAACGTTTAAAATTTCTTTATTATTCTGTGCTGTTAATTTTATAATAAATAATTCTCCCATAAGAGAAACCATCTACCTCCTTTAAATTTTATTTCAGGAAGCATTTTCTCTCCCGTAACATGCCCTAATGACAACAGGAGGGCATCCATTGCTGCCTTTTGGCTCAGTTGCTGGTAGCAGAGCGCGGTTAACTGCTCCCAACGGCTCAATATTTAGATGAGCAGGAAACACGAACAATCAATTCTAAATTGTCTTGGCGAATACTTCCAAAGAGAGGCTTGTGTGATGTCAGTCATTTTTTATTGCAGAGCTGGAGGAAATTCGTTTCCGCAATATCGCGCTTGGGCACACTGCCTTTGTTGTTCCAAAACATGACCAGCATCGTGTTCTCTTCGCTGGGTGTGGGTGTCTGCATTGCCATATGGTTGCGTGATTAAAACGATTTCATGTATCGTCCATTGCGTCAATGGATGAAATGCCATCACGTGTTCATATCGCAACACGCGCATAGCTGTGTACATCAGAAAACTTTGGTCATTCATGCAGTCGCACAGTAGCCCCAGCTGATGCTGACCGAAAGTACAATATCGCCCCTTTTGACGACATTTCACTCGAACATCACCCATTTTGGGTGTACCACCTAACGCCAGTATATTTTAAACCATTTTTAGAAAATTACGAAGGAATCTAGCCATTGCAGTTGTACCCATGAAAATATTTTTGAAATTTTCTTAAAATCACCATCGATCCTATCTACTAGGCACCAAAAATGTACCTAATATAACACTATCTAAAGAAATAGAAAAAGGATAATTCACTTAGATATTAATAGATGTTTATCGCTATATCTCGAACTTCTTGAATTCTTCAAAAGCAAAAAGACAAATGAAGTTGGTAAAAATAAATACTGAATTTCGAAGGGAGCGAAATGTGTGGAAATAGATTGAACAAGCAACAAGAGGGAGAAGGAGAGAGAGAATAAATAAAATATACTAGTACGCATGATTTAAACCAGGTGGTATACGCGCTTTATTTAAAACTATAGCTGCCATTTCTCTATCTCTGAGTGTACTTTAGAGCTATGAGTCGGGAACGCATCAATAAATGTTAAATTAAATGCATCATTGAAATCCTTATAGTAAGACGGGGCATGTTGAGCAACTGGCAAGGGAGACTTGGTTTTAACAGAATATCTATCATTGTTCATACATAGCAAAACAGTAGAAGTAAAATGCTCTAGGGCCCATATTTTTGTTTTTTCTAAACGAGTTTCGGCATATAACTATCAATTAAAAATAAATTAACCGAGTTCGTTAACTAACAAAATTGGATCATTGGGGGTGGGGGTTAACCTACAGCGACATTTCAAAATCCCTAAATTTTGCTCAATGAAACTTGGCATATGCTATTACAATAAAATAAGACAAATATTTTTCAAAAATGAGCCAATTCAGATTATTAGGAGTGGGAGTTTATCTGAAACCCGCAAAAAAAAATCGTTCTAGCGGCACCAATATTAATTTTTTTGCAACGAAACTCAGCATTTCCCATTTAAATATAACAAGAAAAATAGTTTTTGAAAATCAGGAAAATTAGCCCATTGGGAGTACAAGTATACCTGAAAACAGAAATTTAAGGAGTAGCGGTTAACCTAAAGCGAACATTTAAAAATCGCTCTAGCGGCTACAATTTTTTTCTCCCCAACAAAACTCAGAATATGCCATTGAATTAAAACAATAAAAATAGTTTCTGAAAATCAAGAAATCAGACAGTTAGGAGTGGAGGTTTATCTGAAACCCAAAATTTAAAAATCTCTCTAGCTGCACCAATATATGTTTTTCGCAACAAAACTCGGTATATACCATTTAAATGAAAATTATGAAAATCCCGAATTTAAAAAGCGCTCTAGCGTTTAACGTTCTCTCAATTGTTTTAAAAAGTGACAAATATATTTAATTTTATATAAAAACAATGTCATGAAGATAGCAATTGTGAAATATCAATATATTACTGTCACGTTCATCGTATACCCAGCTGGTACCAAAAAAAGCGGCAAACTTTTGATACGACCATTACTCGATATCCCAACAATAACACTGATAAACTCTTTCGCAGCTGTTCTTTGTCTGTTGTTAATCCTAGACGGCTATTGGCTGAAGGTATTACATCACTTCATTGCAATTTGTCTATTGTTAAATCCTAGACTGTATTGGCTGAAGCTAAAATATTATTGGTGTGGTAAGACAATGAATGTATAGTGTTTAACGTCCGTTTTTGCTACAGAGGCACCAAAGGCGATGAACACTGGTGCTACATGAGATGAAATTATGTATTGGGAAAGGATTTGTTTTTTTAAGGAAGGAAACGTTCCAGACCTAAGTTTAGGGTACCTCCCCGGCATTTGCCATTTATGAGGACTGAGGAAAACCTGGAAAAAACCTCAGTCAGGGAAGACGATCCTGGCGGGATTCGAACCCAAGACCTCCCGCTCACGAATCCGCAATTTAACGACCTTGGCCATCGTGGCGGTATGTGTGTGGTAAGACAGAGAATCCCTATTATTATATCGAAGGCTCCGAAAGAAACCTGGCTTGGCCCGTCTTCTACAAGAGAAGGTGAGTGTTTTGAACTGTGAACTCCTGGCAGTAGACACATGAGTTATTGCTTCCTCCCAATTTCTGTAAACTCAACATGAGCGCTCTGTAATAATCTTCACAAATTCAACTTACTGAGGAATTCGCAGCTCCTGCGTTACGAACTTCTGTATTTTTATCCGCTCTCATTCTGAAAGCTTTCAACTCCGGAAATATTTCGTATATCTACAACCATATGAGCTGGAATATTTTGAACTAATGCTGTCAGCTGATCCAAAGTTCAGCCTGCCATGCGTGGTATTTCAAGTCACAGTCCAAAGGAGATAAAGCGAACTTTGAAGGTTAGCCTTGGTCACATCCTACCGGCCCTCTCCTGGCATTTTGTAGAACGTGAAGCGTAATAGAAGTATCGACATCAATTCAAAATACAGCATTTCCATAATTTTGGTTCCTCTGCGGCAATAAGGAACGATGTAATTATTTTAACACTATGACTTGTTAATTTAAAACTCATTATCATACTTTCTTAGTCGTATTTTAGTTTACGCGGGATCACGGTTCGGTTGAAGTGTTTGCAATTCTTCATTTATAAAGGTTTGCCTCTAATTTACGTAACTGTCAAGAATTGCGCGGTATCTTATTAGCATCATAGAGATGGGAACGTAGGGAGTTAAGCGAAATATCAGAGTGATTTATGTATATGCACAGAAAAGGATTAGTTTTATACAAAATAGGTGTAAGGCTAGGTCATGAAACATTTTTAATTGCTAATGACTGCAATTTAACTTAATTATCACTAACACTGTTGATAGTCACAAAGCCATGATTTTGAAGATATCATTTTACGATAACATTACAGATCCACATTTGGTATATATAACTTCTCATTAATTTCGACATCCCATGTCTCGGCTTACCCTGTACACTTCCTCACTGCATATTAAATACTTCTCTAAATGTCTGGTTTCTTATACAAACACGATACGAAGGTTGAAGGAAGTTAAATCAGCAATTGTCTTGAGCAGATTTAGGCGCAAAAACGAAGGTCTTTATTTACCCACAAACTTTTAAATTCTACAGAGAAAATTTCATCATAATCATAAATTAGGTATCAAAAACAAAAATCGATTCCAACACAATAAAGACTGGCAACTATTGGTTGGGACAGGAAAAACGACCCACCCACAGCAAATCAGATAATGAAGGAATACTGGCGGAGGGACGAAAGGAAAAGAAAGATGGCTATTTCAATGCCTGTATCAATACAAGAAAACTATTAGTGGCGTGAAAAATTGTTTACAGTCGTGGCGGGCGAGATGTACTCTCTGCAATAAAGTACTACACACAACAGTGCAGACACGCGTGTGCATGTTCCATTAAGAGAAATTTCTTGCGACCAAATTCCTTTGTTTTGGCGTCCTAGCAAAGAGTAGAAGGAGGATAAATAGATAATTATTGAGACAACAAACAGTGAATACTGATAGAAACGTTTTGTTTATCTCATATTCTCAAAGTATTGCCCTGACACTGTATGCAGCCTTCACGTCACTCAGTTTCCGGCACTGCAGACATCTCCTCGATGCTGCAACCGCTTCTTGGGGGCTAGAAAATCGGTGATCTCGAAGTCGGTTCTTCACAGTAGCGAACAGGCAGAAACCGCATAGTGCCAGATCGGGACTGTAGGATGGATGAGTCATTAGTTTTGCCTCAGTTCGTGGCAGAAACTCCGTTGTTACATTAGCGGTGTGAGTTAATGCATTGTCATGGTGCAACAAAATGCCCCTTAGTCCGGTCTTTGGACACCATTCTTGGATTTTCTGAAACATTTTACGAAGGCAAACTTCTGCGTAATGCAAATTTTGCATTAATAGTTATCTCATTTTCGAGCACAGTTTTTTTTTTTGAGTAGTGTTTAACGCCCGTTTTTACTACTGAGGCACCACAGGCGGTGACACTGATGATACATGAGATGAAATGATAAATTGGGAAAGGATATATATTTTTTTTTTTAAGGAAGGAAGCGTTCCAGGCCTAAGTTTAGGTACCTCCCCGGCATTTGCCAGTTATGAAGACTGAGGAAAACCTGGGAAAAAACCCCAGTCAGGGAGGACGATCCTGGCGGGATTCGAACCGCAGACCTCCCGCTCACGAGTCTGTGTGTTAACGACCTCGGCCACTCGTGGCGGTTCGAGCACAGTGACCACTTGTGGAGAAGAAAGAGGCAACCTTTTTTCTTTCCCCACACTTCTTGGCATCTTGAATTTAACGGGTGTTTGGTCATCAGGGAAAACTCAAATGGAGGCCTGGCGTTTTGTTTCTGGATCAACTGGCGTAACAATATCTGAAACACGGCGAGATTTTCTAAAGTTAAATGTTTGCAGCATTTCTTGGATTCTTCCACCATGTGGAGCTTCTCTGCTTCAGATAAATTATGCTCCACCCATTATGATTTTTTTTTACAAACACGAAGGTACTTATGAAGGATGGTTGAAACACTCGACGAAGTAATCGCTAATGCCGGCTCAATGTACTTGAATCTTCCCTGTGATTGTTTCCACAGAGGTGAAGTTCTTCTCAGTCACTACTGTAGTTGATCTGCCAGTCTTTTCTTCATCTTTAAGAGATTGCCGCCCCATCTTCAGTTCTCCAAATCAGCGGAACACGTTAGCACGTGATGGAGAAAACTCCCCTCAAACGCTCAAGTGACTCCATTTCATTTAAATCACATTTGAAATGTACAAGATGATCGCACAAAATGCTCTCATTGCATTACAAGAACGTTCACACTTTCCAGACTTAAAACATAAAATACAGGAAAACGAAGCACACATCAGAGCATCCCCTCCTACCATGGCAACACCAATGACTCAACAATTTCGACCCAGCAGCAATGTTCCCTAGTCACAAGACATGGTGAAACATTGGCGTACAAGGAAATTAGCTGCTAACGCAAGGGAAAGGGGGAGGTTCGTTTTTACACATGCTGTGGTCGCGGCATGAATGCCTAGAAGCCTACTAAGTCGACACGTAAACTGACGCAACAGGTGTAATGTGCACTTTTATTTATGAGGCGAAAGGTGCGGTTTTTTGTGAACCAAGCTGTAATCCAAAGTTTAAAAAGATAAAACGACAAAACTGATTATATATCAGTGAGCTTTATTAGCAGCTCTATTAATAGTAGACTTAGTACAACGTCATGAACCTTTTGCTATGCATACAGAGCGTACGTTTGCTGCGCTCAGGCGTTATCTTAATTTCAACTGTACTGAACTCACGTTGTGTTTCCAGATGAGCTTGTATATCCAAGGGTTGGCCTTCACGTTACACTCGAGGTACACGTCGACTCCCTCTCGGATGTGGCTTGCGTTCAGGTTTCTGCCGATCTTGAGGACGACCACTGGCGAATCTACAAAAAGCGACAGCATAGCATAATAAGTGAAGAACTGTTACAGTTTAAACATTAAGTTATGTGTGAGCACTTTTACTTAGTCAAATGTTGTTAACTAATCTCCTGGGAAACAGTGTATATAAATATTACATTACTGCAAGCCAATTTCAAAGTTCCACATTTTTGTATGCATTTTTTCTGAAAAAAATGTACAGTGATTGCATGTCGTTAAGCCAAATTTCATTAACATTGGATAAATAGTTTGGAGCTTATAAATTATTTCATAAATTGTATTACGTAAATATGTCGCATAATCAAAATGTCCCACGCTTCTCAATGTTGAGAAAATTGGTTGGCATTTTCGCAATTGGAGCTTTAAACCACATACAAACATTGTATGAAGATATATTTTAAATAAATTTGACAAATGAACTGTGATCGCTTTTTTAATCAATAAGAAAATGTAATACTTAAAATTAGCCAATTTTTCATAGCAATTTTGTTTTTAAAATTATTACCTTATTGGCACTATTTCATCTTAAAGGATGTTAAAATGGATGCTTCTGCACATTCTGGGAAATTTTAATTGAATTGAAACTAAAACTAAGACGCGTGGGACATTTTGAAAGTGTGCAAATGCAGTTTTAGAAAAACGCTGTTTTATAAACAAGTATGATGGGAAACAGTCAATTGTACGTTTTACATATCAGAACCTCCTGTTTACAGCTATGTGTGAGTCTGTGCTTCTCTTTGTGTCCTTCATGCTGTTGTTGTGCTACTTTTGCTTCCTGCAGGTACTTTCTTGCTTGCGACAACTGACCTCTTGCTGATCTTTGAAGCAGCTGCCGAACATTCCTCACCCCTTACCACACATCTCAACTTCTGAGAAACTGAACAGTCCATATTAAAAGCGGAAACAACATTTATGTCCCAATTTCAAGCTGCTTCATAGAAATAAAATTTTTCTTTGGGACAGTTTTCCCAAATGAGTGAGTGAACAATTTCATTTGAATTTCGTGTCCCTCCAGAGTTCATTGCTAGCAGTCTCTGGGAGAATTCTTCTAACTTACTATCATCAAACTGAACAGACATCTTGCATGTCTCTGCGGAGTCTCACTGAGAGCTGTGCTTCTATCATAGAAACACAAGAGTCTGTTCCTGTGAGGTACTTCTGTGTGTTGATCTGTAAGGTAAAGTGGCATGGCAGATGCTTCTGTGTAGTCTTGTTACAGTTTCCAACTTCAGTCAGCTTACCACGAGCCCCCAATCGAAGTTCTTTCTTTAGCTTGAGGAAAGCTGTCGTCATCGTCTTTGCTACACTTTCTTACTACCTTAGGTGCTGCAGTACAGTTGTGTATCTCACTCCACTCTTCTGTACTGAGGGGTGTTGCAGGCTGAATAAGGACAGGGGGGGGGGGGGCAAATGTTGACTCTCTGTGGACGCCAAATGGTTCAAGGAGCCATTTGCAACAAAAAAAAGAAAGTTTCGATTCTTTGACCGATTTGAGATAAAAACTTATTCCCAGTGTCTCTTAAAATTAATTCTTTATTAAAAAAAAGATTTTAGCCACTCAGATTTGCGCATCTAACGCCTCCTGACTCTTTCTTTGGCGCCTATTGAGGGGAAAAGTGCACAAAAAGAAACTGGGCATAATCGAACAACTCTAACTATATGCCAAGAGACTGAAGCCGTTGATGTCGCCAATTTGGGGAAAATATTCCACAATTTGGAAAAACGTACATAGCTGTGGATGTGGGGCAACGTTTTCAGCATAGATCAAGAGCGGGTTTTGCTTTGCATTGCTAAGGGCATGTGTATATAAATTTATATGACCCTCCTCCCCTTTTAAACGATGTCTTTATTTGTCTTTCAGCCACTAGGCAACGAATTCATTTGTTTATATCTGCTGAAGGTATTATTTCCCAGCAACTGAATTTCACCGCTCTACTTGCCGGGTCATGTGCCGACTGTTCGTGCCAGAAGTTTACACAACATGGAAAAAAATAAAAGAGGACCGGATATCTGATAGAGGTTTTAAGACTGATTCAAAGCACACATACTGTAACCACCAATTGTTAGGATATCTAATGATGCAAATGATATGACAAAATCACAGTCTCCTTATATATTATTTTTCCCTTAATTAACATAGTTTAATATTTTATTAATCCTTATAATTAATTTTCTCCTATTTTTAACATTGTTAGAAATATCACATGAATAATGGATTTCCCCTGCAATGACAGTACACAATCTCTCAAGCATTCTGCTCGGCTCAGAGCTGCATTTACTGCATATATCTCTGGGACCGTCTCTACAGTCTTTAGTCTCATTCCGTCATAACTAAACCTCGCAATTTGGGCAAATGTCTATTTAGTTCCATTAGGAAAATGTGCACAATAATTGCACATGTTTGAATTTATGGAAAAAGATACTCATTAAGAGCGCTTTTATAGTGCCTAAAATAGGAATCAGTGCGTATTCATGTCCTGTTGTGCCGAAAACTTTTTAAAAGTTAATACAGTTTTCTTATTGTTAAATTAGTCTTGCGTGCGGAACGGCACCACATTGTCGAACGAAGTCTACTGGCAAATTCTTGTCAACATGAAAAGCTAAACATCCACGACTGGCCGCGCCAACAACTGACATGTTTTAACTATCACACGTGTTGAATGCGCTATACATAATTTAAATTTCATTTCTAGTTTTCTTCTGTGTTCGGTGCTGATATCCTGTATTGTGTCAATTGTATTGCAGAGCAATGTGAAGAGAAACAACATCAAAGTACAAGCTTCTTTAATTTGTTCGCGTCTGATGGATTATAATGATTCCATTTAAGACAGAAAAAAATTGTTTTTCTTCTTTTTTATTTTGTGTATTTACGGACGCTCTTTAACATCTCACGTCATCAGCGTCCCATTCTATTCAGGGCATTAAACGGCCGATAAATTTTGCTCAGGGGCCTCTTCTTTCAGGCTTGAGGTTCTTTTTCGTGCCGTAAATGTACGACACGGGTCCCACGGCTTTACTTCCCTTCCGAAGGAAGCCATACTTAGGATTTTTACCCCCGAAAAAATCCATCGATCCTGGCCGGGATCGAACCCCCGACCTTGGGTTTAGGAGGTAAGTACAGTTACTACTACATCACCAGGAACGACATTTTGTCCTTTATGCAATAAAAAGATAACATTAGACATTTGTTTATACGGTACGCAAGCAAGTAACTAATTTTTAAGAAATATTAAATCATAGACTTTTATTCATTTAAGTTATTATTATTATTTAAGAGATTAGGCTATACAGTTATTCGAACCTCAATTTGAAGGAAAATGAAATAATTTAAAACTATTCATACTTACAAAAGCCAACCATTCTTTCCGGTTTCACACGAGAGAAAATGTCACATTAAGCAGCAATAGATGGAGCAGGACACACAGGAAGAGCTAAAGAAGAACTCTAATGACTCAAACTTGACAAAACTGATGATTTCAATTCAGATCTTTGCAGCTAATATTCCATGGTACATGGTACAATGTAAATAAAAAGGTGCTGCTAAAAACCCATTACATTTGAGTCCATACTGAGGAAGACAAATTTGAACATTGAGTATCAGACAACACTTGCTGTACTTAGGGTGATACCTGCATCTGGGTAGAAGTCGACCAGACAGGAGTGATAACAGATATATTGTACATATAATAATTGATAAAGTCCTTCCCCTGCACATCTTGTAGCAACCACAGAGCTCCATTAAGTCAACGGCCAGCCCATTGCCTTCATTGTTGTTATTTCCTGGTGGTGTGGAAGAGAGTAGAGTTCTTCTGCTGCTTCCAGTTCCTAATCTTATACACGTCACTTGTTTAGCCCAAGCCCATGACCGGATCTCAGAAACCACAAGGGCTGAATTTCCTCAAGTCATCAATACCTGATAGGAAGAAAACTTTTGCAAAGCTCCATCCCGCATTGCATTCTTCAAGGGAAAACTTCAGCAGCTGCTCTTCCTCCTTAACCTGTTTTAACACGCTGAGCACCTGGATAGAGGAGGCGGGATGACGGTAAGAGAGCTTCTTACTGAGAGTACAGCTTTTGTCGATTTTCGTAACCGACTACAGACACTTCAAAGGGTTCGCCTCAAATCATACAGCGCTATACTTTTTGCGTCAACACTCTTTTCTTAATATCGTGTATTATGTATAACCAAAGATAGTAATTACTTTCCAAACTGAGTTTCATTTATTCCTTCGCGCCATTATTACTTGAAAGTGAAGCATTTTCGGACATTACTTTATTAAGAAAAAAAGAATTATTTTCATGTCCTGTAACATATCAGAAAATTAGGTATACATCTTGTATAAAGAAACAGTTCTCACTCTAGAAATACCGCCACAGGTGGCTGAAGTCGTTAAGACACGGACTCGTGAGTGGAAGGTCTGGGGTTTCAATTCCGCCAGGACCGTCCTCCCTGACTGAGGTTTTTTCCAGGTTTTCCTCAGTCCTAATTAATGACAAATGCCGGGGAGGTATTCTAAACTTAGGCCTAGAACGCTTCCTTCCTTAGAAAATCCTTTCCCAATTTATCATTTTATCTCATGTATCGTCAGTCTCCACAGCCTGTTGTGCCTCAGTAGTAAAAACTATTGAAAAACCAGTAGAAATGTGTAGAATATTAATTGGAAAAAAGGAATCAGGGATCACGCCAGCAGTTTTTGTCTTGTGCACAAAGCTCCCTAGGCGGTCCTGGTGGTGTAGTGGTTACCATACTTGCCTCCTAAACCCAAGAGCGCGGGTTCGAACCCGGCCAGGACCGATGGATTTTTTCGGGCGTAAAAATCCTAAGTACAGCTTCCTTCGGAAGGGAAGTAAAGCCGTGTCGTACATTTACGGCATGAAAAAGAACCTCCAGCCTGAAAGAGAGGCCTCTGAGCAAAATTAGTCGGCCGTTTCACGCCCTGAGTTGAATGGGACGTTGATGACCTGAGATGTTAAAGAGCGCCCATAAATAAATAAATAAATAAAATGCTCTCCCATACCTTGATCAGTGTTATTATGAAATTCTTTTGTAACATATGCAGGCTGAAATGTTAAACCCGTATTAGCTACTACATTTGTTTTTATTTGACTGACATTGTTGTGCCATATTTTGTCGGACTGTAAAATTAAGAGTGTCGATAGTTTTTAGCATCATGTGTGCTTAGTAATAATATTTATTTCACTGTGCTTAAAATTTTTGGAAAGTATCGATTATTTGCAATGGGAACTCTTTAAAAATAACAAAAACAGCTGCTTATATCACCTCACGTTCTGCTAATGTCAGTTTTCAGACTTTTTCTTTGATAACGCAATTACTGACTTCATAGATTTTAAAACGCAGGATTGCCAACCTTGCTGCTATGATGAATAAGTGCAGTAGGTCATGCCAACGGTTGAAGGGTTAATTAAAACCGAACCCGGCAGCGCAGTTAATCATGATTAGCGTTTAACTCACCTAGGTCATGTGCTGAAACATACTATGGGGGAAAAGTTATGGCCTGCTGGTAGCCATATTATGACATTTTAACGTTTTAGCAGTTGCGGCATTATATGTAATTAACGTGTGATTAGCAGCACTGCAATGCGCCGGTTGTGTAATCAAACCCTTAATAAAAACATTTAAATAACACGCAAGTATTCACAACTTGCATTGAGGATCGTGGCTTGCTCTAACGTAATGCACACAGAAGGCCATGCTGCTATTTTATCGGTCGGCATCTTGGCTCAGATTTTAAGTTTCCGATTCTGGTGCAGTGTAACGAAACATTACGTGTACCAAATGGCCACATTATTGAGAGTTATGGCGGGCAATGTTTCGTGAAGCATTTCGCTGGAGATGCAGGAAGGAAATGGCTCCCCGAATTAAACCATGGCAAAGCTGAAAAATATCTGCCATTTCCAAAGAACTGTTAATGCATCCTGCAGTGCTCAAGTACTGTTCCTACTTCCTTTCGACATACGTGATTTATTTCTTCTTGTTCCAGTCTGCTGTTTAACGTCTTTGCGCGAGGTCTGGATAGGAAGCGACCAATTATAACAGCTTTCGTTTTTTACCACCAATTAACATTTGGAATGAGTCACGCTTGATAGCATTCATCATTTTTATGTAAATATAAAATTATTTAAATGTTGTATGAATAATATCCGTATTTCCTCAACTCTTATAATTAAAATTTTCAGCTTACTGTGATCGATTCTACTTAAACATGTTTGTGTTCAGTAGATAGATTTAAAATCCTTATGATAATAAATACATATTTTTAATTCCATGAACAAGCTGCTTCCAGTTGCATAATAGGCTTACCCATTATTTTAGTTAAATTTCGTATAAATATTTAAATGTATAGTGACGTTATTTGAGTTATGGGCTGCCTGAGCATGACTGCTTACAGGGAAAGTGCTACCACAGCAACCAGAAAAAAGTTCGTCATGCAGGAGCTATGTAAACTAAGCGAATTCCTCACCGAGTTCAATAACTTTTAATAAAAATGAATATAAAATCTAAATTAGGCCTCATTATTTAATGAAAAGAAATAATTTCTGGCATTACCGTGTGGTATTAAGGGAACAAAATTATAAATCTTGCAACCTATAACTATTACAAAAGAAAAAACTCATTTTTGAAGTATTATTATTGAGATTGAACACAAAAATTAATATAAATTAAATTAAATGTTGATACTGATAGACATTCACTAAAACAGAGAGAAATAACAGAAAATTGGAGATACATTGTGTGTTTAAGAAGATGATATTCATATGCTTCAATAAAACAAAAACATGTTACTATTCAGAGACAATTATAATGTACAAAACAAATAAAAACAAACTAAGTTACATCGATTTTCATTTACTTTGAAATTTATTTAAATTTTTACTGTAGTAAAAACGTGTAACGCATTTATGAAGGTTATTACAGAGCGCTCTTACATACAAATATAGGTGTTATAGCGTGTTAATGAACTATATGGAAACAATTTCACAGAGTATAGAGGTGTCTTAGGAGGTAAGTTGAGATAGAAAAGGTATGGCCTGTCTGTTCAAATTTCGAAGCTATGGCTATAAGTTTCTAAAGAACCAACACGCCACTGGTTAGTGAAAATGCTGTTCGGAAGTATAACACACGATAACGGAAGGAGGTTTCAGAGGCTAACGAAAGAACTTTCTCGAAAATATCACTCTAAAGCAATGGTTATGACATTAGCTTTGGAGTATGAGGTAGTAATTTGTTTTCGAGTCTCATTCATTTTTTTTCCTGACTTGGCCTAATAATATAGCATTTATCTTACGATTTAAGTTGATATTTCAATTTTAACTCTTAATATATGAATTCATATAATTACAACCCTTGTAGTTCTAATTATATTTACCAATCAGAATCATGTCCTGAGTACGTGTTAGGTAAATTAAGTTTTAGGCATCATGTTAGTAGTAAGCATTTTAGCGAATGTGCGAGTGTAGGTTCATAAGTTTCCGGCCTAGTCCATAAGGAGTATCGCTTTCATAAAATCCTTATCTGGTGTCATACCTTATCTCTTAAGTAAATGTCGGTCCTGGTGGTGTAGTGGTTACCATACTTGCCGCCTAAACCCAAGATCGCGGGTTCGAACCCGGCCAGGACCCGATGGATTTTTTTCGGGCGTAAAGATCCTAAGTATGGCTTCCTTCGAAGGGAAGTAAAGCCGTGGGTTCCGTGTCGTACATTTACGGCACGAAAAAGAACCTCAAGCCTGAAAGAGAGGCCTCTGAGCAAAATTTGTTGGCCGTTTCACGCCCTCAGTTGAATGGGACGCTGATGACCTGAGATGTTAAAGAGCGTCCATAAATAAATCAATAAAAAAAAAATCAATCTTAAATAAACAATTGAAGCTATAACTTCCGATCAGCTGTGTTCAGATGTTTAGATATAGTTGCTTTAAGAAGGCTTTGTGTAGAAGATTGTGACATGTTCAAAATGGAGTATGGAGCTGTTATTAAGTTCTTCACAAATGAAGGACTTACTCCAAATGAAATTAAACAGCGATTGGACCGTGTATAAGGGGAAGCATCCACCTCATATTCTACCGTAAAAGAATGGACCAAACTTTTTCGAATGAGTCGAAAAATCATTGAAGACGAAGAGCATGCAGGTCGGCCCTTGGAGGTGGTCACTCCTGAAAAATCGTTCGTTCTTGTGGAAGGAGAAATTATGGAAGACCGGCGGCTTAAAGTTACAGAAATAACAGCAAGGTTGAGTCTTTCTAAAACATCAGTCCTTCGAATTATTCATGAACATTTAAATATGAATAAGTTTACTGCAAGATGGGTAACTATACTTCTTTGCTCAGTCCAAAAGCAGCAACGAGTCATCTGCTGTCAGGCATTTTTGGAGCTCTGCCGTGGCAACGAGAGAGAAGTTCTGCAAACCATTGTTACAGGAGATGAAACTGCGGTTCTCTACTATGATCCCTTGTCCAAAAGAGAATCAATGGAATAGCGTAAACCTGGCTAAGCACCGCCTCTAAAGGCCAAGGTCACTCAGTCAACCAAGGAGATCATGGCCGCAATCTTTTGGGACTGTGAAGGAATACTCTTCATTGTCTTCAAGGAGAGGAACACCACAGTAAATGGGGAGTACTATGCTGGCCTACTCACAGACTACGTGCTTCCATCAAAGAGAAAAGGCGAGGAAAGCTGAGTGGTAGTGTGCTCTTCTTCACGACAACGCGCCTGAGCACACAGCTCTTGTTGCAAAGGAATCTGTGAAGAAATGTGACTTCAAGGAGATCGACCATCCACCCTACAGCCCAGATCTAGCTTCCTCTTCTCAAAACTCAAGAAGAATCTTCGAGGAAGGAAATTTAAGTGTGACGAAGAAGTGATGGATGCGGCTTTGCCCAGTTTGCAGACAAGACTTCTATTTTGGGGAGGAGGGGATTGAAGTGTTCAATCAAAGTATGAGAAGTGTATTGCAATAAAAGATAACTATATTGAAAATTGAAATATAGTTTTTGTCTTTATCATACATAGAACATGATTAGACCGGGAATTTATGGATCTACCCTCGTACTTGTGATTCTGTGATCGGTTCTTTCTTCTTCGCTGAAAGCCTGTGACAGGAACACACAAATTCTAAGTCCTGTTATTCTGTCACTATTAGTGTAGGAGGTATTCACTTTTCTTATTGACAGATACTTTTTTCATTTTTACAGCTTTCCTTCTTTTGTAACACAGAACCTGTTTCTAAAATCCGATTGTGCTATTTCACAATTGTATGACAACTCTTATGTGTTGTCAGCTCAAGCGAGGGCACACATTTCATTGTTACAAACGTGAAGTTTCTACACAAAATGTATTTCTAACTTAACTGAGTGAGGAGATATTCACAGTGTATTATTATGCATTTGTCAACATTCAAGCTCGCTTTGAGATGACGATCGTTTACGGCTACATTTAAAAGCATCAGATACCTATGGCAAAAAATCGAGTTTCCCGATATTTGTTTATATTGCGTGGATATCACATTGACTGAAAAGAATTGGGGAAATGGTGTCAATAGACATTATTTTAAAAGAAATGAAGAATGGAAAGAAATTATTTTCGTGGCATGCTAATCTAAATATGCATTTGAAGCACGAAGGGCCAATATGCATCAAAAGCCTACATATCATAACTTTTACATTGTACTCAAATATTGAACTATTCTTTCTTTATACACATTCCTACTCTCATAATTTTCATCACTTCCGCTAGTACATTCACGTCAACTGATTCTCAAATTTATTAAAAAGATTTTATAATGTGTGCTAGTATTTGAAATTGCTAATATTCCTACACTTATAGAGAAATGTATACAAGTTATTACAATACTAATACTTCCGCGCAGAACAGAACAACGAAATCACTGTAAAGTACACGAGTAGCAGAACATTTTGTGGAACAGAATTTTACTAATAACTACACTTGTAATGTATTAGACCACGTAACAGGGCCCTGGAATCCAAACTACTTTGTATTGCAAGATATGGCGTAATTGTTGTTGTTTTTTTTTTCTTCTAATACCTTCTAACTGCCAATAATTTCCTCTTTTCCAGATTTTGATATACTCCCCCTCGCCCATTTCAAGTATGCAGCTTCTAAGAGCCAAAACTTCTGTTTTATTGACAGCTTACCACCTCTCTCTTTATCTTTCCTCTTCAATGCGGCCGAAACAACGAGAAAAGGTGAAAGGAGAATCATTTAAATTCATAAAAATCCTCACACGCCTTTCAAGCTACATTTCGAAAACCCAGGCTTCCGCTCATACAGGGCAGAATCAAATCCGTCCATGCTGCTGTTAGGGTAACTCAATTTGTGAAATGTCTATCAGCAGATGGTTTTATCTCGAAACTTTCCTAAAGCCCTACATAAAGAGGATCCATTTCGCAAGACGGGTTACTTACGCAGCACGTTTAGCGTCCAGGAATCCTCCACAGCTCTGCCAGGCACCAGCGGGTTCTCTGCTCGGCAGGACAGCGACTTTCCAGAATCCTCCACCTGGGGCGCCAGTGTCAATGTACTTGTGGTGACGTTCCCATCGGCGCTGGTCTGTAACAACCACCATCATATCAATGCGTGCAGCTTTTTATACTGCCCCAAAATTTATAGACAGCAGCTTTTAAAATTTTATTGTACCAGACCCACTGTAGGTATCGGTAGTAGACAAAATGGTGGAAAATGTGGTTCGTGCTTTTAATTACATGGCTTTGTTAATAAGGTTCGTCGCAGTTATCTGGTTTATTGTTGAAAGTAAATCAACAGTAGCGTGTTAAGATTTTTATGAAGCTAATATATATTTAGTGAAATCGTACCAAGAACTTGTGTAATAGAAAGCGTTTAGTACGACATGGGTTGCTCTTGTATGTCTTAATTATGGCAGTGCACCGCATAATACATTTTTAAGTTTTCAAAAGATCAATAATTAAAGTTGTGTAGAGTATACATCGTTAAAATTTGAAGTTAATGATGAAACTGCAGCGCATTTCGTAAGAAAATTTGTGGTTAGGGAGGGCATTTTCCCTGTGCAAATTTGTGTAATCTACCATTGTATGTAACGGCATGGATTAGCAAAGAAAAGAAAGATCCGAAAGAACATATGAAGCGAGGTCATGTTATAACATGCTTCGACTCGTTTGCAAATCCTTTTAGGCAAATACAGCACCTGTAGGGAATGGGTCATGTTGCTGCTATTAATACATGGGTTTGTTTGTTTTCATTTGTTGCAGTTGCCTGATTTACTATAGTGATTTATAGTTGGAAGTAAATCAACAGTAATGTTAGTCTTTAGTTTTTATTACACAATATTGATTTAGTAAAACGCCACCAGGAACTTGGGTCATAGAGGGTGTTTAGTACAACAAGTTTTCTTGAATGTCTTAATTATGTCAATGCAAGCATAGTAACATATTTACAATTTCCTAATAGCAGTAATTATAGGAGGAACGGATAAACACTATACACCATGTAGATTCTGAAGTAAATGTTGAAATTGTACTGTGAAGTATGTATTAAACATTTTGTACTAAACTTTGTAGATGGGAGAACATTTTCCCCGTGCAATTTTCCCTAATCTACCAGCATATGTCACAGTGAGATTAGTAATGACAGGAAAAATCCAGAAGAACGTTTGAAGTGGGTTTTGAAGCAAGATGAAGAGAGTTTTAATGAATGGTATGAGCAAGATGTTATGATTTGATTCACAAGTGAGGTTAAGACAAGTACATCCATTTACAACTATTGCGAAGGAAGACTGTGTCCTTTTCATTGGCATAGAGTATTTTAAACATGATGCTGTTCCAGCTATATCCATTAATTTTATGGTGCTCAGTAATTTGGAAGTTAGTGTCATTTATGAAGATTTGTGCTTACTGAGCAGAAGTTTATAATGCATATTATTTTATACTTTGTTTATTTATGAGAAACATTGTTTGTAAACAATTTCAGATTCTTAAAAACCATCGAAATATTTTGTAATGATAAAGGCTGTCACCTTGTAAATGTAACACCGCGTAAACGTTTCGTATTTACCTTCGACAGTCCTAAGACCACTTCGGCCGCCATTTTTTCCGTGTTGGGGCTGGTAAATGTTGTCGTCTTGGATTTAACTAGGGATGAATTCTCAATGCTCTAGATACCTTCGATACTCAATAGTTATCAATACCGAACGATACTGTACATGAGATCGATTTTTTTCGATACTCTGTTAATATAACAATTTTTAATTAACATTGTCATAATTATCACGTTTAAAAGTGATGCAAGATATATGTATCTCTAGCATAAGCTTCTAAACAAATAGGAGGCACCAAGAAAATGGGTGCGCTTCTAAGCTTGACAGGCGATCCAATTACAAAAGCGACGTCCTTTTCAGATGATCTAGCGACTGTATATCTGAGCTGGAAATTTCTTCAAAAATCACGTATCAGGAAAATAAAACGTCCGAACTGCAGTTTGAAGTACATGTTTTATAGTATTAATTACTAGTATGTTTTTCATTTTTCACGGATATGGAAAAATCAGGCTCGGTAGACAAAAATAATGAAGTAGACTTTCGGGAACATGTCATCATATGACTTGTTAAACAAACTAATCATGTAATGTATCCTATTGCAGCGTTCTTTAGCACAAAAGTTGATTTTACATTACTAGACATGACAATATACTTATATTCATCCACATAATTTTGACGATATTTCTCAAAGTAGACTCTGTTGGATGCAATGCACCTGTGCCAACGTTTCTGCCAGTCTTCAACGAAATGCTGACAGGCCCTTCAGAATTCTCTTCGCAGCCTTCTGTTTGTGATAATGGAAAACGTCACCCACGAAGATGTTTCTTCAATTTGTAGAAAAGGAAGATGTCAGGCGACCTAACCTGTACTATAGGGAGGCGAGGAACACACGTCACATTGGTTTTTGTGAGATGTTCATCAACGACATTTTCGACTTGAGGCAGCATTCAGTTTGTTGCACGGAAATGTGACCTTTTGGTCTTAACAGAACATCTCTACAGTAGTACAGGTACGACAGGCCGGTAAACCATTCCTTGAATAATACTGAACGACAGATAAACACAACTTTCCCACCAAAAGCAACTTTTTTTTTTTTTTTAGACTAGAGCAGTAGGAAACTGCGTTCCCTTCTGTAACATCATCTTCAACTGGATGGAAACTGCATGCAAACATCCTTTTGTTTGGAAACAATCCACTGTGCACAAACACGTCTCATGTGCAACTTGTCAGTTTTAAAATTGCGGATGGTACCCGTTGAAACATTCAGACTTTCTGAAAGTTATTCGATCATCTTCGCTCGCAATGACAGCAGCGCTGTTAATGTTTTCTTCCGTTAGAATACAAACTGGAGCACTGACTTTGAAACTGATTGCCCCCCCCCCCCCCCCGTTTAAACATCTTCCAGCTGTGCTAAAGTGAACAAACTCTCCATAGACTCAGTTGAACGTTTGTTGAGGCGAAAGTACAATTTCAGAGCAGGATATTGTTCGCCGCGTGTCACCTCCATTTTGTTGTGGGCTGAATTGTAAACACGTGGAAATCTCTCGAGAAGCAACTAGTGCAGAGAGAAATGGAGTAACCAAAGAACAAATCCGTCAGAGTGTCTTAAACAGCACACAAACAATTAGCATGGAATAACTCACCACGTTAGGAAAAAGCGAATTTTCCCCACTTGTTAGGAGGCCTTTGCCCTTAAGGGACACAATTGGCTAGCTTTATCACTATACACCTTGTATAATACAAATACTAATATTTAATAGCAAGTAAATTGCATTGCTTCAATAATTTCGTACATTTATTGCGTTAAATTGTGTGATATAACAAAATTGCTACTCAGTTGTATTTTATAAAAGTGGTGCAAAGTAGTGCAAAGTTACTTTTCCGCATTAATCTTCAATTGTTTTATTCCAGTGCCGCTAGACTGCTACTTTCAGTTCTAAAATTAGATGTGCATTAGTTATATATGAAATGATAGTATAAAATATTTTTAAAAGAAAATGGTAAAGAAAGACATTGATATAAAATAAAAGACACTTAGAAACATTACACCAAATTTTTAAAAATCACGTTTTGGTTGCATTGATCGTAAGATTATCACCTCGGGTAGCCGAGGTCGTTAAGGTGGGAGGTGAGCGGGAGGTCTGGGGTTCATATCTCACAAGACCGTCCTTCCTGACTGAAGTCTTCCTCAGTTCTCATTAATGACAAATACCATCAAGGTACCCTAAACTTATGCTGGGAACGTTTCCTTCCTTAAAAAAAAAGCTTTTCGCAGTTTATCATTTCATGTATCATCAGTGCCTATCGTCTCAGTAATTAAACACTATTAATCTCATGTTGGTAGTACGTTGTTCTCAACCTATACACTAAACAGTTACCAAAAGTTAGTAAGCACTTACTATTTCCCGGGTGTGTTCGAGACGCTGGCTGGACTTCCACCAGGAGATGCTGGCAGAGGGCCTAGCACCGGAAGCCTGACAGGCCACCTCGTACTCACTGGCGGCACTCAGCGGCAGATTCTCCCCCAACAACCGCACCTCTAGAGGCAGGACTGTAACAAGTGACAATGAACCAGCGGCAACGTTTAAAATTACTCTGACACGTTTGGTAAGTAACATGGTTTTCAACTAATATAGCAACATTTGTATATGGGCGTAAGTCATTCTGATGATGATTCATTATTTGGCACTTGTTTAAATGGATAAGATTGGTAATCGTGGTGTGATTCAATTCTGGGAGGAAAATAGCAAAGGAAATTCATGAGAGGATTTTCCCTTAATTGGGAGACGAACGCCCTTCCTACGAAACAATTGGAGTTTGGATAAGTGAGCTCAATATTCGCAGAACAATCATCGAAGACGTACCAGATTCTGGAGCTACAAAATCGCTGTGAGGTCAGAAACCATTGATCTATTTATTTCAGCTACTGCTGTCTTCCTGTGCCAAACGTTCACATTCTTCTATTTTCCATTCCAGCGATACGTTTCTTCTTGTAATTGCCTACATAATCTCATTTTTCCAAGTTCTTCTTCGTCTTCCTGGTAGCTGCCTTTCATACACTATTTTAGGCCTCCTTCCTTTCCCATTCTTATCAGATGGCCAAGCCATTTAAGGCTCCTGTTTTCAATTCTTTGTAGAGTACTGTTTGTGTTTCCTCTGTATGCATTGTTTCTAATTTACACATTTTCAATATGATCCATTATCGAAATTCTAGCGCTCTGTCTGAGATAGTTCATTTCGGCTGCTAATATTCTTTTTTTATAATAATTATTTAGTACCCATATATAAAAACTCAAATCAGATTCCACCAATCTTTTTCCTATATACAAAAAATGTATACACACTTTCACAGTAGATATCTATTTATTATCTTTCAAAACTGAACCGAAAAACAGCCGTAATGTGTAGTATGATGTTCTGTACACAGATGTGACTCACATACATTATGATAGCGTTGCTACGTGACAGGTAAATCAACAATGAACAAATGAAGTCAAGATTATCGTATCAGTGGATAGATTATCTCTCCAGGTTTTCCTTATGTCCTCCGCCAAACTCTTGCCACACACGTCCCAACTCCTGACCTTGATATCGGCGACTGCATGCATGATCCTCTCTCGCAGCTGTGCTAAATGCTACCAGGTTCGGTCAGGCAACCGTGCAGACCACAGAAGAGGAGGAGAGTCATCTCAAGCAGCGTGTCCAATCAAACGACGAGGAATTTCAGTATCGAGATACTCACGGACGTCACGATGTAAATGAGGGGGAGTCCCATCTTGCTGATAAATAAAGACCTCTATCTGCATTAATCACCGTTGAAGCATTTCTAGATACCCTGAAACTGTAACAGTTGACTCCGAAAACACATTGGCTTGGAATCACAGATGTGTTCCACGGTTTTACCGTGCCCCAAACGCGTACATTGTGACGGTTCAGTTTGCCGGACACATGAAACCTGGCCTCGTCGCTAAAAACCAATTTCTCAGCAAAACCGTCGTTTTCTATCTGCTCTTGAAAATCAACACAGAATTGAAGATGACGATTGTGATCCTCGGGTCTCAGCACCCGCAACAGCTGTGTGCGATGTAGTTTGACTTTAAATTGTTGACGTAAAATACGCCAGACCGTTGACTGCGGAATCCGCAATTCCTGCCTAGCACGACGTGTCGACTTTTTAAAGCTCCTGACAAATGCTTCTTGCACACACTCAACGACCTCAACCGACACTCTTAGCCAGTCTGTTGTCGTTCCTCACACAAGCAGCCGGTCCCTTAAACTTTTTGCACTGTGAACGAATTGTTTTCGTTGTAGGTGGTTCCTCTTGATGTTTCGTACGAAATCGTCGCTGTACCGTCACAGCTGACTCACATTTAGTGAACTGTAACACTTAATGTGCATCAGCGAATGCCTTGTTTCGCTATAACCGCCCTCCAGGGGCTAAATCTACAAGTACACCATGGATCTATTACAAATCAAACTCTATCCATTGATATAAGCGTTTCCTCTATGTCTGTCATGGTTTCTGTTCTATCAACCCCCAAAACCAGGGAAGGAAATTAGATTCACCCTGTATATCACAAGGTGTGGAACCGATATCATAAATATGGCTTATTGCAAGAACTTTACAAACGAGATTTTCAATGCTGCAGCTTTGCAGTTGTTGCTTTCAACTCTTCCACTGACTGCAAACGATTTCCCTTCAAGGCATTTCACACTTTTGGGAAGAGAAAAAAATTTACAACTTTTCTCTGCAAGTCTGCCAGCTCTCTGACCCTACTGCAAGATGTCAGAGAAGATTGCTTTTCGATTGTCCTTTTGTTCCTAAGAGAGACTTTTAGGAACTAGTTCAGCAGCGTTTTCTACATGCTCAATTTGTCATGCAAAATTTGCTTTGCTGACACTTTATCAATGTCTGCTTTTATTCTGATATCAGCCGCACAATATGTTGATCTTCAGAACGTGTTTTTACCACACTTTTGATGTAACAAGACGACGTGAATACTTATCGATTATCGTTATTTCATTTATAGTCAAAAACTCGTGCGTGTGACTTACGAGCATCCCTCCTTTAAACATTTAAAGCAGCCCTTTGGAGATTTCTTCTTCTTCTTCTTCTTCTTCTTCTTCTTCACATTTTCACATTAACACAGTACATGGATACAGCAATTTGACGATATAGCGTCACTTCAAGCAGAGCTCAAAAGCAAAGGAGAGCAGAACACTCCCTTTTTTTAATAGCCACATCTGGTACACTCATTCAATTGTTTTTCTTTCGAAAATTTCGCAAATTTATTGCAAATAATGCCAATTCCTGTTGCTGCCACAAGCAAAAGTTGCTCTCAGCCACATTGAACTCTCTTCCTGCCTTTCTGTTACCACATTTTTCAGCATAAATTACGATTGAAAGTAGCATCACAAGATTTTGTTCTCTATTTGTCCTTCATTTCGTGATTACCCACTATTGAAACGCTCTATTCAATAATAGGCCAGTAATAAATGTAACGAAGTCGAAAATTATGGCATTATGACGTAATAAACGATACATTTGAATGAATTTACCGACGAACTAGTGAACGTATTTGCACTCAAATTTAATGATCACCACAATTTTGAGTACTACATTTGGACAAAAATGCTGGCATTAGATTCACTTAAATACGGCATTGTGTTCAGAATATGATAATACGAAATGTGTGGGTTGAAAGCTACACATCGTTTTTGTTCACATGCACATGCTACCTCACAATTTAGTTGAATTTGATACTCAAAGGAGTGAAGCTCTTTTTCCAGTGTTAAATTAATTTTAACCGAATTACAGAAGCTCTCTTTAAAACGATGCATTTATTTTAACTGTACGGCATACACCTGCTATCCCTGATTTCATCCCCTAAAGGGCAGGGTTGGTAGTGAAAGGGGTGGGAAATGCCATGTCCTCTTAACGCAATGAAATTTTAAACCCCGCTTTTTTTTTTCTTCGGCACGCGGAGTACATATATAACAGTATTTTCGAGTTCACACTAGCATTCCTAATTTTAGTCTCTTAACAGATAAACACTGTACGGTAAACATGTTGTGGGAAATTGCTTTTCCCTTTTAGTTAGCATTAGGTCCGGACTGTGTTCCGGAATATCACCAACGTGGTGCACAAGCCATCCAAAAAATACACTTCTCTATTTAGGAAAAACATCAAATATGATTTTTCTTTGAGGTTTTATACTAGCACTGCATAAGTATTTCATTTAGTCAAAATATTCTGGTGCTGTGTATCTTGTCTGTTATATTTGCGCAGCCAAATGTTCACTTGAACATCACATTCAAATTGCTGGTCACAACGGTTATCCTTGTGTAGGAGGTAAAGGTGAAAATGAGGGATGGTAAAAATCTTCCGGTTTTCGTGGCTACAAAAGAAACGCTCTCTAAAGTCCTAAACATGAAGTATATTACTATCGTTTTATCTGCAATTTTACTAACTAAACGTCATAAATAAATATAGCCGCCCGGATTTTGTCCTTTAAAATATCTTTGCATCTCTAAATCCTGCCTTCCTAATTGCAAACATCTTTCAATGTTAAATATACAAGGTCCTTTCGGAAATTATGAACAACAGCGATGTTTTACTAACACCATTCGTCCATTCGAAGGGCGATGGGCCATGCAGATGCTAAATGGTGGTTGTAAACAGAGTGTTGTTCGTCTATTTTCAAGTAGAGAAACACTTGGACAAGATGGAAGGCGACTGTTATGAACAAATGTGGTTTTTATGGAAGGAAGACATCAAATGCCTTTAACTGCCATATGTGGTCAAGAAACTGCTGTATAGAAGACCGTTTACAACTGGGTCAATGGGTTCATGAACTTGAATATCAGACAGGCCTTGACCGCGCAATCATCATTCACGACGATTTGAATGAGAACAAGGTGTTGGGTTACCGGGTCTTGACCAGGCACAGAAGAACAAAAGGACTGTCGACTACTGTTCTTTAAGAAGCTGTTTGCTGTCACAGAATGTCCAGTCCATACAATGGAAACAGCCAGGGAATCCCCGGGTCAAGCAGCTGATCACCGTCTTGTGCGACACTTCAGGCAAACTGCTTCCTCAAAGAACGAGACTTACTTTAAACGCAAGTCTATGCTGAAAAAAAGGTCATTTTGGTCAACATTTGAATTGTTTGTTTTTGGCAGAAATTTGATTTACATGTTTAGAAAATTTCAAGCCTCCATGACCCTTCAATAATCTATTTTGAGTAGAACACAAAATTCTAACGATAGCTATGTGGTAAAAGTTTCCAAAAGAGATTTTCACCTTCAAGCGGCAGCGACTCTGGGATTCAGAATATAATGCAGTCCCAACAAACAGCTGGAAACAAAACAGAGTGTCTAGGCAGCACACCAACAGGCTAAGCAGGGTAAACTAAGCGAATTCCTCCGCAAGTTGAATTTGTGAAGGTAATTGAAGACATACATGTCATTATTTTATTTACATGTTATATTACTAGCCTAACTTTTCCAATTGCACTTAGCTGTATAACAACATGCAATGGAATGTGATTAACATTTAAGCTACTTTTAGACGTACGATTGCTTGTTTATTATACGTGTTCCATAGAACATTTTTATGCAATTTTAGCAATTAAATATTTTTAAAAAGTATTAAAAATTTGCAAAATGTGATGTTATGACTTAGTACATATCACGTATTATATTGAAGGTTGCTTAGTACTTGTTTCCATGACGATGTTATTTTGTTTTTGTTTTGAAGAATTCAAATAGAAATGGATGCTATTTCCACAATGTTTCATAATGAAAATATGAATATCATTCCAGAAGAAGTTATAAAGGAAGCTGGGGGTTTGTTAATTCCTCAAAAACCCGAAGGATATACGAAGAGGAATATAAGTTCTGTAAATGGAGAAGAAAGAAACATATTTCAAATAATGAAAAATTCTTGTTGGTATATTTGCAGAGCTGATAAATACCGAGGGTGGCAAAAAATGTATTCGCACTTTCACAGAAGATATCTATTTAATATATTTCAAAGTTGGACCGGAAAACAACAGCAATGTGTAGTATGATGTTCTGTAAACAGATGTGACTCACATACATTATAATAGCGTTGCTACGTGACAGGTAAATCAACAATGAAAAATGAACCCAAGATTATCGTATGATGTTCTGTAAACAGAGGTGACTCACATTACGTTATGCTAGCGTTGCTACAACTAAATGGAGTCAAGATTATCGTTTGAACAACGGAAAGCGATTTTGAAGTGGTATTGGAAAACCGAGAATGTTGTTGAAGTTCAAAGGCAATGGAGATGTGTGTAGAGAACAGAACCGCCAACGCGAATAACAATTGCACGCATTCGAGACAAATTTGAGACTCATGGTACCGTATGGGATGTTCACAGGGGCAGATCTGGGAGACCTCTCACAGCAACAAGCCCCTCGTCCTCGGCTATGGTTCGGAACGTTTTGAGCACTCGCCGCAGAAATCTAAAAAGGAATGTGCATGTGAGACTGGGATTAGCAGAACCAGCGTACGTCTTATTATTAAAACAGCAAAGTTGAAAGTTTTCATCCTAAGAATTTTGCATGCATTAAATGAGGATGACCCTGATCGGAGAATGCAGTACTTTGAGTGGTTTCGGAACATGGTGCATGAGGATGAGGCCTTCGTAGGGAAAGTTGTTTGGTCCGATGAAGCACAATTTAAGTTGAACGGAACTGTTAACCGGCATAACTGTCTACTGATGTACAAACAATCCAAATGTTATTTTGGAAAAAGCTGTTAATTTACCTGGAATTAATGTTTGGTGTGGGTTGTCATCTAGGGGTCTAATTGGACTATTCCTTTTTGAAGGAATAACAACTGGTGTACCTGAACATGATACGCACATCCGTCTTACCCGCCATTCACACACTCTGTGGAAATGAGGATTTTACTTCCAACAGGATGATGCACCATAGTTCACGTACCTTGATGACAATCTTCCAAGGCACTGGATAGGACGAACAGATCCGACTGAGTTTCCACCGCGTTCTCCGGATCTAACTCCGTTAGACTTCTACCAATGAGGAACTCTTAAGGATGTATACCGTAGAAAACCAGCTACACTGGCAGCACTTCGGGAAGAAATTGAAACGGCATGTGCTGCACTGCAATCGCTGAGGACACTTTCGCAAACGTTACTCAATCAGTAGTTCAACGTACTCAGAAGTGTATCGACGCCGATGAGCATTTTGAGCAACTATTGTAACTGTAAAAGTCTAAGATGATTAGTGCTCATCATTTTCTGTTTTTGTGAATTTAGTTGTGTTATGTTAACAATTTTTTGTTTGTTTGAAGTGTGTATACATTTTTTGGCATCCTCTGTATATAATATAACGTTGTTTGATTATTTACTTGGTAAGTAATTTAGATTTAGTTAAAAGATTGGGAGGTTGAAAGCTAGCATTAGTTGAATCAGTTGAATGTAAAATTGAAATTGCACAATAAATAAATAAAAGAGTAGGAAGGCGAAATGTTAATGTATTAGACATCAGTAGTGGCTGAGGGATAACATGTACTTTTAATATTTACCAAGCAAAGTAATGGTCATGGATGTAAAATCAATGTATTAAAGTTAAGGAAGTTTCCTGTTACTATAATAAAGATTACTAATGGTTCAAGATTAGCTTTTCAAATGAAAGAAATTATAATGTAATTAATAATTAATTGCATTTTTAATGTTTCCAAGAGCATGCCAGTTAATTGATGATGGTTAATAATGTTGTTGTAAATTCAAAACATTTCTTTAATAAAATGATTCTCATGTTTGAATTTTGGTATGCTTGTTAACTTTTTATTACAGTTACGTTGTTTGAAATTGTGTTATGGAACGCTAGTTGCTAAACAACAGGGAGTAAATCAATGTAAGTTGTGTACAATACGGTCACCAGACTATACAGTTGAACTTATTTTCCCTTCCATCCAAAATATTTTTGTTTACATTATTTTCATTATTTCACTCATGTGACGTATTCTTAAAATCGATCAATGAAACGAAACAAAATTTTGAATTTTGAGCAATCACAGCCGGACATCGCAGTGAAATTATCGAAAAAAATTATCAAACCAGTTTTATCTCGCGACGTGCATTTGTCTTGTGGCCAATGCAGCCAAGTGTACACCTCCACTATATAATTTCTGAGCACGCATCACTGACAACTTTTCTGTTTTTTAGTGATTGTAAATTTAACTAATTTAATGTGAATTCACTCAAGCAATTGTATTTGTGAATTCGGCCAAGCAGTGTCTGAAATCAATTTATATATTATGTAACAACATCTGCCTAAGCAATCATAAATCTTAACGTTCAGAATGGTAGTGTTTTCTCTGTTTTGTTTTTCTCAGTTGGTATTAGTAAGGTTGTATCCTACTAATATTAACTGAGAAAAACATGAGTAAATGGAAGGAGGGGATTGCATTTATGCATATGTATTTGTATATAAAATTATTAATAGAAAGCGTAAATATATCAAAGTATTTGTATGCATGCATGTAGATTTGTTTGGAGATAGGTATATATATATGCATGTAAGTGTATGCCCCTTTTGGGTGATATAAGGACGATGCGACAGTTGTATTTATTTGAACAAATAAAACGTGCACCCACACTCGTCAGTAGACAGCAGTATTTCTTTAGATAAGGAAAACTAAGCTACAATTGCTTGGGTTCAATGCAGCATGGCCTTGAAACAAGCAATTTTATTGAATGCACTTTCCCAAAAGTCTAGTGCATTGTTTTGCAACGGAAATCGATGTCTCATTGAGCTAAGAGCTTCTCTGTGGAATGGAATGCTGCAGAAAACACTTCGCTACTTTGAGACAAATTGGAAAATATCGCACTGCCATGCTTCAGTTTTACGTGATTTTGTTGAGCTAAAAACGCAGGGCACAACATAAACACGGAATTGCTAGAGGCCTGTGTCTGCGTGCTCATTAACCGCGATGCAGCAATTAGGAGACTCTAATGACAGTCACATTAATCTGCCCTTATCTCCCATGCAAATTTCACTTGAAGCTGATTTCGCTAATTGAAATTCACCCGGAGTCACTCCCTCTCTGGTTTTTATCACGCGATCAATATGCTTCTTTTTGTTCGCTGCACAAAGTTGAGGGCAGATAATTATCGAGATCCACCTTCCTGTGCTCGGAGGGAACGAAAGGCACCCAGGTATTCATCTGGCATCGCCCGTGTCAACGGATTCCCTAATAAATTATCAACCACAGACATTTCGGTCCCCAGTGTTGCTCTCAAAGGTGTGCAGGTGTCTTATAGCTTTAGACTGCTCCTACAGATCACACGGAATTGTGTGTTAGCTTACCATTAACTGGCTTATAACGGTCGCTAGGTTCAAAATCTTAACCTCTCTCACAACATTTTCAAGTTTGGATTACTCATATTCAGAGCCCGGAAGTTATTTATACAAAATACTTTTTCTATCTCGGTGGATATATTTAATGAACATGTTCCGTATATTGGGGGTCTGTAGAAACAGTTTTTATTTTGCCTTTTTGGGGGGGAAAGCTTAATTTACATCCTTATAGATTTTTCTGCGGTTATTTACGCAATTATAAGAGCATGTAAATAATTTCAATATATAGAAGTGAAAAAAGGTATAAATATTAAATTTCATGTTTACCCCACAAAATTTTTTATTGAAAATCTTGTTATACATTTATTTCTTTTCGAGCAGTCAAAAACTTTCTCGTCAATCCATTAATTTTATATAGCGGAACCTTCATTAGCGAAGGGAACACACGGTTACCTTGGACATAAGAATACCAGGAAATAGAGGGGATGAGGAAAGTACTATAGTTTTGAATAGTCCTGGCGAATGCTCTTGTCTCGATCTGCATGAGACAATACTAGGAAATTTGTGATGGGGATAGCTTCTCAGTTCCAAAAATGTAACAATTGCAAGCGAGACAGATAAGAGCGGTACAACTAACTATACAATAAACCGTCCCTACAATGTGTTCAGCACGGAAGTAAGAGAGATACTAACCTGATTACCCTATAAACAGAAAATACACTCGACCAGAAACCACTGCCCATCTTCTGTTCATTCGCCAGGATATTCAAAACAGCTTTACTTTGTCTTGATCAACATTTCCATGTTGTCCTGAAAGGTGAACTTACTGTTGTAACTGGCATGAGTTCTTCCGAAATAGCTCATTTTAAATATGTTCCAATCACTTCAGTGGAAATAGAAATGTTCTTTTTACATAATGAAAAATGTTCTCTCTGACAAGCGGCTGACTTGACAGTAGATACCTTGAAAAATCATTTTGTTGTTGCTTGTAACCAAGAAACGTAAACTTAAGTACTTTAATTGTGTGATAAGGAAATTATTAAGTATCTTAAATACCTACTTTCATTAATAACGAGTGATATCACTCTGTGCATTCACTTTTGATGAATGCCTATTTTAATTATATTACTGCTTATTTCTAGTTTTTAAGTGTTTTTATGCCTGTCTATTTAACCAAAATAAGTGCCTGAACTTCTGGACCTGGTCATGTCACATTTTTCCTTGAGTAGAATATTGTTTGTTTGTTTTTGAAATAAAAAGCATAAACATTATATTACTGCTATAAAAGTATGCATTTTCTTAAACTACTACGATGGCTCACAGTTCGCAGCCCGCCCTCTTTCACAGAAACGAGAGTCAATGGATAAGTACTGAGACAAGGGACATTGGCCACCCCCAAGGAAAACATTGTCGAAATTGTTGAGTCATTGGTGTTGCCATGGTAGGAGGGGAAGCTCTGATGTGTGCTTCGTTTTCCTGTATTTTATGTTTTAAGTCTGGAAAGTGTGAACGTTCTGTAATGCAATGAGAGCATTTTGTGCGATCATCTTGTACATTTCAAATGTGATTTAAATGAAATGCAGTCACTTGAGCGTTTGAGGGGAGTTTTCTCCATCACGTGCTAACGTGTTCCGCTGATTTGGAGAACTGAAGATGGGGCGGCAATCTCTTAAAGATGAAGAAAAGACTGGCAGATCAACTACAGTAGTGACTGAGAAGAACTTCACCTCTGTGGAAACAATCACAGGGAAGATTCAAGTACATTGAGCCGGCATTAGCGATTACTTCGTCGAGTGTTTCAACCATCCTTCATGAGCACCTTCGTGTAAAAAAAACGTGTTCAAGAAGGTGCCCCATAATTTATCTCAAGCAGAGAAGCTCCATATGGTGGAAGAGTTCAAGAAATGCTGCAAACATTTAACTTTAGAAAATCTCGCCGTGTTTCAGATATTGTTACAGGTGATGAGACGTAGATATGCCAGTTGATCCAGAAACAAAACGCCAGGTTTTCCCTGATGACAAACTACCCGTCAAAATCAAGGGACTAAGTGGTCACGTGGCAACCACTGTGCTCGAAACTCAGAGAACTGTTATTGCAAAATTGTAAAAACAGAACGAGAGTGTTTCAGAAAATTCAAGAACGGTGTCCAAAGACCGGACTAAGGGACATTTTGTTGCACCATGACAATGCATTAACTCACACCGCTAATGTAACAACGGAGTTTCTGCAAGGAACTGAAGCAAAACTAATGACTCATCCATCCTACAGTCCCGATCTGGCACCATGCGATTTCTTCCTGTTCGCTACTGTGAAGAACCGACTTCTAGGTCACCGATTTTCTAGCCCCCAAGAAGCGGTTGCAGTATCCAGGAGTTATCTGCAGTGCCGGAAACTGAGTGACGTGAATGCTTCCAGAGGATGGAAGGCTGCATACAGTGGGAATACTTTGAGAAACAAAACCTTTCTATGAGTATTCAGTGTTTGTAGTCTTAACACTTGACTAGTGACTCTTGTAATACATGGATTGGTCAAGAATCGTAGTAGCTATAGCTGTTTGTTGCCGTGCAGACGTGTATACAGGAAAAATGACAAACATTGTGCATTATTAAGTACTTGATGAAGAAGGCTATGAATACAAAGAAAATTCATTCAGATGTGACTCTATTCATAATTTTCAACCATTTCCCAGTGCACCACAGAGTTGAAACTTTGGAAATGACCCACAAAGCTGACAGCGAAAATCCGTCATGGCATCAGATATTAGCGATAAGGTGGTTCTGGAAAGAATGGGTGCCGCGAATGCTGATTCAGCATCAAAAGCGAATCAAATCTCTCAGCAAAGTTTGGCCCATTTTAGAGAGATTTCGCCGATATTTAACCAATGATGAAACATGGGTGTACTACTGCACAACTGAAACAATGAAAACATCAACATTCTCCATCACCAAAGAAGGACAAGTGAGTGAAATTGGTCGGAAAGACTATAATTGGGTTTATTAAAATATGTTATCAATTCAATGAAAACCTAATATGTATAGGAGTTATAATTTTAATTATTACACTTATTCAATGGCATTAGTTTCTGGAATACCAAGATTGTACTGCTTATTGGTCATCTTCCCACTGTAAAATCTATCACTGGAGCGTATTATGCTAACCTTTTACACCTATTGAAGACAAAAATACGCGGAAAACGGCGCGGGTTATCGAAGAAGAAAGCCTTCTTGCATCAAGAAAACGTTAGGTCCACACGTGTGGTTGCAATGGCGAAAATCTACAACTGGGGTGCGATTTGCTGCCACATCCGCCTTAGTCCCCTGACGTGGATACATCGAACTTCCATCTGTTTCCTAGACTGAGAAACTTCCTTGGTGGAAAGAAAGTTTCGGTGGATGAAGTTCTTAAACGACTATCATTGAGGTGTGTTTTGCAGGCCTTTCGTAACATCACTGAGCAAAGTGCAATAGTCTCTAGGGAGATTATGTTCAAAAATGAGAAAAATGTTTTAAAAAATGCAGACATTTTTTGCTTCATTCCGGGAACTTACCGCCACGGGTGGCCGAGATCGTTAAGGTCGTGAGCGGGAGGTGTGGGGTTCGATTCCCACCAGGATCGTCCTCCCTGACTGAGGTTTTTCCCAGGTTTTCCTCAGTTCTCATAAATGGCAAATGCAGGGGAGGTACGTTTCTTTCCGTAAAAAGAAAATTCTTTCCCAATTTATCATTTCATCTCATGTATCACAGTGTTCAACGCCTGTGGTACCTCAGTAGTAAAAACGGCCGTTAAACATAAAAAAAAAAAAAAAATCCGGGAACTTTCCCAAGAAACTCGTAGAAACTTCAGAGAACATAGCATGCTAAGAAGTTATTGTGTGTTTATTGCACTTTATTCCTTAAAACAAAACAGTGATTTTTCATAATCGTAAGAGTACCTAGTCCCTTTAAATACCCTTAAGGGGTTCCGGGGAGGGAGGTAACTTCAGAATGTAAATGAAACGGTGATATTTTTTAAAGATATTTAGGCAGTCCTAAGTAAATTAAATAAAGTTTGTTACAAAACTAAATGTGGAGAAGTACGCTCGAAAAGAAACAAAGGATTACTGAAATTTTGCTATCAATTGCATCATCTGAAATAATTTGAATATGCCGCTTGTTCAGGTCTCATAGACCCAGAGACAAAGAGGTTAACATGTTGTGCATTTAAAGAAGTCAATCAATGTGAACTGGCGCCAGATAGGGACATTTCGGACAGCGGATACTAAAGCACCATCTGCATGAAGTCCCTAACCAAATCTGTGCAAACTGTTGAGATTGTTATTAAACTGCATCGAAATCACGTTTCACAGTCTGAGGAAGACCACAGCATGTTTTTGTTTTGTAAACTGCAACGCCTCAAGTTTTCATGCCAGATCACTGCAACATCAAAAGACATACTACATTTCTTTCCTTAGTTGCTGTAATCAAGAAACAAATCCTTTATTTTGGAGTATGTTTTTTGTTCAGGTCACCAAGCATAATATGAAAATAGGCTTTATAGATAATTTTAACAAAATTTGTAATGTTCTGTCTTCTCTTTCTAAATTACCACAGAGATGGAAATACATATCAGCGTTATTTTTACATTTTCTACGAAGACATAACACTTCATAAATTAACAAATCAATGAAATCAATGAAACAGCCGCTCACTATATGAAAAGCAACAATAAACTGAACTGAACTTCCAGGGATTGAAATGAAAATAAGAAAAGTGTTGTATGTGAGGTGGAGCGCCGTTCTGGCATAAAGACAACGTTTTCGGTATGATGCTTGTATTACAGCATTCAACAATAATATCGCTGCCCGGTTACGCTTATTGATTAGTTTGTTCAATCTGCATTTCTTTGTTTAAATACGGTCCTATTATATCCAACAAGACGTCCAAGATAAACTGCAACATACGAGGGGCGTTCTAAAAGATATCCGTTCTGGTGGTCTAGTGGCAACCACACTTGCCTCGTAAACCCAAGATCGCGGGTTCAATCCCAGCCAGGGTCGATAAATATTTTCCAGCGTAAAATTCTAAGTATGGCTTCCCTCGGAAGGGGAATAAAGCCGTGGGTCCCATGTCGTACATTTACGGCACGAAAAAGTACTTCAAACCTGAAAGAGAGGCCTCTGAGCAAAATTTACCAGTGGTGTCATGCCCTAAATTGAATGGGAAGCCATTGAAGTGAGAGCCTCCATACATATAAGAAGTGAACGTTATCGGTCTGACCAAGAAAACGCAACATTTAGTAGAAATGCTTTATTTTTCAACATAGTCACCTTGTAAATTTAGCCCAACGACTTTTCAGCTTTTTAATAACTCAGTAAAATAAGCGTCTGTCTCATCATTTGAGGTGAATGTTCATCCTGCCAGTCATTTCTTCATTTCGTTTGGGAACGAAAAGTAGTTGCTGTGAGCCAAATCTGGCGAGTATGACGGATGTGGAAGCGAAGTTACAATCTTTTACGTATGTGAAGGTGCATTATCATCATGAAGGAAAACTTTCTTTTTCGTTAGGTGTGAACATTTTGCCTTCAGCTGGTCCAGTAGTGAAGTGTAATACTCCCCGGTGATGGTTTTACTCTTCTGGAGGTAATCCAGGAGCACCACACCACGAGAATCCCAGAAAACCGCAACCAGAGCGTTTCCTGTATGAGAGCCGTTTTTTGCTTTCTTTGATGCACTTTCACCCGTTGCCACTCACTGTTTGAACTGCTCTTTCGTCTCTGGCGTGTAGTGATGAATCTGTTTCATCTACTGTTAAGAAACGTCGGATAATTTTGCGTTCAAACAAGTCTAAACACTTTCGCGAAATGTTTGTACTTTGCTCCATTGTTAACAAACGCGGCATTTGTCGAGCGGAAAGCTTTCTCATACTAAAAATTTATATAAAATTTCAAAGCATTAAATGAAAATAAGAAAAGAATGGTTGTATGTTATATGGGTGTCATTGTTTAAAACAATTAAATTCATATTATTTCTTTGCTTCAAACAAGAGCTATACACGTAACTGCATTGAAAACATTATGGATAAACTTTCTAATTGTAAAAAATTGGTAGTTGTTAGTAAAAATGGATAGCAGATTTAGTAAATGAGATAAGAAACCCCACAATCATGCGTACCACAGTTATTATATAAATATTTGGGGAATAAATTAATAATGAAACGCACTGGTTGATATAACTTTACATTTCATACGTAACAATATTATTTCGCTTAATTAACGATAAATAACTGGGTATAAAATCATGGAATTACAGTACATTTAGACTATACTTTACCAAAATTGTATTGAATGGGTAAAAATACTGGCAGAACTTGAAGTTAACTATAAAGCCGACTATTGCGATCTCCCTAGTACCGCGTGGTCTGAGAAACGAACCTGTAATGTGACAACTTCCATTCCCTGCTAACGACTATTTTCGAACAAGTAATTACGGAACGCCGTAACCGTCTGGTGGGAAAAAGAATGTCCCAAAGTTTGTTTCTGAACTACAATCTATAACTGAAACAAACAGCAGGTTAAAACTTTTTAATTTTAGCCTTCCGGCACTCGCGCTGTTCTAAAACGTACAACGATGAAAAATGTTATAAAGTAAATTAACCCTGGAACATAGCATGAATCTCCCAGGCTCACTGCATTCATTTTTCACATCAACATTTGTAATTTTGGTCTTTCCATCTGTCCATTTTACTAAAATAAGTTGTTCTAGTTTGTCATACTGTGCATATAAGACTTAAAACATGTTTTTGTTACACTAACATCCAAGATGAGTGTGGTAGACTTATTTGAACATTTATTTGTGTACTGTTTGTATGCTATACTATTACTATTGCGTTCTTTTGTTTGAACAGAACCTTGCTCAAAAGCTAATGTATGCTGTTTATGTTGGTTTTTCAACATATAAGAGAAAGTTGATTGAAGAATTTTTTTTTGAATGGTGTTTAACGCCCGTTTTTACTGCTGAGGCACCGCAGGTGGTGAACACTGATGATACATGAGATGAAAGGGTTTTTTAAGAAACGAAACTATGTTTAGGGTACCTGCCCGGCATTTGCCATTTATGAGGACTGAAGCAAGCTGAAAAAACCTCAGTCAGGGAGAGCGGTCCTGGCAGGATTCGAACCCCAGGCCTACCGCTCACGAGTCTGCGTCTTAACGACCTCGGCCACATGTGGCGGTTTGATTGAAGAAGAAATCGTTGAGTCACTGCAGGAGAGTAATTCAAGTGAAAGTTATTATTTTAGTGAATTCGATTCTGACTGCATGCTGATGACGGTGATGATAGACAGGTAACTAGTGAAGTGAATTATGTACATGACATTTAAATTTAACGCTCATACAATCTCAGGGAAGACGATACATTGCCAAATACAAGAGGCAAGACGTTGGGAAAAATTGTTTTGTATGGAATAAAAACCCTCCAAGATACAAAAGCACATCATCATAAAATCTCAAACACAATTTACTCCCAAAGAGTTCTTACCAAGAAGAGACAGAGAAGTAAAAAGTTCAGACTTTGGTTTCACTTGTCACCATACTCTTAAGTGTTGTATGTACGTAAGAGAGATATTGAGTATTATAATAAAACCAAAGTGGGCCTTGGACCTGACGATTCATACCTACTCCTGCAAAAGAAGATATTTATGAATTCATTGACATATTATGTGCAATTGCAGCATACATAATACTTTTGGTGAAAACCCCACCTGGAATATAACTAAGAAAAAGTGTACATGTCACACATTCTTTGCTGAATTGACTCAAATGTCAGATGTCTAAAGAAGAGGCGATGCTATGTGTGTAATTATAAAAATGGTTCGTAGTGAACATTCAGAGACCTGTAAAAGACAAAAACCGCTTACAATGAAAACACACAGTCAAAGACTGGAACAGGATACCCTTATTATGTTTGACATTACCAGTACAAAACATGTACGGTGTTTTTATACAATGTACAGTAAAGTAAAGTATGACTGACAGTATGCTTTTTCATAAGTTTTTATAGTTAAAGTAGAGACATGATTGACAAAAACATGATTCCTTCCTCCTACAGTTTTTGTGTTAACATGTTCCCAATAACTTATAACGTTATGCACTGGTTAGCGATGTAAAATTATTCACATATTAAATGTGCTTTGTATTTAAATAAACATTTCTTATAGAGACAGATTATTCAAGATACCAGTGCTCCAACATTCCAGAATTCTATTACAATGAGTCTGGGAGAGACATCTTACAGTAACAAACAGCTCAGGTGTTCCGGGGTTAAAAGCTTGGTAACCAACAATGAATTCCGCCAAGATATTCTTTTATTATCATTCTTCACTGTTACTGCTAAAGTTGGTTTTGTTTGTCACTTGTTTAGTTGCAATTGAAGAATTGAGCAGTGACGTGTACTTTTTACAACGTGCGTGTTCATTTTTCACGTCCGTCCCCAACAGTAAATTGCTTGAGATACAACAGCTAAGCGAGGACAACTTACTGCGGGTATTTCAGGAGTGTTAAATGACTGACTGTGGTGATCTAGGTAATGAAAAGGTGGCAACAGTGACACAGAATCAGAGTTGACAGACAAGAGGGTACAAAGAAAACAGATTTTTACATAGGAAAAGCAATCAACATGAAATTTCGAAATCCTCATAAACTACGAGAAAGAATATTGTGCAAGTTTTCCCTGGAACAAAACCATGCGCCAACAACATTGTTGAAGAAATTGAGGTGTTCATGAAAACAATTGACATCAAATGGTGGGCGATATTGTAAAATGTACTAATAAGCATTTTCTAGAGCGGAGGTTGCCAACACTTCTCAGCGGAAAAGTTCATTACGAGCACTCATTTTCAACCGGTACCGTACTATTTGAGGATAGAAGTTAAACATTCACAATTTAACTTTATTAGTTATTTCATTACAAAATATTTTCAACTAATTTCACTACATATCTAATGAGAGCAGTGATACTGGATTGATTTACATCACTTAGCTATATCTGGTTGAACTTCGGACAGCTGCAGACGAATATCTGGCTCCGTATCGAGACGTGATTGTGTTTTGTTTTAGAGCCTGCATAAGCAGAGAAGCCCGATTCACATAAACAAGTGATTGCAAAGGGAAAAAGGATGCTTTAGCTTTATCAGACAAAACTTTAAATTTCTCTTTTAACTGTCACCAGAATTCAGATAATAACTTCTTATTTGAAAAATTATATTTTATCACAGAATCTGATGTCAAAGCAATCAAGCGTTCATATTGCTGTGTTGTCAGAAAGGCTGGTTTTTCTGATACAGCAGAGAACGGGTTTACAACTCAACATTTTTCTTCCGTTTTTTCATGGAGTTCTTCCGGAAAATAAGTTGAAACTATCCAGCAAACTAACCGGCGAAGTACGGACGTAAGATGTTTGCATTCTGTGATGTTAAAACCTTCTACTGCGGCAATCTCGAAATCTATTGCGGACAGCATCCTGCAGGACTATGTCAAGCGCTAAACACTCCTATGGAAGTAGTAAAAAGATTTGTGAAGTCTATAGATAGAATTTATCAGCCGATAATTAGCACACAAGCGTTCACCTTGTAGACAGTTCAGAAAGGCCATGAGGAAAGACAAACGGGAAATTCCTGACGAATTTTTACCCTGTAAACAGGACAACAGTATGTGCTCTGCATTTGTAAACTGCGAGTGCTAAAACGCTTGAAAATAAAACGGCACACTCTCGCATAATGGGGAAAAACATAAGAGAGTGGTGTGCGCAAGTACGTCTTCTAGCACCGTAGGTTTTGAAAAGTGAAAAAGAGATGAAATTAATCAGCTGTTCGGCACAACCAATCTTTCAGACCCTGTACTTCTAAGCTTACCCAATGTACTTTTGAACCAAAATTTACGTGCGATCGTAGTAAAGCCGAGGCAAGTGTACTAAATGTTTTAACCACATTTGCCATTTCTGAACTATAATCTCATTTACAGAAAGCTAATTTTATTTGAATAATGAGGATATATCGAACCACAAGAACGTAAAAATATTTCCATAGCTTGTTAGGTACTTTAATCTTAATGTGGGAATTCAAATTAAAATGTTGGATCTTAAAATCTTTGCCTGGAGAAACTTCAGAAAGCATTGCTGCGTTTTTGAGTTTGGAGAATACTGACTTAAGAAAAAACACTCGATCATCATGCATATAATACTAATTGAAATTTTGAGGTGTATTTAGAAAGGACGTCAACAACGTCTTCACCAAATTGAAAGAATGTTTAGGGCAAAACTTACTTGAGGGTGGGTGTTCTGCTCATATAATTCACAATACTATCCCGAGTGTTCGTCCTACTGATATTGAGGGAAATACATTCTTATTTCTATGTGTACACTGTAAAGGTTCAAAGTCTTAAAAAATTCTGCACACCAGGAGTACAAACAAGTTTTAGGGTCTTGCTTTAGTCTCTGACTATGTTTGTTTCTCTGACATTATATCCGAGACAAACATTAAAATGTCCCGTTTTCTTGTTTTAAAAATATGGCCACCTTAATTCATGTTGTGAATCACCCACCACCAGTCCGTTTATGTACAGCATCAGCACCGAAGTCGAGATGCACAGTTTAAACACACACTACACATAATTTCTGAGCACTGGCTACCTGTAGGAGAACTTTTAACTACCAGCTTAACAATCGAACACTTTACAACAATTCTTTGGTATACAACTCAATTGTTGCCAACGCTGGTCAGCTGTTGCAGATCAGCCAGACTTTCAACCTGCACTACAGCTTAATGACGTCACTGTTAACGATTAGCTCGTTAGTCACAATATGCACATACGCTACGTATTTCGGAACGAGTGACGTAACTAATTCATTTGCAGGTGGCGTGTGCAGAACCAGTTAAACATTTAGAGCGTTCCTCTCTAGTGCACCTACTGTGATAATAGCTTTTGTTCCACACGTGGGGAAAGCAAGAGGGGAAAGGAGCTTGAGAACGAACGACAAAAAAGTGGAAGAATGTCCATTTTCTTGTGTGTGTGTGAAATAGAAAGTTTGTAAAGGTTGCATTCAGGTGCTTATGTTAATGGCATGCAATAACGCGGGTTAACTTAAAGAGATACATTCACCACGTTCTCCAACAATCCAGTAAGTATTCCACATTCCCATGAAATTAAGAGTTTCGTCCAGTGTGGTCTTGAATTGTATTCAACGCCCATTTACTAACGAGGAGTCACAGGCGATGGGGGAAAGAAGTGTATTAAGCGAGGTAGTGAATAAACTAGGCAAGGCTGGTACTGTCTTTTCAAAACAGCCCTTGCAACAGCCGTTGATGAAGCAAAAAGCAGTTCGTTTGTGACACGAGGTACAGAGAAAAGGCACACGTAGCTAGATGCGTGCTCTGACACGTTGCAAATGCCAGACGGATGTTTTCGTCAGATGTGTTCGGCCAGGACGCTTCAACACACTGCATTAACCAGTTGATAACCTTCCACGACAGTCCAAGAACTTTCCTTCTCAACGAACACCATGGCCTTCTTTGGAGTGGGAGAACCAGGTCATTTCCAGACCGAGCTCCCGTAATGATGAAGTCAGGTGTAAAGATGCAATCTCGGCGTATGCGCTTGTACAGAACGCTGAACGCACTACCATGAGAATTGTGTAAATCGTACCGGATTTCTGCACACTACTTGTTACTGTTTTACGCAGACGGTGCCAAACACTCGCTCTGTGCTGCCTTTTGTTCTAAGACGCATCAACTTACGGGTTCCCCCCCCCCTTTTTTCCCTTAATTTCACGTAAAATCTGTTCTTTTCACGAAAATTGTTTCACCACCGTATCTCAACTGTAATGAGAATAAAGGAAATCATTCTCAGTTGTTATTGACTAGTCCTCGTATTTCTGATTTTTTTTTTAAGTTGTTTAATGTCCGTTTTTACTACCGAGGCATCACAGACGTGAACACTGACGATACATGAGATGAAATGGCATTTTTTTTTTTTTTTAGGAAGGCAACGTTCCAGACCTAAGATTAAGAGTACCTCCCCGGCATTTACAATTTATGAGGACTGAGGAAAACCTGGAAAAAAAAAACATGTCAGGGTGGATGGTTCTGAGGGGATTGGAACCGCAGAGCTCTCGCTCATGAGTCCGCGTCTTCGGCCACCTGTGGCGGTATATTTCTGAAGTGACTGTGAAACCATTTACTCTCAAATAAAAATACATTAATAAATAATTTACATTCAAACGCTGTGCAAGTCGCAAGGAAATGGATGAAAAAAGTGTCAGAATAGAGTGCACGTGAATGCAATAGCACACTAGTAGATAAAATATGTAACACAGTTTGTGCTTGTTCTATGTTTGCTGGTACCTTTAGAAAAAATTGTACTCCCAGTTATTTAAGAACGTGAAAAACTAAATGACAAGAAGCTTCAAAGCATCCGGAATATGAAACGTATTTTTGGACTAAAATGAGAGACATGTTATGTAAGAGAGAAGGGCTTGAGAAGATTTGAACAAAACCTGTTTTTAACGCTGAAATGGAGGACGAACTGACGAAACATACATTTATGATGGGAGAACGTTTCTTCGATAGATAAAGGGGAGACATGTTTTCCGATAAAAAAAAAATCAGGAAGGGAGCAAGCTGAAAAGAAGTGCTTGAGAAACTTCCTGCGAATAAACCCCAAATTGCTATTAGGACCCTTTAAGGACCGTTGTTTTCAAGAGGGAAAGCTGAAGCAGTTAGCAGATTCTTCGCCATTTTCGACTGTGCTGAGAACAACATCAAGTACAAACTACCATGATTGTTGAACTGCAATGAACCAGGCTTAAAAATCACCCAACAAAAACATAGGGGACTGTTCAATAAACAATGATCATCAATTTTTACAGCCGCAATTTCTCTTGCTAAACTTTAACTTTACATATTTTGTTAGCTTAATGCACAATACACACACGTAATTAGCTAGTCTCAAAATGGGACTGCATGAAGGCGGGGGGGGGGGGTATGCTGAAGGCTATAGCCTGTCGTATTTCTTCTCCGCCCCTTTGCGTTGCCAATAATGATGCACCCTTATTACTTGCTACGAGTGAAAAGGTTAATTTATTAATTACGCTCGTATTAGTTACTTAGAATGCAACAAATGAAAATAGTATACCTAAAGGTGTACAATGTTCTGGTCATGGCTGTACAAGTCCCATATTTATGTGACCTATAGAACATGAAGAAACGCAACGTTGACACTTGCATGGTTTCTGTGTATCAACACTATAAACACACCAGTTTGTGTTAAACTAGTGCTCAGCATTGATAATCTTTATAGTGTAGGCCTAGTTTCTTATAATATTATGAGGGTGGATCCATAAGTTTCCGGTCTAATCATGTTCTATGTATGATAAAGACAAAAACTATATTTCACTTTGCAGTATAGTTACCCTTTATTGCATACACTTCTGACATTTTTGAATTAACATTTCATTCCCCCCCAACCCAAATAAGCCAGGTGTCTTCTCTGCAAAATGGGCATAAACAGCATCCTTCATTTCTTCGTCACACTTAAATTTCTTTCTTGAGTTTTGAGAAGAGGAAATAGTCACTGTGAGCTAGATCTGGGCTGTAGGGTGGATGATCGATTTCCTTGAAGTCACATTTCTTCACAGCTTCCTTTGCAACAAGAGCTGTGTGCTCAGGCGCGTTGTCGTGAAGAAGAGCACACGACCACTCAGCTTTCCTCGCCTTTTCTCTTTGATGGAAGCACGTAGTCTGTGAGTAGGCCAGCATAATACTCCCCATTTACTGTGGTGTTCCTCTCCTTGAAGTCAATGAAGAGTATTCCTTCACAGTCCCAAAAGATTGTGGCCTTGGCCTTTAGAGACGGTGCTTAGCCAGGTTTACGCCACTCCTTGGTTGTCTTTTGGACAAGGAATCATAGTAGAGGACCACAGTTTCATCTCCTGTAACAATGGTTTGCAGAACTTCTCTCTCGCTGCCACGGCAGAGCTCCAAAAATGTCTGACAACAGATGACTCGTTGCTGCTTTTGGACTGAGCAAAGAAGTATAGTTACCCATCTTGCACTAACCTTATTCATGTTTAAATAGTCGTGAATAATTCGAAGGGCTACCGGTTAGAAAGGCCCAATCTTGCTGCTATTTCTGTAACTTTGAGCCGCCGGTCTTCCATAATTTCTCCTTCCCCAAGAGCGGGCGATGTTTTCAGGAGTGAGCACCTCCAAGGGCCGACCTGCACGCTGTTCGTCTTCAATGCTTTCTCGATCCATTCGAAAAAGTTTGGTACATTCTTTTACGGTAGAATATGAGAGGGATGCTTCCCCATATACACCGTCCAATCGCTGTTTAACTTCATTTGACTGAACTTGTTTTTTTTTTGTGAAGAACTTAATAATAGCTCGAAACTCTATTTTGAACATGTCACAATCTTCTACACATAGCCTTCTTTGTGCAACTATATCTGAACAACTGAACACAGCTTAGCGGAAGTTACAACTGCAACTATTTACTTAACAGATAAGGTATGACACCAGACGAGGGTTTTGTGAAGGCTCCTTGACTGAGGGTTTTTCCAGCTTTTCCTCAGCCCTCATAAATGGCAAATGCCGGGGAGGTACCCTAAACTTAGGCCTGGAAAGTTTCCTTTCATAACATGTCATGTATCACCAGTGTTCACCGCTTGTGATGCTTCAGTAGTAAAAGCGGTTGTTAAACACTATTAATATACACCTGGTCAATAAGGATATATAATATAAAAGAAAAAGAAAAATTAAGTAACACTATTAACAATGTAACAAATTAACAGTAAATATGTATAGCTCCCTATAGCCCAGATTCAGCAAAGTGTGATTTTTTTCTTTTTCTGCAAATTGAAGAATTATTTTCTTAAGAGGATTTTCCATCATCAGAGAGAGTAAGAAAGGCTGCGGAGATGGTTCTGAAGTAGGATAATAATGAAACGTTTCCAGCATGTCTTGGAAGACTGGCACAGCGGGGACTACTTTGAGAACTATCATCAAAATTATGAGGATGAATAAAGATATGTTGTCGTTCTTTATTGAACAGCTCTCGTAAAGAAGGATACCTAGCATTGCCAAAGCACCTCGTACTCGCGTGAAATTCCAACGCGCAAAATGTGGCACCCACTTTCACAAAAACACATTGGTGGTCGAGGTCTAACTTCAAGGGCAGCTCGTGTCGCACCACGAACAATTCAATATTCAGATCGTTTAAGGGCTAAGCTTCCAGTAATGAAAACCGCTGAGGGCTCTGCGCTACCAGAACGCACAAAGCATCCGGATGTGTTGAAACGTCATTAAGGGCGCTCAAAGGAACTAAAGGGCCGGAAAGCGAAGTCTTTGAAGCAGCCAAACAAACGCCTGTAATTTCGTTTACAATTAGTCGATGGATTTCAGAGCTGCAGGGCAAATCGGCCAGCCCAAGTGTAACGCGATCATGCCAGTTGAATGCGCACTGTCGGTATGTAAGCTAGCATTTCTTATTGCCTCGTACTTTTACCTTGCTGTTGCTGCTTTTTAATGAACTTGTTGAAGCAACAGATAATCGATACATCCAATGCCTTCCTAATTAACGAATCAATGGGCAGGAAACAGAAACTTAACTCTTAATTGGATGTAGTAAAGAAAGTGCAGACGCAGAAAACTGCTACAAAAGCAAGTCATGTGTTTAGGTTTCCGTTAATTACTCGTTGAAAAAACGTTAACTCAACTTTCCCTCAACCTCCTCCATTCTCCTCCTTTTCCCACCAGTCAATTACACCTAATTTCCAAACCACCTTCATCTATCTACAGTTATTACGAAGAACGTTCGTAATTGATTGATAAGTTTTTAACCTTATTTATTATGCAGCGTGGTTCAATCTCTCAATATACTCCCAGCCTTGTCATCTTAATGCTAACTTCATTATGGCATCGCGCGAAACCATTGTTTGGGTGTATTACGACAACGTTCATGGACGACTGTCTCACTCGCAGCGAGTCCTTCTGTTGTCGAACAAGACACAGCAGACGGATGAGCCGCAACGATGCGGCATTGTCATGTTGCAGGTACATTCCACTTTTGCAGTTGCTAATTTCTGCATCTAAGCCGTTGACAGTAATTCCTAGAGGAAGTCCGTTAGCAAATGCCTGAAGTATTCGGTAGACTCCCTGTAGGTTTTCATTGCATGTGTAACCACTTTCCTCTCTGGTGTGTGATAATGCACTTTCATAGAGCGATTTTTAAAATTTGAGTAATCCCCCCTTCTAATGGCCCGATTTCCTTGATTTTCAGAAGCTATTTTCTTATTCTATTTAAATGGCACATACAGAGTTTCGTTGCGAAAATACAAATATTAATGCCACTGAAGCAATTTTTAAATTTTGTTTAACCCCCCCCCCCCACCTGCTAATAATTCAATTACACCGAGCATCAGAAGACTGTTTTTTTTTTTCTCCCCCAATGAAATATACCGAGTTTCCTTTAAAAACGTTTAAAATTGCAGCTGCTAGAGCGATATGTAAATTTCGCTTTTACTCCCCAAAATTTACCAGGTATACCTGCACTCAGAGTGACCTAATTGCCATTTGTGTCAGAAATTGGAAGGAGGGAGTTCAAGGTGTGTTTCTGATGTCATTAACGGATTTACCAATTGGATCCGATCTTTCAATGATGATCCAGCAACGAAAGTGAAGAGTGGTCGAGATGTTGGGAAGAAAATGTGGCCGCAACCTGTGGAGGAGCAAAGGGCGGTTACTGCTCAGTGTGCCTGCCGGAAGTTTCCGACAAGCTCCGAGAACAGGACTGTGGGGATCTGCTTCACATCAACTCAAACAGCTCATTCCCCCTACCGTCCTGACCTGGCTTCATGGGAGTATCCTCACTGAAGAGACTGGAAATGAAAGTTTAACCCTTGAGTGAAATAAGTGGCAGGAGCGCTTTGAGGGTGAGAAAGATGCACCAGCCGGATGAGTGCTGGCTCCCAACTTACGGTAAACGTCTAGTGTCACGTTGGTAGCCAGGGCGGGCATGACGTCATTGTTGGTGGCGTAGCAGGTGAACGTGATGCCGAGGTGGTGTCGCCGCACTGGCTGCAGAGTTAGTACGTTTCTGACCCCATGTTGTTCCTCTATGTCGTCCAGCAGCCCGTTGGGGCCCCACCAGGAGAGGCGGGGAGCAGGTCTGCCTCCAACTGCAGTGCACATCAGTCGAACTGTCGTCCCCTCCACGTAAGGGCCCAGTACAGGCCCCTGCTGCGTGCTGTTGTAGTCCGTGATCGTCAGACCCTTCGGCGGGACTGCATACAAACATAAACAAGGCATTATCAGGGAATCGATCTTTGAAAATGTCCTTTACAGTGTGGAAAATGTTATTCGCAATAATGGCTTTAATGATTCATTTAAAGCTTAGATATCCATTGTTGCTTCTGTATTGTTGTCTCCATTTTTGGAAGCCGATGTGCATTTTTGCTAACAACACTACACAATTTGTTGTCATTTTCTCAGTTTACTTGCAGAATTACAAAGTAGACACATTGTGAGGACAAGATGGGCAAAGGAGTGGAATTAACGCTGCTCTTGCTTATTCTTCACTTGGACTTAAGTACCAGATACACAAGCTCTAGAACAGATTTCCACCAGTCTACCATTTCAATACTAAACATATACAGAGAGAAGGAAAATGATATCTACTGCAAAACAGGAACATGAAGCACCGGTGCAGGAAATAATAATAATAAAAAAACTTACTAAATGCATTCACTGCCCTTGTATATTCCAGCCCACAAAGTGACCTCCAATTTTCGTGACATTTGTTAAAATGGAATGTATGTACGACATTTTATAAGCCGTAGGGATGAAGCTGAAAATAAAATTGCCTATTACTCAGTATTTCATACTAACATTTTTAAACATGCTACATAACCGGTTTTTACATAAAAATGAGGATTATTTTAAATTCATACGTCGCACAACACGACCTTTGACCTTCTATATTTTCAGCAGGTTTCCGTGGATCAGCTGGTTTTGTTCTTTATAACGGTTCTTTGGGAGACAATACTGCAAAGGTAAGCCGCTTTAGAGCTCGTCCGCTATTTCCTCTTATCTCTTCCTTCATATGTGGATAAAATATCTGATAAAACCGAAGGACTTATATGTGCAAAAATAAAGATTGTACTAAAAAAAACGTATGACAAGTTTATAGATTTATTTCACAGAGAAATGACAGTGTGCTATAGCATATTCATTTTCGCCTTTATTATTATTATTATTATTATTGTTATTATTATTATTATTATTATTATTATTATTATTATTATTATTATTATTATTATTATTATTATTATTATTAAGCTTTCTGTACCAGAATTTGGAAGATATTTCGTCAGGACGTTGTGGTTTTGTTTCCAAGACTTACGAATGGAGGGAATATTTTTAGAAGGAAAACAAAGGGAAGAAAATAATTCAACTGGAAATCAACTTTAGACCTCTGCACAGAATGCGCAAAGGAGGTGACATCTTTAGCAGTGTTTTCTACAAATGGTATCTCGTGGAAGTAACTTTATAATAAATATTCTTCAAACTTGTTTATATAAAAATACACGCAGGCATTTTCCTGTAAATAATATAACGAAGAAACACTATTAAGTTATGAAATTCTTTCATAGATACCTACTTTTTTTTAGATACATTTAACGATTTTACAGTTTTTATTGTAAAATTAAGACCATATAATTTTAATTACCTTACAATATCAAGGTGATGCCCAAATACGAAAAGAACCACGCAAGAGATGAGACATAATTGCATGATAACGTGTTCGCTTGGCAATGAACCAATAAAAAGCATTATAATGCTTCTGAAGAGAAAATTACTAAAATTGCACATCCTTTCTTTTCATTGTAATACGAAGAAACACCTGCAAATAATATGTGAAAGCACCATCCTACAACATATTACAGGGAAACGTTTTAACTGCTTTTAAGGGGGGAGGTGCTAATTCAAAGAATGTCATGCAATTCTTACGTTATATCTTTTCGGTAGTAGAAGTACTAGCTGTGATAGGAGTAGTACTACCGGTAGTTAATATCAGTAGTAGTTGTGTTGGTAGTAGTGCAATAATAATAATAATAATAATAATAATAATAATAATAATAATAATAATAATAATAATAATCCAAGCGACACAGAGAAGAATACGTAGAAGAGACACCATGTATATACACTTAATGATACTTGTAGTTGAACATACGTCACAGCGGCGCTAGTATGTAAACATATTAAGATGCCATGTACTAATGACCCGATCCCGGCAGTCGCAGGTATAAAAGCCGACCGAGGTTGTCCGGATACCAGTAAGTCACATTTGCTCATGCTTTTGAGTGGACTATTCAAACCCCACACAGCTGATACTTTTTGGCTACAATCTCTTCTCCAGTTCTGTTATCCGTCGTGGCCTGGCCATAACGGCTTGCTTATCCCCGACAGTGTATTGACAGTGCTGAAGAGGAGCTAAACCACTGACACCTTTTCGTCGGGTGACGAATCCGGTCCTTGCCGAGGAAGAGCTCAGGCTGGGCAAGCGGGGCCATCACATCTTGCAGTTAGCACGCAACACGGACGACATCAGGCCCACAAGTGTAATTAGTGGTAGTAGAAATGTATTACTATTAGTAGTAGTGTAGCTGTTGTATACAAGCTCATCGACTTGCAAAATCATATGTGAGATGTGTTTCAGAAAACTATTTAGCGTTGCATTCCGACAGCAAACCAACTTCGTGAGCCTGACAATAATTTAACCTTAGAGGAAATAAATTACATTTCTATCACGTAATCTGCGATAATAACCACAGCTGGCCTAGTTTATCACATTTAATTTATTTACGGATGCTCTTTAACATCTCAGATCATCAGCGTCCCATTCAATTCAGGACGTGAAAGGCCGATAAATTTTGCTCAGAGGCCTCTTCTTTCAGGCTTGAGCTTGATTCACGACATGGTACCATCTGCTTCACTTCTCTTCCGAAGGAAGCCATTAAGAATTTTACGCTCTAAAAAAATCACAAACCCATGTTTTTTTATTTAATTTCTTTTTGTTTTCTAGTTCTCGTACTCTACTTTCCTTCTTTCTTTTTCTCATCTTAAAAACGGAAGAGAAACACGACGGTTACAGTTATCTACTTTGTTTTCCTCTTCTTGAATGATAATGAAAACAATAAAGAATTTTAACTGTAAAAAGCAAAATGTTAACGCTTGTTTCTCCTCCTGTTTTTTGTGTTTCTTTTCCATCTTATGAGACTACAGAAAACAAAAGCTTTCCGCCAGATTTCGTTTTGTGCCTGTTTATTTCCTTAACCCTTATTTGTGGTTTTCTTTCTCTCCCCAATGACGTAATGGAATAAAGTCGTTGTACAGCAAAGTCTCCGGAAGCACGCATCTGCATAATACATGGCAAGAGTGAGGGCGTATGCGTCAAGTCACTTTCCTCGCAGCCCAAACATTGACGAACTTGAAGAAACTTGCAGTAAATGTTCATTTTAAAAGTAGAAAGAAACACGTAAACAGAGTTGATTTTATTATTATTGTTGTTGTAATTTATCTAACCTACTTCTCCTTTCTTCGTCATTTTAATAATGAAAAAGAGCAGGACTAAGAAAACTGGAAACCAAAAGAGAACACAAAAGAATGTGTTTTTTTTTTTGTCCTTACTTAGCTTAATTCTTGTTCTCTTCCTCTAGTTCTTCGTTTTTGTATCTCTCTTGCTTATTCTTTTCTTTCCTTCCCCCAATTTTATTTTTACCTTGTTCTTTTTTCCCAACCCCCCAACCATTTGCTTTCGATTTGTGCTTTTCTTTTCTTCTCAATTCTTTTATGCTTTGTTTTGCTAATAATTACTTTTTTATATTTTCTTTTTCAATTTTTCCCCCATCCATTTTATGTTTACCCATTCTTCTCATTTTCTTTTTCATTCCTTCTGTTTTTTCTCTTTTACTTTATTTATTATTTTCTAATTACATTTTCTCCTGTATTTTCTTTCCTACTTTTTCCCAGTTTTTCCAACTATTTCCTTTCAGTTCGTTCTTTTTTTCCTTTTCCTCCATTCTCTTGAATTGTTTTCCTAATAATTTTTTTTTTCATATTTTCTTTTTGATTTATTTTTCATATCTTTTATTTTTATCCGTTCTTCTGTTTTTCCTTTTCATTTCTTCTGGGTTTTTTTCTTTATTTTGTCTTATATTATAATTTAATTTTTTCCTGTCTTTTCTTTTTTTCTCGTTCTTCTTTTGTTTTTCGTTTTCTCGTTGATCTTTACCTTTCGTTTTATTATATACGTTATTATTATTATTATTATTATTATTATTATTATTATTATTATTATTATTATTATTATTATTATTATTATTATTATTATTATTATTATTATTATTTTCATTCGATCTCCAACTCTTCAAGATGCAAGAAAGAAAGAAAGAAAGAAAAAAAGAAAGAAAGAAAAACATAAAATAAAATAATTTGTTCCTTCCTCTAGGCATTGCTAACCGTTAAAGGCTTTAGCCTCGCGCAGTGACCGCTGCTTCCTCTACATCCATCTTGCGACATCACTTGTATTGTAGGAGAACGACTTTGTGATCAAATGACGCTATCTATCTATCAAGCAGCTCCTCAATTGTCCTCCTGAGACTAAATTGACCAATTTCCAGACCTCTCTAGAAAATTTTAAAGCAAGTACCGGATATCGAATCCGGTACCTCCCAGCTAGCAACCAGCAACGCTAACCACTACACCAACGAGATGGTGGGATAAATTATTCTTTATCTTATATTCCTTGCCATTATTAGGAAGGCAGATATCAGAAAATATCTACTTACCCACAACGGACAGGTTCACGTAAGAGTTACGCGTTGGAAGACCCTGCAGGTCCACACGACAGCGGTAGGACCCCTGGTCAGATTCCTTCACGTCGTGTAGCACCAGATGCCAAGTGTCCTGGTCCTTGCGGAAAGCAACACGACTCCCTAGTGTCTTTTTGTCTACCCAATGTGTTCCATGGTCCAGGGTTCGACCTCCGCGCGCATCCAAACTGTAACATAACACAGTACTTCAAGTTAGCTGGTAATTCTGTGGTAAAATGGAGCTTAAGCCCAATTGATGCCTTACAGTTCCATAATGGATTTAAATATTTCGTGTGAAATGCAAAACAGAGGCAAATTAGCATATCACTGCCGCAGTGACCGAACGACAGAGTTGGCTGTCCTTTGGAAACATCCCATAACTCGCCGCCGCGTTTTTTGAAGCCACTGTAAACATTAGCACAGCAAGTGCCCGGAAACTGATGTAGGGCTGTTTTATATACATTTGGATACATGTCAGAAAACGTCAGGGTAACCACTTTTTGCGATACAGAGCACCATCATGTAGAAATCCATGTTTCTGCAACAAATCATCAAGGACTTGTTGCAGCTTGTCACAAATTCCAAAGAGCAAGAATGTGGATACTTAAAGCTTAACCATTTACCCTACAGTCCAGGCGTGGCTCCTGATGATTTTTTCTCTTTCTAAACTTGAAGAATTTCCTACATGGATGGAGATGTTCCCATGAAGAAGCGGGTAATGGGGTGGTTGGAGCACTTTACTGAAGTAAGTATAAAATTATCCACACTTTCGTCATTACAAGTTTTAACGAATTGCGAAGGAATTTAGTAGCTATTGCAGTTGTATCCATGAAACATTTCTTATTCATCCTATTTTATAGGCAAGCATCGTACGTCTAAAACTTAAACATTTCGCTACAGTTGTTATAGAGTTAAGTGTAATTGGAAATGTATAAAATAATAATGATACGGGAAATATGTATATTTTTATTACATACGTATGTATATCTTCAGTTATTATTACTTGTTTGGTACTAACTTCTCTGTTCTAGCGCTCTGTAATAACCTTCACAAACTCAACTTGCCGAGCAATTCGCTTAGTTTACGCAGTTCCTGCGTGACTTTTTTTTAGGTTTGTAACACTGCTTTCTGCGCATATGTGCTTAGTTGGTATTAATGTGATCGAATTTTCACTCTGATCGCGTCATTTTCCTTGCAGCAGTGGTCCGATTTCTCTGGGACTGAAATTCATCTAAGGTTTTAACACAACACAGAGGCAGTGCTCTATCTTGCAGAAGTGTGTATGCGTGGGTGGAGCGAGAAGTTTCATGTACACCACTGCCGAGAAGATTCGGAACAGTCTCAGGGGATGAAACGTGGGTCCATCACGATCAACCAAAATCCAAATTCCAGAGTTGGAGTGGAAACATCCGGAATCGCCAGTGGAGAAGAAATATAACAGCAATCATCCGCCAGAAAGTGGATGCTAACAGTTTCCTGGGACATAATACAAGATACTGTGATTTGATGGTCAACAATCTCAAGTCGGCAATTCACACCCAATGCTGAGGCCTATTGTCGAAGAAAGTGTTGTTGTTGCATAAAAATGTAACGCTACACACAGCCAGCCACAGCGTTTAAAATTTCACGGATGCCATGCAAGTAGGTTACTGCAAAGTTGCACATGCAACGTGTATGTGCACGGTGGGTTTCAAGACTCATCATTGCAGAACAATAGAACGTTGGCGTTGAGGGTTTGCATATGTTAACTGTTCATGAAACTACGCTATATCATGTCCATTCTGGGAGCAAATAGCGAAGCACATCATCCTAACATTACAGAAAGCAACAGCAATTGCTTCTGCTGGACAAGTTATCATTTCATCTTTCGATATTCAAGGAATGGTTAGCAGAATGCCATACCTGCACACACAACTGAAACTAGACAATACTACCTACACAGATGTCCTGAAAACCATGCAAGCTGGTATCACATGTAAAAGGCCACGTTTCCGTGCAACAAGCTACGACGTATAAGACATAAATCATGGCAACTAGTTTTTTCTCTCACAAATACGTACAACACGAAGCATCTGAGATATACTACTGAAAGAGTGTGGAATGTACTTTCAGATGGTGTATGTGAGCAGAGCTGCGTGTCTCAAAGTTCCCTGGAGTTCAGCTGGTGAGCGACAGTGGTCAGGAATGGAGATCACGAAGAGTGAACGAGATGCGTATGTGAAGATAGCATTTCTCCGCGCAATGGCGATATGGATTTATTCCTGAAATCTCGCCAGATTGATGCGACATGTTTCGTAGCGAGTTCACCTCTGTACCTCACTTAATTGATGTAGCACCACTTTGCTCACATTTTCCGCATGTAAAATGCGGTGCACTGTTTTGCCGGAATTCCTGTTCACTCGTCTAATTCCACACTTTCCAGCGCCTATCATTGTGTAAGCACTTCCACCACGATCCTTGTCCGCGGACACAGGACGTCCACTGCGCGGCATACTGGCAGTCAACGTTCTGCACCGTTTAAAGGCCTCTGTCCACCTCGCCACTGTTCGACAGGGCAGAGCACGCACATCCAGTGCTTTCCATAGCTCTGTGGGTTATTCTCGTGCATATACACACATTGTTTATCCTTTGTGACATCTGTTCCTGAGCACTGCTATTCACAAAATGAATTTTGGGACATGCTGATATACGCAGCGCTGCTCACATCACCATCAAGTGACTTCATTTCAAAGTGCGTTCCATAAAATGTTTGATAGTATATCTTATATTTTTCGTGTTTTCCTCGCAAGGAAAAAAAAAATAGTTGTCATGACTTATATCTTGTAGAGGCTGCACATTGTTGTTGAATATCAACGTGAGGTGTGTTCCTCACCCTCCTCCCTATGGTCTTTCCCCAAATTGAAGAGATATCTCGTGGGAGGCTCGATGAAGACTACGAACACGATTCTTAAGCACTTATCAAAACTTTGTTTTCAGTAACTCTTTGAGGACTGGCAGAAGCGCCGGAACGGTGTATTACTTCGAGAAATATCTACAACATACAGGACATGTAAGAAAGTTGATAAATTTCTATTGAACACCTTGGTAGAATTCGAAACTACAATTAAAGCAGGGGACAGAAGCCAATCATTCGATGCCAAGGAAGGCAAAGTGAGTTCCATCAACAGGAAAGGTTATGGCATCAGTGTTTTGGGATGCTTAACAAATTTTACTGACTGGTTATCTTTAAAAAGCTAAGCGCATAAGCAGGGATACTTTAGACCACCTAGCTGAAAAAAAAAATCATGAGCACACACTCAATTTGCAGGAAAAAAAACATCTGAAATGCATCTGATCAGAAAAGCGCTTTAGCTTTGGAAACATTCACAGATTTGAAGTACGAATATTGGAGCATCCATTCTACCCCTCGCTGGTCAGAGTTTATCATCAAATCAAGAAGGGATGCAGCTGTAGAGAGAGACCTTCTGACAGGAATAGTGGCATTGAATCATAGCAAAAATAAAATAGTGTATAGGCCTAAAGGGAAATTATACTAATAAATGAAAAGAATGTTCCAGTTATGAGGGGCATTCAAAAAGTGTTGCACGGACCACCTTAAAGTTAAAGTTGAGGACTTAATTCGAAAATTTATCCTCACAATTCTTCAAAGTACTGAGCATCTCTCTCACACACAGTTGTAGACGTGTAACCACTTATCAAAAGCACTGCGGTACTCGCACTGAGATGTTGTCAACAGAGCTGACTTCATAGCTTGAGCGAGGTCCTGCACTCATTTAAAAGGTTTTCAGTAATCTAAGATTTCACTCAAGGAAACAAGAGGTCACAAGGTGCAAGTTCATGGTTATAGGGTGGATGGTCAAGCAACTGAACTTTGGCGACTTCCAGTTTTCTCAAATTTGCAGCTGTTCTGTGAGGAGGTGCACTCTCGGTGCAAAAGCAACAACCTTGAAGTTCCTGTCTTTGGATGCCACCCCCTCAGTTCTTCAAGTAAAGGACCCAAAATATAAGTGCCATAGTATTCTCCATTCATTGTCATTCCTTCTGACATACAGTCAACCACTAATGGTCCTTCACAGTTGAAGAAAACAGTGAACATTCGCTTCCGAGAACGAAAATCTTGTTGAAAATCTTGGTCTTGGGTCATTCTCATTTACCCACACGCAGTTCTGAACTTTATTTGGGATGATATAGAAATAAAACCAACTTTTATCATCATATATATATATATATATCTGTCAAACGTTTAGGATCATTTGGTGGAAACATACCCAGCAATTTCCTTACACATTTCTTCCTTCTCTTCATTGGTTAGGGAATGTGGAACGAACTCATTGTGTACAGATTTAAATGTTCATGAAGCACGCTGTCAATGCTGTCACACTGACATTAGCTTTTGCTGTCTTCCACCCTAGTGAAGTTCAGGACGCACTACAGCGTCTCCAACCAAAAAAGGCTGCCGTACCGGATGGGATTACGCCCCTCATGCTTCGCAACGTTCCATTCAAATCTGTGTCATATACCGGAAGAGTTAAACCGTTATCCGAGCTGGTCTAGAACTAGAAATACATCTTTCATAGCGTTATTTTTATGGTATAAGAATTAACAAAACACCAGCCGCGCTATTAAAAAGATATTCTGAAAAATAATACAGACTTAGCGTAGCATACAATATCCCTGCACAATTAGCAACTTTACGCGTCACTCGCGTTTCTGTGACCCTTGGGTTCTTTTCTTTATTTATCATCAAAGCATCCTCTGCCAAGCACGAAATTACAGGGCTAGCTGCAAGACGAAATCTCTGCGACTGCCATTTGCCAATTTGTACAAGATTCATACGTTTATTGCCACTGAATCAAGCGCGTTGTACCATATCTGACAACCAGTCTTTACATCTCGTCAACTATAACAACTTCGTTGAATTGCAAAAACTTACGGTCCCTAGTTTTCTTTTCGTTGTTGGCAATGTCAACAGTAGGGTGCACGGTACGACGGATTATTACGTGTTTTCTAGGTTTGCAGTGTTGAATTGGAGTCAGCTTTCTGTAGTGAAACTGTACTTGGATAAGGTTCTCGGCCTTCTTTCCCTAATGGAGGCACATCCCATCTTGCACTGTTCACAGTTGGAACCAAACTGATTGATTATTTGCACGCTTCGATGTTGTAAAGAAATTATCTGTACTAACACAACAAGCGGAGAATCACACTTTCACTAACAGATTCATCAGCATGTCGTGTCTTTACCTGTACTTGATATCTGCATCAACAGCAAGCAAAACTTTATTCCAAATTTATCAGACTTCCTACTGTAAAAATGAACATCTGCGTCTGAATGGAAACAGTTGTTCATCTACACTAAGATCTGGTTCTGATTGGAAACAAGCAACACAGTTCTATATGAAGGGATTACATATTTCAGATGCAAGGGCAAACTTGTATGTTGTCAAACCTTCAGCATTTCTGTTCATCTTCCCCTTGCCATTGCTCTGTGAAGTAGAGTAAGCCTCTGGTCTGTTCACAGGCTCTTTGTTGAATTTCATCTTGTCCCGTACGAGAAAACAGCATAGCACAGAACGTATCTTCTTCTTCTTCTTTTGCTCATCTCTTGATGCGTCTCAGTTATCATCAAATGCCAGCTGTCTATGGAGCTATTTCGTCCAGCGTAAGAAGTTCTTCCACCGTGGTTGACACATCGACCAGCTTAGACGTACCAAAGTACGCTCAGCGCAGCGCTCTTCAAGACCTATTGAACTTTATTAGCTTGAGGTTGGTCAGTCTGAATGTGTTGACATGGAGCATCTCTTACTGCGTCCTCGTCCTGTGGGGACGGGTGTTTGAAACCACAGAATCTGTATCGCTATTCTTATTCACATCAACACTCCTGCCACATTCTTCTTAATGCATCATACAAAAATCTGAATGCAACTAGTATAAATATCCTTTGATAAACCAGGAACAATTCCCTGTACATTTACTGTAACAAGCAAAACAAAGAACAGCACGCAGTAAATGAAGTAAAAATAATTGTGTTATACATTGCTATATCGTTCTTAAAGATCAAAGCATACAACAAAGATCACATGTTGCGACTTGTACATAACTGACAAGCTATGTGCTGCAAGATAATAAATACCCTCCCATTATTAAGACCACAACAAACAAACATTTCTGGTCAAAATGATTCCTCAGTCCTTTTAGTGTTAAACCTAGTGGAAGAATGCAAATGACATTTATTCTCTCAGAATAAAGAAAATCCTCTGACCAGGAATCGCAACCAGGAACCTCCGGATCAATAGTCGCAAACATCACCACTGGAACACTGAAGCGGTCGGATAGTATAAAAATTAAAGTCAATAAATTCTGTAGATTTTATAATGAACATAAAATGTGAAATTTTAAGCATATTGCTATCGAATTGCATGCAATCAAAGTGATGAAATTAAATTTTAAAGTGGCTACGCGTCATATCTTCCAATGACAAAACCATGCCCGACAGAGTGGCGGTCAGCAAATTGCACCGCGACACATTAGCTGGGGTTTTTACCACAACCAGATATATGAGGGTAAAACAAAAATGTGCTCACACTGAAAATATTCTGCACTCAAAGGGGACCACTATTTATAATATATTTCTGTCGTTTTATTAATGTTGCATACTGTTACGTATGAATTTGGTTACAAATATGTGATAGTGAATGAAAAAAAAAATGTAAAATGTATAGCTATTTAAAGGTAATATTATCTTCTAATCATTCTAAAACTTAAAATGGTGTATGTAAGAACAGAAGATTTTAGTAACAAAAGTTTTAGACATTATAACTTAATATCAAATCAAGCAATTTTGATTTTTTGGGGGGTGAAAGGGTCTTAACGGCAACAGATTTCTCAATACTTTTTTGTATACCACAGTTCTAAACAATCTTTATTGTTGATCAAAAGTTAGTAAAATTCTAGTTTCTATCACTAATTGCATACAATTGTCATAACAATAATTAACTCATAAACAATTTTCATTGTAGAACATATAATTACACAACAATAAAAATTAATAGATCAATATGAGCTACCAAATGAAATAGTAGAATTTAATAATACTAACATGTCCTGAAATACAGTGAGGTTATTTGGGATAAGGGCCAGCAGAGAGAAGGTGGTCATCAAGATTGTATAATGCATGTGCAGGTGGAGTTAGTTTGAGGAAAGCTTTGTTAACAAGTTTGACTGTGCGTTCATGTGTTACTATACTTTCATTGTACGCACATTATCTGTTCTTCGTTAGAAATACCAGTACATATACAATATAAATGAAAAATAAAGCAAAATTTTGAACAATGAAACTAAAATAACAAGTAAACAAGCACAAATATATAAAACGCTTAATATTTACAAAATGTTTTACATATTTCGAAAAACGTCTTCTTCAAAGACAGGAGACAAATGAAGTTAGAATAAATACTGAGTCTCGAAGGTAGCGAAATGTGTGGAAATAGATTAAACAAGCAACAAGAGGGAGAAGGAGAAAGAGAACATATAAAATATATTAGTACGTAAAATTTAAAGCCGGTGGTATACGCGCTTTATGTAAAAAATATAGCTGCCATTTCTCTATCTCTGAGTGTACTTTAGAGCTATGAGTCGGGAACGTATCAATAAATGTTAAATTAAATGCATCATTGAAATCCTTATAGTGAGACGGGGCATGTTGGATAACCAACAAGGGAGACTTGGTTTTAACAGAACGTCTATGATTTCATACGGAGCGAAACAACAGTAGATTTTAACCCAATATAAAATGCTTTGCAACACTTACAAGATTAACATGTTTATGACATTCTTAGAAGAACAAGCAGCAAATGAAGAAATGTTAAATTCTCTGGATAAATTAGAGCTGTGGAATGAATGACATTGCATAAATAGCTCGTAGGCTTTACATTTAAAGAATTGGCGAGGATATGAGTCTGCGACGGGACGAGATAATTGGAAGATAAATTTAAAGTTACAGGGTGTTCTAAAAGTAAGGCGGGAAATACATTTAGAAAAGTCACTAAAAGATTAACGCATTAATAAAATATCGCGACATTCTTTCAAAATAGGCTTGATGCTCTCAATTCCAGGCACGTAAGTGGTAACAAGGTTAATGACGTTCTTATTGGAATTTTTAGGTTTGCATTGTAAAGTTTTGTGCGCTGAGATCATGCGGGATTCTAAAATATAGAAGGGAGGTTTTTGGTTTTGAAACTTTTGAATTGGGTTTTATTGTAGCTGTCAAGAAATGAAAAGTTGTTACAAAGAAAGTGGCCAAGGATTGAAAGAGAGAAAGGTATAGATATTTTATTATGCGGGGGAAGACAGCTAAGAAGATACTGTTGTACATTGCTTGGGTTATTGTGCACAGACGTAAGAAGAGAGCCATTGCATAAAGAAATGTCAATATCTAGGACCGTAGCAGCATTGTGAGAGATAGAAGAAGCGAACTTAACTGAAAATTTGAGTTAAGGTCTGTAAGAAACTGCTCGAGAGATTCTGAGCCATGAGTCCAAAGCACGAATATATCTCAGCCATAATAACTAAAGGTTCCGACTTAAGAAATTCCTCCTCTGAGACAGCCATAAGACGGTGCCCATCACAGTGTCTTTAATTTGTAGATAATATTTATTGTCAAAACTAAACGCACTGCGAGTGAGCACTAGATAACTAGATGACAAATGATATCTGTGGATGGCATATGAGGAGGTGCTCGAGAGTTCAAGAGAAGTCTAACAGCTGCTAATCCTTCACGATGGGGACCGCCACGGGTGGCCGAGGTCGTTAAAGGCACGGACTCGTGAGCGGGAGGTCTTGGGTTCGAATACCGCCAGGACCGTCCTCCCTGACTGAGGTTTTTTCCAGGTTTTCCTCAGTCCTCATAAATGGCAAATGCCGGGGAGGTACCCTAAACATAGGCCTGGAACGATTCCTTCCTTAAAAATACATCCTTTCCAAATATATCATTTCATCGCATGTATCATCAGTGTCCATCGCCTGTGGTGCCTCTGTAGCAAAAACGGGCGTTAAACAATTCATTCATGATGGGGAATGTTAGTATAGAGTGACGTCACATCGATAGTAGTTAGAAGTATATTAAACTGCGCCAGAGAATCAATTTCTTACGTAAACTCAAAAAATGGAAGGCATGTTTTTTATAGGATGGCCTAGACGTAACAAATTTGTAACCAAAATCTACTAGAGCAGCAATGCGTTCTGTGGAAAATCTAAACTGACTATCGGTCTAGATAGTTCTTTTTGTGAACTTTAGGGATAAAATACATGGTAGGAGTACGAGCGACATTAGAAGTAGAGTGATATCTTGGGGACTAAGCACCGATAAAGAAAGATATAACTTTATTAAACTTGACTGTAGCGTCGGAAATAGTTCATAATAAGTGACATCATCAAGCTGTCGGCAAGCTTCGGCATTGTAAGAAGAAATGTCCTGTAGTACTACTGAGTACCCTTTATCGACTGGAAGAATATCATCATTAATTACAATAATTAATAGTTATTCAAATACAGCGAAAATTGAGTGAATATTATTCGATCTATTTCTGCTTCTTTAGTTCTTGTTTTGTGTGTGGTCTTCAAGAACGTGTTTTTATGTACGGTGCATATGTGAAAACCGATTCTTGCAGAAAAGTGATAAGGTGATTTGCTGAAAAATATCCTGGAATTGTGTTCCAGGTGCAGAATCTGTCTAACGTTGCGAGAGACAGAATCTCTGTCAATACCAAAAACATGTTCCTAATCGCTGTGTTCTTAAAAGTTAAGATGAAATACGGCAATTTCCTACGCAGATGTCTGCAATGTATTGCCTCTGAGGGGTATCATTTTCAACAGTTCTTATTATAACAGAGCTTAATGATTGTTATAATTTTAATACAGTATCAGTATCATTAACTGAACCATCTGATGTAATTCTTTCATTTTAAAATGGTATTGGTGACATTTTCAAGAGCTCAGCAATCTCACATACTTATTTTCCACTTTTGGCTTAAGTTTGGATTTGGAACCGTTTATATTCACGTTTTGTTGGCGCCATGGGATCCTGGAGGAATAAAAATATCTATCAAAATATTTAATGGCAAATTTGTTCGAAAAAACATGTTATGTTTGCATTTGAATGAGAAAACGTGAGAGAATTTGTATTCGTAAGCAAGTAACAAAAGTTTACGTTATATCATCGTAAATTTTAATCTTTCGTATTCTGCGTGAGAGCAGATTACTGGTGTGCAAATTAAATATTACTTGTTAGTGAAAAATGAAATGCAATATTACTTCACTGATTTCGTAACCTGAATGGTTTTATCTCACTACAAGAAATGACCGAACATGCTTTAAGCGAGTGATATGCTGAGCCATAGAATTCCCGATAGCAGCTTGTACAGCAATATGATTAAACAATAATAACTCTTTGTTCTAAAAATCAAAATAAATGTTTTGAGAATATATAAGAACATAAAAACAGAAGTGTATCAGAAACTTCTGTTACATCCTGTGTATCTTAATTCCTATTTCTGAAGACTGTATTTCAACATATGCCACCACATGTATAGTTTTGTTTACTGTGCCTGTCATTAAGACACTTTTCTCATTAAAAGATGGCTAAGTGTAATTACCTAAAATGCACACTGCTACAAAACACAAGAGTCACACAAAGTTTAACTAAGACGTCACAGAGAAATTTTGTTCGTTACAACTTTTTAAAATATTCTCCTCTGGAACCCACGTCAGTTGTTTTCTGGCACTGGAGCCAATTTTCTTGTTAGACTTTCTCTGCTTTTTCAGGGCTGCAAAATCCCTGACTTCGGCGTTTCCTCATAGACAATAAAAGGTGCCAGTTGGAAATGCTTCTATGTTGGTATGAGTGTGGACTGCAGTCTGCGGATATTGAACACACTGTAAGACAAATTCATACAATGATACTTTTGTCAGTCTGGGATACCACCTGAACAAATCCTTGCTCTTCAATCTCGTTTACTACCCTTTCCCGAAGAAGTTCCATTCAAATTCAATGACTATGGCTCGCATATACACCAGAAAACACTTTCTAGCTGTTCAAGCTGTAAAAAACCTGACCTAACTAAGCGCTTAGCCGGGCAGTAAGAACAATTGCGCAAATTGCCCTAATTTTATACAAAATAATTTTTCTGATACATTTTTGTTGATGTTACGCTAGCACTCTTCAGAGTTCAAACATGTGCAAGTCTCAGCACTTCTGTATAGCAGTTACTACCAATGGACTTTTATTTTGGCAGATTTACAAGTATAACTGTCGCATGGGCCTTACGACCATCCATGCTATAATACCGTCCTTTTAACAAGTAAAATGCACAATGCAAAAAAGATAGATGATGGATGGATGGATGGGTGGGTGGGTGGGTGGGTGGGTGGGTGGGTGGGTGGGTGGGTAGGTAGGTAGGTAGGTAGGTAGGTAGTTAGATAGATAGATAGATAGATAGATAGATAGATAGATAGATAGATAGATAGATAGATAGATAGATAGATAGATAGATAGATAGATAGATAGATAGATAGATAGATAGATAGATAGATAGATAGATAGATAGATAGATAGATAGATAGATAGATAGATAGATAGATAGATAGATAGATAGATAGATAGATAGATAGATAGATAGATAGATAGATAGATAGATAGATAGATAGATAGATAGATAGATAGATAGATAGATAGATAGATAGATAGATAGATAGGCAACATTAAATTGGTATGCTGTATGTATATATTTACGTACAGAGGATATATACAAACTTTAAGCAAAGAAAAAACTGTTAACATAACAAAATTGAGTTCATTCACACAAACAGAAAATGATGAGCACTAAGCATCTTAGACTTTTACAGTTACAACAGTTGCTCAAAATGCCCACCAGATACACTTCAGAGTAGGTTGAACTACTGATTGAGCAACGTTTGCGAAAGTGTCCTCAGCGATTGCAGCACATGCCGTTTCAATTTCTTCCCGAAGTGCTGTCAGTGTAGCTGGTTTTCTACGGTATACAACATCCTTAACAGTTTCCCATAGGTAGAAGTCCAACGGAGTTAGATCCGGAGAACGCGGCGGAAACTCAACCAGACCTCTTCGTCCTATCCAGTGCCTTGGATCCAGTGCGCGGGGTTTGTTGCTGTGCGAGGTCTCCCAGATCTGCCCTTGTGAACATCGCATACGGTACCACGAGTCTCAAATTTGTCTCGAATGCGTGCAATTGTTACTCACGTTGGCGGTTCTGTACACACGTCTCCAATGCCTTTGAACTTCATCAACATTCTCAGTTTTCCAATATCACTTCAAAATTGCTTTCCGCTGTTCAAACGATAATTTGCCTCCATTTTGTTATAACAACTCTAGCATAACGTAATATGAGTTACATTTATTTACAGAACATCATACGATAATCTTGGCTTCATTTGTTCATTGTTGATTTACGTGTCAAATGAAAGGAAAAGTTCATGTCTGGATACGCTGCATCTAGGTATCCCCACCACCTCGCAATGTGCAAAAAACGCACGTGTGGATTGGTGAAAAAAAAAACGATGAAGGAAGATCAATATATATATATATATATATATATATATATATATATATATATATCAAAATCAAAAGAGGTGAAGAAAATCGGATGTACCACCTGTCTCGGTCTCCCCCGACAAAAACGAAGCGAACGAGAAGAGTTGGCAAAGAGATGATGTGATCTTTTTTTCTCAGAGAGTGACACTTGAGGATAAAAACTGTCACTGTCAGATGAAACACTGGAAAACTTCAATGTATTGAGAATGAAGTGACCTAAGGCTATTCTTCATGCAATTCTGTTGCTCCACACTGTAGTTAAATGTTTGCTCTATTGTTCCTAGAGTGTATATCTACCCCTAAAATGAAAGAAAAACGACTTGAGTCACATGAAGCTGCAGTGACTGTATTTGCACCTTACTAAAGAAGCATTGCGTTCAGCATTCACTCAACGCTTTGCACGGTTGAGCAGTTGTATAGGTTGTAAAGCAGAATTTTTTTTTCTTGAAAAGTGTTTAACGCCCGTTTTTACTACAGAGACATCACAGGCGGTGGGCACTGATGATACATGAGATGAAATGATACATTGGGAATTTTTTTTTTTTTTAAGGAAGGAAACATTCCAGGCCTAAGTTTAGGGTACCTCCCCGACTTTTGCCATTTAAGAGGACTGAGTAAAACCTCAGTCAGGGAGGACGGTCCTGGTGGGATTCGAACCCCAGACCTCCCGCTCACATTTCCGCGCCTTAACGACCTCTGCCACACGTGACGGTAAGAATTCTTTGAAAACATGCAATGATTAGATCGTATATTTAAACATTTGTTTTCATTCTTAAAACTTTCAGAATTACTCTCGCACGAGGGTAGGTTCATAAGTTTACGGTCTCGCCGTTTATCGCCTTCACAAAACCTTTATCTGGTGTCATACCTTACCTGTTATTAGCTGTAACTTCCGCTATGCTATGTTCAGTTGTTCAGATATAGTTGCAAAAAGAAGGCTGTGTGACATATTCAAAATGGAGTTTCGAGCTGTTATTAAGTTCATCACAAAAGAAGGACTTACTCCAAATGAAATTAAACAGCGATTGAACGGTGTATATGGGGAAGCGTCCCCCTCATATTCCACCCTAAAAGAATGCGGCAAACTTTTTCCAATGGGCCGAGAAAGCTTTGAAGACGAAGAGCGCTCAGGTCGGCCTTTGAGGTGCTCACTCCTGAAAACTTCGCTCTTGTGGAAGCACAAATTATAGAAGACCGGCGGCTCAAAGTTACAGAAATAGAAGCATCGGGCCTTTCTAAAACAACAGTCCTTCGAATTATTCATGAACATTTAAATATGAATAAGGTTAGTGCAAGATGGGTGTCTAGACTTCTTTCCTTAGTTCAAAAGCAGCAACGCGGCATCTGTCAGGCATTTTTGCAGCTCTGGAGTTTCTGTACGAGATAAGATGAAAATAATATTTCTAAGTGAGGAGATATTCAGATTTCTTATTGCTAGTGATTCTACCGAATATACTACACATTAGACATTTATGGCTATTTTCTGGTTTAGTAAGGCAGTTTATACCATAAGAAATTAAATTGTATATCTGGAATGAGAAAAAGTCCATATGAAATCCAAATTATGGCCTTATTAACGAAATGAAGTAAGTTATGGCATTACTGTGTGTTAATTAGCATGACAATTCTAAAGTTAACCGCTAAAAGAAAAACTATACTGTAATAGATTACTTAAATAGGTTTGTCTGTTTTTCCCTTCATGTTTACATGAAAATAGATGCCTATGGTGAAATTACTCCAATTCTCAAAAGTAAGGGAACAAAATTAGAATTCTTGCAATCTTTAAGTATTATAAAAGAGAAATCACATTATGAAAAGTACATTATTATTATTATTATTATTATTATTATTATTATTGAATAACAAAATTAATGGTATACTATTAATTAAATTAAATATATGACCACTAATAGATAAAGTTATACTTTGTGGATATTTTTAAACATTTTAAATGTAACCATGTTTATGAACTGAGTCCTTGATATCATCTTTACTTTCACTAAAATGGAGAGAAATAATAGAAAAAAAAATTATGTAGTTTATATATGTCAATAAAGCAAAGAAAAATGTTAACTAGTTAATTATAATTACAATGCACATAGCAAATAAACACAATTAACAATAAACAATGGAACGTTTCGTTGGTTTTTAATGGCTTTAAAATTTAATTTAAATTATTGTTGTAGTAAAAGCATGTGATGCAAAGGTTTTCTACAGAGCGCTCTTACAAATATAATTTTCCACACATTAGATTAATATTTCACATTTGATATCTTCACGACGATACTTTTATTAAATATAAAATACAGTTATAAATACAGTTTATATACTGAGTTAATTTGTTCAACAATAAAGAGAAAAAATTAGACGCAAGAGCACTTTTTTAATTTTTTAATTTAACCCTACTCCTCTTGGTCTGATTTCCCTAATTTTCGAAAACTACTTTTCCCATTTTATTTAAATGGTATATATTAATAGGGCTGAATTTATAGCTTGAGCAAGGTCCTGTACTCGTTTAAAAGATTTTCCAGCAATGCAAGATTTCACTCGAGGAAACAATCACAAGTCGCACCGTGCAGGGTCAGAGATGATGTAGGGTGGATGGTCAGGCAACTGGACTTTGGCGACTTCCAGTTTCCTCAAATTTGCAGCTGTTCTGTGATGAGGCATCGTCGTGCAAAAGCAACAGCCTTAAAATTCCTGTGTTTGAACCCCGCCGTCTCAGCTCTTCAAATAAAGGATGCAAAAAATAAGTGTCATAGTATTCTCCATTCATTGTCATTTCTTTTGACATACAGTCAACCACTAACGGTCTTTCATAGTTGAAGAAAACAGTGAACATTCGCTTCCGAGAATGAAAATCATGTCAAGAACAACTGGTCTTGTGTCATTCTCATTTACCCACACGCAGTTCTGAGCTTTATTTGGGGTGATATAGAAATAAAACCACCTTTCATCACCAGTGCATGTATCTGTCAAACGTTTAGAACACTTGATGGAAACATGCTCAGCAGTTTCCTTGCACATTTCTTTCTCCTCTTCATTGGTTAGGGAATGTGAAACTCGTTTTGCACAGATTTTTCGCAACGTTAAATGTTCATGAAGTATACTGTCAATGCTGTCAACACTGATACCCTTTTCCCAGTATGTCCATTTTCCTCCACCAAGTTCCTCACTCATTGAATTGTTCTCTCGTTCACAGCTTCCCGAGGCCGGCCCTATCTTTCAAAGTCTCTCGCCCTTCTTTAAATGATCGAATCCATCTTGCTATCAAATGAACAGCTACAAGCCCTCGCTCTTTCACCTGCTTATAGTGTGTGAAAACGTAGAATCTAAGAAATATTCACGAGCTATTGATACAGGACTGAACTCGACGTACTGTACTACAGTGACTATAAAAGTTTTAATTAGCAAGTTAAACAGTAGCAACATCATTGTAGACATTATTATTCAACAATAGATAGGCTATTAGCAAAATTTGTTGAATGTACCTCTTAGCTTAATATTTTAATATGACACACGATCTCAGGTGCATACTTAAATATATAATAATTTGGCTTCAGTATACAAACGTTTGAAAAAAATCTTACCCTTACTTTTGGAAATTTAATTGATTTATTTTAGGGTAGCGAAAATAAACAGCTTTTGTATTTAACCTCATATGACCTTCAACCTTACTGGATAAATTTATTCCCTGGAATGGTTCTGCTGATTTATTCTATGCTTAGTGTGTACAGGCAAATACGTGCTGATTTAACGAATTGTTTTCCTGTTTGGGCCTTATGTATACTTCTGATATTTTATTAAGTCGCTAGCAATAGTAAATATCGTCATTCTTCTTAAAGAAAATACCACGGTAAAAATAGCTGTCAGTATAAATTTTAATCTTTTGTCTGCAATAAGGGGGGGATGAATATTCCACCACGTACTCCAGCGATTGGTTATCTGGTAACACCCCTCTCTTTCATGTCCCCACAGCGAGTTGTTTACATTACATTGTTCCAATAAATATTATCGACTTTATCTCCATTTGGAATATTACTTAGGTTTTTTTTTATCGTTCCGTCTTTTAAAATCGTCATCACATTATTTTGTCTTTATAGTTTTATAGTGAAGTGTATAAATTACTCATTTACACGTTCAAATTTGGTGTCAAATATTTTAGAAATGTGTTCCTAAAAGCGAAACAGTTGAAAATCGCATTTAAACATGCGACTGAAAATCCTTCACTTCAGAATTACGAGGGGCATTTAAAGAGTTTTGTAATCATCCTATTCATTGCTGGACAATAATATCTACAAACATGTAACTAACGCAGCTGGCAACAACGAACCTTAAGCTATCAAAACATGTAAACGTGCAAGTTTAAACTTGCATAGTCATTGTCGTATAGTCTGTTGAGTGCGGTCCTGTGTCAAGAGCTAGTAAAAAATCACGAATAAAGCTGCGAAAAGTCTGTGCAAAATCGGTTCCACATTCCCTAACCAATGAAGAGAAGAGGAGCAGAGAAAGATTGCAAGGTAATTGCTGCGTATGCTATTTTCGTTCTCGGAAGCGAATGTTCAACTGTGACGAGCAGTTGACTGTATGTCAGAAGGAATGACAATGAATGGAGAATTCTATGCCACTTATATTTTGGATGCTTTATTTCAAGAGCTGAGGCGTTGCTTTTGCACGACAATGCGTCTACTCACCGAACAGCTCCATATTTCAGAAATTGAAAGTGGCTAAAATCCAGTAGCTTGACCATCCACCGTACAGCCTTGGCCTTATACCATGCGACTTCTGGATGTTTCATGGAGTGAAATCTTGCATTGCTGGAAAACATTTTAAACGAGTTCAGGACCTTGCTCAAGCTATAAATTCAGCTCTGTTGACAACATCTTGTAGTACTTTTGACAAATGGTTACCCCGTCTACAACTGTGTGTGAAAGAGATGGAGAATACTTTGAAGAATTGTGAGAATAAGTTTTCGAATTCAGTCCTTAGCTTGCACATTAAGGTGACACTTGCGAACCTTTTTGAATACCGAAGATTTATGTGTACATTTGTCCCTGAAAAGGTTGAAACTGCTTTGATTTTACAATAAATTAATAACTTTCTCTTTAAAGTAGGTCATGATATTTGCTTTCCTTTGTTTTTAAAGCAGGTCATGATATTTGTTTTCCTTTGTTTGATATTCTTTTGTTATTTGCTGAGTGTAGAAATTACAAGAAAATGTATTCAGTGATTTAAATAGTCGAACTGCAGTACACCTATAGTGTTGCAGATGGAAATGCATTTATGCAGAAAGGTACCCAACAGGCAGAATATCCTCGCGAATGTACCAACGCTAGCGAGAGACAAGACTCATTTGTTCGGGGAATTTCGGATGCTAGGACACCAAGAGAGGTACGAGACAGTTAAGTTTGAGGAACGCATTCCCCGTAACGTGAGCGAAACATTATAATATTGTATAAGAAAATCAAGCAGGAGGTGCGTAAACTAAGCGAATTCTTCAGCAATTGTGAAGAATATTACAGAGTGCTAGAGCTGAGGAATTGGTGCCGCTAGAGCGATTTTTAAATCTGGGTTTAGGTAAACTACCACTTCTATTGGTTTGATTCAGCTATTTCCGGTAAATAGTTTTAATATTTTATTTAAATGCAATATACAGAGCTTTGTCGAGAAAAAAACAAAAAATGTGATCGCTAGAACGTTAACCCACACGTATACATCGCTTTAGGTTCACTCCTACTCTTAATGAACCAATTTTGCTGGTTTTTGAATTCTGAATCATTTGTTGTTATATATATACCGGTGTCTCACCTAGCTCTGCGACCCCAAATATTTTCGAAATGAAACAAGATGTGAAAAAAAAATGTAGTTGCGCAGGAAGGAGCCCATATCAGGGGCTCACACAATGGAAGGGTAAGCACAATCCATAAAATTAAAAAAAAAAATTGCTTTCAACTCAAAGCTTCATTCTTTTAAATGGAACACATGTGTTTTTTTCTAGCAAACTGAAAACTAGAGGCATAATTAGCGGCAAAAGAATTGCTTTTACTTTCCTAAACAAAATTACCAGTGGCCTACAGTTAAAAGAAACGTGTTTACAAATTATATCCATCACAGAAAACGTACTCACAAGTAATCAGATGTTCAAAGTGAGCACCGTTTGCATCAAGCAGCGAGCGTTTGCACAGGTTGTAATGTTTCTACACATATTGTCGCACACGTCACAGTAATGCGCTCTTTTATATTCACTAGTATCGTTGGGAGTTTCTGATGCAGTACTTTTCACTGCTCCCCAGAAAAATAGTCTAATGGCATCTAATCAGGGCACGAACTGGTCATCTCACAGGACCACCCGCCCTGTTCACCGATTTGCAAACTTATCTGGGAAGTGTGCGGGATACCCAACATACCGCAACCACATTGATAGACGCGTTTCCAAGGGAAGGGGTAGTGTGTCTTGTAAATGATCCGTGATCAAAATAGATACAGCATCTATACATCACCAGAGCAGCAAACATCGACACTCGTAAGCAACCTCGCGAAGTCGGTGAGGATCTCTCAAATTCACATTACCATGATTTGTGAATGAAGCTTCATCCACAAACAAAGGGTTTCATAGGATTTTTTTTTATTATTTATAGTAGTGTTTAACGCCCGTTTTTACTACTGAGGCAGCACTTCACAGGCGGTGGACACTCATGATATATGAGATGAAATGATATATTGGGGAGGAATTGCTTTTTAAGGACGGAAAGTTCCAGACCCAAGTTTACGGTACATCCCCGGTATTTGCCATTTATGAGGAATTAGGAAAATTTGGAAAAAAAAAAAAAATAAAAAAAAAATGCAAAACTCAGTGAGGAAGAGTGGGAATCAAAGCGCAGATCACCTGCTTAGGAATTCGTGCCTTAACGATCTCGGCCACCCGTGACGGTATAAATCTTTCAAGAAAGTTCTGTCTGTCCGCCCGAAAATGTTACATATGTTGACACTCAATCGTTATCTTGCGGCTGGATTTTAGTAAAAATACGAAACTGTGTTCAAGTCTGCTGAAAAAGCATTATGAAGATATTGTTTCTGGAGCTGTGTCGCTATCACACAACAGAGAATATCCAGAGATTGCTCCATGTGCAGACAAGCAGCTGATCGCAGTCTTTTGGGACGCTTCAGGCAAACAACTGTCAACAGCGAGACCCTTACACGACATAGACGCAGGAATCAGCAACGGCGGAAGTGCAACGTTCATGACAATGCAGCAAAGTTGGCATCGCTTGGGTTCATTGTTGTGCAGCGCATTTCATTCATCGTTAGAAGCAAGTGGTACTAACACGTGAGTCGTTAAATGCTTTTAAAACCACTTTATCCAAATGAATGTTAATTCCTGATAATATGGAACAAATTGTTCAATAAATATTTCAGAAAATGATATGCAAAAATAAATGAGCAAATATTGAAGTACAAGAAATTGCGAAAGTATTGGCGAGAAAGAAAAGAAAGAGTTGCGAAACAGAAGCAACTCTTCAAAACCTAAACCAACTACAATAGAAAGGATGCTCTGGAAAAAGACCCAGATACTCGTAAGAGCAAACTTTAAGAAATACTTTAATGGTAGCGCATATAAATCACCCACAACCTGGTTTTAATTGCAGATTTGAAGTTTTAATTTAATTTATATACGGACGCTCTTTAAAATCTCAGGTCATACCGCCACGGGTGGCCAGAGTCGGAGTCGTGAACGGGAGGTCTGCGATTTGATTCCCACTAGGACTGGTGCGACCAGGAACCTCTCTGAAGTAGTTTTTTTTTCCTCCAGGTTTTCCCCAGTCCTCACAAGTGGCTAATTCCGGGGAGGTACCGTGAAAACTTAGGCCCCGGAACGCTTCCTGCCTTAAACAATTGTGTCTCAGTTTATCATTTCATTTCATGCATCATCAGTGTCCACCGTCTTGGATGCCTTAGTAGTTAAAACGGCCATTAAACACTGTTTTTAAAAAATCTCAGGTTATCAGCGTTCCATTTAACTCATGTTGTGCAGCGGCCGATAAATTTTGCTCAGAGGCCTCTTCTTTCAGTCTTGAGGTTCTTTTACGCGTCATAAATGTACAACACATAAAGCCGTGAGCTTTACTTCCTTTACGAAGGAAGCCATACTTAGGATTTTTACGCCCGAAAAAAACCCATCAACCCTGGCCAGGACTGAACCCCAATCTTGGAACTACGAGGCAAGACGACCAGGACCCACTTAGTTTTAATGGCGTAAATGGATACGTGCTTCAGTGATTCGGTTGCTAATAAGAAGACACAGCTCACTGCTCAACTTTCAGAAAGAGATCTGTGAATGAAGCACTTTTTGTCATTTCAACAGCTGCTACGACATAATGCGCGTGCAGTATAAAATTTTAGGTCAACTAAAATGGACCAGGTGTGGAAAATAGGGTTCAGCCCTCCTATAAACATACACAGTAAACGGCAATTGTTTAGCATGCCTCTGCGTGGGGGGAAGGAGAAAAAAACCAGGAACTCTATTACTGGGAATGTTCTGGAACCTGTGCTATTTAAGCACCGATTTTGTGTGACACTGACAGTGAGTGGGCGGGGATATGACACGCCGCGCTTGTGAATGACGTCTAAAATCCTACAGAAGCTAATATTGCTTCTCAACTCGCTTATTGGCCCTCTCACGAAGCGAATTTCACTTTCATTGCTGCCCTTGCCATGAAAGAGGGAACAAAAGAGCAGCGTTAACTGTCAACTTTTTTTCGTATCTGAAGTGTTTTGTTCTTTATTTGAATTTCTGTGTCAAGTGCCACTAATGCCATCTTTTTTTTAATAATGTCATATTAAATATAGTTTTTCCGTATTATTCTAACTTCAATTAGCTATAATTACAGTAAAACCTGTTTATACCGAGCATCGCTGATGTCGCCAAATGACAAATTACACAGATGACCAGCTTAAAATGAAATGGCTAATAGTAAATTTTAGAACCTATAAAAATAGAAATATATAACCAATGCATGTGAAATCGTCACATATTAATAATGTCTTGAAAAAAATTATATATAAAGAGGGTTAAGAGATGTGTCATATGTGAAGGCCGTTTTTTTTTTTTTTTAAGTTCATTAGTTTTCTTGTTTTTTTTTTTAGAGGCTTTGTTTATTGTCGCTTTGATTGCATTGATTTTATCGCGACTTATGTAGATTGGAAATTTGGTGCTGAATAGAATTACCGTATGATTTCCAAGCGCATAATTTCTTATTACTGAAAACATTAATAACAATGCAAAGTGTTCTGCAGAATAAATACTAGTGCTAAAACAAATCCAGTACTTATTTCATTATTATTATTATTATTATTATTATTATTATTATTATTATTATTATTATTATTATTATTATTATTATTATTATTATTTCAGGTTGTTAGGCCTTTCTTATATAGTAAAATGCTTCCAAGATAATAAATACAGAAAAATTAATAATTCGAGTGGTATTTATGCAGTAAAATTTGTTCTTGGATAATGGTTTATTTTATTCAGAGATTTTGCAGAACACAACTCATCTCTCTATACGATTTTCTTCTCTCCTTCCCCGCCTGATTATGCAATAATGGGTATCATACTGCTATAAAGCGCGGAAAACGCAATACACGCTTTTCAGAGATCTGTCATTTAGGGTAATTATAAAACTAAGCTACGCTCGCCAGCGCCTGAGCTATTTTTTATATCAAAAACATTATATTTTGTTAGCTAAACTATAAATATTAAAATAATAACATTAATGCTCAAAAATGAATAATCGTCAATAAACAATCAAAATCGAAAACCAAATTAAAAAACAATATTTTTAATTAATGTAGTGTTCTACACAATTTAATCATTTCATTATCAAATAAAGGGATTTCATGTCTATTTTGAAAATAAAAGTCCCTTTTCATTATGGTTAAAGTTTTAATTAACGAATCCATAATTTCCACGTGAATGCTAAACACAATTTCCTGCGTCATCTAATGGATTCACTGAGAGCTACAGTCAACTCGTAGCCGGGTTTTAGCAAGAACATCAAATGTGCCGACATAAGCTGTCCCTACTGTATATAATGTGATTAAAGCATAATATAGGCGTACCAACTTAACAAATATTTCACTAATTTGATGACCTATATGGTCGAGGACGAGAATTTTTGAAATCATCATATTTTCTACTTTAATGCTGCCTACTTTCTCATTCACTCTTATTATAACTTTCAGAAACATTTTAGTTTAATTTTTAATAAACTCCACTTTTTCACTTTATGGTGTTTCTTTTTCTTTCTTTTTTACGTTTAAAATCAAAGTAGCGCTGTTGTTGGTTTTTTAATGCTCTTCTTTTTTCTAACACGAAGTTATAATACTCTATCTGTTTTCTCCCTCTCGCCAAGCACATCATAAAACTTGCACATTAAAACGTTACTTTCAGAAATGTATAAAACTTCATTAGCAAACTCTCTAACTCTGCTTTACACACTGACTGTCAATGTTTGACTTACTGTCTCATAACTAAAACGAACACTATTAATACAATTAAGGGACATGGCGTAATTCTAAAAATCGCTACCGGTCAATGTGATTAATGCGTTATTTTGTGAAGATGGCAAATAAATATCTTCGTGTTCTTTTTTATTTTATATCCATATATTTAATTCTATAAAAATTTCAAATATCGATATTTATAGTGATATCGCTATAATTTCATATTCAGGAATAGAATTTTTCCTAAATATCAACACCTTCGCCAGCTGAACTTTTAAAATATTGTCCTAATCTAAATATGATAAAGACAAAAACTATATTTCACTTTTAAATATAGTTATCTTTTATTGCAATACAATTTTCACATCTTTGATTTAACATTTCAATCTCCCCCCCCAAAACAGTCAGAAGTCATGTTTGCAAAATGGGCATAAAGAGCACCCATCACTTCTTCGTCACACTTAAATTTCCTTCCTCGTAGTTCTTCTTGAGTTTTTAGAAGAGGAAATAGTCACTGGGAGCTAGATCTGGGCTGTAGGGTGGATGGTCGATCTCCTTGAAGTCACATTTCTTCACAGCTTCCTTTGCAACAAGAGCTGTGTGCACAGGTTCGCTGTCGTGAAGAAGGCGCACACCACCACTCAACTTTCCTCGCCTTTTCTCTTTGATGGAAGCACGTAGTCTGTGCAGTAGGCCAGCATAGCACTCCCCATTTATTGTGGTGTTTCTCTCCAAGAAGTCAATGAAGAGTATTTCTTCACAGATCCAAAAGATTGCGGCCATGATCTTCTTGGTTGACTGAGTGACCTTGGCCTTTAGAGGCGGTACTTCGCCAGGTTTACGCCACTCCATTGCTTTTCTTTTGGACAAGGGATCATAGTAGAGGACCACAGTTTCATCTCCTGTAACAATGATTTGCAGAACTTCTCTCTCGCTGCCACGGCAGAGCTCTAAAAATGCCTGACAACAGATGACTCGTTGCTTCTTTTGAACTGAGCAAAGAAATCTAGACACCCATCTTGCACTAACCTTATTCATGTTTAATTGTTCATAAATAATTCGAAGGGCAATTGTTTTAGAAAGGCCCAACCTTGCTGCTATTTCTGTAACTTTGAGCCGGTCTTCCATAATTTCTCCTTCCACAAGAGCGGGCGATGTTTTCAGGAATGAGCACCTCCAAGGACCGACCTGCACGCTCTTCGTCTTCAATGCTTTCTCCGAAAAAGTTTGGCCCATACTTTTACGGTACAATATGAGGAACGGTACTTTTGCATATACACCGTCAATCGCTGTTTAATTTCATTTGGAGTAAGTGTTTCTGTTGTGAAGAATTTAATAACAGCTCCATACTCCATTCTGAACATGTCACAATCTTCTACACATAGCCTTCTTAATGCAACTATATCTGAACAACTGAACACAGCAGAGCGGAAGTTACAGCATCAATTATTTACTTAACAGATAAGGTATGACACCAGTTAAGGATTCTGTGAAGGCGATAATCATTATCGGCGACGCCGGAAACTTATGGACTACCCTCGTATATGACAGGTTAGGGTTTCACGAAATCTGTGTACGATGGGTGTTGCTCATGCTAACCCCATAACATAAAATGCAAAGAATGGGTTTGGCATTACAGCATGTCTTTCGCGAAGGGCAAAATGTGCTAGTCCGAATTATTACGGGTGATGAGTCTTGGGTTCACCGCTACCAGATCGAGACAAAGCGTGCGTGAATGCAGTACAAACATTCTGCGTCGCCAGCGGGGGGGGGGGGGGGAGTTTAAAGAGACACCATCCGCCAGAAAAACTACTGGTATCACGAGGGCGTACTGCTTACCGCATTTCAGTCTGAAGCACAAACCGTAAATGTCAACTTCTATTGTAACATCCTTAGGAAACATCAACGGAAGCGAGCAGGGCTGTTCACCACAGACGTGTTGCTGTTGCCCGACAATGCGTGTCCTCAAATTGCTAACAAGACAAATAAGATGCTGCGAAATTTCAAGTGAGAAGTCCTCGAGTATCCTCCATATGGCTCTGGCCTTGCTCCAAGTGGCATCCATGGGAAGTCACCGCCTGGTTCTGACAGCAGCTCAAATAACTTTATGCTGCGGAACTTCAGGGAACGAGTGCATTAATGTACATTATGTTGAGAAATAAAGTATTTGTCAAATGAGTAATATTGTATGTACTTAATGACTTAGCCTCGAATGTCGCAATGTTTACCGTTTAAAATGATGTAACAATTCTGTCAACGAATGAATAAATAAAGTTGAACTAAATTCTGCGTTATTTTTGGCATACCCCCCCATCCCATATTGATTTTGGGTGCAACGCACGGTTAGGTTTCAATTAACGAGTTTTGTTATGCTATAGATTTACAGTAGTTATCTGCGAGTGAAGTCATTTTATACGTAAAAGGCTATTCTAGCACGTAATGCGTTTACAGCTGTGGGCTATTGTGCGCTAGAGAGATTTTATTCAATACAGCTGCATTTAAATAAATAGTTAACAGTTGTAATTTAATCACAAAGTCTTTCTAAAGGAAAGTTTGCATTATTTCGTGGATTATTACGCTTGCATGTTGATAAATGCACAATAAATTATCGTTATATCTTAGAAAACGTTTTTAATGTTATTCGAATATCCTCTCTCACAATGACAGCAGCTGTGTTAATGTTTTCTTTCGTTAGAGCACAAACTGGAGCTCCGTGTCTAACTTCCTTTGAAATTGATTCTTCTCCTCTTTAAACCTTTAGAACTACCTTCGAGCGCTGCTATAGGGGAGAATAAACTCTCCAAGATATCTTGTGACATTACACAGACCTCAGCTGAAGATCTATTGGGACGAAAGCAGCATTTCAGAGCAGCATATTGTTCGTTGGATGTCACCCCCATTTTGCTGTAAGCGGAAGTGAACAAGTGTCAACTTACATACCTCTTCGCTTCCTTTGAATAATCTTTCCAAATCTCCATCGATCGTACCTGCTAAGCTCCGAAAAAGACAAATATACATACACACCGAGGATGCCAAAATGTATAAACACTTTGACAGCAGATATCCATATAATATATTTCAAAGTTGCACCGAAATACAACAGAAATGTGTTGTATTACAATATTACACTATTTGTTGACATTTTCTCAGTTTACATTGTAGAAATATAACATAGACCCATTTCTAGTAGACACTTGTGGTGACGAGATGGGCAAAGGAGTGGAATTAACGGTGAGAAAGAAAAGTACTATTCTTGCTTATTTCTCTGTTGGTTTAAGCACTAGAGACTCTAAAACAGGTTTTCAGCAGTATACCATTTCAAAAGTACTAAAGAAATACAAGGAGAAGGGAATATTGAAGGGAAGAAGAAGGAAAAGAGTATACAAGATATTAAAAAGAATTTGTCTCAGTGATGGTTGGCTGTCATCCTCAGAACTGAAGCGACATGTATGACGTCTCAGTGACCAGTAGAACTATCAGAAGTAGATCCTTGAAGCAGAACTTCCATGTAGCATGAACAGCAGAGATGTGAAATACGGTAACTTTTTTCAGATAAGTCCAAATTTAACCTGAATGGGAAAGTGTACGTGCATGTCAGAAGTGTTACCTTCATTCATAACAAACAGTGAAGCAACGAAATCTACTGTGATGCCCACAGTTTGATGTCATTTTGGTGATCCTTCAAGCTGAATTTTTCAACATGATTCTAACACTGCTATGAAGGTAATTATTTTGGTTCATATTTGTGCAATATAGATAGTGTTGATGCAATTATCACTCATTTGAACATTTCAGGTAAAAGTATTCCTTACAAAAAACAGTGCTGAACTAACCTGGAAATAGCCGGCACCTGAATCCGATTGAGAACTGCTGGAAGGTTATGGGGAATACTATTGCAAGAAACAAGCCAAGCAATAAAAGAGAACGCCTTGGTTTCATGAACTGACTCAGGAATACATAATTTTATTTTTTAATTCCCAATAGGATGCCAGGCAGTGATTAAAGCATGTGGTGGGCAACAAAGTACTAACAAAAACAATGTAGTGGATTAGATGGCTGAATTTTCCAAAAGCTGAAATTGATATTTATTAATATGCTATGCCTTTCTGAAGACTGTCTCGACTGCATTATACACTGAATATTTTAAAATAATAAACAAGTTCACATATTTAACTTTACTTCTTTATGCGAGTATTTAGTTTCCATTTTTAATAAACTAAATAAAAATAAACTGCTTATAGTAATAATAATATCTTAACGTGTTTATGGAGGAAATAAAACCATTAATAAAAAAGTTCAAAGATTATAAAAATGATTAAAGAGTTAAGTAAGGGTGAGACAATACATTTTTCAGCACTGCAATTTCTACAGGTTAGAGAGAAGCTGTACCTGTATATTGGAGAGCTGAAGTGGTTCTTGTACCATATGACTAACGTCACGGGATCTGGAGCATGCCTGAGGTCACAAGGCAGGCGGGCTGTGCTAGACAACACCGCCGTTACTTCCTCTGTCGACTCTGCAAAGAAATTGTTTCGTCAGTTGTTTATACCGAACGACATTTTACCAATGATTTTGTTATATGCGTTTATCTGTCAACAATCCATTAGAGCAGTTGTCTTATGTTACAAAAGGCATTGGTTGTCCACTACTTGACTAATCAACGTTAACTGAGTTGAGTATTTACTAAATTGTCAACATTTCCCAGTGAAAATTGAATATACACTTACCAGCAAAAAGAACTAATAAAAAGGGCCAGTATTTCAAATTTAAAAATGACTACTTAATCCAATTGCAATCATTATTTTTTAATTTCGCTTTAATCCCCAATCATTTTTCAGGTAAAGCCCCACTCCCATTAATCAGACGATTTTCATAAACTATTTCATTTAAACACTATATATAAACAAATATTGATGCCGCTAGAGCGAGTTTTAAATGTTGGGTTCCAGATAAATCCCCTCTCCCATTAGTTCCATTTCATTGATTTTCAGAAATTATTTTTCGCATTTTATTTCAATGGCATTTACCGAATTTTCTTTAAAAAGAAATTAAAATGCAGCCGCTAGAGAGATTTTTAAATAAACACTCTTCAATGATATAATTTCGTCGATTTTCAGAATTCTTATTCGATTTTAATGGTATACGCAGAGTTTAGTTGAAAAAATAAATATTGTTGCTGCTAGAGTGATTATGTTGGGTTTAAGGTTAATCCCTCCCCTTCCTAATGGTCCTATTTCCCTGATTTTGAAAAACAAAGTTTTTTGTTAAAAGTCCTATACACGGAATTTCGTTGCGAAAAAGCAAATATTAATGCCACTAGAGTGATTTTTAAATTTTGTGTTTCAGGTAAACGCCCTCTTCTAATAGTTTGATTTCATTGATTTTTGGAAACTATTTTTCGTATTTTATCTGAATAGCATATACCAAATTTTCTTTCAAAATGCAAAATAAGAGGTCGTTAGAGCGATTTTAAAATCCATCACTCGTTTTTCAGGTACACCCCTACTCCCAATGGCCCGATTGCCATAATTATCAAAAAATACTTTTAACGATTTATTTGAAAGAAATCCACCAAGTTTCTTTGAGGGGGAGGGGAAAGGTTCATCGCTAGAGCGATTTTTCAATATTTCTTAAAACATTTTCGCTTTAGTCGATCCTGGTGAAGTATTGGTAACCTTTCTTGCCTGCTAAACCCAAGATCGCGGGTTCAATCCCCGTCAGGATCGATGGACTTTTTCGGGCGGAAAAATTCTAAGTACGGCTTCCTTCGGAAGGGAAGTAAAGCCGTGGGTCCCGTGTCGTACATTTACGGCACGAAAAAGAACCTCAAGCCTGAAAGAAGAGGCCTCTGAGCAAAATTTGTCGGCCGTTTCACGCCCTGAGTTGAATGGGACGCTGATGACCCGAGATGTTAAAGAGCGTCGATAAATAAACCAAATCAACAACAATGCATACTTCAGATTAACTCCCACCCTAAATGGTCCAATTTTGCTGGTTAATGAACTCAACGAATCATTTGTTAATCGATGGTTAAAGTTTCATTGAGAAAAAAACAAAATTTGCGACCGCTAGAGCGTTAACGGACACACACAATATATAGATAAATTTTATTGTAGATGCCTAGTAATTACGATCAATGCACATTATTAAAATCTTTCCATGGATATAAGCTTCGGAATTCGCTATAACTCTGCTTTAACAGAATGCGATGTGTAGTAGAGCGGGGTGACTCAAGCTGTAACTCGCGGGTTCAAATTCCTTTGGTTTTTTTTCCTGTTCGCTTAGACAAATGCTGGGAGTTATGATTACCTTCCAGGAATGTTCCGCTAACAGGCTTAGTAAACTAACTAAGCAAGGCCAATCTTCACTATAACATATACGATCTGTCTGCCAAAAGTTTATGCTATATATCAATGAAAGTTGGTTAGTTCCGAAATTAGCACGTGAGTAGTGCACTCAACTTATTTCTGTCACATGACTACTCCGCCTAATACTTGAACAACATTAACCTTTTTGGTATTTTTTTTCTTAATTGTTTAATACTTTGCACGCCAATTCCATCAGTCTTGGCATATTAATAATACTGAATAAAATAAAAAGGTGTAATAGAATACACTCTAACAACTCAAGTTTTAGAAAAGGTGTTTTTAATCTCTACTGAACATGATCTATAAATATACTTGAATATGTATTTATGTTAATTAAACAAAATCTATGAACAATTAATTCTAATAGTCATCAAATAAACAGAAGAAAACAATGAAAATATTTCCTGAAACTTAGACAAATTTGTAGGACAAATATTTATAATCACTACTGAATTAGGAAACACGTTATTTTATCTTATAACATATTAAACGTCCAGAAAACTGAAATCACTACACACACCACTTGCCTTTTAGCATGACATTTACATGTAAATTGTGCATATTTGTCACATTTCATGCAAGATGAGGAATTCCTTTTCCTCCACGTAAGAAACAGGTTCCACGCTTTCAGGCGGGTTTTCTCGCGTTGGGACGATATTTCTGAAGAAATGCAGATACCGTGTGTAGAGACGGCGCTTGAGAACGTGAAATGAGCTGTTGTATCATAAGAGCCAAAGCCATTCAGGTAGATTTGCGTGTTGGTGCATTACCTGAGCGTTATCATCATCGAAACCCTTCAGTTTGTACCTGCTGTATTCAGAAGACAGCTAGGTTGAAGTACTGAGTAAATAGCCCGTAACTTGTCGACAGTATCGTCACCTGCTTAAGTCAAGCTGTAGTCTAAAACAATCTCAGACTTTGTGTCATCAATCACTGCCGAGTCATGATATCAGTAAGCTGCCTTATTTCTTTTGTCTGTCAACTCTGATTCTGTGTCACTGTTGCCACCTTTTCATTACCTAGATCACTACAGTCAGTCATTTAACACTCCTGAAATACCCGCAGTAAGTCGTCCTCGCTTAGCTGTTGTATCTCAAGCAATTTACTGTTGGGGACGGACGTGAAAAATGAACACGCACGTTGTAAAAAGTACACGTCACTGCTCAATTCTTCAATTGCAACTAAACAAGTGACAAACAAAACCAACTTTAGCAGTAACAGTGAAGAATGATAATAAAAGAATATCTTGGCGGAATTCATTGTTGGTTACCAAGCTTTTAACGTACTTAAAAAAATTAAATTGTTGTACTTTTTACAACAGCGCGAGTTCCGCAAGGTTAAATAAATATGCTTAGTAATTTGTATGCCAATATATTTCTTTTTATAGCTTAACGAGAGCATTTTAGTACAGATGTATAACAGATTTTGGTTCAATATTATGCCCAGAACAAAAATGTTTATAGGAAAAATATCCAACAATGTGCGCAACAAACAATGAAATAGTAAAAATAACGGTGGGGTTTACTAGCGTTTCTGGGTGGCGGTAAAGTTCATAGGTAATAGCAACAAAGGGAAGTGGAAAACGCCGAGTAATATTTTACTATAAAGCAATAATGGACAGATTATAGAAATATTAGGTGTTGCGAAAATTATATGACGGAATAACAGCATTCCGGTTGGAAGCAGAAACCAGAAAAATATTCATTCTTGAAATTAAGCACTGTTGAGTGCTGTTTATGCATCACTCATAATGTTTGCATTCTAAAATCACGCGCAAGCAATGCTCATCAGTAAAATGACATTATTTGCAACGCTATTTTCTATTATTCATTTACTTACAACGTACAAAAGTTAGTATTCAAAGAAATTACACTATGGGTAATAGGAAAATAAAATTATCGCTGCCTCATTTAAAACAGCATACTATAGAACAACAATGTAAACATGCGAAATACATGCCGTTATCAAGCCGGATGACAGAAAACTGTTACAAAAATCTTTTCTGTAATGATATACAACGAAATTGCGTTGTAGTGGTTCTCTGTTGCCATGTTTTAAATTCACTTCTTACAGTTTATAAGAACTTAATCACCGTTTTGTAACGGAAAACTAATTATTTACGATTTATATCCGAAGACCTTCAATTGTTTCTTGGTGTAAGTAGAAGGGCATACTTAAAAACAGAAAAATCAGCCACGTTATGCATGGAAGAGATACCGTGCTGTACTCGTGCTGGCTCTGTAATTTGATTTCGTTATGAATATCGAAGTGACAAAAAATACCACAGAAATTTAAATGACAGCATTATTTGTTATCTGTAATACGCCCGGATGGCATAAATATGCAGATTAAAACTCTCCTTGATTATTCCCGCTTTCAGGAAGCATTTTTATTTCATTAGAGCTTTCCATTCACGTTTATAACTTTTCAATGGAATAACCAATTTTTTTGTTAGCTCTATACATTTATGGTAGATTATACGATTTAGTTTAGTGATTAAGTTCATAATAGCAAAGCCTTAGCCCCAGATATGTCGCAAGGTTTGTAAAATGATTAATGTAACGTTGTTTCTGGTGGATGGAGGCCAACAAAGGAAGTTACAGCAAGAACAAAACGTCCACCAGAGAAAGCCAAACATAAGTGCGTCTGATTTTCAGGAATAGGAACAGTGCAGCCAACTTGCCTTTGTAGTCTATATATTAGCTGCGACACAAAATATAGCCCACTATTTTAGACAATCTCTTCTCTGCTAACAAAGCTACAAGCTCTGGACTAGTTTGCAGTTTCTCATTTCTTCAAATGTCATGAGATCTCTCCCTTTCAGGGAGGAATTATGAAAAAGAATGGTAAAACCTGAACAACGTGATCGTAGTTTAGTTAATCTTGCAACGTGCATAGGCGCCGTCTTGAAGCAGTGCGCACTCTCTATTTATTAAAGCAGAAAAGAATCCTTCAAAACACCCTATAAGAAGTTACACATTTATGTGCATTACTGCATGTTTAGAATAAGCCACCTCAGAGTATCGTAACTAGATTAAAGTGACCATCTTTTTAAAACAAGAAAACGGCACATTTTAATATTTGTCTCAAAGAAAAACGGGCAAGAGAGGACGCTAAAAATTGTTTTTTCATAAATACTTAGGTGTGGAATATAATAATAAAATAATACTGAATAACTTACATGATGGAGTATTGAGTTCATTCCAGGCATACAATCCTGTAGTTATTAGTGTAGCATTCATTGATATTTTACTAATGAATGGATCTGCTTTATTTTATCATAGCAGTAGGAAAACGTTTACACATATGTGATAAAGTTCACCTTATTAATCAACATAGCTCTCAAAATTTGTACTGAAAGAGCGTTCTTGTCACTTGTTCACAAACCATTCATGTAAGAAAATACTCGTTCAGTGGGGGCGTTAGTTACAGGCAAACAAAGTTTTTTTGTTGATTTATTTACGGACGCTCTTTAACATCTCAGGTCATCAGCGTCCCATTCTGTTCAGGGCGTGAAACGGCTGGTAAATTTTGCTCAGAGGTCTCTTCTTTCAGGCTTGAGGTTCTTTTTCGTGCCGTAAATGTACGACACGGAACCCATGGCTTTACTTCCCTTCCGAAGGAAGCCATACTTAGGATTTTTACGCCCATCGATCCTGGCCGGGTTTGAGCCCGCGACCTCGGGTTTAGAAGGCAAGTATGGTTACCACTACACATCAGGGCAAACAAACAAAGAAAAATGCCCAATACTTTAAAAAAACTGGAATAAGGCACGTTGTTCACATTAAAATGTTAAATAATGTCTATCCAACAGCCGCTAGGTGATGCTCTTTCCACTATGTTCGGTGTTATGTATTGTTTAATATACACATACTCCTGATACGGACCGATATCATGTGTTATAGGTAAAGGAGCCACTTAGCAAATGAAATCTTCAGTCTTTTGTATATCCTTCACCGGGGCATCCCTGTCTTAAATGTTACTCAACTGTAGTCCCGCAAACTCTCAATGTGTGCATCATTTATAGAAATATTCAGCTGCAGTTTGATAAAATGTATGGACACAATGTTTAAATTTTGCAATCTCTGATGATAAACCCCCGTTTTACAATTTACCAGAATTAACCTGACAGCTGATTTTATGAAGCAATCTTTACACTTGGAAACTACATTAGCTTTTAAATAATTTAACACAGAAATTACCTCAAAAACTAAAAATGTTTGACCTTTTACTCTTTGAAAACTTGATGATGCACAGCCATGACTCTGATAAAGGATTTTCAAAGAATGATTTGATAAGAAATGGACATTTGTTTTGAGATTCAAAATGTAATTTCAGAGAAATAAACATAGTAAGAAGACGTAAAGCTACACTCTAAAATTTGTTTGTATTCCTGGTGTACAAATTCACAAAATGTTTTAGGACTTTCAGCCCTTCAGTATATCCGTAGAAATAAGAATATATTGTAGAAACAATCCTTCAACATCAATAGGAAGGACATCAGCAGCCATCAGAATAGTATTGCGAAGTATATGAGCTCAACCCCAAGTAAGTTTTGTCCTAAATTTCCTTTCAGTTCAGTGAAGATGTTGTTGACGTCCTTTCTAATACACCTCCAAAATTGCAGTTAGTATTATCTGCACTATTTAACACCAGCGAACAATATGACAATAATATTTGTATAAAACTATAGCACACAAATAATTATGTTACATGGAAATATTTATTTGCAACTATTAACTCGCAGATAACTGTTATATGAAAGCACACACTTTCTCTTTCATACGTCTGTACATCACAATTGCACATTATTTAAATACATGGATCTTCTTATTAGGTGAACTTTACATAAAAACTCACCCAGCTTTGACCAATTGCTTCCTATTCAAGCAAGTCCCAGCATGCTAACCTGTCCTTATTCGAGTACGTAAACTTGACTGCAAGGTTCACCCGCCAATGTTCTGTGTTTGGACAATGTGCCAGTATATGTTGCCAATCTTCCAGGTTTCTACAAAGAGGGAAAACTCTATCCGCTGTTTCATGTTTTAGTGTTTTCCAAGCCCCCAGTCTAAACCAAGTTATACCTGATCGGTCCTTAAAATCAAGTTATGTATGTATAATTCCTTCCCCCAGTTTATTTTTAGCTCATTACTAAGTTCCAATTATGTTTTTTCTCTGGATGCTGCTTCCATGTCTTACCTGTTGATGCCAATTGGCTTTCTTGATTTTCCTGCATACATTATTACCGTCCCATCTCCCTCCCCTCTTTCAACACATCCCATTCAATTTCTTTTTAGTTCTCTCTTTAACCTTTCTACACAGCAACTATGGTGCCAGCTTGTTACTTGATAGAAATAGCAAATTTCCCTTAGTGAAGATTATTCTCCCTTTAATATTCGTAACCAATAATAAACAGAGTTTTACAATGGATGTTATCTACAAAGCGCCCACATTCCCTTAAAACGCCACAGTTCCCCAAGCCCAGCAGCCTCTTTAAGAAATCATTCTCAGTACCATTTTACTGCAACCCCATGTCTCACATCAGTAACACATGTCGATCTTATCATGGCCTCCATAATGCTCACTGGAGTGTCCGGTATCAGCGACAGTACGTAGAACTTCTGCTTTATACAGTGCAGTAGCTATGTGTCATTCATTCTGACTCTTACACCCAAATACTCAAAGCATTTAACATTCTACCCCCCCCCCCATTGCAGTAATCCGCTGGTTTGGTCAGCTCTTTCTGCAAACAATTTGTAGTTGTTAATGATATTATTAGGTCGTCCGCATATAAAAGAACTGGGACCTTAATTCTCTCAATTTCCGGTGCGTTCATCTCCTCAGCAAGAAACACATCTATAAATAGAATAAACAACAGTGGTCACAGCCTGTCTAACCCCCTTGGAGGCATGATGCCGGTCCACTCTGATACAAAATTTAACATTTTTATTTATTTTCCTTACAGCCTGTATCATTTTATCCGAGAGAGTCCCTTATTGTGCAATTACTCCCACAATGCACTTCTATCCACAATGATAAAAGTCATTTTGCAATCAAAAATGCGTAGTGAAACTTCCCCCTTTTCTGTTTTAAAGTCACCCTTCCCTAAAACCGGCCTGGTGTTTTACGATTATTACATATTAAATTTTGCAATATACTTTACCTAGAACAGAAAGAAGTGAAATACCTCTAATATTTCTTGGATCGGTGTAGTTGCCTTTCCGTTTGCAGTGGCTTCCGGGTAGGTCCCTCACTAAACACCCTAAAGCCATAATGTCTGCGAACTTGCTTGCTTCAAGATTCCCCTGGTATCCCATCTACTCCCGGAGCTCTACTGCTCTTCAAATTTCTTGTAGCGGTGACAATAATAGCTTTTCATTATATTCCGAACCGGCATTTCTATATGGACACCCCTGGACATCTCCCACATTGAAATTCCCGGCCTTGCTGCCTGCTCTATCCTCCCGATAAAATGCTCTAGCCATAATTCTGCAGAAGTCAATAAAGCATGCATGATTTACGTGATTTATTTCTTTAACTAATTTCCACAACTCGGCAGTGTTCCCTCTTCCATCTGCAATTGCCAATCTGTCAGCCATTCTCCTTTGCATAATGCCGTGATCATGTTATATACAGAAGGCTCTAGTTGTTAGATCCTCGTATCATGAACTTTTGTACCGAGAAATTACTGAGTTCCATCTACCACGTTTCCCTGTCATAACCACGCAGAGCACTTGGATAAGATGGTGCGAAAACTTCGAAAAAATCCAAAGCTTCATTTGTAATCTAGGTTCAGCGGACGCAACAGCTTTCAAGCATGCCCAACAGTTGCCCAACACAACACAAAAGATGGCTACAATTAATTTACTTTATAGAGGAAGAAGGTAGAGAGAAGGAGGAACAGTCAAAACAGTTAACAATTGTGAGGGGTTCTCTAAAGCCAACCTTGAATTCATTTAGAAGAAGAATTTGATGTGGAAGTCTTTGCAACTTTAACGAACTGAACTCTCTTTCCGCGTGTTTACAAAATATGCTCCATTAGTTTCATAATGTCGAGCGAGGTGTCTCCTGAGAAGATCAAAACACCCGCGACTTACATTCGAAAACCTGGGGTATCACGGTCAATGTAGAGAAAACAAAGACGGCTATTTTTAAAAAGGGGTCGGTTTTCATCATGGAAGCGTCTTGGCAATAGGCCCCATTCACAGTGAAAATTAAAGGTAACGTAAAAGCGAAATGCTATGTATTGTAATGGAGCCAATCACAATGAGTCACGTAAACATAAAAATAAACGTACAATTAGACGTTAACTTAGGAACTTGAAAGTCCAAGGTTTAGCGTTTACGTCTAAGTTAAACTTAAGAAATCAGCCAATCAGAACGCAGCTGCTCAGTGGTAGGGGGAGCTGAAGATCCACTGGCTCTGCAGACAGAGTGGCGTCAAGGGACAAAGGATTAATTCCGTTATAGAAAGCTGTCTTTGCTCATGTTACTCCAAGCAAAATAGTGACTGTACTTTTATATGCATAAACGCTACCGCCGTGTGCTCAGAAGCAGCCATTTTCAATCAGCTGTTAGTTGAGTTTCGCTTGTTCTTTTTCTTTCTCTCTTTATGATTGGTTTGCGTCTTTCATTGAGAATGCCTACATACTACCAAGTTTACGTGTTATATCTTATTTTATTAAGTTTACGTTTAATTTTCATTAAACTCTTGCAGGTATGTGCTAGACGCTGCAGATCTACTTTCCCATTCGGCATTCCTCGTCGGTTAATTGATTTAAATCCTGTCTTAGATTCATCACGCCGCCTCTTATTCTCAGAATAACTATGTCCAATGCCTCCAAATGCTGCACTTTGTCATAATTCCCGCATTTGCTACGTATGCGATAAACAAACAAACATTTTATGCGGAAGTGATGCACTGCTAACCTACATTACTGTTTTGAAGAATAATAAATACACAATGCCTAAAAGTAATAGTTTTTTTTATCTGAGAATGTCACCTGTACATTTTATTTAGTAACATAGTTGAAACAAACATAATTACTTTTTACATTCTATTAGGTCTGCAAATAATAATGGAAATGTAAAGTACAAATGGTGAGTGAATGCGCATAAATGTAATGTTGGATATCCTAAACCTTCTATCCGTTAGGAGGTTGTGTAAAGGCACATTCCCATGCGAGTTGAAGCAAATCGTCCATCCCTAGTGCAAGTGTACTCTGACTGGGCAACAACTCTTAATGCAAGGAGAGGAAATGCCTGTCAGCACTTTACAAGTGTACAGTGCAAGAATAAGAGCGACACTACGTTATGTAGCACAAAATCTACGACAAATTCAGACTAATTTTCCGAAAAGAATTCTAGGGGTTGATGGGAGCACGACAAATTGTGGAGCGAGAAAAGCGTTCGGCAGTATTCGTGACACAATGTTTTTTAAAATCATGGCGACTTAATAAGGGGGGCAGACTCAAAGTTACAATTCATTTGCTATTAGGAACATTTGGAAAAAAAATACTGGAAACTGCGAACTGAACATCTACCATTAAAAGAGGTTTGGAAGGAACGGGAATGGGGTGGATGTGGGAGACGAGAATTAGAAATAGAAGAAAAGTTTGAAGCAAAGTTAAGAAGTTAATTGATATTGATAGGCAAAGTCTGACCGGAATTACAACCAGAAGTAAAACTGGCTTGGGGGAGAGCAGCATATATAAATGTAATGACAGGAGAAGACAGAACGGCAATGGCCTCGCGAGATGACGCAGGGGAAAGAGTGTGTCCTATGTGTGTAAAAAAGGAAATTGAGGTGCATATTCTTGCAGAATGTGAAGCTACAGAGTGCTGAAGGTCGCAGATTCTCCCCGAAAACTTTGTGCGGTCGAGAAGGCGGCATGTCTAAATTTGTATAAAAATAATTGGCAGGGACCGTGTAGATTTATTAAGAAGACAAGACGGGCACGATAAAATCTCTGGCTACAGATGACATGCCATATAATGTACGTATATGTTTTAAATGTATTTCCACTGTTTACATATGTACCTATGTACTGATTTATATATTTATCTTGTTTAGTGCCCTGTAATGACAAGTTGAAGACGCTTATTAATTGCATAATTTTTTCCTTACGTGATTGGGGGAAGGTTATTTCCTAAACATTTTAGTACACGATTTAGTGTGGGTATATATGAAATTGTGTGTTTTCCTCTCAACATTTCTATGTGTAAATGGGAGCACGAACGATCTGGTTAGACCCGTGTGCTGGATAAATATTCCATTTATGTCTCTGGTAAAGTATTATTGAAATAAATACACACTATTACTACTAGTAGTACTATATTCGAAAGCATAGAACTATTGTGCGCAACCCACTTAACACATTATTGAAAAGTGGTAAATGACACGTTTACTTCCTATACATTGATTATTTTATGTATTTTGCTAGTGTTGAATAAAGGAATTTTATTAGAACTTTTATTAGAATTTTTAAACCTTTTTATATACATTTTCAGAGCACCTCTTTCTCCTTTTCAACTTTCTCTGGTTTTGATTTATGGATGTGTTCAACTATATTTTTTCTTCAGTTTCATGATACTTTGTGTTCCTGCTGTGATCTTTCTTGAAATGGTGGAGAGAGAAAGATCAGGTCGCAATCCGCTTCCAAAACCTGCGTCAAGGAATGCTGAAATGAAATTTATTGAACCGCTAACAATTACAAAAATATTTTATATTAACACATTTATCTAAATTTCGAAATAAGTAAACAAAATACAGCATTTCCATTTTCACTGCATCGACTCGCAGTACCCAATTCATCATCAGCAGCAGCAGCAGCAGCCTACTGGAATTCTAGGGAACCAGGTTCGAACCCAACCAAATATTTCAATAACTCTACATACACCATTATTTTATTAGTTAGCTACAATCTATACAAACTACCAATTCCTTTATTTCTCAAATACTACTATAATGTAGAACAGTTTCCAATATCACGAGCTTAATAATTCCACTCCCAGTCATTCCCCCAAGACTTTTTCCAATAGCAATCGTTCCCTTCTTAAAACGTATTTATTTATTTAATTGCTGTGTTAATGTATACAAGGGAATATTGCTAAACATTCATTCCAGATTCTTAGCTTGACATAATCATACACCAAATATTTTTTATCTAGAAATGCAACTATTAAGTTGTTTGACTTACTTTCCTTCTTAGTGCCCATTTGCTTTTAACTTTATTCAGGAACATTACTACATTACTGAAAACCTTCATTAAGGCTGTATTTCTATCTAATTTAAACAATTTCTCATTTATAAACTCTTTCCTCCAGAGTCCCGTCCCTTTGCACTCAAACACTTTGTGTTCCACATCTTCCTTCCCCCCGCATATTGGACATGACTCTGAGAAAAACCTTACATTATTCCTTTTAGTCTCCACACAACTGCTCTTACCCACGCAAAGCTCTCTCTTTATCCTTTACTTGAATTATCAATTAACTTCTCTCTTTCCCATTTATTATTTTTATCGGTGTATATAATACAATATACACAACATTTACCAGCTATCTCATTAAACAATTTTTGTATTTCTATGTCTCCAAATATCCTCTAATCCATTGCTCTTCAAATTAATCCTAAGACTATTACTTCATTCATCCCTCCGTAAACGTTCTGTTTGAAATTCTAAGCATTTTCTTAACAACTTTCTTTCATTTAAACCAATGTTTGAGAGCTCCCTCCATATTGCAGCTCCCCTTGCCGCTCTTCCCATTTCAATTTGTGCAAATTCCTTTGCTGTTGCATTTCCTGTGCACAACCTCCCCCTTCAGTCTCCACATTTCAATACCATACAACATTTTCGTCCCAAGCATCATATTACATACTTTTTCTTAGCCTACATACAAATACATTGAGAGTTTCGTTAGCTATACGTGTTGGTGATGCATGGGTCTTATATATAAAAACTACATAACATTGACAACAATAATAAACCAGGTAACTGCAACGAACCTAATTTACAAAGCCGTGTAATTAAAGCTTGGACCACATTTTCCACTATTTTGTCTACTATCGATACAGTCGGTTTTGAATGAATGTCAGTTTAGGGAACGTCTTCACATTAAAGCAAAATCTCTAACTATGAATTTCAAAATGTCACCTTTAGTTGTCATACAGTAATAAAGAATCTCTCAACATTTTTCTTGGACGGCTCTCGTGACCCCAAACGAAAGTTATGTAGGTATCACGCAACAAGATATTTAGTGGAATCTTATCTGCTTTCTGAAAGACAGTGTCGTTAAAGTTGTAAGGTTGGCATTCATATTGCTGTCACATGTCAAGCTTCTGGATATGGAATTGGGACATTTCTGTCTCCTAGTGATATGCATTTTCAATTTCCAGAGTGAAACGTCAATTTCGTTGGCTGCTGTAGGAGGCAGGGGAATTTATGTTCAGGTAGCCCGAGTGTTATAGACCAAGTAGTGTAACTGTCCATGCCGCCCTGCAAGACATTCAACGATATGCGTTCTGCAAAATGTTTAACTTAAGTTTAAAATGACGCTCGCACGCATATAAATATTGTCCAAGAAAAACGAGCATTTTTCTTAAAACGTTCCAACAATTAAAGAGAGAAATGTGAAACGTTCTAAGTGTCATTTTTAAAAGAAAAATTTAAAAGAAATTCAAAAATCCCTCCAGAGGCAATTTTTGTTTTTCCTAATGATACTCGTATATGCCATTAAAATAAATAAATAAAACAGTTTCTGAAAATCAGGGAAATCGAACAATTAGAAGTGGATGTACCTAAAACTGAAATTTAAATAGTGGGTGTTAAAGCGAAAATTTAAAAATCGCTCTAGCGCCCACAATGTTTTGGTTTTACCAACTAAACTTGGTAAACACAATTGAAATAAAACAAGAAAGATGGTTTGTGAAACACCAGTGAAATGAAATTATTACGAAGGGGGAATTTAACTGAAACCCAAAATTTAAAAATCTCTCTAGCGGCACTATATTTGGTTTTTCGCAACCAAACTCGCTATATACCATTTAAATAAAACAAGAAAAAATTTTAAAATCAGGAAAATCGGACCATTCGGAGTGAGGGTATACGTGAAAACCGAAATTTAAAGAGTGGGGTTAAAGCGAAGTTGAAAAATCATAGCGGCCGCAATTTTAATTTTTTTAAGGGACACTCAGTATATGGCATAAGAAAATATTTACCGAAAATTAAGAACTCAGATTATTAGGAGTGGGGGGAGCGTTTACCTGGAACCTAAAATTGAAAAATCACTGTGGCGGCATTAATATTATTTTTTCAATGGTATATTTTGTATATACCATTTAAATAAAATAAGAAAAATAGTTTCTGAAAATCACAGAAATTGGGCTATTAGTAGGGTAATTTACCTGAAACCCAAACTTTAAAAATATTTCTAGCCACAGCAATATTTGCATTTTCACAACAAAACTAAGTGTAGAGGAAGACAGAGGTGGCGGTTGACCACGCATGAATATCAAGTCAGTCGAGAAGCAAGAATGCGAATGTGCACATGTATTTGCAGCATCTGCCTCGGAGGACATCTTCAGAAGATGTAATTAGGCAATCTAACATGAATATTTAGTAAAATAATAAAGTTAATAACACATTAAAATTATTTTTGCTGAACATGTGTGTTTTGTTGTGTGATCCTATTCCTTTTTAATTTACGTGTTAATGTTTTGTCTAAGGTTGGCTGGAAACTACGTCGCATAGGCCCCAAACCCCAGGCTCTGTAGCAAGAATAGAATAGATTTAGGAGTTAGTGGATCTGGAAGGTGCGACAAATGTGTGAGAATTATATTTGTATGTAAGAGCACACTCTGTAATAATCTTCAGAAAACGTTTGCATTATATGTCTTTACTACAATAACATTTAAATTAAATTTCAAAGCCAATGAAAATAGATGAAACTTTCGATTATATATTGTTGATTGTGTATATTTGGTTAGTTCATTATAATCATTTTTATATAGTAACATGTTTTATTGAAACATATGAACATCTTACATACACAATGTAACTCGAAACTTTCTGTTATTTAGTGAACATAAACATGACATCAAGGATTTTTTAGTAGTGTTTAACGCCCGTTTTTACTACTGAGGCCCCACAGGTGGGAATACTGATGATACATGAGATGAAGTGATAAATTAGGAAAGATTTATTATTTTTAGGAAGGAAATGTTCAGGACCTACGTTTAGGGTACCTTCCCGGTATTTGCCATTTATGAGGACTGAGGAAAACCTGGAAAAACCCTCAGTCGGGGAGGACGGCTCAGGCGGGATTCGCACCCCAGACCTCCCACTCACGAGTCCGCACCTTAACGATCTCGGCCACCCGTGGCGGTAAGCAGATATGAAGGATTTAGTTGATAAACATGGTTAAATTTTAAAACGTTTAAAAATACCCACACGGTATAGCTTTGCCTATCTGTGGTCATATATTTTATTTAATTAATAGTATACCATTAATTTTTGTGGTTCAATAATAATAATAATAATAATAATAATAATAATTCTAAAAGTGGGGTTTTCCTTTTGTGATACTTATATATTGAAAGAATTCTAATCAAGTTTCCCTAATACCACACAGTAATGCCATAACTTATTTCATTTCAATAATTAGTAAGGCAATAATTTGTACTTTATATTGTTTTTATGGTTACTCTACTAGGTGAGGAATTCGCTTAGTTTACGCAGCTCCTGCGTGACGGACTTCAACTACAACGAAAATTTAATTAAATTTCAAAGTCACTGAAAGTCGATAGCAATTTCGATTGTATACTGTTTATTGTGTATATTTGCTTAGTACATTGTAATTGTTTTTAAATAGTAGCATATTTTTGAAACACATGAACATCATCTTCTTAAATACAGGAAGAAACTGGAAACTTTATGTTATTCCTCTCTATTTTTGTGAATGTAAACATATCAATGGTTAAGTTCATAAAGTAGCCATAAGCATGGTTACACTTAAAAATATTGAAAAATACCCACACATTACAGGTTTATTTTCCAGTGATCATATATTTCATATAATTAATGATATACCATAATTATATAATTATTTATTAATTATTAATTAATTTCAATAATAATAATAATAATAATTCTAAAATGTGATTTATCTTTTATAATATTTATAGGCTGCAAGATTTCTAATTTTGTCCCCCTAATGCCACACTGCAATGCCATTTATTTTATTTCATTAATTAAAAGGTTTAATTTAGATTTAATATTCGTTTTTAAAGTTATTCAACTTCATGAGGAATTCGCTTAGTTTACATTTATTTTATTTCATTAATTAAAAGGTTTAATTTAGATTTAATATTAGTTTTTAAAGTTATTCAACTTCTTGAGGAGTTCACTTAGTTTACGATGTCATCTACCGATTCAACGATTGTACACTATAAGACAAAAAAAAAAAAAAAAAAGGTTGCAGACTCTCGAAGCTTTCATTTGCTTTAAGTTCTGCTCTGTCCCGCGTTCGATTCGCACTAGCATGTCTCTTTGCGCGTTTTTTTTGTTGTTGTTATTTTTGCAAGTATAAGTTAATGTTTAGTATAGGTATGATAATATAACTTCTAGTTTCAAAGTTTTATTTGACTTATAAGCAGGGTGATTCTGTTTCTGCAGTATTGTTTAATCTGAACCTTCGTATGGTCATGAAAGTGTTGAAAGTAGAAGGGATAATGATCAACACATCTACATAGATATTTGCCTATGCTGATGATATTGTGTATGTTTAAGACTTTGGAAGAAAATACAAAAATACGAGTCTTAGAATTAATGAAGGGGAAAAAAATATTTGAAGATGGCAGCAATGGAACATACAAGGAAGTGTCAAAATATAAGTTTTCGACAGTATAATTTTGAATGTGTAAAGAGTTTCATTTATCTTGGTACTGCTCTAAAAGTGGCGGAAGAAATTAATAAAAGGACAATGGCTGGAAATAGAGCCTATTTTGCTAACATTAAAATGTTGAAACCAACTCCACTATTAATGCATTTGAAATGTAAACTTTATATACGCATATTAGGCCTGTTGTGACTTATGGATCGCAGTTATGGACCATGTCACTTGCTGATGAGAGTGTTTAAATGTTTTTGAAAGAAAAGTTTTAAGAGAGAGGATGGGAATGGAAAATAAGAACAAATAGAGAAGTAGAAAGCATGCTCGCAGGTGAGATTTATGAAGACACGACCATTAGCTTGGTTAGGAAATGTAAAACAAATGAGTGAGGAAAGATACCAAAGAAGTAGCTGTATGGAGGGAAAGAGAAGACGGACAAGGCAAAGAAAGAGATGGGAAGAAGATCTGAAGATAGTGCGAGAAGGTATAGAATAAACAACAACGGATGAACATTGTGAGGAAGGCTAAAGACGACCCCAAGCTGTAGTGCAAAGAAGAAGAAGTAAATTTGAATTTAAAGACATTTATAAATGTACAAAAATTAATTTTCTTTGTTTTCAAAATAAATAAAAATTAATTAATAAATATTCTTAAATGAAAAACTAAACGTAATATAATTTGTGAAATCAATTTACTATTCTTTTCTTTTCTTTTTTTCACATTAGAATATTTACTGTGGTATTTATTCTGACAGCAAAGATGGTTCCTTTACGTTTTTCTATTTGAACATAAACGACTTAAAATTCAAATAGAGGGTGAATCTAAAGTCCGGGGATCGATAGAACAGAAACGCATGTATCAATGGAAAGAGTATCTCTCCAAGTTTGTATCTGTAATAGACGCATTGGCGTATTTTACGTCAACAACTTAAAGTGAAAGTATGCCGGACACAGCTGTGTCCCGAGGATCATAATCGTCGTCTTCAATTCTGTGTTGATTTTCAAGAGCGACTAGAGAGCACGGTTTTGCTGAGAAACTGAATTTTAGTGACGAGACCAGGTTTCATGTGTCCGACAAAGTGAACTGTCACAGTGTACACATTTGGGACATGGGAAAAACTTGGTTTGTGTTAGAACACATCCGCGATTTCCCTAAAGTTATTGTGTTTTGTGCTGTTTCTTCGTCAAAAGTGTACGGCCCATTTTTCTTTGCGGAGAAAACTTTTATCGGTACAGCTTAACTGGACATGCTTTAACGGTGGCTAATGTCACAGTTACGTGCAGGTAGCAGGACTTCATTAATCAGCAAGATGGGGCTCAACCTCATTTGCATCATGACGTCCGTGAGCATGTCGATGCTGAAATTCCTCGTCGTTGATTGGACATGCTGTTTGAGACGACTCTCCTCTTCTTCTGGGTCTCCACGGTTACCTGACCTAACCCCAAGAGCTTTTTTCTTAAAGGTTATGACAAAGATCGTGTGTTCTTGCCGTCTTTGTCACATGGTTTAGCGTTTAGCAGATGCTGGGACGTGTGTGGTAAGAGATTGATGTCTACCGCGTCACGGAACACTGTAAGATAATACAAAACTTGCATAGGTACTCTCTCCACTGAATCTGCCTGTATATCATTACCGTATGTTAAACATTAGTATTACTTGCAAAAACTAACAATAAGAAATTAAAGCATAAGGAATCGAACCTAGGTAGTTCCTGCAACTAGGTACGTGAATTTGTCCACTCAGTCATCAGAGCAGACGTTTATGAACGTGAACTGATGGTGACATCAAAACATGCATTGTGAACTCAGTGTCAGCAAACGTTTCTGAATAGGCCATGGTCTGGCGGTTGCTCATTTTTTGTCTTTGGATGTACCTTACAATATGATTAATTTGTTTGTTTCTTAGGTGTTTTTTGCTGAATCCAAACTTTGATATCTGTTCTACTTAGCCATCTTTTATGGTATTTGAATATATGAGCATTCTGCTAACTCCAGAGGCTATGAAGATGCCCTTTGTGCTCACGATCCAAGTATTTGAAACAAAACTTCCTTGGTTAAACCTGCAAGAATCGCCGATGCGATGCATGAATATACTGTCCTCCAGGAAAATGATAGAAACAGAAAGTACATTAATGTGGAGTTGTAATCATCTAATGGAGTATTATAAATAAGATCTATAGAAATATTCACTGAAATAAAGGCTTATGGGGGCTACCTATGAAAATCTAATTTATTATGTACTGAGGGTTAAACTTTCTAAGAAAACGTCTCTGCAATGTAGCAGAGTGGTGGTCTCTGGAGGCAAGGGGAGTCTTGAGGTCAAAAGATTTTTCTGAATGTGAAAGTCTTGAGAGGAAAGGACTTGAAAGGACTAAATGCTTGAATAAAAGGTGAGTGGACATTTCAGACCGTTTCACGTCTGCGACATACACACTAGATTGCACTTGAGGCGATGGGTTGACCACCTGCCCCTCTCATATCTGCAGTTACTAAATTCAACAGTTAGTCAAGACTAGGAACGAGTCTTATGCTTAATCCTTGTAATTTGATTTTTGGGAAGCGTGTTACATCCTGAAACTGCCAACATATTCCGAGAAGCTTAATGTAATGTATGAAAATGATCTTAGTTTACGTGTATCCGCCTTTTCAGGGTAAGGAAAAACTCCGGAAGAAAACAGTACATTGCAGCATGCCCAGGCGGGCCGACTCACGCCATTTGATGCGCATATGAATGTTATTAAGTTGATAAGTTCTCTGCAATATATTATTATAACAATGTAGTGGGCTTTATCTACTTAACAATAGCTGAAAGTAAAAATTAGAAATAAAAGTCCCGTGCACTAAATCCTACAATTTCTGTAATCTTAATAGAAGTATTCCATGATAAAGTAAAGAAATTTGTTCCTTTCGGCGTTTCAATCACGAATATCGCCTGAGAACACTGCACTCCCGCAGTACAGCTATGACAGAGAAGTTGCCGCACAATCACGGGTAGGGTTTAAAATCGCAATCTTTCAAAGAAAAGTATTACTATATATATATTTTTTTTTTTAACATTCGCCGATATTCGTAGAAACGCTGGGAAGTATTTACACCTGATCCTTTTTATTTATTAATTTTTTTACAATGCTACATCCCACTGGTGCCAACGACTCGTAGCAGAACATAAATATAGTTAAGCAGAAGATAGAATTTGAAGTTGCATTGTTAATGAACATTAATTACAGCAAATCACTGTCTTAACAACAAGTATTTATCTTCAAAGTTCTCCTACACATGCTCCCCAAATCATAATGGAAAATGTCGTTAAGAAAACAGCTCTCATGTGTAGGATAACAGTAAACTAGAGTGCAATTATAATACTGCAAGACAGTGAAAATATAAATGTTAATAAAATTATACAGCGTATCCTATAGAGAATACAATTTTTATTTTGCACTACAATACATAATTTACTTGAAGAGTACCTATATTATTAAGTCAACACGAAGCAGAAACGCTGCCATAAAACAAAACATCAGGCAAATGTCCTCCACGGTTTCGTTGGCACACCTTCACTCTGTTGGCTTTAGAGCAAAGTTCCGGCTGAATTTCACCCATGACCCGTCCAATTTCTACCTTGAGTGAGGGTTGGTTCGTGGATTGTTCACTAAACATACGAATTTACATACCACCATAAAAATAGTTACATGATGTCAAATCTCACGATCTCGGTGGTCAATTTTGATCGCCGCCGCGAGAGAGGTAAATGTTCGACGCTGCAAATGTTCCGTCGGCTTCAGCTTTTGTGTTAGTTTCATCTTAAAAGCGCGATATGCAGATCTTTTGTTAAAATTCGCTGCAAACTGCTTCTCCGAACGGTTAATTGTGGAGAACGGCGAAGAATCGACTTCATTGGGCTCGTAGCAACGCTCTGTGTGACTAGGGCAATATTCTCTACCGATCGATGAGAACGTCCAGGAGATTTGAAGTTGTTTGTCGATCCTGTATCTTCGAATTTCCATGGCTCCACTGTTCTGATTTTCAAAATCTATTTTTATTAAATTATTTTATAGAAATATACAGATTTTCACGGAGGAAATAAAATAATTGTTGCCGCTAGAGTGATTATATATATATATATATATATATATTTTTTTTTTTTTTTTAACTTTCGCTTTAGGTTAACCCCCCCCCCCAATGGTCCAATTTTTCTGGTTAACGAACTCGGCGAATCGTTTGTTAATTGATGGTTATATGCTGAGTTTTGTTGAGAAAAAACAAAAATGCACGAGTGTTAACAGTCATAAATGTATATATAAAATACAAATGAAAAATAAAGTAACACTTTGAACAATGTAACCAATAGCAATAACAAATAGGTAGAAAAAGAATATTTTAGTGTTTTGTTCTCTTTCTTTAGTTATTGTTATTAGTTACACACACACACACACACACACACACACACACTTTTTCTATTGTCATTTTTGATGCCCAGTAGGTATAAGATCGCTGGAGATTTAAAGAAAAACATTTTAAATCTTTATTTCTTTGTACTTTTCTAATAAAAGGGAGTTTGCAGTGCTTCCACCAATCGACGAATGTAAAATAAATGGGTAATACTTGAATGATCGTATGTTTAAATGGTACCCGTGATTGCGCTGCAATCTCTGTCATGGCTGTGATGCGGGTGTGCAGCGTTCTTAGGAGATATTAATGATTTTTTTTAATAGTGTTTAACGCCCGTTTTTACTACTGAGGCACCATTGGTGGTGAACATTGATGATACATGAGATGAAATGATATATTGGGAAAGGATTTTTTTTTAAAGAAGGAAAAGTTCCAGGTTTAAGTTTAGGGTACCTCCCCGGCATTTGAGGACTGAAGAAAACCTGAAAAAACCTTAGTCAGGGAGGACGGTCCTGGCGGGATTGGAACCCCAGACCTCCCGCTCACGAGTCCGCGTCTTAACGACCTCGGTCACTCTTGGCGAAAAGAAGAAACGTGCGAATTTGTATGACAGCGCAGTATTTTAATTTATTGTGGAATGTTTCTGTTAAGATTACATAAATTGCAGACCGTAGTGTACGGGACTTTGAACTCTCGTCTTGAATCCCGCGTAATGTGTGATTGCGAGCGGAAACAATGTACCATAAGCACAAAAACCGCTGTATCGATCACTGCTCTTTCCACCGCTACGGGTGGCCGAGATCGTTAAGGTGCGGACTCGTGAGCGGGAGGTCTGGGGCTCGAGTACTACCAGGACCGTTCTCCCTGACTGACGTTTTTCCCAGGTTTTCCTCAGTCAAATGCCGGGGAGGCACCTTAAACTTAGGCCTGGAACGTTTCCTTCCTTAAAAAATAAATCCTTTCCCAATATATCATTTCATGTATCATCAGTGTCACCGCCTGTGGTGCCTCAGTAGTAAAAACGGGCGTTAAACACTATAAAAAACTGCTATATTCTTTATCATTTGTTACAATGTTGGATCGAAGCAAATTGTGTGAATTTGTGTAAATGTTTGTATTTCAATTGAGAGCTACTTAGTGAGACCTCACAGGAATACGTACGTTCAGAGTGCAGTTTCAACATCAGACGCCTAGTGAGAAGACGTTTGTTAAATGGATACGATTTTGTGGAGAATTTTTTTAAATAGAGAATTTGTCATTTAAGAGGATTGGAGAAAACCTGAAAAAAAACCTGTCATGGTGAACGGTCCTGGCGAGAATCGAACCCCTGACCTCCCGTTCACTAGTCCTCGGCCAATTGCGGTACTTCTGTGATCAGGGAACATATGAGGGAGACGTGTGGAGAGCTAACCTGCAAATCCACCGTGTCCAAGATTCTGGGCACTGGCCTAAGGTTTCACCCTTACATACTGCAATTAGCGCGTAAGTTGGAACATGACTGCCCTTCCAAACGATTTGCTTTCCATTGCCAGTAGATATATTGAAGCATTTGTGCCGTGATAGACACTAAACATTTTATCTTCTCTTTCTAATGTCATTAGTTTCATACAACTGACTTACGGGAGCGACAGTATTACAGATGAAACAATTCCAAACAAGATATCAGCATATGGTTGACGCGAGTGACGGCACATGGAGGTTAGCACCGGAATCTGTATAGTGCCGAAAGTGCGCGAATCGATTGGTAACCTGTAGCAAGACCGACTGCATGTACCATATCCCAGTGTAGGTATCGACAGTAGACAAAGTGGTGAAAATCATGGTCTGCACTGTTAATTACATGGATTTGTTAATTTGGTTCGTTGCATTTATATGGTTTATTGCAGTAGTTTATAGTTGTAAGTAAATTAACAGTAGCAGGTTTTTTTTTATTTAGTTAATATTGATTTAGTGAACGAACAACAGAAAATTGATTAATAGAAAATTTTAGTACAACATGGGTTGCTCGTGTGTGTCTTCATTATGGCAGTACACCACATAATACCATATTTACGTTTCCTAAAAGCAGTAATTAAAGGAGGAGTGGATAAAGAGTATATACATAGCGCAAATTTTGAAGTTAATGATGAACTTTAATGTGTATTAAACGTTTCGTGCCAAAAGTTATGGTTAGGGAAGACTTTTCCCTGTGCAATTTTCCCTAATATATCATCGTATATGACAGTTTTGCTTAACAATGACAGGTGTGAGCCTGATGTAATAAGTTTCGACTCATTTGCAAATACTGCTATTAAACGCACGGGTTTGTTTATTTGGTTCGTTGCAGTTACGTAATTTATAAACGTGGTTTATAGTTGGAAGAAAATTAACAGTACCGTGTTAGTTTTTTATTAAGTTAGTATTAATTTAGTGAAATAACGCCAGGAACTTGTTTAATAGAAAATTTTTAATACAAAATGGGTTACTCTTGTATGCGTTAATTATGGCAGTGTACTGCATTATACCATATTTACATTTCCTAAATAACAACAATTAAAGGAGGAGTGAATAAAAGATATACACTGTGCTAATTTTGAAGTTAATGTTGAAACTAAAGCGTGTATTAAAAATTTTGGCACCAATATTTGTGATTAGGGAGACATTTTCCCTTTGCTTTTCCCATTTTACCATCATATATGACTGAGGGTTAGGAATGATTCTGAAGTCGATTTTGGAGCGAGATGAAGACAGTTGTAATGAATGGTGTGAACAGGATATTATGTTTTGACTCCTTTGCAACTGCGGTTAACACAAGACAGGTCTTTTGCCAAGGAAGACTATACCTCTATTAAGTAAAATAGACGATGATAAATGTGATGCCTCATGAACGTCGATTGTTATAAGATGCTCAGTAATTTGGAAGTTACTGTATTTTATAAATATTTGTGCTTGCCTGAGGAGAAGTAATTTATATTATTTTATATTTTGTTTAAATATGAGAAATATTATTTGTAAAAATGTCAGATACTTAAAAACCATCGAAATATGTTCTAATGATAAATAATGTCCTTATGTAAACGTAATACTAAGAAAAAAATTCATATTTGCTATTGGCAGTAGTAGGACAACTACGACAGTGTTTTTTTTCTCTCTCTCTCTCTCTCTCTTTTCCGACGTTAGCGTCTGGTAAGTGAAGTCAGTCTTGCCTGTAGTGTAATGTTTACCTCGAACCGCTGTACAGTGGTCAGAGTCACCTATACTATGGTTGAAGCTTTGGCACCTCGCGTCCATGGAAGGCGAGGTTTCATGTTTATAATCACGAAGTGTTAGTAAATCTTTTAATCATACATACTTTTTTAGCATAAGATAATTAATACATTTCTGGTCATTAAAACTGCAATCCTCATTACAGACTCGTTAAACCGGCCCCACATTTTCTTAGAAGCAATGAGTATGGCCCCTCGAAAATAGTAATACCAGCATAAGCCTGGATTTGATCGAGAGCACTGTAGGAAATCCAGTATGTCAATTATGTTTATGTTGCACCAAATGCGTTCATAACGAAACGAATACGAAATCAAAGGTTTTAGATAGGACGAACGCACAGACGTGAAGGATACCAAAGTTCCGTCAAACAACCGAAAGAGAAGACATTATTTCTCCATGACCATTATGAACACGCACAATGTGTTGTAATTTTAATGGCCAGCAGTGTATTCCATTTTTATTGTCAAAATACTATCAACATATTAGCTGGTATATTTAGCACTTGAATATTTCTGCCATACTTTGCACTTAAAATCAAACATCAAGAACTATCTACAACATATATACTAGTTCCTTCCCCATAAAACCGCTTGACAAATCAGAGGAACTGTATAGGATCAAAAGTTATATTCCTCGCTGTCCTACAGATATTAGTATCCATAGCAACCCGCGTAGCGGTTTTTACCGGGAGTTGCCGCCACTGGCTGCTGAGACGTGTGGAAAGGGAATTGTTGAAGTTGGTGAAGCAGGGCTATAACTTAGGAGTCCGCCCCTTGTTTATGTGCTGCGCGGCGCACTATATCGTCCCACAGTTGGCAATGTGTCTCTTGTAACTTCTCCTTCTTTTGTTTTTTTCCACGTCTTGCTTTTTACTGACCACATGCATCATAACAACCAAATAATTCCCTCAACTCCCTCGGGGAGTTTCTAAGGAAACTCGCGGCAGTTTTACGACCGGTATAAATATAATATATTTTGCAGGGATTGTACAACACAAGTATATCTTACCTCCCAAGTAAATTTGTGTATGTGCGAGCGCTCCTTCTTCCAAACATTACTAAAGAAAAAAACTATAAAATCTATGGAATCGAACACTACCTGTTATCCATCTACGTGAAGATTGTCGGCTGTCACCAGATGTCAGAGTGCCACGCACGATATTGGATGTCTAAAGCACTTTTCCGCGTTTGAGGGAATAGGAGAGATTAAGAAAGAAAAATACTCTAGTTTACTAAACTTTTTCGAATCGCAAAACTTCTTTATAAAAGTTCTGAGCTGAGCGAACCTCTTACAACCTTTGCTGTAAATAAATAGTCTGCTTTCAAAATTACGTAACAACGTTTAAAATATTGAAACTACTAAGTTCAATTAAAATCCGAAGTTAAACAGGTAAGTTAATAATACCATGACATATTTCCCTATCTTTAAAGTCGTATTTTAGCAAATTCCAAAGAAATGTAGCTATTGCGGTTGTACCCATGAATTTTTTTTTCCTTCAAATCTCCAACGGTCTTACTTACTAGTTACCAAAAATGACAGTGAAAAAATTATGCATACACACATTTATGCTGTTAACGGTCTAGAGGCCGAACATTTTGTTTTTTCTGAACGAAATTCGGTAATTGTCATTAAAACAAAATAAGGAAAAACAGTTTCGAAAATCAGCGAAATTAGAGTAATATTAGTGGGGATTTACCTGAAACCCAACATTTTAAAATCGCTTAGCGCCACCAACAGTTTATTTTTGCCAACGAAAGTCTGCATATACCATTAAAATAAAATAATAAAATAATTCTTGAAAATCAGGGAAACCGGACCATTAGGAGTAGGAGTATAGCTGAAAACCGAAAATTAAAGAGTGGAGGTTAAAGCAAAATTTAAAATCGCTCTAGCGGTCACAATGTTTATTTTTTCTCAACGAAACTACGTATAAGCAATTGAAATAAAATAAGCAAAATAGCTTCTGAAGATCAGTGAAATCAGATTAGGAGTTGGGATTCATCATTAACCCAAAATTTAAAAATCGTTCCAGTGGCACCAACATTTGTGTCTTCACAACAAAATTTGTTAAATAAAGTATGAAGAATAGTTTCTTAAAATTAGGGAATTTTGATCATTAGGAGTCGGGATATGCTGAAAACCGACATTTAACATGAGTTCATGTTTAACTTTCGGCATTTGTTTAAAAAGGAGAAATTACTTTATCATATAAACCGATTTATAACGATACATATGTTTTATATTTAACAAAAGCATCGTCGCGAAGATAGCAAAGTGGAAATATTAATCTGATATGTGTGTGAGAATTATATTTGTAAGTAAGCGCGTTCGGTAATAACCTTTAGAAAATGTTTGCGTTACATGTTTTTACTATAACATTTCAATTACATTTCAAATACAATGAAAATCGACGGAACTTTCGATTGTATATTGATATTGTAATTGTTTTTAATAGTAACATGTTTTTGTGTTATTGACGCATATGGATACAAGGTAGGTCGAAACTTTGTTAATTTATCTTGTGGATGTAAAGATGATATCAAGGGCTCAGTTCATAAACAGGGTTACATTTAAAAATACCCACACGGTATAGCTTTATCTGTCGGTGCTTATATATATGTTATTTAATTAATAATTAATGGTATACCATTAATCTCTCAAGGAATAGAGGCAAAGTACATTCGTACCATACACAAAATCCAGTAAAAGTTTCGCAAAAGTAAAAACACAAGGAGGCAACCATTCCGGCTAGAATGAGGAGTTCGCCAAGGCAATCCAATCTCGCCCAAACTCTTCTTGTGTAGTGGAACATATATTCAGGAAAATTAACTGCCATAATAATTTTGGAATCAACATAAACGGCAGTCGACACAAATCTAAGATTTGCCGACGATGTGGTCCTTTCGCCAAAGCAACGAAAGCGCTACAAACCATGCTGTAACAATTATGTGAGCATAGCAAAAATACAGGGCTGTCACTAAACAAACTGAAGACACAGTTAATTTCAAACGGACCTGAAACCCCAATAAAAATAGACGGTTCAAATGTGAGCGAATATACATACCTAGGACAACAGATTTCCTTCCATGATAAAATGTAAAAAAAGTACAAAGCAGGGTCTCATTAACTAGAGAGCACTTTCGGTCCTTAAGTTTTTATTGTTAGACCAAACACTAGCTAAGAAAATCATATTCCAGACGCTGGAAACCTGTGCACACTCTGTATTACTATATAGTAAATAACAAAAAAACAAAAGAACAAAATTGAAATATGCCAAAGAAAAATGCAACGTAAATATCCTGGGAATAACTTTGAAGGACGAAATACCTATAGTATTAATAAATCATTTATCTCAGACAACAGACATCGCACAAATAGCTACTAGAAGCAAATGGCAATGGGGCGGTCACGTCGCAAGAATGCAGGACAATAGGTGGACCTACAAGATGTCCGTGTGAGACCCAGGATAGAAAAAAGAACAGAAGAAGATGAACAGACCTGTTCAAGGAACATGCAGGTCAAGAGTAGCGAGAGGAAGAGAAAAATGGAAATCTCTCGAGAAGCAACTAGTGCAGTGAGAAATGCAGTAACCAAAGAACAAATCAGTCAGTGTGTCTTAAACAGCATACGAACAACTAGCGTGGAATAGCTCACCAAGTTAGGAAAAAGCGAGCTTTCCTTACTTGTTAGGAGACCTTTACCCTTAAGGGACACAATAAGCTAACTTTACTTTTATCTTGATATTCATTGTTGTGCTTTAATCTAAAAATAATGATAATAATAATAATAATAATTATTGTTTTAAAAATACTTTTCTATTTTGTAATACTTATGCATTGCAAGAATTCTAATTTTATTCCTCTTACTTTTGGAAATAATAGTAATTTCACTATAGACATTTATTTTCAAGTGATTTTGAATTGAAAAATATAGACAAATTTGGTTAAATAACGTTCTTTTATTATTTAACTTTAGAGTTTGTTGAGCTAATACCACACAGTAATATCATAACTTATTGCGTTAATTAATAAGACCATAATTTGGATTTTATATTCTTTTTTAATTTGTTCGCTTAATTTACGCACTGCTGCGTAATAAGTTTTTTATAGTTTTCATATTTGAATCTCAACCAGACACATAATTTCATTCCTGATGTTATTGAAATATTGTATGTAGTGACAAGAGTTGCTTGTGTCACACAGTTATAGCAGGGTGAACAGAAGAGTTTGCTGGCTGCCGCTCATTTTCATTGTCGGTAGACGATTTCCAAAACCACGGCGCGACAATCGCAAATACGACTTACTTCTAGAGTTGCTCATGGCGGTAAATTTTTGTGATTAATGTCTACTTTTTTTCCCTTCTTTTTTGGAAACGACGTGCATTGAATTCCTGTGTATTAATTAGTGTGTGCTGCGAAAACTCAATTTAATGAAAAATATAATACGTTCATCGATTTAAATATGTAATCTTAGAGTGGTGATAGACAGGCCTCGGAAGTTCAGGCATTTATTTTGGTTAAAACAATCGGGCAAAATGGCATTTAAAAACTGAAAAAAGAGAGTAATATAATTAAAATAGACATTTATTAAAAGTGAAAACGGAGAGTAATATCACTAATTATTGATTAAAATAGGCATTTAAGAAACTTGCATTGTTTCGAATAGATCGATCGATACAAGGTTCTCCAGAACTATTCAAAACTACAGGACTTTTTTCATCCTTTCTATTTCCTGGTATTCGTATGCCTGTGAGAAGGATTCAGGCTTCAGTGTTTTCAGAACACCTATGAACAGAACTGACTTTTTAAAGTGGACAGTGTTGCAAAACAGTTATTATGATGCAACATAAGAACCTTTACACAAACACCCAGTCTCACAAATTGTGCATATGAATTGTCGGAGGGAGAATATTTTCCAAATTCCGTGCTTAAGTGACGCTAGACAATGGTAACGGAAAATGTATATTTGACAGTACAAAATGCCTTCTTATTGTTCGCTTGCCAACAACAATCGTAACTGCTTCCTAATGGGTACCAAAGAACAAAAATTTGAGAGTTTTCTACACATGACTCAATTCATTACCCATAAGAAATGTACAAAACCCCAAAACTCATTTCAAAAAGTCCTGAATTTACAAGGCACTGACTATATGAATGTAAACAAATTAAAAGAGATTTGAAGAAGCGATCCAGCAAGAAATTAATAAAAGATTATTGAGGCCAAACGCTTAAAAACATGGCAAATGTATGGAATCGGTTTATATAGTTTTGTCCAGAACAAAAACACGAGTTCTTAGCCGATACTTCAGTTTAACAGATCGATGCAGCTGTAAACGAGGAAAACTACAAAGAATATGGAACACTACGGAAAATATAATCAAGCGAAGTGCTGCAAAGAACAAAGCCGTACATTCAACATGCGAAATATGCAATAAACGCCAAAAGATAAAACGTTCAACAAATCATAATAAAAAATTAAATTAATTTTTGCCGAACTCAAAAGTGATGAATATGATATTCAGAATAATCCTATTGGATTGCAAATGAAATTCTTACACATGGTATCACTTGAATTAATGCAGCATGTGGAAGAAAATGTGCAACTCGCCATTTCCAATTAGAAATTGAGCTCCCAGACAACGCAGTATTTACTAAAACATTTTAAGGAGGAACCAGAAACTTGAGGAAGATACCGAGATAAGTGTCCTGTCAAGCTATTGGCTCTTCAATAAAGCATAACCATAAAAACTTCACAACTTTTATGATCTTTCCCCGTCAGATGCAACGCACCTCTACCTGCGTTTTTCCAGTCCTGAAATCATGCTGGAAGTCATTTCTTGACAAGTCCTTCAGCAGCCTTCACCATTGCTTCTTATGAAGAAAAGTGCCTCATACGAAGATGGTTCTCCAATTTGGCGAAAAGGAAAAATGTCACACGAGGCTAAATCTAAACTATACAGAGAGTGCCAAAATGTGCATACATACTTTCACAGTAGATAAAAGTCGGTCCTGGTGAAGTAGTGGTAACCATACTTGCCTTCTAACCCAAGATGGCGGGTTCAAACCCGGCCAGTATAGATGGATTTTTTCGGGCGTATAAATCTTAAGTATGGCTTCCTTCGGAAGGGAAGTAAAGCCGTGGGTCCCGTGTCGTACATTTACGGCACGATAAAGAACCTCAAGCCTGAATGAAGAGGCCTTTGAGCAAAATTTGTCGGCCGTTTCACGTCCTGAATTGAATGGGACGCTGATGACCTGAGATGTTAAAGAGTGTCCTTAAATAAAACAAATAAAAAAAGTAGATATCTATTTAATATATTTCAAAGTTGGACCGAAAAACAACAGTAATGTGTAGTATGATGTTCTGTAAAACAGATGTGACTCACACCTTTATGATAAAGTTGCTACGTGACAGATAAATGACAATGAACAAATGAAGTCAAAATTATCGTATGACGTTCTGTAAACAGATAAGACTCGCATTACGTTATGCTAGCGTTGCTATAACAAAATGGAGCCAAGATTATCGTTTGAACAGCGGAAAGCGATTTTGAAGTATCCAAGGCACTGGATAGGACGAAGAGGTCCGATTGAGTTTCCACCATGTTCTCCGGATCTAACTTCTACCTATGGGAACTCTTAAGGATGTTGTATACCGTAGAAAACCAGCTACACTGGCAGCACTTCGGGAAGAAATTGAAACGGCGTGTGCTGCAATCGCTGAGGACACTTTCGCAAACATTACTCAATCAGTAGTTCAACGTACTCAGAAGTGTATCGACGCCGATGGTGGGCATTTTGAGCTACTGTTGTAACTGTAAAAGTTTAGGATGATTAATGCTCATCATTTTCTGTTTGTGTGAATTCAGTTGTGTTATGTTAACACAGTTTTTTCTTTGCTTGAAGTTTGTATACATTTTTGGCATTGAGGGTCACATTGATATTTGTGAAACATTCAGAAACAAAATTTTCGATGTGCGGCCGTGCATTGTTGTGGTGCAGCATCAAATTTGTTGCATGAAAATGTAGACTTGCAGAGTTTTCTGTAGTATTGCCCAAATACAAGTTGTGTGTGCAGGTACGACATATGAACATACCCTTCCCAGCAGAAGCAACCACTTTTGTTTTTATTGGTGCTGATAATGACGAAAATCTGTACACAGAGTTTTGCTGTTTGCTCTCAGGATCGAAATGGTGTGGCCATTTTTTCATCAGCAGTCTTGGAAACATGTCTCACGTGCAACTTTTCAGTTACCAACGTTGGGTGGTATCGAACAAAAAGTTCAGAATTTCTGAAAGAATAGTTGATATTATTATTAGACGTTGCAACGACAGCAGCGGTGATAATGTTGTCTCCGTCAGAGCACAAACTGCCTTACATTTAAATTGATTACCTCCCTCTTTAAACAATCCTCTAACTGTGCTATAGGTGAAAAACTCTCCATAGGCCTCAGCTGAAGATTTGTTGAATCGAAAACAAAATTTCAGAGCAGTATATCGTTGGTTGCGTTTTGCAGTTGGAGGAACTGAACATGTCTTAACTTGCACACCTATCACTGCGAGAACTGGAAGTGAACAATTAAATTAGTACCACGTGACATTACACATGATTGCCTCCTTGGTTTAGTGGTTAACATTGCTGTGCTGACCGAGAAGATCCGGGTTCGATTCCTTGAATCTGCTTAGTTTTTTAAGTTAGGGAGGTCGGTAAGGAATCCAGCTAGCATCGTGAGGATAACTGGGGAGCTGCCTGATGTACTTCGATCTGGGATGCTGGCATGCTGAACATTACCGTCTGTTAATGAAGTCGTAAGACGGAGGTAGAGGAAGCAGAGGTCGCTGCGGCAGAGTAGGTTCGATCTCGGGTTGTTAAGTTAAATTTTAGCACGAGAAATTATCAACTATTAATCTTTGAACAGCCCTCGCATTAAAAATCTGGCTCTATTCTTACTCTCTATATTATTTAATTCAAAAGTTCATTGGTACAAGAATTGCCTTGTTGGTGCAGATAACTTAGTAAACTTGACGAAAATATCTGCACAAATAGCAGAATTGGGCAAGAAAATAAAAATATTAATTAATTATAATAATAATTATAACCGATTAAGTCGAACTGCGATTCTCAAAATGACTCATGGCAGTGTTAATAATAATAATAATAATAATAATAATAATAATAATAATAATAATAATAATAAGCGGACATTCAAGTTCACTTTATTATTTTAATGAGGAACGTTATAAGCGAACTCAGTAACGAGCAGTCAATATTGTCATCATTTAATAGCAGGCTAATTGCACATTTGTGCTTTTAATTAGCTCTAGAGGTTACATGTAACAAAGTTTCTGATACAGTAAGGATTTTGTATATTTAGCAAATGTATTATCATCTTTACATAAAGTAATGTTAACTTTTGTTTAATTTTATTGTAATTCAAAAGTGTATCATCAATTATATATGTAGTCCATTTTTTCAAGACACGCCTCCCAAAACTATCCTGATCACGAAGTCCCACTCCTCTCTCACTCGATTTGTTGGTCTTGGAGTTAGAAACACTTTATCTTGGCCTCTGCTTCACAAATGCTCTATTGGGTCTAAGTCTGGTGAACTTCCTGGCCAGTCTTCTCACGCTTTAGTGCCACTTTTCTTTATTTCATCAACAGTGACTTAGCTCCATTTTGCATCAGAACAACAAAGATTTGATTTTATCCAGTGAAACTTTAGAATCCGCGTATAATAATATTCACTATTGACGGTGATCCCCTCATGAACGGGAGATACCTCCAGCTTTGTGTCGAACTTAGTGAGTTGAACAGGAGACATGGATGATGGATCTGCTGGCACTCTGAAGATACGGAGTGGGGTGAAGTTGCACTGGCGACTCGTTCACTAGAAGTCCGCCTTGTGGCGCATCTTTCTCTCCGATCGGAGACATTCTTTTGACTTAATACGGGCTTCATGCTCTTCCCCATTCCTGGCTGCGGCAATGCCTGCTACGGAACGATAACATTCAGAAAAACTGAACCTTTTGGCTACAGTCCGAGTTCCTACACCAATCTTGTCCTTCAACCTTTCTCTTATTTTTCTTTTTGTTTGAGTGACAATTTGTTTGGTCGGCCTGAACGTCCAGTATCTTTAACTGAACCATCTAATGTAATTCTTCGATTTTAAAACGGCTATTGGCGACATTTTCAGGAGCACAACAATCTCGCATACTTATTTTCTACTTTTGACTAAAGTTTGGATTTGGAACCGTTAATATTCACGTTTTGCTGGCGCCATGGGATCCCGAAGGAGTAAAAATATCCATCAAAATATTTAATAGCAAATTTGTTCGAAAAAACGTACATTTTTAATTTTCATTTGAATGAGAAAACATGAGAGAATTTGCTGTTCGTATGCAAGTAACAAAGTTTACGTTATATAATCATATTGAGAAAACGTAAATTTTAATCTTTCATATTCTGCATAAGAGTAGATTACATGTCACTTATCAGTGATAGGCCAAACGCTATAAGTGAATAAAACGTAGCAACTACACATAATGCTTTAAGTGAAATCAAAGTGAATAAAAAAATAAAAAACGCCAAAACTAACTCCAGAGAAGTGCTATCCGGAAAAATTGCCGATATAATTATGGTCTAGCATAACTTCCTTACACTGCAGCCTGTTTCGCCATTTTTTGCTGGAATTGGAGGGCAAGTTTGCATTAAAAAAAAAAAAAAAGCGTAAATCTTAAGAAATAAATATATTACTAATTACAGGGATTATAACACACTACTAATTTTCTTCAAAGAACTACAGCATTAAACTAAAACTCCAAACGAAAATTTCATCCAGAAAAATGTTTAAAATAATTGCGATCTGTTTCACACGATTGCGCACTCGCCATGTCCGATAGTACATCTACACACGCATAAGCATAGTGTAGCGTTGTTCTGTCGTCTTGTACCTGTCAGTCAGTCGTAGATGCACGTAACAGTTTAAGGTGGTGTTCTGTGGTCTTCCTTAGTATTTCAACATGCCATCAAGTGAAGATGAAAAGAAAACATACAGCTTTATTGGTCAACTACTTTCAGATTTCCCAGTGTTGCTGGAAAAGTGTACAGTGCCAAGAGCTATGATTGCAAAAATGAAGGCCTATGTAGCGCATATTGCCCAAGTCACCCAGGTGCAAATGAGTAAAAAACTTCAAAACTGATATAAAAAAGAAAGTAAACAAAAATGGAACGCGAAAGAGAAAGCGCCGCAGGAGTACCGCAATTAACCGAAGACGCAATGATCAGTGCTGCGACTCTCTGGCATCTTCAAATTACCTTCTATGGCTTCTCGAGATACTCCTGAAGAAGATATTGATTGAAAATGAGGACGCGAAAGATTTATCAACTCTCAGCTGTAGCTGCACCAGTTCCAACTGCAGCAGAACATTCAGAAACAAGAGAGAGATAGTTAGCAAAGCTCAATAAAAACTGCACTGAAAAATCCACCCAAACTGGGGAAACCTCGCATAATTTTGTTTATAAATAGTTAAAGTGAAATTGTGCATGTACGGTAATGATCACGATTTGCAACCAGGTACAATAATGTCTACAAACGAAACTAACGCAATGGCTAAGTTATCAAAATATGCACAAGTACAAGTTGAAACTTGCATAGTCACTGTCGTACAGTCTGATGAGTTCAGTCCTGTGTCAAAAGCTGTGAAAAACCATGAATATTTCTAAAGAAAACTTTACATTCTACATTTTTACACGTTATAAGCAGGTGAAAGAGCGAGAAAATATTCCGAGAACTTGACAGTTGCTCATGGTGATCAAGTGTGTTCATTTGATATTATTGCAACGTGGATTCGAATCTTTTGAAGGGTGAAACTTTGAAAGACAACCCTTGCTCTGGCCGGACTCAGGAAGCTGTGAACGAGAGAACAACTCAAAGAGTGAGGAACATAGTGCTGGTAAATTGACATATTACTATTGAAATGTTAAGTATAGAAGTGGGTATTAGTGTTGGCAGCTTTGACAGTATACTTCATGAGGATTTCAAGTTGTGAAAAATCTGTGCAAAATGAGTTCCATATTCCCTAAACAATGAAGAGGAGAAAGGAATGTGCAAGGTAACTGCTTAGCATGTTTCCATCAAATGGTTCTAAACGTTTGACAGATATATGCATGGTGATGAAGGTTGGTTCGACAAGATTTTCGTTCTCGGAACCGAATATTCATGTGTTCTTCAACTATGACGAGTGGTTGACTGTATGTGAGAAGGAATGACAATGAATGGAGAATACTAAGGCACTTGTATTTTGGATCCTTTATTTGAAGAGCTGAGGCGGCGGCGTCCAAAGACAGGAACTTCAAGGCTGTTACTTTTGCACGGCGATGCATCTCCTCACAGAACAGCTGCAAATTTGAGGAAACTGGAAGTCGCCAAAGTTCAGTTGCTTGACCATCTACCGCACAGCCCTGACCTTGAAACGTGCGACTTCTGATTGTTTCTGCATTGCTGATAAACCTTTTAAAAGAGTGCAGGACCTCGCTCAAGCTATCTGTTGACAATATCTCAGTGCCAGTGCCGTAGTGCTTTTGACAAGTGGTTACACTCACACTGTGTGTGGAGAGAGGTGGAGAGTACTTTGAAGAATTGTGAGGATAAGTTTTCAAATTCAGTTTTTATCTTGGACTTTGAGGTGACAATTGCAAAACTTTCTGAATGCCCCTCGTATAACTAACATATTGCTGTATTTTAAGATAAAATGCTCCATTTACCCTTATAGTTTAATAATTGGTGGAAAAGTAAAAGACCCCAAAAAACTTAACATGTGTACTTTTAACAAAAGCCCATTCAAATGAACTTGTCATTCTTTGACGACCAGCTGATCAGCGAGCAGCTTGACCTTGGCCGCGATGTAATAATACAAGGAGAGTTACAGTGCAACTGTGCGACTAAAAGCAAAACTACAGGGTTTGGTCATCTCACGCGGCTTAACGTAACTGCACAAGGAACGTTTTGGACAACTGTAACATTAACCTTGAAGTTAACCGTTCCATATCGGGTATTGGCGGGACCTAATTTCCTCATATTAATAAAAACACATATAAATTGAAACCAAAATCCTGTTCTTTTGATGTGACCTGCTAGGCTATGTTGAGATAAGGGAGAATTTCCGGCGGGGTTAGCTAACGCCATCGAGAAGCAATAAACCACTGTTATCTTGTTTTGGAAACAGCTCGCGTGTCGCACGCTCCTCGACATTACATCCATCTTACCCCTTATTGTACTATGTTAAATCAACTCTTTCGCCCCATTTCTGTACGAAATAAACAGATTCTTCAAGAAAAAAGTGCCTTCAATGAACAAGGCGATTCAAAAACCAGGCAAAGTTGGGAATTTCTGCCATGCGTTCAAATTACCCAATTTTATTTCATGTCGACCCCATGCAGCTTTATCTTCTTTGCAGAAACATGAAAAAATAATATGGCACTAAGTTTGAAGAGTACAAGATGCCTCCTTCATTCAGAAATTCCCCTATTTTTGGAGAAATGTGGGCGATAGCGTTAAAGATCTCTAGAAGGAAAGTCTCCTGTACCATTTCAGGACACTCAAAATCAGAAAGCTTTCGGACAGATTTAAATATTGATACCAATAAATATTTCAAAGTATTGCCCCCCCCCGCCCAGTATTGGCGCTACTCATAATTTTCATTGGTGCTAAGTTTGAGGTTCGAAGCTACAGGTAACTACCACTACGTACAAAGTTCGAAGGGTGGTTGATGTCCTTTTTGGCACGAACTCGTGAACAGAAGGTCTGTGGTTTCATTTCCGTGAGATTTTTTCCAGCTTTTCTTCAGTCCTCATAAATGACTAATGCCGAGGAGGTACCCTAAACTTAGGCTTGGAATGTTTCCTTCCTTAAAAATCCTTGCCTAATTTATTTCATTTTGTGTCCAACGCCTGTGCTGCCTCACAGTAAAAGGCGTTAAACACTGTTTACAAAAGAGTGTAAACAAAAAAACATAGTATACAGGCTGCATCAATAATTTCATAGATCTTTGTTAACTTTGAAATGTATTTTATTTGCTTGACATGTATTCAATTGGGTTAAAATGTACTTATATAGGTTGGAATGTACTTAAAAAAGTTGACATATATTTGGTTAGGTTTGGAAATATGTATAACTAGGTTGACATGCATTTAATTATACTGAAATGTTTTAAATTATATAAACAACGTTTAATTAGGTAAAGATGTATTCGGTTAGGTTGACATACATTTAATATTTATTTACGTTGAAATGTTTTAAATTGGGTTGAAGTACATTTAATTAGATCGAAATGTTTGAATAAGGTTGACATGTGTATAATTAGGTTCACATGTGATTAATAGATTTACATACATACATACGTATGCTGGTTCAGCATCTTCTGGGATAGAAAACTGCTTCTGCCGTAGTCGGTTTTCACCAAAGACAACAGAAAGAAATCGCAGTGCCAGATCACCGCCACGGGTGGCCGAGGTCGTTAAGGTGCGGACTCGTGAGCGGGAGGTCTGGGTTCGAATACCGCCAGGACCGTCCTTCCTGACTGAGGTTTTTTCCAGGTTTTCCTCAGTCCTCATAAATGGCAAATGCCGGGGAGTTACCCTAAACTTAGGCCTGGAACGATTCCTTCCTTAAAAAAATAAATCCTTTCCCAATTTATCAGTTCATCTCATGTATCATCAGCGTCCATCGCCTGTGGTGCCTCTGTAGCAAAAACGGGCGTTAAACAATTCATTCATTGCAGTGCGGCAAGCTTCACAGGGGTACTGTGAACCCTGAGGTTCGGCCGTTTTTACACATCTTTCTGGAAACAAACACTTATGCACCACTATGCTTACTGTCTTTCGATCTTCAAAGAGAAACACGGACACTCACTCCTCTTTGGTTATGTGTCGTTTGAAAATCAAAACTGATTACTGACACTTCTTTTCTGATATTGATAGAGCCATGTTATGAAATCCGAATTAGTTTCCGTTATTGCAACTTTTGAACATTTCACTCCTTTACTGAAGTTGTGGAGAACTCAGCAAGGAGAACTTTTCCTAATCATTTAAAGTGGGAGACTTCTAAATTCTTAAGGGTCAATGAGTCAGTCGCAACATCATCTCCACAGCGGTGATGTTTTCTGTAGTCCAAATTTTCCGTTTCTCTCTTGTCTTTAAGAAATGTTCAATTCCATGCTCCAACTGAAGACTGTTGTACGCTCTCTCTGTAAGTCTCTCAAGACGCTGTTCTTGGTTTACGCCGCTTTTAAAATCTAATAAATAATTTCACGGTAATGTACTCTCCCCAGCTGCAATGTGCAACACTCTCAGATGAGGCTGGAGGTTATGTTGACATGTAATGTACAGGTATTGCAAACATTCTATCAGGCCCGGAAACTTTCATAAATATTGTCGCCTACAGAGCTAGTTACACATATCACTAGGGTTTTACAATATTACTAGACCATATTATTGAAGCTTACGGGATAAAACTGTGATATAATCGCTCATTTTTTCTAGGTTGCCGAATATGGCACCATCTTTAGTATACGGGAAACGGCTGATTGCTGAGTACTCGTGCGGCATTATTGTATACTAAAAATATCCCTTGCCACAGTTTCAGAACAATCGGTTAAACAGTCATTGCGTTATTATTGCGTCTATGTGGATGTAATTTTCAACGATTTTCTAACACGTCTATTTCATGGTAAGTGAATATTAAAACTTGTTATTGGTTCGTCTAGAAGAAATTACCTATTGATTTTCGTTTCATATGAGTAGCGGGTTATCAGGTTGTATATTTTAAGTTACAGTAGATATTATTGCAATATGTTCAAGTTGCTTAAATTGATGAAAACCCAAATCGCACTGGCGCCATTTGGGGAATGTGTACAACCTAATTTGACATTTTTATTTTTTAAGATCCGATCATGGCAAAGAGGACGTATGGTGTTTGGAGACCTCCAGATATGATCAATGCCACTGAGGATTTCAAGAATAAGAATATTGATCTAAATGAATGTTGCAGAAAATATAATATTCCGAAGAATGCATTCATGAGATACTGAGACGATAAATACAGCTTTAATGTAGAAAAAAATACATATATATGTGTATATATTTATGTACACACACACACACACACACATACACACACACACACATGGAAGATATGCAGTTCTCCGTGTGCAAATTGAAGAAGAGATTGTCACACATATATTAATGCTTAGAGGTTAATTATTTGGGATAACTACACATGACGTAAGAAAGCTTGCCTATGATTTCGAACAACATGTATACGGCAATGTTTTCTCTGAAAAGTGAAAAGTAAAACTCTGTTAGTGACAACTTGAATGCTGAACAAGGAGTAACCAAAAAGGAAACTCTGTCCCTCATATGGATAAACTTGACACCCAGCCTCAAGAAGCACAACGGAAAAGCATTTCTACTATTGTCAGCCAGTAAATTGTTCATCTCACAGGTTGAACATTTTGTGTAACAATTAATAACATTAGTCCAGTCCCAAAACCATCAGCATCTTATCAGAAGAGGAAGAGCAAAGGAGCACAAGGGACTATTGTGATGATTTGTAGCACTTACAAAACATATCTTGGAAAAACGGAAGCAGAAGAAAACTGACAACCACGCCACAAATGGGAAATCAATGAAAAAAGAAAGAAGGTCAATCCAAGATGGAAATGAAGTCAGGAACATTGAACTCAAGCCTCTCGTGGGTTGTCCGAGCTGAATCCTGTTAGAAGCTGCAGCTTTATCCATAGAAGAAGGCGCTGCTGAGGCTCTTGACCAATCTCTCCAGCACTGTCTTCTGGTACACTTTGACCGATGTTTTGATAGAGCTTCGTAGTACCTTCGTAGCTCAGACCCCACCACACTATAACAGATGCAGGACGGTAACTCTCTGGACCCTTGGATCTTCTCAGCAGTTTCTGTAGAGCATCTGGCATGTACCCTGTTATTTTGGGCACTGAAAGTCTCCTCAATACTGAACATTTCTTCGATGACCATTTGCTGCGTAACGCTGAAGTAAACGTTTTGATGTAAACAGTCTCTGGTGCTTCAGTTCACTTCGTCGTTTGTAAGTACAGAGTTCCAGGTCACTACTCAATGTACATTTTAGAAATGTTCAGCTCACGAGCCAGCACTGACTGTCTCCGAACCGGAATTTCTTCGCACACATGCCAAACTTGCAGTGAATGCCGCGCGTAGTCTTTCACAGTTCCAGTCTCAAGGAAGCGCTGGACAGCGCGGTAAACCAACCTCAATTTATTTTCAGTTTCTGGAGAATTTTGAAAATCTAACCTGGGTACCTTGTGCAAAGCTACCACAGTTACACGGTTTCGTAATCCTCTCATTGAGTCACTACTAGCACGATAACTGAGGAATGTGCAAGTTGTTACAGGGAGGAAATACAGTCACCGTCAAAAGTTGCGACGGTATTTAAGGTATAAGACTAGATAGTGACAGAAATAGAAAAACAAATATTAAATTACATAAAACCAATAGTAAGAACTTGCAATAACAATTAACACGTGCAACTAATCTGCTTACTAAACAAATATCTGAATAACGTACCCGGTTTCCAGGATATATCCTCACCGATCGCACGCCGGCTCCCCTCCCTGTCTATCCTTGAACTTCTGAACAGTCATCAGATAACCGTTCGCAAGATGGCACGATAGCGGACTTTAGAGTAATATATTTTTGTATATAAATGTTATTTACATTTATTACCAATCAGCTCGTAGCGTTCGTGAGAAAGATATTCGGAAGTTCCTGGACAATTGCCTCCTTCCAGATCTTGTAATAAATGTGATACTACTGGTTCAGTGCAAAACAAGACCTACGGTTTTAACATAAGACAAATAGGTGCAAAGCATTCAACATTAGCACAAGTTGCGGTTTCAGTGTCAAAATTGTTAAAACTCAAACCTGGCGCTTTTCCATTGTATACAACAAAGTGATTCCGTAGCATGTGTGCTGGTTAGTTGAAGAAGGACCACATTTACAGCATTTGCTAGTACACAGCGGCCGGCTGTGCCGTGTCCAGCTACGGATCCCCTCCACCAGCAGACCACCTGCTCCTATTGGCCAGTGGAATACCACGAAGCTTCTCCGGCAAGTTTGTCTTGCAAGCTTCGCAGCGTCACTGGCCATCCGAATCTACTCGAACAAGGGACCTACACCGCTCATCAGACTGGCTTTACTGGATGAGGAGGAGTGTAATGCGGCCGGATTCCAGTTAGCAGGCCGTCTCTACTTCATCGAGCGAGCCACATCAGCCACTCGTCTCCTTGCCGACAGCGACTGCACGAACAGACCACGATGCCACTACTGCGGAGCGGCAGTACTGGTATCTCAGTGCACTCAACACGATCTTCTGCGCAACTTGTGGCAGCACACTACACAGGCCAAGCATTCTGCCCTCTACAGCCACGGTCCCTGCGCCACACCTATGCCGACAACTACAACTTCTTAGTTACCAGAACATCCGCTGAACACCTGCCAGCTCCTGTCATCACAATCCACCACCACTGCACATCCAATCAGCTGAGAGAGACCATCGCCGACATTAACCACCCAACTACAACTGCTACTCAACGCTTTTCACAACTCCAGGCACATCTCACCACCTCAGGCTGGAGGAGGCCCACACCGAGCATCTGGAATGCACCAACCATGACGCCGACAGCATCAAGCGAAGAATCAACAACTCACTGGAGGACCTACATCTGAATATCAAAAATCAAGCCTCAAACTCCTAAAAGCACTACAGTCTTCACTGCACCAAATCCATACACCAGTTAAGACACCTCTCCAGTCATTTCCCCTGTTTGATACCTCGTGGCCAGATTGCTGAGAGAACGCATTAACCTCGAACTAAATGAATGACTCAAGAAAAACATTTCACTATCCTCCTCTATCCTTACAGAAACCACACCCTTGAACCTTGGCCATGTTGGCTGCCAGTTTTCACTTCAATACGCTCCCAGCTGGCAGCAAATCAGAACCGCTACTAACGGGGTGCTAATGCGAAACCCCGTCACTTTCAAGGTAGCCATACTTAGGATCTTTATGCCCGAAAAAATCCATCGATCCTGGCTGGATTTGAACGCGCGATCTTGGGTTTAGAAGGCAAGTATGCTTACCACTACACTAACAGGACCGACGGTATTTGCAGCTAAGGAATCAACGGTCATGACACTATTATGTTTATTATTATTGTATAGGTATACACTACAGTAATAAGGCAAATATTTAGAAATGTGCATTTATTTGTTTGTTCATGTCTTTAAACATTGAAAATAAATGCTTAACAACTTCATAAAACATATAGGATGCAAATTTAGGAGTTAAATTTTGAGCTACATCTTCGGTTTGCGCGGCAGCTAAAGATCTTTAAACTGCGGACAAGGAAAGCGAAGAAAGTTGTTGAAAGTATTCAAAAGCATGCTCATGCGGCGGATATTAAAAATAAAGCGAAGGCATATGTTATGAACACATGGAAGTTTTTCTTTGAAACCTCAGCACTAGTGTCGCAGTGAGTCTTTATTAGGGGTTCTCAAAGTTTCGCGGGAAGAGAATTTCTCGTCTTTTAAAAGAATGCAGGTTTAAGGAGACATTTCTACAATGTGCCAGCATATATTGAAGCCTAAGTACATACTAACATTTTTTTTACTGTTGTAACTTATTTGTTTCTGATATTCACAGGTTGGAGGGAGGTCTGAGTCCTTGATGTCCAAACAAAATGGCATGCCTTTTAATCCACATTTTCTTACCCAATTACGAAGGTTGTTTAATGAAGAGTTACGCTTTTTACAGGCATAATGTTTCGCACTAAAATTTAACTTTATAATATTTTGTTACCTTAATGTGTAATGTATGCGTGGTACCAGATTAATTGTTATCACTGAGAGAGGTGTGCAAGTTGAGACATGTCCAGTTTCGTCTACAGCAAGGTGACGCGACAAACTGAAATTCTGCTTTGTCTAAACAAATCTTCAGCTGAGACCTTTGGATAGTTTTTCTTCCCTGTAGCACATCTCTAAGGTGGTTTAATTTTTTAAAAGACATGAGCCATTCAATTTCAAAGGAAAGTGGACCCGACATGCAGCTTGTGCTCTAATGGAAGTAAAAACGAACACCGAAGCTGTGCGAGAGGAACATCGAATAATATAAACGGTGCCAATCACAAGTTTGTCGCTACCTCCTATTTGAGCACCACGGTTTCAAAGACTGCTGATTCTCGAACAAAAGGACGTTCAAGTACAGGTTTGCATATAGTTGAAGATGGTGTTATAGAAGGATGGGGAGTGTCTTACTGCTCATCAAACTTGCCTACATCGTTTCGATCCTGAGAGCAAACACCAAAGCTCTATGTGAAAATCTCCATCATCGCCACTGCAATAAAAAGCAAAAGTGATTGCTTCTGATAGGTAATTTCACTTTTCGATATTCAAGGTACAGTTTACCAGCATATCGTACCTGCATACACACACACACACACACACCTGTAACTAGGCAATACAATATAAATGTTCTGAAAAATCTACAAGGCAATATCACACGTTTGCAAGAGCCCATATTTCCATGGATGCTGCACCACGATAATGCACGGCCGTACATCGCAAATGTTGTTGCTGACTATCTCACACAAATCAATGTGAAGTGTGTACATTACCTCCACATAGTTCAGGTTAAGCCTCGTGTCACTTTTTCCCCAAATTGAAGAAACGCCGTCGTGGAGCCATTTCCATAATCAGAATTAGTGGTGCAGGTTGCGGAAGTACTTGTCAAAAATGGTATCTAGCATGTCTTTGAAGACTAAGAGAAACGCTGAGACAGATTAATTGCATCAAACGGGGACTATTTTAAGGAAAATGATTAAAAATTATGAGGATGAGTTAACACATTAAAAAAAAATCACCATTCTTTATTGAACAGTCCTCGTACATATTGATTCGGAATCGTTATTAAGTAGAAAAATGTCACTGAGCAGTAAGGTCGAGTGTGTAAGTAATTTTGAGGGTCGTCTGAAGTGATACTGACAACAAATGAGGACGGTAGAAATGTCAGATATACAATGTGAATCTTAAGTCCTTCCCTGCTTTCGGGGGTATAGAGAACAGAAACCATGACAGATGCTGCAGAAACGTTTATATCAATGGAATGCATTTGTAATAGGCGCAGTTGTATATTTAGTAGCTGGAGGGCATTCATAGCGAAAACATGGCGTTCACTTTCTGCGTGTTACAATTAGCTAAATATGAACCCGTTGTAACGGTACAACGACGATTTCGTACTAAACATCAACAAGAACCATCTACAGCCAAAACAATTCGTGCATGGTACAAAACGTTTGAAGTCATTGCCTCCTTGTGTGGTGGACAAAAAACAGGCCAGCCAAGAGTGTCGGTTGACACCATTGAGGTTGTACAAGAAGCATTTGTCGGGAGCCCTAAACAGTGGACACGTCGTGCTAGCCAGATATTGCAGATTCCGCAGCCGACTGCCTGGCGTATTGTGAAACGACTTGTGAAACCATACCGGACACAGATGTTGCAGGTGCTGAGTCCCGAGGATCACAATCATCGTTGTTGTTTAGGTTTATTTACGGACTCTCTTTAACATCTCAGGTCATCAGCATCCCATTCTATTCGGGGCGTGAAACGGCAGACAAATTTTGCTCAGAGGCCTCTTCTTTCAGGCTTCAGGTTCTTTTTCTTGCCGTAAATGTACGACACAGGACCCACGGCTTTACTTCCCTTCCGAAGAAAGCCATACTTAGAATGTTTACGCCCGAAAAAATCCATCGATCCAGGCCGAGTTTGAACCCGCGATCTTGGGTTAGAAGGCAAGTATGGTTACCACTACACCACCAGGACCGACACACACACAATCGTCGTCGTCTTCAATTCTGTGTTGATGTTCAAGAGAAGATAGAAGAAGAAGGTTTTGCTGAGAAACTGAATTTTAGTGACGAGGCCACGTTTCATGTGTGCGGCAAAGTGAACCGTACCAATGTACGCATTTTGGGTATGGAAAAATCTGGTGTTGTGGTGGAAAACATCCGTGATTCCCCTAAAGTCAAAGAGTTTGTGCTGTTTCTTCGTCAAAAGTGTACGGCACTTTTCAGTTTGCGGAGAAAACTCTTACTGGTTCCGTGTACCTAGACACGATTCAAGAATGGCTTATGCCACATTTCTATGCGGATACCCAGGACTTTATTTATCAGCAAAATGGTGCTCTACCTCAATTATATAATGACATCGGTGAGTACCTTGATGCTGAAATTCCTCGTCGTTGAATTCGACGTGTTGCTCGAGATGACTCTCCTCTTCTTATGTGGCCATTACGGTCACCTGACCTAAACCCAAGTGGCTTTTTCTTATGGGTTTACATCGAGATCGTGTGTTCTTGCCACCTTTGCCACATGATTTAGCATTTAGCACAGCTGCGAGAGAGGATCACCCATGCAGTAGCTGATATAAACCTTCAGATGTTGGGACGTGGGGGCAAGAGATACTACAAGACAGATTACCAATGGAGGACATATGGAACAACGTTTAAGCTATGTATGAAACTTGGAGAGTTACCCTATCCTCTGATAAGCGTTTCCGTTACTGCTCTATAGACCCCCGAAACCAGGGAAGGACTTTAGAATCATCCTGTATATATGGTGAATAGTAATGCCCAATATAGCCCTGGAAAATAGATGCCTTCAAATTTACCACTGAAAGATAGAGGTGCCAAAAATGTATACTCACTTCAAACAAAGAAAAAACTGTGTTGACATAACAAAATTGAATTCACACAAACAGAAAATGATGAGCACTAATCATCTTAGACTTTTACAGTTACAACAATTGCTCAAAATGCCCACCATCGACGTCGATACACTTCTGAGTACGTTGAACTGCTGATTGAGTAACGTTTGCGAAAGTGTCCTCAGCGATTACAACACATGCCGTATCAATTTCTTCCCGAAGTGCTGTCAGTGTAGCTGGTTTTCTACGGTATACAACATTCTTAAGAGTTTCCCATAGGTAGAAGTTCAACGGAGTTAGATCCGGAGAACGCGGTGGAAACTCAATCGGACCTCTTCGTCCTGTTGCTGTGCGAGGTCTCCCAGATCTGCCCTTTGAACATCGAATACCTTACCATGAGTCTCAAATTTGCCTCGAATGCGTGCAATTGTTACTCGCAGCTTTGGCGGTTCTGTTCTGTACACACGTCTCCATTGCCTTTGAACTTCAATAACATTCTCGGTTTTGCAATACCACTTCAAAATTGCTTTCCGCTGTTCAAACGATAATCTTGGCTCAATTTTGTTGTATCAACGCTATCATAACGTAATGTGAGTCATATCTATTTACAGAACATCATACGATAATCTTGGCTTCATTTGTTCATTGTTGATTTACCTGTCACGTAGCAACGCTATCATAATGTATGTGAGTCACATCTGTTTACAGAACATCATACTATACATTACTATTGTTTTCCGGTCCAACTTAAAACATATTAAATATATATCTACTGTGAAGGTTAGTATACCTTTTTTGCCAACCTCGGTATATATAAACAGTTTGAACAAGGTAAGTGAAGATGAAGTTAATAACTGAAGTGTATCGTCTCTTTTTACAAAATTGTATTACACCTCTCACAAATTCTTCTCACAAATAGATAAAATTTTACGCCAATACCGAAAATGCACATAAGACCGCCTTCTTTTTCCAGGAAATATGCGGCTTACAGAATAAAATGTCGAAGAATATCGTGGATTTGCTGGATAACTGCTATGTTCAGTTCTGCAGCATTAGAAGGCTCTTTTCTTTCAGTTATCCTCACATCCAAAATCTGACCGGTTTATTTCCGCTGTTTGGGGATGCAGATATTAGGAAATCGCCGGCTTATGATGCGGTAATTCTTTTGAATGTGAGATGGGTACCTTCTTACATTAAGATAAGGATTTCAATTTCACAGTTCTGCGACTCGTACCAACTCCTTGTTCATCCTCAAGGGATGACATTTTACTGAAGCCAGTGACGACTAACTAAAGCCTGAAATAATTAATTACTGAAAGCATTTTATATTACGTTAATTATATTCTGAGATTACAGGACATCTACGTGTTGCATATTGTAATTTATAATACTATAACTAAACAAAACTAAAACTTCAAAGAACTAAACCGGTACTAGAATCCAGCACTATGGCTATTTCAACTACAAATTATAATACTATTACCCATTAGCAATAATTACATTTAAAATAAACTAATTTACAGTTTTTGAACAATTTAATATCTAATTTTGCTGACGCTCAATATCCGGGTTGTTCCCCACGGGAATTCCAGGCAACAGGACCTGGACATCAATGAGATTGCCGCCGGTCTAAAGCATTAGCACAGTGCAGTTTCCTTCTCTTCTCTCCTCTTTTTCCTTTATCTCTTTCAACTTTTATCTGCACCTTATATTTTGCTCCTTTTGTTCTCGGTCTACCTCTTCTCTCTGCTGCTTCCTTTCCGCCCGAAGACTACCATTATTCTCTTCTTCTGTTAATTCTGCTCCCTTCTTCTGATTCAATTTGCGTGTTATCTTCCTCATCGTCTTGTTTTTGAACTGACTCTTCTTGTAAATATCTTTCTTGCTTTCTCAGATTATGTGGGATCTTCTAGGGGAATATACGATTTCCGACCGTTGACTTTTCTCTTTTATTTGATTTTTATTGTTATCATACTCTTCTATCATTTTACACGATATTTTATTTGTTAAATCATTCTTTACTCTAAAATCATCTTAATCTCTCATGATGCTCCAAGGCAGCTTCAGGCAATGCGAATAGAACGCAAGAGGTTGAACTGCTAAAATGCGGGCTTGTAGGCCAGGAATATTTTGCACCACCATCGTATCCTTATCCACGTAGGTTCGAAGTGTCTAATCTTAAGTTCGTTCAGTATTAACTTACATAACCCTTCACCACTTAAATCGTGCGTTAGAACAAATCTTAAAAAATCCGCTCTCACACAACACTTTCCAATGTTAATTGTTTATTTGTACTGATGTCCGTAGTTTCGTCAAGTAGAATACAAAAATATTTCCCTCTCTTAGCATCATCTATAATTTTGTTTTTAATTATACAGCACAACAGCCTATCAAATCATTTTATATTGTTTTATTTGTTAAGAGTAGAAGTTTTAGGTGCCTTTGGAAGAGAGCCTCTTTGAAAATTTCATCCCTTGCGTCAACTTAAAATTTAAGAAGTTCCTTAAAATTCCCCATATTTTCACCTTCAAATCCGTGCTCTAAATCAATGACACCGCCATCCCTGTGCCTTCGAAATGGAAAGTTCTGGCGACCTCACAAAATAATGGTCTTCACAATGGAGACCGATTTCATATAATATTTTCATTTACTCTTTTTCTTTTTCGTTTCTTTGTTCAATTGAACTTCAATATTCTGTTTTTTCCCCTTCATGCACTCTCCTAAAATTCTCACTTTTAACGAGGGCTGATTATGATAACTGTTTTCTGAATGTTCCCTGAATATTTGAAGGGATTTCTTAAATTTATTTAGAGGTTTAAAAACTAGAGATTATAACTGAACCCTCCTCCTTAGGACCAAATAGAACACACATTCGATAGTAAGCACCTTCCTTTTTACTATAGGTAAGCCAAGGGAAACCGTGTAACCAGGAATTCTGGAAACGTCTGCACTGCCCGGCTTGTAAAGCTACCGGAAAGTCGTAACTTTTTGCCGCCCAGGGCTCTATGATGAGTATCGTCATTGCGTTCACAAAATGTCCTATGTCAAGTTCATCGCAATCATTAGATACAGTTCCACTTCCTAATGACATTTCCGATACACACTTGTTGCCAGACTGGTAATGGTATTCAATCACTATTCGGCACTACTTTTTCGTATGTCCGAACCTTACTTCAGTTTCAGCACACGATCTTTAACCAACGGCAATAAATTAGTCTGAATTTTGCGTTTCGACATCCTACAATAACAACGGACTACCAAGAATCGATTTTCGCACTGCACGCTTCACTCCATTGAGCACACTGAGAGCAGTTCTTGTAACTGGAATATGTTCTTGAATCAACAATTAACAGATCACAGTTTGAGCCTTGAGGTTCAAATTAATGACACGGTTCGTTTCAAATAACGCAAGTCGGCAGATTTGTTTTTTCTGAAAACAGAGCTCTGTAACCTGTAAATAGTTTCCTCTATACCTACGTTTAATTTTCCATTATTAAAATCGTCTGCGCGAACTAAATGAACATAACCCAGGTCAATTTTCTAGCGAAAACTTTAAATATATGAAAAAAAAAAAAAAAAATGCAACACAATTGCCACTCGAGCGCAAAAAGCACTAAACTTTATAATTGTCCTGACCCCCTGCTCCGTCACTGAATCTGCGCCTGTCGCCAATCTTTGACAAACTTTAGTGTCAACAGTAAATATTATTATTAGACGTTTTATAGTCTGATAAGTGTTTATGTATTAAAATTGCAATAAATATTTTTTGTTTGTATTATTTCTGTAAAGCATACAGGTAAATGCAGATAATGCAGTCAATTTCGTGACATGTGCACTCAGAATCCAATCTCGAGAAATATCCAAGGCGTCCCTACTGTATACACCGTGTTAAAATAACAAACTTAATATACTTTCAACAAACAGCAGTGGCAGTAGTACACTAGAGCGCAATCTAAATTTACGTTTTCAGATATACCTTTACTCCTTTTTCTTATTTTATTTAAATGGTAAATACGAGTTTTGTTGGTATATGTAAATATTGTGCCACTAGAGCGCTTTTTTTTTTTTTTTTTTTTTTTTAATTTTACGTTTAAGGAAAATTCTCACTTCTAATAGTCTGAATTCGTTTATTTTCATAAAATGTTTATTATTTTATTTAAATAACATATACCGTGTTTCGTTGAGAAAAACAAACAAAATTGCTGCCGCTAGAGTAATTATCTTTTTTTTTTTTTTTTTTTTTTTTTGAGATTCAGAAAAAAAAATTCTAATTGTGTGATTTTGCTGATTTTCAGAAACTGTTTTTCTTGTTTTATTTCAATGGCATATGCAGGGTTTTGTTGAGCGAAAGAAAAAACACAACAACTGCGACTGCTAGAGCAGTTTTTATAAAATTCTTTTGGGTTAACCCCCATTTTTTAAATTTCGGTTATTGTTCCTAATGGTTCGATTTCCATGATTTTCAATATCATGTTTCTTATTTAATTTAAATGCTATATATCAAGTTTCTTTCAAAAAACAATAACTTTTTTAAAATTTTGTTTCAGGTAAACGTCCACCTGGTTTCGCTGGTTTTCAGAAACATAATATCTTACTTTATTTCAATGGCATATACCAAATCTCGTTGAGAAAAAAAATTACGCCGCTAGAGCAATTTCTAAATTTTTCCTTTAAGTTAACCGCCCCCCTCTCCCGCCCTAAAGTTCAATTTCGCTGGTTATCGAACTCGATGAATCGTTTGATCATTATATACAGTTTGTTGAGAAAAAAAATTGTGACCTTATAGCGTTAACATACACAAAATTTTCGTCGTCATTTTTCAAGTCTAATTAGTAAGTTAAATAAAGATTTGACAAACATTTCAAAAATATTTTTAGAGATCCTTCGGAATTCGCTAAAGTTGGGTGAATCAACCTGGTGTATTAGTTTCAGTGAAAACCTGGGCAGTATACGATGCTTTCTGTAAAGATAGACTTCATCCTGCAGATTTGAGACTTTAAATTAAGTCCACGAGTTTTGCCATGAAAATCAGGAGAATTAATTTTTTTTAAAGTTTAAATAGGTGCGCCACTTGTTAAATTTTCTCTCTCTTTTGTGTACATTTAGCTAATGTTGATTCTAGAAGTTAGTGATCTATAATCAGCAGTAGCAGTAGTAAAATAAAGCTTACCAAAAATAATAGTTAAAAATAATAATAAAAAAAACTGAAGTAACGGTGTGGGCAAAAGTAAATTTATTGCACTTATTCGATTAGAAAATAATAGCGTAATAAAAATAGAACAAAACCCGCCAATATGTAATAAAAATAGCAAAGATCTGTTTAATCTGTCACAAATTCAAACAATTTAAACGATCTGCTTTACCTCAATTTTCTCCAGTAATCCTGAGTACTATATCTAGCGAAAAAAAATGAATATATAAGAGAGTCCTATTAAAGCACACGGTACACGCGATGCACTGCATTGTGGAAAGCAATTCGCGATGGGGTTCGATCACGAGCTGTTTAACTTTATGCACGCTCAATTGAGGTCACTATAATCTTAACTAAGGGATTTGCAGCACTAGAACGCCAGTACATTTCATTTTCTATATTTCATACCATATCGCGTATCTGATAAATGTATCCCGTTACCGCCATTTACAGTTATGCAAAATACTACTAAAGCGAATTTACAGGCACCGGGGTCGGCCATCCTGACCCTGAATTTCGCTTAGATGGACATTTCCTTAACACGAATTTCTCGCTCCCCATTTCATTCCGTTAGTTCTGCTACAGAGTCGAAAGTGCTAGGGTGAGGTGGGTCGTGTGCGACAAGACGGTGACTTGCGCTTAGGAAAAATCTATCCCAACTGGTAAATAAGCGGCGTGCTATCATTTTTCCTATGCAGTGAAACATATAATTGCACGCTAGTCAAGGTACGGTCTCATTGATACCTTATTAACCAATCAGAATGGAACTTAATCGATAGTTTTAAAGTATGGTGCTCAAAAACTAATAACTGATAGCTTTTTCTCGTAAGTTCATTTGTTTATTCCTATAACCTCTGCTTCGATGTAGTAAATGGTAATTGTTATAGAGCCCGGAAGTTCAAGCATTTATTTTTGTTAAAATGGGCAGGCTAAAAGGCACTTAAATACTGAAAATAGGCAGCAATATAATTAAAACAGCCACACAATTACTTAGGCTTACATTTATAGATTACAAGCAACAATAAGACTTTTTTAAAAGTATCAACTGTCATAGTCAGCCGCTCGTCAGAGAGAACATTTTTCGTCATGGAAAAAGAACGTTCTATTTCCACTGAAGTGATCGGAGCATATTTAAAAGAAACTATTTCTGAAGGACTCATACCAGTTACAACAGAACATTACCTCTCAGTACGACATGGAAATGTTGATCAGGAAAAAGTAAAGTCCTTTTGAATAGTCCTGACGAATAAGCAAAAGATGCGCAGTGGTTTCTGGTCGAGTTCATTTTCTGTTACGTGTATAGGGGAATCAGGTTGGTATCTCTCTTACTTCCGAACTGAACACATTGTAGGGACGGTTTATTGCACAGTTGCACTCAACCTATGTCAAAGGGGACGAACAGCTAATTCACTTAGTTGTTCCTTCCAATTCTTGGAGCGCTAGCATCTGGAAGAAAAACTATAGCCAACACAACATTTCATACGCAACTATTTAAAATGATTCCACTGTTTGAGCTTTTCAAATAAAGCCTTTATAAAAGAGATACCTTTTTTTTCCCACTTTACACCCTTTTTATAGCTGTATTAAACATATTATAATCGAATTAAAAGACCGACTATTCCATGATATTGTTATATGACTGGCTACGTATATTCAACGCCTACAATCAGTAAACGAAAGAGAACAGAATTTCACTGAATTAAATTAATTTTTATTAGAACTGAAAAAGAATTGCTTGTTTAATCTTTGGTGAGTATGTACTTTCAAAACAACAGTGCGCAATGTTATTTGAAAACGGTTCTAAATAATGGCCAAATTCGAAAAACAAACGATGAGATGTAATCGAACTCCTAGATTTCAAATCTGTATGTCCTATTTCTAAAGATAACTGCAAGTATATTCATTTTGCAATTTAGATCATGGTGAATATGAAATACTGCGTACTTGGTTGTTCAAACAAGGGCAGATGATTCAAAACTATCTTTTCGTAGCTCATGTGCAACCTGGCGATTGTAATCTAAAATCTGAATATGTACGTTCTTCCCCAGCTAAATCATAATTCCAGCGCTTTAATAAAAAGATGTTGAACTAGTTTATTCATATTTTATAGCACGTAGTAATGTCAGATTTCCATTAAACGTTTACAATAAATTTATAAATTTATAAATTATATACATTAACGTTTTTATTTTCAGACGCAGATAATGTATTTCCGTTATAGATGTATCGTTGCTATAAATGCCAAAGGAGGACATAGAAAGTGTTCGTAAGAAGAGATTAACTTATGATGTAAACCCTAGTGTTAATCTTGCCAATCTGTTGCCATCTACTTTGAATCCGTAAGTTCCTGCCTCGCCTATAAGGTTTATCGCCTTCACAAAAGCTTTATCTGGGGTCATACCTTATCTGTTAAGTAAATAATTGTAGCTGTAACTTCCGATCCACTGTGTCCAGTAGTTCAGATATAGTTGCATAAAGAAGGCTGTTATTAAGATCTTCACAAAAGAAGGACTTGCTCCACACGAAATTAAACAGCAACTGGACGGCCTATATGGGAAATTGAATGGATAGTGTTTAACGCCCGTTTTCCACTACTTTGGCACCACAGGAGATGGACAATGATGATACGTGAGATGAAATGACATTATGGGAAAAGCTTTTTTTTATAAGGAAATGTTCAGGCCTAAGTTTAGGGTACCTCCCGGGCATTCGACATCTATGATGACTGAGGAAAATCTGGAAAAAACCTCAGTCAAGGTCCTGGTAGGATTCGAACTCCAGACCTCCCGTTCACGAGTCCGCGCCTTAACGACCTCGGCCACCCGTTGCGGTATTACTGAAGACAACTGCATTCCAAATGTAGCAGGTATTTATGCAATACGTATTTAAAAAAAGAACCGGAGTATAAAATTCAAACATTAAAGCTAATTTTTAAGATATACAAACAAAATCAATCTTACACTTACATTTAAACATAGGTCTTTTTAGTTTTGTCCGAAGTGTCCTCGGATTTAGTATAACAGCTCGAAATGTTTTACGGTGTTGGCAATTTTATGTGACAGAACTTTTTAAATGATGTCATTTTGCAAAAATCATAACGTTGGAGCATTTAAATATGAAACGTTTTTAGATGTAATTTAGGTAAACTTAAAAACGAAGCAAAAGTTTAAGAAACCAGAACAGTGTAATATTCCAGAGGACGGTTAACTGTTACTCACCTATCTCTTGGTGCATAAGTTGACAGGATGTGCTACACCAGTGCAGCAGCCAGAGCCACAGTATCACCCAGGTACTCATGTTCCACATTTCACAAGGAACACATCTTATCGTATGTGGTAAAGCGTCAAAACTCACCACGGTATGCACTCATTTAATGATAATCGAAGCTAAAATTAGTTCTCTGCATTTTTAATATAACTCTTAATTGTTAATAAATCTCATGTCGCAAAGTAGTGCACGTTAAATCTTTCGCTTTCATTGATATTCTTTTTGAAATGCGGTTACCAAATAAAAAAGTGAATAATGATACATTATATGTTTATTTCCTAATATAAACTTGAAATTTCATCAAACTTACAAATTACATCGACTTGATCAGCGAGCGTGTTGCTAACTTGCACAGTTCGTACACCCCGATACCTTCCTGAACCAACCGCCGCACTTGCTGGTATACAACTGGAACCAAAACGCGCATTTTGCAGGAGACTTACGTCGGAGTACCGAAACCTGCCGAGCATGACCGAAAGTCCAGATTGTAATATGCCGCGACAAACTTCAATCTTTTTCGTGTTTCACCTCACGCGATTTTCTGTTCCTTGTCGCGATACATGGACTGTAATTATTCATTTTATAGTGCTCTATGCTAATATTGCAATATAACGAGCTCCTTTTTATTACCTCAGCAATGACCAGTGACAGTAATGCAGGGCGCTAAAAAAACACAATTTTCATGTTATTTTCTGAGGGAAATATTTTTCTTTTCTAGAGGGCAGTTGCGACAGTCCGACAATTTGTAGTACATGCGTGACGTTGCTATGGTAACAGTGAAGGTCGTTTTCTTCTTTAGAGAAATAAAAAAAGTTTTTGCTTATTCCAACAAGCATTTTAGGTAAATTCTAAAGCTATTGTGTACACTTAAAGCAAAATAAATGCATTTAGAGAATGATAAATTACATTGTTTTTGTTTGTTTTTTAATGTTTTAAAATATATCGGCTTTATTTCGCTAATAAACGAGCGAAGAAAGATAAAAAAAATTGTTCACTAACGAACTCTTTTTAATGTTAATTTTACACCATACTGTAATATAATATCACCACATTGTCTGCAGTAACTAATAATTTGTGACAATATAGAAACAAACCAGAAATTGTTATGCCATTTTGCAGTAGTAAAACATGTTTACTATTAATAGCAAGGGTCTCCAAATGATGTCACTAGTAATTTCAAAGCACAAAGTCATTTCCCAAACGAACATACGTTAACTTTTGCCCTGTCTGGTCTGTCCATCATAAGTTTAAAGTGAATGTCAATGAAAGCCAATGTCGGAAATAAGTTTTACTTCCACATTACTTGGCGAAACATAACTACTTATTAAATGAATATATTCGGTTATTATGTACGCATTTCTATTTTGTTTTGTTACTTATAGGTAGTGTCAAGTAATAATGTTATCTACATGTGTAAGATATTTTGGTTTATTTTCTGTTTAAGAATACGGACATTTCAATGTGGCGGTAAATTCTACAGCTAAGCAACAAACGGGAGGGGAAACGCGAAGTACAACAGTTGTCTACCATAAAGTTGTAGCTGGGAAACTTACGTTGAATATAGCTTGAACTTAGTATGGTAATATCCAGAAATAAGTGTCGGCTTGTGATCCATGTAGAAGGGTAGGCCAGGGAGGTACTCAAATGGTGTGAGAGGAAGATCATTCTCTCATAACTGCAGCGTCATTATATTTTTGTACTATAAACTTCTGATTTATATGGAACTCTTCTAATTCTGAACCAGCAATGTTATGAACCTTTCAACCCCCCCCCCTCCCCCGATGTATCGTAATATCACAATAAATTGTGACGGTGTAATATTTATCACTTCGTCAGCCAGTATAGAAAGTAAATTTTGATCTCATTCCTGTAGACAAGATATGTTTCTCACTTCACACGCTGTCAGTCAAGTTTTTCAAACCATAATTAAAAAAAACTTAAAAGTGAAAATGCAGTCTTCAATAAAGGTGTTTATTATCCAATGCCACAAAATAGATACTATTTTTGGTAACTTAACAGTTAACACTGAAAGTTAACTTTCTACTGACAAACAGCGAGGAAGCCACCCATCTCAAACAAAGCGCAAGAACAACCCATAGCCAGTTACGCGTGGTGTCAGGAACCCCTCCTAAGAAAAGAGAAAATACCGAGCGCTGGCCGTCTTCCTGCTGGTCCAAGAGAACGCAGAAATAAGCAGGAGAAAGGCTAACCCATCTTGGAGGAAGACAAATATAAGTTCTTGCAAACCTTGGTGGCCCATTTTAAAGCGTTAATCTTCCGGAACTGGCCCATGAGCTTTCCTTGCTAATGGACGACCCGCATATTATCGCTACCACATTAAAGAGGAAAGGCTCTTATAGAAAAAGATATAATTAAGAACTAATCCTTATACATCGGCGTTTTCCTGCACTTTTTATTTTAAAAGTTGAACAGTAGCAGGGGAAATGGTAAATAAATATGGCATTTTCTTGGGGGGGGGGGAGCTGCCAGCATTGAATATATTTAGATTAATAGCATGACAGGTTCACTGAATTATAGAGCCTGCCCTGAATCTCTGATATACTGGAAGAGTTAGTGTTTAAGTTTTATCTGGAGGTTCAGTAACGTAATAAAAAAGATGCAAAGTAGTTGGACTAAATCAACTGATTTACAAGATGACTATGTTGGGGAAAAAAATTTTCTCTTAAAACTTGTGAACTTTTAGAACGCCCCTCGTACTGCAGGGACGGGTTGGGTATTTCGCGGAATAGAGTTCTGAGTGCGCATGCCAGTAAATTGACTGTACTCCTGTATTCTCCTTCAAATGGCTCTACACAAATAAAAGAAGGGCATAATTGATTACACAAGAGACATTTATTACTATATTTTAATAAATTAAACACATATCCTTCCTGTGTATGCTATGGAAAACCTACTAATAATTATTGACGATAAAGTTTGAGTCACCGGATAGGTGATGGTTACGTTGGCAATACTCGTTCCTGTGATTTAAGCCTGGGCATAATAACAGAACCAACAAATGTTAAATGCTTTGAGTATTTGGGTGTAAGAGTCAGAATGAATGACACATAGCTACTGCACTGTATAAAGCCCGAGGGGTAAGGCAGAAGTTCTACGTACTGTCGCTGATACCGGACACTCCAGTGAGCATTATGGAGGCCATGATAAGATCGACATGTGTTACTGATGTGAGACATGGGGTTGCAGTAAAATGGAACTGAGAATGATTTCTTAAAGAGGCTGCTCGGCTTGGGGAACTGTGGCGTTTTAAGGGAATGTGGGCGCTTTGTAGATAACATTCATTGTAAAACTCTGTTTATTATTGGTTACGAATATTAAAGGGAGAATAATCTTCACTAAGGGAAATTTGCTATTTCTATCAAGTAACAAGCTGGCACCATAGTTGCTGTGTAGAAAGGTTAAAGAGAGAATTAAAAAGAAATTGAATGGGATGTGTTGAAAGAGGGGAGGGAGATGGGACGGTAATAATGTATGCAGGAAAATCAAGAAAGCCAATTGGTATCAACAGGTAAGACATGGAAGCAGCATGCAGAGAAAAAACATAATTGGAACTTAGTAATGAGCTAAAAATAAACTGGGGGAAGGAATTATACATACATAACTTGATTTTAAGGACCGATCAGGTATAACTTGGTTTAGACTGGGGGGTTGGAAAACACTAAAACATGAAACAGCGGATAGAGTTTTCCCTCTTTGTAGAAACCTGGAAGTTTGGCAACATATACTGGCACATTGTCCAAACACAGAACATTGGCGGGTGAACCTTGCAGTCAAGTTTACGTACTCGAATAGGGACAGGTTAGCATGCTGGGACTTGCTTGAATATGAAGCAATTGGTCAAAGCTGGGTGAGTTTTTATGTAAAGTTCACCTAATAAGAAGATGTATGTATTTAAATAATGTGCAATTGTGATGTACAGACGTATGAAAGAGAAAGAGTGTGCTTTCATATAACAGTTATCTGCGAGTTAATAGTTGCATATAAATATTTCCATGTAACATAATTATTTGTATGCTATAGTTTTATATAAATATTATTGGCATATTGTCCGCCAGTGTTAAATAGTAGCATGTACGGTCTCTAGACCTATGCGATGGATATAATGTAAACATTAATATATATAAAGATTGTAAAATAAACACGTTATCTATTTAATTTCGGGTTGCACAATTTACGGCAATAATACAAAATATTATTCAGAATCAAATTCCACGGAATAAGTATGATCAAATCACAGTAAAAGTTCCAATTCAATGCTTTTTCACTACTGGCAAATGTTAAAACTGGTCTTCCACTGAATAATAATTAATATTGATCGCGTAATCCTTTCGTTATTATTATTTCAGGTTATGTTATACTATTCTTATGTGGTAAAATGATGAAAACAAAAATAGAGAAGAATTAACAACTCTAGGTGTCATTTGTGTAGCGAAATTTGCTCTTGATAATGAATTATTTTATGTACTAATTATGCAAAAACCACCCATATCTCTTTACGCTATTCTTCTCTTTTTCACCTACTGATTATCGAATAATGGATAAAACTACGTAAATGGCAGAAAACACGGCATACCAGGATTTTTAGACATTGTCACTTTCGATAATTATAAAACTTAATTTATGTTCCCCTGCTCCTTAATCTATTTTTATGTCAGAAGTAATAAAATTTAGAAATGTTATACTTTCTGAATTAAACATAAAGTGGGGATTTAGGAGAGAGAGGAGGGAGAGGAAGTAAAAGGGGAAGAAACAACAGTAATATTTAAAAATGCTCCAATGTCATTCACAAACCACTAAAAAACAAGAAATACCGAAAACCTGAGGAAAAAAAATAAAAGATTTGCCCACCTTAATTAATGGATATTCCACTTAATTATCTTTTATTTCATTGACAAACATTAGAATGTAATGTCTATTTTGAAATTTAACAGTATATTTTCATTAAACGAAAAGTTTTAATTTATGCGTCTAGCTTTTAAGTTTACCACCAAATGGTGGCCGAGGTCGTAAAGGTGCGGGAGGTATGGGGGTTCGATTCCTGTCAGGTAAGGCCGGCCTCCCTCACTGAGGTTTCTTCCAGGTTTTCCTCAGCCCTTATAAATGCCAAATGCCGCGGAGGTACCCTAAACTTAAGCCTGGAACGCTTCCTTCCTTGAAAAAAAAATTAAAAATTTATAAAAATTTTCCGAATTGATCATTTCATCTCATGCATCATCAGTGTTCACCGCCTGTGGTGCCTCTGCAGTAAAAACGGGCGTTAACACTATTAAAAATAACTTTTAAGAGATGTTCGTTAACACACATTTTAGCTGCGGGGATAGCAGCGACAACAGCAATCTATGTGGCGTACACTTTTCACTTTGCAAACAAGTGAAGTGGATACAATAAAATAATTTGTACTGATAATTTTATTGAATTTTTTTAATAGAGCCTGTGACAGAATATTTTTAGCCTGGTTGATGTCACATAGAGAGTGTGCAATGTTCTCCTTATTGCCCTACATATTTAAACCTTACGTCGCTGAATTATAAGCATGTGGATTTCTGGGAATTTTTCAAGCAAGGCTTCCCGTTTCCTTTGTAATCTAAATTTATGTGTTGATAAGGACTATTCTAATTGGAAACCGCTGGCGGCTCTTAATCGGCGAGGCTTGGCGCAAATCTCAGTTTTTCTCCTCTCATATGAGTGAATTTCTGCGGGACCCACGGCTTTACTTCCCTTCCGAAGGAGGCCATACTTAGGATTTTTACGCCCGAAAAAATCCGTCGGTTCTGGCCGGGATCGAAATCGCGATCTTGGGTTTAGAAAACAAGTATGGTTACCACTATACCACCAGGACGGCCCAAGGGACATCGTTACTTGTACAAAAGTTCTGTACGTCTGTTCATTGACTGGTAAATTTATCTATGAATATGTTCTTTAGCTTTGCAATTCAGAGAGTGAGGAACTTGGTGAAGGTAAATTGACATAATACCGTTGAAAGGCTTAGTATGGAAGTGGATATTAGTGTTGACAGCATTGACAGTTTACTCCATGAACAAAAAGCTGCGAAAAATCTGTGCAAAATGGGTATTACATTCCCTAACCAAAGAAGAGAAGAAGAGGAGAAAGGAATGTGCAAGGAAACTGCTGACAAGTTTCCACCAAATGGTCCTAAACGTTTGACAGATACATACACTGGTGATGAAAGTTGGTTTTATTCTACATCACCCCAAATAAAGCTCAGAACTGTGTGCAGGTAAATGAGAATGACACAAGACCAGTTGTTCTTGACAAGATTTTCGTTCTCTGAAGCGAATGTTCACTGTTTTCTTCAACTGTGAAGAAGCATTAGTGGTTGACTGTATGCCACATGGAACAAAAATGAATGGAGAATACTATGACACTTATGTTTTGGATCCTTTATTCGAAAAGCTGAGGCGGCGGCGTCTAAAGACAGGAACTTCAAGGCTGTTGCTTTTGCACGACAATTTGTCTCCTCACAGAAGAACTGCAAAATTGAGGAAACTGGAAGTCACCACAGTCCAAATGCTTGACCATCTACCATATAGCCCTGATCTTGCACTATGCAACTGTTGAGTGAAATATTGCATTGCTGAAAAACCTTTTAAACGAGTACAGAACTTAGCTAAAGCTATAAATTCAGCTCTGTTGACAACATCTCGTAGTACTTTTGACAAGTGACTGCACCGTCTACAACTGTGTGTGAGGAGAGGTGGAGAGTACTTTGAAGCATTGTGAGGATAAGTTTTCGAATACAGTCCTTAGCTTCAACTTTAAGGTGACACTTGGAAACTTATTTTAATGTCCCTCGTAGAAGAAAGCGTTGAAATTAAGTTTAATCTGTAATAACTTTATTTCTTGGTGTCAAAATAAAATGCTTGATATGTCTGCGGCAAGAAAGAAACATTCTTACTAGCTACTGTACTCCTAGGCGTGAAAAAGAACAAAACACACTGGCCCTGCGGGCATAAAGGGAGGAAATTATGACTTTGAGCAACAGATGAATGCAAAAGTGGCTAAAAAGATGGATCATTTAGTTCCCAAGCGGCCGGCCACACTGTACTGCTTAAGCGCAAGAGTGAATTAACGTGCAGATTTATTTAATTCGGGTTGTGTGTTCTGAATGTTTTTTAAGGAAGTAAATGTCTTATATCAAAGGCTTCTTTAAACATAAATATATAAACCATGTATGGAAGTTTATAGCTACTTCTTCATGAATGAAATCGAGCGGGTGGTTCAGGTGGTAATGCATGGGATTCGCATTCGGAAATTCCCGGTTCAAACCTGCCCTTATGTTTTTCTTGGTTTACGCTGGTCGTTTACGGGAATCCTGAGGTGGATATTAACTTTCCACGAATGTTCAGCTCTTTCATTTCATATAATTTAATTTAAGTCGAAAATGCCAGGCGAGCTGAGGTTGTGCGGTGAAACGGTGACTTGGGCTTAGTAACAAATTTGCTTGCGTTTCTGGTAAGAAGGCCTATGAGGACTGAACTCCTTGGAGGGAGGCTCCACCGGTGTCGCGATTTTCCCTCTGGAAGTTTGTGCCTTAACGCTCGGTGTTTCTCTCATCTTTTCCCTTCCTCCCGGAGGTACCCCCACTGGGAGCGTAGGTACAAACTGTCAGTTCTTGAACAAGGCTGAAGTACCTAAATATGCCATTACTGCCCCTAACAATCCAATCCAATAATGCATTGACTTGCATTGTCAATGCTGTACAGTCTGTTGCGTTCAGTCCTGTGTGAAAAATCATGAATATTTTTAAAGAAAACTTTACATTCTACATTTTCACACGCTGTAAGAAAAGTGAAAGAGCGAAAAACATCCACGAGGACTTGGTCAAGGCTGTTCTTTTGCACGACAATGCGTCTCCTCACAGAAGAGCTGCAAATTTGAGGAAACTGAGGTCGCCTAAGTCTAGTAACCTGACCATCCACTTTACAGCCCTGACCTTGCACCCTGTGACTTCTGGTTGATTCCTCGAGTGAAATTGCTGGAAAACTTTTAAAACGAGGGTAGGATCTTGCTCAATAAATTCAGTTCTGTTGACAATATCTCAGTCCGAGTACCTGACAAGTGGTTGCATCATCTACAAATGTGTGTGAAGAGAGACGGAGAGTGCTTTGAAGCATTGTGAGGATAAGTTTACAATTTAGTCCTTAGCTTGGACTTTAAGATGACAGTGGAAAACTTTTCGAATGTCCCTCGTAGATGTTGCGTCGAGTACATGACTCAAGGTGTCTACAAATTTAACTACTGCAGCGATTTTAACTCTACTCAACTCTGCACGTCTCACACACGCAGCAGTATTCTTCTATCTCTTCTTATATAAAGATTCCAAGGATTCGAACAGTTTCGTATTCGAACTAAGTTTCATAAGCAATTAAAGCAAGTGTTATGTTTAAGCAATGGAAACAACCTGTGTAAGTCAGTGTACGCTGCTGTACGCAGCAAAATAATAACCAGAGTACCGCCATGCTGCATGATTTATGTGCACCAAGTCTACCCAACTCCTTAAGCTAATTAAAACCAGTGGCCCTTTCTGCAGCATCTCCCGTTTTACGTGCAGTGCCAACTTTCAATATGTAGAATCACAGATTACGTCCCAGAGTATTCTTAAGTAATGCGTTTTTACACATCTCCAGCAGTTAAAATGTTTCATGTCCTTCTAAAACACACTCCAAATACTTTTATGAAACATTATTTTGCAAAACTTAGCATTTGTCTCTTTATACACGGTAAACCTACTGAAAATTTATTCATAGGCTGTTTTTTCCTACAGTTACATTTTAAATTAAGATGTACAAGGCATAATGCAGCGATCAAAATTAAAACAGAGAAAAATATCGTAAATGTATCGTTATTCATCTTCCAGATAAGCCTAATACTTGCAGTTTGTTACTATAGAATTAGTATAGGCAACATGAATGACAATGAAAACATCAATTCTCATTGCATAATTTATTGCTGGTTGGTAATTAACACTAACAAACGGTTGGATTACAACAAACCGCTATCCCAGTATTAAATTCTGCGTGCGTTGTATACAGATGTTGACCATCGTGCTTTGGCGTGACAGTAACTACGTGTTGGAACTGCGCGGGTAGGTCCATAAGTTTCCGGCCTCGCCGATAAGAATTATCACCTTCACAAAGCCCTTATCTGGTGTCATACCTTATTTGTTAAGTATAATTGCAGCTGCAACTTCCGCTCTGCTGTATTCAGTTGTTCAGATATAGGTGTATAAAAAAAGATATGTGTAGAAGATTGTGACATGTTCAAAATGAAGTATCGAGTTGTTGTTAAGTTCTTCATAAAAGAAGGACTTATTCCAAATGAAATTAAACAGCGACGGTGTATATAGAGAAGCTTTCCCCTCATATTCTACAATAAATTTTTCGAATGGGTTGAGAAAGCGTTGAAGACGAAGAGCGTGCAGGTAGGCCCTTGGAGGTGCTCACTCCTGAAAACATCGCTCTTGAGGAAGGAGAAATTATGGAAGACCGGCGGCTCAAAGTTACAGAAATAGCAGCAAGGTTGGACCTTTCTAAAACAACAGTCCTTCGAATTATTCATGAACATTTAAACGTGAATAAGGTTAGTGCCAGATGGGTGCCTAGACTTCTTTCCTCAGTCCAAAAGCAGCAACGAGTCATATGTTGTCAGGCATTTTTGGAGCTCTGCCGTGATAAGAGAGAAGTTCTGCAAACCATTGTTACAGGAGATGAAACTGGGTCCTCTACTATGATTCCTTGTCCAAAAGACAACCAAGGAGTGGCGTAAACCTGGCGAAGCAGCGCCTCTAAAGGCCAAGGCCACAATCTTTTGGGACTGTGAAGGAATACTCTTCATTGACTTCAAGGAGAGGAACACCACAGTAAATGGGGAGTGCTGTGCTGGCCAACTGCACGGACTACGTGCTTCCATCAAAGAGAAAAGGCGAGGAAAGTTGAGTGGTGGTGTGCGCCTTCTTCACGACAAAGCGCCTGTGCACACAGCTCTTGTTGCAGGGGAAGCTGTGGTTTCAAGGAGATCAACAATCCACCCTACAGCCCAGATCTAGCTCCCAGTGATTATTTCTCTTCTGAAAACTCAAGAAGGACCTTCGAGGAAGGAAATTTAAGTGTGATGAAGAAGTGATGGATGCTGTTTATGCCCATTTTGTCGATAAGACTTCTGACTATTGAAATGTTAGTTCAAAGACGTGAGAATTGTATTACAATAAAGGGTAACTATATTGAAAAGTGAAATATATTTTTTGTCTTTATCACACCTAGAAAATGGTTAGGCCGAAATCTTATGGACCTACCCGGGTATATCATGAGAATTTTGCAGTTAATGATGAAACTGTAGTGAGTGTCGTAGATGTGTCGTACCAAAATTTGTGGTTTGGAGGATATTTTGCTTGTAATTTTCCCAAATCTACTATATTGGGTTAACAATGAAAGGTAAGATCCGGGAGAACGTATGAAGCGGGGGTTTGAATCGAGATGGTGAGAGCTTTAATGAATGGTGTGAGCAGGATGTTATAACAGTTTGGACAGGTTTGTAAGTGAGGTTATGTGAAGAGACAGAGTACACCCTGGAGACCACCAAATTCAAAGGTATGGGACAAAGTACTGGACTAAAAACCCAAAGGGTAAAGGAATACGCCTCATATTGCTACACGTTGAAAACAAAGATGTTTTTTTTTAAGGGGAGGGGAACAAGCCATGACAGGTGAAGTTTTCACTGCATGGTTTAAGAGTTATGCTCTTTCTTGCACCTAACATCTTACCACAATGTAATTCTTTAGATCATGGCTAAAGAGTGACATAATCACGTGGATGGAGGGAAAATGTGACAAGGTCATGGTATAAAAGGAGCCAATACGCATTGTCAGAAAAGCTTACGACACCCTGGCAGAGGAAGCAGGACAAAAGGTGCTGAGACTTCCTCCGTGCCATTGTGTCTTCAATCCCATTGATTGGGCATGGAGTCAGTTGCGCGCAACAACAAGACTTTCAAACCGGCTTAGGTGAGGATATTGTTAGTGGATGACATTAACAGCGTGGTAACACTTTCTTTTTTTTTATTAGTGTTTAACGTCCGTTTTTGCTACAGGGGCATCACAGGCGGTGTACACTGATGATACATGAGATGAAATGATATATTGGGGAATGAATTTTTAAAGAAGGAAATCGTTCCAGGACTAAGTTTAGGGTACCTCCCTGGCATTTGCCATTTATGAGGACTGAAGAATACCTGGAAAAAACCTCAATCAGGGAGGACGGTCCTGGCAGTATTCGAACCCCAAACCTGCCGCTCACGAATCCGCGCCTTAACGACCTCGGTCACCTGTGGCAGTACATGGTAACAGTTGATATGTGGCGGGCCTATAAGCATCACATGGAGGGTGAAGAGGGGAAATTCTGGGAGGCCCATTGTCTTCATGACATAACTGTTGGTAGTCTCATTATGAACCCTAATAGCAGCGTAGGGGAGGAGGAAGAAGACGAGAGAAGGGGGGACAGGACTACAATTTGGAAGGAGTACAACCTCTTTCAGATTACGTTTTATTTTAGTACACTGTTATTTATATTTCAATTTCGCATTTGTTATCTAAACAGTAGCGTGTTTCTAAGGGCGAACGCGAGCGATGACAGTTACAAAGGTTGCGCGGTTACTCCTCCAGTCACAGCGAGAAGGCGTAGGAATACATTTTGTGCATTGTTTACACGAAGACATATTCTTAAAGTAAAGTATTGCCGAATGTAAGCATTCCGAAATATTTACTGTTCTGGATAATTCTATGACGTATAAGTTGCAATGTCCTGTTCCATCACTACAGAGAAATATTAAAAACAGTGAAAAGTCTTGCACTGAATAATAATTAACACTGATAGTGCCGTGCGATCAGTTTTGTTTTTCTAGGGGTTAACCGGGTTTCCGTGATCAGCAGATGGGTAAAACAATTTAACAAACCAACTTTACAACAATACACAAACCAAATTTAAGAGTCTCATTACTTATAAAACAGAGTCTGCAACTGCCCGCCTTCATTCTCTACACATTTTAAACATCCTTTTAGGAGATTGTTCATCACTCGCTGCTGTTCATTTTGAGAAATCCGGACAATTTCCTGACGAATATTAACTGAGAGTTCTTGTAAAGTATGCGCGTTCCTCTTGTACAGGGCATTTTTTAATTTCCCCAATAATCACAGGCTGTTAAATCGGAGTCCGAGGGGTCACAAATCCGTACTAAACACTCTGTCTTGTGGAAACAAATTGCGAAATGCTCTCATGGAATTATTCACAGTGTGAACAGCGCCAGAGTCTGCTGAAAAACATGTATGATCACGCTCCCTTTCGGTTAATGTCTGAGGAAAAAAAAAAAAAAAAAAAGGTTAGTGTGGTATTTTCATAAGTAACAGAATCAATGTATGTTCAGGATTCTTTCACCACTAAGTTAACACATATGAGTCCTACACGCTGTCCTGTTTTAAACACATGAGGCATAATACACTTTATGTATACTGTCGAATTAAGAAACGAACAACACAACACATACCCGGGAACAGCTGCGCTACGACTGGGGCACACAGTATGGTCGACAAATAATAAGCAGGCTTGGAACCCCCTCCACGATACGGCTAAAGAGTGCGAACTCACGCTCTGCGGGGGAAATAATAATTCTGGTGATCCATCCTTCTTTGTTATTATTTTTAGATTATGTTAGGCTATTCTTGTGCGGTAATTAAGGCAAAGGAAGTTACTTTATTAGTACTCATTGTTCCATTTCGGAGCATGGGCGCTTCCTATGAGAAGTTTCAGTTACCAATGAGGATTTACTTACCCTTATTTCCCTACGAGGATATCCAACATATCATTTGGACGCGAAACGGTGCATGATTTTATGGAGTTCTTTAACGTACCGTAAATATACGACAGGGAACCCAAGGATTTAATTCCCTCCCGTAGAAATTGCGCTCAAAATTGTTACGTCCTGAAAAATGTATTGATCTTAGTCGATTGTGAACCCACGAACCTTGGGCCCAGTGGAGAGCGCACTAACTTCATCTAAAGGGAGTTTTATAGTCTGTCAGAACTCATGAGGGGACTTTTCTGTGTAACAGATACCTTGTATTCTCATTAAGTCCACATTTTGCAGAAATCGCTAAACTCGTCACTACTGAAAATCACACTTTTGTTCTGCCAGAAGGACGACTTAGGTTACAAATCGCGGGAAGCACAACTTACGGTGGTTATAAAACTGAGCTATGCTCGCTAGCTACTTAACTAAACTTTTTTGTACCCCAATAAAACTCGGAATTGTAGATTTTCTCAACTAAACCTAATGTAGGGATTTAGGAGAAATAATAATAATAATAATAATAATAATAATAATAATAATAATAATATAATACTAATAATAATAAACTGAACGTTTTTCCCATGATAAAAATGTTCTCTCTGTCAAGGGGCTGACTATGACAGTTGATACCTTGAAAAAACATCTTGTTGTTGCTTGTAAACAAGAAATGTAAGCTTAAGTACTTTAATTATGTGATAAAGTATTTTTAAATATGTATATTCATAAATTAGTGATATTACTCTGTTTTCACTTTTAATAAAAGCGTATTTTAATTGTATTACCGCTTATTTTCCAGTATTTTGGCGTCTTATTAAGCAATATAAATGACTTAGCTTGCGGACTCTGCTGACAACTTTTGAACACAAAGTTCTCTATTACGTGCACAAAGGAGCGCTGTACTGTCAGCTGTTAGAGACGTAATTCGGCCACACGCTCATTTTCCAACTTCTAAAGAGTCCTTACGGAGCATGCGTAATGAATTAACAATAGATAGTGAATGAACTTGTGGAACACATTCCCCAGATGACCAGCATGCGTCAAGAAACCGCAGACGGAGGGAGCGTCTATTGATCTCATAGCGATGTATCAACTGCTCGTAAAGAGTACCCTTAATGTCCGTCCTCTTCTCTATTTATTGCCAACTGATATTGAGAATGACCCCATCGATTGCTTCCGCAGAAGAGAAGTTGGCAATACTGTTCCAACTTCAAATTGAGGCCTGCAATATTCACCAGGAGCGACGTGTAAGAAAGAAAGAGAAGAAAAAGCAGATAGAAATGACAGTAGTTTCGTTTTTATGTTTTACTATGGCAAGAGAATGAAGAAAACGAAAGTACTCTTTCTCCTTTATACCACCTGAAACTTATGTGATAAACATACGTAGTGTGTAATGGCTATATTAGGAAAATACGAAGGCTCTCCATAAAGAATGTTCATATTTATTTTACAGGCATTATTTCTCGCGCCAAAATATAGCTTTACAATCTTTTGTTAGCTTAATTAACACGCGATACTAATAACATTGTTGTTACTACCGGTTCCCATCTGTGAGAGGTGTACAAGTTGAAACATGTTCAGTTCCGCCTACAGCAAAATGGAGGGGACACACGACGAACAACATGCTGCTTTCGTCTCAACAATAGTTCCAGTTGCAACTTCTTCACAAGGGACATTCAGCATCTCGTTTCATAGTGGAATGTATCTCAACAGAACGGTGAATGTTCCACCAGGTTACCGGTTTTTAAGTGACGAATTGTCACAACCAGGCATTGGAACTTGTAAGCATTAAAGCAGAACGGGTCACGAACCACTCGTGTTCAGCTACTAGGCGGTGTTGACCTAGTAGTTTGAGTGTACTTAAGATTTTCCTTAGATCCATCATACGATAAGTACTGAGACAAGGGACATTGGCCACTCCTAGGGAAAGCATTGTTGCTCAGTCATTGGTGTTGCCAAGTAGCAGGCAGAGCTCTGCTGTGCTATTCATTTTTCTGTATTTTAAGTCTGGAAAGTGTGAACGTTCTTGTAAGTGCAAAGAGAGTATTTTCGTGAGAAATTTTGTATTTAAAATGTTGTTTAAATTAAATGCTGTCACTTGAGCGTTTGAGGGGACTTTCCTACTTCATGTACTACTGTGTATCGTTGGTTTGGAGAATTAACGAGGCGGTGGCAATTTTATGGCAAACATTTATGAATCTCTTGTTATCACTAATTAATCAATCATACCCCAATTCTCTCATCCTTCGTAAGTTTTCTAATACATTTCTCCCTTACTTTTCCTAGATATTCCCCTTTCATTTTATTTTATCTTTGTCCCCAAATCAATCATTTGCATGCTATACTTTCTGTAATTTACCTCATTTCGCCTCCCATGCAACCTCCCTCCATCTCTTTACCCCTTCACACTCTAACAAACAAGGAAATATTCATTCAAGCTCCTTACACATAACGCACTCTTCCCCATTTTCTCTTCTGAAACCCTTTAAAAACAATGCTCCCACCCAGTTCAGTTCTTCTCCCCAAATTTATCACAATAATCTACATATTTCTCCGTCTCCACTCCTTTTGAATTATTCTGTACACTTTAAAGAGCTCTTGTCTCTAAACTAACCCAAATCTCTTGCCTCTCCATATCTTCATTCTTTGCCTTACTTCCTTCCAAAGCCCTCGTTTATTTGTATCTGCAAATTCGCAAAGTTCCCCATCCCAATAACTTGCAATATTTCCCCCGCTGCTCCCATCTCATTACTTCCCTTTGATATTTCATACAATATTTTAAAACATTGTGGTAACTAATTTCAAAATCCTTTATCACATTTTAAAATTGTCTCCACCACCAAACCTTTCCTCCCCAATTCAGTTAAAGCTACTCTTTTCAGCGAAGCTTTAGGCAACCCCAACATCCTATGAATTTATTCAATTTTCAACCATCCTTTGGAACTTTCCCACACTTTCGTCCAATTTCTCCAATCAATTTAATGACATATTTGCAATTTTCTTCAAACACATTCCAATTGCTCTCATTGCTACTTCACCTTTAACAATGACACGCTTCCCATCATCAATCAAGAACCATTTCTCATTTTACTCCCTTTCTTAAACACTACTATTTTTGATACCCTAACATTTACTCTTAAACCACATTCTACACAAAATCTGGTGTATAGCTCGTTACTGTCATTGAACCATCTGAAAATAGCAAGCCTGGTATCTCTTTCTTTCCATGATATCATCAGTAAACACAGCGGGATTCAAACCTACCTTTTGTTCCACCATCCTGTACACTTAGCACAAAACTTAACTCCATCATACAACTTTTGAACCTCTGCTGCATTAAACTCTTCACTTACTGCTTTGCACCTCATTTTAAACACAAGTACTTATTGTATTTTCAAAATCCGCAAAGAACATACACCCTACCGCTTTTGTTTGCTACAGTCTGAATTATCAACAGCCCTGCTACCTTTCCCGAAATTCACATGTACCGAGCAATGGACGACTTGTGCATAAAAACCAGTCGCCTGGGAATTGATCCACTTTAGCAGTGCCAATTTCAAATCTTCACTGTCGTCAAACTTTTGAGAACGAAGCCATCTCTTGAAGCAATCAGAAGCACGGAAATCAACGGGTGCGAGATCGAGGATGTGGTGGATGATTAAAACTTGCTGACAGTGGCTTGTGAAATGTCATAAAGCAAAATAAATAAATTGTGACGACAGCTTCCTCGTCTCTTTCACAGCACTACAATGTGCTTAATTGTTGTTCTTGCTTCCACAAGGAAAACTTTTTAAAGCAGAAAACGTTGGCCATGTTCTTCCGTACTAAATTGTTTCTTTTGTAATGGCGTTCCTCCTGGATATTGTTTTGGCTCAACGCTGAGATACGAGATCTTTGCTTATCACTAATCACAATATGAGAAAAAAAAGTTAATCTTCTTTTCTATCGTACATCCAAAAATGCACGTGCAGTTTTTGTGTCGCAGTCCACCCTTTAGTCACCCACCTTGCATACAGTTTATGATGTGAAAGATTTTCAGATGTGAAATGCCTGAAAGTTCCACTACAAGAGCACTGATTATGAAACGGCAATTTGCTCGAATGTTGGCGTCCAACTAGGCCTTCCAGTTCTCTCTTCATCATTACCATTTGTAAGGCCTTCCTTAAACCGATGACATCGCTGCCTGACTTTTCCTTCGCATATTTCAGTTCGCCAATAAACCTCGCACAGCTCACGGTGAATTTCAGCACCACTTTAACCTAAGACGACCATATTTTTACGGAACATTTTAATATTTGTTTCCTTGAAAAAAGGGCACAAGAGGAAGAAATTGTTTTGTCCTAAATACTTAGGTTTGCAAACTAATAATAAATAATTGTTGTGTAACTTGCATGATGTAATAGTATTGAATTCACTCCAGATAAACAATACTTTAGAATCATTAGTGCAGCATTCATTGATATTTTCCTGATGAATAGGTCTTCTTTAACAAGTCCATTTTATCACTAGGGCCCAGACTCTCAGCTTTTTAACTGTTTTGTTCCTTGATAGATAACTGTGATATTTTAATATAATTATCCCTTTATTTATCATGGGGGTCACATGGTTGAATCTTAAGAAACCTAAAAATGGCTAAAACTATGGTTTAAAATTTTTAAATGTAATTAATTTTAAATTATTAAAATATGAATTTAATAATATTTACGATAAAATTACTTTTGAAAAATTACCCAATAAGGTGCATCTTGATGAACTAAAGACAAATCATTGCATTTCATTTTGCAATACTATTATTGTCATCTTGTGTCAAAAGCATTGTCAAAATGAACTTATTTTTACAAGCGAACTAAATTTAATTTCGTTATACCATTGTTGTCAGTCACGTTCAACGATATTTTTTTCAAATTACTATCAACAAACGTCTTCCGTTTCTTTATTGCCTGTCACGCTGCGTTAAAGAAATCTAACTCTTATTTAGAAGCAAACTGAAGGCTTATGAAAGAAGCTTATTATGAAGCTTACGCGTTCAGTTTATTGACAGCTATAAAAAGTTACCAAAAGGAAAGGAAAGGTTTCCAAAATTAGTTGAGTAGACAGTGGATCAGCAACGATCCCAATTTTACCACAGATGACAAAACTGTATTCTTCAAGACATCAGTGGCCGAAAGATGCCAGACGAATAACCTTAAGGAAAATATATTTGCACCAACTATACGAGAAAAAGATTGACTTCATCAGAGCGGAACATCTGGCTTTCATATTCCTTTTGTAGGTCACTGTTAAAAATTCGGTAACGTATTACGAGGTACGTCCAGAAAGTAAGTTCCGTTTGGTAATAAAATTAAATTGTGTACAGATACAGAAAAATTATTTATTGCACAAAATTCTACAACTCTTAAACTACTTTTCCACATAACTGCCGAAATTTTGCAGGCATTTTTCATAGCGTGGCACAAGGTTTTGTATACCTTCTTCATAGAAGTTTGCCGCCTGTGTCTTCAACCAGTTGGAAACATTTTCTTTCAGCTCTTCGTCATTGTTGAAGTGTTGACCGCCAAGGAAAGACTTGAGATGTAAGAACAGATGAAAGTCGCTAAGAGCGAGGTCAGGGCTGTACGGAGGAGGGTCAAACACGTCCCAGCCAAATCCCTGTTGGAGGTTTTTCGTCACATTTGCAGTGTGTGGTCGTGCGTTGTCGTGAAGAAAAACAACACCTTTTGACAGCAATCCTCGGCGCTTATTCTGTATTGCGCAGCGCAATTTCCTAAGTGTCTCGCAATAAACATCTGCTTTGATTGTTTGACTACGCGGTAAGAAATCAATGAGTAAGATGCCTTTCCAGTCCCAGAACACTGTGCACATCATTTTTCGAGGTGTCCAGATTTGTTTCGGCTTAACCTTTGCTGGGGATGAAGTGTGCCTCCATTCCATTGATTGCCGCTTACTTTCAGAGGTGTCGTAAGAAACCCAAGTTTCATCTCCTGTGACTATCTGCGTCAGAAATTCTTCGCCGCCTTCATCATAACGGGTCAAAAACTGAAGTGCACTACCCATCCGTTTTGTTTTGTGTTGCTAAGTAAGAATCTTTGGTACCCAACGTGAGCAAAGTTTACGAAATTTCAGTTTTTCGGTAACAATTTCATGAATTAGTGATCGTGAGATTTGGGGAAATTTCATAGCGAGAGCACTAATTGTAAACGTGCGGTTTTCCTGGATCTTGTCATCAATCGCGTGAACCAGTTCTTCTGTAACCAAAGATGGATGCCCACTTCGTTCTTCATCGTGCACTTCATTACATCCTTCATTGAACTGTCGGACCCATCATACGCTGATGACCTGAGATGTTAAAGAGCGTCCATAAATAAATAAATCGGACCCATCTTCTCACCATTGAATCACTCATCGCATTTTGTCCGTAAACTTCGCAAATTTGCCGATAAATTTCAATTGGTTTCACTTTCCTAGCATTCAGAAAATGAATCACAGTTCTGATTTCACAAGTGGTGGGATTTTCAATCAACACCGACATTGTAAACAAGCACAACAAAGCGTACGTGGCTGACAGCGATCTCAAAATGGCGCACGTTTCTTCTTCTTGATACAGAGCGTCTACCGCGCATGTGCGGAACTGCGATCGCAGCGCTGCAGCGGAGATAAATTGAAACGGAACTTACTTTCTGGACGTACCTCGTATTTTCCAATGTTTTAGCACTCACAGTTTACAAAAGTACCCTATATTTCAAAATTTAGCACAATATTGTCTTCTACCAGAGTCACAACTGTGGTGAATTTCTTTCGACTGAAGCATATAAAACAGAGCGAGATTATGATTAGTTAGTTGGCATCATCTTACAATAGAGAGCGCAGAGTTGCAAGTGTATGCAGATAATGTAAACAGTGCTTTGCTTTAATTTTTTCATTAAACTGTTATTAATCAGTTCATAATTTTATGCCGGTAAGTCATAGCCACAAAAAAGGTGTCCCGGTTTACCTTAAAAAAAAAAAAAGACGGGACAGAGACTAAAAAGGAGGCTGTCCCGGCTAATGCGGGACGTCAGGCCACCTTACTTTTAAACCTTTTGCGTTGAGAAATCGAATCGCCGAACGGATTTCATAACTAGTAGGATTGTTTATTCGCGCAGCCATAATAAACCCATGTCCCTCAAATGCATATAACAGGAAACTGGTAACAATATACCGGATAGCGAGCTAACAAATCAACTGAACCTTCTGAGCAAGCGCGATCCACTCAAATGTTGCCAACTTTGTTTTATGAACGGTTGGCGCTTACTTTTGAAATGTATCTCGCGTGTGAAAAAGTGGATATTCCGAATATGCGACTCTAAAAGTAACCGTATTTGTAGAGATGAAGGTGATTACTTTCTTCAGGTATATTAGTTTGTTCAAACAAAAAAGGACATTCATTTACGAGTTCTTGCTAACAAAAATTAGACAATAACACGATGTTCATAATGAATTTTACTTTGGGAGATGCAAAGCTTTTTCACATCACCGCCCTATTCCATGTATATGTAATACATTACAAGTGTATGGACTTGTAACTTGTAGTTATAAGTAAAATTCTGCTCCACAAATGTTTCTGCTATACTTGTATTTTACAACTCCATATCTAAAAGTGTACTTGTGATATTTCGTTGTTCTGTTCTACAAAAGTATTAGTAATAGTTGAGCACATGTAACTTTTAAGATTTCCCTACAATTGCAGGAATATCGGTACATTCAAATCCTAGCGCAAAATGTAATATCTTTTTAATAATTTTAGCAGTCAGTTGACCTAAGTATGCAACATATTACGTAAAATGATAATGATAAAGTAGGAATATGTATAAAGAAAGAATAATTCAGTATGTGTACAATAAAAAAGCTAGGTTAAGTGCGAAAATATTTTCTTTTCATACTTCATTCTCTTTTAAAATACTTTCTTTTGGCACATTTTCCGCAATTTTTTATAATGAGAGCATGATTGCCAAGCGATATAGACAAACATATAAATATAAATAGACCAATAAAATGCACGACCGAGAGCAATCGGAAAGCCCAATTCTCCTGTCATCTCTCGAAGGCTGTAATTGATGCTGCTAAATGCGACCGTCGTCTCAAAGTATTTAAATTATCATTATATTCATTTAGCATGAATGACAATTACCCTTTATTACTGAGGACACAACCCAATTGGAGGTATGGAGACTGTGCCTCCATCTCGCTCTTGTGGCTCACTTGTAACTTTTTACTAATATTTTACAAGTGTTGTACCTCTTTGGTAGAACGGAAAATTACAAGACCACACATTACAAGAACTTGTAATGTACTAGATCATACTTTTGTGAAACAGTACCCTAATGTATTTGATAAATGTTTCCTGTAGTGAAAGAGTGCAGACTTTGCTGTAAGCACAACAGAATCACCCCAGGCATCTATAGTAACAAAAGAGTTTAACGTTCTTGGAACTGAACAAACAAAATGTTCTTTATGCCTATCAGTGGCTGGGAAGTCACGAGTATGCAAGCAAACTCTCAACAAGAAGAGGCGTTCCCATTAACTTGAGTCCTCGGGATATTGTTCCTTTTGTCTCCCCAAGCCAAGTATCCTTACGAAACAGCTTGTTACAGACTCAAACAGAATAAATAACATTTCCAACACTTAGCACAGCCCAAGTTCCGGAGTTTATATCCCTCCGACGACGTGCTTAGATTTAAATACCTTTGTTGTGTCTTGTACACGACGCATGCCGTGAGATACGAGTGCGAAACTGCTTAACGCGCGTCTTTTGTTACATTACAGCAACGAACAAGCCGTCATATTGTTGATACTTTGAAAATACCGTCACCGTGGGACGAATTGGAGGCTTTCAGCACCAGTAGCGAAGTGCGGCGCTTTGTGTGGTGCAAGCCGAGACATACGATGCCGAAATTAACGAATAAAAATACCGTGGAAACGGCTCCGTAACGTTATAATAAACATACAAATTATGAGATTATGGGACAATTGTATAAAGAGTTAAATTGAGTTTAGAGCATAAAATTAACTATCAGTTATACTTAAATTGGAAATTTTAGTTGTATACACATTAATAACATTATTTCGTATTAACCTCAGATTTCACAAGTTAAAGCATAACTTGAGTTCAGTAATTGTTAAATAAAACATTTCCCGAGTACAGTACCACAAACTTCGTTTATAAATAAAATGCTAAATAGCATTTATTTCAATTTCATGTAGATAAAGTTTCTTCGATGTTTCAAATTTCATTTCCGCGTAATAAGTAACAGTAAGACTTACGTTAAATACGCGATGTTAGGCTAACCTTACGAGCGGTATATATTTATTTCTGATTATTGTGAAAGTTCATTCGATGATGAATTTCACCGTGCTCCTCGTGTATTTTATAAGAGAAAAAACCCATTCCTATAATTGAATGACAAATAATTCAAAATGCAATTTCGCTTAGCAAAAGATGTCGAAGAACTTGAACAGATGTTACATTCTCAAATTACAATCGCAAATTAAGCGAAATCATGCTTTGAGTTCGAAGTTCATTATACAATTAACTTTAAGGTTCCAAGCGACAGGGAGCTTCCAAAAAGTTATTGAAAATATATTAAAGTGGAGAAAGCAAAGGCCAGTAGAACCATTCGTAAAGTTACTTGAACAATTGCAGCCCTTAGGCGTTAGTTCATTATGTCAACAAAAGAAGATGGTGTACGGAAATTGATGCCTAGGCTTCTACAACATTCGCAACTTTCCTTGAGTTTTAGGTGTTATAGACCGCACATATTTGGGGATAATAAGGCAGAAGTCATAAGAACAGAATTAAACTCTGGCAATTTCCAACTATGTACGTTCTTTACCTTTATTTGAGATAGATTATTATTATTATTATTATTATTATTATTATTATTATTATTATTATTATTCCCTGATATTTCAGCATCAGATTAATAATAGTATCCTTCTCACATTTGTTGAAAAGATCACGCATTCGCATCGACATTTTCTAGTCCATGTTTGAAGATATATTAAGGAAAAAAAAAATGTCAAGAAGGCGGGAAACTGAATAATTATTGCTTTTCTTGGAGTGAATAGTTAAACATCCGATCACTTCAAAACGGAATTTCCCTATTATTTCGCGATGTTGCTATAGGGTTGACGGTTATTGCAAACTCGAGGTTACGCTGAGGTTATTTTTATGGAAGAGAAATTATGACTTAGCTACTTTTTAAATTACATTTAACAGTAATCTCCATTATCAACTTTTATACTATTGGGCCTTAGACTATAATAATATACGAAATAAGAATAGAGGCACCGAGTTTTCTAAATTCCCACGGGGTATTACGAGCTATTATAATATGAACATTTTAAATACCTCAGTTGTGTGCTCAATTTAACTGCTTAGTTACTATAGGCCACGACATTCTTATGTTTATTTTTCTTATTTGGTGTGTGTGTTTTCTTTTTTCTTTCTGAATTTCCAAGAAAACATATGTTACATTTTGTACTTATATGTTTTTACTGTACCATGTGTCAGCACTCTTATAAGCAATACGAAAACTGGTCTTCACAGGTTGTGTTCAAAATGATGACCGCCAGCTCGAATCTGTCATGTAAAGGTTGCTGCACATATAACATTTCAGCATACGTTTCAGAACAGACAGCTGCAATACATTGTTTCATATCCTCTGGTGTAGTTGGCATGTCCTTGTAGACAGTTGTCTTTTAGCTTTCCTCACAGAGAAATGTCTAAAGGTGTCAAATATTGTGAATGGGCAGCCAACGTACAGTTCCTCTAATCCAAACGGAAGACAAGCGTAGTACATCTACTGAGATGTCTTTCAGCATTAGTAAATACCATTTTCCATCACTTCCTACTTCAAGAATTATCATAAAGTACTGGCAAGGAGCCCCCATCAAATCAGTATGAAGGAAACAAAATGAAAATAAATATACGAACATCGTAGCTTAGTAACTAAGCATTTAAATGGAGCAGACAATTATAGATATTTAAAATGTTTATATTACTATAGTTCGTAAACTACTTGCACTAAAAACACGCAAAAACACCTCTGGCATTCTAATTTCCTTCAGTTTTATTTTCTTGATGTCAGTAAGCATTGTTCCATTTAGCTTTATTCAAGAAATACACATTGTAATAATTATTAATATGTGTGTATGGACTGCAATTATGAGCCCCTGCCTAAACTTCAATTCTGTGAAAGCAGACATCAATAGCACCTCCCATTCCAGAAATATTTGCGGTGCAAGTTTTAGCTGATTCACCCGGTATATCTATATCTGTATGAACATTTTACACAAGATGGTGCAGTCCGGGAGACCAGTATTCAGCAGGTCGAATTGAAGCGAGTTTCTCAAATCTCGTCAGGAGGATTCGGGATGTCTTAAGGACACTTAGAGACATAATGGCAATGTCCGTGCTGAATCTCAACAGAATAAAAACTGAGTTTTCTGAAAAAATACTCTGGTTATCCAAATTAAAAGTGTACTACTTATTAAACAATTATTTCTAAATTATAAACTGTTTTTAAATGTTGGCTAATCTTAATTGTTATTATTTTACAATTATTTTAATAAATCAAAAAAAGATTAATTTTTAACATATTTGCTGATTTAGGTGACTTTTCCCATAAGCTTTTAATAGTAGAATCCTCAGATTTTAAAAACAGTTTGAAAACATCTTACTTAACATTGCTGGAAATTTCTGATAATATATTGTCATTGTTTTATGTAAATTTCTAACTATATTTTTTATTCAGAACTCTCATTAATGCTTTAGTTAAAAGTTTCCACCAGCTATATAGAGCAATGTGTTTTGCACATGTAAAAATAATTCATAGCTCTATCTTACACAGTTTTTAAGAAAAGTGCACCCAAAAGTTTAAAATATGCAAATCATGGCAAATGAATAGTCTAATACGTTAATAGCTATATGAGTGAAACTATTTTGATGTTTTAGTAACCTTCAGAATACATCACGTACTTATGTTGTTGTTGTTGCACTCACTATTTTAGTATATCATTTCGGTAGTAATACCAACATCATACGTTTCCCTCTGTTATTTTCGACAAGCAACGCGAGCACGCACATTGTACCTGTTCGTATTACACCCCTAGAACCTCAAGCCTGAAAGAGAGGCCTCTGAGCAAAATTTGTCGGCCATTTCACGCCCTGAGTTGAATGGGACGCTGATGACCTGAGATGTTAAAGAGCGTCCTTAAATAAATCAATCAAAAAAAAAGTATTACCCCCATGGATTACCTAGAGAGGTGTACTTTACATTCACATATGATTTGATTTTCGCACGAATTTAACACTACAGAATTGTGTTAAGTTAATCTGCAATAAGATCAACGCGAGATATAAAGTATATAGCATAAAGGGCGTAAATATGTTGTCACCAGTGAATAGACACGGAGACATCTAGTAAAGCAAAGTAAATAAATATTCTCAGTTGCAGGACATAAGTAGCTGATGACCGTATTCTGAAGCAGTTCCCTATTTTAATATGTGTTAGTATTGGTTCTGGTACATATCTATTTTATACCTTGTTTTGCGATGATTGATTTCTTCTTTTATAAAAGTGCATACAAGACACTGTATGCACTTTTATATTGGGAACTGGGAACTGTATTTATATTGGGAACTGTAACACTTGTTACAGTTCCCAATTTCACAGAAACGAATACATTACATACCGAGTGGAAGTTTTCAGTGGCTACTGATACACGACGTCTTCTCTTCAGTTCACAAACAGATCAATATATTTCCTATAACTTTTGAATATGCTGAATTCTTTCTCAAACGTGACCACACATACTGTTAGATACCAGTCAACAGTAGACAGTTTCAACGTTACCGCATTTTTCAGGATGTAAAACGTTAGGCAAATAAGCTACCATGCTACCAACCTACCGCAGATTCCATGTATTCTAATTGGAGGCGGAAGATAAGTTAAGCTTAGGAAGAAACGAACATTGGAGTCCTAATTAGAATTATTTTTGCAAGCAACACGAAATCAGGATGTTCGTATTATAATATAGCTAATTTGCTGTCCAAAGCGCCTCTACCGAGTTTGTATTGAACTCTAAATATAGTTATCAATCATTATAAAGGCACATATTTTTAATTGATACTTTTCTTAAAGGCGTGTAATCTGTGCTTAAAACTAAAACGCTAAAAAATAATCCAATTTTGCACCTTGAAATAATATTTATAATATTAGCGTCGAATTTTATAATCTCAAAATCCAGCTTCGTCAAGGCAAGTTGCTGCATATAGCACAAAGCGAGTGTCATAGATGGCCTCTAGTATTACAAACGTGGTGTCACTCATTTGCAACTATGGGCAATTTATGCACTAATAATTGCATTTTCCATTCCATTCCCTTGACAAATATAAACGAAAAAATGCATGTCATTGTTGGCATACCATATATTCTGAGAAAGGAATATTGGTATGTGTTGTAACATGGAACATTAAAGCGATTAGTGCAAGATGGAGAATGTACTTTCTGGCATTTACAATAAATCTCATGCATTAATTTTGTTTACATTTTCAATAGCTTTATAATACTGGTAAATTTTACTATTAACACATTATATAAATAGCCTGAAATGCTATCTCTGAATTTTCCAAGGCTTTTAACTGTGCATTGTAGTATTATTATTTATAATCACAATATTAGATGCAAATACCAATTAGACATATATAATTGACAGATTGAACAAAATCTTTATTAGTTACCACCATCAATAATTAAAACTTTTTCATAAAATTACCTTTAACCATTAAGAGATCTGTCACACTGCAAGTTTAGTGTGACTGTAAAGAAATTGTTTGATTATAATGCCTTTATTCAGTATAAAAATATATGGGATGCTATATTTATCCATTAATTCATGTAAGTTCAACATTATAGTTATTATGCAATGTTGCAACTCTTCTATCTAGGCATTAATAATAGCAGTCTTATTGAGTTGCGCACAACCTCTAGTAATTCCAAGGACTTTGTTGGCAAATTGGAATAGATCTTGCCAATCTTTATGGCCTCATTAATGCTAGCCCTCCATTTTGTGTCATCTTTAGTATATTGCCCCAAGCCAGTCCCAGGGTTTTCAACAACCTTCAAAACATCTGCCACATTTACTGCTGTCATCAATGAGGACCCAACACTATGTCCTTCTTCAAGCATTCCTTCCTTCCCATTAAATTACTAAAATAACTGAGTTTCAGTTTTATTGCTGTAGCTTCTGAGCAAATTTTTTGGTTCAATTCTTTGTAGGATTTCTTGATTTGTTTACTTTACCATTCGTGATACTCCTAGTCTCTAGGTCCAAGAGCTCAAATGTGTGAAGTTTCTTTTCCTCCTATTAATTAAGGGTCCAGCTGTCACAGCCATATAGAACAAATGGGAGTATCACCGTTCTATCTTTATCTTTTGCCATTCCTGTGTCTTTCATGATTTTTTGTTGTCCTTATTTGTCTTAATATTAAGTTACAATTTGACTTTTTCACTTTTATATTTAATGTTTTTAGTAGTTTGATATTGCCTTCTTTTGTCTTAGTCAGTAATGCAGTATTATTCATTTATCTGACATTAATTAGGTAACCATCAATTTTGACACTAATATTTATCTTGATGGTCCCATTTCTCTCATGATAAGCTAAAGAACTCAGAACAGCATACATCCTTGCTGCATCCCTTTTCCTACGTGAAACCAATGTGTGATATTCTTCTCTGTAAGTACTTAGGCTTTATATATAATACTTTTCTGTAGTTTTATGTTATTGTGCATATTTTGTATTTATTGTAAATGGGTGTGTAATTGCATATATTATGCTGATTTTATATCATATTGCTGATGACAGCTATCACTTGATGTAAGCTTAATGGTGAATAAAGAAAGATTAACGATTTCAAAGTTGTCATATTATGAGAATGGAATGAAGTAAATTATATTATCGTTTTTTAAAAATCAATTCCAGGGTATATGATAAAAGGAAACTACTCAGATATCTCAAAAATTGATTTGGAAGCTTCATTCTCAGTTGTACAGTTCTTCTTGCCCTTTTCATTTTTTGTTGGCTTCTGGTAACATCTAGATTGAAACTATCATATTCCTTTATGCAGCTGTCATCAAATTATATTATATACCAGGGTAGGTCTATAAGTTTCTGGCCTTGCCGATAAGCATTATGGCCTTCACAAAACCCTTATCTGGTGTCATACCTTATCTGTAAAGTAAATAATTGCAGCTTAACTTCTGCTCTGCTGTGTTCAGTTGTTCAGATATAGTTACATAAACAAAGCTATATGTAGAAGATTGTGACATGTTCAAAATGGAGTATCCAGCTGTTGTTAAGTTCTTCACTAAAGGATTTACTCCATATGAAATTAAACAGCGATTGGACAGTGTATGTGAGGAAACATCCCCCTCATATTCTACCATAAAAGGATAGGCCAAACTTTTTCGAATCAGTTGAGAAAGTATTGGAAGATTAAGTGCGTGCAAGTAGGCCCTTGGAGGTGCTCACTCCTGAAAACATGGCTCATGCGGAAGGAGAAATTATGGAAAACTGGTGGCTCAAAGTTACAGAAATAGCAGCAAGGTTGGCCTTCTAAAACAATAGTCCTTCAAATTATTCATGAACATTTAAACATGAATCAGGTTAGTGCCTAATGGGTGCCTACACTTCTTTCCTCAAACCAAAAGCAGCAACCAACCTGTTGCCAGGCATTTTTGTAGCTCTGCTATGGCACTGAGAGAGAAGTTCTGCAAACCACTGTTACAGGAGTTGAAACTATGATCCTCTACTATGATCCTTTGTCCAAAAGAGAATCAATGGAGTGGTATAAACTTGGTGAAGCACCACCTCTGTATGCCAAGGACACTCAGTCAACCAAGAAGACATGGCCACAATTTTTTGGGACTGTGAAGGAATACTCTTCATTGACTTCAAGGAGAGGAACTTCTATCAAAGAGAAAAGGCGAGGAAAGCTGATGCACCTTCTTCAAGACAATGCCTGTGCACACAGCTCTTGTTTCAAAGGAAGCTGTGAAGAAATGTGACTTCAAGGAGATCTTCCATCCCCCCTACAACCCAAATCTAGCTCCCAATGACTATTTCCTCTTCTCAAAACTCAAGAAGGAAATTTCAGTGTGACGAAGTGATGGATGCTGTTTATGCCCATTTTATAGACAAGCTTCTCACTATTTTATGGTTGGATTGAAATGTTAATTCAAAGATGTGAGAAGTGTATTGTAATAAAGGGTAACTATATTGAAAAGTGAAATATAGTTTTTGTCTTTATCATACCTAGAAAATGGTTAGGCCGGAAACTTCAGGATCTACCCTCATATATATTTCTTGATCTTCCTTCTTTGAACTCTCTTATAATTTTCTAGCAGCAATACATTCACTCTGTTTTGCTCTGTGACTACAATACTTCCTTATTAAGGATCTTTTGAAATATTACTGACATTCTTAATCTGAGGGTTTTCTATCAGCATTTTTCTTTTCTCATTTATTGCTCCTGAGGACTGACCTACTTTCTCTTGCCTAATCCTAATTTAAAGTTATTAAAAATTACGTCACAGATATGCTCTTGTTTCAGATCTATCTTGGCTTGTGACACATTTAAATAAATTGCATCAGAACTTATTATTAGAACATATTCAAAGTTGCAGATGTTGCTATCAAAACTTCATGCTCAAATGATATCTGATGATTCACAATTCCTCAGAACTTCACAGGGACACTCATATAATTAACAAATGTTTTAAGGCAAGTAACTGGTTGACAGAGGGGAGGAAAAAGGCAGGGATTACAAATATTCAGAAAGTAATAGTCAACAGCTGAGGATGCAGACAATGGTCTGTGAAACATGTTCTACATTTAAACAAGTGAAGTCAATAAGTGTGAAGTTCAACTCAACCATCTTAATTATATTATTATCTTCCCTGTACAAGTTCCAATTAGCATTTCAACTTATTCACATAGTGTTTATATTATATTTGCATTGCTGTTATTGTAACTTGATTTATACTATATTTATATAAGTATGTGTGTGAGAGATGATAATGGATTTACAGAGTGCTAAATACATTGAACTGTAGGGAATATAATTTATTGCATTTATAAATACCAGCATTGATGTGTTAAAATTATAAGCACAAAAAGAATGAATATAAAATATTTTAAATTCTAGAAATTAGGCATTTTAAAGATTTGATAATGAAATATAATTACCAAATTCAATAAATTCTGTTTTTTGCTGCGATAAAATGTCCTTCCTCTTTAACCCCTTGAACATACAGTTGGTTAAAACCTCTTTATTTCTATGCCAGCATGTTTTTTCACATGAAAGGCCCTCACTTATGAAAACATTAAAATGTGATACATAATACAATTGCATTTTGATTATATTTTATGTCAGTTTTTCACTTTTTTCTTGTCCAAGAATGAAATGTCATCTTCTTTTGTCAAAAATTGCACGGGTTTCTGCTGATTTAATGATGCCCCTTACTTGTTGTAACACTGACACCAAATTTAACTAGCATTTTGCCATATCAAAGCTTCACACAATTTTCACTTATGTTTCTACATGCAATATTATGAGTTTTCTCATAACTTATAGGGAAGACATAGTGGGGTGAAATTCCACAAAAGAAGTGAAAAACTGGCTTATAAGTTTTAAGGTTACTATATTCTGAATGACCAAAGTGATAAAATATGGGGTAGTTGTATGTGCTTTTCGTATATAATTAGTTGCTTTGAACTAAGTCCCTTGCCAGACTCATAACATTAAAGTGCATAGATCATATTTGGCATGGTTTTCATGATTAATTGTGGAAAAAATTTAACGAGCATTAAGGATGTAGATAATCAATGGTCAGTTAAATGAGAAGTGGATAATGAAGGTTCTACTGTAGATAGACTGAGCACATCATATTTCTAAACTTTCAAAATTTTTTATTTTATGCTTGTTTTAAAGGAACCAAAAGGAACAAAAAACTTATAGCATCAGTTTTCTCACATTCATAATTCAATTTATATAGTTCTAGACATAATTTCATTATAAACAATAGGAATAAAACCCTTATTGATTATTCCTTAAAGTATCATTTTGTTTTATTGATTGAAATTTTTTTTATATGACTTATGCCCTCAATTTTTTTTAATAAATTGCAACAAACACAGTACAATTGTTTTAGAAGCATACTGAAGAAAGTCATACATCATTTTCTCATGTGTGAAGTGGCAGGCCATTGCTAAACAACGTGCATGAAGACAAAAGCTGTATTATAGCAACGGAGGAGAAGTTCAATCCAAGCCACAAATGAGCTAGGTAGCAAGGAATTGCATTTTCATTATGTATCATAAGCTGTTGCAGTGCATATGTGGTGCAAAAATGGAGCTAAGGTTTTATTGTTATCAAAATCAGGCAAGCTCTATGAAGCACTTAAAGGACATTTGATGAATTATTTAAATTTTATAACCAAGGGTGTTTTTGTCGGGGAGAATACGAGATTCCCTTAATATTTTAAAATGAATATTAAACATATTTTTGCTTTCTTTCATTTTAGTCATTAGGTCCTCCTTTCAGTTTTAATGTGCCAGAGATATCCATGTGTTGGGGCCCTTCCACCATATGTAATTTTTCTCCATTTATTGTTCTCCTTTGCTTACTCTCACAAAATGATGCATCAAGGTTTCACTGTATATCCTGCCATATGTTAAACATTAATTTTACTTGCAAAATCAAATTCAAGCATAATGATTTGAACCTCGGTAGTTCTCATTTTATTAGTCACTCAGCCATCACAGCTCTTGATTCAAGCAAACACATTTCCTGTTTATGGCATTAAAACATGTACTGTGAACCAATGTCAGTGAATGTTTCCAGTATTTACAGTTTCTGTGCGTGTGTACAGTAGATGAATAGATACTATATGATGATGGATCATCAAGCAACACACAATATTTTTTTTTAAAAAAAGTTTAACAGTTAAGACAAAATAATTCATACAAAATGAACCCACTCCCTTAGCTACTTCAACAAAGGAGCAGTCTCTGAACACATTTCTCCTCGTAGCACTAGTTTCAATAACCCTGAGTATTTCGCTTGGGTTTTTTCCTTTTGCCCACAAAAAACAAATTACAGCTCTTTGTTCTTCACAATTGACCATAGTAACATGTGCACCATCTTTGCAATAGCATTTCTCGCTTCTGTTGCAAGAGCTATACTTGATTGAACATATGACATTTCTAGATTGAACTTCATACTACATGTCTGCAAAATTTCACCATCCCAGCTATAATAATATTGAGGAGAAATATTGTTTGTTACTTATGTGAACTTAACAAAACACAAAGTCAGAGTGTTTTAAACTTTATTTTAATAATTAAATGAATTATATTTATGAAGCTGTACACAATGGAGTGGAAATATATCCTAAAATTATGTATTCACCTTGTTTACACTAAACTCCACTTACTTACATAAAATTAAGACGTTTCCACACTGAAGAGCACCAAAGAAAGATACAAATTCAAAAGTTTCACATACCATCCAACTTACCACAACAAATTTAAGAAGATATTCAAAGAACGTGGAATAATGCTAGCCCCAAAGAACAAATATAATAACAAGAATTTATGAAATCAAATATGTAGATTCTGATCAGAGATATGTTGGAAAACAAAAAGAAAATTGGAAATTCAGAGAAAAGAACACTTTAGGAATATTTGGTCTAAGCAGGTTGATAAATCAACAGTAGCAGCTCACTTTTGGACCAAAAATCATGAAATTAAACCAGAGATTAATCTGCTGAAGCAACTTTATAATCCAATGGAACTATCCACTTGGGAAAACATTTTCATCATAAAAAATAAAGAAAATTTAATGAACTTTGATTTTCCTTCTATAGATGAACTCAGCAAGTTCCTACTACAACCACCAAACACCAGCACAAAAGCATATGGGTATCCAGCCACCATTTTGTGTAACGGTAGTCGGTCAAAAACTGAAGATGGGAGTGATTACTCCCGAAACATGTCTTAATTTTATGTAAGTGGAGTTTAGTGTAAATAAGTTGAATATATAATTAAAGGATATACATTTTAATAAGTATAAAAAGTACACAAACAGGTTCTGATAACCGCATAACAATACCATACAGTAAAGATCATACAAAGTTCCAACAACAAAACAAAAACTTGTGGTAGAAAGTGAATAAACAATGAGGAATTATTAATTGATATCATTGTATGATTCAGGTATTAATTGATATCAATGTATGATTCAGTTGAACTACACACTCTCAAAGCTTCACTTACTTTTCATAAATGTATGGAACAGTTTCCAGAACATTTAGTTCCCATCTTCAGTCAGGCTAAAGTTCAACTGTCTGATCATTCATTGAGCTGTGGGAATATGTATTCTGCTCTGGTGGCGGTGTGATAAACTTGTAGTTTATGTTTTCATCTCCGGCAATGTCAAAGTTCATTAGACTGTCTTTGTATTTGTAGATGTAGATTTTTTACCAGGTTGCTAGTTCCTTAGGTCCTTGTACTGATTTTAATAATTTTGCTTTATTTATTATGTCATGATTATTGTCTACATATCTGTACCATACCTTATATAAGTATGGAAATGCTGTGTTGATGTGTGTTTCAAATCTACTCATGTAGACGATATATTTGCCATAGTTAACAAAAAACTAATTATTGATGCCTTAAAACTTTTAAATATACAAAATATAACATATCATTTACATACGAAATAGAAACAGATAACATGTTGCCATTCCTAGATATTAAAATAATGAAATGTCAAGAAAACCTTGAATTTGGAATATACAGAAAGAATACACACGCAGATAATCACATCAAAACTGACAGTTTTAACCCCACAGTGCACAAACATGCAGTTATTAACAGTTTAACACACCTGCTAGTTAACCTACAAATTAGCAAAGAGGAATATTTTAACGAATACAAATAAATAGAAGAAACATCAGTTAAAAATGGTTTTAAAAAAGAACTAGTACATAAAAAGGTGCAAAAATTCAAGAGACAAAATATATCAAAGAAACCACAACACTTTCAGCAAGAAAAGATAAGCTAACTTTTAAAAAGCTCACATATCATCCATGGGCTACAAAAAAATTTCAGAATATTCTTAAAGATTTTAGTATCAGGTTGGCACCGATTAATAGATTTAATGTTAAGAACTTACTGATAGATAATGTTAATGACAGTATTCCACAAGAGGAAAAAGCAGGTATTTACAAAATATGTTGAGCAGAATGTCAAAAAATGTACATTGGAAAAACAAAGAGAAACAGCACATGGTTAAAGGAACATTTCAGGAACATAAAGTACAAACAAATAGAGAAATCAGCTGTAGAAATCATATTTGGACACAAAATCATGACATAATAAATAAAGCAAAATTATTAAAATCAGTACAAGAACCTACGAACTAGCAACCTGGGAAAAAAATCTACATATACAAAGACAGTCTAAAGAACTTCGACATTGCCGGAGATGAAAACATAAACTACAAGTTTACACACCGCCACCAGAGCAGAATACACATTTCCACAGCTCAATGAATGATCAGACAGTTGAACTTTAGCCTGGTTGAAGATGGGTACTAAATGTTCTCGAAATTGGTTCCATACATTTATGAAAAGTAAGTGAAGCTTTAAGAGTGTGTAGTTCAACTGAATCATACAATGATATCAATTAAAATGAGGAATCAGTTCAAGAAAACAGAAACCTAGTATAAAGAATAATATAGTCGAGCTTATCTCAGATCCAAAAGAAGTGGCAAGATCATTTAATGATTACTTTGTGAACATAATTAACAATCTTGATGCTTTTTTCTATTTCATGGCTTTCATTCTAAAAATGTGCTGCTACAACTGATTTATCTATTTGTTCATAATGGATGTTTCTCCATGTTCCTGAAACCTAATGCCTATATTTCTCTTTGTCTTCCCTATTAAGATTTTTTCACAATCCTTACATTTAATTTGGTAAATACCAGATTTTTTTCTCTTTTCTCTTTATCAAAAACTATTCAACAACCGAAAGAACCAAACACATGGGAAAGGATTTAGATAAAAAACTTGAGCATAACCTTATGAATTTTGACATCCTGAAGCAGGTAGCACTTTATTTAAGTTTATCACTAGACCACCAGAGTCAACCTGGATCTCTGCCTACCCAGCTCCTACGAATTATCATTCATGATCCAACATTCGTTTAACAGCTGATGATGTGGACAATAGTTCCACGAAATATATGCCTTGAGTAAATCTCATTTAAGTAAAACCATAAAGAGTGTTCTAAATATCCAACTCAGAAGAGATTAATTAAGATTATATTTATTTAATTTTGTTTTGTTTTTATGACACCATAAATGCTTGTAATTCCTATGGTTGTCAATAAATCTAAATCTATACTTTATATGTGCACGTTTAAAAATCAGAATTTAAAAAAAAGTACTTAATTGACAAATGTCTATATAAGATTTTAGCTTTAAAACAAAATATTATATTATCCTCATTTTAGTAGCCATATATTTCCGTCTACAATTTTTATATAACTGCTAAATATGATCTGTATTGACAATGATTGTAACTCATGTATTGTATTTATAGTTACTATTATCCATTTCTCTTTGATTAGTTTTTAACTAATGTTGTAATTTAATATCCATGTAAGACTGGTTCAGTGGAAGAAAAGGCCCTAAGACCTGCCAGTATAAATAAACTTAATGATCCACCCTTGTAAATGCACTTGTAAAAATTGTAAAAACCTGACAGCATTGCCTGTAGTAATGCAACAGTATCACCAACTTGAGAAAATTATAGTTAGATTTCGGTAATTGTTGAAGGTAAGTATTGCTTGGATAATCCATCAATCAGTCATGCCAGAAAATGCTGTGGTTATAAAGGAAATCATCAAAAAGATCCTTACATCACATTTGCTGAAATACAAGGGACTAATATGTTCAACGAGTTTTGTATTTGTAGAAAGTTAAAAAGAGAACTGCATTATTTTCCTTCCCAGTGAGTCAATTACTTGAAAAAAACAAGATTTTTACTTGCAAATATTTGCTTCTAAGGCAAAAGAGAAACTCTGCATGCTGTTTTGCTTCAAGTCATGGGGCAATGTGTTAAAAAGAGATCTGTAAGGTATCTGTAGACATTATTTTGAGCATCTCACCATTAACTTTATAGATAGGAAAATTTTTTCCTTTTATGCATTGTGATGTGGTAACTTTTCTATTACTCCAAGCAGCAGCAACATATGCTGCCTATTATTTCTGATCGAGCTCCAACAAAAAAGCACATTCATGTGAAGCAGATTTACAAAACCAAATCTGCTGTTGCTGCTCTTCATTTAACAAACATCTGAATAAAGCTAAGAGTCCATTTAAAAAATCAACACACAGTTTGTGCATTTAAATGCTTTAGAAAAGGGAACAATTTGCAAGCAATTTCAGTCAAATGGGAGTTCTTTTCTACTTCATTTTCTCTTAAGTCCAAATTAACCAATTTATCGTTCCCTTGAAGAGCACAAATGTCATTCAAATGCAGTATCTTATTTTGCTTAAGTGACAGTGTATGAAGTAAGGGCAGGGCTGGCATCTCTTGCAATGATGTTATGTCATTTCCATCCAATTTAAGCACCTGTATAAAAATAATAATACATAAGCAAAGGTACAGGTAGAAAACTACAAAAGAGACACAAAAGAGGATATAACATTTAAAGAACTGTAACTCTGAAAGTTCTATTTGATATGTCAGGGAAGTAAATTGTTATACACAAAGGATTAAAATACATACAAGAGTAAGCCATTAAATAAGTTACAAATGGATATAAAACCTATCTGTTTTCCCCTTGTTAAAAGTTTAACAGTTCAAAAATGGCAGCCATAAATATGAACTCACTGTTTAATTAAGAATAAAAATTTAATTTTAATCGCAAATGACTATTCTTGTTTGACTGGAAAAAAAAAAAGAAGTAAAAAATAAACAATTAGTCTTGGGCCAAAATGCACAATTACTTAGGCAAATGGGTAATTTTATTTGGTTTTTAAATCTAGCAAGGGACTCCTAATTTAAACACCCTTAAACCATTTTTAAAATGCATAGTACGGAAAAATTAATAATAGCAGTATTTGTGTTTTATATTCTGCTAATAGTATTATATTATTAATAATCATCATACACATAAAATATAAAACAGATATTAGCAATAAACATAAAAACTATTAATGATAATAACTATAAATGTAATAATAATAATAATAATTTAAAAATGAACCCTGACAACCTCCTATAAACACCAGAATTTGCAACCTTCCTAAAATTTAAACCAATGAACAGTGGCTTGAAAAAATATATATCAAATGTTTAAGCAAAAATGTTGTATGGAATTTATATATGGGACTGCAAGGAGGTTGGGAATTTGTGAATGTTGTGCATAGGATGTTTTGCGGGGATATTTTAGGCACAACAGCAAAGAAAGTAGCACAAATTGAAATAGGAAGAGATGATAGATGAATGGTGTTTCACGCCCGTTTATAGTACAGAGGTACCACAGCTGATGGACACCAATGATACACGAGATGAAATTATATATTGGGAAAGGATTTATTTTAAGGGAGAAATCATTCCAGGCCTAAGTTTTGGGTACCTTCCCAGCATTTGCCATTTATATTTATGAGGACTGAGGAAAACCTGGAAAAAACCTCAGTCATGGAGGACAGTCCTGCCAGGATTCAGACCCCAGACCTCCCACTCACGAGTCCACATCTTAACGACCTCAGCCACCCATAGCAGTGAAATGGGAAGAGGGCAAAGAAAGGTGTGATTATGGAAAGAGCTCTTAAATATTGGTTTAGAATTCTAAATTTAAATTAAATAAATTTGTTAATAAAATATTTAGAATTTCAAGAAAAGAGTCGATAATAGTCTTAGGATAATTTTGAAGAACAGTGGAATGGGGATATTTGGAGGAGGAGGAAGAACAATGTAAATGGTTTTTGGAAAGCTGCAAGAAGGAGATATAGAAACACAAAAACTGTTTAGTCAGATAATAGGTAAAAGATTCTTAGTACTTTATATACTGATAAAAAATAAATGGGAAAGAGAAAAGTGTATTGATAAATCAAATGAAGAACAAAGAGAGGGTATTGCATGGCTAAGAGCAGGTATGTGGAGATTAAAAGGAATAAGGAAATGGTGTTCTCAGAATCAGTGTCCAATATGTAGGTTAAAGGAAGATATGGAACATATAGTGTTCGAGTGCAAAGGGATGGCACTCTGGAGAAAAGAGTTTATAAACAAGAAATGGTTTAAATTAGATAGAAAAATAGCCTTCATGAAAACCTTTAGTAAAGATAGCATGAATGTAGGCGAGTTCCTGAGCAAAGTTAAAAAGAAATGGAATTGGGTACTAGTAAGGGAAGTGAATCACACACATATATATATATATATATATATATACTTATTAAGGCAATTATCACAATATTTAAATTCAAATAGTTTAAAGTTAGTATATTATGGTTTAATCTATCTGTATTTTTATTGACTACTGAGTACTGGGTACTAACTCTTCAAAAAAGATGTTTAAGATATAATTAAGTTAGATAGAGTATCATGTACAAGAATTTTAAGAAATCTAAAATGTTAATTATAATATCATCATATGTGTATAAGGTAGTTCTATTTGTCATTAGACAAGATTCTAAACAAGGACTGCTACAACTATAGCACTTGGACTAAGAACAATTATTGTCTACATGTAAACAAAAAAACTATTGAATGAGATCCAAGAATTATTGGTAAAATTTTGCATAGCAAACTGCCACTAACAATTAAAAGTGAAAGAGCAAAAGAGTTTCAAACACAGTTGAAAAATTTCTTGATAGATAAAATATGTTAATAGAATAAATGAATTGTAAAATGTACAGACAGGACCAGAAATCATTATCCATTTTAATGAAAAACTGTGTTTTTCATTAAAATTATCACTTTATTGAAACTACATGATGATTATTATTTATTAAAATGTTTCCCAAATTGTTTTCCATCTCCATTGGCACATTTCTGCAGCTGATCTGGAACGTTGAGGCATACTTGTTCGACAATCTTATATTTACATAGATTTCTTCAAAAACATTTTCAATAACTTCTTTTTAAGTTCTCAAAGTTTGTGGTTTTGTTGTATAGGCTTTATCTTTAAAGTAGCCTCCAAGAAAACGAAACATCCATGGTGTAAGGTCTGGTGATCTAGATGACATTTCCATTGATCCTTGCCTTTCAATAACTTTTCCATGAAAAGACTCATCAAAGTCGTTTTGCATAGGTGATGCATAATGTTGGTCCACCGTCATGTTGAAAGTACAATACGTTGAAATTATCGTGATGCATTTGTAGCCTTGGAATGACATAGGTAGCTAAGCTTTCCATGTATTTCTCTCCAGTGACTGTGTCATCATAAAACCAACACCCAATAACTCCGTGACATGAAATTCCATCCCAAACAGTAACAGCAGGTTAATTCAGATGCTTCTCAAGGTCAATTCTATGGTTCTCAATAGCTGCAGTTATGTTTGTTGATGTGGCCTGTTATTTGACAGATGCCTCATCACTCCAACTTATCTTAGAAAACAACTTGTTGTTAATCCTTATTTCATTTAACATAAACTTGCAAAATTTAATTCTACGATCAGGGTCATCTTCCAATAGCCCATGTACAAAATGAGATATGTAACACTTGCATTGGCTGCATGTAAAATTCTCTGAACAGAAGTTCTTGAAACAGCCTGTTCACAAAACAACCTACAAGTAGATTTTTTAGGACTCTGGTTAATCACTTGTAAAACATTCAGCTTACTTTCATCACTTCATGTTGGCCTATCTGACCTGGGGCAGTTTGCTACAGATCCAGTATTCTCAAAATTGGAAACTGTCTCCCTTTTTGGTTGAACAGTGTTGAAATGTTTATTCCATTCACTAATTATAATTATAGCCATCTATGTAATAGGTTTTTAAATAAAAAAAACCTTTCTGCAATTGTAAATATGTCCATAACTGTGAATCAAGAAATGAACACTGGCTGTTTGAATACCAATGCACTCTATTCATTATATAAGAAACTATCTGATACAAACAAAATATGCATAATTTAATTTGCAGGAAGATACAGGCAAATTTATCAATTTCTGTTCACAATGGATGGTGACTTTTGTCTTACCCTGTATATAAAATATAGTTGAATGCTATTGTTTATAATATAAATTTAAATATTCCATTATTATATGAGGTAATTTGCTTCTTGTTTTAAATTGTTTGGTTTATGTATTTTTGTGATTAATGTATTTTCTGACGACTGAAACTCAAGTGTAAAGTCTATGTCTGCAATAAAATAAAATAAAATAATAATAATAATAATAATATAATAATAATAATAATAATAATAATAATAATAATAATATTGCTGCAGTGTAGCACTTTTTTTAAAAAAAGGTGCTATCTCTGTTTTGCAAACACTTTGGACTTTTCTGATCTTTGCCAGTCATCCTTCATCTTGAAAGCACCAGGCTGGCAATTGTTGTTTAATTTTGGGATCATAGTGATATATCAAGTGTCATCCCCTGTGATGATACTGTTAACATCCCTACTTTCACCTCCATTGAATTTTCTAAGCATATATTCATAACAATCAAAAGAAACTGCTTTCTGATGGTCAGTAAGAGAATGTGGCACACAGTGAGATGATGATGTTCATAAAACCAACACAATAGCTTGAGCCGCTGTTGATACTACGTTTAAGTTCTTATATATCTCAAGAAATGGCATCTTCTTTCACCATTTTCTTCTCAGTTTCAATGCTCGATTAACTGTGGTCTACACCTGGCAAGGGTGATATTAATCTTGTAATGATATTCTTTTAAATTCTTCATCAGGTAAAAACTATAGCTCATGAAGGGACTAATTCACCAAAAGTTCCTACCAGTCACTGCTCCTGTTTTAAAGTGACAGAAAATGGTTGCACAAAAGTCAAAAAGTCATACCTTGACAACTCCTTAAAACAGGGACCGTCACCTGCTGATAAACATTTATTTCTATAACATATATTAATGGCGATAAAAGCTTCCTGGTACAGAGGGTTCATACCTAAACGATGGACTATCTAATGTGCTGAATTAGAACTTCCTGCTGCAAAAGATTCAGGAGAATCTAAAAACTTTCAGCATTTCTCTTGTAAAATGTGCAAGTTGTGTAGACTTTACCTGACAACACTGCAAATATCTCAACTGTGACAGAGATCTGCTTATGCTGTTATTACTCAGGTCCACAGTGTGGGCTGTACTGAGGTGGTACATGTGGTAAAGTGCTGTGAGACCAAGGTTGGACATCCTGGCCTCCAGCTGTAGGCCGTTGCTGTTAGACTTTTCCAGCTGCTCTATCGCATATTCCATCTCATATCGACTTCCTGTAAGTGCAAAGTTACTGGTAACTCACTATACATTTCCCCCCCAAAATTTAATATTTATATTCAGATTATAAATAAACCTATATTACTACTAATTTATATTACATTCCACATAAGTACCATTGGAAAATAAATAAACATTTATCTGCATTATGCCTGTCTTTAATGAATTCTTTCAATTTTTGACAATAAAGGCTGTCAATCAAATTCTTTTTTTTTTTTTTATTTGGTTTATTTACGAACGCTCTTTAACATCTCAGGTTATCAGCATCCCATTCAATTCAGGGCATGAAACGCCTGACAAACTTTGCTCCAAGGTCTCTTTTTTCAGGCTTGAGGTTCTTTATTGTGCCTTAAATGCATGACACAGAGCCCATGGCTTTACTTCTCTTCTGAAGGAAGCCATAATTAGGATTTTATGCCCAAAAAAATTCATTGGTCCAGGCTAGGATTGAACCCGCAATCTTGGGTTTAGAAGACAAGTATGGTTACCACTACACCACCAGGACCAACTGTCATCAAATGAATCATCATATGAATGCCATGTGGAATGGTTCATACAGCAACCATTATCTTTTTTCTTGGATGGTATCTGAAGCTTGGTGAATCACTGGGATGCAAATTTAAATGCCCAAGACAAATTTTATTCCTAAAACAGTATTGCATATTTATTCCTTAAACATTGTTTCTGTTTGTGCTTACTATGTAAATTAATTGTATTGGTTTCTGATATTAAATGAACCTGGATGGAATCCACTGTGGACAAATAAAGGTTAACTGATTGAAATTTAAATGCCCAAGACAAATTTTATTCCTAAAACAGTATTGCATATTTATTCCTTAAACATTGTTTCTGTTTGTGCTTACTATGTAAATTAATTGTATTGGTTTCTGATATTTAATGAACCTGGATGGAATCCACTGTGGACAAATAAAGGTTAACTGGAATCAGGTAACTTTCGCAGGGGGCAATTTGGTTATGTGCTTAGAGCAGTGAAGCATGGACTTTTGCAAACTGTAGATTAGGATAAGGGATGTCAAAATTGAACTACTTTATGATAATTATGATAACAACATTGAATGTACATGCGACATTCTGTACTTAAATATTATAAAGTATTTTTCACTAGTAGCTAATAAAGATATATTATGTTCTGAATACATTCAACCTTAATTAATACTGCCACAAAAGGCTAAGGTTGTTACAGTGTGACAGCAATGACAACTGTAAACCATATAGCATAGGCCATAATGTACAGTAATTTCTCAGACCATAAGACAGTGGCCTTATTTCTGGGCCATGCACCAATTGTATGGCCCTCAGAAAATAACAAAACATGTGTATATATCCAGCTGATTTAAAATATTTTTATCATTATTAAAAAATTAATATTTCCAATAAAAACAGAACTTTAAAAAATTGAATATCTTTTCGTAACTTGAAGAGTCCTGTCAATTTCTATGATTGATGTATTGTACCACCATTACATAGGAGATAGGGCTCGGATTACCAAGTCTCATGTAGGTATGAAACTCAGCAGATTTGTCATGATATTGATGTCATGCTCCAAGCTTCTCAGGTTTTCATGCTGCAATTCATGCTCATATTGTCCGTTATCAGCACTTCAATAATTAATTAGTTCAGTCATTCAATTTAGAATGATGTGGTTGTTGGTGGGTGAGTGAGTGAGTGAAGTGAACTTTGTTTTCAAAGTTCATTGTTGTAATTGATGAGTCTACAAACATAAGAACCGTGAAAAACATTTTATGTTGTGATTGTGTTGCTATTATGATGAAAATTCAAACAAAATTGTTGGTAAATTTTTTAACCTTTGCAATATTTTTGAAAAGTGTGACTATGATACAGCCAATAAAGGCACAACTAGTGAAATTTTGTTTCATAGTTTGATGGACGGTATAATGGAGCTTCTATTCCTTTACAAATTGCAATTAAATTTGCTTCTGACTATTTAGTAATGATAGTTTTAAAGAACAGTGACCTGGCAGTACTATACTAAAATGTGTTACCATTCAATGTGCAAATGAGGCATGCAATGAGATGTTGTGAGGATTTGGCTTGATATTCACAGGTTTTTTGCTGCAAATGCAAAGAGGCAGACACAGTTGCACAAAAATGCAAACTTTTGTCGATTTATCAGTACAAAAAACGCTACACCCTGCTCAAATTAGGTGGCTTTCTTTACATTATGTTGTTTGAACTGTTCAACAATGAAACTCTAAGACTTTATTTTGATTCAAAATATTTTGAGGAGAGGCTTATAGCTGCTAAAGAAATCCATCGCAGTTTGAATGTCAGTTCCTTTCCTCTTCTTATTTTGGGTATTGCCAAAGTGCACAGCAATTAACCAATCTTTTAAGAGTAAGAAAGCTGTCATGAGTAAATGCAAACATCATTCACAGATATATTATTATATTACATGGACCGGGCCTATGTTCTAAAAACAAAGTTGTCTGATATTGATCCTACCAATTCTGAAATATTTCTTCAGGATAAAGGCATTTATTTGAGAAAGGAAATAATGAAGATCATACAGAAACCAGAAATCCACATTCAATATCCAAATTATGAGTGACCTTTACCACTGGTGTTCTCAGTTTCTGCAGAAAATTTTTAGAATTAATGAAAATGTTTGATTTCAATGATACACTTTTCCTAATTCTATCACTTCTGTCAACCAAAAAGGCCATTTCAAACCAAGAGTGAGAGACTTCTCAATTGTCCCTCTTGTAAGTCATTTACCCATGTCTGACCTCCAGTGGCTAAATACAAGTATACCATGGAGCTTTTATGAATACAAACTTGGACATGCACTCTTTCTATTGATAGAAGTATTTCTGCTATGTTTTGTCATTGTTTCTATTTTATTGACCCCTGAAACTAGGGAAGGACTTTAGATTCTCCTTGTATAAAGCATACAACAAAGTTATATGTGAAAGGCTTCAAAAGACAGGGCTCTTTCATTACTGGTTCTAGAGAATGCAACTTTATATTGGTACTATGGGGAAGATAAGGTACTTTCAAATGCACTACAAGGTGGAAAATTATGGCCAAATATTTACTAGAATCTGAAAAAATAATAGCGTTTCTCATATTTCTATGAAGTAGGCCTGAAAAATATTTGGTCTAACAATGAAGGAACAGGTTATTAACTTGAACATCATTTTTACTTTTCAACCTAATTTCACTTAAAGTCAACATGCTTATTCCAGCAGTGCTTCAATACCATTATCTAGTGTGCAAAGTATTAGTCTTGACTGCAATCCTTTTTAATTTTATGGAAAAAGTAACCAGAAAGAAAGAGTTTGAGCTTTAGGAACAGATAGAAGTCAGATGAAGCCAAATCTGGTCAGCACAGTTTAAGCTCAATTCCTACTTCTAATGTTTCAATTATTGCATTACCAAAACATACTTTTGCAGGCATGTGCAGTGTCTTAATGAAACATTATTTTTTTCTTGTACAAACTGGGTCTTTTCTCATGAATTTTTTCATTTACAAGGGCCATTTGAAAAGTTTTTAGAATGAATCACAAAATGATGGCATTGCTTTCAGAAATTATTCTTATTTCTCATCAACATTGTCTCCCTTAATACCAATACACTTTGTCCAGTGATGATACAAAGCCTTTATCCTATCATGAAAGTCAGATTCCTCCACCCATCTTGCTGATACTTTTTTCAAGTGCAATTCTTCCCTTAAAATGTAAAATATGCATTCCCCTGAAATATACAGAGTTTCAACAATTTTGGAGAACTCCAATTGGTGATCCTCCAAAACCATGTTGTGAACCTTATGGATAATTTCTCATATCTTGACATATTTTGGTTGTTTACCACATGCACCATTTTCCTAGCTTTCACAGTCATGTCTCCGCTTGGTAATAGCTGAAAATAATGGTGCAGAGTCCCCTACAGTGATTGTCATATCTGTATGAATTTCGGTTGCATTCATAATATTCTTTATAGTACTTGATAATAGCAAGTTCAATTATTCACATTTTTTCTGTATACACACATATGTACTGCAACAAACAGCTATAGCTACTACAATTCTTGACAAACCATATATTATTGCACAAATGCTTTTTATGAAAGATGTCAGGTTTCGATAAAAACAATAATACTCTTTCAGAACTGCTGCTGCAATCTGTGGTCGTTTCAAGAACTTTTCAAATGACCTTCTTAGATGGTTTAAAAAATTGCAATATGGTTTTATCCTTTTGAAGTTAATCATTTAGGAAAAGTCTTTTAGCATCCCAAAAGACTGATGCTGCAACTTTCCCAGCATGTGGAACTGACTTCTTTTTAGTGATGAATAAACAGCTTCTGTGTACTGTTGTGACTACTGTTTTAATTCTGATGTGTGAATGAGGATCCAAATCTCATTCACAGTTTTTAAGTCCATATACATAATCAGTTTTGTTGCTATTAAAATGCTCTAAACACTGTTGCCATATTTTTAAACAAATTTATTTTTGATCTGCTGTTAGCAAACACAATATCTATTTTGCATTAAGCTTTTTTATATAAAATACAACCTGCAAGTACCTTTGAAATGCTTCTAGCCTTAATTTTCACTTGCCAGTCTCTTGTATTTGTTCAATGAATTATGTGATTTAATATTTACATGCATTTAAAAGCTACTGATATTGAAACAATGACATATTCCAAATTAAATGTTTTCAAATGATTTCAGATTTCACTAACAGGATTTTTAATTAGAACATATTTCCATCTTCAGCTGTTGACTGACTGCTTGATAAGTTTGGGGCTGTGCAGTGTGATCAATGATGAAGTCAGATCATCATGTGTGGATCTGACTTCCTGCTGTATTGACATCTGTTGGCTCAAATAGTAATTTATCCAAAGAGCCCAAAACTTACCAAGTATTCAACAGCTAAAGATGGGAACAAAGGTTCCCAAAATGTGTCCTAATTAAAAATGCTGTAAGTGAAATTCATGTCAATGTTCAATTTAGAATTCTGTTGTTACACTTTTTGGATGTCTTCCCATGGATCAATTTCAAGGCTTATATGGGCATGTTTAAATTCATTCAGCAACCCATTTTTCAATCATTTAATAGAGAAGAATGCTCATAAACTTTTATACGTTTGGTGACAATTTTCTAAGGTTTTACGAGAGACATTCAAAAAGATTTGCAAGTGTCATCTTAAAGTCAAAGCCAAGGAGTGAACTTGAAAACTTGTCACAATCCTTCAAAGTACTCTTTCTCCACATACACACAGTTGTAGACAGTGCAATCACTTGTCAAAAGCACTATGGTATTCGAAATGAGATATTGTCAACAGAGCTAAATGTATAGCTTGAGCAAGGTCTACACTCATTTAAAAGCTTTTCTAGCAATGCAAAATTTCATTCATGGAAACAACCAGAAGTCGCACAGTCCAAGGTCAGAACACACGTGGATGGTCAAACAATTGAACATTGACAATTTTCAGTTTCGTCAAATTTGCAGCTGTTCTATGAGGAGACACATCATTGTGCAAAAGCAACAACATTGAAGTTTCTTTCTTTTTGGATGCCGCCACTTCAGCTCCTCAAATAAATGATCCAAAATAGTGTCATAGTATTCTTCATTCATTGTCATTCCTTCTGACATGGCTCTTCTTAGTTGAAGAAAAGTGAACATTTGCTCCAGAGAAGGAAAATCTTGTTGAAGAACAATTGGTCTTGGATCATTCTCATTTATCCACACACAATTTTGAGCTTTATTTGGGGTAGTATAGTATTAAAACCAAATTTCATTACCAGTGCATATATGTGTCAAACATTTAGGACCATTTGCAGTTTGCTCAGCAGTTTCTTTGCACATTCCTTTCTCCTCATCTTCTATTCATTATTTAGGAAATTTAGAATTCATTTTGCACCCAATTTTGGAGATTTAAATTTTCATGAAGTATACAGTTAATATTGCCAACATTGAAACCGACTTCCATACTTAGCATTTCACAGTAATAGGTCAACTTTCCTCCACCAAATCCCTCACTTTAAGAAATGTTCTCTTATTCACAGCTTCCTGAGTCTGGCCAGAGCAAGGATTGTCTTTCAAAGTCTCTTGCTCTTCTTTAAATAATCGAATCCATCTTGTAATATCAAATGTGGGCGCTAATGACTTTAGCAGTTTTGTGCCCCTTAGACAATAATCATCATAATATCAAATGAACATGCTTGTTCAACATGAACAGCTACCAAGTTCTCATGGATTTTTTTGCTCTTTCACCTAGTTTATAGTGTGTGAAAATGTATTCTTTAGAAATATTCATGATTTTTCACCAACTATTGACACAGGACTGAACTCAATAGACTGTGCAACAGTGACTATAAGTTTAATCATCCATGTGTAATTTTGATAGCTTAGGGTCTATTATTGCCATTGCCATTATTGAGTTAGTTAATTTTTGTAGACATTATTGTCCAACAATGGATAGGTTGGCTGCAAAACTTTTTGAATGTCCATCTTAAACTATCTTTAACAAAGAAATTTATACTCAAATAAGTGTACTTACGAAGCTGTTGACAATGGGGTGGTATATATATAAACAATGTATACAGTTTTTTTCACACTAACTCCATTCACTTACATAAATTTGGATGTAAGATAATATGTAAGTGAATGGAGTTAGTGTGAAAAAAACTGTATACATTGTTTATAAAGAAATTTATCATTGCACAATAGTCAGTTTTATCCATTTTATAGAATACCATAATGAATCTAATTTAGAAAGCTGTATTACATAAACTATTGAATTAATGACTTGATATTTCAAATAAGTATTTAAGACAGATGTACCGACATAAAAAAAGAAATATCTTGCCAAGTGTATGGCCACCTATTGTTGAGGCTGAGAAATTTTTTGTACTTTTGTTTCATCTCATACTTACGTAGGTCCTTGTAATATCCACAGCGAAGGTAATCCACATGCAACAATGTGTTGAGATGCTGCATTGTCTCCTTCCTGTAGGCATTTCTGTCAATTGCCTGCATGAGTAACACAGTTGTCAGCAATGTCCCTGTAATCAGAAGCTAAAACATTTGAAGACAAACATCCATAAACATACCAAATGATGTAAAGCAAAAGAAAATTCTGTTATAATTGGCATACATACATGTCCTAAGCTGGGTGATTGTGCCTACACCCACAGAGGGGGCACTTAGGGAGGAAGGAGTGAGGGAGGGAAACACCAAGATAGTAAGGCATAGACATAAGACAGGATCCCTAAATTTCCAGATAGAACACCTCAATGCAGAGGCAGAAAGTGCAAGCTAACACCACACTGCACCAGCTCACCTCGTATTTTTGACCCTGTAAGAGAACCAATGGAATGAAATGATATGAAATGGTAGAGTGGAAAAATATATATATATATATATCCATCTGCATTCATAAATGCCAGGGGAAACTATGAAAAAGCCCAAGGTAAGGATGCGGCTTCAAGTGATTTGACCCCAGAACCTCCCAATTGAAGTCCCAAGTGTTACTACCTTAGCCACTCTACTTGGTTTACTGTGTCATAAATAGACCTTGGAATTTTAGGTATGAAAAAAAGATATTTAGGCACTAGGTTACAAAATTATTTAATTAGGCACTATTTTTAATTTTAGGCAAGAACAAAAATGTTTTTTGATAAATGAGCCATAAAATGATTAAAATAGGCATTCTTTTTTTATTTACGCAGAAAGCAAGTATTTTTACGCTTTTATATAAGAATCACTGTTATTTGTTTTCATAATTTGCACCATAATATATTGTCAAGATTTTCTTCAAATTTTCTAGAGTTAGGCTATGTTTTTTTATACTTTAAAAACACTTTATAAAGGCTGAAAATGACCTTTACATTGAGACATGTTATAGGAGCAAATTTACATTTTGTTGTATTTTTCATGGCCACTTCTTCTTTTGGAATATCTCCACTTTCCCCCACCAAAACATTTATTACATGGATCAGTATAGCATTTCTGGGATTTTTTTTTCATTACACTCTCCCAATCAATAATAATAATAATAATAATAATAATAATAATAATAATAATTTTATTGAAATGCTAAGTAATTACAAGATACAAAGTAAAATGCGGCCTCCACCTCTTTGACCCTGCCAATTTTAGATGTGACCCCTCCCATTTACAAAATGTTTAATACAGTCTTTAACTAAACACAATCTCCACAAACTACTAATTCCTTTATTCATTGTCCATTTCCATTTCTTTTTTAACTCTAAATAAGTACTATCCCACACTCTTGCTTGTCTTTGTACATATTTTGTTCACGTTATTCTTTCATTCCCTTTAAAGTTAAACTTAATGAATTCATCTCTCCGTTTTTCAGTTTCCTTACAATCAAAACATAATGGACATTCCCCAAGTAAAACCTTCACTTTCACCTTTTAACTTCCACACATCTGTTCTCGTCCATGCTATACCCCCTCTTTCCACCTTATTTGCTTTGTCAATATAATTTTCTCTTTCCCATGGCCATTTCATCCTGACATAAAATTCCAGTGATGTTTTCCCAATTAAATTACTATACAATTTTTGTATTTCTATATCTTTGAAACATCTTCTTTTCAAAATCCTCTAACATTTGTTTCTTTTTTTATCAATATATACCTCAATCCATTACTCTCCACTCCCACTTGCACCTTACTTTGTCTCCAACTTCTCCCTTAGCAGCACTAATTTTCACTTCAGCTTCTTGCACCACTGACACCTAATTCAACAAAGGGTTTCCTTTGTATTCCAGCATTGCTATTGTTGAGGGCAAGAATGAAAAATTTACATTTATGTAAACAATATCTTGCTTCAATGTTGATTTTTTCAAAATATCCTTTGCAGACAACACACAAGCTGTACTCTCAATAGGAAGCTCTTTTACTATAGCAGCAGCAGGAAATTTTTATTAATCCAAAGATGAAAGGGTCTATGATTTTACATTTCTTAAAAATTAGTTACTGCATTACCTGCCATAATAATGAAAATGTTTGTAAGTCTTACCTATTTGTTACATGAATGACAAAGAATTATTTTCCCATCGAAACAAGATAATTATAATCTATAAGCCAGGAATGAATTAAAAAGCTTTTGAATACTTGAATTTTGACACGTTTCTGTTACTCAGTTTGACACTGTTACAACTGACACAATATAGGATATAAGCACCAAACCATAAACACAGAGAAGTAGAAATGAAATTTAAACTATGTATTGCACATTGTTATTGAAAACATTCAACATGGGTGGTAGTTGATTAGAAGCTTGTCAATTCTTGATGCGGCTAGCTGTGAATAGTTAGCTCCCTCATTATTCACACAAATTTGCCTGTAGGCTTCGCATCACAATGTGTTGCCATTCCGTATGTGAGAGAAATTTGAATTAGCCGCCTAGGAGAATATTTTCATCTTAAAATATCATAAAATCGCTATGAATTTTGACCTTCTGCCATGGGATCATCTTTCTAGATTCATTTCAGATCCACCAGAGGTCACCACAGTTCACACAACTTGCAAGGGACTAACACGAGCAACAGAACTGCTGGGTCATCGGCTGAGGATGGGAATGCTGGTTCCTGAAACATTGTTTCAACTTAGGAAAATATAGTAAGTGAAGTGTGTAAATAAGTTACCCATAGTGTATCATTTTAAAGAAAATTTAGTTAATTTTTATTTTCCAAACAACAGCAACCTCATCAAAATGTTTATAAAATCCAAAGAGCTACATCTTAATATCACACTGGAAAGCTGACAGTGGAACCGTGCTGACGATGAAGGAAATTTGCCTTTGAAACATGTCCAAGTGGAATATATCTAGTGAAATTTGAGTGACTTCCTCATAAATAATTTGTTATATGATTTTCAATCGTGTTTGAGCTCTGCTAAAGGGAAGAACAAACTCTCCGTAAGATTCCTGTAAAACTGAAGATTTGTTGAGACAAAAGCAGAATTTCAGAACAGCATATTGTTTGGCAATATAACCAATGTAATTTTGCTATTGAATTGAACATGTCTCAACTTGCATACCTCTGAGAGCAGGAAACTAGAAATGGCAACAATGAAACTGTACCACGTGTACATTATGAATTAAACTAACAGAACAAAGTTAAATTTTAGCAGGAGAAATTATGCTTTAACAAATTATGATCAATCTTTATTGAACATCCTTCATACAAAAAGAATGCTGCATTGAAACCAAGTTACTTCCAAAACACTTTCAAGAACTTGCTTTTATGTTCGATTTCATACTCTTTGGTGGCAATAATAGATGAAGCTGAGATTTGAAAAAGATGCCTTCTTAACTGTGAACAAATATTTTCATTATAAAGTTTGTTTGCTACTAATAAAATATGCAATTATACATACTACAATATTCACACATATTACCTCAAATACCATAGAGTGGGCAACTCTTTTAAGGATTAATCCTTAAAATTTAATTTTGAATCCTTTTATGGAAAATTATAGACATTCAGATATAAATGTGCAGTTTAATCATATTTCTATAGTACTAAATGGAATATATTTTGAAATGAATTAATAAAATAGATATTTTAAACAATCCTATTGCTGTCATCAAAACATGTTAATGAAATTAGTGCATATTAGGCCAGCCTTATATTATTTTGAGAGAAAATTACACTAAAAAATACATTCAATTTTCAAATTAACATGATACTACAGGAATTTACTTTTACTTTTTAATGAATAAAGCTAATAATTAAAATCAGAGATTGATGAAGCTTTATAGTAATAATAACTTACATTTGCTGTCAGGCTCAAGTTCCAGAAGCTGCAGACATGAATCAAGCTCGTTTCTGAGCAATGAAGAGATGCCCTTACTGAAGCCTGCACCAAACTGTGCTTTACTATGTCTTGTCCACATTTGGTTCCCCTGGGACTGAAGAACAAGGGTGTCTAATTGTTGCTTCCCATTATATAGTGAAACTGTTATACTCAATGGTAATGCATCTCCTTGGAATATTTCTACTTCAGGAGAAAAAATCTATCTACTGTTAAGGAAAAGTTCAAATAGTATTCTGCACAATTTACATTGTATTTTCACCATTGCCACAACTTATATATTCCTTCATTTCTCTTCAGTATACTATAAACTACCATTTATTTAGGTCACAACGAAAGTTATATGTAAAACAATTAATAGGACTGACTTTTGTTCAATAATGAATGCAATTCTTTTTACAGATACAACAAATATTTTCTAGTCCAGCTGCTATAGGGCTTTCAGCACAAATGATGTTTTTATTTTCGGTGATTGGGCATGTTGAGGCTGCCTGAGAATGTACTTTAATTCTGCATATAAAATCTTACCTCATAGAAGATGATGATGTCCCTCTTTATCTAAATAGGCATTCTGATTATACACATTTAAGTTTGGTCAATATAATATTTCTGATTTTATTTGTGGTATTTTAGTTCCTGCAATGTGTGAGGGCTAGTTTTATAAGCTCTGTCCTTCAGGCAACCTCACAGGTGAAAAATCACACACTGATAATCTGGTGAGCTAGAGGGCCATACACCAGCACTAGTCACTTGTGACAGATCCTCACACCCATGCATGCCCAAGATTAAATGCTTTTAGATAACGTAAATAGTAATAATTATAAAAAGTAGCTTATAGTAGCAAACTGGGACATTTCATGTATTGCTAAAATGTATTCATGGCTACCTGGATGTTTGACTCTATGACAATAGGGAAAAGGTTGCCTTTTGTCATCTTTTGTGCTTTTTCTGCTGGTAATGGCTAGAGTAATGGGTCTCTACTACAACAAAGCTAAGTGCATGCAGCTGGCCGAACCATAGATCCTTTTGTACCTTAGTTGCTGAAGATGCTTCAAAATTTTTGAAAGTAGAAGGGGGAACAGGTGTTGGTGATGAAATTGTTACATTGTATGAGAAGGAACTTTACAATAAAGTATCAAAAAGGCAATAAATTTAAAATAAAAGCATTTGGGAATCCAAGAGCTCACCAATAATATTTAAATATTTCAAAGGATCAGGGAAGCTGTGGACTCCACATAACTCTTTGAAACCATTAGCAATGTTTGGATTTCACATATAAGGAGAAACAAATCTAACAAGGCACGTTTTCTATCAGACAGTTTTCACCAGATGGCAGCTGCAGTTCAGATCAGGAAGTTAAGGCAGTATAATGCTTCTCAGTATTACATTCAGCTCACTTACATATACGTTGCTCAATCATACATTTGTTTCATTTGTTCTATGATGATCAACACAGTTTACCAGGGGCAAGAGATGAGAGGCACACAGAGGCAGCATATGTAGCATGTGTCATCAAAGTCATAGAGATATCGAACCAGGTGGCCAATTACTAAGTGTAATGTAATTAAATATTTCAATGTGTTCAAAGGAAGCGAGGTTGTGTGATTTGAACTACCGCCTTCCATTTCCCTCCTCCTGTGACCAATAAAACATGAAAGGCAACTTCGGGCCCCTGAACGACCTGGGGTATGAAGTGGTCCAACAACATCAACATCTGCATATAGAAATCCCTTCACACTCTTATCTTCAAACATTTCTTTAATTTTATTCATTAACTCCGCTACTGTAAGAGCAGTTGCAGAGAGTGGGGAGCACCACTCACAGCCTACGAGATTCAAAACACTGTGCGTTCAGGATAGTTTCTACATGTAAACCCTATAGGTACTTTTGAAGTTAGTAGCCTCTCAAATTAATTGACTGAATTTGACAAGATTTATGAACTATGGTTATTTCTTTTGTTAAATTGTCATTCATTTTACAATAATGTTTTTGGAAATGAAAAACTATCAGTAAGGACTGTGTATGAATGGTTTATGAAATTCAAACATGACTTAACTCACATCAGCAATGGCTTCAACAAGAGTCAACTTACTACAGAGCAGGGGCAAAGCATCCATTAATGCTGTAAGGCTTGAGCCTACTCAAAATTAGCATGTTGATTTAATATAGTAACTGTTACTGATGAACATAAATGCTTTCTTATTGGAATAGTGCACTGTCTTACACAAGTGTGGTAATGATTTTCTATGTTACTGCCAGGGAGAGGAGAGAAGGGTCTTTATATAGCTATCCTTTTCACTGTTCACTGTAAGCTAGCCTTGGTTAAAGTCCATGTCTGCCCTCTTTTGGGAATTTGTATAACCTGAGGCCCAAAGGAGGGATCATAGTGCAGACAATATCAATTTAAAATATAGAATTTTGCTATTTTAGTTGTTTTATGGGAAAATTAACATATTTCCATTATTTCACAAATACCAAATATTATTTACTAACTCTTTTTTGTCTCTGGATAAATTTTCAGTGAACTCTTTTCTCTAAAGCTCTCAAAGATTTCTTGTTTCTCATTATCTTTAATTCTATCTCTTACTTCTTTCCAAAATCGCTTATATCTATATTGGATATCTATGTAACAATACCTCTTACTAATATTTTCCACAACATCCTGAGTTTCAAGAACCTTCTCCTGTGCATAAGCATTCCTTGACAATCTCTCCATTATCTAACATATTTATTCTATAAAGATATTTCATAATTCTTTCAATTATTCTAACTTTGTTAGTTTTTTTTAATGGTATTTAATGCCAGTTTTTACCTGAGGCATCACAGGCGGGGACACATGATATACACGAGATGAAATATATATTGAGAAAGGATTTTTTTAAGGAAGGAAATGTCAGATCTATGTTTAAGGTGCCTCCGCGGCATTTGCTATTTATGAAGACTGAGGAAAACCTGGAAAAATATCAGGGATGTCCGTCCTGATGAGATTCAAACCCCACACTTACCTCTCACGAGTTCGTGCCTTAACGATATCAGTCACCCATGGCAGTGTACCTTTGCTAATATTCACCTACCCAATTCTACCAAGGCTACATTATTAGGTGAAACTCTCAGTAGTTCCAGTATTAATCAAAATTTTCAATCAAAACAATCTATTTATTAAATCCAGGACCTTGTAGCTATCATCATTTCCCATATTTCTATTTCATATATCATTTTTGCTTTTACCATGGTGTTGTATATCCATCCATTCCACACCTATTTCAGATATTTTCGTTAAGAATGCCCTTTTAACTCCCATTGACATTTTTCCTTTAGCTAATACTATGTTCCTCTGATCATTGCAACTACCATTTCACTCCTAGATAATCAAATTTCTCAACCACTTCCATCTTACCACCATTTCTCATTCTTTTTCAATATAAAACCATTCTTGAAGACCATTATTTACTAGAAAGTTCTATATAAACCAACATTTTACTTTATTAGCAGTTGAAAGCAAATAAACTATCGGCAATACTTTTCCTTTATTAGTAAACTGAATGCTCCTTAAATTAAGCTATAAAGAAAGGATACCCAAACATGTGAGTACAGACTAGTGGTACAGCTTCTCCAAGACCCTTGAATACCAACATCTCCATTATAGAAATGAACCTGATGTGTATCATTAGTAAGGCACACAGGTTGTGTGAGTGCTACACACAATAAACTAGGAGATACATTAGCCTGTAATATGGTGAGAGGCTGCTGAGCACGGCCTAACAACCATCTTTGGTAGAACCATGCACTCTGGTCATTGGGGTCAGTAAATGCTGCATTTTGAACCAGTTCCAGCTCTGAAAATACATAACTACTACATTCTAAACCATCTAAGACTTTGAACATAAATATGAAGTGATTAAACAATACATCTTGCAGCAATGAAACTACTTTCATTTGAAGCCATTCAAGCACTTTGACATGAAATAATTTATGGCTGGCCTTATGGGAATGCAATTAAAACTGCAGTCATTGCCACACCTGCAGGTAAACATAATGGAGTTTTTTATAACATGATTTTTTTGCCATGATGTGTTACAATTCCAAAAAGCGGTTGAGTGTCAAAAATCTTTGGCAGGTTCTCCACAATCTCCAGCCACCATTGAAACTGATTTGAGAAGTTTCAAATATGGCAGGAATCAGCTGAAAATTAATCCATCATAGGTATTTGCCCTTTTCATTTAATGTATTTTTTTTCCTGTTAGCCATTTCTTCACGTTGGGGAACAAGTTAAATCTGAAGAGCAAGATAGATGAGGAAGGATTTCACATCCTAAGTCCACTAGTTTTGATGTTACAATCACAGACCTGTCCACTGCTGCATTATAAGATGGATCAGGGCCCTTTTTCTTCACCAAAGGAGGATGATTCTTCTTGACCATGTTATTTAATTGCTCCACTAGCATAGTATAATACTCACTAGGTATGGTTTTGTTCTTTTCTTAAAATGCAATTAAAATTACAATGTAGCAATCCCAAAACAGTCACTATCATCAACTTTCTTACTGAGAGGACTGTTTTTGACTTATACAGAGTGCCTTCTTGGGTTGCAGCCCAATGTTTCGACTGCTTCTTCTCCAGTATTTAATGGTGGATCAATGATTTGTTAACTGTTACATACTGTCTGCAAAATTAACTTGGATTCCTTAGTTAAATTGTACTTAGGAAGCTATAGAAAATAAAGTGGTAATATATCCTATTACAGTGGATTAAATATGTTCACACTAACTGCACTTACTTATACAACATTATAACAGTTTTGGGGGCAATTGCTCCCATCATAAGTGGTTGACTGTGACAACTTGATTTCGTGGCTGGATCCCAAGGTGCTTTTGTTGCAGTCTTTGATGAGTACGAACTTGCTGAGTTTATCCAAGGGTGGAACATCAAAATTCATTAAGTTTAGCAATTTTTAGGATGAAAATTTTTTTCCCAAGTAGATAGCTCTATTGGGTTGTGAAGTTCTTTCAACAGCTTGCCTTTGATTTAATTTAAAGAATATTCCTAAAGTGTTCCTCTCTCCAAATTTCCAAATCCCTAAGTACAATTTAATTATACAAGACAAACAAGTCAACAGAAGCAAAATCAACCACATACGCTTTCTTTTTAAGAATACAAATGGCAAATTCTAAGGCAAGAAATATTACTTCAATATATAATATAGATTTTAGAAATACAAAAATTGATATGAAATGTTTTTTGAAAGTACAAATTAAAAAGAAAAATATTGTGGCTAATATTAACTTCCTGAAACTTTGCCTCAAAAATAAAGTTACCCTAACTTTGCAAGAAAAATGATTAAAATAGACACCAATACCATATACCAAAAAGCAACAGAGAAAAAAAAAAAGGACCTGAAATGGAGAAAAGATTATAATATAAAAAATTAAAGAAATTGATTTAAGAATCTATGAATTGAGCTTAAAAAAAAAAAAAAAACATTAGGATACCATGCTTGGGAAAATGTACAATACCATTTGCACGAAAATTTAAATCATTAAATGTAAAACAAGAATTGTAAACTCAAAAAGAAACTTTACAATTTACCTAGGCAGCAAACCAATACTTTATCAGCATAACAACAAACAGAATAAAATGTAATTGACCTCTCTGACACCACCTTTTCTATGAAGATATTACATTTCTGAACAAAGGCCTCAAAACCTGTGTGGATTTTTCAGAAAATGTAGAGTATATAGTGCACATTAATATAACCACCCATCACCTAAACAAAGGAGAAAAAACATTAGTTAAAATGAAATTCAGCAAAATTATAGATAGCCTAAAAATTGAAAGAAATACAAAAATTACAGAAGTGTATTAAAGCAGATAGAACACAAATCAGTGATATGTATAAAGGCAGATAAAGACAATAAAATTACAACTTTGGACAAAAATGAGTATAAACAGAGCAGAAATTTTGTTAAAAAGGAAAGACTACAAACTAATCTAAAAGAATCTTTCAATAACTGCAATAAAAATTTAACCAAGGTATTGAAAGAAATTAAAATATTATCCACAGCTGAAAAACAGAGAATCACACAGGGGAATCCAGTACTACCCAGACTTTATGCACTTCCTAAAAATGGATAAAAATGATAATAGCATAAGATCTATAATTAACAATATAAATTCATCCGTATACAAAATAGCAAATATGTTAAATGACTATTTCAACTCTTTTAAACAATTTCAAAGCTTGGGCATTAAAAATCATTTGATTTAGTTAAAAAAATTACAAAATATCAGAATTGCACCAGAGATGTAATAGTGTCTCTGATGTAAGAGCCAAAAGGCATATTCCCGATCATCCCTACAGAATCTTAAGCAAAAATTAAGATGATGATTAATCACCTAAAATCTATAAACACAAGAAATATAAGACTTAATAAAACTTACTAAATCTCTGACGTAAGGGCCAAAAGACATATTCCCGATCATCCCTACAGAATCTTAAGCAAAAATTAAGAAAATGGTTAATCATCTAAAATCTATAAACACAAGAAATACAAGACTTAATAAAACTTACTAAATATGACTGAGCAAAATTTCTTCAATTTTAAATAAAAATTTTACAAACAAGTTTCTGCCTAGCAATGGGAGACCACCTGTCTATGTTTCTAGCAGATATATACATAGGCTTCCCTGAAGTACATATCACCAAAGCATTCCCATTAATTTTCAAGATATAGTATAGGAATGTGGATGACATATTTGGAATAATACTGAAAAAACATTCAATAGATGCTCTGAAATTTCTTACTTTACAACACATATCTATACAGTTTACAACGGAAGGATAAAAAGTCGGTCCTGGTGGTGTAGTGGTTACCATACTTGCCTCCTAAACCCAAAACATGGGTTCAAACCCGGCCAGGACCGATGGATTTTTTTGGGCGTAAAAGTCCTAAGTATGGCTTCCTTTGGAAGGGAAGTAAAGCCGTGGGTCCCATGTCGTACATTTGCAGCATGAAAAAGAACCTCAAGCCTGAAAGAGCGGCCTCTGAGCAAAATTTGTTGGCCGTTTCACGCCCTTAGTTGAATGGGACGCTGATGACCTGAGATGTTAAAGAGCGTCCATAAATAAATCAATACAAAAAAAAAAAGGATAAAAATGGGTGGCTCCCATTCCTAGATTTCAAAATTATATGAAATGCAGACACACTGAACTTTGGAATTCATAGAAGTCACACAAAAAATTATATAAAAAACAACAGTCAAAACGCCATCCTGCTCAATATGCAGTGTTCTACAGATTGGCACACACAATAGCTAACATTCTACTCACAGAAACAGAGTACAAAATGGAATATCTGCCCACATTGGTTTTTGATAGTCAATTTTTTAGATTCTTCCAAACCCTGAATAGCAGGGTTTATATCTACTATAAAATCTTTCACTTTGTAGGAGAAACCAATGCACTTTTTAAACCTTTATTTAGAAACTGTAGTTCTAGGTTATAAAAAGAATGTTCAAATAGATTAATTACATTGTCTATGCGGATTTGAGTTTGGTAATGATTTCCTTTTTGTTTACTATACAATATGCTAAACTATACATTAATCAGTTAGTTGTATATTGTCAACTAATACCAACCACTTTATGTGTATAATCAATAAACTTCACTGTTTCTAACTTCTATTAAGTTTACAATTGCCATTCGATGTCAACACTCACAGAATACAGACCCATTTTATTCATACTAATCAAAAACAGCAGCACAAATGAATAAACATGGATGGCCATCCTGTACCATCCTCAGCTCTTCCCAAGCCATCAGAATGAATAAAAACTATACTGCACTTCTTGCGCCTGTTCAAAAGGTGTGGCAAATCAAAGTTTGCTGTTTTTAACCTTAAATTTAGCAGAAAATAATTTTTATTAAACTGTGACAAAATGAGTAAAATTGCTAGAGACTTCAAATAGCTGCCACTTTAAACCTTTATCTCCTAGCTAAACAATTAATAATCAATATTCTATAGTACACACATTTTACAATTATGAAATTTTAATTAATGTAAAACAGGATTAAAGGTTCCTGATTTTCATATTGGTGCACCAGCTTTTCAAAACCCTCTGCAGCTTTGTAAGGTGTCCTGAAGGTCTCCACTGGAGTGCAGCACTTCTTCCCAAACACTTCATCACCGATGCAAGGTCTGCGCTCTAGGCGATCAAACATTTCCCATTTGAATCTGACAAGAAGTTCTTGGGTTGATGCAATACAATGCAGCCGAGCATTGTCATGCAGCAAGAAAACATCTGAATACAGCATGCCTCTCCATTTGTTTTGTATGGCTCTTCATAGTCTTTGCAATGTTCCCACAGTGTACATCCACTTGATTATTATCTCCAGCTCCTTAGATCTTGCTGGTTCCAAAACACTGTGCCATCAGCTTCTTGTTGCTGAATGTGTGTTTACATTACATTGGTGTTCATCCATTGTTGTGATTGCTACGGTTTCTTCAATGCTGAAATGAATCCACATATAATCAATTATCATAACCGTTTTCAAAATTCATTCTATCTTGTCCTTATAATGCAGCATCTTGAATACTCATTGTGCACAAATTTTATGTATCTAAGGTAGTCTACCACAATGTTGTACAGGGTTGACCTTGAAATTTCCAGAGTCTTTGAACAGTTCACAAATCTTGAACCAACACCTCTCATAAGCCACTTGATCCACTCACTGCACTGGTTCATCTTTTGCCAAAGACTTCTGTCTCTGACCACCATTACAAACATCCATTTGGTCATTCCTTAATTTCTTGCACCTCTATCTCACAATGTGATCACTCAATGCAATTTTCATCTTACACCTGGCTCATTTTGCACTGAATTTCCCACTGATTATGCCTCTCTGCCTATAGAAATTTAATAACAGGAGAATTTATTGCAGTGAACATTTTTATACTCCCGTAGCCAAGCTTCAATTGATGAGTTGGCCTTGGCAGTGGTGGTGGCAGAGGGTAGTACCATCAGAGGTTGAAAAAAAATAACTCTCATCTTTGAGCTGTGATTCTTAAATCTTTAACAGCTTTATTTCAATAATAATTACAATATCTTGTTTTATTAAAAGTTTAGGGTCAATACAAAAAACCTTTAAATATACCATTTTCCTACACTTTTCAGCAATCTGTAATTAGGTATACTTTCCTTAACAGAAAAGAAACATACACTCATGAGGAATGGTGTCATTTCATGCTAGAAATATTCATTAATGGCCGAAGCAGGACAGATGACGATTCACACTATACTACTATCATCCTTGAGGTGGCAGTTGAAAGATCAAAGACAGCCTGCTTTTTTGTGACACACAGCAACCATAATTCTAGAACATGTTATGAGTACTTTCCATCTGCCATAATGCTCCAGATCTATACTCATATAACCTTTTCTTTTTCTCTACAACGAAACAAATAAACTAATTTGTGCACCATTTCTCATTACACAAAGAGGCACTGCAGTTAACGCAGAGGCGATAAATGATCTAACAAAAGAAACTTGGTCAGAGACATTTTCAAAATGGTTTCAACAAATACAGAGGCACAATTCTTAATGGAGAATAAATTGAAGAGCTGTAAACATGTCAACAAAATCAAAACATTTTTGTGATCTCTGCTAAAAATTTCATGTAATTTCACAATAACACGAAGCTGTAACTTACCTTCCTTATGTTTGTTTTCCTGAATAGGCAATTTTTCCTCTGGATGAGGGAACAGAAGTGGTAACAGTAGACTACGGTAGTGCCAAGATGAATAATTAGAAAAATTTGTTACTATTTTCTTTGTAGAGAAAGCATATTCTTCTGACACAGGCACCCTGGATCGCTTAACAATGAATCTGCGATAATCCCAACAGTGAACTACAAACAAAAAAAGAGCAAATCTGTAATTCTTAAAATGCTGAGTCTTTAAACACTTTCTGATTGACTATGGGTTATTCTCGCAGTGCTGTTACAATCACTGATGATAAATGAACAGCTATGCTCACAGTAAAACTCAAAAATTTGCTGCTCTTATACATGGTAGGCTATACACATACTTTGGCTACTACTTTGATCAGTAGCATAGAAATTCACTAGGTTCCAGAACCAGGCAATTGCAAAAGAAAAACAACATTTAGGAAGGTCTCATGAGGAAAGAAAAACTTAATATTTTACTTAAAAAATGTAAATTGGAACTTGCACAGTGAATCCAATCATATTAATTGATATCATTGTATGATTCAGTTGAACTACACACTCTTAAAGCTTCACTTACTTTTCATAAATGTATGGAACCGGTTTCGAGAACATTTTGTTCCCATCTTCAGCCATGCTAAAGTTCAACTTAATATTTTATTTAACAATTCTGACTAAAAAAGAACATAAAATGAATTTTGACCTCTTCCACCACTGTGGTCTAGTGGTAAAGTTCAATTAACTTGAGGTGGCAATTATAAGTGCAGCAGAAGAGGGGCAAGTAAGAGTGGTGAGGAAACCAATGTCTTGGAGGGAGGACATCTATGCCTAAATCTTGCCTTGAGGCTGGCTTTCAAGCAATAGCTGCTGCACTTGCAGTTTTGGTTGCTTCTCCACTCTTCCTTGTGCATTGTCCTTCTCTTCATCTTCACACGAAAAGCCCACTGTTGAGTCTGCTGTCAACATTATCATCTCGTAAATGAACAACTATTTCCTGCCTTGCATCCAGCAAACCTTCACTGCACATTAACTCCTCTTAAACATGCTTCACATGTTTGTAACTTTTTTGCCAATCTTTCACAGCATTCATCAGTTAAAATTCGTTGGCATGTCCCATAACCAATTCCTACTTCATGAGCAAGGTGTTCAATGGTTCAATGTCGATCCTCATAAACGAGATGTTGAACTTTGGCAACAATGTCAGGCATTGTGCAGCTGATGGGCCTACCGGAGTGAGCATTGTCTTCAATAAATGTATGGCCAGCTGTGAACCAAGCATGCCACTCAAACACATGTATATGGCTCATATTTTGTCCCCCAAATACTTGTTGAATCATTACGAGGGCCTCCGTAGCATTTTTCTCCAAGATTTGCGTAGAATTTGATGTACACTCTCTGTTCTAATCTTGGATCCATCATAAAATCGCCACACACTATACACAGAGTATCATGTAGAGTACTGTAGAATCCCAACACATCTACCCAGTTGCATGAAACTTTAAACACTGATTCATCAGATGTGCTAGTGTTGCCACCTAGCGATACAAAACTCTACTTCAACTACTGTCGAGATGGCAGCACCAGTCCAGAATATTGTGGATACCACCTGGTATAATCCTATTCTGAGTTGACGAAGATAAAAATAAGACACCTATTCAGATTTTGAAAGAGATATTTGAAAGGGAACTAGGTTTCAAATTGGCTGGATGTGGTGAATTTTTATAGATTTGGAAAAAGAGGCAGAAAACCTAATCCAATTCTAGTTAAAGTCGCAACAGTGAGTTTTGTATGGTAAGTACTAATCAGTACAAGAAAATTTAAAGTAATGAAATATATATGGAACAGAACTATGATGAAGATTAAAGAAAACATAAAAATATGTTATTTAGAAAAATTAAAGAAACAAGGGATAGCAGTAAAAGTGCATTTGTTAAGGGACTACAGCTTTACGCTGATGGAAAAGGACAGGAAATGGATCAACAAAATAATGAGAGACAAGAAATGTTAAATGCTGAGGTAGAAGTACAACTGAGCTGAAGATAAGAAAGAACAAGAAAGCCATGGGAAGGAGACAATGAGGGGTAAGCATATAGCTGTGTGATGTCATCAAGAAGTATAGTCACTCCGGACATGAAAGAGATAGAAGAAGCAGCAGCCTTGATCTTGGCATCAGCTTGTAAACAGAAGCATAAAAATGAGTTAAAAGTTACGTCAATGCCTGAGGAGAGCATCCTAGAGGGCAGAAGCATTATAGAAAATGCAGATGCAGATGGAAGTGTAATGACAAAGTGTAGGGCAAAATTGGACAGTTTTTAACCAGTGGCAAGATCTAATGCTAGATAGGAATTGGAAATTAAGGTATGCTGGATGCAGAAGAGTTAAAAAGCAAAATAGTTAAGTGTCTCAAGTTTTAAAATTGGATAACATGTTACCAGTGGCAGAGTCGTGTTGATGAAAAGGAAACTGTGGAAGTAGACGATTTTCTTCATATATGGAGAAGAGGCGATAAGAGTAGAGCTTCAAGGGAGATGGGTATGTTTATTAAGAAAAGTTGTGAAATATGTGTGAGCAAGGAAATAGTAGGTTTAGAAAAGACAAGTTTTATGGTTAAGAATCAACAAAATAAAAAATGTGAAAGTGAAATGTGCAAATGGTGTTATATATAACTTAACAGTGGTATCAGACTTCTGTGATGAAAAGTTGTTTATAAATTTAGGTGAGAATATGGAGGAGTTAAAGAGGAAAAATTCAAGTGGAGAATTTGTACTAGTGCGGATTTGAGTGCAAGATGAGAAAAAAAATTAAATTAGTGGAAAGGGAGAATGGCAGTGGGTGGGAGAAAGATGTATCAATTATGAGGAAAAGTTGGGATAAAATATGTAATAGGTAAGGTTAAAAGCTTTTAGAATTTTGTAAATTAAATAATTTGTTAGTGTGAACAGAACAATTTGGAAGGTGAATTTACATTTCAAAATGCAAATGGACAAAGTGTTAAGGCTACATATTGTATATTGAAGGGGTGGATGGATATTAATTTTAAAGTATTAAAACAAGTAATTGGCAGTAGCTACTTCTCTTTAACAATGAAATTGCTTGTAAATGAATATGGGTGAATATTTAGGAAGAGTAAGGGGCGAGTGGATTAGGTAAGTGAAGAGAGAAAGAGAGAAAAAGAAGGCAAAGTAGGGCTCTACCTGATGTCGAAGACTTGGGAGTCACGGCATGTTAGGGCTTCAAGTAAAGATGGGTCAGTCTCAATTGTATGAAATGTATAAATCATTTGTTATATTTTGCAATGAAAGATTGAAATAAATATTCTATTATATTCTAAATAAAAAAGTCTTGCTTTACAGGATTTGAGCTTCTGTAATTTTCAATGCTAGATCCTGATTTTAACTGCTTGATTAACAGCACACATCTGACATGAAGAACTCAATATAGTGATAAAATGAAGATCCAAGTAGTGTGAATTATTAATTGTGTACAGAACTGAGCAAAACTTAATTAATGCTTCAAGAGTCTGCTAATTTTTATTTATTTTGGATAACATATCCTACATACTGTATACTGTAATAAAGTAATGTAGAAAATGTATTCAAGATTCAATGCAAACAGTAACAGCATGGAACTTTTTTTGTCCATTGTGGGTAACACAAATAAGTGGAATGTTTTCATATATAATGGTGAAAGGGTTCATTATTATGTTGTTGGCAGAATTATTAGAATATCAGTATCTTTTAATATTTCTGTTGATACATCTGGCTTACAAACGAATACTTATGCCGAAACTTACCTCGAAATTTCATTTGATGTGCTCCTGGGTACCTTGGGTTAGAAATTAATGAGGCAGAAATTATCTATTACTACATTTTACTTTTACCTTCAATCATGGACTACATAAGTACCAGACAACATTATTTTGACCATCAGGTTTTTACCATTGTGTTAACAACTTTCTTCCTGGACTTACAGTTTCTCTCATCCAAATCTAAGTAGGCATTGCACAATTTGAGTTCCTTCTCCCAATTAGGACACTGCATGTTCTCTAGCACCCAACTTCTGTGATGCCAGGCTCCATAAGATTTGGAATTGGCTTTTAAGCACTGCTGAGTCAACTGAATTTCTGACTCCATCAGATCCTGAACTTGTTCCTGTGTCCTGCAACATTTATTCTGATTAAAATACACACAGGCTTTCATTAGAAATTCTTGCAAATGTACAGCACATGAGATAAAATTATTGAACTTAAATATACAGTTTTTCATTGTAAATAAATGCTTTCCTACAAACAGAATTCAATTGTAAATAAGACCTACATAATTATACATTTTGCTTTGAATATTGAACTTACTGGACCAACTACATTTAATTTTGAAAGAAACAATGTCTTCTTTTCAAAGACTCAGCAAATTATAATCCACACATGTGAGCATTAATCCAAACTATCTTCCAGCCTTGTTTATTTTTTCTACCCTCATATCTGACAACATTTTAATTGCCACTATATCTTCTTGCAGTTTGTTCTAGTTTTTATCCCAGATACCATCCCTCCATCTTTTTACCATTTCACATTCTATTAGACAATGGAATGCACTATTCACCTCCCAACATCCTTCTTTTAAATATTTTCTTAATCCTTTTAGAAATAAATAGGGCTTGCACACATCCATGAAAGACCTATTCTTCTGCATTAATCACAATTATATACACATTTCTTAGTCCTGAATTTTTTTAACTAATTTATATAAGTCTAAAGAACTTTTAACCTCAAAGCTAGCCCTAATGTCTTGCTTTTCTGTATCTTCTACCCTCTACCTCACTTCTTTCTATACAAGAGTAAGTTGTTAAGTTACAAAAGAATGTAGAACTTAACAAATAAGAGTACTGATTTGAAAAATATCTTTATTTATCAACATTATCTTCCTGTACATATGAGTGCCTGAAATCCAGCAACATGAAATTCTTTAAGCTGCTGTCAGAACCAGGTGGTGACTTCCCTTTCTACTACTTCATCACCAGGAAAATGTTCATCCCAAAGATACTCTTACCGAGTCAAACAAATGGAAGTCACTTGGAGTGTGATCAGGGTTACACAGAGAGAATGCTTGAGAACTTCCCACTTGAAACTTTGCAGCATCTTATTTGCCTTGATGGCAGTAAGAGAATTCACATTGTCATGCAAAAGCAATAAGCCTTTGATGAGAAATTCTGGTCGTTTCTGTTGATTGACTTTACAAAATTTCCTGAAGATGATACAGTAGAGACTGGCATTTATGTTTGTCCTTGAGGCTGGAACAGGATGAGCAGTATACCTTCTTGATGTCACAAGACTGTGAGCACCACTTGTGAATGCCAAAGGAAATTCATACCAAATTTATAAAGGAAGATTGAAGAAAAATGAGTTGATCAAGAAAATTTTGATGATAAGAATGGTCTAAGGGGATTGGGTGGGCTTTTATGGAAATGGTCAGTGGAGAAGATAGAATAAATTGAGTTTAGTTAGAAAATTTGTTTTACAGTTCAAAATTTGTTAACTTTGGTCTTTATGTGTATCATGAATAAATTGTGTAAGTAAATTTATATGCTGGTTGTTAGTTGAAAGGGAAGTATATGTGAATATATTAAATATAATTTTTTGTGTAATAATAAGATGAGGGTGAAATACAGAGCCCTTGTTTGGATGCATGATTGGCTTAATGGAGATTTGCCTGCCCTTTTCTAACTGGTTGTTTTCCCCTCCACTTTCCCTCCTCTCTGTGTGCCAGCTAATCAGTTGATGCAAAATTTTTCTGCTGTACAAAGGTTGAAACGTTGTGAGACCACATGTTTCAGTATTATAGTGTATTAGTGCTGTTATAATGCCAAAAAGTCTGCATACTTTAGCACATCGAATCTTCATGAACGATTCCTATGTGACAAATTCTTGTATAGCAGTGAGGCAGTGATTTATATACAAGATTCCCTGGTGTTCGTGCACCTCACAGAGAAATGATTTAAAATCATGGAATAGATTTAGGGAAACAGGATCTGTTCTTGATAAGAAACAAGTAAATGCCATGTTCTTACAAACAAAAAACTCAATAACATCACAGAAAAGTTAGAATGAAGATCAAAGAAATCTCTGAGAAAGCTTGCACAGGAGTCAGGAATTTTGCAAACTTTGCCATTAAACTTTTAAAATTAAAATCCTATATCATAACTGTAGCAGGAATTGCAACCGTGCAATAATGGGAGTCAGGTTAATTTCTGCAATTGGATGTTGGATAATGTTAATGATTGCCACATTGACCCACATTTAATTTTTTTTTTATGAACAAAGCATGATTTTATTTACATGGCAATGTAGCGACACAAAGCAATACTGGAACGCAGAAAAACCTGATTTTGTACATGAAATGCCATTGTATGAACAAAAAATTGGTGTTTTCTGTGCTGTGAATGCTTATAGAATTATAGGGCCTACATTTTTTTAAGATACAATGAATGGGCAGAGGTACAGGGATTCATAATCACAAGTTAATATTGGCCGCAATGTTCTTTTTCTGATTTGTAATTTTAAATATGTTTTAATCTCCCATTTTGTATTGTTAAGGTTTACGTTATAAGTTGTGAAATTGTCCATGTCTGCCTTACTTTTATGTAAGTAAGTGGAGTTTAGTGTAAAAAAATGAATACCTAAGTTTAGGATATATTACCACTCCATTGTCAACAGCTTCATAAGTACAATATTTATATACAAGACAAACAAGTCTAGAAGCAAAATTGAACACCCGTTGGTTAGAAGAAATGGCGAATACAGACACGGACAATTTCACAACTTATAATGTGAACCTTAATACAAAATGGGAGATTAAAACATATATAACATTACAAATCAGAAAAAGACACATTGCGGCCAGCATTACCTTCCTAAAATCATGTCTAAAAAGAAGTCACACCTGTATTTGTGAGGAAAACCATTAAAATAAACAATAGCATACACCAGAAGGCAGCAGAAACAAAGGTAATTGAAATTGAAAAGAGCTTACAGTATAAAAGACTACATGAAATAAACATAGATATTTATGATCTGTATTTAAAACTAACGAAAAAACTAGGATTTCACATATGGGAAAATTTACACCACCACCTACATCAAAATTTAAATGAAAAACAACAAACAGAAATTAAAAAAGAAACTAACAAAAATATCAAATTAAAATGGTTCCACCCTCACGCACATACACAACAGATAAAGTAGTTAATCTCTTGAGTGCAAAATTTTCCAAAAATGAAATCAATCTCTTAAATAACGGCCTAAAAACTGTATAGATTTCTCAGATAATATAGAAGATTACATAGCTGACATAGACATAGCCACCCAACAACTAAACGAAAGGGAAAAATCACATATAATATGGTTGATGCATGCAGTAAGCCACCTGAGTGAAACTGTGTGTTTAAATTTTCCTACTGTTAATATCAAGCATTTTCCTTAAATTTTCGAGGAGAATCAATTTGTTTAAACAGTTGGTACCTGAAATTCCACTTCCTCCTGAACCAATTATTACGAGATGGGGGACCAGGTTAGAGGCTGTCATATTATATTGTAACAATTTGCACATTATTGATGATACTAAAAAAACTAAAGAAAAAGATACAGAAAGCATTGTTGAAGCAAAGGGTGGTATAAGGAGGAATTAATTTACATTTAATCTGCATTTCCACAACCATCACAGCATTCAAATGAAATGACATACCACTTGTCATAAATATAAATCCAATAGAAAATCTGTTACTACAGGTTAAATCTGCGCCAGGTGAAACTGCAAAGTAGCAAAAAAATTTAACTATGTACTTCAAACTAATCAGGGGTATCATACATGAAAACAGTGCCAATATCGTGTCTCATAAAATGGAGAGGAAATTGTGAAACATTATTGCATAGCAAACTTTAAATATGTGCATATCTGATGTAGCCAAACATTGTTTTTCTGAATATATATATATATATATATATATATATATATATAAATTCTTAGAAGCAACAGAGGATCCCCCCCCCCCAATCTTAAAATAATTGCTGTTACATACAGCAATGGGAAGAATCAACATTTTATTGCTTTGGTAAATTATACAGAATGCTAACTTAGATTATTCAGTGTCAAAAATAATGGATGAAAAAAACATAATTTCATTTTTCATTATTTCATCATTATTGTGACATTTTGGATAGACATATTTTCTGATTGTTAATGTATATATCCCTATTTTAAATCTCATAATTAACTACATATTTTGCATTTTTTAATGTATAACTATCTTAGTCCTACTTATAATACTAGATTACACTTGGATTCATCATTGTACACCAGAATGAAAAGAGTGAACAGAAGCTGGTTGTTCAGAGCTAAATAAGACAAAGGTAGTTCCATCTATAGGAAAAGTTATGACACAAGTCTTTTGGGATGCTAAAGTAATTTTATTAATTTGCAGAAGTGTAAGACCATAACAAGAGAGTATTGCAATCTTTTTAAATCAACTATGAATAATTTGTGAAAAAAGACTGGGTTTGCAGAAAAAAAAATGCAAATTTTCATCAACACAATGTCCCTACTTACATGGGAAAATTGAAGGATTTGAAGTATTAATTGTTACACTATTCATCAAATTTGAATCCCTCTGACCTAAAACTCTCATTGTTAGTGTTTTTCCTCAAATTAAGAGGTGATTGTAGCTGCAGAGAGACCTCCCAGAAAACCACTGGCATTGGTTATTGAGAAAATAAATATGTGACCTTAAGGGAGACTATTGTAAATAAAAATAATGTTCAAATTAAATGCTAATTTCTTCATTTTTAGGTGATATTTTTTCAGATCACTATATTCTATGCAAGATAAATATCCTGTATTGCTTGTATATACCATTCTTTACTGCATTTCATGTGCATCAATAATTCTCGTCGGATGTTCCACAAAGTATAGATATCTGGATTTGCTGACAGCAACTGTGCAGATATAACCAGCATTTCTTCATCCTTCTCACCTGCTTGGCGCTGAAACACAAGTTCATTAGCTTCAGTAGCAGAAAAGTTTTCTATCTCTGTTTTGATGAAGAAAGGGTTGTTGAAGATTATACAACAAATTGGAAAAACTATAAGAGATTAAAAAATAGCTACAAGCTAACCCTGGCCTCAAAACCAGAAGTCATGTGAATGTAATGTATATTAGAAGGAGAGAATTAAAAATATATATCAAATGAGAAGAGATATTTAAATTAACTTTTTACAACATAATTTTTCTACCCACTCTTCCACTTAAGTCAACTGTTAATTAATTTATTTTAGGAATGTAATATTGTCATTTAATTAAAGTAAAACGTTTGTTAAAAGCAGAAAAGTGAGTTGTTGCCCAAAGAACTTATAAAAGTAATTCCATAATTTGGCAATTATTTTGAAAAGACACCCCACTTACTTTACAAAACCTTTTGATTGTGAAACAGCTGATAAATTTTACTCAGAGGCTACTTCCTTAAGGCTTTTATGTGTCGTAAATCGAGGCACTTGTACAACATGTGCTAAGTTCAATGCTATCTAATTTTTTTCCCCAGAAACTTTGTATGAAAAGACAATGGTGGTTTTTGACCCTTATTTATGCATCGGCCATAGCTGGAGTGTTCTGCAGTTCCAGAATATGGTACAAATATCCATACCCAAGAAAACTAATGACTCAATATCATAAAAATAAACATAGTTTACACATACTGCTGATAGAAAATATTAAGAACTGTATACAAAAGGAGTGGCCACTGGAACTTGAATAAAATGCATAGAAGCATTATTCTCAATGCTTATGAAGCCCTTCTATCTCAAGCAATTCCCTATGGGGTGCAAAATTATTATATGGTTATATACTTGGGCTTAATTGGTCAAACCTGTTTATACAAACCTTAGCAAAGATTTGCTCAATGCCTGCTCTGTATAATTTAGCTTTCTTCTCTTTTTCTTTCCTTTTCCTTTCTTGCTCTTCTGCAGTTGACCGCGTCTTTACTCGTCCATGCTGTAAAGCACAACAAATAATGTTGGGAAAATCAGAACTTCACAGACTTATTACATTCTAAAGCCCTGTTATTCTAAACGATCTAATATAATATTATTATTAAGTGATTTGACGTCCCTATATCATAGTACTTCTTACATCAATCAATATGATTTAACGGAATGAATAAAACTTACGTACAGTCTTTGAATCACCTAACCTCAAATTTTAGTAAAATAAACCATTTGGTTTATTATATGTGTTAGTAGTCTTTTCAATTTATAAGAAGTTATGAACATAACAAGAATTACCATTTCGAACAGTGGAATAAAGAAGTTAACCCAATTTAATGTAGTAGCATAAACACTAGTCACGAGCACAACTACCCCTTACCCCTTACACCTGCAGTTGGCAGACTAGGATATACATATATAAGGTGTTGAAAGTACTGTATATACAGAGTTGCCAACTTTCTTACACTAACGGACCGTACAATGTTTTGAAAGCAGGCCGTATATTAGAAACTTTAATATTAAATTGCATAATTATTAAACTAAGCCATTATAGAGTTCAAATATAATAAATTGTGGGGCAGCTTCCTTATTTGGGTGCAATGGAATGAAATTAATGACTTACCAATGTTAGATATCAAAAGTTATGTCATCTTTTCGTCGCCAAGGTCATGAACCAGTGGTTGTGAGGTTGAACTGTATATTGAATAGGACTGTATAGGAATAAACTACCACTACTGTTTACACGCTAACTAGCGAACACACATCCATTGATTGTTGTTGTAGCGAGATTTCCAATTATCATTTTTATTAATTTATCTTGCTGATAACGCATTCACACTCGGCATTAAATTGGTGCACCGATAAAGGTTACAAATGCTAAGTCAGACAAATAATAAAACATTTTACTGCAAGAGTTATCCTCAAGTCTAATCAATGGAGCGAAAAATTCATCGACTTCAGAAAAACAAATTGCAAAATTAAACATTTGCCGACAATAGGCAACACCAATCTATAGTACATGGAATTAAACGTTTTACCAGGTTATATAAAACTTTAATTGAGCTGATGATAATGAAAAATGGCTAGAAGTGGCTAAAAGGGGGAAAGAAATGACAAAGAATGTCACTGGTTGCTTTTTTTTTTTTTTTTTTTTTAATAAAATTTCAAAATGGTGGTTAAATTTGCAACCCTGCTATTATTGAAATGTTGATAATTACCAGCAATACGAGCATGCTTTGTCCTATCCTCTTGAGATTTGGGAATCCCAGTCCTATCTCCTATATAAGGATTGCTTAACAGTGGTGCAATACATTAGTCAAGTTATGGAAAAGTATTCTATTTTTTAAAGTCCGGTTCTATTGAAATATACAGTATTAATTTATTTTTAAAAAACGACAAAAATATAAATATTTTTTATTTCATCTGAGCATAAACACATTTTTATTATTTCCCCAGGGCCGTATAATTGGTGCACGGCCCAGAAATAGGGCCTGCAGCCGCGCAATTACCATACATATTGTGGACTAGGCCGAATGGTGGGCAACGCTGTGTGTATTATTTGTAATCGGTGATATATACCATTTGCGTGTTTAATGATGGACAAATCTGTCACATGGTTAAAAGTAAGTCCAATTTGACGGAATGATAATGGGAATAATAGAATAGCTACTTCTTACCACCAAACCAGCCTACGAATTATGAAAAAGAAATATAAAACTATAAATTTCACCAATAGATAATTAATTGAAACATAACGATTCCGGCTTAGAATTAACCTTCTGCTAGTCTGGTAATAAAATATTACGCTATTAAGTTGGTGGGGTGTGATATACCCCCATTTCATTTTAAATATTATACACATTTCCCCAAAAAGAACCCTATTTTAACATAATCTCTATATGCTATGTACAAATTTTTTTATAAAGAAAGAAATTACTTTTGAGATTCATTTAAATTAATTTAACATTTTTTAGGAATTGGAATCAAACTATCAATACAGCAAAATATATTTTTCTCGTTATAGATATTTTCATATATATTGTTGATATAAATACAATGTGGGAAACATGAGATATTTTCATATATATTGTTGATATAAATACAATGTGGGAAACATGTGACATTTCCCTTTGATTTATAGAGGTCACTGAAAGTTACTCAGATTATCTTCATTTTGCACAACGCATAATTCACAGAATGTAATTGTATATTCCAGACATATAACCATGTTTCAACTGTTGCACTTATTTTTAATTGTATCATTTGATTGGGTACATGTAACACACTGTCCCTAGCTTGACCGTTTTGAAGCTGGAATTATTTTGATTTGCATTCCCTTTCCATCTTAAATACATGTTGCTGCGATCACATCTTTAGTCTTCACAAAGATTCACAATGCAGATAACAGGCAAAGCAGAGAATGAACTCTCATCTCCCCCCCAAAAAATAAATAAATAAAAAAGCTTATATAAACAATGTAATACAGTTTTTTTCACACTAACTCCATTCACTTACATAAAATTTGGAACATATGTTTCGGGAGCAATCCCTCCCATCTTCAGCATGTTGACAAACTCAACTCCATTCACTTACATAAAATTTGGAACATATGTTTCGGGAGGGATTGCTCCCGAAACATATGTTCCAAATTTTATGTAAGTGAATGGAGTTAGAATGAAAAAAACTTTATTACATTGTTTATATATATACCACTCCATTGTCAACAGCTTCGTAAGTACACTTAATTGAAAAAAGCTTGTTTTATTGTTACCTAAGTCATGACATGCCACATGAAGCACCTAAGCACATTTGATAAAAGACCTAAAAGTTAAGATCATTGTATGATTTGAGTCGAACAACACACTCTTATTGGCTGCACTTATGGGTAACTGAGAATGAGAACAAAGATTTGTTGAAACATTTACTAAATATAAACCAGTAAGTGGAGCTAATAATACTGTGTAGTTTGACTCAATTATATAATGATCTTAATTATATGATTAGCTTCACCGTATAAGTTTCAGTTAGCATATCTAGACTGGAAAGTTTTTCTGATGGTGGGAGGAACATGAATGAACTTCCTCATTATGTCAACATTTTAAAATGAATATAATAGCATATTTCTGCATTTTTTCTTTCATTTTAATCAACAAGCTCTTTCCCCAATTTTAAGTCAGAGATGCCCATGTTATAGGCTCCTTTCTTCATTTATCATTTTCCTGCATTTATTGTTTTCTTTTGCTTAAGCTGCGAAATAATTGTTCAAGATTTCACTGTACCTTATACACATACCATACTATATGTAACAGGTGCAGATATAATCCTTGAACCAGAAAAAGATCTCAATGAGGTCAATAAAAAAAATTATGAACACTTTCCTTCATCTTTCACAGATTTGATGAAAATTTTTTGGAAAAAGAGAGAGAGAAATTAAGTAACCACATCTTCCTTTTGTAGCTACTGAAATTATGTTATTTGCAGATAAGTGTTAAGGAAGGGGTTTGTAGCAGAGGAGAAATGTGGTCTCTGCCCCACAATACTGTTTTGTCATAGATTGAATGTTGGAAAGCAGCTACAATTAAATTACATTATGGGAATGATATTAAATGTTTGATACTACTATGTAGTTCCTAAGGAAGCTCTTTTGTATATTTGCAACAAAAGTTTCAACATTTGATAAAAGTACTTAAAAATTCAACTTTGAATGAAAGAAATGTGACTAAACTTCCATGGTTTGTCAATATCTAATCCAGAGGTCCTGGATTCGAATCCCAGCTAGGTCAAGCTATCTGGATAAGGATTTTCAGAGTTTTTCACTTACCCTGAGAGAGTGTATGCCATATAGCTTTAAGGCATCAAGAACTCAGAGCTCATTTGCACCATCATTAATTCATTTCATTTCTTTAATCCCTACAGACATACACCTACAGTATTCATGTCCAATCTACAGACGTTGCGAGAAGGTCGAAGCAGTCAAAGCAACAATAAATAATAAATAAATTATTTCACTTAAACATTTACTTACATTAATGGATATCATTGTATGATTCAGTTGAACTACACACTCTTAAAGTTTCACTTACTTTTCATAAAAGAGTTCAAAGAGTTGAACTTTAGCATGGCTAAAGATGGGAACAAAATGTTCTCGAAACCGGTTCCATACTTTATGAAAAATAAGTGAAGCTTTAAGAGTGTATAGTTCAACTGAATCATACAATGATATCCATTAATATGATTGGCTTCACTGTGTAAGTTCCAATTTACATTTAAGTAATTTACTTACATACTTAAAGTAAATAGGTACAATACTTTTTAGTTGAACTATTAGTGAAACAAAATAGAATATTCATGTTTTTATGTAACATAAAACCAAATGAAAGTGAATTTAACAATTTAGAGGAATAGAATAAAAAAAAAAATCATTCATTCAAACATTCTGTGAATATTGCCATTATTGCATACCTATGTGGAAGGGTGCAATTTATAACTGAACAATCAACCTGTGTGTGTCAAATCTAATTTAAGAACTGCAAGTGCTCAGTCTCCACAAAGCTTGTACCTCCTTATACCAAACTGGAGTGGAGTGTGTACAAGGTCAGGCAGCACATGTCTTCAAACTCTTAACAATTCTGCATGATCATGCATTGTCACAACACCGAACTATGATTAAAAATTATGATCTATACAAAACAAAATGCTAAACTGGCAAAATGAAACACTTAGGAAAGAAAGTTTTTTTTTTGAATAGTGTTCAATGCTTGTTTTTACTACTGAGGTACCACAGGCAATGAACACTGATGATACACGAGATGAAATGATAAGGATTTTTTAAGGAAGGAAACATTCCAGATTGTGGTGGTACCCTACATTTACCATGGGTGAGGACTGAGGAAAACCTGGAAAAAACCTCGGTCAGGGAGACTGGTCCTGGCAGAATTCGAACCCCAGACCTCCCACTCACAAGTCTACACCTTAACCATCTCGGCCACCTGTGGCAGTAAGAAGGAAAGTAAAAAGAATGAAAAATGCTGAGCAGTACTGTTCTGTCACGTATTTCAACATGCCTTGTAATCAAGCATGTTGTTAATTTGAATTTTAATCCCATGAAAAGCATGCAAAACTTTTTTTTAAATACATTCTCAAGGTCTAAATTTTATTATGCTTTTTTATTTGTCCCTATATATGGAATCATCTTGTGGGAGTGAAATGTGCAGTTAGTGTATAAATAACTCTACAGAGATATCAGATTTCTATGATGAAAATTTGTTTATAAATCTACGCAAAGATATAGAGGAAAAAATTAAACTGGTAGAAATGGAGAATGAGAGTAGATGGGAAAAAGATGTATTAATCACAAGGAAAAGATAAAATATGTAATAGGGAGGGTAAAAAGATGTTGGAATTTTTTGATGTTAATAATTTATTAGTGTGTAACAAAGGGGAAAAGATTTGGAAGGCAAATTTACATAAAGTGTCACAGATTATATATTATGTAGTGAAGGGATAGATGAGAACCGAGTTAATTTTAAAGTATTAAATGAAGTTATTGGTAGTAGTCACTTCCCTTTAATATACATATAAAAAAAGGGGGTTATAAGGAATTCATTATAGGCATCAAGAAAACATTCAATTATAGCAATAAAAATGTTGACAGTTACAAAGGAGTATGGATGAATATTTAGAAAGAGTAAGAGGCAAAAAGCGAAGAGAGAGAGGAAAAGTAGGTGAAACAAGTTTTTAACACATGTCAAAAACCAAGGAATGTTAGGGCCTCAAGTGGGTCAGTCTCAATTGTAAGAAATGTATAAATCATTTGTTACCTTTTTGTAATTAAAGATTGAAATAAATATTTTATTCTATTGAATTATCTCCTTAGCTGATGACATCTATACCCTTTCACCTTATAAAGAAACACAGAAAGTGTATTCAAAAATCAATGCAACTAGCACACACAACTTTTCCATCCACAACCTTCAGTAGGTGCCCTTGTCAATGGAATACTTTTGTCCAAAATAGTGAAAGAGTATAGATAAAGACATTTCAGCATACAAGAAACAAGATAGTTAAATAACATTCATAATTAATATCATGATTTTTAGTGTATAAAAGAGATTCAGTTCACAATGATTAAAAAAATAAAATTATAATTCTTAACCCAGTGGATCGTAGCAGTCAATTGTTTCTTCTGCAGGTTCCCATGTATCAGATTCCTGTTCACTATCTGAAGTCACAGCTAAAGCATCCGGTACAATGTGTTCACCACTTTTACGTTCAGATCTGCTGGTCAAGTTACTGTTTTCTGAAAGAGCTTTCATAGCTGAAAGTAAACATATAAATTCAGTGAAAATCAACAAATATGTAAGATATGCCCAGTAATAACTGTGTTTTGTGAGCTTCTAATTAGAGCAACATCACAGGCCTCTAATGCTTGATTGCCCATTATCAGGTTAATTCTAATAAAAGACATTTATCAGGTTAATTCTAATAAAAGACATTTTTTCTTTTTTTTCTTGGTGAGTATTTGAATTTCCTGCACATACATTTACAGTGGCCAATAATCTATTAATTAATGCATGTACACCCTTTGACAAAAAAAAAAAAAAAAAAAAAAAAAAAAAAAAAAAAAAAAACCAACAACAACAACAACAACCCCTCTTGAATACAAAATTCTTTTAAGTCCTATTTGTTAATGAGCACAGTTCACAAGGTATCCAGCAAAGCTGTGGTTGTGTTGGATGCATTAAAGATGCTGACTAGTGTGTGTGTGTGTTCTGTTAGCTATATGGCAGAGTGTGCAGTGTGCAGTGATTAAGAGTGCAGGCTACTAGCTTTTTGGCATCAAGCAATTTTTTTTAATAAACTTTGTAACATATTATGGCTAATTAATTTATAATACTGTTTCCCACACACAGCAAGCTTTAATGCTAACATACTATGTACATTATAATGAAAATGAAGAAGCCTGGGATGTTGTAGCCTCTCGTCCACATTACTGTAGAAATCTGACATCTTTGCCCCAAAGATTGAGGGCTGTTATTCATGCAGTGTGTTCATACACAACATGGATATAAAAGTATTATTTATTAATTATTTAAGTATGGCATACTTATGTTAAAGGTATAAAGTATAAGAAGCACTAAAAAAAGAAATTAACATTAAAATAACTATAAAATAATAGGTTCAGCAATTAGAAATTTCCATGAACCAAGAAAGGAAAACTTGTCCTTGAAAACAAGACAGAGTTTATTTTAAAATAAAATATGGAGTTTCCAACATGCAATGAAATTTTTTTTTTTTAGATTTTACAATCAGCACACTTTCTATAGGCCCCTTTTTACTACTTTTTGAGTAAAATACAGCACTATTTTACAATATAGTAACCATACAGATTTACAAAGCTAAAACTGCACAACAAAAATGGATGTCAGATTATGGTTGGTAGCAACTCACCTTTTCTGCAAAGTGATATGGCCGTTTCCTCTTCACATTCAGATTCTTCTTTAAACATTTCCAAGTCCTTTTTTATCCAGTGATATTTGCCCTCTGTAAGAAGAAGTCTTGGCCAACGAAATCCTGTAAAAGTCTCATATTAATTCATAATTTCAATTTCTAACAAATACATTTGGTTATCTTGCAAAAAGGAAAAACAACTTATCAATGGGCATTGTTTCCCTGGTATATAATTAGTAGACACAACAATCTGATGATAGACACACTATAATCTGCTATACCATAAAAAAGTTTCCTCTTTACTTGCCTATACCAGACAGTTAGAAGGAACTTCTTGTGCAAGAATGTAGTATGACTTTAAATGTCAGTTAAATATCACAGTCACTTTAGCATATACCTCCTACATTCACCTGCTACAGATTTCTGTTGGTTTCTTAAATTTAAGAGAACTTTACAGAGGAGCAAAGAAGTAGCAGGCCATCAGGAAGAATTTTCAGGATAAATAAAAAGTTACATTTTTCCTAAACACAGACAGCCTCATCCCTTTATTGCTCGATGGCCATTTAAACCCCACATAGGCTGTTCCCGGATACCCAATAAACAGATCTAGATATTTAAATCAGCCCGCAATTTAAATTCCTGTTTTGCAGAACAAACCTTTATATTTTGATTATTATTTTTTTTATCATATTTTAATGAAACAAAAACTGAGTTAAAGAACATTAAATGCAGTATAAACTAACAAGTAATGCTGCTTTTATTTACAAAATGCACAGAAAAAAAATGCAAATCAAACATGCACATACACACTATCATTCATTCTTCCTGTGACAAGAGAATAGGCTTTTTAAATAATATATGTGTATGGCTTTAGATGAGGTTGAAACTAAATATGATTGCATTTGCATATAGCACAATAAGCTTAGCTTGCTATGCTCAGGTCAACTAAACAATTTTCAGCTGCTGAGATAGATAAATATGCAATTTGATACTAGAATCTGTTCTAGGCACTCATTAAATCATTAAATAAGACAGATATAATTTATAGAAAAGCTGACAAGGGGAACAGAATAGTAATATTACATAAAGAAGATTATAATAAAAGGATGCAAGAATTAATAAATAACATGTACATGTCCATTCAGACCCATTGAAAAGATATATTAATTCCGTTAATGAGGTTCTGAAAACATGCATATTTATTCCAAAAGAAAGAAAATAAAACAGAATAATCCAACAATGGTGAAAATTTATAGTTTACCATAAATTCATAAGAATGGTAATGGTTTGAGACCCATCATTAACAATATCAATACACCTTCATACTATTTAGCAAAATGGCTAGCTAATAGAATCGCTGTTTCCAAAGATAAACTCCTAATATATCTGCATAATTGGCTAAGAACAATTGGAATTAATGATATACACATAATAGAACACATAAAACCCACTGATATTTGCATAAACCAATCCTACTTTTCATTCAAAGGCAAATTCTATAAACAACAATCAGGACTTATTATGGGCAGCCCCTTATCTCCATTTCTAGCTAACCTCTTCATGAGCAGGTTTGAAATACACATTACCTCAGCATTCTCATATATATTTAAAATATGGTACAAATACGTCAACAATATGTTTGCCATAGTTAACAAAAATCTTATTGATGATGCCATAAAATTTCTGAATATACAAGATAAAAGCATATCGTTTGCATATAAAACAGAAACAGATAACATGTTACCTGAGAACATGTTACATGTTACATGTTACTTAGAATTTGAAATATACAGAAAGAATACGCATTCAGACAATCACATCAAAGTTGACAGTTTTAACTTCAAAATACAATAACATGCAGTGACCAACAGGTTAACACAGGCTAGTTAATCTACAAATTCTCAAAGAAGTATACTTTAAAGGATACAAGTAAATAGAAAGAACAGCGATTAAAAATGGTTTTAAAAAAGAACTAGTTCACATAAAGGTACAGAAATTCAAGAGGCAGAAACTTATTAAAGAAACAACAACACTTTCAGCAGGAAAAGAGATCATTTTTAAAAAATTCACTTATCCATGGGCCATGCAAATATTTCAAAATACTCTACAAGATTTTAATAGCAGATTGGCACCTGTAAACAGATTTAATGTTAAAAATCTCCTTAAAGACAATGTTAACGACAGTATTCTTCTAGAGAAAAAAAGCAGGTATTTGCAAAATAAGTTATGCAGAAAGTGAAAAAACTACATTGGAAAAATGAAGAGAAACATAGGCACATGTTTAAAATAACATTTCAGGAACATAAAATACAAACAAATGGAGAAATCAGCAGTAGCAACTCATTTCTTAACAGAAAACCACAAAATAGTGAATAAAGCAAAATTATTAAAATCAGTACAAGAACAGAATTGCAACATGGAAGAAACTGTTATGGGTGGCTGAGGTCATTAATGCATGGACTCATGAGCTGGAAGTCTGGGGTTTGAATCCTGCCAGGATCATTTTCCCTGACTGATATTTTTTCCAGGTTTTCTTCACCCCTCTTGAATGTCAAATGCCAGGAAGGTACCCTAAACTTAAGCCTGCAAAAAAATCCTCTCCCAATATATCATTTCATCTCATGTATCATGTGTTTGCCACCTGTGGTACCTCAGTAGTAAAAACAGGCATTAAACACCATTCAAAATAAATAAATAATAAAAAAAAAGGGGTGAAGAAAATCTATATTTGCAAATAGAGAGAGAAATTAATGAACTGTGACACTTCTGAGTATGAAAACATAAACTTTTGGTTCATCACACCTCCATCAGAGCAGAATACACATTCCCATAGCATAAAGAATTATCCGGTAGACAACAGGTAGCTTAGAATGCAAACAGAGGGTGGTTCGTGAAACATGTACTAGTGGAGTCAATAAGAGTGTGTAGTTCAACCTAATAATATAATATTATTTGAGAATATTTTCGTTTCAGCTAACTACTAATGAGGCAAAGTTTACTTGGAAAGAAATTACAAAGTTATAAACTTGTTATTCCCAATTCAAATCATGGCTTCAATTTGTGGTGTAGCTTTAGCTTGTTTAGGAAGTTTTCAAGCTTCTGAAATTTCAGAGAACATTGTAGAACTTTTTATGTGTGACAGTGCTTTGGATAATGACAGACAGTTTTCAGATTTTGAAGCTGATGTTGAGGATGTATACAGCAGTGAAGATGAAAGTGACTTTGTTCCTGCAGGTATTAGTATAGATTCAGATTTATTCACCACGAGGATTTATACAAATTTTTGGCTTCGTCATTATAGGACTATATACATATATAAAATAAGATGTGAAAATACAATATACTGGTACATTCTGATTAGTGAGAGTGGCAGCTGTGTTCTTGAATAAAGATTATCTTCTCCATTTAGGTGTCTTAGGTCCTGTGGACAGAAAACAGAACAGCACAGTATCTTCACCTCAGTAGTATATACATTAATATTCTATTAGGCAGTTGGCACTTACATTTTTCTGAGGTCATCTAGTCATGTCATTACAGTATCTGGTAAATTCTTCAATTGTATAGAACTGTTTTGTAAGTAGTATTTTATTAATTTCAGTTTTAAATGTTTTAATTGTTGGTATGTTCCTTAGATAAGGTGGTAAGACATTGTACAATTTTAAACAATTATATTTTAAGGATCTCTCATATAGTTTCATGTTATGCATATGTTGGTGGAGTTTAGTTTTGTTTCGAGTATTATGAGAATAAATCTTGGCATTACTTATAAAATCATTAAGATTAGTCCGGATATAGTTAGAATTTCTTTTATATACACACAGGGAAATGCTAATATTTTTAAATTCTTAAAATGTTTCCTACAGCTTTCTTTCCTTGGGATGCCAATCATGGTTCTTATTGCTCTCTTTTGAAGCTTAAAGATGAGATGGCTATTTACAGAGTTTCCCCATAATATTACTCCATATAATATATACGAGTGGAAGTAAGCAAAATAGCAACTTTTGAGTACATCTAACATTACTCTCGTCTTCAGTTGGTTCAGAACATAGCAGGCCTTACTTAATTTTGTAGCTAATTTTTCATCGTGGTTATCCCATGAGAGGTTTAAGTCAATCTATAACCAGAAAAATTTTGTTTCCGTCTCATACTTTATAATTTCAGACTCAAGCACGATTCCTGGAGTAGTTATGCTTTTGTTGTTTTTGTGCTGGAAATTGATTGCTACTGTTTTAGCTTCGTTTATCAGAAGTTTGTTAGTTCTGAACCAAGTTAAGATGGCTTTTATTACTGCTGTTATTTTTGTATGCAGGTCAGCACTTTCTTTTCCATTTACGAATATGCTTGTGTCATCTGCAAAAAGTGTTAGTTTTACTTCAGAAATATCTTTTAGGCACTGCAGCAAGTCATTTATGTATAGTAAAATAGAAGAGGGCCTAAGATTGATCCCTGCAGTACTTCTGATGTTACATTTCTTTTGCTTGAGTGAGTTTTTACAATTTCATTATTTCTCATATCATTGAATTCAATCTCAGCTACTTGTTCCCTAACTTCCAGATAGGTTTTAAACCAATTGTACGGTATACCCTTTACTATGCAGTTCCATAGTTTGTCCAACAGCAACTTGTGGTTTATCATGTCAAATGCTTTAGTTAAATCAAGAAACACTTCCACCCAGATTTTGCTTTTATCTAGTATCTCATATATGATGTCTACAAAGTTTATTACTGCCATATTAGTGGATTTGTTTGTTTGAAAGCCAAATTGGCATTTGGTGATAATATTAAATTTATTGAGGAATTTGGTTAGTTGTCTATACATTACTTTTTCAAGTATCTTTGAAAAAACTGAAATGAGAGCTATGGGTCCATAATTGTTAACTTTGTCAGTCTTTCCCTTCTTAAAAATTGGTATAATTTTAGATACCTTTAGTTGTTTAGAAAATTCTCCACTTTTCAGAGATTCATTAACAATGACATAGTGGCTTATTGATGAACCTGCCACATTTTTAAATAATAAAATTTGTGTTTTCTCTAAAGCACATGCTTTTTTTGTTATTTAGCTGTTTTATTATGTCTAGCAATTCACTTTCATTAACATGACTGAAGTATAGTGATTTTTCATTAATTATTTCACAACTTGTACTATGTGATGTTGACAAATAATTAGGGTGTTGTACACTTTTGGTTATGTTTGTAAAATATTTGTTGAATAAATTTGCTACTTGTTTGGGCTGTGTTACGTTTTGCACTCCCTGCTTGAGGCTGATGTTCTTTGGGGTAAGATTCTTTTTGTTTGTTTCTTTTTTTATCATTTCCCAAATTGATTTTGGTTTATGTTCAGAGTTTAAAATCTTACTGTTATTAATCTGTTTCTTGGCTGCTATAATTACTTGTCTAAATATTTTTTTATATTTCTTAGAATATAACTACAGTTCCTCTGATGCCTTTCCACTTTTTAGTAGATTACCTAGCAGCCTTAATTTACTTTGCGAGGTTCTCATTCCCTTAGTTATTCATTTAGGAATTTTCTCATTTACTTTTACTTTGACAATCTGGAATGCAACATCATAATAGTGTCTAAATGTATTTATAAAGAAAGTATACACTACATCTAGTGTTGGTCCCTGATAGGTTCCCTCCCATTCTTCATTTTCAAGCAAATGGCAAAAGTATTTTACATTTTCCTGTTTGTGTATATGGATTTCTTTAAATACACTGCACTTGTTTTCTTTTACTTTTTGATAGTGCCAGTTAATTGTGATTGTGCATAATGGTCAGAGAGATGGGTTTCTAATATATTTACTTTATGATAGGTGATGTCTTTACTGATAGCTATTTGATCTAGAGCACTTGTTGTTTTGGTGACTCTAGTTCGCACATCTATCGATGGTTTCAGGCCATAGCAATTCAATGTAGTTATGAGTTTTAGTTTTTCACTCATTTTTCAGAAAGTCTATGTTTAAGTCCCCCAGTAGGATCACATTTTTGTTTAATTTATGAAAGTGGTGAAAGATGACTTCAAGCCTATCCAAAAGAATGCTTTGTTCACTTTTAGGGTTCCTATAAATGCAAATAATAATGAGTTTGTTTTCCACCTCGATTATGCTAGCTTCAAAAGGTTGTTCTATGTTTTGGTGTTCAAAGATTACAACTGATTTTGCTATGATTCCATTTCTTGTCGTGATTAGGGAGCCTCCATTTTTTTCTTTTGTTTCTGCAATAGCTGTATACAACGCTAAATATATCAAATTGAATTCAGACAATTCATTACTGTTCAGTCAGTGCTCAGTTAAACATAGGACATCTACATACTTTGAATCACTCTGAAGCAACAGTTCTCTATCAAGCAGCTTGTTTCTAATGCTCAGAATATTCTGGTGAAATATACTTAATAAATTATTGTTTCAGCTTTGTGACTGGTTATTATTACAACTGTCTTTATTCATTGCAGAAGAGATTTCACTAATAGTTGAGGTTATTGCAATACAGCTATTTATGATAAGGTTAGGTATTTCCTTAGTTACTGAATTTTTACTTTTATTTGAACCGCTGGTTACTGTTCTGCATTTTTTTGGTCTAAGTGGTTGATGACTGACCAAAAGACTGCTGAACTTCGCTGAACCCATCCGATTGAAGTGGAGTCCATCTCTTCCCAGGTCCTCTTCTCCAAGCCAGGCATTTTGTTGACAAATCCAGTCCAGTGTAGTGTTCATAGCATCGACATATCTTAAGTCCTCATCCCTTCGTCGTAACATACCACTCACACATAATGCAGCTTGAGGGTATAAATTCTTTGCAGTGTGAACAAGGTGCTTCATATCATTCATTATGTCATCTGGCAAGGTAGATCCATGCAGATTGTTGGTCCTGGCATGAAATATTATGTCGGGATCGTCCTTGTTATCGTACAATCTTCTTTCAATGTGCTCTATTGTAGCACCTGGGTAGCAGTAAACAAACCTCATTTCTGTCCAAGCTTTTCCCAGGGTGGTGCACCATAGAATCCCCGATAATTATGGCCATTTTAAATCATATATCGCGCTTTCCTTTATACAGCTTGTTATGTCATCGCTGTTACCTGATGTATCATCGCAGTTGTTTATGGTTTCCTCAGTGTCATCAGCCGGCATTACTTCACTTAGAATTTCAAATCTGTTCCTTGTGGTCAATGCTTGTTTATTCAGTTGGTTGCGGTGTTTTGGCCACTGTTGTGCATTTTCAGCTTGCCTTGCATATTGGCAACATTCTCTTATTACAGTTGACCAGCCATTATTGTAGTTACAATCACTGGTGTCTGATGTTTCTTTACCTTTTAGTTTTTTGATTACATCTTGGGCATTCTTTAGTTCCTTCTGTAGATTCATCACTGTTACCTGTTGCGACGCGACCTGTTCCAGCCATTTGGTACAACACGGTGATGCCATGGTTGTTCTGGGCAGTCTTTTCTTCTCTTCTTTAGAATTTACTTTTCAGTCCTATGTGATACCTTCACTTGTACAGTTACAACAGGCTTTTATGTCTTAAATACTATTAATTTCACTTAATTATATACACTATTGCTAGAGTTATCTAAAAAAATCTACAGAGTCACGTCACTGATGAAACTCAAGCGTCTGCCATCTTGGATAAGCCTTCAACAGAGACAGAGACAAGGTTATGCAGTTCTGAAAACAAGTGGCACAAAAATACACATTTTCATACTCAGCTCACAAGTTACTGCCAACCAACTGATTTTTTTTACCAAGTTTTTACTGCAAAGTTACAGAAACAAATATATATATAACACAAATTGAGTTATAGGCTACTTTGCATAATTATTCCTCTGGGTGTTATTAGATATGTGTTGGTCTACAGGTGACATGTTATCAACTCCATTTTTTTGAAAATGCATGTCAAACAACAGGTTTTTGTCTATATTGCAGTTTCTTCATTTCACCAGCACAGAAAACATGTAACAAATCACACAAAATTTGGCCTATTATTTTAAAATTGGAGGAAAATTACATTCTTGCTGACAAGATAACTGTTGATGAAAGCTTGATGCTCTGGAGCGGCCGCTTGGGTTGGAAGTGATATATAAAAACTAAAGGGCCATATTTGGCATAAAAACTTTTGACCTTTGTGAAAGTAAATATAGTAAATAACTGTATTTACACTGGCAAAGGGATTGACAATGCAGGAGAAAAAGACTTGGGGTTATGTGGCTCCATTGTGATGCATCTCATGGAACAGGATAGAACTAAGTATCTAGACAACTGATACAGATCCCATAAGTCATTTGTTGTTTAATATAAACAATGATGAATGCTATTGCAACAGTACATTCAAATCATTTGGAATGCCAAAGGATATGACTGTACAGGCTCTAAAGAGAGGGGAAATAGAAGTATGTCAGCTTCTAACTTTGATCTACATTGCTTGGCATGATAAAAGGGTATTTACGCCTTTATCTAATTGCAGTTTCAAATTTTTAGTGAACAATGCAGAAAATCTAGATGCCAAAACCAAAATAACTTTCAAGCCTGATATTATACAAGAAAACAATGTGCATATGGGTGGTGTTGGTTTAGCAGATCTGGTATTGCAGGCATATCCCTCTTTCAGAAAAACTAAAATAGTACAAAAAACTATTTTTTCACATGTTGGACATCATATATAATGGCTCAGTAATTTGGGAAGCTCTAAACCCACTAAAAACAATGGCATATTTTCCCATATTAATTGCTTGCAGCCTAACTACAAGCTACCAAATTCAGAGGCCTGAAATACCTGCCAACCTCAGATTGATGGAAAAACACTTCCCATATATATGGGAGAAAAAATGTTGCCTCCATTTCCGAAAAGTATGGTATGCTGTAAAAGGGGTACATACAACGAAATCAACATGATTTGTGATGACTGCGGAGATGTGTGCTTGTCACTACCTATGCTTCCAGGTATATAATTTAAAACATAACTTTTAAAGGTAATGTTGAACTATTTTATAGAATTTATTTAACTTTATTATTTAAAGAAGTGTCAAAACAATTAACGGTTGAAAATTATTAGATTAGCAGCATTTGCCAGACATGTATACACATTCATATTGCTTAAACCCTTTTTATGCTGGACATCTAAGCTCGCCCATATTATGGGAAGAGTTAATCAACACATACTTGCAGTAAATGCTTTGTTTTTCTGGTAGCTATGCATGAACACATTGGCATCATAAAAAACTGTAAGGCCTCTGGATCTAGGAAACTACAAAACAGTGGTTTATTTGTGACTCAATTATAATGAAATCTAACAGGTAAAATTAACATTCACCAGAAAAAAGCATAGGAACAGCAACTAATGACATTAAGTCATTTAAAGCAGTTTAATCTACCTTTCTTACTTTTCTACTATTTCATTCACATCAATTGAGCTACTCTCTTACATTTCACACTTAAAATGCTGAGTTTGATCATCCTTTTTTGAGACAAGGAACTGTGTAAAATAAGCTTTTATTAATTTTAATTTTTAAAAGGATTGTTCCACAGCAGAAACAATTACTGGCAAAGTCAGAAATAACGTAAAAACTGTGCATACATCTGGAATGTTAGAAACCAAGTATAGTTTTTTATTACCGATTGTTTTTTTCAACTTTATCTCCTAATTTGATGCGCATAAACTCTTCTGTCATATATTCTTTAGTTAAGAAAATAAATGACCTGATTTCTTATAAATATCTTTATATGATGAAGACAACAGATACTGAGAAGTAAGTATAATGAATAGTTTACTAAGTTTGTTCAATGCTATATCTGAATTGCCTCTGATTAATAATGTTATCTATTGCATTAGTGAATGCTGCTATTTGATAATGTCTAGGTTTATTAAGCATTCATTCTGAGCCATTTCATCAAAATGCTTTTTCACTTTTCAAATTCTCTTGTCCTCAAATTTTATGCCAGAACTCTACTGATTTACAAGCACAATGACAGACATCAGTGCTTCTTGAAAAATATGTGTGTCACTTGAAAGTTTATCAGTAGTATATTCTGAAGATGTACAGGAAAGTTCAATTTCATTGGTTTGAAGAAATATGAAATCAGGTTGATGCATAACAAAGTTTTCAGTGAATCAAATCTTGAACATGCACATGTAGGACAGATTTTTGATGAATGTGAAGACGAAGGCATATCCCACTACTTTCTACTATAGTACATGTGGCTTCCTAGATCACTTTAGTCTCTTACTCATGTACCCACTCACCTTTCATAATTTTCCTGAGGGTGACCTGCAGGTACAGCCCTTTTGGAACATGCACAAGTTCTTCAGGTTCAATTCCAGAATAAAATTCAATGCTTAATCTGTAAATTTGCTGTATTATCTCTGCACTGAAACAGAAAACCTACTGATAAAGAACCTGTCAATATAAACAGAAAATAAAAATGTAACAAAATTATTTTGCATCACACTGAAATTTTTCATATCTGCTGTTAGAAAATACCAATGTAAAAAGGCATATTATTCTGTAAAGGAATATATGAATGACAATATTATACTGCTTTAAAAACATTGCAATTATTTTATATTAATGTATATGTAAATATGTATAAAATTTGTGTGACTGAGTGATTTGTCTTATTTCTGCTTCTGTGGTTTTAGCAAATTCCAAAGGAATGTAGCTATTGCCATATGACTGCGTATGATTTTTGAAAAACTTCATATCTCCTCAATTCTACCTACTATGCACAGAAAATGACAATGAAAAAAAAAAAAGTCTGTCAACACTCTAGTGGTTGCAAAATTGAACCATTTGGGGTAGGGGTTAACCTAGAGCAAAAAATTTTTAACAAAATTGTAAAATTGCTCTAAGGCCAAGGCCAAAAACAAAAAATTTTTTGTTTTTTCTCAATGATACTAGGTGTATTTCTTTAAAATAAATTGATACAAGTAGTTCTTGAAAATCAGGACAATTGAGTCATTAGGAATGGGAGTATACCTGAAAAACGAGTGGGGATTAAACCAAAGTTTAAAAACTGCTCTAGCAGCTGCAAATTAAAAAAAAATTTAACGGAAACTTGATTTGTGCCAATGAAATAAAATAAGAAAAATAGTTTTGAAAATTGGGCTATTCTCCTAATAAAAAAATAGTTTTGAAAATTGGACTATTCTCCTAATTCTCCTATATCTCCAATATTCTCCTAATAAAAAAAATAGTTTTGAAAATTGGACTATTCTCCTAATAGTCCAATTTTCAAAACTATTTTTCTTATTTTATTTCAATGGCACAAAATCAAGTTTCCGTTAAATTTTTTTTTAATTTGCAGCTGCTAGAGCAGTTTTTAAACTTTGGTTTAATTCCCACTGGTTTTTCAGGTATACTCCCATTCCTAGGGAGGGGTTACCTGAAACCTAACATTTAAAAACTGCTCCAGTGGCATTAATTTTTGTTGAGAACGAAGCTCATATGTGCCATTTAAATAAAAAAGAAAAATAGTTCCAGAAAATCAAGGAAATTAGACCATTAAGAATGAAGGTTTACCTTAAACCCAAAATTTAAAAATATGCTCTAACAGTACCAATATTTGTTTTTTTCACCACAAAACTTGGCATATACCATTTCAATGAAATAAATTTAGTTATTTTACATGTGAACCTTACCAGAAATCCAGGCTTCTTGCATCCCATGTTAGGTTGTATTCCTGAATGCCAGTCAGCATGATCTTAAGATACACAAAGCAATCATCCTGGTACCAGTTCACACAAGGGATCTTTGTCCTACTTAACAGTGGAGGAGGTAGTCTGTTCTGATCTCTCTCATCAGTGGAAAGATAGCTATCACTAGAACATGTGTTGTGTGCAGCATCAATACTACTCTTTTGGGCTTCACATGGCTGCTGCTGTTTCTGTTTTTCTGATGCTGATGGCAGTGATAACACAGGTTCAAACATCTGGAAAGTAAAGTATTATTTGGTGGCTGAATTGAAATATTTGGAAATAAAATTCCAAAAAACGACTAAGATGATTCCATGAAAATATTACCAACTTTTAGATCAGTTTTAAAAAGTTCTGTTGGAACTCACACAGTGAAGCTTGTTAAATGTACATTATAATTAATCTGTCGTCTAACACACTCTTATGCTTCACTTACTTTTAAATATGGTGGGACCGGTTTCGAAGAGACATCTTCTCCATCTTCAACCAACTTGACAACTGGTATGAGAAACTAACATCTATGAGGACCTGTGGCTCCGTCCTGGTGGTGTTTTTTCTTTATAAACTGGAAATTGGTATTACATTCTCCTATAATGTCGAAATTCATAAGATGATCCCTATGTTTATGAATGTAAATCTTCTCCCATGTGTCCAATTCTGTATGTCCGTGTGCTTCTTCTAGTAACTTTTATTTCTCTTTTTATGTCATGATTATCTTTCCAAAAATGGTGTGCCACTGCTGACCTATCAATCTGTTTGTACTTAACGTTCCTGAGATGTTCCTTTAACCATGTTCCTATGTTCCTTTTAGTTTTTCCAATGTATATCTTATCACATTCTTTACATGTTAATTTGTAGATGCCTGACATTTACTCCTGTGGAATGTTATTAAAACTGTTGTCCACTAAAGCATTTTCCAGAGTGTATCTGTTAACAGGTGCCAATTTAATGCTAATATTGAATTTATTCATAGCTACTGGATGGTAGGTGAATTTATTAAAAACTGGTCTCTCTTTTTCAATTAATAGTGTGGTGGTGTTCTTAATCAATTTCTTCTTTAGGAACCTATTAAGGTTTTTGTTTACTAAATTTTTGTTAAAACCATTTATAATGGCAATCTCCTGTATCTTCTAAAATTCTTTTTTGTACTCCTCTTTACTGATTGGTAAATTCACCAGTCTATGTGTTAAGCTGTTGAAAATTGAGTGCTTGTGAGCTATGGGGTTAAACCCATTTGATTTTATATAGTTATCTGTGTGCGTATCCTTTCTATAGATTCCAAATTCTAAATTTCCATGATTATTATTAATTTTTATATCTAAAAACGGCAACACTTCCTTTGTTTCTGTTTCCAGTTTGAAGGATATATTCCTATCTTGTATATTTAAAAGCTTCAAAGCATCTTCAACAAATTCTTTTTTCACTATACTAAAAATGTCATTTACATATCTGTACCAACATTTAAAATAATGTGGGAAGGCTGAAATTGTGTGAGTTTCAAATATACTCATAAATAAATCTGCCAGAAAGGGCGACAAAGGATCTCCCATTGTGGGTCCTGTTTTCTGTTTATAGAACTCTCCTGCAAATGTAAAACATGACTGGTTTGTATTATGTTAGTAAGGTGGACATATTCTTTCCCCTGAGTTTCAATAATTGCTATCTCCTTTAACCAATAATTCAAAAACGATAAAAGCTTGTCAGTTGGAATACTTGGGAACAAAGACTACATCGCAAGACACTAAAGTATCAGGGGTAGAACTTTAAAATCTTTTATTTTTTCTAATTAACTAGAACAGGTTTTTTTATGCTTCTACTTTGAAACCTTGGTAGAGTTGTAAATCTGTCTGTAAGCCATTTTGCTAGAAAATATGTAGGGGTATTAGATTATTAATGATGGGTCTCATGCCCTTCCCCTGGTTTATGGATTTTAGATAACCAATATATTCTGGCTATATTAGGATTTTGTTTTGTTTTAAACTACGTTTTTCTATGTCTGGTATTATAGTACAAGTCTGTATAGCTTTATTTACTGCTTTTGTGCATTCTTTCAATGGGTCAAATTTGACATGGGCATATTCTGTTTTTAACAACTTAAATGTAAATTGGAACTTGCACAGTGAAGCCAATCATATTAATTGATATCATTGTATGATTCAGTTGAACTACACACTCTTAGGCTTCACTTACTTTTCATAAATGTATGGAACTGGTTTCCAGAACATTTAGTTCCCATCTTCAGCCAGGCTAAATGATCCGACAGTTGAACTTTAGCCTGGCTGAATATTAATTGATATCATTGTATGATTCAGTTGAACTACACACTCTTAAAGCTTCACTTACTTTTCATAAATGTATGGAACTGGTTTCCAGAACATTTAGTTCCCATCTTCAGCTAGATGGGAACTAAATGTTCTCAAAACCGGTTCCATACATTTATGAAAAGTAAGTGAAGCTTTAAGAGTGTGTAGTTCAACTGAATCATACAATGATATCAATTAATATTCTGTTTTGTTTAACAACTGTAACATTCTGTCAGTGTAATCATCTTTGTCCAATATTACTATTTTATTCCCTTTATCAGCCTTTTTGTAAATAACTCCTTTTCCTTTGAGTGATGTAATAATATTACTGTAATTTGGAATTCTATTTGGTTTCATTTTGTTAATCCTTTTAAGAGCATCCTCTGATTTTATTCTAATCTTTTCTTTCTCTTTATTAGTTAAACCTTCCATGGCAATTTCCAGATCAACTATGTAATCTTCAATGCTATTGGAGAAGTTTACACCAGTTTTAAAACCCATATTCAGCATAGATAATATTCTTTATTAAAATTTACTTGTGATAAATTTACCACATTATTCTGTTTCTTTCTTTTTTTTTTTAACCAGTTTTCTACAAAATTTCAATTTCACAAATTTCTTTTCCTGAATATTTACTTTTTTCTTTACTATGATTTTTATATGCTCTAGCGCATTCCTTATTAAGTTTTCCCAAATAACATAACCTAACTTTTTGGTAGCTCTCAAGTATATGTCATATAATTTTAAATCTATGTCGGCTAATTTTGCGTAATGTTTTGCTTTTTCCATATGGATTACTTTCTTTGCAGTTGCTAATTGTTTCTTACTGTTATGGTTATATTTAACTATTTTCGTAACAAATTTTGGCCAGATGCAATGTTTAAGACACAAATTTAAAAAATGTATGTCTGCAGCTATCAGTCTACTTCTTCCTTTAAGTTTTACGAAGTATTTAATATCATTCTTCGAGCTAACTTCAATGCCAAGGGTATGAAAAAAACACTTTAGAAATTTGATAAGAAGCGGGAAGGCATTAAGCTGTGAATTAGAATTTAATATTAGTGCAAATAGGATAGAATGTTTGGATAAGATTTTACCATGAAAGAAGTATGATACCAGATTAAAAAATTCAAAAGTAAAAAAGCCTCAGGAGTAGATGGAATTCCAGAGGAGTTTTGGAAAGTATTTGCAGAAATGGATGGAGTTTGTTAACAGAGTTTTAAATAAAATTAAGTACAGGAAAGTAATATCTAAGAATTGGAAAGTGAGTATAATTGTATTATTATATAAACAGAAAGGAGATATAAATAACCCAAGTAATTATAAGGAATTAGTTTATATAAGCAAAATATATACCGATATATTAGCTGTAAAGCTTCATGAGTGGGTGGAGAGTGAAGGCAAACTATCAGAATTTCAAGCAGGTTTTAGAAAAGGAAGAACATTGAACAATATGACAATCCACACCATAGTGCATAAATATTTAAGAAATAAAAAGGGTATATACTTTCTTTGCAGATTTTGAGAAAGCATTTAAATCAGATAGGATGCATTGGTATATAAATTAAGGCGTAAAGAAGCGAGTAATTAGTTTGTTTTAGGACTCCAAACATTATATAAAGGAAGTAGGTTTTGTGTTAGATGTGATGGTAATAAAGTTACACATTATACGATACAATTGAGATAAGGGTGTAAATGGAGCCCGATACTATTTATTTATTGATGATATTCTTGAAGAGATTATGCAAAATAACAGATGTCTCTCAAATATTAAAATCAGGTAACCACAGTGTTTCAGCAAATTTACAGCAAGAAACAGCATAATTTAAACGTAAATACAGTGGATTTTGTGTTGGAAAGAAATTTCAAGCAATTTTGGGCATTTAAATTGCTACACCCCCTTAAGCACAGCTATTTAAATCCTTCCATTGCACTGTTTAAAAATGTGTAAATAAATACATGGAAATCAAAGCCAAAGGTTTAAACTTAATCATTGTACAAAAAGGTGAAAATGACATACAGCCAGTAGCCTGACTTACCCCCACAGGTGGCCGAGGTCATTAAGGCACGGACTCGTGAGCGGGAGGTCTGGGGTTCGAATCCCGCCAGGACTGTCCTCTCTGGCTGAGGTTTTTTCCATATTTTCCTCAGTCCTCATAACTGGCAAATGCCGGGGAGGTACCCTAAAACTTAGGCCTGGAATGTTTCCTTCCTTAAAAAAAAAAAATCCTTTCCCAATATATCATTTCATTTCACTTGTAACCAGTGTTCACCGCCTGTGGTGCCTCAGGGAAAAAAAAAAAAAAAAAAAAAAAAAAAAAAAAAAAAAAAAAAAAAAAAAAAAAAAAAAAAGTAGCCTGATTCAAGCAGACACTAGCACTTGGCTGCATTCCCATGCATAACATGCAGCACACTATTTCTTCCTTTAAAAGTCCCACACCACCTAAATAACTTGTGACATGAAATTTGGTGTGTGGGGATAGCCATATACTGAGAACTCAAAAAATTTATTACTGATATTTTCTTTGAATAATGCTTATTTAGAACTTTTCAAAAAGTTCCCACAATAGATACTTCTGTGCAAATGCATTATTACTAATCAAAATGAGTAGTAAATGTTAAAATGTCCTTTCCTTAACAAAAACAAAACAAAGCTAGCTCGATGTCTGAATTCTGTGTTGTAACTTATAGCCCTCAGCTGTTTGACAATGTGCTAGTCGATCACAGAAATCATTTAAGGAATGACTTAATCAGGATTTAGGAATGTCTTGCACTGCGTTCACTATTCAATACTCCAGATCTTTTAAGTTGTTCGATCTTTCTTGATATACTGCCGACTTCAAAAGGCCCCAGAAAAAGAAGTCCAAAGGTGACAAAATTGGGGATCTTGCTGGTCACTCTATGTGACTCTACAGCAAATCATTGTTGTGGAAAAACCTGGTCTAAATGCTGACAAACATTTTGTCCATAGCAAGATGGAGCTCCATCTTGTCAGAAATAGATGTCATCTATGGGCAGCTCATGGTTGACTGAATGTGGAAACAAATTTGCAATAGTCAGTACTGTGATTTTGAAGCAAATTCAAATATCTATAAGCATTTGGTGTTTCTCTAAAGAAGAAAGGGCCAATGTTGTGATCACCAACAATGCTAGTTCAAATATTAAGTTTTTGTGGACACTGCATGTGGTTCTCTTCCATCCATTAAGGATTTATACCTGATCAGTATTAGCAGTTGTATCTGTTGACAAATCCATTCAGGCATAATGTGGTAAGTAAGTAAGTGAAGCATAAGAGTGTGTAGTTCGACTGTATCATAAAATGTTTTCAATTATAATGTGGTTTCTTGCATTCTAAACCCAAGATCATGGGCTCAAACCCAGCCATTGGATTTTTTTGGGCATAAAAATTCAAACTATGGCTTTCTTCAGATGGGAAGTAAAGCTGTGGGTCCCGTGTCGTAAATTTATAGCACAAAAAAGAACCTCAAGCCTGAAAGATGAGGCCTCTGAGCAAAATTTGTCAGTTGTTTCATGTGCAGAATAGAATGGGATGCTGATAATCTGAGATGTTAAAGTGCATCCATAAATAAACCAAACCAACAAAGCTGAGAATATATTTGTCTAAGAAAAATTGGATTTTTGTTAATGGGATCCATTATTAATTCACAAAACTGCATTCTTCTATTGGGATCATCCTCTGATGAAAGTTCCTGCAAAAATTTAATTTCTGATGAAAGTTCCTGCAAAAATTTAATATCATAAGTATGTTCTTGGCACTTTTAAATTTTCATCACAGAACTTTGATTTATATTTGATTCTATTGAGAAATTTGTAGTAGAAACTTTTGGATTTTCTTGCACACAGAGAATATCTAATGAAGTATTCTCATCAGTTTCACTTTTTGGGTGACCTGATCTTGGTAACTTTACTTCCAGTTTGAGTAATTTTTTTTTTTACAATACTTGTCACTGGAATACAGTGAAATTGGATTGTGGTCTGGATGCATATCATTAAATAAATTTGCCACCTATGATGAGATTTTTGCCTGTCTCCAAAGACAACCGTAATTAAAATTAGAATTCTTTCCATTTTGCTCAACTTTAGATAGAATTTTTTGACACACTAGATGTCAGATTTCATCCCTTAAATAAGATGTTTCTGTATCAATAAACATGACTTCATGGATATAAACAAAGGACAGTATTTATATTATTACTGACAAAACACAGTAAACAAAAGATGTGTTTTATTATTCATGTTACACTATTTTGTTTTTGATTTAGCAAATAAATTATTACAGAAATATCCAGTATGGATACTTTTTGAAAAGCTCATAAAAATATATTGGGTATTCTATTTAAAATATGAGAGTTGGAGTTACTTCTGGTTAAACTATAAGTAGAAAAAAGTTGGTAATATTTTTGACTTCTCAGATTATAGTTATCCTCATACATCAAGTTTCATGTCTCTGAACCAATGCTTTAAAAGTGGTACAGGACTTTTAACTAATGCTGTATACACTATGGCCGTGCTATCAAAGATTAGCTGAAGATGCAATCATTGTTTTGCATTGTCATTAAGTGGTGGCAATCTTGCAATATGCTGTCATTTAAGAATTTGTCAGTGCTATTTTGGGAGTTCAATATATGAGCAAATATGGCATGAAGCAAAGAATATCTGAAATAGCTTAGCAACAAAAGGAGAAAACATTAGGTACTAGCAATTAACTTTAGAAAACACACCAGCCCAACCAAATATATTGAAAAGACTAGAATTAAATTTACCTTGAAAAAATTTCCGAGTTCTTTAACATTGTCTATAGCAACATCACAGTTTTCTATGTCAAAATCTGGAAGGGAAGTGGACTGTTCTTGAGAGTAGTTGCTATTTTCATTTTCATTATCTGCAGTAGAATGTAATGCCTCCATATTTGTTTTCAGCACATTATGATATGCCTTCACTTCACTCTCAACAGGCAGTGCCAAACCTTGCTCCACTAGTGTCCTGTTCAGGATTAGGTCTACAGTTGTGCTTGTATCAATAAGGACCACTCTGTAGAGCTTTCCTCCTGTACAGGAAGCAGTCTGCTCTGTCTCACACACCTGCAAATTATTTAATATATATTCCACACTTGCTATTCGTTTGTTAGGTTCAGCAGAGTAATTTCACCCATGGACAGCCAAGGGCAAACCACTATGGGCCAGTTAAGGCCAGGATGTCATGGCAACTAAACCGTGAAAGGATACACATCTTATAAATCATAAACATGAGAGAGAAGTAAAGCATTTACAGACAATCAGGCAGGGCTAAATTAGTAGAATATTTTCCTATTTAAAAGTTGTAAACTTGGCTACCCATTCAAAGATTATGTTAAAAACATGCACTGTTTACTATCAGATAACTTGCATCATTTAACCCCATTCTGGCTAGCTATTTCTTCTTTTGTTTTGTAGTGCATTTGATTTATGGATTCTGTATCTAAATGGTCAGTGACTGCTCAGCTCCCTAGCCTAAGGCCTGCTAATTTTATTTGTAAGATAGTTTAAAAAGAACAGATACACAAGCATATACAAGAGTTGTAAATAAAGTAGAGGGAATATAGACAGTACAAACATATTATTGAATTTACAAGGAAAGTACATTTACATCCCTTCAATAAAATCACAGCAAGGTCCAGTGTCTGCCAAATCTGTAGTAACCAGTGAATGCCTTAGTGAGGTTGTTTCTCTTGATCTTTCTAATGGACTGCATTAAGCACTAATGTAATATCTAAAAACCTCTTGTCTCTAAGTGGTTCTTTTAACTGTGGGAACAAGTTGTAGTCATCATGACTTGTGTCAGGGGAGTGTAGAGAATGTTCCAATACTCCCCAATCCATCTCTGTAGCAAGTCAGTCACTGCTCTTGCGATATAACAAGCATTATCGCAAATGAAAGGTGGATTGTCTCTCAGGAAATGTGGATGTTTGAGCCACATAGCTAGATGTAAGTGGTGTTCGAGAAAGTGTTAATAGTATGATGCATGTATATTTTGGTTCCTGAGGTACTGCATGAGTAATTATAACACCTTCACTGTCATATGCCACTATCAGTGTGACTTTACCCTAGAGCAGAGGTTCTCAACCTACGGTACATGAGCTACTGCCAGATGGTAAGTAAAAAATTTCAGCTATTAAGACATATTAACATTTGTTTAACAAACAATAAATATTTAAAAGTTATACTATACCTAAACAGACACAATAGATTTTACATTATCATAAAAAACTTTTGTGTGATACTATAGGAAAATAATGCATTAAGTTCAATTTTAATCCTATGGCACAGATAGAGTGCAACTCAAATATATTTGATCATAAAACAATGATATCAATGGTGAAGAGTTTTAGATTTGTCTGCAAATGTCAAGCAGCAGTTAACAGAAAAATTGAGTGCTAGTCCATATTTTTTCCATACGAATGGATGAAACTACCTACATGAATATGTCTAATCTTCTTACTTAAGATTTACAGATGGGAAAACAGCGAAGAAAGACTTCTTTTTTTGTGAATCCTGCCTGCTGGAACAATCTCAAATGAAATATTTTCAAAATAGATCAATTTATGAAAATTAACAGTGTATAATGGAATAAATGTACTTGTGCTTGTTTTGATGGAGCACATGCTATGACTGGGAAACACAGTGACGTTGTTGAAAAGATTAAAGAAGTAGTTCGAAAAGCAAAATTTGTACAATGTAACATTCATCTCAAGGCTTTAGTTGCAAGAACAATGCATGTGAATGTAGATTTTCTTCTATAATTTATAAAAAAAAAACAAGTACAGAAATAAGTTGAATGTTGATCCTGATTTAAGACTAAAAATTAAAGCCAAACCAAACATTAAAGAAATGTTTAAATGTAAATTGGAACTTGCACAGTGAAGCTAATCATATTAATTGATATCATTGTATGATTCAGTTGAACTACACACTCTTAAAGCTTCACTTACTTTTCATAAATGTATGGAACTGGTTTTGGCTAAAGATGGGAACTAAATGTTCTCGAAATCGGTTCCATACATTTATGAAAAGTAAGTGAAGCTTTAAGAGTGTGTAGTTCAACTGAATCATAGAATGATATCAATTAATTAAAGAAATGTGTTTAGTTAAATAAGCATAACCTTCAAACCGAAACAAAAGTAAGAGTCAGAAATTAGTTAAATTTTTAAAGTTAATAGCTTTTAATCACTTTAAGATCTATGAAGGGTAGCTGTCCATTAAGAAAGAAAATCACTTAACATTTGGCATATATAGAAAACCTACTCACACTAATAACTACATTAAATATAATAGTTATAACCCAGTTTCCCATAAACATGCAGTACTAAATAATCTTGAGCACAGAATGTTAAATGTCCCCATGAATAAAGAAGGGTATGATCAAGAACTGAGGAATATAATAATTATAGCTATAGAAAATGGTTTCAAACAAGAAGTGGTATATAAGTAAACAGAGCAAGGAACAAAAAGAGAATCAAAGACATCAGTACACTTATTCCTAACAAGGAAGAAAATAAAATGTACAAAAAATTCACATACTATCCTTCAGCCTTCTATAAATTCCAAAAGATTGTCAAAAAACATAACATTATTTTAGCCTCAAAGAACAGTTACTCCATAAAAATATATTAAATTCTAAACTAAAAGAGGATATTCCACAAGAGAACAAATCAGGAATATATCAGATGAATTGTAACAATTGTGAATAACTTTATATTGGAAAGACTAAAAGAAACATAAAAACACAAGCAAAGTAACACATCAGGAACATAAAACAAAGACAGGAAGAAAAATCAGCGGTAGCTTGGTATTTTTGGAAGGAACAACATACTATTAATAGGAATCCCAAACTACTTACAAATATTACAGGAAAAATGGAACTTACAGTCTGGGAAAACATTTATATTTGGAATAACAAATACAATGTTTCAACTTTGAAATCCCATCAAGTGACATTTTCATATAGAAGTTCATTCAACCACCACCAGAGACAAACCAAACCACCAAAAAGGACAAGGCCAACAGTCAATCTGGAACTGATGATGGGAGCGATTAGCTCCAGAAACTTAGTTTTCCTTTTTTAAATATTAGTGATGTAAGTGTTACAAATTCGACTCAATCATTTTAAATTCTTAATCTGAGATTGTTATGCAGCAAGAGAGAATATTTGTTTATGACTTTTATGTGAGAGCAAAATCTTGTACAGCTGTGTTTAAGTCATTTTCAGATGTTTGATTGCACATATAGATATTGTAAAAAACTTGTTCTTAGATTTAGAAAACAAGGGTTGATAAATAATGTAATTTCTAAATGAAAATTGTGTGTTCTAACAGGAAAAAAAATTGATCATGTTAGAGCATTCTTCAAAGAAGTTTTTATGTTGTGTATCAGAGGAAATAGGAATTTCAGAAAGCTCAGCCCTTAGATTTTTCTATTTGTTTATATTTAATGTTTCTGAATTTGTCCAGAACCCACAGCAATTAACTACACAGGAGCAATCTCTTCACACTCGAGAAAAAGGATTTTGTTTTGAACTTTAAATTCCAGTTTCACAACCTGAGCATTGCATATTACAATCACCAAATGCATCCATATTAAGTGAAATGGCTCATGTTCTGCATTAAATGCTAGTTAGTGTGCTGTGAACTGCTTACCTTTTAAGCCCTATAAGCATTTGCAAAACATAAAATACTCATAAAGTTTAGGACAACAAACCTGTGCAACATTATGCAATTTGCAACATTTATGTCAGCAGTTAAAAAGTATCACTGGATTGGTTGCAACATTACCTTGGTAAACAGATGCTCTGTATGTTCTCCAAAGTCATAGAGGGCATCTGTAGCTTCTTCAGACCACTCACCATTTTCTACTGGCTTTACACCAATTAGACTGCATTCTATGATCTGCAAAGGAAAATTTTTCTTAATGAAACTAACCCACTGAGAAACATTAATAAACATAACTCCACAGTACTTTAATGTTTCATATCAAAACCTTGTAGTGTTTGATTTACAAGTGCAGCTTGATAATAAGGATTACCTGAAATGGAAGCTTTGTAATGTATTTCTCTCTTATAGAAGCTATGTGATCGATATCTACAATGGCAGTGTCACCATGATCCACATAGAACACCTTTATTTTACCATCAGGTAGCACATCCAGCACCTTGGCTCTGTTCCACCTGAAAGAAACAGTCTTTATTAACTTGAAGTATGAATTGAAACTTGTACAGTGAAGTACACATAAGTAAATTATTGTATGACAGAGATTTAACATTAAAAATCTACTAAATGGCCAAATTAATGAAAATTTTCTACTATAGAATAAAGTAGGTGTTTATCAAATAAACTGTGCAGATGTAAAAAAAAATCTATAACGGGAAAACAAAGAGAAACCTGTGACATGGTTAAAAGAACATTTTAGAAACATTAATACACACAAATGGAGAAAATGTACATATACTGAGGGTGCCAAAATAGGTATACACACTTTTACAGTAGATATCTATCTAATATATTTCAAAGATGGACCAAAAAAGAACAGTAATGTGTAGTATAATGTTCTGTAAACAGATGTGACCCACATTACGTTATGCTAGCATTGTTAAAACCAAATGGAGCAAAGATTATCATATGAACAGCAGAAAGCAATGTTGAAGTTGTATTGGAAAACTGAAAATGCTGTTGAAGTTTAAAGGCAATGGAGATGTGTGTACAGATCAGAAATGCCAATGAGAGTAACAACTGCATGCATTCAAGAAAAATTTGAAACTCATGGTACCGTTTGTGATTTTCACAAGGGCAGATCTGAGAGACCTTGCACAGAAACAAGACCTGCATCCTCAGTTATGGTTTTGGGACATTTTGAGACTCACCGCAGAAATATACAAAGCAATGTGCACACGAGATGGGATTAGCAGAACCAGCGCATGTCTTATTATTAAAACAGCAAAGTTGACAGTTTTCATCCGAAGACTTTTGCATGCATTAAATGAAGAGGGTCCTGATTGGAGAATACAGTACTGTGAATGGTTTCAGAACATGATGCAAGAGGATGAGGCCTTCATAGGGAAAGTTGTTTGTTCGATGAGGCACAATTTAAGTTCAATGGAACTGTCAACCGGCATAACTGTGTCTACTGGTGTACAACAATCCACATGTTATTTTGGAAAAGGCTGTTAATTTACCTGGAATTAATATTTGGTGGGGGTTGTCATCTAGGGATCTAATTAGACCATTCTTTTTTGAAGGAACAGTAACTGTCCCAGTGTATCTGAACATGATACACACATCCGCCTTACCCGCGATTCATTCACTCTATGGAAATGAGGAATTTTACTTCCAACAGGATGGTGCACCGCCACATTACCACCAAGATGTACGTGTATACCTTGATGAAAATTTCCCAAGGCACTGAATAGGACGAAGAGGTCCAATTGAGTTTCCACCATGTTCTCCGGATCTGGATGGGGATCCCAGATGGGGAACTCTTTTAAGGATGTTGTATACTGTAGAAAGCCAGCTGCACTGTCAACACTTCGGGAAGAAATTAAAATGCCATGTACTGCAATCGCTGAGCATACTTTCGCAAATATTGCTCAATCAGTAGTACAACGTACTCACAAGTGTATTGAAGCTAATGGTGGGCATTTTGAGCAACTGTTGTAACTGTAAAAGTCTAAGATGATTAGTGCTCATCATTTTCAGTTTGCGTCAATTCAGCTTTGTTATGTTAACACAGTTTTTTCTGTGCTTGAAGTGTGTATACATTTTTTTTTGGCACCCTCTCTATAAATACAGAGACAGATAAATGAACTTCGTCGCTTCCAGGAATTAAAAATATGATTTTTAAATTCATCACACCTCCATCAGAGCAGTATATGCATCCCCAAAGAAATACTGTGAATCATCCAGCAGTCAACAATTATTTGAGGTTGCAGACTATGCCTGCAAAACATGTTCTAGATATAAACAAGTGAAGCCACATAATGTGTAGTTTGACTCAGTCATACAAAAATTTAAATAAATTAAACACGTCTTCGTTTGCTGCAATGAAGTTATAAATACATTGGCTGGGGAGATAAGCACATAAAGAGGTTTGGTTCTAACTTTCCAGAACTCAGAAGGTATTATTTACATGCTTTAGAGTAGCTAATGACAATAATGCCCATATTATTTTATAAATACAGTACGCTTGGGCTAATGGTGTATACTCAGGCTTGTTTGCAGTCTTTGAGAGCAAGTTTTCTATGTATCTTAAGAAATGCTATGTCTCTATCACCAGTTATATTCTGTTTGTTTTATCTTGATGTATAAGATGTGGTCCATAAGTGTTCAACCTAATACAGATGATTCACTATTCATTGTTGCAATGTTCATGCCATCTGATACAAATTATAGTAGAGTAAGCACTGATTTCCTTTCTGCCTTGCCATTCATTTGCTTGAAGAAGCTCATTTAAATTTAACATGTTGCTTATACACGAGATTCAAAATTGAATAGAGCAGTGATAAATTTTTAATTAAAGAAAGACTTCAGTCAGTGATATTAAAACAATACGTTGATGGTGTGTATGCAGAATTTTTCCCTTCATATTCCACTGTGAAGGAGTGGTCAAAATTATTTTGTTTGAGCATAGACAACCTTTAAGATCGATGTGAGAGGTCAGTGAATGAATTGACAGGCATCTTAGGACAAACGAAATAGCTGCAAGGTGGGGCTTTCTAAAATAACTGTGTTTCACATCATTCATTAACATTAGCATATGCATAAGGTCATGCAAGGTGGGTGCCCCAAATTCTCAGCAGTTCAAATGCAAGAGCATTTGGAATGTTGTCAATTTTTTGACATTTTCTGTGGCAATGATGAGGCAATAATGGAATCCATTTGTCAAAAACTTATCAGTCACACATAAAGCAAAATAAAGACTACTTGGAATATAATAAAACAAGAAACAGTTAAAACTCTGCAACTCTGCAACAAGATACAATAATAAGCATTAACAACCAATTAGATATAACATCCTGTAGATGTAGCAAATGTATTTAATGATTACCTTCTTAATGCAACAAAAAAATTATATTTATACTCTGTGATAAAAGAGGTGCATTAAGGATTTCACAATCATCATCTCCCAGTCAACATAGTGAATTCAAACTAAGTACCCTACTCTACTAGCAATTAGTAATACTAGAAAACTAAAAGCAAAAAAATCTTCCAGCTATGATGAGATTAACAGCAAAGTCATAAAGGCTTGTGCAAAGGAAATTAGTACTCATTAATCATTTGTGTAATGAGTCTTTAACAGCTGATGCATTTCCTGAAAGGCTAAAATATTCAGTAGTGAAGCCTCTGTTCAAAAAGGGAGAAAAGGTAAATGTCTCTAATTATAGATCCATAATTAAGAGACATTTCTCTAATTCATAAACCTATTTTACCTACATTTTCTAAGGTATTTGAGAAAGTAATACACAATAGGCTTTAACATTATCTTAAAAGTAATAATATTCTAGTTAATCACTAATATGGTTTTAGGAAAGGAATTTCAATGAAAAATGCAATCCAAAAACACACTAATGAAATTTTAAACATTTAATAAAAGAGTACACGCAGGAGGAATATTTTGTGATTTAACAAAGGCTTTTAATGTGTGACAGAATCACGAAATTCTGACAGATAAATTATCTTCCTATGGATTAAGAAACCAATATTTAAAATGGTTGTATTCTACCTTAACAAAAGGAAACAAAAAGTAGTAGTAAATTGTCCCTTTAAAAATAAAAACAATGCATCAGAGTGGGGAATGATTAAACATGGAGAGCTTCAAGGATCTGTTCTGGGCCCTCTTCTTTATCTGGTGTATATAAATGATGTTTCCTTATCTATCCAATATGTAAGATAATATTGTTCCATTTACAGATGTCATAAGTATATTGATAAATGGAAATAGCCTTAATGATTGTGTGATTACACTAAATCTAGTTCTGAATTCTTTGTGTATATGGTTCAAAGCAAAAAAAAAAAAAAAATTGTCTCTAAGTCTAGATAAAACAAATGTTATGAAATTCATCATTCACAATCTCTATATCTCCTATTATGGTCAGGATATTATAACAATACTTCTACAAACCAAAGATATTAAATTTCTTTGTTTAATGATAACTATCTGAATTGGAAAGATCACATCGAACCTACCATACCTAAACTTTGCAGTACATGTTATATAAAATGTGCATTATTTACAATGGATTTAATTAAGACATTAAAATTAGTTTATTATGCCTATTTCATCTCAATGATGAAATGTGGTCTTATATTTTTGCGAAACTGAGTTAAAAGTGAGCGTTTCTTCCTATTACAGAAATACAAATAATTGCTGGTAGACCTCTTCCACGTAAATATATATTATCCCTCATGAATTTTTATATACGAAATAAAGAAAATTTTTTACAAAACCAAAATAATTGACAAGAATACTAGTCAAAAAGCAAATCTACACAGACTTTTTTTTTTTTTTTTTTTTTTGAATCGTGTTTAATGCCCGTTTTTACTACTGAGATCTACACAGACTGGTTTCAACACTTTCCTGCCATCAAAAAGAAATTTATTATGAATGCATTTTAGCAAAATGCTCTTCCCTTTAGCTTAAAAGCCTTACAACAATGGTAAATCTTCAAATCTGCTCTTAAAATACTGTTTAAAAAAGTCTATTATTCTGTAAAGGAATGCATGAGTGATAATACATTATAGTGATTTAAGAACACTAATAACTTTTATATCAACGTATTTGGTAAAATTTGTGTGACTGAGTGATTTGTCTGTTTCTGCTTCTCTGGCTTGTTGTTTTGGATGAGTTGTTCTAGATGCTACTTTTTCATTTTTATTGTAACTATTTATGCAGATGTTAAGACATTTTTTGTAAATATAGAATGTGAGTTACTATGGTAATTATAAATGACAAATTCTATATTCCTAAGTCTCTGTGACTGCTTCATGAACTCATGGAATGTTGCAGAAAATGAGTTGAACTGAAGAGGGGATGAAATTATGGTCCTGTACTATGATCCGGTTTCCAAAAGAGAATCAATGGTGTGGCAGAAGAAAAGTGAAGTACCTTCTGGAAAGCCCAAGATAACACAGTGCACAAAAAGATCATAGTGACAATATTGGAACTGCAGAGGAATTCTGATAAGAGACTTCAAGGAAGTACTGTGCAGAGCTACTGCATCAAATGTACAGTATCCTCAAGGAAAAGAGTCGAATAATTTCTCTGCTGCATAACATGGTGCTATGAACACATGTGGCTTCCAGGAACTGGACTGCCCTGCCCACTATATAGCTTAGACCTTGCCCCCAGTAAATATTACCTGTTTTCATTAAGAATAAAAAACGATAATGGGTTAAGGTTGCTGTTTCCCAGACAAAGCTTCAGACTATTCTTTTAGAGAGACTGAGATGTGAGAAATGCACTGAGGTAAGTTCAAGTTGATAAATGATACTTGTATTTCTATTCTATCACCTACTATGATCAGGCTGGAAACTTATGGTTCACAGCTCTGCACCTCACTCTTCAATGAAGAAGACTTTTATGCAACACATTTTACATTTCTCCTCTTCTTGTTACAGATTTTTCACAGGCTATTATAAACCCTTTGACAAAAAAATTAGAACAGTTTTGCATTGAGGAGATGACTAAGTCCTACTCGTTACAGTGCCCCGGTTCACAAGATATTCAGCAAATCTGTGTAGCCACTGCAGTACTGTGTTATATATTCATGCACTAAAGATGCTGACTGGTGTATGTTCCAGAGCTCTGTGGTTAACCCAATCGCATCGGTTGTATGTGAATTTTGGCATGTAATTCGTAAGATGAGCTCAGTTCACAATGCTGCATTGCTCTATTTAAAAGCATGTATTTAGATTCCTTCTAATAGATGTCATATATGCTCTGAAGTGAAGTGCTGACATGCAATGTATGTATGTATGTTTGTCCCAGTATGACTTCCCCCATTGGGTCTTCATTAGGTTAATTTGTGGTCTTGACCAAGGAAAAAGAATTTCTCTTTCTTTATATTATTTTGTTCACCACAGAAGTCATCATGGCCATGACACATGTGGATGACATGGAGGTTATGTGAATTAGACAGTGATAATAAAGTGGTAATTTTAATGAATATGAAATATTTTAAAGGAAGTTCTAGTATTAGTGATAATGAGTCTAGTGCACAAAGTAGCAAGGAAATAGATGAAAAAATATTGATGCAACAGGCCTTTAGAAACACATTCATACTAAGATGCAGAAAACAGTCAACAGAACTAATGAGTTTATGCTTTCGATATTGTGCATGCAAATACTACAGGCGCTTTGTGAGCAACCTGGAAGTTCTCCAATTGACATGTAGAATCTGGGGATGATTAATATTTTTATAAAAGAATGTACCTAGTAAGGAAAAAATGTCTGAACTTGTGTTTGGCTTTCATGTTCCATAACTACTGGCATTTCATGATGAGAATTTTATTTTTATATGTTGAAGCCATTCAACAAATGACTTATGTCAAAACTTTTACCTACTCGTCTTAAAATGCTATTTACAATCACAATGTGTTATGATTTAAAATAATCAATATTCTCAGAAACACTGTCATCAAGCACAGATTGTTTTATACTGTTAATAGGAATATAGAGACTTTTTCTGCAAAAGATTGCAAGAGAAATGGAAAACCAAAAATCTAGAGAATCAGGAAAAATCTCTGCAGGAAACAAAATGATTTGTTCAACTATTTAAAAACACTCTTTCTGGCTTAACCTAAGGAGATTTACTCAAAACTAAGCAAAATTACAGAAAACAAATCACTATCAAATGGCACAATGGTTTTATTTTATGTCAAGACCTTGTTTTCCAGTACAAATTATTAGAATTTTTAAAAGAACAAAAAATGGTTACAATCAGTAATCAAAACACATCAAAAAATATATTGATTTCACTAAAATAAGATTAAATCAAGCATTTTATGTATATGATGGCAAAATCTTCATACAAAAAGCAGGGCTAGTAATGAGCAGTTTACTAGCCAATCTATCAATCTATTCATAAGCTATTTGAAATATACATCACTAAGGCCATTCACCACATTTTTAAAGCTTGGTACACCTCCAAGATTGATTGTTTTGTTTGAATGTAGTCTTTGGGCCTGGAATGTGAGCTTGTCCCAGTCACTGGTTTTCCCCAACCCACATCTGCTATTGTTTAGCCCATGCGTCTAATTGTCATTTGAACTTCCTGCTATTGCTGTTGCACATTTGTTTGTCATTTGCGTGAATTTCGTTGGTATATTGAGAAACAAGCCAATGTGAGTGGAATTGTTTTTCAGTCACTAACTGTGCTTTAAGAGTTTGCAAACCACAATGAGCTAAATTCTGCAACACAATCAGTTATTTGAAGTTACTTTGCAAATTGTTATGAATTTACTGTATAGGATACAATGTTATCACATTCTGTATACTCTCTTGAGTGCTATTCTCTTTAATGTAAAATTTTTAATGAAATATAATTTTTTTTTATTTTATAGCCTTAATTATGTGTTGATTTTGATAAAATATTAATTTTAAATTCACATTTTTTTTCCTGGTCCCTTCAGCTTTGAATTATCCAAGTTCCACTATACTTTGACGAAGATTAAAAACAATAACTATAATTCAATACCACCATTTAAAAAAAATTGTTGATAATTTCTGGTTATTTCTCATACATATTTGTTATCCTTCCCCAACTAAAATCTTGATTTACAATTTCCTTTACTTACTGCACCTACCCTGCAGTGCATCTCAGGTATTCTGACAAAGGCAAATAACTATTACATATTATCTGTCCTGTGATTTCATACTTACTTGCCATCCTCAGAGAATTTTGCAATGCAGCATACTCCTCTCTCAGCACAAAATTTTTTTGGATCATCCGCATTTTGCTGTAGCTCAGCCATTAACCTCTGTAAACTAAAAGGATGAATATTACTGCATAACATTATATTTCAGGACAGACAAAAGTATTAGAACCATGAGACACTGGTTGATGTTATCTTTTCACTGAAGAACTTATAAAACATATTGATATTATTGTATGATTTAGTTGTACTACACACTCTTAGTGCTTCACTTACTTGTCATAATATATAGAACCAGTTTCGAGAACATTTTGTTATCATGAGCTAGGCTAAAATTCAACAGTTGTTAGAGTATGTAGTTCAATTAAATCATGCAATAATATCAATTATATGATTGGCTTCACTGTGCAAGTTCCAATTAAAATTTTAATTTTTAAAACATATTTGCACCATTCCTCTTTTGCTTCAGTGCAAGTAATGCAAGACATGATTCTTGCACCTCTTTGCTTTTACCTGTTGTTTCTACCTTTCCTATTAAGCTTCTAGATGCATTAATGTGTAATGCACAAAAAATTGATTATTCACTACACAACAGGCTATTTGAAACCTTATATATAAAGATGGATAACAATAAATAAACAATAATTATCCATTGAATTTAAAAACCAGGTTTAAGTTTAATTAGACATCTGTAATATATAATTTGTTTATTTGTACATCGGTCAAAGAATTTGTAATGTTTCATTGTGTGTGAGCTATTTCTGGTTAATATGCTTATGAGAGATGTTCTAAAAGTTTTTGACCTGACTCAAGAGATTTCATGAAGATGGCCAAATTACTATGATAGTTGTTAAGTATCATCCTTTAGATGAAGCAATGTAAAGTTTCAGAAGTGTAAGTGTAATCACTTGTTTGTGATGATTGTGTAAACCTTTTCTGCAAAATGGACAAAATTGAAATGCAAGCTGGAAGGGTTTAATCCCAACAGAAATACAAAAGTAATTAGATTCTACATTTAAGAATTCTTGTCCTTTGTTCTCAACAATTAAAAACTTGGACTGCTGAATTTAAGCGCGGTTACACATCCACTCAAGATGATGAGTGCTCTGGGCATCCCAAAACTGGTTAGACTGTGAGTTTCAGTGAGTTTATCCGACGTTTCATAACAGTAGATGAAACATGAATTCATCACTACATGCCAGAGATGAAGGAGCAGTCCAAACAGTGGATGGCAAAAGGTGAAAGTGCACTAAAGAAAGCAAAAATGGTTTCTATAAGCAGGAAGTTATGGCTATGATTATCTGGGATTCTCACAATGTAGTGCTCATAGACTACCTCCAGAAGAGCAGAACTAGCAAGTATTATACTTTACTACTGGACCAATTGAAGGATGCTATGCAGGCCAAACATCTACATCTTGCAAAAGTTCTCTTTCATCATGATGATGCACCCTCCCCATAATTATTTTTTGTTCCCAAACCTAAAGAAATGGCTGGGTGGAAGAAGATTCACATCAAATGATGAGGTTCAAGTTGTGACACTTGCTTATTTTTCACAAATGGACAATCATATTTTACTGAGAGTATTAAAAAGTTGTAAAGTCATTAGACTAAACATAGTGATTTACAAGATGATTATGTTGAAAAATAAAAATACATTTTTATTAAATCTAGCTTTCTTGGTAAGGCCTAGAACTTTTAGAACACCCCACATACATAACACTTAAATAGTTCTGTACTGGATGTCAATTTAGTTATAATTACTTGACATAGTTACAAATTCTATATAATATGTGGTATATTAATGCAGTTTGCATGTGATGTTCAGGGACATTTTAAAGAACAGTTTCCTTCCACTTTATGACTCCACATCTTTCCAAGATTAAAAAAACTTCAGGAGGTGGAATTTGAAGAAAAAAATACTCAAATAGTATAAAGAAGAAATAGCCTCTTCTTAAAGAGAACTTTAGTGACTACATCAAAAGGTATCGGAAATGTAGGCCTTTTCAATGTTTACTTACTTTTTAAATTAGTTTTTTACTTAAAGTAAAAAAGTAATTATTACTTATTAATAAATAACAATGTAAAAAATTAACCATGCTAGTCCTTGTATAGGTTATTTAGACAAGAGTCCTTAAGGGTTAAGCATAAACATGATATTTGTAAATTACTACACTGCAAGATTGTGCAAAATAAAATGACGATTATCTGCAGAACAAATACTGCTATCACAAAATTTATTTAAACAAAAATGCTCAACACCATCTCTCTCAGGTTAAGAGAAAAGTTGTAGGTCAATTTCCACCCTGTATACATCTTTGACTAAACATTCCATTCTGTGAAACAACTACGTGTACTCAACATGTATATCTCAAAGGTATATATTTTTTAATTCTATTAACACAGGATTTTTTCATGATAGTAAGGTACAGTTTATTCTGACCTTTCAAAATTTTTTGCTTACCTGTCTTGAAACTTCAACAGTCGCACAAAAAACCTGTGTGGATTGTCAGCATAAACAAAGAGGATTTGCTGATATTCTTCTTTGGCCAAGTATGCCCATTGTGGTTGCTTTGGTGCAGCTTTTCTTAGTGGCTGATGTACAGGTGCTGTGCTTTGCTGTTTTTCTGAAGCTTTCAAAATGTAAACAGTGATTTATGAACATGTAGTGCCAGAATTAAAAGTGAACTAATATTAGTTAATGAAGCCTGGAGTCTGTCAGAGCTAAGTTTACCTTTCCATGATGAGTAGAAACTTCCAGATAGATGGAAATCCAACTCAGACCTTCAGTGAACTATAACAGCTCTTATGAAACAATCCAAATAGCAAGGGCTATGTATTTAGTGACTGTAACACAGCATAGTCAATCCAGTGACACCTTCATGTTTTGTAGAATTAGAATTAATATATTAATAGAATAAGGTGAAAGCACAACAAATTAATAGCAATAAACTATTAATATCAGATTACCTGTCTGTTAATTACTTTATATTTTCACTAATAAATCAACTGCTATACCCAATCTTTCTCCTTTCATAATATTTTAGGATGAGACAATTATTATCCACCATCAATCCCAGGCCCGCTTAGAAATAATATTTACATATATTATTCTCACCAAAAGGGTTATAAACATATGGTCTGCACATATTGTTACAAGTATAAGAAAGAAGGCAAACAAACATACCAATGAAAGGGAAGGTTTTCCCGTTTTGGGAACCTTTTTGGCTTAAGAGGGTCTCTTTGTTATATTACTTCAGGTCAACTAGAACTTGGGAAAACAAGCAGATATTGAACAAAACACGATCTCAAAAATTTGGAAAGGGACAAGTAATTCTTTTGTTAACAGTGTACGGAAAACTCAGACAATAAATATTTAGATGGAATCATAAAACCTCTGTTACATCTCTCTTTTAATATATATTTATGTCAAGAGTCTAAGACTTAAGATTTTGCTGTGGGCAGTCCTGAATAAAATCTTAAAAGATAACCGATGAGAATTAAACGATAATAAATTAGCATAAAAAACCCACCAATAGGAAGATAGATGTAGGAGGAGCAAAATCACGGGACATTTGGAAAGTCCTAATGAATATATTTATAGCGCCTAGACCGACGGACAGGTTAATTAATAAAAGTAGTTGCAAGAATTTTTACTTATTACTTACTTATTTATCATTCGTTTGTTACTTGGAGCTGAAGTGAACGGGAGAAGTGTTAGAAAAAAACAAAAGTGTTAATAAATTGTGAAAACTGGAACAGCCAGTATTATCATTTTTTGCTTGTTTATCATCTCCTTTCCCTGTAATAATGCATCACAAAAACGTTCAGTTAATGAATTGAGCTTGTAGCCGAGGAAGAAACATTACTATATTGCAATACTGAATGGAGGTTCAACCAATCACCACTAAGATACCAATCCATTTAAAATTCCATCACCTCCTTATCTACAATGAATTCGAATCCATTTCACCACCTAAAAATAAATAATACAAAAAAAAATAGTGCTGCAAGGATACTGAGCTATAGACCACCTTTACAGTCCAATGCTTAGGTTGTCTGGCTGCTGTCTGGAGGACCTAGGCTCTAGCTTTAGCACTCCAAAGGTGTGGGTTTGAAACAGGATACACTCTGCCTCATGAAGACAATAGTGTTACCTGATGAACAGGTAGCAAATCCCTGTGTTAAAAATTGAGATAAAAGCAAGTGAGTAATCATTCTAACCATTAACTTCCCTTGGGGATCGACATTACAAATGACTCAGTAAGCCTAGGACAAAACAGATATATAGGCCTGAAATATAATTTAATTTCATATCTCTAATTTCTAAGTTGGTTGCATTACAGATTACATTTAGTCTTCAAAGTAAAGATAATTCTGCTCTGTAGTCTTGAGCAACATTTCTCAACCATGTTTCAGATGAACACTCAGAAGTTTTACAATATCCCACCTACCCAGAAAACTCTCCATTATATGCTTGTAATTATATGTATTTCTCATCTGCAAACAATGTACTGGACCTGTAATTTGTGGACAATAACAGACATTCTCTAATAGCTAAGCAGGCCCAATATCTTGTTTTTAGAGTTTATCCTATGTTCCATTTCTCATTGGCTCCACAGCAACTTACATCCATGATGTTACATTCAGAAATTACAGTTTACACTTAATAAGAATTAGTTTTCATTGAGAAAAACTACATTATGCACTTTAATATTAGTAATTTACATACATGTTGCTCTCTGTTCAGTGCAATCAGTTTCAATACAAAGAGGTGCCATGGCGAAAGCATAAGCTGGTCCCACTAGTATTGCAATAAACCATCAAAGAAATTTGTTGAAAAGTGGCGACCTATCACATATTCAGAAATTAACTCACTCTTTTCCATGACCATTCGGTATGTATATTTTTCCATGGAATTAAATTTCTTTACCTATGACCTGCACTATTTATTGCCAACACATGGAGTCATTAAATAAGTGTGTTTTCAAAACAATCTTACAGCTAGGGTTGCAGTGATGAACTTGATAAAAATTTATAACATTTTAACATAACAGGTCTACAAATCTCATTTTATATCTCCAGTTGCAGAAGCAAATAATTTATAATAATATTTGAGGATATTGTATTGAGAGTAGTACAAAATAACATTAAACTGAATTCATTTTGTGCATTTCACAATGTTTGCATTTACATTATTATCACCAGTCCATACTTATCAGATTGTGAAATCTATTTTAATAAAATGTCATTATTCGTATGTAATTATTACATGCAAGGTATGTCTTGTGTTTAAAATTATATTGTAACATTAAAATTTATTTTACGAAGTTCACTTTAAGTCTATTCCTTTTATCAATTCATTGGCTATTTATTAAGGAGAAAACTCTTTCAACACTGGCGTTATATGTTTACGGAATTTGGGAATCCACACAGTGAAACTTTTGTTAATCTTATTTTGATTTTGACATGATTTTTAGTGTTTTACTTTAAATCAAAATAAGACTGGCGTTATACCCTAATTAAAAAAAAAATAAGACTGCATCAATTTCATAAAGTATGAATAATGTTCAGAATTCTTACAACTTTTAAAACATTTAACCTGTTTATCAGTAGCTAAAGATATGCTAACATTTTATTTTGCTTCAGCTCTTGGGAGAAAATTTTCTTCATAAAAGTAATGAATGAATGAATGAATGAATGAATGAATGAATGAATGAATTAATGAATGAATGACAGAGAAATCACCTACTTTAAGTTTTAAAGAAATATTTTGATCATTTTTTAAACTTTAAGGTTATGTCATTTTAGTAATTTTTACAGTGTTTTAAAATATGCTTTTGAGCCGTGAATATACTTATTCGTTTGTCTCAGTAAACAGCATAATCTCTGCATGCATACTGTTGGTGCCAAAATGATGTGATGACTTGATGAGTGATCATTCCTGGTAGGAATTTTGTTTACATGAAATATTCCATTTTTAAGTCAGTAAGGAGCTGCTATAATGCAGCTGTAGATGCTGAAGTCAAATATATTACATTATATTTTATTATTTATTTTAAATCTGAAGATAATAAAATGCAATAACAGACTTGGATTTGGCATCTACATAAAAGTACACACATACAGATAATTATATTAAGGTACTTTAGTTTCAATCCTCACTCACGTAAAGCAGCAGCACTCAATAACATGACATACAGATTAGTAATTATACTACTGAACAAAAAAGAATACAAAAATGAATATCTACACTTAATATAAGCTTTTAAATCAAATAGGTTTAGCAAAGAGACGATAAAAAAAAAAAAAGTTAAAATTTAAAAAACAAAAAAGAATTAAACAAACCACAACTTTGTGTGATATACCAGAGACAACAATTTTTGAACATGCATATATTATCAGATGTAGCATTTGTGTTCAGTGCATCTATAGTCAACCATAAATTTCAAAATAAGTTCAAAGATTACAATATCATCTTAACATAACAAATATAGCGAGGAAAATGTATTAAAATTAAAGAAAACAGATTCCAGGACAAGGAGGAAAATTCAAGAATTTACTACATTAATTATTATGATTGAGAAAATATTTACATAAGAAAACTAAAGAGAATTATAGATATAAGGTTGAGGGAACATTAGAAAAACATTCAATATAGGCAAATAGAAAAGTTGGCAATGGTATTGCATTTTAGGAATGAAAATCATTAGATAGATAAAAGTATCAAGTTATTGAAAACAGTTCAACAACCTTTGGTTACATGTCCTAATAAAATCTCCAGTAAGTGAAGTCAGGAAGTGTGTTTTTAAATATTAATGCATATTTCACTTTATTAGATTCCAAATTTAATTAATACCGAGATATTTTCTTTGTTACCAACTGCAGAAAGCTATAATAATGCTCAAGCACAAGCAGTGCAAGATGTGACCACTTTGTTCGATCAAAGATCTGTAAGTGCTCTACAATATACCATGCTCGCTGACTTCAGCCCCTGTACTCTAATTTCTAAGATGGAACACTGCGATATTTGTTTCAGAGATATTAAAGAAATCCTTCCAACAGTAGCCCACTCTATTTGAGCTATCACCAGAACATGCACTACCAACAGTATCCTATAACTTTGAAATATTGGCAATGCATTTATACACTGATGTGATCACTTTAAAGAATGGAAACATTTAAAAACATGTGTATCGTAAATAAATAGTTGCTGCCATTAAATTTCCAACCCTCATACACTCCTAAGTACCATGAGTATCATAAGGAAACTGGTGAGAGTCAGGAGTAGGGGTCATGGGTCATGACATCAAGTTCTTTGAGGCCGAAGTGCTTGACAGCACAGCCAAGTACCACTCCAGAATCTACCAGGAAGCCATTTAAATTTACAAGCACAAAAATAATTTCAACAGAAAAAAGAAAGCAGCACAGATACACAAAACATGGTTTTCTGTGCTGGAAAACACGAGGATTAAGCCCTACAAACAAACTGGACAAATCACAGAACAGCAACTGCAGCCGCACTGTGACTGGCGGACTTGCAGTCAATAAGAACGAGGTGGAGATCCTACCCCAGCCTATATATTAGATGGGTGCTACTCCAAGTGCCACTTCAGATACCTAATCTTCAGTTATATTCTGATGGTGTCTGATGGAGAGACAGGCAAAATGTCAGATGTTTTAACATTTTCTGGACCATGACCAAAAAGCCCAGAAGCTTCATTTTATTGGATTAATGCTGGCTGTGAAACCCTAATCATGTACGCACGCACACAAATCTTTTTAAAACTTTAAAAAATTCAGTGCTTTAAAACTTTAAAAAAAATGCAAAGTGCTGACTTATAAAGACTTGGATATTTTAAATGTTCATGTAGTTTTGTGTTTCAGATCAATGAAAAATACATGTAAAATTAAATTAAAATAAATTCATTTTGTCGTATATTTCTTTCAATGTGTTTATTTTAACATGTTATAAAAACTAATTCACAGTTTATAAAAACCCAAAAATCTGTCCTTGATTATAATAAATGAATAAAATATGTTAACCTAATATAAATACATGGTTATTCCAGCCACAGTCTCCCTATCACTATTATTGAAGTATCGAATACTATCTTTTATGTGATTGTACAACATAGCTTTAGGTTTAACTTCAACTTATGTATTCACTTTTTTACATTTTACTCCATTCCAGTAAGCAACTGAAGATGGGAGAGATTTTCTGGAAATGCATCTTGCTTTTGTGTAAGTGAATGGAGTAAAGTGTAAAAAACTGAATACATAAGTTGAAGTTATATTGCCACTCCATTGTCAACAGCTTCGTAAGTACAATATTTAGCATTAGGTTTATTTATGAACTGCCAAGTTGACCTTCAATCTGAGCTCATGTGACTCATCCCTATTTCTGTGTTAATGTATTTTATAGCTCAGAGTGCACTAGCTAGTGATACTTTACCATAAACACTCTTCTCTTTATTCAGATCATTATATGATTGAATCACATTAATACTCTTTTTCTCCACTTGTTTAAAATATGTAGAACCCCTTTCATGAACCCTTCATTTGCATCATCAGCCCCTAGTTGACTCAAGATCATACAATGATCTCAATATATGATTAGCTTCACTGTGCAATATTCCAATTACCATTTTTAGTTACTTCCCTCTTTATTTACTGAATGAGCAGAATACTCCCAGATAGCAGATTTTTGCAATTTTAATATTTTATTATATCTAAAGTGTCTAAAAAAATAAACTGATCCCTGCTTCCTGAACCCACTGAAACCCCTCCTACTCCTCAGTGATGCAAGGAAGTGAATAATCAGCTGAGAGAGAAGCAAGCACAAAACAATTAACATGTGCTTACAAATTTGCATGTGTGCTACTTGCTCAGCTTACAGAGTCAGCTAGGTTTGAAGCTAATTTCTGTTTCTCCATACCTTACTTGGACTGTCAACAAAATAAAGCTATATCCTCCTGCATTTCTTTGTCCTGACTGGTTAACATTATTTGCACCACAGGCACAGATTGCTGAGCATATGGGGAGCCCTAACAGACAATGGGAATATAACAAAACATGTAAATAAAGCTTTGGAAACATGTAAACTTACAATAAAGTTATAATGAATAGCACATTGTGTTAACAAACTAAACACTTCTTCATTAAGCAAGATTGAGCGACAAGCTTTAACGGTAAATCTGAGAAGTAACCTCCCACTTAGTTCTCATTAATGTGTTGCAAGAAATTTGGATATTTAATCACTTATTGAAGTAGTGACACCTAATACCAATCTTTTAATATGTACAATTTCCTGGGATTCTTTAAATATACAAAATGTATAGAAATTACTTTAAACAATGAGCTAATATGTATTGCAAAAAGTGGTTTTGTGCTCACCAGCCCATGAGGAATGGCAAAAAGCACTGGTACTGTTGAAATTTGGATTAAGGTCAAAAGAAGCACTGTATAGGTGTCAACATGTCTATACCCTTCTAAAGGTATCAGATCCAAAATGTTTCTCAGCATTAAAGGAGAAACCACTGGATTCCTGTTCAGCATTACTAACCTCGCCAAGCTGTGTCATATTTTTATATATGATGTGGCCAGTGTTTACAGGTATGCATGCTTCTAATTAAATAAAATATAGTAAACTTTTGTAACAGTGATGTCAAATATTAACATTTATAAGAGTTGAAATTGTAACATATACATCACTAAATTTTAATAAAAAGGATTAGTGATGTATATGTTACAATTTTGACTCAACTTTTTTAAATGCTAAGCTTCTAATTGTTGGGCTGTGCCAAGCTGCATCACTGAGAGACTAAGTTGCACTGCACTTGACTGCAACTAAATTATACTTTTTAGTATGCAGTTGTCATTTGTCTGTTATTACTGTTAAATTCAGGATGGCTTAAATGATAATTCTACCACGTCTCATTGAGATTAGTCTGGTCCAAGAAACAGTTTCCATGTCAGCTTTCCCAATTTTATAAAATATAGATAAAAGGGGCATTCAGAAATAATTTAAAACTGTGGTGTTTTGTAAATACTGCACAATCTAGGGACACGACCATTCAAAGGGCAATGGATCGATATTAGCAGATGCTGGTTGAAAGCAGAGTGTGTAATGAAAGGACAGTGTTTTTGTTAAGTAGAGAAAGACGTAGACAAGATGGAAGAGGACTATCTTTAAAAAAGATGGCCTGCATGGTTTTTGAGGAAGGAAGGAGTCAAAACTGCAGAAATTCATAGACATTTAACTGTGGCATGTATCAAGAAGTCCTTCATAGGGAAATGTTTATAACTGAACCAATGGGTTCACCAGCAGTAGAGAATATGCACCAAGAATGTGAGTACTGATTGTCCATCAACTATGCAGTCTCCCAGGAAATTTGAGGCATATGAATTGATCATGGCTGATATGACATAATCTTTGGCGAACTGGAATGTCAGATAGGCTTCAGCTGCACAATCCTGCACACCATTATTCATGACAATTTGAATATGAAAAAGGTGTGTTCACATTGCATCCCACAGGACCTGACACAAGCACAGGATGAAAGAAAGGGTTAAAGTCTGTTGTTGGCTACTGGAAATGCATAATTAAGGTCTATATTTTTTCGAGAAGCTGATGATGAATCATGGTGTCACTATCACACACCAGAGAAGAAAGTCCAATCCATGAAAAATAAACATCATGAGAGTCCCTGGTTCAAGAAAATTTTTGGGAAAGCAGATGATCACTGTATTTGGAACACTTCAGACAATGGACTGGCTTCCTCAAGGAATGACTGTAAACAACGAGTTATATTGAGAGACCCTTACATGGGGCTTAAACACAGAATTCAGCAACAACAAAAGGGGAAGTGGTCAACAGGAGTGATCCTCCAATATGACAATGTGCAACCCCACATGACCACAAAGTTGGCACTGCTGGGCTTTATTGTTATGCTGCACCCAACCTATTCACTGGATTTCTCTCCATCTGATAATGCCTTAATTGAAGATTTGAAGGACTTACTGCAAGATAAAAATTTGTGATAAAATTCAGGTAACTGCGCATGGTGGCATAGTACTCCCAGACGAATGATTTTGCAATGCCATAATGAAGTTATCAGAAAGACGGCAATGGTACATTGATGTTGGTGAGGAGTATATTTAGAGATTAAATGTTGAATAACAAATGAGGTACAAAAAAGTACTATTGCAAATCATTTCTAAATACCACTTGTACAATCAGTCTGGCTTCTGAAGGCACTGCATACAACACCTCCTTTCCAAAAATACAATTTCTGCACAATGTTACTTGGTTTAGGGCTACCAAATCCATTAGTGGATTATCCCAAAAAATTTAAAAATTTCCCTCATGAATAACAGATCAGGATAAATGAAACAATTTATGTTGCTTCAGGCTCTTAGTGAAAAACTAAGCGTTAGTTTCCTGTAAATAGTTATATTTACAAAATACATTTTTTTTGCTAATGTCCTTATATGAATATTACAGGATGATATTTTCTGCTGGAAAATCAGGCATACAATCTTTTCAATTTATTTTATTGCTAGCCCTAAGACTGCAGATGCAGTTTTTCAGTTAACAATATGACTGAAAGAGGTAACTTACTGATTGGCAGGTTAATCCCACCAGCTTTACTCAATGCATATAGTTTTGTCAAATGATTTGGATTTTTCACAGCCAACTTCACTGCAATTAGGTCCTTACTGAGATTCGAATCTTTCACCCAGGTACTTGCATTTTCCAGATAACTGCAGCATTCTAGGGGATCCAACCACAGGGTGTTGCCCAGACTTAACCGTATCTGCAATGCATAAGAGAAATGTCATAAACATGTTACACCACTGCAAGCATTTAACACATTTATTTAAGCATTTTAAACACTACCTATATACAACACCTGTCAGTGTTTCTCTGTTGGATATAATGCATTTACCTGCATCTCAATTATGCTGGAAGTAAAACTCCGTTTATACAATAACAGGCTATTAATTGAAATTTATTGAAGTGCTAAGAAAAATACAAGTACAAACTCCAAAGGGCCTCCACCTATATGGCCCAGCCCATTTTAGGTGTAACCCTTTACAATTACATAAAAAATTTAATAAAATAATTTATTTACATTAATATCTTTTCTAAATTCTACATAATCAAACAAAGTACAAAATTTCGACCTTGAATGCATCAGTGTCCAGGTCATCAGCAGCAGCCTACTGGAATTCCAGAGGCTCTGACCCAACCCAAGGGACTAAAATAAAATATTTAAATTACTCTACCTATGCAATTATTTTATTAGCTAACTACAGTCCCTACAAACTACTAATTCCTTTATTTCTGAAATACCTACAATAATGTTATATTTATTCACCTTCTAGAGCAAATTATAAGCTCAATAATTTAAGTCAACCATTCCCAAGCTAATAACATTTTTCCAATAACAATAGCTCCCTTCTTAAGACTTATTTATTTATTAAATTGTTTGTGTTAATTTATATAAGGTAATAGGACTAAAAATTTAATGCACACTCTTTGCTTGCCATGATCATACAGGAAAATGTCCTTATTATCTAAACACACAACTATTAACTACCCTTTAAGTTATTTGATTTACTTCCTTAGTATCCAATTCCATTTATTTTTGACTTTACTCAAGACATTCCTGATATCTTTACTGAAGATCTTCATTAAGGCTAACTTTCTATCTAATTTAAACAATTTCTCATTTATAAACTGTATCCTAAAAGTCCCATCTATTTACACTGGATCACTATATGCTTCATATCTCCCACATATTGGATACTGATTCTGAGAAAAACCTTAAATTATTCCTTTTAGTCTCCACATACCAGCTCTTAAGCATACAATACTCTCTCAATGCCTTGTTCTTTGCTTGATTTTTCTATATACTTCTCTCTTTCCCATTTATTTTTTTATCGGTATATAAAATACTAAGGATATTTTACCTGCTATCTCCCTAAACAGTTTTTGTATGCTTATATCTTCCAATCTCTTCCTTGCACGTTTCTAAAAACCATTTACATTGTTCTCCCTCCTTCTCCAAATATCCTCCAATCTACTATTCTCCAAAATAATCTTAAAACTATTACTCCATCCATTGCTCCTTAAATTCTTTTCTTGAAATTCTAAACATTTTCTTAAAAAATGTCTCATTTAAATGTAACATTCTAAACCAATATTTAAGGGCTTTCTCCATATCCCACCTTTCCTTGCCATTCTTCCCATTTTAATTTGTGCAAATTCCTTTGCTGTTACACTTGTAAGCATAAAACTTTCCTACAAAACAACTATGCACAATACCCACAATTTCCTATCTCTCTTCCAGTCCCCATATTTCAAATATCATACACATTTTGATCTCAACCACCATATTATATATTTTTTCTGTTCACTTAACATTTATATCTGGTATTCTGTATTTACAAAGTCTAAATGTGCAATTGCTCCTTTCTCTTTTGCCAAGGCTAATTTTTTCTGCTTCTCCCAATTACAGCCCCCATGGATTTTAACTCCTAAATAAATACAATCCCTAACTACCTTATATTCTTTATCTCCTTTCCTCCACTTTTCATATTTACTCTATTTTGCCCCATTTTTGATTACTGCTATTTGAGTCTTCTACTAATTTACCTTAAAGCTCCAATCATTACAACATTTATCTATTTGCTGCAAGAATTGCTTTAAAACAATTGAGATGGATCCTACAACTAAGTCATCTACAAATAATAACAGGGATTGTAACAATATTAATAACTGGCAACGAATTGTTACTCTTTCCTATATCTGTTATTATATCCTCAATGAATAAATTAAATAACATTGGTAATAACTTACATCCTTGCTCCAGACTATTAATAAGAATTTAATTTTACAGAGAGTTGCCCAATTTAAGCTCAGATGATCTTGAATGTTTCTTCTGCCATGGTTATTTTTAGCATCTATTTTCAGGTGTTTATCAGACTGATTGTAAAGATTGTGATAGGGTGACAACCATTAGTTTATCAATTAGGAATTTATTTTTCTTAATTCTACTATTAATAGAGGTTACTCAATACACAAAAGTGATATATAAGAGTAAGTCATTAAGTTACAAATTAATGTGGCATACAACATATTTGAATGAGGCAATAGAGGCAATTGCCATTAGATGGCAGCATTAGTCTGATGACAATTGATTACATTAAACACAAGTGCGATTTTTGTGGGCAAAAGGTATAGAATCAAAGAATATTCATAAAGAAATGCTTTCCATCTACGATGAGAAGTGTCTGTCACATCAAGCAGTTTACAATTAGGTGAAGGCAGACATGTATCAAAGGCGAATACTGCATCAGCCAGACAATAGAGATTGCCTCAAGAAGCATTTTGCAACTGGTTGAAGACTTAATCCGAGGAGACAGAAGGGTAACTATAGACACTATAGCCACTGCTATTGTTCACACAGCATGAGCTATCTCATAATGCATGACAGGTTAGGTTTTCACAAAGTCTGTGCAAGATGAGTGCTGCACATGTTGACTCCAGAACACAACATGCAAAGAATGGGTCTGTATTATAGCATCTCAATCGCTACCAATAGGGGATATGATATGTCAGTCTGAATTTTCATATGTGAAGAGTCTTGGGTTCACCATTACCAGTCAAGGCAAAGTGTGCATCAGTGTGTGGAAACATCCTGCATTGCTTGCAAAAATAATTTTAAAGTGAGACCATCTGCCAGGAAAGTAATGCTTACAGTCTTATGGGATCAAGAAGAAATACTGCTCATTTTAGTTCAACCTTAACTGTAATTGTAGGCTCTTACTGTAACATACTCAGTAAAATCATTCAATGGACGGATCCAGGACTCCTCACTCAAGTTGCTCTTGCATGATAAAGCTCATCCTTATACTGCCAACAAAACAAATGACACTTGCAAATTTCTAAGTAGGAAGTCCTCAAGCATCCTCTGTATAGCCCTGATCTTGTTCCAAGTGACTTCCATCTATTAGGCTCTCTTAAACATCATTTTTCAGTTGAACATTTTCATAATGATGAAGCTATAGAAAGGGAAGTGACCGCTTGGTTCCAACAGCAGCACACAGAAATTTATAAACTTAAATGACTTACCCTCATATAACTCATATCACAGGGGAAATCTTACTGTACAATACTTGCAATCAATCTTGATATAATTGTTTCTTATAATTTGTAAACTAGGAGCAAAGCGGACAATTACCACCAGTGGTTAATCATGCAGATCAAGAAAATGATTGCATATAATCCAGCAGTTGTTCGCAAGTGAGATCTGTTAAATAACATAAGAATAGACTAATAATTAATGATACAATAAACATAATTGGTTAAATATAAAATTAACACTATACTATAAGATTTTTTTCCTAAACAATATAATGGTTCTGGAACACACGTCAATGGTTTTGAAAACACTACATCTTTATCAGCTGTTATTACAACTTTTTAAGCCTCAATAGCCTCTGAACTTTACATTCTTAGAACAAAACACAGAATGTTATGTTATTCTTCTGGCCAGAAAACAGCACCAAAGCAAATGCAGGTCTTTTAATGCTATTTGCAATGTTGCTGTATCCTATACCAAGATTCTCACGATTATCAATTTCAAACATTACATTATCTAAAGCAATCTTCACTAGCATTCCATCCATTATACATGATTCTTCTGAACTGTCATCTTTTCTTTATCTTCTTATAGGATTCTTATCTGTTGGTTGGTTATCTGCTTCTTGAAATAATTTTCATAATGGTTTTTGCTTTTTCTTCTTCTCTTGCAACTTTCTTACCATTAACTAGAAGTGTTAACTGGAACTTTTACAGTGGAGCTAATCATATAATTAAGATCACTGTATGATTAAGTCGAACTATATACTCTTATTGATCCATTTACTTGTATATAATATATAGTACTAGTTTCATGAACCATCCTTTGTTCGCATCCTCACTACCCGTTGATGGCTGGATAATTTGTTATGCTGTGGGAATGTATATTCTGCTCTGGTGGAGGTGTGATGAATTTAAAGTTTATGTTTTCATCCACGCAGAAGTTCATTAAACTGTCTTTGTATTTGTAAATGTAGATTTTCTCCCATGTTGCTGATTCTGTAGGTCCTTGTACTGATTTTAATAATTTTGCTTTATTCACTATGTTATGGTTTTCTGTGCAGAAATACGATGCTACTGCTGATTACTCCATTTGTTTGTATTCTATGTTCCTGAAATGTTCTTTTAATCATGTGCTTATTATGTTTCTCTTTGTTTTTTCAATGCATATTTTTTCACATTCTACATAACTTACTTTCCAAATACCCAAATATTTTTCCTCCTGTGGAATACTGTCATTAATATTGTCAATCAGGAGATTTTTAACATCAAATATGTTTATAGGTGCCAACTTGCTATTAAAATCTTTTAGATTATTTTGAAATATTTGCACAGTCTATGGATATGCAATTTTTTTAAAAACTATTTTCTCTTTTCTTGCTGAATGTGTTGTTTCTTTAATAATTTCTGCCTCTTGAATTTCTGTACCTTTTTGTGTCCTATTTTTTTTTTTTAACCAATTTTAATTGCTGCTCTTTCTATTCATTTATATTCTTTAAAGTATTCTGCTTTGCTAATTTGTAGGCTAACTAACATGTGTATTAAGCACTGATACTACATGTTTGTGTGTTTTGGGGTTAAAACCATCAGCTATGAAGCGACTGTTTGTGTGATTATTCTTTCTGTATATTCAATTCCAGGTTCCTTGATGCTTCATTATTTTCATGTCCAAAAATGATAACATGTTAATTGTATTTTTTTGTATGTGAAAGATATGTTTTTATCTTGTATATTCAGAAGTTTTATGGCATCATCAATGAGCTTTTTGTTAACTATGGCAAATATATCGTCAACATATCTGTACCAGAATTAAATCTGTCATCTAATAATCTTCATACTTCACTAACCTTAAAAATATTTGGTACCGGTTTCAAAGATACGTTATCTCCATCTTTGACCATGGACGACTGGTGTAAAAGGCTGTTGTTACGTAGTATAGAAGCAATGTTTCGCTCTGGTGAAACTTTTATGAACTTAAAATTTATATTTTCTTCCTTTGGAATGTCAAAATTCATCCAATGATCCTTATGTTTGAATTATTGAGAGCTGTACAGGGATCGGTAGAATTGGATATTTGGGAAAAGATTTACATCTACAAACATAAGGATCATTTGATGAACTTTGACATTTCGAAGGAAGAAAATATAAATTTTAAGTTCATAAAAGTTTTACCAGAGCGGAACATTGCTTCTGATACTATGTAACAACAGCCTTTTACACCAGTTGTCCACGGCCGAAGATGGAGATAATGTACCTTTGAAACTGGTACCGAATATTTTTAAGGTTAGTGAAGCATGAAGAGTGTTAGACGACAGATTTAATTGATGTAAGCTTCACTGTGTTAGTTCCATATGAAATTTTTTAAAAATTTTAAATATCTGTTTCAGATTTGAATGAATGAATGCAAAATTTGGTAAGCTTTATGTATTCTTTTATGTGTGCATCATTAATTTCACTTGTTATACCTGCACACATAACTGTAACTGGACAATACTACAATTATGTTCTCAAAACTCTGCAAAGCTCTATTAAACATTTCCATGTAACACGTTGCATGCTGCACCATTATAATGCACAGCTGACATTGCAAATATTGCTGAACATCTCCCAAAATCAATGTGAAGTGTATCCCTTACCCTCCTATAGTCCAGATTTAGCCATGTGTGACCCTTTCCTTTTTTCCAAATTGAAAAATCACTTATGTAGGAGGCATTTTCCTTCATCAGAAGCAGTGGTGAAGACAAATCTGAGATACCTGTCAAAAAATGGTTTCCAGCATGTGTGTGAAGAAGGCAAAAATGCTGGAACAAGTGCATTGCATCCAAAAGTGACTATTTTGAGAAAGATTACGAAAATTATGATAATGAGTAAAGGTATGTTGTCAAAAAAAATTATTTTGAATAGCCTTTATAGACAAGCAAAAGCTTAATCAGGCACTAACAACTGACAAATATTACCAAGCCCTTCAAGTATTTGCCTTCCTCTTCTTTCTCAGTAATGGCTGTGATCCAGTTGGCCATCCTGCAACTTGCCATCTCACTCCAATACCAATCCTTGTCACATGGCATGATGTTGCATAGAAACACCTCCACAACTTGAGGATGTGGCTCTTTCAGTTTCTCTGGCAGCTCCAGCAGTTGTGACACCTTAAAATAATTCACATTATTTAAACCCATGCCAATTGTAATGAGTGGTGCTAAAGAGCAAAAATCATTTTGCTGAAGCCCGTTCTGTTTGTGTAGTGAGTGTCTGACAATTCAGAAATAGGGTAAGCTTACATCATGAAGCCAGAGCATTGAGTTGCTCCAGTTTGCTCAATGAATGTCTCAAACTGGAGTGGTGGGATTCCTTTAATTTTCTCAGATATTTTAAGTTATATCCTACATTATCTAATGAATTACAAAAATTGTTTGATAAAAGGAAAGGGGCCTTATGAGTTTCCCCTTTACATGAGAAAGACACTCTAAATTTAAGCACTTTTTAGTTAAATAAATTTTGCTAGCACTATTAATTCTTGAGATAATCAATGCTTTACTTTATACTATCTTGTAATGCAAGAATTCAACTTATTGTTAATTACTTACTTATGTATATATAATGTGAATGTAAATTCAATATTAGTTCAATTTGGAATCAAACACAGTGAAACACACACTAATAATCTCTGTGATTCAGAATATTAAAACACACTTTTTGGTTTCACTTAAATGAGATTTTACTCAGGACATATGTAAAATCTCATTTAAGTGAAACCAAAAAGTGTGTTTTAATATTCCAACTCACAGAGATTATGTAAATGTAAAGTTTGAGGTCAGAATATTTGATGTAACTATTAGGTTTTATTTGGCAATGTTGCTTACGGGATGTCATGGTTTATTATTGTGTACAGTATGTGTCAGTCATCATTAAACACAACAATCATAATATGAAGGTGACAAAGTTTGAGATTAGATTTCTTTTAAAACACTACTGGAAACAAGATTATAAAGCTGCTGCCATGGCTTAAAAAATATATGAAGTGGGGGGAGAAGGTGTTAGTGATCATGTAGTACATGATAGTTCTAGCATTTCAATAACAGAAAAGAAAACACTAAAGATTTACCACATCCTGGAAGCATAAAGTGTGGAATATTCAAAATACATGCAGTAAATGTGCAAAAAGTACTAACAGAACTTGGTATATCAAACGATACTAAACTTGCCCCATTAAGACATTTACAAAAGCATACAGGAGCTGTAGATCTATACTTTATGAATTGACATCTGAACAGGTCCAACCTACAGTGGATAATCTGTTGTTGATTTGGTTTATTTACAGATTTTTTTTTTTAAAAAAGTGTTTAATGCCTGTTTATACTACTAAGGCACCACTGGGAGTGGACAATGATGATACAAGAAATAAAATGATAAATTAGAAGGATTTTTTTTAAAGGAAGGAAATGTTCCAGGCCTAAGTTTTAGGGTACCTCTCCAGCATTTTCCATTTATGAGGGCTGAGGAAAAGCTGGAAAAAACCTTGGTCAGGAAATTAGCTCCAGACCTCCCACCAATGAAACCGTGCCTTAACAACCTCGGCAACCCATGGCGGTGATTATTTACAGATGCTCTTTAAAATCTCAGGCCATCATCTTTAAAATCTCAGGCCATCAGTGTCTCATTTTTTAAGGATTTTACAATTTTAATTTAGTGTGTCTGTTGTTTGGAAGATCAAAATTAAGTAAATTTTTCTTGATATTATTATATGATTGGCTTCACTGTGCAAGTTCCATTTTACATTTTAATTAGTATAAAGAAATACTGGTATAAGATAGAATCAAGAGAAGATGGAGACATAGCCAAAGACTGTTTACAAATTATTATTCTATTTGGCTGCTCCTCAACATCTCAGGTCATTAGCATCCCTTTCAAATCAGGGTATGAAACAGCAGACAAATTTTGCTCAGAGGCCTCTTCTTTTAGGCTTAAGGTTCTTTTTCATGCAGTAAATCTATGACACGGGAACCCAAGGCTTCACTTCCCCTCTGAAGGAAGCCATACTCAGGATTTTTATACTCAAAAAAATCTATCAATCCTGGCTGGGATTAAACCCATGATCTTGGGTTTAGGAGGCAAGTATGGTTACTACTACACCTTTAGGACTGACTAAAAAGACTGTTTACAGATTCAAGAAAAAATAAAGGGGGGAAAGTTGGTTAGCTTAACTAAAAGGACAATTCAATAATTATAGGAATAGGTGAAGTGTGGAAACAACAGTTAAAAGGACTATGGAATAATATGAAGAAAAGGATAGATGATATTAGAAAGCAAAAATATGGAGTAGTTTACAAGATAATAGTACCTCGACACATTATAGGAAATTTAAGAAAGAATGGAGGTGGGAAAAATATGCAATAAAAGGGGATTTGCCCGGGGTAGAGCTGGTATATTAGGGTTAAGTGGATTTAAAGGAGAAAAGGAAGGGTGTCCACTATGTGGAGAAATGGAGCAAGATTTTCACTGTATAGTTCAATGTTTACAAACTGAAGATTGGAGAAATGATGCATGGGTTAGGAAATGGGGTAATTTACAGACAGAATTGTGATGATAAACATTTTTGATCAGGAAACAAGAAACTTTGGAAAAAAATTGGTGAATATATAGAGAAGTTAAGAGAGAAATGGTTGAAAAAAGTGCTTAAAGCAAAGGAGAAATGTATGTATGGAGAGAGAGAATAGAAGGAAGCAGGAAGGATGGGATTTATAGCACATACACCAGGGTGTTGAGTGTGTAGGATCCCAGAAAGGTGGGGGGGGAAGAAAAAAAAAAGTAAAAGTATTGTTTAACTCATGAATTGTAATGATAAAATATAAAATAGTTTATACATATATTTCTCTTCTTGTAATATTTCTTACATATGTACATTAAAATTTTTATTATAGTGAAATTTGTAATATTTATTAATTATATGAAAAATAAATATTTTATTTCATTTCATTTAATTTTATTACCTTAACTATTTGATTAGTTCCTTCATCCAACATGTGAATCTTTACTTCTTTCGGAATGTTGCTTTTATCTACTGCAATGATTTGAATAACTTTGGCTCTATGAAACTGATTCAACTGAACTTCCACAGCACAAACATCCCCTAACTTTGGATATTCATGAGGGATCCTGAAATTCAAAACAAAATCAGACAAATATATGAAGCGGATAATGAAAGAATAACAAGGTCATAGCCTTGTTGCCACATGGCAGGGCACGTGAGCTACTCTCTGTGCTCTCTCTTGCTCTTGTTCCTTCTCTATACTGGAAAATTTGCCTGCTTTGGTAGCTTACCAGATTTTCTAGATTAACTACTGGAATGCACTTTGGTTTATACTACATATACAATATTTGCCAATCATTAGCTTACTAGACATTATGATAATATATCTAGAAGCTGATGGCAAGCACATGTTCATGTTCAGTAAAAAAAAGGAAAATTTGCCAAAAACAAAAATATTTAAAAAATTATGTAATCAATTTATGTTAAGCCATAATGTTATAGGTCACAGTTCTAAGCACTGACTGGAATTAGCAAACTATACAATTTATTTTAAATTTAAATTCATTCTAGAAAATAAATTCACTGCTCTCAAGAGACTCAGCATCACAAAATTTAAGGAGTTTATTGTTGATTTCAATGTTTTTATTCACATGACTGGCTTATTGTTGCTTTACATCCATCTGTGGCTTCTATATGAGTGTTTCTGCTATTGTTACAGCAAGAGCAAGGATAACCAATTAAGTTTCTTGAAAACTACACAACTAAGTCAGTAAGGTGACACTGCAATTCACTCCAGCTGAGGATGAGAGTGAACGATCTTGAAACATGTTTTGAAGAATAAAAATTGGTAGTGAAGTGTAGTGTCACCTACCAACCTAATACCAACTTAGTCGTATAATTTAACAAACTTCCATGTTCCTAACTTCTTTTAAGTTTATAATTTCTTGAAAACTGTTTCCACCTCATTGCATTAGAAGAATTAGGAAAGAAAGAATGCCATCCTTTACAAAATAGGCATCTAAAGTCAGAAAGATGTACACTTTGAACCAAACCAAATCAAACAGCAGGATGGACAATCAACACATACTACATTACAGAAACCTTGACAAGGAGCTCTAGAAGAGCTAGAACATCTCTGCCCTAAATTGGACTGCTGGGAAGCAAATGGAATAAAATTCCAGAGCTGCCATTAAAGAAGAAGAAGAAAAAGAGGTAGAAGTAAAAGAAGAATAAGGGGAAGAAGAGGCACAAAAGAAGCACTTAATCCAAATGAAATTAATCAGTGATTGAACAGTGAATATGGGTAAGCATCCCTCTCATATTCTACTATAAAAGAATGGGCCAAACTTTTTCGAATGGGTTGAGAAAGCATTGAAGATGAAGAGCTGCAGGTCACCCTTGGAGGTACTCATTCCTGAAGACATTGCTCTTGTGCAAGAACTTAGGAACACTGGTGACTCAAAGTTACAGAAATAGCAGCAAGATTGGGCCTTTCTAAAGCAACAGTACTTCGAATTATTCATGAACATTTAAATATGAATAAGGTTAGTGCAAGATGGGTGCCTAGAATTCTTTCCTCAGTCCAAATGCAGCAATGAGTCATCTGTTGTCAGACATTTTTGGAGCTCTGCCATGGCAACAAAAGAGAAGTTCTGCATATTATTGTTACAGGAGATGAATCTATGGTCCTCTACTATGATCCTCTGCCCAAACGAGAATCAATTGAGTGGTGCAAACCTGGCGAAGCACCACCTCTAAAGCCCAAGGTCACTCAGTCAACAAAGAAGATTATGGCCACAATCTTTTGGGATTTTGAAAGAATACTCTTTATTGACTTCAAGGAGAGGAACACCACAGTAAATGGGGAGTATTATGCTGGCCTACTTCGCAGACTAATGCTTCCATCAAAGAGAAGGGCGAGGAAAGTTGAGTGGTGGTGTATGCCTTCTTCATGACAATGCACCTGTGCACACAGCTCTTGTTGCAAAAGAAGCTGTGAAGAAATATGGCTTCAAGGAGATTGATCATCCCCATACAACCCAGATGTAGCTCCCAGTGATTATTTCCTCTTCTCAAAACTCAAGAAGGACCTTCCAGGAAGGAAATTTAAGTGTGACAAAGAAGTGATGGATGCTGTTTATGCTCATTTTACAGGCAAGACTTCTGACTATTTTTGGGGAGGGGATTGAAATGTTAATTCAAAAATGTGAGAAGTGTATGCAATAAAGGGTAGCTATATTGAAAAGAGAAATATAGTTTTTATCTTTATCATACCTAGAAAATGGAAAGGTTGGGAACTTATGCACCTACCCTCGTACATTTCATAAATTACATAGCTTCTATCCTTTGCATAATTGGTGACTATACTATTGTTCAAAACATATTGATTGAAGACTTCAAAGTTGCTGTACTATTGATTATTCAGTGTTATTCAAATATCAAAATATAAAACCAGCTCATGATATGTTGTAGATGTCTGGTATTATGTAAAAGCTCTGATATGTTTCCTAATTTTTTTTCTTTGTATAAAATAAGCCCCCTGAGTTAATATTTATAAAAACTGAAGAAAAAAAAAAGTGCATCTTTTATGCAAGTTAATAGGATATCTGACACTAACATGAGAAACAAAGAAGGAACTGTGGCTGGCCATGAGTCAGCAGCAGGAAGGTAATCTTGAAGCCTGGAAAGACAGAAGGAGTGCAGTGGCATCGCATATCTAGGCATGGGATGAGAGGGGGAACTTATATGGCATCATAGAAAAGTCAGCTGCTTCCACAGGCTTAGGGCAAAGAAGAGAGATCTTGGGAGCACCAGCTGGCCTTGACATACGGCATGAAGAGGACTTAGAGCAGTGTTAAAATCAGTGGGCACTATTTTGGAGGTACAGAATCCAGGGGAGTCATGGTAGAGAAACAATGAGAATGACAAGAAGCAAAGTGAAATTAAATCAGTTTAGGTTTAACAGAAAAGGCACAGTATAGGGTTTTGCTTTGTCATTATTAAGTTGGGATGCACAATGTCTAAGGTCCTGGATTTAATAACTAGATCATTTTGAAAATAAACAGTATCACCTAATAACATAGCCTTGGTAGACTTGGATAGGCCAACTAGCAAAAGTAGAATAATTAAAAATTATAAAATACCTATATAGAATAAGCATTTTAAATGATGGAAAAATTGTCAAGAAATGTCTTGGTGCACAGGAGAAGTTTAAATGGAAATGGCCATGGGAGCTTCAAACTCAGAATACTGCTGATAAAAATGGTATGTTGGGTAAATAATCAATATGGATATATAGGATTTTAGATAAAAGTGAATATATTGGGAAACAAGAAGCTTTGCAAGCTTTAGAGATAAAAGAGTTAACTGAGAATTTATTGAGAGAAAAAGGTTTGGGGAAAAATTTGTGATAAATTGGGGAGGAAGTATTTGGGCCAGATCAGGAATAAGGAATTTTGAGGGCCTAGAAGTATCTGTGGGGACAAATGTCCCATGTGTGGTGAACATGATGAGTACCATAGCATATTATTTTGTGAACAAACAAAGTGATGGAGACTACAGTTATGAAAAGAGAAATGGAATAAATATGAGGGGAAATTTTAATAAGGTTTTAGGAATTAAAGGAGATAAAAAAATATAAAACTGATGGGAGAATACTTAGGCAGAGCTAGGGATAAATGGTGGAGGAAGATTAAAAATAGTACAGAAGAGAGCTTTTATATTGAGGATTAGTAAAAATTTGATTATTAGAATAAGAATGGAAGTGGTGAAATTGATTATGGCTTGATCCCCCAAACATCAATAACCTGGCCCATTTTCACGAAACAATTACTGTACCAGTTACTAGCCATTATTCCACCAGTTCTAATAAAATCTGTTTCCTGTACATTTATTGTACAATGGTAGAATTGTAAAATTTTGTCATTAATCCCTTGTCAAAATTACTACTGTAGCAACTATTTGAGTGTCAAGAAGCTTATTTCGAGGATATTTATTACTCTGTGGACTGTTTGTTCATGCACTTTTGTTTATGCGGCATGTATTTCAAATTGCATATTCAAGTCAAGAAATAGCATTATGTCTACCACATCAAAAAGAATCTACAGTATTCAAAACAAAGTAACAGCACTTTAATTATGAGCACAAATTACATACCTTCAACAAACTATTACAAAGACAGACAAAGCTGGAATGTGGAAAATAATAACGCAAACTGTGAAAGCATTAGAGTTAATGACTCAGAGAAAGATTATGTATATGTGAGGGACACATTTTGGACAAACATGAAAAAATTAACAATGGTAAGTGCTTTTATTTTATATTCATATTCAGCATTCATATTATTATCTAAAGGTGTAAGTAGCTCAGTTTCTATGGAATTTTTTCAGTTGAAAATAAATAATTCAAGAAGCAGGGGAATGGTTGGTAGATATGAGACCACATATTGTACAAATAACCCTAATGAGCCTTATAATTAAAATGGATAGAGCTTAATTGATAAAATCAATACCTAACCTAAAATATGTACACCATCAGCATTCACGATTTATGGGTAGAGTTCCACAAGTTAGCAATATGCAATATTACAAGGTCAAATGTTTCATGAAACAAAATTGCATGTTGATAATATCAGTCTGCCACATTAGTAACTAGCAATATAAGCTCATAAGTTATAGAAATACACACTTGTAAAATAAACAAGTAATACTAGAATGAAGTCTAGTTTTACTAGATCATGAGCTTCATGAAACAGGGCACTGGAGATATGACATATTGGGACTGGAAACAGTTTAGATAGGTAACCTTTGAGTAGGCAGTAAGATGTAGAGTATGTTTTGTAATATAACTGGTGCTAAATAAACAAATATAGTGTTGATTGGCAATACAATTGGAATTTAGTAATAGTATTTCCTAAATTGTGAAATAATGGAAATGTGTTAATAATAATGTTTTTGTGCTTATTAGAAATAAATTAATTCATTCATGCAAGTAAATATGATTATGCTTTGAGTAATGCTAATACTATCACACACAATACTACACATCTCACCGTCTTAAAAATAAAATTCCATAACAAACCAACATCCTGCATAAAGTGAATAAAATAGTTATTGAAAAGCTACAAGGTACTGACACCACAATTACATATGGTGACCTACATACACTCACCTGTTCTTTTTGTTTCCGTAAAAGCGCAAAACTTCCGAAGTAACAGCAAAATATTCATTAGGAAAAGCTTTGGTGTTACTGTTGTGGTCTTTATGTTGCACAATTCGTGCTGTAAATCTACTTGCATCAATCACCTTTAGAACTCTTATTGTTACCTCTCCAGACCTATTATTACAAAATGTAGAAAAATGTTAAAATATTGTAAAAAAAATGAAAATGTAAGAAAAATAATTAATGTGTTTTTAAAAAATACACACATACAAATCTGCTATATTACAGTGTTTATGGGGAAAATATATTTCACATTAAATAAGCAAGTTAAAATGAGAATGCTTCAAAGGATTCTCACACTTTCATATTTTCAAGAAACTAAATAGCAGGAGGGATTGTTATTATGTGACCGAATTTGTGCTCATGGAACAACCTTAAGATTTATTGTACCAGATGATAGATGATAATTTGGCAAAATTAATTCTGAGAGATTTGTGGCCTAAATTTCCCATGCACTCATTTAAAGAACTGAGGGAAAAGCCTTGAAAAAATCTCAGTCAGGAAACTAATCCAAACAAGAATTGAATTGAACCTGGGCCTGCTGCATGTGAAGCACATTGCTATCACTAGATTACAGCTGTGGTATATCTTGCAGTGATACTGCATGCCAAACATCCTGCATATGACTTCAAAGGCTGAATAACTGTAGCAAGTCACAGGTGAGTAGCAATGCCTGATCATAACTAGTTTCTGCTTGTAAAGAAACAGTTTAGTGCAAGCTTCAGTAACTATCAGTGTAATGAAAATGAATTTTCAGGTATACACAAGAGAGAGAGAGAGAGAGAGAGAGAGAGAGAGAGAGAGAGAGAATTTTAGTTTGAATTGTTTCCTTTGTATGAATGATTTTATTATAAATGTTTATTAAAAACTACCTATAAATATATCTTACGCTGGAATGTTATTTGGCGAGTCCTTATCCTTTATTATGCAGTGTCGGCTTGTACAGTTTGATGTCTCACCCCAGCAGTATCCAAATGCTTTCAAATTGTAACACAATGGTACACCAGATTTACTCAGTTCTTTCTCTTCTCGGACTTTCTGAAAAAGTTAAGAGTGCAAAGCTGCTAAGTTTATGTTTTATTGACTTCAAGACTTGTAAATTCAAATTTTTTTTGTATTCCTATCTTACAACTACCTATTGTACACATATAAAGTGTTAATGAATATCATCACATGAATTTTACTGGTTATGTAAGAGTTATATAGGAAACAAAAATTATGAAAATTATGAAAGGTATACAGAAATAAAAAATGTAGCAAAGAAAGCAGTTCAGGAAGCAAAAAGGAATACTTGGGAAACATTAGGAAAGGAATTAGAAGAGGAATTCCAAAATAAGAGCAGGGAATTTTGGCAAGTAGTCAAGAGATTAAAACTTATAAGGGAAAAAAGAATAAGAAACATAAGAGATAAGAATAATGAAAATGGAACTGGATGATGTAGTGGGAGTATGGAGAGACTATTAAACTATACTATAAACTATAAAACTATTTTTGGGGTTAGAGAAGAGAAAGTACATATAGAGGAAGGAGAAAAAAGAAAAGAAGGTAAAATAATGAGGAAGAGATGGAAGAAGAACCGATAGCTCTGGGAATAGTTCTAGGGAGGATGAATTTGAAGAAAGCAGTGGGATGGGATAATATATCAGCAGAGATCCTGAAATGTGCAGGGAGGACTGCCCTTAAGAGATTACTTAAAATAATGAGCAAAGCAGGGAGAAGAAAAAAAATCCCATTGGACTAGCAAAGAAATGTAAAATTACAATACATAAATAAGGGAGTACATTAAGTTCTGAGAATTACAGTACTCTATGTCTGTCATCTGTACCATTAAATATGTACTCATAATAATAGAGGAAATTGAGAAGGGAATTGGAGAAATCTAGAAGAGGAACAAAATGCTTTTAGAGAAGAATGCCAAACACAAGATCATGTATTCGTAATGAGAAAACTAATGGAACAGAAAGAAGATAATATGTGCAGTGTGTCTAGCCTTTAAGACGGCATTTAATTGAAAAAAGGGAGAAATTTAAGAGAGATCTGAGGATTCTTGATTTGTAAATGCCTATACAGGGTGGATGAATTGTAGATAAAATTGTAATTTTTCTTTAATTCTTGTAAATGTGTACCAAGTGTTATAATAATAAGTTATTATATACTGATTCTGTTAAATCTTGCTGTTCTTATAATATACTTTATAGTTATATTATGAATTATTTTGACTAATATTTTAAACTTATATGCATTTTGTTAACTCTAGATTTTGACACTGTCTGAAATTAGTGTAACTAGTCTATTGATGGCAATAAAATTATTATTCTCAATTAAATGTACTTACGAAGCTGTTGACAATGGAGTGGTGTGTGTATATATATATATATAAAAAAACAATGTAATAAAATTTTGTTCACACTAACTCCATTCACTTACATAAAAACTAGACATATGTTTCGGGAGTGATCCCTCCCATTTTTAATTTTATTTTTTTTTCTCTCCTGCTTCTATAATTTTTGAAATTTAAAAAACTAACGTTTTCTTCAAATTCTTGGGAGAGCCTATGCCACAAATGTTGGAATCTACAACGTCTGAAAATATAGAATTTATTATAGCTCCTGGAGGAACTTTGTAAATGTTTAGGGTCTGGGCTGATGGCATCTCCTCGTTCCTGTAACAGGCCTATAAATATGTTCACAGGTTCAAATTCTTCTGAAATTTCGTCATTTATGGATCGAACTGTACGCTCTTGGATTTCCTCACAGGTAAGTCCCGTCAGCGGACATACATGCTCATAAATATGCTCCTCAGCCCTGTTTTCTTTGCTCATTTTTTCTCCACAGTTCTCGTAAAGTAGATTTTCGGCGCTGGTATTCTATATACAGGAACACTTGCATCATTTTTGGATCCGTTGGTCACATTAATTGGTATTGCTGTCTGATCGCTGTTGTATAAGCTGCTTGCACTTGTATCTTAAGAAGCTTTGTAAGGTATAAAGATCTGAGTAGCTTGCGAGTTAACTTCTTTCACACTGATGCAAGAGGCCATTTCTAGGCTGTCTAGAACAAAATCGTCTGTTGGAGAAACTTTCCTGGCCTCACCGAAATCCCAACTCACTTTGCCGCTGTCTTCTCCTTCCTCGGTGCACAGCGTACCTCTATCTCTATCCACCTTGTCGGTTCATAACCCGCATGTCACACAACAGCATATTTTGAATTACCATTAGGACAATGTTTATTAGCTAAGAGAAGTTAGCACTGGTATTACAGAACACACAGACTCACTTGCCCTGCAAGTTTTCCATAGTCAGTTGAATGATGAACTGCTAAAACTACTGAAACAACTTCATAACACAATAGAACTTTCTACTTGGGAAAAAATTTTCATTACAAAAAACAAGGATAACTTGATGAATTTCGATTTCACTCCAATGGATGAACTCAGCAAGTTCTTAATAGAACCAACAGATGCCGCCACAAGAACATCAAGGGACCCAACCACCACATCTAACAACAGTTTGTCTACAGGCTGAAGATGAGAGGGATCACTCTCGAAACATATGTCCAGTTTTTATGTAAGTGAATGGAGTTAGTGTGAACAAAATTTTATTACATTGTTTATATATAAAAATTATTATTATTATTTTCGTATTTTAAACTTAATGTAATAGCATATTTTTGTTTTCTGAAGGCTTTCTTTCATTTTAGTTAATAGGCCCTACCCTAGTATCAATGACAAGATGTCCAGTTTTAAACCCCTTCCTCCAATTCATTTTGTCACATTTATTGTTTTCTTTTACTAACCTCTCAATAAAAAGTGCATTTAGGTTTCATTGTAATTTGAATTTGATACCAATAGAATAGCTTTTAAGCAAAAGGGGAATGTAATAGAATGATCACATTTTATAATGGATTAAGGGAAACCTTTCTCAAAATTTTAACATTATAAAATTTTATTTGTTAATTTTGAAGCTGTTTACAGTGAAGATATTATATATTAATTTAATTAATACAATGCAGTCACTTCTGTATTTGACTTTGAACATGTTTCCGGAACCAGCGTTCTTATCCTCAGCTGTTGACCACTGTTTCCTGGTGGTTGTGTTGGTCCCATGGAAGCTATTGTATATGTGGTGACCTCTGGTGGATATAAATTCATTTCATATCCTCCAGGGGTCACTACACAAAACATACTTACATACTTACAAAATATAAAGATGAAATGTGTTGTTATACCATCGAAACAAGCCCTGTCATTACTGATCAGGATATCAGTAATACATCTGTCTATTCTTCTAGGAGTAGACACCACAAAGAGCCAAACCCAGGTAGAGATTGTTAGGTAGATGTTGAATTTACTACCTGGGTGGGGATGTCACCTACCAGTTTAAAATAGCATGCTCCAACTGTGAAACATCTCATTGTGGATGTGTTGACAGCAGTGTAGTACATTATGAATTTTCTTTTCATTTAGTGTAATATAGCATAGTGTTTTAGTGGTACAATGCAAAGGGCTCGTTCACATGGGAAGTGCAGAAATAATCCAGAGAATTTTTGTTACATTTGTAGAAGGTTTACTCCCAAAAATCAGAAAATAAAAATTTATAACAGTATTAAATATGCATATTCTTTATACTTCGGTATCAAATTGGTGAAGGAAAAATAATGGTCACCTCATTAATGTTGTTATCACTTGTAAGATAAATCTTAGATTGTAATTACATGGCAAACTCAAAGTGTTATATTACCTGTACTTATGGTGTGACAAGAACCAACAAATCATATTAATGCTTGTTACTTCTGCATGACAAATATATCTGGCATGTATCGGAAAAGTAAACATGTTATTCAGTATCCTTTTGCCATGCGAACTGCTCCAAATGGCACAGAATTACTTGAACCCTCAAGACATGGATTTTGTTTTGTTTAATTATATATGCTCTTTAACATCTCAGATCATCAGCATTTTATTCAATTCAGAGCATGAAACAGCAGATCAATTTTGCTCAGAGGCCTCTTTTTACAGGCTTGAGGTTTTTTTACATGCCGTAAATCTGACATGGGACTTATGACTTTACTTCTCTTTCAAAGGAAGCCTTACTTAAGATTTTTAAGCCAGAAAAAAGGCCAGGATTGAACACATGATCTTAGTTCTACGAGGGAAGTATGGTTACCACTAGACCACCAGAACATAGAATAATGATTGTAATGATGAAGAAAATAGTGATTCCCAGTCTGAGTTGTCCCTGGAGCTAGAGACCTCTACTTCAAAAGATCCTGACTTTCAAACATAATCTAGGGATTAAGCATAATCCAGATGATTGGCGAATGTTTATAGATTCATCTAGTTTAGCTTAAAAGCTGTGCTACTTCATAATGGTAATGAATTTCCCTCTGTTCTGGTTTTCCATTCTATAGGTCTTAAAGAAAGTTAAGAAAGTATGGATAAGATTGTGCATGTTTAAAATGTGAAGCTCGCTGCTGGAATATATGTGGTGACCTTTAAGTAATTGGTTTGTAGCTTGGTTTGCAAAGGAGCTTCACAAAATATGTGTTTTTGTGTTTGTGGGATAGCCATGCTACAGAAACACATTATACGATACAACAGTGGGACAAACGACAGGAATATGTTTCGGAGAAAAGCAACGTAAAAGAAACATCATTGGTTCAGCTTGATAAGATTCTTCCTCTCTTACACATAAAACTTGGGCTGATTGAAGAATTTTGTTCAAGCATTCAACAAGGATGTAGTGAATTTGCATATATGCAAGGCAAGTTTCCATAACAAATAAATTGAAAGCAGGGATTTTTATTGGACCTCATTATCAGTAAGCTCGTGGAGGACGAAATGTTTGAGAAAACTTTACAAGTGGCTGAATTACGAGCTTGGCAATCACTTAAAAGGGTTGTGTGTGGTTTTCTTGAAAACACCGAAGAAAAAAATTATAAATCTTTGATGTTAGATTTGTTGAAATGTTACAAAAAACATTGATACATGTTTTTGAAAATCCATTTCCTCCCTTCACATTTAGACTTTTTCCAGAAAAAAACTGGGTAATGTTAGTGAAGAACAAGGGAAATGGCTTCATTAAGACATTTCCATCTTGGAGAAGAGGACAAAGTTGTAAGGATCCAGTAAAGATGGGGGATCACTGTTGGTTTTTTATGAGGGAAAGCAGGCAGGAGTACAAGGGAAAATCACATCCTACAAAGCCTTTTAAGTAAAGTTATAGGTATGCTCTCCTTAAATATGGTCCAAATATTATTGCATGCATATAAAACTATACATATATTTTAATTCGTTTTATTTAAGGATGCTCTTTAACATCTCAGGTCACCAGCATCCCATTCAATTCCGGGCATGAAACAGCCGACAAATTTTGCTCAGAGGCCTCTTCTTTCAAGCTTGAGGTTCTTTTTCATGCCAGAAATGTGCGACATGGGACTCATGGCTTTACTTCTCTTCCGAAGGAAGCCATACTTACGATTTTTACACCCAAAAAAATCCATTGATTCTGGCCGGGTTTGAACCTGCGACCTTGGGTTTAGAATTCAAGTATGGTTACCACTACACCACCAGGACCGACAAAACTATATTTGTATATTAATGTTAACCTAGCATGAATATATCGTTATATCATAATAATTAATCTAACATAATACTTTTATCTGAAACAGCATGTGAGATTCTAAATGCATTTATATCTTTTTAACCAGATATGATACTTATATGGTACACCGATTGATCCACGCTGATGACCTGAGATGTTAAAGAGCGTCCATAAATAAATCAAAATACTGATGGATCCCACAAGTGGGTACAGAAATATATGGCCAATTTCCAAGGACAAACTTCAGTATAGGCCTTGGTAAATATTGTACAGTTTTTCAGGGAGAAGTATATGCTATCCTCAACCATGCTTATAGAAGACTGGAGAAGAGTTATCAGCAAAAATTCTCATCCTCTCAGATAGTTAAGGTGCATTAAAAGTACTTTCCTCTGACCACGAGCTATCTAGATTGGTATAGGAATGTCAAAATTCATCAAATGATCCTTTGACATTCCAAAAGAAGAAAATATAAATTTTAAGTTCATAAAAGTTTCACCAGAGCAGAACATTGCTTCTGATACTATGCAACAACAACCGTTCACACCAGTCGTCCACAGCCGAAGATGGAGATACATAAATTTGAAACTGGTTCCGTATATATCTAAGGTTAGTGAAGCATGAAGAGTGTTAAGACGACAGATTCAATTCACATGAGCTTCACTGTGTTAGTTCCATATGAAAACTTTTTTAAAGATTTACAATTTTTACAAAATTTTGATTGCCTATAATTACTTTGAAGTGCTTAAATGCAAATGTATGTTTGGTACATATTCTAACAAACTAAAAAATACAGAAAAAATTAACACTCATCAGAATTGAAAGGATCCTTTAAGTTAGAAATAGAAACCTGCAAGAGATAACTAAAACTTCTGGATATTCCTAACCTGACAGAACCAATTAGAAAATCCATCAACCCATTGGAATACCAAGAAATCAAGTGACCCAAGTCTGACAGAGAGTACAAAAAAGGATGACATCTAACCAGAAATATTAAAACAGATTATTCTGAAAACCTTAGGGTAAAGATACCTTGAAGAAGAATGACAAAGACTTTATACAGACAGATCTCAGATGGATCAGACTAAATCTACTGGACCAGGAGCTTACACTCCACACTCTTTTCCAACTACAAATCTGCAGGATGAAACAAGGCCAACTTTGATAGGTAGAGGCCATCTGTACTGCTCTCCAGCAACTATTATACAGAATATCCAAAAAGTAGTCATACGAATAAATCCTCAATTGCTAATTTCCAATATTAATGCAAAAACAAATACAGCAAATGATGCAAGAAAGAGTTTCAATAATCAAAACTTTACGAATAAAAAAAGAGTATTACAGTGGAATCCTTCACATATTGGGGGCTTGAGGGTAACAAAAGACAGTCAGTCTATAAAAAAAAGGCAACCAAACTAGCTGCTATAAAACTCCATATTAGCATTACATACAGTTAGAAGAACAATCTTTAAAAATACACTAAGTTTACATACACAAATTCAAAATGTATTCATAGATTCAAAATCAAGCCTAAAGAAATGGAAAGACATTCATAAAAATGGCTCAGAAACAAATATAAGTCAACAGAGGAGGTATGAATTGTGACCAGAGCCCAGAAGTTCAAGATTAATTATGGTTAAAATAGGCAGGCAATTAAAATACTGAAAGTAGGTAGTAATATAATTAAAATAGGTATTTATTAAAAGTGAAAACAGCGAGTAATATCACTCAATAATGAAAATAGGTACTTAAGATACTTAATAACTTCTTTTAACACACAATTAAAATACTTAAGCTTACTTTTCTTGGTTACAAGCAAAAACCAGGTATCAACTATTTTCAAGATATCAACTATCATAGGCAGCCCCTTGTCAGACAACAATTTTCATCATGGAAAAAGAATGTTCTACTTCTACTAAATTGATTGGAGCACATTTAAAACAAGCTATTTTGGGAGGACTCATACCATTACGACAGAACATTTACCTTTCAGGACATCATGGAAATGCTGATCAAGATCAATAAAATAGTTTTGAATAGTCCTGGCAAATAAGAAAAAGATGAGCAATGGTTTTTGGAGAGTTCATTTTCTGTTTGTGCATTTATAGGGTAATGAGAGCATCTCTATTATTTCTGTACTGAACACAATGTAGGGACAGTTTACTGCACAGCAATACCATTCTCATCTTTCTTGCATTACATTTATGCAGCTGAGAAGTTATCCCCACCACAAATTTCCTAGAATTGCCTCGCACAATGTGATACAAGGTTATTTGCCAGGATTATTTAAAACTGCAGTACCTCCCTCAACCTATTTCATGGTATTCATATGCCCGAAGTAAGGGTGCATTCCTTTCACTAATGAAGATTCCGCTATTTAAAGAGTTTAAGTGAATGGGTTCAGAAAAAAGTTTTTGACTGCTTGAAAAGAAATAAATATATAACAAAATTCTCAATAGATATTTTTGTGAGGTGAACATGCCATTTAATTTTTATAACTTTGTTTCCTTTGATATATTGAAATTCTTTACCTGCTTTTTAAAATGCGTAAATAATTGCAGAAAAAATATATAATGATTCAAAACAGGCAAAATACAAACAGGCCCTACTGACCCTAAATATATGGAAATATGTTCATTTATATCCGCTCTTTAATATATCTACCCCAAAAGAAAAAAGGCCTTTTGCCTAACTTCTGGTCTCTGATCATGCTTAATTCGCAAAGGGGTCTGGTCGGATCAGGTTGGTTTGGGCGCTGCATGATATGCATCCTATAGCTTCATGGGTCACCTGGTGGTGCCATTGGAGGTTGATAAATAGCTCTCATAAAATTCAGATTTATATGGAAAATAATTTCATGCAATACAGAAAATATTTAGCATTTGTCTTTCAAGTACACAGATTAATTTACCTCAGCCCTGGCCTTTATTGTGGAATCCACTGATACACCAAGGCGGCTTGCAAAACGCAGTACCTCAGGAAGTTCTTTGGTATCTTCATCCTTATCAAGAAGTATATGAACCGAACAGTATGGTTTGTCATCCTGCAAATTTTTAATTTCATCAGAATCAGGTTATAAGAGATTTTAAATTTTAACAAATTTACACAAAGTATTAATATCTAAAATTAATATGTAGAAGAGAGAGTTCTTAGAAAACCAAAATAAAACATGATGGAACTTTTATAACCACAATTTATAATTTTTCTATCCTAGTACTAAAAAACTGGACCCATATTTACAGGCATCTCCTCCATACATTCTTATAAGTTGAGGTAGGGGATTGAAAATGTTGTTCCTTGCAAATGATCCTCAATTTTGAAAAATAAAATTAAATTACAGGGTGCTAAGTTAGGGCTATAAAGTAGTGAGTCACTATTTCAATACAACATATTATATACACATATATTTTAATGAAACTACAGCTATGTAATATTATCAAAATTGATAATAACCAGACTATTTTGCAGTGGTTGTTGATTTAAAATAATTTAAAAACCTTTTAAAGCTTTTGCCGATGCTGGTGGATTGGAAGTATGCAATTTGTTGATTTTTATTTTTAGATCTACTCAAGTGTAATATATTTAATTCTCAGCTCTTTTATTACATAGTTATAGAACTTAGCTGCAAAATTCCTGCCAGTTGTAGTCCTGCAGAAGTAAAATATTTGGGTTCATTTAATAAATGGCACTCATTGTTTCTGACGTCATGTCCATGAGGATCAATTTTAAAATGGTTGCAATTCTTGTGAATGAATGAATGAATACCTTATTTATTATAATTTACAACATATTTCATTATTCATGCTGTGCTTGTTGTTTAGGGATTCTGTATAACTTCACCCTGGTTGTTGTGTACTATGGATCCTGCTTCACTTTAATTATACATTTTATGTAATTACTATTGATTTCTCTAAAAAAATCATCTTCATTATACTCTTTCTTTTGTTGATCTCTTTCCTTCATCACTGTTCTCTTACTTTCCCTGCATAGTTTCCCAACTGTTTCAAAAATTAATTTCTACTAATACAAAAAAAATTTAATACTAATTAGAGATGCTAATTGGAACCTGTACAGTGCAGCCAATCATATAATTGAAATCATAGTATGACTGAGCCGAACTATACACTCTTATTGCTCTAATTACTTGTCTATAAATGTAGAACCAGTTTCACGATTCCAGGTTCATGAAACTGATTCTACATTTATAGACAAGTAAGTGGAGCAATAAGAGCATTTAGTTTGACTCAATCATACTATGATTTCAATTATTTAATACCAATATTGCTGTCGGCCAATAGTTAAGTTTCATACACCTTTAATCTATGATCCTACAGAACATGTCATGTACCTTATTGGTAATTTCTGATGTGACAGATTTCGGTTCTGCTGCACGAGTCATCTTCCTAGTTTAAACTCTGTGATCCACTTGGAAATGATTAAAAATAATAGTGTACAGTCCCCTAGATTGTTTGTATGAATTTCAGTTGCATTTGTACCTTTCTTTACTAAGTACTTAATAATTGTAAGATGTTTGATTTTGCCATTTTTCCCATATACACATGTCTGCACTTCAACAAACAGCTACTGCTACTATGATTCTCCACAAATCCATATATTATTGCACAAATATTTCTATAGATAACAAAACTGCTTTGGAATTGCTGTTGTAATCTGTGGGTCATTCCAAACATTTTTCAAATGACCCTTATATAAGGGACCTTGCTAGATAACAAATATACAGCATCTGAACACAAAACTACTGGAAAAAGATGTCTCTACCCAACATGAGTTTCAAAATGAATGACCAATTTACTTACCTTAATGCAACTGAACATGTTGCGATAGTTGTCCATAAGGCATGAGAAGCGAAAGCCAAAAGCTGTCTTTGTGCGTGGCAAGTTGTAGTGAATTAGCCACATTGCATCATATATCTCCAAATCAGGTAACACACCATCTGTGCATACTAGAATTGGATGGCAACCCGGAACTGTGGAGCTTTTCCATTGCTGTTTTATATCTGCAGCATCAAGTAAGTTTTGTCTACTTAGAATCCAACTCAGACAGGCTACAATCTACAATAAATCTTCCCATTTTCCTTAGTTAACAGTTCCTTCCTATTCTAATCAACCAATTCTCTCCTTGAATCACCAACAATTATCAAATTATTATCACTGTTATGATAAACCTCTCAGCCTAAATTAAGACTAGAGATGCACCAAGATAACATTTTCTCGATATTCAATCCCTATATATTTTTTAGTCTCAATATTGATATTTTCATTATTTTTAAGAAATAAAATAATAATTTCCCCTGCAATACTGCCCTCAGTTGTAAGATGGAGGTAGAAGTGCAGAGGTTGCTGCAGTAGGCCAATGCTCACCCCATGCTATACTGCCAAATGAGAAGAAGAAAATACTATTTTTTAATTTCATTATTTTAACAGCATTAACCCATTCCAAGAAAATCTTAAATTTGGAATATACAGAAAGAATACATACACAGATAATCACATCAAAGCTGACAGTTTTAACCCCACTGCGCACAAACATGCAGTAATTAACAGTTTAACACACCGGCTAGTTAACCTATAAATTAGCACAGAAGAATATTTTAATGAATACAAACAAATAGAAGAAACAGCAGTTAAAAATGGTTTTAAAAATGAACTAGTACATAGAAAGGTGCAGAAATTCAAGAGACAAAAACATATCAAAGAAACAACAACACTTTCAGCAAGAAAAGATAAACTAATTTTTAAAAAATTCACATATCATCCATGGGTCACAAAAAAATTGAATATTCTTGAAGATTTTAATTTCATGTTGGCACCGATTAATAGATTTAATGTTAAAAATTTACTGGTAGATAATGTTAAGGACAGTATTCTACAAGAAGAAAAATAAGGTATTTACAAAATAAACTGTGCAGAATGTGAAAAAAAATCTACATTGGAAAAACAAAGAGAAATATAGGTACATGTTAAAGGAACATTTCAGGAACATAAAGTACAAGCAAATGTAGAAATCTGCAGTAGCATATCACTTTTGGACACAAAATCACGACATAATAAAGCAAAATTATTAAAATCAGTACAAGGACCTACAGAATTAGCAACCTGGCAGAAAATCTACATCTACAAATACAAAGACAGCATAATGAACTTCGACATTGCCAGGGATGAAAACATAAACTACAAGTTTATCACACTGCCACCAGAGCAAAATATACATTCCCACAGCTCAACAAATGATCCGACTGTTGAACTTTAGCCTGGCTGAAGATGGGAACTAAATGTTCTCGAAACCGATTCCATACATTTATGAAAAGTGAAGCTTTAAGAGTGTGTAGTTCAACTGAATCATACAATGATATCAATTAATATGATTAGTTTCACTGTGCAAGTTCCAATTTACATTTAAGTAAATTTTTAGTTACTTATTTTTAGCAAGACTTCCTCCCCCTATAATTTCACGTTCATTATAACAAGTTTAAGATGTCCCCTTCTGTGCTTTTATCTCTCTTCAGAGCTATCACAATATTTAAGTTTAGTATTTTAATACATCTCATAATGGACTTTAGATGGTGTATACTTTAGAAGTTTTTTTCCTTCTTTTTATTTGTTTAATAATTTTAAAGTAATATCATGTTTAGAAAGTTTATTGTTCTCTGCACTTTCCCTACCCTGTTTCCTAGCATTGGGCAGCATATGCAGCACAACATTGCACCAACAGTTTAAATGGACAAGAATTCCATTGGAAAGTTAATACTCTCAATCATACCTATGTTAAATTTTATAACTCAATCATATGTGCTATGCAGTATGTAATGTTTAAGTTTAAAACATAATTGGGTATTCTCTTTTGAATGTATATAAATTGTTTATTAGTTTTCTTAATATTTATTTATGTTCTTTATTGGAGTGTATTGTTACATTATTAGTTAACATACCTGTCACCATACGGTGGGTCACATTTTCATGAGCATAGAGTACTTCATGGGTTTGTGAGTTGAAAAAATGCTTCACTTGTTCCACATCATCAATATAATGGCACATAACTACCACCTTAAACATTCCCTGAGATTCTTCCACAATACCTTAAAAATAAAATTTAAAACACCAGAAATCAGAAGTCAAACTGACCAGTGCAGTTAAAAGCTGTAATTTCCTGCATAGTTAATAGAGCTTATTTTATTAACAGATGCCATGGGCAAATATTATTCACACTGTTAATTTCTCAACATAAGAACCAAATTGGATGGTAACAAAGTATGTCATTGTCTACTTGTAATTTGATAGATGCCCAAAGCGTGCTATAAAAATATAGTACCATGAATATTTAGTAGCAGTAAATGGAACAGATTCACAACCCAGTCGTCTGGTTATGTAAGATATATTTATTGATAGACATAAGCAACAGCACAGAAAAGCAAACCTGTTAAGAAATATATTAAAACAACTTTGAAAAACAAAAGGATGCATTTAAAGTGTTAGGTACAAAAAGGACAGTTGTGACAGAGCTCTCCAAGTATATATTTATGGCAGATTTTTAAACCATAACTTAAGCAAAAATTTAAACTAACTGAGCCAAACCAAATATCCATTTTTACAATTATCTTCATGTAATTTAACTTAGAGGTCAAATTTTAAAACAGCTGGAATTGCATGCAAGCCAATTCAAGCATATGTGCATTTCACAACAATATCAAAACATAACTGCTTGGTTATGTCTAACATAACAGGTTGTATTAAGGACTCCAGTATTGTATTAAGGACTGCAGTCAGAGCAGTAACTCCTGATGAAGCAGATTCAATATAGTCCTATGCAAATTAATTGGAACAAGGTAATTTTTTTATAGTTTTCCCAATGGTTGGCAACAGGCTGCTATACATGACTTATTCTTAGATCCCATGCAAACCAATTCAAGCATATGTGCATTTCACAACAATATCAAAACATAACTGCTTGGTTATGTCTAACATAACAGGTTGTATTAAGGACTCCAGTATTGTATTAAGGACTGCAGTCAGAGCAGTAACTCCTGATGAAGCAGATTCAATATAGTCCCATGCAAATTAATTGGAACAAGGTAATTTTTTTATAGTTTTCCCAATGGTTGGCAACAGGCTGCTATACATGACTTATTCTTAGATCCCATGCTCTCTATGCATTCTTTGTAATGTTATTCACTGTTAATAAATATGTATGACAATTGTTTTGGATTAAATAATTTCAATATGTGTCACTTTTGATAAATTTTGAGGTTTCCTTGTACAATTGATAATACCTATGTCTTCAATGGATACAACTCCCAGGAAGAATAGTGCAATTATAGCATTATATCAACATACATCCATGACATAAATAGAGTTAGATCTAAACTTGGTGTTAGTTTAGGCACTACAAATAGAATTTTTCAGCAACACAAACAGAATGGCTCAATTTCACCGAAGAAAAAAGGGAAACTGTGGCAGGAAAAAGAAAACAATGCCAACTGATGAACCTTTTCCCAGAAGAAGCATATCAAACCCCAGGCTCATTGCTATGAACTTGGCTTGTGAATTGGAGAAAAGAGGAGTGGATCTGAACATTTCTATGTTCGTCTTAGACTTCTGGCAGTTGGAAGGAAAGTCCACAAACCTGTAAAGAAATGCTTTCTAACAGAAGAAGTGTGCAGTAAACTTCTGTTGTGGGCACATAGTCATTAGTCGGTATTGGTGGTGTAGTGGTAACCATACTTGCCTTCTAAACCCAAGATCGTGGGTTTAAACCCAGCCAAGACTGATGGATTTTTTGGGCGTAAAATCCTAATTATGGCTTCCTTTGGAAGGGAAGTAAAGCCATGGGTCCCATGCCATACATTTACGGCACAACAAAGAACTTCAAGCCTGAAAGAAAGGCCTTTGAGCAAAATTTATCAGCCATTTCACACCCTGAATTGGATGGGATGCTGATAACGTGAGATGTTGAAGAGCATCTGTAATAAAACAAATAGTCATTAGGACTGGACAATGGAACCCGTACAATTTCTTTTCTCTGATGAGCCACTTTGAAGTAAGTGAAGGGGAAGAGGGTTCAATATGTGCACCAAGCAAATAATGAGTCAACATTTTCAACACATTTGAAACAGACTGTAAAACACTCAGTGAAGAAGTAGTTTTGGGGGTGTTTCACATATGAAGGACCACGACCCTTAGTACCAGTCGGAGAATGAAATCTGGCCAGTACATCCAAGGGAAGTTCTTGGAGAGCTGCAAAAAAGATTTCCTGATGGTGATGGAATTTTCCAGCAAGATTTGGCTCCTTGTCATACTTCAAAGATAGTGAATAAGTTCTTCAGCAAGAACAATTCTTGTGCGTTAGAGTGACCAGGAAATTTTCCTAACATTAATCCAATAGAAAACTTGTGGACTAATTGCAAAAGGAAACTCAAAAAACTTGCCTGTTACACAAAAATACACATGATAGAGTCTCTAGTTAAGATGTTTTTAATGATGATGAACTTGAGGTGCTCAAAGCATGTGTAATCTATGCCAAACCATATAAAGTCAGTTATAAAACAAAAAAGAAGCATATTAGCTATTAGCAGAGACCAAAGGTATGTATAAGGTGAATAATTGCAAAAAAATATAAAATGTGTATGTTATGTTGTGTTCTGATTAATTTTCATTGGACAGTAGTGTGATATTTAAGTTCTTGAAAACCAACTATAATCACAATGAAAATAAACATATATACATACATTTCTGGCATCTTTTTAAAAAATTTAAATTTACATGCATCAGTTCATCTTCTGAAAATGAATAAGTTTCAACTTGAAAGAATACTAGGTCCCTGCTGTCCAGGAAATATAGGGAGGTAAATTTATGAAATTGGATGTTATTGAACATTGATGAGGGAGTAATTATAGTTAAAATCTTGGATTTCCAGTCCTGCATGTCTTATGGCCATGTGCACCATACTCAACCAATGTTTCAAGGCAGTCAATTCAGCATTTGATGAATTGTTTGTTAATTGATTGTTATATGCTGAGTTTCATTGATAAAAAAACAAAAATTGCAATCGCTAGAGCATTAACACACACTCATATATATAGTCTTTTTTCATTGTAATTTTCAGTGCCTAGTAGGGAAGGATCGACGAAGATTTGAAGAAATTGTTCTAAATCTTTTTATAGGTGTAATGGCAATACTTCAAAATTTGCTAAAATAAAAACAACATGAACAGAGACACTGGCATCTACCTTAGCAATATCTGGAAGGCCTATTAGAACAGTGAGCTTTTGGCCAAGCCACAGCCAATTAGAAGAAAGGGCAGGAAATGGGCATACAGCTCACCATTACATATAAAAAGACAATAAGGAAATCATAGCTGAAGTCTGGCATAGCAAGTAGACCTCCATTAGGCACCATAGCTGTGACAAAGTACAGCTCCGCCAGTGCAAAATGTCAGCAGTGATCCATTTTACCACTAAGATGTGGCAGCATCCAGATGCCAAAATTTTAACTATGGACATGAGTTGCATAAGCTTATATTCCCACGATAGAGTAATGATTCACCCTTAATATTCTTTGTTATGTTAATATGTTTTGTTATGTAACATGTTTTACTTATACACATCAAGTTTGGTTTATATGTTGAAATCTGAACTATATTGTTGTCTTTGAGACTTCCTACATGGTAGTCATACACCATATTTGTAGGCACACAATAACTGTCTATTTCTCTTCCATTAGTTTCATTTGCAAAACACAACTAATAGTAAAATATTGTCATTGATAAAAGAATTTATAAAATCAGTAATAAGTGACTACCAACAAAAAATTTAAAATTAAGTTGCCATTTTCAGACATACTCAGTAATGTAGATGCTTTGGTCCCTTTCTTCAGAAAGTACAGCTTGGGTTGAAGTTTGGCATACACAGCTGCCTCCAGATAACCACTAATGCAAATTAGGAAGTTTTGTGAAATGTGTCTTGCAAACTGTTCTACTGCTGGTGTCCATTCCTCGGATGCTGCCAACACTTGCACAGGAATTTGCAGTTTTGCTCTTTGCTTCAGCATGCTCTTGCACTCACTGATGATTTCCTTCACCTGTACATCAAATTAGCATGTTTTTACCCAAACACCCTCAATAGTTTATTTACCATTCTATAAAATCATACATTTGTCGCAACATAGAATTAGTCAAGTTAATTCTATTATTATAACAACAATGATGATGATGATGTGAGAAATAAACATAAAAAATGTGACATGTAAAATATGTTTAAATTAATTATGGATTTGTACGTTAAACAAACCCCGGCAGACTAGGATTTTTTTAAGATGTAAAAGTCTTAAGCATGGCTTCCTTCTGAAGAGAAGTAAAGCAGTGGATCCCTGTGTTGTAGATTTCAGGCATGTAAAAAATCTCAAGCCTGAAAGAAGAGGCCTCTGATCAAAATTTTTAGCTGTTTCATGCCCTGAATTGAATGATGACCTGAGATGTTAAAGAGCATCCGTAAATAAAACAAATACTACTACTGTAAGGTAAATATAAATAGATGTTAAATTAAAACGTTAATTGGAGCTTGCACAGTGAAGCCAATCATATAATTAATATTATTGCATGATTTAGTTGAACTACACACTCTTAATATTTCACTTACTTGTCATAATATATAGAACCGGTTTCAAGAACATCTCATTCTCATCATCAGCTAAGCTAAAGCAGAAAATCTACATCCACAAATACAAAGACAGTCTAATGAACTTCAACACTGCTAGGGATGAAAACAAACTACAAGTTTACCACACCGCCACCAGAGCAGAATACAGATTCCCATGGCTTAATGAATTATCAGACAGTTGACTTTTAGCTTAGCTGATGATAAGAAGGAAATGTTCTTGAAACCAGTTCTATATGTTATGACAAGTGAAGCATTAAGATTATGCAGTTCAACTAAATCATACAATAATATCAATTATAAATAGACATATTCAAGATTAAAATAAAATTCTTTTTTAAAATTCAATAATTAAATTTTTAATTTGGGCACATCATATTTTGAATGAACATGAGGCACATGACAGATGCTGATTCAGTGGGAACAGGATATTTTTGTTTTGAATGCAAAGAATTAACATTTATTAACCTGAATCACTGAATAAGCTTACACATAAACTGCATTGTCACCTTCATCACAACAAATACATCTGAATCAAACTATTTAATACTTTTCCTGGCTATACTTATTGCCTATTTACTCAGGACATGTTTTGTGAACCTTTATTCACATCCTCATGTGTAAAATGAAAGTTGGATTGTTTATTGAAGTTGGCTTGTTGGGTATCTGGGTTGACATAGTTTTTTTTTTTTTTTTTTTAATACTGTTTAATGCCATTTTTTACTACTGAGGCACCACAGGCAGTGGACACTGATGATACATGAGATGAAATGATATACTGGGAAAGGATTTAGGAAGGAAACATTACAGGCCTAAGTTTAGGGTACCTTCCCAGCATTTGCCATTTATGAGGACTGAAGAAAATCTGGAAAAAACCTCAGTCAGGGAGGATGGCCCTGGCAGGGCTCGAACCCCAGACCTCCAGCTCACAAGCCTGTACTTAATGACCTCGGCCACCTGTGGTGGTGGTGGTGTTGACATTGTTTGAGTGAGTACACATTAAATTAGTTGAAAATACCATTACTGAAACAGTTATCAAATTTGAATGAAGGGGCAGCAATTTCATTGGATACAAAGGACATTTGGGAATTACGAGATGAAGATGTGAAGCAAAATTCTGCACTTTATTTAGTATTGCCAAATGAAGTTCTTGATTAATCTGAATGATGCACAGGAATTATATTGGGGTGTAGAGTTGCTTACACTGACCAGAAGACAAATGCACTTTGCGTGGTAAAGGGATTTGATAAAACTTTATAATTTCACTGCGATATTGGAATTTGATTGATCAAAATTCAAAATGTTGTTTCATTTAATTGATTTCATTTTATGTCGCATAAGTGAAATAGTAAAATTAAATTTTACCAACTGTATAACTATTCTATCTTTAGAGTTAACTTATTTCTCTTGATATTTTACACATCAACATGCTGGTTTTTTATATATACATATATAAACCCAATTTGTTTCAATTAATCACTCCACCTCCTCCAGTACTCCCATTCTCAATTATTTCCTTACAATTCTAATCCATTTCCCTCTCTTACCTTTCCTAATTTTCCTGCTTATTTTCCAGACTGTAACAATTTTCAAATCCCAGGTCCTCCTCCATAACTCAGTTTTCTTGCCCTCTAGGATACAGTGCAATGCTGCATCTAAATTAGAACAAAAAGGGCAAACATTCATGTCCAGTTCCCCTCTAAGCCCTGTTATTTAACCCTCATTCTTGTCCAAGCATATTCTTCTCTTCCTGTTCTGTCACATATATCAATATATTCTCTGTACCCCATTTCATTTTCAAATCTATATAATAATGAACCTTTATTCCTTAGGCTACTGAATAAATCTTGTTTCTGAATAACTTCGGTCGTATCTGCACTTTTCTCCAAAAACCTTTACGCTCCCAATCCAAAATTCTTTTTTTAATATTTTTCTAAAATGTTTCCTATCTAAGAAAACCAAGTACTTTTCCATTTCATCCTTTCTTGAGCTGTTAGACATTGCTTAACAATATTTCCAAGCTTCAAGGACTTAATTCTATAGAAATATTTTAACCCTCATTTGATCACTTAAGCTTTACTCCCCATTCTTCCCAGCTCAAATAATGCTACTGCATTTGGTGAGGCTCTTGACAGACCCAAGATCAATTTGTAAAATTCTCTATAAATCTTATCAATTCTAGATAATAAAAATCATAATTAGCTAACTTTGAACATGTACGCTTTTGAATAAAATACATATTAAACCTATAGCAAGAAAACAAGTGAAGTCTTGTCTTCTTCTTCACTTGTCTTCTTGCCATAGAAGAACTCAAAGAGTTTGAAATATAGCAATTTCAAGTGTGACTTTATCTTAAGAGTTTTATACTTTTAAAAGCTTTTATTATTACTGTTAATTGCTAATAGTGTTAGTTTATTTTTATTTTTCTTATATATATATATATATATATATATATATATATATATATATATATATATCTAAAATAACAATAACTAGAAAAGAAAAGGATAAAACACTTAGAAAAAGTCATAGATTTGTAATCGCTATATTTTGAACTTCTTGAATTCTTCTTGTTTTCTAAGTGTTTTATCTTTTTCTGCTTTTCTAATCAGTATTATTTTAGTTACATTGCTAATAGTGTTAAATTATTTTTATTTATATTATATATAAATGAAAAATTAAGTAATATTTTGAAAAAGTAACTAAAATAGCAACAACTAAAGAAGCAGAAAAAGATATAACACTACCACCATGCCTGGAATTGAGAGCATCAGACTTATTTTAAAAGAATGTCATGATACTTTATTAACACATTCATCTTTAACTGGTTTTTCTAAATTTGTACCACACCTTATTTTTATATCACCCCATAACCTTAAAGTGTATTTGGTGCAATCTATCTCATAAATTCCCATTCCATCATAGGTTCATATCCTTGCCAATTCCTTAAATATAAAGCCTATGAGCTAATTATGCAATGTTCATTCTGCAGCCCCAATTTATGCAGAGAATTTAACAGCTCTTCTTTTGCTACCTTTTCTTCTAAGAATATGGTATATATGTTATCTTGTAAGCTTTTAAAAGCATTTTATACTAGTTTAATTGCTATTGTTGTTTTGCTCTGTATGAACAATCATAGATGTTCTGTTAACACTAAGTCTCCCTTGCCATTTACCCAACATGCCCTGTCTCACTGTAAGGATTTTGATGATGCTTCAATTTAACACTTATTGATGCGTTACTTACACATAGCTCTGAAAGTTTGCTCAGAGATAGAGAGATGGCAGTTATATTTTTGCATTAAGTTGTGTACACCACTGGGTTTAAATCTTGCATATTAATCTATTTATATTCTTCTCCTTATTTCTCTCACTCTTGTTACTTGTTTAATCTGTTTCCATACATTATATTACCTTCAAGATTCAATATTTATTTTTACCAGCTTTACTTGTCTTATAAAAAAAGTGAGTGATAATTCTGTGAATATTGAAGTGTTTTATTCTTTTTCTGCTTCCTAAATTGTCTCTCTCTCTCTCTCTCTCTCTCTCTCTCTCTCTCTCTCTCTCTCTCTCACACTCACACACACACACACACACACACACACACACACACACACACACACACACACACACACACACACACACACACACACACACACACACACACACACACACACACACACACACACACACACACACACACACACACACACACACACACACACACACACACACACACACACACACACACACACACACACACACACACACACACACACACACACACACACACACACACACACACACACACACACACACACACACACACACACACACACACACACACACACACACACACACACACACACACACACACACACACACACACACACACACACACACACACACACACACACACACACACACACACACACACACACACACACACACACACACACACACACACACACACACACACACACACACACACACACACACACACACACACACACACACACACACACACACACACACACACACACACACACACACACACACACACACACACACACACACACACACACACACACACACACACACACACACACACACACACACACACACACACACACACACACACACACACACACACACACACACACACACACACACACACACACACACACACACACACACACACACACACACACACACACACACTCTAAAAATAATATAATTTTTATAAATATAGACCCCTTACTGTTGCCTAAGATGCCTTGTTTCACTGTAAGGATGTTGATAATACATTTAATTTAATACTTATTGATGCATTACTGACCAATTAAATAATTGTGAAGGCTTCCATGGCCAGAATACATTGTAAAATAGATATTCTGGTAGGATCGCATCTTGAAGCTTTGGTTAACTGATTTTTTGCCATCCTTTGAGGAGTTTCTTCTCAGGCCCATGTGCTCTGTCAGCAGCTAACTGAAGCAGTTTTATAAGGCAAGACGGGGGGGGGGACTGCCCACTTGTGTTCCCATTGGCTCATTCTGTCAAAATAGATTGCCAGATCAAGTTTAATGGTCTTCAAATTATTTTACTCTTATTGAATTCTTCTGAAGAAATTATTACAGTGAGCTACAATCTCTATGCCATTAAAATCAATGTGCTTGCCAGTAGATATGGCATGCTCAGCTAATGTGCAGATTTTTCCCAGATTAAAATCCTGCAACCAATTTACCTGATTAAGATTTTCTGTGATTTTCTCAGTTCATTTTTTTGAAAGAGCAAATGTGTGCTAGTGTTTCTCTGCCATGGATTCATCTCCATCTTTATTCCATCTCTGTGTGTGTGCCTATGTCTTCATGTGTTTGTCAGGTCTTCAAGGTGACCCTGACTTAGACTGACCACCCATTCAGGAATTTCCTCAGTGTGTATGTGTACTTTATGTATGTCCATGATAATTAACTCAGATGGGCAACAGACCTGGATAATGATTTGTAATCCCAGGGGGCTCAAGTCTTAATACCTAATGAGGATAATTAAAAAAAGAAGAGATTATATCAATTTGCTATTATTTTTTGAAATGTCTTGAACACAAAGTGTTCTCATAAATAGACAAAAATTGAATCATGGTACTCACTTCATATAGATACTTTGATGCCAGAATATCTACTTCATCCAGCATCAGATGGACTAGGCGATTTAAGTTCATCATGTACTTTGAGTAACGAATCAGACGCAGAAAACACTTTGGGGTTGAAATAAGAATATCACATCCATTAATAAAGTGCTCCTGCAAAAAATATCAAAGTACAATGACATACTTCATGTGTACTACTAGAACTGAACAAGGAGAGAAGAGGCAGCTATTGAACTCATATTTACCTTCAATTCCAGTTCTGGGCCTCCACCATAAGCCACCAAAACTGTGATGTTTTTATGACCTGCTAGTGACAGAACTGCCATGCACATGTCGTAAGTTTCCTGGGCACTCTTGCATCCAGCACACAATATCAGTACATATGGACCATTACCAACTGAAAGCTGCACACCAAAAATGAAATTTAACTATACCTCATACCTTTCTGAAGTATGTTTTACATATATAAACTTTCAGTTGAACTACAAGAATAGGTCATTAAGTAAGCTAAAAATTGATGTGGAAGTACATGTTTGAACTAGACATTGTCACTAGATGGCAGAATCAGGGTGACTTTTTGGCATGAAGCAATTGAAGCTTACAATAACAAATAAGTAGTTGCAAGATGGCAATGTCTCTGAGTGAGTATACAACCATCGGGCAGTGTTCTCTTGTACGATTTTTGTGTATGAAAGAATATTCATAAACAAATACTTCCCATCTAAAGAAAGAAGTGTCTGTCATGCCAAATTGTTTATAATTGGGTGCAAAAGTTCTCTGATGGGCAGATGTATCGAAGATGAAAACCACATTGGTCAGTCAACTGAGATTGCCACAGAGACAAATTTGCAAACCCTGGCTGAGACTGAACCTGCGATCTTGAGTACCACTAGACCACTAGGACTGACTGAATGAGGCATTGTAGGAAGCAATTAAGCATGATGTAAATAAATGTGCAATGACATCTCTGGTGAAGGTAACTCTCCCCTGTCCTACACATTTAAGTAGAAATGAATATGAAGAGTTATAGTAGACCAATGAACACCAACATGCTGAAAACTATAAGTGAAAGTGCAAAATTAAGAAGTTATGTTAAAGAGTTTGGGGAGGAATATTTCAGTACCAATGGAAAAATCCTTTTACTGATTCAGTGTCCAACAGCACTGTGATAGCAACAAAACATAAGAGCAATGAAACTTGGAAATCCAGTCAACAAAGCACACGATGTCTTTTATTTGTGCAGTTAAAACTACACCATCACAATCATCTGGCTTTTTCAAAAGATCTCTGCAAGATGATGGTATCCACTAACATCCCTTGAATAAAGTGAACAATGAACATTTCTAAAACTTTATAGAAAAATACATGATGCACCTGATTGCAGACGATCAACATTAAGGTATTATTTGCCTACTTGTTATGCCAGTGCATTGCAAAAAATTAGAAATAGTGTAGGGAACAATAAGATTTGGGTCTCCAATGATGAAAGAATTGATGCTAGTGGGAAGCATTTAGCAAATAAGTTATTGGCATGCTCTTTGCTAACCGGCCTGGTGATGTATTTATATTACATTCAAAAGTTCTTGATGCAGTACACCATTCAACAATTGGGTACTATTCGACAATTCTATGAAATTGATGTGGGATAGTGAAGTTAAGCATGAACACATGCAGCCTCCTATATGGTAAAAGCTGCCAATGGCCTCAAGATTCTGTATCAAAAAATGGTCCATATTAATTGCTTAGCTCATGGATTGCATATAGTACTTAATTTCCTTGATGCAGATAAATGGATATTGGATGTCAAAAAAATGTTGTCAAGGAGCTATTGAGGGTGAGCAAATTTAAAGAAATAGCATTTTACATCCCACTTTCTCCCCAATTGATACTTACCTGGTGGGTTACTTGGCTCAATGCAGTTGAGCATTACTGCAAGAACTACGAAGACACACTGATGCATATTCCATCAAAACTGTTCGGGAATTGTTTTCCAGCAGTTTGTTGGATAAATTGGCATACACAATAAGGAGATATGACTGGATCAATTTCTTCCTTGAAGCAATTGGTTTAGAGTTACATGAAAGTTTGGAACTGTGAAGAAGAGAGAGCAAAGGGCAGTGCAGTAGTTTCCATAAAGTATTTAGGAAAGTGCTGGATGGAAATCATGGATTTTCAACCATGTGCAAAATTAGTGGCATTTCAAATGATTGTAAAACTGTTTTTGGTGAAGACGATCAAACTAGAGTGCAGGGACTTAACTCTGTTTAAATATGGTCATATAACATTCTGCGACATTGAAAGAAACTTCTCATGATTTAAACTATTCTGATTGACAACAGGAGAAGATTCCTTTTTGAGAGTTTGAAGATGACCCTGATGATATACTGTAATGTTGCCGTAAATGGAGAGGGAAAATTGATATGTAATACTTAGAAGTTTATTTTACTGTAGACAGGTATTTGTTCAGCCATAGTTAGCTTAATACTGGTTATTATTCTTTACAGGAACAAGAGTTGTGAATAACAGAAGAAAATGTGCCATCTACTTATACCATTAAAGAAAAAATGAATTATTAATGCTAAAATAACATGGTTCAAATAATGCTGCAATCTAAATTTGCATGTATTTTGTATTTTTATTTGATCACATTTAGCTATTCAAATAATGCAGCAATCATAAAATTAAATTTTTGTATATTTGTTTGGTTATATTTTGTCCTTTTGTGGTCATATTTGGCTATTTTTAAGGTCATATTTGTTTACATATTATCCACTTTTTTAGGACATAAACATTCAAACCCTATTAGTAACAGCACTATGCTTATATTTACCATTTTTCTTGTATACAAATGACTGCACTGCAACAAATTGCTATAGCTTCTACATTCTTGACCAATCCATGTATTATTGCACAAATATTTCTATGGAAGATGTCCAGTATTGATGACAAAATGTTTCAGAACTGCTGCTGCAATCTGTGGGTCATCCTGAGAAACTTTTTAAATTACCCTCGTGTTTATTCTTTGACAATCCAATACAATTTGAATGTACAGTTGCAATTGCATTCATCATTCTGTCATATAAGGAAATGGATAACTTTGTTGAGCTGTAAGCGTTATCTTAACATACAAGATCAAGAATAGATTCCATGAAGTGCAGGAAATCTCGTATTTTTTTCTCCTGTGTTGTTGGTCCCTTTACCAGTGTAAATCAGCTATTGTAGAATGGTGTTATTTTCATAAAGTGCAAAACTCTTTATGGTAAATCTGGCCCTGTTTGTTTTTATATACTGCTTTCAATCTAATTTCTGTCTTATTTCCATTTCAGGCCACCCTAGACCCATTATTTCTTAGTCAAAGCTTGTTTTTTTGATGGTTTAAAAAGTTGAAGTAACAGATCACTTGTGGAATCAAAGGCAAATTGCTATGGGTGGCCAAGGTCATTAAGGTGCAGACTTGTGAGCTGGGGGTCTGGGATTCAATTCCCACCATGACAGTTCTCCCCGACTGAGGTTTTTTCCAGGTTTTCCTCAGTCCTCATAAATGGCAAATGGGAGGTACCCCAAAATTAGGCCTGGAATGCTTCCTTCCTTCTTTTTCAGTTTGTCATTTCATCTCATGTATATCATCAGTGTCCACCGCCTGTGATGTCTCGGTAGTTAAACATTGTACAAAAAAAAGGGGAGGCCAACAGAAATATGAGTGCTTTGAGTCAGGCTTGAAGCAGTGGAAATTGAACATAGATAATAAACATTTTGGCTTTTAAAACTCACACAGAGGAGCCAATGGAGTTCCGTTTCCTTTGGTAAGCAGCGTCAGTTAAATGAAAATATAGTGGGAATGAAAAAGAGAATGCACTCAGTCTAAGAATATAAATTACTACATAAAATGTGCAATTTTTTAACAGCAAATTTCATTGCACAAATACCACCTCTATTTGTTAATTTTTCTGTGTTCATTTTCTTGTCATTTATATGAAGAGCCTAACACAACCTCAAATAATAATAACAAAAAAAAAAAGAATCACAAGATTTGTTTTATATCAGTATTAGTCATTATTTGGTAGAACATGTTTCAGTGCTTTTAAGATTTTTCAGTAGTGAAAAAATATGAACTTGGCACTTCTAGAGTCAGTTGGTCAGAATTAATCAGAGGAATTCAACATCAAAATTTGTATTATTGTCGTAACTGTGCAAATGTGCAACCAGAAAATAATTGCAGGCCTTATTTCACAAGAGTGAGTAATGGCAACATAATAGCCACTTCGAACCTAGTGACTTAAACTTTAGCATCAACAGTAAATATTTCAGAATGCTTACATTCAGTAATAATGATTAATAGGACTTCAATGGCATATACATGCCTGACAGCTGTTAGCTTTATTAAAAAGATAGCAATAAATAATAATTTGGTTTGTATTAAATTATGCCATCCCTTTTATGCAGAGCCATCTGTAGGAGAATACATTAGTCAATTTTGTGACATGCACACTCCGAATTCCATCTGGTTAAATACTCAAGCCAACCCTACTGTACTGTTACTTGAAAATGTCAGTGTGTTATGCATGAAATATTCTTTAATTCCTTTTTTGTTTCATTTACATATCTTAACACATAAAGGAAATAATTTTTTACTACAACATGAAAAATAGTTTCATTTACATACCTTAACACATAAAGGAAATAATGTTTTACTACAACATGAAAAATATGTGTTTCCAGGCAATATAAATGCTCATCTCTATTTATTGGGTATCTGGGAGCAGCCAGCAGGCAATTTCTAACCCTCTTATAAATCTTCACTACTCTCTAAATCACTTTTTGAAGATTAAACAATTATGCTTACCTCAGAATAAGTGTCCTGCTGTGTCATGAAGCTTAACAAAGGAACAAGACATGAAAATGTCTTTCCTGAACTTTGAGGGCCAACCAAGATAGCATTTTGTCCCCGCAGTATAGCTGGCCATGCATATTTCTGGATACGATATGGAACTTTGAAACCCATTTTCCCTAAGGCCTGGTGAATGCTGCTTGGGAAGTTAGCCTCTGCTACATACTGTATTGGCTTCAGACGCACATCTCCATGGACTAAAATACGGGAAGTTAGAGCTTCATCATTCAATAACTCCTTCATTGTCCTTGTCCTGCTGGGCAACTCTCCAAAACCTGCATTAGTCTTCTGGTTTTCTTTAACAAACTTCTTGCCAGAGTCAACTTTTAGTTGCTCATGACTCTGTGTAACCTTCTCACTGCATGACGACTCCTTTGTACATTTTCCCTTGCCAAATGCTTTCAACAGTAATGCACATGTAATACTGCTCTTAACAGACAACTCTTCTCTCTCTTTTGAGTCAGCTGATTCTATACTGAGGCCATCCTGAACTGATGCTGCTTCATAAAGGTTACTCTCTTCTTGTGATGCATTTGTGGCAATGCAATATTTTTTTAGGTTTCTATCACTAGTATCACGGAATGAGTCAGTACCAATTGATTCTGTAATGTCACAATTATTTTTTGCTGTCTTTTGTTCGTTTCTGCTATGTTTATTGCTTCCATCATGCAATGACTTATCAACAGAACTATCAGCAAAAGACTTGTTACCATATGACTTTTTCCTAATGTCACTACAACTGCCTGAAGTTTTCCACTGGGTTTTATTGGAACTGCCAACAAAAGCCTTGTTACCATTTGATGTTTTCTTCTCATCATTATAATTGACTGATGTCTCATATTTGTTTTTGCTGGACCATTTATCAGATGACATTTTCTTCATATCATCACTGCTATCTGATGTTTTGCAATTGATTTTATTTGACATATTTTTCATGTCATCATTGCTATTTGACGCCTCCCACTTGCTCTTGATGGAACTTTCATGTAATGACTCACAATCTGCTGACCTTTCTATCTTGTGATCACATGATGTTTCTTGTTTAATTTTGCTTAGTGCTTGCAGAAGGCCACACAAGATCTTCCCAGAAGGCATTTCTTTCTCAGGTGGCTTTTCTTCCATATTTCCTTTGGCTGCTTCTGAAGAAGTGTTTTCTATTTGTTGACAGCTAGGCCCTGCAGGTTTCTGTGGGTTTTTCTTTGATTCTTTTGAATCCACAACATTTGTGACGTGAATGTTGCAGTTTTCTGATTGTAACACCTTTGCTTGCTCAGATTCATTGCTAATGGACTGGAATTGCCTTTGCAATGCAGGAGAAAACTGTTCTGTTGCACAGGATGAAGATGCAGGAGAAGAATGAATGACACTCTCACTTTCTGAACTGTCTGTCAAATAATTCAAGAGCTCAAGAGCACGTGAGCCTCTGCCTATTCCACTAACCCTTTTTCTCTCATTCTGGTCACTTCCTCCTGAAGAAGTGTTTTCTCTTTGTTGACAGCTAGGCCCTGCAGGTTTCTGTGGGCCATGTGCCATGCCGTGAATGTTGCAGTTTCCTGATTGTAACACCTTTGCCTGCTCAGATTCATTGCTAATGGACTGGAACTGCCTTTGCAATGCAGGAGAAAGCTGTTCTGTTGCACAGGATGAAGATGCAGGAGCAGAATGAATAACATTCTCACTTTGTGAACTGTCTGTCAAATAATGCAAGAGCTCAAGAGCACGTGAGCCTCTGCCTATGCCACTAACCCTTTTTCTCTCATTCTGGTTACTTCCTCCTGAAGAAATGTTTTCTCTTTGTTGACAGCTAGGCCCTGCAGGTTTCTGTGGGCTGTGTGCCATGCCGTGAATGTTGCAGTTTTCTGATTGTAACACCTTTGCCTGCTCAGATTCATTGCTAATGGACTGGAACTGCCTTTGCAATGCAGGAGAAAACTGTTCTGTTGCACAGGATGAAGATGCAGGAGCAGAATGAATAACATTCTCACTTTGTGAACTGTCTGTCAAATAATGCAAGAGCTCAAGAGCACGTGAGCCTCTGCCTATGCCACTAACCCTTTTTCTCTCATTCTGGTTACTTCCTCCTGAAGAAATGTTTTCTCTTTGTTGACAGCTAGGCCCTGCAGGTTTCTGTGGGCTGTGTGCCATGCCGTGAATGTTGCAGTTTTCTGATTGTAACACCTTTGCCTGCTCAGATTCATTGCTAATGGACTGGAACTGCCTTTGCAATGCAGGAGAAAGCTGTTCTGTTGCACAGGATGAAGATGCAGGAGAAGAATGAATGACATTCTCACTTTCTGAACTGTCTGTCAAATAATGCAAGAGCTCAAGAGCACGTGAGCCTCTGCCTATGCCACTAACCCTTTTTCTCTCATTCTGGTTACTTCCTCCTGAAGAAGTGTTTTCTCTTTGTTGACAGCTAGGCCCTGCAGGTTTCTGTGGGCTTTTCTTTGATTCTTTTGAATTCGCAACATTTGTGCCATGAATGTTGCAGTTTTCTGATTGTAACACGTTTGCCTGCTCAGATTCATTGCTAATGGACTGGAACTGCCTTTGCAATGCAGGAGAAAGCTGTACTGTTGCACAGGATGAAGATGCAGGAGAAGAATGAATAACATTCTCATTTTCTGAACTGCCTGGCAAATAATGCAAGAGCTCAAGAGCACATGAGCCTCTGCCTATGCCACTAACCCTTTTTCTCTCACTCTGGTTACTTTCCCCTGAGGCACCAAATGGCGATTCTTTTTTAATTCTTTTTACACCTCTACCAACAGATGGCATATCACAGTCTTCAATCATTACACTAGCAGCATTCTCCTGCAACAACCAGAAAATGAATTAGCTTCTTTTATTGTTCTGATAAATTTAGGTGCAAGTGAGTCAGAACTGAATTTATTCTAAACTTCAAGAATTATATGACAAGTTTTGCGTCAGATGTGAAGGTAATAGAACTACAGATTATATAAGACAAAATTTGCATTTGAGACAAGGATGTAAATTGAGCCCAATATTATTTCATTTGTTTATAGATGATATTTCTGATAGGATCATGAAAAGCAATAGGTACTGTCCATTTATGAGAAATAAGGAAGTACCAGGATTGCTTTTTGCTGGTGACCTCAATAACAGGAGCAGTAAACTTGATATGATTATAATATGCCATTGATAAATTACATTTTGTGCAAAATGGGGTATATAAATTACATAGTAAAAAATTATAAAGAGAATAGTATTTAAAAAGGGATCAAAATTATGGAAAGATGAGAGATGGTTTATACCTAGGGACCCAATAGAGATAGTGAAAGAATTTAATTACTTGGGGATTTACAGGTAATGAAAGATGGGAGGTGCAGTCTAAATGTGCACAAGCTAAAGGTAAATTAGCTATGAAAGCTGTCAGAATAAGTTTGTATAAAGTTTCCACATTGCCAATGAAATGGCTAGAAGACTATATGAGGCTGTGATTCAGTCAAAGATGATGTATGGAATAGAAATTCTGGGAGTGTCAAAGGGGTGAACATAGGTTGATGTACATAGAATATTTTGTATTTATTTGATTTAAATAGTACTAAGTTTACAAATATTACAAAATGGCCTGGTTTTAACCTAGGTTCTATTCCAACTCACAGTGATACATAATTTTAATTAATATACTAATTTAAACCATTCAACTAACTACATTTAACAGCAATGTAAAAGATCGTGGGTTCAAACCCAGCCAGGATCGATGAATTTTTTCAGGCGTAAAAATCATAAGTACGGCTTCCTTCGGAAAGGAAGTAAACATGCGGGTCCTATGTCGTATATTTACTGCACAATAAAGAATCTCAAGCCTGAAAAAAGAGGCCTCTGAGCAAAAAATTTGTCGGCAGTTTCACGCCCTGAATAGAATGGAACACTGATGACCTGTGATGTTAAAGAGTGTCGGTAAATAAACAAATAAAAAAATGCGTTGTTAAGATTCAGTCTTCAGTTATCCAGAAGCATCTGGCACCACCCTTTCTACTAAACAAAGAAACACTAAAATACGCTAAAACTGACTCACATCCATACATATTTACACTTTTGTTCTACTACACACATAATCGCTAACAGCCAGTTATACAAGCAAACACAATCCAACTCGCAGATCCTCTCTCCTCATTTATTCTTAACTCTATATAAATATTTCCCAAGATTCCTAATTTGCCTTTGGCCAACAAACATTTTCTTTGCTGCAACTTACTTATTCAGCTTCAACCATTTGCCATATATTGCTTGTTGTCTCCATTTACTTGTCCTGAGCATTCAAACAAAATATGTTCTACATTTTCCAAGTTTCCACATGTAGGGCTGACAATTACTTCTAAAGCCCATTGTTTTGTACAGAACTTCTCCAGTTACCAAAAAGTTTGTTGAGGGAAGAGCAGGAAGAAAAGATATAACAGTGGAGAGAATCTTGAAATATTGGCTCAGATGTTTAAAATTAGAAAATAACAATGTACTAAAAGAATGGCTTAAGTACCAAAAAGGTGTGCTGGGAAGAAAGAGTTGGTTTGGGGAGGTGGAGAAACTATTAGAAGAAATTGGAATGGGGGACGTGTGGCAACTGGGTGAATGTAATGTCAGTGCATTTTGGAAAAAAGTGAGACAGAGGGTAGAAGATATAGAGAAGCAAGAGATTTGGGCTAGCTTTGAGGATAAACGTTCTTTAGACTGTATATTGGAAAGATTTAACACATTGACATAAAAATGCATAAAATTGACATCATTGTATGATTAGCTACATTGTGCAAGTTCCAATTTACATTTAAATTTTTAAATAAAAATGCATGTTTGCTTAGAAATACGTTCTATGTCACAATAGGTAACAAAGGAAATAATTTTATTTTTTTAATCCCTTTTTAAATGTTTCTGAATATTGGCTTTCTAAATGATCTAGCAAATGATCTTATGCATAAGGACAAAAGAGTGAATAGTTTTGCATTATTAGGTTGAATCGTTTCTATATCAGATAAGAAATGTCTATTTGTGAAAAATGGCAAAAACAGAAAGTGCTGAATTTTATAATATAATATGCGCAAAGATGAAAGCGTGAAAGTTTCATATCGTTAGATTGCATCATTTCTATATAAGATAAGAAATGTCTATTTGTGAAAAATGGCAAAAAGAGAAAGAACTGCATTTTGTAATATATGCATAAAGACATAAGTGTGAAAAGTTTCGTTATCATTAGGTTGAATCATTTCTATATTAGATAAGCAATTTCCATTTGTGAAACGTGACAAAAAAAAAGAAAGTACTGCATTTTGTAATATAATTTTGCTTATTTTCTGGTATTGTGGCAATATTGGGTCTAACAATGAAGATGTTTCTGTTTTCAATGAAAAGAAGGAAATACTAGCACAGGTGAGCAAGCAAGATAGTTGTAACTGTTCTGTGCCTCTATCAGAACAAAAAGAAAATTTTGCTTGCAAGTTTTGGGATGAAATTTTCATAATCAGAAAACTTCAAGTTGTGAAGAAACAAGCAGCATCCTTAAATGCAACATTAGTTGCAGTTCAAAACCAAAATAAACAAGTATCCATGCCCAAACCTAAAGAAATGTCCCAAAAGAGGAACATATTTCCACAGAGAAGACTCCTTGCTATGGGGTGGGGGGGAAAGAAAAAATCTCATTGCATCATTCACTTTCAAAACCTGATACAATGGAAGAGAGCAATCTAGTGCTGCAAAATGGAAAATAGGTCATTAGCCATCTCAAATTAACAAATATCATACTTACAAATTCGTAATACATGCAAACTTATAGTGTTAAGAGCGCATACATTTTCCCCATATCATAATTTCCTTTTTGTGTTACATTGCTACATTACTGTTTCTCATTTCATTTTGCTGTTTAATGAATGTGAATAACTATTGACATTGTTCCTACAATGTTTATTTTTGGCTTGTGATTGCTTGTCTCTGTGAGTTAACACTTTTCCATCTGCCTTCTTTAGTTAACTCACACACCACACTGCTCTTGGAAGTTCCTCTGTTTTTTCTATTGGCCACTTCTCTTGCACTGGACTCTGTTTTCTCTGCTGGCATTCATGAAAGGAGACATTACTGAAACCAATATTTCCATGCTTTGTACTGGTAAGTCTATTTGATTCAGAAAGGAAAGAAATCATACATACAAAGTAAACTAAGATAAATTGTTTTGAAAAAAGCAGTTTTAGCATTGTATGAATACAAAATACTTAAAAACATTTACTCGCTATTGCTGTTGCTTTCGTCATCTCATTCATTAAGGCTGACGATGACTGGTTCAATCAGCTCTGGATAAAAATTCCTGTCTTGCAGTCTTACACAGTTTTCCCACACTGAAATTATTACTGGCAACTGCATCGTGTGTTGTTGTTACTAAGTTGTTCTACACCAGCAATTTTAACAGCTTTTGCTTTCGGCAACATAATACTGTACTCTTCACCAAAAGAGCTCGAGAGGATTATAATGGCAGTGATGATGTGGAAGTATCGCTACCAGATGAACATGGTTCCTGGCAATGTCAATTTTGTGTTTTGCTCATTTTTACCAGCTGCAACAATTCCGCCCGTGTCTGTGTTATAAAATGAGGAATGCTCTTGCTGGACAACCAAGCAATAATGATTGCATTCCGGCTGTTTGTGGAAGGTGCTTTATCTAATTCAGAGGAATGAATTCTGGCATTGTTCATAACAATGACAGACTTAGGGCTGATATAGGGCAATAATTGTTCCTCAAACCAATTTCTAAACAGAAAGATGTCACTCTAGAATGATACTGTTTAGCAGTCTATTTTGTTCTAAAAATTAACTTACATGCAGGAAAAAAACCCATTTTTGTGAAAATGGCATGGCAAACAATAAGCTCCCTTCCCCTGTTTATCAATTGGAGCTGATGCCATCAGAGCAATCTTCATTTGCCTTGCACATCTTCTTTGAGTAGTTCTAATTCACTCATTTTTTGTCTAAATAATACTTGTTAGATGTGTTAGTCTCTAATTACATACATGACTCAAAAATACAACCCTAGCAGATACTACGTCACCCTTTACCAAAAGAAATTTTCTACCACCATTACACTGCCTACATTTAATCCCATGTCCTTCAAAATGAGCAGAATGGAATTCTTACCCCCTTTAAACCCAATTGAGTTCTCCATTTTAATTGCTAATATATATGCAGTAGGAAATGCCCAATTCTTATACATGTCAAAAATGAAATTACATGGAATAGTTACCTCTTTTTTTGCACACAAAATTTTTCTGATGATATGTGCTGTAGGAAATGCCCCATTCTTATACATGTCTAAAATGAAATTACATAGAACACCTTTATCAAAGGTATATCAATTATCTCTTTTTCGCTCATACAATTTTTCTCTGGTGATCTAAAAAGAACAGAATCACTATCATTTATGGATTTTCTTACATCTTTAACAATTTTCTGCACAGTTCTCACAATAATACCACAGGCTTTAGTCACATGTTCTTGGCACTTGGCAACACCGTTAGCTGTGATGCTGGCCACATACTGTGCGTCGGCTACCTTCTTCCTAAAGAACTGGTACATGTTATATACATTTCACATGCTTGGTTATCAAAATTGCATGTTTATGTGCTTCTTGTTCCATGTTTTGCTTTTCTTTTTAAAACAGAAACAAAAGCACAAATTGAAAGAAAGCTATGAAAATCACACACAAACAAGACTCTTCACTTCAAACAATGTTTATTGGTTGAGCTTGGCATGCGACTTTTCTTGGCTACTGCACAACCCACACCGAGAGCTGCTCCCAACTCTAGCTGCCTCCCAGTATGACCATCAATAGTGATTGTACTGCAATTCATTGTTCCAACTTTGCCTATGAATTCGGCAACACTGCCCCAGGAAATGCGGGTATGACCTGCTTCTTCAACATAACAATATGCAGAAACTTGGCAGTCACCAGATCACTGCTATCATGGGTGCTCTAGGGCACATTGTGCTGCCTCATCCTCTTTACTCTATCCTCCCTATCAACTATACTCTAATTAACTCAATGAAAGAGGCAATACCTCCAACATCTAGCCTCAGATAGTTATTAGTTATTAGTTAGATAGTTATCCAGCATGGATCCCCAAAGAATGGTTTGGTGTGCAAAATGGAAACTGCTAAACAATGGCAAAGATATATAAACATTGATGGGGCATACCTTTAATATTATCTGTATTAAAGTTGTTTCAATAAATGGTTACTGCAAAGAAAAAAGATTTAGTACCAATCATTTTTAAATTACTCTAGTATATAATATTATGGTATGTACGTTGCTAGACTGTCATGTATCAAAACTTTTCTATTGATAATCCGCTCAAACTCTTAATAATAATTCATCTAGCAATGCACTTTGTAGAATTATACTTTATCTACCTGCCAATGTATACCAACCTTAAGCTGCTGCAACTTTTGCTTTTTCTCTCTTTCTGCTTCATCTTCAGCATAATCCTGTAGCAGTGAAAAAACAAACTTTATCAACATCTCCAAGATCAATATTCAATACATACAATTTATCAAACCTGGTTGTCCCTTAAGGTTCTCTAGCATCTAGAGTGAAAGATCATTAGTTCAAGAAAGTTGGGGAGAAATCAAATAAAAATCTGCTGCGGGTCACATGTATCATTGAGAAGCACAAAGAAATAGGATAATGGTACACAAAATTGCTTGCAACATGAATTGCGCATACCTCTAGATGTTATCTCATACATAATGAATAACTGTATAAGGATAATTAGAATATAGAATATTTATTTCAATCTTTCATTACAAAGAGCGTGATAAATGATCGATACATTTCTTACAATTATGACTGATCTAACTTTTCTTGAGGACCCAACTTGTTATGACTCCCTGGTCAATGACACGGGTTAGAGCCCTGTTTCCCCTACTTTTCCTCTTTTCTCTCTTCACTTTCCTTACCCGTTTGCCCATTGCTTTTTGTAAATATTCACCCATATACCTACTTCTTTTCCACCCCATATGCAATATTGTTTCCCATTTTATCCCCATTTTGGATTCCATATACCCTCCCTCCAATATTTGTTTCCTAGCACCGCATCAAAAAAGGATACATACCCCCTTTTCCCCCACACATAACACATATTTCCATTAATGAATTTAATATAGTTGAGTCGAATTTGTAACGCTTACATCACTTATTATTTAAGGAGGAAAATAAGTTTCAAGAACTAATTGATTGAAACTTGTTTTCCTTTTTAAATAAGTGATGTGTTACAAATTTGACTCAACTATATTAAATTTGTTAGTGTATTTAACATCACTGATACAAAAGTCCACCACACTTAACACATATTTCCATATTGCTGTTTCTAAATCCTTTAAGATACAATGTCTCCATTTGCATCCATTCATGTCCTTCCTTGCTTATCACAGCTGTCAACATATTTCTCCCTACTCGAATCTTTCTTTAATATCTGGTACAATCTCAGAGAATTTTTATTCTGAAAACTTGACCATATTTCTTGACTTTCAATATCTTCCATCCTCCTCCTTACTTTTTTCCAGAAATCTATTGAATTATTATCTCCCTTCTGCCATACATTGCACATACCAATCATTTCCAATGTTTCTTTCAGTCTCTTCCACCAATTATTGTCCAAAACTATTGATTATACATTCATCCTATAGTTTCAGATTGCTATACCAGTATTTCAGAACTCTTTCAACCACCATTCCATACCCGTTCTACCTAATTCTACTAATGTAACTCCTCTTGGCAACATGTAAGGATATTTTTTTGGATTAATAAGATAGAGATTACATTGTTTTTGTAGTATTAGAAGTTTATTCATTTTAATATTTCCAGGAAAATTGTACATTTATGAAACAGTGGGTTACAAACCATTACTTTCAATTTTCAAATGTGGAACTGCACCTATTGTCTCTTAAAATTGCTTTGTGCTTGCTAAAATTCTGCTCAACATTATAAGAAGTAATTGGGACCATTCCAAACCAAGCAACATCTTGTAGAGTTAAGCACTGTTCAGAGTTCAAAACACTTTATACATTCTCAATGGCTTCAACAATAACTGCCAAGTTATTCTACAGCGTCTAACCACCAATCAAGGCTGAGTTCCAGTGTTCCACCTTTCATGGAATAAACAAAACCAGTTTTCAAATAATGACAGTAGTAATATAAATTTAAATTTATTACCTGACAAGAATAATTTAAAATCATAAAGTGGAAAATATTTCAAATAAAGTATTGAATTATGTAAAAATATGTATTATAAGAAGGGCTCAGAACCATAATGAGCCAAGTGCATTTTTTTAAAAATGGAGTAAACAAGGATTGAAGTTAATTGAATATCAATGTGTAATGAAACATGTATATTGGAAAAGAACATATGCACATAGTAACTAACATGCATATTATTCTTTGAATAAAAAAACAATGAAACAGTGTTTCCAAACAAAATTCAAATAATGATTACCTAGACCAACTCCAATTTGTGTTATAATTGGTTTTACTACTCATCATGACCGACTTCACTGAACGTAAAAGGTTTCTAAAAGAATGAAGTGAGGAAAAACTGGAAGAATTGAAACGGTATTGTCATACTTTCCTATTGCTTTAGTAATAGGACCATTATATGTATATATATATATATATATATACACATATATATATGTATATATATATATATACATACACACACATCTGCCTAAAGACAAAAGTTGGAGGCATTGCTGATGACACCTTGATTGGATTTATCCCTCTAGGGGTTGAATTTCAGTCGGATTTCCCAATTTATTCACATTTTTAATCTTAAATGACTTCTTTGATTAGAGCCTTTTAATATTATGACACTGTAATTTTTGTCCCTCTACAATCTGTTTACACATTAATACAACATTTGTTATTTCTTTACTGTAAAAGAAATCAGACTGTTCCATTTTGAAAACGTGAAAGTTTTGTCTTTCCTACAATTCTTTAACTCAAAATGTTCATCTATAATAAAAAGTGGCTTTGCTTTTGCTTTGTCATCTCTATTCTGTTAATATCCCTGTCATTGGACAGAAAAGAATCACATGACTCAATAAATTTATGTTCAATGGTTTTAAGTTGAGATTAATTAACCAAACTGCTACAACTATGCAATATACTTATTATGATTTTGATTTCCAGATATATCTAAATAGGCTACCATGTGGTTTGATTTTGTGGTTACAGTTCTAAGATAATGAAGTAGGTATGACACTACCTCATTAGCACACTTTGTGCAATATTTTCTTCCCATATACGCATGTGCCTTTTATCTTCTTCACAGTTGTGAATTCATAGGTTATACAGCCAAAATTTCCTTTTGTAAACATTAACACCATAGCAAAGAGAGGAAGTGGAAGGATCTGTTGCATATCAAAAGTTTTTAGTGTATGCCTCTTTCAACAATTGCATACGAGGTCTGTTAGAAAAGTATCAGACCTTATTTTTCATTTTGAAAACCTGAGGATTTGAATCAAGTGCACTTGCATGAGCTGACCTTGAACCTTCGTGCGCATGAGTGAACTTTTTCCTGGCTGTGGATAGCCAGTTGCTGTTGTGCAGTGTTCGAGTGACGTAGTGTGTAGTGCTCTCGTCGGTTTTTCAGTGCAAGTAAAACAACGGAACGACTGGAGCAGCACTACTACATAAAATTTTGCCAGAAACTGGGCGACACCCAGGTGGGAATCTTCCGGAAGATTCAGACGGATTTCAGTGACGATTCTATGGGCATCACAAAGATTAAGGAGCGGAACAACTGGTTTAAAGACGGTCGCACATCAGTGGAAAGCGAGCCACGCTCTGGTTGGCCATCAACATGCCGAAATGGCCATGTCATTGCCAAAGTGAATGCAGTGATTAGACCACAGGGTCAAATAATCAACAAGAGTACTATAGAGATGTCTTACGTCGCCTATGTAATGCTGTACAGCACAAGCAACCGGAGTTGTGGTCATCAGAAAATTGACTACTTCATCACGACAATGCTCCAGCATATTCCTCGCATTTGATTAACATTTTTTTGGCGAAAAACCAGACTCCTCTGGTTCGTGAGGCTTCTTACTCTCCTGATATGGCCTCTTGCGATTTCTGGCTGTTCCCCAAAGTCAAGAGATCATTAAAAGGAATGCAATTTCAGACAAGAGAGGACATTATGGCTGCAATGACAGCCGAGCTAAAGTCGGTTCTGAAAGAGGTTTTTTCGGAATGCTTCCAACAATGGTGGCACCACTGGGAGAAGTGTGTGGAGTCTCAAGAAGACTACATTGAGGGTGATTAGGTTTTCAATGCTCCAGGCATGCCAGTTTTTTTTACCGGCTAAAGGTCGGATACTTTTCTAACATCGTATATCCTTTCTGAATTCATTTTGGACATTTTCAGGTTTTCTTTTATTAACTTAATTGAACTGGATAACAGGTTTGCCAACAGCATGAAATCTGCACCAAAGAGTGTAAGTACTGATTGTCAGTAAGCATTGTGGTCTGTCAGGAACACTGAGATTGTGTCTCAATTGATTATAGCTCATAGGTGCATAGCCCTTGATGAATTGGACTGTGAGAAAGGCTACAGCTGCATGCCATTATTCATGATTTGAATATGAAAAAGATTTGTGCACATTGTATTCCAGGACTCCATGGGATTTGATACATGACAGATCAAAGTGTTGAAGTCTGTCATTGGCTCCTGGAAGATCCAGATTTTTTGTTGACAAGTCATGATGTCATTACCAAGCATCAAAGAAAGTCCAATCCTTACAAAAGAAACATCTAGGGGGTTCCTGACCCAAAAAATTCTGTGCTGCTCCATCTGCAGGCAAGCAGATAATCATCTTTTGGGACACTTTAAAGGCATACTGCTAACGGATTGGCTTTCTCAAGGAACGATTGACTGAGGTGTAATGAAAGAACTTAACATGGCTTAGACACAGGATTCAGCAATGGCAAAAGGAGTGTTCCTTCAAAATGACAATGCAAAGCCCCACACCAGCAACACTATGACTGCAAAGTTCGCATTTCTGGGATTTATTATTGTATCGTACCCAACATATTTACCAGATCTCACTCCATCTGACTGTGTCTTATTTAACAATATGAAGGACTCACTGTGGTAAAAACAATTCCACATTTAGGAAATTCAGATAGCTGTCCAAGAGTGGTGGCATAGTACTCCCAAACAATGGTTTTGCAATACCATAATAAAGTCATCAGGTTCACTGATGCAGGTAAGGAGTATATTGAGAGATGCTATGTTGCATAATAAATAAGATACAAAAAACTACTATTTAAATCATTTCCAAACATCCCTGATAAAATAGTCTTTCACACTAGCTAGGTCATTAGTTGGAAATTACGACTCAAAGGAAGCAACACTTCACCACAGCAGCAGGAAGACCATCTCCACCACCAGCAAGCTGCGATGCAGTACCTTTCCTGCCACTATGCTACCTGTATTTTGGTGGATTGAATACATTCACCACAACCATCTCCATCACCTTCACAGATGAGCACCCCTTCTGAAGCCCAAACACCACCAAATTCCAGCACATTCAGTGCAGTTATTATTAGCGTACCTCAACATGTTATTGAGCAGTACCTCCTTGGCAAAGGGCAGCTTCATTGGATCTCCACCATCAGCACAGCAAGAATAAGGTCAGTGCACGGTCCCTGACTACTAGTCCGCCTCATCTTCCTGGAGGAGGCAGATTGTACCTTTGCATTACAAAATGCATATGGATTGCAGGCCAATGCCACATAACAGAGCCAGTCACAAGCAACCCACCTTGCCTTGATGACTCATGGCCATACTGCTGACACCTGCAGCCTCCTCTCTGCCACTATTGTGCACCCAATTTTCTGACCTCCAACTGCAAACTGCACAATCTAACCCTCTGACGCCACTTCTAAGCAATACATGGAAAAAGGACCATTTTACGGGGCAGGCGATCTAACCACGCATATCATGCCATATATACAATCTACACTATCTGCAACATCAATGGACATATCGACTCTACACCAGCATTACCACACACAACACAACCTCCAAAAGTGCAAGTTGCTACTCAGGACTTCACTAACATCTCAGCCTGCTCATTACTCAGCTGCACCACTCCTGGAATCCATTGAACACCTAGCAGAGAGCTTCAGACTTCCAAGCACCTTAATGCCTTGGAGGAGACATTCACAGAGCATCACAACTTCATCATGAACAGCCAAGAGTAACTAAACATCTATTACAGGACCAGCACAAGACAACTCAAGTACATTACAAGATCATGCAGACACATGACACTCCATCATCCGCATACTGGGCAATATATACACAAGAGCTCAGGACTATTACATCAACACAACACTCCGATGGTACCTCTCCATGAAAGAGCACTTCCTGTACACTGCAGCTGCAGAATAAGACTGACCAGAATGCACTAAATTCATTCAGTAAAAAGAACTTCCATTATAATTGATTCCCTGGAATACTCCCCATTTACCTTTCCAATGATCCCTTCAGGTATCACTCAGGGCCTGGTCATGTGCAACATCGGAATAACATATACCTTCCTTGCTCCCAGCTGGCAGCCACATCCTTCCATAAACTAATGAGGGTAATTTATGCAGGACCTCGCAACCTATTTACCCCAACTTTCCTTTCCTATTATTAACTATTTAAAAAAAAGAAAATTAGTCTTTAAAAACTTAGGTCATGGCCAGGATTCAAACTATGGATCTTTAGTCTTCTATGCTGACACTCAAAGGGAGGTTTCTGGGATAGGTAGAATCAGTTGAGAGGGGTTCCTGTTTCTGTGCTTGGAGAACACTAGCTCTGATAGTTAAACATAGACTACATAGTTAAGCACAGTTGTGATTCAAATTTTTTCTAGTCTAATTCTTCCTTTCCAATAAAGGATTGACAGCACAACTCAAAAATGTTAAGTGTCCCTACATTTACAAATAATAATACACCCTGTATGCCTGAGGGTATAAAATTTCTAAAATACAGGGTGTGATATTTAACATTTCCCATTTTTAGTTGGTAATACTGTGTATGTAGTTGATGGGGATGGGTTTACAGCTATGTGATTGCACCTAGCATTGTGTTGGTTTCAGTTTGTCATGGAATGTTGGCCTGTGCAGCAGCGTATTTTCTGTGTTGAACAGTTTATAACAAGCAAGTCAATTGTGCCTAACCAGCTCCAGTTTCGGAGGGTTTTTGGTGATAATTAGCAATGTGGAGTTCCACTGTCACAAAAAATAATCAGGCGTGTCAGTGGCGTGAAACAAGATCAGTTTAAAACAAACATCGAGTTCATCAGAAAACAAATGTCGAGCGTGTGAGAACAGCTCTGCAGAGAAGTCCATGTTGTTCCTTGTGGCAGCATTCCTGGATCATGAATTTGTCAAAGAGAAGGTGCAAGAATCCTACACAATGATTTGCAATTCCATCCATATAAACTGCAGGTCGCACAGAAATTAAGAGTAGCAAACAAATTCGTGTGTGTCCATTACTGTCAAAGAACGCTGCAGTTGTTAACACTCACCATTACTTTCACAGTTGCCTGATAATGAGTGACAAAGCAAATTTCTGCCTCAATGGTTCTGTAAATAAGCAAACTTTTGATATTGGACTTCACGAAACCCACGCAAAATTGTTGAATGGTCACTACACAGTCCCAAGGTCGTAGTCTGGTGTGCTGTTGCAGTAGAGGGTATTGGTCCTTATTTTTTATAAGACGACAATGGTGCTGCGGTGTCTGTGAACTATGAGCGTTATGACAGAATGTTATAAACTTTTTTCCTCCCTGAGTTGAGATGTCCTAACTGGAACCATGAGCACCTGTGGTTTGAACAGGATGGAGTCACATTCCATACAGCACATGTTTCAATGAACACATTACCTGCTGCTTTCCCTGGATACAACTTATCTCCAGATTTGGTGACATTCAGTGGCCCTCTTTATCCCCTGACCTCACTGCACCAGACTTCATTTTGTGGGGGTTTCTTAAGGGTAAGGTCTACAGTCATAACCTTCATGACACCGACAGTCTCCTGCCTGTGGTGCCTCAGTAGTAAAACCAGGCATTAAACACTATTAAAAAAATGGCAGCCTCAAAACCGCAATTGGTACAAAAATTGCTGATGTTATACCTCATACATTGTGGCGAATAATGTCCTGTGTACAACAAAGATTGCAACAATGCATAGAAGCCAAGAGAGGACATCTTAAAGACATTATCTTCAAAACATAAGGAGCAAACTGTGATTCCAAGATTAATGTTTCTAAACTTACTAATTTCTTGTAATTTACTTGTAAAATAACTAAGTGATGGGGTTTTAAAAATGGGAAATGTTAAATGCTGCAACCTATATATGCAAAATCCTGGATGATATAGGTCTGTAAATGCAGCACTAAACATTTTTAAGAAACATTCAAATTAAAGTTATTAGCAATATTTCACATTCTTTGTTTACAATGTAATTCTTAAAAGTTACTAAACATGCTGTTTCCTGCTGATTTGATGGCAGTTATACACATCTTTACTTACCACTAAATATTTTTGTGTAACTTTGTCATCTCGTGAGTCACTCTGTGCTGGTGCTCCTGTTATGAACTCCAAGTAATTGAAGCAATTTAACTTTCCAGTCTGAAGGGCTTCAAAACCTAAACCAAGCACATTAAAACTTAACTTTAATATTACTGGTTATTTTACATAATTTTCAAAGCTCTTAATCAAATGCCATGTCTGAGGATATTGGAAGGGTGGTTCTACTATGCCATTCAATATATCATGCAATACTCTCTTTTCTCAAACAATTTTTTTGGAAAATTAAAATATCTTATGTGCATCTATGAACTTTCGCCCACTACCTAGTATTGTCATAAATGCTGTCACAAACTTTTGGCTAGTGGTGTACAATTGGTTGTCAAGGTCATGAGCCCATGCTTGTTTGAAACTTACTCCTAACCATTATGTGTTCAATTATGAAAGAGAAAGCAAGGACTGGAGCGATATGAAAACAACGTACTGTAATTACCCTCTCAGTGCTTCAAAAAAACATATCCCACTTGACTAGCACTAACGAACAAACAATTAAATACAGAATACCTTTCTGAAAGTGTTCGGCAGAACAAGTGGCATATTTTTCTGTACAAAGCTTCTCACTAATGCTCACACCATCAAGAAGCAAGTCCCCAATGATAACTTCATTTACTACGCCACTAATCTTCAATACTGCATTCCTGGAATGTCCCAGGAGCTTCTTCACAAAGGACCAAGCTGCCACTGGCCATGTGTCGGTAATCCTGTAATAAGAGACCAGAGCTGAAATGGATGACAAAAGATCAAATCAACATTCAAGGTTTTACGGAGACCTTGGCTTGGCAATGGCAGTTTAACAGCAGCACTGATAATTGCTTTTGGAGTATGTCCAGTAACAAATTATCACTGTTTACCCACTGAAAACCACCACATTTTTCAACCTATTTTCTTATCAAATTGCTGATTTCTTGTGGAAATTTCTCATTGCTTCAAGGCTCACACACCATAACATTACAACAAAGGCTTAGACAAAGTTATCTTCTCCCATTTCTACATCTGCCAGTCATAATATGTGTGACATAAATTTATGCCAAGTATAACTTATTTAGTTTGGTTTTAGAGAATCTACCTACAGTGCTTTAGTACAATTTAGGTGGGCATATGGGATAGTGATATGGGGGCTGGAGAAAAGCTAGAAAGAGACAAATAAAACATGCACTAATATCAAGTGTGTTCTATAAGTTTTTGGCATGACATAGGCCATTATTCATTGCTGCAATATTCATGCAATCTGTTACAGTATGTTTCAGAAGTGTCAAGATTGAATTTTCTTTCTGGCATGCCATTCATTTGCTTAGAGAAGCTATTTAAGTCAGACATGTTGTATAATATATTATACTTGATTGAACACAGAGCAGTGATTCAGTTTTAACTAAAGAAAGAACTTTTATCCAGTAAAATGAAATAGTGCCTTGAAGGTGTGTATGGGAATATTCACACTTCATTGTGAAAAAGCAATCAATTAGTATATTGTAAAGCACATACTATGCATTCCAGTGTGATTAGTTGTAACGTGAGGTAAACATGTCCGATTTAAATAGTTTCTCCAAGCAAATGAATGGCATGCCAGAAAGAAAATTCAGTCTTTACATTCTGAAACATAGCTGTAACAGATTGCATAAACATTGTAACAATGAATCACAGTGTATGCTTGGTCAAAAACTTATAAACCTTACTTAATATTAATACATACTTTATTTGCCTCTTTCTAGTTTTCCTAAATCCTTTGTCCCACATGCCCAGCTAAATTCTACTAAAGAACTGTAGATTTTCTATAACCGAACTACATAAATTACATGCCATGAATTCATATGTCACACATTGTAACTGGCAGATGCAGAAATGGGAGAAGGTAACTTTATCTAAGCCTTTGTTGTAACATTGTGGTATGTGATGGGAAATTTGTACAAGAAATTGCAATTTGATGAGAAAATTAGGTTGAAAAATGTGGTAATCCTTGGGGGGTTGCATTTCATGTGAGGACAGCAATGAGCTTTTCAACAAGTATTTTAATACTATTTATTATATTATCATATCCTATTGAAATTTATTTTTAATTAATTATAATTTATTTTAATTTGGAAAGTTAAGGGACACTGGGAGTGAATTTTCAAAGTTTCACATTTTTTGCACAGATTTTCTGTCATTTTTACTGTGATTGCATTGCTATTAAATTAATTTGTATACCAAATTTCATTCAAATAAATATTTTGCAAACTATAAATTATTTCATAAATTTTATTACTTAAATATGTCGCATAATTCATATGTCCCATGTGTCTCATGAGTTGAGAAAATTGGTTGGCATTTTTGCAATTGGAGCTTTGAAACAGTACAAAAAGTGTATTAAAAGAGATACTTTAAATAAATTTGATGAGGGAACATGATAATTTTTTCAATTTTTTAAAATAGTATAATCTATAAAATTAGCCATTATCTCATAGGAAATTTTTTAAAATTCTTATTGGTGTTAGAATGTGTTTGGTCTTGTAGAATATTACACTATTTCTGGGAAATGTTAAATGAATATGAATAAAAACTGAGATAAATGGGACATTTTGAATGCTGAAAATGAAGTTTTCAGAAAAATGCTGTTTTATAAAAAAAATATGTTGGGAAACAGTGAATTTGTGTGATTTACATACCAGAACCTCCTAATTTATAATTCTCTGTGTCCTTCCCTTTTTGTCCTTCTGCACTGTTATTGTGCTACTTATGCCACCTGCAGATTTTTTTCCTGCTTGTGGCAGCTGATCCCCTGCTCTCTTAGAGTTGAGTTATATCCCCGGATCTTACTGATCTTTGAAAAAGCTGCTAAATATTTCTCACCCCTTACCACAGATCTCGGCTATTTAAAAGCTGAACACCCAATATTAAAAGCAGAAACATAACATTAAATGTCCCATTTCTGGCCGCTTTTTAGAATAAAAATAGTTATTCCAAACAAGTGAGTGCTCAGTGCAAGCTAGTCTCTGGAAGATGGGGAGAATTCTCCCAATCAAACTGAACAGACATATTGCAATAGCACTGCAAAGTCTCACTGAGAGCTATGTTCCTATTATAGAAACACAAACAGTCTGTCGGTACTTCTGATCAGTAATGCTAAAGTGTAACATATATGACATGGCAGATGCTTCTGGATGTCCAGTCTGTAGTAACTGGTTAGTCTTGTTACAGTTTCTAACTTTAGTTTACCAAGTTTCTAACTTTAGTTTACCACGGCCACAACCCCCCAATCTAGTGACAGCAGTGTCCTCCTTTAGCTTGAGGAAAGCTGTAGTCATCCTCTTTACTAATGATTGACACATTCTTCCTTCACTATTTCCACATCAGCAACATATATCACCACTTTGTTTAAGTGCTGGTGAGTTTTAGCACCATTATCAGACAGTACAGTTGTGTAAATGATTCCATATTTCTATACTGAGAGGGTGCGGCTGGCTGAAAAAATACACATAGAACTGTTTAAATGACAGTAGAGCCAGAAGGGAGGGAGAAACATGCAAATGTTGACTCACTGTGGATGCCCAATGGTTTAATGAACCATTTGCATTAAAAAAAAGATTTTCAATTTTTTGACTGATTTTGGTCAAAAACTCATATCCAGTGTCCCTTAAAAATAATGAGAACTAGAAATATCTAATCAATTACCATTTGTTCATATTTTTATATAGTTACGCATAATAGTGTATTTTTAGTTATTGTTATTTCATTGAAATATTTAGTAGCACAATGATATGAAGGTAATTTGAAAATTATAATGGAATTTGAAGAAGGTGATAAAAGATTTTGAAGGAACTCCATCCGAAGTGGTTGAAGCTGCAACTAGTATAAAGAATGATTTGCTGCCTAAGAAATCTAAAAAATGGTATGAGCAAGAACATGTTTTATTCAGTTTGGTGCAAAAAGAAAAATGTCAGGACTATTTGCAAGAATGTTATGTTGGGGTATTTTCTCGAGAAATCAAAGGTAATGAAATCTTCAACATTATGATCTATTTACTCCATATTAAAGTCTCCATTATATCTCGTTATAGTGTTGATATATTGAAGTTTGTAAGTTTATTACCTTTCATAATGGTCTCATTTTACCTGTAATATAATACAATGTAACACACCTGCACTGGTAGCATAATGCACCTTTCAACTCTCAATGGCACTCTCAGAAGCTGGTGTTTCCTCCTCTGGCTTGTATCACAACTTGCAATCTTACAGGCATGTTGTGGATTAAGGTCCTTAGGTTTTCTTGTGTTATGGTCTCCCATTGCTCATACAAAGTCTCCCAAAGTTCATTGAGGCTCTCAGAAACACACCGATGAACATTTATCTCCATCATGTCCCAAACATGCTCAATGGGAATGAGGTCAGGACTTCATGCTAGCCAAATTAACATCTGAATCTTCACCTCATGCAAGCACTGTGTCACAATTGTCATGCATAAAGCAGAAATCATTGCGAACATATGGAGCTTAAGGGATAATGTGCTCCTGGAGAATTTCTTCAATATAATGAATTGCATTCAGGGACCTATTCTTCACAAAAACAACTCTACCTTGGATTCCAGACTGCAGCCCACACCATGATGGAACCTTCCCAGAAAGCCACTGTCTATGAGAAAGTGCAAGGGGTATACCTTTCTCCAGTTCTTCTCCATACTTTTTCTCTGCCATCAGATGATCTTAGGCTGAACCTCAACTCATCGATGAATAGGACAGCTTTCCATTGTTCCTCAGTCCACTGTAGATGTTGACAAGCAAAGGCAAGGCACTTGCTGGTGTTGCTGGGTAAGCAAGGAATCTCTGGGTAGCCTTTTATAGCTGATCTGTAATTCTTTACATCTCCTTCTCATGTTCTCATGCTGACATTGGTTCCTGATGTCCTTAGCAATAGATTTTGAGTTTCTATGGCTGTTGTGTGACGATCTTGCAAAACTTGTAGCTGTAAAATTGATCATTTCTGGCAGATATCAACCTTCTATGAACCGATCCTCATCTTCTGCAGTAGTTATCAAATTCCCTGAGCCTTCAGTACATCCATTCTATAGGAGAGACATTGATCATAGTACCTAGAAACCCAATGTATGCTCCATCTGTCTTCCAACAGGGCAAATACTTTCTGCAAAGTTTCAGATGCATAAGTGTAATCACCTATTTGTGAAAATTGTGTAAAAGAACTAGTGTTAATGTCTTCTACAAAATGGTTAAAACTGAAATATAAACTGTGATAAAGTTCCTCGTTTTGAAGCATTAAGCCCCAACAGAAGTTATATTTCACTTTTAAAGAATTCATTCCCTTCATTTTCGATGGTTAAAAAGTGGGTTGCTGAATTTAAGTGTGGTCATAAATCTATTCAAAATGGTGACAGCTCAGGTCCCAAAAATGCTACAATAGATGAGATTGTGACAAAAATTTACAATGAGGTACAAAATGATTGCTGATTGAAGGCATGCGAGTTGGCTGACATTGTGAAGACTTGGAAAGGGCTTTCCACTACATTTCACACACAATTTTGGATATGACAAAGCTTTCCTCTTGATGGATGCTGCATTTGTTAACAATGGACCAAAAATGCATTTGAATGAACATTTTGCAACCTTGTTTAAATGCAATTCCAGTGAGTTTCTCCGACATTTCCTTATAGTAGAAATATGGATTCATTGCTATATGCCAGAGACGAAGGAGCAGTCCAAATAGGGGGGGGCAAAAAGTGAAAGTGCCCAAAGAAAGCAAAAACTGTTTCATCTGCTGGAAAAGTCATGGCTACAGTTTTCTGGGATTCTCATGGTGTGGTGCTCATAGACTATCTCCAGAAGAGCAGAAAATTACTGGGGAGTATTACGTTTCACTACTGGACTAACTGAAATATGTTATTCAGGCTAAACATCCACACCTTGCAAAAAATAATTTCTCTTTCATCACGATAATGCGTCTTCTTACATGTTTGGGATTTGCTGCAAAATTGCATGATTTTCACTTCCAAATGCTTCCACATCCACCATAATTGCCGGATTTGGTTGCCAGCGATTACTTTTTGTTCCCAAACCTGAAGAAGTGGTTTGGTGGACGAAAATTCACATCAAATAATGAGGTTGAGGCTAAGACAGATGGTTATTTTTCACAGTTGGACAAATATTATTTTACTGAGGGTATTAAAAATTTGAAAAGTTAAGATCATTGTGTGACTGAGTCGAACTAACATTGCCTTTCCAATTAACAATTTTAGTTTTTATTTGGAAAGTTGTTAACCTAAATGTATTGAATTACTAGGTGACTAGATTAAAAAAAAAGACACACACATTTTTCCTAAATCTTGCTTTTCCTTGGTTAGGCTGAGAACTTTTAGAAACTCATCATAGTATGCAATTCCTTTGTTGTTAAATGATCTTTTACAAACCTTATCATGTAAAATAATAAGAACACCAAGGTTCCCTAAAACTTTCTAATTTAATGAAACTGTAAATAAAGCTTAAGTAAACATTTAAACACATTCAATTTTAAATGTATATTTGCTTCATTGTCTACAGTCTCAAAACATATTTAAATATTCAAAATTGTCGATTTAATGGAAAAAGTATGTTTCAAATTTAGGAGATTATGTACAAAACTATGTGCTACTTTTGTATCTGTTCAGTTATTTAATAAAACTAAAACAAAATTTTGGCTTATATTTGATCTACCCTTATAAAAATATTTTAAAAGAACTAAATTAACAAATTAGCAAAGAAAAAATATAATGACATCATATTTACTAACAGAAGTCAATAACAGTGAAGCAAAAATACTAAAGTAGTTTTATACATCCGTGATTATTAATAAAGTACAGTACAAACTTTTCTTCATGGCTACTTCCTTATGAGTTGAAAATTAGTAGGGATCATCTCAGGTATGCACTTCATGGGAGGAGGGAGGATAAACAAGCTGCATTAATGTACCAGTTACAATAGTAAGCATTATTTTAACTGCTGAGCCTATGAACACAACTAATGCATATACCTCTCCATTTAATTATCTGTTTGAGACAGACTCATTGAGACCATTACACAGGCCATGAAGAAAAAATTTAGCCGTGTAGTATTATAGCTAATGATCCACATTACTACTTTATTGCCAAAGTCAATTCACCAACAATCTTCTGAAATTAGGAAAATATTAAAAACTATTCTAAATAGCAATCACTCGCATGTGCTACTCTGCCATTTTGATCATTATTGTTATGAAAATAAAAATACAGGCCAATGAGGCCATGTAATTAAATGAATAGTTAGAGGAATGATATTTTCCTGTTTGCAATATGACTTGCAATAAGTTCACTTCACATTTCCCTTGACATATCAACATATTAATAATGAAATAATTTCACTTTATGTATCAATGTATCAATCAATGCAAGCAACTTCAGAATCTCTTGAACACAAAACTCTTAAATTCCTATTCATTACATTATAGTGCACAGTTATCATGAGGTATCCATTAAAGCTGTGTAGCCACTGCAGCAGTTGTGTTATGCAACATGCACTAAGGATGCTGGCTAGTATGTGTGTTCTGTTAGCTGAGTGGCAGAGTGTACAGCGATGCCGTGGTTAAGAGCGCAGGTTCACCTACCAGAATTAAGCACTATTTTTTAATAAACCATTGTAACATATGATGACAAATTAGTTTGGTAATATTATTTTCCATATACAGTAAGCTTTAAGTTAGCAAATATGTGTGTATATATATATATATATATATTTGTTCAAAATATAACAAGAGATTATGTGTCTTCAGTGTTTTATCCTTATTCTGCTTCTTTAGATATATATATATTATAATGAATGAATTTCCTTCAGTATTTGTTCTATCTAAACGCAATATGCTGCACACTCATCATTCCCTGTACATGCAGAAAGGACAAAAAATGGCTTATGGGCACAAATTCAAGAAGCCTGGGATGTTGCAGTCTCTTGTCCACGCTACTGTAGAAATTTCATATCATCTGTGCCCCAAAGATTCAGGGCATTTATAAATGATGAGAGTTTATACACCCGATATTGTTTATTTCTATGCTGTTTCACTTTAGAAGATAAATGTTTCTGTTCATGTATTTAGCTAGTTATTTGTAAAGAATTTGTAAGTTTGTGATTACATTTTTGTGTGTGCATGGCAAATGTCATAAAACTTAAAAGATACATTAAAGTATAATATGATAGTAAGGCAACATGATGTACCAGATATAAAATCATGAAACCAAAAATAAAAAATAAAATAAAAATATTGTATGGGATTTGAACCCAGGAGCTTAAGCAGGACAGCAATGCCTTCTAAACCGCTCGGCCACTGCTACTCTACCCTAAAGTTCTCTTTCCAGATGCTCAAAATTGTGACTATTATGTTTACAGGCAAAGCCCCCACTACAGTGTGCTAATTGCTGAATAGTGTTTACGAGCATCCCCAAAGTTCTCCAATTGACATAGAGAACCTGAGATGATTTTTTTTTTTTTTTTTTTGTGAAAGGGTGTACATGTAAACTTGATGAATATACTCACTCTGACTCCATCTTGCATTCTTTATAGTCCATTGTAATTGTCAGTGGAACAACATCCTTAAGAACTACTTCAACTGCTAAAAAACCAATTCCTATAAAATCCTTTGGAAGCTGACGAATTGCCGCACTTCTTATTTTCTTCATAGGATATCCATGGTCCACAAGAAATACATGATACTGAAATCCTGATGCTGTCTCCAGCACATAATCCACTTTAGCTCTGTGCCACAGTTTTGTATTTGGATGTTGAATTGCTACCAGCTAAGAAAAAAATTTAAATTTCTTTAGTGAAGAAGATGGCTGAAAAATCATTAGGACAGATGTATATGCTAACCTAGAAAACACTTGACAGTGAGCTGTTTTAACTATGCAAGGTATTAGAAGCAATGGTGTAAATCTATTGGAAAAATTGTATTCTAAAATGATTTCAGAGGAACTATCGATTAAAAAGGGCCATTTGTAGTCTATATTCTAACTTAATTATAGGATATTTTACCTAGTTTTGAAAAATTGGAAGAGTTAACATTGTGCAATCCGAACATTTATTACAAATGGAAACAAACTTTTATTTCAGGGTGATCAACACTTGTGTTTTATGCATTTACAAAATAACAGGTTTTTATTCTAAAATGTCTTAGAGGGAATTAGTTTCTAAAAGATTTATTTGTTAAAATTCAAATTGCTACATTTTTCAACTTGCAAAATAATGTAGAACATTAAAATACAAAAGAACATTGATTAAAGAAACTATAGTTTACATATTTCATTGTTTGGTTAATTGAACAGTAAGAAATGTTACCATTAAAAAACAGGCTCCTCATTAAGCTTTGCAAGCTGTAATTAATTTTGCCAATGGGGCATGGTTAGAATTCATAGCATGTAAATTTTGTTTCTTTCATTTTACTTGCAAATAGTAAGTAATATTGTTCACCATTATAGTAGATGTTCAAAATGCACACCTTCCATTGTGAGACTTGCCTGAATTCTTATAAAATGATTTTGAGACATTGCCACTATAATCTCACCAATATTATAAGCTTCCTCCTATATATTTTGTCTCTGATTCTCCACGAGTTATTATTAAGAGGCAAATAATCCATTAAGGCTGTTAAGGATGAGTCTACCCAACATTTGTAAGCTTGTTATATTTTTATTTATAAACTGAAATATTTCCTTCTATGTACTAGACTCTGTGAGATTGATTACAAATAGCGATTTTTCAAGTAGCTTTCTGGGAGAGGTGAAAGGGGTTTTTCATAATAATTTTCAGCAATGTATAGACTAACCTTGGGCTCGGCCTAGTTGCTTAGCCTGCCATTTTCTGAGATTTTGTAGAACCTGAAGTCCAGTATTCAGATGCTATCATTTTAACATACAGTATTTTGTTATTTTTAATTGCATTTTGGTAATTTAGAATGATGTAATTCATTTATTTTAACAGTAAATGACACTTACTATGGCTTATTATTTTTAAAATTTATTCTTTAATGTCCTTAATAATATTTTAGTTTATGCAGGACAGAGATCAACTGATATGTTTGGTAACTCATTTATACTTGATTTATTTCTATGTAATTGTTAACTGCAGTGGAATGGCATGATATCTTATGATGATTAAAGAGATAGAAACAAACATTTTGTGAAACATCAAGAATTCATTAAATTGTACTTTGAAACTGTAGACAATGGAGTTGTAATATATCCTATAAGAATGTATTGAATATGTTCACATTAACTTCACTTACACAACATTAGAACATGTTTTGGGTTGCAAATGCTCCTGAATGCATTATCATCTATTGACTGACTACTGGATTTAGTGGCTGGGTCCCAGGGTGCTTTTATGGCAGTCTCTGATGATTTGAGTAGGAACTTGTAGAGTTCATTCATGGGTGGAACATCAAAATTCATTTATGTTTCCCTATTTATTAGGATGAAATTTGTTACCAAGTAGACAGCTCAATTGTGAAGTTTTTAGCAGCTTAGTCTGTGATTTAATTTCAGAATTTTAGTCCAAAAGTGAGCTGCCATAGCTGATTTATCAATTTGCTTAAAGCAAATATTCCTAAAGTGTTCCTTTCTCCAAATTTCTAAATTTCTCTTCTTTTTTCCAATGTATCTTTGGTTACAATTTGCACAGTTGATTTCACAAATTCCTGGTTTCTGTTCTTTTGGTATGGTGTCTTTTACTGTGCAACCTAATAAAATTTTGATATATTTGTTCTTAGGGGTAACTTTATGTCATGTTCTTTGAATATTCTATTTGAATTTGTATCTTTCCTGGAAGAATATGCAATGTTCTATAACTTGTCACACAGAATAATTAACATCCCACTCACAGAAACAGAGTACAAAATGGAATAACAGATAATTAACACAACAAAAATGGTTAAAACAGGACATAGTAATTAAAATTATCAATAAATTTAAAAGACAAAAATCTATAAAAGAGGTTTGCAAACTGAAGAACATCAAGGAAAGAAACAAATTCAAAAGTTTCACATATCTTTTTTTTTTTTTTTTTTTTTTTTGAGTAGTGTTTAACGCCCGTTTTTACTACTGAGGCACCACAGGCGGTGGGCACTGGTGATACATGAAATGAAATGATAAATTGGGAAAGGATATTTTTTTTTTTTTTTTAAGGAAGGAAGCGTTCCAGGCCTAAGTGTAGGTACCTCCCCGGCATTTGCCAGTTATGAAGACTGAGGAAAACCTGGAAAAAACCCCAGTCAGGGAGGACGGTCCTGGCGGGATTCGAACCGCAGACCTCCTGCTCACGAGTCCGTGCCTTAACGACCTCGGCCACCCGTGGCGGTACATATCATCTTACTTACCATAAAAATTCAATAGGATGTTCAAAGAACATGGCATAAAGATAGCTCCAAAGAACAAATATAATATCAAAAATTTATTAGGTTGCACAGTAAGAGATATCATTCCAACAGAACAGAAATCAGGAATTTATAAAATCAAATGTGCATATTGTAACCAAAGATACAACGGAAAAAGGAAGAGAAATTTACATATTTGGAAAAAGGAATACTATAAGAATATTGGTTTTAACAAATTGACAAATTAGCAGTAGCAGCTCACTTTTGCACTGAAAATCATGAAATTAAACCAGAGGTTGCTTAAAGAAATTCATAACCTAATACCTGATAACAAATCTTCATCCTAAAAATAGGAAAAAATCTTAATGAATTTTGATGTCCCACCCATGGATGAAGTTGGCAAATTTCTACTCAAACCATCAGAGATCACCACAGAAGCACCTTGAGATTCAAATTGAGTAGTCGGTCAACAACTGATGATGGGAAGCATGTCCTAATGTTGTATAAGAGCGTAAAGTTAGTATGAACATATTTAATACATTCTCATAGGATATATCAAGATTTCATTTCAAGAATGAGTGATGTGTGTGTATACAAGTATCATGGAAAATTAACTATTCTATTTTCTTATATTGCACGTTATTTAATTCAGTTATCATTTTAGGTGGCATCTGCAAGAGGGGCAAAAGGGCATTTGTCTCCCACGGAATCAGTCACTATGAGCCCAAGAAACTCATGCCTGGGAAAATTGCCTGTATATTGTAAATGATTATATTTTAGATAATTAAGAGCTAAAAGAATGCATTACACCAAGTGATAACTTCATATTACAGTCTTGGTTCTATTGTACAGCATTGTTACCATGATAGACATCAATATCAAAGGAGTTGCTGCAAATTTTACATGCTGTGATTTCATCTGTTATAATACAAGCTGTAGAAGCTCAAGTATGCTGTTGACAATGTATGACAATATCATGTGCCATTTTTTAGGCTTGTGACTACAGTTTCAGAAAATAATCCACCTGCTGATAGATTAAAACACGAAAAGTACATTAAGGTTAAACGTGTTCAGATAATAATATACGTTTATTAACCACTAGTGAAAAATACATATACCATTTAGGTACAGTACCTCCCATGTGCATTCAATAATTTTGCTATCATGAGAACCCCTGAGAAAATTTAGAAAACCCAGCACCTCAGTTATCACATACATTATTATAATCACAATGCTATAATTTTTAAATGAATTTTATTATAACAGTACATATCCATTTTCATGGTATATTTATCTGAAAGTAGACATTTCACTAATTTTAAACAATAGATACCTTATACAAAAAGCTATGCTTTACCATAGGTTTTACTCCAGGTACAGCAGAGATTTTATATGGATGAAGATACAGCAGCTGAGTTGCTTTATATGCACTGCCAACAGATACACCAATTTACTGGACTAATCTTGTTAAAAACCTCTGAAAAGAAATTTCTTATTGATAGTCTATTTCATCAAGCTTGGAGTCTAACACAACGTACAAAGCAATACACAGCAGATGTCATCCTTTCGCAACATATTACATGAATCGGAGATGATTTACACGTTTATCAAATGAGAATCAGAAGGTTTAAAGGAAGGAAATGGATAAATGGAGAGAGGAGCAGTTATGGATAGATAACATGGGGTTTAATGGAGTTTGAATGACCTCCAGCACTTTAGCCCATAAGGCTTATTATGCTACCCCATTACAAGAGATGCCTTCATTGTTTCCCAAAATCTGTTCCTTGAACAAGATGCAGTATTTTGGTTCCAATATTAGCATCCATTCCTAGATCTTTCCTGGTTATGCAGATTTCTTGCCTATGTACATTCTATAAGTGGGTTCATCTTTATATAATCCCACTTTTCATATATGTTTCCTGAAGTGACCATGTTCAGTGGTTAGCATAATTACTTTCCTTATTCCTCTTCTGTCTAGTTTTTGAAGAGATGTGGAAAGAGTGATTTTAGGACCTACAGCAAGCTTCCATTTATCCAGGATAGGTATGCCACTTTAGTTGGTGTTTATCCCTAATCCATATTTTGATCACAGTCTTAGTAGTATGAGTACCTATTCCAACCTAGGGCTCAGGGCCAGAAAAGAATGTATCAGCATCCCTTTTAGCCAAATGATCTACCTTTTCATTTCATAAATGCCCTGATGCCCCGGCACCCGATGCAGTTCAAGCCTGTTGTGGGATCCAGGACAGACAGGGCATTTTGACATTCCCATATTATTTAGATTTCACCTGAGGATAGTGCTTTTAGGGCACTTTGACTGTTTGAGAGGATGAGAATTAGTATTTGGTGATAACCCTTCTCAAAGCCTCTATAACCACAATTCAGGATAGCAAATATTTCTGACTGAAAAACTGTACAATATTTGCCAAGACTTGTATCAATGTTGGTCCTTGGAAACAGACCACATGTGCCTGCACCAATTATATCCCTTTACGGGATCCACGATAAACCATACAAGTTGGTTACTTTTTTTTTTAATAATGGTTCCTTCCATCCAGTTTTCTCAAGATCCAAGTGTTATCTTAAATGGAGGGAAAGTACAGTATTCCGTATTTATTAGGTCAGACCTCATTCTGTTTTGGAATATCCAGGAAATTTAGAATGAAGGTTTGTCTAGTTGCTGTAATTCTCCAGTTCCCTGTGTGCACCATGCAATTAGCCTAGCCTCCATTATAAATAGATATCCATTGGAAGGATACCCAACAGTCTCCAATGCAATGGTTGGAGTAATTCTGAGGGCTCCTGTAAAACACAGACATTTCTGTAGCTTGACAAGCTTATTTGCTATACTAGTTTTTAAAGTAGTCCACCACCAAACAATGGTGCTATCAGCTATCTGGCACCTGACAATTGCAACATACACCAGTTCTTAATGCATGGTTTAAGGCCCCAGGAGGATCTAATAGTGCATCTGGTGGTTATAACAGACCACCTGGCTCTAAGGAGAACATTGTTTATATGACTGTTCCAGGCCAGTTTCTTATCCAGTTCAACACCTAGATATGTAGCTGACTCAGAATATTCCAGGATTGAGCTGCCTAGTTTAAGATTTTCTATGCCTTTTATATTTCTCCTGTAAGTAAATGGAACAACAACTATTTTGCTAGGATTGATAGCCCTCCAGCATACACCAGCATTGAACTTTCCTCAGCCCACTATTCATCATGTCTGAAACTACAGTTATGGATAACAGTGGTATTAACTGTATTGTTGATAATAGGAGGAATAGAAGTGCAGCCTTGAATTGAGGACCTGAATTAAATGTTAGCAATGCTAATGATAATTTTGGAAGATGTGAGAGACTAATATATTACAGCCAGTGGTAATTAATGGGAGCAGGAGAGAAGATTTAATAATAGGAAGTGCAGTAACAACTAGATGCAGAGCAAAGCTGAAGAAACTTAAGACAGGGGTAGTGCAATGAAACAGAGTTTGGAGTTGAGTATAAATTTTTGGAATAGAGATTTAAAAATGAAAATCTCTTTGTCTTCCAAAGACAAAGACATTATAGGCATTAGATTGAAGGAACATTGGAGAAAAACCGTTACAAACAAATAGATAAATCAACTCTGGCAGCACATTTTTGGAATGAAAACCATGAAATAGAAAAAGGCATTAAGTTATTAAAAATTATTCAACAACCAAAAGAACTAAACATATGGGAAATGATTTATATAAAAAAACATGAGTATAACCTTATGAACTTTGACATCCTGGAAGCAGACAGCACTTTATTTAAGTTTATCACTAGATCACCAGAGTCAACCCGGATACCTACCTACCCAGCTCCTACAAATGATCCAACAGTCATTAAATAGCTGTTGATGTGGACAATAGTTCCACGAAACATTACGTCGTGAGTACATCTCATTTAAGTGAAACTATAAAGAGTGTTTTAAACATCAGAATCTCAGAAGAGATTATTAATGGGTGTTTCACTGTGTTTGATTCCAAATTGAATTATTATTAAAACATGTTAATATATTTATAATGTAAAACTGGCCCTGAATTTGACAAGTAAACTATGAATAAGCCAAAAATGCTTATTCCTCTGTAAAATTGCAAGAAATATTACCATTAGGGTGTGTTAAAGAGAGAACCAGCAAATATAATTCACTCACTTCTCCTTCATTTGGCAGGTAGCTTCCTATCTTGGTGTACTGTTTGCTACGATTATATAGTTTATTAAGTGACTGTTCTCCCTTATGGACCTGCACATATGTTTCTGTCATATCCTCACTTTCTGAATTTCTCACCCAAAATACTGATGGTGACTTCATGTGCATCACTTGCACATGCCTTTCTTCACACGCAGTAGCCATCTTGAGACCCTACAATAACAACAGAAATGAATAAACAAACATATAATACTAATCCTTTATTTGCATATACACATACAGGGGGTTTCCTTCATTTGCGTATATACAGGGGGTTTTAGGGATCAAGTTGTAATTTTATTCACAGTATTTTCAATATTATAATAATACATAAAAACATATAATTTGTAAAGAATTAGATGATTTAAAACCTATAAAGACAGTTGTTAAATATTTCTTGTTCTTTTTTAAGTACTTTAATTTAAGGATGTAATTTATTTTTAAAATTGTTCCAAATAGCAATGGACGTTTTCCAAAAATTTCTTTATAATTGATAATGAACGGAAATTGTTACCGTTTCTCATATTGTAATCATAATACTTGCAATTTCCATCAATACAATATCTTTCTTCATGCACATGTAGAATAACTTTATATATCATTTTATTCTAAAGTCAGTTTCCAATTTCAAATGGCCATAACTTTGGCAAATTTTTATATTCTGCTAAAATAAAAACACCAAATTGTATATAAAGAAATGAAATTTTATTGCAGCAACATAAAAAATAACATTATAAAAGAATAAATAGGGAAACATTAAGTATGATCACTAGAACATTGTTCAATAAGAAAAAGTCTTTCTTCTATGCTATTAAGAGCATTATTAAATACATCCCTAGGAATGTTTTCAATTATATCTGATATCAATTGTTTCAAATCCTCACAAGTAGCAGGTCTACTAAGTGATACCTATTCTTTGAGATAATCCCATGATCAGTAGTTAACTAGGTTCATATTTGGTGATAGAGGCTAGCCATTCGGAAAATGTCTATAACTACACATTCCACAAATGTGTTGCTCAATAGCATTTTTTTGATATTGTGTGAGTTGGAGTACCATATTGCATAAAAACAATGTTTTTGACATCATGATTCTGTAATTCTAATATTACAAGTCTTGCAACTTCCTAAAATACTGATGTCCATGTAGCTTTAATGTTTTCATTTAATAATTTTCCATTTCTTCATGGAAATAAGACCCTAATTATAATGTAAAATAAAACCACACCAGACAGTAACTCTGACATCATGCAACCATTGCTGAACAATTGAGTTCAGATTATTTTCTACCCATATTGTGTAATATACATTGAAATGTGCCTCAACTTTCCATGACATTATGTATAGTAATTTAATGTTATTATTAATTTCCATTGACATTTGCAAAATAAATGTTTATCTTCTTATGTGAGCTCAAAATGCATTATTTTACTTTTTTCTAAATTAACCTTCAAATTATTTTCCTATAAGTACTTTCAGATATTATGTTTTGCAATTGAACTCAGATTTATCCCAAATGTGTATTAGCATATAATAATAATAATAATAATAATAATAATAATAATAATAATAATAATAATAATAACAACAACAACAACAACAACAACAACACGAAGACCATACACATGATTAGCTTTCTGTATATCTATACAAACACTTGTACATATTTAATTATTATCTTCTTCCTCTTCTTTTTAACTATTTCCATTTGTTTTTCTATGTAAATAAATATTGACCTATGTTCTTTTAATATTTTTTAAAAATACACTTTAGAGCAATTGCTCTATTCATTTTAAGCCATTTTTTACCTAAACTTTCCATTTTGCATATCTCAGTTTCTTTACATTCGAATACTGTATATTATATATTTTCTCTTTCCCTACATAATGGACATTCGACTTGCAGGTACCCCATTTCTTTGATCTTTTAATCTCCACACACCAGTTTTTACTCACACAATCCCCTAATTTTCTTCTTTACTTGTGTTATCTATATACCTTTCTCTTTCTCAGCTGTTTTTCAATGTGACATAGAACACTAGCGACCTTTTCTCTTTTAGTTAACTAAATAATTTCTGTATCTCCATATCTTTAAATATTTTCCTTATACCCCTCCAGATACCTTTAATGTTGGTTTCTCTCTTTCTCTATACTTCTCCAAAGCCGTTATTTTCCAAATTGATTCTTAAATCACTTGCCAACTTTTGTTTTGCAAACTCATTTCTTGATAGTTTAAACATTGTTTTAATAAATTTTTGTCATCTAAATTTAGTATCTTATTCCAGTACTTCAAAACTCTTTCCATAATTAATCCATTTCTGCTATTCTTCCCACTAGAACCTTCTTGCAAACCATCCTATGTACCGAGTCCAAAATTTCTCCTCCAACATTGAGACCCCATAATTCAATACTATATAACATCTGCATCTGTATTACTATACCATACACCCTTCTGAACTATTTAACCCTCAACTCTGGTATTTTGTATAGGCATCCATTTATAGCTGTCATTGCTACTTTTCCTTTTGCCAATACTGATCTATTCTGTTTCTTCAATTTGCCTCCTCCATCTATTTTAATTCCGAAGTTGGTACAGTCATGTACCCGTTTGTACTCGTTCATTCTTTCCTTCCATCTCTCATATGTAGTCAGTTTACTTCCTTTCTTTAACGCTACATTTTGTGTTTTTTCTTCATTTACCTTCAATCCCCATTCTGTACAGTATTTATGTATTTCTTAAAGAGACAATTTTAAACCGTTTCAATGATAGACACAACTACCACATCATCAGCAAAAAGTAGACCAGGAATCTGCATATTATTTATTATTGGCAGGAGTTATTTCTATTATTTATATTCTGCAGTATATCGTCAATAAATAAATTAAAAAGGAATGTTATTAGCATATACTATAGGTTTCCTATTAACAAATTTAGGCATATTCACATGTGAAATGTACTAGTGGACCCAATACAGATTCTTGTGGAATTCCTATTTTAGTAAATTTAACTATATCAAATTCATGATACTGTTTTAATTAAGTTGCCCATTTTATACTTTATTTTACAAGATAAACAAGTCCATCTGTGAGAAAAGACCATTTAAAAATTTTCCCAAAGTAACAATGTTTGAAGTAAGAGAAATACTCATTGATCATAATAGCTTCCATGTAAAAATAAAGATATAGTGAACTTACTGAAATAATTAATAATAGCTAGTCACCACCATTACTTTGTTGCCACTGCATAATAATTTGCTTACAATATGAACCAAATATGTTCATTTTTTAAAAATATACAGAGGTATGTTTATGAGGCATGCCAACATTTTTAGCAGTGATTAAATTATAAATGTATTTTTAATTTATGTTAAAGGATGTTTTTTAAAACTATACACATTCTTTTGCATACAGTTCATTTTGTGGGAGTACAGTTGGAAATACATTATCACATATGATGGCATTTGCAACAGAACTGCCAGGAATATCTGATGGGTTTTTTATGCTTCATCCAAGCCAGATATATTCAAAGAGATATAAGTATATAATTATTTAGGCTTTCACGGCCGGCGTTAATCCAATAAAATGATGTTTCCAAAGGCTCTAAACACACCTGACGTTTCGCCCGTGACTCCGCCGGGCATCTTCAGAGGAATGACCATCACCTCTCAATGTTGTAGCTCAACTTGTGCCACTTTGGACCACGGCCAACAAGCCCAGAAACATTATTTTATTGGAATATAAGTATAGTTTGGACATACATATAAAACAAACCTTGTTCTATGAATACCTTAGTGAAGCAATAAGACTGTTTAGTACGACATATATCACATGAATTTATTCATATGACTTGGCTTCACTGTGTTATTTCCATCCATATATATTTTTAAAAATAATTTCTTTTTTAAAAGATATGTTTTAATTAAAGCCTTGTTCTGTTGATCCCATTGATCCCATATAGAGCATTTCATTCAAGTGAATTATATATTGTAGTCTGGGCATACAGTGAGGTTTATTTTGTATCGATATTAAAGAAATCTTTCATAAAATGAATTAGTGATGATTTATAAAGACGGTGCTGTTTTGTGAGTTATCTAGGAATTTTAAATAAGCTGGAAGACTACTATATACCTACACTGCAGAATAACAACAATCCCATTTGGAAAAGTTTTAATGAGTTTACTGTTTTTTATAAATTGATTCTGTTTCTAATATTGTATGCACCACTAAATATAATGTGCGCCGCAAATTTGAAACTTAAAATCATAAAAATAGATTTTGAAATATTGTTGCATGGTGTCTTACAGATAAGTCCATCCATCTCATAAAACAAACACAACGTAGAATTTATCAATGGACTATTCTTACATTTTGGAACACACAGGACAAAATTCATCACTGTGCTGTTGCCAGGACAGTTGGCTAGGTCATGGAAGAAAAAGTTATTTCTTATGGTGTTGCTAGTCACAGATTGCCCATCTTTCATGTAAAAATTCCAAAACTTTTTCTTCAATGTCACAATGTCTTCCTTTGCAAGGACCAGTGAATTTCCTACTTAATAACTTTAGTTTCAAGTAATGCTACTTTCTGTTGCTCCACAAGCATATGTTGCTCTCAGCCACATTGGACTATTTTTCTACCTTTCTGTTACCATTTTTTCAGCAAAAAAAAATTACTTTACACTTCAGAGTGGCATCATAAGAAGTTCTTCTCTGTTAACCCTCCATTTTATGATTACCTACTATTCAAACACTCTACAATAATAGGCCAACAATAAATGTAACAAAGTCGAGAATTGCAGCAATGTATTATGTAATAAACAATAAATTTGAATGAAGTTACCGGCAAACTACAGAATGGATTTGTACTAGAATCTAATGTGCACCACAATTTTCAGTACAACATTTGGATACAAAGGTATGCATTAGATTAGTATAAATACGATAATTAGTGTCAAAACTATCATATTCATCAACCAGGTGGCACAAAAGTGATTATGTAAAGTGTAACTAAAATGTATCTTAAAACTTTAGGAGCATATCGCTCTTATGTAGAGGATTTTTTTTAAATAGTGTTTAACGCTCATTTTTACTACTGAGGCACCACAGGACACTGATAATATATGAGGTGAAATAATAAGCTGGGAAAGGATATTTGTTTAAGGAAGGAATTGTTCCAATGCCTAAGTTTAGTGTACCTCCCCAGCATTTGCCATTTATGAGGACTGAGGAAAACCTGGAAAAAAAAAACCAGCCAAGGGGAACAGGCCTGGTAGAAGTAGAACCCACAACCACCCGCTCACAAGTCTGCGCCTTAACTACCACAGCCATCCGTGACAGTTATGTAGAGGATGAAAATATGTTACATGAACATGGTCCAAAAATACCTAAAATTCCCTTATTATAGCTCTTTTTCTATTACTCTACTTAATTGTGTAATGTGCAAGCTACTTGTATGTTTTATGTAAAATGACATCATAGCTATCAACTAACAAGGATAGTCAGGTTACAAGTACATGCTCTTATTTATCTGTGGAAACAACTCATAGTTCTTCCATTATTATGCAACTCACTTCATTGCTTTACTAGCACTGAGCATACAAGTACATAGTAGCAATAGTTGCAAGTTCATCACAGACTTTGTTTCAAGTACAGTACAATAAATGCAGTAATGGCAGTAATGTATGGGAAAGCAGATGGGAGTAGCATGTAATTGATTTCCATATGGTGCCAATTTGATGATCTTCAAAATATGACAATTGGGTTCAAATAAGAATGTAACAGTGTAGAAGAATAGTATTAAGGATAACATATAACAGTGAAATGATAGCAATGCATGGAGTATAACTAATTAATAGGGTAATGCAGCATGCAGTAAATAAAGACGATCTAAAAAAAGAAAGCAAAAAACAGTGTCATCGAAATATGTTTCCAGAATGACAATGTCTGGGCAAGATGTTTCAAGCAAGTGATCGTTCTGAGTAGCAGCAACATTCAAATGCGCTGCTCATAACTAAGGGAAAAGTAAAAGGATGAGAAAGCACAACTTATGTAGTTTCAGGACAAGGCAAGTAGCTGTGCGAAGCAATGTTGCTGTCTGGAGAGTATTAGCAAGTATAGGTTATCAGCTCATTAGCATGCTAATGGCAGTGAGGGGCATTTTGAGCACTTGCTTTAACACACATTTCCATGTATGCTATATTTATTTTATAATGTACAACATCACACAATTTAAGCAGAGGTTTAGATATAGAGCCTATCTCCAACAACAATCGTTAGTGAAACATTGCACAGTTTTTCCAAGGAAAAGAAGCATTTGCTATCCTGAACTGTGGTTTCAGAGACTTGAGAAGGGTTACCATGGATGAATTCTCATCCTTTCAGATAGTAAAAGTGCTTTAAAACCACTTTCCTTCCATCAGGTTAAATCTAAACTGTATGGGAATGCCTGAGTGCCTAAATACCCTGGCATCTCTTACAACAGAATTGAACTGCAGGGGCATTGGAGCATTTATTGAATGAAAAAACACATCAGCTGACCAAAAAGGGTTCTAAATCACCCTATGTTGACCCTGAACCTGTAGTTGTAATCAGTACATGTACAGTCAAAATTGTAGTAAAAACATTAAGGGAAAAACACCAGTTTAGATGAAAAGTCTATCCTATACAAACATAAACTAGGAAGTAGGCTAAGTCTAAGTAGCACTCTTTCCTCATCTCTCCTCAAAATGGCTAGAGGCTTGCCGACACCGGTTAGAGCCTTTTGATGGTAGCACAAAAGGCGTAAAGAGAAAGGTTTTAGCATAAGTAGGTCATGTGTGGGCCTTATAACACAGCTGCACAAAAATTGATTCCTATCTGAGGCCAAATCACAAATAAATTACAAGAAAAAGGGCACAACCAACACAATCTAAAGGGCTAATAGTCGAGGTGAAGGCAGCAGTGACACAAGAATACTCTACCAACACAAAGAAGCATTGCCAGTCACATTTGTAAATCTAAAGGGACCTTTATAGGATGACCCACCAACATTTGGGTCTAGCACGCTGGCATAACTTGAAAGAACAGCATATCAAAAGTGATTCGCCAATGCAATAAAACTGTATGAACACTATCTGGCAAGTGAAAAACGGCAATGAGTGGTTTCTTTGGATGAAGTATGGATTTATCTAGATGATACAAACAAACTCCGTGCTATTCAATTAAAAATGAAATTAGGAATCTACACAGTGAAACTATCATAATCTTGTTGAATTAAACGTAAAACTTCTAAAATTGTGTCAATATATTAAACTCTCTTGACGTTTCACATTAAAACTTTTTAATAAAAAAGTGCTATTTACTACCATCAAGTGGACCAAGAGAGACACTCCAAATTCATCTGGGAAAATAAGGAAAAGTTTCCCAAGGTTCATGTGGTTGCAGATAACTGTGCTTGGGGAAACTTATCATTCACAGAGTGGCCAAAAATATAAAAATTAATGCAGCCTACCACAAAGCAATGTCATAGACCCAATTTTTGATGAAGATATTGTATGGTGAGGATGCTCCAAATGTTTGGATCCATATCTAGCAACATTTCTCATCCTGGGATTACTACTATTCGAAAGTTGTGGAAATATTTGTCAACATGATACCATTCAAAGGATCCCTGTAGGTTACCAGATGCCTCATGCTCACTAATGGATTTTTGCAGATTTGGTCTGCTAAAAAGTGCTGTGATTCTCAACATCACACCATGATTGAAGGTCTGTGGAAAATTTGCCAGGAGGAGTGGGCTAATATTCCCATTTCTCGTCTATGGTTCAGTCTTTTACAATGTCAACTGCATTGCAGAGCCATAGTTCAAGCTTGTGAACATCAAGTTGAATACAATCGATGGTAGAAAAAGAGAATATCACCATGAAAAAATTTAAGTAAAAGTCTGCATTTAACTAGGGCAACTCTCCATATATGGAAATAGTTGGGTTAATTACTGAACATGGTAACTTCAGGAAACATCTATAAAAAGTGGAACTCTATAATGATGAATCCATTTGCAAAATGCGTAAACAGGATGAGGAAACTGCCTTGCTTATCCCGTTTGAGGATAACAGGGACATACTCTTTCTATAATCAGGGAAGATCTAGGAACGGATTCTAAAATTGGAACTAAGATACTGCAAATTGTTCAAGGATAAAATTTTGGGAAACAATGAAGGCATCTCTTTCAATACAGTAGCACAATAAGACTTCTAGACTGATATGCCAGAGGTCACCAAAGCTCCATTAAACCCTCTTACCTTATATTATCCTGTGGATAGAGACTGCCACTGGTGGCCGAGGTTGTCAAGGCATGAACAGTCAACATAAATGGCAAATGCTGGGGAGGTACCCTAAACTTAGCCTGGAACAATTCCTTCCTTAAAAATAAATCCTTTCCCAATATATCACTTCATCTAATGTTTCCAAATCCATATTCATAACACACTTTTTTATTCTCCACATGAGAGGAATATCTTAAAGTTTTATTAACATTTTTGTTATACCTGCATATATTAGCCTGTGATAGTGATTACATTAAAGTTCTATATGAATGCTGAATTTCAGCATCACTTAAAATTCTTGGGGTTATCTTCAGCAGGATAAACGTTTTACTATTGTGTAATTGGTTTACCCAGAAAATTATCCCTCAAAGCAAAAGAGGCTGAACTCAGCTTTGGAACCTCAGTTCCTATGCATTTCTTCCAAATGATTTCAACCTCAATCTCTAGTCCCCAAAATTTTGTATGACAGACATCCTCTACTGAATTATTGAAATATTTAATGCGTAAGTATGGAACACTTATATTCTTAATTCTTAATTGAATAAATTTTGAATTATATTAATTAAACATTAATTAATCTGTTAACTACAAGTCATATATTTAGTTCTTCGAATGTCCTAATGGCCGTACTTTACAACTGATGGATGTTTATCCAGATATAAAAAAACTAGCATCATCTGCGAAATATATTGGTTTTAGAATCCTTGCTAAGACTATATTGTAAGCCAGAAAAGAATTATGATGTATAAATAACCAAAGAGTATGATGAATAGACTGCTGACGATAAAGAGAGCAAGAACTCAAAAAAGGTTGGATAGATAATGCAAGGAGAATTGCTAACAAAGGATTGACTTAAGAAACTTAATCAACCTCATCAATTTTCACAAGTTATTTTAGTAATCTTTTTCATTTCTACCATATGATAACAGTCATTAAAACCCACATATCACTTTTATTTCTCTAGCTATTAATCCACCTATTTCCATAAAAACTATTTCATCTATATAAGATTTCAGCAGCAGGAAGGAAAAATGCATGTGATTGGCATGAAAGCTGGTGACATTATTGCTATCAATACCAGAAATGCACTAGATTGCAGCACAATTAAAACTGTGCGAAAAGACTGGCTACATCAGATACCTCTCAAGTATAGATTTAACTTAGCCTAACTTAATGTAAGAAAATACTCATAATTAGATGGTTTTTTCATAAAACTAATATAATGATTAAAATTTAATATAGTTACATCTTAAAATGTAACCTCTAGGTTAGGTTTAAGCTAATGAATTTCATTAAGGAAGTTTCATTTGCAAGCTTTATTGAATAGGTTGGCGCAAAGAAATTTCTTTATTCCTCCCTATAGCAATATTATGTAATACTGTGACTGAAAAATAGTGGATGAATGTAATAAAATGACATGGAGCCACTTTGGTGGGGAATAATGGAATATATAGATACGAGGCTGTAGGTTATGGCACATTTTGCAGAAAATGAAGAAATTATATTAGCAGAAGAATGGTAAAGTATGTACAAGGTATTGAAAATTAACTGAGGAGTATAGATGAGTGTAGTAACAGTAATAAGAGAAGAGTACCATGGATATTAGGTAAATCATAAAAAAAAAAATTGGGGTAATAACAATACTGAAAATGGGTGAAGGTGCCACAAGCAATACATAAAAAAGTAAAAATATTAATTTTTGTTTAAGGTGTTTGTTTACTGCTTTTGGCATTTTTTGGAAGAAAAATTATGCCAAAATAGCTTTTACTTTGACTAAAATTTGGCTTAGAAGCACTTAAGTTATGTAATGTAAGCAAATTAGTATAATTCACCACTGTACACAAATACGGCAAAAGAAAATATTACATTCAAAAACATAAAAAAAGGAATTAATAATGCTTATAGTACACACTAGTGTTGATATTTCATGTTAAAAGCACATAATTACAAGACATCCATTAACAAAGACATGGTACTGAATGAAGTCATTATTTTGTTTTATTTACGGATGATCTTTAACATCTCAGGTCATCAGCTTCCCATACAGTCAGGGTGTGAAACAGCTATAAATCTTGCATACAGCCTCTTCATTCAAGCTTGAGGTTCTTTTTCATGCCATATATCTACAACAGGGGATCCATTGATCCCGGCTGGGATTGAACCCGTGATCTTATGTTTACGAGGCAAGTATGGTTACCACTAGACCACCAGGGCCTCGTTTCACCAAATTATGGTAAAATATATTCGGGTGTATTAGAGCAGGTTCTTGTAAATTACGGTCTTGTAACTTTCTTCTCCACAAAAGAAATACTATACTGGTAAAGTATTAGTAAAAAGTTACAACTGACATCATATAAGGGCAAGGTGGAACAGCTGTTTGCCATACTTCGCCATACCTTGAATTAGTTTATGTCCACTCCTAAGGGATTTTTAATGTACAAAGTGGATCACTGTCACTTCACCAAAATAAATCTTGCTTTTTTCTTAGACATAATTATAATTTAAATACTTGATTAGTATTTATCGATATTAAAGCATAGTAATCCACTTTGAGACAATAGTTCCATAATAATAAAATAAATGTAGCCATATTTAGGAGCATCAATTTCAACCGTCGAGAGATAGCAGAAGAATCGAGCTTCCCTATTGCTTTTGGTCATTTATTTTATTAGTCCATTTTATTCTTTATATTTATTTGTTTATATTGCTAAACAATCACATTCTCATAAGCAAAAAACTGGGAATATTGTGCTAAAAGACATTGTTTCAAAAGAGAATGAAGAATGAAAAGAAATTATTTTCGTAGCATGTAGCAAGAACCTTAAAAATAGAAAGTATGAAAAATTATTTTCTGGCATATAGCAAGAACCTTAAAAATACATTAACTAAGATGCTGGTCTGAAATATGTATTTGAAGGGGAAATGCCAATATCAATCATAAGCCATGCTTTAATTGCACTTTAACAACTTTATCATTGCATACAAATATTTATTTATTATTTCTTTATATATGTTCCTAGTCATCATTATCATCACTTTCGCTATACTTAGCACATTTGGTCAACTGGTTCCAAAACCATTAAAAATTAATAAATTTTGTGCTATTTGAAGTTACCAATATTCTTACACCTATAGAGAAGTTTATACAAACTACCAGTAGAGGAATAGAACTACAAAAATCAGTTGTACATTTGTAAGTATGGAGTTGTAAAGTACAAGTATAGCAGAAACCTTGTGGAACAGAATTTTACTATTAACTACAAGTTACCAGTCTATACCCTTGTAATGTATTAGACCATACTTTCGTGAAACTCGGTCTAGGGCTGACTGAGGAGTCCAATATCCCACCCAATATTAGATGTACAATGTACTGACTACCCAACAGTAGCAAGGCTGAAAAATACCGCTGTATATACAGTAGCATAAATCAAGGAAATATTGCATTTCCTTTCGAAGACCTTTAGGGCAAACAAAAATGAACGTTAAATTTTGTTGTAAAACAATAATTGTGGCTGCACACTCCAATCGAGGTATTTTACAAAAGAAAAACTAAACCTGTAACTGGGAATTTTATATTTATCACCATAATCGTAATTTTGTGTAAAATTACATGCTCATTTACTTTAATTTAAGAGGAATCATATTCCTTACCTGAGTTTTTGCTGTAATTCATAGAAACTATATTACATACATATTAAACTTTCACGGACAATTGTAGTAGCATTATGACAGGCAACATGCGACATTAATCATGATTATCAAGTGGGGTTTACAAAATGAGCATTTACCAATCAAATCTAAACGTGTGTACGCTTATATTCTATTGTTAATTTGAGGAGCTACCAATCTCTGCAAACTGTGCTGCCAACATGTAAATTATATTCTAACATTCTCCCAAGATCGGTGCTTGGAATCAACTTTAATTCCAATATAATAGGTATTAGTAAATGACCACTGCGGGGGCAAGGGGGGGGGGGAAACGCTAATCTTATTTAGGTCAATTTAATCCTAAATGAACATTTCCTTTTGATATGCCATTTGTGCAGATTCCAATTATAGTGAGTCTCCCATTGCTTCTGTAAATAAATATGAATGTATCGTCGCTCCGCGATGCATGGTCAACTTGAAAGTACCACCATTAGGCATTGGTGCTACAAGCAATTGATGTACCGTATTTAATTGCTAGCTCCGGTTACTATTACAAATTTCATTAATAAAAAAATGGTTCAAGTGCAATAAGATCAACGCCGACTAAAAAGTGATGAGATCAAGTTTAACCATTTCTGAAAAGCTCAGTTTCAGGGTAACAACCAGGAAACAACATATTTGAGGCAAAAAGCTAAAAACAAGATAGTTTTATAGTGGAAAATTGTTGCTGGAGCACTATTTTTTAGCCTTAACACCGCTCCACTAGCTATTAACCCTTCCACCCACTTTTTTCAAATTTGTTTTTTCCTACATACTAAGTGGTACTGAAGGGACTCTATTTATTTATTTATTTAAGGAAGTAGGGAAGTAGGACCTGGTACATATTCCACAACCAGGGATTTGTGGGTGATTGCTAAAAGGGTTTAGGAGGGTCAATTCACGTAACGTTGCATGCAGGACAAATTTTCTGGAGGTCCAGATATGGTCCTAAATATGGCTTCCTTCGGAAAGAAAGTAAAGCTGTGGTTCCCATGTCGTACATTTACGGCATGATAAAGAATCTTATACCTGAAAAATGAGGCCTCCGAGTAAAATCTGTCGTCCGTTTCACACCCTGATTTGAATGGGTAACTGATTACCTGAGATGTTAAAGAACGTCCGTAGATTAAAAAGGTTCACTCCCCAGAGGCAGCGGACAGAGCCGAACTCCTCAGTCCCGAACTGAGCGGACTTGAGTTACAACAAGAAATCTCCAAGTCTGCTGGTGCGGTAGTACTGTAAGAGCTTCAGCGGACACAGCCGAACGGGACACACCAAGCAGCTCTAGCAGACTGAATTTTTGTATCATAAAACTGAGTTTTTCACTTTTACCATGTGTTGTCTTATTGGAATTCGCAATCTCGCAATCTCTCTCTCTCTCACACACACACGCGCGCGCGCGCTAACCTCAACGCTAAATATAAATTGATACAGAATTTTGTGCTATTCATTAGACTGGTAAACTATTGTAACGGTGGCAAACCTCCTCTTCTTTGGAATTCGCAATTAATTATTATATACACACACAGACTAACCTTAACCTATCCTTGGATAAATCCTAAAAACGGGCGAACTCAGTGGTTGCTGTTCAATTCGTAAATATAAATTGATTGTGTTTGATTGATTGAACGCTGATGACCTGAGCTGTTAAAGAGCGTCCATAAATAAATCAATTTATGGACGCTCTTTAACATCTCAGGTCATCAGCGTCCCATTCAACTCAGGGCGTGAAACGGCCGACAAATTTTGCTCAGAGGCCTCTCTTTCAGACTTGAGGTTCTTTTTCGTGCCGCAAATGTACGACGCGGGACCCACGGCTTTACTTCCCTTCCGAAGGAAGCCATACTTAGGGTTTTTACGCCCGAAAAAATCCATCGGTTCGAACCCGCGTTTTTGTTTTAGGAGGCAAGTATGGTAACCACTACACCACCAGGACCGACATATCGTGCAGTTGAATACCCAAGCCTTCTTATCTACCCATATCTGCGAAAGTCACACTACCTTTGGCTCTCTCTGGGGACTGCAGTTCTAACCGCCCTATCGCACCAGCACCTCCAGCACACTCATTTTTTTTGATGTGCGGATAATAGAATAGTGCGGATGCACATTGAATGCTAGTTATAGTAGTGAGGATGCACCTTTTCCTCTGTTTGCGTGGAGTGAATGAAGAAGTGCTAATTAGCGTGCAGGGAGGGTAAGGAAGTGTAAGTGTCGTATAAAATGTATGTATATTGAGTGCATCAAAACAGTTCGTATGCCTGGAATGTGGTAGGAAATTTGAGTGCAATAAAAATTTAAGAAAGCATGTGTCTATAGTACACCCAGAAAATTTGAATTTTATCGGCCTCTTATAAAAGACAGCAATCGTACGCCTATCATTGTGAAATGTGCAACAAAATTTTCCATTATGCGTGCAGCTTCAAAGGCCATTAGCGAGATTGCCATGGTGACAGTTCAATTAGAAACAAGCTAAAAAGACGACGTGCAGCTTATGGAGCATCATTTAATTTCTGCATTAAATCTTACTTTATAAAATTTTGAATGTTATTGAAAATTGATTTATGATAACAAAATTAAAGATAGATTCCCCTTTTCTATGTCATTGCGTAAATTGGCATAAAATGAAATACTATATAGAACATTCTTTAATGACTACACATACAATTATCTTGCTGTCCTGCAATTCCTTTCTGCAAAGTCAATAAAATGCCACATGACATTGAACAATACACAGTGCGCAGTGACATACAACACAAGTGAACCCTGTGTTTGTTTGTTGGTCCTTATAAATCATACAATGCAAAGATATGCTAGATGGTATAGGAAAAGTAAAAAGAAAAAAAAATCTTTGAATTTACATAAAATTTAAAATTATATTAGGCTTAATTATAAAATACTTTATCATATGCTATACCACAGCGTAAAATAAATCTTTGAAAAATGTTCAAACACTGTAGAACAAAATTATTTATCAAAAGAAAAACAAATAGATTAAATGAAACAACTTTACAAATATAGTTAACTGTTATATAAAATTGAAATGTGTCGGCTACTGGAAATCTGTAATTAAGAATTGGACTATATTGGAGAAGCTGGTGACTGTTAACGCATCACAGCGTCAATAACATACACCAGAGAAGAAAGCGCAAACTAAGCAATGCAAAATCCACAGAGTCTTTGAAGCTTTTTCGGCATTGGTTATTAATTATGGTTTCGCGGCTAATCAGCCAGGAGATGTTGTTCTTCAAGCTTTCGGCCACCAAGACTCTCTGGCCGTAAGCATGGATGACATCATCATCACCCGCTAATAGCCCGTGAAACCATCATTAATCCAAGAAGTCCCCAGCTCAAGAAATTTCGTTGATCCACATGTGAGCAAGCAGATATCACCGCATTTTGCAATACTTTGGCATGCTATAATGGACTGGCTTCAATGACTATAAATTGCGAGACCCTTACACGACTTGATGCAGGAATCTGCAATGGTGAAAGGCGAAGTGGTCAACGGGAGTGCTCCTCCAACACGACAATGCACAATCCCACACCAGCCAACTATGACTATAAAGTTGTCCTCGCTGGAGTTCATTGTTGTGCTGAACCAATCACCAATCTCGCTCTGTCTGATTATGCCATATTCCACACATCAAGAACTTGCTGCCAGGTAAAAACTTCGGTAACAATGAGGAAAATCAGGCAGCTTTCCACGAGTGGTCACGTAGTACTCCCAAACAATACTTTCGCGATGTCATAATGAAGTAACTAGGAATATGACAATGGTGCATTAACATCGGTGGGGAGTATACTGAGAGATTTCATGTGTATTGAACCATGTTGCATAATAAATAAAGTAAAAAAAAATGCATTGTAAGACTTCCGAAAGTCCCTTGTACATTTCTCCAAACCCAATAAATGGCATTAAGATCAATACTTTGCACTGGAAAACACTTTAGCAACCTGTCGGATATTGTAGTCCCTTGAACACTATCCAGTTAATCAAATTATGATTCCTTTCTAAGAAAGACATATCAGATGAATATCATTTGTTTAACTAATTTGAACACACTTATTAGGGCAGCTGACTGTATTTTTAAGTGATTCCAAGATTCATTTTAAGGATAGGAATAACTTTTGCTTTACACCAGGCACTTTGGTTACTTCTCCAGTTGGAGTTAAAATACCATTTTGATATATAATTTTGCTAGTATTCTCTTCATTAATAATAATAATAATAATAATAATAATAAAAATAATATAAAACCAATTGTTTGGGCCTGCAGTTTTGCACTTTAGTCTCTCTACAGGCTTGCCCTAACTCCCAACTGTTTTAAAGATGTTCTTTAAAACAATTTTAAAAAACATACCCCCCCCCATTCTATCTTGTCTATAAAGACTGCCGCCTATTAATGTTATCAAAACATACTTAATAATGAACAAATGCAATTCTGCCTGTTTAATGTATTTTATGTTTAAACTTTATTCTTTAAAGCAATTAAACAACATTTAAGTCAACATATTTCCCTGCTTGGAGCCAGGCTCCGGCTGGAGAGTGTGATTTAATTAAGAATTCTGTAAATGCAAGATTGTGTGTTTATGGAATTAATTGGTACACAGACAGGGAGGGAGAGACTAAGTTTATTAGAATTTGTGCTTAAAGTGGGCAGCAAATGGGGTGCTCAAAAGGAGGCAGAATAAATAGAAAAACCACGACGACTGATTTTTTTTATGAAATCAGTACAATGAGCTTAGTAAACGGTGCCTTAATTAAGTGGACAAAATATGCTAAGGAGGAGGAAAGAGGAAGATTGATGGAGCCAAGGGTTTTGTATAAAAGGTATTCGATTGGAAAAAAAAAGATGAATAAGAGAGGGAAAAGTCATAAAAACAGAGACAAAAATTGAATTAGGGAAGGCAGAACTAATGTCGGAAATTATAAGAAATGATGCAAAAGCTAGATCCAGCAGACCATTAATTGTGCTGGAGAAATGATGGGGGGATGGAATTTGAAATTGGAATTAAGATACAATAAGATGTTGGACAGAGAGTTTTCTTGTGAAGAGGTATTGAAGCAGGTTCAGAAGGGGAAGAAGAATAATGCAGTAGGAAAAGATGGATTGCCGGTAGAGTTTTTTCAGGTATAGTGTCAGAAGCAAAGAGTGTTTGACGGGATTATTGAATTCAATTAAACGAATCAAGAGGATATCTGAGAGTTGCTGTAAAGCTATTGTACATCCTATATAAAAGGGAAAAGGGTCTATTGATGAACCAGGAAGTTATAAAGGAATTGCTCTTATGTTGAATTTGGCAAGATATTAATGGAACTTTTAAATGACAGAATAAATGATTGGGTGGAAAAGAATGTTCTAGTCTTTCCATTTCAATCAGGTTTTAGAAAAGGCAGAACTGCTGATACTCGTAATCTATTTGTTACTAAAACATGATAGATAAATGCTAGCTAACAAACGGGGCAGGTTATGTGCAACATTTGTTGTCCTAGAGAAAGCATATGATCGAATTAATAGAAAGGCATTATGGTATAAATTATGTCACAAAGGGATGAGTAATCAAGAAAAGACAAAAATTGTTGTATTTAAAAGGGAAATAGGTTGAGGAAGGATGAGAATTGGTATATGGGCAAGGAGATACCGGTTGTGAAGGAATTTCTCTATTTAGGAATGGTTTTGAGCGCTTCAGGCCAATGGAAGAAACTGAAGAAATTTGCACTAACCAAGGGTTTTACTATCCCTGAAGTCAATAAAGAAATGCATGTTTGATGCGCCCGAGTTGTCGGTAAATTAGTTGGAAAGATCATATAGGGCAATGGTGGAGTCTAAGTATTGAAATATGGGGGATAGAGGAAAGCTAGAAATTGATAGGGTGCTTAGTAGTTTTTGTAAGATTGTGTTGGGAATCCCACAAAATGCTGCAAATGCTGGAGCACTCTTGAAAATGGGGATGGTTGGTGAGAGAGGGTGTGTGATTGAGAAAGTGTTAAAGTATTGGTTCCGGATACAACAGATTTCACAGACCTCTTTATTGAAAGAATGTTTAATATTCCAAGAATCTGGAATAGGTAATTGTTATTGGGTGCATAACATAGGGGGTCGGTCCTGGTGGTGTAGTGGTAACCATACTTGCCTTCTAATCCCAAGATCGCGGGTTCAAACCCAGCCAGGATCGATGGATTTTTTCGCGCGTAAAAAATCCCAGCTTCCTTCGGAAGGAAGTAAAGCCGTGGGTCCCGTGTCGCAGATTTACAGCACGAAAAAGAACCTCAAGCCTGAAAGAAAAGGCCTCGGAGCAAAATTTGTCGACCGTTTCACGCTCTGAATAGAATGGAATGCTAATGACCTTAGATGTTAAAGAGCGTCCGTAAATAAATTAAATAACATTGGGGAAGAGTTGGGGAGGAATGGAATGTCTACGGCTAAGAGGCGATTTGGGGAAAGGTTTCTAGAAATAGATTAAAGCGAGTTTTGGTGATATATATATATATATATATATATATATATATATATATATATATAGAGAGAGAGAGAGAGAGAGAGAGAGAGATGTTACATTCTATAATGCAGGGGAAGAATTCGTTAATGTCCTAGCAGGAGATAAAAGAGGATTGTCAAAAGGCAAAGATACATTAGCAAATGAAATAAGCATTAGAGTGGGGGGGGGGGGGGAGAGAATGGCATGGTCTAGATTGGGAATTTTGTCCTATATGTGAAAATATAGGACATATCCTGTTTGAATGCTGAGGAACTAGGGAATGGAGACTACTGATAAATGGTTGAAGTTAAATAAGTTAATTGCAGCAAAGAAAATGGTTGCTGATCAAAGTCAATTTAGGAATCTGGGGCAGTATTTACATAGAGTTAAGAACAAATCAATATGGTTTGTGAGGAGAGAATTTTTGATTTGGATTAGGTTTGTTCAAAATAATTTGTATGGTAGAAATATTGTAATTATTTATCAGTATGTTTTTAAACTATTCATCATTTTGATTATAAAAATTCAATACTGGCCTGGTATAGAATTTGGGTTGTACTAGGCCATATTGTACAATCTATCTGACACATTGATGGTCCACTCCACCCAGTTCTTACTGCAGTACTTTATTGGCTGTTGTTGAACATTGATCTTCTGTCTTGCATTTCTGTTCCACCCACTTACAGAAGCCCTTGCTCTATAACATCTAACTTGCATTGGTTACACATTTATCATTTCATTTCACAAAAAGAATTTCACCTTGAATGTTAAAACGTATAATCATAGGTCCTCCCTGTTGATTTTTGAAATGATTTTGTATCCTGGAAAGGGTAATTCTCAAGTTTGTTTTCTGTAACAGTTCCAGTAGCCTAAAAACTAAGTTTTTGAAGGTGGAGTAACAGTACTTCAAGATAGAGGTCATGAGAATGAGAGTTATCAATGTAATCCATGCTCAGCACCACTTTGCTGCCTAAAGCTAAGTCTTTCCTGTCATTGGGTTCACTTCTGATTGTATCTTTTCCACAGGATAAGTCAAATTTGTATCAGTACTCATTAGAACCACATAGAGCCAACAGCTTGTAATCAAATCATAAAGGTTTCCCTCAAATTAATTGTTAAATTTTATAGTCATCTCATCTATGGTAAAGTGTTCTGAACAAATGCCAAATTGCTGGAAGGAAGCATTTAGCATGTCCATATAGACTCACTTCAAATCCCTAATCTTGCTTTTGATCGTTAGCAAGAGCATTATTGTTAAAATCATTCAAGCTTCTAACTTTTAGGTGGTATTTTTTACAATGTCTATTCTCAAATCTGGCTCCTATATCAATAAAGCCTCTGAGCTCACCAGGATCAAATAGAAGTCAAGTGTTTATAAGAGGCTGCATATGATGTTTCTTTAACAATAAATTCAAACATGTCATTGGAATTTTCTCTCCAATCTCAAGTGGCGTGCAATTCTTCAAATTCATTTCTCCCCGTTTTTCATTTGAAGCATACTCATTTTCTGAAATTTTTTGGTACTTGGATCACATTTATTGTAGCTTGCCATTTATTGCATTTTCCTTCATAGTTTATTTTCATGCCTGAGCTAGTTGTTTATGGTATGTCAGTCTTTTCAGAAGCAGGGAAATGACTTGCCCATAGAGCTAGAATCACCCTAGTGCAATAGCAATGCCTTCTTTCATGAGCAGCAGAGAAAACTGAGCTCAGTTCCAAGGAATGACTGCATCAATGAGAAGTAGTGACTTCAACAAATGCAGGGGGATATAATAGTCGTAATGCATAGAAACAAATAATGGAATGCAAAACATTAACTTTTTAGGATGAATGTTAATAGTTAATTACATTCATATACAGTGAAATTAAATGGAAAACTGTAATGTACCAATGTAAAAAGTAAAGGAAATAATTGATATGGGAAAAGGCATATGTTTTTAACAGTATAAGTTTTACTTAAATGTAAATTGGAACTTGCACAGTGAAGGCAATCATATTAATTGATATCATTGTATGATTCAGTTGAACTACACACTCTTAAAGCTTCACTCACTTTTCATAAATGTATGGAACCAGTTTCGAGAACATTTATGAAAAGTAAGTGAAGCTTTAAGAGTGTGTAGTTCAACTGAATCATACAATGATATCAATTAGTATAAGTTTTGCTTATATTTTTTAAGCTAAGCTAGCCTAAATTTGTAACCCTATGCATTAACAGTATAAATTTTACATTTTTTAAAATCCTAACCTAACCTAAATTTGCAAAATGCATGAAATAAAAATAAAATTGCAACCTATGTTTTGTCCTCCCTAAAAATGTAATATTTATTATAGTACAAAAAGTGTAAACAAGTCACGAAGAAAAAAGTTAGTCCCTGGGGGTAGCGAATCCACTACCTTTAGCATGACACTCCACCAGGCTGACATGAAATACATGGTAATTACCAGCCTACTTAGTTCTCTGGAATTGGGCTTGATTTTCTCGCTGCTGTTTGTGAAAGCAGGCATGACTGGTGCACCAAAGTGATTCTAACTGTAGTGTGAAGTATGAAATGTGCTTCAACTGGTTGGGGAACATTTTTCATATTTACATGTTGCATCACCAAGCACTTCATCTTCATCAGTCTGGAGATAATACACAGCATTAATTGTATTACAATCATCCACACATACAATGTCATGTGCTTCTTCTAGTCTAATTCCTTTGAATTCAACGTAATTATTATATGCCATATCTTAAATGTAATCTAAAAATAAAGAAAAGAGTTCTCTTTTATTTCAAACAAAAAAGCCTTAGAACACAAATAATACATGTGGCAGATGCTTGCTTACTATTATAGATGCAACATCACTTGCTGTAATGCCAAAAATAAGGTTTCCCTGTGCCGATGCAAGGATAACACAAACGTCCAGCAGTATACAGATTGCTTGTCTTTCAGCTCCTATCGTTAGTATTAGAAGTGCCTAAAGTTGCAACACTTTGTCTGGTGCAATAATAAGAAGTTTAATCAACAAGTTTACTGTATCACAGGAACTTACGAGGTAAATATAATACGGAAAAAATAATTATGTGCTTTCCCAGGCGCTACAGTCATTTGCACATTGCCATTCTGAATTAATAAGTTACACACTATTTAACTTTTTAAAAGATATGCTTACATAATTAGATAACATCGTTGATGATATAAATGAGGAGAATCAGCTAAAACTTGCACTGCAAATATTTCTGAAATGTAAGGTACTACTGATATGCTTTCACAGAAATGAAGTTTAGACAATGGCCCATAATTGTAGCCCCAACACAGATGTTAAAAATTAATTATGTTATTTCTTGAAAAAAGTTATATTTTTTCATACGGAACAATGCCTATAGACATCAAGAAAATAAAACTAAAGTAAAATAGAATGTCAGTGGTATTTTTTGCAGAATTATAATGCTAGTAGTGTATGAGCTATTTTAATATGAACATTTTAAATATCTACGTTGTGTGCTTCATTTAACTGCTTAATTACTAGGCTACAATGTTCGTATATTTACTTTTCTTATTCAAGTGTTTCCTCCCTTTGAATTTCCAAGAAAACACACATATTTTGTACTTATGTGTTTTATCATGTGCCAGCACTCTTAAGAAGTATGAAAACTGGTCTTCACAGTTTGTGTTCAAAATGATGACAACCACCTACAATTCAAGCAAGCTTCCAGTCTGTCAGTGCTGCACATGTTGTAGCATTTCAGTAGAAATTTTTACAGGCAGTTGTAATATGTTATCATATTTTCTGAGGTAGGCAGTATGTCCTTGTAGACAGTTATTTTTAGCTTTCCCCACAGGGAAATGCCTATAAAGGTGTCAAATCTGGTGAATAGACAGACCAACATGCAGCTCCCTTTATCCAATCCAACAATTTAAAAACAAACGGCAAAGACAAGCATTGTATATCTACTGGGATATCTTTCAGTATGCACATTACAAGAAAAAACCCGCTCTATGGTGCAATGTCCTCGAAAATTTGAAGGATATTGTCCAAATACAATATCAAGACGATCTTCACTCCAGCCACCAAGATTTGCGAGTTCCTGCACTCACCTAAGATGACTTGGAAGTTAGAACACTAGGAGTCTACAAGATTCCATGTCTTGACTGCCTGCTGGAACGTATTGGTCAGATCCAAAGAACTATAGTCAAACATTGAGCTGAGCACGAATGGTGCATCTGCCTGCAACTATCTTGACAAGTCAGCATTAGCATAGCACCGCTACGAGACAGACCATAGAATTGACTTCCAGGCAATGGAGGTTCTTTTAAAAACCTCACATTATTGGGACTGCCTCATAAAAGAGGCCTTAGATATCCAATTAAAAAGAATCTCCTTAACATAGACAATGGACTCGTACTCAGTACTGCATGAAACTGGCTCTAGCCAATCTGACAGCAAAGCAGTCCTGGCTTCTCATTGCCTCATGCAGTGGAGTAGCCACGCCAACAACTAGAGGTATATACACAGGTACAATCAGCCCTCACAGCACTTCAGCAGCAGATCCTTGAAGAAGATGGCAGAAACAGCCATCAAAAGCTTGGTATATTCACGTCAAACCCAGGTGCTCTCCCGAGAACTCATCTATAAGAAAGAATAGCATTCTTTCTTCAATCTCCTTATACCATGATCAAGCCAACTTTTTTAGCATTAGTAAATACCACCTTCCATCACATCCTACTTCAAGAATTATAAAGCACTAGCAAGGAAGTCCCAATAAAATATAAACAAACATGTGAACATAGTAGCTGTAGCTTAGCAGTTACACAACTGTAGATATTTAAAATGTTCACATTACTATAGCTTGCAAACTACTTGCAAATGAATCATGCAAAAAACATCACTGACATCCTATTTTTCTCTAGTTTTTATTTTCTTAATGTCAATAAGCATTGCTCCAATTGAAAAATTCTTGCAAACTACTTGCAAATGAATCATGCAAAAAAACATCACTGACATTCTATTTTCCTCTAGTTTTTATTTTCTTAATGTTAATAAGCATTGCTCCATTTGAAAAAATATAATTTATTTCAAGAAATAGACATAATAATTATTAACATTGTGCATGGGTTGCAGTTATGCTCATCAATATCAGCTCTCATTTCAGAAATATTGCAAGTTTTAGATGATTCACTCTGTATACGAAAATGGCTTGAGTATTCCTGTAACTAGTAAAAAAGTATCTGCAGCAGTTTACACATAACACATAATATAAATAGACCATTGGTTATTAATGAGTTATACACATAATATATTCCATCCATGCAGCGACTAGTCTGTTAATTGTATTACTTGATTATATTTTTCAGGATGTAAGAGTGCCACTAATATTTGCATGGCACCTGTAGAAATGAGTAGTTTCTGTTTGTATAGCAAGTTTCATTTTTGGTACAAAAGCCCTCTGTATACATCATACTAAGTAAGAAGTTTAAATTATTTTCCATAGGAATATTTTTAGGAATCTAAACATGATACAAATTAAATAACTTTAAATTAAACTTTTTGAGAGAATGGTTACATATTGGTTGCTTTAGGCAAATTTCATTCTTCTAGGATGCATTTATTCTTAAAATGGCAATATAACCAAGATTCTTTCTTTCACAAATGCTTTATTATGCCTATGACACACTATAATGTGGCATTTTAAAATGGCACTCTTGTGCCCTTTCGCTTTATGATTTCATTTCTTACTTGTTTCCAGATATTTTTATAGAATGTTATAAGGTCCTCAAGAGGGCTGTTCAATAAAGAATGATCCTTTTTTTTTTTTACAACATATTCTTACACAGCCTCATTGTTTTGATGATCTTTCTGAAAGTAGTAGTAATTTAATGCAATGCACCTTTTCCAACATTTCTGCTAGTTCTCACACATGCTGGAAACAATTTTTTGACAGGCCTTTGCAGTCTTCATCACTGTTTCTGATGATGGACAATGCCTCCCATTAAAATGTATCTTCAAATTGGGGAAAAGGAAATAGTCACAGAAGCCTAAATCTGGAATTTACTTTTTTCTGACATTTTGAGGTACAAAATTTGTAATGTGCAACATCTAGCACGTGGCCTTGCAGAGTTTTCAGAACAATTCTGCAGTATTGTCCAGTTAGTTGGATGTGCAAGGTATAACATGCTGGTAATCCATCCTTGAATTTGAATTTTTTTTTCCTGAATAGCGTTTAATGCCCATTTTACTAATGAAACTGGCAGTGGACACAGTACATGAGATGAAATGATAAAACTGGGAAAGGACTTTTTTTGGAAGTGTTTCAGGTTTAAGCTTACAGGTACCTGTGCCGCATTTGCCATTTGAGGACTGAGGAAAACCTGGGAAATACCTTAGCCAGGAAGGTTGGCACCCCCCCCCCCTTTTTAAATGGTATGAGGGATATCTCCACACAGTGCTTTGCTGTTTGCTCTCGGAATTGAAATGGTGCACCAGTGATTACTTTTGAAAGAAACTCTGCAGCCTACATAACACAATCTGCAACTAGTTTTTTTTTGAATCTGCAGTTTGGAATCCACTGTGCACAATCATGTTGCACGCAACTTTTCGGTTACTAAAATGTAGGTGGTATCCAATGAAATTTTCCAAGTTTCTGAAAGTGCTCTTAATGTTATTAGATTATTCTGCCTGATAATGAAAGCAGGTATGTTAATGTTTTCTTCCATTAAAGTACTAATTGGAGTGCCAGATCCACGTTCCTTTAAAATTGATTGCCTTCCTCTCTTTTAACATTTTATGTCATTTTTGAGCTGTGCTATAGGGAAAAACTCACTCTCCATAGGCCTCAGCTGAAGATTTGTTGAGACGAAAGCAGATTGTCAGGGTATTATATTGTTCAATGCTTGCTACCCAAATTTTGTTGTAGGACTAACTTGCAATACTTTCAGAGGCAAGAATTGGAAATGGCAACAATGAAAGTGTACATTATGCATTAAGTTAACAAGTTGAGAACATGAGAAATAATGCTTTAAAAATATTGATCATTCTTTATTGAACAGCCCTTGTGTAAGCAACTCCCAGAAGAAATTAATCGCACATGATGCTAAATACATATTTCAAACTGGCAACAAACTTTCATAATCCATATTTCCTTTATGGGTTTAATACTATCATATACAGTGGAACATTGATCTATTGTTCCCGGAACCAACATTTTCCTGCCTTACTTGTTCAAAAGTTTAGTCCCAAAGAAGTTCTATCATTGAACAATTGTTTTCCAATTGGAATAACTAAGTGATCATTGCATGTACAGCATCCCCGTCAAGTTGTTGATACAGCAGCAGGATAGCCAATGTGAAGAATGGACCAGAGTTGCCCTAGCTGTCAGTTGACACCTATGTGACAGTTGACTAAGAAGTTGTCGCATGTGGCATTCAAATTGTTGAAGTGTATGAGGCGTGTTTGTGATATGGGGGAGGGGAGTGAGGAAGAGGTGGAACATGATGCAATAGTCGAAGCTGTGCCACAAACATTAGTGTTAAGATTTGAGAGCACGTTAAACTGTATGAGCATATATCAAAGCACATGACTGATTGTATGGATGGTAGTGCACAACAGAATGTGGAAAATTTGTTTTGTATGGAAAGAAGCAAACATCTATTAATGACCCTTTTCAAAGAAAGTGACAAATGTGTTGAAATGTTTTATTTACAAATGCTCTTTAACATCTCAAGTCATCAGCTTCAATTCAATTCAGGGCATGAAATGGGTGACAAATTTTGCTCAGAGGTCTCGTCTTTCAGGCTTACATTTCTTTTAAGTGCCATAAATCTACAACATGGGATCTATGCTGTTCCATTCAAATGAAGCTATACTTAGAAAATTTGCGCCTGAAAAAATCCATCAACCTTGGCTCAGATTGAACCTGTGATCTTGGGTCTATGAAGCACATGTGGTTATCACTACACCACCAGGACAGACAACAAATGTATAAAATGTGTTCACAGCAGCATGTAAAATTGATGGAAAATATAGTGTTTGCTTATACACTGGCTATAGTATTTATTTTTAACATAATCTATGCAATTCCCGCATCTATAATTTTTTTAATGTGGTCCTTCCAAAAACAATACTGAGGTTCTACTGTACCTGGGATCTCAGGGAAGGACACATGTTAGCTTTTATAAGAAAATCAATCTTTCAACAATCATTTAAGCTGCATTTATTGCAAAATCATGAGCTTTTGTAAGTGGAAACCTTTGTTCAAGGCATTAGCAATCTCTTCATCCTCCAATGTAAATAAATATATAAAGCACAGTAAATTGCACAATATGTACAATTAATTTTGGGTCGTTGGAAAACTTCACTTTAAAAAACCACCTTCCAAAACATCAGATGTAACATACACAACTTCTCACATCCCTTGGGGCAGCATTTAAGAAAAAATGTCCACCTGTAACATAGAAAATGAAATAAGGCATTAGCTATATATTTCACTGCCTAACAGATATATTTAACCTGAGCTTAACAATTACTTTGTTTCAATATTGTACTTACGAAGCTGTTGACAATGGAGTGGCAATATAACCTAAACTTAGGTGTTCATTTTTTACACTAAACTCCATTCCCTTACACAAAAGTAAGGCGTTTTGGGAGAATCTCTCCCATCTTCAGTTGCTCACTGAACCGCCGTTACTCGAAACGATGGCTGGACAAACAGATGTTCCTGTGGTGGCCTCTGTTGGTTGCTATGGATGAACTCTTACTTTTGTGTAAGTGAATGGAGTTTAGTGTAAAAAATGAATATTTAAGTTTAGGTTAAATTACTTTGTTTATTTGCAAATAGAACCCAATGTATTTTATCTTTGGTCATATGTTTAAAAAAAAAAGTTTCATGGCTTCTATATAGGGGTCTCTAAATTCATTTTTGGATATGGAAAAACTAGGGTTTCATATGGGCAGGTAGAAATGGAAAGAGTATGTTCTTATAGTACATAATGGCAAAAGATAGCAAGTGGGCCAAAATGCTATTACTGCTACAAAATCTCAATTATCTTGTGCTTGCTGTCTGCTATTCTACCACAGAGCTGACTAGAGAGCAATTTCTGGCAATGATAATTTGTGATTATAACAATGGTTTAACAAGGACTTAAGTAACTATATTTATCTTATCACTTATCATTTACAGACTGCTCCATAAATGCAGATGTACTGGTGGTTTACAAACTTTTGGTGCTTGTTCTTGCAATAATCTATAGTTTTTTTTTATTCCTTCATAATGCTCATTTTTACTGCTGAGGCAATGGACAATGATTTAAGATGAAATGATGAATTGGAAATGGATTTTCTTTCAAAAGAAGGAAGTACTCCAGGCCTAAATTTCAGGGTACTGTCCCAGCATCTTCCATTTGTTGTGACTCTGGGAAATCTGGAATAAGTCTTGGTAATCACGGACAGTCCTAGAAGAAATCAGATCCCAGATCTCCCACTCATATGAGTCCATGACTTTTAAGACATTGGCTACCCATGATGTTGTGGCATTTGTAAAAAAATACATGTTACAAAGACATTCATATATGACATATTAGTGCGAAGATGTAAGTTCAGTTGCAATGATATGGCTATATTATTCAAAGATTTGAAAATGGGGCCCCACTACTTGTAGCAGATATTGTAACAAGTGATAAAAGCTGGATGTGCTATTATACTTTTACCATAAGGTGGAAATAAATGTAAATAAACCACAATGTATCAATCTGCCAAGCACATGGTGCACTCTTTGGAGAGGAGAGGGGGGCATCTCTTGAAAATGTTCTACTCAAGACAATGCAGAGTTTACAAATTATTGGCCTATATTAAAAACATGCATAGTCTTTGGCAGTCACATTTCTTACATATTTTTCCACTACTACTTTTTTCTTTTATGTTTAGCTACAATAAGCACCACACTTCAACATTGCTGACAACTTGTTTTCCTTTGGTCACTAACTTCAATACAGTTAAGTTTCATGCAATTTTTGTTACAAATCTTAATGGGTTAGAGGGTTGAAGGATAAATATCTGCATGCCAAAGAGATGGGCAACCACAATCAGAAGATAGTGAGGCATAATAGCTATTGTAGATGAGGTTGAACGATGGTGTCCTCACATAATAAGTACAAAAGTTACAGGTAGAGCACAAGTGAACATAAGATACTTCCCTACAATTTATTTAGATCTATGTATCAGTTGAAATAGCATTATTCTATTTGTTGTCTGACCAATACTAAAAATTCTTGAAAATATTAACACAGTATAAATTATAATTCTGGAATTACTTTTTAGAATAAATGAAATACAGCACATAAATATGATTTTAATAGCTCTTTGAATATTACTTTTAAAACAAATTTCAATCAGAATAAGTTTCTGTTCCTACAGAGAGAGTCCATTGTTTTTACAACTGGAGAGAGATAAATGCTTGACAACATATACACGACTGTTTGTCAGTCAATATTGTCACTTCTTTATTCACACACCACAATAGACAAGTGCAAAATGATACTTTTTGCAACAGATAAACTATTGAGCATTTGCACTGTTATAAAGCTGCACTATACACCAATGAGTGTTAACCATTTGGCAAGGCTGATCCAATAGAAAGGTTCTTTATAAACTGCCATTCACATTTTAACTTTAAAAACATAACTCCATAGAGTGAAACTATGAACTGAACTACTTAAGAAGGGAAAAGAGAGTGCATGTCAAAAGGGCAAGGATTAGTTCATCCAACTACTAATGAAAGGACCTGATGTCACATGGTTTGATTTACACCTCCTTTGAACTTACCATGAAAAGACATAATTTTGAAGGATGCAACAGGAAGTACTGGTTATTTGGAAGTTCCCCCTCCTAGTTTAGCCTTAACCAAAAATTAAATTAGTAGCCCTTTTATTTAATTTTGAAAGAAACTATGTAGTTTTAAAGAAGTTTTTCTTTTTTAAATTACAAAACATTCTGATTAATGCATGTGAATATTAGATGGTGCATGTAATAAGAATGCACATATGGCAGTGCAAGTAGCCTATCATAATGAGGCACTGCTGCCCAATTAAGTAATGCAGTACCCAGACCAATTGTTATTTTGTTTTTTCCTTTGTGCTCATCTAAAACCCATTTCCCTTAGCAGGAAAGGTGATGACAATATATTTTGGGATTTTGGCAACTTTTTTACTGTTCTTTGTTGCATGTCTCGAAAGTTATCCGACAACTTTCACATGTATCACATGCGCGTGCAATGCTGGTTATACTGCAGTTGCAACTGCTGTTTAACACCTAATATTACTGTTTTCAATTTTGCTTTGTAAATGCATATTAATAGAACACATAATGAATAATTTTGCTGTTGAATTATTTGTAGCTGCAATTAAATTTCTGCATTGCAGCATAATAAAGTAAACTTTCAACAGTTAGAGAAGCAAAGCTACAAAGCATGCATACGACAATGAAACTACAAGACAGTTTTACAAAATAAATTAGGTAACTTCCACCCACCTACCAATTTATCAAGGCAATGGCGCAACATTATGTGGTATTCTTTTCTGCTATATATGCATAAATATGTCAATGAACTGCATCAGGAAAAAATCAAAATCTTTAACAGGACAAGGCTGCCTTCCCCCCCCCCCCCAAGAACTTGAATGTGTTCTGTTTCCCGACGGCCCAGCATCATTACTACTTATTTCTTTTTTCTTCTAAATCCTGCAGCAATACTACTTTGTTTGCAATTGTCCTTACCTACATCTTGTTCTTACTATATGGGCAGAAATAGAGGGATTCCCATCCATTTTAACACACCCATTTTCCCTCTCTTAGAACTCTTCAGTCCTTCCCCACTAACCGCAATGGCTGACTATTTAGTGCCACTCCTTGATGCATAGGATTGTCAGTCTGTGAAAGATGTCTTTTTTGGAACTTTTTAAACACCACAAATTATAAAATATAACTAAATTATAAAAAAAATAAATATATGCATCTATTACTTTCTAAGCATTTTGCCCTTTTATGCTTATCCAGTTATGTTATTTTCATTACATTGTTCATTCTGTTCTTTATTTTTCATTTATATATATATATATATCCAGATAGCTTGATCTCACTAGAAAAGAAATGCAAGGCCCTTTAAATTGGTTGTTCCAAACACTACCACTTGACCATGGAGGCACTTAATATGTAAATATCTGACCTTAATAAAAACTTACTGAAAAATGGAAGTACAAACAAATATGCACAAAAAATATAGTGTCCACAGATGATTACCATGTTCATAAATTGATAGTATCGATCTTAAATGTATAAAATTGGTATCATTAAAAAGAGTGACTAAATATATTAAGATCACTGTGTGACAGAATTGACTAACACTCTTTTGCTCCACTTACTTGTATAAATGTGTAGTACCAGTTTCAGGAACTCTTTCATGGACTATAAAAAAATTTCAGAATATTCTTAAAGATTTTAATATCAGGCTTGCACCTGTAACCAGATTTAAAGTTAAAAATCTCCTGATTGATAATGGTAATGACAGTATTCCACAAGAGAAAAAGCAAGTATTTAGCAGAATGTGAAAACATATACAAGGTAAAACAAAGAGAAACATAGGCAGGATTAAAAGAACCTTTCAGAAACATAAAATACAAATAATTGGAGAAATCAGCAGTGGCATATCATTTCTGACAGAAAATCCCAACATATTGAACAAAACTGAATTATTAAAATAAGTGCAATGACCTACAGAATTAGCAACATGGGAGAAAATTTACAAGTACAAAGACTGTTTAATAAACTTTGACACTCCTGGTGAAGAAAACATAAATTTTAAGTTCATCAAACCCCCACCAGAGCAGATTACACATTCCCACAGCATTACAGTTTATTCTCCAGTTGACTTGGGGCTGATGATGTGAATGAAGGATTTACGAAATAGGTCCTACATATTTAAACAAGTAAGTAGTACAAATGAGTGTTAGTTCGACTCAATCACACAATAATTTTAATATGCGATTAGCTTCACTGTCAAATTTTCAATGAACAATTTTAGTTTTTAGTTGACTAAATATATACATTCCTACCTTCTACATACTGAATATGACCGCCATGGGTAGCCGAGGTCACTAAGGCGCAGACTTGTGAGTGGGAAGTCTGGGGTTCGAATTCTGCCACGACCATCCTCCGTGACTGAGGTTTTTTTTTCCAGGTTTTCCTCAGACCTCATAAATGGCAAATGCTGGGGAGGTACCCTAAACTTAGGTCTGGAACGTTTCCTTAATCGTACATAAAGATGGAATCTGTACGTATCCTTATTAGACAGGTCCTGCAACATTGGTCACCAGCTCTGGTGCACTCAACTCCATCTCTCTTGCAATGCATAATTTAAATGTTCCTATATTTAAACTATGGGGTGTGGTCTGTTTTGCAGGCACAAGAATGCATCGGTTTTTGCACTCTTCCAACTGTAGAAATCACTCGAGTCAGCATATCCAGATTTACTCTATTTCTGCAATGGGTTTTCCCACGAAAAAGAAGAAGACAGCATGAATCCATCTAGACATGGTTCAAAAGACATTCACTTTTGACATTAACATCAATCTATGAATTCTCAACCTTTCATATTGTAACATGCTCGTTCACTCTTCCAGAGATGATAGCAGTATACTTTCGTAAAAAGGTTGCCTGGTCTCAACTTGAATTTGTACGAGTACAATTTGAGATGAGCATGTGGGTTTTTAAAATAAAAATGTCAATTAACATTCTTATCACTTGGTAAAAATGCTGCCTAAAGGCTCACTGCATTGTTATCTCTGCTCTTGCAGTAAATCATATTTCAGTCATTTACAGTTACCAACAGTGACAAGGCATACTAATACACAAAACAAAAATTCCTTGAATTCATCTTTTCAAGTGTTATCAATATATATAGTTAAAAAAATTATACCTGCTTACCATTACAGAGGTTATTTGTGGACACAATATATTACAATTTTAACTCTTTTACTGGTATTTGGGTGAATTTATTACAGCCCTAAGTTTTCAGGGCCATTTTGTCAGCTGCACTGACACTCGTGTGGGAAGATGGCAGACAGCTGGTTTATGTTGCATGTGTTGCGCCACACATAGTTAAGTACATCAATGTGTGGTATTAATACATGCAGTGCAACCAAATAACAAGCAAACTTACCAAACCTTCCCCTAAAACTTTTCTTCTTCTAAACCATGTTTGAAAAACATTAAAACAGGAATACTTTCACCATCAATCTCTCTGTATTCCAACATTGCCACCATTCCATCTATATCCATAGATTCTCCTGTAAAAATAGGTATAAAAATACAATTACTGCTTCTATTGATAATTCCAATAGTTAAAATATATGTGCAGGGATGAACAAAGTACTCTACTACTTTTTCAACAAAAAATTTAAAACCTAACTGGATCATTCTTAATTTCATGACATTTCATGTTTTTTTTTTTTTTGCATTTATATTACTGTGCCTAACACAATTATTACGCTATTGTGTATTAATTAATATAAATATATACTTATATAATGCTTATATTGCATTTATTACAATCCCATCAATTTGTCTGGTTTTCAGGATTTAGATCGATTTGTATCTGTTCACTCACCAAAACCTTTTCATAATCTATAAACAATATGCATGTAGGTAAATTAAATTCGTACCTTTTCTAAATAATTTGTTTTACAGACAGATTGCATCAGATGTGAATCTCCCTTTATGAAACCTGCATTCTATAGGCTTCTATTTATATTTAAAGAAATGTTATAACTGCAACTATATGTACTTACCTGTAAAGAACTGTAAATCTTTGAACCTTCCTAGAATATCTTTCATTACTTTATTAGTGTTGGTTTTAAAGACTGCAACTTCATCAGGTTTCTTTTCCTCTAGTTTCTGTACCAACCTACAATGCAGAACAACATACTAATTGACTTGATGTTTTTATGAAAGAGATTTATCCTATCAGTGCCTCATCAATACTGCATGATTACTCTTACTGCTCCAAAACTAAAAAATGTCAAATACTTTGATCTTGCGTGCACTTTATCCATGCAGTTGCATCACATTTTAACAAAAGAATCAATATATTCCTAATTAGCTAGTGAGCAGATTTAATACTCTTATGCCCCACTTACAAGGGTAAGTCCATAAGTTTCCAGCCTTGCCAATAAGGATTATCACTGTCATAAAATTCCTATTTGACATAACTTATCTGTTAAGTAAATAACTGCAGCTGTAATTTCTGCTCTGCTGTATTCAGCTGTTCAAATATACTTGCATAAAGAAGACTATGTGTAAAAGATTGTGACATGTTTAAAATAGAGTATCAACCTGTTATTAATTTCTTCACAACAGAAGCACTTACTACAAATGTAATTAAACAGCGATTGGACAGTGTATATTGGGAAGCACCCAAAGAGTTATTCTTTCAAAAATTTAATTGTTAAAGGTCCAGAATCTGCACTTAAAAATTGTTCTAGTGAAAAAAGTTTTAATATACGAAAAACTCAAATGTTCATAAAATTGCTATACTTTTTATATTTTTAATCTCTCCTTTAAACAAATAGCAATTTAAATGTACTCACTTCTTCATGTAATCCTTCAGGTATGCTGTGAAACTTTTCTTGTCCCCAAAAGCGTAAGTTTCAGCTAGTCTATGGTTCAACACGATGTCTACTCCAGATTCTACTGCTTCATCCGTACCCTCAGTGGCTTCTTCTGCAGATGGGTTAAAACCTTCAATTTGTACATCACCCTGCTTTCTCATAATATGCTGCAAACACAACAAACTAGAGTTATAGAACATCTTTGGAAGATGTAACATTCACTCTTTAGGAGTAGTAATTGAAGGTACTTAAAGGAAACTTGGTCTGCTCTTTTTTTACCCAATCAACCTGTACTTCATACTGACAAATTGTTATTTTCTAAAATATGATTTTCTGGACAAATCCTATATAAAACTATTAAGTTTGTGTCTAGTGCTTTAAAAGAGACTTAATGATTAAATTATTAATTCTATGAATATTCAAACTTTGCAACTTTCATTCAACAACAGTAAAATTATTCAATTTGCTAATTTTTTTAAAGGAACATTGATTAGTTCAAGCAGCCAGTCACATGCCTTATTAAAAGGCACAATTAATTCCAGCAAATATGCCACCCAGTATCAATGCACTTCATGCCACACTGTGTGATGTAGAGTGCAGCTTTTTATAGTGCAAAATTATTCTCAAAGGAGGTACAAAAACATTGGCAGTATAGTGGATACATTATATGAATACTGTATAAATATGGTTCTTCTTGAGGCACAATCAGATGCTGTTCTGCCAATTTTAAAATCACTATCTCATTAATCTGCTGATAGTTTCATGCAACAATCTTGAGCGTATGCTAATAATCATATACTCTGGGACAAAATACTGACATAACAATTAAGGATGAATGCAGGAATCAACTGGTGAAATGATCTTAAAATCTTGGGCACATTTAAAGTAAAACTACTTAAATTCATGTCAACACATTAAAATACTCTTTTGACATTCCACTCCTAAATTTTTTTTTTAAAAAACTGGGACATGTTTCATGAGACCTTGCCCGCACTGTCAACCATGAACGAACTAACGAATCAATCTAAATTGGCAGTGTGACCATGAAAGCTCTGGTAGTCTATTGATAGACTTATACAAAATGTTGTCTGCTTCTGGGATATCCAAATTCATGATCTCATGTTCATGTTTTTTTTTATGAAAATGAAACGTCAAGAGTGTTTTAATGTGATGGCACGATTTTATGTAGTTTTACTTTTAATCTACCTAAGATTTTAATTGACATTATATTTCATTATATTTTGTTATTAATTATTTTGAAAATAAATGAACCCCATTTAAATAAATTGTTAGCTTAAATTATAATAGAAACAAAATCTTAACTCTGGTAAGAGTGGTTACAAAGGACATAAAATAAGCTTTGTTTTAACTGTGGTGCTTGAATCATTAAAAACACATTTTAATAATGGGTGTTACACCCTCTGGTTTGAATAATTGCATTCTTATGTCTTCGCCCGCTTTCAATCAAGTTAGCAATGGCATATTGCGGTATATGCTCCTATCCTTCAAGAAGTGCGTGCTTCAACCTGTGTTAAGTTTCTGGCAGTTTATCTTACATGCCCTTCCAGCTTATCCCACACGTGTTCAAGTGGACTCATGTCAGGACTACTTGAGGACCATGGTAAAACATGGATTTCCGCTCGGAGATAATCTCTGACAGCATGTACAATATGCAGATGTGCATCATCGTGCATTAAAAGAAAATTATTGCCTATAAATGGGGCAAATACTATAACATGATTAGCCATACATTCACTTATGTACCTATCAGAAATTAAGAATTCCATTTTCTACTAAAACTAATTCAGTACGAACATTCATATACACTTCTGCCTAACCATCACATCCAAAAGTTAACTTTTCAGAAATGCAGCAATGCACAGATTGAAATGGGACTCGTCTGTGAACAGAACATAGCTACACTGTTGATTTCTCCAACCCCCATAATTATTTGTAAAATGCAATCGTTGGACTTGGTGAATCCTAAATAACCTGGCACCAGTTGCAGGTTACTTGGTATCAGTTCACTTGATTTAAACCTTCTTCAAACTGTTTTGGCTGAAATCAGGAGTCCATGCATTCTCGCAAATTGCTAGGCTACATCATAGCTGGCACGTTGCACTCCTTAAGAACTGTTAACACCATGTACCTCTCCTCATTTTAATTTGTAGCTTTTGGTTGATCTAAACATGATCTTCTGATAAATTCTAGGGTCTCTCTAAATCTTTTATGGCATCACGAACTGTGCTTGTGCAATATTCATTACATCTGCAATGTAACGTACACCCGGTTCATCACTGTTTACGACTACAGCTAAAGTCACATGTTCAGGTGATATTTCTTAAGATAAAATGTGAAAACCCTACTTACACTCACAACACAAAAAGAAATAATGATAATGAAGTGCAAAATGGTTAAGATAAAATTGCTGTATCTGAGACATTCTATCATTAATTGCAACATTCAGTTACATGGTTTGTTTACAAACAAAAAACATTCAACATAACCTATGTGCCTCCATGACAAATGTGTACCATAATATTTTAAGAACAAATGTATTGCAATATGAAAATAAATATAAAAGTGTCCATTTTTTTCCCTCTGAGTAAACGTATGGCCTAAATTTCAATAACATTCTTAAAGCTTCATTTACAAAGTAAAAGTAAGTGAAGCTTTAAGAGTGTGTCGTTCAACTGAATCATACAATGACATCAATTAATATGATTAGCTTCACTGTGCAAGTTCCAATTTCCATTTTAATTCAATAACTTTGTTTTTGTTTTTTTAATGATAAAAGGGCAATGCTAGAAATAAACATGGCTAATATCTCGAGTGAAATGAAACCATTTCTATTGGCCAATTTTAATGTATATATTAACACAATTTTTAGCTAGATTTATTGCATTGCTTCTAAAACCAATTTCCAGAATCTTCAGATCTAAGCTCCTCACAATTTCTGGAAATATGTGAATACATTCACATATTTCAACTAATGGTAGCCTTTCTTACTGTAACATTTCAGCAGAAAAGAATCCATTGATAGCAAGTAAAATGAGAAAAACATAAGCAAAGTCTTGAAGCACAGGGATAAGAGAAATGCTGCAGAAGTTTCTTAGGCAGTTCAGTAAATACACCATTTTCAAGAAACGTTTAGTTAATAATCAAGTCTTTCACAACTGAAAATCTATCAAAAACATTTATATCTTATTGTAAAGAGTGAAAAATGGTGTACGAGGATCAAAGTATAGGTAATTTATAAGTCATTCTTAAGTTACTTTTTTTGAGGCAATTTATTTTTAGTTTAGGGCCCTAGTGATATATATAAAAAATCTACCTTTATATTTATGCTGGGGAAGTGGAAAACTGATTCTAGCAAACTCATTTTTCTGTGACCTTTGGCTCATCACCTGATTAAGATTGCAAGCATATGTTGATATACATATCAGCCAGATTATTCTTTTGGAAGCATACATAACAGTGAAATCTGTCCATTTCAGAACCTGAATAACCCAAAATCCTGTCCATTTTGGAAAATTTTACATGCTGATATGAATATCGGCCAGATCATTCTTCTGGGAGTGCACATTACACAGTGAAACCTGCCCATTTTGGTACCTTAAATCCCAGAATCCTGTCCATTTTGGAAAATTTTATTGTTACTGGTGAAAATTATGTCTTACATTATTTCTTTTCTTAATAAAATGGAACAATTGAATGTGTAACAAAAATAATATTCTTGAAAACAATGTATGAAGTAAACTAAATTTTAAAACAACTTGTAGTCGCAAAAAAAAAAAAAAAAAAAAAAAAAAAAAAAAAAAAAAAAACCCATCATCATAACCCAGATTTCTTTGCGACAGCCTGCAAAAGTACACTGGGTTTGTGGTGAACAGTTTAAATGCCGAAATGACTAGGAAGAGCGCTTAACAGTGGATTTCTACACATCTTGTGGGTGGCTTAACAAACCATAGAATGGTTATTTTCATGATCAACAATGTCACTTAAAAATTAAGTGATAAGATGAAAGTTATCAAACTAAAAGAAAAGGACTGTAACAGAAACAATGTTAAAGCTTATATATAGAAATGTGTGAAATTTTTAAAAATAGGATCACATCACGAGTGGCTTCATGCAATAATGGTGCCATGAAATGAAAACAGGCTATAAAGAAATAAACAAAATGCTATGAGAATGTTCATGCCCATTCAAAGTACATGTCTATTTCCCCATCTGATGAACAGCCTCAAACCTTACACTAAAAACTAAAATGCAAAAAAAACTAAATAGCCTGAAATTTAAAACTTCTAATGGATGTCTAGAAAGCTCCAGAAATTGTCTGTAATTAGATGTGTGGAGAAGCAAGTAATGTTTACAGATGGTAGGACAATTTAAAACAATACTTGAAAGGACTTGAATCATGCGAAATATACAAAGGGGATGAGAAAGTTCATTTTTAGCGCACTTACTGTAAAACTGCTCTCTTTGCATGGAGAAAAATATGTACAAGATGCATAAAATGCATGTATTTTTAAATGATACTACAGGTGAAAGATTTCATATCCAACATGGAAACCTGTCCAGAATGGGACAGTTCCGTGTTGAACAAGTTTCACTGTATATGCACTCCACCTGAAAGAGCATGCAATATTTTTAAATATAAATACATGCACAGTAAACATTAAATTTAAAAAATGTACTTATTGGTTGCACTTTCTAATAAAATGTGGAATGGAAGAGTGAGTGAGTGAGTGAGAGAGTGTGTGTGTGTGGGGGTATTTTAGGATGTGTCTGTGAAACATGGTTTTCTTACAGGGTACACTGAGATAAGGGATGACGAAATTAATAGAAAATCTAATGTATGTTAAATATACAACAAAAATGGCTTTGTAATGTTATACAATATTTTCATGTACAAAATTATAGTACTGCAATTTTAAAAAATTTAATTATTAATGTTATATGCAATATAAAAACAGTACTTGTTACATGACCCATCCTTAAATATACATAGCCCTTATTTGGATAAATGGCCAGCTCAATAGGGATTTGCTCGGCACTAGGAAGCAAGCTGTTTGCTGGTAGAGTTTGGGTATTCTCAGCTCTTTAAATTCAAATGCAAAGATTTAGCAATTTTTTGGTCATACGATGGCATTTCATGTACAATATTAGGATTTTCTGCACTCAAGTTTCTTGTTGCTACATGACCATGTAAATAAAACCATGCTCACCTGCAAAAGAATGATATGCATGTCAATAGAACAAACATTTACATCCAACACCCAAATGCAGATATTAACTCTATTAACATTATTGTGTGGTTGCAATTCCTGAATTAGTTATCTCATAGGCTTTTAATTTTAAAAGTTTAGTAACATTCCAAGCCGATGTGTGCAAAATTTCTGATTCCCGTGCAAGCTTTTTCAGAGATTTCTTTGGACTTTGTTTTAACTTTTCTTCAATGTCAATGAGTTTTTCCTCTATGAGAACATGACATTTTATTATTTTTTTTTTTTAATCAAAAACAGATCCAGTTTCCCTAAATCTATTCACAAGATTAAGAAATGTTTCTCTGTGAGGTCCACAAACAACAGGGAATCTGTCCATAAATCACAATTTCACTTCTCTACATGGAGTTCTTTGCCACATAAGAATCATGCATGAAGATTCTGTGCACTTAAGTGTACAGACCTTTTGGTGTTATAACAGCACTAACACGTGGTCTCAGAACTTTCAACTTCTATACAGCACAAATACTTCATGTCAGCACATGGAGAGGCAGGAAAGTAAAGGGGGAAACAGAATGGGTTATAAACAGAGCAGGCAAATTCCTGTTAAGTCATCCACACTTCCACATGAATGCTTGTATTTGTATACAAACAGAAATTTCTGATGGGTGGTCAAGGTTTTAAGGTATGGGCTTGTGCGTGTCAGATCTGGGATATGAAAAAATATCCCAATTTATTATTCATGTATCATCAATATCCACTGCCTGTTATGCTTCAGCAATAAAAACAGCTTAAAATAAATAAATAAAAATATATTTAAAATTGATATCTTCTGCTTTTGGTTCTGCTGGGCTTCTGTTCTACAAAATGTAAGAGAAGAGGACAGATAATCACATGGGCTGTGACCAGGGCTAGCCTAAAACATTATTGAATACTCCATTAAGACCCCTTCACCTTTTCCTGAGTCACATCTGTGATTGCATAAGGCAGGCTGAGCCTTTGACTGTATTATTAGGAATTGGTTATCTAAGTCATAGAAAGAATGAATGGTGTTTAATGTCCATTTTTGTTATAGAGGCACCACAGGCAGTATCTAAGTCACAGAGAATGCACTTTCAAATAAAGAAATATAGCACACATATCTGGCATACTAATTATGAGTAGGCTGAGTCTTAATGGACACTTCATCCCTAGCCTTATAATATACTAATTTTAGCATAAACTCATTCAAGTAAGCTGAACCTACACCTGTTTCACTGTAAGTCATATTTGTCATCCAAGTTAACCATTACAATTTGGATGGTGAAATATGAAAACCTTTTCTTTTGCATGGCTTGCTACCAACATAACAAAATCATCATATTGGTTATTAGAGCATGCTTAGTTCTATCCAAACTGCGGATAAGAGCTGCTACACCCCACCTAAAAACAATTGCCACTATGTAATAAAGGGAGCATTCTTCTACACGTAAATAAGAGAAGTATCTATTTTTTATTCTTTAAACATTATGTACTGATATTAAAAAATAATTGCATTATATATGTACAAAACAATAATTCATTTTTCAGGGAAACAACTTTTCAATTACACAATCATACAATAACACAACTGAAAATTGAACACTTTAATGTGCAGCCATAAGGCTCTCACAAAATGATAATGCACTTTAACCAGAGCATATACAGTAGCAACAATTTGTTTCAGCACATTTGATGTCATTGCTCCTATATTTGGCTTCAAGTGAGAAGTACTTCTGAATGAATTGATTTGATATTGCTGCAGCTAACATATGTGTTAAAGGAACAGCTGTTTTAACACAGAAATTTCTTTCATATTCATTAATTAAAATGTTAAATTTAAAACTAATTTTGTGTCAAAACTAATACAGTGAAGCAACTAATATATTCATAAATAGCTAGTGGTCACTTGGACTTGGTGTAACTCTCGTGGACATCTTATGAATTTTTGGATTAATTTTTCTTCTGTTGGGATCTCAAAGTTCATAACCTTATCTTCATATTTTTTATATAATTTTGTTTTCCATATATGAAGATTTTTTTTATAAACCTCCCCCCCCATATTTATGAAGATAAGATTATGAACTTCGAGATCCCAACAGAAGACAAATTAATTCAAAAGTTCATAAAAGTTCACGAGAGTTACACAAGTCCATCCAACCATCAACAAATCCAGCAGTTGACTTACAGTTATTGATGCAGGCAAAGGCCTGTGAAACATGTTCTGTATAATTCAATGATGAGCGGAGCATAAGAGCATTTATATGACTCATTAGCTATTTAAGAATAAATTTAAATATTAACTGTAATGAAAATGTACTTTTCCTTTACAAAGCAGACATGAAATTCCAGCATTTGTTACTGAACTAAAGGTTAATTATATAGAGTAACACATTAAGGTAGTTCAATTCTGTACTTGTATACTGGTTTTCAGTTCTGCTCGTTTATGGTGGTTTCTGAATGACTATCAAGAATTTTTATGCATTGCTATTACTACTTTAGTTTTTCTCCTAAAATCCATTATTTAAGTTTAGCTGAGAAAGTTTTTGAATTTTACTAGGATTTAAAAAAGCTACCTTTAGGAGTTGGCAAGTATAGATTAAATTTATAATTACTGTGACTCTCTGAAAACTGTATAGTGTTTTCTGCATTGTAGAGTAGTTTTACCATATAATACACATTACTCAAGAGGGGGAAAGGATTTATTTACGGATGCTCTTTAACATCTCAGGTCATTAGCATCCCATTGAATTCAGGGTGTGAAACAGCCGACAAATTTTGCTCACAGGTCTCTTCTTTCAGGCTTGAGGTTCTTTTTCATGCCAAAAATGTATGACACAAGACCCACGGCTTTACTTCCCTTCCAAAGGAAGCCATACTTAGGATTTTTAGGATTTTATTTTTTAATCATAGGCCATCAGGCTACAGCGAGCTGCAGCAAACCACTGGGTCCACCAGTTTCTAGGATTTTGCTGAGGTTAGGTTAAGGTTAGCGTGTGTGTGTGTGTATGAATTAATTGCAAATTCCATTAGATGAAAAATAAAAAACTGCAACATTTGTAACTCCAAACTAACACTAAGAAGCGATAGTGCCAAAATGTCATCTTGCAACAAACTTGAACTGCAGTAGGTGCTGGAGCATCAGGGTATTTATGGGAATGAGACAGATCAGTTGGCAAAGGGGAGTACTGACACACCTTTTTTTGGCCCTGAGCCTACGGTTTGAACCAGTACACGCAGTATTAAAATCGCAGTTAAAACATGCATAGGGAACAAACATCAACTAACGTGGCAAACCTTCCTGGACAAACACAAGCTAGGAAACTTGTCCTAGGTCCTAGCAACTCTTCTTTTCATATCTCATCTAAAATTGGAACAGAGGAGGTATAAGGAAAGTAATTGCGTTAATTACTGAACATCATTACTTCAGGAAACATCAACAAAAATTGGGAAGTGGGACTTCATAAAGATGAACCCATTTGCAGAATGTGTAAACAGGATGAGGAATCTGCTTGCATATCCTGTTTGAGTGTCCAATCTTGGTAAGAAAGAGCCCACTCTATAATGGAATGATGCCAACATTGGAACCAAAATACTGCAACTTGTTTAAGGAACAGATTTTGGTAAACAATGAAGGCATCTCTTCCAATAGGGTAATACAGTAAGCTTTATAGGCTAATGTGCCAGAGTCTTCTCTGCATGCAATTAATACAATCTCTAGTGACAGCTCTGGGAAACAAATATAAAATGTAATAGGCAACTGGTAATGTTTGAAAATAGGTTGCCTTAATTTGTTTTCCAGAGCTACCCTAGGGGGACAGGTCGCATTTAGAGAGCCACCAGCATCAAAACAAAGTTATTTTCATTTTATACTGGAAATAGATTTCATAATGGAAGCAGAATACCAAGCAAGCATGTCGAAATAACACATAACCATTAATGTTTCAATTGCAGCATATATAAAAACACATTAGTACTGGAGGTTGGTTGGTTGATCAATTTAATTGGGTAATTTACAGACAGCCTTTAACATCTCAGGTCATCAGCATCCCATTCAATTCAGGGCGTAAAATGGTCAACAAATTTTGCTCAGAGGTTTCTTCTTTCAGGCTTGAGGTTCTTTATTGTGCCGTAAATGTACGACACATGACCCACGGCTTTACTTCCCTTCTGAAGGAAACCATACTTAGGATTCTTACACCTGAAAAAATCCATCGATCCTGCGATCTTTGGTTTAGAAGGCAAGTATGGTTACCACTACACCAGAACCGACTGTGTACTGGAGGTGGATAAATTATGGGTCACATGGGAAAGAGGTGGATAAATTTAGTGGTTTTAACAGACCTGATGCCACAAGAATTCACAAATGTGGACATTCATTCTGTCCTGTCTAATTCTGCACCTAGACAAAGGATGAATACAGTTCCCAAGCAGGTCACTATGTTATTAGTGTGAAAGTTTGTCACAGGATGCACAAAATGCATGGAATGGTTGACAGTCAGATGAGCTGCAAATCCACCAGTCATTAGCCCATAATAACCTCCCCAGGCATCTGTACGAGTTGTTCTGGTAAAATCTACATGTTGCTCAATTAAGTTATTACGACAAATTTTGTCTCCACATCTATCATCCTGAGAATGGCATCTATATGAGTTGTTCTGGTAAAATCTACATGTTGCTCAATTAAGTTATTATGACAAATTTTGTCTCTACATCTATCATCCTGAGAATCTAGTTGCTCTCTACAATGGATCTGGAATGAAATTTCTGTCATCCAATTTTGCATTGTCAATCTGATTGACATGGATGGGACTTCAAATTTTTCTTCTGCCATGTATTTTGTGTCCATGGAGAGCATATAGATTTCACAGAAGTAGCTGAACCAGAATCCTAGACCTGATGCATTTGTTGCCTACAGCTCATAACACTTTGTGTGCAAAGCAGTAAGATCTGGAAGGGTCGCAACTTTGCCCACTCGAACCACGTACCTCTGCACACAGAATGGATCACTTTTGTGTGTCCAGTTCTGTAAAATTAAATTAATATGAAAAATTTGTATTAAAGTTAAATTCACAACTAACGTTACCTCCAACAAAATTTTGGGTACGTTTGGTCCCATCTTGTAATAGGATGGAGAGCAGCATTATCTCGGTGCACAGCACTGCTATTCTCAGCAGATCCTCATCAATCAGGCCTCTTCATCTATGCACATTAGTGTTAGATGCAATTTGCTAAAAACTATCTATATCGGTGAAAAATACGCTTATTCACTTTCTGGCTTTTCTTTGCTCAGAAAAATAACTACAGAACACAGAAGCATTTTTACTTGGTCAAGAAATAAACGGTAACAAAGGAACATGGGCTGGCATTTTCAAAACTGCCCATGTTCCTCAATTGCTTTCAAATTGCCGTTGTATACATATTTGCAGAGATATCTGGTGTGTTCCTGCAACAGTTGGCTGCATCACTAGACTGGATGTCTTTCAATCCATCTGCTGCCGAGGTCTACACACACACATGTGCACAGTATCTCCTTCCGGGCTTAGAAAAATTCCTGCTAATATTGCGTATTGTGTTCGAAAGCTTCTCCCCATTTTCAAACAATATCATGCAACAATTCTCAGAATTTAACCTTGGAGAAAATGAAGTGGATAATGCTAATAGATTATTTAGGCTGTCTAATGCTTTTCCATTTTCAAAATTCCATAGTGCCAACATCTGGATAATCAATGACTCCCATAATCAATTCATGAATACTGAAAATGTTGCATTATAATCATGGCGTGACTAATGACTGCCTTCGGTCAGCAGTGGCAAAACAAAGCCTAGCACAGTAGCACATTACGAAAAGCAACTCCCTAAAAGCTACATTTTACATAATCTACCAAGAGTCACTTTAAATCCCCAATACAAAAAATATATTAATAGTTACCTTGCCGTAAACTTCGTACAGTACTTCATCTACCAGTTTCATTTTGTAACTGTCTGAAAACATTTCGTCTCCTGAAACAGAAACATGACAAGTAAAAAATGGTGGCAAGAAATTCATTAACCTCAACTTCACAGCATTTTCATGAGTACAATTATTAATTTTGTTATTAAAAGAATATTTTCGAGAACATTCTTGCAGCTTAAAATTAATACCCACTTCACGAAAATTATAACTAATATATTTTATTGGTTAGTAAATTTTCCACTCCTTTCAAAGTTAACAATCTGTTGACATATACGAACATTAAATCGACAGTTTATAGAAAATAAGGCTTCCTGTGAACAAGGGATTAATCATTAGCATTTCTCACCTGTAAAAATATCCTTGTAAATCCTCATCTTGGACGATGGAGAGAGATTTAATACCTTTCAATTCCTTAATTTGTCCCGACACCTTGTTGAGCGGACTAGAGAGGGACTACGGGACTACGTTCAGGAAGGATCTAAAAACGGTACTGCCAATAGAATCGCCAACTCATCTACATTCTAAAATTTCCCGTAAAGAAGCAAAATGTATTTATGCGCAGGCTTTAGAAATTTGAAGTGCATACATATAGAAGAGAGAGAGAGAGAGAGAGAGAGAGAGAGAGAGAGAAAAGAAACTATGATGATCGTGGTATTCTGGAACTATAAATTAAAGTGATGCGCTTGTATAACAAAGGATTTGATTTATTTATGAACGCTTTTTAACAGCTCAGGTCATCAGCGTCCCATTCAATTCAGGGCGTGAAACTGCCGATAAATTTTGCTCAGGTGCCTCTTCTTTCAGGCTATATTTAATGTACGACACGGGACCCACTGCTTTACTTCCCTTTCGAAGGAAGCCATATTTAGGATTTTTACGCCCGAAAAAATCCATCGATTCTGGGCCAAGTTTGAACCCACGATCTTGGGTTTAGAAGACAAGTGTGGTTACCACTACACCACCAGGGCCGACGATATATAACAAAGGAGAAAACTATTAGCATTCTACATGAACGTATTATAATAAACCTATAATATTGTAAAAGTTTAACATTCTGCGCATCGCCATATTCGGGGAAGAAAATTTAAAAAGAAGTACTTTCAAACACCCTTTTTGGGTTACATTAATCCATATTATGAATAATTGCATATTTGATTAATCATTAGTGTTTTTTTTATTTTTATAATTTTTCTGTATAGGTATAGGAGTTTATTTTCACATGTTAAACGCGTTATATTTGTCTTTGAAAAACACCAGTTGTTCGAAATATAGGGGAATTTGAGTGAATATTTAAGTGCTTTATCTATTTATACTTCTTTAGTTCTTGTTATTTTAGTTACATTGTTCAAAGTGTTAATTCATTTTTCATTTTTACACACACACGATATATTCCTAATGCTCAACAAATACAAACATATACGCGCATGTATGTGTAATATATGGAAAATGGAGAATTCAGTCATTAAAATAGATAACATTTTAAAAACTTATCTCTTATGAAAACACAAAAATCTATAAAAACTCCTACTTTATAGCAGTTTTATCACATAAATAAACACAGATTACTTTTCTCTTGAAACCTTCTCTTAAGTATTTTCTGTTTCTGTATCTTTTGTTATTTTCATCATATGCACACTTTTATTTCCCAGTTAATATTATATACCATTGCTTCTCAAACTATAAAAGTTTGCTATTTAAACATTTTAAATTTATAAATAATTTTATATTGCTGCACTAATATCTTGCAATGAAACTAATGCGATGTCATCAATATATTTGTTCCGGAGATCTAGGAGGTCAATTTTTAACTTGATCCAAATATTCTACATTATGAAAAGATTGATACAATATTGCATACACACAATATGTCCCAAAGTCAAATTATAAAAAGAGTAAATGACCAGCCCAATAAGTCAGTTATGCCATCCGAATCTTTCTTAGAGATAACATTCCTAAAATACAGCAGGCATAGAGCATAACTCCAATTTCATTTGATAATCAATGTTTAAGTGCAGTTTTACACACCTTCCAAACTACCTATGAACTTTCATGCGTGATATAATTGCAAATGACATTATCTTATATGCAATATACAAACCTACAAATATGCCAATATTCCATTTCATGGTACTGTGCAACATACAAATTTCACATTACAAAAAACTACAATTAGTAATTTAGTTGCATAAATTTATCAACACTACTAAAGATGCAGCATTGGAGGAATTAGACTAATTAGTTAATTTAATGGCACTTGGTAAATATTAATCATTTCATCAAAATTGATAAGATCAAGCACATTCACAATTGAAAACATTTTATGATACAGTCGAACTACACACTCTTATGCTTCACTTCCTTGTCATTATTGTAGACCAGTTTTGAGAACTTATAGATGACATGTAGATCAATCAAAGTATTTTCCAGAATATCATAGCTTATATTTTTGGAAGACTTATTTTATATGCTTATTAAAATTGTACAAAAAATATTATTTTGTGCAATATATGTTTTTAAATATTACTCTTAATTTGAATTTTATTCCTTGTGATCAAGATGTTATAGTTTTCAGCCATTTTCCTTTAGTCTCTGCTTCTTGTGCAGTTCTTTAGAAGGGAAATGAAACTGAGATTTATGGCATGTAAAAGATCTTCAAGTCTGAAAGTAGAGGCCTCTGAGAAAAATTGATCAGGCATTTCACGACTGGAATTGAATGGGACACTGATGACCTGAGATGTGAAAGAGCATCCATAAATAAACCAAATAATAATCCTACTGAAATTCATATCATATTTGTCACACTAAGTATGTTTTGCTGCAACTATATATATTTTTTCAAACCATATGCTGTGTAGTCATGGCCAGCCAAATTGCCAAATCTACCAAGAGGAATTTGATAAATTTAATATTGTAACATTTGCTCAAATGGCATACTGATTTATCCTAACAGAAAAAAATCTATTATTAGCACATTATATTTCATTACAATTTGTCTGCTGCATGGGGGAAGTCTGACCCCTTCAAATACCCTGGTTCAAGCTCTGTAGATCCTGAGCACCTGTTGTGCTTATGGTTATGGACATTCAAGAACCTTCCCCTTGAGTAGTTGTCTGGAAGGATTGGACTTGGTGGGGCAGTGTTCTTGCAGCTCATAGGTAATTGTATTTGCTGTGGTGTAGTAGTGCTCCTGAGATATAAAAGGGTAGTGAGCCACCTTACATGCTTATGTTACCTGCAAGGCTCTGCAGGCTGGTACTAAATTAGACCGACCCACCAGTGGAATTGGAGCATAACTGGAAGACAGAGGCATAGATGAGCAACATACCTGCTTCACTCTGAAGGCTGGTGGGCACTGGCCAAGTTAGTGCCTCAGGCACACTTATTACTGAGCAGGATAGGGATCTGCACTGAACATCACTATTTTGGCAATGCCCTCACTGTTGTGGCAATTACAATGTGCAGGAGTTTTTTTTATATCCATCACAAAGAATTAAGTGGTTTTCGAATGAATTAATATTTATTACACATATCAACATAAAATATTTATAACAAAATAAACACACAAAAATCCAATTAAGATTAAAATATAACAAATAGGATCAATGTGCCTTCGGCAATTCCAATTGATTGCCTCTGCCCTCTAGTCCCCAGTTCATCAACATCTACCTACTGGAATATCTAGGAGACCAGGCTCTGATCCAACCAAAGGAAAACACAATTACTATAAATAATTTATACCCAAATCATTATTATAACAAATTAACTGCAATTTCTACACTAATAATTCCCATATTTCTGAATTGCTCAATAACAACTAAACAAACATACATAATATATAAAAAAATTGAGCTCTATCAAAACTAATCCAAAAATTTATCAACAACAAAACTAAGGTTCTACCATTCCTTAACTGCCTGGTAATAATTGGTTACCTACTTTATAAAAATGGAAAGAACTTTTATCCTCTAAGCTAGCCAAATCTCTTGCTTCTCTATATCTTCTGCCCCCTGTCTTATTTCTTTCCAAAATACAGACATTACTTTCACCCGATTGCCATATATCTCCAATTCCAATTTCTTCTAGTAGTTTCCCCATTTTCCCAAACCAACATTCTCTTCCGAGTACATCTCTTTGGTACTTAAGACATTCTTTTACTATATTGCTATTATCTAATTTCAAACATCTCAGCATATATTTAAAGATTCTCTCCACTATTATATCATTCCTTCCTACTCTTCTTAGTTCTGCTAAATTCATGTCCCTGGTGAACTCACTCTTCTATAACAAAGTATAATATGTGTATACATAGTGTTTCAGAAATAATTTTACAAAAATTGATGGTTGGTTCTTCACACCAATACAAGAAAAAAAAAAGCCCATATATAAATATGTCTAGAAATGCTTAGTTTTTGAGTTATTAAAATGAAGTTTACCAAACCAAGAAACAATTCCCCCCACAAAAGAAAAGGCACAATGTCAAGTTACAAACTCATAAAAATGTTCAAAATGTCCTCCTCTTGCTTACACTACAAATGCACTCATTGGATAATGGACTGTCATACCCTTTCAAATTTTCCCACATGGTGTGGAATGGTTTTGCAGGCTTCCATAACATGTTGATGAAGTGACTGTTCATTAGGAAAGTTTGCTGCATAAACCAATTGTTTTAGGTGGCCCCCAAAGATAAAAATCTAAACAAGTGAGTTTGGGGGAAACTGGTCCTTCCTTACCTATCCTCTGTCATGGTAGATATTGAACAATGTGACTAAAATGTGCTGGAGCTCCATCATGCATAAACCACAGTTTCTTCTGATTTACAAGGGCCTATCCTTTATAAAGGCTGGAAGATTGAACATGATCCCTATAGACAGCACCTGTAAGATGTTCTGGGAGAACGTATGGACCTACTAGACAGTTACAGACAATTCCCACCTACACATTAATATTAAAAGTGATGCTAGTCTAGGCTGAATTGTATCATGAGGATTTTCATTGGAAGCACAAATGGATTATGAACATCTTTAAAATAGATGTTCAAGTGTTTTTTTCATTTCTATACTAGCTCCACATTGCAAGAATATGGTGTCACTTGTTTATCTAAGCTTATCAACTGAAATTTTTATTTCATGTTCAATATTAAGTGGAGTTCTTGTAATGTTTGGGGATTTGTGTAAAATATTTTGTCTTTCATACTAATCCAAAAATAAAAACCACACTGTTGAAACAGGACAGAATAAGGGCTACAAACCAACTCTATTACTCTATTATTAAACATCTCACTTATTGTATTTAAGATTCTAGAGCCATAAATGTGGCAGCAAAGTTCTCTGCACAGTTTTTTTTCTCTTGCATCAACTGTTTAAGAAATGACCTTAAAATTAATGTTTCATTTTATCAAAAAATTATTCACTAGTCTTTGTATAACACTTCTGAAGGGCATACTGCATTGGGAAAAGTTTCAAAATACTGCCTTCAAGCATCTTGAATGAAATGTTTTTAAGGTAACTTTTACAATGAAAAATATTCTTTCAGAGTCAAATGCCACACCATTCTGAAGACATGTTACCAGAACTACTCCATTATGACTATGGACTACAACAAAACAGTATTTCTTTTAGCTTTCTTCCATTTGTAAATACAGAGAACTATTTCTATCCTGATTAGCTAAAGTTGTTCACACCACAGGTGTGGCTTATATAGCATGTGGCACAACTTAATAGATGATACACAGAGTCATTTATATTCTTTCTTTATTTCAAAATGAATGCTGCTAGCCACAACTTATTATACCTCAAATGTGGGTATCTTTGGGAGATTATTAACCTCTATAGAAAATGTTGAAAAGTACTTCCTCTTGCAATGAATTCGTCGTTCCATATTACTCCCTACTCATTAGAGAACTGTGTTGTCAATACCATTAATCTCCTATGAAATGTAGTGCTTCAGAGGTCCAATGTCTGGGGCATGTGCCTTAAATTTTATTTTTTAAGTAACCCCATAGGAAGAAGTCCTGTGTTGTCAAATTAGAAGATCATGGTGGCCACAGGCTCCTAAAGATTATCTGGTTATCAGAGACACTGTCAATTGCCATGGATTGCTTTGATGTATAACATGTAGATCACCGCATGGGTGGCCGAGGTCATTAAGGTGTGGAATTGTGAGCTGGAGGTCTGGGGTTTGAATCCTGCCAGGACTGTCCTCCCTGACTGAGGTTTTTTTCCAAGTTTTCCTCAGTCCTCATAACTAGCAAATGCCGGGGAGGTACCCAAAATTTAGACCAGGAACGTTTCCTTCCTTAATAAAAAAAATCCTTTCCCAATATATAATTTCATTTTATGTATCACCAGTGTTCACCTTATGTGGCCCCTCAGTAGTAAAAACATGCATTAAACACCATTAGAAAAAAAAAATGATCTTGTTGAAAATATTCATGCTCTAGTCTACTACATCATCTAGTTGCTCAACAAACTACATGGTGGGTTATACTGGTAAAAAAAATATATATATACATATATATTCCACTATTCTCTGTGTGGGTATTGTGCACCTAAACCCCAACTTTAACTGGGTATACAATGCAATATTAAGTTATGCTTATGCAGGAAGTAGGACATTTTCAACATTTTCTATATAGATTAATAACTTCCCAGATACTCTACAATTGAAGTATATGTTGTGGTCATTCATTTCAAAATAAAAAAGAAAGAATTGAGTTAGTTCTATACTAATCGCTCTGTACAAGGAAACATCTTTAGGTTTGTAAGACTGCTTTCTGTGTATGCATGCTTAAGAGTTGGTACTACTGTGGTCATTCGATCCAATTTTGATCTTAGCATGTCATTTTCGTTGAGAAACCACGGTTGCTTCACTAGCAGTGTGCACCAAGGAGTAATAAGGAGCGGTGATCAGCAGTAAGACAGGAGTTTAAATTCATTGAAGGCTTTCAACACAATGTAGGAACAGTGCTTTACCGTGTAGAAATGAGAAGTGAAATGAGAAGTTTAAAAGTGGCCAGATAAGTGGCACCACTACACGAGAAGATTCAGCAAGCTGGAGAGATGTTACTGGTAAACCAGTATGTTGCCATTGATGAAGTAGCATGTTCTCTATAGATTAGTTATGATTCTGTTTATCAAATCAACCATGATGAGCTTGGCTTGCATTAAGTCAGCATGAAATGGGTGTCAAGAAAGCTCACCGGAGAGCACAAGTGCAATCATGATGAGATCTGAGAAGGCTTGACTGCCACCAATAGACACAGAATTTTTGAGCAGAACAGTCACAAGGGTTGAAATGTGGGTTCATCACCAGAAGCCAAACACCGGAGTATGGAGTGGAAACATCCAGGATTGCCATCAAAGAAGTTCAAGACTCGATCTTCCACAGTAAAGGTGATGCTAACTTTTTTGGTCTCAAAAGGGCCTATACTAAAAGATTATCTGGAAAAGTGGTGTATAATCAACAATGCTACGTACAAAGATGTGCTGGCTAACAACATGAAGTCAGCAATCTGCACCAAATGCTAAGGCCTGTTGTCGAAGAAGTTGTGTGCCAAAGCAATTAATTTGGATTTTGATGTGCTGGACACCTTGCTTACACCCTAAAACTTGCCCCTTCCAACTATCATCCCATCTTTAATATAATTAGACACCATTTTGACATAGATTGTCCAGTAAAGAAAAAAACTCATTAGCTTTAAGACTTGTAATAAAACAAAATTACCTCTTGACAACAATGACTTTTACAGATAAAATCAAAGACAATTATGAATTCTTTAGAATGAGGGTTAAATGTGTATAAAGAGCTCCAAAACAAATATAAAAGGCTATATAAACATGCATTGATAAAATATAAAAAGCATAACAAGAGCATAAAACTAACCATGTCAAATAATATAGCCAAAACAACATGGAACATTGTAAATAAACACAACCAGATAAAAATGCAAAAAATCAACATTCATCTTAATGACAAAGAGAAACACATTACAGATCCCAAAAAGTTTTGTAATTTCTTAAATAGTTAGTTCTTACGTATGAGTAGAAGTGACAACACTGTGAACATAAGACAAGAATTATTCAATATAAATATAAGTGTATATTTGTACGAAACATGTACACAGGAAGTAGAATCAATAATTTGTAATTTTACAAATAAGAGTGCTTCTGGATGGAATGGCATAACTCCAAAAATCTTAAAATGTTGGAAAATGTATTGGTGCAACTGATTAACACCTCAATGGAAAATGAAGTATTTCCTGATTATGTACAGATTTGTACATAATAAGGGGGATGCTGAAATGGCCAGCAACTATAGACCAATAATCCTTATTAATATTTGCAAAATTATTTGAGAAGACAATATAAAGATGGTTAACAGAATTTCTACAATAAAAAAAATACTTTTACCATCCCGACATGGTTTTCGTAACTGTCGCTGCTATATCTGAATTTATTCACAAAGTATTGACAAACCTAGAGGAAAATACCAAAACTGTATATATATTCCTAGAATTATCAAAAGCATTTGATTGTATGTTTCAAAATTGCCAAACTATGGATTGAGAGGTAAAACACATGAGTTCATCTCATCTTACCTAAAAATTGTTTACAGTGTACAGGAAGTTCATGGCATGTAAGATAAATGTGCATTAGACATTCAAGTCAAAATATGATGTGGCAAGAATGGTAGTTCCTCAAGGCTTTGTATTAGGCCCTCTATTATTTATATTTAATGTAAACAATGATATAGTGTTGTACCATATGCTGATGAAACTTCATTAATTTGTGCTGGCAAAATGCTTCAACAATTGGAAGAAAAAACTATAATATATTTGTTACAATTATCAAGTTACTTCAAAATTTTCGCTCAATGTTGATAAAATGAAATTTATGCTATTTGAACTTCGTGACAGTGAAGAAAGTGAGTTAATGAATGAATATGAATATTATTTCTCATTCATACAAAACACACAAAACTTTTTCACAAAAAGAACACCAAGGGAGGAAAAAAAAAAAAAAAAGAAAAAAAAAAAAAAAAAAAGAAACAATTATAAATATAGCTAATATGATCAGTGCCTTTGGCAATTCCCCAAAGGCACTAACTCCAATTTATTGCAATTTGACTGACTCAGCCCCCCAGTCCCCGGTTCATCAGCAGCTATCTACTGGAATATCCAGGGGACCAGGCTCCGATCCAACCAAAGAACACAATACTACAAATAATTTATAAAATATATTAAATTACATTTCATGCAATAATGAACCTTCCTCCTTTTCAAATTAAACCCATTCAGCTAAATTTCCATCCTTCAGAGCGGCTTATTTCTTTAGATCTTATACAGAAACAACCAAGCAAACATATTAAAATCAAAGTAAACAGTTTTCCTTTCAATGTTCTCAGTTCATGTAAGCTTACTACTATTAATAAACTTTCATATTTCCTACCTGCTTACACTGACTTTAGAGTTGTATTTCTCTCTTACCCCATTACAATTAACCCCAGGTTAAGTATGTAATAGGGTAATCTATATTCACTCTTAAATAATACTATTGTCAGCATTGTTATTTCCCTTAATCTTACCCACCTTCAGTTACTATTTTTATCTTACTTTGCCTTTATACTTCCCTGGTTCCTTAATATTTTCATCTGAATATAAATTTAAAATTCTTCTGCCTCTTTATTTCATTTGGTAAGTTTTCCCACTATTGTAATAAGAACTGTTCCCTCTAAAACTTGGTTTGCTTACATTCTAATATACAATGCCAAGTACTATCTGGTTCTTCACATAGGATATAACCCCTTAGTGTATAAATTTTTTAATCCACTTAAATGTTTTACTCCTGTTCTAAGCCCAAGCCAGTCCTTCCTTTCTTGCCTTATCACAGATTTCAATGTATCTTTCTCTTGTAATCTTAAAAGAAGTTAGGGAACAGTGAAGTTGTTACATATACAAATGAGTCAGTATTAGGTGACACTGACTCATTTGTATATCTTTCTCTTCCCTATACATTTTTTAGTGTGCTATATAATTTCAGAGATTAAAATTTGCCCATATTTCCTGTTTTTGAATATCAATTCTTATTATTATCTCTTTCCAAAATTCTTTTCCCAATCTTTCTCCCTTGTACCATATTGATCTCATGCTTACTTATTGTACAATATTTTGGATTTTAGATATCCAAGTTTCTTTCCCCTTAATGTTTCCTTGTGCTACCAAACACTGATTGATGATATTCTCTTCTAGTCTCCCTATTCTTTCTATAACCTTGCTTTTATAGCACAATCTTCCTAGTTCCATTAGAGCAACCTTGTTAGGGGAGGATCTAGATAAGCATAGGACAATTCTATAAAATAGTCTATTTATTGCATTTATTTCTTCCATCTTCCACCTGGCCCCAAAATTTCTATTCCATACATCATTTTGCTCTCCACTATTGAACCATACATTCTCTGTAACTATTTTACTGCATATTTGGTATTTTATTTACACAAGATCTGATTATACTCATGGCTATTTTTCCTTCTGCTATTGCTTTTCTTTTTTGATCACTCCATTTCCCATTAGTAGACAATCTAACGACTAAATAATAAAATTTCTTGACAACCTCAATTTCTGTGCCCTCCCATCAAATTTCTCCTGTATTTTAAAACCATTTATCATCACCATAACCTTAGATTTATTTTTATTTATCTTGAAACCCCATTCTCTACAAAGTGTGCCTATAGCTTCTAGTGATCGTTTTAATCCTACACTTGTTAAAGCACCTGTTACTAAATCATCTGAAAAGAGTAACCCTGTATCTTTATATCATTTATAGTTGATGAATGTACATTACCTTAACTAATTTCTTATAGAACATCATCAATAAATAGATTGAAGGGAACTGGATTTAATTTACACCCTTATCTTAAACCCATATTGTTTGATATTTTATCTGTAGCCCTCCCCCTTTCATATTTAACACAAAATTCATTTTCTTGTAAATATTTTGAATTACCTTTATAATTCTGACTCACTCCTTTCTTTCTCAGTTAGATCCAAAGTGCTTCTGTATAAATTGTGTCACAAGCTTTTTCTAAGTCTAAAACAACAACAAGAGATACATTCTACTATGTTACTAAGATATTGATTAACTAATGTTCTAATTATAAAACTGTTGTCACTTTCCTAAAGCCTGATTGACATATTGAAAATTTCTTTTCTTTCTCTGCTCTTCTTGTAATCTTTTTGCTAACACTCTAGTGAAAACTTTCCCAATAATTCAAAGTAAGCTAATTCCTTTATAATTTGCTGGGATCACGATATCTCCTTTACCTTTATAAATTGGTGTTACAATTCTCTCACTCCATTTTTTTTTTCTTCCCAAAGTTTAAGTTCACTAGCTGCATCAAAATATTTAATCATTTCTGGTTTTCTACCCAAGTTTTCCAACATTCCCTTGGAATTTCATCTATTCCATATGCTTTGTCAGCTTTTTAACTTTTCGATTTGTTCCAATACTTCATTTGAAGTAATTTTGCTATCTAACAAGTCTATTTTCTATAGATTATCAATATTCAAATTATCTTGTATAACCAATGTTCTTACTCCTAAAAGACCCCAAAAAATTTACATCACTCTGTTCATGATACATTATCTCCTCTCTTTCTTTTGCTCATTTTATATATCATTACCCATATCATATTATTATTCTTTTTCGCTGCCCGGTTTAACTTCTGGCTAAGCTTTTCTTCCGACTTTTTTTTGCCTCTAATAGGCACCTATATCCCCCGTCTTTCTTCTCCTGTTTGTCTCCAGCGTTTTAGCTCTCTCTGTACCCTTTTTCATGTGTCTAAACATTTTTTATTCTACCAGCTATTCTATCATTCACTTTTAGCCTCAGACACTTTCATTGTTTCCTGCTCTTTTGATGGCCGCCTCTATACTAAAAATGCATTCAACTTTTCTATCCTCTAATAATGCTAACAAATGTCTTTCCCCCATATGTTTCATTTCTTGATTTAACTTTGTATGAAATATTTCAGCAAATTCATTTTCCATCTGTATTGTTTTAATTGGATACCTAACCTGAAATTTTGCTCCCTTCTGCTATCTTCTATCATTTGGAGCACTATTCTTAATGGGAAGTGATTACTTGCACTTATCATATCCATAATCTCAAAGCCTACTATATATCTATCCAGACCTAAGGTATATAACATATAATCTATAACACTTTGCACATTTTTGTTTACAAAAGTGAATTCTTCGCCCCTCTTCTTTCCCTTTTACTCTATTGAACATCAAAGTTGATCTCGTCATAGAACTCTATTAATGTTTTGCCCTCATTATTGAAAACTTTATCAATACTACAACATTTCTCTAAATTTGCTTCTATTTGGCCCCAAGCATTGAAATCTACCCTAATCTTGCATTTAGATCCCCTACTAACATTAATTCTACACCTTTATATTTATCCTGTAGTTCTTCAATGTTTTGTCTCAATTTAATGAGCAAATTTGAATCGTAAAAACTTGAAGAGGTAGTTCGATTATAGACAATACCTAGACACACTTGTGTATACATTCCACATTGATCACCAAATATAAACTACAGCATTTTATTATGTCCTAAATTCTTTTCAACCTTAATTTCAACACTTTTATTTCTTCTTACAAATAATCCTACGCCACTAGACACCCTTTTTTTCCCATAATAATCATATCCAGTGAATTGATAACAGAATGCTTAATATCCACGTCTCGACCACTGCTAACACATCTGCTCACTTGATTATCTGATGAATGTCACCATTTCGTATTTTCACTATTAATCCTTCAACATTCCAGCATGCTATAGAAAAGGTACACAACCCCTCCTTATACTGAATCCTTTCTCACAAACCTATTGTGCTGCAGCTTCATTTTGCTTCTTGCTAGTCTCACACCTTTATCTGAGGTGACTCTTTGCTCTTCTGCTGTCTTAATACTTCCCCCAGGCATGGATACTATACTCAACCCTGACTCTCTCCACATATTCAAGCCAGCTGTAGCACCAATGCTTCTATGTTGAGGAGACTGTAAAATGCGTCTTGGTGATGTTGTCAGCTGTTCATCTTTCCCCTTCTCTCCTTTTGCCATTTCTTCTTCTCCGCCACCACTTTGGTTTCCTGGACTTTGATCCTTTTTGCTGCTCAGCCCACAACTATCATATTTTGTCCATACATGTCCCATTTCTTTGCATCTATGAAAAGAATCAAACCCCTAATGTAGGCAATATTGCCTTCTTTAGCTTTTTTCATTTGTTTCAGTAAAGTAGCTTTATATTCCCTTTCTTCTTTCCCACAATCTTGCTTGATAAATATCTTCATACCCCTAAGTTTTTGTGTACTTTCCAGCACCATCCATTTAAATCTCACGGTGGTACACTTGACAAGTATCGACCTCAGTCTAATTGCTTTTCTACCTATTCTATATGAGTCAAATATATCCCAGTCATGTAGCCGGATTTCAATTTTTCCTTAAATATTTCTTCAACCTCTTGCCAAGTTCTCTTCTCTCTATTTTCCTGATTTCCAAAAATTTTAACGTTTGCTTTTCTGTTATTTGCCTCAGCATTTTTTAGTCTCCTTATTCTTCCATCAAGGTTTGCAATATCTTGTTACACTCTCTGTTCATAGCTTGCAACAATCTTTCTCATATCCTGGGAAAATCTGTTTATTCTTATATTGAGTGTCTTCTCCATCTCCATAAGTTCTTCTGATATTCCCTTTAGCATTCTGAAGACTGTTCCATGTCCAGCCCGGGATTTAGTTCAATTCCAGCTATCACTAATGACATCAATGCAAAGCTATACCAAATCATGGTCGCTTGATTATTAGTAACATTTTTCCAGCCTTAGTTTTTCTTTTATTATTCTGGCACAATAGATTTCTGTCAATAAAGCAATTCTATCTAATGCACATGTAGACACGACCATCTTCAATCAGCTTCAGCTTGTAACTCCCAAGTGAGTTCATAATACACACTTGTAACTAGCTGCAACAAATTCCTAGGAATATACACTTACAAACATTTAACTTATAAGCATCATGTAAGCATAGTTTGTAAAATATTGTGTTCTGATATATATTTGTAATGAAAATTATCATTTCATTTGGAAGGAGATAAATGAAAATGGTTTATTATGATTGGTACACTCACATATTATATTTGGTGTAAAAATCTGGGTAGGGACATGTAATTCAAATTTGAATAGAATATTTATATTGCAGAACAAAAGTCTGAGATGCCTTTATAATTTAACAAATTATAATCTGTCAAGGAAATATTTAGAAAACAGCTGATACTAACAGTCATATCTTATGTCTACAGAATTATTTTACTAATAAAATCAAAAAGAGAATATACATCATTAATAAAGATTATTACGAATATAATATGAGGGGAATCAATAATTATCACAGGGAGTATAAAACAAAAACATCAAGCAATAAAGATTCATACAATATAGATATTATAATGAACAAAAACTTCCCAATTTCATTATATTTACTCAAGGTAATGCTTTTAAGCAATTGTTGACTGCTTATGGGTGGCTGAAGTCATTAAGGCGCGGACTCGTGAACAGGAGGTCTGAGGTGTGAATCCAGCCAGGGCCACCCTCCCCTACTGAGTTTTTTTTTCAGGTTTTCTTCGGTTCTCATAAATGGCAAATGCTGGGGGCGGTACCCTAAACTTAGGCCTGGAACGTTTGCTTCCTTAAAAATCCTTTCCCAATATATTTCATTTCATGTATCATCAGTGTACACCACCTGTAGTGCCTCAGTAGTAAAAAAAACGGGTGTTAAACACCATTAAAAAAAAAAAAAGGCAATTGTTGAAAAAGCATCTCATTGATAAAAGTTTGCACAGATTAGATGAATTATAATTAGATAATGCTACAATTATTCTCCTGTTGATATTATTCTGACTGTATATAAGTGCTTGTATTTATATCGCATAAATTTATTCCTTTTGTATTACAGTATTTTGTATAGTCAACTGCTTCATAAATTGGATTGAAAAGGTAACATTAACTCTTAATTATGGTATTGTATTACCTGCAGTATTTGAAATTACTTAACTGTTCTGATGAATTAACTTTGTATAAACTCTGTATAGTTAGATACTGATATGCTTAATACTTTTATTCCATAAGTCTCGAGCAATAGAGCTACTATATCATCTCTTTGGCTCCAAGATACTTTACAAAGGTCATCATCTTTCTGTGGATGAAGCAGTTGGGGAATAAGTACATAAATGATTGTGCAATCGACCAAAAACTTTCTTCTTGGAGGAAATATGCAAGCTTTGGACCACTGGATCCAATGCATCAAAAGGGAAGGAGACTATATAGAAAACAACATACCTGTTCAACCCATACTGTTTTTAAATAAATTGGAATGTCAGGATCAGCGTCACTCCTATCATTGTCACAGATTCATATTCCTTCTCATCCTCATCCCATAAAATATCGTCTTCGTTTCTCGATTGCATTTGATATGCCAGTCTATAAGAAACATTTTTAAACTATTTCTGATGTTATGTTCCACACCCACATTATTCAGTCACATATCACTTTGATTGTTGGTTGTCAAATCTTTCCTGTCACCATTATCTCATGACCACTGCCTGCCATCCACGTGTATAGTTTCCTCATGTAGTCCTTAAATGGTTTGTTTATACACAGCTCCAAAGGTTGAAGCACTGGCGTAAGAGCACCAGGGATAACAGTTATGTCAGTTTTTGGTTTTGAAAGAATTTTCTATTTATTGCTGCCTAAGTGATCTCAGAAACTGTCCCAAATAGTAGAATAGATTGGCAAGTAAAGCACCAGGACGTAAACAAACAAGTTGGTATTAGGTGACACTAAAACTTCACTAACTGGTTATATTCTTCAGAACATGTTTTAAGAGTGTTGGCTCTCATCCTCAGTTGGGGACCAATTAACCCTGGCAGGTGGCGTAGTAACCTCTGGTGGTTCATTAGATAACGGAACAGGAAGTCCATTGGTGGAATGTCAAAGTTCATTACTCAATGTTTAATTTTTTAAAATATAAATATTTTCCCATATTGCCAATTCCTTAGGATTGGTGGTAGCTTTTAACAGTTTGGCTTCTCCTGCAATGTCATAATCATAAGTCCAAAAATGATCTGCAGCCACCGATTTATCCACTTGTTTACATCTTACATTTTTGAAGTGTTCTTTGGTCCTTGTCTCCAAATTTTGTATTGTTTTGCATATATATATATGTGTGTCTGATCACACTACAAACAATCTATCTGATACATTCCTGCCTTTTTGCTGGGTGGAATAACATCTTTTATGGTGCTGTTCAGAAGCTTTCCAATACTAAATTTATTTTGTGCTGCCAAACCAATATCATAATTTTTAAAAATCTTCATGAATGCCCTGTTTGCCCATGGATGATTTGTGAAATTTTTAAAAACCATGTACTTTTTTATTGTGGAGAGAGTTGATGTGTTTTCAATATCTTTTCGTCTTTTGAAATGTCTGATCTTCTTATCAACTAAAGAGCTGCTGAATCCAATGTTGAGGGCCATTTTGATGATATAACAGTATTCTACTAAGTATTCTTCTTTTAAGTTTACAATTACAACACCAGGATGATGTTGCCACTCTATCTGCACATCCATCCCTTCACATGGACTCTTGACATAAATAGGCCTGCATATTGGTAATTTAATTTTTGGCATAGTTTCTCTTTTGAAAATCACAAAAGGTGTTAATTTCATTCCATCTGCTGATACTTTTAGCATAACAGGTTGGGCATATTAGCACACTACATTCTCCCTAACTTAGCAACTGTGTTGGTTGGCATATCAAAAAAGATCGGTGTTTGGTCTGCAATACCTATTAGTGACAACAAATAATTCTTATCCTTTCTCATCTTTATCATGCATGAATTTATGGAAATCTATAATTTTCTGTTCACAGTCTTGTGACAACCATTGGTAAATTGAAGTATGTCTTCTATGAAACAAAGGGCCCAACCTCTACTTGCTTCAAATTCACCAACGTCCTACCAAGTTCACATGCTTTGTAATACATCAATTCATGTGACACTCCGATTCCATTGCCCCTTAACTTTGTTTTGTATTACATTAGTTTATTTTAAATTTAAGGATACTTTCTACACTTTGGATAGAAAATGATTTTCTTGATTTATTAGGGGTTTTTAATAATGGTTCTTTTTGTTTCCGCCACTTATGCACATTACACTCCAACACAGTAATTCTTGACCAGTGGCTCTGTTACAGTGTTCTTCCGCAAATTTCAAAACTTTCAGGTGAAAACTCTCTGTATAACTTGACTATTTTAGTCACTTTTTTATCCATTGTTGAAATACAACTGATTACTGCAGATGTTCTAAGAATACTGCATTATTAATTGAAAAGTACCTTATATTTTGTGCACATATAGAGTGACACCATGCATTGTTTAAAATCTTGAACTTACACTTAAGCAGTGCATATGACACGTGTAATCACTTATGGCTTTTGATATTATTAAAATGATCTTTGTTTAAAATGAGACACATATGCAGGGAATTTTAAAAATAATTTTAATACAAAAAACTGAGGTGCATCCATTTTGCAGGTAATTTTAGTTTTACTTTAAACAACTAACTAATTTATATAAAAAAAATGGGTCTCTGCACATCAATCAATAAGGAATAAAGAGACATTCAAAGTAAGATGAACAGAACACAGTATAATATGTACTGTGCATGCATCCCAGTCTCTTGCAGTAAGGGTCACTTGTTCTAGGGAAATCATAAGATTACAGATGATTTTAATGTCAAGAAGAGTAGGAACTAATCAAAAGAGTGGCATTCTTTCAGGATGCACCTGCTGTAAATGCAGCAGTCATATATTTTAATTACCCTATAGTATTAATCTACATATAAGCAAGGCTTTAATAGATAACACAGTTGCCACATCTTAATGAATGAACCAGATAAATCAGTGTAGATTATAAATTTATTTTGCATTTCTTTACATATATTTATTGTATACATAGCTTATATTTACACTGTTTGTGAATTCCTCACTGGTGGCCCCATATTATATATGTACACTAAGACAAATACAATATAGGCTTTTTATTTTTGCTTAACCTCTGAAGAATTTTTATGCAGTGTGCATTTAATAATGCCTGAATAATGAATTAATTTCTTGGAGAAGAGTTTGCTAAACTGTGGCACATATGACTACAGTGGTGAAGCAGCAAAGAGAAAAACAAAGAGGGCAAATAACCCTTTATTGTATGCCATTTTTGTATGGTAAGATAGATACCCGTTCCCTTCATAAAAATAATGCTTTCTCCCTAAAAAATATAGTAATACATTCTTATAATGCATAATTTAAAACATGTTCTTCCTGCTTAAAAGCACACTAATATGTCAGAACTATGAAGAAAAGCTTCTCCCTCTTTAAATATTAATATCTACGACTCTTTGGCTACATAACTTATATACATTACATTATTACAAAAAGTTGAAGCAAATACAACTCCATTAGCCCATAAATGTATGCGACCTAAACAAATTGAAAACTAGATAATTTAAATTTTATGTTGGTTTATATATTGTCTTTATATCCAATGGGAGCCATAGGTTTTGTGGAATTTTGTAAACATGATTTTATATTTATATATATATATATATATAATTATATACACATCTAAAAAAGAAGTTCCACTTTGTATAAATAATTACAATTGTTTATGTTAAATACAAGCCTTGTAGCACCTTCTGTTATTCAGGTACTCTTCCTTTTATTCAAAACTTTGGCATTAAAGCTGATCACTTGATCATACCTCATTCCTGACCAAAGCCTTCTGTCTCCTCGATAGCATAGTTCAATTTCTCTACCATCTGGTCGTAACTTTTGTATGGAGGAAGGTCTAGTCTGTTGAAACAAGTGTGAGAACGTGGTAGCCATGTGTCCTTGCCAACCTTCTCAATACAGAACCTCTGTGGACCATTACTGCCTGCAATGTGACGGACAGTTATATTAATTTATTTATTAAAAATCCAAATTAAATCCATAAATCAAGTTAATATAGAGTTGGTTTGGGACACTTTACTTCACAGATACATAGATGACATCACAGCTGGTGCATGCAGGAGGGCCTTTCTATTAATTCTAGCAAAACAGTTGTTTCTTTCACTAACAGGAGAGATTTTAAAGGCCCAGGAAATTTAGGCAATGCAATCCTGGAGTATTTTGAGTCGGTTAAATACCTTGGTCTTATACTGGATAAGAAACTGACCTGGAACTACCAAATTCTCTGTAGAACCAGGTAGTCTCTTATAACCATCAAACACACTATCGGAACAACCTGAGACCTAAAGCCATACATCAGCCACTGGCTGTATGATCGCCACGGGTGGCGAGGTTGTTAAGGCATGGACTCATGTGTGGGAGGTCTAGAGTTTGACTCCCACCAGGATTGCCTTACCTGACTGAGGCTTTTTTCCCCAGGTTTTCCTCAGTCCTCATAAATGGCAAATGAGGGGAGGTATCCTAAACTTAGGCCTGGAATGCTTCCTTCCTTTAAATAAATCCTATCATTTCATCTCAGGTATTATCAGTATCCACTGCCTGTGATGCCTCTGCATTTAAAACGGGCATTAAACACTATTAAAAAAAATGACTATGGTGCAATGTTAGGTGCTAGATAACTTACAGCACCATTATCTGGTAGTGAAAAATGCTACAAAGTACTATAACACTGAAGTTTACCAAGCTAGAGATATTAGCATGGTTATGTTACAGGACTTTCACAAGTACTCCAACCAATTGGAGATTCTGTTCGGTTTCCTTTCCATTGACATTTACTTACAAGCTTGCATACTGTTTGGTGCAGACAGGGAATTGGACAGTAACAAAAACTGGATATACCTCCATTCTAAATTTCCTGGATATTTCAGAACTGAGCACGAGGTCTGATCTAGTGAATACTTAATATTGTTATTTCACTCCATTTAAAGTAACTGTTGGATCTTGAGAAGGCTGGATGGAAGGAATCAAGCATTATAAAAATGTGGCCAACTTGTTTGGTTTACCAATGGATACTGTGTAGGGACATTATTGGGTGCAGGTATGTATGGCCTGTTTTCAAGGACAAACATTATTAAGCCTTGGGAAACATTGGACAGTTTTTCAGGCAAAAGTACTTATTTGCTACCCTGAACTGTGTTTTTGATGAATTGAGAAGGGTAACCATGGTAAATGAATTCTCATCCTCTCAGATAGTCAAAGTGTCTTAAAAGTACATTCTTCCGGCCAGTTAAATCTGAATTGGTATGGGAACATTTAAATGCCCTAACTGCCCTGGCATCTCACAACAGGCTTGAACTGTGATGGGTGCTAGGGCATAAGGGCATTTATGGAAATGAAAAAGCAGACCAGTTGGTAAAAAAGGTACTAACATCCTTTGTTGGCCCTGAAGATGTACTGCTAAGACCTCGGTAAAAACATACATTTGAAAAAAAAAAAAACCAACAACAACAACTTGGTGGCAAACCTATCCTGAACAAAAACAAGCTAGGAAATTGGTCCTAAGTCCAAGCAACATTCTTTCCTCATCTCTCATAAAATTGGATAGAAGAGGAATAAGGAAAGTAGTTGCTTTAATTACTGAACATGGTCACTCCAGGAAACATTTATGTAAAGTGACACTCTATAAAGATGAAGTTTGTGCAAACAGAATGAAGGGACTGCCTCCCACATCCTGTTTAATTACCCAACCCTGGTAAGAAAGAGACTTACTGAAACAACTTCACAACCCAATAGAACTATCCACTTGGGAGAGAATTTTCATTTTAAAAAGTAAAAACGACTTAATGAATTTTGATTTTCTGCCGCTGGATGAACTCAGCAAGTCTTTACTAGAACCTCCAGATACTACCACAGGAATGAATGGGTATCCATCCACTGTTTCGAATGGCATTCAGTCAACAGCAGCTGATGATGGGAGGGACCTCTCCCGAAAGTAGTCCTAAATTTTAAAAAGTAAGTGGAGTTAGTGTTAACAGATTGAACACATTAATGTAGGATATATTCCCACTCCATTGTCTACAGCTTGGTAAGTACAATTATACTTAAGAGACTTACTCTTTCTATAACCAGGGAAGGATGCTGACAATGGAAACAAGATACTGCAACTTGTTCAAGGAACAAATTTGGGAAAACAGTGAAAGCGTCTCTACCTATGGGGTTGCACAATAAGCCTTTTAGGCTGGCATGTGGGAGGTGGACAAAACACCAACAAACCCTCTGTTATGTAATCTAATATACATAGATGAAATATTTGTCATTATACCTAAACATTGGTTCACAATTTACTACTTAAAATGTAAATTGGAACTTGCACAGTGAAGCTAATCATATTAATTGATAATATTGGATCACAATGCTTTAAAATTATTAAATTTACATGAAAGATTCATATCATTTTGTTGAAAATTAAAAAGGATGAGTTCATCCTATTTTCAGAATTGAAGACATAAAAAATTAACAGATTAACTTTAGCAATATATAGGAAACTTATCCAGAATGACGATTACATTAAAAATAATAGCTTTCATCCTTAAATATACCTGCATGCCATTCACAACTGCCACACATGCAGACCGGTAAATGTTTCACTCAGTATAGACGAATGCAAAGAATATAGCTAGTGCAATTTCGTAACAGCCCTGAGATTTTACACTAGGCTTGTCAACAAGCCTTTCAACTACCAGCTGGCACAGAAATACACATATGCTAAGAACTCACTGTGTGCAGATGATACCATGTTTGGTTACTTAATATATACTGTCACATGGGAATAAAAACACACAAGCATAAGTGATCCCCAACCCCCCAATTATAAAGCCTATGACGTAAGCAGCAATTTAAATGAGCATATTGCTGACTGGCTTTGTGCCATGTGGAGAGGGAGTCAATCTTGAACGCCCTATGTTGTTCAACCCCTACCATTGCCATTACACCTATAGCTATCTCTACATATGTAAGGTTACAGATGTTATGAAAATTATTTAGTTATTTCAATACATCAGCAGTACTGTATAATGGTTTCCACAAAAATTTAGTGGACAAAATGATTAAAAAATTTAAAAGAATTAAAAGAAGTCTAAGTTACAGGTAAAAGAAGATATGCAATTAAAAAATACACACATCATCCCAGTACATTCAATAAATGTTTTTGTAAAAATTTTTAAGAAAAACAAAATAATTTTGTAATTCATTTAAGAACTTTTGAAAAATAAGAAATTTTTAAATAATTCTGTTTGAACTCACACAGTGAAGCTTGTTAAATGTAAATTCTATCTCATCTGTCATCTAACACACTCTTATGCTTCACTTACTTTTAAATTCTGTGGGACTGGTTTCGAAGAGACATCCTCTCCATTTTCAACCAATTTGATGACCAGTAGGAGAAACCAACATCTATGAGGACCAATGGCCCTGCCTTGGTGGTGTTTTTTTTATAAACTGGAAATTTGTATTACCCTCTCCTGTAATGTTGAAATCCATAATTTCGGTCCTAGTGGTTACCATACTTGCGTCCTAAACCCAAGATCGCGGGTTCGAACCCGGCCAGAACCGATGGATTTTTTCAGGGCGTAAAAATCCTAAGCATGGCTTCCTTCGGAAGGGAAGTAAAGCTGTGGGTCCAGTGTCGTACATTTACGGCATGAAAAAGAACCTCAAGCCTGAAAGAGAGGCCTCTGAGCAAGATAGCCATTTCACGCCCTGAGTTGAATGGGACGCTGATGACCTGAGCTGTTAAAGAGCGTCCATAAATAAACCATTCAGCGGGGAAAAAAAAAAAAAAATTCATAAGATGATATCCCTATGTTTATGAATGTAAATCTTCTCCCATGTGTCCAATTCTGTACATCCATGCTCTTCTTTAAATAACTTAATTTCTCTTTTTATGTCGTGGTTATTTTTCCAAAAAGTTTCAAAGCATCTTCAACTAATTCTTGAACCCATCTTCAATTAATTCTTTGATGCTTTGAAGCTCTTAATATACAAGATAGGAATATATCCTTCACACTGGAAACAGAAACAAAGGGAATGTTGCCATTTTTAGATATAAAAACTAATAAGAACCATGGAAATTTAGAATTTGAAATTTATATTACACATACTCATACAGATAACTATATCAAATCAAATGGGTTGAACCCCATAGCTCACAAGCACACAATTTTCACCAGCTTAATATATAGACTGGTGAATTTACCAATCAGTAAAGAGGAGTACAAAAAAAAATTGGAGAAGATACAGGAGATTGCCATTATAAATGGTTTTAACAAAAATTTAGTAAACAAAAAACTTAATAGATTCCTAAAGAAAACTTGATCTAGAATACCACCACACTACTGATTGAAAAAGAGAGACCAGTTTTTAAAAAATTCACCTATCATCCAGTAACTATGAATAAATTCCAATTTTTTTTTAAAGATATTAACATTAAACTGGCACCTGTTACTAGATACACTCTAAAAATGCTTTAGTGGACAACACTTTTAATAACATTCCACAGGAGAAAAAGTCAGGCATCTACAAAATAACATGTAAAGAATGTGATACGATATACGTTGGAAAAACTAAAAGGAACATAGGAACATGGTTAAAGGAACATCTCAGGAACGTTAAGTACAAACAGATAGATAGGTCAGCAGTGGCACACCATTTTTGGAAAGATAATCATGACATAAAAAGAGAAATTAAGTTATTTAAAGAAGAACATGGATGTAAAGAATTGGACACATGAGAGAAGATTTACATTCATAAACATAGGGATATCATCTTATGAATTTCAACATTACAGGAGAGAGAATTTCAACATTACATTCATAAACATAGGGATATCATCTTATGAATTTCAACATTCCAGTTTATAAAAAAACACCATCAAGGTGGAACCATTGGTCCTCATAGATGTTGGTTTCTCCTACCGGTCATCAAATTGGTTAAAAATGGAGATAATGTCTCTTTGAAACCAGTCCCATCGTATTTCAAAGTAAGTGAAGCATAAGAGTGTGTTAGATTACAGATTAGATAGAATTTACAAAAATAATTTTGGCTCCTCAAACATCCACAGTATTAAAAATTTATTAAAATTATCCTGCAAAGATCCTATATCTGGGTGGGCAGTAATCCCACCTCCTATGGTGCACCTGGAAATGCTAAGCGGATTACAGTATCACAAGCTTCCCAGATGTATAAACTCTTAATACAATACTATCCAGATCAGAAATATAGCTTGTTTCACAATGGATCCCGAAACACATAGGATTAAAGGGGAATGAGAATGCAGATACTTTGGCAAAAAAGAGCCACCATAAAATTAAAAACATCCTTTCAACTAGAAATTTCTTCTAAACTGAAACTTATAAAGATTAATAACTGAACAAGAACAAAATATCCAACAAAAACTTAAAGGAAAACAATATTACCATATAATGACTTTTAAACATCTTTTTTGTAATCAAGAATAATTAGAGTTGCCAATTCCATTTAATTGTTGGGCACGATTTCCTGTCAAAACATCTCTTCAGGACCGACTGACCAACCTACCCCAACCAACCAACCAGATCATATATCTTCTGACAGAAAATCCGGCACTTATCAAATTAACTGCAAAGACTGTGATGTGTTATACAATGAAAAAATGAAAAGAAATTTGTAAACTTGTACCAAAGAACATTTCAAAAATATTGTTACAAACATACAGAGAAATTGGTAGTGGCAACCCATTTTTGGTCAAAAAAGAAATTGACAATGAAATGAAATTATTAAAACACACTATCAAACCTAGGAGAAACATATTCATCATCAAAAGTAAAAATGCATCTTAAACTTCCAGACACCAAGCTCTCTAGCTGATCATATGTGTGTGCTTCTTCCAGTTGGTTTTCTACTGATGATTAGAGCAAATATTCCCAAAACATATTCATTTAAAACCAAGTAAATGAAGTATATGTATCATTACCATCCAACTCTATATAAACTTCATTTTACTATAATTGATATTAATGTATGATTTACTTGAACTACACACTATTACTGCTTCCCTTACTTGTCATAATGTATAGAACCAGTTTCGAGAACATTTGGTTCTCATCATCAGCTAAAATTCAACTGTCGGATAATTTGTTGAGCTGTGGGTATGTGTATTCTGTTCTGGTGGGAGTGTGATAAACTTGTTTATGTTTTCATGTTATGTTTTCATCCCCGGCAGTGTCGAAATTCATTAGACTGTCCTTAAATTTGTAGATGTAGATTTTTTCTCAGGTTACTAATTCCATAGGTCCTTGTGCTGATTTTAATAACTTTGTTTTATTCACTATGTCATGATTTTATGTCCAAAAATGATATGCTACAGTTGATTTCTCTATTTGCTTGTATTTTATGTTCCTGAAATGTTCCTTAAACCATGTGCCTATGTTTGTCTTTGTTTTTCCAATGTATGCTTTTTCACATTCTGAAATGTAGATTTTTTCACATTCTGCACATTTCAGAATGTGAAAAAATCTACATTAACGTTTACATCAACATTTACTAAATATTGATGAAAAAGGAAAATGAATTTTAAAGTAACTAGTGCCCAAAAGTTAAGCATAATTAGAATATCAGAAAATATTTATTAATGAGATAAGACTGGGATAAAACCAGGTAAAAACGAATCACAAGAGATATGCAATACAAAACATCAGATAAACCTAATTTTTACAGTGATAAAGACGCGCATTTGAAGATAGCAACAAAAATTAACATATGAAACTATTACTACAACAAAAATGCTATTGCTGGGCAGTAAATATACAAAGTTGTTATCCCTGATGATTACCATGTCTTGCAGTGCCACTGTATGCTTCTATGAAGTGGTTCACAGGCTCTATAGCCAGCTGGTTCTATACTTCATGAAGAGCAGAATAGAGGTCTGGAATTATACTTAGTGAAAGCCAACAATCTACCATTTGCCTCTCTATAATGTGTACCAGGTATGCTCTATAGAATTCACATCTGAAGACCTCAAGCCAGTCCATATTGAGGATATCTTCACCTTCATAAAGTTCATTTGGCAGATTGGTACTGTCTAAATATGCATTTTCACCCATGAAGATGAAGTCTAGACCAACTGCATCTCTGAAAATTGTTTCAGTAGCTTGTTCATCGTCTGAGTGTTACAGATAGGACCAATGAAGACATAAACTCTGTACAACTGCTGAGCACGAGCAAGTTCCCTCCACTGTCACCAAATTGTTTCCTCTCATAATAATACTGGGATTGTACCAGGTACCATATTCCCTCCAGCTTATTGCATATGGAAATAATTGAGTAAACTAAATATGGGCCAATTTATAACCAGCATGTGAAAGTTTAAAAAATGAGAATCCAAATGGAAGTGTATAGAGTCAGAATTGGTGTATTTGTTATTTCCAGATTCACCTTGGCTGGTGGAAGTAAGCACAAGCAGAGGGCTACAATGTTGTGATGTGTATTAGTTATAATGGTGGTACTTATAATCCGTGGAATGGAACTTAACCGTGGGCCAGAAATGAAACAAATCTTGTGAATGTTTAGATGCATTTCCAAAGATATGGCAAATTTAAAAGGAATGGAAAGGAGAATCGACGAAAAAATAACAGAAAAATTCGAAGAAATGAAGTCATTATGGGGAAAATTTTAAGGTGAAGTAAACAGCGAATTAGAAGAATACAATAGAAGAATATCATACTTGTAGAAAGGGGAAGAAAAATGAACGTGATACTATTTGGAGTCAAAGAAACGAGAGACAAACTAGTATGGAAGCTAATTGAAGAGCTCTTCCAAAACAAATTAGGGCCATAGCTTGGTTGGAAAATAATTGATGTTTTAAATGTTTTTACCTAAAATTACCCATTTTATTTTTATTGTAGTAAGCTTGACAGCAGCTTAGCCTCTGGTTGAATTTAATGTGATTTTTGGTCCAAAGGTGAGCCATACTCCTGACTTATTAATCTGTTTAAAAAGAATATTCCAAAAGTGTTCTTTTCTCTGAATTTCCAAATTTCTCTTTGATTTTCTGATGTATCTCTGATTACAATCTGCACTTTTGATTTCATAAATTTTTTATTCATATTCTGTTGGTATGGTGTCTTTTATGGGCAACCTAATAAATTCTTGATATTATATTTGTTCTTCGGGGCTAACATTATACCTTGGTCTTTGAATATCGTCTTAAGTTTGTTGTGATAAGTTGGATGGTACATAAAGCTTTGAATTTGTATCTTTCCTTGATGTTCTTCATTGTGTAAAGCTGTCTTATAGATTTTTGTTATTATTGCCTTAATTATTTGTTGGTTTTCCATTTTGTACTCTGTTTCTGTGAGTGGATATTAATTATTCTGAGTGCCAAGCTATGAAACACTGCATATTTATATGGAGTGGGATTACAGGGATTATAACTTATTTTTTTAAATGTTTTTTAAACTTCATTTGTTTGCTGGAGCCAAAATATTTGCATCTTTAAAAACTCTTCTGGGTTGGATGGAATGTGAATTTCTTGTATATATGATCTCCTGTGTAGCCTTTTAATTTGGAGATATCTTTTATTTGCTTTTGTTTCTTTGAATTTTATATTTTCTTGTTGACCAGATCTATTGCTGAGCCATTTTTCTGTGCTATAACATGATTTTTTGTACTCAAATTTTTATTCTATCTTATTGGTAAGTTTGTTAATCTGAATATGAGGTTGTTGATTATTGTGAGGTGGTTGCTTTGAATTGTGGCTGTTGTATTTGAGGCTTTTCTCTCTGCTGGAGTAATGTCATTAATATTGTCATTCAGAGATTTTTAACATTAAATTTTTTATAGGGGTCTATCTCATATTCAAATCTTTAAATTTTTTTTGAAATTTTTGCGCAACCCATGGATTAATGTGAATTTTTTAAAAATTATCTTATCTTTCCTGCTGAAAGTGTCGCTGCTTTAAGCAAGTGGGGCCAATAAGAGTGTCTAGTTAGACTCGATGATAAATCATCTTAATTATATGATTAGCATTTCGTTAAGAAAATTTAATTAATTTTGATATTCCAAACAACAGCAACCTCATCACTAAATTCATAAAATTTGCAGAGCAACATCTTAATAGCAGTGACATTCGAGTTATTTCCTTATAAAGGGTTGCAGTATTAGAATTTTATATTCTTGTCTTGTATATTTAAATATTTTAAAGCCTCTTTAGTATGATTTTTGGAAACTGTTGCAAAAATGTTATCCAAATACTGGTGCCATGTCTTGAAAATTAAGGGATAAACTTTGGTTATATGTATTTCCAGTGCACTCATTAACAGATATGCCATTAATGGAGAAAGTGGATTGCCGACTGCTGATCAGAAATTTGTTGACAAAATTTATTATTCAAACTGATGTAATTCTGCTCAGTAAGTCTTGCTGATTCATCTATAATTTTTTGGATAATTTTGTGGACAATAGCCATTTTTTTCAAAGTTTCACTAATTTATTTCCAGGAATACTGGGAAATAAAGCAATAACATTAACAAAAGAGAGAGAGAGAATCTCTTTCAGGTAAACTTGTGTTACATAATTTTTTTTAATTAATTCAAATGTATTTTTAATTCCAAGACTGTCAAACTTGTTAAGGGACCTGAATTTTTGAGAAAGCCATTTTGATGGTTTGTAGGCAAGTGAATCATTGTTATTAACAATTGGTCTCATGTTGTTGCCCAGTTTGTGCATTCCATAATGATATTATAGTAAAATGGGTTATTTATTTTGATTTAGTATTTCTCTATTTCTGGGATGGATTTTAATTTTTTTAATAGTTTTATTGAAGCTAATGATGCAATGTTTAAAGGGAATTTTCAAGAACACTGTGAGTATTTCATCCTTAAGGTGAGAGTGAATGCTCTTGAAACATGTTCTGGATTATAACAAATAAGGTATAATAGTGTTACTATGCCAACTACTATGATCAAATGATATTTGTTTCCTTCAGGCTGTTGCATGTTTATTCATATACACCATTTATTGATGTACAACCTGAAACTCACTAGAGAGAGATTTTCTTACCCATCAGTTCTGCAAAGCCTCCAACAGGAACTCTACAAGTGCCAGTCACAAACTGCAACAACCGAGCTCGCTTTTCACTGTCCATGGACCGCACAAACTGCAAAAATGAAAGATATAATATAAAATGAGTTACACTTTTTGTATATATCACCCTTACTTGCTCTTCTTATTGAAAAAGGTCGGGAAATGTATAGACCATTCTGCATATCCTTATCTGTTTGTCAACTGCTGGAACAGTTTCAGTTGTCTCTAGCTTGCATATGAGGTAATCTTATAATCATTGCCAGGTAAGATTACCTGCTAAATCATGCTAAATGATGCACTGCATGTCACCTTCTTTTCCTTTTTCTTTAAAGAACATGAATCATCTGTATTTTCCAGTTTATTGAAATATGAGATAGCTACTTCTAATAGAATGTCTACCTCATGCTCAGAAAAATTTGGAGAGTACTATTTTCCATTTTCATATACCAACATTGTCAACAAACACAAAGCAAAAACAAGGTGATATAAACAAGGAAATTATAATTGCACTACATCCTCTTTGGCTATAGAGTTAGATGCTTTCCTTTGAGTAATTATCATAGAATTGTGATCGCTCAGCAACCTAGCGCCCGGTCAGCTGATGGTGGTTCGTTGAACAAGAATTAACTATGATGCACCTCAACTACTATTTAAAAGTTTGATCATATTTCAGCGACTCTTGATCAACCGATTTGATCAAGAATGGTGCAGATGGCCATAAGACATTCTTAATGGTGATGCAAAATTCTCTGTATCCCAGTTATAGTGGCTGACTGTCCTGCTTAAATGGAATGTAGCTTCATCAGCTAAAAGTAAGCCATGTTCACTTGAGTTTCCATACAGAACAAGTGAGTAAGATTTTGTCTTTTGTTGTGAAGGCTTGTACCTGTTTGTTAATAAATCTCACATTGTCTTGGACAGCTGCAGATCATGCATGACTGGCTTGGTTTGTGGACTTACACAAGCTTCTTGCCAATGCTTCTCTAATTCTGTCCATTCTATGCTTTTTCTTTAAATTACAGAACCAGTCCCTTGAAATTGATTATATCAATGGTAGGTGTTAATCTCATGTGGTGGATTACCAATATGTATGTGGAAATGCCGTTGTATACTGTCATGGAATTTCCTAGCTTCAGCATAGCGTACAATTTTTTTTTTCTTACTCAGCATATTGTCTTTTGTACCCATAGCACTCCTAACAGAGAGTTAGAAGTATGCATAATTGCTTATATGCTACAAATAAAGTTGCAGAGTTTTTCTGATATTTCATAATTGTTTCTTTATAATAAACATGCAATATTGCTCCACTCATTTTCATTAGTCCTGTATTATATTTCACAACAGGGTTTCTTTTGATGAATTTTCAAATTTTATTTACATACAGATAGGGTGATCAACATTTGATATTTAAAATAAGAGTGCAATAAATTTCAGCACTATATATTTTGGGAAGTATAGCTGTGTGACTTAAGAGGAAATTATATTGAATACATGATTTTAAAACATTCAACCAGCCTAATTTTTCAAACCTAATATGATCCACTATGCACCAGTCGTTTAATAGTTGGCAATGTGAGCAAAGGTCTCACAAAACATTTCCTGAATTTTTTTAATTTTGAGAGTGAAACATTAAAGAGTGTTTTATAATTGTACCAAAATTTTAAAGGTTTTTAACTCAGACTACTTCCATGTTCATTGGAAGTAAAGCCACAGAAATGTTTTTAGAATTTTAACATATCTACTGGAGATATTAAACCAGCAATTTAAAATATTATGCAGGTCACAATATTTAATATGAGTGAAGTGCAAGGAAAAAATAATACCACTACAAACATGATGAGCTGAGAATCTCATTATGTTATGACTTACCGATCTCTATGGATTCAAGCTTCAAGATTTAGATGATAATTGTTTTAGTAAGACATACCTGCCAGAACCAGACAACCTGCTTGCTGTTTCGTGTATAATGCCTATAGATTGTGTTACGCTGCCAATCATCCACGTCTATCTCCTGCATGCCACAAAGCATCAACTCCAGTTCTCGCTCATCGAAGTACTTGAGCCACTCCAAAGGAACAACCTCATTAAACCCATCTAGAAATGCTTTGGTCTGATCCTCTATACCCCGTGTCATACGCCACTCAGTCATCAACCTGCAAAATAATATCTTTTTGTATCTTTCTAGGCTTAATTTCTTATCTCTTACATACATATACACAATCTACAATACTCAACTGGAGTTAAAAAGTGAATACAAAACCAGTTCATGTGAAGAGGTACCCAAAGATGTCGGTTCTGGTGGTGTAGTGATAACCATACTTGCCTTCTAAACCCAAGATCGCGGATTCAAACCCAGCCAGGATTGGATTTTTTCGGGCGTAGCTGTAACCATACTTGCCTTCCAAACCCAAAATTGTGGGTACAAACCTGGCGAGGATTGATGGATTTTTTCGGGCGTAACAATTCTAAATATGGCTTCCTTCGGAAGGGAAGTAAAGCTGTTGGTCCCATGTTATATACATTACACAGCTAAATATTGAAACAGCAATACTGGGAGAGAAATTAAAATGTAATCAACTCAGGAATAAATGGTTTCATATTCCTGACAGCACCAACAATAAAAACACAATAGATTTTCATAAATTAAATAAAGAAGACTTAAACAACATTTTAAAAATAAGCACTAAACCTGCCATTATACCAACTGACCCTTATAACAGATTATTACTCGCTATATTTCAAACCATTCAAATGCCTCTTTTTCTGCTTCTTTAGTTGTTATTTATATATACAAATCTTAATATACCTACCCCAAAAGGGGGGGAGAACCATCATAAAATTAAAACCATCTTTTGAACTAGAATTTTCTTCTAAATTGAAACTCATAAAATGATGAAGGCTTTCACACATCTTTTATTGAAACCAAGAATAATTGGAGTTGCTATAGATTTATGCCATATAAAAGATCCTCAAGCCTGAAAGAAGAGGTCTCCGAGGAAAATTTATAGGCTGTTTCACACCCTGAAAGAATAGGATGCTAATGATCAAAGATGTTAAAGAGATGTTACTGACTGAAGATGTTTAGCCAATAGGCCCTTTCCCCTAATTTTAACAGCCAGAGATGCCCATATTTTAGGTCCCTTCATTCATCCATTGTTTTACCTGCATTCATCATTTTCTTTTACTTATCCCATGAGAAATGATGGATAGGGATTTCATTGTATTTTAATAAGTATTCTCTATGTGAATTCCAGTAGTTTTTCCACTGTTTGAAACATTTCCGGAACTCTTGACCTGGAAACTGATTAAGGCCCTCGGTGTATCTTCTTTCACCACACCCAAATCACTAAATTGCCTCCCTTTTAGTGTTTTTATTTGTGTGGCACAAAAAGTCACATAGAGCAATGCTGTTGAATAAAGGGGAGTGCCACTCATGTGACCATAAAATATCAATAAAAATTCCAACAAATTTATCGAAATCTTTCCATTTTTTCACACAAAGAAATTTTAAATTCATAAATTATTCCCAGATATAAAATGTCCATATAAATGCAAATTTTATAAATTAATAGCTTTAGAACATGTTGCTGTATCAGTGAAGAATTAGGATGTTTAAAATCATTTGAGATATGTCAACCTAAACACTCTTACTGCTTCACTTACTTGTTTATGTCAACCTAAACACTCTTATTGCTTCACTTACTTGTTATGTCAACCTAAACACTCTTATTGCTTCACTTACTTGTTTATGTCAACCTAAACACTCTTGTAATATGTTTACAGAATTTGGGAATCCACACAGTGAAACTTTTGTTAATCTTATTTTGATTTAAAGTAAAACACTAAAAATCATGTCGTCACATTAAAACTCTCTTTAAGAATCATGAAATAGAGAAGGACATAACATTACTAAAAACAATTCAACATCCGAAAGAACTTAATATATGGGAAAAAATTTACATAAAAAAATATGAATACAAACTTATGAATTTTGATATACCGGAAGCAGACAACATATTGTTTAAGTTCATTAACAGACCACCAGAGCAAGCATAGTAACATACATACTTTGCTGAAATTGGCTCCTCAGTCGTCGTTTTGGTTGACAATGTGAGGAATGTACCTCACGAAACATGTACCAAAATTACTTTTATAAGTGTGTTTGTGAAACTTAAAGAGAGTTTTAATGTGACGACATGATTTTTAGTGTTTTACTTTAAATCAAAATAAAGCTAAACACTCTTATTGCTCCACTTACTTGTTTATGTCAACCTAAACACTCTTATTTCTTCACTTACTTGTTTATGTCAACCTAAACGCTCTTATTGCTCCACTTACTTGTTATGTCAACCTAAACACTCTTATTGCTCCACTTACTTGTTTAGATTGACATATCTCAAATGATTTTGATCATATACTTAACTTCACTGTTAAATGTACTTACGAAGCTATTGACAATGGAGTGGTATATATATATATATATATATAAACACTAATGTAATAAAATTTGTTCACACTAACTTCACTCACTCACATAAAAGATCAACTGTTGTTGTTAGAAGTGGTAGCTGAGTCTCTTGATGTTCTTGTGGCAGCATCTGTTGGTTCTATTAGGAACTTGCTGAGTTCGTTCATTCGAGGGAAATCAAAAGTCATTAATTCCTTGTTTTTTATAATGAACATTTTTTCCCAAGTAGAAAGTTCTATTGCATTGTGAAGTTGTTTCAGCAGTTTCATTTCTGGTTTAATTTTATGATTTTTATTCCAAAAGTGCGCTGTTATTGCTGATTTATCAATCTGTTTTAGGCGAATATGTCTAAAATGTTCTTTTTTCTAGATTTCCAAATGTATTTTGGTTTTCCAATGTATTTTTTATCGCACTCTGCACATTTTATTTCATAAATATCTGACTTTTGTTCTGTTGGTATATTGTAACATACAACATACCAACATGAAATTATGTATTACAAAGCATGTGAAATATGAAGCAAAGAGAGCTTGGGATCTTCGTGTTTCATGAGAAGAAATGGCCTTTTTCTTAGAAGATGCACTTCAGTTTGCCAATGGATGCCACAAGGCTATGATCAGAAAATCATAGATTTCCATAAATTTGTAATAAAGATGAGAACGGTTAAGAATTATTTGTTGTCATAGATAGGAAATGCCAACCGACACCAATCTGTTTTAATATGCTGACCAACACAACAATTGCTAAGGGAGAAAGTAATATGCTGACAGCACAACTGGTTATGAGGAAATGTGTTGCACAGTGATGCCAATACAATAGCTGTATTGTAAAATTACCACTATTTGTCATTTTCAAAAGAAAAACACATGAAAAATTAAATCACCAATACATAGATCTATTCATGTCACAGTCCATGCGAATGGATGAATGTAGATCTGGTGTCAGATTGGGTATGGTAGTGTGGCAACATCATTCTGGTGCTTTAGTTCACCAACCTGCTCTACTCTTTTTGAACAGTTTCCAAGGTCACTCAGGCAACAACACAAGGAAAATTATTTCACAGTAAAAAATTGACATCATTGTTATCCCTGGTGGTCTTATATCATAGCTTCAACCTTGGGATTTATTATTTATCATACACATAAAATATGCTACAAAATAGTAAATATACATAAAATTAGTAAATAAGGATATATGCTGTAATACTATGAAATTATCTGAGATTCAGGCTGGTAGAGTGTGGTTATATACTTGGAGAAGCCAGTCATCAAAGGTAAGTAATGCATGTGCAGGCAGCTGCTTGTAGCTAGAGGAAGGTTTTATCGGCGAGTTATTGTGTATTTATTTGTTACTCAGTGCTTTCATTATGTACAAATTGTGTGCTTATTGTTCCTTAGTTATGATACTATGTAAATATCAGATTTTACTTATGATACATAGGAGAAAACAGATTCTTGCAGAAAAATGGTAAAGCCATTTGCAAGCAAATATCCCAGCAATCATCTTCCAGGTACAGAAATTATTTACAATCCTGTTAAAAAGTTATGAGAGACAGGATCCTTCAATGACAAGAAACATGTTCCAATTTACTACACCAATGCCAACAATATATTGTTGCTGATGGGCATCTTTTTGACCATCTTTTATAAAACAGGCTAGTGATTATTATTATGTATTTTAAATAGTACCCTTTTATGCTTTTGTAAAAATATAAATACAAAAACAAAAAGCAATATAAATATAAAATAGCGCAAATGTTCACAGTGAAATACAGTATAACAAATTATTTATGAGGAAATCACTCAAATTTCAATAATTTTGTTTCACATACTTGGTATTTCAAAGGCTGTTGCCTTCATCATGAGCATGGTTGCACTGTCAGCTTCCCAGTGGAGTATTAAGATGTCCAAAATTCATAAATGAAAACAGTGTGGGAAAATACATTCATATTCATATATATGTGCTGATGATGAAGGCAATAGCCTTCAAAGTAAAATTTGAGTGATTTCCTCATAAATAAAAAAATCTAATGTTATGCATGGTGGCTATTTCCCTTTTTCTATGGCAACTGCAGATAAGGGACAGATAAGGGTGAGCTTACCATCGCTCGAGACCAGGGGTATCCATCACAGAGGTCTGTGCTACCCAGTGGTTTTTTGCATTTAGGACGGTACCTGGTTTCCTAAACCGACCCGCCTTTCGGCCGCAGGCGATTACGTCGCCCAAGCGCACTGAGTGAACTGCAGCTTCAACAGCCGAGGCGCACCCAGCTACCAGAATTTAACTGGCTGATAGGTCGTACTAGCATAGACAAACACATTTTTACACAACCTCCTTTATAGGGGTGAGTGACCCCAGCATTAAGGAAGCCACCACCGCCTCACAATGACGGTGTTTCCGGCGCACCGGCCCCCAGGGTACACGCCTTCGGCACTCTCCTAGGACACACTGCTCTTGCGAGTACTCAATGCGAGTACTCAATTGCCCGTGAGTTCCGGGTACCACTGCCATGCCGAGTCCAACCCAATCCGGACAACTCCCTTCCGGGAGGGGCTCATCTCAAGTCCGGCCCGGCAAGCACCTACCCTAAGGTGGTTCATATCTCAAATAATCTCACTGTATTAAGATATGAGTAATAATTACAGCATATAAATCTCTGCTACAACAAGTAATGAGAATATAAAGGGATATTGAACAAAGCTATGAGATTTAATGGACTATTCTCCTTTTGATTGATATGATGCAAGAGGCTGTGTGATATGCTGATTGAAGTTCTAGACCATAAGCACAAATTCTAAAAATTGGCCTGTTTCAAATTAAATATTAATCAAGATAAAAGCTTGTTTCTGACCTTTAAAATATGTTATCCACAGAATACTAACCTCATGTACTCTTCCTTATTGTCCTCAGTCACTCTAATTTTATCACCATTATCCTTCAACTCATGGTGAATCACCTGCCCCAGGATCTCAAAGTCTACACTGAAGTATAATTCAAGACCACACTCATCAATGTTGTTGTCCTTGATCCAAACAAGAGAGTTGTAGAATTCTGGGTCTATAGATTCAATGTCCTTCATTGTGAGCTTCTTGTTAAGCATCCGTTTGTAGAATGGCATTGTGAAGCCAGAATAGATGAAACGTCCATGGTACAGAGCCTGCCAAAACAAGACATTGGCAATCACCACAAAGTTCTTACACAGTCACAAATAAGGAAATTCTGTTGCTTTTTTTACAGTAAAATGTTGCTTACCTGCACGACCCCACCCTCCCAAATGCAGACATTTTCCTCCATCCAGTTATGGCATAATTGCAAGTTGTCTTCAATAGTAGGCAGATCAGAAATGAGGCTTGTATCATTTGAATTAATACAGCAGTGTATTTTATAACAATGAAGTATTCATTGTGTAACATTCTGAAGATGTACATAAAAAGAAATGTGTGGAAGAACAAAGTAAACTTTCAGATGTGAATTTCCTAACTATTCCATTACATTGTTCTCTTGTAAATACCATTTATGCTAGGGGAAAGTATTTTAGATTTGCAAAAACTAATCTATGAGGAATGTGGAAAGCAATTTTTTGTAACATGACTGATTGATTTGAGTTATTTATATTGTTTCTCTGCAGAATGCTAGAGTTAGACACATTTATGACTGAGTTGTGCCTTCAGGCCAATTGTTGGCTTTGTTAGGGACAAAACAGAAGGCTATGCAATGGCTTTAAGTAAAACAAGTGTAAGTGGTGGCAAAAACATTGGTTCAAAAAAATACATATTGCAAATTCAGGCTTGCAAAATTATTTTTAGAGTATCTACTTTTTTCAAAAGATGCATTAATAAGGAAAAGATAAATTAACTGGATTTTAAAAATGCGCAGCAACTGACTCCAAATGCATGTGGTGTAGGCAGAGCTACCGTGTCTTGCATTGGCAGCGCAGCTAGAAAACTTGGTCCTAGTGATACCACAGTTTTTCTTTTGCTTGGCAAACATACTGAACTTCCCAAAGGGATTACAAACTTAAATGGCTTTGACAAGGACATTGCATGCAGTATTATATTAGAAATTTATGACCATGAAGAATTTCCAACAATACAAAAATTAGTTGATGCTTTAAGAACTAAAATATCTTACACTTGTTCTCATTCTTCCACCTATAGAATTCTTCATTCTAATTCATCCATCTATAGAATCCTGCAAAGTTTAGGGTACAGATATAAGAAGACAAATGGAAGGCATCAATTCTTAATGAAGAGCAGTCAAAATGCTGTGTCAAGTATAAGATTTTTATGCAAAATATATGAAATTCAAATTTCTGGTGATCCAAGATCTATATTTTACTTAAGACAACACTTGAATGAATGAAAAGCACACAAAAAATTTAATTTGGTAAGATTCCTGCAAAATGGGTGACCTAAAGGTACCTGTTGGGAAAGGCAGTCAGCCGATCATTTGTCATATACGATCTGCTTAGAGAGGATTCCTACCTGAAAGCAAGTGACTTTTTCAGTTCAAAACCACTTCAGACTATCATGAGGAAATGACAGTTGATACATATGAAGACTTGATTTTAAACAGATTCCTAAATTATTTAGAAGAAGGAAGCACAATAATAATGGATAATGCACCATAACATTAAGTTATTCAAATTAAAATTCTAAATACAGCCAGCAGAAAAGACCAAATTATAGAATGGTTGCACAAAAATGGGGATGCATTTTTGGCATCAGAAACTAAAACTGAGCTATTGCAATCGGTAATTCTGTTCAAAAACTGGGAAAAAATGTATCAACTGGGTATATTTACTAACTAAAGATTGTGTGGGCTGAAAAAAATCAAATGTGGTCCCCCTCCACCCCCCAAAACATTACTTTTAAACTGAAAGACTTAGAATGACTTATTTACAAAGAAATTGATAAAGTGACACAAAAAGACTGGGAATCCTGCGTGCAACATGCTGAAAAATTAGAGGATGCTTCATGAAAGAAATAGGAGGCAATGAAATATTAGATTCTATCAATAAATTTGCAAGACTCGGATGATACAATGATGAACTGCCTCTGCCTCTGGACGTAAAAGAAAGTGATGATAGCGGCACAGAAGAACCACTAGCAGTTCCTTGGATTAAAATCAGGTAATTAATTCATTTAGAGGGCTTGTTATGTTTAAGAATATATGTTTAAAAGTGTTTAAATCTGACTTATCAGTTTTGTTACATGAACTATGCAAGAATATTACTATAGGCAGCTAATGTGTGAGTGAGAGAGAACTATAAAAAGAGCACAGAGGAGCAAAACAGCAACACTTTACCATGCTTGCATCCTGTTTGCTACTGCTTATGACTCTTCCCCCAATTATAAGTGACAACAGCAACAAAATTGTTAACATTAAAGCTCTCTGTATTATATTAGTTTACCAATTACATCCTTGATTATAACACAAGACTTAATTTTTGATATTAGTTGCTAGAAAAAAGTTAATAACTGATCCCACATTGATTGCCATTAGTGCAAAAAACTTAATAGGCCATTTTTCTTTGAAAACACAAACAACAGTGAAAGGTACATCAGTAAAATTTAAGAATCGTTGCTTGTTGAATTAATGTATAGGTGTACTGGCAGTAGAATATTGCCAACTCTTACTACTAAGCCATCCAGATGGAAATGCAATGTATATTTGGCTGTAGATTAATGCAATGGTTTATGGCCTCATTCTCCAAATATAAATATTGTTTTTTGATTGATTTATTTACTGACGCTCTTTAATATCTCAAGTCATCAGCGTCCCATTCAATTCAGAGCGTGAAACAGCCAACAAATTTTGCTCAAAGGCCTCTTTTTTCAGGCTTGAGGTTCTTTTTTGTGCCGTAGATGTACGACATGGGACCCACGGCTTTACTTCCCTTCCGAAGGAAGCCATACTTAGGATTTTTACGCCTGAAAAAATCCATCAATCCTGGCCGGGTTTGAACCCGCGATCTTGGGTTTAGAAGGCAAGTATGGTTACCACTACACCACCAGGACCGACTCCAAATATATTACAGGAATATGCTGGATGTGGGAGACACTCAAAATGCACATCTGCAATTTTATGTGCTGTTGCACATGCATTATCTGGTATAACAGCAGCCCAAAACTGAGTAAACCACAAAATTTTTGACTTGATTGGGTATTTCAAGAGGTTCCCAAGCAGACGAAAGTATGATTTGCTGTTGACAGTGATTATTATGGGCATCTAGTGTTCCAGAATTGGGCATTTATGCCCCCATATATGAGTAAACATTAATTTTCTAGTCAAATGAGTTGTGTGTAACTTCTCTGATATGATGAAGAATACTGCCATTCCTTGCTGACTCCCTAGTATCAAGCTGGAAGTAATGGATCTAACATTTGTCTTCAGTAACTATATGCTGTAAGAACTCATCTTCAGCTTCTTAAGCCAATGCTTTTGCAAATATCTAAACAATGCTCTTTCAAATTAAGGATGAACTGTTTTGGTATCCATCTTGGAGGGACTTTTTGGTATTATTGCTCATAGTAAATAAAATGATCTCCTTAATCATGACTAATCTTCAGTTCTGTAGTCACCCAATCGATTGTTACCTGCAGATTTTTCATACTCAACTTCAAAGATAGTCAGGTGTGTTTGCAATGTGAGGATGTCTGGAGCAATCTGCATCGACCAAGCTTGTGACCCCACTTTTAAATTTTCTGTCTTGTTGAAATTACATACATGTATTCTCATACTGCCTCTTTATCCTCCAATCTGCGGTTTCTCACCTTCACTATTCTAGAAACCAATAATTACGCATGACTTTTCTCTTGTATGTGCTTTCAAAGGAGTGAGTATCTTAGATCTAGTTTTTGACATCTTATATCAACAATATTGGATGTTTCTTTGTTTGCAATTGCCTTAAAGAGGCAAGGCAAAACATATCCACAGTGCAACTGTCTACTATTAAATTTATAATTTTTTTATTCAGATTATGGTTATTTTTGACTTTGCTTCATATTATAAACCTCTCCACACATTTTTGCTCCTTCCCCTCTTAGCTTAATAATATTCTGATCTGGTCCATGCAAATTCTTCTCTGTCACAGAGTTTAGCATAATTTCCTTATCCAATAGCATTTTCAAATCTCTATATAGACCCAAAGATATTTTTATTATTCTTGAATTTCAATATCTTCACTGTTAAAACAATTTCTTTCCAAAAACTTTTTTCTTTAGCTCAGTATCTTTCCCTAAACACTCATACCAATAGTTTCCATTATACTTTTAATCTTACTAACCCAAGACTCTCTTTGTTTAATCTTACATTGTTTCTTAAAGTTTTGTTCTTCTAACCACATTATTTTAGGACCTTTCCATTATTTTCCTCTACAAGCTGTTGCTCCCGATTCTGCTAGTGCTACCAACTGGGTATGGCTCTTAGCAAACTCAAAAATAGTTTATTAACTTTCTGTTAATCAAGTCAATATTTATACAACCCTCTTATTATTCCAAATCTCCACTCTCAAATTTATTACATAGAAGAGCCATTAAAAAAAAAAAAAAAAAAACCAGTATCATATATCCTACATTAATGTGTTCAAGTTGTTAACACTAACTCCACTTACTTACATTGATGTAGGCTATATTACCACTCCATTGTCTACAGCTTCGTAAGTACAATTTTACTTAAGTATCATATATGTTAGAATAATCTTACCATAGCAATGAATCGTCCAATGAACTTAAAGTACAAGAGATGATCTGGATTTACATAGGATGCTGGATTAATCTGTAGACTGTAGTTATTTTTGTTTGCATACTCAAAAAGGCAGTACATTGGATTGAGCACTTCATGTGACAACAGGAAGAACCACTCACTGAAACAACAAAATTACATTTCATGAACTGCTCAGTCAAACAACTACTTTAAACAATTCAAAGGCATGTAACATATTTATTTCCTATTATCTTTTTGGTCCTAGAGTTAGGCTAACCTCATGTGTTCTTTGGAAGGGGGAGGGGGGAGAAAGGGGAGGATTTCATTGTATGCATATTGAAAAACCAAAATACTGCTTCTGTATTTTAGGTACTGAAATAATGATTTACACTTGTATCTATAAAGCATGCATGCATTTGACCAATGTGCCTGCAATGGTTTAAAATAAATATTGGTAAAATCATAATTTGTTAGTATAAACATTATTCCTTAAATAAATTTTATAACTGATGCTGAACCATTAAGAGCAGGCAAGATGTTTATTACTACAGCTTAAAATTTTATGTTATAAAAAAACAAACAAAATATGTAAATATATTAATAATAAAGCAGGTGATGCAGACCTTTAAAATATATAGTGTATGTAAGAGAGAGAGAGATATCAAATTTATTCTGACTTTACCATGAGTCAGTTTAACATTTTAACACCTGAGGCATCACTGGCAGTGGACACTGATGATACACGAGATGGAATGATAAGTTGTGAAGGGATTTTTTTTAAAAGCAAGGAAGCGTTCCAGGTCTAAGTTCAGGGACCTCTCTGGCATTTGTCATTTATAAGGACTAAGGAAAACTTGAAAAAAATCCAGTCAAGGAGGACGGTTCTGGTAAGAATCAAACCCCCCAGACCGAATGCTGACAAAAATGCGCCTTGATGACCTCAGACACCCATGGTGGTATTTGATTCTATAGGTTTCTTCACAGTTCAACTCTTCATTCAATTGAAAACATGTCCCCAGAATTACTGTCAAATATTACAACTAATAAATTAAAGGGCCATAATATGATTGCACAATTGGCCTGAATAAACTGAACAAACAAAACTGTTAATATAATGTACCACATATCCTAATGCTGTTTTCCAGTGAATTACAACAAGGGTAATTAAATGAATATTTTCCAATTATAAAAAGATGTAACATTTGTTAAATAAGATAACAAATGTAGTTTTGAATAGCTGAAATTTTCACAGTGAAATATAGTATAATTTTGCAATTTTTTTATGAGGAAATCACACAAAATGCAATAATTTTGAGTGATTTCCTAATAAAAAAATTATAAAGGTAACAAATATTTATTTTAATTCCAGAAATAAATTAAATGAAGTGAGACCAAACAACAGGTTGTGACTTACCGTGATACACCTCCATAGTCCAGACCTTCTTCCCCTCTGAAAATGATATACAACCTTCTACGTAGTTCATATGCTGGTAGTCTCATAATTTGGTGGTAGGAGTCCTCAAATAGTGTCTGTCTAGTTACAGTTATCTTAATATGGCTAGGCAATGCATTACTTTGGCACAGATAACGAAACTGACTCAGTTTCCATCGGAATGAACGTTCATATGCTCTTGGTACACCATATACACCTTTGGGCCTGTAACAACAAAAGGCATTAACAAGATTATGATTAATTGACATCATTGTATGATTCAGTTGAACTACACACTCTTAAAGCTTCACTTACTTTTCATAAATGTATGGAATCTGTTTCGAGAACATTTAGTTCCCATCTTCAGCCAGGCTAAAGTTCAACTGTCTGATCATTCGTTGAGCTGTGGGAATGTGTATTCTGCTCTGGTGGTGGTCTGATAAACTTGTAGTTTATGTTTTCATCTCCAGCAATGTCAAAGTTCATTAGACTGTCTTTTTATTTGCAGATGCAGATTTTCTCCCAGGTTGCTAGTTCCGTAGGTCCTTGTACTGATTTTAATAATTTTGCTTTACTTATTATGTTGTGATTTTGTGTCCAAAAATGATATGCTACTGCTGATTTCTCTATTTGTATGTACTTTATGTTCCTCAAAATGTTCCTTTAACCATGTGCCTATGTTTCTCTTTGTTTTTCCAATGTACATTTTTTCACATTCTGTACAATTTATTTTGTAAATACCTGCTTTTTCCTGTTGTGGAATACTGTCATTAACACTATCTATCAATAAGTTTTTAACATTAAATCTATTAATTGGTGCCAACCTGATATTAAAATCTTTAAGAATATTCTGAAATTTTTTTGTAGCCCATGGATGATATGTGAACTTTTTAAAAATTACTTATCTTTTCTTGCTGAAAGTGTTGTGGTTTCTTTGATATGTTTTTGTCTCTTGAATTTCTGCACGTTTTTGTATACTAGTCTTTTTTTTAAAACCATTTTTAACTGCTGTTTCTTCTATTTGTTTGTGTTCATTAAAATATTTTTCTTTGCTAATTTGTAGGTTAACTAGCCGGTGTGTTAAACTGTTAATAACTGCATGTTTGTGCACTGTGGGGTTAAAACTGTTAGCTTTGATGTAATTATCTGCGTGTGTATTCTTTCTGTTTATTCCAAATTTAAGATTTTCTTCACATTTCATTATTTTAATATCTAGGAATGGCAACATGTTATCTGTTTCTATTTCATATGTAAATGATATGTTTATATCTTGTATATTCAAAAGTTTTAAGGCATCATCAATGAGTTTTTTGTTAACTATGGCAAATATACCATCTACATATCTGTACCATACCTTAAATAAGTATAGAAAAGCTGTGTTGATGTGTGTTTCAAATCTACTCATGAAGAGGTCAACTAGGAATGGAGATAAGGGGCTGCCCATTGTAAGTCCTGCTTGTTGTTTATAAAATTTTCCTTTGAAAGTAAAAAAGACTTGGTTTATGCAAATTTCTGTGAGTTTGATGTATTTTTATGTGTATATCCTTAATTCCATTTGTTTTAAGCCAATCATGTAAATAAATCAGGAGTTTGTCTTTTGGTATGCTTGGAAACAGAGATTCTATGTCGAAAGATATAAAAGTGTCAGAGGGATGTAAATTTATGTCCTTAATTTTTTCTATTAACTGATACAAACTTTTTATACAAGTCGTCCAGTTGGTCGAGAATGGAGTGGATGTCGCTCCAAAACCGGTCCTGTCATTTTCAAAAATAGTGTGAAGCATAAGAGTGTTTAGCCGACAAGTAGTTGATTATATACATTTCAAAAGCTTCACTGTGTTTAGTTCCAATTAGAATTGTCGAATTTGTGTAATTTCGATAGTTCTTAAAATTTTTAAAAAGTTCACATATCATCCATGGGCTACAAAAAAATTTCAGAATATTCTTAAAGATTTTAATATCAGGTTGGTACCGATTAATAGATTTAATGTTAAAAACAAACGATGCAATCTACAGACGAGAATTAATCGTATTGAAACGACAATGCTACGATAAATTCTTAACTGGGTTGGACTATAGAACCAATAGTACCAAAGTGTACAAGCACATTAATAATGTTAGTGGAAAGTACGACAATAGTAATAAAAGTATATATATTAAAAAGGGTAATAAAGACATATACAATAACAAAGATATAGCTAATGAATTTAACCAACATTATAAGAAAGTTAATATACTAGGAAAACACCTGACAAAAGACAATAGAACATTAAAAAAAATCCAACTCGATAGAAATAGAAAAAATGCAAACAGTATCTCTGGATTCGAAGTTCCAATTCGAAAAATTAGAACAGTCAGTGAAAACACTAAAAAATAAAAAGCTACCAGGATCAGACCTTATACATCTGGAGTACATTAAGAATCTTGGAATAAGAGCAAAAAAGATATTATTGGAAATTGTTAATAAAATATGGTTTGAACAAGAGAATATGCCATCAAGCTGGTGCAAAGCATTAGTAATACAGATTTTAAAACCAGGAAAAACTACAAATGAAACAAAAAGTTACAAACCTATATCATTGACCTCAATTCTGGCAAAAATAGCAGATAACATGGTAGTTAATAGATTAATATATTACTTTGAAACAAACAACTTATTAACAGACGAACAGGCTGGATTTAGCAGACAATATTCAACAGTTCACCAAACGTCAAAATTAATAGAGGATGTGAAAAGTAAACTGGCTAACAATATGGCAGTAGCTGCAGTATTCATAGATTTTCAAACAGCATTTGATCTAGTATGGAAAGAGATGTTAATTATAAAATTAATACAAACGAATTGCCCAAAAAATATAATTAGATGATATAGAAGATTCCTACAGCAAAGATGGATTCCAGTTAAATGGAAGAATACATTATCCAAATACATCCAACTCAAAACCAGAGTAGCACAGGGTGGAGTATCCAGTCCGTTATTATTTAATATATATATTAACGATATGCCAAAGGCTATAAAACAAACCGGAATAAACAGTGCAATGTATGCAGATGATGCAGTTATATGGTCAGCTGAAAAAAATGATAAGAATGTATATATCAGACTACAAGAAAAAATTAAAAATGTCTTTGATAAACTAGCAAATTGGGCAAAATTAAATAATATTACCATTAATGCAGCCAAAACTAAATATCAGGTCTACACTATGAAACACTTTGATGAAAGGGAAAAAAACAAAACTTAAAATTAACGGAAGTCAAATAGAATATGCAGAAAAAATCAAATATTTGGGAATAGCACTGGACAGGAAATTAAAAATGAAAGAGCATGTACAAAATATCACACAAAAAGCCATAAAACGAAGTAATATATTGAAAAGATTAGCTGGATCTAAATGGGTCAGCTTGAAGTTTTAAATAAAACATATAATAGATATATAAAACCAGTACTAAAACATGGGTAAGAACTACTATTAGCAGCAACAGAAGAAAAAATCAATAAGATTGAGAAATGCCAAAATCAATGTTTAAGACTTATAACAGGTGTCATAAAAACAACACAAATAAATACACTTCTGGCCGGAATGAATAATAATCCAATATAAACCTGCATTGAAACACAAGCGCCACAATTATACATAAAATTAAAAACAAACCCAAGTAAGCATCAATGGTTTCATCAACTACCCAAAGAACAGAAACTAAAAACACAGATCACAAATAAAGCTTACTTAGAGAAGAATTACAATTATTTAAACCTGGCAGAGAAGAACATCCCATATCCCTCAAGAACTAATCCAATGGATCATATTAAGATAGTAACAGATAAAAAAACTGACAGAACAATTAAATAAACAAGAAGACTGGACAGAGGTATGCAGAACTATAGCACTTGAACATTTACACAACCAATTCCCTGAAACAGACTGGCTTAGAATTTACACAGATGGATCTGCAGACAAACAGAGAAATAGTGTGGGAGGTGGTATATATTGTAAATATTTCTTGCATTATTTCACACTCCTTAGACAATCCACAAGTTATGAGGGTGAAATGGTGGCAATACAACGAGCATTAGAACAGATATACCATAGGATGATATAAAAGAAAATAAAGTAGTGATTCTTACATACTCAGCTTCAGCAATACAAGCTATAGAATGATATGATAGTTCATATGAATCTTACAATGTAAGGGACTTGAGATCTTATTATAGATTACTCCAAACAAAATTTCAACAAATAATACTACTGTGGATACCAGCACATGTGGGAGTAATAGGTAATGAGAATGCAGACTTTCTGGCCAAAAAGGGGGCAGTGCTATATTCAAAACCAATAAAGCCCTGTGGATTAAATGTAAAATTAAAAAATATCAAAACGACCATAGAACAAAAATACCAACATAATATTCAAGTGGAAATATCTAATAAAAATTATTCTAATATAAAAGAAACAGTACAAAAAATAACAAATCTATCAAGGAAGGAAGCAGTTGCTTATTTTAGACTGGCCACTGGACATGACTGTCTGGCAGAACATCAACAAAGATTTGGTTTTATGAATGATAACACATGTAAGATCTGCAATACTGACAAGATTCTAAATGGAGAGCATCTATTGGAATGCACAGAACTGAGGAAAGATGCACCTGACAGGAAAATACACAAATTATATTGGCTGTTCAGGGAAAAATTGATGGATCAAAATCCTGCACATTAGATCAACAACAACAATCAAAATCCTGCACATTACATCAACAACAACAACAACAACAACAACAACAAGTTAAAAACTTACTGATAGATAGTGTTAACGACAGTATTCCACTACAGGAAAAAGCAGATATTTACAAAATAAATTGTACAGAATGTGAAAAAAAATGTACATTGGAAAAACAAAGAGAAACATAGGCACACGGTTAAAGGAACATTTTGAGGAACATAAAAGTACAAAGAAATACAGAAATCAGCAATAGCATATCATTTTTGGACATAAAATCACGACATAATAAATAAAGCAAAATTATTAAAATCAGTACAAGGACCTACAGAACTAGCAACCTGGGAAAAAATCTGCATCTACAAATACAAAGACAGTCTAATGAACTTTGACATTGCTGGAGATGAAAACAAACTACAATTTTATCACACCGCCACCAGAGCAGAATACACATTCCCACAGCTCAACGAATGATCAGACAGTTTAACTTTAGCCTGCCTGAAGATGGGAACTAAATGTTCTCAAAATGGGTTCCATACATTTATTAAAAGTAAGTCAAGCTTTAATAGTGTGTAGTTCAACTGAATCATATAATGATATCAATCAATATGATTAGCTTACTGTGCAAGTTCCACTTTACATTTTAATAAGATTATGGTTGTTAACAATATGCGTATTATTGACATGCAATCAACATACCCTTTGGGAGCTCCTGGCCTTGGGTCCTGGAAGGTGGTAGTACGAGTATTGTGATCCACAAAATATCGCACCCCATCCTCAGTTAGTCGTATCTCCCACCCAGGTGGAAGGGGGGCCTCATCAGCACCCACCTCTTGCCTGAAAAATATTTAATGTAATTCAATAAATTATCTGTCATGTGGATTAATTTCTCAAGTGTAATATACTGATACGAGGGGTAAAATGCTGCAAGGAAATCAACCTTAATGAGTTCAGTGACAAACTTCAAAAGCACTTTTCTTAATCTTAAGACAGCGTGCATGGCAACTTCAGGCCTGATACGAGTTATCTGTGCTCAAGTTGAACATTATTTCATCTATAATATAGCCTTTATCTAGTCATACCATAAGTATTGTTACTAATGTTTCATGCAGATAGGTATTCCATGAAATAATGAAATTATTTTTAATAATAAAACATTTATTTGAAAAGTGCTAATATTATTAAGTCAATATTAAGCACAAACACTGCCATTAAATTAAATAAAATTGTACTGCCATTAAACTTGAAATAAAACATCAGGAAAAAGTCCTCTATGGCTTCATTAGCATATCTTCATTTTCAATGATTTTAGAAAAAGTTCTGGTTAAATTACACCCATGATGCATATAATTTCTGCCTTGAGTTGAGGGATGGTTTGTGGATTGTCCACATAAATACAAGATTAAAATTTGCTATAATTGGAAAGATTAATTGTTGAGAATGGAGGCAAATTGACTTCATTGTGCTTGTAGCAACACTCTGTCTGATGAGGGCAACACATTCTCTACAGATAACCGAGTTCCCGGTACAAAGGCATTTCTAACCTTCTTCATCTCCTTTAATAACTCAATTCTTGATCCTTCTTACCATAATCTTGTTCAATAAAATTTTTTGTGGCTTTTAGCTTCTTTGCATTATTAAGCCCCTGCCATTTAATTTTTACTGTAGTTAGTTTTACTAACATTGTTCTGGGCTTCACACCCCTTCTTCCTATTCTACATTTACTTTTGCCAGCCAGCCAGCTTTATTTCCAATTTCCCTTCTATGATATCTTCCAGCTCCTTTCAAACTCTTTTTTCTCTTTGCTCCTCTATTCCAAAAATTATATTTAATTTCCTAATTGCTTCTTCCAATCTTTCAATTTTTTTCTCATCTATTATCAAATTCCACCATTTTACTTGTTATTTCTCCTTCTAACCATCCAATCGATAATATAATTTGTTCCAACTTCTTATCCATTTGCTCCTGCATTGTCTTTTCTGTACTCTTCACTTGGTTCAAATCTTTAGATATTGTTTGGAACATTACAGTCACCTCTTTCATTGCTAGTCTTGTATTAAATTCAACACCACCAATTTTTACTAAATAATTCATATAGTCACTGGCTGGATAAGAGAGAGAATGGATGTGTTATGTGTGTACTTGCAACAGAACGAAATGGGACCAACAATGGAACAAATAAGAAAGATGTTGGAAACCATTACACAAGAAATGAAGGGAATAAAGAATATAGAGAATAGAATTGACAAAATTATGGAAAGCAGAATGGACATGTGAAAATGATAATAGGGCTTTATGAAGGAGAGGTTAAGCAGAAGTTAATGGAATGCAAAAAAGATTATCAAATTTGGACGATATTCAAGAGAGAAATAGAAGTATGAATTTAATATTTTTTGGAGTAGAAGAAAGAAGAGATAGACAAACATGGCAGCAAGTTGAAGATACTGTATGAGAGAAACTGAATCTGAATATCGAAGGGTGAGGATTGTTTATTGCTATGTAATTGGAAGGAAAAGACAAAGAACGAGACCAATAATTGTTAAAACTGCTACATTTTGTTTCAAATGGGAAGTATTAAGTAACAGCAAGAGGTTAAAAGACACAAAAATATTTATTGAGCAGGATTTGGAAAACGAGCAAGGAGAGATAAAATCTATAGCACTAAGGAAAATATAGAAAGCAAGGAAAGAAGGGTAAATAGCATTCATTAAAGGAAGTGAATTGCTAATTGATGGGATGAAACAACAAATTTGCCAGCACATCGTAACAAGACAGGAAAAGCAACTTACAAGTCAGGAGGGAGGAGTGAGCAGAGAGAGGAAGAATTATGACACGAAAAGGAGAGAAGCTTATTCATTGCCAATGACGTCACCAATGAAGCGAGTCAAACAGCAATAAGAGTGGAGAGAGGCAGGTTATGGTGCGAAAAGGAGAGAAGTTAATTTACCGCCAGAGATGTCACCAATGAAGAGTGTCCAACCAACAACTCAGATAGAAGATCGTTTGACGGTGGAGAGTGTGGTTTCTACAAAAGCAGGAAACAGCTTGGAGGTTGAACATGGAAAAAAAAACACAAAGGGAGAAGGACAAATATGCATGAGAAGTCAACTGAAATTGGATAAATATAGGTTCAAAAGTAAAGATTCGGCATAGGAATTCAAATTATCAGCAGTGAGTTGGAATGTTTAAGGCTTATTGAACAAGGTAAGCAGTGGTGAAATCCTAAGAGAATTGAGGATGCATAAAAAGATGTTGAAAAATAAATAGAGGTTTTTGTAAACTGATTTTAGGTTTACCATAGCATCCCCAAATGGTATAGCACAGCTAGAATTAGGTAGATATTCCACTAAGAAAAAAATAATCAGAAGAATTATGAAATATTTATTCAGAATTACTGCATTAGAAGAGATTAATGTTATTAACGAATGTTTTAGTGCACAGGAGAAATGTAAGTGGAAAGAATCATGGTATTTCAAAATGTTGGAAATTTTACAACCAAGAGGTTTAGGAAATGTATAGATAAATGGGAATACCAAAACAGAGGATTTTGGAAAGAAATAAATGTAAGATTGGAAAATATTTAACAACAAGAAATATTTTGTAGTTTAGGTGAAAAGCGTTTATTGAGACTTTATTAGGGAATAAAAATAGTGTGCAGTAGGGAAAAATATGTCAGTCCTGGTGGTTTAGTGGTTACCATGCTTGTCTCCTACACCCAAATCTCAGGTTCGAACCCGGCCAGGACCGATGGATTTTTTTCGGGCGTAAAAATCCTAAGTATGGCTTCCTTCGGAAGGGAAGTAAAGCCGTGGGTCCCGTGTTGTACATTTACGGCACAAAAAAGAACCTCAAGCCTGAAAGAGAGGCCTCTAAGCAAAATTTGTCGGCCGTTTCACGCCCTGGGTTGAATGGGACGCTGATGACCTCAGATGTTAAAGAGCGTCCATAAATAAATCAATCGAAAAAAAAAAAAAATATCTAAAACATTGTGATAACGTTGGTAGGAAAGGGTTTTCATGGGCTAAAACTGGAGTTATGAATTTAACAGGATTAGAATATGATAAAGAAAAGGAAATTGTTTAATGTGTAGAGAAAAAAATAGAGATATTCATTGTTTGTTATATTGTAATCAAACAAAGTTATGGAGAGAAAAGGTTTAGAATAAAAAATGGCAAAATTTTAAATGTAAAAGGAGGGATGGATATAAAAATGATAGGGAACTATTTAGGTAAAGTTAGAGAGAAATGGATAAGAATGATAAAGAGGATGATGAAAGGAAATATAGAAAGAAATGTAACCTATGAAGTATAATAATTTAAGGATATTACAGAGTATGATGGTCACCAATGCACTAATAGTCTGGAGTTGTGCGCATTGGGGCCAGATGTAAACAAGCAACTGTATTGAATTATTATAAAAATAATATTGCAAATTTTTGGATATTTTATATAAATTTAATTGTAATGTTGGTTATGGAAATAAATTCGTTCATTCATTTATTCAACAAAATAATCCAAACTATTTACAATGACACTACACATTCATACAAACTGTTGTCTTTACTGCACTTCTCAAAAATATTTTATTTTATACGTCATTTCTTCATCAGTGCAATTTCAGTGCAGCAACAACTTGTGGGAGTAAGTCTTGGAAAAGTCAACATTGCAGATGTGGTAATTGCCACACCCCTTAACTATAAGTAGACATGTTGAAGGAACAGGCTGTTAAAATCAGAATCGAGATAAAACCACACATTATTGATGCAATTAGCAATCAATTGTGTTCTGCTATGGTGGTATGTGAATTGAGTAGTTGACTCACATGCATTATTTAACATTGATTTGTCTCATTATTTTTCTGGTTAAACATTGTTCTTTCAGCAAATAATTTTAGTTTTACAATGTAAATGATAATATTCTAAGACTTAATGAGTCTTTTATACTTGATGGTTACCAACATATTCTACATTTTTGCAATATTTATTTTTTTATAATCCTATAAATCCTGTGCGACAAAATTTCATTAGTACCTAAAGTTCTCACTTTTTGCTGCCTCACCTGTGGATACTTACCCTTGTGTCCTGGGATCCTCCCACTGTGTTGTGCGGTTCTTATGGTTCACAAAGTACACTCTACCATCAGGCTGAACACGTTTCTCCCAACCAGCAGGAAGTGCTCCTAGGGAATCCTCCTCTTGTTCTGCTACAGACATGGTGGCAGAGTGCTGAAATATTTGCCAATATCACAGCAATTATGAAATTACACTTTAACAGGTCACAAGAGAAGTGAACTGCAATAGGATACCACAAACTATACGAAAACTATGCATTAAAATGTGCAACAAATGTCACTGTATGGCCGAGTTCCACAAGTTTTTCTAATTTTTGGGGAAGAGAGGGGAATAAAAGCAGATCTGAAACATTAAGTCGAGAAGTTTCCAGCTTGAAATATAACATTTGTGACAATTTTTAGTTCCCATTAGTAACACATAATGTTTATAATCAGGAGAGTTTCAACTCTCTAAAGTTGAATGTAAGAATCAATTTAAAATAAAATATTTGTATCACTATATATAAGTCCTGCCTTAACCTCAGCTGTAAGAATGGTTGGTTGCTAAATGGCATGAGAGAAAATACTACAAGGGGCTCACCTAGAGAGACTGGTCTATTATAGGTATGTAGTAGTGCCTAGCTCACATTCTCATGGTACGGCGTAAACAACAGTGTTTCCTAATTTTCATGCACCCAAAATTATTACTGTAATTCTTCATTTTAATTTGCCTAGCTATAGGCAGCAAGATATTTTGAAGCATTCTACACTATACACTTCTTGAGTTATCGTTTCAGGAATAAATGAAGCTGATCCTTGTGTTTATGATGTGTTCCAACCTTGCCATTGTGTTAATTCTTTTCAGTAAGCTGTAGTCAGTGAGACTTGTACCATGTTGATTTGAACAGTATTTATTTTTCGTATAAATCAATTCAACATGGTTCACTGCAGTCCGAAGCCCACTCACAGGCCCAAAATATTATTTTTAACGCATACACTTTCTTTAAGGAATTGTCATCTGAGGAAGTGCATGATAAAATATATTTTTCATAAAGCCAGGAACTCTGACCAAAGCATGCAATGTGAGTGTGCACATTGTGAAACAAGGCCAAATTTCTTCTACAGAAATTGGTGAACAATCTCCCGGAAAGTATACCAGAAACCAAAAAAGGGTTTCCAGTTTAGATGATTTTGAAAAAGATGTTCTTCGCTGCACAATATATGAAATGTATGTCAATGGCCAATACCTCACAATGTTCATTCATATTATGAGAAACAAAAATTACTATAAGAGTTCCTCTACTTCCATGGGATTGACAATGAAAAATTTGAGCTTAAAAGAAAGAAAGAAGGGAGGGGAACTAATGATGGGTACAAATTCTTGCTAGGAAGCGATGATAAAGTTGCAAGGAGAATAACATTTTTAAGATCTATGCACATGTTAAGGACTTCTGGAGATATGCACCTTATTTTTTACCTTGATGACAAGTGGGTAAATCAGAACCATTGCAAGAAAAATATATGGCAAGATTCAACAGGAAGAGGTGGACAAGATTCCTGCAGGAAAAGGCAACAGGCTTACAATTTGTCATGCAGGTTCCGCATAAATATGGTTCATTTTTGAAAGCAAGGGAGTTTTTCATTCCGTTTTCCATTACTATTCAGTTTTGCAAAATTCTCTTGGCTTGACAATTTCAAAGTAACATATTTCTTCAAATTGGAAAACTGGTCAAACATTTTCTGATATTAGTTTGCACACCTTGCTTCATCAAAAAATGTTGTATTTCTGCTGGTATAACATCACAGTTAAAAAACTGAGAACACACAAATGTTGATTTGACTTTCAATTTTAAAATATTCAGGAATCAACATAGTGAAAACAAGTATAAAATCTCCAGTAGATAAAAGATTTTGAAATGCTAAAAACATTTCTGTGGCTTCATTTCCAATAAACAAGGAAGCACCATGAGTTAAAAAACATTTAAAATATTAATACAATGATAAAACACTCAAAGTTTCACTATCAACATTAAAAAATTCAGGACATGTTTTGTGAGACCTTTGCTCCCAATGTCAACTGTTAAACGACTAGTGCATGATGGATCATATTAGGTTGGAAAGGAAGGCAATTGTGGTGAATCTGGTGGTCTGTTCAGAACTTGCACAAAATGTTGTCTGCTTCCGGAATGCATAAATTCATGATTTTATGTTCATATTTCTTTGCGAAAATCTTTTCTCATATGTCAAGTTCCTTGGGATGTTGAACAGCTATTCCATTGATGAAATTACCAGATTGTATGCAGAACTGGATCTACGGATAAACAGTAAAAAATCAAAGATGAGAGTATTTAAAAAAGGATCAAAATTAAGGAAAGATGAGATATGGTTAATGGGATAAGTATGCTTTACTTGATTAGTTGAGATACAAAATTTTTTTTCTTTCCTTTTTTTATTTTCCCCTATTCCATTATCTCCCATTTGGGACTAAGGAGTTCTCTACTGAGTTCTCTCTGCTGTCACTTGCAACTGGATAGAGGAAATGAAAAAATTTGATTATTAGGGGGTGAGATTTATGAGTAACAGAAGATGGGAAGTGCAGTCTAAATGTACACAAAGGTAAACTATCTATGAAAGCTGTTAAAATAAGTTTGTATAAAGTTCCTACATTATTAATAAGTGTCTAGATAGACTTAATAGAGCTGTGGTTAAGTCAAAGACGATGTGGCAATAATAATTTGAATAGTGTCAAAGGGGTGGACAAAGCTTTATGCAAATTATAATTAATCTGTCGTCAAGTTGGTTGAAGATGGAGAGGATGTCTCTTCGAAACCGATCCCACCATATTTAAAAGTAAGTGAAGCATAAGAGTGTGTTAGACGACATATTAATTATAATTTACATTTAACAAACTTCACTGTGTGAGTTCCAACAGAATTTTTTAAAAATGTCTTATTTTTCTAAAGTTCTTAAATGAATTACAAAGGTTTATGCGATACACACAATGTTTTGTAGAGATGTTCTGATGTTACCAAAAAGTTTGCTGAGAGGGGTAAGATTGGCAGAACTAGGAAGAGTAGTAAGGAAAGATATATTAGTGGAAAGAATCTTGAAATATTGGCACAGTTGTTTAAAAGTATATAATAACAACATACTAAACGAATGTTTTAAGTACCAAAGATATGTACTAGGAAGAGAGAGTTGGTTTGGGGAGGTGGGGAAACTATTAAAAGAAATTGGAATGGGGGATGTGTGGCGACTGGATGTACATAATGTCAATGGATTTTTGAAAGAAGTGAGACAGAGGATAAAAGTTATAGAGAAGCAAGAGGTTTGGGCTAGTTTTGAGGATAAAAGTTCTTTAGACTGATATAAAATAGTTAAAAGAAATTGGAGACAGGAGGAATATACAGATAATTGTGATTAATTTGGAAGAATAGGTCTTGCATGGATACGTACAGGGGTGTTATTTTCAAAATGATTATGAAAAAATTTTAAAGATGGATGCATTATGTGTAGGAAAGTGGATAGTGCATTCCATTGTCCAATAGAATGTGAAATGGTAAAAAGATGGAAGAACGGTGCTTGTGATAAAAAATGGGAAAACTACAAGATATGGTGGCAATTAATATCATGTCAGATATGAGAGTAGAGAAAACAAACAAGATTGGAGAATTCTTAGAACAAATATGGAATAAAGAATGAGGTTCAGGGAACACACAGTTGTGAAAATGATAATTTATTTTATAATTTATTTACCATACCTGGTGGTTAAGATGTGGGCAAACCTTAGTTTTGGTAATCTCTGTGAGTTGGAATATTAGAACACTCACTCTGGTTTCCCTTAAATGAGATTTTACTCAGGACATATGTTTAGTGGACATTTTTTCCACAAATGAGATTTTACTCAGGACATATGTTTCTTGGACATTTTTTCCACATCAGCTGTTCACAACAGCTGAGTCATGAACAGCTGATGATGTGGAAAAAAAGTTCACGAAACATTGTCCTGAGTAAAATCTCATTTAAATGAAACCAAAAAGAGTGTTCTAATATTCCAACTCACAGAGATTATTAGTGTGTGTTTCACGTGTTCGATTCCAAATTGAATTATATTGAACTTAATTTTGGTATTGCTAAATTCTTAGATATTTTGTTTATTTAATTGTAATGCTGTTTGCTGAAAAATTCATTCATTCTCATTAACTTATTCATTGTGTGATTGCCTACCTGTGGGTAAAGAAAACGTTGGTTCCCCTGTTGCATGACATGTGCTCGTTCACCCTGCCAGTGCTGGTAATGCTGGAGTCGCTCTGAGTTTGGTCTCTGCCAGGTAGTGGTACGTGTGTTGTGATCTACGTAGTATATTCTGCCACGAGGATCCCGTCGAATCTCCCATCCTGGAGGCAGTGGTTGTGGCCTCTCCCATGAAGTACTTCGTGTGTTGTGGTCTACATAATATCGTCTGCCATACATGTCATATCTCATCTCCCATCTGTAAACAATGCTCAAGCAATTAAGAACATTATATGATTGATTTGCACTACACACTCTTATTGGCTCCTTGCACAGTTATCCCAAAAGAATACACAATATAAACTAAAACAGAAAAACCCAACAATAGCAAAAATATACACTTTACCAAAAATTCACAAGACTGGTAATGGTATACGAGTCACTATTAAAAATATTAACACACTTTCATACTATTTGGCATAATGGGTAGCTAAGAAATTCAGGCCACTACCAAAATTTCAAACATAAACCATTTATTTCAGCTAAGAGAAAAAATTAAGGATATAAAATAACAACCAACAGATACATTTATATCTTTTGATGTAGAATTGCTGTTTCCAAGCACACCTAAAGATAAACTTCTAGCCTATCTACACGATTGGCTAAGAACAAGTGGAATTAATGATGCACACATAAAGGAATACATAAAACACTGAATTTTGCATAACCAATCCTGTTGTTCATGCAAAATCTATAAACAAGAATTAGAGCTTACTATGGGAGCCCCTTATCTCCACTTCTAGGTAACCTCTTCATCAGCAAATGTGAAACATAAATCAACACAGCATTCCCATACGTATTTAAAATATGGTGCAAACTACACATTGATGATGCCATACAACTTCTGAACATACAAGATAAAAGTATATCAGTCACATACAAAACAGGAACATATAACATGTTGCCATTCCTGGACATTAAAATAATAAAACATTAAGGAAACCTGGAATGTGGAATCTACAGAAAGAAAATGCATGCAGACAATTACATCAAAGCTGACTGATTTAACCCCAAAACACACAAATATGCAGTGGTCAACAGCTTAAAAGCACAAGCTTAATAAACCTACCATTCACAGGAAGAATACTCGTTCAATATCCATTAATGAGTTTATATACAGCGAAAAGTACTCACAGATAATACAAACAGCAAAAACCAATGGATAGAACAAAGAAATTGTACACAAAAAATCAAGAAATTAAAATAAGAAAAGAGGTTAAAACATGTTACAACATTGACAACAAGAAACATTGGCAACTACCATTCATTCAACTATCATCCTTGAGCCAACAAAAAGTTTCAGAAAAAACTCAGGGAGTTCCATATAACTTTGTCCCCAGTAACAAATCCAACCTAAATAATCTGCTTAACTTTAGAGATAACAAGACAATCTCTTAACGAGAAGAAACCAGGAATCTATACTGCAACAAAGTGTACCTGGCAAAACAAAAAGAAACATTGGAATTAGGCTCTAAGAACACTGGAGAAACATCAAGTACAAAGAAATAGAAAAATGAGTGGATTCATATTACTTTGAAAAGATAAACATGGTATAGATATGATAGACCTTTGGAACTGAGAATGTGAAAAACAAATTTTATAAAAAAATATGAGGACAAGGTTATGTATGAACTTCATGATCCCAACAGAAGACAAATAATTCTAAAAATTCATAAAATGTCCAGGAGAAATGAATCCAGCAATCAATTCACAGTTGATGTGTACAATGGCCTGAGGTAAATGGAGCATAAGAATATTATATAGACTCACAAAGTAATTAAAAGTACATCAGCAATTTCTTACCCAGCAGGAAGAGGTTCCTCTGCAGATGCTGATGCTGCAGCAGCCTGATTCCTCTGTGGCAGCACACCTTCTGCTGAGGCACCAGTAGCTGGCTGAGCTGTACCATTAGCTAAGGGAGAAGTTGCCCCAGCTAGCTGTGTACCTGGTGCCCCGTTGCTAACAGCACTTAACTGTGAACCTCCTATATTAACAATATTACGAATAAGAGCCCAACAAATTACTTGAGTCTGAAATCTAAAACACTACACAAAAGGAGACATTCCAAAGGAAGGAAAAAATGAGATATTAACAATCAAGCAGTATGCATCATTGCACATAGTAAAAATATATTATTTAGTCCTCATAATTAAACTACATACAATGAACCCTCAATCCATTGTTTCCCAAGGGGTAAGAAAAAGAAATAATAAATGTGGGGAAAAAAAGGTTCAGGGAAGGGAGTCTAAATCATGAGCATCTCCAGCATGCTAAAATTGGGGGAGGGCCCATTCACTAAAGTGAAAGAAAGTCTACAGACATTCTCATTTTAAAATATCAAAATATTGAGGGGATATTGCATTCCCCCTGTTAGAAATGCTCTGGTCTAAAATAATCTTTCTAAGTCTTTCATCAAGTGTCCTCATGTGCTTCATGGGGCATGTCATGACCTTGATAACAACAAAACCTTAGCTTCCTTTTTGTGCCACATGTATACTGCAAGAGCTTTCTTGCTGACGGTTCATTTACAGCATTATCTATTATCTGTCTTGTGTATCTTTGTTTCTATTCCCACTTCCCCTCCACTAAAAACATATGCTCTGCAATATATACCTGAGCTGTTAAAGAGCGTCCATAAATGAATCTGCAATATATATTTTGTGTTTGTGTGCTCTGGCAAGCAATGCTTTGCCACTTCCCAAATGACAAAAATAATGTGCACCTTGCTATAGTATGCTTGAAAAACATTGTCAGTACTTATCAAATTTTATTATAGATTTGCAATGATATTTACTGTAAAAAGATCTATGGTAAAGGTTATATAAAACAAAAAAAAGTTTAAATGATGTAGCAAAATGATACTTCAAGGAGCAATCATGCAGGTTTTATTTCCATTGTTTACAATAAAATTATGTCTGGGTCTGCATAAATTGAGCAAGGAATCCAGAAAAATGCTGCTTCCGGGAACAATGGATTAAGTTTTCACTGTATATACATGTCTAGAACAAGTCTGATATGGAATCTATAATCAAACATTTTTTAATAGTGTTTAATGCAATGTCTGCTTTACTACTGAGGCATCACAGGTGGTGGACACTGATAATACATGAAATGAAATGATAAATTGGGAAAGGAAATGTTTTTAAAGGAAGCATTCATTCTAGGCCTAAGGGTACCTCCCCAGCATTTGCCATTTATGAGGACTGAGGAAAATGTGGAAAAAAGCTCAGTTAGGGAGGATGGTCCTTTCAGGAATTAAATCCCAGATCTCCTGCTTATGAGTCCATGCCTTAATGACCTCAGCCACTAGTGGTGGTATATTGAAAATTTAAGATTAACTTTGTGTCAGCACTAATACAGTTAAGCAACTAATATATTCTTAATAACCAGTGAGTGGATTTAAAACTCTTATGCTCCACTTACCATTAAATTATACAGAACATGTTTCACGCCATTGCCCACATCATAGGCTGTCGATTTTGTTGATGGATGGATGGACTTGGTGTAGCTCTCATGCACATTTTATGAACTTTTGGATTAACTTGTCTTCCATTGGGTTCTCATAACTTTATCTTCATATTTTTTTATACATTTTTTCCCCATATTCCCAGCTCCAAAGGTCTGTTTACAAATTTCAGCAATTTGATTTCCATTTCTATAGCATGCTTATCCCTTCAAGAGAGATGTGCAACTGCAGAATTATCTATCTAATTGTACTTGATGTTTTTCCAGTGTTCATTGAGCCTAATTCCAATGCTTCTTTTTGTTTTGCTAATATATACTTTGTTGCATTCTGAGCAATATAGTCCTGGTTTCTTCTCATAAGGGATATTGTCACTATCACTAGAGTTGAGCAGATTATTTAGGCTAAATTTTTTAAATGGGAACAAAGTCTTACTGAACTCTCCAAGTATTTTCTGGAATTTTTTGGTGGTGCAAAGATGATAAGCAAATTTTCTGTGAATGGAAGTTTGTTTTCTTGCTGTCAATGTAACCTGTTTAAACCTCTTTTCTTGTTTGAACTTCCTAATATTTTGTCTATAATTTCTTTGTCTTTTGCCATTTATATTACCTGTGAGTACTCTTCATTATATTAAAACTCATTCATCAGTATATTAATGAATCTATGTGCTAAACTGTTCAGGACTACATGTTTGTGCCGTGGGAATGAAACCACTCGCTTTTATGTAACTGTCAGTATGCATATCCTTTCTGCATATTCCAAATTTCAAATTATTGCCTGTTCTTATAATTTTTAAGTCAAGCAAAAGAATTGTGTTGTTTTGTTCAGTTTCAGATGTGAATTTACTTTCTCTATCTTGTACATTTAACAATTTAAAAGATTCATTCAAGTGTTTCTTATTAACTATTGCCAAGATATCTTAAACGTATCTGTGCCAGAATTTAAAAATGTTTGCGAATGATGTTCTGTATAATTTAATGGTAATATAGCATAACAGTATTAAATCGCTTCACCAGCTAATTAAGAATATAATGAAACTTGTTTATATTTTCTGTTTAATTGTATATCATTGAAATAACATTATTATACTTTTAAATTATTTTAGAGAGTTCTGTAATTGGTAATCAAAATAATGATGCAATTTACAGTACATTACATATAATTTAAAAAATGCATCTCAAATGTCTTGTTACCTTATTTCATTGCATAATTTCCCCTTTAGGTTCAGCAGTGAAAAAAAGGATCAATTACTCTTTATTACTAACACGCCATAACATCCAATTACAGAAATTTACCCAAATATCAGGGCCATTTGCCTGCAATTTGTGGACAACAATGATCCCGTATGCTTTCCAGTTTATATTAATTCAATTTTGGACAATTATCTGATGCATGTGAATGATAATCTAAAAATATGCCAGAAATATGTGCATTTAACTAGACAATGTTTCCAACATTTCCTGTCCTAAGGTACATGCTTATTTTTTCATTAAAATTGCAATTGTGAAAATTGAAACAGTTGTGCAAATATTACATCCACTCTGCTTTGACTGCTGATCCACTAGCTTCCATGGAATTGATGACAAAAATGCGTAATACCTGGTATTTTGAGAGTAAGAAAGAGTGATGATCTCAAATGCTTCAATATGGAACTACAGGCATCAACTACATTGTGATGAGTTTAAACCATGTCAATGACAAAGCAGTCATGCACTATCACTGAGTATAAAGGTCTTCATTTAAATGGCAAGGTGTTTCAATAATTGCAATTAAATTTGGAATCTAAAACAGTGAAATGCGCATCTCTTCTGAGTCGAACTATTTAAACAAGCTCTTTTTGGCTTCACTTGCTGGAGTTTTACCCAGGACATGTTTTTGAACCCTTGTTCACATCCTCAGCTGTTAAATGACTTAGATCATTTGTAGAAGTTAGGTTGGTAGGTGTCTGGGTTGACTTTGGTGGTCTTGCAACAAACTTGAATAAAGAGATATCTGCATCTGAGATATCAAAATTCATTAAGTTTTGCTCATTTTTTTATGTAAATCCCTTTCCATATTATAACTTATTAAGCATATGACTTAAATTTCATTAATTTTGCTCCACTTAACTTGGATATGTTTCAAAGGCTGTTGCCTTCATCTTCAGCATGGTTTACGTGATTTCCTAAATTATAATTTGTTATATTATACTATATTTCACTGTGAAAATTCCTGGTATTCAAAACTACTTATAAAATGTCAATTTATTTGGGAAAGGACAGTAGAACCATGCTGAATATGAAGGCAACAACCTTTGAAACATGTCCAAGTAAGTGGAGCAAAATTAGTGAAATTTTGATGATTTCTTTAACAATAATTTGTATATTATCTATATTTCACAGTGAAAATTCTAGCTATTCAAAATACCTTTCCCATATGTTTAATTCCTTTGGTTGTTGAACTGTTTTTAATAACTTGATGCTTTTTTCTTTTTTTTAAAAAATTTACGTACCATCCAGTAGCTATGAATAAATTCCAAATTTTTTTTTAAAGATATTAACATTAAATTGGCCCCTGTTAACAGATACACACTAAAAATGCTTTAATGGACAACAGTTTTAATAATATTCCACAGGAAAAAAGTCAGGCATCTACAAAACATGTAAATAATGTGATAAGATATACGTTGGAAAAACTAAAAGGAACATAGGAACATGATTACAGGAACATCTCAGGAATGTTAAGTACAAACAGATTGATAGGTCAGCAGTGGCACACCATTTTTGGAAAGATAATCACAACATAAAAAGAGAAATAAAGTTACTTAAAGAAGCACATGGCCATACAGAATTGGACACATGGGAGAAGATTTACATTCATAAACATAGGGATATCATCTTATGAATTTCCACATTACAGGAGAATGTAATACAACTTTCCAGTTTATAATGAAAAAAACACCACCAGGAAGGAGCCACAGGTCTTCATAGATGTTGGTATCTCCTACCGGTCATCAAATTGGTTGAAAATGGAGAGGGTGTCTCTTGATGTCTCTTTGAAACCAGTCCTATCATATTTAAAAGTAAGTGAAGCATAAGAGTGTGTTCGATGACAGATTAGATATAATTTATATTTAACAAGCTTCAGTGTGTGAGTTCCAACAAAAATTTTTAATAAATGTCTTATTTTTCGAAAGTTCTTAAATGAAATATGGGAAATGATTTACATAAAAAATATGAACAAAACTTAATGAGTTTTGGCATCAACCCAGACATTTACCAACCCAACTTCTACGAATGATCCAACAGTTGTTTAACAGCTGAGGATGTGAATGAGGGTCGAAGAAACATGTCCTGAGTAAATCTCCATTAAGTATAGCCAAAAAGAGTCTGCCTAAATAGTTAGGCTCAGAAGAGATTTTCAATTAATTAGTTAATTATGGCATATGGCCCACTAAAGCAATGCTCTATAATTTATTTGTTTAAAATAAGCTATTACACTTTCAGTCCTCCTGATCATCCACAAACACATTTGTAGCTTTAAAATTAAAGTCTGGAGCACCACAATGAAGCACCTGAAACACACTTGTCCCTGTCAATTTTTTGATCCCTGCCCCTTCTAGGCATAAATACTCCCTATAGCAAGCCTACGGGTAGACTGCAGCTGTGACCATGTGCCTTAAATGACTCAAATGAAATATGATGTAAACTATGCAAGTTTGAATATCACATCTTCTTTTTACACTTGAATCTCATTTGACCTAGGCATTTTTCTATTTTCTTTGTTTTTATGCACAATATAATTTGTCCAAAATTAAATATAAAAAATCATTTTAAAATAAACTACTGTATTTACAAGAATCTAATGTGCCATTGAATGTAATGTGTACCCCAAATTTGAAACTGAAAATCATAAAAAGTTAGCATTTTTTCCAGCATAAAGAATTACTTTATACTTGAAAGTAGCATCATAAGATGACATTTTCTGTTTGTCCTACATTTCATAACTACCTACTATTCAAATGCTCTATGCAATAATAGGCCAATAATAATTGCAATGAAGTCAAGGTGCAGCAATGTATTATCATGCAAAAAAGAATTTGAATGAATGTAACTGTTTAAGCTTTGACGGCCGCCATTAATCCAACAAAATAAAAAGATCAACACTTACACAAGAAGTGCAGAATAATATGGCCACCAGTGAAGCTGTTGCTCCACGTCTTTATGGTATGCCCAAGATCCATAAAGAGTCCATGCCACTTCACCCCATAGTAAGTGCTATACGATCTCCGACATATTCACTATCTCAGCATTTAGCCAGTTGCTACAACCACATATTGACAACACGGACACACGAGGACTCCACACATTTCATTGAAAAATTGAAAGAGATAAGAATGGACCCACAAGATTAAATGATTAGTTTTGACGTAATTTCTCTCTTTACAAGGGTGCCGTTAAAAGATACTGTGCGACACTTGGCCAAAATCTTCCTGGATGACATCATAGCTTTGTTCCCCCATTGCCTTAGCACTACCTATTTCCAATGGAATGGTACCTTCTATGAACAAAAAGAAGGAGTTGCGATGGGAAGTCCACTTTTACATGGAGAAGTTCAAGGAAATAGCTCTGCAGTCAGCTTTTCACAAACCTAAAGTGTGGTGGAGATACGTTGATGACACTTTTGTGATTTGGCAGCATGGGGACAAGGAACTTGAAAAATACCTAGATCACCTCAATAACATCTGTGACAGCATTAAACTCACCATGGATAAAGAGAAGGATCACTGTATTGCTTTCCTGGATGTTTTGGTAACCAGAAATTGGATATGATGTTAAGTCATACAGTATACATAAAACCTACTCATACTGACCGTTATCTCCAAAAATTCTAATCATTATCTACGACAAAAGAAGGGCATGATCAAAACTCTTGTTAGAACATCCACAACGTATTTGTGAACCGGCCATCCTGGAACAGGAACTACAACACTTACACATAACACCACAGGCAAATGGTTATGGTCACAAAAAAATAAAGCAGGCATTACATCCAAGAAGAAAATATAAGCACACAGAGAAGTTTAGACCTTTGAGCACGGCTTACCTACCATTCACAAAAAACATTACTGATAGGATTGATAAACTTCTAGGGAAAGCTAACATAAAAACCATTTATAAGCCCACTAAGAAACTAAAATATTATCTCCGATCTGTTAAGGGTAGACGAGACCCTCTTGGTTCAAAAGGGGTCTATCGTATACCAAGTAGTTGTGGCAAGGTGTACATTGGGACACTAAGTGGAGTATACACACTCGCATTAAGGAACATTCAAGAAACTGTCGATTCGGGCAAATTGAAAAATCAGCTGTGGCCAAGCATGCGATCCTGGTAGGACATGACATCAAGTTCCATGAGACTGAAGTTCTGGATAATGCAGCCCATTACTATTCCAGAATTTATTGTGAAGTCATTGATTTATAAACACAAGAATAATTCAATAAAAAAGGAGGAGGCAGCTCGGTTACACAAGGCATGGCTGTTGGTGCTGGATTACACGAAGATCAAGCCTTATAACCAACAGGAGCAACTACACTGACGTTCAGTTGCCACACTGTGATTGGCGGACTGGTATCCAATGAGAAGGAAGAGGGCAGTGCTTCATTCATTTATACTAGAAGGGACAGCTACAAGCGTCACTTGAGCTACAGAAATCAAGTGGTGAAAAGATGCCTGACGGAGTGACGGGCGAAACACCAGGTGCTTTTACATCTTTTGGACCATGGCCAATAAGCCCGGAAATCTCATTTTGTTGAATCAGAATGAAGTTACCAGTGAATAATGGAACAAATTTTCACTCGAATCTAAGTGCATCATAATTTCAAATATTGCATTTGGACAAAAAGATACAAATTATATATATATATATATATATATATATATATATAAATGAAAAATAATGAAACACTATTAAGAATGTAACTAAATTAACAAAAACTAGAAAAAAAAGAAAACACTTAGAAAAAGTCACAGATTAGCAATCGCTATATTTCAAACTACCTAAGTTTCTCTTGCCATAGAAGAACTCAAGCAATTTGAAATATAGCAATTACTAAATCTGTGACTTTTTATAAGTGTTTTATCCTTTTCAAATTATTGTTATATCAATCAATCAATCATCGTCTTTCTTTAAATGCTCACAATTTTTTAATTGATTAAGAAAGAGCATGTATGTGATTGTTCATTTTATTAAAATAAAACATTTCTATGAGATAATTTAATAACTATGCATATCTAACTAAATAATAAACTTATTCAGTATACTTGAAACACTTTCTATCAGAGTATTAAATCAACAAGAATGTTAGGTTTGTTTCAGTGGTACAAGTGCTCAAATAATTTTTTTTCTTATACTCTGGAGCAAGCCACAGCACGCATCTATCCCTCTCAGCTGAACTAAAGGATACATTTCAACTCTCTTGCTGATATGCTTTCTTTTAAACCAGATATAGCTGCCTTTGTGAACAGACATACTGCTATATTAGCTGTAACATGGAATTTTTGCCGCCTGAGGCTGCTCATAGACATGGCATACCAGAATAAACTGGGAGGTATTGGGCTCAACAATAAAGGGAAGACTGACAGGTAGAAAAGTAACATAGCATAGGTAATATAAATACTTTCTACTTGGAATGATAATGAATGTCTTTCAGCAGAGGTAGAAAGAAGACTGTTCATCTGCTGCCTAATTGAAGGCAGCTAATTACTTTCTCGGTTCTTTACAGACCTAAGGTCTGGTTGTAGAGAGTTTGGTTTAGGCAACTACTTAGCTGCACATAAGGACCTGTATGATGAACAAACCATGGTCCATCTGGAATATGCCATCAAAGCTAAGAACATCAATCGACTGGCAGAGAGTAACATTTGTGGACAAAGTTGTAGTGTCGTCATATAATCAACCAGTGTGCTTGTACCAACCATTTGATAACTGATATGGTAGATGTTACATGGCTGTTCAGATGTACAGGTGTTCAGAACCTTTACAGTCAGTTCCAACATGAGATGTTTATCAGGCCAATGTAAACAAATATGTTGAAGGTTTAACAGTTTGATCTAATGCAATCTTTTGGAATTAATTTTTGTCTCATATGCCACAGAAAGCTATTCCAATGGAAAATTCCTGTTTCTGCAGGATAAATCATAGCGATCACAAGTCCAGGAAAGTTCAGTATTGGTTTGATAGGCAAGAGCATCTCACTGATACCGCATCCTACCAAATCACCTAATCTAAATCCTATCGAGAATGCTTGAGCAGGAATAAATGAGACTTTGAATTTCTTTCTCCCACCTCCCAGGAAGTCTGCCGAGCTATGGCATGGGGTTAAAGATGCATGGGATTCCCTTGCAGAAAGGCCAAATTATTTTTGCTGGCTGATAAGACTCCATGCCGAGAACAATTAAACTTTCTTCATGAAGGAGGAATACTCTGACAACTGAGTATTAAATTTATATTTATTTTTGTTTGTTTACTTTCATTTTTAGTATAGACCAATTCTTGTCTCAAATGTTATTTTTTTAAGGCAGCAATATACATTTTAAAGCTAGAAGCGTTAAAACTCTTATATTTAAAAATTAATTCTATACTGAGCTACTGGCCATGAAAACGAAAAAATTAAAAATAGAAAGTGTGTGATATTCCACCCACATTACCCATACATATAATCTATCTAGTTATGCCTTAAACTGCTTGAACACTGTATGCTTGTAATGTCAAAGCTATTCCTTTTGATATCCTTCCATATTACAAAACAACTGCTGACTCTCCGTTTAATCAATGAAAATTCAATACTTCACATTTCTGGCTTTAATGAAGAAATTGGTAAATTTATATGGTTTTCATGAAGAAAAAATTCATCATTGAAGGCTGATTTATGTCAATACTATTAATCATATTATGTAATGTATTGTAAAAACAGCTTACAGGATCCTGTTTTCAACCTCGGTTATGTTCAGAAGCGAAAAGTGATCTTTGTATCTGACAACGGCCATTCATTATTTGAGTTAGTGTATGGCTTCTAGGCCAATGAATGAAACTAAATGTAACTAGTATCTAACTTTTCATAAGAAACAGTGCTTGCTGAATTTCAACCACTTTTATATGTTTTTTTGTTGGTATTCAGCTCTTTACAGTACCTGTAGCATCAGGAAGAGTTATATGTGAACCACTTCTGTGAGATGACATCGTTGGAATCATAGGGGCAGTGTTCTCACTGCCATGCAGTCTCATTCTAGCCCTTACACCTCCATTCAGAATACTGCGGTTCATCACACCATCATTGTTGGCTTGCCCTGCATCAAACAATTGAATTTCAAATAAATGTTTCTAATTTACAAATAAAGTTTATATTTATTTGTTATTTAAATTAAAATATTTGGTTGTTTTTTACACTGGAACTTCATTAGCATTCTTTATTTTCGAAAAGGTTTTAAATGCAATTACAATTATTATCAGTCATTTTATCTCCCTCATTGAGTAATAAGAAACTAATTAACAAAAACTAATATTAGGAGATGAAAGCTAATTATGTAATTGCAATGCAACAAAATTTGATATATGTATGGCATGTCTATCTGTGAATAAATTATTATTATAATTATTACTATTATTATTATTTCTTGTTAAGTTATCTCCTGTCTTTCTTGTAGTTTGCTTGAGAAAATTCTTGATGAGGTCACCTATTGGTGACATTTCAAAATTCATTGCCTGTTGTTTGTTCTTGTGCATAACATTATTTTCAAAATGGTTAGTACTATTCTGTACCTTCTTCATAGCTTTGTAACCAAATGTGTGCCAGTCCTGGTGGTATAGTGATAACCATTCTTATCTCCTAAACCCAAGATCGCAGGTTCAATGGATTTTTTTTGGAAATAAAACTCCTAAGTATAGCTTACTTCAAAAGGGAAGTAAAGGAAATACAGTGGGTCGCATGTTGTCGATTTATGGCATGTAAAAGAACCTCAAGCATGAAAAAAGAAGCCTCTGAGCAAAATTTATCTGCAGTTTCACACTCTAAATTCAACGGGATGCTGATGACCTGAGATGTTAAAGAGTGTCAATAAATAAAAAAGTAATCAAATGTGCATAGCAATGGCACATGTATCTGTTTCTTTATCTGATATATTCCTGATCTACCGCTAATAATTATGACATATATACAGTATCAAAGTTATTAAAAAAAAGTAAGAAACCAAACAGAACCATCTGTTTGGGAAAACATTTTTATATGCAAAAAGAAACAACAGGGCAGGAACTTTGAAATTCCATTGGAAGATGACCTCATCAGAAAGTTCACCAAGCAAACCACAAGAGGGAGAGAGACAGTGGCAAGGAAACAGCAGATGGAAAAAGAATACAAGAGTCCAAAATATAAAATACATATTGAACTTACAGTGTAAAATATGAAATGAAAACTAGTCACGTTTATGTTCTCTGGATTATGCTATGTCTTTGGATTCTGGCTGTTGACATTTCTCACATGCCATTATGTGCTACAAGAAGAAGAAGAAGAAGAAGAAGAAGAAGAAGAAGAAGAAGAAGAAGAAGAAGAAGAAGAACAAGAAGAACAAGAACAAGAAGAACAAGAACAAGAACAAGAAGAAGAAGAAGAAGAAGAAGAAGAAGAAGAAGAAGAAGAAGAAGGAGGAGGAGAAGGAGAAGAAGGAGAAGAAGGAGAAGAAGAAGAAGAAGAAGAAGAAGAAGAAGAAGAAGAAGGAGAAGGAGGAGGAGAAGGAGGAGGAGGAGGAGGAGGAGGAGGAGGAGGAGGAGGAGGAGGAGGAGGAGGAGGAGGAGGAGGAGGAGGAGGAGTACTTGTGTGGCTGCACCTTTCTTCACACATCTAGTCTTTATCTTTGATGCATACTGTGAAAACTGGATGAGTTTTAAGCCTTTTTAAATTAAGTGCTGTAGAATTTACAATGAAAAATAGTGTAAGGGCAACATCTTGTGAATTCGACATACTACCTAAAATGATTTGGTATTGACATAAGCAGGGATAAATTACTGTAGTGAAGAAAGACTGTAAATCTCCTGGAATCTGGAAAGGAAAGTACGAAGAAGTTGATAAAAATGAGTTAGAGGGGACTGTTGAAACAAGAAACAATGGTCATGCTATGACACATGAAATGCTGATTTTCAAACTGTGTAAGATTGCGAAAAACCAAAGGATCTCAGGTTCATAATATAAGGTGAGCCAAGGCTGGGCAGTATGATTTATGCTTCAAAACAATTTGAGTTTGAGGAGAAGAACTTCACCATGTTATTGCATTTCAGCTGACTATACAGAGAAAATGACAGAATTCATCAGTAATTATTTTTAATAGTTTTAGCTCAGAAGAAATCGAATTCCTTAACAAAGACATTAACACATATGTAAGTTTCTTGTGTAATATAGATTAGTATATAGGTGTTATAGAGTTGGCAATAGAGAATTTAAACATAATAGACAAAAATTTCATTAGAAAAACATTGAAAAAAATACTAAATGTAATTGAAAATAATAAGTTTGACCCAAGATTTTATCTAAAACTAACAAAAGTTCTAAATAATAGGGACAAGATTTGTACAAATACTGATATGGGTAATAAAATCGTTAATTTAGACAAAGAAGACTACAAGCAAAGGATGCAAGATTTATTAGAAAATGAGAAATTTGTTGAAGGTAAAACAGAGCGATTGAATAAATGCATTAAATCCACAGAAGAAGCCTTGCCCTGATTCCAAAAATAGAACAATATAAAATTAAGGTCCACACACCATTTTTAGCCGGGATATATGGCCTTCCGAAGATCCCAAACCTGGAAGAAGCACGAGGCCAATTATTAACAATGTAAACACGTCAAATACATCAAAGACCATAGATTCCATCCAAGTCACATAAAGAAGCAGCATGACACACAGACTAGTAAATATACCATGGCACAAATAAGAATATAAGAATGAATATATACATGTAATAGAAGCCACTAAATCAAATGGGCACAGCAAACAGATAAGTAACCTAAAAAAATTGCAGAAAAAATAAAGAATGTAAAAAATCACAACTTTGAGTGATTTAGCAGGGGAAAATTTTTAAAAAGTTCACATACCACCATCAGCCAATAGGAAATTTCAAAACATTTTCAAGCAGTACAATATTATCTTAACCCTTCAAAACGAATAGTGTTAAAAATTGATTGAAATTAAACAAAATGGATTCCAGGCAAAAAGAGAAAATATCAGGTATTTACCACATAAATGGTAAAGACTGTGAAAAAAATCTATGTTCGAAAAACAAAGAGAAATATAGGTATTAGGTTGAAGGAACATTGGAGAAATCTTTCGAAACAAACAAATAGAAAAATCAGCTGTGGCAGCACATTTTTTGACTGGAAACCATGAAATACAAAAAGGCATCAGGTTATTAAAAACTGCTCAACAACCAAAAGAATTAAACATATGGGAAAGGATTTTATAAAAAAACATAAGCAAAATTTAATCAATTTAGACATCCTGGAAGCAGACACACAAAACCACCAGAGTCAACCAAGATACCTACTTACCCAACTTCTACGAATGATCCAACAGTCATTTAACAGCTGAGGATCTGGACAAGTGTTCAATAAAACATGTCCTGAGTTAATCTCCTTAAGTGAAACCATAATGAGGGTTCTAAATATTTTGGCTCAGAACAGATTATTAATGCCTGTTTCACTGTGTTAGATTCCAAACTGAATTAATATTGAAATTCATATATTTATTTTCCTTCAGTTCTTCCAATGTGTGAGGATTTGTTTTGTACACTTTGTCAGGTTGATGTGGTACACAGAATGTTTTGTAGAGAAGTTCTGGGGTTATCAAAAAGTTCACTGAGGGGGGTGTGTGATTTGGTTTATTTATGGATGCTCTTTAACATCTCAGGTAATCAGCATCCCATTCAATTGAGGGCGTGAAATGGCCAACAAATTTTGCTCAGAGGCCTCTTTTTTTCAGGCTTGAGGTCCTTTATCGTGCCGCAAATGTACAACATGGGACCCATGGCTTTACTTCCCTTCAGAAGGAAGTCATACTTATGATTTTTACGCCTGAAAAAATCCATCATCCTGGCTGGAATCGAACCCATGATCTTGGGTTTAAGAGACAAGTATGGTTACCACTACACCACCAAGACCAACCTGCTGAGGGGGATTAGTTTGGCAGGAGTAAGAAGGAAAGTTATAACAGTGAAGAGAATCTTGAAATATTGGCACATGTGTTTAAAATTAGAAACAACAATGTACTAAAAGAAAGTCTTAAGTATCAAAAAATGTACTGGGAAGAGAGTTGGTTTGGGGTGGGTGGGGAAACTATTAGAAGAAATTGGAATGTGGATGTGTTGCAATTGGATAAAAGAAATGTAAGTCTATTTTGGAAAGCAGTGAGGCAGAGGGGAGAAGCAAGAGTTTTGGGCTACTTTTTAGAATAAAAGCTCTTTAGTCTTATATAAAATAGTTAAAAGAAAATGTGGATGGGAAAAATATCTGGATAATTGTAATTCATTCGAAAGAATAGGTTTGCATGGACACATACAAGGGTATTATTTCTAAAAGGATTAAGAAAAAATTTTAAAGAAGGATGCATTATGTGTGGGAAAGTATATAGTGCATTTCATATCTAATAGAATGTGAAATGGTAAAAAGGTGGAGGGATAGTATCTAGGATGAAAAATGAGACAAACTACAACACCCTTATCTTGAAACACTTCCCCAATTTTACCCAACACAAAAGTAAAGAGCTATCTCTACGTGCCAACAAACAGAGCAATAAAGAAAAGAGTAGGAAATCAAGGTGCTATCTAACAGTAAGGGGGAAAGAGGGAGGATGGGAGGGAAGAAGGAAGGAAAGGTTCCTAATGGAAGGACACACAAATTTAATTGAGTGGCATATTTCTATATTCAGCTAAAAAATATTTATAGAATTTTTTTGCAATCTAAAATTTTGAATTACTTTATACAAAAAATGGCTTCTTAAACATGTGAATATAATGAAAAACTTCTGACTTTAAAATAACTAAACTGAAATCGTACTTACTGCCATCTATTGCTAATTTCTCTGATCTACTAAGATTGGTACCCAAAAAAAAAAAAAAAAAAAAAAAAAAGAGAGAGAGAGAGAGAGAGAGAGAGAGAGAGAGAGAAGAAGAAGAAGAAGAAGAAGAAGAAGAAGAAGCAATTAATTTAAAATAAACTATTTACCTATAGAATATAGCAAAGAAATGACATTTGGGATAAAAACCAATCAATTCAGCACATTCATTTTATTCAATATAAGGAACATAAATAATTTTATGAGGGTAATTCCAAAAGTAAGGTCTCTTATTTTTTTAAAAATATAGAGAAACATTTATTTTCAAAAACATGGTACATAGTTTTGAAGCTTGAACATTCTTCTACTTTTCTACATAATCGCCATTTCAGTCAATGGATTTTTATTAGCACCGTGGCAGTTTTTGATTTCCTTGTCATACCAGCTCGCCGCCATGTTATTGAGAAAGCGTTTGACCTCATCTTTCACCTCGCTGTCGCTGAAGAGCCTCCCATCCAAACATTCTTTCAACTTGGGAAACAAGAGGTAGTCGCTGGGTGCTAAATCCAGACCATAGGGTGCATGGGTGATGATGTTCCATCCAAATTGTTGCAGAAGATCCAAGGTTTGACAGGTGGCATGTGGGCTAGCATTGTCGTGGAGAAGGCTTATGTCCTTGCTCAACATTCCTCTTCTCTGGTTCTGAATTGCCCATCTGAGTTTCTGAGTGTCTCACAATACCTGTCAGCCTTTATTGTGGTCCCAGAACCCATAAGTCATCGACAATATCCCCATTTGATCCCAAAACACAGTTGCCATGACTTTACCGGCAGATTGTGTTCTTTTGAATTTTTGTGACTTGGGTGAAGAGGAATGCTGCCACTCAAGCGATTGTTGTTTAGTCTCAGGCGTGAAGTGGAAAGTGCAAGTTTAATCACCTTGACAATTGAATCCAAAAGGCTGTACTTTGCGTGAACTTCACACATGGCAGTAGGGTAAACGGAAGCTCCATCACAACTGGTTGTCAAGCCAAGACTAAGCGCCCCAGAAACTGTGTTATGCATTCTGTAGCAAGTTGGGGAAGCAACAAACACAACAGAGTGGCCAACATTCATGCAAAAACTTTCCCTGCAGCCCCAGGACTTTGAGGACCTTACTTTTAGAACTACCCTCATGTTATTTAGTATATAAACTCTTATCACCTAATGGAGTTGCATGCTGCCCCATACGTAGCTGACTGCCTTCATTTCCCTGTGGTTGCTGCAGTGAGCTCATCTCTATCTTCAATCCATTCAGAAGAGCAATAAGTTCACCCACTTTGCTTGGTTGTACATCATGTTTACTCTCACTCATGAGATCAAGTGTCAGTTCTAAATTCTCACATTTTCCATTGTAATGAGACAACACTTCATACAAACTAAGTCTCTTCTCTCCTATTAGTCCATCCTTTCGGAATGTACTGTGATCTAATAGTCGGAAATGTAGATGTGAATGTGGTGTCACCAACCTGCAACATCAATACATGAATTAAAACCATTTTACCTAATGAATAATGCTGCACACAACAGCAAAAGATGAAGGCTCTATGAGAGGCAGTTTCATCATATGTCTTAAATGCTCCCTGGCATAGGTACCAGAATTAAATCTGCAGACAACTATGAAACATATAAGTGATATCATTGTATGATTTACTTGATCTACACGCTCTTAATGCTTCACTTCAAGTGTGTAGTACAACTAAATCATACAATAATATTCAATTATATGATTGGCTTCACTGTGCAAGTTCCAATTTACTTTTTAACTATGAAACACTTTAACAAAACACACAAATAGCTCTAATTGAATGTTCATATTTAACTCACAGGTTCTTATTCTGATAGTTTTCTCATGATTCTCATAGTTGTCTACTATGAACAAATGCTGAGGATAATGATGAAAGGTTTAAGCTGCTTCTAAACTAATAATCTAACAACAATGAATCTATCCCCTGGAATTTATTATATATGCTCACACTAACTCCACTTTACTTATACATCATTAGGACATGCTTCAGGGGCAATGGCCCCTATCATCAGCTGTTGACAGACAACTCAATGTGCTGGCTGAATTCCAAGGAGCTTCTGTGGTAGTCTGTGACAGTTTAAATAGGTTCTTGCTGAGTTCAGTGGATAAAACATCACAATTCATTAAGTTTTTTCCCATATTTTTCAGGATGAAAATTTTTAAGTAGATAGTTCTATTGGGTTATGAAGTTCTTTCAGGAACTTAGCCTCTGGTTTAATTTCGTGCTTTTGGATATAAAAGTGAGCCGCCACTGCTGATTATGTATTTGTTTAAAATGCACATTCCTTAAGTGTTCCTTCCTCTGAATTTCTAACTCTATTCATTTTTCTGATTTTTTTATTATAATCAGCACATTTAATTTTATAAATTCCTGATTTCTGTTCTATTGATATGGTGTCTTTTACTGTGGAACCTAGTACATTTTTGGTTCTTTGGGGCTAACTTTATGCCATGTTCTTTGATTATCCTATTGAATTTGCTGTGGTAAGTAGGATACATGAAAATTTTTAATTTGTATCTTTCCTTGATGTCTTTGGTGTAAATACCTCTCTTATACATTTTTGTCTTTTAAATTTATTGATAATTTTTATCATTGTATATTTGTTGAAACCACTGATTATTGCTGTATTAAATATCTGTTGGTATTCAAAATATCAGAACTGTAGTAGGAGAAGTAATGTTGAGCAGTTAGGATGAGACAAATCATTTGAACTATAACAAAATTTTCCATTTTTTTTGTCTGGCTATGCATTTAATTTTACAACATTTTGTTAGCTTAATGCATAATGTATTTGTGTTACTAATTTCACTATTGCCACTTTTGGTTCCCACCTGTGAGAGGTGTGCAGATAGAGACATACAACTAAATGGAATTAAAATGCTGCCAATTCTGAACAAAGGAAATTTGTGTGCAAATTTCCATGCAGTTGAAGATGATGTTACAGGAAGATGTGGAGTTTCTTTCATAGGTAATCACTGCTGATGAAACATGATCCTGAGAGCAAACGGCAAAGTTGCATGTCCACAGACACCGAAAAAAGCAAAAGTGGTTGCTTAAATCAAAGAAACAACTTTGTAAGAGACCTTTTCTATCATCAGACACAGTGGGAAAGGCTATTCTAAAGAACTGTCAAAAAATGGTTTGCAGATTGCAGAAAGTCTTTGTAGACTGGCAGAAATGCTGGGAGAAGTGCACTGCATCCAACAGGGACTACTTTGAGAAAGATCACGATGATTACGAGGACAAATGTATTGTCAAAAAAAAAAGTTATGATCATTCTGTATTGAAAAGCCCTCATAGATAACTTACACAGTGAACTCTTCGTTCCATTTTGGTTGATAGGTGCACTTGACCACCTCTGTTTTTCTGGGAGTTTTATCATCAACTAAAAGCTCAACATATGGATTTGGTTTCAGAAAACTGCTTCCACCTCGGAGATGTGCACATTCCACTGAAACAAACAAGACAATCATTAACATGGAGTGTGCAAATGCATATCTTCCTTGTAAAGCTCTATCTGGATAAAGCTAACATCATATTTACTAGCTATAAAAGAATTGAAACCTGAGAAATGCACGTAATGCTATTCTGCTCTAAATCACATCTTCCAAGCAGCCATGCTACATATGCTATGTGCATGAGCCTGCAACAGTTTTCTTTATGGCAAACATGAAATCAAATAATCTCATTAGACACATTCTTCACTTACTAGAGATTTACTCAGGACATGTTTTGTGAACCTCGTCCACATTCTCAGCTGTTAAATGACTGTTGGATCATTTGTAGAAGTTAGATTGGTAGGTGCCTGGGTGACTTTGATGGTCTTGTGATAAACTTTAATAAAGAACTGTTTGCTTCTGGGATGTTGAAATACATCAAGCTTTGCTCATCTATTTTTTATGTAAGTCCTTTCCCATAAGTTTAACTCCTTTGGTTGTTGAACTGTTTTTAATAACTTGATGCTTTTTCTATCTCGTGGTTTTTGTTGCAAAAATATGCTGCCACTGCTGATTTTTCTATTTGTTTGTAATAGATGTTTCTCTAATGTTCTTTCAACCTAATGCCTATATTTCATTTTATTTTTCCTAAGTAAATTTTTTCACAATCTTCACAATTAATCTGCTAAATTTCGTATGCTTTTCTCTTCGGACCTGGAATCAGTTTTGTTTAATTTCAACAAATTTTTTTACACTGTATCAGTTTTGAGACACTAATGGATGGTATATAAACTTTTTAAGTATTTTTTTTCCCTCCAAAGCATTCGAAATTGTGATTTGTTTAATCCTGTTTGTTTTTTTAATTTTAACTTTTGTTCTTGTATTCTTCTTTGTTAATGGATATATTTACTAGTCTGCATGCCATGCTGTTACATATGTAGGCATTAGGTTATAAGCAAATAGAAAAATCAGCAGTGGCAGCACATTTTTTAAATAAAAACCATGAGATAAAAAAAGCACCAAATAATTAAAAATAGTTCAACAACCAAAGGAATCAAACATATGGGAAAGGTTTTGAATAGTTGGAATTTTGACAGTGAAATATAGTATAATATAACATATTATTATTATTGAGGAAGTAACTCAAATTTTCACTAATTTTGTTTCACTTACTTGGACATGTTTCAAAGGCTGCTGGCTTCATTTTCAGCATGGCTCAATTGTCTGCTCCCTGCATGGTATTAAGATGTCACTCTGTGTAGTTTACAAATTTAGTGGGAAAATATATTCATTAAAAAGGAGAGGGGGGAGAGATGAATATTTGGTTAATTTTAATCTTCCAAACAATAGTAACCTCATAACTAAGTTCGTAAAATCCATAGATCAACATTAATACCATGCTGGGAAGCCAACAGTGAAACCATGCTGAAGATGAAGGCAACAGCCTTTGAAACATGTGCAAGTAAGTGGAACAAAATTAGTGAAATTTGAGTGATTTCCTCAATAATAATTTGTTATAATATGGGAAAGGGTTTACATTAAAAAAATAAAAAAGGAGCAAACCTTAATGAATTTTGACATTCTAGAAGCGGACAAATCTTTATTAAAATTTATCACAATACAAATGAAGTGAACACAGACACCTGCTACTCAACTTCTATTAATGATTCAACAATTGTTTAACAGCTGAGGATGTGGAAAAGGGTCCAGGAAACATGTCCTTAGTGGGCCAAAAAGTGTGTATCTATATTTGACTCAGAAGACATTATTAATGCATGTTTCACTGTGTTAGATTTCAAATTTAATTAATATTGAGATGAAACCAAATCTTTATTTTGCTATTAGGAATACAAATTGTGCAACAAGCTTTATTCACACAGATTTATATTTAATGAATGAATTCAATACTCAATATAATAAATAATAAAGTAAAGTGCAGTATACAGAATTATATAGTCAATCTATTACCCTATTTGTAGAAATATTATACATCTTTATACAAATACATGGTCTTAATTTTGTTAGTGATTAACTTATTATTTCGAGATTCACAATACTGATTATCTGGATATTTGGTTCATCCACATAATTTTAATTGTCTTCTCTAATAATAATTTTTTGAACATTTAATTTCTTTAACTTTTTATTGATTCCTCTCAACTATTTCTTCCTCACCTTCCCTAAATAATTTCCTGTTTCTTGACATTTCTTCTTCTTCTTCTTTAAATTAACATTTTTTTAAATTACTGAGGCACCAGAGGCAGTGGACACTGATGATATACGAGATGAAATGATAAATTGGGAAAGGAATTTTTTTATAGGAGGGAAATGTTTCAGGCCTAAATTTAGGGTACCTCCCTGGCATTTTCCATATATGAGGACAGAGGAAAACCTGAGAAAAACTGTCAGGAATATGGCCCTTTTGGGAATCAAACCCTAGACCTACTGCTCACAAGTACGCACCAACTACCTTGGCCATTCATGGTGGTTATTATTCCCAACTATGACATACAGGGAAAAGCTAATCCAAATCAATCACCTTAAACAAAAAAGCATCAGAACATCCACTTATCACAGGTGTGATTTTGTATAACAAATTACCAGAGACTGTAAAATTGAAAAAAGAGGAGAAATTTATGAGAGCTCTAAAAGGATTCTTGATTGAGAAATGCCTATACAGGGTGGATGAATTGTAGATAAAATGAGTAGTTATCATTCAATTCCTTTAAACGTGTACTAAAATGTTCTAAGAATAAGTTATTGTATACTTTATTTATTAAGTGTGTACAGATAACAATATAACAACATGGCCTGGTTGAACCCAAGTTCTGCACCAGGCCAGTAATGAAAAACATACCAACACAATAATCTTTACAAACACACTGGTGAATAATTACAATATTTCCAATATACAAATTGGCCTGAACAAACCCAATCCAACCCAAATCAAAAATCCTCTCTACTTACATATCACATCCATTGTTCTTAACTCTATACAAGTATTGCCCCAGATTCCTAAATTGACTTTGATCACCAACCATTTTCTTAGATGCAATTAATGCCCAAAGTGGCTGAGATCATTAAGGCGCAGACTCATCAGCGGAAGATATGGGGTTCAAATCCGGCCAGGATCGCCCTCCCTGACTGAATTTATTTTCCCCAGGTTTTCCTTAGTCCTCATAAATGGCAAATGCCAGGGAGATACTCTAAACTTAGGCCTAGAACGTTTTCTTCCTTAAAAAAAATCCTTTCCCAATATATCATTTCATCTTATGTATCATCAGTGAATTTACCACCTGTGATGCCTCAGCAGTTAAAACGGGTATTAACACTATTTAAAAAAAAAAAAAAAAAAAAAAATCAGTGCCCACCACCTGTGGTGCCTCAGCACTAAAAACGGGAGTTAAACATTATATATGTATACAAAAAAAAAAAAAAAAAAAAAAAAAAAAAAAAAGGATAGGGAAATAAATTCAACCATTTCTATATTCAGTTGTCTCCATTCCCTTGTTCCTGAGCATTCAAACATGATATGTTCTACTTTTTTCATATTCCCATATATGGGACAAAATCCATGCATACCCCTTAATCTCAAAATTCCAAATCTAGACCATGCCATTCCCTCTCTCTCCTGCTTATTGCACTTACTAATATATGTTTCCCTGTTTGCAACCTCTCTTATCTCCTGATAAAACATCAACAAACTCTTCTCCAGCATTAAAGAATATAACATCTGCCCATCTTCAAAGCTCACTCTAATCTGTTTCCAGAAACCTCTTTCCAAATCACCTCTTCTTAGTCATAGATCCCCCATTTGAATCATCCTTAACTCTTCCCGAACTTTGTGCACCAAATAGCAATTACCTATCCCAGACTCTTGGAATATTAAGCATTCTTTCAATACAGAAGTCTGAGACATCTGTTGTTCCATGAACCAATACTTTCACACTCTCTCCATCTCATACCCAGCCAGACATGTGTAGCACTTGTAATGAACATAAAGTAAACAAGAAGCAGCTACAAAATCGATTATTATGTTCGGTATATGAATGAAAAGGAGTTTCATGCATTACAAACTGATATTACAAAGCTAAACACAAAACAAAAACTTCATTTTTGCATCAAATCAATGCATACAAGAAAAAGAATAAATCTAGGCTCTCTTGTCAAAAATCTAATACTGTTGAAGCTATCTGCAATGGATTAAAATCCATGTGTTCCAAACATCATAACCAATGAAGTGTATTACAAGGAACAGGTTTCTTTATTATTAATGTTTTAACACTCATACTTTAACTATGAGGGGTCTGTGTTTAATGTATATAACCAACAATTGGCAGAAAAGGGTCAGATGTACTTGTGTCACTGCTGTATAATTTCATCTTTCACAACCTCAAGTCAGAGAACTAGTCATATATTGTAATTCATGCTGAGAACAAAATAAAAACAATACATTATGTTTTAAAATGTGTTAAAATGGTATTTCATTCATGACCATTCCTACATGGAATGTGACTGCAATATGGGCCTGATTAATCAAAAGGCTATTAGAATTCCCTAATGAATTGGTAGATGTTACTAGAAGTGCCAGACAAATGCCATCACCCTTCAAAGTTACTATGTGAGCAAGCAATGTTTTTGGTTGGTTCGACTTTATAAAGCCTAAATTCAAAGAGGAAAATGACAATTCCCTATAAGATTCATAAAAGAACTCTAATTATTCCAAGAAGAACTTCATCTAATCTCTCATCAAGCTATGTATAATGAATCCTGGTTTAAGATTGCTGTTACTTAGACATGGAAGAGTAGAGTACAAAATATTGCTGCATTCGGTGCTGGTGAGTTTCAATATCCAGAAATTTTATGGTGGAATATTGCCAATATTGAAGGAAAAGTTTAAAAACCTATAGAACCTAAAAAAATTATTCCCCCCCAAAAAAGGCACAAGAGTTCTATGACAATTTGATAACTTCAGACATCATCAAAGAAGAGGATAATTAATGACACAGTAATTATGTTATGTGATACATAATTAGCCTACAATACATCAGAAACTATTATGAAAAATTACCAATTTCCTTTATTAATATTGCACATTGTTATCTGATTCTGCAGCTACATGTTCCAATCCAACCTCATGAATAGTACAACAAAACAGCTGTTGCAATAACAGGCTTACATAATACCAATTAAAAGACAACATTAAAATTTTGTTTGCACTTTTTTGTGATCAGTGGCGATATATTTATTAAATTTTGAAATTATTTTTTTCAATATTATAACTCTTTTCCTCATTCTGTTAAATGATTACATATAAAGGTAAAAAAAAATTAATTAAAAGTAAAAGCATTATACATACATACTGTAGCAGTGGATTTTAAACTTTAAATATTCATTTTTCTCTAAAGTTTGATATTTGAACTCTCATTGTTCTTCCTACCAACCCTTCAAATTGCAATGAACAGAGAATATTGAGTCTCTAATTCATTCCAAATTTGCACTTTAAGGGACAGAGATCTGGACTGGAAGATTCTGTTAAGATGAAATCAGGTAAACAGTTATTAAGCAACTTCTGAGTACTTCTCCATTGTGTGCACGAACCAAAGTATTTATGGTTAAAATAAAGTATCATTTAAGGGTTTTACTAAGCTCTCTAGGATTTTTCTCCTATAGCATTCAGTGTTGATTTTAACTTAAGTCACAAATATGAAATTTGACATCCCCAAAATAGGAAATGTCCCACCACAACGAAACCTTTGAAATATTTTGGATTTTTGATGGAATAGAAACTTCTTTTATGCTCCTCGCATAAATTTTGTTGTTTTAATAATTTATTTTTTTTCTGTGGTAAAACTTTTCTCTCTCTGAAGAGTATGTATACTCTTGTGGTCATGCTTAGTTAAGAGGCAGTGGCAACAGCATACTCTCATTTCCTTCCACCTTGCATGAAAGTAACAAACAGACTTAGCTTTAAGCTTAGATCTTCATTGATAATTCAAATTATGAAAGCTTGTTTAGAATAAGCTTTAAGCTTAAGGTCTTCATTGATAATTCAAGTTATGAAAGACTTATTTATATTCATTTCTGGCATAGCTTCTCTTGTGTGTGCGTGTGTGTGTGTTTTTTTAATAGTGTCGCCCATTTTTACAATTGAACACCACTGAAGGTGGACACTGATGATACGTGAAATGAAACAATAAATTGAGAAAGGAGATTTTTTTTTAAAGGAAAGAGGCATTCCAGCCCTAAGTTTAGGGTATCAGCATTTGCCATTTATGAGGACTGAGGAAAACTGGGAAAAAACCTCAGTTAGGGAGGATAGTCCTTGTGGGAATCAAACTCCAGACCTCCAGCTCACAAGCCCGCCCCTTAACAATCTTGGCCACCCGAGATTGTTATGATGCCAAACCCCTTTGCTCTTCTTCAAAGGCAGAAGACAAGGAAAGGTAGTAGCAAATATAGAATGTTGAATAGAACATTATGCATTGAAACATTTAAATTAGTCACAATAGGAAAAGGGTTTGGGAGGAAAAACAAGTAACAGTTAAAATGATAATTGGAACTTGCACAGTGAAGCCAATTATATAATTGATATTATTTATGATTTAGTTAAACAACACACTTTTCACTCTTTTACAATTAAGTGAAGCATTAAGAGTGTGTAGTTCAACTAAATCATATAATAATATCAAGTAAGTTATATTAATAATTAAAAAAAATAACTAAGTAAAATGGGAACATTAGCATGTTAGATTAAGACCTGTAATGCACATGCTTGATAAAAAATTTCTGCCATCTCTTTATCTCTAAAATAATTTCAGAAACATGAGTTGGTAGAGCATCAATGATTGTTCATATAGGGTAACACTGTAATAGTCCAATCAATATAAAATGCTTTACAAATAAGATGCACTGCAAAATGATATGACCAATTGACAAAACTAGCCATATAACCAGAAAAACTGAAATCAAATGTATTTTAACTGAAGTATATAAATTGATATACTGTTTATCATATGATTAGTTATAAACAAATGCATTCCTTTCCAAGACTGCCAAATACAAAGAACACCTCTCTGAAATTATAAAGACCACTTGTCATAAACATTCTGTAAATGAACTCTTTTTCAGAACCTGAATCACACATTTCCCCCTTTTCCCCTATTAGTGTTTAACACACTTTTTTACTACCGAGGCACCACAGGCAGTGCACACTGATGATACATGAAATGAAGTGATAAATTGAGAAATGATTTTTTTTTTTTGAAGGAAGGAACCATTCCAGGCCTAAGTTTACGGTGCCTCCCTGGCATTTGCCATTTATGAGGACTGAGGAAAACCTGGAAAAAATCTTAGTCAGGGAGGACAGTCCTGGTGGGAAGAGTTTGCATCTTAAAGACTTTGGCCGCCTGTGGTAGTCACACAATCTGTCCTACTCTCTCCAAGCTTATGTAACACATCTTCTCTACTTCTTTTACTAATAAGAAGGGATTTTGAACTATTGAAAGAGGAGCAAACAGTTCAAAATCAAAATTATATCACATGCAGACATAACAAAGAACTTTAGTTTTTGCACATTAGCACACTGCTTCCATTACAATAAATTGACCTGCATAATATTCCTGATTCTCCATAGTGTTTAGGTCCAGAGAATTGTGTGCCATTTTATGACACTAGCACTTTTACAGCAAAACCACTCCTGTGGATCTGGCAGTGTGGTTGGTTGCATTGTTCTACTGAAATACTGATTCTCTGTTCCATCCTTTCCACAGGTAAAAGGTGCTCTTCAAGCAATGTCTGGTAGAGTATGGTTTTCTTATGACCTGCAGGGAATGCAAGATGTGTTTTACCTCCATTCATAATTCCTCTTAAACCATCAGAGACTTTCCTCCTTGCTGCCTCTTTCAAAAAAGCCTAATCTTTTCTGAGGTACACCAATAGTATGCCAAACCATCTGGACCATCCAAGCTGAATTTCTTTCCATCACTGAATATTATATGCTTCCATTCTTCTTTACAGGTAATGTGTTACTTGGCACAGTCAAGCATCTCTGTTTATGGTGAACCATCAGATGTAGTTGCTTCTTCTTTTGCAATATGTTTGACTAGCCTGGATAATGTCGATTTGCGAACAATTCAATGGGATCATGAGTAAGTTGTCCCAGAATGATCCAGCAGCAGTGAACTTTCTGATCACTTGCCTCTTTTGTTTACGTGTCAGTTTTTGAGATTTTCCAGGCAATTTTTTTCATTTCATAATTATTTCTTAGCTTCAGGAAGCTATTTATCAATATGGTGTTTCTTGCTATTTCTCAAGACGAAAATCTTTTTTCTTTATAGGCTTTAATGGCCTTGTCAAAGCTGGACAACCCTACCTTCCGACCTATCGACTTAATCGTGCACCCTTCAAGAATGCAATAGACACAAGGCTGCTCACTCCATAGCTACAGAATAGTGTTTGCATAGGGTCACGAAGTATTCAGTGTGTTTTTATCATTTTGCAACAACATTATTTTCTGTCTTCTGACCCATGTGCAATGAATGCATATGTTTGTAACTAGCCTTAAGAAAAAGGTAACAAGTACTTTAGTTAACATATGTTTCATTTAATTTTTACTCTATATATGATGGGTTTCATCATTGGTCTTATCATTTTGCAATACATCTTACAAGATAACATGTTTACTACATTCTTGGAGGCATAGTTAGCAAATAAATATTAAATTCTCTGGCTAAACTGGAACTAGGAATAAGTGACATAGGATGATTAGCACACAGGTTATGCATTTTGGCATTTACAATGTTGGCATTGATATGAGCCTGCAACAGGATGGGGCACTATGGATGGAGATAGGTTGCAGTAAAGTATTAAAGTAAGGCACCATTCTTAAAAATAAATTGCAAATTTTCCATCATACAGGAACTGCATAAACTAAGAGAATTCCTCACCAAGTAGAGTAAATTTAAAAAGGAATATAAAATCCAAATTATGGCCTAATTAATTAATGAAATGTTACGTTATTGCTGTGTGGCTTTAGCATGACAAACTTTAAAGGTAACTAATAAAAGAAAAATTGAATTAATAATACATTACTTTACTGGATTAGTTGTTTTTCCCCTTCAAAAAACTTGAAAATAAATGTCTATATTAACTCTATTTTCAAAATTATTATTATTTTAATGAGATTTAACCACAAAAATGAATGGTATGCTATTAATTACATTAAATATATGACCAATGGCAGCTAAAACTATATTATGAGGGTACTTTTAAACATTTTTAAATATAATAAGTTTATGAATTGAGCCACCGTATATGTTTTCATTTACTAAAATAGAGAAAAATAACAGAAAGAAATCTTGTGTATTTAAGAACAAGTTTGTATGTGTCAAACATGTTACTATTCAAAAACAATTACAATATATTATGTAAATATACATAATCAATAATAAACAATCAAAATTTCCAATGATTTTTATTAGCTTTAAAATTTAATTTAAATGTAATTGTAGTATGTGCAATGCAAACATTTTCAGAAGGTTATTACAGAGTGCTCTTACATAGAAATATAATTCTCTAACACATATTAGATTAATATTTCACATTTGCTATCTTTACGACAATACTTTTGTTAAACATAAAGCATATGCTTTGTTGTAAATACAGTTTATATACTGAAATAATTTGTCCCTTTTTTTTAAAAACGATATAGAGAAAATAAAATGTAATAGCACTTTTTTGTTGTGAAAAATAAAAACAATATTGATGCTTTTAGAACAATTTTTAAATTTTGGGTTTCAGGTAAACCCCCCCCCCCCCAACTCCTAGTGCCCGATTTCTTTGATTTAAATTTTTTTTTTTTTATTTTAATTAAATGGTATATGCCGAGTTTCATTGCAAAAAAACAAATATTGGTGCTGCTATAGCGATTTTTAAATGTAGGGTTCCAGGTAAATCCACTCCTAATAATTTGATTTCATTGATTTTAAGAAACTATTTTTTCTATTTTATTTCAATCATATATCAAGTTTCCTTTCAAAATTTTTAAATTGTAGTTGCTAGAGAGATTTTTAAAATTTCGGCTTTAAGCGCCACTCTTTAAATTTTGGCTTTCAGATATACCCCCACTCCTAATGGCCCATTTTCCTTGATTTTCAGAAAATATTTTTTTGTTTGGTTTTACTTAAATGGAATATACCAAGCTTTGTTGGAAAGAACAAATATTGGTGCAGCTAGAGTGATTTTTAAATGTTGGGTTTCAGGTAAATCCCCACTCCTAATAATTTGATTTCATTGACTTTCAGAAACTATTCTTATTTTATTTCAATGGCATGTACCATGTTTCCTTTTAAAAATTTAAAATTGTAGCAGCTAGATAGATTTTTAAATTTTGCTTTAACCCCCATTCTTTAAATTTTGGCTTTCAGATATACCCCCACTCCTAATGCCCCAAATTTCTTGATTTTCAGAAAAAAACTTTTTTTTATTTTTTTGTTTTACTTAAATGGTATATACCAAGTTTTGTTGGACAAAATATTGGTGCCACTACAGTGTTTTTTAAATTTTGGGTTTCAGGTAAATCCCCACTCTAACTGTCCGATGTCACTAATTTTCAGACAATATTTTTATTAATTTATTTTAATGGAGTATACTGAGTTTTGTTGAGCAAAAACAAAAATAAAGTATAATGTTTTAATATCCCTATGGTTGGTTCAGACCACTATTGAGTTAAAAAGAGTTTTTAAATGTTTGCTTTAGGTTCAACGCCCATCTCCAATACTCAATTTTGCTAATTCCATGAATCATTCATTAATTGAAGTTATATATCGAGTTTCATTGAGAAAAAGCAAAAACTGCAACCACTGTAGCATTAACAGACACACACATATACATAAATTTTTTTAATGTAATTTTCAGTGGCTAGTGGATAGGATTGACGAGATTTGAAGACATTTTTCAAACATCTTTTCCTGGATATAACTGCAATAACTACATTCCTTTGGAATTCACTAAAATCACTCAAGGATAAATGCATTAATAAATTGACATAACATTATTTCAATTGATGCTTTCTGTTCCAGAGATATAAATTGTTACAAAGTTAATGAATTTGTTGGAAGTTTTGAGTTTGCATTGCAAATTTTCTCTTGCTGGGTTTTTAATAGGGATATCAAGATATGAAATTTGTTACAAAGTCTGTGGCCAGTGGCAGCTCATGGCCCTGTAAAAGGGTAGGCAAGGGGCATAATATTTGACACCTACATGGCATGGGGGAAGGTCTCTTTTATCCAAACTTATATTCCTCCACTACATTCATAACTGTAGCTTCTTGTTTATATGGGGCTCTTCTAATTCAGCTCTTAAAGTATGCCTTAAGCCTTCAGCAGAATTCTGAAACAGCAATGAATTTTATGAACCTTTAAACCAGTTTATCCCCACTGATGTAATATCAACAAATTGTAACATGCATGTAATATCTGTGATTTCATTGGCATGTACAGAAACAAAATTTCCCTTTATGTATCTTTTCTAACCTCATTCCTATAGACAATATACATTTTTCACTTCGCATGCCATCAGTCAAAATACTTTTTCAAATCATAAAATAATCCTTCTTAATTTTGTACTATCTTGCTCAATGAGCTCCTATAACTTTCGGTAGGTGAGATCCAAATCATTTCACTTTCAACTTAACAATTAAACTTAGATGCAAAAATGGTGTTTTCAATAAAACATCTACTTTATTCACTGCCACAAAACAGATACACTTTGTTGTAACTTAACGTTTAACACTGTGAAAGTCAACGTTCAATGACAAATTGAGGAAGCCACCTCAATTCAAACAAAGTGCAAAATCAACTCGTAATCAGTTATGCATGGCATCAGTAACCTCTCAACATCTGGTTCCCAAGAAAAGGGAATATTAAGCACTGGGCATGGGCCATTTTCCTGCTGGCCAAAAGAACACAGAATTAAGCAGGAGAAATGCTAACCCATCTTGGAGGAAGAAAATATAAGTTCTTGTAAATTTTTGCTGGACCATGAACATGTAAGTTTGAAGCATAAACTTTTCTGGGCTGGCCCATGAGCTTCCCTTGCTAATGGAAGACCTGCATGCCATTGCTACTACAGTAGGGATGAAATGAGCTTATTACAAAAGATACAATTAAAAACTTATCAGTTATACATCAAGTTTTCATGCATTTTTTGTTTTAAAAGTTGATCAGGAGAAGAGAAAATGGTAAATAATTATGGTATTTTCTTTGGAGGAGGGGGGAAATCTCGGCCCATCTGGTGCTTAGCCTATTGATGGTGAAATGAAAGAGAAAAAGGAATAGATCTTTTAGTATGTAGGGGATGACAGCTATCAAAATGAAGATTCTGTTGCAAAATGGTGGGTTTAATTTGTAGAACATAAGAAACCAGCCATTGTATAAAGAGATACCAATATGTAGGAAAGTAGTGGCAGTGACAAGAGACAGAAGAAGTGAACTTAACTAAACATTTGGAGCTAAGACATGGAGGAAATTGATTAAGGAATTCTGGGTCCTGTATCCAAAGGATAAAGATAACAATACTTAAATAACCGTTCTATTAAGAGCAAGAAATTTTTAATAAAAAAAATATTGTAAACAAAACAAATATCAGATTTAAAATATAATGTATACCAACCTGAAGATTCAGAACTGGAATGAAACTTTTTTAAGATTTGCACATGGATTTTAACACTCATTGAGAAGGTATTCAACAAATGACTACAATTTTCTAAATGCACTTAGCTTGTCCCTATATTATTATTATTTTATCATGTATACACTACAAATCTGTCACTGTATAGATAAATCCAGGCTCATGAGAGATATATATGTGGCGATTTTTCTCACAATTAGTTGTCAAAAGGTTATCTGTTCATAACTACTATCTGACTCTTCAAAAATGCTTATCTAATAGATATATATCAGAAACAATTGCTTATTCTATAGGCTATAGAGTAGATATCTGGGTTTTAAGAAACTGTGTCAGTAATAAAAAGATTGGCAAAAAATGGTGCCATTCTGATCCCGCTGCGGTGATTTAATTTACAAAACTAAAAACACTGACGGTGAACCACGAGGCTAAGTGACAAATGAAATCTATGAATGAGTTTTGAATATGTGCTTGAGAGTACAAGACATTTTAACATAACATCTGCTATTCCTTTATGTGCGGAATGTTAGTATAGTGGCTTATACAATTTTGGTTCTTCCTTATGTTCACAGTATAAAAATATATTAAAATATTTCTACATAGACCCCCCATACCTTCTGATTGGATTTCAGGTACCTAAAAAAATTAACTGCAAAGACTGTGATAAAATACATTGGAAAAATTAAAAGAAAAACCAGTACCAAGAATATTTCAGAAATATCCCTTCAAATAAATATAGAAATTAGCAGTGGCAGCCCACTTTTGGTCCAAAATCCATGAAATTGATACCAAAACAAAATTACTGAAACATACTTGCAACCCTTTGGAACTAATGATATGAGAAAATATTCTCATCATTGTAAAAATAAAAACACTATCATGAACTTTAAGACTTTGGATATGTTCAATAAGTTTCTCCATCTGCCTACAGAGTGTGTTTCTCCCATCTGGTCTTTTGCTGAGGATGGATATTCCATTTAAAAATCAAATAATTTAAGTATGCCACCAACAACTTTAACAAAATCAAATATAATGTTGTTTGTAATCTTTTTGATATTGACAAAAATAAATACCCAATGTTATCTACTAAAGACAAATGACTATCCCAACTACAAGTGAAAAGCGAAGAAGAAATGGGCTATTCCAATGACCAAGTTGCAAGAAAGGATACAATTCATCCTTCAAAAATAAGAAAATTGACCACTCAATCATTTTCACTGCAAAATCAAACATATAACAACAACTTAAATGTAAATTGGAACTTGCACAGTGAAGCTAATCATATTAATTGATATCATTGTATGATTCAGTTGAACTATACACTCTTAAAGCTTCACTTACTTTTCATAAATGTATGGAATCGGTTTCTAGAACATTTAGTTCTGATCTTCAGCCAGGCTAAAGTTCAACTGTCTGATCATTCATTGAGCTGTGGATATGTATATTCTGCTCTGGTGGTGGTATGATAAACTTGTAGTTTATAAACTACAAGTTTATCACACACATGAAATTGCTTGCAAAGATTGCAATATGAAATATATATAAGCAAAACAAAAAGAAATATTTCCATACGGTTTAAGGATACATGAGACATGTAAAATATAAACACATGCAAAAATCAGCAATAGCAGACCATATCTGGCAAAAGAACCACGAATTCCAAAAGGAACCAAAACTCTTAAAAGCTCTTCAAAAACCAATAGAATTGACAGTGTGGGAAAATATATTCATAAATAAAAACAAAGAAAATTTGGTTAATTTTGATCTCCCAAACAATAGTAACCTTATCACTAAGTTTGTGAAGTCAACGGAGTGACATATTAATACCACGCAGGGAAGCGGACATTGGGATCATGCTGATGATGAAGGCAACCACCTTTGAAACATGTCCAAGTAATTGGAACTAAATTAGTGAAATTTGAGTGATTTCCTCAATAATAATTTGTTATAGTTGCACTATGTTTGAAAAATAGCAAAGCTCAACTATTACTGAGAAATTACTGAAGTTATTGATGAATATAACTTTGTAATGTATTAAAATGATCACTTTTGATACGGTCAGCATTAAAACTGATAAAAATCTAGGCTCATAGTCCCAACAGACAGGGTCGTCCAAGGTGATCCTTTCAGCCTGATACTATTCAACTTATGATCCATGATGTAGTCAAAGAAGTAGCATCAGAGGAAATCACAATGATTCTCTACGTGGACAACATGATTCTTCTCTCAATAAGCAGGCCAGTCCTACAGGAAGGACTGAACAAACTATAAGTGGTTGCAAAGAGATGAATAGATATAAATATTAACCAAAAAAAAAAAAAAAAAATTCATGAAATTCAGGATAGGAAACATCTCTAAGACAGACAATTTTCACTGTAGAAATGTTCAATTAGATTTAGTAAATTCTTTGAAGTTCCTGGGATTAAAACTTCAAGTCACCGGGAAAACTTTCATGAAGCATGCAGAAGAAAGGTGTACAACAGCTTTAAAGCTGCACTTGGCTTTCAGAACATATAAAAATTATCACTTGGCACAGCCTTGAGCCTATTGATTGCCCCAACTACATGCTACACAGTCACCAAAATTTGCAACCACCTTATTGCTGCAAATCTAAGTACACTGGAGAGGGTAAAAGTAGCTTACCTATGTACAGCACTTCAACTATGCTGTACAATAAGGACTAAAACTGCTTTATCAGCGGCCCTCCACTGACTTCATCTAGGAAGTAGCAATTGATGCATATACAAGCATATGAAGACCACATTAGAGAAAAGGAGGAAAAGCAAAGGTAATAGAAGGCTTTTATCATATGCCAGCCATGAATGTAGAAGAATGGATCTAAATTTTCCTGTTGCAACACGTGTGTACAAGAATGGCAGCACACAGTTTTCACTTCAGAATTTGCAATCAAAGATGATTTCATCAGGTGTCATTTCAATGTTCCTGCACTCTATGTGACAATATTGTGAACAGTGTCATCTACTGACTGCAAAGCAAGGACAAATTTCCTAGTATTTTACATAAAAGACAAAAGCTTTTATATAATTTTCATGTACACAGCATGTTTATTTAAATCTTTAATAAAAATACTGATAAAAAGAGAAGAGCTATTGCCAAAATGCAAAATAAGTTTGGAGATAGGCGTGTAATCATACAAGGTTTAATTATATTCTATACAAGATGCTCTGATGATGGATAAACACAAGAGTAGGTCTCCAAACATTACCTGTTAACAACCAGGATGTTAGTTGTATAGGAACCTAAATTAACAAAGCACTCAAGGATCAAGGAAATATTGTAAAACTGTAATTGTAATTTGCAGAAATGATGATGATGATGATGATGATGACGACGATGAAGAATTCACATTATCTATTTGTGTCTCAACTGGTTAAGAACTATTATGAAATGAAAGAACAGTTTGTTAATGGAACTGTAAGCCTCCTGAAAAAATCAGGCTAGAGAAGTGGAATAACATTTCTGTATCATTTAACATGCATGTTAAGATTTCTTTTAGAAAAAAGAGCATATCCTGATGATTAGTTTTCAGAAATGTCCAAGCATTGACAATGCAAGGTGAAATTCAAGAGTCATTCTTGCTTTACTTGTATTCATATTTATACCTTCAACAAGACACTTGAAGAATGTTTGCAGATTTAGTTCAAACGACTGGGTTCAATAATCAGATGTACAATGCTACTGACTTCAAGAACTTATAAAAAATATTAGGATCTCAAAAAAAGCATTGCACTCATTGTAAAACCATTGGAAACAGAACTCTTATGGACTAAATATATCAAGAGGTGGTGGACAAAATGTGCAATCAAGTGATGTAGGAATGTATTATTTCTGTAGAAATAAAGACAAACTTTAACTTCAATTTATTCTAAGCAATAAGCTGTGATAAACACATTTTATAAATAATAAAATACATATGAACTGTTGTACAGTACCTACCATATATTAGATTGATGTATATACGTAGCACTTTAATTCTTCATCATAACACTGCATTACTAGCACTTTGTTTATCATATGTCAATGATCATCTATTATTTGGATCATTATGATTGTAACAAATTTCAAAATAGTTTGTACTATTTGTTAGCTAAACAAGATGGAATAACAAAAAAAGTTAACACTCCCAACAAAATCTTTCTGAGTTTAATAGAGGATAAAAGGCAGTGCAGAAAACTCCAAACATGTGTGCCATGAGGGGAATACCATTGGAGAAAGCACGGCAAGTAAAAGGTTCTGACATTTTAAAGAGGGCCACTTGATGTGAGCCATTTGCCGTGTTCATAATATAATCAAACTTTGCTAACAATCTTCTGAATTCTTTAATCTACATCAATGAACCCGAGAATTAGCATTTGTGATGAACTGTGATCAACCACTGTGCAACATTTGCATTTTATGGCCAAAGTTAATGGGTATCATCTGAAGCTTTAAGTGAAACAAAAATAAGTCGGTGGAAATTTGTGTGCATTGTTAGATTGTGAGCAATCAACCATTACCTTCCAAGATTAGCATTGGGAGAAAGTCATAAATAATGGAAGATATTATATTACTTTCGGTATGCTATTCATCTCAAATAAAACATTTTATCACAACCAAAAAAAATTCAACCTGATATTTTACATAATAAACACCAATCACACAGCTAAAAATCAACTTTTGATTTTGGGGCGACCTTTTCTACATAAATAAATATATCAATCCTTTTATTCAGGCATGTTCATTTAATTATGACACAGGAATATGAGGTTATATGAAAGATGTAACTCTAGTTAGAGACTGATTTTTTTTTAATTGGTTTATTTACGGATGCCCTTTAACATTTCAGGTCATCAGCATCCCATTCAAATCAGGGTGTGAAATGGCTGACAAATTTTGCTCAAAAGCCTCTTTTTTTAAGCTTTAGGTTCTTTATCATCCTGTAAATGTACGACATGGGACTCACGGTTTTACTTCCCTTCTGAAGGAAGCCATACTTAGGATTTTTACGCCTGTAAAAAATCCATCAATCCTGGCTAGGATCGAACCCGTGATCTTGGATTTAGGAGGCAAATATGGTTACCACCACACTACCAGGACCGACATGTGGAGATTGATGGACATCGCTGACATTTAGATAGATTACGCAAAATTTGGTCATCACTGTATTCTCAGGAATACCGAGGTAATTTATGAAATATTTTGCATATTAATAATTTTAAGATGAGTTTCCAATAGGTTATCAAGGTTAGCTTTCTCTCTATACATAAGTAGTTTCCAAAAACTGTGGTGTTAATTCTATCTCAAAAAATATAAATTTGTTACTTTTAAATTTCTTTTTCTGGATTTCCTTTGTTAACAGGTTCAACAATTCCTAAAAACAGAACTTATAAAAATTTGGTGCATATATTTCTTTAAATCATTGACTTTAGGATTTAGTTATCCCAAAAGAATACATTGGCAACAACTAGTGCTATTTGAGGATGTTGTCTATACATGAGCCTCAAATATTAATGTATTCAAATGTGTTGGTTCCTGTGGCATATTGACGTCAGGCCATTTTAAATCTTGATGCAAATAAAGAGCTGCACATCATTCTTGTTTAATAAAAATATATGCATGAAAGACTTAAGTAAAAGGCCAACATTCTTCACAATAGTCTAAACAACATGTTTTCTGTATTTACATCCAAATAATTTATTGTGATTATAAAACAATTTATTGTGATTATAAAACTAAAGTTATGTTCATTTAATATATAACCTAACTTTTTTATAATGCAATAATATTAAAAATAGGCATGGAAATTGCCACTAAGCTCCTTAGATAAGCTTACAGTCAGAATTCCATGAATGAAAACCTCTACTTCACAAAATTGGCTAAGAAATGTCTTTTCATTCTTCAATCACACACAAGACCACTTTAATATTTATGTAAAAACAATTATGGCTAAGAGATATTTTCATTTGTGAGTTAGTTCAAAAGAATCTTACGCTGCCATTCAGTTTATTAAAAATTATAAATGCATATATTTTACAGCTATAGAAAATTAAGCATAATGCCGCAAAGAGCTACAATTTTAAAAACATAATTTCCCAAACATTTGCAATACCTGTTACGCTAAGTTGATAAAACCCAGGAGATGCTGCTTCTGACATGGTAACTTCACTGTGACCTTCCAGAGCTGCCACTTTTGAACATGATGAGTGTCACTCTACGATTTCCGTTTTTCTAGCCTGCAAAAACATAAAATCATTTATTCACTTCAAATACAATTGCAACAAAATAAAAGATCACACCTTATCGGCTGGAAATCTAACCCGGTGGACACAAGTTATAATCAAACCCATTCAAAGAACTTTAAATAGTATCGTTCCGCTTACATCACTCATTGTAAGTTTACTGTTTATTTGTTAAACATCCACTCTTATCAATAAACTGTTTAATAGTTATATAAATTTAAAAAAAAGTTTAGATCCTCCACTTTCTTTTTCCTTCCCTCTCAAGCGGAATGTTTTGCAAGGCTAGTCAAGCAAGCCTGACAGTTTCCTAGAATACGGTAATATCCGTCCCAATGACCTTTCTTGTTATATATTACACTACACTTTTCACTGTAGTAACATTTGTTTTCCTATTGTGTACCACTGACCGTTTCCGAAACACAGTCCTTTTTTCTAATCTTTAATAGAAAGAATGGTACGATCCATCAATTACTGTTTATCTATCATCGAAAGATTTATATGACATCACACTTTACAATGGAGTGCGTTCAGTTCGTTCTTAATCTTATGAGCATGCGGGGATCAACCAAGGCGATGGTAAACGAACATTTTCGAACACTACATTAAAATAGACCACAGTAACAAAGTATAGATTGTAAAGTTTGAATAATGAAGAAATAAAAAAGATTTTAAGATTATGATTAATTCGTGGCACAATTACCAATACAAGTGTGCAAACGAATAGAGTAAATAATAACTATTAGAAAATAACAGTACCTACTTCCGTGCTAAAAATCCATTTTTATTTTTATTTCAAGCAACATTTACGAATGTCAAGCATTTATATACTTAGAAAATAGAAAGTGAAAGATTACGTTTCCAATTACATTTGGGAGAATTTATTGCTTTTCTTAGAGAGCTATATGATTACCCAAATTGTCTTCGACTTCCTTTTTATCATTCTTTGATTTCCCCAAAATATTTCTTTGTGTGGCTTGAATTCTTTTGTACAGTCTGTTCATTTTCTCCATACGTTCGGATAAAACCTATTATTAATGAGAATACAAATGGAATAATTGTGCTTATGTTTAGCGGTTTCTGCATATGCTTACCGGATTATAAAACACGGGGAACGTAATGTGGGTGTAATTCCTTTATGGTTTTTTTTCCCCAGATTAAGAAATGCATTATTTTATATTAATAAACGTTTTTGTTTTTGAGATGTATACCTTGTAAATTTGATCTATACTAGAGTGCCAATTTAAAAAGATACAGATGCATTTCAGACCAATTTTGTCGCGCCTATTATTTGTAAACTGCAGGATAAATTCTAGCCAAATAAACGGCGTTCGACCGACAAAGTATGAATGCGTGCAATGTAACATGAACGTGACTGAGTTTACAGCGAATGACATGATCTTGCGACTACACGTGAAAGGGTGTTTGAGGCGCGAATTGGCGGGTTGCGCGGCAACCGAGGCAATAACTCGAGAATGCAAAACAATTGAGCATTCGCAGTGGCAACAAAAGATTTGTATGAACCAGGCTACAATACCAGTTGCGCAACAATCAGCAATCGATTAGTTATACTAAAGTTGAGTAAACAGAGAGAATTCACAATGCCAAGGTATATGCAGCGCAAAGGGGAGCAGGTATATAAGCAACAGGAATTTCTTCATTCACACACCTTACGACCAACATCATAACACCAGAAACTTGCACGCATTCACGCATAAAACTTTCAGCTGTCGACGATACCCCGACTTTTATATAGTAGAGGTCTGTTGATGACAATTGCACTTAAAGTGTGGAAGGAGAATCGGCACAAGTTCTAAATTTACTTATATTTAATTTATTCCCTTTTTATACTAATACTATTTTAAGAAGAATTAGGTATGTTAAGATTTGTAGCTATTGAGTTATTGGTATTATTACAATATTTGTCAGATACAGCAGTAGGATATACACAATTTCTTTTCCGTTTCTTCCTCGTTAACAGGAAATAGCAGTAGGATATTTAGTCAATAAAAGCCCGAAACTATGAAGACAAATTTTAATTCCTTTTACTTACCATCTAACATCGCTTCACTTGTTGAAAAAACACCTTAATTCCACTCTGTACGTTTCTGAATTGCTGAATATAAGTTATACTAAATTCAAAACAGCCACGTAGTATACAGCGCAACAGAGACTTTATTCTAGGCCTAAAGCCGTAAGCCTTACAGGAAGAATAGACGATAATTCACTGCAACTCGGCATACTTCTACTGACTTTATTATTTTCTTTATAACAGCTAAATATAAACGTGCACTAAATGCTCCATCTGTTCTCATATGTAAATTTAAAGAATGTTTGATGTGTCATTTTTGTGAAAAAGAAAAAGAAAGAACCAAGTAGCTGTCGAAAGTCAACTATGTTTCATTACAGTTGTGAACAATGATTATGGAAGAAGGAAAAATGAATTATTTGGTCATAGAAATTGGATATTTTGTATCACAATCGGCGTTTGCGATATAATGCACGTGAATTGTGGATGCCCAAAATTTTATCGCTCACAATATATTTTTGCAAAATCTAATGTTAATTATTGCATCTGTTCAATGATGATGATGATTATTGTTTAAAGGGCACAAAACAGCTAAGATCATTAGCGCCCATCATCTGTTCCAATTTATATTCCTTTGCTAATTAATTGGAACACGAGAATAACATGCACGTTTTATTTATTTATTTTTTCTGTCATTCAGCTAATACATGCCTTTAATTTTTACTGATACCTAATATGTAGTCCTTTTTTTTTTTTGTTGGAAGTTGCTTTACACGATTTGTCATAGATTTCATGAGGTTTTAGCACTTACTCCAAGTTCGTTATCAGGAAACTATACCTTAACTAGAGACTCTAACATGCGTATTTTGTGGAACAGTCAAGTTTCGAGTCTCCTTTTGCAAATAGTCCGAAAGTTTTCTATTGAATTATGTCAGGGGAGTTTCCTGGCCATTGTAACACACGAATATAGTTTTCACTGTAGAATTTCTTCACTTTCTTTAAAATACAAGCAGCCAAATGATGCTGGAAAATTCCGCCATCATGGAAACCTCTTCTGCAGCTCTCTAACAAATCTTCTTCCCAATGTTTCTATATATTGTTCAGATTTCATCATGCCGTCGATTGAGATGATGAAATCTGAGAAGGGTCCTGGCCCTTCATGCGTGAAATCCCTCCAAAACATCATCTTCGCAGGGTGTTTTACGGTCTGCTGTAAATGTGCTGAAGTTATTGCCTCATTATTCCTTCGGCGCACATAATGAACCCTCTCACCTTGCACTTCAAAGTGACTCTAATCAGAAAAAAAAAAAAAAAAAAAGACATTTCTTTCGGTTTTCCATTGTCCAATCCTCATGACTACGTGCATACAAGACATGTTTTCTGCACATTTCTCCTGTTAGAAGGACTTTCCTTCCAATTTCCAGAAGTCTACGACGAACACTAGAAACGTGCAAATTTACTCCTTTTCACAATTCGTGAGCCAAGTACACGCTAGTGAGCCTGGTGTTTGATTCGCTTTTTCTGAGGAGAAAACGGCCATCATTTGGCGTCGTTTTCTTTTTCCGCCACAGTTTCGCCTTTTCTTTTCTTTGGTGAAATTGAGCCAGTTTGTTTTTGTCGCGTAATAATTCTATTTATAATACCAACACCAATTTTAGTAGCTAACTCTCTTTGTTATGGAAGTATTCTGATATAATGCTACAATCGTAATATTCCTGGGAGTCGTATCCATTGAAGACTCAGGTATTACTAATCGCTTTAGGAAATCTCAAAATTCCTCAAAAGCGACACACGTCGAAATAAACCTACTTTCCTTCTAAAACAATAGTGAAACAGATAAATTAACAATAAATAACAGTGCAAAAAATGCATAGAGAGAGCGGGATCTAAGAATAACCCACGTGTAGCACACTATTGCCAGCCATTGGGGAAACTACAGGGAAAAGGGCAGGGGAGGGTACATTGTTCCAATTAATATGCAATGAACTGTATATACGTGTTGAACTTATTTGTGAACCTTCAATGGGGATCAGTTAATCTAAGTCGCAGACAGCACAGTAGTTCAAATAAGAAAATGTTTAAAAACGTCAATAAAATTTCACAAAATCACTTATTTATGCCATGCTTAGTCCTTCAGCCTTAATAAGCGTGACGCCATTGGTTAAAGGGAACATGATGGAAATATTTTATGTGACTGAACATGAAAAAGTCATAAATAAGTTGAATGTGACATGTATAAAATAGTAAAATGAAAAAGGCCGTAACGCACGAGCTACGTAAACTAAGCAAATTCCTCACAGAGCTGAATAACTTTTAATAAAAATTAATGTAAATACAAATTAGACCTTATTAATTAATGAAATAAAATAAAATGCGGCATTAGTGGAACAAAAATAGAGTTCTTGCAATCTTTAACTACAGCAAAAGAGAAATCTCATTATTATTATTATTATTATTATTATTATTATTATTATTATTATTATTATTATTATTATAAATAAGATTAAACCACAAGAATAATGGTATACTATTAATTAAATTAAAAATATCATCGCTTATAGACAAAGTTATACTGTCTGGGCATTTTTAAATATAAACACATTTATGAACTCAGCCCTTAATAGCTTTACAAAGATACAGAAAAATAAAGTTTCCAGTAACATCGCGTATTTAAGATGATATATGTTTCAATAAAACAAATAAAAATACTATTTAAAACAATTTCGATGTACTTAGCAAATATATAGAATCAACAATAAACAAACGAAAGTTTAATCGATTTTCATTGCCTCTGAAATTTAATTGAAGTGTTAAAACATATAACGCTGTTTTCTGAAGGCTATTACAGAGCTCTCATACAAATATAATTCTCAAACACATATTAGATTAATATTTCACATTTGCTACCTTGACGACCTTATGTTAAATATAAAGCATATGCAATAGTATAAATATAGTTTCTATGCTGAATTAATTTATAATTTTATTATAAAACAACATAGAGAACTTTTTTTTTTTAAATTTGGTTTTTAAGTATACCTAAACTCTTAATAGTTCAATTTCCCTAATTTTCAGAAGCGATTTTTCTTATTTATTAAAATGGTATATACCGATTTTTGTTGTGAAGAAACAAATAGTGTGTCGCTAGAGCGATTTTAAAATTTTGAGTTTCAGGTATACCACCACCACCCCCCATTTCCATGATTTTCAGGAAGCTATCTTTCTTATTTTATTTACATAGTATACGTGGAGTTTTGTTGCGATAAAGCAAATGGTGCCGCTAGCGTAAATTTTAAATTTTGAGTTTCAGGTAAACCTCTCCTAATAATCTGATTTTCCGATTTCAGAAACTACGAGCGTAGGTTCATAAGTTTCCGGTCTCGCCGATACGGATTTTCGCCTTCACAAAACTCTCATCTGCTGTCATACCTTATCTGTTAAGTAAATAATTGCAGTTGTAATTTCGCTTCGCTGTGTTCAGTTGTTCAAGTATTGTTGCATAAAGGCTATGTGGAGAAGGTTGTGACATGTTCAAAATGGGTATCTAGCTGTTATTAAGTTCTTCACAAAAGGACTTACTACAAATGTAATTAAACCGCTATTGGGCAGTGTATATGGGGGAAGCATCCCCCCCCCTCATATTCTACCGTTAAAGAATGGACTAAACTTTTGAATGAGTCGAAGACGAAGAGCGTGCAGGTCGGCCTTTGGAGGTGTTCACTCCTGAAAACATCGCTCTTGTGGAAGTTCGGCGGCTCAAAGTTACAGAAATAGCAGCAAGTTTAGGCCTTTCAAAAATAACATGAATAAGGTTAGTGCAAGATGGGTGCCTAGACTTCTTTCCTCAATTGAAAAGCAGCAACGAGTCATCTGTTGTCGGCGTTTTTGGAGCTCAGCCGTAGTAACGAGAGAAATTCTGCAAATCATTGTTACAGAAAACGAAACTATAGTCCTCTACTATGATCCATTGTCCAAAAGAGAATCAATGGAAAGGCGTAAACATGGCATAGCACCACCTCTAAAGGCCAAGGTCACTCAGTCAACCAAGTAGATCACGGCCACAATCTTTAGGGAATGTGAAGGAATACTCTTTACTGACTTCAAAGAGAGGAATGCCACAGTAAACGGAAAGTGCTATGGAGAGTGAATACGAAAAATAAACACGGCCCTATGAGAGGGGAAACTACCTTTTGTATGGACACATTAAATTAGAACTCATTCTTGATTGTTTTACATCTTACTTATTGCAAGTAATTAACCCAGTATACTTATGAAAATAAATTCCCGAGCCTTTCTTGCCCCTGCATGCAGTATAGGCTAAATCCTATGCTTGACCCAAGATGTCGGGTTCGATCCCGGCCAGCGACAATGGATTTTTTTCGGGGGGTAAAAATTCTAAGTACGGCTTCCTTAGGAAGGGAAATAAAACGTGGATCCCGTGTCGTAGATTTACGGTACGTAAAAGAACCTCAAGCCTGGAAGAAGAGGTCTCTAGCAAAATTTTTCGGTCTTTTCACCCCCTGAATTAAATGGGGAGTATGACCTGAGATATTAAAGAGCATATGTAAATAAAACAAATCAAGAAAATACTTGCTACGCCAAAACACCATAAAACACACATGATATGAACACGCTGTTACTTCTTTGTCTTTTGTCGATTTAAAATTAAACAAGCCATGAACAAAAAGCATCTACAAACATTATGCATGTATTTTCACCTCTTCGTTTAGCTGCACAGGCTAGTTGTTTTTGCTATTATTATTATTATTATTATTATTATTATTATTATTATTATTATTATTATTATTATTATTATTATTATTATTATTATTATTATTATGCACCACTTTGAGTCTAGGTAGTGAACGTCTTTGGATTCATCATATGAGCAACTAATCAATATGCCAAATTTCCTCTTTAAAAAAAATCAAATGACAAAAAGTTTTCTGGAAAATGAGGTTTAAATAGAAGTGACTTCAAAATGAAAATTGTCTCCAGCATCGAATATGAATTGAATTGCAAAATGTCCACTAGAAAAAGTTTGTAATATTCCTTCATTTAAATCTGTTTGGCAAGACAATTTTTTTTGTTGTTGACAATTGTAGATCATTGTAGCTTTTCACATACAGTTCAACAGTTTAGTATAAAAATATGTGGCCTTGGCATAGTTGTTGGTAAACAATTACAAGGAAGGAGTTCAAGGATAAGAATGAAAAATAAAAATAAAAGGGAAAAGAAACATGAAGTCAGGTAATACTATTATATGCTCATAAACATTATTTTGTTTTCAACCTATTTAGCACTATAACAACATCATGAGGTTAGATAGTGGCACAGAAAGTAAATGAAACTTTACTAAGAATTATGCATTTTCACACTCTTTATTTTATATACAGAGACCTCCATTTAATGCATTTTGAACCTGCATGTCAGCTTCTGAAGGGCGATACAACTGCTGTGCCATTCTGGTTAATGTATATATAAGCGGAAAAGAGAGAGAGAGGGGGGGGGAAGGAAAAAAATCAACAACTGGTTTTGCAAAATCTAATAAAATTGAGCAAAATAAGAGGTTCTCTTATTTAGTGGCGGTGCAAGCTTCCAAATGACTTAGAACATGAGGAGATGCTGCATATATAAACCAAATTCAATAAGTGTACAGTATCATTTGTGCACAGGGGATAGAGTGGTTCTTGTGGAGGTGATCATAAAGCTATTAAATTAATGCCTAAAAGGAAATCTGTTGAAACTTTTGTTATCAAAGTTAATGGCTACTGAAAGCCATAACTCTAGAAATAAAACCAAGAGAATATATCTGCCTTCAGACCCAAGCATCAATAAATTATTCAATATCTGGTTCCACAGGAGAGAACTTGAAAGTAAAAAAGTAATTTTCATTAAAATCATTTCAACCTCATTTAACCTTGGTTTTGGCAATCCAGCCACAGAAGCCTGCAGTATTTTGTATGATGAGTCATAAAATCCAACTGTCTTCAGATGAAACCGACAACAATATGGCCACAGTGCAACTAGCAGCACACTAAATGAAAACCAAAACTTTCCATAACTAATGGAGGAACCAGCTGGGAGCAAAACTTTTATTTTTGATCTGTAACAAGTACAGCCTTTAACAAAATGAGTGATAGAAACTTACTATTCTCACCAGATTTCACTGTACAACTTGTGTGTGACAAATGTAAATGCTAAAGAGCTTACATTTTATTTATGAACTGAAAAGGATGCTGGGAGTGGGGCTGAAGAAGGTATTTTGGCTATTACAGACAGATTTTCTCATCACAATTTTATAGATCCATCAATGGAGTAAAGTTAATCACTGATGGTTGCAGTGGATAAAATGAGCATTCACCATTGCAATACCAGATTTGTCCATTTTGAATTTACAGAAAATGTTCTTCTTATTTAGAATTAAAAGTATTAACACATATATCTGGAAAAAATTATTCATTTAAAAAGTTTTCAGAGATGCACTCAAGAAAATGTTTGCAGAAAACATTCTTAAAGGGTGTTTCTATAAAACCATTGCCTTCAGAGTCTTAAACATACAAAAAGGTTATTTCCCTTTGTCCATTGAGAGCTTATAAGAGCAAAAATTCTTTCCACTGCTAATTCATTGTTATGGTAATTCATAGAATTACCATAACAAAGCCAACAAATATCAATAAGGTTTAGTAGTGTATGTCTCTTCCTGGAGCACTGAAACTTCACACAACTTTCAATATTTTACTTCTTTCATTCTTTATTCTTAGTGTTTACATTTTAGTTGGCTTTATTTAGAGCGTTTATCTTCCTGAATATTGTTCAATATTTTGCTATCAATTTCACTGATGACGGTCTAGAATCAAATATTCTAGAAAAGTATTATAATATAAGATCTAAGTTAGATGTGCCTAAAATTTATTTTTCATCAAAGACTCTCATTTTACAGATTTGAAATAGATAACTTCATTTTCAAAGTCTAGAAAAGTTTAGTCTTCCTGAAGAATTACAATTCTTTTGCCATTTTAGATGACAAAATACATATTTTTAAATATTCATTATTACTCTGCAGACCATTTTCAGCTGACTTTAGATGAAATGATACCAAAGGAATCACTATGCTGTTAAAAATAAATTTAAGCAAGGATATCTCATTTATCTTGCTAGAGAAAATACAATGTACAGATCAATAACTTTATCACACATGGAAGCCAAGATAACTGCATTATTTTACCTGTCTAATATATCCTTAATTCTATTTCCAAAATTTCACATAATTCTATAATATATCTATTCTCACAGCGTGAATAAGGAAATTTAAAAATATTTTATTTATAACCAATTCATTACCTATAAACATGATTAACATAAAATAAAAGGAACAAATGTGCCCCCTCCCCCCCAAAAAAACCCTAAAAGGACACATTTCACTAGGTAGCAATCCTCTTTTTTGGGACCTATAGTCATACCTACATACAGTTAAATATGGTGTAATGAAAATTACATAAGCATACTCTATCTGCAGTAGTGTTGTCTTGTCTTCACCATAAGCTATAATACATAGAAATGAAAAGGTGATGAGCATTAACACAAAACCTATATAATTTAATATTTTTAATCATTTCAGAGGTAAATTTAGATGGGTTTAAAACAAGCAACATTAAAGATATGGAGCTCACTGTACTATCAATAATAAAATACATGGCAATTATATTTTCTGTTACACAAAATATTCTTCATCAATGGTGTGGCTGCATACTGGCTACTTTTGCCATGAATGTCTAGCACTGTTATACATAAAAATAAAACAAGCTATTTCAAATGACAAAATTAATGATGAAGTTGATGTTTCTTGTCCTCATAATCAATATATATTTTATTAAACTATATAGGCTAGTAAACAAATAGTATATACACTTAAATTATAAATATTATTTTATAATGAACACAATTAAATTTTGATTACATGTGCCTAGTCCTTGCAAATATAGCTCACTATATTACACTTTCAATATCCTTCACTGTAAGTGAAGATTCTTCAAAGTTAGATGGATTTTACTGATATCTCTAACACACATCTCCCAGTACAAATGGATAATGCATGCATTCATTCTATGAGGTTTTGAGCTATTTGTAGATTTACCTTTAGAAATTTTTCCACAAAAATAAATGTTGATTAAAAGGACTTTTCAACATACCAAAAGAATCGAAAAATATATTTATATATGCAACAACAGAGAGGAGATATAAATTGTTTTAATGGCCACTATAAGTATTTTCGAAAACTATAGATGTGTATTAACTATGATTTGCATATATTTTAACTACCATTAAAATGTGCCAAATGTATGCTAAATCTACACCCCTGTCAAAAGAAGGTTGGAGGCAAGATTTTCTACAGTTCCTCCTAAGGTCACATAGTCGATCCTGGTGGTGTAGTGGTTACCATACTTGCCTCCTAAACCCAGATCGCGGGTTCGAACCCGGCCAGGATCGATGGATTTTTTCAGGCGTAAAAATCCTAAGTATGGCTTCCTTCGGAAGGGAAGTAAAGTCGTGGGTCCCGTGTCGTACATTTACGGCACGAAAAAGAACCTCAAGCCTGAAAGAGAGGCCTCTGAGCAAAATTTGTCCGCCGTTTCATGCCCTGAGATGTTAAAGAGCGTCCGTAAAATAAACCAATAAAAAAAAATCCTAAGGTCACATCTCCATGGTCTGAGCTTCTTCTCAATGCTGCTGTCGTCATAGCTTCCATCACCCCCATCAGACAAGCTAACATTGTTAGTCGCATTTACCTTATCTTATATCTACCTTCTCATCATAGTTCAGGTATTTCTGTTTTTTTGCTTTAATATGTTCACAACAATTTTTTCTGCCTTTGGATGGTATATTCCTGAAATAGTTTCCTACATAGATATAAATTGTTTTAATAGTCACTGTAGGCATTTTCAAAAACTATAGGTGTGCTTTAAATATGACTTTTCTTATATTTTAATCACCATCCTTCTCTTTTAAAGATTTCAATATCGCCTAAGCACAAAATAAGATTGACTAATGTACCAACTTACAAAACCCCATTAGAGGTAATGTTAGTGACTACAGTGAAAACAAAAACACTTCAAAAAATGTATGAAAAACAAAACAACTGGAGAATGCTAAATAATAAAGTCAACACAGTTTGCTAAACCTGAGAGAACTGATGATTTCTATACTGACAATCTTGTTAACTTGCCCAGCTAGGTGGAAATTTAACAATGCATGTAACAGGGAAACAGTTTCTTTGGCTATTTACATTTATATGCTCAAAAGAAAATGAGAGGCATGATTTAATGAACAATCAATAATCTTCCAGTTAAATCATTATACAAAACAAGTAGCTCATTTTAACCATGGCTCATATTGTTGGTTCTTGTGTTACTATAAAGTTATAAAGGTATTCATGAATGAATAGTGGAAAAAAATCCCCTACACAAATGCAAGAAATCAATAGAAGACATATTAAAAGGAAATAGCTTACTCACAAATTCAGATGTTTATAAAATCAAAATACCTAATCCATCAATAGCTAAAATAATAGGATTACCAAAAATACACAAGCCAGGAAAAGACATGAGACCAATAATTAACAATATCAATACCCCATGTTACCTCCTAGCCAAATGGTTAACTACACGATTTAATACATTTCCCAAATTCCCAAGTCTAAGTATAAAAAACTCGTTCGATCTTATAAACAAAATCAAAGATAATAAACTAAACTCAAATGATATCATGGTTTCCTTTGATGTAAAAGCATTGTTTCCAAGCATTCCAAAAGAGAAAACCCTGAATTTGTTAAAAAAATGGCTACTATCTATCAACATTGCAGAAACACACACAAAAGAATATGTAAAACTCACAGAACTATGTTTAAACCAAACTTACTTCACATTTGAAGGAAAGTTTTATAAACAAAAATCAGGTTTAATGATGGGTAGTCCACTATCTCCATTTTTGGCTGATCTGTTCATGAGCTATTTTGAAACACATATAATGAAAGCCTTCCCATACATATTCAAAACATGGTACAGATATGTTGATGATGTGTTTGCCATTGTAGAAGATAGATTCATAGAAGATTCATTGAAACTGTTGAACTTGCAAGAAAAAACCATAAAATTCACTATGGAAACCGAGGTTAATAATACTTTACCTTTTCTGGACCTAAGGATAATAAAAAGGAATAAAAATATAGAATTTGGTATATACAGAAAGGACACACATACCGACAATTACATAAAAGCAAAAGGTTTCAACCCCAGACCCCACAAGGAAGCAGCATTCAATAGTATGACATATAGGCTAGTTAATACACCACTCAGTAAAGAAGAATACAGGAAAGAATATGCACATATAATACACACAGCAGAAATAAATGGATTTAACAAACAAATGGTAGATAAAAAAATAAAAAGATTTAAAAATAAAAAGGAAATTAAACTTATCACTACACTCAGTTCTTCACTTAAAGACAATACCTATCAAAAATTCACATATCACCCTTATGTTAACCATAAATTCCAAAAAATTTTCAAAAAGTACAACATTACTCTAGCACCAATAAACAGATATAGTGTTGGTAAACTATTAAATCTAAATAAAATTAAACAAAAAAAGAAGAAAGAAGAACATTCAGGTATATATAGAATTAATTGCAAGGATTGTGACAAAATATACATAGGAAAAACAAAGAGAAATCTGGGGATAAGATTAAAGGAACACTGGAGAAATATTAGACACAAACAAGTAGAAAAATCAGCAGTGGCTGCACATTTTTGGAATGAGAATCATGAAATAGAGAAGGACATAACATTACTAAAAACAATTCAACATCCGAAAGAACTTAATATATGGGAAAAAATGTACATAAAAAAATATGAATACAAACTTATGAATTTTGATATACCAGAAGCAGACAACATATTGTTTAAGTTCATTAACAGACCACCAGAGCAAGCATAGTAACATACATACTTTGCTGAAATTGGCTCCTCAGTCGTCGTTTTGGTTGACAATGTGAGGAATGTACCTCATGAAACATGTACCAAAATTACTTTTATAAGTGTGTTTGTGAAACTTAAAGAGAGTTTTAATGTGACGACGTGATTTTTAGTGTTTTACTTTAAATCAAAATAAGATTAACAAAAGTTTCACTGTGTGGATTCCCAAATTCCGTAAACATATTCATGAATGAACCTTGATTTTCTCAAAGGCGGAGTATATGGAGTAGCAGATTCTCATATTGAAGGGAGGTGGAAGCACTCTAGCTCCTTATGGCCTCACATGTGCAGACCAAGATTCTTTACAGAGTGGTATACCAAGAGGAGGAAGTTCTCTTCCTCCTTATGGGTAGGCATGCGCAGACCAACAACTTTTTCACAGTGGTATACCTATAGTCTAAACTTATTGGCAAAGTATTTCTGACACCTTTTAAAACTTCTTGTTCTAATCAATAAAATGATGTTTCTTTCAATTAAAGTTCTTCATATCAACTTTTCACTTTTAGTTCTCATAAATAAAAAAACAGATTACTTATAAGATATAGGGAAACAGCTTTTACAGAATTTCAGTTTATGTCTTTTCTTGATTTATTGATGAAGAGATGTCACTGCAAAGATGTTAGTTTTTCCCACAAATTTACCACTTTTTGGCCTTGTTAATTAAAAGCTATTTTTTTAATACAGGCACTGTGGTAAAGCTCTTTCCCCAAATTTCACATATATGTGGCTTCTTTCCACAAGTTATATATCAAGTTAATGCTCTTCCTACAAACTTCACACATGTGTCCTCTTTCCTTCATGAATTAAGAGATGTTTCCTCAAGGTAGATACATGGGTAAAGTTTTTGCCACAATCTTCACAATTATGTGGTTTCTTGCCTTCATGAATAAAAAGATGTTCCTTCAAGGTAGAGGCCTGGGTAAAGCTCTTCAAACAAACCTCACACTTATGTGACTTTTTTCCTTCATGAATTAAGAAATGTTTCTTCAAGTTACATACCTGGGTAAAACTTTTACCACAAACTTCACATTTATGTGGCTTCTTACCTTCATGAATCATGAGATGTTTCATTAAGGTAGATATATGTCTAAAGTTTTTCCCACATATTTCACATTTATGTGGTTTTTTGCCCTCATGAATTAAAAGATGTTCTCTAAAGATAGCTACCTGTATAAAGCTCTTTCCACAAATTTCACACATATGTGGTTTCTTCCCTTCATGAATCAAGATATGTTTCCTCAGGGTAGATCCATGCGTAAAGCTTTTCTCACAAATTTCACACTTATGTGGTTTCTTGCCCTCATGAATTAAAATATGTATCTTTAAATGAGATACCTGGGAAAATCTCTTACCACAAACTTCACATTTATGTGATTTTTTTCCCTTCATGAATCAAGAGATGTTTCTTTAAGTGTGATACCTGAGTAAAACATTTCCCACAAATGTCACATTTATGTGATTTCTTGCCCTCATGAATCAAAAGATGTATCTTTAAATGATAGGCCATGGTAAAGCTCTTACCACAAACTTCACATTTATGTGGCTTCTTTCCTTCATGTATCAAGAAATGTTTCTTCAAGGTAGATCCATAGGCAAAGCTCTTTCCACAAATTTCACACATATATAGCTTTTCTTCATGAATCAAGAGATGCTTCTTCAAACTAGATGCATGAGTATAGCTTTTCCCACAAACTTCACATTTATATGGTTTCCTACCCTCATGAATTAAAATATGCACCCTTAAATGAGATAATTGGGAAAATTTCTTTCCACAGATTTCGCATTTATGTGGCTTCTTTCCTTCATGAATCAAGAGATTTCCTTTCAGGGTAGATGCTTGGGTAAAGTTTTTCCCACAAACTTCACATTTATGTGGCTTTTTACCGTCATGAAGTAAAAGATGTTTCCTCATACCAGATATAGAATAGAAGTTCTTCTCACAAAGTTTACACTTATGCAGCTTCTTGTCCTCTTGCATAAAACTATATCTTTTATCTTCATTAATTAACTTATGCTCTATTATAGATGAAGAGTTGGTAAATGTATTATCATAAAATTTACTGGAGAATACTTGCTTCTTTGTATTAACTTTATAATCTTGTGCAACTTCAATAAAAGAAGTGGATGCATTTTCCAGACAGCTGGATAAGTCATTCTTATTTAACCTGAAATGTGAAGAAGATAACGATGGAAGAATATTTGGTGTCCAACTGATCAAAATGTTTATTAAAAGTTAGGCACATATTGAAGAATACTAGACATTTTAAGAAAACACAAACAATTCATGTTAAGAATATCAAAGTGTGCCCAAATGTTGTCAGTAGTATTCGGTCTTGGAGTTCCTAATTTACCATTTTAAACCCAATAAAACTGTCTGAAATTCAGTGCTTCTGGTCAGATCTGGAATGCTACTCAAGAATTTTAAATAGTCATGTTCTTAGCATGTTTCAAAAGAATGTCCTTTTTCATGCTACTGAACAACAAACTTTTAAAAAGAAGGTTAACCGATAGAAGCACTCTTTTTTCACATTAACAAAAATCATGACAATATAATTAGTAAGACCCAGATTCTCAAGTTTTAAAATATCCTTGTTCCTTGCTAGCTAACTGTGGTACATTAACTTAATTATCCATTTCTTTACCATGGGAGTCACATAATTGAATCTTATAAAACCTAAAAATGGCTAAAAATACCATTTAAAAATATAAAATTAAATTGAAATGGAATTCATTTTAAATTGTTAAAATAAAATTTAATAATATTTATAATAAAATTACTTTTAAAATATTAGGCAACAATGTATCTTGATGAACTTCAAAAACAAATCATTGCATGTAATTTTATAATACCATTATTGTCATGTGTTAACAGCATTGTAAAAATTAACTTAATTTTAGAAGCAAACTGAATTTAATTTCATAATGCAAATTTTACCAGTCATGTTCAATGCTATTTTTCTCCAATGACTCTCAAACAGACGTATTCTGTTTCTTTGCTGTCAGTCACGTTTTGTTAGAGAAAATTGCCAGATGTAACTCTTATTTAGAGGCAAACTAAATGCATTATTAAGAAGCTTACACTTCCAGTTTATTAACTACAATAAGATGCCAAAAGGAAAGTTTTTAAAAGTTGGTTAATTAGACTGGATTGGCAAAGATCCCAATTTTACAACAGATGGCAAAATTGTGATTTGCCATGTAAGCCAAAAGAAAATGAGCTACGACAAAAAATTGCATTGTCTCCAGCATAAAGAGTCTGCAGGGGATGTCAGCAGCATTGACAAGAAATAGAGGATCCGGTTTCAACCACTAATTTCAAGTTTTTCTGGCTCTTCAGAAGACAATTTTAATTCACATTTATGTGAGATGCTAATATCAGCAAATTTGCCATGGCATATGGTACAGAACCCAGTGTTCAATAAACTTCAAGACCTCATTGGCGGAAAGATACCAGACAAATCATCCTTAAGGGAAAACCATTTGCACAGCTATATGAGAAAAAGATTGAATTCATCAGAACAGAACTATAGGATGTAACATCTGGCTTTCTGAGGAGACCAGCAATAGTTGTGGTTGCTTCATTGATAACATTGTGATGAGTACGTTAGACCCCACAGAACCTGGCACATCTACCCCAACATGCTGCATATCACCTGCCTTGTTCATGGCTTACATTGATTGGCCATAGAGGTTAAAAACAATTTTCCACGATGAACAACATTATTTCATCCATGAAGAAAGTCTTTAGGAAAGTTTCCAGTAACATTTAGATTTTCAAGGAAATGCTACACAAACACCTCTGCCACTAAAACCTATCATCACCCACTGGGATATTTGAATACAGACAACCATCTACTAAGTCAACTATTTTGAAGACATCAAGATTGTTATAGACCCGTTTGATGTCAATGAAGCAGCCTGCATTGGAAAGGCTAAAACCACAATAAGAACATCAATTCACTTAACTAAAAATGTTAATTGGAACATTCACAGTGAAGCCAATCATATAATTGAAATCATTTTATGATATAGTCGAACTACACACTCTTATGCTTCACTTACTTGTCACTATTGTAGACCGGTTTCGAGAACAGTTGTTCTCATCATCAGTTCAAATCTCCGACTGCTGGATAATTCATTGTGTTGTGGGTATTCTGCTCTGGAGGAGGTGTGATGAACTTAAAGTTTATATTTTCTTCGCCGGAAGTGTCAAAGTTCATTAAACTGTCTCTGTATTTGTAAATGTATATTTTCTCCCATGTTGCTAATTCTGTAGGTCCTTGCACTGATTTTAATAATTTTGCTTTATTCACTATATCGTGGTTTTCTGTCCAAAAATGAAATGCCACTGCTGATTTCTCAATTTGCTTGTATTTTATGTTCCTGAAATGTTCTTTTAACCTTGTGCCTATGTTTCTCTTTGTTTTTCCTATGTATATTTTTCCACATTCTTCACAACTTATTTTGTAAATGCCTGGTTTTTTCTCCTGTGGGATACTGTCATTAACATTGTCTGTGAGAAGATGTTTAACATTAAACTTGTTAATCGGTGCCAACCTGATATTAAAATCTTTAAGAATTTTCTGAAATTTTTTTGTAGCCCATGGATGATATGTAAATTTTTTAAAAATTTGTTTATCTTTCTTTGCTGAAAGTGTTGTGGTTTCTTTTATAAGCTTTTGCCTCTTGAATTTCTGTACCTTTTTGTATATTAGTTCTTTCTTAAAACCATTTTTAATTGCTGTTTTTTCTATATGTTTGTATTCTTTAAAGAATTCATCCTTGCTAATTTGTAGGTTAACTAGCCTGTGTGTTAAACTATTGATAACTGCATGTTTGTGAGAAGTGGGGTTAAAACTGTCAGCTTTTATGTGATTGTCTGCATGTGTATCTTTTCTGTAAATTCCAAATTCTAGACTTCCTTGATTTTTCATTATTTTTATGTCCAAGAATGGTAATATGTTATCAATTTCTGTTTCGTATGTGAACGAAATATTTCTGTCTTGAAAATTCAAAAGTTTTATGGCATCTTCAATGAGCTTATTGCTAACAATGGCAAATATGTCGTCGACATATCTGTACCATGTCTTAAATATGTATGGGAAAGCTGTAGTGATGTGTGTTTCAAATCTGCTCATGAAAAGGTTGGCTAAAAATGGAGATAAGGGGCTGCCCATAGTGAGTCCTGTTTCTTGTTTATAAAATTTGTCCTTGAAAGAAAAATATGATTGGTTTATGCAAATTTTGGTCAGTTTCATGTATTCTTTTATGTGAGCATTATGTGACACTTCCGGCGAAGAAAATATAAACTTTAAGTTCATCACACCTCCTCCAGAGCAGAATACCCACAACACAACGAATTATCCAGCAGTCGGAGATTTGAACTGATGATGAGAACAACTGTTCTCGAAACCGGTCTACAATAGTGACAAGTAAGTGAAGCATAAGAGTGTGTAGTTCGACTATATCATAAAATGATTTCAATTATATGATTGGCTTCACTGTGAATGTTCCAATTAACATTTTTAGTTAATAAATAGGCCTTCGAGCCCGCTAGGAACAGACGACTCGGAAAATTCGTTAAAAACAAGATGGAGGATATAGACGTAAGATACAACAATCTGAATAACTTCAACTGCAGCTTTCAAAATTTGAAAAAAGATATAAAAGAGTACATAAAATTAAAGCAAAAAAGCAGATTCCTTTCAGCAGATATTCGTTTTTTAAACCTGTGCCTACAAAATAAAATATGTCCAAATTTCGTAAGAAAAACCGTTAAACACAATCGCAATAGCCGCAAGCAATTAGCTGCCGAGAAAAAAGTCATCCAAATAGAAAAGGCAAAACATTACCAAAAAATAGCCAATATAGATTTAAAACTCTATGACAAACACATGCTGATTTCAAAAAAGCTAGGTCACATAGTTTGGGATAACCTAATCAGAACAGCTTTAGAACACATACAATTACAAGTAAACAAAAAAGTCGGGAATCAAAAAAGAAAGTTTAAAAATCTAAACCATAAACCCAAAAAATCAAAAAAACCAGAACCTAAACAGAGCTTCGTGGAAAATCTATCAAATGAAAACTTCAAAAAAGAAGAATTAGCTTTTTTAAATAAGGGTCTAAAAACGTGTGTTCATTATTCCAATAAAATAGAAGACTACTTGGTAGATCTAGAAGTAGCTATTGAAGATCTAAACAGCAAAGAAAAAGAAATAGTTAGAATAAAATCTGAAAAAGTCTTAAAAGAAATAAATAAAAAGAAAACATCATTAAACAAGACACATAGGAACATAATTAAATCCTTAAATGCCAAAGATGTGGTTTATACAAAATCTGACAAAGGAAACAGAATAGTTATACTAGATAAACAAGATTATAATACTAGAATGCAAGAATTGTTAAATAAAAATGAATTTGTTCAGGTCCAATCAAACCCACTAAAACATTGCATTACTTCAGTCACCGAGGCTCTAAAAACTTGCACAGTTATCCCAAAAGTAACAAAATACAAAATTAAACAAAACAACCCTACATTAGCAAAAATATATGGTCTACCAAAAATTCACAAACCTGGAAATGGTATGCGACCAATTATTAACAATATAAATACTCCTACATACTATCTGGCAAAATGGCTAGTTGACAGATTCAAGATACTACCAAAATTTCATAGCAGAAGCATAAGCAGTTCATTTCAATTAATAGAAAAAATCAAAGACATACAATTGCAACCTTCAGACACATTAATATCTTTTGACGTAGTATCGTTGTTTCCAAGCATACCAAAAGAAAAACTACTGATTTATTTACATGATTGGCTAAAAACAAGTGGAATTAATGATGCTCACATAAAAGAATACATGAAACTGACCAAAATTTGCATAAACCAATCATATTTTTCTTTCAAGGACAAATTTTATAAACAAGAAACAGGACTCACTATGGGCAGCCCCTTATCTCCATTTTTAGCCAACCTTTTCATGAGCAGATTTGAAACACACATCACTACAGCTTTCCCATACATATTTAAGACATGGTACAGATATGTCGACGACATATTTGCCATTGTTAGCAATAAGCTCATTGAAGATGCCATAAAACTTTTGAATTTACAAGACAGAAATATTTCGTTCACATACGAAACAGAAATTGATAACATATTACCATTCTTGGACATAAAAATAATGAAAAATCAAGGAAGTCTAGAATTTGGAATTTACAGAAAAGATACACATGCAGACAATCACATAAAAGCTGACAGTTTTAACCCCACTTCTCACAAACATGCAGTTATCAATAGTTTAACACACAGGCTAGTTAACCTACAAATTAGCAAGGATGAATTCTTTAAAGAATACAAACATATAGAAAAAACAGCAATTAAAAATGGTTTTAAGAAAGAACTAGTATACAAAAAGGTACAGAAATTCAAGAGGCAAAAGCTTATAAAAGAAACCACAACACTTTCAGCAAAGAAAGATAAACAAATTTTTAAAAAATTTACATATCATCCATGGGCTACAAAAAAATTTCAGAAAATTCTTAAAGATTTTAATATCAGGTTGGCACCGATTAACAAGTTTAATGTTAAACATCTTCTCACAGACAATGTTAATGACAGTATCCCACAGGAGAAAAAACCAGGCATTTACAAAATAAGTTGTGAAGAATGTGGAAAAATATACATAGGAAAAACAAAGAGAAACATAGGCACAAGGTTAAAAGAACATTTCAGGAACATAAAATACAAGCAAATTGAGAAATCAGCAGTGGCATTTCATTTTTGGACAGAAAACCACGATATAGTGAATAAAGCAAAATTATTAAAATCAGTGCAAGGACCTACAGAATTAGCAACATGGGAGAAAATATACATTTACAAATACAGAGACAGTTTAATGAACTTTGACACTTCCGGCGAAGAAAATATAAACTTTAAGTTCATCACACCTCCTCCAGAGCAGAATTCCCACAACACAATGAATTATCCAGCAGTCGGAGATTTGAACTGATGATGAGAACAACTGTTCTCGAAACCGGTCTACAATAGTGATAAGTAAGTGAAGCATAAGAGTGTGTAGTTCGACTATATCATAAAATGATTTCAATTATATCAATTCACTTGCCTATATTAAGGCCTGTTTCAGTAATCTTTCTGCAGCTATTCAAAGCTTGGAATTTGCATCTTTACCACTAAAAGATGTAATGGAAATTATTGATGCAATTTCAAAAAAGAAATACCAGGGCCAGTGTTTGAGGCTGTTCTTTGAAGCCCACCAAGATTCTGCAGTGGAACCCGGGTTTGCAACAATGAAAAATACATCTGCTGCTCTTCAGGGGGAATAAATTTCAGATAATTTACTGTGGGGACAGACAGCAGTGGTTTCATTGAAATTTGAAATTTGCACCCATGACTTCATGGTGTGTCAAGATAACGTTATTCTTACCATAAGTATGTTTTAAAAGACAATAGAATAAGTTTCACCATAGAAAACTAGCAATGTATCCAATACTGCAGTACAAAAATAAGTAATCTAAATAACTGAAAAATGTTCTATTGAGTTTAATTAATTGAAAAATGTTCTAAATGAGTTTGATTAATTGAAAAATGTTCTAGTTAAGTTTAGTGCTTTACAACTTACAACTTAGGGAAAAAAAAAAAAAAAATTAAAACTTTAAAAAATTCAGTGCTTTAGAACTTTTTAAAAAGTCAGTGCCCTAACATTATAAAGACTTGGAAATTGTAAGTGTTCATGTAGTTTTGTGTTTCAGAACAATGGAAAATAAGTTAAAATTGAATTAAAATAAATCCATATTGTCTTATATTTTACTTTAGCTAGAGAAACTTGGAGAAAAAAAAAACCACCCTTATAGTGTGAAAAAACTTAAAAAAAAAAAAAGGTTAAAAAAACTTTATTCAGGGTTTATAAAAACCTGAAAATCTGAGCCCTAATAATTAGTATAGCAATTTGAAGTGATCTTTACAAATTATTTTATTATGGTAGGTAAAATATTATTTATTAGTTTCACAAATTAAAGCAAAAAGCTCAAATTGCAGCAACATTAACTTATTTTGTGAAAAAAGAGAAATTCTAATGACATGCTTGAAAATAATGAGTTTCAAAATTTCTTCTCAAGTTTATTTATCCTGACAAGAGTTAAGGCCATGGGGCATTCTTTTCCACTCCATTTGGCGAAGAACCAGCAAAAATACAGAGTACAATATACATAGTTATATAAATACATGAAAAACTAAATTAGTAATGCATATGAATATTACAAGCATGCAAATATTACATACTTTAATATAGATTGAAAGTTGACAAAGGTAGTATTACAATTCCAAGTTTATGTGCTTAGCAAATAAATAAATAAATATAGGTATATAGACATGTATATGTTTAGCCAGCTTCACTTGTAGAGAGAAAGTTATATCCTAAATCCCAGGAGAAAATACCATAAGTGCTCACTCTTTGCCTGCATAGGGTGAATAAGGCTACTCTTAAATACATATTGTACTTGCGAAGCTGTTGATAATGGAGTGGTAATATATCCTAAACTTAGGTATTTCATTTTTTTATACTACACTCCACTTACTTACATAAAAGTAAGATGCGTTTTGGGAGAATCTCTTCCATCTTCAATTGCTCACAGAACCACTGTTACTCGAAACGATGGCTATACATCTGGATGTGTCTGTGGTGGTCTCTGTTGGTTGAAGTATGAAATTGCTGAGTTCATCCATAGGAGGAAACTGGAAATTCATTAGGTTTTCTCTATTTTTTAATATAAACTTTATTTTCCAAGTGGATAACTCCATTGGGTTGTGAAGATGTTTCAGAAGTTTCATTTATATTCAAGACAAACAAGTTTAGAAGCAAAATTGAACACATGTTGGTTAAAAAAAATGGCGAATACAGACACAGACAATTTCACAACTTATAATGTAAACCTTAACAATACAAAATGGGAGATTAAAACATATATAAAATTACAAATCAGAAAAAGACACATTGCAGGCCAACATTAACTTTCTAATATCATGTCTTAAATGAAAAGTCACACCTGTATTCATGAGGAAAACTGTTCAAATAAACAATAGCATACACCAGAAGGCAGCAGAAACAAAGGTAATTGAAATTGAAAAGAGTTTACAGTATAAAAGACTACATGAAATAAATGTAGATATTTAAAATCTGTATTTAAAACTAACAAAAAAACTAGGATTTCATATATGGGAAAATTTACAACACCACCTACATGAAAATTTAAGTGTACAAATGAAAAACAAAAACCAGAAATTAAAAAAGAAATTCCAGAACTTACAAAAACATTAAATAAAGACAGTTTCACCCTCACGCACACACACAACAGATAAAGTAGTTAATCTTTCAAGTGCCACATTTTCCGAAAATGAAATTAATCTCCTAATTAAAGGCCTAAAAACTTGTATAGATTTCTCAGATAATATAGAAGATTACATAGCCACCCAACAACTAAACGAAAGGGAAAAATCGTTTGTCAAAAGTAAATGCAAAAAAGTTTTAGAGAACATAAAAAACCGAAATAAATGAATAAACTACAGAACAACATTAAAAAAACTAAACCAGTGATATACATAAAAGCAGACAAAGGTAATAAAATAGCATTTTAGGCGAAAAAGAATACATAAATAGAGTTGAAACTATGTTAAAAGGATAAGACTACAAACCACTTGATAAGAATCCACTCAATGAATGCAATAAAATGTTAAACAAAACATTAAATGAAGTAAAAACACTATTCACTACTGAAAAATAGAATATCACACAGAGTAATCCAGTACTACCCAGAGTTTATGCACTACCTAAAATACATAAAAATGATAACAGCATCAGACCAATAATAAACAATATCAATTCACCCACATACCAGGTAGCAAAAAAATTTATCAAAGTCTTCAATTCTTTTAAGAGATTCCAAAGTTTGAGCATTAAAAATTCAGTTGACCTAGTCAAAAAACTTGAAAATAGCAGAATTACGGCTGGAGATATAATGGTTCCATTTGATGTAAAAGCCTTATTCCTGAGCATACCTACAGAGAAACTTATGCTTATGTTAAAAAAATGGTTAACCTCAATAAATTTAAAAACCAAAGAAATAGAAGATAAATTAAAACTTACTAATATCTGCATTAAACAAAATTACTTCAGCTCCAACAAAAAAATATTACCAACAAGTTTCAGGCTTAACTATGGGAAACCCTTTGTCACCTTTTCTAGCAGAGTTATTCATGAGTTCATTTGAAACACATATCACAAAAGCCTTCCCTTTAATTTTCAAGTCATGGTGTAGGTATGTGGATGACATTTTTGCAATAATACCAAAGAAACAGTCAATAGATAGCCTGAAACTTATTAATTTGCAACATGAATCTATACAATTTACCATAGAAGAAGAAAGAAATGGTGGGGCTACCATTTCTAGATTTGAAAATTATAAGAAATGGAGATTGTTTGAATTTTGGAATTTATAGAAAAGAAACACATATAGAAAACTACATAAAAATGAGAGTTATAACCCCATTCCACATAAGTATGCAGTATTTTACAGTTTGGTACACAGATTGATGAATATTCCACTAACAGAAGCAGAGTACAAAATAAATTATAAAAAAATAATAAAGACAGCTATAATAAATGGTTTCAATAAAGATCAGTGATAAAAATTATCAAAAAATCTAAAAGACAAAAGGCATAAGGCAAGTTTCCACACTGAAAAACACAAAAGAAGAATGCAAATTCAAAAGTTTCACCTACCATCCAATTTACCACAAGTTCAAGAAAATTTTCAAAGAACATGGGATAATGTTAGCCCCAAAGAATAGATACAACATCAAGAATTTATTAGGTTGCAGGTAAAAAACTCCATATCAACAGAACAGATATCAGGAATTTACAAAATAAAATGTGCAGATTGTGAGCAGAGCTACATAGGGAAAACAAAGAGAAATTTGGAGGAAAGAACATTTTAGGAATATTCGGTTTAAGCAGGTAGATAAATCATCAGCAGCAGCTCACTTTTGGATCAAAATCCATGAAATAAAACTGGAAATTAAACTGCTGAAACATCTTCACAACCCATTGGAGTTACTTGGGAAAAATATTTTATATTAAAAAATAGAGAAAACCTAATGAATTTTGAGTTTCCTCCTATGGATGAACTCAGCAATTTCCTACTTGAACGTACAGAGGCCACAGAAACATCCGGGTGTCCAGTTATCATTTCAAGTAACAACATTTCAGTGAGCAACTGAAGATGGGAGAGATTCTTCTGAAATGCGTCTTACTTTTATGTAAGTAAATGGAGTTTAGTGTAAAAAAAAATGAATACCTAAGTTTAAGGCTATTCTTATTTTGGTGGTGTGAGGCTGCAAGAACGTCACTACTAAGAGGTGGATTTAGTGAGATAGTACCACAAAACTTGGATGAACTCAATATAATTATATCAAAAAAAAAAAAAAATTCCCTAATGTATCATTTGTGCCACTTAGATAAAAACCATTTGGAAAAGTCAGTGTTATTGTTTCTCAAATCTGTATTGAAAAGATGGGCATAGTTTGCTCAAAGATACTTATTTAGAGATTCTCCATTAATTTTTCAGATAATTGTCACAAAAATCTGTTCTAGCAGTGAATTCTTGCACATTTTATTCTATAACTTGGTAAAAACTCAAAGGGTATTTGTTGTGAAAATTAACTTTATTGCTGAAGTAGTTGTGGAATTGGAAGAATCTAACAATTCATACTATTTGTTGGTTTAAAAAATTACTGAATTAAAGAGCAGAATGAATATTAATAGGCTCTGTTCACATTAGTCTTCTAATTAGTGTTTTTTTTTAATGTTTTTACTGCTGAGGAAGCACAGGCAGGGGGCATTGCTGATACATGAAATGAAATTTGGATAAGTTTTCTTTTGTTTTAGTTTTTAAAGGAAACATTCTTGACCTAAATTTAGGCAATGTTCCCAGCATTTGCCATTTATATAGGCTGAAGAAAACGTGGAATAAACCTCAGTCAAAGAGGACAATTTTGGTGGAAATCGAACCCTTGACCTTCTACTGCTGTAACAGCCTTGATCAATACTTAAGCCAGTAACTTATTTATAATTTTCATTTATTTATTTCACCAGGCTAATGTAATCAACAATGAAAAAAAGTTTCACAAATTTATGAAAAATAAATACATTTTCCTAGTTTTAAAGTGTTTAAACACCATGGTGGGATATTACGCTCTCAAAGATGTGGTGTTAAAGCAAATAGACAGAAATCATATTGTCACTAAAATTGTTACATTTGGAATTTGTCAATATTGTACTGAAGTCTATATGAGTTTCTTGTTCATTCACTGATGCTGAGAGGTTTATCTCACAATACTATCTGTAAGGTAATGTCTGATGAAAGAGATCTTTATTGTAATATGTGCCACTAACTGTTTTACAAAGTAAAGCTTTAAAAATAAGAACTTTGTAATTATTTGGAAATTACCATTAGATAATAAGAATAATAAATTAATAAACTTTGAAGTATTCTATTTATTTACATTACTAGTATGTTTTGTTCATTTTGACAATGCTGTTTATAAAAAAGTCATTAAAATTTAAGATAAATTAACAAAAATACTGGTAATATTTTGCAAAATAAATAAAAATAAAAAATAATGTTAAATTAAATTAAAATAAAAAAAATTAAACTGGAAAAAATTTCATGTTAAAAATAATGCTTCATGTTATCATCAAAATTCAGCAATTAATTTTAATAATGACTAAGGCTGCGAATTATTCTTTTTACATGGTATTTCTTGTTAGAAATAATTATCCCCTAAGTGCCATAAGGTGCTACCTCAAAAATGCATCTGAGATAACCTAAGCTAATCCCAACAAAACATCTTGAAGATTGCTTTGATTACTTGCACATTTATAATGCAAAATTATATAATTTGATTCTGATAATAATTGGCAATTTTATTTGTTCATTGTACAGCAAAAATTTGTCAATATACATTGATTCTTATTTTAGCAGTGTAACGACTTATGCCACACATGGTATATAAAAGTAAACATCATAAACCCTAAAACCATTATTATATCAAAAATAACTAAGAAACATTTACCCCAATCATTATTTATTTTCAAAATTTTCAGAATTCTATACTTTACTATTATCTAAAATGCTTTCCACCTAATTATGAAGTGACATAAATAAAAACACATTTTATAGTATGGCTTACAGTTGGTTCCTTGCTGTTACTTCCTGAAAGAAAGAAAATAGTTTCCCATGTCATTTTCCTTGCTGTGTGATAGTGTAAACATTGCCACTCTGCTAGCAGTGTGCACCATTGAGAAACAAAGAACAGTGATCAGATTTCTCTGTTCATAAGATGTGTCAAGGGATGAAATTCATCAGAGGCTTTCAACACAATATAGGTGCAATTATGTGCTACACAGAAGTGTGTATGAGTGCATTGAGTGAGAAGTTTAAAAGTGGCCAGATAAGTATGATGGCTAAAGAGGAAGCAGGATGCAAAGATTCAGCAAGTTCAAGGGATGGTAATGCCAAATCAATTAGTAGCATTGACGAGATGGCATGTTCTCTGTGGATTAGTGATGATTAAACTTATCAAAACTTATCGAGCTGATGATGTTTCTGCTCTTATGAGAGTCACACTAGAAGTTATGAGAATGGACAATAAAGAGTTGTGACAAGTCAGTGCAGATTTTCCTAGCATTAGATTAATGTTTACATAAAACATGGGTAAGTCTGAGAGCACTCCAACAATATGTGGTGTCAGCACAGCTGTGTATATGTATGCAAATGTTACCGTGCCAGATGCTAGGATGGATTTCATGTAAGAGCATTTACATGCTATGATTTTCTATGACTTTAAAGTCAGATTAGGGGAGAGAGAATACCTTGAAAGACATTTGGGGATCTTTGCCCTTTGTAATCCATTATTTATCATGGTTTGTAGCTTTTAGAAAAGAAAGGGATTCTCTGGAAGATGAAAACTGCAGGACAGCTAGCTACAGCAACAGCCAATGAAAATGTGATGAAAGCAGAGCTCATATTGCAGGACAATCATTAAACATATTATCAGCTTCAAGAAGCCCAAAATATTGGATCCACAGCAATGAAAACAATCCTTAAGGAAAATCTTGAAGTCAGGAAGTTTCGCATTGTTCGATCCTCCATCATCTCATAATTAAGCAGAAAAAAGCATGTTTTTCTTTCAATTAAAGCCATTCTTACCAACCAACCCTTCAATTCTAGCCCTCATATATAAAGAGATATCTACTTATGAGAAAAATGCACATTCATTCCCAAAGAGATTCAGTTTATATCATTCCTACGCTTATGAGTCAAAAGATGTGACCTTAAATAAGATACCAGGGTAAAGTTCCTCCCACAAACTTCACATTTATGTGGTTTCTTACGCCCATGAATTAAAATATGAGTCCTTAAATTAGATGCTTGGGTAAAGCTCTTTCCGCAAAGTTCACATTTATGTGGTTTTTTTTGCTCATGGATTAAAATGTGTATTTTTAAATTAGATGCTTGGGTAAAGCTCTTCCCACAAATATTACATTTATGTGGTTTCTTACCCTCATGAATCAAATGATGCAGATTCAAGGTAGATGCCTGAGTGAAGCTCTTTCCACAAACTTCACACTTATGTGGCTTCTTTCCTTCATGAGTCAGGAGATGTCCCCTCAAGGCAGATGCTTGGGTAAAGCTCTTTTCACATATTTCACATTTATGTGGTTTCATACCCTCATGAATCAAAAGATGTGACTTCAAGGTAGATGCCTGGGTAAAGCTCTTTTCACAAATTTCACATTTATGTGGTTTTGTACCCTCATGAATCAAAAGATGTAATTTCATTGTGCATGCTCGGGTAAAACTTTTGCCACAAACTTCACATTTATGCGGTTTTTTACCCTCATGATTTAAAAGGTGTATCCTTAAATTGGATGCATGGCTATAGCTCTTTCCGCAAACTTCACATTTATGTGGCTTCTTTCCATCATGAACTAAGAGATGATTTCTTAAGGTACATGGCTGAGTAAAGCTCTTGCCACAAACTTCACATTTATGTGGCTTTATACCCTTATGAGTTATAAGATGTTTCCTTAAATTAGATGACTTGGTAAAGTTCTTGTCACAAATTTCACATTTATTTGGTTTCATAATCTCGTGAATCAAATTATTTCTTTTATACTCATGAATTAATAAATGCTCTTTTATAGATGAAGAAGAGGAGAAAGTACTACCACAGAATTTACAGGAGAATATCTGCTTCTCTGTGTTTTCTTTAAATTCCTGTGTGTCTTCAACAAAAGATGTGCTGGATGAATTTTCCAAACTGTTGGACAGTTCTTCCTTATATGGCCTGAAATATGAGTATGATTAGATTGAATCAGAAAAAAATTATTCTTCCACTCATCATATACAGTGAAACTGGACATCTGAATTATAGATATAATAATCATTACTGGATAGACATATAATAATAAAGAAAATTAAAGTAAAAATGTAATTACACAATACATGCAACATAAAGATGCCAAACAGTTGGGGCTTATAGTTCTATACAGAACTTTATAAGATAGAATTCCATAAAATAAATATTCATAAACAACTCATGCAAAAAATATAAATGGAATTGGCTCATTAAGATACTTATCGACTGAAAACCAAACAAAAATGATTTTGTATGCAGAAATTTGTTTCTCTATTTTGAATTCGCTAACAGAAATTGTATTTTTCATGTATTCAAATGAAAGATTAAGTAATGTTGAACCATTGTACCTAGTCCAGCCCTAAGTTCTGCTACAAAGCATTTTATATCAACAATGCATTTACTCTTGTTTTAATTTGGCTCCACCAAACGCTGTTCTCAAGTATTCTGTGCTAAATGAACATATAAATTTTCAAAATGATTCACTTTAGTCCTGATACAGAACCTAAGCCTGTCCGGCCATGCATCAATAGCCACACATAATGTTTATGGGGAAATCTGCCACTGCTGACTCCAGCGATCGCTTTCAGAAGGTCAATATAAGGATGCCTTTTCATACAAGCAATATCCTCAAACACTGACCACTGAGGTCAGGGCTAATAGAGGGTAGCAATAAAATCAAAACATTTTTATTAATCAAGATTCAGTGGATCTTGCCTTATGGGCTGGTACAGATTCTTGCTGGAAGGTCCAGTATCCATTCTTGAACAAAGTGGTGCTCAGGTGTTTCACCACAGACTCAAGAAGGGTTGTTTCATATATTCTGGCAGTTGCATTTAACTCCTTTTGACACAAATGCATTTTTGTGATGCCATCATAGCTCACTTCCCACCAAACCATCACTGAAGTGGGATGGTGGCCCCTTTGGATCTTTGGGACCCTCTCATGAGCTCTTCAGAAGTCCTGGTACCAGTCTGTTATTCTGGCAGTTGTGGCTCTTTGAAAATTGTGAAAATTTTTTCATCTGTAAAAAGGGTTTTCTGGGCCTGTTGTTAGCATAATACTCAAATAGGCATTTGCATTTCAGCTCTCTCTGCTGCTTAATTTTTGGTGTTAAGAAATGTGCAGTAACCATGATAAGCATTCAGCCCAAGGTCTTGTCTGCATTTCTCCTAATGCGAGTCGCCATTGCTTTCACCAATTTCTTGGTCCTCATAGAGTGGGGACGACCTGATCTTCATCAGTCAGCAATTATAGTAATTTCATTAAAGTGCTCATTGGTGCATTATACAAACATCCTATGTATTTTCAGCTTGTTAAGAGTCTGAAAAGTCTCAGGTGACAATTTTCTGACCCTATGGAGGGCTATCTTGCAACATGTTTTTCGTAGTCTCCCCAGACCAAATATATGGTATAGAACTTATCAAAAGTTTGTAATGGAACTTATAGCTAGACTGTGTACTTAAATGTTTTTATAAACTTTTGTTTTAAGTGGACTAATGTGCATTTAGTTATTACTGTTAACATTATTGGAATAAACTGCAGCTTTATAACCTTTATAACCTAAAACTCAGAGTTTTATACCTTTGGTTCTTTTACTTTTTTTTTTGGCATAAATTACATTGTTGCCATAGAGCATTTTTTTTTTGATTGATTTACTTATGGACGCTCTTTAACATCTCAGGTCATCAGTGCCCCATTCAACAAAGGGCGTGAAACAGTCGACAAATTTTCCTCAGAGGCCTCTCTTTCAGGCTTGAGGTTCTTTTTCGTGCCATAAATGTACGACACGGGACCCACAGCTTTACTTCCCTTCCGAACCATACTTAGGATTTTTACGCCTGAAAAAATCCATCGGTCCTGGCCGGGTTCGAACCCGCGTTCTTAGGTGTAGGAGGCAAGTATGGTAACCACTACACCACCAGGACCAACTGCCACAGAGCTGTACCAGAATATTTTGCCATATAATAACAATAATGAATGAAAATAAGCAAAGTGGCACATTTTAAGTACTTTGAATATTTGAGGCATGAAATGGTCCAGAACATAGCATACTCTACAGTTTAAAAAAATAAGTTTTTAGTTTCTTTGTTTCAACTAATTTGTCAATGCATAGTTATAGAATTTAATTTCAGAAATGTCATTCACCAGTTTAAACTTTGAGGGGCTATCTGCAATAACAAGGTAAGTGAAGAAAATACATTTTGAACAAAAACCATTTGAATATACTTTTACTGTATATATAGCATGAAAGTGAAATAAGTACGGAGATTTCACCAATGCCCTGGTTGAATACAATAAAAAGTCTAATATGAGGGTCACTATAAAATTTTTGAGAATGGACATAATAAAATTTTTAAAATTTAGATTTGATCATTGCATCTTTACACAGTATTCTGCACTGCATTCTATACAATGTCTCATCCATTCAAATCATTTGTAAATGCTGAATACCAAAAGGCTTTGGATTGGGTGTAAAGACATTCTTCGTATGCAGGTACTGTGGCTTCAGGTTATTCCAATCATTGGCTACAATTTTTTTGTTATTTTCGGGAATAGAAAAAAAAGTCACACATGGGACCAGATTTGGACTGTAGGGAGGATGGGACAAATATTTTACTCCTGACTACTGCAGAAATTGGGTTGTTTCTAGTGCAGTGCTGGAAGAGGCATTGTTGTGGACAAGAAAATTCCACACAAACCAGACACTTCATTCTCAGTCCATTGAAGACATGGACTGGAATTTTGTGCTGTACCATCTGGCAGTGACACTCAGTCTTTTGTTCGTCAAGAGGATTTGTTGCAATATGAACACTAGCTGATAAGAAGGAACATTTTCTTGCCAATATGTCTCACTCGCCTCACTTTTATTTGGGGATCTCCCCTGGGAAGGCCCAGACCAATCACTGTCACTTAGTTTCTGGATCACACTAGTATTTGAATTTGAATTTATTTCTCTTTACATCAATATACAATTTTAAATATTACAATAAAGATCTATGCTTTCATTAGTTCCATAATACTAACTAATAAATACAATTTTTTAACTCTAAACACTTCATCCAACTATGATCCTATACTTATTTCCTTAGGACTATATACACCCTAACACCCAGGTTATTGGTGTATAATAATCCTGTTTCTAATGCTAATTTACCCTCATTCCTTTTCCTATTCATTTTATCAATCATTGATTATCTGAGCATTCCTTATCATTTCTCCCTTACCTTACCTAAATACACTGTAATATCCATAAATTATTATACTTCTAAGGTTACATTTATTTCTACATTTCTCTCCATCATCCTCACCCATTTCTCTCTAACTTCACCTAAATAGTTCCCTATCATTTTTATATCCTTCTCTCCTTTAACAATTAAAATCTTCCTATCTAAATTTCCCATTTTTTATTCCATTACTTTGTTTGATTACAATATAACAATGAAAATCTCTATTGGTTTCTCCATACCAGCTTTTGTCACTTGTTATGATGTGAATTGTGTATTTTGATCTTCCTTCATCAAAATTTTCTATCATTTCTTGGCACCAATGCACACGTGCTTTTTTCTGCTCATTTGTGAGGTTGTGGAGGATCCAACAACTGCAGAGCTTCCTGACAAGAAGATTTTCTTTGAGGATGGTTTTCATTGCTGCTGATCCAATATTTACGGCTTCTTGAATCTGATAATATGCGCTACAATTTTCCTGTAACATGAGCTCTGCTTTCATCACATTTTCATTAGCTGTTGCTGTAGCCGGCCATCCTCCACAATCTTCATCTTTGAGAGAGTCCCTCTTCTAAAATTTACAAACCATGATAAATTATTGATTATGAAGGGTAAAGATCCCAAAATGCATGATGCCATCTTCCAAGACATTCTCTCTCCTTTACACTGATCTTAAAGTTGTAGAAAATCATAGCATGTAAATACCCTTGAGATACATCCTTGTTTCTGATGATTGTAGTTTAAGGGCGCAAAACAGCTAGGGTCATTAGCGCCCAAACACTCTAAAAAACTGTGCCCATATGAAAGAAATAAGTCATACATACGATATCAGTGTTTAAAATAAGCAAAATTAGCACTTTGGGCAATAAAATAACACCTCATAACAAATAACAGAGGTACTAAATTCAACAACAAACAGGATTGGTACTAAAACACAGCAGCTAGAGCTGATAACACAACATTCAATAATTGTAACAATGAAAACCCCAAAACAAATAACAAGGGTAAAACTGTAACAATCAACAATAGACTGGCTATTAAAATCAGCAAGATCTGAAAATACAACAGACCTAAAATGGATTATGAATGTATCATTACAGCCCCAAAAACAAATAACAAGGGCATGTGGTTAACAATAAACAAAAGACCAGTTCCAAAACACAGCCTCAAGAGCTGAAAACAGAGTAGTCTTAAAATGGTATATAATGGTTACAGTAAAAACCCAAAAATAACGGGTAAAATGGTTGACAACAAACAAAAGACTGTTAGTAAAATGCATCAACAAGAACTGAAAACTCAACAGTCCTACAAAAGCTTAAAAATGCTGTCATGAATAAAAGGTAAAACCCTCACACCTTGCTCCAAAAACCAGAAACACAAATAAAACGGAGCACTCGCTCAACAGCAGCCACATCATCTGCAAACTCCTCAATAGAGGAGGGCAAAGTCAGGGAATTTCTAAAAGTTGCTAGATGACGGCAATCGAGTAAAATGTGACGCACTGAAAAGGGATGGTCACAGTGAGGGCAAGCTGGAGCCGGTTGACCATTAAAAAGGTGTTGGTGATTAAAAAGGCAATGCCCAATTCTCAAACGTGCTAAAATCACTTCTTCGCGATGAACTGCGCCAGTAGAAGTCGACCAGTTAAAAGGGGCGGATTTACATTCACGGAGCTTATTAGTTGGGAGTAATTCCCACTCCTCGCGCCAGCGCGGAGAATGGCTCTACGTAAAGAATGTTGAAAACCCCCCGAGTAAAAACGATGCTCGTACTCAGCAGGGTCTAAAAGGGCGGATTTAGCTGCGACATCTGCGGCCTCATTACCTGGGAGTTCCACATGTCCAGATACCCATAGTAGGGTCACCCTGACGCCAGCGTCGAAAAGAGTTAACACCACATCCTGGATCTTCTGTACAAGAGGGTGGTGGTTGTACACATTTCTAAAACTTAAAAGGGCACTCAAAGAGTCGGAAAAAATAACACTATTCCCTAGCCCCTGATCAGAAATAAATAAAATCGCCCGATAAATAGCGCAAAGCTCCGCCATAAAAATAGATGTCGCAACGTTAAGACCATACGTAAAACTTGCTCCATTAAAAACAAAAGCACATCCTACTCCTGGGTCAGATTTCGAGCCGTCGGTGTATATAAAATTCCAGCCATTAAAAGAAGAGACAATCTCGCTAAAATGACGACGAATAACAGATGCTGCGGTCGAAGATTTTGGATAGGACGTAAGCCCAAGATGAACGGGGGCCCTCTGCCAAGAGCCAAGGGGGAGAAAAAGTTTCCCCGGCTAAGAAAAGGCAGGTAATTCCCAGTCCAGCGTCCTCAAAGGCTCCCGAAAACGAAAGCCAGCAGGCTTAGGAGTAAAAGACCGAGGAGAGTAAAAACCATCGAAAGACACACTAAAAACAGCCCATTCGTGGGATGACGAGGTTGCGCAGCTAAGCGACAACCGTAAGCAGAAGGTAAAACATTCCTACGATAAAACAACGGAGGTTCTCCAGACTCCGCACATAAACTTAACACAGGACTGATTGGGAATGCTCCAATGGCACCACGGATACCCCGGTGATGAATGCGGTTAAGGCGAGGAAGAACGGAAGGTCGCACTGAGCCGTAAACTACACAGCCATAATCCAATTTGGACCGGATAAGCGGTAAAAACGTAAAAGAACCGTCCGGTTAGCTCCCCAGGATGTGCAGTTTAAAACACGTAAAATACAAAGAGAACGTTCACACTTGCCTCTGAGTTGTGCTATATGCGATGACCGACATAATTTCCTATCAAACACCAAGCCAAGGAATCTAACTTCGTCTGCGAAAGTAAGAGCGTCTGGGCCAAGATGGTGGAGGATATTCCTTACGGCGCCAGAAATTCATGCAGACGGTCTTCTCTGCGGAGAAACGGAACCCGTGATTTACAAAACCGCACTGAGCGTTCGTTAATAAATGCTTCGACTCTAACCACCACATAAGGCGCTCGTTATCATGCGTTCCATCACCTTGCAGACCAGCGGACGGTAACTGGAAGGAAGATGTGGGTCCTTTCCAGGCTTAATGACGGTGGCCACTCGCCAAGCGCTAGGAAATGTGCCATAACTTCAAATAAAATATAGATAAAATAACAGGATATACAGCATGCAATGCCAATGTGAATTATGGAAAAAACAATTCTGATTTCAAGTTGCTCCATGATTCACATAAAAAGATACTATAGTAAATTGCTCTGCTCATATTATTCATAATAACATGAAGCATGCAAACGACTGTCTAGACTTAGATGCTGAAACAACAGTAATGAAAATTACAACCATTTTTCAATGTCAGTTAAAAGTTGGGAAGAATTGAAGCCTATTTTAAATTAGTGGATATCGAATGGCATGAGACTCTCCAACACATGACAACTTGCTGGCTCCCTGCAGTGGAGAGATTAATACGCAACTGGCCTGCCATCAAAAGCACTTCAAATCTACGAGTAAAGACTGCTCCACAGTTTTACAGACATATTTAGATGCAGATGATATTATAAAAGATACTGTACTTGAGATCCACCTTCTTTCTTTCAGTAGTGCAGCAAAAATCTTGCTGAAGAGAAATTTACAGCTAAAGAAAGAAGAAAATTTAGATGCAGATGATAATGTAAATATTTTCTTGAGATCCACCTTCTTTCTTTCAATAGTGCAGCAAAAATCTTGCTGAAGAGAAATTTACAGCTAAGGAAAGAAGAAAATTCTTCGGAATTACTGCAAAGAATGCCATGAAAACTTTAACTTCAACACAAAAAAATAAAACTAAAGGAGAGTTTAATGGCATTCTATGAAGGAGTTCTCTGATATGTTGAAAAAACCAACAATTTGTTGGATGGCAATACTGCATCAAAACTGCAGGTTTTTAATTTGAAGAATATAACATTTTCTTCCCTTGAAGATGGTGTTTAGAGTCTGCAGTAAATTCTGCAGGATTGGAAACATCCCTTCAAAATTGTTGAATTAATGAAAGGAAGTGTTTTTGGAATGTAATGGATGGAAAAAAATTTAAGGAACCTGAAAAACTTGTATCATTTGTGCTAAGTGTTCCATAATCTAATGCATTATGAGCATGTGTTTTCTTTGATCAAACAAATTGACAGATACAAGAAACAGATGTTCAATATCATTAATAAAAAATCTGCTTATGATTTCCATTAATGTGAAAATGTAATATAGAGACTTAATGCTATAAAATTGGATACTCAAATTTTAAAGGCAGCCAAATCTAATTCCAAGTATATCTGGAACAAATGACTTTGGCCTCCTTTTAAATCTAAAGGTAGCAACCCTAATTATGATCTACTCATCCTGCACCACTAAACTGATACTCTGCTCTATTGTTAACCATTGTCAATTCAAATCTTTGCTGAAATTAGCAGTTTAGCATGGGGACCAAGTACATACAGGCAATTTAAATTATTTACAGCAACAATATTTCAAGTTAATTTAAACACTTTAAAAAAATTATAAGAAATTTTAAAAATTCTGTTAAAACTTTCACAGTAAAGCTTGTTAAATGTAATTTCTATCTAATCTGTCGTCTTACACGCTCTTATGCTTTACTTACTTTTAAATAAGGTGGGACCGATTTCGAAGAGACATCCTCTCCATCTTCAATCAACTTGATGACTCGTCGGTTGAAAATGGGGAGGATGTCTCTTCAAAACCGGTCCCACCATAAAGTAAGTGAAGCATAAGAGTGTGTAAGACAACAGATTAGATAGAATTTACAATACTTCAGCTGTTCATTTATAATTTTATGATTATCTACAGAATGTGCTGATTGGTACTCTGAAAAGGGGAAAACTATTTTTAAATTATTTTTTTACAGTGCTTCAACATTTTGTATTTATCCTCACAGCTTACACCAAGTCTACTAAGTTGGGCTAGCTGAATATTTGCATAAATAAGCAGACATAATATTTACTAAGAAATAAAGAAGTGTCTTACCTCATATCACTGGTTGATAAATTAAATTCTTCAACTGTGATCTCATTCACTATATCTCTCTCTAACTCTTTCTCCTCCTATGACAAATAAGGCTAGTTAAGTTCAACTCTGTTAACATTATACTAATATGCATGAAAAATGTTAAAGAACATTAAAAAAAATCACACACGTACACTGCTAAAAAGATTTCATGTTTTAGATATAGAACACATATGCAAATCTAAGAATGAACATGATGGGACTATCAGTCTCAACTCAATGCCCTGTGAAGTCACAACAATCTCTCTCTCTTGTTGTGCCTCTCGCACAACTTCAAGCTAGCAGCTAGTATTCAGGTGAAGTTCTCTGTTCCAGTAAGTTTTCGCTAATGGTGGCCAAATTATTCAGTGCTTGATAATGGAATCATTTTATATAAAATTCATGTCTTATGTTAATGAGTGAAAATAAACGAGCAAGTTATGTTGCAAACAATTTTACTGAATAGTATTTTATTGCTTACTGCATAATATCTTATGTTGAATTACAATATCTGTATCCATAAAGCACTTTAACCTAGTATCCCATATATCAACCAGGTTATTATTTGCTCATCCACCGTAATTTTTGGATTTTTTCTCTAAAACTAGTTTTTGAATATTTGGAATAATAGTCTGTAGCATACAACTGAAGAGATCTTCTGTGATATTTTTACTGTTCATACACATAAATTGAACCAAACATGCTCATTATATCAGCAACTTTCCTGTGTAATAATGGAAATGAGAAACAAGAAAAATGAAAGTAAAAATCTTGCAGACATCTTTTATTTTGGGATGCATTCTTCAATATATTCCAAACTTTTCCAAATTCTGTTAAATCAAACTCATTATGCTATTTGCCCCATATCATGGTATATTATTCAAAGTTCTTATTTCTTGCATTGAGAAACTGATATGGTTTTGATTGTAAATTGTGTCCAAAAAAAGAGTTTTGTATGAACACTCTTATATAATCATACAACTCTGAAATGATTTGTTCTTTCCATTGAAAAGAAGGATGAAGGATGTTGAAGTTCATCAGGAAAAGTGGATCAAAAATCTATTTTTCATTTTGATGTTAGGAAGTATGCAGACAAATGACAAAATGCATCTATTAAATAAAATACATTTCCAGAAGTTTACCAGGTTTTAACCACTGTACTTCACATTAATAAGGAAGATCACCATATTCTCTGTTACAATCATCCAAACATGCTTTAAACAGGTTATGAGGAACTCATTTTGAAAGCATAAAATTTTGGTTTTGTTGGTAACACCCATGACTATCAATAATCTTGGCCAGGGTTGATTTTTGGGGGATAAAATCCTTAGTATGAATGAATGAATATTTATTTATATCATTTAAATACAAAACATATTTTTTAATTAAAGTAAATTTTACAAACAGCCCCAGTCCTCAGTTCATCAGTACATTTCTTCTGGTCATAGACACAAATAAAGGAAAAAAACAAACAAACAAAAAAAAACAAAAAAAAAACATTACCTTTAAATATAACAATTAGGAACAGTGCCCTCGGCAATTCCAGAAGGCACTGAATCCATTCAAAATTTATTCTGATTTGATTGGCTCAGCCCCCCAGTCCCCGGTTCATCAGCAGCTACCTACTGGAATATCCAGGGGACCGGGCTTCTATCCATCTAAACACAAAACACAACATTAAAAGTAATTTATACATTCAATACAATATTAGGTTATACTTCTTACAATACTAAACTTTTTTTTTTAACCCATTTGGCCAAATTTATATTCTTTAGAGTTGCTTATTCCTTTGGGCCTTATACACACTAACACCTGGTTATTGGTTTATAAGGATCCTGTTTAACTAATATTAGAAAACTAGCCCCATACCCTCCCCTACTCAATCCATCCTCCTTTCATTATCAGACAATTTTATTCTCAAGCACATTTCAGGTATTTACCTTGCCTATGTATTTTCCCAGTTCCTTAATGTTTTCATCTGACTTTAAATTTAAAATTCTTCTACCTCTTATTTCATCTGGTAGGTTTTCCCATTTTCTTAATATGAACTGTTCCTCCAAAACTTAGTTTGTTTACATTCTAGTATACAATGCCAAGTACTATCTGGTTCTGCACACATAGGACATATCCCCTTAGTGTGTCCATTTTTTAATCCACTTAAATATTTTACTCCTGTTCTAAACCATGCCAACCCTTCCCTTCCTAACTTATCACAAATTTCAAAATACCTTTCTTTTTCCCACACATTTTTTAGTATACTATATAATTTCACAGATTTTTTACTGTTAAGTTTGCTCATATTTCCTGTTTTTTTATTGTTATCTCTTTCCAAAATCCTTTACCCAACCTTTCTCCCTTGTACCATACTAGTCCCATGCCCACTTCTTGTATGATATTTTGGATTTTAGATAACCAAGTGTCTCTCCCCTTGATTTTACCTTATGCTACCAGACACTGATTAATAATATTATCATCCTCTAGTCTCCCTATTCTATACCAATATTTCAATACTCTTTCCACCTTGATTTTATAGCCCAATCTTCCTAGTTCCATTAAAGCAACCTTGTTAGGTGAAGATCTAGGTAAGCCTAGAACAATTCTACAAAATAATCTATTTATCATATTTATCCCTTTCCATCCTTCATCTGGCCCCCCAAATTTCTATTCCATACATCATTCTGCTCTACACGATTGAACCATATGTTCTCTCTAACCATTTTACTTGCATATTTGGTATTTTGTTGACACAAGATCTAATTACACTCATGGCTACTTTTCCTTCTGCTACTGTTTTCTTTTTTTGATCACTCCATTTCCCATTACTAGACAATCTAACACCTAAATAATCAATTTTCTTAACAACTTCAATTTCTATGCCCTCCCAATACCATTTTTCCTGTTTTTTTTAATTTGAAACCTTTTTTCATCACCACAATCTTAGATTTGTTTTTATTTATCTTAAGCCCCCATTCTCTACAAAAAGTGCCTATAGTTTCTAATGATCGTTTTAATCCTATACTTGTTAGAGAACCTGTTAAATCCTTAGTATGGCTTCCTTTGGAAGGGAAATAAAGCCTTGGGTCCCATGTCATAGATTTATGGCACAAAAAAGAACCTCAAGCCTGAAATAAGAGACATTTCAGCAATATTTATTGGCCATTTCATGCCAATTCAATGGTATGCTGATAATCTGGGATGTTAGAGAGTTTCCATAAATAACCAAATTAACAAAGTATAAATGAATTCATTTTTTTTCAGTTACTATTATCAACACAATTCTCATTCTTGTGTATTTTTCATATTCACTATTATGAATGACTGGTATTTATGTAAATTATATGTACTTCTTAATTGTATTAACAACTTTACCACACATTTAACACGTGGTGTACAAATAAAAATAGTTTTTCCCAAATAGAAAAAAAAGTACAGAGAAGATGGTTAAATATATGAAATCAATTTCAGGAGCAGATCTTTTACACTAGTCACTATTGCAATTCAGTACTGCTCTATAAGCTCCCCCACCTCTTCAAATGCTATATAAGCACTGCCTGCTATAGCGTCAATTGCAAAATAAATAAATAAATAAATAAATAAATAAATAAATAAAAAAATAAAATAAAATAATAATAATCTCCAAACATACATAACCTCAATGTTGTCTACATTTTAAACAGATTCAATGCAGCAGGGCTGCAATTCCTTAACGAAGGTATTAATATTTGTGTAGGTTTTTTGAGCAATTTGGATTGATAATTGATAATTTAAACACAACAGATAAAAGTTCTGTTAGAAAAACATCTGGAAAAGTACAAGAAATTAAAAATAAAAACTTTGGTCCAAGATATTATCAAAAGCTGACAAAGACTCTGAATAAAACAGATGTGATATATAAAAAGGCTGATAATGAAAACAAAATTGTTACATTAGATAAAAAAAGATTACAAACAAATGATGCAAAGGATGTCAAGTTAAAATGGACCCATTGAATAAGTGCATTAAATACACAGAAGAAACTTTGAAAAAAAGTATTGATTCCAAAAACAGAACTATATAAAATTAAGATCCATAATCCATTTTCAGCCAGGATATATGGCCTTCTAAAGATCCACAAACCTGGGAGAAGTATGAGGCCAATTTATTAGCAACTTAAATACTCCAAACCACAGTTTAGCAAATCGGTTATCAAAACAGTTTCATTCACTATTTAAATTTGATACCTTAAGTTGCGAACCTGACTAACTAAATTAAAGACCAAGAATTATCACTGAATGACATTGGTTTCATTTGATGTCAAAGCCTGTTGCCCAGCATACCACAAAATAAATTATTAGATTCTTTAAAAAAATGCTTCTAGTCAGTCAACCAAACAGAAGAGCATAACAAGGAATACATTGAAATAAGTAAGATGTGCTTAAATCAAGTATTCATACATTTGAAGAAAAATCTTTAAACAAAAAACGGGACTAATAATGGGCAGTTCATTATCATCTTTTCTAGCAAACCTATTCATGAGCTATTTTGAGATGCACATTACTAAGGTTTTTTGCATGTTTTAACATCACTAAGCCTTTTCCCACATTTTCAAAGTTTGGTACAATACATTGATGACATATTTGGCATAATAAACAAATACACGCGGAAGATGCTTTAAATCTTTTAAATCTACTCATGTTGATTTTAAAGTTTTAAAGCATTGAAATTAAAATTCACTGTCAAAACTGAAACATAAAATATATTGCCATTTTTAGATCTGAAGATAATAAAATGTAATAATAAACTTGAATTTGACATATACAGTAAAGGTATGCATACAGAAAATTATATCAAAGCCCATACTTTCAATTTTAGATCACATATAGAAGCACTATTCAACAACATGGCATACAGATTAAACATATTAAAAAACAAAAATGGAACACAAAAATACAAGAATGAATATCTATACATTGAAGTCACCAAGTCAAATGAATTCAGCAAAGAGGTTAACAAAAAGTTAAAAAATTCCAAAACCAGAGAAGAATTAAACAAATCACAACACTTAGTGATTTAGCAGGGAAAATTCTTTCAAAAAGTTCACATACCACAAAGTAGTCAAATAAGGAATCTCAAAACAATTTCAACCTGTACAAGATCATTTTACCAATTCAAAAATAATACAGAGGAAAAATTTATTGAAAATAAACAAAAACGATGCCAGGCCCGAAGAGAAAAAATCTGGAATTTACCAAATGAATTGTCAGGATTATGAAAAAATCTACATAGGAAAAACAAAGAGAAATATAGGCATAAGGTTGAAGGGACATTGGAGAAACATCCGTTACAAGCAAATAGAAAAATCAATGGTAGCATTACTTTTTGGAATAAAAAGCACAGTAAAGAAAAAAGTATCACATTATTAAAAGCAGTTCAACAGCAAAGAAATTAAACATATGGGACAGGAATGCTAATTGGAACTTGTACAGTGAAGTCAATCATATAATTAAGATCATTGTATGATTGAGAAACTACACACATTGGTTCCATTTACTTGTTTATAATATGTAATACATGTTTCAGTAACTCATTGTTCAATTCCTCTGCTACCTGCCAACTGCTGAATAGTTTATTATGCTATGGGAATGTGCATTTTTTTAAAAAATTCACATATCATCCATGGGCTATGATAAATTTCAAAATATTCTAAAAGATTTTAATATTGGTTTGGCACCAATAAACAGATTTAATGTTAAAAAACTCCTGATAGAAAATGTTAATGACAGTATTCCACTGGATAAAAAAGCAAATAATTTGCGCAGAATGTGAAAAAGTTGATATCGGAAAAACAAAGAGAAACATAGGCACATGGTTTAAAATAACATTTCAGGAACATAAAATACAAACAGATGCAGAAATCAGCAATAGCATCTCAATTCTGGACAGAAAACCACAACAGAGTGAATAGAGCAAAATTATTAAATTCAGTACAAGGATCTACAGAATTACCAACATGAGAGAAAATCTACATTTAAAATACAGAGACAGTTAAATGAACTTCGTAACTTTTCTGGATGAAAACATAAACCTTAAGTTCATCACACCCCCACCAGAGCAGAATGCACATCCCTATAGCATAACAAATTATCCACAAGTAGCTAAGGATGCAAACAAAGGGTTTGTGAAACCTGTACTACATATTATAAAAAAGTGGAGCCAATAAATGTGTAGTTCAACTCAATCATACAATGATCTTAAATATATTAGATAATATTATTTACATAACAAATATGAGTCAAACTTAATGAATTTTAACATATTAGAAACAGACAGCTCTTCATTCAAATATATCATAAGACCACCAAATTCAAACCCGATATTTACCAACCTAAATTCAAAATGAATGATGCAACAGTTGTTTAACACCCAAGGATGTGGACGAGGGTCCAAAAACATGTCATGAGTAAATCTTCAGTAAGTGAAGCCAGAAAGAATGTGTTTAAAAAGTTCCACCCAGGGAATTAAATAAAAAAAAAAAAAAACTCAGAAAAACATTCCGAAATTGAAATGTAAATAACTTCTGTACAACAAACACAGAATGTTAAATATAGAATCATAATAAGCATATTTAGAAATGAATAATTAAATACAGATTTTTATATAAATCTCTGGTGTATAATTAGTACATACAGTATAGATTGCTAAGAAACATATATTCAGAGAACTTATGTTTGGAAATGGGGGAACAAAAAAAGAAGAAAAAAAAAGTTTTAATTTAGAAAAACAATTAACACTTATTTTCCTTATATAAATCAAATTTTTAATGTTAGGCATTAAAGTCAATTTGTTAGGTCTTTTGTTTTTATAAATAATCAATATATCATTTATTAAATCAGGATCAATAAAACTTAATTTCTCTGATTCAACCAATCTCATTCTCAATTTCTGCTCAATTTGTTTGCTTCAGTGCTACAGGTGCTCACACATTTAGTTGATAAGAACTGGCTTGGGTACTGTTACTTGTAGCTGGTCTTTGGTGCATATGAGAATGAATAATTATTGATTCTCACAAGCTCTCGTAAACCACTGTTGGCAACCCCTCCCTCCCCCACTACTTCATTGCATTCCTTCTTGTGGCAGCAACAGTGGAGCAAGTTAGGCCACCAAGATACAAGTGAGACTAAAGGTTATTTGAATGGCTTTAGATGAGGTGTGATGTTATAAGACTATGCTTTTTTTTAGATCATTCTAATAAATTGGTAAGAAACAGTTGAACATAATAGAGAAAAGAGAGAGAGAAAGTGTAATTTATGTGGCCCATTTTAGGATAAATTTCATTTATGAACTTTCCAGAAATGCAGGTAACATGATGACATATTGGCTTCTTTTTCTTATGCATATATGTTAGGTTTTGTAAGCATACTTTTCTTCTAAGAACATACATTATGCTCATTAAGTTTACCTCTTGCTTAAACACAGCATCATAAGAATCCTCCTCTTTAGTTTCTGGTTTTAACTCAATGGAATGTATATGAGAGATAAACGGTTCTTCTTTAATCTCTTCTTTGGCACCCATTTTGCATTCACTCATCATTATCTGAGGCTGCAAAAGAAATACAAACAGAAAATACAGAACCTATAGCCAAACCCTTATCAGATTCTAAAGGGTTCAAAAGATGTTAAAAGAACATCCATAAATAAATCAAATAAATAAATAAACAAACATACTTGGCTTAAAAAAGTTGGTTAAATGTGAAATTCACATGATTTATATATTTGCTTTATTTTTATTCATCCAAATAGAGATTATTATAGTATCTCATCAGCCCAGTAAAGTATAAACAAAAACATCTTTGGCCATTACCATTCGTTTATTTCAGAGCATGAAATGGCTGATAAATTTTGGTCACATGCCTCTTCTTTTAGGCTTGAGGTTCTTTTATGTGCCATAAATCTACAACATAAGATTTTTTTTTTATTTGTTTATTTAAGGATGCTCTTTAACATCTCACAGCATTTCATTCTAATCAGGGTGTGAAACTTCCGACAAATTTTGTTCAGAGGCCTCTTCTTTCAGGCTTGAGGTTCTTTAAAGTGCTGTAAATGTATGAAATGGGACCCAAGGCTTTATTTTCCTTCTGAAGGAAGTCATATTTACGATTTTTATGCTCGAAAAAATCCACCGATCCTGGCCGGGTTTGAACCCGCGACCTTGGGTTTAGAAGGCAAGTATGGTTACCACTGCACCACCAGGACCGACACAACATAAGACCCATGACTTTAATTCTCTTCCATACAAAGCCCTGCTTAACTGAATAAAATCCTTTGACCCTGTCCAGGACTGAACCCTCGATTCTGGGTCTATGAGGCAAGTATGGTTACCACTAAACCGCCAGGACTACCTTACTAGTTCTGAAAGTGAGGAGAGGGAAAAGGAAGAGCTTTGAAAGGGAATATCCCCATGGTCTAAAACAAAAATAGGCCAAAAGCACTAGCAAAATCTAACATGAGACCAATGATCTCAAAATAATTGGCTTCATAGAATTACATGTTACTAAACAATACAGAATTCTTGAACATGAATGTGTCAATTACATTAATAACATGGTTTATACAGCGGCCATTTACTGCAAAACAGCGAACATCTCTGACTAACATCCTGATTAAGCCCTTTTCTGTAATTTTTGGGAAAATATACAAATCATCTCAAGATAAGGTAAACACTCTTACTTACATTAAACTTTTTATTTAAGCCTAAGCATGAAATATTTATATGTGGGAACATAAATATTGACTACTTAATGCCAAGTGTAAGAATGAATTGACTGAATTCCCTACTAACTGCATATAATATGGTGCATAAAATTAGCATTCCCACCAGGATTGATAAAAATTCTAGCACAGCAACAAATAATATATTTGTAAATTTAGACAAACTGTCATTATATTCTGTGTCTTCATTGATCAATGGTCTCTCTGACCATGATGCTCAAGTAATAATGAAAAAAAATTCTACAACAAAACTCAAAGAATGTTATAGATATATAAAATATAGAGATATTAATGATGCTAACCTCAGTATAATGGCAGAGACACTTGAACAAGAATCGTGGAATAGTGTCTTCAAGGCAAATGATGTTAACAGTAAATACAACAATTTTTTACAGATTATTAAATTGCATTTTGAAGCATATTTCCCACTAAAAATTATAAAAAGTTATAACATGAGCAGGGAATGGTTAAACCAAGGAATTAAAATATCTTGTTAACATAAAAGACAATTATATAATGAACAAAAGCTCAGTAAAGACCCTAAATTAAAAATACATTTTAGAAAGTATTGTAAGATACTTAAGAAAGTCATAAAAGCAGGGAAAGACCTCCATTACCAAACACTTACCAGTCAGTCAAAAAACAAAATAAAAACTACTTGGAATATAATAAAACAAGAAACAGGCAAAAATTTGCAACAAGATGCAATAATCTTTAGCATTAACAATCAAGAAATATAACACCCTGCAGATGTAGCAAATGTGTTTAATAATTACTTTCTTAATGTAACAAAAAATTTAAAGTTATATTCTGGCGATAAAAGAGATGCTTTAAAAATTTTATAATCATCAACTCCCCGTCAAAATAATGAATTCAAACCAGGTATCACTACCCCACTAGAAATTAGTAATATCATTAGGAAACTAAAATCAGAAAACTCTTCTGGCTATGATGAGATCAACAGCAAAGTCATAAAGGCCTGTGCAAAGGAAATTAGTACCCCCCTTAGTCACTTGTGTAATGAATTTTTAACATTGGGTGTATTTCCTGAGAGGCTAAAATATTCAATACTGAGGCCTCTGTACAAAAAGGAAGAAAAGATAAATGTCTCTAATTATAGACTTATAGCTATTTCACCTACATTTTCTAAAGTGTTTGAGAAAGTAATGTACAATAGGCTTTACCATTACCTTGAAAGTAACAATATTCTAATTAGTGATCAGTTTGGCTTTAGAAAAGGAATTTCAACAGAAAATGCAATCTATAAACTCACTAATGAAATTATTGCATTTAATGAAAGAGTGCATGTACGAGGAATATTTTGTGACTTGCAAAGGCTTTTGATTGTGTCAATCATGAAATTCAGATAGATAAATTAGCTTTCTATGGAATAAAAAACCAATATTTAAAATGGTTTATATCCTACCATGACAAAAGGAAACAAAAAGTAATAAATTGTCCCTTCAAAAATAAAAACAATGCATCAGAGTGGGGAATGATTAATAATGGAGTGCCTCCAGGATCTGTTCTGGGTCCTCTTCTTTTTCTGATATGTATAAATGACCTCTCCTTATCTGTCCAAGATGTAGGAAATACTGTTTTATTTACAGATGACAAAAGCATATTGATAAATGGAAAGAGCCTTAATGATTGTGCCATTAAATTAAATCTGGTTCTCAGTTCAATGGGTGTATGGTTGACAGCAAACAAATTGTCTAAAACAAATGTTATGAAATTCATTATTCACAGATCTCCAGATCCACAATTACAGAGAGAATATTATAACAGGGTACTTTTACAAACCAAATATATTAAATTCCTCGGTTTAATAATTGATAACCATCTAAATTGGAAAGATCACATTGATCTTATTACACCTAAACTTAGCAGTGCTGCTATGCAATATGTGCATAGCATACATTAGTAATGCACATATGCATTAGTAATGTTGGAGTCAATTAAGACTTTAAAACTAGTTTATTATGCATATTTCAACTCATTAATGAAGTATGGTCCAATATTTTGGGGAAATTCAGTTCAAAGTGAATGTGTCTTCCTGTTACAGAAAAAATTCATACGAATAATTGCTGGTACACATAGCAGACATTCATGTAGAAATCTTTAGGAAATTTGAAATTTTAACTCTTCCTTGTGAATATATTTTATCCCTCATGAACTTTTATATAAGAAATAAACAAAAATTTGTTCAAAATCAAAATATACATGACAAGAATACTAGACAAAAAGTAAATCTACATCATCCAATTTCAGCACTTTCATGCCATCAAAAAGGTGTTTATTATGAGTGCATTTTAGTATGCAATGCTCTTCCCTCTATCCTAAAAGCCTTAATAAACAATGGCAATTCCTTTAAATCTGCTCTTAGAAAATACTTATGTAAAAAGGCCTATTATTCTGTAAAGGAATATATGAGTGACAATATTATACTGCAGAACATATCAATGTATATGTAATCACGTATATAATAAAATTTGTATGATTAAGTGACTTGTCTGTTTTTGTTGTTTGGTTGAGTTGTTCTAGGTGTTCTTTTTTATTTTTATTGTAATTATTTATGTAGATGCAGGCACATTTTTGTAAATACAGATTGAAAGCTACTGTAGTAATTGTATATGACAAGTTTAATGTTCATAGGTCTCTGCTCCATGAACTCACTGATTGCTCCGAGAACTAACTTGTTTATAATATGTAGTACTAGTTTTGAGTTGACAGCTGAGGATGTGAAGAATGATTCGTGAAACTAGCACTACATATTATAAACAAGTAACAGCAGCAATGAGAGTGCGTAGTTGAACTCAATCATATAATAATCTTAATTATATGATTAGTTTCATTGTAAAAGTTTCAATTAAAATTTTTTGTTAACCTTTATATATTTCATCAAAATATTTAGAACTGAAAAGTAAAACAATGAATTATTGAACAGCTTAATTTGTCACAATATAAAACCACACATTATTTGTCTATCTGAACATAATTTAAATTACCACAATAGTCATTACATGGTTGTTTGGGAGCAGAAACTTCAAGGAAAAAACTACACAACGAAGGAATTTGCATTTATATTAGGCTAGATGTGCTATATAAAACATTAAGTATATCAAAATTTATTTCAGAACAGGACATTGAATTATGTACAATCCAATTGGAGAGCAAAAATACAAAAGTAATCGTTATTGCTATTTATGGGCTACCATTAGGAAACTTTCTTGATAAAATTTGAAGATGCCTTAAACTTTTTAAGCATAAACACAAAATTATATGTGGGAACATAAATATTATTACTTAATGCCTAGTGTTAGAATGAATCCATTGAACTCCCTTCTTACTGCATATAATATGGTACATATAATTAATTTTCCCACCATGACTGATGAAAACTCTAGTTCAGCAATAGATAATATCTTTGTAAATTCATATAAACTGTCATCATATTTGTGTCTCCAAAGATCAATGTTCTCTCTGACCATACGACTCAAATAATAGTTAAGAAGGTTTCTACAATAAAACTCAAAGAATATCTGTTCAATCATCAGAACATGTCTGAACAAAGGCATTTCCTGTTTATGGCTTAATTTGAAGAATGCCTAGTGTTAGAATGAATCCATTGAACTCCCTTCGTGCTGCATACAATATGGTACATGTAATTAATTTTCTCACCATGACTGATGAAAACTCTAGTTCAGCAATAGATAATATCTTTGTAACTTCAGATAAACTGTCATCATATTTGTGTCTCCAAAGATCAATGTTTTCTCTGACCATATGACTCAAATAATAGTTAAGAAGGTCTCTACAATAAAACTCAAAGAATATCTGTTCAATCATTAGTACATGTCTGAACAAAGGCATTTCCTGTTTATGGCTTAATTTGAAGAAAAACTGAAAGCAATGTTAAAACATGTATTATGAACTGAACATTAACAAATGCTTCCAATTTTTTCCAAATCTTCATGGTTTCTGGCTGTGATAATGTTTTTTGTTTAAGGGTGTACATAAGAAACAGCACGATATATAAATTTTTTTTATAATGCACAAGTGTTAAAAATTGCATAGATCCTGGAACTAGAAGTACAAAAAGAACACTTTCCATAAATATTATTGTTATCTGCATTTTTAAACATTTGTTTGTTCTGTTTACCTTTAACTCAGCATCATGAACAACACCATAAGAATTTTCCTCCTGAGTTACTAGTTGTTTCATTTCAAGTGAACATGTACCAGAATCCTTTGATTCTTTCTTAATCTCCAGTTTGATATCCATTTTCTTAGAGTCACTTCATTTACTTATGATCCTTTAATACTGAAAAAGTGAGCAAAAACAGAAATTTGTAATGTAAGTCCAAAATACAAACACTGCAGCAAAAGCATTGCTGAGAATAGCATTAATAATGGCAAATGTGCCATTCTAAAAACTTTTGTTATTCCATTGACTACCGATGATGAGATACTATAATAATCTCTATTTGGATGAATAAAAATAAAGCAAATATACAATCACGTGAATTTCACAATTTAACCAAGTTTATTTAAACCACTGTAATGCATTTTAATAAGCAGAATAGTGTAAATTCTCCCTAAATAACTGTTCAAGGCAATCAAGAGAGGTAAGACTGCTTGAGCTCGCTCCCTTCCTAAGGTGACGTTTTAACTTGCTTGTTAATGCAACAGAAATTTAATATTTACATAACCTTGGGGTTAATTTTTCAACTCTTCCCTTCCATGGAACCGCCAAAAAATTATCAGAGAGAGCAGCTTTGACATGTTCTCATTTTTGTGCAAAAGTTCAAATTAATAATTTTCTAAAATAATATTAATCATCTTTGCATTAGAATCGAAGCAAGTTAGTTTAACCCGATAAAATAAATAATGCGGTACATTAAAAACACGTCCACAAAGCAAACCTATCTTGTTAAAAAAACGGTAGATAAGCTAAATCTGTCATATTATATTCACTGTTGCAACAGAAATGTAGAAAATTAATAAGTTGGTAGCAGCCCGAGGTTTGTGCTACAAGCTAACGAGCCTTGAAGGAAAAAATAATTACCTAACAAGTAGCCTAAGGCGACGTTCAAACTATCTTCAGTTCGTTACTATAACATTAACGAACCTTAACTTCTATGTCATTGTTCTTTTATCCTTCTCTTTACAATTGACATTTTTTTTTAGTTTTCACGTATTCGCTTGAATTTTACTTAGATGCGTTCTATTGGGCCCACAGTAATGTCAACATTCTATTGCTGACGATTAACCAACCTAAGATATTGAAATAATCGATAACCACAGTTTTACCCCATAACCAACCGGGAGTACATAAGTACATTTCCATTAAATACTTTTGTGTGCGCTAACGCGATGTGTTATCCAAAACCTAACCTAGAGAGTAATGTTTAATGTTCTTTTTCCATACACAACAACCTTAAATAATTGATGAAATAAAATGCGCAGGTTAGTTAGCTTTACTATATTGTATTCATGGGATTTGATTATTCACAGTTTACTCAGTGGTATCATGGCCGACTTTATTTAAATAGTTTTGGTGGTATCTATTACACTTTTTATGTTACAAAGCTCAATAACACTTTTTATTTGGACCATGAAATATTTTGATTGCGCATACCATGCTGAAACCATGCATTGCCAACCGCGTTATCACGTACGTTCATGGTAATTTGTCTTCATCCACACTCAAATCATGATCCCCGTGCAATAGATTTTTTTTTCGCTCTTTTCATTGATGATTTATTCTGAGGCACTAGTAATTGGGAGTTGCATTTTGAAGAGATCACCTATGAAGGATAGTTCATTTCGAGTATTTAGACTCTTGTTGGAGTAACTTTTGATAAGCAAAACGTGCTCTTCGAAAAGCATGCCTTTGAGCGTTCAAAGACTGCGTCTATACTTTGTAGTCGTGAGATGATGTCGTATTATGTGGTTTTCATGTGACAAATAGTCCCGAACGGAAGACTACAGAGTGCTTGTAATACTGTAAATATTGTATGTATTATTAATTTAATTAAATGTAACAACCTATGCGTTTTCTTCCTTAACTTTTTAGGTACACTATATTGTTCCTTATTACAAAACCGAGTTATTAATCGTAGTAACCCGTGTGCAAAATGCAAGCAAAATAAACGCTCTTGTCTCTCCAGCCTTATAATTATTATTTGGTCCTTTGATATTCCATAATAAAATACATTTTTTGAGTAGTGTTTAACGCCCATTTTTACTACTGAGGCACCACAGGCGGGGAACACTGGTGATATATGAAATGACAAACTGAGAAAGGAAGCGTTCCAGGCTTAATTTTAGGGCATCTCCTCGGCATGTGCCATTTATATGCTGAGAAAAGCCTGGGGAAAAGCTCAATCAGGAATCGATTCTGGTGGGAATCGAAACCCAGACCTCCCGCTCAGGAGTCGGTACCTCAACGGCTTCGGTCGTCTGTATCGGTTATAATGATTGATATGCATTTTATTCTTTTCTTTAGTTGCTTTTCCCTGAGGGTTTCCTTGCTGCCTATTTCCAGTGTGGCTACGGTGCTCCTTAACATCCAGTATATACTTTTTAATGCAATCAGAAGAGAATTAATAAATGCAGGTTTATCGGCAATGATATATAAACTTCTAAGGGAAATGCGCATAAGTCGTGCATGAGAGTTAGTTCGCTTCATTAAGAAATTCAATCACACATTTCCCCTCCCCCCACTTAGCTACATAATATATGTGGAAACTGTTATCTAACAATTCATATGGGAATTGGTGTATGGAACGTTTTGTCCTTACACAGTGTATAGTGGCATTTGTGAGCTGCCAATAAAATTAAAAGACATCTGAGGCCATGATCTATTCATATTTTGTAGAGTTCTGACCACATGTCATTTCCTTTCTGTTTTCTTTTTTCCTATACTGTGACCAGTTGTTTGTATAAGGAAGGGCGAGTTTTGTACGTAGACCCTCTATTAAGACGGTTTCCATTACTATCCAAGTTCTCCTTAAAAGTTGCAGTGAACTATTTGATGTCAATGTGCAACCTATACTGACATTAGGTATTGAATTAATATGGGATAGACTTGCAATGAAAAACTTCAAAACAATAGAAAATGTAAAGGCAGATTTCTCAAAAGCTACTCTTAAACATTTCAAATACACACAAAATCCTTTTAATTTATGAGCTTGGAAAGCTGCAGCTATTACATTCATTAGTTGTATGGAATATCAACATTGCATGAAAATTAGTAATAAAATGAAGAAGAAGAAAAAAAAACTAAAATTACTGAAGTGTTTATGTTAACAAATATTGCACAATTCCTTAAAAATACTTTTGACCTATTATGAAGTGGAAACAATCATGGTTATACAGGTGAACTAATATAGCATCCAGAGCATGAACATATTTAAGTTATTTTGGCTTAGCTTTTAATAGGCTAATTTGCGGTTGATCTAATAACTTGTTAATAAAAATAAAAGGAAATAAAGAACAATTACCTACACTCATCCTGCATATGTTGCCCTGCTAGGAAAGAATGAATATGGGTGTAATTAATTTTGGCTAGGCTTTATAACTTAGATGAACTGTGATATTATTACGTTTCATTACACTAATACGGCTGGTATCATGAAGAAGGAAGCACCTGGGAAAAATATCTATACCTCAGTGTTGCTAATATACAATACAGCACAATCCACATAGATTAAAAATTACTCTTGCTATACAAAACCAAGAAAAGTTTTGCATTTGCTCATTTATACTGTGTCGGTCCTGGTGTGAGGTGGTATTTGCCTCCTAAATCCAAGATCGCGGGTTCGTCGGCCAGGACCGAAGGATTTTTTCGGGCGTAAAATCCTTAAGTATGGCTTCCTTCGAAAGGGAAGTTAAACCATGGATCCCGTTCGTACATTTAGCGCACGATAAAGAACCTCGTGTCCGAAAGAATAGCCTCTGAGCAAAATATGTCGGCCGTTTCACGCCCTGATTTGAATGGGACGCTGATGACCTGATTTTAAAGAGCGTCCATAAATAAAACAAATCATTTATATTTCCTTACCTGGTATTATGATTTGTTTGGATTGGTTGTCAGAGCATTCCGCAAGTTTTGCAATGGTCATGGTGGTTTACTAATGGAATGCACACAACATAGTTGGCCAATGTAGTCCTGTTTCCAATCTAATATATTAATAACTAGTAAAAACCGACACATTTATCGCGCTATTTATGTGCTTGGACATTCAATAATTTTTCACTGGTTTCCAGTTTTTTCACCAGATAACGAAACAAGAATTTTGACTATGATTTCCAGACAGCATATTGCACAATAAATTGTGTTCAGAATTTCTTTATCAATATTATTTTTCAGTATCTACAGACAAGAACTTGTTCACTGTATACCGTTCATACTGTATGTCTTATACCAAGAGTGCCAAAAAAATGTATATACACTTTCATATCTATTTAATATATTTCAAAGTTGCACCGGAAAACAACAGTAATGTGAGTATGAAGTTCTGTAAACAGATGTGACCCACATACATTATGATAGCGTTGCTATGTGACAGATAAATCAACAATGAGCAAATGAAGCCAAGAGTATCCTAAATCAACAATGAACAAATGAAGCCAAGATTATCGTATGGTGTTCTGTAAACAGATGCGACTCACATTACGTTATGATAGTGTTGCTACACAAAATGGAGATAAGATTATCGTTTGAACAGGGGAAAGCAATTTTGAAGTGGTATTGGAAAACCGAGAATAATGTTGAAGTTCAAAGGCAATGAAGACGTGTGTACAGAACAAAACCGCCAACGCCAATAACAATTGCACGCATTCGAGACAAAGTTGAGACTCGTGGTACCGTATGCGATATTCACAAGGGCAGATCTACGAGAACTCGCACAGCAACCAGCCCCGCGTCCTCGGCTATGGCTTTGGAACGTTTTGAGCACTCATCGCAGAAATCTACAAAGGAATGTGCACGTGGGACTGGGATTAGCAGAACCAGCGTACGTCTTATTATTGAAACAGCAAAGTTGAAAGTTTTTATCCCAAGAATTTTGCATAACTGTAAATGTCTAACATGATTCGTGATGATCATTTTCTGTTTGTGTTAATTCAGTTTTGTTACATTAACACAATTTTTTCTTTGCTTGAAGTGTGTATACATTTTTTGGCACTCTCTGTATTGCTTGTAACATAAAGGCAGGATTACTAATGACAATCCTGTAACAACAGCACATTACTGTGGAGAGCAAATATAAAATTAATTTTCAGGGCATATGCAAGATATGCAGTATAAGCAGATTTAATGTGGACACAAATCACAAATAAAAACTAGTTGAACAAGATAATCATTAACAATGCCTAGTGTTTTCCATATGGTATTATTAGCAGACGCTGCACTAGGATTAGACATGATTTATAGTTTCTTTCACTGTTCAAATGGTGAACTGAATTGCAACATAGCAGTTTGGTGGAGTCATCAGTCTATTCTGAATGTGTATTAATTATTATTATTAATATTAGACCTATTCAAGGTTGCTTTTAACATTCTTGATCATTAGTATCCCATGCAATTCAGGGTTTAAAATGACTGATAAACTTTGCTCAGAGACCTCTTCTTTAAAGCTTGAGGTTCTTTTATGTAACTTAATTATACTTCCCATAATTATAGATAATTAAGATTTTATGCCCTAAAATTCCATCAGCCTGGCCAGGATTGAAACCCATGATCTTGAATTTATGAGGCAAATATGCTTAAAACTAGACCACCAGGACCGACTTGACTGCTGCAGTCTTCTGGTCTTGAGCAATAGCTTTTCAATTAATACAGTCCCCTAACATCATATCATTATCAGATAACTGATACTGGCTGATACAGTGTGTTACCATTACTTCTTTTACTCTTATTACCAATAGCTCTATTAAAACATGGTCATTGCCTAATTATGACACAGTTTCTTCAAATGATAGAACCAATAAACAGGTTTATTGTGCTTATCCTCATAAATCAAATATGCTTTATTAAATTATATAGTGCAATGTACAAATAGAGATACATTTACATTATAACTTCATGCTGAAAAATAATTAAATTTTGAGCATATGTACATTGGCCTTAGAAAATACATTCACCATAATGAATGTTCAACATAATCTCCAGTGTGGTGGATAGCTCTTCAATGAGAGTTGGATATTCCTAATGGCATTGTGACACAGATCTCCTGGTATGATTGAAGATTTATACACTTATTTTTTTTGAGGATTTTGAGGTCTTCATATGTGGTTTTCTTCTTAAAAGGCAAGAAGATATAAATTGTTCTAATGTTCACTGTAACATTTTCAAAAACCTAAAACTCTACATGATACTTCATGTATATTATATTCATAACTGAAATATGTTAAGTGTATGAATGTGTTAATAATTATGCAAAGTTTCTTTGTCAAAATGCAAACATCCAAAACTTTTTGCACTATTTATTCTGAAGACCTTTCTATTATTTAAATCTCTTCCCAAAAACCTTTAAATTTTAGCTCCTCGTAAATAAACAACTGATTACCAAGGCTAGGATTTATATGTAATTAAATATGGTGAAATATGTACACCCTTTGACAAAAAATGAGTTGTCTCTTGAATGCAAAAATCTACTCAAGACAGCCATTTGCACACAAGGTATCCAGCAAAGTTGTGTAACCACTGCAGCAAATATATTTTATGGCATGCATCCGTGTTTAAGAGTGTAGGTTCACCTCCCACATGGAACAATTTTTTTTATTAATAAATATTTGTAAACATATTACAAATTAATTTTCTAATAATCTCTTATAAGGATATTTAGAACACTCTTTATGGTTTCACTCACATGAGATTTACTCATGATACGTTTTGTGAAACTTTTTCCACATCATCATCTGTTAAATGACTGTTGGATCATTTGTAGAAGTAGGGTAGGTAGGTAGGTATCCGGGATGACTCTGGTGGTCTACTCATAAACTTAAAATAAAGTGCTGTCTGCTTCTGGAATGTCTGAGATTCATAAGGTTATGCTCATGTTCTTTTTATATAAATCCTTTCCCATATGTTTAGTTCTTTTGGTTATTGAACAGTTTTTAACAACTTAATACCTTTTTCTATTTCATGGTTTTTATTTAAAAAACATGCTGCCACAGCTGATTTATCTATTTGTTTTTAATGGATGTTTCTCCAATGTTCCTTCAACCCAATGTCTATATTTCTCTTTGTCTTCCCTACATATATTTTTTTCACAATCCTTACAATTAATCTGGTAAATACCAGATTTTTTGTAATCTTAAAAGAAGTTAGGAACAGTGAAATTGTTACATATACAAATGAGTCAAATAGGTGACACTAAAACTTCACCAACTGGTTAATTCTTCAGAACATGTTAAAACGGCAGGAGTGTATTGTATAGATTCTTTGGAGTGTGATTAGATATATATGGGCAAAACAATAAGAAATTTTGAGACAAGGACCAAAGAGCACTTCAGAAATGTAAGATATAAACAAGTGAATAAATTGGCGGTTACAGATCACTTTTGGACTTACAATCATAACATTGCAGGAGAAGCCAAACTGTTAAAAGCTACCACCAATCCCAAGGAATTGGCAATATGGGAAAAGATTTATATTTTAAAAATAAACATAGAGTTATGAATTTTGACATTCCCCCAATGGACTTCCTGTTCCATTATCTAATGGAACCACCAGATGCCACTACATCACCTGCTAGAGTAAGTCAGTCCCCAGCTGAAGATGAGAGCAAATACTCTTGAAATATATTCTGAAGAATTAACCAGTTAGTGAAGTTTTAGTGTCACCTAATGGTGACTGATTTGTATACCAGATTTTTTTCTCTTTGGGCCTGAAATCTGTTTTGTCTAATTTCATTAAATTTTTTACACTGTAATTTTGCAATATTGTTTCACATATACAGCAAGCTTTAATGTTAACATATATATTACAATGAATATTATATTTCCTTTAGGATTTGTTCTATCTAAACGTAATATATTCCATATGCAAGAAGGACAAAAGATGGCTTATTTGCAAAATTAAGAAGTCTGAGATGTTGTAGCCTCTCGTCCATGGTACTGTAGGAATCTAATGTAATCTATGCCCTTAAGATTGAGGGCAGTTATATGTACTAAGGGTTCATACACTTGATATTAATTTGTGTTTATTTTTATGTGTTTTCACTTTAGAAGATAAATGTTTCTCTTCATGTATTTATTTAGTTATTAGTGAAGAATAAATTAGTTTCTGATTACGTTTTTGTGGATACATAGGTAACCATATAACTCAAATGATACATTAAAATATAATGATATTAAGGCAACAAGTTCTACGTATACACTTAGAAAATCAATAAAAAATGTCATGTGGGGCTTGAACCCAGGAGCTTGCGCAGAAGAGCAATGCCTTCTAAACAGCTCAGCCACCACTACTTTACCTCCTCTTTCCAGATGCTTATGATTGTGACCATTATATTTACAGGCATAACATCAACTGCAGTATGCACATTGTAAACATTGCATTTATGAGCATCCTCAAATATATTTTGATTGGCATATAGAATCTGGAGATAACTCACTTTTCTTGTTGATTTGATTTATTTACAGACATTCTTTAACATCTCGGGTCATCAGCATCTCATTTAATCCAGGGCGTGAAACGGCTGACAAATTTTGCTCAGAAACCTCTTCTTTCAGGCTTGAGGTTCTTTTTTTTTTTTTTTGTGTGCCATAAATCTATGACACAGGACCCATGGCTTTACTTCCCTTCCAAAGGAAGCCATACTTAGAATTTTTACGTCCAAAAAAAAATCCATCAATCCTGGTCGGTTTTGAACCTGTGATCTTGGGTTAGGAGGCAAGTATGGTTACCACTACACCACCAGGACCAACTCTCACTTTTCTTGTCAAAGGGTGTACATACATATTAACTGAAAATTATAAAAATATGGAGTATATAACGAGCTAAAATTTTAAGAAAATGGCACAAAAGAATATATTTCATCAAATGTTCGTGATATTATAAAATAATGATTTAAGGTCTCATCACTAAACAACAAAATAAGAATTGAATGTTTTTAATATTAGCATAAAATAATTAGGAATTTTTGTATGATTATTAATTTATAATCTTTCTAGAACATTTGCTTATTTTTTAAGCACTGGGTTACAAAACATTATTTCTTTTTTAATTTGTAACTGCATCTAATTTTTCTTAAAATTGTTTAATACTGAGTAAAACTCTGCTTAACATCACAAAAATAATGACATTAATCTAAACCTGACAGCATCTTGTCAAATCCAGATCCATTTCCACATTTCATTTAACACTTAAAATGATACTGATATTGCACACAACTCACTGTAGCCAGGATTTTTTGTTGGCACTGTGTTCAATTTCACTTTCACATCTTCTACTGTACAGTTTAGATGTTCATTGCTTTTGGGAGCATTTAATGCATTTGTGATGCATGAGCAGTTTACTTGGATGTATACTTTTAACTGTTAATAATTTTATCACCAGTAATGAACTTAGCAGGTTTAACTTATCAATCCTGTCTGAGTCTAAGAAACTTAGTTATTTGAGAGATAAGTCACAAATCATGGTAACTATTATTTTTCTTGCAAACAAGGGACAACATAAAACTAAAGTATATAGTATTTATTGCAGAGTGGTGCCACCAATGGAAGGTTCGATGTAGATGGCCCTCATAGGGAAGAAGTAAAACATAGGCAACTGGACAACATTGATTTATTATGACATTTTCAAAAGTTACACACAACTATTTACAGAGGGTTGCAAATCCGTCACAGGACAGGTCTCCCAGGTAATCCATGGTGTTTAGCAGCCTTTGAATAGTCTCCAAGTATAAATCAATGGTTTGTTGCCAGCAATGGAGAAGGTGCTGAATATCATCTGCTACATGTGAGTTCTAATGAGTCGCCTTGCATAGAAATGCTCTCAAAATGTCTGCTTTGTAAACAAAACAATTTCTCAGGCAATGGCTGCATCATTTTTGGAATGAGATCATAATCAAAGGGACTGAGACCTGGCAAATATGGTGGGTGTGGAAGAACTTCCCATCCCCCACTGTAAAAGATGCTTGAATCTGTCAGCTGTGTGATCTGTTGCTTTATCATGGAGAATAATGGCACTGTTAAAAAATTCTGGCCATTTGGTGTGTAAGGCATGGTGCTATTCTGACAACAAAAAAAGACCTGTATTGCTGAACTTTCACAGTGCGCACCTCATGCAGTGGATGACACACAAGCACAACCCTTGACTGTCATATTCCAGAATGACCTTCACTTTTGTTGAAGGAGTTTGGAGGAGCTTGTCTTTGCATGATGATTCGGGTGATGCTGTTCACTGGACTGTCACTAGAGTTCTGGTTCATACACCCTTGCCCATCTTTCATCAATTGCAATGATGTAATTCAACATGGCATCCCCTTATCCTGAAGTCTTGCCAGATTGATTTTTTTTTTTGAATAGTGTTAAATACCTGTTTTAACTGCAGAGGCATCACAGGTGGTGGACACTGATAATATATGAGATGAAATGATAAATTAGGAGAAGACTTTTTTTAAAGGAAGGAACTGCTCCAGGCTTAAATTTTAGGCTACCCTCCTGGCATTTGCCATTTATGAATGACAAAAATCTGGGAAAAAACCTCAGTCAGGGAGGATGGTTCTGAAGGGAATTGAACTCCAGACCTCATGATTCCATGCATTAACGATCTTGGTTACCTGTGTGGTTGCCAGCTGACATGTTTCCTAGTGAATAAACTTCTGCACCTCACTTAATTGATGTGGTATCCATTCCATACATTTTTTGCTTGTTTAGATCCTCCCATAAAATGTGGTGCACTGTTTTTGCCAGAATAACTGTTTGCTCTGCCAATTCCACAAATGCCTAGCACCTATCATTGAAATAAAATGTGTACCACCACCATCGCCCTTAAATCCTTGTCCATATGCACAGGATGCCCACTGTGTGACAGATTAACAGTAGAAATTCTGTCCTATTTCAAGGACTCTGTCCGCCTTGTCACTGTAGGGGCAAGGCACATGCACCCAAAGTTTCCTGTAGCTCTATGTAACATTCTCGTGCATTCATACTGCAGAAAAATGCTATTTTCACATTGTTCACTCTTTGCAACCTCCATTCCTGACCATTGTAGCTCACTAACTTGGGGCATGCTGACAGTGCAGCTCTGCTCATATACACCTTCTGGTGGCTACATTCCATATACTTTCAATTGTATATCTTAGATTTTTCATGCTGTCCCTTGTTCACGAGAAAAGAATAGTTGTCATGACCTTTACCTCATATAAAGATATGTATGTTTGTAAAAATATGTACTATACCTGAAAGTATGGATAATAAAAGAATGTTTTAAATTACTCCATATATCCTTATTTGTAAACATAACAAATTTAATTGTTACTAAGGAATACAAATATGCATTTACTTATAAATCCTAGCCCTGCCAATTACTTATAATATGCTAGAGCACAGAGTTTCTCTTTATATTGCTACTTCACGTATGAGTCAAAAGATATGTTCTCAGAATTAATACCCGGGTAAATCTCTTCTCCAAACTACATATTACTCTGATGAATTAAAAGATGTACCTTTAATTTAGACAATTTGGTAAAGCCCTTCCCACAAATATCACATTTATGTGGTTTTTTTCCTTCATGAATCAAAAGATGCAACTTTAAGGTAGATGCCTGAGTAAAACTCTTTCCACAAATACCACATTTATGTGGTTTCTTACCCTCATGAATTAAAAGGTGCAACTTCATTGTACATGGTCGAGTAAAGCTTTTTCCACAAATATCACATTTATGTGGTTTCTTACCTTCATGAATCAAAAGATGCAACTTCAAGCTAGATATCTGAGTGAAGCTTTTACCACAAACTTTACATTTATGTGGTTTCATACCCTCATGAGTTAAAAGGTGCAATTTCATGGTACAAGCGCGGGTAAAGCTCTTACTACAAACTTTACATTTATGTGGTTTTTTACCCTCATGAATTAAAAGGTGTATTCTTAAATTAGATGCATGGCTATAGCTCTTCCCACAAATTTCACATTTATGTGGCTTCTTTCCTTCATGAATCATGAGATGATTTCTCAAGGTACATGGCTGCGTAAAGCTCTTGCCACAAACTTCACATTTATGTGGTTTCATACCCTTATGAATTAAAAGATGTACCTTTAAATTTGATGCTCGAGTAAAGCTCTTGTCACAAACTTCACATTTATGTGATTTCTTACTCTCAAGAATCAAACTATTTACTTTATGTTCATGAATTAATGTATGTTCTTTTATAGATGAAGTGAGGAAAGGACTAGCATACAATATACAGGGGAATATTTGCTTATTTGAGCTCTCTCTACAATCCTGTGTAACTTCAATAAAAGAAGTGCTGGATGTGATGGATAGATCTTCTTTAGTTGTCCTGAAATATGATTAGATTTTATTAGATAAGATTTCTTCTCTCACTAATTCTACAAAGTGATATTGGGCATGTCAATTATAGATATAATAATTTATAATCACTTGGTAGAAAATCATTATTCACAAAAGTAGAATTTGATGCATAGTAAAAAAAGAAAGTTAAAATAAAAATGTTTACATAGCACATGCAACATACATAGGACTTATGACTGTAGCTTAAAAGATATACATGTACACATAACTCAATAAAATGGATATTCATACATCATAAAAATATGAGGGCATATGACTAATTAGCTAGACTTATTGGTTGAAAACTTTCTACAATGTTTAAGTCATTCATCTAAGGTGAGGTTATTGAGTTATAGGCTGGCAGAGCACAGTGTATGATGAGAGATGCCAGTCATGGGCATATAAAGCATATACAGATAGCAGCTTGCAGTTATTTAAGGGAGACTTTATCAGTTAGTGGTTTTGTGTTTCTGTTACTCAATGCTTTAATTATGTGTGTGCTAACTGTTTTTATGAGTTATGCTACTAAGTAAATATACTTTTGAAGAACAGAGTATTATGTACGATTATGTTAAAACAGATTCTTACAAAGAAAATGTAAAGCAACTCACAAAAAAAATATCCTGGGAATCCTGTTAAAGGTACAGAAACTTTTAAAAAGTTAAAAGAAACAGAATCTTTCAATGACAAGAAAATTGTCTAAACCCCTGTATTCTTAGGAAAAAAAAGTTAAGATGAATTACAGGAATTTTCTATGCAGTTGTCAGTAATGTATTGCCACTTAGGGGCATCATTTTCAGCATCTCTTATAATAAGGTTAGTTATTATGATTAGTTTTTTAAATATAATATCATTTTATGCTTTCAGTAAAAATGCACTGAGAGAGAAAAAAAGGAACACCTAAAATTTTTTTTGAATATTTTTAATTTTATGCATTATTATATGTGAATGATTATAATTCCATTCATTTTTTGAACATTAAATTCTTTTTCAAACATTTTGTAATCACTCTTATGTATTCAGATATCATTTTGAGTCTAATTTCCTTAATTGTGAGAGCATGAACCTGAATGCAAGTTAATCACATTTCATAATGATGTCGGTTTTACCTGCAGGTGTCACAAGGTAATACACTTCTATTGGTAACAAAATGACAAATTTTTCAACACCCAGTGGCACTCTCAGAAGTGCATGTTTCCTCCTCAGGCTTGTATCGCTGCTTGCAACCTTGCAGGCATGCTGCAAATCAAGATCCTTACATTTTCTTGTGGCATGGTCCCCCATTGCTCATTCAAATCCTCCTGAAGTTCATTAAGGTTCTCAGGAACCTTTTGACAAACATTTTTCCCCATCATGTACCAAACATGCTCAATTGGAATGAAGTCAGGGCTTTGTGCGGGCCAAACTAGCAGCTGAATCCCCACCTCATGCATGTACTATGTCACAATCTGGGCTTAATGTGGACTGGCACTGGGGCATAGGGGATAGCATTTTCCTGAAAAATTTCCTCAATGTTCTGGTTTGCATTCAGGGCTCTGTTCTCCACAAAAACTGTCTTAGCTTCCACATTAATACCAGCTGATACCATTATGGAACCTTCCCCTGAACGTCATCAATGAGAAGATGCAAGGGGCATACCTTTCTTCAGTCCTCTTCCATACTCTTTCTGTACCATCAGGTGATCTTAGGCTGAACCTCAACTCAAGGACAGCTTTCCATTGCTCCTCAGTCCACTCCAGATATTCACAAGTAAAGGTAAGGCGTGGTTGCTGAAGTTGCTGGGTAAGCAAGGGACCTATGGCTGGTCTTCTAGAGGGAGCAGAGCTTCTTAAAATCTCTTTCTCTCTGTTTTTATGCTGATATTGACTCCTAATGCCCTTTCTAAGTAATTTTGAGGTTCTACAGCTATTGTGTGATGATCACCCAAAAGTTACAGCTGCAGAAATTGATCATCTCTGGCTATGTCACCCTTCTGTGACCTGATCCTGGTCTTCTGCAGTAGATACAAAGTTCCCTGGACCTTTGGTATGTCCTTTAAATAGTAGAAATATTGACTTTTAACACCTGGGCAATAAAACACATGATCCATCCATCTTCCTACATTGCAACTGCTTTTGCAGCATCCACTTGACTTAGAGGCATCTTTACCTCATAAAATTATGTGTTAAACTGATTAAAAAACCTCAATAATAGAATAAAACTGATGTAACAAACAACAATCTATTAGACATTTCATTTGGCCCAGGTGTAAAAATGTGATTAAATTACTTTGATTTTCATGCTCATACAATAAGGAAATTATAGGCTCAAAATGATATTCCAATACATAAGAGTGGTTGCAAAATAATTACAAAAATAATTAATGTTCAAAATATGAATAGAATGATGATAATTCAATATCATAATATGTAAAATTTTAAGTGTTGCATATTTTTTTGCCCCTCAGTATAAAAATACTAAAATAAAAATACTAATTGTATATGAGGTGACTAACTTTTTCTTAAATGTAAATTGGAACTTGCACAGTGAAGCCAATCATATTAATTGATATCACTCTATGATTCAGTTGAACTACACGCTCTTAAAGCTTCACTTACTTTTCATAAATGTATGGAACAGTTTTCGAGAACATTTAATTCGCATCTTCAGCCAAGCTAAAGTTCAACTGTTGGATCATTCGTTGAGCTGTGGGAATGTATATTCTGCTCTGGTGGTGGTGTGATAAACTTGTAGTTTATGTTTTCATCCCCGGCAATGTCGAAGTTCATTATGCTGTCTTTATATTTGTAGATGTAGATTTTCTCCCAGGTTGCTAATTCCGTAGGTCTTTGTACTGATTTTAATAATTTTGCTTTATTTATTATGTCATGATTTTGTGTCCAAAAATGATATGCTACTGCTGATTTCCCTATTTGCTTGTACTTTATGTTCCTGAAATGTTCCTTTAACCATGTGCCAATGTTTCTCTTTGTTTTTCCAATGTAGATTTTTTTACATTCTGCACAGTTTATTTTGTATATACCTGATTTTTCTTCTTGTGGAATACTGTCATTAACATTATCTATCAGTAAATTTTTAACATTAAATCTATTAATCATTGTCAACCTGATATTAAAATCTTTAAGAATATTCTGAAATTTTTTTGTGACCCATGGATGATATGTGAATTTTTTAAAAATTAGTTTATCTTTTCTTGCTGAAAGTTTTGTGGTTTCTTTGATATGTTTTTGTCTCTTGAATTTCTGCACCTTTTTATGTACTAGTTCTTTTTTAAAACAATTTTTAACTGCTGTTTCTTCTATTTGTTTGTATTCTTTAAAATATTTTTTTTTTGCTAATTTGTAGGTTAACTAGCCGGTGTGTTAAACTGTTAATTACTGCATGTTTGTGCGCTGTGGGGTTGAAACAGTCAGCTTTGATGTGATTATCTGCATGTGTATTCTTTCTGTATATTCCAAATTTAAGATCTTCTTGGCATTTCATTATTTTAATATCCAAGAATGGCAGCATGTTTTGTACATACTTGTATATTCACTACTTTTTCAATTATCGGGTAACAGAATATGTTTTAGAGGATCTTGGATGATGAAATGAACACTGTTTATTGAAATATCAACTTCTGTGTAATTTTCATGTCACAGTTACTCTGCAATTGCTGAGTACTACTGCATCAATCAGCAGCACAATTTTTTCTGTGCATCATGTTTTTAGCTTCTTAACTTGCCAATTAGCATCAGTCACATCCATGCAGCTTTTTCAATACATTTGGCCCATACATGGTCGAAATTTCATGGTAAATCTCCATGCAATCAAGAAGTTTTGCCCACAAAAATTGTATCGTTTCTTGAGCTTCAATCTTGAAGTTTGTTTCAAGTTGATGTGCCATTTTGTATTTATGTTACATACACCTCTTAACACTACTATAATGAAAGTAGTTCTGCAGGAAGATCTGACATAACATCTGTTCTGTGAAGAATCTCTTTTTGCACAGTGCTGCCAGAGTGGAGCAACTAATGTAATTTACTTTTAAATCATTCTTCATAATTTTGCTGTACTACATAGAATTTATTTTGATTAAGAAATTTATAAGTTGTCATTATAATCTGTTTATAGCAGTTGCACTTCCTATGTATTCAGATAAAAGGTTAAATAATATTGAGCTAATGCACCTAATATTTTCATAAAATTTGTTCCTTATGCACTAATGTGCAATTTGATTTTACTTCACTTATTATGAGAATGACTCTTGCATTAAGTTAATAAATAAGCTTGGTAAAGTCAATAAATTTAACTGCTTAAATACTTATTGCAGCTTTTCTCCAGGAGGCACCTGCTAGGAGTTTAAGCACTTTCTTTTGTAGTGTAAATACCAATTCAATAAGGAAACAGCAAACAACATAATGATATGCAATCTGTAGCATCTATCAAATAGGGACCCCTAAAAAAAAAAGGGGGAGTAATAACCAACAAGACCTAAAAGCGAAATAGGCAATACTGGATCAAATATCTGCAGAACAGCTTTACAATTTCTCTATTGTCATGCCCACGATCCCATTCACTAAGAACTCTAAAGGAAAATGAAACACTAACAACTTGAATTTCTATTGAGGCTTAAAGCTGGAAAGTAAAATAATAACCAACTAGCATTAAAAGGAAGTGAATACATTAATTTCAGAATCCCATTTTGGATTTTGACTTTCAGAAAGAAAGCAGCACACTACAAGCAGTAAAATATCTTAAAAGAAATTTGCAGTTTCAACTTTCAGATTAATTACAAGATATGACAAATAACTATATAACTATATAGGATTGGAGTTATTCTATCACTTCTTTAACCACTGCAAGACCTCAAGGAAGAAATATATATAAAATATCTCCAGGATGATGTTATATTATGAGCAGAATATGTTCAGCAAAGAAAGAGAGGGCATCAGTGCCTGAAGCTAAGCATTAGTAAAAAATGACAATATTTAACTGATATTTGAGGAACTTGAAAGAAGTGGATGAATGGCTGTTAACAACAATGCCTGAAGAAAATGCTACTGTATGTAAATATTATTCAACAGAACAACTATGTTTGGTTCAAGTTGAAGAAACTAGTTTGCTAAATAAATCAGAATTGGTATAATGCCATAAAGCACTGTTTACAAATGGTAAGGTATATGTTAAAATTCCACGACCATTTACAGGAAACAGATTATTCTACATTTTGATTGACAGCCAAGCATAACTATACTGAATGATCAAATTTATTTGGACTTTACTATGAGTAATTTTTAATGGATGATGTAATTCCATGTCAGTGCACTATGGCACTATCCTTCAAACCATTATTAAAGCTGGGTGCTATCCTATTTCTACTCCAGAAATTTTTCATGGCTTTCTGGGAGCTATCAGCATAAACTAAATCATTTTGCTGATTGCTTTTTTTTTTCCTAATGAAGATTTTTTTTCTTTTGTAAAAAGGAATTGCATTGACCATTGATATTATGCTAAAGCAAGCTATTAGAAGTATACCCACCTCTCCATTACCAATAATGATATACTTCATCTTCATACCAATAGAGAAGCTTCTGACAAGCAATGATATTAAATTTAAAATCAAATTTGTGTCAGAACAATTGCAGTGAAGCAATCATGTATTCTAAATTAGGCTCTAAGTGGATTTTGTACTCTTATGCTCCATTTATTATTAAACTACTCAGAAGATTCATTAATGACATTAACAGTTGGTAATAGTAACATTATTAGGCCTCATTTAATGTGCTCCCATCCTCAGTAAACCAACTAACATCCTCTGGTAATGGCAGGATAAGTCACTTAAACAGTCCTGATCTCAAAGCTCATGATGATGTCTTTATTTTTTAGAATAACATTTTTTCCCAAGTTGCCAGTTCTGCTGGACTGTTGGCACCCTTTAACAATTTTCCTTTTTAATGCTTCACTGTCAAAACTTCCAGTTAATTCTTCAATTACTCAGAATAGGTATCATGAGCCTTTGCCTACATCATCATCTGCATGTTAAATGTGGAATTTCTTGATGGTTTGATGTCCTTGGTATAGCTTTGGTGGATACTTAATGAACTTTTGAATCAATTTATCCTATGCTGGGATCTCAAAAGTTCATAACCTTATCTTCATATTTCTTTATTTAAATTTTTTCCCATATTCTCAACTTCCATAATCTATCCACAAAATTCAGTAATGTGCTTTCCATTTCTATGTTATATCTTCTCACATGTACAATTTACAAACATGCATCACCAAATAATTTTCTTATATTTTTAAGATCTTGCACAGGTATGTTGATGACATCTTTGCTGTGGTTAACAAAAAATATTTGGATGATGCTTTGAATTTATTAAACCTACAGGACAAAGAAATTAAATTCAGATCTTAAATAGAAAAAGATAACACAATTTCTTTCCTCAACATGAATATCATAAAAACAGGCAATAAATTCCAGTTTGGAATATAGAAGGACATACAATTAGGCAATTACATTAAGGTAAGTAATTTCAATTCCACAGCACAAAAATGTGAAAATTTAAATAGCTTTGTGCATAGACTGGCCGAATACCCATGAGTGAGTTTGGATACAACCAAGAATACTTATACAATATAAATGGCAGTTATAAATAGATATAGCAAAGAAATTGTGGATGAGAAATTCAAGAAATTTAAACAGAGAAGAAAGTTAAAATAAATTACAACTTTGACAGCAGGAAAAGAAACAATCACTCATTAGAAATTACCCACCATCATCCTTAGGCCATCAGAAAATTTCATGAAATTCTCAGATTTCAATATTACATTGTCTTCAGTAATAAATCCAGTCTAAAATAATCTGCTTATTTTCAGAGTAAATGCTTTAAATCCAAAGAAAAAGAATATATAAAATGAATTGCTCAGATTGTCACGAAGTATACTCAGGAAAACAAAAAGTAATTTAGCAATAAGACTCAAGGAACATAAAATACAAACAGAAAAATCAGTGGTAGCATATAACTTTTGGGAGAGTAAAATGACTGTATGTAACTGAAATTCATGGATAGACCAATGAAGCTTGGAATATTTATTTATTGAGTATTAAGCAAAATACAAAACTAGATTCTGGCCATAACCACTTTTTCCTATAAACCATCATACAACCTACTGTATTAAGTTAACAAATAGTAAATTATAAAATCACAATTGTCTCTCTTAATTTCTTTATTTTAGAGTTTAGTATTTCTGCCTTTGGATAGCCAGATGGCAGAAATACTGACCACTAATCATGAGGGAAGCTGCATCTCTGGAAGTCGAGAGTCAAACTCCTCTCTCCCTACTTATATTCTTATGCCATGACAAAAATTGATTCTATATATTATAAACTCTCGACTAAACTTGTGCTTAGTATGAAGTTGATTTGACCTTAACCCTAATTATTTAGTCAAAGCCATACATGACTCAAAATACAACAGATATAAATGATTACATACATTGCATCACATTATCTAATATTCTAATACAATAAAATGAAGTTATTTAATTCTATTGCTTATTTCTCTCAATGATCATCTCTTTTTCACTTCTACCTCCCATAAAAATGTTCCTAATTTAGCTGTGTTTGATGTTTAAAAATCTTTCTTACTACAACTTCTTTATTACTGAATAACCATTTCCTGCTCATCAAACTTGCCCTCCTTCATTCCTTTGCACTAAAAAATAATGTGTATCTCATCTTCTTCCTCCCCACAGATACGACAGACTCCTGAGATAACATTTCTCATCATGCCCCTTAATTTCCAAACATCTAATCGAAACCAAGCTATCCCTTCATTTCATTCTTCCTATGAAGTATGATATACATTTTCTTGTTTGGGCATTGATACCAGTTCATTAAATGCCCACAATAGCTACACCAAAGAATTCCAATCAATAAGAAATCTGGCAACTGACATGCAGCTGATGCTATGGGCAAAGGCTTGTGAAGCATGTTCTGAGCATTTAATGCTAAGTGGCAAATAAGAGTACAAAATCAACTTACTAGTCTCTTAGAATAAATCGACATTTCTGTCTTTAATTTCAGGTATCATTTGCCCAATTTGCACAAACTTTTCACTAATAATTAGGCTGATCATGGATGATGTGATGCACTGATCCAACACTAATATTCAAATTTGATGCCACCTCATTGACTATTTTTCAATCTCTCATTCTCCTTGGGGGTCTTCCACAACTATCATTAATGCCATTCCCTATCTAGGAGAATCCTTCAAGTCAGTGATGCATTTCTTGAACTTGCTCAATTCGTTCATACACTTGCTTATGATTAATGAACTTGTAACCATATTGATTTTTATCTGATAATGAACATCTATAGGTTTTAAGATTTTTCTAAACAAAACTTTTACAACTCTGCCCCATTGTATGTTGATGAAATGCTGCAAACTTGCTGCCATTGTATCAACCATTTTCCTAGATTCTCATATATACTATATACCTACCAAAGGACTCTAATGTAACTAGGTTACATCCAGCATACAATGCTACTGTTTATTCATGAGAATTTTAATACCAACTTGCAAAGTTTCCATTGCATGGGCAGATATATCAATATATTGGAATAGCATAAATGCTGTATATACTATATCTACTAAATGCATATCTTTATCTACTACCTAGCATAACAAAAAGAACCAAACATTTTTTTGTGCTAAATATATAACTTAGCCATGTAATGAATGCCTCATAATGGGCACACCCAAATTTCTTGCATTTGCATCTTATTTTAAACAGAAATTATTTTAATAATATTGTAAGTCATAAGATTGGATGCATTGTTTATATTTAAATTCAAATTTTTAAACAACAATGTATGGCACCACTGCAATCATGATTAGTTCTTTCTTAAATGTACAAAATATAGGCACTCTCCAATTAATAAAGCAGTTTTCTTAGGCCATCTGAAGTAGTCAGTTTTGTTGATCAAATTGTGTTTCAACAATGGATAAGAACTGACTGAAATATTATAGTTATACAGAGAGTTTTAAGCTGAAAGATACCAAATTTTTGAAATGTAATAAAAGAGCTGCTGGTTGAGAATTTACCATGTTGAAGTATAATGTAAGTGGCAGAAACAAAAACAACCACTATAAAAAACTGCGAACAAATCAAGAAAATCATTTTTGTTGTAAAAAATGTTGGAAGTACTCTGAAATTGAAAATAAACTAATGCAATATATAACAGAGTTACAGAACAATGGAATTGGAGTGTAACATGAAATTATGTATTTCAAAGCATGTGAAATCGCAGCTATACGGGCATTGGTGAATTTAAAGCAAGTAGAGGTTGGACCCTTTGTTTCATAAGAAAAGGCCTTTCTCTTACAGGACACACTTCAATTTGCCAATGGATGCCACAAGACTATTAACAGAAAATCGTAGAGATGAGAAAGGATCTGAATTATTTGTTGTTGCAAATAGGGAATGCAGATCAGACATCAATCTTTTTTGATATGCTAACCAACACAACAAGTAGTATGCTGATATGCACATCTAGTTATGAGAAAATGTGTTGTACAGTAATGCTAACAGTAACAGCAGATGGAAGAAAATTAACAAAATTTGTAATTTTCAAAAGAAAAATTTTGCCAAATTAAATTATCAATATGTTCGCCTATTCATGTCAAAGTTCACGGGAAGGGATGGAGGTGGCAGATCTGGTGAGAGATTGGGTGCAGACAGTATGGAAATATTGTCCCAGTGCTTTATTTCATCAACCTGCTCTATTCATTTGGGACACTTTCTGAGGTCACTTAGGTGACAACACAAAGAAAATTCTTTCGAAGTCAAAAACTGACATTGCGATTATCCCTGGTGGTCTTATGTCAGTGCTTCAACCTTTGGATGCGTGTATAAACAAACTATTCAAGGATTACATGAGGAAACTATACAGTGTGGATGGCAGGCAGTGGTCACGAGCTGATGCTGATAGGAAAGATATGGCAAATATCTATATTTGATATCATATATCAAATGCAATCAATGGGAAAAAATTCTTTAGGGGAAAAGGATGAGGAGGAATGTGAATCTGTAACAAATGATAGCAGTGAAGCTGAACCTAACAGTGAATGAGATAAGGCTAATGTTAATAACAACAATAAAGTGTCTTGTCTTATTGTTACTGTAAACATTGTTACAAGTTATTTGTTTATATAACTGCTGCTAACTATTGATCATCTTAGGTGCAATTGCAATCAATGTATAAATTACTTGTGACCCATATATCATTATGTATTGTATTAATTATTTTAGTATTTAAACTGGCATAACTTTAATAAGTGTTTTTGTTTTCATTAAAAATTTATCCTAGCATAAAAGATGTACCCTTGTTTTTTTGCTATTAAACTTGAAATAAAAGTGCATCTATTATGTGGAAAAATACTGTAAAATAGATGGCAAAAAAAATGTTTATAAATAAAATCAGTGATAAAAAATGCAAATACAATATCAATAATATGATAATGTAATGCAATAGTAATGTAATACATTAATATTCCAGCAAGTGCTACATTTTTTATTTGTTCTAGAGGTATACAAGTACATTTCAATGAATGCTTCATAATTCTGATGTGCTAAGATTTTCTTGCACCATAAAAATGGGATTTATATATATCATATCATCAAGCTCTAATGAGCTCAGCTACTGAATATCCCAAGGTAATATAACCATTATTATCCCCACTATAATTCACTCCCCTAGCACCACTAAACTGGCACTACTGTCTGTTCTATTCTTAACCATAAAAAGCTGAAAGCTAGTTTTCCTAACTGGAAATCAGCAAGACTTAATTAGCATTAAAACTTTTATAGGAAAAAGTGAAATTGCTTTAGATTACTTTTGTACACTAACAGAGATAATCAATAAAAACTGAGAATTAATGTTTTCTTCATCACACAGTGCAGATATGGTAGTAAAACAAATTTTCATGAGAACAGATCTCATGTGATTAGTGGAAAAAAATTGAAAGCACATACTTACATGCATTTTAATACAGTATGTCAGCAAAGAGCAAATGTTTGCCAGTTCTGTATAAAATGGAGTTACTTCATAACAAACAATACACAGATCTGAAATTTTGCTTTCATCTGCAGAAATTTCATATGGATGCATATGTGATGTGACAGCAAGCATGTAACAATGGTCTGCTACAATCAATCACACTTTGGTGGTTCAAAGTGCTTAAGGAGGGCCATGTTTAAACAACAAAGCAGGGGGGTGCTCCAACCATTGCAGTAAACAAGACCACAATTAACAAAATATTGTCATTGTTTCGAAATATTGATAAATAATAGTGGATAGATTGGCAGACAAGTTTTAGAGTGTCCTGGTTGAGCACATCTGATAAAATGCCATAAGCTACATTCATTTGGTTGGCTTCTTTGTCATGACAATGTATGCCCTCAGGTTTACCACATTGTTGCTCAACATTGGTCAGAAAAAACATAAAATGGGTACTGAACCCTTCATAAACCCCGATCCTAACTACATGAAACTTTTCTCTGTTCCCTCATTTAAAAAACAAGCTGTGAGGCCTGTGTTTTGGTCTATCATTGGCTGTTGCTAAGAAGATCAAGGCAGTTCTGAAGATTATATCAAAAATGCTTTCCAGTACATCTTCCAGGATTGCACATACACCGGGCCAAGCATATATAACTCAATGGAGACTACTTCAAAAAAGACTATAACAAATTTGACTATTTCTAATGTACTTCTCAAGTAAAATAAAATCAATGTTAGTTTACTAACCAACTTTCGTACTTCAAAATTTTATATTTTTCCTCACAATTTACACTCTCAGTCTTTTAATTAAAGCTAGCTGATTAATAACACATGCAGATTAATGTTTAATAATTAACAGAGCATTGTCTTACCCCACATTGCTGGCTGGAAAATTAAATTCCTCAACAGCGAATTCATCCACTAAATTTCTGTCAAATTCTTTCTCCTCCTGTGACAAATAAATTCATTCAAGTCCAAAGTTGCTAATATTATACTAATATGCATGAGAAATATTAAAAAAAAATCTTATACATATTACAAAAAAGATGCCATGAACAATATAAATATGTTTAGATAGAAATGTCTGGAAGAGCAAGAAGGAAGAACGCAATTTAGTCAGGCTTGTACAATAGGGAATACAGAAAAAGATAGAGATAGATATTCCCTGAAACAATTCCACTGAGAGAATTGTGTGCATACTTTCAAACATGATATGATAAAATTATTTAACTTTTTTCTTTGTGTAAATTGAACAATACAGAGGGGCATTTGATTTGGAAATGATTTACAATGGTAGTTTGTCCCTTATTTGTTATACAACATGGTTTAATGCACATGGCATCTTTGAATATATTACTCACTATCAATGCAACAATGTCACTCATTATGGCATTGTGAAGCCATGATTTGGGAGTACTAAGACACCAATGTTGGACAGCTGCCCAAATTTCCTCCTTGTTGCTGAATTTTTTATCTTGCAGTGAGTTCTACATGTTATCAAATAAAGCATACTCAGATAGAGTAAACTTTAGTCAATATTGTAGTTGTGGTAAAACAACGAACCCCTAGCAATGCCAACTTTGAGATTGTAGTGTTGCTGGTGAGGGGGAATATGTATGTCACATTGGATGAATAAACTTGTTGATCAGTTCCCCTTTTGCCTTTGCTGAATCTTATATCTATGCTATGTAAGGGTCTTGCTTCACACCTCACTGTTTGACATAGTTCCTTGAAGAAGCCATCCATTAGCAGCATGCCCAAAGTGTCCTAAAAGGTGGTAATCATCTGCTTGCATGCAGCAGCACAAGATTGCTTGGACAGGAGATTTCTTGCATGTTTCCGTTGCATAGATTGAACTTTCCTCTCTGATGTGTGGTAATGACACTATTACTTGTCACCAGCCACAAGTTTCTCCAAAAACTGTGGATCTTTGCGGCATTTCCAACAGCAGAAGAAACACTTCAACCCTTTTTCCTACTATGCCTGTGTCAAATCCCTAGGAAGTGAATGTACATTCACCTTTTCCATATTCAAATTGACATGAAATAAGTGTGCAGGGTTGCACGACTGAGGTCTGTCTGACATTCCAGTTCATCAGAGTTTATGTGCCCATGGACCATAATCAATTCGGATACAACCTCAAGTTCCTGTGAAACTGTCATGTTGATGGACAACCAGTACTTACATTCTTGTATGCAGATTCCCTACTGCTGGTAAACCCATTGACCAGTTTTAAATGGCATTCTGTGCACACATACTACAGTTAAATGTTTGTGAATTTCTGCAGTTTTGATGCCTTCTTTCTACACAAACAATTGATTCTATCTTATTTTACTTTAAATCACAATAAGATTAACAAAAGTTTCACTGTGTGGATTCCAACATTTCATAAATTGATTCTATCTTTATCAATGATAGTCACCTTATATTCTGTCCATGTTTTTCTCTACTTGACAACAAAGAGCACTGTCCTTCGCTAACACTCTGCTAACATTCAGCATCTGTATGGCATACTAGTATCAGTACATCGCTCTACAAATGGACATGTCTATAGATTGCATGGTATTCACAATATATTGTTATTGTAAATAATTTCTGAATGCCCCTCAGAAATTACTAATGTTGGAAAAACATAAGCCCATTATACAGATAGAATTAATTTAATTAAAATTTTTATGAAAAAGACTTTTTAAAACATTAAAGCAATTAACTTAATTCCTTACATGCAAATCTTCAATCTTGTTAAAGAAATTTTAATTGCTTTTACAAATACATCAAAACAAAAAATGGATTTATGGAAAACATTTTCAGTAGAATAATAATGCATTTCTGTTGCCATGTTCCAAACCCCTTCCTAAATGCATTAATTTAAAAAAATCCTATGAAATTTAGATATCTCATCAGATGACAAATTGCATGTAACAAAATAAAGTACAAAATATGATAGCAAAATAATGCATTGTCATATTGCTTGTTTCTTTAGTCTCTATCTGAAAGGGACAGTTGGTGTCATTACTTAAAAATTTAAATGTGATAAGTGTTTTGAGCCGTCCAATCACTAGAGTAGCTTGGGAAGTCAGGAAAGCTTTAGTTGGAGCACAGCCATTCCAGGGAATAGATGCTTTTTTTATTTTGTTTTTTTTTATTTGTGGATGCTGTTTAACATTTCAAGTCATCAGTATCCCATTCAATTCAGGGTGTGAAACAGCCAATAAATTTTGCTAAGAGGCCTCTTCTTTCAGTCTTCAGGTTCCTTTGATGCCATAAATCTACAACATGAAACCCACGGCTCATTCCAAAGGAAGCCATACTTTAGATTTTCACACTCTTAAAATCAACTCTGGCAGGGATTGAACATGCGTTTTTGGGTCTGCCAGGCAAGTATGGTACTACTGGACCACCAGGACTGACAGGGAACAGAAGTGTGTCACATCTTTCTTGCTTGGCAGAAATAGCCATATAAAATATAGATGTTGTGCAGTAATTGTATCATTAACTATTTGACCATTTTAAAATTTGTAATAAATTGTATGATGTAGTTTACTGTATAACAAAGAGTTTTAATTTAACAAAATTCCTCGTAAGCATAAGCAGGAGAAATGTAATTATTTTCTTGTTAAGTGAAACTATAGCTATGCCATCATATTAAGATGTCATAGAATGTAATATTAATGAGAAAAGTAGCCAGGATCATGCCAATAATATAAACAAATTAATGCAACATTTAAGTTAACAAATCAGTCACCACAAAGAAACTTAACATGTTCTCATTATATTATTAAAGAGCATTGGGTTTGGATCTCCTCAGATTCTCTGTCATGACTCCTGACAATTCTAAACACCCACTGAATGCATGCATGTGCATCTACACTCCACAAGGCTTATTGCATTGAAACTATAAGCAAGAGTTGGATGAATGATGGAAGCAATAAACAATAGCATAATATATAGGGTAAATCTTATGACAAACTTTACCTATGAAACAGATATGCAGTAATATGTTGATTTACTAATTTCTTTATTGTATATACTTTTAGATGATCTAATAAGTATAAAAAACCCACATTTTTTTAAACTGTAGCTATATTTTAAACACACATATTGCTCCTTAAATTACCTTATTGTTTATCACAGCATCATAAGAATCTTCTTCCACAAATTTTGGTTTCAATTCAATTGAAAATATATCATAGTTAAGTGGTTCTTCTTTAATCTCTACTTTGGCATCCATTTTGCATTCACTTATTGTTCTCTGAAACAAAGAGAAAACACAGAACTTAAAAAACCTAAATCAAAAGAAGGGTTGAGCTCAATAAAATAGACAAAAGTGCAAGTTGGAAAACTGAAAAGAAAAAACAGTAACATCAACAAAAGTTGGAGATTAAGACCTAGTATGGTACTAGGGTAAGTCATTAAGTAAGTTTTGTGCAATTATTTAGTTATGCAACCAAAGAATGTTCATAAAGAAATGCTTCTCATCTTTGGTGAGAAGTGCCTGTCAAGTCAAAATGTTTATAATTGGGTACAAAAGTTCTCTGAAGGGCAGACACATATCAAAGATATTAACAGAAATTGTGACAGATGTGACTTTGCAATGAATGACAGACTTAATTAGAAAGGGCAGAAGGTATAACTATAGACACTGTTAATGGTTGTTCATACTGCATGGACTACCTCATTATGTATGAGGTTAGATTTTCACAAAGTCTGTGCATAATGGGTGCCACACATACTCACCCCACAATACAAAATGCAAATAATGGGTCTGGCATTACAGCATCTTAATTCTTACCATGATGGACACAATATACTAACCTAAATTGTCTTCCCAGGTAATGAGTCTTGGGGTTCACCATTACCATCTTCAGACAAAACATACATCAATGCAGTGGAAACATCCTGCATCACTTGTGGGAAAAAAAATTTAAAAGCAAGATCATTTGGCAGAAAAAAGATGCTCACAGTCTTCTAGTATCATAAAGGCATACAGTTCACCACATTCAGGTCTCAAAGACAAACCGTAAATACAGACTCCTACTGTAACATCCTCAGGAAACTTCATAAGGCCTTTCAACAAAAGTGACCAGGGCTCCTCACAAAGGTGAATTGCTCTTGCATGACAATGCACAATATGACCATCAAGAAAAATAACGTGCTGCAAAATTTCAAGTGGGAAGTGCATCCTTTGTATAACCTGACCTTGCTCCAAGCAGTTTCCATTTATTTGGTCTTGTATAATACGATGAAGAGTAGAAAGGGAAGTCACTACCTGGTTCTGACACCAGCCCAGAAATTTATGCTACTGGATTTCAGGGGCTTGTGAAACAATAAGACAAGGGCCTCAAGGAGATATAGTGAGAAATAATTTTAAATCAGTACTCTATATCCATTTGTAGCTTACTTAATGACTTACCCCTGTATGTGGGATCTATCCAGTATATGATTGAGTGAATTACACACTCATATTCGCTCCACTTACTTGTTTATATATAGAACATGTTCACAAGCCCTTGCTCACATCCTCAGCTACCCACCGACTGCTGGATAATTTGTTATGCTAGGGGATGTGTATTGTGCTCTGGTGGAGGTGTGATGAACTTAAAGTTTATGTTTTCATCCTCACAGGTGTCAAAGTCCATTAATTTCTCTGCATTTGCATATTTTCTCCCATGTTGCTAATTCTGTAGGTCCTTAACTGATTTTAATAATTAAAACATATTTTTTAAAAATGAAAATTATTTTAAAAAATATATGGAACTAACACAGTGAAGCCAAGTCATATGAATAAAATCATGTGATATATGTCGTACTAAACACTCTTATTGCTTCACTTACTTAAGTGATATTTGGAACCAGTTTCAAAGACCTTTGTCTTCATCTTTGGCCAAGGGTACGACTGATTGCAGAATCCAATGGCTCTGTAGAGAAGAAGCGCTGCTCTGGTGGTGTTTTAATGTACTTAAAATTGCTGTTTTCTACCTTTGGAATGTCGAAGTTCATTAATTGATCTCTGTATTTATGAATGTAAAATTTTTCCCAAGTATCCAGTTCTATATGTCCCTGAGTCTCTTCTCATAAATATACCTTCTTCACAATCTTATGGTTTTTAGTCCAAAAATGATATGCCACAGTTGACCTATTATCATTTTGGACTAAAAACCATGAGATGAGAAAACACAAATTTTAAGTACATTAAAACACCACCAGGGTGGCACTTTTCATCTCTACAGAGCCATTGGATTCTCCAATCAGTCATACCCTTGGCCGAAGATGAAGGTCTTCGAAACCGGTTCCAAATATCACACAAGTAAGTGAAGCAATAAGAGTGTTTAGTATGACATATGATTTTAATAATTTTGCTTTATTCATTATGATGTGGATTTCTGTCCAGAAATGAGATGCTTCTTCTGATTTTTCCATTTGTTTTTATTTTATGTTCCCGATATGTTCTTTTAACCATGTACCTTTCTCTTAGTTTTTCCAATACAAACTCTTTTGCATCCTGCACAACTTATTTGGTAAATATTTGCTTTTTTCTCCAGTGGAATACTGTCATTAACATCTTTAAGGAGATTTTTAACATTAAATCCATTTACAGGTGCCAAGCTGATATTAAAATATTATAGAGTATAATGAAATTTTTCCATAGCCCATGGATAAAATGTAAATTTTTTAAAAATTAGCTTATCTTTTCCAGCTGAAAGTGTTGTGATTTCTTTAATAAGTTTGTGCCTCATGAATTTCTATACCTTTTTGTGAGCTAGTTCTTTTTTAAAATCCTTTTTAATGACTGTTCTTTCTATTTGTTTCTATTCTTTAAAATATTCTCTTTCTAATTTGTAGGTTAACAAGCCTGTGTGTTAAGCTGCAGCTGAGAATGTGAGCAAGGGCTTGTGAAAGATGTTCTACATATAAACAAGTGGAATCAATAAGAGTGTGTAATTTGACTCAATCATACAATGTTCTTAATTATATGGTTAGCTTCACTGCACAAGTTCCAGTTAGCATCTCTAGATGAACTTTAATTTATGGACCTTTGGTCTGTCGGCCTAAAGTCCTGCAAATCAGCTTGGAAATAGAACTGTGCAGAAAGTAAAGAACAGCATGCATGGCAATCAATGGGACCATTAAAATGACATCAATGAAAGTGCTCTTGAATATGGCTCTTATAGATATTAAAATAATGGAGGAGATGAAAATGGCACTCTATATACTACAAATTCTAGGCAGCTGATTGTTCCTGAATCAGGTATGCTAGAAATAAAAAATAGATATGCTATCAGACTACATAACAGTGAATCACTTTATAAGAAGTTTAAGTTTATAGATCCTGAATTTTGAAATAATAAATCTGCTGAAGAAACAATGATGAGGTTTACGGATGGTTCAAAGGACGACATAAGACCAAAAAGCACTATGCAATTTTCTTTGGGAAAATATGACACTATTTTTTAAACAAAAATGTACAATATTTTCAATGAGTACATGAAAACTTAAGAAGAGGATATTTTGGTAAATACATCTGTATTTTTTCAGATAGCCAGGCTGCTCTTCAAGGTTCTTAGTAGCCCTAAGTTTAAAAGGAAATATATTTTGCTACCTCTACCTAATGTTCACATTTATGTGCCTAAAAACTCAACAAACATGTGTATTTGCATTCAATCTGGAAACTGTGATTAACACATCTCCTGAGCTATGAGGAGAAAGCTTTTATAACTTGCCAATAAACCTAAATGACTACCCCATTATATTATGACCAAAGATAGTGTACAGTCAATAACTCCATGCTAAAGGTGGGTGAATAAAATGTTGATAAATTCAATGAAATTCTGATATAGCTTCGTCCTTTCAAATAAGCTCTGCAAAATATTGAGCACCTATACTGAAACACCAGGTAAAGTTAATGCAAAATAATGTAATTAGGAGTAACAAACAGATGGAAGCAATGACAGCTTGAAAGATAGTGTCATTTTGCCATGGCATTGTTTTGATAAAACTATTAATTAAATTTCATGGAGTTGCTAGATCCTAATCAGCAGTCTTCTTAAATAACAAACAATATAATGGGAATTGTTGAAATAAAATGTATAAAAAAAATTGCACTGACAGAAAATGATCTTACAGGCATAGTTTATTTGGATTGATTTATTTATGGATGCTCTTTAACATCTCAGGTCATCAGCGTCCCATTCAACTCAGAGCATGAAAAGGCGAACAAATTTTGCTCAGAGGCCTCTCTTTCAGGCTTGAGGTTCTTTTTCGTGCCGAAAATGTACAACAGGGGACCCACGGCTTTACTTCCCTTCCATAGGAAGCCATACTTAGGATTTTTACGCCTGAAAAAAATAATCCATCGGTCCTGGCTGGGTTTTACAGGCATGGGATTGAGCACTGCGATAGAAAACCGTTTTATACAAATTTTAATATTTACAGTTTCTGTTTTAATATTAGAATAGATGGCAATCAAATAAAGATGAACTTAGCACTGAAAAGGACACAGTATCTTGGATTGAAGATAAAATTAGATTAGTATCATGGAATGTGAGAGTAATATTCTAAACAAAGAAGAAAAACAAAGATAATGGGAGAGCAGAAGATAGATTTGCAGCAATGATATACAAAGTAAAAGAGAGCCAGGCTATGTAAATCAATCAAAGATGAAAGAAGAACACAAAAAAACTATTAGTAGATGAATGAGGAAATTATTGTATTAAAATAAAAAAAAGGAAATTTACCTCCCCTTTTTTGTATGGAAGCATTCTTAGTCAAGTTTAGACTACATTTGTCATTGATGATGACTAAGGAAATAAAAATATATCAAGTCAAAAGTGGACAGAATTTGTGGGAATCAAAACACAGACCTCCTGCTATGAGTCTCTTAGTTGATGACCTCTGCCACCATGATTCCACAGCCTTGGGAAAGTCAAGAATTGCAGCAATGCATTATGAAGTAATAAATGATGAATATGAATGAAGCTACTGACAAACTACAGAATAGATTAGCACTTGAATCTCATATGACATTGAATCTAATGTGCACCACAACTTTGAATACTACATTTGAACATTAGATTTGCATAAGTACAGTATTCAGTTCATGCAGTTATTGTTACTTAAGGACTATAATCATAAAAAATAAACTAAAACTTAAATTTTGAGAAGTGATGAAAACAGTTAAAAACAGAGCTATTTATATAGCAATGAAATTCCAGATACATAAACAACAAAATGATGCAACAAGATTTTTTTGTCATACACTTGTACATATGTGTGGAAAAACTGTATAGATCCCGTTAGCATTAAAACATAAAAAGAGCAATTTCTATAATGCCATTCTATTTTTAAACTTTCATTTGTGCTGCTTACCTTAAACTCAGGATCGTGAACAATGGTATAAGAATTTTCCTCCTGAATTTCTGGTTGTTTCAGTTTATTTGAATATGTATCAAAGTCCTTGGGTTCTTCTTTTATCTCTAGTTTGATATCCATGTTCTTAATATTTCTTTATTTACTTACAATCTTCTAATACTACAAAAGAAAGCAAAAAATAAAATACAGTTTTGTTGTAATTAAATTTTAAAACACAAAAGAAGAATGATAATGTGCTTTTAAAAAGAGTTCCTGTTATCTCATTAATTACTACAAATTACGAAATAAATACTTTTATTTGGATCAATATGGATAAAGCAAATAAATATACATCAGAATGCTGTGGCATAACAAAACTTGTTTAAGATATTCTAATACACTTTAATCATCAGGAAATCTAAATTCTTCTAAAATAACTCTCATTAGTAGTCAAATAAAAGAAATTATAAACACTTAATTTATAGGCATATGGATTGATGCAAATCTTTTATGGAACACACACATTATTTAGCTAGATGAAAAGGTTAGTAAATTATGTTATTCCTTTAGAGCACTAACAAAGACCATTCTATCTAAAGTTCTTAAATCAGTTTATTTTATCTATGTACATTCTATTATTTCATTTGATAGCCTTCAGAAAATTATCCTCTAAACAAGACCGACTGCATATTAGGTCTTGCTCAAAAGTCTTACAGTTTTTTATTTAAAAAAAATAAAATAAATAATTAATTAAATAAAAAAATTAAAAAATAAAGAAGGGAATCATTAAAGAGAGTTGTTACTCTATCAACATAAACAAATATTTATTTGGACATTACCCACTCATGTATATATAAACTATGCTCACTTATGTCTGTATAGGATAAGCAAAGTTCTAATGAATTGATATCACTGTTTGATTCAGTTTAACTACACACTCTTAAAGCTTCACTTACTTTTCATAAATGTATGGAACCGGTTTCCAGAACATTTAGTTCCCATCTTCAGCCAGGCTAAAGTTCAACTGTCAGATCATTCGTTGAGCTGTGGGAATGTGCATTCTGCTCTGGTGGCAGTGTGATAAAACTTGTAGTTTATGTTTTCATTCCTGGCAATGTCGAAGTTCATTATGCTATCTTTGAATTTGCAGATATAGATTTTCTCCCAGTTGTTAGTTCCGTAGGTCGTTGTACTGATTTTAATAATTTTGTTTTATTTATTATGTCATGATTTTGTGTACAAAAATGATATGCTACTGCTGATTTCTCTATTTGCTTGTACTTTATGTTCCTGAAATGTTCCTTTAACTGTGTGCCTATGTTTCTCTTTGTTTTTCCAATGTAGATTTTTTTACATTCTGCACAGTTTATTTTGTAAATACCTGATTTTTCTTCTTCTCTTCTTTTTCTTCATTAACATTATTTATCAATAAGTTTTTAACATTAAATCTATTAATCGGTGCCAACCTGATATTAAAATCTTTAAGAATATTCTGGAATTTTTTTGTAGCCCATGGATGATATGTGAATTTTTTAAAAATTAGTTTATCTTTTCATGCTGAAAGTGTTGTGGTTTCTTTGATATGTTTTTGTCTCTTGAATTTCTGCCCTTTTTGTGTACTAGTTCTTTTTTAAAACCATTTATAACTGCTGTTTCTTCTGTTTGTTTGTATTCTTTAAAATATTCTTCTTTGCTAATTTGTAGGTTAACTAGCCAGTGTGTTAAACTGTTAATTACTGCATGTTTGTGCACTGTGGGGTTAAAACTGTCAGCTTTGATGTGATTATCTGCGTGTGTATTCTTTCTGTATATTCCAAATTTAAGATTTTCTTGACACTTCATTATTTTAATGTCTAATCATACAATGATACCAATTTAATATGATTAGCTTCCTGTGCAAGTTTCAATTTACATTTAAAGTTTTAAAAAGTTCTAATTATTGATGGGCTGCTAAGTTTATCATGTATTGTGCAAACACTGTGTCACTTGTTCAGGAAATTGTGGAGAATGCAAAATTAAATCATCCTGAAATTTTCTGATTATGTATATTTAATATTCAACATTTATAGAGATGTAAGGAAGGTAAAAAAATAACTGAAATCTACAGGTTCTGACCATGGCCAATTTTCTATAGACAATTACAGAATTTCATACAAAAATCATAAGATAATAAATTATAAATTACCAAATAATTACTAAATCTTTTATACCATTGAGGGAGCTGCTATTTTGGTAAACTGAAGGGCTCCCTTCTCCTATCCTTATGCTTTAAGGAACAAATTATTTTTATCTATTATAACCACAATTTAAATGAATATAATATGAGCTACCCTTCCCTTTAATTTATATGAGATTGATGATAGAAAATTAATTGCACAGCTGTTATCCTTGAAATCATCACACCTTTCTTTCAAAGTGGTACTTATTCATGACTTAGGATACTAATAAAATATGCATTGCATCTTCTTTTCTTCCTCATTTTGCCTCTGTAACCCTTTATTCTTTAAACTCTTAAACTGAACCATGCCAATACCCTCTCTTTGATTTTTGCTACATTTCTCAATAAATATTTCTTTTTTGACATTAGTTCCAAGATCTTATAAAATTTAAGAGAACTTCTTTGTTCTACTGCTGCCTATAAATTCTGTCCACCCATATCTTTCAAATAATATTTAACTAATTACCCAGTGTATTATAGCTGTATATTTCATATATCAGAACTCCCAATATCTAGAAATGTAACCATAATTACCATAGATACATCTAGTGAAATCAATTATAATAATAAACTTATATTTACCTATGCACTTTCATGATACTTTATCTCTATAATTTGTATGTTGAGTCAGTAAATAATAGATATTTTTATATTATATATAATTGCTATTAATTATATTATGAACTATATTCATTCCCACAATTTATAAATAAAAATATATGCCATGTTTGGGTAAAGTGTACTAAAACCTTCAAAATTAAATTTATACTGATGCCTATTGTTTTTAAATTCCTGTTATATATTAATGATTCCCTAATAGTGTCCAGTTTAATTTTAAAACAGACTTTTCACCTAATGTTATATAGGACATAAGTTGGAAATAAAAATCAGACTTGAAAAATTGAGGTCTCAGCATGGATTTGAGCCGTGAAACCAATTAAGCTACTGTATCTTCTTCCATGGACAGAACCAAGAAACTCTCTCATCTGGTCATATGTACAACTCCCTAATGTTTCTGTACTAAAAGAGATGGATTCCTTAAGGTTTAACTCATAATGTTATGGGTACTTTTGACCCCAGCTTCTAGTTTAACCATCCAAAATTTTCAAGTCTGATTCTTCATTTTCAACTTAGTATTTAAGTTTGTTTCATCACATTTCACTTGTTTTTTTTATAGAATATGTTCCCATCAGTTGCAGTAGATCAACTGGAGGAACAGCTCTCTAATAGTACCAGAAGAAACTTGTTGAAAATATCCAATAATGAAACACTCAAAGTTCATTATTTAGACCTTATTTTTAGTGATAAAGATTTTTCCACAAAGCTAGTTTCAAACTATTCTTTGTGTGTTTTAATAATTTTGTTTCAAAATCAGTGTCATGTTATTTTGATAAAAATGACTGCAAATGCTGATTTCTCTATCTGTTTTGTAATGAATGTTTCTGAAATGTTCCTTTGTATGGATTTCTAAACACCTTTAGTGAAGAGTCAATGTTATATTACATTTCTGAAACATTTTTTTAAACTTGTTGCATGGATATGGCTAATAAATGAATTTTTGGAATTGCATATTCTCCTTTATCTGTGTTAATAAGTTGGATTGATGGCTTTAATTATTTTAAAGTGTTTAATATTCTTGCCCACTATTTTTTGAAACCATGGTGAAATGCTATTAACTGATGATTTATTAATAACTATTCTTTTTCTTCTATACGAGTGCAAAGTTCACTCTTTTCTGTTTATGAAGCTATTGAGAATGACATGGTAATGTGGCATATGTCTGTAGTTATTGTTCTTAATGTAATTATCACTATGAGTGGGTTTTCTGTATAGTTTTATTATTTTCTTTAAAATCTAAAATGGGGATAAAAAAAAACACTGTTTCAATTTCCAAATTAAGCTGACAGACTTTACTTGTCCTTTCTTACTTCCTAAGCCTACCCTAATCATTTGTTACTCTCCAAGGTATTTTTCTTGTTGAAATTTACATGCCTAGGGGACTCCAGTGTTTACCCTTTTATAGAAGTAGCGATGATGTCTTCAATAACATGCAATAATTCTTTATACTAGAACAGAAGTAAAATAATTTAATGCAATAAAAAAACAATGTAAACATGTATTATACTAAGTCAACAAATGTCGCCACAGGTGACCGGGGTCGTTAAGGCATGGGCTTGTGAGCGGGAGGTCTTGGGTTCGAATCCCACCAGGACGGTTCTCCCTGAATGAGGTTTTTTCCACGTTTTTCTCAGTGCTGATAAATGCCAAATTCCGGGGAGGTACTCTAAACTTAGGCCTGGAATGCTTCCTTCCTTAAAAAAAAAATTCTTTCCCAAATATCATTTCATTTCGTGTATCATCAGTGTCCACCTCTGTGGTACCTCAGTAGTAAAAACGGGCGTTAAACATATTAAAAAAAAGTATATAGAGTAAACCACCTTATTAAATACAGGTAAAATTTACTAATTATCACATGGAAGGTACATTGTTGAGACAAGAATAAAGAAAATAAATGTTAGCACACGCTGCTTGAGGTTGGAGCTACAAGTCAATGTGAGAGCTAAAGAGCGTTCACCCATTAAATTGAGCTAACAATAAACTTTCTTTCGCCACTGTAACATTAATGTAATGTTATACTCTTTTTCTAACCTTTTGGCTTTCTTCTTTTAACTGACTTGTTCTTCTGTACATTTTCCTTAAAGTTATTTTTAGATGCATTCTACATGACACGGGTTCGGGACATTACACCTTTAAAAAAATCATTTAAATTTCCCGTAGTCTAGAAGGCCGTGATCAAGGTAGTGGCCAACATGCACCTCCATGTCCCTATACCACGACCTATTATCGACTTGTCGTTAAAGGCAGGACTAAAACACTTGCCTGTACCGTTGCTTACGTCATCAGCCAGTACACGCTGAATAAATTTTAGCTGATACTGCTGGCTCAGTTGGTGAACGACAGCGGGGACAGTGTAACTACCGTTTGCTTGGTCGCTTGTTTACAGTGTAAAAGTCGCGTGTATTATTTGTTAAATATAATTTAATCTATGCGTTGTCCTCCCGTAACTTTTAAATATAAATGGAAAGGGCATTGTTAGGCGAGTAAGAGATTGTAACGGAGAGAAATCTGCGCTTATTCGAATTCGCGATTAATTATATATACACAACCCTAACGCTAACCTTGGGTAAATCTTAGAAACCTGTGGACCCAGTGGTTTACTGCGGCTTGCTAAGGCGTGACGGCCTACGGTCGCCTTCTTTTCGTACATATATATTGATAGGGGCGGGCAAATCACTGTAATAGTGGCAAATCATCTTTGATTCCAGCAGGGGAATAAAATAAATAAATAAATTTATAGCGCATGTGTTCGTGGTACTGTAAGCGAGTAAATCATTGTAATGTGGCAAATTTTCCTTAACTCCGGAAGAAGAGAGAGAGAGAGGGGGGGGGGGAAACCCCAGGACGTGAGGATTCGAACTAGTCACCTTTACACCTATTGCATGACGCTCTATCTAAGCTATCGTGCCGTTGCTTCAATATGCTTGCTGTATTAACTATATTATTACCTGTGCAAGTCACCGCCCTCGGCTTTCTCCGCTACCGCTTGGGGCTGGAGCTCCAGTGAATTTGTTCTGTCTGTAACGAAAACTTATCGATGCCTATACACTCCCATATGTTACCACAGTATACTGAATACTCAGCATACAATTTCATCGAGGCGTCGTTTTAGTGATAGATTACGAGCCCAAGTTGTATTATAATTAAATAAATTTAATTTTAATAAAGTACAATTTGGTGGTTCTGTTTTTGTCGTAAAATCTTTCCAGAGAACTAAAATGTCCCTGCACCTCATTCATTATTTATTAACTTTTTAGGTGTATTATTTATCATCGGTTTGACTGTATCGGTCTTCTACTCTTCGTGTGACGTCTGTAAATAAATAGTGAACGTGAAAACTGTAGATGTCTGTATTTATGAATGCAAATGAGCTTGGGTAGACCTTACCTACTCAGAGAGGGGGAAAAAACCCTCCGAAAAAAGCCTCACTCAAACAACTTTACCCGATCAGGCATCGAACGCAAGACCTCCGGTACCATCAGGGGTGCCGAGGTCGTTAAGGCGCGGACTCGTCAGCAGAAGGTTTGAGGATCGATTCCCACCAGGATCATTTTCACCGAGTTTTTTTCCAGGTTTTCCTCAGTCCTCATAAAGGGCAAATGCCGAGGAGGTACCCTAAACTCTGGAACCTTTTCTTCTTTAAAAAAAAAAAAAATCTTTCCCCAATTTATCATTCATTTCATATATCAATGTCACCGCCTGTGAAGCCTCAGTAGTTAAAACGGCGTTAAACACTATTTAAAAAAAAAAAATAAATAAAATAATAGTACCTCCGAATTAGTCGAAAACGCTACTACTACCCAATCAAGGTGATTAATTTTTTCACCATTTTTATTGTTAACATATCCAATATCAAAATGGGATCTTAACATATATTATAGTTTGGTTATGTTTATACTATTTCAAAACACTGTTCACTAATTTCCAAATAGAGCTGACCCACTTTAATTGTAAACTCCTTACACCTATTTTTCGAGTTTTTCAAGTAGTATTTTCATAACATGCCCCTTACAGGATATTTTTTGAGTTTTTATTTTTATAATTACAAATCGAAAACTTCGGAGATCAAGAAATGCAGTTGTAATACTACACATTCTCTTCTGTGTAAAACATTTATAACGAAACTATTTAAATTGACAAGGGTGGTGAATTTCCTCTTTAAAGAAGTCCGAAGGAATATGCGGCTGTATCCGTGATATGTCCGTTAACGCTCTAGCAGTAGCAATTTTTGTTTTTTCTCAACGAAACTAAGCATATCAATAAGACGGTATACCTGAAAAACGAGTGGAGTTAAAGTGAAATTTAAAAATCGCTGTAGCTGTCGCAAATCATTATTTTTTAAAAGGAGACTCGGTATATGCTGTTTAAATAAAATATGAATAGTTTCTGAAAATATGGTTCATTAGGCCATTAGAAGGGGGGGGGGGTTATCTGAAACCCAAAATATAAAAATTGCTCAAGCAGCACCAATATTTGTTTTTTCAAGACAAAAACTGGGTATATACCATTTAAATCAAATAAGAAAAATAGTACCTAGAAACCAATGAAATCAGATTATTAGAAGTGGAGGTTTACCTGAAACCAAAAGTTTAACAATTATCCTAGAGGCACCTTATTTTTTTTTTGCAATGAAACTCTCTGTTTACATAAAATAAGGAAAATAGTTCCTCAAAATTGCTAATTTCAGGTTATTAGGAGTATGGGGTTTACCTGAAACCCAAATTTAAAAATTGCTCTAGCAGCACCAATATTTGCTTCTTCACAACAAAATTCAATATATATCATTTAAATAAAATTGAGAAAATTATGTTTCTGAAAATTAGGGACTTTGGACAATTGGGAATAGGGATATATTTGAAAACTGAAATTTAAAAAACTCTATTGCATTTAATTTCATCAAATTAGTTTTAAAAAAAAAGAAGAAATTAATTCAGCATATAAACCTTATTTATAATAATGCATATTTTTATATTTAACAAATGCATTGTTGTAAAGATAGATAATGTGAAATTTTAATCTAATATCTGTTTGAGAATAATACATTTTTACTACAATATCATTTAAAATAAATTTCAAAAACAATGAAAATTGGAAAAAAACTTTCAATTGTATATTGTTGATTGTATATATTTGCATACCACAACATAATTGTTTTTACACAGTAACATATTTTCGTTTTATTGAAACACATGTACATTTTCTCAAATACACAATATAACTCACAACTTCGTTAATTTTCTCTATTTTAGTGATTGTAAAGATATCACAAGGGCTCAGTTTGTAAACATGGTTATATTTAAAAATAACTACACAGTACAGCTTTGTTCATCAGAGGTCATACTTTACATTTAGTTAATAGTATACAGTTAATTTTTGTAGTTTAATCTCAATAATAATATTAATTTGTGTTTCTCTTTTGTAATACTCATATGTTGCAAGAATTCTAATTTTGTTCCCTCAATACTACACAATAATGCCATTATTTATTTTATTTAATTAATTAATAAGGCAATTTGAATTTTATACCCTATTTTAAAGTTACTATATTAGATGAGGTATTTGCTTAGTTTATGTAGTTCCTTTGTGATGGACTTCGAAGCCATAATGTGAATCTGATATTAATTTAACCTTGGCACAAAACTGTTTTATAAACAAATTCTATAGTTTTAGAACAGAAGGAAACACAATATTGGTCTTTAATTCTCCATGCATAATTTTGATCCCTCTTGCTCATTTTATGGTTTTACAACACGGTTTCTTTAGCAAATTTGGAAAGAAGCCATTTAATAAACTTTGATAATGTGTATTCAGTTATTTAATACTTACAACACTATTCTATTTTGTTAGAAAAGGTTTTCTAGGCAGCTGTTTTTGTTTGAATCCATTTATTTGCTTTATCACATCTTTTGTGGATATTTCTATTAGCACAATTGGGTACTGTAAGAGTCCAAGTTTCATGTGACTGGAAGGAATGCGACTAGGTTTACGTTAAGTAAGAATGATATTAGAGAGGGGAAGGGAAGCTTTGCGGTCAGGCAACTAGTGGTGTATCTGAGGTTTCAGTGAATGCATAGAATAATATACAGTGCGACTAAATGACAAACCACATCAAAAGATGCTACTTTTCTAATTACGCAGTATGCAACATCATTTTAAGGGCAGCATTTTTATTATAGTGTATATTTAATTTGAATTCAAAACTCCTAATATAAGAAACAAATGAACAAACATACAAACCTTATATTTCTTTGATACATGTTACACTTAAGCTATATAGGCAAAAAAGGTTTGATTTTCTATAATGATTATTCTAATGATAACTGGTGATAGTTATTGTTATTCACTCACGAATCATGGCAACTGAGTGGTTCTTCCTTGATGTCACTATCACTTTCAATGGCAGAACTACCTTCATCTGATGCCAGATTCAAAATAATGTCATCTATAACATTCAAAACGATTCATTCATTTTTCTAATATTCTGCTTCCATTTCCTCCACTTTCTTTCAAAATCCTATCTAGTCTTGTTCTGTTACCTTTGATGGCTTTGTAGTGCTCAGCCTGCCACCAGATGTTATCTTGAGGATGTGATGATCTTCCTTTGATGAGTGCTACAGTTTATTCCCTACTTGTCTATGGCAGCTTAAGACAAGAGAGAATGAATGTTTAAATAGTCGCTGGATATAGTAGACTAAATCTAAGTTCTGTCCTCTAGGAAATGACGAGGTATATCTGGACTTCTAATGAATAACTCAATTTGCTCCTTTGTAGAAATTTATTAAGAATGTTTAATACAATGCTCGACCGACGTCCTCAGTTGAGGTTCATCTCTCTCTCCTGCCTTTACAAAGAGGCAGGCCCTTTTATACAATCTAATAGTTTATACAAGTGTTCTTGCTAGCTGCAATGTCAGGACACCTGTGCCTAATAACTTATCTTATAAGTAGTTTGTTTGTCTCACATCTATTTTACTAAGCCTGTTGCTTAAGGCAAGCCACCCTTCAGTGTTAAAGACATTGCCCAGAAGTTTGTCTACGCATGTGCACCTAACAATTCACCTAATTAACTGTGTTTGCCATTTCAAGGGCAGCTTCTCTCCCTAGCTTAGGTTGTTTATTTACATAAGTGTGAAGGACACTGCCCAGAAGGTCTGTCTATTAGGAGGTGGTCATGGCAGGGGTTCTGCCTGCTTTATGTCACATTGTCTGACAACTATAAAGGGGGTTCTTACAATACTAATATACAGCATGTTCCTTATTTAACAGCCTCACATTACACTCTGAATCCTCATTACACCCTCCCCCTTGGGAAAAACTTTTCTAGCTCCTAGCAGAATTCTTTACTCCTGCTTCTGGTTTTAGCACTTTCATAATGTTCTACTGCTTCTGTTTCATTTGTGTCCTCTCGTTTGGGATGCTCCATTTTAGTAAGTGTGGAATAAACTACTTTTTCTTTGGAAGCATAAGTGTGGAATAAACTACTTTTTCTTTGGAAGCATGATTATGGATGTTTATACACAAGTGTTCTGTAGTTTCCTTCCAACTACTTCTTTGGAGTTCACTTATCCCAGAACCAAAAAAAAAAACAGTTCCTACAATTGCAGTAGCAGCAACAGCAACATATGGATCCTACAATTACAATCCCTACTACAGAGCCCCACGATGTAGCGCAATTGTACAAATGAGAAAATTCCTTTTGCTCTTGTTCTTTAATAAGGTTATCAACTTCATCTACTTTAATGATAGCTACTCATAAATCTTCTGCAGAAGACATTAAATTTACCAGTGGCATGTCTAAATGCAACCTATCATTTTCAATATTTTTTCCTAGTGCTTCACAACAATCAAAATTTAGTTCTGCACTGGGCACGAAATCAGCAGTAATATTACTTATTGAAGCACTCATTGCATACAAAGTTACATGAGTCGAAAATGTCTTACAGTTACGCTCTAGTGTCAGTTTGCCTTCCTTTGCGATTGTTACTTGCTTGGAATCATCATTACACAAAACTGTAAACCTATCTGGTTGTTGTACTACAAATAACCATTGATTACTTAAATATAATGGTATCCAAAAAGTTCTGCCTAGCTTGGTTACTCTTACCTCACAATTATTAGGCAATGCCACAGGGGTGGAGAAGTGTTGCCTCACAATCCTCCTCCGGCACATATGTATGGATGGGAATATTTTCCTTGCACACATGTTCGAATTCATTTGGCTGAAAACATCCTGTTAACTCATTAACTGACCTCTTTCCATAATGCTGTCTAATAGGGTCACTAAATACATACTCTTTATTTGAACTTAAAAACAAGTATACATTGTTTTCTTTCCTTACAGGAAAGGGAAGGATCTTACAGAGATGATAAGATTATTGAGGAGAGGAGAGGAATTTCTAATACATAAACCAAATATTGCTTATACGAATAGGTGTGGGGTACTATAACCTTTTACAATTCAGAAAGGGGTAAAGAAGGATAGTCCAGTCCACTTAGCAGTTTTTGAGTATCCATTATTTTCTTAATTTTCTCTAATGTCATTAACTGTGGTTGCAATGATCCTTGCTCTGCATGTACCAAGGCATCTAACAGAATTTCAAATGAGTGCTGACATTCATCTATACCTCTTTGTATAATTCTAACTTGCTCATTTATCTGATTAACGTTTTCCATTTCTTCTTCCATTGCTTCTGCCTTATTAGCTGTATAATTGGATAACTTAATTAAACTTTCTTTCAAGATGAGTTCATTCTTATTTAATCTTTGAATAATAAGGTTAACTGAACGTAATGTCGATTTTATTACTGTTGTCTCATCTTATAAAATGTGCAGGAACTCAATATGGTCTTTCTCTAAATTATAAATGCGTTTGCTAAAATTTTCTCCATCAGATTGTGATAGTATAAGAAACAATATTTTGGTAATGTCACCAATGAAATTTAAAACTCCTCTTTTAGATCTGGACAATTTTCCAGTTGCAAATGAATTTGATGAATCTGTTAGGCATTTGCCTACCAGATCCCTTAGATTGTCAATATATCTAACTTTAGATTTCATGTATTGTTGGAATATACCACAATCTGTTAAATGATACCATTCTTTTGTTACCACTTTATTACAATATTCAGCCACTGACCTTTGGTGGTCCTTTGTTTGTCTCTACAGATTTCCTGTCAGTTCTAAATTAAAATAACTTATTACCTTCCATTGCATGGGATAGAAGAAAATGGTTCCTATTTCATCAAAATATATGCCTCTGCGAATTTAAGGGTTGTACCTCAAAATACCTCCCTGACTGCATCCTTAATGGCTATGCTCAAAATACATCCCTGACTGGGACTTTTATGACTGTATTTCAAAATACATTCCTGATTGCGACATTAATGGTTTTGCTCAAAATACATCCCTGACTGCGACTTTTATGACTGTGCTTCAATTGCTTCCACTGGGCTTCCGCGGCCAGCACACTAAAATTACTAATGCCAATGACCATCCTCCATACGCCCTCATATCCAGTTTTCTTCCCCTGAAAGGGAAGAAAAATATGGTTTTAACCTATTTGAATGCACTTCCTGGTGCTTCCTTTTCCCTATTTCTTGAACAAATGCACTAGGTTTCTTTATCTTTAAAATTTCATATGGACCATTCCATATGGGTTCTAACTTATTTCTTTTCTCTATCTTTAAAAGAACTAAATCTTTTTCCTTAAACTTGACATTATTGACTTTGGTCCTTTCCTGTTGCCTTTCTTTAAACTTTTGTAATTTCTCTTTAGCTAACTTGAGGCACTGTTGCATTTTGAATTTTATATCTCTCACGATATCATCATAATTATACAAGAGTTGAGGGGTTGCTTGTAATATACCCAGAATATTACACTTTTCTCCAAACAATATTTCATAAGGTGAAAATTTTGTGACACTATGAGGTGTTGTATTGTATGCAAAACTCGCGAATGGCAGCCATCTATCCCAATTCGACATTTTTGGATCGCAAAAACAACGTAAATATGTTACTAATGTCTTGTGCCTTATTTCTAGTGCTCCACTGCTCTCAGGGTGATAAGCAGTGGTATTTATGTTATCAATTTTAAATAGTCTGCAAATTCTTTTAAACACATCAGACATAAAATTCATTCCCTGATCTGTCTGTTACTACAAAATTTGGAATACCATACACCAATATTACTTTGCTTATGAAGGCTTCAGCTACTTCCTCTACCATGTGATTTTTCCTAGGCACTACTATAAGGTATTTGCTTAGATTATCCTGACATCTTAAAATATATTTATTATCATTCTCCAGTTCAGGTAATGATCCTACTACATCAAGATAAATTTTCATCCAGGTTTATCTTGCATGTTTGTAATCTCTAACTGTTGTTTAACTTTATGATTACTCTCTTTATTGATTTGACAAATTTTGCATTTTTTTTATATATTCCGTCATGTCCTGCTTCATCTTGGGCCAAGATGTGTATAGTTTGATTCTTTCTAACGTTCTTTGTATCCCTTGATGACCTCCCATGGGACAATCGTGCATTTCCTTAATTATTTTTAATTTTGTATCTTTTCCTATTTGTTCTGAATCTGCTAATAAACACTCTACTGGATATCTGCTTAAACTATCGGCATTACAATTCTTTTAACCAGCTCTGTATTGTATTTCATGGTGGAACTCTGAAAGTAATAATTTCTATCTCATTAATCTTGAACTTGGGTCTTTTACATTAAATACCCATGGTAATCCTCTATGATCAGTTAGAACTTGAAATTTTCTCCCAAGCAAATAAGGCCTAAAATGTTTACAAGCCCAATCAATTACTATAAGTTCCTTTTCTACAGTACTATAATTTATTTCTGCTGTATTTAAAGTTCTACTCTCATATGCTATGGGTCTATCTTCTCCTAAATTCCCTTGACTAAGTATAGTCCCAATCGCGTAACCACTTGCATCTGTTGTTACAATAAAGAGTTGTGAAAAATCTGGATATCCGAATACAGGAGCCTGCGTCAACTTTTGTTTTAAAATTCAAAATTAGCTTCTTCTGTTTCCGTCCATTTCCATTCTTTACCTTTCTTTAATAGATCTGTTAATGGTCTAGCTACAGCGCTAAAGTTATCTATAAATTTCCTATAATACCCTGCCAATCCTAAAAATGATTTTATATCTTTTGGATTTCTTGGTACAGGAAACTCTGACACTGCTTGAATTTTCCTTGGGTCGGGTTTGACTCCTTGTGCTGTCACAACATGACCTAAATAACTGAGTTATAACTTCAGAAATTCACATTTATCAGGTTCAATCTTAATATTATACTTTCTTAATTGCTGAAAAACTTCTCTTAGATTTGCATGATGCTCCTTTAATGTTTCGCCCATTACTAAAATATCGTCTATGTAAACAAAACAATTGTCCCCCATGGACTTGCGTAAAACTGCATTCATGATTCGCTGAAATGTGGCGGGTGCAGACTTTAAACCGAATGGCATTCTTTTGTATTCAAAATGACCTTGGGGTTGCTAAAAGCTGTTTTGCATTCATCCTCTGGTTCTATAGGAACCTGAAGGTATCCGCTAGCTCAATCTAATGCCGAAAAATATCTTGCTTTCCCAATTTTGTCTAAGATATCCTGTATATTAGGAAGCGGATAGCTATCCCCTATCGTAACTTCATTTAATTTCCTAAAATCTATACAAATACGACATTTTCTTTCTCCCGATGCGTCCAACTTTTTAGGCACTACAATTAATGGGAAATTCCATGGGCTGTCTCTGTGAGTAATTACACCATCATCTAACATTTGCATTATTTGCCTTTGTATTTCCTCTCTATGTGCCTCTGCTAATCTATAATTCTTCAACCTTATCGCCCTGCCTTTTGGAATGGAGGTTGTTGGTATAACGTGCATAGCTGCTGTCTTACTACTTAATTTATCACCAGGCAATTTAAATATATCGCTAAACTCTGTGCAACTATTTCTTAATTCTTCTATTCCTTCTATTATATGACTTAATCTTAAATTTCCATGCAACAACCTTATTCTTTGTGCCGACTCAACATACGACTGTCCCTCTAGCCTCTTTAATCTAGTAGGGGGTTTCCTTAATTCTGGTGCTGACTGTACTACTAAAGTTTCATTAGAAATATTCATCAATAAACAAACAAAAGCATTATCACATTTTGTTAAACTTGCAGCACATATTAAACCTGGCTGTATCATCTGTTTCTCGATATATCTAATCCCTTTTTCATTTGTAGGAAGTTGAGCTACAATTTCACTATAAGGTGGCACACATATCTTTTTAGCTAATACATATTTATTCTCCAAAAGCCAATCTTGTCCTAAAATTACATCAACATATCTAGGTAACTGCTCAACTATGTAGCAATTAACTCTTGCTAGGCTTATGCAATTATTCAAGTTCAAAGTTAACTCTACTGATCCCTTTACTTTAACTTTGCTTCCACCTATACCTTGTATTTCTACATTGACTTTGCTTTGGGCATTGGTCTTAACGAGGCTTCCTTGACCAGCGAAACTTGGGCCCCTGAGTCTACTAGTACAATTCCTATGCCTCCCTTTAACTCGGAACATACGAAGTACGTCTCATATGGCCCTAAATGGTAATCAAGGGCATCCCCGACACTCACCCGTTAATGAACCCTTGCCATCAACTTTTCGTGACGAATCCACGTCACACAGGAATGATTCCTCTCGTCATTCCCAAACATCGATGAACCCTTGCCATCGACCTTACGTGACGAATCCACATCACACAGGAATGATTCCTTGTCATTCTCAAACATCGATGAACCCTTGCCATTGACCTTACGTGACAAATCCAGTCACACAGGAATGATTCCTCGTCATTCCCAAACATCGATGAACCCTTGCCATCGACCTTACGTGACGAATCCACGTCACACGATGGGTTTACCCCATCACAGAAACTGCAGTCTAATATTTGAGATGTCCGCAGCTGCCCAGACAGCTGTACTGCCTGTTTCCCTGCCTGCAATTACATGCCTCGTGGCAACGTCTCTTGCATTTACTACATTGCGGAACCTTATTGCAATTTCTTGCAATATGACCTCATTCCTGACACTTGAAGCATACTGCACTAGCCATATTAATTTCTCTTTTATTCTGTGGTCTCTGTGGCCTTTTAAATTCCTTTTTCGCGTTCTCTGAAGGTGAGTACCATTGTGTTCTTTGATTATCTTTAAACTTCTGAGATTTCACCTCACTTTCCTGAGGGCAGTCTCTACTAATTGTGCTAAAGAATCTTCCTCCCCTTTTGCTTTTAGCTTTTACTGTGTATTTAATGCATTCATCCTTTAAACCTGCAATGAACGTCCCCTTCAAAAATTCTCCTATGAGCTGTAATCCCCCTTCAACATATTTTGAATTGACTCTTTTTTCAAGCTTTTCTAACCTGCTCCCGACTTCCCTCCGGAGATCGACTGCCATGGAGTCTAATCTTGATCCCCACTGTGCTACTGTTTCATTACTACCTTGTTTTGATATGAACAAAACACCTGCATAAAATTCTAGAGTGCATCTGACTGAAAAATTTTCTTCTAAAATAGCTTTAACTTGTTCCCATGTTTCCCTCTCTGTTCTAGCTAAAAGTCTATCCTTCACATCACCTGTAATCTTTGACTCTATGAATTTTAAAAGTAACTCCTGCTTATTAGGATGAACTATTTGGATTGCTGCTTCTACACCTTCAATAAACTCTCTTAAACGTTTTGGATTTCCATCAAAAGTAATTGCAATTAATTTTTACTGCCTGGACTACAGATATATAATTACCAAACTCAAAACTGTCTACTTCGTCATCTGCCATAGTGGAAATACTGGACTAACCTGTATAGATGTAGGGTGATTGGAGATGCACAGTTCCGGCTTCCAGTGATGGCCTTTCAGCTCCTCTCAGGGTAGAAGGCCCTCTCACGGTGTAGGCTGCCATAGACTGATTACCTGTGGCATCCCTCGAGCTCACCTCAGGCTGCTGATGTCGGCCTCCAACCACTGAGTTGACGTCCACAGTTGATGGTCAGGTAACACGGCGCCATGTGGATTCCTCTGGAGTGTTGTTCCCTCGAGAAAGGCTTCGTCCACTTTAGTACAGATCGAAGTCCCTCCAGCCTGGTCAACTGCCAAACTTAGAAGCCGGGAAATTGCTTTCCTCTATCCCACCGCTGCCACCAGATGTTACCTTGAGGATGTGATGATCTTCCGCTAATGAGTGCTACAGTTTATTCCCTGCTTGTCTATGGCAGCTTAAGACAAGAGAGAATGAATGTGTAGATAGTTGCTGGATATTGGGGATAAAATCTAAGTACTGTCCTCTAGGAAATGACGAGGTATATCCGGGCTTCTAATGAATAACTCAATCAGTTCCTTTGTAGAAAAGTATTTATTAAGAAGAAGGTTTAATACAATGCTCGACCAACGTCCTCAGTTGAGGTCCATTTCTCTCTCCTACCTTTACAAGGAGGCAGGCCCTTTTATACAATCTAATAGTTTACACAAGTGTTCTTGCTAGCTGCACGTATCAGGCCACCTGCGCCTAATAACTTATCTTATAAGTGGTTTGTTTGTCTCACATCTATTTACTAAGCCTGTTGCTTAAGGCAAGCCACCCTTCAGTGTTATAGGCATTGCCCAGAAGTCTGTCTACGCATGTACACCTAACAACTCACCTAATTAATTGTGTTTGCCATTTCAAAGGCAGCTTCTCTCCCTAGCTCAGGTTTGTTTACATAAGTGTGAAGGACACTGACCAGAAGGTATGTCTATTAGGAGGTGGTCATGGCAGGGAGGGGTTCTGCTTGCTTCATGTCACATTGACAACTATAGAGGGGGTTCTTAAGATACTAATATACATCATGTTCCTTATTTTACAGCCTCATATTCACACTCTCATTACACTCTCAATCCTCATTACAGCTTCCTGTGTATGTGCTCTTGCAGTCTCTGCAAGCTCAGGTTCCCATCAGTGTTGCAGCTACTCGCATGACCCCTTATCTGAGGCCAAGTGAATAAATCAGGTTTGCATTGCACATGTATGGTGGTAGCCTTGCTGGTGTACCTTAAACTCATCAGAAACTTATCTATTCTGAAGCCCTTTATCTTTTGGTGATGGATTTCAACAAGGAATAATGTTTCTCCCTTCCTTATTTCCTCACTGCAGTTAAAACCATGTTTCTGCAAAAAACCCACTATCTCTTTCTTGTTAGAATATTTGATAGGACACTTTTCAGATAAGATTGAATGATGCAAGGTGTTGTCCAAAATCATAACCAAAGAAGCTGCAATGTTTGGAAAAAGCATTTTTTTCAACCATTTTTCAAAATTGTGACTGTTCATTTGATCATGGTAGTCTACAATGGCACTTCCTCGCTTATACAGAAGTTTCCCTCCATTCAGAAATTTCTTCTTGCCTCCAGCATATAAAAGAATGAGCTGACAGTCTACAGTGTAAGTTTCTGCAATTCAAAAACGTCTTCAGACTGCCAACACTTCATGGTTCCAGCGAAGTTTCATCTAAATAAATGAAGTTTCTGCCAGAATCCGACAAAATTTTAATATTACAAGATTCTCATGGTGCAATTGCATGATCTCAGGTTTTGCACTTAAAATTATGTTTGCTTCTTCATTTTCTGTGCTTAAAGTTCAATGATTTTTAAAACCCTTATCAAAGATTTTATACCCCAAGGAAATATGTAATCTGCTTTACAAGGGTAGCAGTTTCTTTGCTGTTGGAGCTACTTTTTTGTGTTTTGTAGAATTCAGGAACAACATTCTGGATAACACACTTATCAAACTCATTCACAACACTTTTTGATTATCTTTCCATGTACTTCTTTTCTTCCCCTAGCTTGAAAATACAACGGGACCTCTACTTTGTTCCTGAAGTTGTTTTCCTTTCTTTCAAAGCTTTATAATGTAATTTTCTGATTTTCCACATTAGTCTGCTGCCCTCCTTGTTGCCTGCTTCAGTTTAAATCTTAAAGAATTTTTCCTGGATTCCCTATCACATTTCTCTGTGATGTTTCAAACCAACTGATGAACCTGACTATGGACTACAAGACTTTGCTTACAAATGCTCTTCTATGAGATGCCAATGCATGACACTAGCATCTGTAACATTTGTGGTAGAATGCTCAGAAGTGACAGGACTACTATTGGAGTACTGTGCTGGGGATAAAACATTCCAATGTGATAATTTCTGCTATGCAAGCATTGCAACACATAATTTGTTTTCCCTACTTAACTGCATTTCCCACACCCCGCAAACACATGGAGCTTGGTCCCATATAGCAGTTGAACTTGCAACAAATTTATCTGTATTACTTAGGTGGCTCTGAGATTAAGCAATGAACATTTGCATTTTAAAAATATTTGTATAACAATGTTGTAGAAAGAACTATTAATTAGTTTTAGCCCCAGTAGTTATAGTATTAATGAGAGGAAATGAAAAGTGAGGCATGGGATTCACAGATAATAAAATTAATATCATATTATTCCGGGCTGCTGAAACATTACACCTGACAATTAGCATCAACTTATATAATGTTGATTATACTGCAGTTGATTTTTATTTATGGATGCTCTTTAACATCTCAGGTAAATGCTAAAGTTGCAATAGCTGTTTAATGGCTGATATTGTAGAGTTTTCTATTTGGACTAGTAAAGTATATTAATAATGAATTACTTTATTTTATAATTATGTATAGCTGCAATTGATTGTTGTATAGTAATATGAGTTAAGAACAAGCTTTTAAAAGCAAGAGATCTACTATACCATGTGTTTCCGTACTGATGATTAAAACTTTCAGGGATGATGAGCGAGGGTTAACACTAATCTCTGCTAAAATAGTATTATATTAACAAATCAATAAAATTATTCTAATTAGTAATATGGAATTCTGGTCCAGAAATGCCTCAGTTGCAAGTTATACATCATAGTTGTTGTGGTAGACCTATGAAAGTGCAATAAAAAAACTTAAGAATCTTTGAATATGCAATCATTTTATGACACCTGCATTACTTTCACAAGATGTGAAAGCATTTATAACAGTTTTTCAAAATGCTGTTCCTGAGCTTTGACGCTGCATTACAACTTGGCAGTAAATTCTGTCTTATTTGGTTGAACAACCTGAAGTTGTTCTAACAATGTCACAAGTAGCTAGGAGTCTTGCCAAGAGATCTTCTTCATCACTACAAGTATCTCATAGGCAAGACATTTCACATGGCTCCGCAAGAAAAAAATGAAATCAGGTTAGGTGAACAAGCAGGATGTGAAGCAGACTTCCTCTTCCTATCCACATTTTAGCAAATTTTTGATTAAGGTCTTCACAAGCACTGTAAAAAGTCAGCCATGGCCTCATCAAGTTGAATTCATTATGTCTTGATGACAAATAGAATATGTTCCAATAAAGTCTAAAACTTAAGCCATCCGCATTGTATTAATAGAGTTTCTTTCTCAACCTTATGAATTTGCCTACATATTTTCTTGGATGCCTTCCTTTATACTTTGCCTTTAGCTTATAAGTTGTGACTGAGGCATTTCCAGACCAAAGTTCCCTATCTTCGATACTTTTGCTCTTCTTTATAATCCCTAATAGTTTGTAACATCCGAAAACACGGTATAATTTCTGCTCATGATTTTAAATAGGAAAAAGCTTCTAGCCATTATAATAAGTGTCTTTTCTAAGAGCAGTTTGCATCTGTGTAACACTTACAATGCAAAGGATTTAGTATAATGACCTCTTTGGTACATTTTCTAACTACTACAAACTAACCAGTTTAATTAATCACAATAATTTAATTGCAAACACAGGATAGAAATCAGCTGTACACACAAGGAGTAAAACAGGCAACAGAGCATATCTTTAACATCACAATTGACTGACCCTTAATGCTGCTTTGTAATTGTTTTAGAAAATGTAACTAGCATTTCTCATTTTAATCTGTGGCATTACCAATTAAAAAAGTCAAGTGCATAGTGTCAGTGCCCTGGGTATATAGAGAGTGCCAAGATATCCAATTAAAATAGTCGGTCCTGGTGGTGTAGTGGTTACCATACTTGCCTCCTATGCCCAAGAACGCGGGTTCGAACCCGGCCAGGACCGATGGATTTTTTCAGGCGTAAAAATCCTAAGTATGGCTTCCTTCCGAAGGGAAGTAAAGCCGTGGGTCAGGTGTCGTACATTTACGGCACAAAAAAGGACCTCAGGCCTGAAAGAGAGGCCTCTGAGCAAAATTTGTCAGCCCCTTGAATGGGATGCTGATGACCTGAGATATATTTTTTGACATTCTCTTTCTATCTGAACAGTACCAGTCTTAATTCAGTCACAAAAAATGTTTAGGTAAATTTTGGCCAGAGCTTTAAACTATAAGATATTGGATGCAATACAACTTATAATGCTAAAACTGAATTTGCCAAAGACTGAAATGAGAACATAGACAATCATTATATAAATGCATATAGACTATATTTTGTGTTATGCAAGTACATGGCATGCTTATTCCTTAATTTTTATTTCACTGCAGTACAGAATACAAACTGCATTTCTACATCACAGCTGTTGCCCTTTCAAATGGATGAATATGGTTTATTATTAACATAAACAAAATACAATAAAAAATATTTATTTATAAAATCACTTATAAATTGAGTCATTACCCTTTATAATATATGAGGGCTTTGAATGATCATAATTTTTTTCAAAAAATATCTTTACTCATCCTTATAATTTTCATTATTTTTCTCAATGCAACTGCCCCAGCATTTCTGCCAGTCTTCAAAAACATGCTGGAAATAATTTTTGACAGGTGTTTCAGAATTGCCTCTGCAGCCTTCATTACTGATGGAAAATGCCTCCCAAGAAGGAGTTTCTTCAATTTGGGAATAAGGACAAAGTCACAAGGGGATAAATTTGAACTATACAGAGAGCGAGAGATGCACTTTGTATGGATTTTTGTAAGATATTCAATATAAACATATGCAATGTGCAGCCACAATTATCATGGTTCAACATCCAGCTTATTACAAAGAAATGTGGCCGTTTGTGTGTGATATGACCTTGCAGAGTTTTCACGACATTTCTGTAATATTGCTCAATTACATTGTATGTATAAGTACCACTGCTGTTAAACCATTCCTTGAATATTGAAAAATGAGATGACCATAGCTTTTTCAGCAGAAGCAATCACTTTAGCTATTTTTGCTGTTGGTGACTCTATGCAATTTTCAAAATTTTTTAAGTGTTCTTAATGTTATTCAATGATCCTCTCTTAACAATGATAGCAGTGGTGTTAATGCTTTCTTCTGTTAGAGCACAAACTGGAGTGCCAAATCCACCTTCCTTTGAAGTTGATTGCCTCCCCTCTTTAAAACATCTTTGAGCTGAAGATTAGTGGTAACAAAGCAGAATTTTAGAGCAGAGCACAGTTCAATTCAAGACACCTCCATTTGCTATAAATAGAATTGAACATGTTTCAACTTGCACATCTCTTACAGGTAGAAACATGAAGTGACAATGAAATCAAACCACGTGTACATTATGCATTAAGCTAACAAAATATTGCAAAGTTAAATTTTAGTGCAAGAAATCATGCCTTTAAAAATGATCATAGTTTTTGATAGAATAACCCTCGAATATGGAATATTTCATTCACTCTGAGTTCTTGATTTTCCAAACAACTTTTAAACTGATGGATATGATTCATTGACATCTGATTGATATGAGCAAGTGCTAAAAGTCATTAGAATGAAGGTGTGCATGCAAACACCTCTTCTTGTTACAGATAGTATTCACCAACATGTCGAGTGTCACAACCTCAATTCTTTCCCAAGTATTTCCTTGCAGTGATATAAAAGTTCATGCTCTCTTTCAACATGCTCTATAAGAAAAAGTCTGGTGCAGAAGATGAGGCAACCTTGTTGACTGAAGACCTTATAAATGACATCTTCAAGGAAGAAAAACATTCCTGCCTTGTTAACATTGATGGTGCAGCAGGTGGCATTTTGCTGAGAAAAAGAGTTACTTGTCATGGAATACATCCCCATATGCTGTTATTTATGCTACTAAGCGGAAGAAGATACAGTCAATAACATGGAGCACGGCAGAGCACACAAAACAGATAAAGCAAAGTGTGAAGATTCTCACTAGTCTAAATATAGATATTCTAGGAATTTATATACATGTTTAAGTGAAACCATACTGTATAAAAGAACTATATGTAGCTCATTATTCAAAGGTGTGCATAGTTAAACTGCTGGAAACAATGACAACTACTGAGTCTCTTTTCGAGGTTTGGACTCTTCCACAGCAGCAAATACTTAATGCATGAATTTTTTTTTCTTCCCAATTCCTTGATATATATTTTTTAAAACCCTTATTTCCTGCAACATTTATTCAGGGACTTCTATAACAGACCTGAAGTCTTTTTTTCATCTCCTGCACTCTATTTCTAGCATTTGTGAAAAATTTCCCCTGTGAAAATACAATTATGCTTCTATAATTTCCAGTTCTTCACCAAATATTGAAAGAAATAATTTGCTAGTGGTTTCCAAATACCACAATACACAATGAATTATCTTTGGAATAACTTTATCAGTGTTATTTTCTGGCATGTGACAACAAAAACTTGCTGTTCCATTGTGTACCAGTACTGTTTGCACTGTACATACTGTATTGCTCTTAGCACAAGAAGCAAGATAATTTGATATTAGCCATGTCAGCAGTACACACATTAGCACCACATTAATCTGGGGGCAAACTTGCAATGAACTTACAGGACACATGCCATGAATTGTATCCTTTGGTAGCCTTGCTTCTCATATACCAAGGTATGTATCAATAATTTAATTAAAATGCATTAACTATTTTTAAAGAGTTAATAGAAATATAATTGAAATCATTTTATGATATAGTCGAACTACACACTCTTATGCTTCACTTACTTGTCACTATTGTAGACCGGTTTCGAGAGAAACCGGTCTACAATAGTGACAAGTAAGTGAAGCATAAGAGTGTGTAGTTCGACTATATCATAAAATGATTTCAATTATATGATTGGCTTCACTGTGAATGTTCCAATTAACATTTTTAGTTAGTTAATAGAAAATTAACTTAGAATGAGTGAAACACCAGATATATATAATTCTGGTAATATTATGTTACCACTATTTCATCTAGTAACATTAGTTAATGTTAAAGAAATCTACTAGGTTATCAAATGATCAATGACTGATGCAGTGGGACTACATTAGCTGATAAGCAACTGCTAATGAATAATGACTTGGAACTCGATCATTTGAGAATTTGCCTTTAAATAATCTCCTGCAAGCACAAGTGTACTAGTTGCAGAACAGAATAATTAGCCCAAGTATTTGCCAATTAGTATTCTTTCAATGAAGGGTCACAATGTGTTGCCACGTAAATTATATTAATAAACACAATATATCATATTAATGGATATCATTGTATGATTAGTTGAACTACACACTCTTAAAGCTTCACTTACTTTTTATAAATGTTCTCGAAACCGGTTCCATACATTTATAAAAAGTAAGTGAAGCTTTAAGAGTGTGTAGTTCAACTAATCATACAATGATATCCATTAATATGATTGGCTTCACTGTGTTTAAGTTCCAATTTTACATTTAAGTTTTAAACAATATATCATGTTTATGGAATGTCGTTGTTTTGGTTGACAATGTGAGGAATGTACCTTAAGAAACATGTACCAAAATTACTTTTATAAGTGTGTTTGTGAAACTTAAAGAGAGTTTTAATGTGATGATATGATTTTTAGTGTTTTACTTTTAACCAAAATAAGACAATATACCATATTTGTAACTCTAACATGTCACTGAATATAATGTGCATTCAGATTTGAAACTTTAAAAAGGAGGGGGACATTTTATTGTACAGCGTTTTATAAGCCTGTCTGTTTCATAAAAAGATCAAAATGAAGAGATTATAAGTTGACTATTATTATTACATCTTAGATGATGTAGGGTAAAATCCATCATTGCCAGTACAATTGGTGTATATCAAAGAAGAAAAAGTTACTTTTTATGGTATCACAGATTGCCCATCCTTTCATCTTTCATGTACGAATTCCAAAACTTTTTCTTCAATGTCAGGATGTCTTCCTTTGCAAGGACAAGTGAATTCTTTCCCATTAGCTTTAGTTGCAAATAATGTCAATTTTTGTGGCTATCACAAGTGAATGCTGCTCTCAGCTACATTGAACTCTCTTCCTACCTTCCTGTTACCATTTTTTTCAGCATAAAGAATTACTTTATACTTGAAAGTAGTATCATAAGATGTTCTCCATTTGCTCTCCACTTTATGACTATCTACTATTCAAATGCTCTATGCAACAATAGGTCAACAATAAATTTGAATGAAGTTACTGGTGAACTACAGAATAAATTTGCACTAGAATCTAATACGGACCACTAATTTGAATACTACATTTGGACAAAAAGATGCATATAAGATTTACGTAAATATGTTATATCTGCCATATAAATTTTAGCTGCTATGGTCTATTTCAGCAGGACAGTTAAAAACAATCTTCAAAGTTACATTGAGAATATACATGGATTATTTGAAATGATAGTATGACAAAATATTTGATTTGCAAATATTCTTAATCTATGGTCAGGTATTATTGCACTTTCCTGTCTCTCATATACAATAGTTGCACACTTTAGAGCTTATTCTATCCGGCCAGATGTTTGGGCCTGGATAGCAATTTTATGCATGGTTTTGAATTTTTCTAACAGTCCCACTTTTCATTTTTGTGCCAAAACTGTTGTTTTAGGCAAGGAGTCATATCAATTGCTAATCCAAGATAACATAGACGGGAAGGATAAAAATGTCCATTCTTTTCCCTTGATGATTTGTCCATATTTTATATGAATCAGTGAGATATCTATCCAGAAAGTTTATATGTTTTTCTTAGAGGTGATGGCTACTTCTCTGAACATTTTCCTTCAAAAAGGTGTCCCTTTATTGGTTTGAAAATAATATGCTCCTCTGCTACAGGTGCATCTCCAAAATACAATGCAATCCACCAATAATTTCACAATTACTACCTGCCTCATAGTAGAGCAACACATTGTACAAAATGGTCAACTCAGTAAACATACTTCCACAGCATGAAAGCCATGTGATCTGCTCAAACAACATACACTTTTTTGACCACAGCACTGCTTGTATTAAGATAGGGAAAAACTACACTGTCTCACTTATTCCTTCCTCTCCTGTCAATACAGTTGCACCAGAGCAGCTAAATTTTTACAAAGATATTTTGTTTATGATGCTTCTGTGAAACTACTGTTGTGGCCCTTCCTTGTTAACAGTTTTATTCAAGGATTAGAATTGAGTTGTTTAATTCACTGTTTAAATGACACTGATTGACTTGCAGGAGACTCAAGTCAACAAAACAGCTTGATAAACAATGCCAATTCATTACTAATTGAGTAGCTCTGCTGGCCTTGAGCAATAGTTAATCAGTCAAAAGAACTGATTACTTATGAGATGATTAGGCACAGCATCTTTCCAGAGTTTCAATTTGTATCTCTTCTTAACTTATGAGTCAAAAGATGTAATCTTAAATAAGATGCCAAGGTAAAGCTTTTCCCACAAACTTCACATTTATGTGGTTTCTTACCCTCATGAAGCAAAATATGTATCTTTAAATTAGGTGCATGAGTAAAGCTCTTGCCACAAACTTCACACTTATGTGGCCTCTTTCCTTCATGAATCAAGAGATGTCCCCTCAAGTTAGATGCCTGGGTAAAGCTTCTTCCACAAATTTCACATTTATGTGGCTTTTTACCCTCATGAATCATGAGATGTGCTCTTAAATGAGATATTTTGGAAAAGCTTTTGCCACAAACTTCACATTTATGTGGTTTCTTACCATCATGAATGATGAGATGCATTCTTAAATGATATATCCGCGTAAAGCTCTTGCCACAAATTTCACATTTATGCGGTTTCTTATCCTCATGAATTTTATTATTTCCTTTATCCTCATGAATTAATATATGTCCTTTTACAGATGAAACAGTAGGAAAAATTTGCTTCTTTGTGCTCTCTTTACAAAATTGTGTAACTTCAATTAAAGAGGTGCTGGATGAATTTTCCAAACGGTTGGGCAGATCTTCCTTATTTGGCCTGAAATGTGATTAGATTATATTAGCTGAGATTTATTTTTTCAGTGATCACATACTGTGATGATGGACACATCAATTAAAGAGCTTCCTCAAATAGTGCTAATTAAGCTGTGAAAAACTAAATATTTTAAACAAAAAATTTTGGTCATTAAAAATTATGAATTTTAGAACAAATATACACTTTAATGTCTCTGAAATACACATAATATAAAGAAGCAAACAAATTTCAGCATGAGTTTTAAGAAATAATGTTGTATATCTATGTGCAGAGTGACATCATGCCAGAGGGACATAATGTGAATACATGGAACATGTGTAATGTTAATATACAAAAACATTAATCCATTGTTGCAATAAATTAACTAGTGAAATAAAAAATATTTTACATATGAAATATACAAAATAGATATTTTTTGGTATTTCAATATATGTATATCAAGGAAAATTAAAATAAGATTGGTTGATATATATCAGTAGTCAATATTCACGTCTAAGAAACATTTTTGGCACTTTCATTTGGAAAATAACTTAATAATGAGACAAGATTCACCTTTTTTGTTAGGTAGAGGACTGGCATGTGGTCTATTTAGTTAATCAGGTGTTAAAAAACAGTTGTCATATTATATGGGTTTTGGAAGGTCTGTGATTTCTTCATAGAATAAGATAGTTCAGGATTGTAGAACATTACTGTGAACCCCCATGCATGAAAAATCCGACATTTGAAATTTAGGATCCACATTACTCATATGCTTTTCAAATCCAGATTTAGTTTAATAAACTTTTCTACAAGACTTAGATGTCCAAAGTGTTCCTCTATCATGCAACACATCAAAGTATATACAGCAGGGATATCTTGTGTTGGCACCTTAGATGTTCTTGCTCTTGAAATCTGGCTGTAGTTCTCAATGAATCTATTAGATGATCCTTTATCACTGCTGCTAAATTGTGTTTAGCAATCAATTGTATATATGAAAGTTTATAAATTTGTTAATTAAAACTTTAATTGTAATATAAATACATTTTTACTTTTCAAAATATATATGAAATTCCTATATTTTAAATTGAAATGAAAGGTAATTATATTGAACACCCTATTAAGGTTTTTCTTCTAAATCTCTATTTTATAATTTACCTGAGAAGATACACTGTTACTAAATTTTAATATTTCTGATATTTAAAAAAGTTTGGTTAAGGAGCTGGTGAGTTTAGTTAAGTTTTATAATTATTGTAAATGATAAATCTCTGAAAAGCATATAATGCTCTTTGCACTTTGTAACAACTTTACAATATTACTCAACAATAAGTTGGGCAAGGACAGAAGAAAACTGTAAAGGGATATTGGTGGTGTTATGCAAAATTACTATAAATAACAAAATTTTCTGCAAGAACGCCACCTTGATTGTTGATTTTACTGTATTCATTTTCTTGGCAGCACTAAAAGTGTTCTGGTTAATAATAATTAATACTGATATTAAAAAAAATTTAACATCATCATTTCTTAGCTATTATTATTTCAGATTATTAGGCTGTTCATATAAGGTAAAACCTTCAATCAATTTTAATAAACTCATGAACTTTGTGCTGTACAGTTGCAATTTTACTCATAACTGATGTTGGTGTACTGGCGAGAACTATTATAGTAGTACATAACTGGAACTTTTGTGGACTATTCTTTCAAATGCTATGTAGGTCTTTAGCATACAATATAAGAGAATATAGGTGTAAAGCAGTGAGTCTAGCTCTTTGGACCAATGTTTATGCCAAAGCATACCTTCCTAGTATAGTTAAATTGGCAATGAACTTTTATTCAAGCATAAGAACATTTCACTTGAGTTCCACATAATCTTCATGTAGCAGTGGGTTAATTCACTTAAGCTAGTATCTGCAAGTGCAGTTGTGTGCACCTGCGCTGTTATCATGCTCGTTACTGTGATATTGTAAAGGATAAAGGCATGCCATGTTAGTATTAATACTGTGAAGTTACATAATGTCTATATGCTACATCTATGACACTATTAGAAGACTATGAACATTTCACCAAATAATCTGTTTACCTAATACTGTAATGTTTCCCTTTTTTCCTTATTGAAATTGCCGATTATTTGACTGCCAAATACGAGGGAGTTTAATGTCCATTTTTTTAGAGTACTTAAAAATGTTGTATTTCTGGTGAAATTGTAATACTCTCAGTGTCCTAATTTTTGCAAGCTAAATATTTTCTAGAGCATGCAAATTAAAATTTAGTGAGAACAGTGCCTTACCCTGTATCACTGACTGGAAAATTTAATTCTGCAACTTTGATCTTCCTTAGAAAATTTATATCAACTTCTTTCTCCTCCTGTGACAAATGAGTTCATTTAGGTTCAAAAGTATGAATATTCCACTAACATGCAAGAGAAATGTGCAAAAAGGATAAGAAAATCACATGCAAATAATGCAAAAAAGAAGTTTCAGACACAGTGTTTACATCCTAAGATGGAAATGTATGGATGAAGAATTAAGAATGAAATGTAATAAGCATATATAACAAGGGAAAATATATATAATAAAAAATAAACAGAGGTATGAAGAGCTAAGTCAGAGTCCTAAAAGAAATACCATGGCTACTGACAGTATTATGGACAAATATTTTCTCATAGTATAAATTGGCAACATAGCAATGCTCATATAATGTAAGTCTAAAATACAGGTAGAAATTAATTTTATTACTTTTTATGAAACATCAAAAGAATTTGCCTGATTACTTACATGCATATCTTCAATCTTGTTAAAGTAAACTTAGTTGCTTTTACATGTACATCAATATAAACTATTTAACAAGAATGCCATGATGGCAAAATTATTTTGTAATGGATTTACTTACAAATTGTTTAATAAAAATATTTCTTAACATTACTGTATTATTTTGTGGTAACATGTAAGTATATTGGTAATACAGAAGAGAAGACCTGATGAATTTTGCATTACCAGTTCAAATAAATAAATGAACTAATCCAACATATAACAAAATATGTGACAAAATAATATCAGTTGACACTTAATATGTTCTTAAGCTAGGATTGCAGCACTGAGACTTGGACATCCTCTGATCTCTGGTATGACCCCTCTAATACCTCTCATTCAGGACGGCCACCCATGGCAGTGGAAGTAGGATGTGATAAAAGACGGTATTTATTAATGCTGAAAAAGTCAACATGTAGAAACAATGATGTTCTTTCATGTAATGATATGGTGAAAGATATCCCAATATACGAAATACGCTTGTCTTCATGGATTGTTTCAAAATCATTGGATTGGATGACGGGGAGCTGTGCATTGTCCTACCCATTCCATCAAATTTGATCCCTTTAGACATTTCTCTGTTGGGAAGCTTAAAGACACTGCCTACTAGGACATACTGACTACACCAGAAGATATGAGATAACATATTACAATTGCTTGTTCTGAAACGTCTGCTGAAATGCTACATGTGCAGCAATCTTTACATGACAGACTTGAAACTTTTATTATGCTGATGGTCATCATTTTGAACACAATCTGTGAAGATTAGTTTTCGAATTTCTTAAGAGTGCTGACGCATGGTACAGTAAAAACACAGAAGTACACAATGTAGTAGGTGTTTTCTTGGGAATTCAGAAAGAAAGAAAACACACACTAAATAATATAAGTAAACATACGAACTTTGTAGCCTAGTAAATAAGCAATTTAATGGAACAGGCAACTGTAGATATTTAAAACTTTCATATTATGATAGCTCATAAACTACTTGCATCAGAATCCTGGGGAAAAAAAAAAAAAAAAAAAAAAAAAAAAAAAAAAAAAAAAAAACATTGCCACTCTAATTTCCTCTAGTTTTATTTTCTTCATATCAATAGGCATTGCTCTATTTAAAAACAATATTTTTTTTAAAAAAAAAAACATAATAATTATTATCTGTATCTATGTATGGACCCATTTCTAAACTTCAGTTTTGTGAAAGCAGCATATCAATAGCACTTTTCATTTCAGGAATGTTTGCAGTGCAAGTTTTATGTGATTCACACTATATGTCAAGATATGTTTACAGTATAAAAGGGCTATTTCTAACCTAGTTATATTTTTAAACATACAAAATACTCCTTTACTTTACCTTATCCATTAACGCAGTGTCATTATTATCATAAGAATATTCCTCCTTAGTTTCTGTTTTCAGCCCAATTGTGTACAGATCACAGTTTAGAGGTTCTTCAATTTCTACTTTGAAATCCATTCTGCATTCACTCAGTCACCCTCTGCAAAAGAAATCGAAACTTGAATATACTAACGCACGGCACTGTACATTAAAATTTGTTGAAAACAACAGCAAAATGAGCAGAGGCATTATTAACGCAAAATTTAAACACTTTCCAGTTTACATTTAGACGATGCGTCATCAATATAGAACATTTGCATATCAGCTTAACATTATATTTTCCGGTGTGGCTTCCATCAGAGGATATCTACCCATTAGTTTTTGGGATTCGTTGTTTATTTCCAGAGTAGCCAACTGTTATAAAATTTCAGCTTGTACCATTTGTGGCGCTAAGGTATTGAAATTGTAGAAATACACACAGCATTTAAGCCCGCCAGTAACATTCCTAAACCGAACTAATGGATTACATTTTCAATTGTAATGGTTCGCACACGTGCAATAGCAATGTTATAATGTAACCTAAGTTTCACGAGGACACTTGCTAAATCAAATATTCACTTACGTTAGGGTCAGTTAAGGCATTGCTAAAGTTTAGTTGAAGAATTTGCTTTATCGAGTATTCCTCTTTATCCCTTCTATATCGTGCTAATTATGCATTTTTATCTCCCAACCTGTGAGCACATAATATACGTATATTGGTTGTTCGCTGTAAATACAGGCAACATTTAAATCGTAGGACCGTGATTTTGTTCATTTACAAGAGAGTATGAATATATATTAGGTTAAACAAACTGTGCAGGTTGTTCCTTGGGTTTTCTCCTGTGCACAGATTTTTATCCTGAGAGCAATAGTTCGGCAGATGTTTAGCGCTGTAGTATAGTCGTCACATTACTTGCCCATACACGCAGGGCGTGTGTAAAGGATTAATGCTAATCTTGCTGCTGGCTGCCATTCTGAATGACAACGGAGTAGGCGTCGTTTGTCCGCTTGTAACAGTAAAAATGTTCTAAGTATTTTATTTTAAAAATTATGTGACCAATCGATATCCTCCGGAACTGTTAAATATAAATTGATTGGGCATTGCTAGGCGGGTAAAATATTTTAACGGTGGGAAATCAGCTCTTAATTCGAATTTGCAATTAATTCACACACACACACATGAAACCTTACGCTAACCTTGGGTAAATCCTAGAAACCGGTGGACCCAGTGGTTTGCTCCTTTTCGTAAATGTAAATTAATGGATCGGGTAAGTCACTGTAATAGTGGCAAATCTTTTTTGATTACAACAGGAAAAAAATAAAATTTCAATTTATGGGGCATTCTGCGAGTGGTATTGTTACCAAATAAATCATTGTAATGGTCGCAAATCCCTTTAACTCCGTCAGGAAAAGAAGATTGGGGAAAAAAAAAAAAAACCAACAAACAAAACATGTGGACTTCAGGATTTGAAACCATTATCTTCACAACTATAGCATTACCGTATCTCAATTATCATGCCGTTGTGCTTGAAACCTAATTATCTAGCTCACTGCCTTATGCTCTCTCCGCTGTCTCACGGGACGTAGACTAAGCCAAGTCTGAAATTTTTACCATGAACGCCGGAGTGCTACAAGGCGCAATACTACTAGCTCCATTCCTGTACACTCGAGACGTGCCCAGTGATCACAAATGCAAAACCCTCCTATATGCCGACGACACCGCCATTTATAACCATAATCCTCATCTCACTTACAATCAGCTCGAACTGCAAAGATACGTTGACAAATTTTTAACAAGGGCAGACACTTGGAAAATTTCAATAAATGCTGCCAAAAGTCAACTAATATACTTTTCGAAAACACTCAAGCAATCAAAAATAATAAAAATTCACATCAAAAATCAAACATTACAGTGCAAACCTACTGTAAAATATCTAGGAACAACTCTTGACAGCAAGCTCACATGGAACAATCATGACAACAACACAGTTCAAAAGGCAAAACAACGTATTTACATGTGTTCCAAAATATTCAGATGCAAGCAAATGCAAGTAAAATCAAAGTTAATCCTTTACAAAGCTTTCATACAACAATACCTGTTGTATGCCTGCACGGCCTGGGCAAACACATCCCAAACCAACCTCCTGTCCATGCAAACTCAGCAAAACATAAATCTTCGCAAAATACTAAGCGTCCCCATCCTCACGTCAAACGCACAGATTCACACCGAACTTAGCACACCCACATTCCTGTAAGCACTAACAAGCCGCTTCACAAACACCTGGGCGAAAATAAAAACGCACAAAAATCCCTTAATCAATCGAATAGGCCAAAGTGAGCCTCAACATCGCAAACACAAAAGGATACGCACATACTAAAACAAACCAGTACACTCACACACACAAATCCAGCCCTCTGTAAAAATGTAAACATTAGTCTTCATTATAAGTTAAGTTAGATAAGTAACACTCACTCAATACTGTACTAATAAATAAGCAAATAATGTAAGCAAACGTAGATCTAAGTAACATTAAACACATGTATTTCAAAATGTAACTGTTCTCATGGGAGCATCCAAACAGAATACCCATGCATGGGTTCCATGTACCAGCTTTATGGAAACTCCGTATGAATGTGTAAAAAATGTTAATTGTGAACCTGTAAGGCTGTACTAGTAACAGCCAAAAAGGCAATTTGATCAATAAATAATCTGAATTTGGGACTGCAGCATGCTGCATAGCTGCACTAGCAGACCTAATGAGTCCCCCTGCGTGTAAGGAATAATCTGGAGCACCAGTTATTTACCCACACAGCAAGAGAAATTTTCGGGAGGGAGAAAGCCCTAAGTAGTGACTTCCACAGATGTAATTAGATAATGATGATGATGATGATAATAATAATAATTCAAACACAACGGCTTGATAGCTTAGATAGAGCACAGCATAGCTGTGATTGTAGTGGTTTCGAATTCTCACGTCCTTATGTTTGTTTTTTTTAATCCTGCCGGAGCTAAAGGAGATTTGCTATCATTACAATGATTTACTCGCCAACATAGTATCTTGCACACAATTTGTTATACATTTATATTTACGATTTTTTTTTCTGCTGCAGTTAAAGCTGATTTGCGCCGTTACAATATTTTACCCGCATACTTAATAGCACACAAATTCTCTAAAGCAAAATTGTGATTGCCAACTAAACTGCACTAACTCTCAAGTCACGCATTAATAGCAATTTAGAGGGAAGCTGTATACAATCCAGGACTAGAGAATGATGGAATCCTACATTACCAAGTCTCTCTTCAAAGATAAACTAATCTTATGCCTCTGCCAAAGATACCTGACCTGAATCGTTATTTTACATTTGTTCCCACACAACAAAACGGGTGAACCTTCTCTAGGCATTTTCTCACCGATTTACTTTACGTCTCGCATTGTAAGCGACTTGGGGGGGTAAAGTTTCATGTCAATTCGTGGAATCCCTGAATAATGTACCCGAGTGGAGTACCTCAGATGGTAACGCTTCTGACTAGCATTTCGGAGGTGTCGGGTACAATTTCCGTTTGGTTGGCCATCCTAACCTTGAGTTTTTTCGTGGTTTGTCCTGGTCACTCAGGCGAATACTGGAATGGATATTTGCTTTCTATGATTTTCCGCTCTACTTCCTTTTATTTAATTCTATTGCATCTGTCAATCAACCGTCTGTGAAAACGGGGACTCTGCCTATGCTCCTCGGATTCCTAACCGCCTGGTTTATTCTGTTTCAAGGTGTCTCTCTAAGGCATATGTCAATGGGCCCATCTAGTGGCTTTGATGCACAAATCTTCCTCTGTAGACCATCCCATCCTAATTGATGTAAAGAAAATTAACACTATACAAAACTTACATTCTAAGCATTTTCCTAGCGACTATTGAAAAGAGAAAACTGAAATTAATAGTTGGGTGTCCAACTTCAAATACTGATTTAAAGCAAACTGTGTATTTAACAATAAACAAAGTATTTAAACTTTTCATAAAAATTGTCCATTTTCTCTTGGTTCTTCTCCCCCCCCCAAAAAAAAAAAAACAAATTTTGTAAGAGCTATTCCTTAGAATTTCAGAAATGACTGTTAAGATATTGCTTAAACAAAAATGAAATTTACTAGCTCACAGCAAGCAGAACAGGTTGCAAGAGAATATGCAATTTATCTCTTCAATGATACAGACTATGAGTTATTTCATTATAGGCGACAGAAATTTGCAGTTAATTGCAATAATGCTATACTCCCAGGGCTTTCTTTAAGTTATTGATTTACAATGAATGCTTTTCATTTCTGTAACACTGTATACATGAAAAGATGGTTGACAGCAATGAAGGATATGGGTACATAAGCAGGTGCAATGTATCTCAAGATACTTTTTCTTGTTAATAAAACAAAAATAATAGGCAGACAATGAATGAGCTAAAGTACTACAGTGGTTTTTAAGAAGCTACTATGTGTTGGAAACATTTTGCATTTGATATGACCAGTATACACCTGCTGATCTTTGGATTGTGGCTGCATATTTATGCAACAAGATTTCAGTCATAAAGTTAAAGTTCGATATTTGAATGCAGCAATCGGTTCTCCTTGGTTTGCATGATGTGCTGTAGTTTGGCTTATAAATCAAAGCTCTTTTAAGAACTTTATGTTGCTCAATCAACTACTTCACACATAAACCATATTGCCATAATCCATTTTGGGCTCTAGGGTTAAAAAAAAAAAAAAACTTTTGGAAGTGGCTGAGGAATGCCAAGAACTATTAGGTTATTGAACTATAAAAGAGGAGAATATTACATGTTCAACATAACCCTCCACCTAATGAAAAGGAAATTTTGACAGATATATTGTGGGGACAGGAAAAAAAAAATTCTTTCTTTCTTCATTTCCTTTTTCAAAGTTTTATATTAAAATTTCATATGGATTTAAATCTGCATTTAAAGATTATCCTTAGTAATCTGTAAACACAGATAATAAGATATAAATTATTCCATTAACTACTGTGTGCACTTTCAAGAAAATATGATTAGCATAGACTTGGTGTGTTTATTCATCACAATTAAAATCCATAATCTTATATTTCAAACTAAATATCTTGGAATGGTTAAATAACAAAATGTAAACATATGACATGTCATGCATTAATTAAAATATGTTTCTTCTAATTAAAGCTTTTCCTGCAACCTTTTCAATTTTAGTACTCATAAATAAAGAACTGAATACTTATGAGATGAATGAGCAGAGCAATTCCAACAGAGTTTCAGTTTGTATCACTTCTTCACTTATGAGTCAAAAGATGTCTTCTTAGGTTAACTGGCTGGGTAAAGCTCTTCTCATAAACTTCATATTTATATGGCTTATAGCCCTCATGAACTGAAAGATGTACATTTAATTCAGACACTTTGGTAAAGCTCTTTTCACAAACTTCACATTTATGTGGTTTCTTAACCCCATGAATTAAAAGATGTCTCTTGAAAGTGGATGCCTGGGTAAAGCACTTCCCACAAATTAGACATTTATGTGGTTTCTTACCTTCATGTATCAAAAGATGCAACTTCAAGCTAGATGCCTGGGTAAAATTCTTCCCACAAACTTCACATTCATGAGGTTTTTTACCCTCATGAATCAAAAGATGCAACTTCATTGTACATGCTCGGGTAAAGTTCTTCCCACAAACTTCACATTTATGTGGCTTCTTACCCTCATGATTTGAAAGATGCAATTTCAAGCTAGATGTCCGGGTAAAGCTCTTTCCACAAACTTCGCATTTATAAGGTTTCTTACCCTCATGAGTTAAAAGATGTTCCTTCAAGGTAGATGCCCTGGTAGAGCTCTTTCCACAAACTTCACATTTATATTGTTTCTTATTCTCATGAATCAAGAGATGTTCCCTTAAATTTGATGCCCAAGTAAAGCTTTTCCCACAAACTTCACATTTATATGACTTCTTACCCTCATGGATTAAAAGATGTACCTTTAAATTAGATGGCCTAGTAAAACTTTTCTCACATATTTCACATTTATGTGACTTCTTACTCCCATTCATCAAATTATTTTTTTTATATTCATTTGGTAATGTTTGCCCCTTATTTGATGAAGGTGTAGGGAAAGTGCTACCATAAAATTTACAGGAAAGGATAAAATTTTTTGTGTTTTCTTTAACTTGAATAAAAGAAGAGTTGAATGCATTTCCCATACAGCTGCTCAGATCTTCCTTATATGGCCTGAAATATGATTACATTACATTAGAAAAGATTTGTTGTACCACAGATTTCACATAATAAAATGTGGTACACATTAATTATAACTATAACAATCATTAATCAATAAGTACAAAAGTAGAATTTGACACATATGAGTAAGGAAAAAAACAAACACAATGATATAATATATGCTACATATAGATGCCTGGGGCTTCATAGAAACAGGATTTTAGAATCTAACTGCAAAATTTTAAAGTGATCATAGACAAATATTTGTAGATAAGGAATCTATGGTATTTCGACCCTAAATTTGAAGATTTGTAGAAATTATGAAATTAGATACTTAAAGTTAAGAAAGCCTTTGATTTGTCATCCAAACTTTTCATTTCTGCTCTCTTATTAAGCAAACTTATTTATAAGGAAACTAATATGCACTAACAGTTCTGCAAAGTGGGTCTTGAATTACTTCTTGTATCTGTGGACCAATGAAGACTCCATCTTTTAATTTGACCTTGATTTTTGTGAAATTTGCCTTTAAATATGAAAATACTTGGCCCTCTATGTTTCGATATTCATCAAATGATTTGATGTATAGAGGGGCATAAATCTTGAGAATTTACCTTTGGTTTATAAGATGCATTAATTTTTCTTCGAGTGGAAGTATGTTGCTCAGGCCATTTTTACATACATTAAAGATTTCTTAACATGACTGTTCTATTTTTTCAAAAAATCAGCAGTGTTTTGTGTAACCTTTCTACATATCAAATAACAGACCTTGCATCTTTATATTTTTCTACACACTTTCCACTTTGTCACAGGAAAACACAATTAGGTAAAATGTGCATTGATCTATGAGTCTCTTTCTTGTGAATGGAATAGTTTATTTGAACTGAGGGATATCTGTTACCACTGTGAAACAGCACTGCCTTTAAAATGAGTTTGAAGGAGTCAATAAATTGTCTTAACTGTTCTTGGTTATGTGTTGTGCTTCAAACAAACTAGCTACATTATTTCAATGTACAGAAAACCTCTTTCCTAAAAGATGTCACTTGAACCACTTCTGTTGGTTTCCATCCTTGTAGTTGTGACACCAGATTAAGCTTGTGAACGTTCCTACAAGATCATTATGTTCTGCCTTAAGATGAAGTGCTTCTGATGCTGTTGGTGAATAGTCTGGATCAACCAATGCATTGCTTGCAGCTCCAGTCCTATCACTGAACAACCTATCCAAGCATTTTTCTTCAATTTTCCAATCATTTGGTAGTTTAGGAATGGTGAAATCATCATGAGTAAATGGTTATATGCTGAATGGTATGTTCTGATGAATTAGAGAACTCTTTTATAATTTTTAAATGGGATTAGCAGTCACCAATGCAATCTTTTGGTTCATGCCATACCATTGGACTGCGAACAGTTAGGATGGTAGCACACGCTTCAGTCACTTCCTTAAATTGCAAGCACATGCATACCACAACTTTTTTATTTTATTTATAAGTGTTTAAGGTCTATTTTTACTGCTGAAACATCAAAGGTGGTAGACACTGATAATGCAAGAAAGGAAATGATCAATTCGGAAAGTGTTTTTTTTTTTAAAGAAGAAAACATTCTATGCCTAAGTTTAGGGTATCTTCAAGCATGGACAACTTATCCTACATACCTAATAAATGCTTATATTTATAGTTTTTATTATTATAATTGGAAAAAAACTGTCCAAAATAAAACAAATGCCAAAACTTTACATCACTATTCCAATAAGACCATACCTCTTTCTTTTGTACTTAAGGTACACAGATATATTCCAATGTCTACAGGTATACTCAACACTCATTGGTGTCTCACAACAATGCTTATGATGTTATTAAAAATTCATCATGCAGAGGCAATCTGCTTAATCCTAACAATGAAGTCTCTCAACAAGCTCTAACAACCTCAGTAGCAGAGTACCCCCAGTAATTCAAGGAATCAGTCATATAAGTCACGGCAAGTATTTTTTTCTCATGAGCAAGGAACAACACAAAGATCTAAGATGTATGATGGAAAGTGTATGGCATGTACTTGTGAATAAACCCACCATATGTTGTATGTGAGCAGAGCTGTATGTCCCAGCATGCTCCAAAGTTCAGGCGGTGAATGACAGTGGTCAGGAATGGAGATCATGAAGAGTTAACAACATGCATTTGTGAAATTAGCATTTCTTGGTGGCAGGAATGCATGCCACACAAGAGTTATGGGAAGCACTTGGTATGCGTGCCCTGTCCAACTGAACAGTGGCGAGGATTTCCAGCATGATGAAACATGTTTCATAGTAAGTACAATTCTATAGCTCACAGATCTTAATTGATGTGGCACCTAATTTGCATACATTTTCTGCAAGTTCAGGTCCTCTTGTAAAATGTGGTGCACTGTTTTTGCCGGAATTACTGTTTGCTCTTATAATTCCACAATTTTCCAGCGCCTACCATTACGCATAAACACTGTTCCATTATCATCATCCCAGATATCCTTTTCCGTGTACACAGGACATTCACTGTATGGTAAATTGACATTGGACATTCTATCCTGTTTGAAGGCCTCGCCACTGTTTTATAGGACTGGGCATGTGTACCCAGTGCTTTCCAAAGTTATGTGTGGCATTCTTGTGCATTCCTGTTGCTCACTAACTGATATTTAGGACATGCTAAGACATGCAGCTTTGCCCATCTACACCATCTAATGGCTTCATAAATTCCATAAATTTTTCAATCATATATGTTGGATTTTTCATGTTGTTCCTTGTTCACAAGAAAAAAATAGTTACTACAATTTATTACTTATCCCTCATATATCCATTATCATCTTAACCTTGCTTGTGCACTATAATTCATTTGCACTGCAGCAATAGCCTGCAGCATTTCTGTTCTGTCCTTTAATCAGAAAAAAATCACTCTTGAAATTAGCAAGATCTATTTAAATGCTTCAGTTGTCCTTTAATAAGCAAAATATTACCTATAGAATGTACTAATTGGTTTTCTGATCAAAGGTATTATATTACTCTTTTATTTATTGTTAAAATTATTTATTTTTGCTATTTATTACTCTTAGTTTTCTAAGTTGTGTTTGTTGAATATTTTAATAAAACATGCAGATTAATTATTACTAACAAACAGAGTAGTACCTTACCCATTGTCACTGGCTGGTAAATTTAATTCCTCCACTTTGATCTTCTCTGTTAAATTTATGTCAAACTCTTTCTCCTCCTGTGACAAATCAGTTCATTAAAGTTCAAACCTTGTAATATAACATTAACATTCACTAGAAATTATTTAAAAAGAAGAGAAAAAAACCATACATATAAAACATGTTTTCTGATACAATATAAATATTTTCACATGAAAATGTGTGGATGAGGAAGAATGGGAAACAATTAAGCAGGTGAAATAGTAAGGGAAAAAATGATAAAAAGATGAGAAAATCAACAGAGGCATAAAGAGTTAAGATTTGTAGAAGCAATTCCATGCCTGACATAATTATGAACAAACATATCATGATATGACAGGCCAGTTTCAGATAGCTCATTTGAAAGAGGGCAGGGAACTGGGAAATGTCAGAAAGGCCTCATTTGTTTACTTGGTTTTGATAGATAGGGATTTGACTCGTTTGTTCATGAACGGTTTACATTGGGGACATGTGCTGTATGTCATTGATGTTATAATTTTATTTGATTCAAGTTTCTCCTATCCTTGTGGGTATTAATTCATTAGAAGTGGTTTATGGTAATTTTTCTGATTGTCATTTTGGCTGGATTTGTGAAACCCTGCTTGCCATGGAACCTGACAGGAATTTCTCATTGATGTTTAATAATTTAGCAATGTAGTTTTAGATGGCTTTACTAAACTGGCAGGTTCAGAGATATTTCAGTATGCTAAGAATGCAATGGCTATTCAGTAAACAATGATCCTAGCTTTGACAATCTTTTCAAAATAGTCCCAACTGAATGCAATATACCTGTTGCAGTATTTCTGCCACTCTTGAAAGACATGCTGAAAATAATTTTTTGATAGGATCTTTAGAATCGTCTACATAGCCATTGATGATGAAAAATGCCTTCCACAAACATGTTTCTTCTATTTGGGGAAAATTAAAAGAATCACAGAGGACTACATCTGGACCACAGGGAAGGTGAAGAACACACTTCATATTCAGCAAAACATTTGCAATATGTGACTGTGCATTATCATGGAGAAGTACCAGCTTGTTACAAAGAAACATCTTTTGCAAGTGTGTGATATAGACTTTCAGAGTTTTAAGACTCTCTGTAGTGTTGCCCCATTTTATTTGCATGTGCAGGTATGACAGGCTAGTAAACCATTGCTTGAATAACAAAAAATGAGATGACAATAATTTTTCTAGCAAAAGTAACCACTATTGCTTTTTTGACGATGCTAACAATGCAGATTTCCACACAATGCTTTGGTGTTTGCTCTCAGGATCAAAATGATGTAGTCAAGTTTCATTAGTGTTTTTTTTTTTGAGTAGTGTTTAATGCCTGTTTTTACTATTCAGGCATCACAGGCGGTGGACACTGGTGGTACATCAGATGAAGTGATAAACTGGGAAAGGTTTTTTTTTTTAAGAAAGGAAGCATTCTGCGTAAGTTTAGGGTATCTCCCTGGCATTTACCATTTATGAGGACTGAGAAAAGCCTGAAAAAAAAAAAAAAAAAAAAAAAAAACCTGTCAGGGAGGACGGGCCTAGTGGGAATTGAACCACAGATCTTCATTCAGCTCATGCTCTTAATGACCTCAGCCTCTTGTGGCAGTTCATCAGTAGTAATTACTTTTGAAAGAAGCTACACATCTTACTTTAACATATTCAACTTCACGCAAATTCTTTTGTTCAGGATCAGAATTGTTAGAATACTCTATGCACAAACATATGTCATGTGTAACTTTTCAGCTACCAATTTGTGGGTGGCATCCTGTAAAATGTTCAGAATTTCTCAAAGTTTTCTTAATGTTATTCAATGGTCCTCTCTCACAATGACAGCAGAGGTGTTAATGCTTTCTTTCATCAGGAGCACAAACTGAAGCATTAGGTTCACCTTCCTTTAAAATTTATTGCCTCTAATTTAAACTATCTTCAAACTGTGCTATAAAAAAGAATAAACAACGAACTCCTTAGGCCTCCTTTAACACTGCATAGGCCTTAGCACAGACAAAATAGAATTTCAGATCAGCTTATTGTTTGTTTTGTCACTTCATTTTGCTAAAAGTCTCACACGTGCAAGAACCGGAAGTTCAATGAAATTAGTACCACATGTGCATTACACATTAAGATAATAAAATATTGTAAAGTTAAATCTTAGCTCAAGAAATTATGCACGTATACATATTATGATCATTCTTTATTAAATAGCCATAGCACTTAAAGGTAAAAAATGTTCCAAGTGTATTCAAAATTGGCGAATGTTCTTACAAAGTCCAGAGAAATTTACTGGTTTAATGATGCCTAGCTTGTATAGCTATAATTACATTAATTATCATTTTTGTCATGGTCATTACATGGTTGATTTAGTTGTTTATAGTTTGGCTTGGAGTAAGGTTTTATCTATTTGCATCTAAATAACATAAATGCAGAATAGTGTGATTCTTTTGTTCAAAAAAAAAAAAAAAAGATGAGTTGTTAAGTTGGTTGAAGATGTAGAGGATGTCTCTTCGAAATCGGTCCCACCTTATTTAAAAGTAGGTGATGCATAAGAGTGTGTTAGATGACAGATTAGTTATAATTTACATTTAACAAGCTTTACTGTGCGAGTTCCAACAGAATTTTTTAAAAATGTCTTATTTTTCAAAAGTTCTTAAATGAAATAAGTATAGTTATGAAAGTACAAAACATTTAAGACTACAATCACATGTGATAACAGGGGAGCTAAGTAAGCAATAAAAGTAACAATTTTGACATTGTGAGAGATGTAAATAAGGGGAATCTTTATATAAGATAAACAAATTTAAAAATCTGTTTACATAAACCTGTATTAAGTGGTTTTATCACAGTGGTCCTTAAAGTTTGAAGTAAATATAACATTTGAAATTACAATTACAGAAACATTAATAGTACAAAACTCCTTTGCATCTAGTTACAAACAAATTTAAAATAGTACATGCATATTGGCAACTTAGTAAATAAATAATGGGTTTTCTTCTTCAGACAGCTGCGTTACAATACAGGGATCTCCAATGTGGTTTAAGGAAGATTCCTACTATTTATTCAACACACAATACATATAACTCTTTTAATACGTGTATTTGTATTAGCTACACAAAGGGTTCCTACAGTCACACCTGTCTTTCGTTACTCTCACCAACCAAGGGCCTGGTCATGTCTCCTCTAATGAATGGCAGCATGGAGTAATGTCCTTAGATGAAGGTAGTGACTACAACAGTTATAGGCAGATGATGTCATGCTACTAAAGGGTAGGTGATGGGTTCGTTTCCTCATGACCCAATTATTCTTTTTCTCCTGGACTTAAAGAACATTTGTTGCCAATATAATGATTTACCCCATAACAAGTACTATGTACACAATCGCTATAAATTTATATTCATGAAATTATTTTTCCTGCTGGAGTTAAAAGAATATTTGCCACAATTATAATGATTACCCACTAACTTAGTATTACACAATATACTATCAATTTATATTTACAAATTTTTTTCAATGATTTACCCGCCAACAGAGTATCAAACAATTCACAATCAATTTATATTTATGAATAGGAGTTGAACATAGGCTGTAAGGCAGTAGCGAGTCACAGTAAACCATTGGGTTTACCGGTTTCTAGGATTTACGTGAGGTTACATTAAGTTTAGTGCATGTGTGTATGAATTAATTGCAAATCCCATTAGACGAAAAATAGAACAGGTATTATAACATTCTGAACTAATAACTAATGCTATAAAGTGATAACATTCACACCTCCAAACTATCGTAAGGAAGAGAAATTTCAGTGAAGAGGTGTTTGGTTTTCTCCACTACCCTCCGTTGCCAATCCAAAAAGGAGGCTGTGATTTCGTCCAAAGTTGATGCTGAAGTCATAGCACGGGTTGTGCTGCTCCTAGGGCAAGGCCAAGCGCCAATAGAATGTGGAGCAGATGGGTGGATTTTGTAACCCAAGGTTGCCACATCATCAACTATAAAGTTCTAGAAATGCTTCCAATATTTATTTTGCTTGAGCTCATTCACTACTGAGTTATGGTATAATTCTTTGGGGAAACTCCTAAACATGTATAATAGTATTATTCATTATGCAGAAGAGACTTGTGCAAATAATGATAGGAGCTAGAGTGTTAAACTCATGCAGAACCACCTTTTAAGAAATTGCAAATTTTGAACTTTCCCTTATATACATTCAAGACTCAGCTTTCTTTAACAAAAAACATTTCATTATAAACAGTCTTTTGTTAACAAATGTAAACATTAATAATAATAATAATAATAATAATAATAATAATAATAATAATAATAATAATAATAATACCAGAATAAAATGTGATATTTATGTAGAAATTGCAAACATAAAGCTATATCAGAATATTGTCACAAAACTATATAATTACCTTCTAAATTAAATATATTGACAATTACCTCCTTTACATCTGCAGTAGTGGCATGTTTAGTTGACCAATTTTATTTAATTGAAGAATTTTAACACTATTTAAATAGCTAAAAATGTCATTGATGTTCCAGTTGTTGCTTGAAAATATTCTTGTTGCAATATGTACAATACGATTGTATATAATAGTATTTCAGATGATGTGAAGGCAGAAATATTGGAAGAATATTTAAAAACTGCATTATCATTGTCATTCTTGTTGTTTATAAGAACTTTGTTACTGGTGTACTTATCACTGATTCGATTGCTGTATCCCACATCTTTTCATTTTAATGTACAAGGATGAAAAGATATGAATAAAAATGAATGAATGTATGTCACAGTCATCCTATAAAAGAAGAGCAGTAGGCAAAGTGTCTTAATACATCAAATAAATTCAGTATTATTTTCTTAATGAACTTACCAAGATATACATGTGTGTAAGTCAGTTTTTTTTTTTTAATATGCTAATGCCTGTTTTAGCTACACCACAAATCGTGGACATCGATGATACATGAAATGAAATGATATATTGGGAAAGGATTTTTTTAAGGAAGGAAATATTCCAGGCCTACGTTTAGGGTACCTCCCTGGCATTTGCTATTTATGAGAACTGAGGAAAACCTGGAAAGAACCTCAGTCAGGGAGGACGGTCCAGGCAGGATTCGAATCCCAGACCTGCCGCTCATGAGTAGGCACCTTAACGATCTTGGCCACTCATGGCGGTATGTGTGTAAGTCAGTAATTATAGTGTTGCATCGAATAAAGAAGTTAGATCATTTATTAAAAAACAACTAAAATCTGCAGATCGGTCTCTGTGAGATGGTTAAAAAAAACCACAAAAATGCCTACAAATAAAGTTTTAACAAATAAACCATGTGTAATAAATAATAAGAGAGCACATTAATTAATTTAAAATGTGTAATAGATGAACACAAAAAAAACTATCTCCCTAAATCCTTGAACATTACAAAATGTTAATGCAAATAAATAGTTGGAGAGTTCATGCAGTGACAGTAGAGGTAAAATTGTTATTTGGGGTAGAGATTTGAGGGATATTTGAGGGTTGGGTAAATGCCAATTTGATTCACACAAGTTTCTGTAAACTATGTGGATCTATCGAGAGCTTCATCCAATAGGACAGCTCAAGCAGAGTTAGGACAAATAAGGAATAAGGTGAAAACAACAGAAAGGGCAATAAGGTAATAGGTTTAGGATCAACAGACTAAGAGGATGAAAATATATTAAGGCAATGTTTAATTTTATAATTCAGCACAGGCAAGTGGGGTCCTGCACCACAGAGTACTACTGACACAGATAACATCTTGTGGTAAATCAGATATGGAGCACGTGAAAAATAAACATGCTATACGTGAGTCTACATATTACAAAAATCGTTTGCATCTTATAACAAATATTTATTGTCTTATATATAGATTATGTTTCCAAATACTTTCAAATATATGGCTTTTAAAATTATATCTGTAGTCTATTTAAACTTCTTTGCCTGACTCGTCACTGTTTTCCAATCTTAGATTAATTATTATACTAAATTAAATTGTACTTATGAAGCTATAGACAATGGAGTGGTAATTATTCTATTAAAATGTATTAAATAAGTTCATACTAACTCCACTTGCTTATACAACATTAGACATGTTTCAAGGGCAATTGATCTCAACATCAGCTGTTGACTGACTACTCAATTTGGTGGCTGGATCCATAGGTGCTTCTGTGGATATCTCCTATCATTTAAGTAGAACTTGCAGAGTTCATCCATAGAGGATCATCAAAATTCATTAAGCTTTTCTATTTTTTAGGATCAAAGTTTTTTCCAAGTAGGTATATTTATTGTGTTATGAAGTTCTTTCCGCAGCTTAACCTCTGGTTTAATTTCATGATTTTGGGTTCAAAAGTGAGCTGCCATTGCTGATTTATCAATTTGTTTAAAACGAATTTTCTCAGGATGTTCCTTTCTCAGAATTTTTAAATTTCTGTTCATTTTTCCAATGTATGTTAGGTTACAATCTACATATTTAATTTTGTAAATTCAGTATGAGGTGTTTTACTGTAGAACCTAATAAACTTATGATATTATATTTGTTCTTTGGGACTAACTGAATACTTAGTTCTTTGAATGTTTTATTCAATTTTTATGGTAATTTGATGATATGTGAATTTGTTCAACTTGTATCTTTCCTTGATGTTCATCAGTGTTGAAACTTCTTTTATTGATTTTTATATTCCATTTTGTACTGTTTCTGTAAGTGGGATGTTTTGCATTCAACAAAATTTAATCAGTTTTAACCAAAAATGTTACAAATAAGTTTCTGAACTATAAATCCGAAACCTCCCATCTCCATTTCCAGCAGGTTTATTCACAAGCTCCTTTAAAATACATATCACCTAAGCATTCCTATTAATTTTCCAGACATGGCATAGGTATGTGGATGACATATTGGCAATAATACTGAAAAAATATTCAAGATGCTCTGAAATTCCTTAATTTACAATCTAAATCTATACAATTTACCAAGGAAGAGGAGAAAAATGGATGGCTCCCATTCCTAAATTTGAAAATTATTCAGACAGATTGAACTTTGAAATCCATATAAAAGAAACAAACACAGAACATTATGTAAAGACAAGTCATAACCCCATTCCATACAAGTAGGCAGAGTTCTACAGCTTGGTACTCAGAATAATTAACTCACAGAAACAGAGTACAAAATAGATAACCAGCAGAAGATTAATGCGGTAATAATCAATGGTTTGAACATAGATACCACAATTAAAATGATTAATAAATTTAAAAGACAAAAATCTATTAGAGATGTTCCCACACCAAAGAATATCAAGGAAAGATACAAGTTGAAAAAATTCACATATCATCCAACTTACCATAACAAATTCAATAAGATATTCACAGAACAATGGCATAAAGTTAGCTCCAAAGAACGAATATAAAATCAAAAATTTATTAGGTTCTACAGTAATAGACCTCATACCAATAGAACAAAAACAGGAATTTACAAAATTAAATGTGTAAATTGAAACCTAAGATACATTGGAAAAATGAACAGAAATTTAGACATTCTGAGAAAGGAACACTGTGAGAATATTTGTTTTAAACAAATTGATAAATCAGCAATGGCAGCTCACTTTTGAACTCAAAATCATGAAATTAACCACTGAAAGAACTTCATAATACAATAGATCTACTTGGAAAAAATTTTTGATCCTAAAAAATATAAAAACTTAAATGAATTTTGTTGATCCACTGATGAATGAACTTGGCAAGTTCCTATTTGAACCATCATACATCTATAGAAGAACGATGGGGTCCAGTCACAAAATTGAATAGTTGGTCAACAGCTAATGATAGGAGTGATTGCCCCTGAAACATGTCTTCATGTTGTATAAGCAAACACATTCGAATAGGATAATTACTACATATTCAATTTCTTCTTCCAGAAGAGCATTTCATTTCCAATAAATGTCCTGAATGACCTTTGCTTTCTGTACTGAACTTCTCCAGGCATTTTAATTTTGACCATTCCATTTACTTCAAGGTGACCTTCCTTTCTATTTATCTTTATGTTTTATGGCTGCTAGTACTATGAACACCATGCAAATCAACTGGTATCTGAACGTACCATATTAACGATGTTTTCTTACATTGGTATTGCATCAGTGTATTAGTTTGCATTCCTTCCATGGATTCATTTGCCTTGGTTGGGTAATGCATGAAAGAAGAGATTTGAGCAGTACAATTGAGGAGAGCTTGGAAAGGATTAGTAAGGGAGAAATATGAAAAGATAAGGGATTTAAAGAAAAAGTTTGTGTAAAGAAATATGAGTGAAGATACTGAAGTGCTAGAAATATTTGGTGGCTTAAGTAGTAAAAAACATTTAAATTTATAAAGATGGATGAAAAATATGTTGAATAGTGGAATAAGAATGATAGAGAAGGATTTGCATAGGTCAGAACAAGAGTTGTAAAGTTTGAAGGAGTGCAGGAGATAGGATCAATATTATATATACAATGTATAGAGAGAAGTGTAATGGTAGAGTTTATTAGAATGTAAAGTAACTAGATTATTGAGATAGAAATTGCATTTGGAAAAATGGGGTTGTCTTCCAACAAAGTAGTTGAAAATAAGATACTGAAAATGTGTCGAGAAAAAATGTGAAGAAATATATTTTATTTATGAAAAGTGAGAAAAAAATAATTGAGGGGATCAATAGACAAGACAGAGACATGTGCAGAAAATCATTAGAGATGTCAGTTTCAGTTTTGTGGATGAATTCAATATCCTGAAGAAACAGCGTTGTGGGCATTGGGATCAAGAAGAAAATTAATTTAAAATAAAATATTAGCAAAGAGATTTATAATTAATTAATGCAAAATAGTATAGGGTGATAGGATGACTGTATAATTCTGTATACTGTATTTTACTTTGTATTTATTATACTGAGTACAGAATAAATTTACTTATTCATACAGAAATATTTAAGAGCAGACACAAAGAAACCCACATTGGAGTTAATTTTTCATAATTTCTACATTTTCAAACAAAGAAGGCTGAACTTTTGATTTGGAAATTGTAAATATTTTGTTAGTCATTCTAATTATGTTGTAGGATGTATTATTGAACAGAACTAAAATTATAATAATTAAAGTTTTATAAATTTCAAAAGGTTTAAGGAGCATTTTTTTGAAAACTATTGGATAGCTTTAAATGATATTTTAAGTGCATATGCTGGATATTTTAGCATTAAAACTAGTGGAACAGATATTTGATATTCAATAAATTGTTAAAGGAAAAAATCCTTTATCTTATACTTAAAATTGTCATAAAATATTCATATATCTTTACCCTGTAGTTACTGAAAATCTGTTGCACAGGATTATCCAAAGGATGTTTTCTATAAAGCTTTTGAACATCATTGCTTTACCTAAAATGGTTTCTGAGAATATACACATCAAAGATGAAAAAATGTATGTTGTGGAAGACTGAGTTACAGTTTTACCTTACGCTGATGACCTGAGATGTTAAAGAGCGTCCATAAATAAATCAAACAGTTTTACCTTCATTTCCATTGGTGCTGGGTTACTAATGTTGGAAGACAGATATGCATATAACTTAATGATATATCAGTTTTTCTACATATATGTTAGATCCTCTTAGTATAATAGGGGCACATTTTTCTAAGAGTGACTGTATTTTTAAATATACAATAATCTGCTTAAGTTTACCTCATCTTTTAAAACAGCATCATAAGAATCTTCCTTATGAATTTTTGGTTTCAAATCCATTGAATACATATCATAATTAAGAGGTTCTTCTTTAACATCTACTTTGGTATCCATTCTTGCTATGCTCTGCAGCTGCAAAAGAAATACTAACAGAATATACAAAATTTATAGCCAAATTCTTATCAGATGGCTAATGCTTCCAAAATGACTGGCTTCACATTAACACATTCAGGACCATAAATGACAAGCAATGTTTAAATGTGCCCTTATGCTATGGGCCATGGAAATAATGTGACTTTTAACACCACACTTGAAATACCTCTATTTATATTCCATACCCTAGTGTTAGTATGATTTAGTTAGTGTTGCTTCTTGTAGATGATAGCACAGTTGGCATTTTCCTTCCATAGAAAACATTTCACATGATAGAGTGTCGTGTTTATCTCCAGTGTTTATAGAATTAATACCTTAGTCTGACCTTGTGTCAATGTCAAGATTTGAGATTGCAGTGATTGTCAGCATTTTTGAGTAGTTGTTGTGTTGTGGATTTATAACCATGGTTTATCAAATGAAGTTTCTTAGACAAAGAAATTTTAGACATTTTCTACAATGCTGATTCAGGCGATGCATTAATTCCTGAATTGGATTCTGACAGCAGTGAGTGGAATTCTGATTCCCAAACTGACAGGCAAGAAAAACAAAGTCAGGCAACAATGCACAACATCCTCGTTATTGTCTGAATATCCCACCATTTACATCTAATCAGGCCAAAATATTCAATTAGAAAATGAAAGTGAAATCATGAGTTATGTAAATGTTCTCTTGAATGATGCTTTATTTAAATATGTGTGCAAACAAACAGATAAATCTCTATGGGAGTCAAGTGATATGATGCATGGCACAAAACATTCAATAATGTAGACTTGGCAACCAGTAGATGTTCCTCAACTTAAGATATTTATGGGATTGATGTTCACAGGAACTGTTCAAAAACCAGACTGGAATGCAGACCCTTTTTTTTTAAACTGTATGTCTGGAACATGCATTTTCCACTTCAGTGACAGCAGTGTCTATACTGGTACTACAGACAGATTATATAAAATTAAACCTATTTTGGAGAGACTGAGTGTCAAATTTTCGACAACACACACTCCAGACAGAAAAATTGCAGTGGACAAAGGAATGCTTGCCTGGCAAGGACATTTCAAATTTGGAGTCTATAACCCTGGGAAGCTAACAAATATGGAATCTTAGTCAGGATGGTGTACAAATCAATTAGGATATAATATTTGTGCTCTCAAAATTTACAATGTAAGTGGAATTTTGCTTAGGGATACTTTATTTCAACTGTTAGATTCCTATCTTGGCCATGATATGCATTTTACAAGGACAATTTTTATAACTCTGTAAGGCTGGCTAAAGACTTGCATAAAAAGAACACTACTGTGAGGGATAGTAAGGCAAAACTGGGAGGCTCAAAAGAATTTAAGGAACAACAGAAAGATCTGAAATAGGGAGAAGTGACCCTCAATACATGTGGAGGTGTTTCTGCTTTTATGGATGTGAGAACAATGATTCAACAAGGATCTACACTACCTACCTTAAAGACCTCGGCCATCCGAGTGCCACGGATGGCCGAGGTCTTTAAGGTGTAGACTCATGAACTGGAGGTCTGGGGTTCGAATCCCACCAGAACCATCCTCACTGACTGAGGTTTTTTCCAGGTTTTCCTCAGTCATCATAAATGGCAAATTGAGGTACTCTAAACTTAGGCCTGGAACGTTTCCTTCCTTAAAAAAAAAAAAAAAAAAAATCCTTTCCCAATATATCATTACATCTCATGCATCATCAGTGTCCATCACTTGTTATGTCTCAATAGTGAAAATGGGCATTCAGGGGAGAAAAAAAAAAAAAAAAAAAAAAAAAAACTACTACTACTACTCTGAAGCCAGAATGCATTGCTGATTACAACCATCACATGCATGGAGTAGACACTACAAATCAATATCATGTATGTATTCATTAATGCAAAAAAAAGCTGTAAAATGGCTCAAAAAAGTATTCTTTTACATTGTGCAATGCACGCTCATCAATACATTTAGGCTCCATCAGATAAAACAAAGAAACAAATCCCTGTCATTTCATTTATGTAATTGGCTTACAAAAACTTAATAAAAGGTAGAGAAATAATTGAGGCACCCTCATCAGAAGCATCTACATCTTCAACAATTACAAACCTCAAAGCTCCTCCTCCAAATACAGCCCAGGCTAAGGACCCACCTTTCTGACTTGATTGGGAAAGAAGGGAACAAGTGCTGAAATTTCTCCCACTCAAAAGTGAAAGTACCCCTTATGGAAAGTGCAGAGTGTGCATGAACAAAATATTAATATAATGCGGCTCTAATGATGGTTAGATGTAAAATGAATCGAAACTATTTGCAAAAAACATATTAGGAGGAAAGTTGTTTGAATAATTAATATTAAAATAAAACTAGGAGTGAAACATCATGGTACTGTGAAAAGTGTTGTGCTCCCCTTCATCCTAGAGCTTTGACACAGATATTACACCCTTAAAGATTATTAGAGGCATGTACAACATTTTATATTTTTTACTTCTAGTTCTGGAGTAATAATAATTTTATGGAGTGATGTATAAGAGGGTCTGAGTGAATTAAAATAGCAAGTCTAGGCATTTAAATGCACTGCTGAGAAGCTGATACTGAATTATCCTATACTAATGTATTCAACATGTTCACACTAATCGCACTTACATAAGACTAGGACATGTTTCTAGAACAATCACTGTCATCACCAGCTGTTGACCAAATACTGTTACTCAGAATGGTGACTGGATACCAGGATGCTCTTGTGGCAGTGTCTGATGGTTCTAGTAGGAACTTGCAGAGTTTATGCACAGGAGGAGAAAATCAAAACGAATTAAGTTTTTTCTTATTTTTTTTAAGATGAAATTTTTTTCCAAACTAGATAGCTCCATTGGGTTGTGAAGTTTTTTTAGCAGCTTAGCCTCTGGTTGAATTTCATGAATTTTGGTTCAAAAGTGTGCTGTACTGCTGAATTATCAACCTGCTTAAACCAAACTTTCCAAAACAGTTCTTTCCTCCCAAATTCCAAATTTCTCTTCGTTTCTCCATTGAATCTCTGGTCACAATCTGAACATTTGATTTCATAAATTCTGATTTGTAGTCTACAGCTTTGTAAGTACAATTTATTTTATTACACAAGAAGAACAAGTCTACAGAAGAAAGATAAACCACACGTGGTTACAGGAAAAAATGGTGGATGCAAATGCAAACAATTTCACCATATTAATGTGAACTTCAGTAACACAAAACAGGACATTAAAACCTATCTGAAATCACAAATTAAAAAGAGATACATTACAGCTAACATTAACTTACTGAAGCTGTGTCTAAAAAATAAAGTCACCTATTAATTCATAAGGAAAACTGTTAAAATAGACATTAGCATGTACCAGAAAGCAGCAGAAAAAAGGTAATTGAAATAGAAAAAAGTTTACAATACAAAAAAGTAAATGAAATAAATTTAGGAATTTATGATTTAAATCTAAAACTGTCAAAAACATTAAAATTTCATTTATGGGAAAACTTACAGCACCATTTACATTAAAATGTAAAGCATCAAATGAAAAACAAGAATCAGAAACTAAAAGAAACTCTGCAATTTATGTAAACACCAAATCAAAACTTCGTCAGCCACACACAAACAAAAGATAATGTTTTCTGCTTCTGGTATATCAAAATTCATAAGTCTATGTTCATTGCATGGGATAACATTGAAAATAATACAGTAGAAATTATTAGTTACAGAGTAAAACAAAAAACTACACGTCAAAAAAATAAATTTAAAAATTTACACAACAAACCAATAAATAAAACCAACAATTTTATGAAACTTAACCTTGAAATAATTAATCTTTGTAAAGAAAAACTTTACATGAAAGAAATAGGACTATTAAACAACAGTATTAATACATGTAACCTCGCATCTTACTTTTGTGTAAGGGAATGGAGTTTAGTATAAAAAATGAATACCTAAGTTTAGGTTATATTGTCACTCTATTGTCAACAGCTTCGTAAATACAATATTTATAATTAATACATGTGTTAATTTTTTTGTCTAATATCAAAGAATACATAGGCGATATTGAGTCAACTATTGAAAAATTGAGTTTTATAGATAAGACTTTTATCAGAAAAAGTTCTTCCAAGATATTACAAGAAATTAAAAACCACAAGCAATATTCCAAGTCACATCTCAAGAACATTAAATCTCTGAATAAAAAAGAAGTAGTCTATACAAAGACAGATAAAGGAAACCAAATAGTAGTTCCAGATAAAGAAGACTATAAGCAAAGAATGCTACTTATTAAACAGTGATGACTTTAATTAGAGTAAAAACAAATCCACTAAGCAGATGCAAAAAATTAATGGAGGGTATATTAAAAGTACTATGTTCACAAATTCTGACATTTATAAAATTAAAACACCAAATTCATCAATAGCCAGGATAATAGGACTACCGAACATACATAAATTAGGAAAAAGCACGAGACCTATCATCAACAACGTTAATACCCCATGTTACCATCTAGCAAAATGGTTAACCACTGAATTTAATATATTACAGAGATTTCTGAGCTTAAGTCTAAAAAATTCTTTAGACCTCATAAATAAAATTAAGATCATAAGTTATCTACAGAAGAAAAAATGGTATCGTTTGAAAGCCCTGTTCCCAAGTATTCCAAAAAAGAAAATCCTGACATTGTTAAGAAAATGGCTACTATCCACTAACATTACAGAAACACATATACAAGAATTTGTCAAGCTCACGGGATTATGTTTAAACCAGGCCTACTTCACATTTGAAGGAAAATTTTACGAACAAAGTTCAGGTTTAGTAATGGACAGTCCCCTCTCTCAGTTTTTGGCAGATCTACTTATGAGCTTTTTCGAAATGCACATAACTAAAGCCTTCCCATATATATTCAAGGTCTGGTACAGATATTTGGATGATGTTTTTGCCATCGTGCAAAGCAGATACATAGAAGATGCTCTCAAACTCTTAAATATACAAGAAACAAAACTAAAATTTACAATGGAAATTGAAACTAATGATACTTTACCATTCTTAGATTTGAAGATAATAAAAAATAATAACAAATTAGAATTTGGCATATATATATATAAAAGATACACACACCAATAATTACATAAAAGCTAAAGTTTTCAACCCTAGACCTCACAAAGAAGCAGCATTCAATAGTATAATTTATAGGTTGATTAATGTACCACTTAAAAAACAAGAATATGAGAATGAATACTCACATATAATGTACACAGCAAAAGTTAATGGGTTTAGTAAACAAATGATAGATCGAAAAATAAAAACATTTAAAGGAAAAAAGAAAATCAAACAAATCACCACACTCAGCAATTTATATAAAGAAAAAACTTATCAAAAGTTCATGTACCACCCATACATCGATCACAAATTTCATAAAATATTCAAACAATACAATATTGCTTTGGCACCCATAAATAGATACAGTGTAGGCAAATTACTGAATCTAAACAAAATTGAACCTAGATCGATAGTTCAGGCATATATAGAATCAACTGTAAGGATTGTGATAAAGTATATATAGGCAAGACCAAAATAAGCTTGGTTATTAGATTGAAAGAGCAATGGAGAACCATCAGATACAAACAAATAGAAAAATCAGCACTAGCAGCTCATTTCTGGAATGAAAATCATGAAATGGAAAAAGATATAATAATGCTAAGAGCAGTTTAGCACCCAAAGGAACTTAGTATATGGGAAAAGATTTATATAAAAATATGAACATAGACTTATGAATTTTGATATACCAGAAGCAGACAACATATTGTACAGTTCATCAACAGACCACCAGAGTGCACACAGCCAAGTATACATCCTACTTGAAGTGATCCGATAGTCATCAATTGGTTGACAATGTGAGCAAGTGGCTCACGAAACTAGTTCCAACTTACTTTTTAATAATAAAAGTTTTAATGTGAAATGTCAAAAGAGTTTAATATATTGACATGATTTTAGAAGTTTTACATTTAATTCAACAAAATTTCTTCAGTTTCAACCAAATATATTGAACAATTTCCGGCCTAGCTATGGGAAACCCCTTGTTTCCATTTCTAGTGGATTTATTCATGAGATCCTTTGAATGCATATAACCAAGGCTACAATTTGCAATAATATCAAAAAACTTTCAATAGATGCTCTGAAACTTATTAATCTACAACATAAGTCTATACAGTTTACCATAGAAGATGAGAAAAATGGTTGGCTTGCATTCCTAAGATTTAAAAATCATAAGAAATAGAGATAGTCTGAACTTTTGAATTCATAGAAAAGAAACATGCACAGGGAATTTCATTTAAAGTTATAGTTATATCCCTATTCCACCTAAATATGCAGTGTTTCATAGCTTGGCATACAAATTAACATCCCACTAACAGAAACAGTACAAAATGGAATACCAACAGATAATTAAGATGGCAATGGTTTCAACAAAGATGCAGTAATAAAAATTATCAATAAATTTAAAAGACAAAAATCAATAAGAGAGGTCTCCACACTGAGGAACACCAGGGAAAGATACAAATTCGGATGAAGGGAATGATTGCTTCAGAAACATGTCCTAGTTTTATGTATGTGGTGTTAGAGTGAACATGTTAGATACATTAATGTAATCCTATTACCACTCCATTGTCTACAGCTTTGTAAGTACAATTTATTTAATGATACTAAATGTGTTAATTATTTTACATAAATTTCATTAATTATAGAACACTAATAAATTTACATGGTTCTGAATATAAAAAATAGAAAGTATAAAATTCAAACCAGTTTAAATAATTGCTGATCATTAAAATTGCATGTGTGTTCATAATATCCATATAGAAATGACGTGTCTTTTAGTTTCACTGTTTGCATTCTTCATTCTGTATGTTTATGCTATCTAGATTCCCTGATTTTATATTTGTATCATTGTCAATGGATTTCATCTAACATGAGCACAAATAAATTTCTTGGGATGACATCCATCATCAACAAATCCAGATCCTGCTGGTATTGCTATTGTATTTTTGACAAGTCACATTTATTTCTTCTGATAAAATGTAGGGTTGGTTTGACATTTCTCTAATGGACATTGCACTTTTAATAACCAGCAGTGTACATAATTAAAACATCGTTTTTTTTTTTTCTGTTATAAGATTCAACAAGAGATTTTGTATCTTCTGAGGACATTGGCTCCATTTGCAACTGTTTACACTGGTGGGAAACCTTCCCCCCTTTGAATTTACACATTAGTAAATGCTGGATATTCTACAAAAAATTTTGAACATGAATGTTGATACTGGCCAATAGCTGGAAAATAGTGAATAAATTCCAAATAATCTTTCATTTTTAGCCTAGCTATGTACATACTCTTGAGAAATCCTAATTCACCAAGTAAATCCCCAATCAATCAAAGCTAAGGTAGGCATTTTACTGAATAGACAGAAACAATCATGGAACAAGTGTAACAGAAATATAGGTAAACACATCTGTTTACTAGTTCAAGACTTCATGCAATTTCCCTAGCATGATCTATTTGCAGGCAAGAAAGAATTAAGAAACAGAAACATACCCTTTCTTTGGATTTACTTTGCTTTGCTTTCTACATCTCTAAACAACATGGCCAAGATTGCTTCCAAACCAACAGATACTGCTAATTCAAAAGACGATTTTGTTGCATTGCCCTACCCAAAGAAAAATTATACCTATATTTATAATCAATGTTAAAGAGTGACCTTAAATAAACTATATAAATATAAAAGCAATCATTTGCAGTCGCTACTTCAGATTCTATAACTTTGGGCACACCTCTGCAGTTGGTATGGCATTTGTTTCTAGCCATATCAACAATGATTTTATCAGTGATGTCAGACTTACAAAGAGAACATGAAGCATCTCAGACTCATCTTCAGCATTCTGGAGGCATGAAGATACACTGCTAAATGACCCCTTGGCAGGATTGGAATGAAGAAACTGTAAATTGATGACCCAGTCTCCCTAACCTCTTCAATTTTCTCTTCTGACCTGTCAAGCTGCCCAGAAGGCTTGCTGTAATTTAAACAACCATCTCTTGAATTGTCCTATACCAATTCATTATGCTGTTATGAACAGGTGAATCCTTTTGATATCAGGCATTTTTTTTTTGATTGATTTATTTATGGACGCTCTTTAACATCTACGGTCATCAGTGTCCCATTCAACTCAGGGCATGAAACGGCCGACAAATTTTGCTCAGAGGCCTCTCTTTCAGGCTTGAGGTTCTTTTTCATGCCCCAAATGTACGACACAGGACCCACGGCTTTACTTCCCTTCCGAAGGAAGCCACAGGATTTACGCCAGAAAAAAATCCATCGGTCCTGGCCGGGTTTGAACCCACGATCTTGGGTATAGGAGGCAAGTATGGTAACCACTACACCACCAGGACCGACTATATATATATACATATCAGGCATGATGTGCTCTTTGCATACTCACAACAAAGTTAGAATGAGCGCAATCAAGAGTGCTAAATTCCTTCTCACATTTCGTACAAAAGTTGCCTTTTGTAGCAACTTTGTTGTTCTGAATAATAGCCATAATGCTTCCGGTAACCTCCAGCAAAATTAAAATGGTAGCTGGTGTTTTATGGTGTTGGATATCAAAATTTGGTCAGTTTTTTTTTTATGTTATTACATTTCAGCACATTTGAAAGTTATTTTCAAGGGGGAAATATAGTTGAATGAAATGTTTCACAGAATTTGTAAACATAGTGTACAAATCAGCCAGAAAAGGTGATAATGGATTAATTCTGCTACTGGTTTATGAAATTCACTATTGAACCTGAAGAAATTCTGACTACAAAAAAAGCATTGCACACTGGAGAAATATCAAGTACAATCAGTTAGAAAAATCAGCTGTTGCACATAATTTTTGGAGAGATATACATGATATAGAAATGGAAATCAAATTATTGAAATTCGTATTTAAACTTTTGGAACTGGGAATATGGGAAAAAATGTTAAAAAATATGAGTATAAGATTAATAACTTCCCAACAGAACACAAATTAATCCAAAAGTTCATAAAATGTCCATGAGAGCTATAGCAAGTCCATCCAACTATCAAGTAATACAGCGGTCGATACACAGCTGATGATCTGGGCAATGGCTGGTGAAACATGTTCTGAATAATTTAATGGAGTATAAGAGTATTAAATCATCTCACCAGCTAATTAAGAATATATGAGCTGCTTCACTATATTAGTTCCTACACAAAATTAATCTTAAATTAAACTTAGTGTGCTCAGCATTGATGTGGATAGTATAGCCTGGAAGGAAGAGCGACAATCACAGTCATGTGTGTTGCAACTCACAAACAAATCAAAGTTCACTCCCATATTTTGCAAAGCTTTTCTCAAGCCTAGCTTACCGCCACGGGTGGCCGAGGTCGTTAAGGCACGGACTCGTGAGCGGGAGGAATGCGGTTCGAATCCGGCCAGGACCGTCCTCTCTGACTGGGGTTTTTTCCAGATTTTCCTCAGTCTTCATAACTGGCAAATGCCGGGGAGGTACCTAAACTTAGGCCTGGTCCACATCCTTCTTTAAAAAAAATCCTTTCCCAATATATCATTTCATCACATGTATCATCAGTGTCCACTGCCTGTGGTGCCTCAGTTTAAAAAAAAAAAAAAAAAAAAAAAAAAAAAAAAAAGCCTAGCTTCATGCATTTACTGCCTCCACTGACATGATTTCAGTCACATACTGCTTCTGGGACCTAAAAGGCTCCAATATAGAAAGCAGGGCAATATACCCATATTGTTTGAGGTCTTGTCAGACATAACAGCAACTTGTTTTCTATCTCTTGTCCTACATTTTGTCATGAGAAACAAATATCCCCTTTCAGAGAACAATGTTTGCCTTCATCCATTTCTTGAAAGCTGGGTGATCTGCCATTTTCAACTGAATATTGTGGAAAACATCATCTCCACGTTTGAGGTATTGAAATTAATTTGGCAGATTAAAAAAAACTATAAAAGCACATATAAAAAATTCCTGCATTTTTAGCTTTATATATAAAAAATCACATACTTATTTTCTGGTCTTTAACTGACTAAACTGAAAGGGATGTAAACCACATCATTGTGCGCTCTGTTATCACATGCACAAAAGAACTTTGATTCTTAGAAAGAATGAATTTTCCAGTACATTTTGAGCCTTGTGCATTCTGACAATGCAATAGTATAAAATCTAATACAGAACACTGTATACAAACTTATCACTAATACTTTTGCTAATAATAAACACTTAATGGAAAAATAGCAATTTGCATGTTTTAATAGCTACAAACGTTCAAATAGATCAGATAGTGAAATATGTACCTTTGCATCTTTCACACATTCAACAGCCTCAAACATTGTTCTCAGATGAATTGAATCTGTCGTCTTAACACTCTTCATGCATGAAGAGTGTTAAGACAACAGATTTAATTCACATGAGCTTCACTGTGTTAGTTCCACATGAAAATTTTTTTTAAAGTTTTACAATTTTTAAAAAATATTAATTGTTCTCAGATGCTTGCATGTATTTATTGCTCCATATGTCCTCAAGTGTTTTTAAAGCCATCAGAAGTTTCCCATGCAGCTTGCTTATTGTAGAAACTGTACAGCATTATATTTCCAAATTTCTTCATTCATCTTGGGAGAATAGTTTTATCCGCTCTCGAAACTTACTTTCAATGGCATAATGAATGATATTTTGCAAAATTTTTTATTAATATGCACTCTCTTGATGCTGTGGCTACTGCTGTTAGAATTGAAAATGAACAAGAGCAAACAAAATGAAATGGTGGCTGCTATACATTTGGGTTTTCCCATATCACCATTAAATGATAAGATAATGATAAACGGTAACAAGGGATTCTTTGGTGGTCATGATTGGGTGTGCATGGGGCACATTCATTATGTCACGATGGCAACCATGTATACAGAAATTCATTTTAGAACTTTCGAAAAATAAGACATGTTTAAAAAATTCTGTTGGAATTCGCACAGTGAAGCTTATTAAATGTAAATTATATCTAATCTGTCGTCTAACACACTCTTATGCATGCTGATGACCTGAGCTGTTAAAGAGCAACCGTAAATAACTCAAACACTTTTATGCTCTTAAATACCACCGTATTTAAAAGTAAGTGAAGTACAAGAGAGTGTTAGATGGCAGATTAGATATAACTAACATTTAATAAGCTTCACTGTGCAAGTTACAACAAAATTTTTAAAAATTTCTTATTTTTTGAAAGTTCTTAAATGAATTACGAAGGTTTTCAAACCACATAGGAACAGACTAGGAGAAACTGACTTGTTTACTGAATAAGAAAATGGAAGATTTACACACAAGAGAAAATCCACAGTAATTAAAAGTAAGTAAAGCGTAAAAGTGTGTTAGATGACAGATTAGATATAATTTACATGTATACAGTAGTTTGCAATTTAGCATGGGGCAAGAGGTGTAAAAGTGATCTGTGAACCAAAAGATTGGTAATGGCTTTAATTTAGATTTTTACTAAATGCTATTCCATTTCTCAAGTAAATGCACAAATTTGTTTGTAGAGGCAGAAATGCAAAAATTCAGAAGTGGTTAAGCTTGTCAAAAACACATAAATATGATATAATAGACTTTAAATCATGTCCTCCATTGCTTTTAAAAATTTTGAGCATTTCATGGTTTCCATAATATGAAAACTTGAGTGCCCCTATCAATCAGCTTCTGTAAAAATTCTGGGGGCTGGTGTTGAACCTACTGGTAAATCTAAATATGGACTGAGGTGGTGGCATCAAAACAATACACTGCCTTGATAAAACTGAATCACACAGAATGATATTGTGGATAACGAATAAATAAAATGCAAATATATGGGATGGACCAAAACTAGCACATCCTGATAGGAAACTGAATTCCTCCAAGCTTGAGGATTATACATAGGTCCTGTAATTTTTAATACCTAGTTTCTTAAATACCACTGGATTAAATTGTAATAAACAAAAAAAAGTTTTAATGCTGGAAAAGGACAACTAACCTTGGATTGGAGACAAAATAGAGTATTGGCATTCCACACCAAATTGGGTCTAACAACACATTTCACATAATAATAACAAATCACATTTTTCAGCTTTTTTATTTCTGTTGAAAAAAAGAACAAGTCATGTTTTGTACCAATATGCACTTCCAGGTACATAAATATAGTGGCATGTGAAAAATTAACTGTCATATGCATATATGTTAAAAAAACCTGTAGAACTATTCTTAATGCTTCAAGTGTACAAAGAGCATGTTCGATGAATGAAAATATTTTTTAAATTCTATTTTTGGAATACACATTATACTTATGAAGCTGCTGACAATTGAGTAGTAATATATCCTGAAATTAGGTATTCATTTTTTACATAAACTCCATTATTTACATAAATTAAGATGCATTTCAGGAGAATCTCCCCCATCTTCAGTTGCTCACTGAACTGCCATTACTGGAAACAATGGCTATACACCCGGATGTTCCTGTGTTGGCATCCGTTGACTGAAGTAGGATATTGGTGAGTTCATCCATTCGCTGAAGTAGGAAATTACCGAGTTCTTCCATACTCATCCTACTTCAGCCAACAGATGCCAACACAGGAACATCTGGGTGTCTAGCCATCATTTTGAGTAATGGCTGTTCAGTGAGCAACCGAAGATGGGGGAGATTTTCCTGAAATGTATCTTATTTTATGTAAGTAAATGGAGTGTAGTGTAAAAAATGAATACCTAAAGTTTAGGATTTATTTTTGCTGCTTACCTTTAAAGCAGGGTCATGAGTAGCTTCATACAAATTTTTCCCACAAGTGTCTGACAGTTTCAAGTCAAGTAAGCATACATTAGAATCTTTTTGTTCTTCTTTAATTTCAAATTTGATATCCATTTTCTTAGTCACTATATTTATTTATGATTCTCTAATGCTGCAAAAGAAAGAAAACACATCACAGTTTCTAATGAAAGTCTAAAACACAACCATACAATGCAGCATGAGCATTGCTAACAAAAAGCTAAAGTTGTATAAAATATAGTGAACTTTTGTAACAGTGGTGTAAATTATTAACATTTACGAGAAATTGAGTCGAAATAGTAACATACACACCACTAAAATTGAATTAAATGGAAGACTAGTTTCGGGAGCCATCGCTCCTATCATCAGTTCCTGGCCAACTGCCGGCCTTGCTGTTTGTGATAGATCGATTCATCTCTGGTGGAGGTTTGATGAACTTTTGTATTAGTACATCACTTGGCGGGATTTCGAAATTAAAAACTTTCTCCTTATTCTTCCAAATATAGATATTTTCCCAGACTGTAAGTTCAATTTTTCCTTTAATATATTTAATTAATTTGGGGTTTTTATTAATGTTATGTTGTTCTTTCCAAAAGTGGCAAGCTACCGCCGATTTTTCTTCTTGTTTTTGATTTATATTCCTAATGTGTTCTTTGGCTCTTGTTTTTATGTTTCTTTTGGTCTTTCCAATATAAACTTTATCACAATCATTGCAGTTCATCTGATATATTCCTGATTTATCTTCATCTTGTAGGCTATCTTCTTTTTGTTTTGAGTTAAGGATATTTTTAATGGAATAATTATTTTTTGGAGCCAGAACAATGTTGTATCTTTTAAAAATCTTTTGAAATTTATGAAAGGTTGATGGATGGTATGTGAATTTTTTTTGTATGTCCTGTTTTTTTCTTTGATAGGAGTAAGTGTAGTGTTGTCTCTAATTTTCTTTTTCTTCTTCTGTCTGTCTATTTTCTTGTGTACAACTTCTTGTTTGAAGCCATTCTCTGTAGCTATATCTATTATATTATTCATTTCTAGTTTATATTCCTCCTTGTTCATTGGAATATTAACCAGTCTGTATGCAAGACTATTTAAAACTGCATGTTTATGGGGAACTGGATTAAAACTGTTATATTTAATGTAGTTATCTGTGTGTGTAGGTTTTCTGTATATGCCAAAATTTAGGTGATTTTCTTTTCTAATTATCTTAATATCCAAGAAAGGTAACTGTTCATTGCATTCTCTCTCCATGGTGAATTTAACTGTTTTTTCCTGTAAGTTAAGCAACTTTAGTGCATCATCCAAGTGTCTTTATGGTACTATTGCAAAAATATCATCAACATAACGGTACCAAGTCTTAAATATCCAAGGGAAACTATTTACTATTCTAGTTTCCAATGCACTCATGAAAATGTCTGCCAATATTGGAGATAGTGGGCTACCCATTGTCAGACCAAAATTTTGTTTGTAATATTTGTTATTGAATGTAAAGTAATTTTGTTCTAGACATAAGTTGATTAATATGATGTATTCTTGGATATCTTTTGTGGTTATTCCTACTTTTTGTAACCACTTTTTTATCAGAGAGTATAAATTTAGTGTAGGAATACTTGGAAACAGTGCTGTAACATCAAACGAAACTAAGGTATCTGTTTTTTCTATTTTTATGCCTTTAATTTTTTGAATAAGATCTAATGAGTTTTTTATACTAAGAGATTCAAATCTTGGAAAAGTAGAAAGTTTGTAAGTCAACCATTTTGCTAGTTTATAGGTTGGAGCATCTATGTTATTTATGATAGGTCTCATAGTTTTCCCTGGCTTGTATACTTTTGGGAGACCGTAGATTGTAGGTATTGCAGGGTTATCTACTTTAATTTTATAATGTTCCTTTTTATCTATTAATTTGCAATCAGTAATTGTTTTATTAAATGTGCTTTTGCATTGATTTAGGGGATTTTTTGTTATTATTGAATATTCAGTGTTTTTTAGTAATTGTTCCATTCTGTCTATATAGTCATTCTTATCTAGAATTACAACAGTATTTCCTTTGTCTGCTCTTGTGTAAATAACAGGTTTGTCTTTTAGTGTCTTTATTATCTTTGTGTAAGGGTTGGTATTGTTTTTATTTCCAATTTGTTCGATAATATTACAACACTGGCTTTGAATTGTATTCCTATCTATTTCTGTAAGGTTTTTGGTGGCTATCTGTATGTCTGCTGTATAATCTTCAGTTTTTTTGGAGAAATTTACACAAGTTTTTAAACCTTTATTCAAAAAAGTGATTTCTGCATCTGTGAATTTTTGTTGTGATAGGTTATAGACATTTTTTGTGGTTTTTTCCTTGGATGGCGTTTTTATTTCTTGTTTTTGGCATAAATTATCCAATTTACGTTTAAGTTTTTGAGTATTATTATTTCAATTTCTCTCAAATGTTAAAAAGCTAAAGCCTCATAAAAATGATTCTGTTATCCTATTAACTATGGGTGATGAAATATGTGATTATCTCTGTTTGGATCAATGCTTATAAACCAAAAATACAATTCCAATGGCTGAAACATAACAAATTTAACTTAATTATTCTAAGTGCAAATTCTCCTAAAACAAAGTTAATTTGAGAGTATCTCAATGGCAATCTAAAAATGGAGTAAGAAATATATTTTTCTGCATGTGGATTCACTGCAGATCTTTCAGAAAGCACACATACACTTTGCTGAATTTGACCAAACACTGAGTAAATTATGTTATGACTTTAAAATACTAAATAAAACAGCCCCAATTGAAGCCACTAAGTCAGTTTATGTTGGCTTTGTACAACTAAGACAAAAATAACGGTCCATTTCCAGACTTAAAAGTTCAACTTCTATTAAATTAGCCTCAGTAAAGCTACATTCAAAGTAGAATCACTCAAATAGCGACAAAGATTACAATGCATAAAAGGAAGAGACATTCTAAGTAAATGCTTTTACTTTATCAAGGAAGAAATAAAGGCAATAAATTAGTTTAAGAAGAATAAAGCACTGAGGTTGAATGGCTTATGCAATGAGCATATAAATTATGCATATACATTTCTGGCAGATTCATGGATGAAAATGCCAAGTAAATGCTTAAAAACAGGCAAAATATCAAGAAATGGTGACAATTTACAATGAAAGTGCTGTATAAAGGGAAAGGTGATCCAAGCCTACCAAGAGCATATAGAAGGCGCACCTTAGAGTCTACAACTTTTTCAAGATACTTATGACACTACTAGCAACAAGAATTAATAACTAAAAGTTTCTTCCAGGCTTGGAAGTCATGGTCTGTTGGAGCTAAGGTGTCCAAACATTTCGTCCCCACCTGCGGAGGACATCTTCAGTAGCGCAGTCTGAGTCTTCTAAGAGAAGGTTCAGGCATGACTGAATCCCCAGCTGGAGGTGTTGTATTTATATATGGGCTACTCGCAGGGGATTGACTCAGTTACAGCGGGAGGTGCGTTCGAGGGCAGGGCATCTCCGCTCTGATAGGTGACTGGTTAGCATGATTTTTGCAAATTTGGTCTTGTTTTATATGCTCTAGTATTGGATGCCAGGTTTTGCTCAGTTTGAGAGCCTCTCCCTTTCTGTTGAAATTATTAGTGTGTTTGTAGATTTCTATTGCTTCCCATTGAAATCTGGCATGATAGTGTGGTATCAAAGAGAGAACAGATATTTCATTATACTGGATAATGTGTTCTCAGTCTGCCCACATTGCATGTTCTGCAACCGCAGACATTTCTGGCTGGCCCAGATGGCAGCATCTCATGTGTTCTGAGAGCCGTGTGTTGACACTTCTCATTCAGTGGTATCTATGTATACTGCACTGCAGGAACAAGGAATCCATAGACCCCAGCCAAAACAAGCGGGTCCCTGGGGTATTTGGCCAAGCATAGCCAAGTATTGATATGTCTGGTTAGCTTGAAGATGAAGGTGGTTTTAACATTTTGGCATTTGAGTAGGCATCCAATTCTGTCGAACAGGCCATGGCTTCCAAGCCCGGAAGAAACTTTTAGTTATATGTCTGACTCCCGCAATAAAAGCTTCCGACTACTCACAACAAGATAAAGTCCAGCAGTTAGATGAACAATTTGAATTTAGGAAGGAGAGATTAACCCTCACAGCAGTAAAATGCCAGTTAAACAACTGTCATGAGTCTGATCTACATGCCTACTGGAACTGCACATAACAGTAATATGCTAAGAAAGTTATAGCTCTTAATAGGCCTAAGTATTCTATTTTGCTAAGAGTGTTTATTTACAATTGATAAGTGTGTACAGAATGAGTTCATGCTGTCCGGAGATTATTCAAAGAACATTTCCCTGACGATCAAGTTCCAAGTCATCCTTGGATTCATAAATTAGTTAAAATATTTCGGGAAATGGTAGGTGTCCCAGATAAACAAAGATGATAAAAAAAATAAAGACAAATTCATACACCATAGAGAAATTTAAGATACATCAAGAAATAAATTAGAATAATTTCATTAGTTCATGACTAATGTTTAAAAAATAAATGAAAAGGTCCAATATCTGTTTAGATGTCATGGGTCAGTATATGTCCTTTTAAGTGATTCCTTTTTTATAATATTACTAGCTAGTGCCTACAGAGAGTTTGGTAAAGCATAGACTCATGTTGCCTATTAAACTACATGAAAGAAATATTAATGACAGAAAAGAGGAAAATGAATAGTCTATAACAATGTAATTTTTATAGACCATTCAAAGACTGTGATACTGTGAACAGAGAGAAATTAATAAGAAATCTGTGAAAAAAGTAATAGAAAACCCATGGGTGATGATAATTTGAGCCTGGAAGTCCATAAATTTATTTGGTTAAAATAGGCAGGCAAAGAGACACTTAAAATACTGAAAATAGGAACTAATATAGCTAAAATTGGCATTTATTAAAAGAGAACACAGAGAATATCACTCATTATTAATGAAAATGGGTATCTAAAATACCTTAATTTTTTATCACATAATAAAAGTAATTAAACTTACTTTTCTTGGTTATAAGCATAAACAGGATATTTTTTCAAATTATCAACTATCATAGTCAGCTGCTTGTCAAAGAAAACATTTTGCATTATGAAAAAAAGTTATTTCAGAAGGACTCATACCAGTTACAACAGAACATTAACCTTTCAGGACATCATGGAAATTGATCAAGACAAAGTAAAGTAGCTTGGAATAATTTTGGAAAATGAGCAAAAGATTTGCAGTGGTTTCTGGTTGGGTTCATTTTCTGTTTATGCTTTAATTGGGGAATCAGGTTACTATAGCTCTTACATCCATACTGAACACATTGTAAGGACAGTTTATTGCATATCTGCACTACTGCTTTTATCTTTTCCATTTCCAACTATTTGTTATTTGTTAGGAGACCTTTGCTGAGAAGTTACCCCTATCACAAATTTCCTAGAATTATCTTGTGCAGACCGATACAAGGTAATTAGCTAGGACTATTCAAAACTATGGTACTTCCCTCATCTTCTCTATTTCCTGGTATTCATACGCTGGAGATAATCATGCATTCTCTAATAAAGGTTCTGCTATTTAAAGAACTAAAAATGAATGGGTTCAGGAGAAAGTTTTCAACTGCTTGAAAAGAAATACATGTATTAGAAAACTCTGAAGGGATACTTTTATGTGGACAACATACCATTTAATTTTTACAACTATTTTCACTTCAATATATTGAAATTCTTTATGTGCTTTTTAAAATGTGTAAATAATGCCAGAAAAAATCCATATTAATCCAGAACAAACAAAATAAAACTGGCTCCGCTGACCCTTAATGTACGGAAACTTGTTCATTTCTATCTGAATCTTCAATATATGTACTCAGATAGAAAAGGCACTTCACCTAACTTCTGGACTCAGCTAATAAACAGTATACTAACAGAGAACCAAACTCAGGTTAATGATAGGTAACAAAATAAAACTGGATAAGTCAAACGGTGCTGCAGGTGCATCCCCCGAGTCCTATTCTCTTCCATAAATGCATGCATGATGCAGTAGAGGCAATAAACAAGGAAACATAAGAGGTAGCAGTATATATGTATGCATACAATCAAGTAACACTGGCATCAGCTAACAGAGCGGAATTACAAAAAGCATGAATGCATTATCAGCATGAACAGAAGAAAAACCACTTCAAGATAAATCAGTATAAGACAATATATATTCTTCCATAGGGAGGAAGAATAACAGCAGACATAGAAATACACTGTAGAGGACACCAATTGAGAAAAGCCAACATGTACACATTTGGGGTACACAATACAGCAAAGTGGCACAGATTGATAAAAGCTGTGAATCCATTATTGACAGTTACTGTTTGTTAAAAACTGCAATGAGATTGTTTGAAACAAAAATTCTACAAACACTAAAATATAGGCTGGAGATTACATGGGAACATCTGATTGAATGCCAACTCAAAGGCATAGAAAACCTCAAGACAAGATTTTGAAGCAAGTGATGAACCCTACAAACACTAAAATAGAGGCTGGAGATTACATGGGAACATCTGATTGCATGCCAACTCAAAAGCATAGAAGGCCTCAAGGCAAGATTTCGAAGCAAGTGATGAACATCTTAAAATATACACCTTCAAGATTAACATATATGATGGTTATGCATGATTAGTACATAAATTATCTTTGATTTTAGTGATTTAGTTTTTTTTAGGATGGAGTTGTTTGAATTGGGTAATAATCAGGAGTATAATATTGTATTGTGGATATATTATTTTAAGTTGTTAATCATTGTTATTATTTTAGATTTTCATGGCTTGGGAGAGAGCCAAGGCTTAAACTAAGTGATTAAGATTGTAATTGATTATTTTGAATAAATAAATTAAAACATGCATTGCATGGGGAAATGCTTTTCCTCCAAGACCTAATGCTGAAATATCTACTACCAAGAATATTTGCAGTAAAGATGGTGCTATGGGGAAATCAAATGAAACGTGGAAAATTGATTTTTTTGGCACAGAAGCCATGGCAAATTATGAATTAAGTCATCTGTTGTGTAATATATGTACAAATTGAAACTTGAACCTAAGTGAATGTGCATGAGGCTAAAAACAATGCACAATTAGTGAACATTCCCTTTAGTTAAAATAAATTAATTTTCCATGTTTGCAGTAAAATTCATTGTCACATTCTAGCTGATCTATAATACTACAGTCAATTAGCCAAGAGTTACTAAGTTCGGGCCAAAGTGGACTTATATACATATTCAAGTGTCAAGAGCACTTTATTTTTGCTTTACATGAGCTTATGTGACATAATGTTTACACTTTATTTAGCTTTACATGTACTTATGTGACATAATTTTTATTTAACATCATTTCAAAAGTTTTATAATTTTTTAAACTAGAAAATAAATATCAACAATAGATTATATTTACTCTACCTATATGTGTAAACAAATATTTAAAGATATTGTTGCTGCATTACTTACCTATTGCACTATATTAATTTCGTTATAGTTTATGATATGAACAAGTCACAGTCACGGTCATTCAATTCAAATATTGCCTGTAGTCACAGCCCATGAGACGTTATACTGTCAATCTATGCTTTCCGTTTGTGTGCTTAAATGTATTACTTACCCAGTATACAGAAACACTGTTTTGCTCATACATGCCGGACAGAAAACACGCCTGGCGTTACGGGCAGGGCTGAAATGCTAGTGGAAATATGGAATCTCTTGCTGAACGATTTTAATGACATTACCTCACATTCGTGTTAATTTAAAGTAATTAGCACTAGCAGCAAGATTCCACCAGCGCATCCTGCCCTGCTTGTAATGCCAAACGCCACATGTATTCATCAGTCCATACAGAGAGAGAATGACATTCAGATGGAAAGTGGTGCATTGATATTCAGTTTTAACTAACTTCCTTGCTGCCAGCCCCTCCAACAATGTGATTAAACCACCTCTACCCACCTGCACAGCAAGCTGAAACAAGTTTAGTCACTGGGCTTGAATTTAATGCCTTCCCATAATTTGTAAACGATTCTTTCCCTCCCTTCAATGCCTGAAAACGGCAAATACTTTCCGCAATAGACGAAATTACAGTATTACGTACATTTTAAGGCATAAATGGCACAACTTCGGTATAAATGTGCAAATATATAACAGTGCGTTTATAAAAACAAACAAACAAAAAAAAAAAAGTAGGTTCTGGTAGTGTAATACCTTCTAAACCCAAGATCGCGGGTTCAAATCCGGCAAGGATCGATGGATTTTTTCAGACGTAAAAATCCTAAGTATGGCTTCCTTCGGAAGGGAAGTAAAGCCATGGGTCCCGTGTCGAACATTTACGGCCCGAAAAAAGAGGCCTCTGAGCAAAATTTGTCGGCCGTTTCAAGCCCTGAATTGAACGGGACGCTGATGATCTGAGATGTGCGTCCGTAAATCAATCAGTGCGTATAATTATCTTGCATGTAACATACATCCACACACCTTGAAGAATAATGCTTTGCGCCCATTTATTCTCACACAGTTTGCCAGATTAATGCACACAAAACGAACATGTTCCTTAGATCCTAACCCGCATATACTACTTATCCATTTTAGCAAGCGAAATTCTCAGAGCTGCAGTCTCGATCGATAGCGGAGAGAGCGGAATAATGGGGATGTACATTTTTCTCTATTTGCGTGACCGCTTTTTTCCCCCCTTTAAAATATTTAACACCCATTTATACTATTGATGCACCATGAGCGTTACACTGACGATACATGAAATGAAACGATAATTAGGAAATTATATTTTTTTAAAAAGGAAGGAAGCGTTCTAGGCCTAAGGCTTGCCCGCTTTTAACAGTGTGTTAAACGTAATGTAACCTATTCGTTGTTCTCGTAACTTTCTGGCTGCAATATATCATTGTATATTACAAAAATAAGTTTTTCACCTTTTACCATGTGTTGCCTTACTGGAATTCGCAATTAGTTTACATATACACACCCTAAACTCGGGTAAATCCTAGAAACCTGTATATTGCTGCGGCCTATTCTCTGATCCTTTTCCTAAATATAAATTGATAGGGGATTGAGTGCTATTAAGTAGGAGGGTAAAATATTGTAACGGCGGCAAATCTCCTTTGACTGCAGCAGGGACAAAAATAAACAAATAGCGTGATACCATGTTAGCGAGTAAATCATTGTAATGGTGGCAAATATCTTTTATCTCCGGCAGGAATTAAAAAAAAAAAAAAAAAAATGGACAAGGATTCGAAATCATTACCTGTCGGTCCTGAAGGTGTGGTGGTAACCATACTTGCCTTCTAAATCCAAGATAGCGGGTTCAAACCGGGCTAGGATCGATAGATTTTTTTTCGGGCGTAAAAATGCTAAGTATGGCTTTCTTCGGAACGGAAGTAAAGTCGTGGGTCCCGTGTCGTACATTTAAGGCACGATGAAGAACCTCAAGCCTGAAAAAGAGGCCTCTGAGCAAAAGTTGTCGGCCATTTCACGCCCTGAATAGAATCTGTGGAAGTCACATTACCTTCTGCTTTCTTCGCTACCGATCAGCAGTGGCTTCGGAATGCAGCTCTAGTACTACCGAGAATTTCGCTTGCTGTATGGATGTTATAAACCGAGACTCTTGGGCTGGAGTCACGCCTCCTCTAACGATTGGCAACGGAGAAAGCCGAACCCAGGTGAATTCAACATAGTGACAATTACTCTTAAAGCACGAGGAGGCACTCCTCGGGCTACGTCCCAACTGACAGTGGAGAGCCGAACTGCTCGCAAGAGGGGCGCAATCAAAATGAAAAATCAGCTTGTAACCGTGCAAATGATGTATAAACAATGTTTTGTTAAACCTAGCTTACTAGTTGCAATATGTTCCTTATTACAAAACTGAGATTTTCAGATATATTTAAACTTCCATTTACCACTTCGTTGTCCTATTGGAACTCGTAATTAATTCATATAAACACACAATAATCCTAACCTAACCTCGGGATAAAACTTATAAACCGGTGGAACCAGTGGTTTGCGGACGGTGTACGTTAGTCTCCTTTTCGTAAATAAAAACTGATATGGGATTGTATGCTACTAAGTGGGCAGGTAGTTAATTGTAATGGTGGCAAATTCCTCCAGCAGGGGAAAAAAGAAAAAAAAAAAAAAAAAAGGGAAAGTGAGGAAGAAATGTTTAAGGGTGAACAATAAACAACTTAAAAAAAATGAGCAGAAAATTATTAGAAATTATTTTTAATTATGTGAACATATTCAATATTCCTATTATCTGCAGTTATGGATTTTAGAGTAATAAAACAGTCAGCAACTAAAGTAAGATGAAATATTACTAGAACCTTTTATAATTCATAAATACAAAATAGTATAGTATGGTAAGACTGACTTTATAATTTTGTATATTGCATTTAACTTTGTATTTAGTATTTGAGTACTGAATGAATGAATTCATTCATTCAACTAAAGAAATTTCTATTCATTTTTAAATTCTAAAGTTCATAAATAAACAAATGACTACTTATGAAATGACTGGAAATAGCCCTTCCTACACAGTTTGAGTGCATATTGTTCCTGCAATATTAAATGTAATAATGTGTTGTTAAAAGCAAATGCCCTAGCAGTTCCTTTCCCAGAAAATTTACACATTTATGTAGCTTATTGCCCCTATGAATAAAATCATAATTCCTTAAATAAGATGACTGGGTAAAGCTCATCTCATATACTTCACATTTAATATGTGGTTTTTTGCTCTCATGAATTAAAACATGTTTTTTTAAACTAGATGAACAGATATCTGTTTTCACAAACTGCATTTATGTGGCTTCTTTTCCTTATCTATTCTGTGCAGTTCTTTCCTTAAATAAGCTGCCTAGTAAACCTTTCCCTGCAAGCTTAAAATTTAATTTTTTTTTTTTTATCTTTGTACTTCCCACAAATTTCACACTTATATACATGGTTTCTTTCCATTACAAACCAAAAGATGGTTCCTTAAAACAGATGCCTGGGTAAAGCTTTTCCTACAACTTTGACATTTATGTGGCTTCTCACCCTCATGAATCAAAAGATGTTGCCTTAAGTAAGGTGCACAGGTAAAACTCCTGTTACAAATTTCACATTTATGTGACTTCATACCCTCAGAATCAAAAGATGTTGCCTTAAGTAAGGTGCACAGATAAAGCTCTTGCCACAAATTACACATTTATGTGTTTTCTTACTCTCATGAATCAAAAGATGTTGCCTTAAGTAAGGTGCACAGATAAAGCTCTTCCCACAAACTTCACATTTATGTGACTTCTTACCCTCAGAATCAAAAGATGTTGCCTTAAGTAAGGTGCACAGATAAAGCTCTTGCCACAAATTACACATTTATGTGGCTTCTTACTCTCATGAATCAAAAGATGTTGCCTTAAGTAAGATGTACAGGTAAAGCTCTTTCCACAAACTTCACATTAATGTGGCTTCTTACTCTCATGAATCAAAAGATGTTGTCTTAAGTAAGATGCACAGGTAAAGCTCTTTCCACAAACTTCACATTTATGTGTTTTCTTACCCTCATGAATCAAAAGATGTTGCCTTAAGTAAGGTGCACAGATAAAGCTCTTCCCACAAACTTCACATTTATGTGACTTCTTACCCTCATGAATCAGAAGATGTTGCCTTAAGTAAGGTGCACAGGTAAAGCTCTTGCCACAAATTTCACATTTATGTGGCTTTGTACCCTGATGAATCAAAAGATGTTGTCTTAAGTAAGATGCACAGGTAAAGCTCTTTCCACAACTTCCACATTTATGTGGCTTCTTACCCTCATGAGTCAAAAGATGTTGCCTTAAGTAAGATGCACAAGTGAAGCACTTTCCACAAACTGTACATTTATGAGATTTCTTATCCTCATGAATCAAAAGATGCTCTCCTAAATGCGCTGCCCGAGTAAAGCCCTTCCCACAAATTTTACATTTATGCGGCTTCTTACCTTCATGTATCAAAAGATGTCTTCTTAAATTAGATAACTGTGTAAAGCCCTTCTCACAAAATTCACATTTATGTGGTTTCTTATCCTCATGAGTCAAAATATGTTCCTTTAAATAATATGCCCGAGTAAAGCTCTTCTCACAAATTTCACATTTATGTGGTTTGTTATCCTCATGGGTCAAAATATGTTCTTTTAAGTACTGTGCTCGGGTAAAGCTCTTCTCACAAAGGTCACATTTATGTAGCGTCTTACCTTCATGAATTAAAATATGCTCCCTTAAATAATATGCCCGAGTAAAGCTCTTTTCACAAACTTCACATTTATGTAGCTTCTTATGGCTGCTTACATTGCCTTTATGCATCAATTTACTTCTTTCATGTTTATCAATTGATTTATGTCCTTTAATAGATGAAGAGGCTGTATAAGCACTACCATTTAATTTATAGGAGAATATATGCTTCTTTGTGTTCCATTTACAATCCTGTGTAACTTCAATATAAGAAGTGCTGGTTGATTTTTCTAAACAGCTGGACAAGTCTTCCTTATTTGGCCTGTAATGTGAAGAACATAATGATGATAAAGAAGAGAAAATGATTTTGTTGTAGTCATGAAAATCAAAACATTTAAGGTTAGGCTTTCCAAAATACGTAAACAATTCATATTAATACACATTTGCAATACCTACTGTGCTCAAGTGTTGCTACTGTTGTTCACTAATAATGTTTTTTATCCAAATCATTTAAATAAACTGAAATTCAGTGCTTATGGTCAGTTGTTAAATGCCAGTCAACAATTTTAAATGTTTACTAGGTTCTTAGCAGAATACTTAAAACGGATATTTTAAAACTACTGTAAACATTTACTATAAAACTGAATATCAGCAACTTTCAATATTAAATTTCAACACTTATTAAAGTTTCCAATCATGCCTTTTACTCAATTTTTTTTTTATATTTACAGGGCAAATAATTGAGCATTTTTCTAACTTGATAAAGGCAAAATTTTAGTAAACTGAGTTGTACACATTTTCTGCATAATATTTGTCACCCACATTATACTGTGAAACCAGATTTTGCATAACTCCATCCATGCTATACACATTAAGAAGTTGGTATTAGTTGACACTATTTAACTAAATGGTTAATTTAGCAGAATATATTTCAAGAGCTCTCTCAGAGTTGGTCTTCAGCTGAAGATGAGAGTGAAAGCTCTTGAAACATGTTCTGATAAATTAATCAGTTAGTGAGTAGTGTCACCTAATACCAACCCCTTAATGTGTATAATTAATCCATTAACTCATTGTTTCTAACTTCTATCAAGTTTACATTTCCACCCATGCTGTTTGTACAGGGTAAAGAATATTAGCAACTTTTTCAAAATTCAATAAATATGCTTTCTTTCTTAACACCATAATTGATAAACACTATTATTTTCTTACATAGTAGAAAACAAAATGTTTAAACAATGAAATACATTATGGACCAGTTGCTTACATTAGCTGTTGATTTAAGAGTGTCAGGCTAAAACCCAACAACCTACTAATTAACTATAATGAAGAAATATGAGCTATTATGAACCATGTTTACAAGAAAAATATGAAATTGCAAATGAATGGAGAAAGTATTTGTAGGCTTGGTTGGCGGAAAGAGTGTTGATGTTTAATAAAACAATAACAAGGGTTGAATAATTAGATAAGAAAATTACAAGTAGTGAAGTTGAATACCAAATTAAAATTTTGATAAAGAATAAGACAGCTGGTATAGATGAGGTCCCAGGAGAATTTTCGAAAATGTTCTATAAGTTCAGTGATGATTGGAGCACATGAATAAAATTGTTTAATAAGGTTAAAATTGCAACTGAAAATTAGAGAATAAGTATGGTGGCACCATTCTATAAAGGAACAAATGATTTGAATAATCCAGGAAATTATAGATTAACCATTTCATCTATTTTAAATAAAATTTAGGAAGGCATGTTGCCTCTTAGGTTACAGGAATGGTTAGAGGTAAAAGGAAAGTTAGTAAATTTCAGGCAAGATTCAGGAAAGGTAGAAGGCCTGTTGATAATATAATATTTCAAAGTATGGTAAACAAGCACCTTAGAAACTAATGGGTAGTGTGTATATGCTCTTTGCAGATTTTGAAAATGTATTTGATACAATAAAAAGAGATGATATACTGGTTTATAAAATGAGTGTAAAGGAGTATGTGAAGGGTTTATTGTAGAGGTTTAAAAGTGATATGATGGAATTAAGTTTTGTGTTAAGTGTGCAAGAAATGGGGTCACAAAAATGGTGGAACAAAAAGTATGTTTACAACAAGGCTGTAAGCTGTAAGCCTCCAAGGTTCTAAGCCTTGAGTCCAGTTTTGTTTAGTTTGTTTATAGATGATAGTATGGAAAGAATCTTAAAGAATATCTTAAACTTTCTAGAAAGAAAGAAAAAAGAAAGATCAGACTTGCTATTTGCAGAGATTCAAAGGTAATTGTATTTATAGTAGTTGAACTGCAACATGCAACAAATGAGGTAAGTAGATTTTGTGCTGAATGCGGATTAAGAGTAAATATTAGGAAATCAAAAATAAAGTTTAAGAATAGAGATTAATTAAGGAGGAATGAAAAATGGTTCTTCAACAGGGAGAATTTGATTATTTGGAGAAGAGGTTATTAAGTAGTGGAGGGTGTGAACCACAAGACAGGAAATCTATTGTTAAAGGCATGAGAGCAATTAGAATGTGTGTGAAGAAACTTCCAAATATGATATATTGGTTTCAGAAATTGTATATGAAGTGGTAGTGGAATCAAAAATGTTATATGGAGCAGATGTATGGGGAACTTCTAAGAGATGGTTAAAAATTGAATTAATTCATAGGATGTTTTGCACAGAGGCATTGGGATTGCCTAAGGCTTTACTGAAAAGAATAGAGTTAGCTGAGCCAGGGAGGGTAGGGAGAAAGGGTTTGATGGTGGAGAGAATTTTAAAGTGTTGGTATTGTCACTTTCCCTATAAACTATATTGACAGGAAGACACGATACTTATACTGAACTATACTATACTACACTGCACAAGTGAAAATGAAGAATATCATTTTATAATGAACATAATGAAAATGCCATCTCTAATGACCAATATTTATTTAAATGTAGCAAAACATATAAACACACACTGCATTTCTGCAGGTAGGCAGGCACAGGAATCCACCCCAGAAACAGACTCTGTAACCATATAGTCCTTTAAGTTTACTGTTTTTTGCAGGACTGCTAATCCCTAATTTTCCCTTAATAGCATAATAAATAATGGATGTCATTTAATGATATCTGACATTCCTTGATGCTTGAGAACCATAATGTTCTTCAGGCAAGGTAAAATAGTTGCCATTAGCATTAACACATACCTGCACGCTTCTCCATCATATCAAAATGCCTCAATTTTCCTCCCAAATGTTCTCTTTCAATTACATGAGAGTTTGTGGCTTATTGCAATACACTTTTCCTATCAGCATGTCCCATAGGAAATGTGGTGAGGTAAATTAGTCAGGCTTGTGATCAATGTCTTTTAGAAATAACAATCTTCAAAGAGTAAATACTTTCTGTAGAATGTGGTGGAAGATGATGTGAATAATGCAGTACACGGCAGAGGATATTATATACTAATTTGTTCACCATAAACGGATGTGTCAAGTTCAATATTGGAATTTTCACTAGCCCAAATATGGATATTATGGATCTGTTTTTTTAAGTAAAACCACCATCTGTCACAGGATCACATGTTTTCTGTATGTTCATTTACAAAGTGCTGGAACCAACGATACTTTGTGGACCGCTTTTATTTCTTATACAGGAGCAATATGTACATCAGTAGGTATATCAATTTATAGTTTGTTGACATGTGACTTTCCTATATTTGAAAGTTTATAGAAAGACTTCTGTTGAGAGGCCTACAGTCTGTTGTTTTTACCTCTGGCACTGTAGCTTCTTCTATTTTTGTATATTCTTCTCTATGGAGCCACAACAATGTTCCCATGGTTTCCAGTTTCTTCAGCAGATACTGAAAGGAGAATCTTGCCAGAGTCTCTGAGCATCAAATTGCACAGTAAATTGTCTTTACCAATGCAGTCTCCTGTATTTGCAGATAATAAAATACCATTTGCTCTACAGTGTACTAGTTTATAATGTACTGCACATACTGTATTGCTTAAACACATAGGCACATTGATTGAACAACCTGTAAAATAGCAGGCAAATGCATCACATTACCATAGAGACTGGACATGCAATCCATCTTTGGCGCATGGGCAACAGAATGGGATAGAAAGTACCATTGCAATTTGTTCTTTTATTAACTATGCTTCCTATACAGCTAGGTATGTTGAAGTATAACTTCACTTAAATACAATTAATGAAAGTTTAAGAAAAAAATCAGACACTGATTGAAACATCAGATATAATTATGATAATTTTTCCAGTATATATACAGATATTATATACTAATTTGTTCACCATAAATGGATGTGTCAAGTTCAATATTGGAATTTTCACTAGCCCAAATATGGATATTATGGATCTGTTTTTTTAAGTAAAACCACCATCTGTCACAGGATCACATGTTTTCTGTATGTTCATTTACAAAGTGCTGGAACCAACGATACTTTGTGGACCACTTTTATTTCTTATACAGGAGCAATATGTACATCAGTAGGTATATCAATTTATAGTTTGTTGACATGTGACTTTCCTATATTTCCTATACCATTGCAATTTGTTCTTTTATTAACTATGCTTCCTATACAGCTAGGTATGTTGAAGTATAACTTCACTTAAATACAATTAATGAAAGTTTAAGTTAATATATATAGCATTACATGCATTTCCTCTTGTAATATTATATACAATATTTAAGAATCTAAATTACTACTCCTACTGTCACCACTACCACGGTGATGTCAAGTTTTGAAAGCTGTCCAAAATGGAAACCATACCATTAATTTTTGAGGACATAATGGTTTTATACAATATTCTACATTACCATGCTTGCTATACAGGGAAGCCATAGAGATTTTCAAAACACACATCCAATTTCAATAAAAGTGAAAGAAGGCCTTTGCTTAAATAAAATCTGGCATGTTATCCTACATGTCATTACCCCAAAAGACTGTAATATGCAATTCAATCATGAACCATTACTTCTGCATTCCATCAGAGTTCACAAATTCAGTCCACCTATCAGAGACAAGTAATTCATCAAGACACAGATGCTACTGAGACAATGAGAAGAGTTAATTAAAAAAAGGTCAAAAGTGCTACTGAGTTTGTAAGTCATAATTGCTGGCAAAACATTTAAGAGGAGTTCCAATCAAACATGGCTCTATCATCAGGAAATCTTACCTTATACACTTGACAATACTATGATAGCCTACAATCTCTATTAATTAGTAAGAATTAAAGGTGTTTGAATACAGAAATTCCTCTGCAGAGTAAAGGAAACATTACAATAGGAGTGAAACGCTTTTATTATCCGTGAAATTGCTTAACACTTTGTCTCTATAATTTCTTTATTCATTCAATAATATTTTTACATAATGTATAATTTTTATTAATGACAATATTTGAATAATAAGTATTCAAACAGCTGATTAAATAAATATTCCCATGTTTCCTCACATCTAATTTGTTGTCATATCCTATTATCTATACCTCTTACAAAACAGTGGTACTTAAATATGATTTGTTTTTAATTTGAAATGCTAATTGGAACTTGTACTGTGAAGCTAAGCTGATGGTTAGCTGATGATGCAGATGATTATCTGCAAAATGTGTACTAGAGGAGCCAAAAGAGCATAGAGTTTGACTCAATCATACAATGATCTTAATTATATGATTTATTTACTTCATTCCTTAGCTCAAGGGCACGTTAAAGCAAATGAGTCTTAATCCTGTTTTCACCTTGACTAGTACTTTTACAGAACAACAACAACAACAATAATAATAATAATAATAATAATAATAATAATAATAATAATAATAATAATAATAATAATAATAATATATTAATATTGCAGATCATAGACTCTACACTGGAGTTTGTCACTAACAGAAAAATACATTAATAACAAAATACACGGCTAAACCAAACAATTTAATATATTAGAAATTTAACTAATATAACAATAGGGTCTTGGCCCCGAACCCCCCTTTTTAATGGTGTTTAATGCCTGTTTTTACTATTAAGACACCACAGGCGGTCATGGGGCCTAAACCATATATTAGCTACTTGCTATACGTTGCACCAATCAGGTGCCAGATATCTTAGGGCATCAATGTTTGCTGGCAAACAACTTTAAAAACTACTATAGCAGGTAAGTTCACCATGCTACAGAGATATGTATTCATCTCTCTCCCATTGCTATTTATTTATAAGCTGAGGCTAGGCTTACTATATATAGCTTTGTGCACATTAGGAACTAGAGATGCAAATTTACAGCAACTGGATATACCTTTATTCTAAATTTCCTGGATATTCCAGAACTGAGGATGAGGTCTGACCTAAAGAGCACTGAATACTATACTTTCCCTCCATTTAACTTAACTCTCGGATCTCAGGAAGACTGGATGAAAAGAACCATGCACACTAAAGAATGTAACCAACTTATATGGTTACCAACAGATCCCATAAAAGTAAATAATCTGGTGCAGACATATATGGCCTATTTCCAGAGACCAACATTTGTACAAGCATTGGCAAATAATGCAGTTTTTCAGGCAGAAGTATTTGCTATGCTGAACTAGAGAACTTGAGAAGGATTATTACCAAAAATAAATTCTCCTTCTCAGACAAAGTGCCCTAAAAGCATTATCTTCCGACTATGTGAAATCTAAAGTTGTATGGTAATGTGAAAATGCCCTGTATGCCCTGGCATCTGACAACAGGCTCAAATTGTGCTGGGTGTCAGGGCATTTTTGGAAATGAAAAGGCAATTCAGTTGCCAAAAAGTAGTGCTTTGGCCCTGAGCTCGCTGTTTGAATCAGTACACATACTGCTTTCAAAATATGGATTCGAGATAAACATTAACTAAGGTGGCAACCCTATCCTGGACAAATGCAAGCTACAAAACTTGTCCTAGGTCCTAGCAAGTCTTTTGACATTTCTTGTAAAACTAGACAGAAGAGAAATAAGGAAAGTAGTTGCTCTAATTACTGAACATGGTCATTTCAGGAAACATCTACGAAAAGTGAGACTGTAAAGATGAGCCCATTTGCAGATTATGCAAACAATGAGGAATCTACCTTGCATATTGTGTTTGTGTGCCCAATTCTAGTAAGAAAGATTTGATTTTTTCATAATCAGGGAAGACCTAGAAACAGACATTAACATTAGACCAAAGTACTGCAACTTGTTCAAGGAACCAATTTTGGGAAACAATGAAGGTATCTCCTCCAATGGGGTAGCACAATAAGCCTTATGAACTGATGTGCTGGAGGTTGTCAAACTCCATTAAATCCTCCATCATTATCTATCTGTATTTGTATAAAATATGCAGGTTAACATTAACTAAGAAATGGAGCAGTGACTTACCCCACATAACTGGCTGGTAAATTTAATTCCTGGACTTTGTTCTTCTTTAGTAAATCTCTGTCAAACTCTTCCTCCTCCTGTTACAAATAAGTTCAATTAAGTTCAAACCTGCTAATATTATACTACATGTGTGCGACATATTAAATAAAATTTATGAAAATTACACACATAAATTGCAAAAAAAGTGCAATGTACGAGGTCTGTTCAAAAAGCATCGCAAATTTTGTGTTTTTTCAAAAAGTATTTACTTATTCATGAATATCTATTTTATCCCCTTCAAAGTAATCCCCACCAGATATTATACACTTGTGGCAACGTTTTTTCCAATCCTCGAAGCACTTTAAAAAATCGTTTTTTGTGATCTTGTTCAGCTCTTCCTTTGATGCCGTCTTTATCTCCTCAATCGTGGCGCAGCGTCGTCCTTTCATGGGCCTCTTCAGTTTTGGGAACAAAAAAGTCACAGAAGGCCAGGTCTGGGGAGTACGGTGGGTGCGGCATCATAAGTGTGTTGTTTTTGCCCAAAAATTCGCGCACAAGCAAAAATGTGTGAGCAGGGGCGTTATCATGGTGCAAAAACCAATTTTTGTTCTTCCACAAATCCGGGCGTTTCTGGCGGATTGCTTCGCCCAAATTGCGCATAACTTGCAGGTAATATTCCTTATTGACCGTTCTACCCTGTGGCAAGGACTCGTGATGCACCACGCCCCTGCAATTGAAGAAAACTGTAAGCAAAACCTTCCCATTCAACCGAACTTGGCTCGCTTTTTTCGGTCTTGGCTCATGTGGGAGCATCCATTGGGATGATTGAGCTTTAGTTTCCACGTCATAACCATAAACCCACGATTAGTCACCAGTTATGACTCTCTGGAGCGAATTTGGGTCATCGCAGACACAGTTCAACAGCTCCTTATGCGATGGTGTTTTTGGTCGAAATTGAGCAACTTTGGTACGAATTTTGCGGCGACCCGTCTCATGTCCAAATCATTGGTAAAAATCGAATGGCACGAGCCAATCGATATGTTTAGGTCCTCAGAAACTTCTCTAACGGTGGTTCGACGATTGGCCAATACTATTTTCTTCACTTCTTCAATGTTTTCGTCTGTTGTTGACGAGCTCGGGCGTCCGGGACGCTCTTCATCGTTCACATCTTCTCGACCCTCTGAGAACATTTTGTACCACCGATTGCTTTGGTCCACGGTAGCTTCACCATATGCCACAGTCAACATTCGGAATGGATTCGCGCACTTAATTTTGTTTTTCACACAAAATTTGAATACAGATTCTTTGTTCCATTTTTTGGAATAGGCAAAAATCGAAGACTACAAAACACGTCCAAGCAAAATAGCTGTCAACAATTAACTGAACATTCAAAATGGCCGAGTTTGTCAACATAAGTGAGGGACATGAGTGCCAACATAACGCCATAAAACAATCCAAAATCGAATATACATAGCCCGCAGAAATTAAAAATTCGCGATACTTTTTGAAGAGACATCATATCACATACAGTAGAAACATATGAAAATGTGTGGACAAACAAAAAGGATGAATGAGAGGAATGAGCATGTGAGGCAGCAAGGGAAAAAAAGATAAGAAAATCAACAGAGGCATGAAAAGTTAAGGAAAATTCCTTCAAGCAGTCTCATGTCTGCTGACAGAAATCTGAGAATATTTTGATATGACACAATAAAATGATAAAGCATTTTCTCTTTTTACAAACTGAGCAACATAACAATGCTTATAAACATAAATCCAATATTATTTTAATTTTATTTATTTCTTTCTCTGAATTTTCTAATATGCTCCATCGTTATAATTAAGCTTTTGTTATTTATTACTTTTTATACTATGGCATCTATTAAGGCCACATTATGAAATTTTGGTTTATTAAATGTAAGTATCACTCAAAGCAATTAGCCATATATACAGGGTACATTGACTTCCTTTCATATTGTGCTATTATTGGTGTTTGTATCTTAATGGAATATTGGTTCATTTGCCATTATTTGCTATAGCTCCTAGCTGCTAGACTCACAATCAATTTCACTTATTTTGGCATCTCTTCTCCCAGCACTTTCTACAAATGATCAATAATCGTCATTAATTACAGCAGTTTCATTTATCTACTTTACTTGGTTTTAATAAAATTTTGGCATGCTCTCCTAAATATATTTGACTGTGTTATCTTGATGACTGTGAATAATTTGTTACATTCTATCAATCATATTCATCTTTGTAAACTCTTGTAATTATATAATTGATAGTATTATATAACTCTTGTATTTATATTTACAATATATAAGGTCAGGTATTCCTATTCAATTTGCCACATCTATCTGCCAAAACCTTTCACTGCTTATTAGAGCATCAGCTCTTGACTTGCTTCTATTCTCAATTTACCTTGTCCAGCTAAATTTTTCCCTATTACTGCATACCTACCAGCCCATGAGAAAATCTACTCCTTGCACTTCTTATGCTAGTAATAGTTAGGTTGTTAATTTATCTTCTGTTCCACTTTCTAATGCCGATACATTGCTGTGCAAAAGGCCTTGACTCCCAAATTTAATTGCCTTAAATTTGTTTGCGATGGCATTAAATTTTGTTGAAATTTAAGATGGCATTACTATTGGCAAATTAATCTACTCAGCCTACTTCAAATGTCGCTACCTGTCTTCTCAATCTTCATCCTCCCTCCAAACTTGAACCTTCTTCTTCTCCTTCTAGCCATCCTTTAGAAATGTTTATTACGCACTTTTTAACTTTGATTATTGATTCTAAATTTCTAGATGAGATCATCCTGAAAGATAACTTTATGTGAAAAATCAGCACAAAAAGAAGTTATCTTGAAGTGTAGCAGAACCTTTTATCTATATTTTCAGAAGATGTGTCTCTGCATATTAGACACTGAACATGGCTACAACATGATGGAGTTTCTCACCATTTCTGCTTGGCTATGCAAGAATATCTGAACTATGCTCTTCCTGCCCAATGGATTGAAAGGCGAAGTCCAATTGTAGCTTGGCCACCATGCTCCAACCTTAATCCTATCGATTTCTTTTTCTAGGGCAACCTCTGGTCTATGGTATATAAAACCTTTGTCAATTCACAAGATGAATTAATTGCTCAAATAGTTTCAACTTGTAATGATATTCAATACACACCAAGACTCTGTTCCTATGCTGATGTCAACATTTTTTAAAAATGTAAGTTTGCACTTTGAGCAGTTTCTTTAAACACTGCTTTACATGCTTCTATTTGTCTTACCCCCTTTAAAGCACTTCCTATTTTAAATACAGCATGTGAATTCTATTGTATTAAGCATGATTCTACAATTTTTAAACAATGTAATCATATGAATTGATATGTTATGATTTAAGTTTATAAATTGAAACATCAACTTAAAATGTGGGCTAAAAGCTGTGTTAATAGACCCTAGCTCAGGGGGGAAAACATAACAGAAAGAAAAAATTAATAAGACTTGAATTTAAAAACAAATGATCAACTCTTACTCAAAAGTTAATGCCATAACCATTGTGCCCAAGTGATATGTTCAAAAACCTCCCTTCTTTATCATGTGTTATGCCTTCAAGAGGCATCTCTTCATTATCAGTGGCATGCTGGTACTATAGAAAATCTATAATCACAGCTATAAAATCTGGACAGGCCTATATTTTCTATCTGAAATATATCTGTACACTCTTTGAAATTATTTCAATGTAGAACATTCACATCCGGTATACATACATTAATTTAGTTTTTATTTTTAGGTTCTGAAGGGATTTTGTTATATGCAACATCATGTTAATTAGAGGTTAATTTCCTCCATAAGAACAACAATTTAAAACTAAATGAATGTCCAAGTAGCACTAATGCTGCTACATTTACATAAACTTCCTACAGATATACATTTAGGTTACATTTATGGTAATTACAATTCCTAACCTTAAAAACTGAATTTTTAAAGGAAAATATTGAAACAAAATGGAGGGTTGGTTAAAAATTACTATCAAACACAGGATATTTACAGGGATTATAAAAAGATTAAAGAGAATGTATTATTATTTTCTTTTCCATTTTAACACACTAAAAGAAGGTTTACTGACTATATTTAGCATTTCAAAGTTTGAGGGTGAGATTCTACCTCATTCAATTCAAAATATATTAATATAAAGAAAGAAAACTATTTGTTCAAGATTACGCAGAATACATATACTCACATCTAGCTTATTCAATTGAAAAAACCAAGAGAAAACACTGATATGTAAAATAATAAAGTAGTACAATGGTGATTGCCTACTATAAGACAAAATAAAAGTACAGGCATACACAGCAAGATGAGCCTACAGACATGGAGCACATCCACACTACACTATTTTTTTAACTATGGCAATATTTTTAAAGAGCATAGTCCTCCTTAAGTTTAAGTTTACCTCATTCTTTAAAACAGCACCATTATCAGTATCATCATCATCAGTATCCTTAATTTCTGGTTTCAACTGAATTGAATAAATATCACAGTCAAGAGGTTCTTCTTTAACTTCTACATCAGCATCCATTTTGCATTCACTCTGAAACAGCAAATGAAATACAAACACAACATACAAAACCTGTAGCCATCATTTTATCAAATACTACACTACTGAAAAGAAGAGAAGTTCTATGAGGCAGAAACAAAAACTCTACATGACTTGTATAAGTGAGGAGAAAGAAAATGAAGAGTTTGGAAAGGCAAATACCATTCTTCCAAAATGATCCTTTAACAGAATTACATATAGGGTAAGTTCATGTCAAATCAACAAATAAAAAATTAATTTTGGAACTTGGTGACATGGATTTTGTTAATTTTTTATATATTTGTATCTTACCATAAAATACATAAAAATTATTATTTTGTTTTAATTTCATCTATTCATTTTAAATGCCCCCCCCCCAAAAAACTCATAATTTGCTAACTGCCACATATTTAAATGTTGGTTATGTAAAACTATAAGAGGTACATATCTGAGACAGGTATCATTTTAAGGCTTAGAGCAGGATTTTCATTTAATATATAACCTTTAGAGGAATGGAATTTTAAATTTTTCTTAAAAAAATAATACATAAAGGTACTTGTCCTCTAGCTACTCAGTTTAAATTTCAAGGTGGTATCTCTGTTTCTTCTTTGCAGTGACAAGAAATTAAATGCTTCAAGTTCATTTTTGTACCATTTTTGTAGATAACAGTTATGTAACGAACTTTAAATGAATCCAATACAGTTATCATTTGACTTATTACAGATTGAGGTTGGAGGGAGATAAAGTGGAGTGGAATAGTGTGTATTTAGTGCAGCTGTATGTTTTTATCCTTCAGGTTTTCAGCCATATTGGGCAGCCCTGTGGGCCAGTAAAATAAAACATATTTTTTTACTTAAGTCAGGCTTATTTGTGAAATTTAATTGATCAAGTTTGTGAATAGAATTATTTCATTTTAAATAAGAATAAGTGGTCTAAAAACTGTTGCAATCCTTTTAATTAAAGAGGGGTGCATTGGATTAGTAAAGACTTCAGAAAAGTACCTGATTGGATGATTTCACTAAATTATGAAATCAAACCACATATAAAAATATATACTTAATATAGGTTGCAGCTGGGAAAGGATAAGACTTTACAGTCATATTAAGGATTTTTTTGATTGATTTGTTTTATTTACGGATGCTCTTTAACAACTGGGTCAACAGCATACCATTCAATTCAGGGTGTGAAACTGCAGACAAATTTTACTCGGAGGGCTCTTTTTTCAGGATTGAGCTTTTTTATTGTGCCATAAACATACGACATGGGACCCATGGCTTTACTTCCCTTCCATACTTTGGATTTTTACGCCCAAAAAAATCCATCAGTCCTGGATGGGATTGAACCTGCAATCTTGGGTTTATGAGGCAATATGGTTACCACTACACCACCAGGACTGACCTTAAATTAAGGAGGTTGAATATGTGGACCCAGATGCAGCTATAAGTTACTGAAATGTCTCTGACTTCCCTTGGTTTATTTCCAGCTAATAGGAAGAAACAAAGTTGTAAGAAATATTTGGAACAAAATTGAAGATTAAACAGGCCTATAAAGAGTCATTGTATACTTATGATGATTCAGAAGACGAAATTTGTTACTATGATTATTTAAAAATTATACAGCAACTGAAAGAAAAATTTTAAACTTCAGACAAAAGTACAAAGATCATGATTCTGACACTTGCACCAAAAAGCTGGTTCTGTAACAAAATTGAAAATCAATTTGCAGTAAGATGCTACACTGTTAAGGAAAGCAAAGAATGTTGTACAAGAAAAAGGAATTTTGTCTAAACTTGAAAAAGTGTTATCTGATGATCAAGTTAACTTTGTAAAGGAGTTTTACTGTAGTGAAGAAGTTGGCAAGCAAAATGCCAGAAAGAAACATTATATTTCAATCAAAGACAAGAATGGTTGTAAATGTCAGATTCTTGGTAATCTTAGAGATATATTTATCAACTTTTCAAATTCAAGTACACTCTCACTGAAAAGATTGAACTTTCAACATTTTCCAAGTTACGACCAAAGAATTGCATTATTGTAGCAGCTAGCAGGACTCAAAATGTGTGCGTGTGTACTATACATTAGAATGTACACCTCATGATTGCTTATGCTAATTTAAACAAAATAATCCTGCAAAGAAATATCTTCCTTATGCCAACATTACTTATCAAGAAGTATATGTAATCCTCCAATCCTAGTGTTTTAGATGACTTGGCACTGATGATTTGAAGGAAACTTTATTGATAAGTATTGAAGAAGAAATGATTGATAAGAGTTCAGTAGATGGCTATTCATTTGAAACTAATGCTAAGTTCACAGCACATTTTATTGATGAGTTTTCAGCTTAGCTAAACATGTTGAAAAAGCAAGATTCCATAGCTAAACAGCAATCTGCATTGTTTCAAGAAAAGAAAATTGAAATTTGTCTAATGAAGCTGTGCTGATATGTGATTTTGCTGAAAACTAATCTTTTATTTAGAAAACGAAGCTCAGTCATTCCATTGGAACAACTAAATTTCACTCATTTGTAATGTAGTGTACTACAAGGAAAATAAAGAACTGAAACATAAAAGTTTAGTTTGGATCTCATTGCATTAAACATGATATAGTACTTGTTTATACCTTCCAAAGAAAACTTCTTCCTCTTTTGAGAACAAAATTGCTCCTAAACTTGAAAAAAAAAGTTGTGCAACTGGCATAGTGATTTCCAAGGGCAAATCTTCAAAACCAGATCCTTAAACCATGACAGCTGTTTGAGTATGGAAAAGCAAATATCCTTACAATAACTTTTGTCTATATTACATATGAAGAGTACATGGAGATTTTATAAGTGAGATTTGATGAAGCAGTTGTTATTGGAACTAATCAGTTTCATGCCTTCCTCCCAGTATAAGCAGAAGATTTAGCAACCAAATGTATCCAGGTTTTACATCCTATGAAAATCATTTCCAGATTTCAAGTTGTACATTTTGACAATATGACTGGTTTTGTGGCATGCAACTATGACAACATAATTACAGCTACAGGGAGAACGTATCAGCTAACCCCATAGGAGATGACAAAAGCATTCAGTATGCTAGTTAAGAAAAAAATACCTTTCTTTACCATTAGGTATGAAAACATTTCTATTTAATTAGAAAATTCATTATTATCAAAAAGTAAATATAAGTTTTATATTACACTGTTCAGATACCACTTTGAAATTTGGACTGAGGACCTAGAAAACATGTATGTTTATGTATATATTTTTTAAAAAATTTAAAAATTTCATTTCTCTAAAAATTCAAAATTAAAACTTTTGAGTAGTAAATTTTGAGAACAGTCACAATGGCGTCAGGTTATATATAAAATGAAAGCCCTATTTATAAGCTTTAAAATGACAATTTCCTATGAATGGTTCAAACTGAAAATAAATATCTCAAAACATCTTCTTAAAGATATATATGTGCAGAAAATTAACAAAATTCATGACATTAAGGTTTTATGCATTGGTTGATTTGATAGGGACTTACCCCAATAATAAAAATATCAATATGAACGAGTTTATTCAATACAGAACATAACAGATACAAAGTATACAGAATTATACAATTACACTACTCAGTTTGAATACATATTTAAAACTTTTTTTTTTCCTGCTGTAAGAGGTACCAGAGACTTTGTACCTCCAGAGGACACTGACTCCATTCAGAGTTGTTGGTACTAATATACCCCCTCACCCCATTTGAATTTAGCATTAATAAACACCCACAGCCCAGAAATTGTAGAACATAAATGTTGGCACTTATTTGAGTACACAAACCTAACAGACTGGTCAGTAACTGCAAAACAGTGCATATCTATAAAATAAATCTTCAATATTCTAGTCATGGAAGCACTCTAAACAATTTCTAATCTGCATTGATCAGCACATACCCATCACCACCATACATACCACATTGCTTGCACATACAAGCAACTAAGTTGGATGCTTTGCACAACTCAATAGCGAGTAACAATATCTATGAAAATCTAAAACAGAAATACAGTTATTCATATTTATTTACAGTTCATGCCCTCATTTAATTTCCTTGGCAAGATCTTTTTGCAGGCCAGAAAGAGTTAAAAGAGGCAGAAACACATCCTTGCCTAACGTTGACTTTGGTTCACTTCCCACATTTCTAAGGATTGTCCCAAGCCAGTAGATAATTAACTAGTTTAAAAAATGATGTCATAGCATTGTTCTGTAGATAGAAAATTTGCATCTATACTTTTTTAAGGCAGAGAAATTTTTTTAACCCATCTGGAATTAGGTAAATGAGCAAAACTATTTTGCTACATCTATGTGCGTCCTCATATTACTTTATTAATGTGGAAATAGCCAACTTTAGAGTTGCACTGAAACTTGGAATAGGGACAAAAAGCTGTATATCTTACCAATATTTAAAGAATAGCATTAGAATGAGGTTAAACATTATATTGTGTCAACAACCCAAGTACAAAAATAAGAGATGAAAATATTCCAAAAGCTTGGAATGAAAAGCTTGTACACCTTCAGCCCCTTTAATAAGCTAATTTAAAATACTTGTCCTGGAACTATTAGTTAAGCTAAATAATAGATTGTATGGTGCCTCTAAACCATAGCCTGCCTTCGTAAAATGGAAACGCCTGTTAACTCCATGGAATTATTTGCATCCCAGAAGGAAGCTTCTCTGATAGCAGAAAGGGGAATGTTAGGTGGGTTACAGGGGAATAAAATATAACTATATGGGATGGACCAAAATTAGCTAAGGAATGGTATCCCAACTGAAATTGCAAAGAAAGCTGTGCATACATCCTGTAATTTTAATAGTTAATTTCTTAAATAGCGCTGGATTACATGGTAATATATAAATATGAGCTTAGCATCATAAAAGGACAAAGAACCTTGGATTACAGACAAAATAAGAGTAGCAACATAGATGAATAACCTTAAAGCAAAGATAATTATAGAACCTCACATTTTTTGCATGGTTCAGGGGTGTTATTTCAGGTATAGTAGTAGTATCATATGAATGAAGATGAAACAACTTACAGTACAAAAGATACATTCATTTGCTGCTCTAACTTTAGAAACGATTAAAAATGAATTCTGTAAATGAAAAACAATTACCTTCAGCTAACACTACTTGTTTTAGTGACTTGACAATTAAAATATTCTGCATTGGAACTTTTTTCATTAATTTGATTATTGCAGCTCTACAGTGATGTGCTACTCAAGTAAATATGTCTTAAAAGTTTTCTGCAATAAATGTGTTTCCTTTGTTACATAGCAACCATAAATAAATATTCTCTGTTCTAACCATAACTAATTTCAACTCAATATTCATAGAGAGTGCAAGTTGCAATTATCCTGCTGCTTCTACATAAAGTCTACATCAGCAACTGGAGCTGATTCTGCTGCATAATGAAGATCAGCAGTTTCTTGCACATGGCAGTGGATTTATTAACTAGCAAAACGAAGAAACTGTATAAGGCAGATGCCAAACAAATTCAAAACCAACTCAATAGCATTGAAGATAATGGTTCATAAGAACCATGGTCATTAGAATTAACCTACAGCTAAGGTTGCCACACCTGAAACAAAAATTCAGGACATTTTGACCTGACATGTCTATTTATCTTTTATACAATAAAATTAATTTATTTTGTACAGTTTACACATTTATATTACTCTTTGACACAGTTATCAAATGTGATATCTTTTTAATAAACCACCTTTATTTATGAAATGCAATATGTGTCATGTCTTTAAAGCAACGTTTTAAAATTATAATTGATTTTTACAGAGATCACTTTAACAGTATTTGTTTGATTAGTTCATTAACTTTTCATTAAGGAGAAAATTCTTTTAACATTGGCATTATGCTCCAGTAAACAAGACAAATATGCTTCATAAAAGTGATGAATGAATATCAAAGAGGCATCCGCTTTACACCCTCTTTCGACCAAATACTTGAACCCTATTCAATGCAAGCTGATGACCTGAGATGTTAAAGAGCGTCCATAAATAAACGAACCTATTCAATACTACTCCAAAATAGAATCTTTTTTAACAACAACCAATTACATGCAGGAATATAAGCAGAGCAACTAAATTACTGTTCACCTTATGTACTTATGTAAATATTTAAAATGCAGACCCATCTTGCATCTGAAGCAGTAAATAATCCCACTTACCTAGTGAACAGATTAACAAACACAAGGAAAAAATACAGACTTCACAGCACATACAAAGCAAAGAATGGCAAAACATCAATACGTTTGTAGCATTTATTAATATCTTTCACTTCAGAATCAAGCATATAGAAAGGATTAATAAAATTTCTTGCAAATTTGGAAGCTAATATAGCGTGTGCTTTATGTAATAATGGGATCAGTCTCGACTGCTCTTTTCCAGAAAGATAATGAACAAAATTTAATAAAATTTGTGAATTACTTACAAAAACACACTAAATTGCATGCACAGAGACAAGCTTTAATTTTTTATCCAGTAATTTAAAAATTGAAGACATTTGCAGGAAAGTAAACATTAAGTTGGGACATCTTTTTTCGAGCTAAAAGTCAGGATAATCTTCTTTTTTCAGGTCATATGGCAACCCTAACTATACCTAAAATTCTGGAAAATATATGGAAGCAGTTAAAAGCAATATTATTTATTTACCACTAATTTTAAGACAAATGTTAAAAAAAAAAAAAATAAATAAATAAAAATAAAAAAAAATCCTGGTACATAAGCAATATTTTGTGTATCAAAGATTTTTATTTATTTTTCATTTATTTATGGTTGTTCTATAACATCTCAAGTCAACAACACCCCATTCAATTAAGGGTGTGAAAAGGCCCACCCTTCTTTCAGGCTTCAGGTTACATGCAGTAAATCTATAAAATGGAACTTATGGCTGTACCTCCCTTCCTAATGATTTCTTACACTTGAAAAAATCTATAGACCCTGGCATATATGTACACATGTGTTAAAAAGCTGTACAGTTCCACTTAATGCTACAAGTATACAAAGAAGAATATTGTAATTTTAAACCTCTGTTTTTGTTGCTTACCTTTAACTCTAGGTGATGAGCAGGATTATAAAAATGTTCCCCATGGGTTTCTGGTTGTTTCAACATAAATGAACATGTATCAGAATCCTTTTGTTCCTCTTTAATTTCTAGTTTGATATCCATTTTCTAAGTCACTTTATTTATTTACAATCCTCTAATGCTGCAACAGAAAGAAAAGAAAAAATATAGCACCATCTGTAATGAAAGTCTAATATACGAGAATACAATGCAGCATGAGCACTGCTGAAAATATCAAAATGTTGCACTGATAATATGAAATAACACATTAACTACATATGATGAAATACATATATGAATGAATATTTATTAATTCTACCATTACAATTACAGTTTTAAAATATTTCCTTGATCCTTGAAAGCATGTTAATTTGGGATCCTATACAACTAATACCCTGGTTGTTGTGTACACAGATCCTACATTTCTCTAACTATACATATTATCAAGTGAACTTTACAATATTTCCCTAAAGGTGATCATCTTCCCTCATTGTTACCTTATTACCATCTTCCCTCATTGTTACCTTATTACCATCTTCCTTTGCCTTGATCACTTTCTTCCAGCATTTTTCTCTTATGTTACCTTAATAATATCCAAACTGATTCAAAAATTCTTTTCTGCTAACCCCAAAAATCTTTAATGTCTGAATATCTACCAGCAAATTATCTAATTTCTTGCTCCATATTTCCTCTCCCCATCTTTCAGTTTCTGTACATTCTAATATACAGTGCAAGTTTTGTCTACCTTGTCACACAGTGGGCAGAATTCTTGGTCAATTTTTACCCCTCCTAGCATCATTGTTCCTGTCCTTGCTCATGCTATACCCTCGCAACCCATTTTGTCACAAACCTAAATATATTTTTCCCTGCTTCACTTTTTCTTAAAGAAAACTAAACTCCTAATAATATATTAGAGTACTCTTATCTCTTATATTTCCTGTTTCTCTATACCAACAATACTTCCTTTCACTTTATTCCATGTGACTTGTCCATTTGGTGACTATAAACTAACTAGTTCTCCCAAACTAATTTCTCTTACAATTTCCTTTAATCTACCTACCGAACTTCCTTCTCATTTACCTTTTCTTGCGCCCCCAAGCAATCTTTGAGAATATTTCCTTCCTCAGATGATTGTATCCTCTGCCAGTGTTTCACTATGCATTTTATTACTAGACCTTTAAACCTGTCCTTTTTAACATAACAAATTATCATTGAGGAAATCACTCAAATTTCACTAATTTAGTTCCACTTACTTGGACATGTTTCAAAGGCGGTTGCCTTCATCGTCAGCATGATCCCAATGTCCGCTTCCCCGCATGGTATTCAGATGTTGCTCCGTAGATTTTATGAACTTTGTGATAAGGTTGCTATTGCTTGGGAGATCAAAATTAACCAAATTTTCTTTGTTTTTATTTATGAATATATTTTCCCACACTGTCAATTCTATTGGTTTTTGAAGAGCTTTTAAGAGTTTTGGTACCTTTTGGAATTCGTGGTTCTTTTGCCAGAAATGGTCTGCAACTGCTGATTTTTCCATGTGTTTATATTTTACATGTCTCATGTGTTCCTTAAACCGTATGGAGATATTTCTTTTTGTTTTGCCTATATATTTCATATTGCAATCTTTTTAAGCAATTTCATAAATGCCTGATTGTTTTTCTGGAGGAATTTTGTCTTTTGCGTTCGTTTTTAAGAGTTTTTTCAAATTACATTTGTTTACTGGAGCCAAAATGATGTTTGCCTCTTTGGCTCCAGTAAACAAATGTAGTTTAAAAAACCTCCTAAAAACGAACACAAAAGACAAAATTCCTCCAGAAAAACAATCAGGCATTTATGAAATTGCTTGCAAAGATTGCAATATGAAATATATAGGCAAAACAAAAAGAAATATCTCCATACGGTTTAAGGAACACATGAGACATGTAAAATATAAACACATGGAAAAATCAGCAGTCGCAGACCATTTCTGGCAAAAGAACCACGAATTCCAAAAGGTACCAAAACTCTTAAAAGCTCTTCAAAAACCAATAGAATTGACAGTGTGGGAAAATATATTCATAAATAAAAACAAAGAAAATTTGGTTAATTTTGATCTCCCAAACAATAGTAACCTAATCACAAAGTTCATAAAATCTACGGAGCAACATCTGAATACCACGCCGGGAAGCGGACATTGGGATCATGCTGACGATGAAGGCAACCGCCTTTGAAATATGTCCAAGTAAGTGGAACTAAATTAGTGAAATTTGAGTGATCTCCTGAATAATAATTTGTTATGTTATACTATATTTCACTGTGAAAATTCCCGCAATTCAAAAACTGTCCTTCTTAGTTCCATCAGCGCTACTCCATTGGATGCAGCTCTAGGTAATCCCAATATCATTTTACAGAAAACTCTATGAATCTGATTTATACATTCACATCCTTTTTCTTTCCACCAATTTCTATCCCATGCATAATTTTTTATTCAACTTAGCCGAATATACTCTCTTTAACCAGCTTACACTCATATTTGGTACTTTCTTCAAGCATTTTATACCATAGGTAGCTAATTTCCCTTTCCTAGTGCATTCTTCCTTTGTTCTGACCATTTTCCATTACTGTTCAACCTTAATCAAATTTCCTTATTACTGTAATTTCACTCCCCTCTAGCCACCATTTTTCATCTCTGCTGAGTTTGTTCCCTTTTCTGCATGCCAAAATTTTTTATTTAATTTTATTTATCTTTAAGTCTCATTTTTTACAATATTTCTCATTTGCTTCTATTGCCTTCTTTAAACCTCCAGCCATAATTGGAGTTGCTACTAAATCATCTGCAAAAAGCAAACCTGGAATGTCTTTATTATTAATTGATGAACAGTGCCTATTCTCCCCCCCCCCTATTTCTTTCACTATCTAATTTATAAACAGATTTAATAGTGCCAGACTTAATTTACACCCCTGTCTTTAGCCAATTCTGTTACTCTGTTGCTTTTGAGCCTAATGCAAAAATTATTACCTGTATTAGTCCTATAAAACTTCCCACTCATACCCTTTTCTCTCAGCTTAATCCAAAGCACCTTCCTATTGATATTATCAAAGGGCTTTTCAAGATCTGCGAAGAACAAAGACACCATCCCTCTTTTTATACTCAGTTATTTATCTATCAATGTTGTTATTATAATATTCCTTTTCTGAAACCCCCTTGGAAATTCGATAGCTTCCTTTCTCCCTCCACCATGGCTGTAATCGTTTTGCTAGCACACATTTAAACACCTTACATATCACTGCTTCTATAACTAATAAGACTAAGACTAGACTAAAGCTTCTATGATTGTTTGGGTAATATACAACTCCCTCTCTTTTGGTACAATTACCCCAATTTTCCAATTCTGTGGTATCCTTCCACCCTGAAACATTGCATTGAACAATTTTATCTGCAGCACTCTCCCTTCATTATCCTCAAACCACACTTTTCAAAATTCCCTGGTATTCCATCAATCTCATTTCCTTCTTAATTTTTATACACTCTTCACCAATTTCCATATATTTTACTGTCCTTCTCTTTTGCTGCCTTATAAATCTTGAGTACAATTTTTTCACTCCACTCCTTCCTTGCTTTCTTCCTCAATTAAGCATTTATATCCCCACCTAGCTATTAAATAGTCATCTTCCATTTATTTCTACCTCCTACACTCTCTTTCAGCCCCCCCTTCCCCCCTTTTTTTTGCTACAAGGCACTCCTTGTCATACCAGCCCCTTTCTTTGGATTTCAGTTAGTACCTAATTCATTGTCTTCCAAATTAATTTCACTACCAGTTCTAGACATGACATTGCTTTGTCAGATTTGCCCTTCTCAATTAATCATATGATTTCTCATTCCCTGCATCTTCCTTTGTTTCATTTTTGATAATAATGGAATTTTTTTTTTTAAAAATGCCCGTTTTTACTAAGGCACCACATGCAGTGATAATGGAAAATGATAGCTATTAGCAACTATCTGCATAACATAAAGGTTTACAAGATTATTATCCAAATTCTTTGAACATAGCACACAATCAATGACACTTTGTCCCCTTTGGTTAATAAATGTGTATTCTCCCCACTTATCTGACTCTTTTATATCATAGCACATTATTAGATTATTGACTTCACAAAATTCAATCAATTTTTTAATATTCATCATTAATCAATGCAGACAAGTACTTAATAAAATCAAACAATATAGCAAGAACCAACACCTCTACAAATGTGTACTTCATTCTCTTAACAGTAAACAAGTTAATGAATAAATTCATGTGATATATGTCGTAATAAACACTCTTATTGCTATACTTACTTGTGTGATATTTGGAACTGATTTCGAAAACCTTCGTCTTCATCTTCGGCCAAGATGCAGGCGAAGGTCTTTGAAACCAATTCCAAATATCACATAAGTAAGTAAAGTAATAACAGTGTTTAGTACGATATATATCACATGAATTTATTTATATGACTTAGCTTCACTGTATTAGTTCCATATACATTTTTTAAAATAATTTCTTTTTTAAAAGATATGTTTTAATTAAGTAAACATGTTGTATATATCAAAGCTGATAAAGGGAACTAGGTAGTAGTAATGGAACAAGATGATTACATCGAATGGATGGAGAACATGTTGGGCACTTCTGAATATGCAGTGATAAGTCATAATCCATTGAAGGAGTGGTTAAAGCTTTCAACTCCTCCTTGAGACAGATTAAAACATTGTCAAAATTTGATAAATGGAAAATTAAAACAAATAACCCACAATTATCCAGGATTTTTGGCCTTCTGAAAATACACAAACCAGGCAAAAGCAATGCCCCCAATAATCAACATCAATTCACCAACCTACAATTTGGCCAAGTAGTTGGTAAAGAAATTTGTATCTTTTGAACAATTTGAAAGTAGAAGTATAGTTAATTCATATGAACTTGAGGAACAATTTTAACGAGTAGATTTTGCTGAATAATGCCTTTGTCTCTTTTGATGTTGCATCTTTGTTCTATTATTCCCACAAAAATACTGCTCCTAAACCTACAGAATTGGTTAAAAAGTACAAACTTCACAGTAGAAGAAATTAAGGATTATACCAATCTCACAAAACTATGTATAAACCAAAACTTTTTTAAATTCAATGCGAAAATTTACCACCAAATTTCTGGCTTAGCTATGGGTAGCTCTCTCTCCATTTATGGCACATTTATTCATGAGTGCTGTAGAAACACACATTAGTAAGGCATTCCCTTTCACCTTCAATTCATGGTTTCATTATGTGGATGACATACTTGCAATAGTGTCAAAAAAACAAACAGAGGATGCCCTAAAATTACTAAATTTGCAGAACCAAAATATTAAATTTACTATGGAATTAGAGAGGGATGATTGTTTGCAGTTTTTGGACCTAAAAATATACAGGAGAAACAACATAATTTCATTTGGCATATGTAGGAAACCTACACATACAGAATAAAACACACCAACCTGACATTATTAACAGCGTTGCTCATAGATTGGTTAACATCCCACTCAACAAAGAAGAATATTCAGCAGAATATCAATATATCATCAAAAAGGCCCTCAAAAATGGATTCAGCAGCTCTTTAATTGATAAGATGATCAAACATTTCAAAAGACAGAAAGATATTAAAAACACCACAACTCTTTCCAGAATAAAAAAGGATGTGGTTTTTAAAAAATTCACATATCATCCATGGGCAAACATGGCATTCATGAAGATTTTTAAAAATTATGATATTAGTTTGGCAGCACAAAATAAATTGAATATTGGAAAGTTTCTGAACAGCATTATAAAATATGTTATTTCACCCAGCAAAAAGGTAGGAGTGTATCGGAGAGATTATTTGGAGTGTGATCAGATATATGAGGTAAATGTATATAGGCAAAACAATACAAAATTTGGAAACAAGAACCAAAGAACACTTCAGAAATGTAAGATGTAAACAAGTAGATAAATCAGTGGTTACATATCATTTTTGGACTTACAATTATGACATTGCAGGAGAAGCCAAACTGTTAAAAGCTACCACCAATTGCAAGGAATTGGCAATTTGGGAAAAGATTTATATTTTAAAAAATAAACATAGAGTTATGAACTTTGACATTCCACCAATGGACTTCCTGTTCCGTTATCTAATGGATCCACCAGAGGTCACTACATCACGTGCCAGCATTAGTCAGTTCCCAGCTGAGGATGAGAGCGAACGTTCTTGAAGCATGATCTGATGAATTAACCAATTAGTTAAATTTTAATGTGACCTAATACTGACTCATTGTATATTTAACAGCTTCACTGTACCTAGCTTCTTTTAATTTTACAACTTCTATATTCTTAATTAGTTGATGAGTCAATTTTACTCTTATGATCCACTTGCCATTAAAATATTATAACATGTTTCATAAGCCATTGTCTGCTTTATCAGCTGAGAGTCAACTACTGGATTCATTCATGGATGGATGGACTTGTTATAATTCTCATGGGCTTTTATCAGCTTTTATTAACTTGGATTAATTTGTTTTTCGTTGAGATCTCAAAGTTCATAATCTTATATTTTTTTATTAAAATACTTCCCATATTCCCAACTCTAATGATCTATATACACATTTCAGTAATTTGATTTCAATTTCATATTATATCTCATCTCATATTTTGACTGGAAATCAAATTACTGAAATTTGTAAACACATCTTTGGCTCTGGGAATATGGGTAAAAAATTTATAAAAAAAATATGACAATAAGATTATTAACTTCAAGATCCCAAAGACAAATTATTGCTTTACTTAACACTTCCTTCAAAAAAAAAAATCCTTTCCCAGTTTATGACATCAGTGTCCACCATTTGTGATGTCTCGGCAGTTAAAACAGGGATTAAACACTATTAATAAAAAAAAGCTTGACTGAAGAAGTTTCCAGTGCAGAACAATATGGTGAAGACTTTCTATCTGGTATTGAACAATTTAAGTAACTATTAATTTACAATATCTTAAGTGATGTATTATTATATGGAAATATTAGTGATACATGTATTGTAAATGGACACATTTGCACAATTGATTAGACTACATGAGTGCAAATTTTTCAACTTGTACTGTACACTACTAACAGGAAGGTTACCTGAGTCGAGTTGTGTGTGAAGTGGAATCAACTTTGCTTGGTTTCTGCTAATGGCCTGGCTTGATAAGCAACTCGCTCTCAGCCATTACATTTACATTCTCCAGAGCCCTGTTCCACAAAGATTTCTGCTACACTTGTATTTTACAACACCATACTTACAAGTGTACAAGTGATGTTTAGTTGTTCTGTACCATAGAAATAATGTTGGGCACTGGTAATTTGTATAAATTTTTCTACAAGTGTACGAATGTTGGTAACTTCAAAACTACTTCTTCTTCTAGAGCAAAATGATTGTCTTTTTAATAATTTTAGCAGTCGGTTTAAGTATTAGCGAATATAATAATAATAATAATAATGATAATGATGATAATAATAATAATAATAATAATAATAATAATAATAATAATAATAATAATAATAATAATGGTGAGAATAGGAATATGTATATAAATCGGTGTCTATTTGTGTACAGTAAAAAAGTTAGGTTAAGTGCAATTAATGTACGGCTTACGACTGATATTGGAGTTTCCTATTTCAATCCAACATCTAAGTTCATTATTTAAAGGACTTGCTACATGACACGAAAATATTTACTTTTCATTCTTCATTCTCTATTGAATACACGGTTTTCGCAATATTTTGCTTATGATGGCAATGTGAATAATAAGCAACAAATATATAATTATAAATGAACAAATGGACTAATAAAATCAATGACCGAGAGCACTCGAAAAGCCCCATTCTTCTGCCACCTCTTGCGAACTGTTATGCACCTTATCACCCACGCCCTTGCTCCAGTATGCTACCGTCGTCTCAAAGTGAAACACAGGAATAATCATATTACATCAACAAATTGTATCAAGTGGCTGCTTTAATTTGAATATTGATATATGCATAATAAGGTATTTAAATGATCATATCCGAGAAAAAATATGACCCGTTGAGCAACAATGTCAATAATTTCTCCTGTATATGAAAAAGTACGAATTTATTATTAAGGAGTGAACATAACCTAATTCAATGTATGTGGCAACCAGCTGTATCTGCTTGCCTCCATCTTGCTCTTATACTACGGCACTTGTTACTTTTTATACTAATTCTTAACAAAAGTACTTGTGGAACAAGACAATATTTTATATGAACTCGTATAAACACTTATAATGTTATTCTATACTTTTGTGGAATAGGCCCAGAGGCCAAAAATTGTTATTCCAATAAAGATAATCTCAAAATACTGGTTTCCCCCCCCCCCCAAACTTTCTTATTATAGATAAGTTTAAACGTTTAATGCCTCCTGTGTATCCAGGAATTTTCCTAATATTCAAGCATTACCCCTAAGTTACCCCAAACCTTGTAAACTTTTAAGTCTTATCGTACATACTTTAGAACTAATAAGCAGCCCATGCATGAAAAGGGTTTGCTTGTGCTTCTCCAGCTAGTTTATCGCTTTCGCTTCTAGAAAATATTTTATCTTGCTTTCTAGGAGAACTGTGTATTTTTTTCCTGGAGGTGGGATCGAAACTATTTCGTGAAACATTCTGTTGCAGCTGTTTGAAAGCAACGGGTCATATGAAAATGAGATACATAGTAACAGCAAATCTTTGGCGAAGATACTTGTTTCGTAACGAAACTGTTTGGAACAACTTAGCTGTAACTAATAGATCTTCCTACTTGTTCATGTTTAACACCTACAACTGGCCTCAGTTTGCCAGAATGCACTGAATCAAACAATCACGTTTTGCAAATGATCATTGGGGTTGGAGAAACGAACATTGTCCTGTGGTTTGTTCACAGATGAGTCATGTTCCAACATGCGCTCACCTGATGGATGTGAAAGAGTTAGCATGAAAGCGGGTAGCGGGAGGGGACGATTCGCACAATTTGACGTTACTAAGAGACCACAAATGCTGCTGCTGCTCCTAGCGCCGGAGCATTGAGAGAAAAGAAGAATGGGTTTCCTAGGGGGAGGCCAGTTCCGAGCGACAGCGGAGAAAGAGGGAACGTATTTTCTAGATAATACCACCTAATTTTTAAAAATGTAATAGCGTAGATGGTAAAGCCACTGCACTGGGTGTATGAAAATTATAACTTGGGTTCAAGTCCCACTATTTTTTTTTTTTTTTTTTTTTTTGGCACCAGTTAGGAGATTTGCGACAATTACAAATGTTTTACTCCTGAATTAGTTGCGAATTGGAATTAGAGCTTCTAGGATTTTCCCGAGGTTAGCCTTAGGTTAGTGTGTGTGTATATGAATTAGTTGCGAATTGGAAAAGATATTTTTAACTTGCTCACATATTCAATCTCATTTAAAATCGCCATTCTGACTTCATAAACCTTATCTTACTCCTTAATTACTTGGGAATTGGAAGTACAGCAGTTCGTCACTTCAAAATGCAATAACCATTCCCTTTTTCTCTCAATGCTCCGGCACATTACCTACATATCACGTAGCGTTTGAACAAACTAAATGGAAGCCTTTCAAGATTCTGTTACCTTGCTCACATATTCCCCCCTAGGAAACCCTCTCTCCATGCCTTGAGCAGAGTAGTACAGAGGAGCACAAGCAGCAACATTCCCTGCAGCAGCATAATTTTCGTCTCTTTTTAACGTCAAATATAAAAATGAATGTGAATTACAGGAGAGAATATAGCATCTCCAATTGAAAACAATGTTCTGTTTATTTATAGCTCATATACTGCTTATTGCTCCAGTTTCCATATTAGTCGAAGACAGAATTTCATTTACAAGGTCATACTTAAGAACTGCACATGTAATGTGAAAAACATATTGGCTCTATTGAAACAATAGCATGTGCTGAAGATAGATTTCAACCTCAACATTTTCAATTTCCTTTGAACCAGTCAATTAATATTGAAACATTTGAAACATGGAAATGCAGTGAAGATAGTTTCGCACATTTTGATGCATAATTGTATGTCCATACTTAGAATTTTATGAAAAAATATATGTCCATCTTCACTCTAAATGGAATGCACTGTTCCATCACTTATAATTTTTAAGGAGTTGCACATGTAATTTGAAAATCGTTTTGGCACTATTGAAACAATAGCATGTGCGAAGAAATTGATTTCAAACACTAAATTTGTATAGGAATTGCAATGGCACCCTCCCGCCATTAACTGTGGCGATCCACCGTCCGCGAATATCGCCTCCAAGATAAAATTATCACACCTTTATTTTAAAATTTATGAGATGACGCCAAACCATTTGCACATTTATTGGTTCTATCAGATATAACTATATCCAATGATATAGTAGGGGAATAAATTGCTTAAAATCTTGATGTTAATTACAGGAGAGAATATAGCATCTCCAATTGAAAACAATGTTCTGTTTATTTATAGCTCATATAGTGCTTATTGCTCCAGTTTCCATATTAGTCGAAGACATAATTTCATTTACAAGGTCATACTTAAGAACTGCACATGTAATGTGAAAAACATATTAGCTCTATTGAAACAATAGCATGTGCTGAAGATAGATTTCAACCTCAACATTTTCAATTTCCTTTGAACCAGCCAATTAATATTGAAACATTTGAAAAATGGAAATGCAGTGAAGATAGTTTCGCACAATTTGATGCATAATTGTATGTCCATACTTAGAATTTTATGAAAGAATATATGTCCATCTTCACTATAAATGGAATGCACTATTCCATCACTTATAATTTTTAAGGAGTTGCACATGTAATTGGAAAATCGTTTTGGCACTATTGAAACAATAGCATGTGCGAAGGAATTGATTTCAAACACTAAACTTGTATAGGAATTGCAATGGCACCCTCCCGCCATTAACTGTGGCGATCCACCGTCCGCGAATATCGCCTCCAAGATGAAATTATCACACCTTTTTTTTAAAATTTATGAGATGACGCCAAACCATTTGCACATTTATTGGAACTCTCAGATATAACTATATCCAATGATATAGTAGGGGAATAATGTGCTGAAAATCTCGATGTGAATTACAGTAGAGAATATAGCATCTCCAATTGAAAATTATGTTCTGTTTATTTATAGCTGATATAGTGCTTATTGCTGCAGTTTCCATATTAGTCGAAGACATAATTTCATTTACAAGGTCATACTTAAGAACTGAACATGTAATGTGAAAAACATATTGACTCTATTGAAACAATACCATGTGCTGAAGATAGATTTCAACCTCAACATTTTCAATTTCCTTTGAACCAGTCAATTAATATTGAAACATTTGAAACATGGAAATGCAGTGAAGATAGTTTCGCACATTTTGAAGCATAATTGTATGTCCATACTTAGAATTTTATGAAAAAATATATGTTCATTTCCACTAAAATGGAATGCACTATTCCATCACTTATAATTTTTAAGGAGTGGCACATGTAATTTGAAAATCGTTTTGGCACTATTGAAACAATAGCATGTGCGAAGGAATTGATTTCAAACTCTAAATTTGTATAGGAATTGCAATGGTACCCTCCCGCCATTAACTGTGGCGATCCACCGTCCGCGAATATCGCCTCCAAGATGAAATTATCACATCTTTTTTTTAAAATATATGAGAGGACGCCAAACCATTTGCACATTTATTGGAACTATCAGATATCACTATATCCAATGATATAGTAGGGGAATAATGTGCTTAAAATCTCGATGTGAATTACAGCAGAGAATATAGCATCTCCAATTGAAAACAATGTTCTGTTTATTTATAGCTCATACAGTGCTTATTGCTCCAGTTTCCATATTGTCGAAGACACAATTTCATTTACAAGGTGATACTTAAGAACTGCACATGTAATGTGAAAAACATATTAGCTCTATTGAAACAATAGCATGTGCTGAAGATAGATTTCAACCTCAACATTTTCAATTTCCTTTGTACCAGCCAATGAATATTGAAACATTTGAAAAATGGATATGCAGTGATGATAGTTTTGCACATTTTGATGCATAATTGTATGTCCATACTTAATGAAAAAATATATGTCCTTTTCCACTTGAATGGAATGCACTATTGCATCACTTCTAATTTTTAAGGAGTTGCCCATGTAATTTGAAAATCGTTTTGGCACTATTGAAACAATAGCATGTGCGAAGGAATTGATTTCAAACACTAAATTTGTATAGGAATTGCAATGGCACCCTCCCGCCATTAACTGTGGCGATCCACCGTCCGCGAATATCGCCTCCAAGATGAAATTATCACACCTTTTTTTTAAAATTTATGAGATGACGCCAAACCATTTGCACATTTATTGGAACTATCAGATATAACTATATCCAATGATATAGTAGGGGAATAATGTGCTTAAAATCTTCATATGAATTACAGGAGAGAATATAGCATCTCCAATTGAAAATAATGTTCTGTTTATTTATAGCTGATATAGTGCTTATTGCTCCAGTTTCCATATTAGTCGAAGACAGAATTTCATTTACAAGGTTATACTTAAGAACTGCACATGTAATATGAAAAACATATTAGCTCTATTGAAACAATAGCATGTGCTGAAGATAGATTTCAACCTCAACATTTTCAATTTCCTTTGAACCAGCCAATTAATATTGAAACATTTGAAAAATGGAAATGCAGTGAAGATAGTTTCGCACATTTTGATGCATATTTGTATGTCCATACTTAGAATTTTATGAAAAAATATATGTCCATCTTCACTCTAAATGGAATGCACTATTCCAATACTAAGAATTTTTAAGGAGTTGCACATGTAATTTGAAAATCGTTTTGACACTATTGAAACAATAGCATGTGCGAAGGAATTGATTTCAAACACTAAATTTGTATAGGAATTGCAATGGCACCCTCCCGCCATTAACTGTGGCGATCCACCGTCCGCGAATATCGCCTCCTAGATGAAATTATCACACCTTTTTTTTAAAATTTATGAGATGACGCCAAACCATTTGCACATTTATTGGAACTATCAGATATAACTATATCCAATGATATAGTAGGGGAATAATGTGCTTAAAATCTCGATGTGAATTACAGCAGAGAATATAGCATCTCCAATTGAAAAAAATGTTCTGTTTATTTATAACTCATATAGTGCTTATTGCTCCAGTTTCCATATTAGTCGAAGTCACAATTTCATTTACAAGGTCATACTTAACAACTGCACTTGTAATGTAAAAAACATATTAGCTCTATTGAAACAATAGCATGTGCTGAAGATAGATTTCAACCTCAACATTATCAGTTTTCTTTGAACCAGCCAATTAATATTGAAACATTTGAAAAATGGAAATGCAGTGAAGATAGTTTCGCACATTTTGATGCATAATTGTATGTCCATACTTAGAATTTTATGAAAAAATATATGTCCATTTCCACTATAAATGGAATGCACTATTCCATCACTTATAATTTTTAAGGAGTTGCCCATGTAATTTGAAAATCGTTTTGGCACTATTGAAACAATAGCATGTGCGAAGGAATTGATTTCAAACACTAAATTTGTATAGGAATTGCAAAGGCAACCTCCCACCATTAACTGTGGCGATCCACCGTCCGCAAATATCGCCTCCAAGATGAAATTATCACACCTTTTTTTTTAAAATTTATGAGATGACGCCAAACCATTTGCACATTTATTGGAACTATCAGATATAACTATATCCAATGATATATTAGGGGAATAATGTGCTTAAAATCTCGATGTGAATTACAGTGGAGAATATAGCATCTCCAATTGAAAACAATGTTCTGTTTATTTATAGCTTATATACTGCTTATTGCTCCAGTTTCCATATTAGTCGAAGATACAATTTCATTTACAAGGTCATACTTAAGAACTGCACATGTAATGTGAAAAACATATTGGCTCTATTGAAACAATAGCATGTGCTGAAGATAGATTTCAATCTCAACATTTTCAATTTCCTTTGAACCAGTCAATTAATATTGAAACATTTGAAACATGGAAATGCAGTGAAGATAGTTTCGCACATTTTGATGCATAATTGTATGTCCATACTTAGAATTTTATGAAAAAATATATGTCCATCTTCACTCTAAATGGAATGCACTGTTCCATCACTTATAATTTTTAAGGAGTTGCACATGTAATTTGAAAATCGTTTTGCCACTATTGAAACAATAGCATGTGCAAAGGAATTGATTTCAAACACTAAATTTGTATAGGAATTGCCTTGGCACCCTCCCGCCATTAACTGTGGCGATCCACCGTCCGCGAATATCGCCTCCAAGATGAAATTATCACACCTTTTTTTTTAAAATTTATGAGATGACGCCAAACCATTTGCACATTTATTGGAACTATCAGATATAACTATATCCAATGATATAGTAGGGGAATAATGTGCTTAAAATCTTGATGTGATTTACAGGAGAGAATATAGCATCTCCAATTGAAAACAATGTTCTGTTTATTTATAGCTGATATAGTGCTTATTGCTCCAGTTTCCATATTACTCGAAGACATATTTTCATTTACAAGGTCATACTTAAGAACTGCACATGTAATGTGAAAAACATATTAGCTCTATTGCAACAATAGCATGTGCTGAAGATAGATTTCAACCTCAACATTTTCAATTTCCTTTGAACCAGCAAATTAATATTGAAACATTTGAAACATGGAAATGCAGTGAAGATAGTTTCGCACATTTTGGTGCATAATTGTATGTCCATACTTACAATTTTATGAAAAAATATATGTCCATCTTCACTCTAAATGGAATGCACTGTTCCATCACTTATAATTTTTAAGGAGTTGCACATGTAATTTGAAAATCGTTTTGGCACTATTGAAACAATAGCATGTGCGAAGGAATTGATTTCAAACGCTAAATTTGTATAGGAATTGCAATGGCACCCTCCCGCCATTAACTGTGGCGACCCACCGTCCGCGAATATCGCCTCCAAGATGAAATTATCAACATTTTTTTAAAATTTATGAGATGACGCCAAACCATTTGCACATTTATTGGAACTATCAGATATAACTATATCCAATGATATAGTAGGGGAATAAATTGCTTAAAATCTTGATGTTAATTACAGGAGAGAATATAGCATCTCCAATTGAAAACAATGTTCTGTTTATTTATAGCTCATATAGTGCTTATTGCTCCAGTTTCCATATTAGTCGAAGACATAATTTCATTTACAAGGTCATACTTAAGAACTGCACATGTAATGTGAAAAACATATTAGCTCTATTGAAACAATAGCATGTGCTGAAGATAGATTTCAACCTCAACATTTTCAATTTCCTTTGAACCAGCCAATTAATATTGAAACATTTGAAAAATGGAAATGCAGTGAAGATAGTTTCGCACAATTTGATGCATAATTGTATGTCCATACTTAGAATTTTATGAAAGAATATATGTCCATCTTCACTATAAATGGAATGCACTATTCCATCACTTATAATTTTTAAGGAGTTGCACATGTAATTGGAAAATCGTTTTGGCACTATTGAAACAATAGCATGTGCGAAGGAATTGATTTCAAACACTAAACTTGTATAGGAATTGCAATGGCACCCTCCCGCCATTAACTGTGGCGATCCACCGTCCGCGAATATCGCCTCCAAGATGAAATTATCACACCTTTTTTTTAAAATTTATGAGATGACGCCAAACCATTTGCACATTTATTGGAACTCTCAGATATAACTATATCCAATGATATAGTAGGGGAATAATGTGCTGAAAATCTCGATGTGAATTACAGTAGAGAATATAGCATCTCCAATTGAAAATTATGTTCTGTTTATTTATAGCTGATATAGTGCTTATTGCTGCAGTTTCCATATTAGTCGAAGACATAATTTCATTTACAAGGTCATACTTAAGAACTGAACATGTAATGTGAAAAACATATTGACTCTATTGAAACAATACCATGTGCTGAAGATAGATTTCAACCTCAACATTTTCAATTTCCTTTGAACCAGTCAATTAATATTGAAACATTTGAAACATGGAAATGCAGTGAAGATAGTTTCGCACATTTTGGTGCATAATTGTATGTCCATACTTAGAATTTTATGAAAAAATATATGTTCATTTCCACTAAAATGGAATGCACTATTCCATCACTTATAATTTTTAAGGAGTGGCACATGTAATTTGAAAATCGTTTTGGCACTATTGAAACAATAGCATGTGCGAAGGAATTGATTTCAAACTCTAAATTTGTATAGGAATTGCAATGGTACCCTCCCGCCATTAACTGTGGCGATCCACCGTCCGCGAATATCGCCTCCAAGATGAAATTATCACATCTTTTTTTTAAAATATATGAGAGGACGCCAAACCATTTGCACATTTATTGGAACTATCAGATATCACTATATCCAATGATATAGTAGGGGAATAATGTGCTTAAAATCTCGATGTGAATTACAGCAGAGAATATAGCATCTCCAATTGAAAACAATGTTCTGTTTATTTATAGCTCATACAGTGCTTATTGCTCCAGTTTCCATATTGTCGAAGACACAATTTCATTTACAAGGTGATACTTAAGAACTGCACATGTAATGTGAAAAACATATTAGCTCTATTGAAACAATAGCATGTGCTGAAGATAGATTTCAACCTCAACATTTTCAATTTCCTTTGTACCAGCCAATGAATATTGAAACATTTGAAAAATGGATATGCAGTGATGATAGTTTTGCACATTTTGATGCATAATTGTATGTCCATACTTAATGAAAAAATATATGTCCTTTTCCACTTGAATGGAATGCACTATTGCATCACTTCTAATTTTTAAGGAGTTGCCCATGTAATTTGAAAATCGTTTTGGCACTATTGAAACAATAGCATGTGCGAAGGAATTGATTTCAAACACTAAATTTGTATAGGAATTGCAATGGCACCCTCCCGCCATTAACTGTGGCGATCCACCGTCCGCGAATATCGCCTCCAAGATGAAATTATCACACCTTTTTTTTAAAATTTATGAGATGACGCCAAACCATTTGCACATTTATTGGAACTATCAGATATAACTATATCCAATGATATAGTAGGGGAATAATGTGCTTAAAATCTTCATATGAATTACAGGAGAGAATATAGCATCTCCAATTGAAAATAATGTTCTGTTTATTTATAGCTGATATAGTGCTTATTGCTCCAGTTTCCATATTAGTCGAAGACAGAATTTCATTTACAAGGTTATACTTAAGAACTGCACATGTAATATGAAAAACATATTAGCTCTATTGAAACAATAGCATGTGCTGAAGATAGATTTCAACCTCAACATTTTCAATTTCCTTTGAACCAGCCAATTAATATTGAAACATTTGAAAAATGGAAATGCAGTGAAGATAGTTTCGCACATTTTGATGCATATTTGTATGTCCATACTTAGAATTTTATGAAAAAATATATGTCCATCTTCACTCTAAATGGAATGCACTATTCCAATACTAAGAATTTTTAAGGAGTTGCACATGTAATTTGAAAATCGTTTTGACACTATTGAAACAATAGCATGTGCGAAGGAATTGATTTCAAACACTAAATTTGTATAGGAATTGCAATGGCACCCTCCCGCCATTAACTGTGGCGATCCACCGTCCGCGAATATCGCCTCCTAGATGAAATTATCACACCTTTTTTTTAAAATTTATGAGATGACGCCAAACCATTTGCACATTTATTGGAACTATCAGATATAACTATATCCAATGATATAGTAGGGGAATAATGTGCTTAAAATCTCGATGTGAATTACAGCAGAGAATATAGCATCTCCAATTGAAAAAAATGTTCTGTTTATTTATAACTCATATAGTGCTTATTGCTCCAGTTTCCATATTAGTCGAAGTCACAATTTCATTTACAAGGTCATACTTAACAACTGCACTTGTAATGTAAAAAACATATTAGCTCTATTGAAACAATAGCATGTGCTGAAGATAGATTTCAACCTCAACATTATCAGTTTTCTTTGAACCAGCCAATTAATATTGAAACATTTGAAAAATGGAAATGCAGTGAAGATAGTTTCGCACATTTTGATGCATAATTGTATGTCCATACTTAGAATTTTATGAAAAAATATATGTCCATTTCCACTATAAATGGAATGCACTATTCCATCACTTATAATTTTTAAGGAGTTGCCCATGTAATTTGAAAATCGTTTTGGCACTATTGAAACAATAGCATGTGCGAAGGAATTGATTTCAAACACTAAATTTGTATAGGAATTGCAAAGGCAACCTCCCACCATTAACTGTGGCGATCCACCGTCCGCAAATATCGCCTCCAAGATGAAATTATCACACCTTTTTTTTTAAAATTTATGAGATGACGCCAAACCATTTGCACATTTATTGGAACTATCAGATATAACTATATCCAATGATATATTAGGGGAATAATGTGCTTAAAATCTCGATGTGAATTACAGTGGAGAATATAGCATCTCCAATTGAAAACAATGTTCTGTTTATTTATAGCTTATATACTGCTTATTGCTCCAGTTTCCATATTAGTCGAAGATACAATTTCATTTACAAGGTCATACTTAAGAACTGCACATGTAATGTGAAAAACATATTGGCTCTATTGAAACAATAGCATGTGCTGAAGATAGATTTCAATCTCAACATTTTCAATTTCCTTTGAACCAGTCAATTAATATTGAAACATTTGAAACATGGAAATGCAGTGAAGATAGTTTCGCACATTTTGATGCATAATTGTATGTCCATACTTAGAATTTTATGAAAAAATATATGTCCATCTTCACTCTAAATGGAATGCACTGTTCCATCACTTATAATTTTTAAGGAGTTGCACATGTAATTTGAAAATCGTTTTGCCACTATTGAAACAATAGCATGTGCAAAGGAATTGATTTCAAACACTAAATTTGTATAGGAATTGCCTTGGCACCCTCCCGCCATTAACTGTGGCGATCCACCGTCCGCGAATATCGCCTCCAAGATGAAATTATCACACCTTTTTTTTTAAAATTTATGAGATGACGCCAAACCATTTGCACATTTATTGGAACTATCAGATATAACTATATCCAATGATATAGTAGGGGAATAATGTGCTTAAAATCTTGATGTGATTTACAGGAGAGAATATAGCATCTCCAATTGAAAACAATGTTCTGTTTATTTATAGCTGATATAGTGCTTATTGCTCCAGTTTCCATATTAGTCGAAGACATATTTTCATTTACAAGGTCATACTTAAGAACTGCACATGTAATGTGAAAAACATATTAGCTCTATTGCAACAATAGCATGTGCTGAAGATAGATTTCAACCTCAACATTTTCAATTTCCTTTGAACCAGCAAATTAATATTGAAACATTTGAAACATGGAAATGCAGTGAAGATAGTTTCGCACATTTTGGTGCATAATTGTATGTCCATACTTACAATTTTATGAAAAAATATATGTCCATCTTCACTCTAAATGGAATGCACTGTTCCATCACTTATAATTTTTAAGGAGTTGCACATGTAATTTGAAAATCGTTTTGGCACTATTGAAACAATAGCATGTGCGAAGGAATTGATTTCAAACGCTAAATTTGTATAGGAATTGCAATGGCACCCTCCCGCCATTAACTGTGGCGACCCACCGTCCGCGAATATCGCCTCCAAGATGAAATTATCAACATTTTTTTAAAATTTATGAGATGACGCCAAACCATTTGCACATTTATTGGAACTATCAGATATAACTATATCCAATGATATAGTAGGGGAATAATGTGCTTAAAATCTCGATGTGAATTACAGCAGAGAATATAGCATCTCTAATTGAAAACAATGTTCTGTTTATTTATAGCTCATATAGTGCTTATTGCTCTAGTTTCCATATTGTCGAAGACAAAATTTCATTTACAAGGTGATACTTAAGAACTGCACATGTAATGTGAAAAACATATTAGCTCTATTGAAACAATAGCATGTGCTGAAGATAGATTTCAACCTCAACATTTTCAATTTTCTTTGTACCAGCCAATGAATATTGAAACATTTGAAAAATGGAAATGCAGTGAAGATAGTTTCGCACATTTTGATGCATAATTGTATGTCCATACTTAGTGAAAAAATATATGTCCTTTTCCACTTGAATGGAATGCACTATTTCATCAGTTATAATTTTTAAGGAGTTGCACATGTAATTTGAAAATCGTTTTGGCACTATTGAAACAATAGCATGTGCGAAGGAATTGATTTCAAACACTAAATTTGTATAGGAATTGCAATGGCACCCTCCCGCCATTAACTGTGGCGATCCACCGTCCGCGAATATCGTCTCCAAGATGAAATTATCACACCTTTTTTTTTAAAATTTATGAGATGACGCCAAACCATTTGCACATTTATTGGAACTATCAGATATAACTATATCCAATGATATAGTAGGGGAATAATGTGCTTAAAATCTCGTATTGAATTACAGTAGAGAATATAGCATCTCCAATTGAAAACAATGTTCTGTTTATTTATAGCTCATATAGTGCTTATTGCTCCAGTTTCCATATTAGTCGAAGACACAATTTCATTTACAAGGTCTACTTAAGTACTGCACATGTAATGTGAAAAACATATTAGCTCTATTGAAACAATAGCATGTGCTGAAGATAGATTTCAACCTCAACATTTTCAATTTCCTTTAAACCAGCAAATTAAAATTGAAACATTTGAAAAATGGAAATGCAGTGAAGATAGTTTCGCACATTTTGATGAATAATTGTATGTCCATACTTAGAATTTTAATGAAAAAATATATGTCCATTTCCACTATAAATGGAATGCACTATTCCATCACTTATAATTTTTAAGGAGTTGCACATGTAATTGGAAAATCGTTTTGGCACTATTGAAACAATAGCATGTGCGAAGGAATTGATTTCAAACACTAAATTTGTATAGGAATTGCAATGGCACCCTCCCGCCATTAACTGTGGCGATCCACCGTCCGCGAATATCGCCTCCAAGATGAAATTATCACACCTTTTTTTTAAAATTTATGAGATGACGCCACACCATTTGCACATTTATTGGAACTATCAGATATAACTATATCCAATGATATAGTAGGGGAATAATGTGCTTAAAATCTCGATGTGAATTACAGCAGAGAATATAGCATCTCCAATTGAAAACAAAGTTCTGTTTATTTATAGCTCATATAGTGCTTATTGCTCCAGTTTCCATATTAGTCGAAGACACAACTTCATTTACAAGGTCATATTTAAGAACTGCACATGTATGTGAAAAACATATTAGCTCTATTGAAACAATAGCATGTGCTGAAGATAGATTTCAACCTCAACATTTTCAATTTCCTTTGAACCAGTCAATTAATATTGAAACATTTGAAACATGGAAATGCAGTGAAGATAGTTTCGCACATTTTGAAGCATAATTGTATGTCCATACTTAGAATTTTATGAAAAAATATATGTCCATCTTCACTCTAAATGGAATGCACTGTTCCATCACTTATAATTTTTAAGGAGTTGCACATGTAATTTGAAAATCATTTTGGCACTATTGAATCAATAGCATGTGCGAAGGAATTGATTTCAAACACTAAATTTGTATAGGAATTGCAATGGCACCCTCCCGCCATTAACTGTGGCGATCCACCGTCCGCGAATATCGCCTCCAAGATGAAATTATCACACCATTTTTTTTAAAATTTATGAGATGACGCCAAACCATTTGCACATTTATTGGAACTATCAGATATAACTATATCCAATGATATAGTAGGGGAATAATGTGCTTAAAATCTCGATGTGATTTACAGCAGAGAATATAGCATCTCCAATTGAAAACAATGTTCTGTTTATTTATAGCTCATATAGTGCTTATTGCTCCAGTTTCCATATTAGTCGAAGTTACAATTTCATTTACAAGGTCATACTTAAGAACTGCACATGTAATGTCAAAAACATATTAGCTCTATTGAAACAATAGCATGTGCTGAAGATAGATTTCAACCTCAACATTTTCAATTTCCTTTGAACCAGCAAATTAATATTGAAACATTTGAAAAATGGAAATGCATTGAAGATAGTTTCGCACATTTTGATGCATAATTGTATGTCCATACTTAGTGAAAAAATATATGTCCTTTTCTACTTGAATGGAATGCACTATTCCATAAGTAATAATTTTTAAGGAGTTGCACATGTAATTTGAAAATCGTTTTGGCACTATTGAAACAATAGCATGTGCGAAGGAATTGATTTCAAACACTAAATTTGTATAGGAATTGCAATGGCCCCCTCCCGCCATTAACTGTGGCGATCCACCGTCCGCGAATATCGCCTCCAAGATGAAATTATCACACCTTTTTTTTAAAATTTATGAGATGACGCCAAACCATTTGCACATTTATTGGAACTATCAGATATAACTATATCCAATGATATAGTAGGGGAATAATGTGCTTAAAATCTCGATGTGAATTACAGGAGAGAATATAGCATCTCCAATTGAAAACAATGTTCTGTTTATTTATAGCTCATATACTGCTTATTGCTCCAGTTTCCATATTAGTCGAAGACACAATTTCATTTACAAGGTCATACTTAAGAACTGCACATGTAATGTGAAAAACATATTGGCTCTATTGAAACAATAGCATGTGCTGAAGATAGATTTCAACCTCAACATTTTCAATTTCCTTTGAACCAGTCAATTAATATTGAAACATTTGAAACATGGAAATGCAGTGAAGATAGTTTCGCACATTTTGAAGCATAATTGTATGTCCATACTTAGAATTTTATGAAAAAATATATGTCCATCTTCACTCTAAATGGAATGCACTGTTCCATCACTTATAATTTTTAAGGAGTTGCACATGTAATTGGAAAATCGTTTTGGCACTATTGAAACAATAGCATGTGCGAAGGAATTGATTTCAAACACTAAATTTGTATAGGAATTGCAATGGCACCCTCCCGCCATTAACTGTGGCGATCCACCGTCCGCGAATATCGCCTCCAAGATGAAATTATCACACCTTTTTTTTAAAATTTATGAGATGACGCCACACCATTTGCACATTTATTGGAACTATCAGATATAACTATATCCAATGATATAGTAGGGGAATAATGTGCTTAAAATCTCGATGTGAATTACAGCAGAGAATATAGCATCTCCAATTGAAAACAAAGTTCTGTTTATTTATAGCTCATATAGTGCTTATTGCTCCAGTTTCCATATTAGTCGAAGACACAACTTCATTTACAAGGTCATATTTAAGAACTGCACATGTATGTGAAAAACATATTAGCTCTATTGAAACAATAGCATGTGCTGAAGATAGATTTCAACCTCAACATTTTCAATTTCCTTTGAACCAGTCAATTAATATTGAAACATTTGAAACATGGAAATGCAGTGAAGATAGTTTCGCACATTTTGAAGCATAATTGTATGTCCATACTTAGAATTTTATGAAAAAATATATGTCCATCTTCACTCTAAATGGAATGCACTGTTCCATCACTTATAATTTTTAAGGAGTTGCACATGTAATTTGAAAATCATTTTGGCACTATTGAATCAATAGCATGTGCGAAGGAATTGATTTCAAACACTAAATTTGTATAGGAATTGCAATGGCACGCTCCCGCCATTAACTGTGGCGATCCACCGTCCGCGAATATCGCCTCCAAGATGAAATTATCACACCATTTTTTTTAAAATTTATGAGATGACGCCAAACCATTTGCACATTTATTGGAACTATCAGATATAACTATATCCAATGATATAGTAGGGGAATAATGTGCTTAAAATCTCGATGTGATTTACAGCAGAGAATATAGCTTCTCCAATTGAAAACAATGTTCTGTTTATTTATAGCTCATATAGTGCTTATTGCTCCAGTTTCCATATTAGTCGAAGTTACAATTTCATTTACAAGGTCATACTTAAGAACTGCACATGTAATGTCAAAAACATATTAGCTCTATTGAAACAATAGCATGTGCTGAAGATAGATTTCAACCTCAACATTTTCAATTTCCTTTGAACCAGCAAATTAATATTGAAACATTTGAAAAATGGAAATGCATTGAAGATAGTTTCGCACATTTTGATGCATAATTGTATGTCCATACTTAGTGAAAAAATATATGTCCTTTTCTACTTGAATGGAATGCACTATTCCATAAGTAATAATTTTTAAGGAGTTGCACATGTAATTTGAAAATCGTTTTGGCACTATTGAAACAATAGCATGTGCGAAGGAATTGATTTCAAACACTAAATTTGTATAGGAATTGCAATGGCACCCTCCCGCCATTAACTGTGGCGATCCACCGTCCGCGAATATCGCCTCCAAGATGAAATTATCACACCTTTATTTTAAAATTTATGAGATGACGCCAAACCATTTGCACATTTATTGGTTCTATCAGATACAACTATATCCAATGATATAGTAGGGGAATAAATTGCTTAAAATCTTGATGTTAATTACAGGAGAGAATATAGCATCTCCAATTGAAAACAATGTTCTGTTTATTTATAGCTCATATAGTGCTTATTGCTCCAGTTTCCATATTAGTCGAAGACATAATTTTATTTACAAGGTCATACTTAAGAACTGCACATGTAATGTGAAAAACATATTAGCTCTATTGAAACAATAGCATGTGCTGAAGATAGATTTCAACCTCAACATTTTCAATTTCCTTTGAACCAGCCAATTAATATTGAAACATTTGAAAAATGGAAATGCAGTGAAGATAGTTTCGCACAATTTGATGCATAATTGTATGTCCATACTTAGAATTTTATGAAAGAATATATGTCCATCTTCACTATAAATGGAATGCACTATTCCATCACTTATAATTTTTAAGGAGTTGCACATGTAATTGGAAAATCGTTTTGGCACTATTGAAACAATAGCATGTGCGAAGGAATTGATTTCAAACACTAAACTTGTATAGGAATTGCAATGGCACCCTCCCGCCATTAACTGTGGCGATCCACCGTCCGCGAATATCGCCTCCAAGATGAAATTATCACACATTTTTTTTAAAATTTATGAGATGACGCCAAACCATTTGCACATTTATTGGAACTCTCAGATATAACTATATCCAATTATATAGTAGGGGAATAATGTGCTGAAAATCTCGATGTGAATTACAGTAGAGAATATAGCATCTCCAATTGAAAATAATGTTCTGTTTATTTATAGCTGATATAGTGCTTATTGCTGCAGTTTCCATATTAGTCGAAGACACAATTTCATTTACAAGGTCATACTTAAGAACTGCACATGTAATGTGAAAAACATATTGACATTATTGAAACAATAGCATGTGCTGAAGATAGATTTCAACCTCATCATTTTCAATTTGCTTTGAACCAGCCAATTTATTTGGAAAGAATGTGAAAATTGGAAATGCAGTGAAGATAATTTCGCACATTGTGATGGATAATTGTATGTCCATACATAGAATTTTATGAAAAAATATATGTCCATCTTCACTCTAAATGGAATGCACTAATCCATCACTAATAATTTTTAAGGAGTTGCACATGTAATTTGAAAATCGTTTTGGAATATTGAAACAATAGCATGTGCGAAGGAATTGATTTCAAACGCTAAATTTGTATAGGAATTGCAATGGCACCCTCCCGCCATTAACTGTGGGGATCCACCGTCCGCGAATATCGCCTCCAAGATGAAATTATCACACCTTTTTTTTAAAATTTATGAGATGACGCCAAACCATTTGCACATTTATTGGAACTATCAGATATAACTATATCCAATGATATAGTAGGGGAATAAATTGCTTAAAATCTTGATGTGAATTACAGGAGAGAATATAGCATCTCCAATTGAAAACAATGTTCTGTTTATTTATAGCTAATATAGTGCTTATTGCTCCAGTTTCCATATTAGTCGAAGACATAATTTCATTTACAAGGTCATACTTAAGAACTGCACATGTAATGTGAAAAACATATTGACTCTATTGAAACAATAGCATGTGCTGAAGATAGATTTCAACCTCAACATTTTCAATTTCCTTTGAACCATTCAATTAATATTGAAACATTTGAAAGACGGAAATGCAGTGAAGATAGTTTCGCACATTTTGATCCATAATTGTATGTCCATACTTAGAATTTTATGAAAAAATACATGTCCATTCTCACTCTAAATGGAATGCACTGTTCCATCACTTATAATTTTTAAGGAGTTGCACATGTAATTTGAAAATCGTTTTGGCACTATTGAAACAATAGCATGTGCAAAGGAATTGATTTCAAACACTAAATTTGTATAGGAATTGCAATGGCACCCTCCCGCCATTAACTGTGGCGATCCACCGTCCGCGAATATCGCCTCCAAGATGAAATTATCACACCTTTTTTTTAAAATTTATGAGATGACGCCACACCATTTGCACATTTATTGGAACTATCAGATATAACTATATCCACTGATATAGTAGGGGAATAAAGTGCTTAAAATCTTGATGTGAATTACAGGAGAGAATATAGCATCTCCAATTGAAAACAATGTTCTGTTTATTTATAGCTGATATACTGCTTATTGCTCCAATTTCCTAATTAGTCGAAGACAGAATTTCATTTACAAGGTCATACTTAAGAACTGCACATGTAATGTGAAAAACATATTGGCTCTATTGAAACAATAGCATGTGCTGAAGATAGATTTCAACCTCAACATTTTCAATTTCCTTTGAACCAGTCAATTAATATTGAAACATTTGACACATGGAAATGCAGTGAAGATAGTTTCGCACATTTTGATGCATAATTGTATGTCCATACTTAGAATTTTATGAAAAAATATATGTCCATCTTCACTCTAAATGGAATGCACTGTTCCATCACTTATAATTTTTAAGGAGTTCCACATGTAATTTGAAAATCGTTTTGGCACTATTGAAACAATAGCATGTGCGAAGGAATTGATTTCAAACACTAAATTTGTATAGGAATTGCAATGGCACCCTCCCGCCATTAACTGTGGCGATCCACCGTCCGCGAATATCGCCTCCAAGATGAAATTATCACACCTTTATTTTAAAATTTATGAGATGACGCCAAACCATTTGCACATTTATTGGTTCTATCAGATACAACTATATCCAATGATATAGTAGGGGAATAAATTGCTTAAAATCTTGATGTTAATTACAGGAGAGAATATAGCATCTCCAATTGAAAACAATGTTCTGTTTATTTATAGCTCATATAGTGCTTATTGCTCCAGTTTCCATATTAGTCGAAGACATAATTTTATTTACAAGGTCATATTTAAGAACTGCACATGTAATGTGAAAAACATATTGGCTCTATTGAAACAATAGCATGTGCTGAAGATAGATTTCAACCTCAACATTTTCAATTTCCTTTGAACCAGTCAATTAATATTGAAACATTTGAAACATGGAAATGCAGTGAAGATAGTTTCGCACATTTTGATGCATAATTGTATGTCCATACTTAGAATTTTATGAAAAAATATATGTCCATCTTCACTCTAAATGGAATGCACTGTTCCATCACTTATAATTTTTAAGGAGTTCCACATGTAATTTGAAAATCGTTTTGGCACTATTGAAACAATAGCATGTGCGAAGGAATTGATTTCAAACACTAAATTTGTATAGGAATTGCAATGGCACCCTCCCGCCATTAACTGTGGCGATCCACCGTCCGCGAATATCGCCTCCAAGATGAAATTATCACACCTTTTTTTTAAAATTTATGAGATGACGCCAAACCATTTGCACATTTATTGGAACTATCAGATATAACTATATCCAATGATATAGTAGGGGAATAAATTGCTTAAAATCTTGATGTGAATTACAGGAGAGAATATAGCATCTCCAATTGAAAACAATGTTCTGTTTATTTATAGCTCATATAGTGCTTATTGCTCCAGTTTCCATATTAGTCGAGGACACAATTTCATTTACAAGGTCATACTTAAGAACTGTACATGTAATGTGAAAAACATATTGGCTCTATTGAAACAATAGCATGTGCTGAAGATAGATTTAAACCTCAACATTTTCAATTTCCTTTGAACCAGCCAATTTATATGGAAAGCATGTGAAAATTGGAAATGCAGTGAAGATAATTTCGCACATTGTGATGGATAATTGTATATCCATACATAGAATTTTATGAAAAAATATATGTTCATTTCCACTATAAATGGAATGCACTATTCCATCACTTATAATTTTTAAGGAGTTGCACATGTAATTTGAAAATCGTTTTAGCACTATTGAAACAATAGCATGTGCGAAGGAATTGATTTCAAACACTAAATTTGTATAGGAATTGCAATGGCACCCTCCCGCCATTAACTGTGGCGATCCACCGTCCGCGAATATCGCCTCCAAGATGAAAATATCACACCTTTTTTTTAAAATTTATGAGATGACGCCAAACCATTTGCACATTTATTGGAACTATCAGATATAACTATATCCAATGATATAGTAGGGGAATAAATTGCTTAAAATCTTGATGTGAATTACAGGAGAGAATATAGCATCTCCAATTGAAAACAATGTTCTGTTTATTTATAGCTGATATAGTGCTTATTGCTCCAGTTTCCATATTAGTCGAAGACATAATTTCATTTACAAGGTCATACTTAAGAACTGCACATGTAATGTGAAAAACATATTAGCTCTATTGAAACAATAGCATGTGCTGAAGATAGATTTCAACCTCAACATTTTCAATTTCCTTTGAACCAGTCAATTAATATTGAAACATTTGAAACATGGAAATGCAGTGAAGATAGTTTCGCACATTTTGATGCATAATTGTATGTCCATACTTAGAATTTTATGAAAAAATATATGTCCATCTTCACTCTAAATGGAATGCACTGTTCCATCACTTATAATTTTTAAGGAGTTCCACATGTAATTTGAAAATCGTTTTGGCACTATTGAAACAATAGCATGTGCGAAGGAATTGATTTCAAACACTAAATTTGTATAGGAATTGCAATGGCACCCTCCCGCCATTAACTGTGGCGATCCACCGTCCGCGAATATCGCCTCCAAGATGAAATTATCACCCCTTTTTTTTTAAAATTTATGAGATGACACCAAACCATTTGCACATTTATTGGAACTATCAGATATAACTATATCCAGTGATATAGTACGGGAATAATGTGCTTAAAATCTCGATGTGATTTACAGCAGAGAATATAGCATCTCCAATTGAAAACAATGTTCTGTTTATTTATAGCTCATATAGTGCTTATTGCTCCAGTTTCCATATTAGTCGAGGACACAATTTCATTTACAAGGTCATACTTAAGAACTGCACATGTAATGTGAAAAACACATTAGCTCTATTGAAACAATAGCATGTGCTGAAGATAGATTTCAACCTCAACATTTTCAATTTCCTTTGAACCAGCCAATTTATATGGAAAGCATGTGAAAATTGGAAATGCAGTGAAGATAATTTCGCACATTGTGATGGATAATTGTATGTCCATACATAGAATTTTATGAAGAAATATATGTTCATTTCCACTATAAATGGAATGCACTATTCCATCACTTATAATTTTTAAGGAGTTGCACATGTAATTTGAAAATCGTTTTGGCACTATTGAAACAATAGCATGTGCGAAGGAATTGATTTCAAACACTAAATTTGTATAGGAATTGCTATGGCACCCTCCCGCCATTAACTGTGGCGATCCACCGTCCGCGAATATCGCCTGCAAGATGAAATTATCACACCTTTTTTTTAAAATTTATGAGATGACGCCAAACCATTTGCACATTTATTGGAACTATCAGATATAACTATATCCAATGATATAGTAGGGGAATAATGTGCTTAAAATCTTCATATGAATTACAGGAGAGAATATAGCATCTCCAATTGAAAATAATGTTCTGTTTATTTATAGCTGATATAGTGCTTATTGCTCCAGTTTCCATATTAGTCGAAGACAGAATTTCATTTACAAGGTCATACTTAAGAACTGCACATGTAATGTGAAAAACATATTAGCTCTATTGAAACAATAGCATGTGCTGAAGATAGATTTCAACCTCAACATTTTCAATTTCCTTTGAACCAGCCAATTAATATTGAAACATTTGAAAAATGGAAATGCAGTGAAGATAGTTTCGCACATTTTGATGCATATTTGTATGTCCATACTTAGAATTTTATGAAAAAATATATGTCCATCTTCACTCTAAATGGAATGCACTATTCCAATACTAATAATTTTTAAGGAGTTGCACATGTAATTTGAAAATCGTTTTGACACTATTGAAACAATAGCATGTGCAAAGGAATTGATTTCAAACACTAAATTTGTATAGGAATTGCAATGGCACCCTCCCGCCATTAACTGTGGCGATCCACCGTCCGCGAATATCGCCTCCTAGATGAAATTATCACACCTTTTTTTTAAAATTTATGAGATGACGCCAAACCATTTGCACATTTATTGGAACTATCAGATATAACTATATCCAATAATATAGTAGGGGAATAATGTGCTTAAAATCTCGATTTGAATTACAGCAGAGAATATAGCATCTCCAATTGAAAAAAATGTTCTGTTTATTTATAACTCATATAGTGCTTATTGCTCCAGTTTCCATATTAGTCGAAGACACAATTTCATTTACAAGGTCATACTTAACAACTGCACATGTAATGTAAAAAACATATTAGCTCTATTGAAACAATAGCATGTGCTGAAGAGAGATTTCAACCTCAACATTTTCAGTTTTCTTTGAACCAGCCAATTAATATTGAAACATTTGAAAAATGGAAATGCAGTGAAGATAGTTTCGCACATTTTGATGCATAATTGTATGTCCATACTTAGAATTTTATGAAAAAATATATGTCCATTTCCACTATAAATGGAATGCACTATTCCATCACTTATAATTTTTAAGGAGTTGCACATGTAATTTGAAAATCGTTTTGGCACTATTGAAACAATAGCATGTGCGAAGGAATTGATTTCAAACACTAAATTTGTATAGGAATTGCAAAGGCAACCTCCCACCATTAACTGTGGCGATCCACCGTCCGCAAATATCGCCTCCAAGATGAAATTATCACACCTTTTTTTTTAAAATTTATGAGATGACGCCAAACCATTTGCACATTTATTGGAACTATCAGATATAACTATATCCAATGATATATTAGGGGAATAATGTGCTTAAAATCTCGATGTGAATTACAGTGGAGAATATAGCATCTCCAATTGAAAACAATGTTCTGTTTATTTATAGCTCATATACTGCTTATTGCTCCAGTTTCCATATTAGTCGAAGATACAATTTCATTTACAAGGTCATACTTAAGAACTGCACATGTAATGTGAAAAACATATTGGCTCTATTGAAACAATAGCATGTGCTGAAGATAGATTTCAATCTCAACATTTTCAATTTCCTTTGAACCAGTCAATTAATATTGAAACATTTGAAACATGGAAATGCAGTGAAGATAGTTTCGCACATTTTGATGCATAATTGTATGTCCATACTTAGAATTTTATGAAAAAATATATGTCCATCTTCACTCTAAATGGAATGCACTGTTCCATCACTTATAATTTTTAAGGAGTTGCACATGTAATTTGAAAATCGTTTTGCCACTATTGAAACAATAGCATGTGCGAAGGAATTGATTTCAAACACTAAATTTGTATAGGAATTGCAATGGCACCCTCCCGCCATTAACTGTGGCGATCCACCGTCCGCGAATATCGCCTCCAAGATGAAATTATCACACCTTTTTTTTTAAAATTTATGAGATGACGCCAAACCATTTGCACATTTATTGGAACTATCAGATATAACTATATCCAATGATATAGTAGGGGAATAACGTGCTTAAAATCTTGATGTGATTTACAGGAGAGAATATAGCATCTCCAATTGAAAACAATGTTCTGTTTATTTATAGCTGATATAGTGCTTATTGCTCCAGTTTCCATATTAGTCGAAGACATATTTTCATTTACAAGGTCATACTTAAGAAGTGCACATGTAATGTGAAAAACATATTAGCTCTATTGAAACAATAGCATGTGCTGAAGATAGATTTCAACCTCAACATTTTCAATTTCCTTTGAACCAGCAAATTAATATTGAAACATTTGAAACATGGAAATGCAGTGAAGATAGTTTCGCACATTTTGGTGCATAATTGTATGTCCATACTTAGAATTTTATGAAAAAATATATGTCCATCTTCACTCTAAATGGAATGCACTGTTCCATCACTTATAATTTTTAAGGAGTTGCACATGTAATTTGAAAATCATTTTGGCACTATTGAATCAATAGCATGTGCGAAGGAATTGATTTCAAACACTAAATTTGTATAGGAATTGCAATGGCACCCTCCCGCCATTAACTGTGGCGATCCACCGTCCGCGAATATCGCCTCCAAGATGAAATTATCACACCATTTTTTTTAAAATTTATGAGATGACGCCAAACCATTTGCACATTTATTGGAACTATCAGATATAACTATATCCAATGATATAGTAGGGGAATAATGTGCTTAAAATCTCGATGTGATTTACAGCAGAGAATATAGCATCTCCAATTGAAAACAATGTTCTGTTTATTTATAGCTGATATAGTGTTTATTGCTCCAGTTTCCATATTAGTCGAAGACACAATTTCATTTACAAGGTCATACTTAAGAACTGCACATGTAATGTTAAAAACATATTAGCTCTATTGAAACAATAGCATGTGCTGAAGATAGATTTCAACCTCAACATTTTCAATTTCCTTTGAACCAGCAAATTAATATTGAAACATTTGAAAAATGGAAATGCATTGAAGATAGTTTCGCACATTTTGATGCATAATTGTATGTCCATACTTAGTGAAAAAATATATGTCCTTTTCTACTTGAATGGAATGCACTATTCCATAAGTAATAATTTTTAAGGAGTTGCACATGTAATTTGAAAATCGTTTTGGCACTATTGAAACAATAGCATCTGCGAAGGAATTGATTTCAAACACTAAATTTGTATAGGAATTGCAATGGCCCCCTCCCGCCATTAACTGTGGCGATCCACCGTCCGCGACTATCGCCTCCAAGATGAAATTATCACACCTTTTTTTTAAAATTTATGAGATGACGCCAAACCATTTGCACATTTATTGGAACTATCAGATATAACTATATCCAATGATATAGTAGGGGAATAATGTGCTTAAAATCTCGATGTGAATTACAGGAGAGAATATAGCATCTCCAATTGAAAACAATGTTCTGTTTATTTATAGCTCATATACTGCTTATTGCTCCAGTTTCCATATTAGTCGAAGACACAATTTCATTTACAAGGTCATACTTAAGAACTGCACATGTAATGTGAAAAACATATTGGCTCTATTGAAACAATAGCATGTGCTGAAGATAGATTACAACCTCAACATTTTCAATTTCCTTTGAACCAGTCAATTAATATTGAAACATTTGAAACATGGAAATGCAGTGAAGATAGTTTCGCACATTTTGAAGCATAATTGTATGTCCATACTTAGAATTTTATGAAAAAATATATGTCCATCTTCACTCTAAATGGAATGCACTGTTCCATCACTTATAATTTTTAAGGAGTTGCACATGTAATTTGAAAATCGTTTTGGCACTATTGAATCAATAGCATGTGCGAAGGAATTGATTTCAAACACTAAATTTGTATAGGAATTGCAATGGCACCCTCCCGCCATTAACTGTGGCGATCCACCGTCCGCGAATATCGCCTCCAAGATGAAATTATCACACCATTTTTTTTAAAATTTATGAGATGACGCCAAACCATTTGCACATTTATTGGAACTATCAGATATAACTATATCCAATGGTATAGTACGGGAATAATGTGCTTAAAATCTCGATGTGATCTACAGCAGAGAATATAGCATCTCCAATTGAAAACAATGTTCTGTTTATTTATAGCTGATATAGTGCTTATTGCTCCAGTTTCCATATTAGTCGAAGACACAATTGCATTTACAAGGTCATACTTAAGAACTGCACATGTAATGTGAAAAACATATTGGCTCTATTGAAACAATAGCATGTGCTGAAGATAGATTTCAACCTCATCATTTTCAATTTGCTTTGAACCAGCCAATTTATATGGAAAGCATGTGAAAATTGGAAATGCAGTGAAGATAATTTCGCACATTGTGATGGATAATTGAATGTCCATACATAGAATTTTATGAAAAGATATATGTTCATTTCCACTAAAATGGAATGCACTATTCCATCACTTATAATTTTTAAGGAGTGGCACATGTAATTTGAAAATCGTTTGGCACTATTGAAACAATAGCATGTGCGAAGGAATTGATTTCAAACACTAAATTTGTATAGGAATTGCAAAGGCAACCTCCCACCATTAACTGTGGCGATCCACCGTCCGCGAATATCGCCTCCAAGATGAAATTATCACACCTTTTTTTTTAAAATTTATGAGATGACGCCAAACCATTTGCACATTTATTGGAACTATCAGATATAACTATATCCAATGATATATTAGGGGAATAATGTGCTTAAAATCTCGATGTGAATTACAGTAGAGAATATAGCATCTCCAATTGAAAACAATGTTCTGTTTATTTATAGCTCATATACTGCTTATTGCTCCAGTTTCCATTTTAGTCGAAGACACAATTTCATTTACAAGGTCATACTTAAGAACTGCACATGTAATGTGAAAAACATATTGACTCTATTGAAACAATAGCATGTGCTGAAGGTAGATTTCAACCTCAACATTTTCAATTTCCTTTGAACCAGTCAATTAATATTGAAACATTTGAAACATGGAAATGCAGTGAAGATAGTTTCGCACATTTTGATGCATAATTGTATGTCCATACTTAGAATTTTATGAAAAAATATATGTCCATCTTCACTCTAAATGGAATGCACTGTTCCATCACTTATAATTTTTAAGGAGTTGCACATGTAATTTGAAAATCGTTTTGGCACTATTGAAACAATAGCATGTGCGAAGGAATTGATTTCAAACGCCAAATTTGTATAGGAATTGCAATGGCACCCTCCCGCCATTAACTGTGGCGATCCAAAGTCCGCGAATATCGCCTCGAAGATGAAATTATCAACCTTTTTTTTAAAATTTATGAGATGACGCCAAACAAATTGCATATTTATTGGAACTATCAGATATAACTATATCCAATGATATAGTACGGGAATAATGTGCTTAAAATCTCGATGTGATTTACAGCAGAGAATATAGCATCTCCAATTGAAAACAATGTTCTGTTTATTTATAGCTCATATAGTGCTTATTGCTCCAGTTTCCATATTAGTCGAAGACACAATTTCATTTACAAGGTCATACTTAAGAACTGCACATGTAATGTGAAAAACATATTGACTCTATTGAAACAATAGCATGTGCCGAAGATAGATTTCAACCTCTTCATTTTCAATTTGCTTTGAACCAGCCAATTTATATGGAAAGAATGTGAAAATTGGAAATGCAGTGAAGATAATTTCGCACGTTGTGATGGATAATTGTATGTCCATACATAGAATTTTATGAAAAAATATATGTCCATCTTCACTCTAAATGTAATGCACTAATCCATCACTTATAATTTTTAAGGAGTTGCACATGTAATTTGAAAATCGTTTTGGCACTATTGAAACAATAGCATGTGCGAAGGAATTGATTTCAAACGCTAAATTTGTATAGGAATTGCAATGGCACCCTCCCGCCATTAACTGTGGGGATTAACCGTCCGCGAATATCGCCTCCAAGATGAAATTATCACACCTTTTTTTTAAAATTTATGAGATGACGCCAAACCATTTGCACATTTATTGGAACTATCAGATATAACTATATCCAATGATATAGTAGGGGAATAAATTGCTTAAAATCTTGATGTGAATTACAGGAGAGAATATAGCATCTCCAATTGAAAACAATGTTCTGTATATTTATAGCTAATATAGTGCTTATTGCTCCAGTTTCCATATTAGTCGAAGACATAATTTCATTTACAAGGTCATACTTAAGAACTGCACATGTAATGTGAAAAACATATTGACTCTATTGAAACAATAGCATGTGCCGAAGATAGATTTCAACCTCAACATTTTCAATTTCCTTTGAACCATTCAATTAATATTGAAACATTTGAAAGACGGAAATGCAGTGAAGATAGTTTCGCACATTTTGATCCATAATTGTATGTCCATACTTAGAATTTTATGAAAAAATAGATGTCCATCTTCACTCTAAATGGAATGCACTGTTCCATCACTTATAATTTTTAAGGAGTTGCACATGTAATTTGAAAATCGTTTTGGCACTATTGAAACAATAGCATGTGCAAAGGAATTGATTTCAAACACTAAATTTGTATAGGAATTGCAATGGCACCCTCCCGCCATTAACTGTGGCGATCCACCGTCCGCGAATATCGCCTCCAAGATGAAATTATCACACCTTTTTTTTTAAATTTATGAGATGACGCAAAACCATTTGCACATTTATTGGAACTATCAGATATAACTATATCCACTGATATAGTAGGGGAATAAAGTGCTTAAAATCTTGATGTGAATTACAGGAGAGAATATAGCATCTCCAATTGAAAACAATGTTCTGTTTATTTATAGCTGATATACTGCTTATTGCTCCAATTTCCTAATTAGTCGAAGACAGAATTTCATTTACAAGGTCATACTTAAGAACTGCACATGTAATGTGAAAAACATATTGGCTCTATTGAAACAATAGCATGTGCTGAAGATAGATTTCAACCTCAACATTTTCAATTTCCTTTGAACCAGTCAATTAATATTGAAACATTTGAAACATGGAAATGCAGTGAAGATAATTTCGCACATTGTGATGGATAATTGTATATCCATACATAGAATTTTATGAAAAAATATATGTTCATTTCCACTATAAATGGAATGCACTATTCCATCACTTATAATTTTTAAGGAGTTGCACATGTAATTTGAAAATCGTTTTAGCACTATTGAAACAATAGCATGTGCGAAGGAATTGATTTCAAACACTAAATTTGTATAGGAATTGCAATGGCACCCTCCCGCCATTAACTGTGGCGATCCACCGTCCGCGAATATCGCCTCCAAGATGAAAATATCACACCTTTTTTTTAAAATTTATGAGATGACGCCAAACCATTTGCACATTTATTGGAACTATCAGATATAACTATATCCAATGATATAGTAGGGGAATAAATTGCTTAAAATCTTGATGTGAATTACAGGAGAGACTATAGCATCTCCAATTGAAAACAATGTTCTCTTTATTTGTAGCTGATATAGTGCTTATTGCTCCAGTTGCCATATTAGTCGAAGACATAATTTCATTTACAAGGTCATACTTAAGAACTGCACATGTAATGTGAAAAACATATTAGCTCTATTGAAACAATAGCATGTGCTGAAGATAGATTTCAACCTCAACATTTTCAATTTCCTTTGAACCAGTCAATTAATACTGAAACATTTGAAAGATGGAAATGCAGTGAAGATAGTTTCGCACATTTTGATGCATAATTGTATGTCCATACTTAGAATTTTATGAAAAAATATATGTCCATCTTCACTCTAAATGGAATGCACTGTTCCATCACTTATAATTTTTAAGGAGTTCCACATGTAATTTGAAAATCGTTTTGGCACTATTGAAACAATAGCATGTGCGAAGGAATTGATTTCAAACACTAAATTTGTATAGGAATTGCAATGGCACCCCCCCGCCATTAACTGTGGCGATCCACCGTCCGCGAATATCGCCTCCAAGATGAAATTATCACCCCTTTTTTTTTAAAATTTATGAGATGACACCAAACCATTTGCACATTTATTGGAACTATCAGATATAACTATATCCAGTGATATAGTACGGGAATAATGTGCTTAAAATCTCGATGTGATTTACAGCAGAGAATATAGCATATCCAATTGAAAACAATGTTCTGTTTATTTATAGCTCATATAGTGCTTATTGCTCCAGTTTCCATATTAGTCGAAGACACAATTTCATTTACAAGGTCATACTTAAGAACTGCACATGTAATGTGAAAAACATATTGGCTCTATTGAAACAATAGCATGTGCTGAAGATAGATTTCAACCTCATCATTTTCAATTTGCTTTGAACCAGCCAATTTATATGGAAAGCATGTGAAAATTGGAAATGCAGTGAAGATAATTTCGCACATTTTGATGGATAATTGTATGTCCATACATAGAATTTTATGAAAAAATATATGTTCATTTCCAATATAAATGGAATGCACTATTCCATCACTTATAATTTTTAAGGAGTTGCACATGTAATTTGAAAATCGTTTTGGCTCTATTGAAACAATAGCATGTGCGAAGGAATTGATTTCAAACACTAAATTTGTATAGGAATTGCAATGGCACCCTCCCGCCATTAACTGTGGCGATCCACCCTCCGCGAATATCGCCTCCAAGATGAAATTATCACACCTTTTTTTTAAAATTTATGAGATGACTCCAAACCATTTGCACATTTATTGGAACTATCAGATATAACTATATCCAATGATATAGTAGGGGAATAAATTGCTTAAAATCTTGATGTGAATTACAGGAGAGAATATAGCATCTCCAATTGAAAACAATGTTCTGTTTATTTATAGCTGATATAGTGCTTATTGCTCCAGTTTCCATATTAGTCGAAGACACAATTTCATTTACAAGGTCTACTTAAGTACTGCACATGTAATGTGAAAAACATATTGGCTCTATTGAAACAATAGCATGTGCTGAAGATAGATTTCAACCTCAACATTTTCAATTTCCTTTAAACCAGCAAATTAAAATTGAAACATTTGAAAAATGGAAATGCAGTGAAGATAGTTTCGCACATTTTGATGCATAATTGTATGTCCATACTTAGAATTTTAATGAAAAAATATATGTCCATTTCCACTATAAATGGAATGCACTATTCCATCACTTATAATTTTTAAGGAGTTGCACATGTAATTGGAAAATCGTTTTGGCACTATTGAAACAATAGCATGTGCGAAGGAATTGATTTCAAACACTAAATTTGTATAGGAATTGCAATGGCACCCTCCCGCCATTAACTGTGGCGATCCACCGTCCGCGAATATCGCCTCCAAGATGAAATTATCACACCTTTTTTTTAAAATTTATGAGATGACGCCACACCATTTGCACATTTATTGGAACTATCAGATATAACTATATCCAATGATATAGTAGGGGAATAATGTGCTTAAAATCTCGATGTGAATTACAGCAGAGAATATAGCATCTCCAATTGAAAACAAAGTTCTGTTTATTTATAGCTCATATAGTGCTTATTGCTCCAGTTTCCATATTAGTCGAAGACACAACTTCATTTACAAGGTCATATTTAAGAACTGCACATGTATGTGAAAAACATATTAGCTCTATTGAAACAATAGCATGTGCTGAAGATAGATTTCAACCTCAACATTTTCAATTTCCTTTGAACCAGTCAATTAATATTGAAACATTTGAAACATGGAAATGCAGTGAAGATAGTTTCGCACATTTTGAAGCATAATTGTATGTCCATACTTAGAATTTTATGAAAAAATATATGTCCATCTTCACTCTAAATGGAATGCACTGTTCCATCACTTATAATTTTTAAGGAGTTGCACATGTAATTTGAAAATCATTTTGGCACTATTGAATCAATAGCATGTGCGAAGGAATTGATTTCAAACACTAAATTTGTATAGGAATTGCAATGGCACCCTTCCGCCATTAACTGTGGCGATCCACCGTCCGCGAATATCGCCTCCAAGATGAAATTATCACACCATTTTTTTTAAAATTTATGAGATGACGCCAAACCATTTGCACATTTATTGGAACTATCAGATATAACTATATCCAATGATATAGTAGGGGAATAATGTGCTTAAAATCTCGATGTGATTTACAGCAGAGAATATAGCATCTTCAATTGAAAACAATGTTCTGTTTATTTATAGCTCATATAGTGCTTATTGCTCCAGTTTCCATATTAGTCGAAGTTACAATTTCATTTCCAAGGTCATACTTAAGAACTGCACATGTAATGTTAAAAACATATTAGCTCTATTGAAACAATAGCATGTGCTGAAGATAGATTTCAACCTCAACATTTTCAATTTCCTTTGAACCAGCAAATTAATATTGAAACATTTGAAAAATGGAAATGCATTGAAGATAGTTTCGCACATTTTGATGCATAATTGTATGTCCATACTTAGTGAAAAAATATATGTCCTTTTCTACTTGAATGGAATGCACTATTCCATAAGTAATAATTTTTAAGGAGTTGCACATGTAATTTGAAAATCGTTTTGGCACTATTGAAACAATAGCATGTGCGAAGGAATTGATTTCAAACACTAAATTTGTATAGGAATTGCAATGGCCCCCTCCCGCCATTAACTGTGGCGATCCACCGTCCGCGAATATCGCCTCCAAGATGAAATTATCACACCTTTTTTTTAAAATTTATGAGATGACGCCAAACCATTTGCACATTTATTGGAACTCCCAGATATAACTATATCCAATGATATAGTAGGAGAATAATGTGCTGAAAATCTCGATGTGAATTACAGTAGAGAATATAGCATCTCCAATTGAAAACATTGTTCTGTTTATTTATAGCTCATATAGTGCTTCTTGCTCCAGTTTCCATATTAGTCGAAGACACAATTTCATTTACAAGGTCATACTTAAGAACTGCACATGTAATGTGAAAAACATATTAGCTCTATTGAAACAATAGCATGTGCTGAAGATAGATTTCAACCTCAGCATTTTCAATTTCCTTTGAACCAGCCAATTAATATTGAAACATTTGAAAAATGGAAATGCAGTGAAGATAGTTTCCCACATTTTGATGCATAATTGTATGTCCATACTTAGTGAAAAAATATATGTCCTTTTCCACTTGAATGGAATGCACTATTTCATCAGTTATAATTTTTAAGGAGTTGCACATGTAATTTGAAAATCGTTTAGGCACTATTGAAACAATAGCATGTGCGAAGGAATTGTTTCAAAAACTAAATTTGTATAGGAATTGCAATGGCACCCTCCCGCCATTAACTGTGGCGATCCACCGTCCGCGACTATCGCCTCCAAGATGAAATTATCACACCTTTTTTTTAAAATTTATGAGATGACGCCAAACCATTTGCACATTTATTGGAACTATCAGATATAACTATATCCAATGATATAGTAGGGGAATAATGTGCTTAAAATCTCGATGTGAATTACAGGAGAGAATATAGCATCTCCAATTGAAAACAATGTTCTGTTTATTTATAGCTCATATACTGCTTATTGCTCCAGTTTCCATATTAGTCGAAGACACAATTTCATTTACAAGGTCATACTTAAGAACTGCACATGTAATGTGAAAAACATATTGGCTCTATTGAAACAATAGCATGTGCTGAAGATAGATTTCAACCTCAACATTTTCAATTTCCTTTGAACCAGTCAATTAATATTGAAACATTTGAAACATGGAAATGCAGTGAAGATAGTTTCGCACATTTTGAAGCATAATTGTATGTCCATACTTAGAATTTTATGAAAAAATATATGTCCATCTTCACTCTAAATGGAATGCACTGTTCCATCACTTATAATTTTTAAGGAGTTCCACATGTAATTTGAAAATCGTTTTGGCACTATTGAATCAATAGCATGTGCGAAGGAATTGATTTCAAACACTAAATTTGTATAGGAATTGCAATGGCACCCTCCCGCCATTAACTGTGGCGATCCACCGTCCGCGAATATCGCCTCCAAGATGAAATTATCACACCATTTTTTTTAAAATTTATGAGATGACGCCAAACCATTTGCACATTTATTGGAACTATCAGATATAACTATATCCAATGGTATAGTACGGGAATAATGTGCTTAAAATCTCGATGTGATCTACAGCAGAGAATATAGCATCTCCAATTGAAAACAATGTTCTGTTTATTTATAGCTGATATAGTGCTTATTGCTCCAGTTTCCATATTAGTCGAAGACACAATTGCATTTACAAGGTCATACTTAAGAACTGCACATGTAATGTGAAAAACATATTGGCTCTATTGAAACAATAGCATGTGCTGAAGATAGATTTCAACCTCATCATTTTCAATTTGCTTTGAACCAGCCAATTTATATGGAAAGCATGTGAAAATTGGAAATGCAGTGAAGATAATTTCGCACATTGTGATGGATAATTGAATGTCCATACATTGAATTTTATGAAAAGATATATGTTCATTTCCACTAAAATGGAATGCACTATTCCATCACTTATAATTTTTAAGGAGTGGCACATGTAATTTGAAAATCGTTTTGGCACTATTGAAACAATAGCATGTGCGAAGGAATTGATTTCAAACACTAAATTTGTATAGGAATTGCAAAGGCAACCTCCCACCATTAACTGTGGCGATCCACCGTCGACGAATATCGCCTCCAAGATGAAATTATCACACCTTTTTTTTTAAAATTTATGAGATGACGCCAAACCATTTGCACATTTATTGGAACTATCAGATATAACTATATCCAATGATATATTAGGGGAATAATGTGCTTAAAATCTCGATGTGAATTACAGTAGAGAATATAGCATCTCCAATTGAAAACAATGTTCTGTTTATTTATAGCTCATATACTGCTTTATGCTCCAGTTTCCATTTTAGTCGAAGACACAATTTCATTTACAAGGTCATACTTAAGAACTGCACATGTAATGTGAAAAACATATTGACTCTATTGAAACAATAGCATGTGCTGAAGGTAGATTTCAACCTCAACATTTTCAATTTCCTTTGAACCAGTCAATTAATATTGAAACATTTGAAACATGGAAATTCAGTGAAGATAGTTTCGCACATTTTGATGCATAATTGTATGTCCATACTTAGAATTTTATGAAAGAATATATGTCCATCTTCACTCTAAATGGAATGCACTGTTCCATCACTTATAATTTTTAAGGAGTTGCACATGTAATTTGAAAATCGTTTTGGCACTATTGAAACAATAGCATGTGCGAAGGAATTGATTTCAAACGCCAAATTTGTATAGGAATTGCAATGGCACCCTCCCGCCATTAACTGTGGCGATCCACCGTCCGCGAATATCGCCTCGAAGATGAAATTATCAACCTTTTTTTTAAAATTTATGAGATGACGCCAAACAAATTGCATATTTATTGGAACTATCAGATATAACTATATCCAATGATATAGTACGGGAATAATGTGCTTAAGATCTCGATGTGATTTACAGCAGAGAATATAGCATTTCCAATTGAAAACAATGTTCTGTTTATTTATAGCTCATATAGTGCTTATTGCTCCAGTTTCCATATTAGTCGAAGACACAATTTCATTTACAAGGTCATACTTAAGAACTGCACATGTAATGTGAAAAACATATTGACTCTATTGAAACAATAGCATGTGCTGAAGATAGATTTCAACCTCATCATTTTCAATTTGCTTTGAACCAGCCAATTTATATGGAAAGAATGTGAAAATTGGAAATGCAGTGAAGATAATTTCGCACATTGTGATGAATAATTGTATGTCCATACATAGAATTTTATGAAAAAATATATGTCCATCTTCACTCTAAATGGAATGCACTAATCCATCACTTATAATTTTTAAGGAGTTGCACATGTAATTTGAAAATCGTTTTGGCACTATTGAAACAATAGCATGTGCGAAGGAATTGATTTCAAACGCTAAATTTGTATAGGAATTGCAATGGCACCCTCCCGCCATTAACTGTGGGGATCCACCGTCCGCGAATATCGCCTCCAAGATGAAATTATCACACCTTTTTTTTAAAATTTATGAGATGACGCCAAACCATTTGCACATTTATTGGAACTATCAGATATAACTATATCCAATGATATAGTAGGGGAACAAATTGCTTAAAATCTTGATGTGAATTACAGGAGAGAATATAGCATCTCCAATTGAAAACAATGTTCTGTTTATTTATAGCTAATATAGTGCTTATTGCTCCAGTTTCCATATTAGTCGAAGACATAATTTCATTTACAAGGTCATACTTAAGAACTGCACATGTAATGTGAAAAATATATTGACTCTATTGAAACAATAGCATGTGCTGAATATAGATTTCAACCTCAACATTTTCAATTTCCTTTGAACCATTCAATTAATATTGAAACATTTGAAAGACGGAAATGCAGTGAAGATAGTTTCGCACATTTTGATCCATAATTGTATGTCCATACTTAGAATTTTATGAAAAAATACATGTCCATCTTCACTCTAAATGGAATGCACTGTTCCATCACTTATAATTTTTAAGGAGTTGCACATGTAATTTGAAAATCGTTTTGGCACTATTGAAACAATAGCATGTGCAAAGGAATTGATTTCAAACACTAAATTTGTTTAGGAATTGCAATGGCACCCTCCCGCCATTAACTGTGGCGATCCACCGTCCGCGAATATCGCCTCCAAGATGAAATTATCACACCTTTTTTTTAAAATTTATGAGATGACGCCACACCATTTGCACATTTATTGGAACTATCAGATATAACTATATCCACTGATATAGTAGGGGAATAAAGTGCTTAAAATCTTGATGTGAATTACAGGAGAGAATATAGCATCTCCAATTGAAAACAACGTTCTGTTTATTTATAGCTGATATACTGCTTATTGCTCCAATTTCCTAATTAGTCGAAGACAGAATTTCATTTACAAGGTCATACTTAAGAACTGCACATGTAATGTGAAAAACATATTGGCTCTATTGAAACAATAGCATGTGCTGAAGATAGATTTCAACCTCAACATTTTCAATTTCCTTTGAACCAGTCAATTAATATTGAAACATTTGAAACATGGAAATGCAGTGAAGATAGTTTCGCACATTTTGATGCATAATTGTATGTCCATACTTAGAATTTTATGAAAAAATATATGTCCATCTTCACTCTAAATGGAATGCACTGTTCCATCACTTATAATTTTTAAGGAGTTCCACATGTAATTTGAAAATCGTTTTGGCACTATTGAAACAATAGCATGTGCGAAGGAATTGATTTCAAACACTAAATTTGTATAGGAATTGCAATGGCACCCTCCCGCCATTAACTGTGGCGATCCACCGTCCGCGAATATCGCCTCCAAGATGAAATTATCACCCCTTTTTTTTTAAAATTTATGAGATGACACCAAACCATTTGCACATTTATTGGAACTATCAGATATAACTATATCCAGTGATATAGTACGGGAATAATGTGCTTAAAGTCTCGATGTGATTTACAGCAGAGAATATAGCATCTCCAATTGAAAACAATGGTCTGTTTATTTATAGCTCATATAGTGCTTATTGCTCCAGTTTCCATATTAGTCGAGGACACAATTTCATTTACAAGGTCATACTTAAGAACTGCACATGTAATGTGAAAAACATATTGGCTCTATTGAAACAATAGCATGTGCTGAAGATAGATTTAACCCTCAACATTTTCAATTTCCTTTGAACCAGCCAATTTATATGGAAAGCATGTGAAAATTGGAAATGCAGTGAAGATAATTTCGCACATTGTGATGGATAATTGTATATCCATACATAGAATTTTATGAAAAATTATATGTTCATTTCCACTCTAAATGGAATGCACTATTCCATCACTTATAATTTTTAAGGAGTTGCACATGTAATTTGAAAATCGTTTTGGCACTATTGAAACAATAGCATGTGCGAAGGAATTGATTTCAAACACTAAATTTGTATAGGAATTGCAATGGCACCCTCCCGCCATTAACTGTGGCGATCCACCGTCCGCGAATATCGCCTCCAAGATGAAATTATCACACCTTTATTTTAAAATTTATGAGATGACGCCAAACCATTTGCACATTTATTGGTTCTATCAGATACAACTATATCCAATGATATAGTAGGGGAATAAATTGCTTAAAATCTTGATGTTAATTACAGGAGAGAATATAGCATCTCCAATTGAAAACAATGTTCTGTTTATTTATAGCTCATATAGTGCTTATTGCTCCAGTTTTCATTTTAGTCGAAGACATAATTTTATTTACAAGGTCATACTTAAGAACTGCACATGTAATGTGAAAAACATATTAGCTCTATTGAAACAATAGCATGTGCTGAAGATAGATTTCAACCTCAACATTTTCAATTTCCTTTGAACCAGCCAATTAATATTGAAACATTTGAAAAATGGAAATGCAGTGAAGATAGTTTCGCACAATTTGATGCATAATTGTATGTCCATACTTAGAATTTTATGAAAGAATATATGTCCATCTTCACTATAAATGGAATGCACTATTCCATCACTTATAATTTTTAAGGAGTTGCACATGTAATTGGAAAATCGTTTTGGCACTATTGAAACAATAGTATGTGCGAAGGAATTGATTTCAAACACTAAACTTGTATAGGAATTGCAATGGCACCCTCCCGCCATTAACTGTGGCGATCCACCGTCCGCGAATATCGCCTCCAAGATGAAATTATCACACATTTTTTTTAAAATTTATGAGATGACGCCAAACCATTTGCACATTTATTGGAACTCTCAGATATAACTATATCCAATTATATAGTAGGGGAATAATGTGCTGAAAATCTCGATGTGAATTACAGTAGAGAATATAGCATCTCCAATTGAAAATAATGTTCTGTTTATTTATAGCTGATATAGTGCTTATTGCTGCAGTTTCCATATTAGTCGAAGACACAATTTCATTTACAAGGTCATACTTAAGAACTGCACATGTAATGTGAAAAACATATTGACTCTATTGAAACAATAGCATGTGCTGAAGATAGATTTCAACCTCATCATTTTCAATTTGCTTTGAACCAGCCAATTTATTTGGAAAGAATGTGAAAATTGGAAATGCAGTGAAGATAATTTCGCACATTGTGATGGATAATTGTATGTCCATACATAGAATTTTATGAAAAAATATATGTCCATCTTCACTCTAAATGGAATGCACTAATCCATCACTAATAATTTTTAAGGAGTTGCACATGTAATTTGAAAATCGTTTTGGAATATTGAAACAATAGCATGTGCGAAGGAATTGATTTCAAACGCTAAATTTGTATAGGAATTGCAATGGCACCCTCCCGCCATTAACTGTGGGGATCCACCGTCCGCGAATATCGCCTCCAAGATGAAATTATCACACCTTTTTTTTAAAATTTATGAGATGACGCCAAACCATTTGCACATTTATTGGAACTATCATATATAACTATATCCAATGATATAGTAGGGGAATAAATTGCTTAAAATCTTGATGTGAATTACAGGAGAGAATCTAGCATCTCCAATTGAAAACAATGTTCTGTTTATTTATAGCTAATATAGTGCTTATTGCTCCAGTTTCCATATTAGTCGAAGACATAATTTCATTTACAAGGTCATACTTAAGAACTGCACATGTAATGTGAAAAACATATTGACTCTATTGAAACAATAGCATGTGCTGAAGATAGATTTCAACCTCAACATTTTCAATTTCCTTTGAACCATTCAATTAATATTGAAACATTTGAAAGACGGAAATGCAGTGAAGATAGTTTCGCACATTTTGATCCATAATTGTATGTCCATACTTAGAATTTTATGAAAAAATACATGTCCATCTTCACTCTAAATGGAATGCACTGTTCCATCACTTATAATTTTTAAGGAGTTGCACATGTAATTTGAAAATCGTTTTGGCACTATTGAAACAATAGCATGTGCAAAGGAATTGATTTCAAACACTAAATTTGTATAGGAATTGCAATGGCACCCTCCCGCCATTAACTGTGGCGATCCACCGTCCGCGAATATCGCCTCCAAGATGAAATTATCACACCTTTTTTTTAAAATTTATGAGATGACGCCACACCATTTGCACATTTATTGGAACTATCAGATATAACTATATCCACTGATATAGTAGGGGAATAAAGTGCTTAAAATCTTGATGTGAATTTCAGGAGAGAATATAGCATCTCCAATTGAAAACAATGTTCTGTTTATTTATAGCTGATATACTGCTTATTGCTCCAATTTCCTAATTAGTCGAAGACAGAATTTCATTTACAAGGTCATACTTAAGAACTGCACATGTAATGTGAAAAACATATTGGCTCTATTGAAACAATAGCATGTGCTGAAGATAGATTTCAACCTCAACATTTTGAATTTCCTTTGAACCAGTCAATTAATATTGAAACATTTGAAACATGGAAATGCAGTGAAGATAGTTTCGCACATTTTGATGCATAATTGTATGTCCATACTTAGAATTTTATGAAAAAATATATGTCCATCTTCACTCTAAATGGAATGCACTGTTCCATCACTTATAATTTTTAAGGAGTTCCACATGTAATTTGAAAATCGTTTTGGCACTATTGAAACAATAGCATGTGCGAAGGAATTGATTTCAAACACTAAATTTGTATAGGAATTGCAATGGCACCCTCCCGCCATTAACTGTGGCGATCCACCGTCCGCGAATATCGCCTCCAAGATGAAATTATCACCCCTTTTTTTTTAAAATTTATGAGATGACACCAAACCATTTGCACATTTATTGGAACTATCAGATATAACTATATCCAGTGATATAGTACGGGAATAATGTGCTTAAAGTCTCGATGTGATTTACAGCAGAGAATATAGCATCTCCAATTGAAAACAATGTTCTGTTTATTTATAGCTCATATAGTGCTTATTGCTCCAGTTTCCATATTAGTCGAGGACACAATTTCATTTACAAGGTCATACTTAAGAACTGCACATGTAATGTGAAAAACATATTGGCTCTATTGAAACAATAGCATGTGCTGAAGATAGATTTAACCCTCAACATTTTCAATTTCCTTTGAACCAGCCAATTTATATGGAAAGCATGTGAAAATTGGAAATGCAGTGAAGATAATTTCGCACATTGTGATGGATAATTGTATATCCATACATAGAATTTTATGAAAAAATATATGTTCATTTCCACTATAAATGGAATGCACTATTCCATCACTTATAATTTTTAAGGAGTTGCACATGTAATTTGAAAATCGTTTTAGCACTATTGAAACAATAGCATGTGCGAAGGAATTGATTTCAAACACTAAATTTGTATAGGAATTGCAATGGCACCCTCCCGCCATTAACTGTGGCGATCCACCGTCCGCGAATATCGCCTCCAAGATGAAAATATCACACCTTTTTTTTAAAATTTATGAGATGACGCCAAACCATTTGCACATTTATTGGAACTATCAGATATAACTATATCCAATGATATAGTAGGGGAATAAAGTGCTTAAAATCTTGATGTGAATTACAGGAGAGAATATAGCATCTCCAATTGAAAACAATGTTCTGTTTATTTATAGCTGATATACTGCTTATTGCTCCAATTTCCTAATTAGTCGAAGACAGAATTTCATTTACAAGGTCATACTTAAGAACTGCACATGTAATGTGAAAAACATATTAGCTCTATTGAAACAATAGCATGTGCTGAAGATAGATTTCAACCTCAACATTTTCAATTTCCTTTGAACCAGTCAATTAATATTGAAACATTTGAAACATGGAAATGCAGTGAAGATAGTTTCGCACATTTTGATGCATAATTGTATGTCCATACTTAGAATTTTATGAAAAAATATATGTCCATCTTCACTCTAAATGGAATGCACTGTTCCATCACTTATAATTTTTAAGGAGTTCCACATGTAATTTGAAAATCGTTTTGGCACTATTGAAACAATAGCATGTGCGAAGGAATTGATTTCAAACACTGAATTTGTATAGGAATTGCAATGGCACCCTCCCGCCATTAACTGTGGCGATCCACCGTCCGCGAATATCGCCTCCAAGATGAAATTATCACCCCTTTTTTTTTAAAATTTATGAGTTGACACCAAACCATTTGCACATTTATTGGAACTATCAGATATAACTATATCCAGTGATATAGTACGGGAATAATGTGCTTAAAATCTCGATGTGATTTACAGCAGAGAATATAGCATCTCCAATTGAAAACAATGTTCTGTTTATTTATAGCTCATATAGAGCTTATTGCTCCAGTTTCCATATTAGTCGAGGACACAATTTCATTTACAAGGTCATACTTAAGAACTGCACATGTAATGTGAAAAACACATTAGCTCTATTGAAACAATAGCATGTGCTGAAGATAGATTTCAACCTCAACATTTTCAATTTCCTTTGAACCAGCCAATTTATATGGAAAGCATGTGAAAATTGGAAATGCAGTGAAGATAATTTCGCACATTGTGATGGATAATTGTATGTCCATACATAGAATTTTATGAAGAAATATATGTTCATTTTCACTATAAATGGAATGCACTATTCCATCACTTATAATTTTTAAGGAGTTGCACATGTAATTTGAAAATCGTTTTGGCACTATTGAAACAATAGCATGTGCGAAAGAATTGATTTCAAACACTAAATTTGTATAGGAATTGCAATGGCACCCTCCCGCCATTAACTGTGGCGATCCACCGTCCGCGAATATCGCCTCCAAGATGAAATTATCACACCTTTATTTTAAAATTTATGAGATGACGCCAAACCATTTGCACATTTATTGGTTCTATCAGATACAACTATATCCAATGATATAGTAGGGGAATAAATTGCTTAAAATCTTGATGTTAATTACAGGAGAGAATATAGCATCTCCAATTGAAAACAATGTTCTGTTTATTTATAGCTCATATAGTGCTTATTGCTCCAGTTTCCATATTAGTCGAAGACATAATTTTATTTACAAGGTCATACTTAAGAACTGCACATGTAATGTGAAAAACATATTAGCTCTATTGAAACAATAGCATGTGCTGAAGATAGATTTCAACCTCAACATTTTCAATTTCCTTTGAACCAGCCAATTAATATTGAAACATTTGAAAAATGGAAATGCAGTGAAGATAGTTTCGCACAATTTGATGCATAATTGTATGTCCATACTTAGAATTTTATGAAAGAATATATGTCCATCTTCACTATAAATGGAATGCACTATTCCATCACTTATAATTTTTAAGGAGTTGCACATGTAATTGGAAAATCGTTTTGGCACTATTGAAACAATAGCATGTGCGAAGGAATTGATTTCAAACACTAAACTTGTATAGGAATTGCAATGGCACCCTCCCGCCATTAACTGTGGCGATCCACCGTCCGCGAATATCGCCTCCAAGATGAAATTATCACACATTTTTTTTAAAATTTATGAGATGACGCCAAACCATTTGCACATTTATTGGAACTCTCAGATATAACTATATCCAATTATATGGTAGGGGAATAATGTGCTGAAAATCTCGATGTGAATTACAGTAGAGAATATAGGATCTCCAATTGAAAATAATGTTCTGTTTATTTATAGCTGATATAGTGCTTATTGCTGCAGTTTCCATATTAGTCGAAGACACAATTTCATTTACAAGGTCATACTTAAGAACTGCACATGTAATGTGAAAAACATATTGACTCTATTGAAACAATAGCATGTGCTGAAGATAGATTTCAACCTCATCATTTTCAATTTGCTTTGAACCAGCCAATTTATTTGGAAAGAATGTGAAAATTGGTAATGCAGTGAAGATAATTTCGCACATTGTGATGGATAATTGTATGTCCATACATAGAATTTTATGAAAAAATATATGTCCATCTTCACTCTAAATGGAATGCACTAATCCATCACTAATAATTTTTAAGGAGTTGCACATGTAATTTGAAAATCGTTTTGGAATATTGAAACAATAGCATGTGCGAAGGAATTGATTTCAAACGCTAAATTTGTATAGGAATTGCAATGGCACCCTCCCGCCATTAACTGTGGGGATCCACCGTCCGCGAATATCGCCTCCAAGATGAAATTATCACACCTTTTTTTTAAAATTTATGAGATGACGCCAAACCATTTGCACATTTATTGGAACTATCAGATATAACTATATCCAATGATATAGTAGGGGAATAAATTGCTTAAAATCTAATGTGAATTACAGGAGAGAATATAGCATCTCCAATTGAAAACAATGTTCTGTTTATTTATAGCTAATATAGTGCTTATTGCTCCAGTTTCCATATTAGTCGAAGACATAATTTCATTTACAAGGTCATACATAAGAACTGCACATGTAATGTGAAAAACATATTGGCTCTATTGAAACAATAGCATGTGCTGAAGATAGATTTAACCCTCAACATTTTCAATTTCCTTTGAACCAGCCAATTTATATGGAAAGCATGTGAAAATTGGAAATGCAGTGAAGATAATTTCGCACATTGTGATGGATAATTGTATATCCATACATAGAATTTTATGAAAAAATATATGTTCATTTCCACTATAAATGGAATGCACTATTCCATCACTTATAATTTTTAAGGAGTTGCACATGTAATTTGAAAATCGTTTTAGCACTATTGAAACAATAGCATGTGCGAAGGAATTGATTTCAAACACTAAATTTGTATAGGAATTGCAATGGCACCCTCCCGCCATTAACTGTGGCGATCCACCGTCCGCGAATATCGCCTCCAAGATGAAAATATCACACCTTTTTTTTAAAATTTATGAGATGACGCCAAACCATTTGCACATTTATTGGAACTATCAGATATAACTATATCCAATGATATAGTAGGGGAATAAAGTGCTTAAAATCTCGATGTGATTTACAGCAGAGAATATAGCATCTCCAATTGAAAACAATGTTCTCTTTATTTATAGCTCATATAGAGCTTATTGCTCCAGTTTCCATATTAGTCGAGGACACAATTTCATTTACAAGGTCATACTTAAGAACTGCACATGTAATGTGAAAAACACATTAGCTCTATTGAAACAATAGCATGTGCTGAAGATAGATTTCAACCTCAACATTTTCAATTTCCTTTGAACCAGCCAATTTATATGGAAAGCATGTGAAAATTGGAAATGCAGTGAAGATAATTTCGCACATTGTGATGGATAATTGTATGTCCATACATAGAATTTTATGAAGAAATATATGTTCATTTTCACTATAAATGGAATGCACTATTCCATCACTTATAATTTTTAAGGAGTTGCACATGTAATTTGAAAATCGTTTTGGCACTATTGAAACAATAGCATGTGCGAAGGAATTGATTTCAAACACTAAATTTGTATAGGAATTGCAATGGCACCCTCCCGCCATTAACTGTGGCGATCCACCGTCCGCGAATATCGCCTCCAAGATGAAATTATCACACCTTTATTTTAAAATTTATGAGATGACGCCAAACCATTTGCACATTTATTGGTTCTATCAGATACAACTATATCCAATGATATAGTAGGGGAATAAATTGCTTAAAATCTTGATGTTAATTACAGGAGAGAATATAGCATCTCCAATTGAAAACAATGTTCTGTTTATTTATAGCTCATATAGTGCTTATTGCTCCAGTTTCCATATTAGTCGAAGACATAATTTTATTTACAAGGTCATACTTAAGAACTGCACATGTAATGTGAAAAACATATTAGCTCTATTGAAACAATAGCATGTGCTGAAGATAGATTTCAACCTCAACATTTTCAATTTCCTTTGAACCAGCCAATTAATATTGAAACATTTGAAAAATGGAAATGCAGTGAAGATAGTTTCGCACAATTTGATGCATAATTGTATGTCCATACTTAGAATTTTATGAAAGAATATATGTCCATCTTCACTATAAATGGAATGCACTATTCCATCACTTATAATTTTTAAGGAGTTGCACATGTAATTGGAAAATCGTTTTGGCACTATTGAAACAATAGCATGTGCGAAGGAATTGATTTCAAACACTAAACTTGTATAGGAATTGCAATGGCACCCTCCCGCCATTAACTGTGGCGATCCACCGTCCGCGAATATCGCCTCCAAGATGAAATTATCACACATTTTTTTTAAAATTTATGAGATGACGCCAAACCATTTGCACATTTATTGGAACTCTCAGATATAACTATATCCAATTATATGGTAGGGGAATAATGTGCTGAAAATCTCGATGTGAATTACAGTAGAGAATATAGCATCTCCAATTGAAAATAATGTTCTGTTTATTTATAGCTGATATAGTGCTTATTGCTGCAGTTTCCATATTAGTCGAAGACACAATTTCATTTACAAGGTCATACTTAAGAACTGCACATGTAATGTGAAAAACATATTGACTCTATTGAAACAATAGCATGTGCTGAAGATAGATTTCAACCTCATCATTTTCAATTTGCTTTGAACCAGCCAATTTATTTGGAAAGAATGTGAAAATTGGAAATGCAGTGAAGATAATTTCGCACATTGTGATGGATAATTGTATGTCCATACATAGAATTTTATGAAAAAATATATGTCCATCTTCACTCTAAATGGAATGCACTAATCCATCACTAATAATTTTTAAGGAGTTGCACATGTAATTTGAAAATCGTTTTGGAATATTGAAACAATAGCATGTGCGAAGGAATTGATTTCAAACGCTAAATTTGTATAGGAATTGCAATGGCACCCTCCCGCCATTAACTGTGGGGATCCACCGTCCGCGAATATCGCCTCCAAGATGAAATTATCACACCTTTTTTTTAAAATTTATGAGATGACGCCAAACCATTTGCACATTTATTGGAACTATCAGATATAACTATATCCAATGATATAGTAGGGGAATAAATTGCTTAAAATCTTGATGTGAATTACAGGAGAGAATATAGCATCTCCAATTGAAAACAATGTTCTGTTTATTTATAGCTAATATAGTGCTTATTGCTCCAGTTTCCATATTAGTCGAAGACATAATTTCATTTACAAGGTCATACATAAGAACTGCACATGTAATGTGAAAAACATATTGACTCTATTGAAACAATAGCATGTGCTGAAGATAGATTTCAACCTCAACATTTTCAATTTCCTTTGAACCATTCAATTAATATTGAAACATTTGAAAGACGGAAATGCAGTGAAGATAGTTTCGCACATTTTGATCCATAATTGTATGTCCATACTTAGAATTTTATGAAAAAATACATGTCCATCTTCACTCTAAATGGAATGCACTGTTCCATCACTTATAATTTTTAAGGAGTTGCACATGTAATTTGAAAATCGTTTTGGCACTATTGAAACAATAGCATGTGCAAAGGAATTGATTTCAAACACTAAATTTGTATAGGAATTGCAATGGCACCCTCCCGCCATTAACTGTGGCGATCCACCGTCCGCGAATATGGCCTCCAAGATGAAATTATCACACCTTTTTTTTAAAATTTATGAAATGACGCCACACCATTTGCACATTTATTGGAACTATCAGATATAACTATATCCAGTGATATAGTACGGGAATAATGTGCTTAAAGTCTCGATGTGATTTACAGCAGAGAATATAGCATCTCCAATTGAAAACAATGTTCTGTTTATTTATAGCTCATATAGTGCTTATTGCTCCAGTTTCCATATTAGTCGAGGACACAATTTCATTTACAAGGTCATACTTAAGAACTGCACATGTAATGTGAAAAACATATTGGCTCTATTGAAACAATAGCATGTGCTGAAGATAGATTTAACCCTCAACATTTTCAATTTCCTTTGAACCAGCCAATTTATATGGAAAGCATGTGAAAATTGGAAATGCAGTGAAGATAATTTCGCACATTGTGATGGATAATTGTATATCCATACTTAGAATTTTATGAAAAAATATATGTTCATTTCCACTATAAATGGAATGCACTATTCCATCACTTATAATTTTTAAGGAGTTGCACATGTAATTTGAAAATCGTTTTGGCACTATTGAAACAATAGCATGTGCGAAGGAATTGATTTCAAACACTAAATTTGTATAGGAATTGCAATGGCACCCTCCCGCCATTAACTGTGGCGATCCACCGTCCGCGAATATCGCCTCCAAGATGAAATTATCACACCTTTATTTTAAAATTTATGAGATGACGCCAAACCATTTGCACATTTATTGGTTCTATCAGATACAACTATATCCAATGATATAGTAGGGGAATAAATTGCTTAAAATCTTGATGTTAATTACAGGAGAGAATATAGCATCTCCAATTGAAAACAATGTTCTGTTTATTTATAGCTCATATAGTGCTTATTGCTCCAGTTTCCATATTAGTCGAAGACATAATTTTATTTACAAGGTCATACTTAAGAACTGCACATGTAATGTGAAAAACATATTAGCTCTATTGAAACAATAGCATGTGCTGAAGATAGATTTCAACCTCAACATTTTCAATTTCCTTTGAACCAGCCAATTAATATTGAAACATTTGAAAAATGGAAATGCAGTGAAGATAGTTTCGCACAATTTGATGCATAATTGTATGTCCATACTTAGAATTTTATGAAAGAATATATGTCCAACTTCACTATAAATGGAATGCACTATTCCATCACTTATAATTTTTAAGGAGTTGCACATGTAATTGGAAATTCGTTTTGGCACTATTGAAACAATAGTATGTGCGAAGGAATTGATTTCAAACACTAAACTTGTATAGGAATTGCAATGGCACCCTCCCGCCATTAACTGTGGCGATCCACCGTCCGCGAATATCGCCTCCAAGATGAAATTATCACACATTTTTTTTAAAATTTATGAGATGACGCCAAACCATTTGCACATTTATTGGAACTCTCAGATATAACTATATCCAATTATATAGTTGGGGAATAATGTGCTGAAAATCTCGATGTGAATTACAGTAGAGAATATAGCATCTCCAATTGAAAATAATGTTCTGTTTATTTATAGCTGATATAGTGCTTATTGCTGCAGTTTCCATATTAGTCGAAGACACAATTTCATTTACAAGGTCATACTTAAGAACTGCACATGTAATGTGAAAAACATATTGACTCTATTGAAACAATAGCATGTGCTGAAGATAGATTTCAACCTCATCATTTTCAATTTGCTTTGAACCAGCCAATTTATTTGGAAAGAATGTGAAAATTGGAAATGCAGTGAAGATAATTTCGCACATTGTGATGGATAATTGTATGTCCATACATAGAATTTTATGAAAAAATATATGTCCATCTTCACTCTAAATGGAATGCACTAATCCATCACTAATAATTTTTAAGGAGTTGCACATGTAATTTGAAAATCGTTTTGGAATATTGAAACAATAGCATGTGCGAAGGAATTGATTTCAAACGCTAAATTTGTATAGGAATTGCAATGGCACCCTCCCGCCATTAACTGTGGGGATCCACCGTCCGCGAATATCGCCTCCAAGATGAAATTATCACACCTTTTTTTTAAAATTTATGAGATGACGCCAAACCATTTGCACATTTATTGGAACTATCAGATATAACTATATCCAATGATATAGTAGGGGAATAAATTGCTTAAAATCTTGATGTGAATTACAGGAGAGAATATAGCATCTCCAATTGAAAACAATGTTCTGTTTATTTATAGCTAATATAGTGCTTATTGCTCCAGTTTCCATATTAGTCGAAGACATAATTTCATTTACAAGGTCATACTTAAGAACTGCACATGTAATGTGAAAAACATATTGACTCTATTGAAACAATAGCATGTGCTGAAGATAGATTTCAACCTCAACATTTTCAATTTCCTTTGAACCATTCAATTAATATTGAAACATTTGAAAGACGGAAATGCAGTGAAGATAGTTTCGCACATTTTGATCCATAATTGTATGTCCATACTTAGAATTTTATGAAAAAATACATGTCCATCTTCACTCTAAATGGAATGCACTGTTCCATCACTTATAATTTTTAAGGAGTTGCACATGTAATTTGAAAATCGTTTTGACACTATTGAAACAATAGCATGTGCGAAGGAATTGATTTCAAACACTAAATTTGTATAGGAATTGCAATGGCACCCTCCCGCCATTAACTGTGGCGATCCACCGTCCGCGAATATCGCCTCCAAGATGACAATATCACACCTTTTTTTTAAAATTTATGAGATGACGCCAAACCATTTGCACATTTATTGGAACTATCAGATATAACTATATCCAATGATATAGTAGGGGAATAAAGTGCTTAAAATCTTGATGTGAATTACAGGAGAGAATATAGCATCTCCAATTGAAAACAATGTTCTGTTTATTTATAGCTCATATAGTGCTTATTGCTCCAGTTTCCATATTAGTCGAGGACACAATTTCATTTACAAGGTCATACTTAAGAACTGCACATGTAATGTGAAAAACATATTGGCTCTATTGAAACAATAGCATGTGCTGAAGATAGATTTAACCCTCAACATTTTCAATTTCCTTTGAACCAGCCAATTTATATGGAAAGCATGTGAAAATTGGAAATGCAGTGAAGATAATTTCGCACATTGTGATGGATAATTGTATATCCATACATAGAATTTTATGAAAAAATATATGTTCATTTCCACTATAAATGGAATGCACTATTCCATCACTTATAATTTTTAAGGAGTTGCACATGTAATTTGAAAATCGTTTTAGCACTATTGAAACAATAGCATGTGCGAAGGAATTGATTTCAAACACTAAATTTGTATAGGAATTGCAATGGCACCCTCCCGCCATTAACTGTGGCGATCCACCGTCCGCGAATATCGCCTCCAAGATGAAAATATCACACCTTTTTTTTAAAATTTATGAGATGACGCCAAACCATTTGCACATTTATTGGAACTATCAGATATAACTATATCCAATGATATAGTAGGGGAATAAAGTGCTTAAAATCTTGATGTGAATTACAGGAGAGAATATAGCATCTCCAATTGAAAACAATGTTCTGTTTATTTATAGCTGATATACTGCTTATTGCTCCAATTTCCTAATTAGTCGAAGACAGAATTTCATTTACAAGGTCATACTTAAGAACTGCACATGTAATGTGAAAAACATATTAGCTCTATTGAAACAATAGCATGTGCTGAAGATAGATTTCAACCTCAACATTTTCAATTTCCTTTGAACCAGTCAATTAATATTGAAACATTTGAAACATGGAAATGCAGTGAAGATAGTTTCGCACATTTTGATGCATAATTGTATGTCCATACTTAGAATTTTATGAAAAAATATATGTCCATCTTCACTCTAAATGGAATGCACTGTTCCATCACTTATAATTTTTAAGGAGTTCCACATGTAATTTGAAAATCGTTTTGGCACTATTGAAACAATAGCATGTGCGAAGGAATTGATTTCAAACACTGAATTTGTATAGGAATTGCAATGGCACCCTCCCGCCATTAACTGTGGCGATCCACCGTCCGCGAATATCGCCTACAAGATGAAATTATCACCCCTTTTTTTTTAAAATTTATGAGTTGACACCAAACCATTTGCACATTTATTGGAACTATCAGATATAACTATATCCAGTGATATAGTACGGGAATAATGTGCTTAAAATCTCGATGTGATTTACAGCAGAGAATATAGCATCTCCAATTGAAAACAATGTTCTGTTTATTTATAGCTCATATAGAGCTAATTGCTCCAGTTTGCATATTAGTCGAGGACACAATTTCATTTACAAGGTCATACTTAAGAACTGCACATGTAATGTGAAAAACACATTAGCTCTATTGAAACAATAGCATGTGCTGAAGATAGATTTCAACCTCAACATTTTCAATTTCCTTTGAACCAGCCAATTTATATGGAAAGCATGTGAAAATTGGAAATGTAGTGAAGATAATTTCGCACATTGTGATGGATAATTGTATGTCCATACATAGAATTTTATGAAGAAATATATGTTCATTTTCACTATAAATGGAATGCACTATTCCATCACTTATAATTTTTAAGGAGTTGCACATGTAATTTGAAAATCGTATTGGCACTATTGAAACAATAGCATGTGCGAAGGAATTGATTTCAAACACTAAATTTGTATAGGAATTGCAATGGCACCCTCCCGCCATTAACTGTGGCGAACCACCGTCCGCGAATAATGCCTCCAAGATGAAATTATCACACCTTTATTTTAAAATTTATGAGATGACGCCAAACCATTTGCACATTTATTGGTTCTATCAGATACAACTATATCCAATGATATAGTAGGGGAATAAATTGCTTAAAATCTTGATGTTAATTACAGGAGAGAATATAGCATCTCCAATTGAAAACAATGTTCTGTTTATTTATAGCTCATATAGTGCTTATTGCTCCAGTTTCCATATTAGTCGAAGACATAATTTTATTTACAAGGTCATACTTAAGAACTGCACATGTAATGTGAAAAACATATTAGCTCTATTGAAACAATAGCATGTGCTGAAGATAGATTTCAACCTCAACATTTTCAATTTCCTTTGAACCAGCCAATTAATATTGAAACATTTGAAAAATGGAAATGCAGTGAAGATAGTTTCGCACAATTTGATGCATAATTGTATGTCCATACTTAGAATTTTATGAAAGAATATATGTCCATCTTCACTATAAATGGAATGCACTATTCCATCACTTATAATTTTTAAGGAGTTGCACATGTAATTGGAAAATCGTTTTGGCACTATTGAAACAATAGCATGTGCGAAGGAATTGATTTCAAACACTAAACTTGTATAGGAATTGCAATGGCACCCTCCCGCCATTAACTGTGGCGATCCACCGTCCGCGAATATCGCCTCCAAGATGAAATTATCACACATTTTTTTTAAAATTTATGAGATGACGCCAAACCATTTGCACATTTATTGGAACTCTCAGATATAACTATATCCAATTATATAGTAGGGGAATAATGTGCTGAAAATCTCGATGTGAATTACAGTAGAGAATATAGCATCTCCAATTGAAAATAATGTTCTGTTTATTTATAGCTGATATAGTGCTTATTGCTGCAGTTTCCATATTAGTCGAAGACACAATTTCATTTACAAGGTCATACTTAAGAACTGCACATGTAATGTGAAAAAAATATTGACTCTATTGAAACAATAGCATGTGCTGAAGATAGATTTCAACCTCATCATTTTCAATTTGCTTTGAACCAGCCAATTTATTTGGAAAGAATGTGAAAATTGGAAATGCAGTGAAGATAATTTCGCACATTGTGATGGATAATTGTATGTCCATACATAGAATTTTATGAAAAAATATATGTCCATCTTCACTCTAAATGGAATGCACTAATCCATCACTAATAATTTTTAAGGAGTTGCACATGTAATTTGAAAATCGTTTTGGAATATTGAAACAATAGCATGTGCGAAGGAATTGATTTCAAACGCTAAATTTGTATAGGAATTGCAATGGCACCCTCCCGCCATTAACTGTGGGGATCCACCGTCCGCGAATATCGCCTCCAAGATGAAATTATCACACCTTTTTTTTAAAATTTATGAGATGACGCCAAACCATTTGCACATTTATTGGAACTATCAGATATAACTATATCCAATGATATAGTAGGGGAATAAATTGCTTAAAATCTTGATGTGAATTACAGGAGAGAATATAGCATCTCCAATTGAAAACAATGTTCTGTTTATTTATAGCTAATATAGTGCTTATTGCTCCAGTTTCCATATTAGTCGAAGACATAATTTCATTTACAAGGTCATACATAAGAACTGCACATGTAATGTGAAAAACATATTGACTCTATTGAAACAATAGCATGTGCTGAAGATAGATTTCAACCTCAACATTTTCAATTTCCTTTGAACCATTCAATTAATATTGAAACATTTGAAAGACGGAAATGCAGTGAAGATAGTTTCGCACATTTTGATCCATAATTGTATGTCCATACTTAGAATTTTATGAAAAAATATATGTCCATCTTCACTCTAAATGGAATGCACTGTTCCATCACTTATAATTTTTAAGGAGTTCCACATGTAATTTGAAAATCGTTTTGGCACTATTGAAACAATAGCATGTGCGAAGGAATTGATTTCAAACACTAAATTTGTATAGGAATTGCAATGGCACCCTCCCGCCATTAACTGTGGCGATTCACCGTCCGCGAATATCGCCTCCAAGATGAAATTATCACACCTTTTTTTTAAAATTTATGAGATGACGCCAAACCATTTGCACACTTATTGGAACTATCAGATATAACTATATCCAATGATATAGTAGGGGAATAAATTGCTTAAAATCTTGATGTGAATTACAGGAGAGAATATAGCATCTCCAATTGAAAACAATGTTCTGTTTATTTATAGCTCATATAGTGCTTATTGCTCCAGTTTCCATATTAGTCGAGGACACAATTTCATTTACAAGGTCATACTTAAGAACTGTACATGTAATGTGAAAAACATATTGGCTCTATTGAAACAATAGCATGTGCTGAAGATAGATTTAAACCTCAACATTTTCAATTTCCTTTGAACCAGCCAATTTATATGGAAAGCATGTGAAAATTGGAAATGCAGTGAAGATAATTTCGCACATTGTGATGGATAATTGTATATCCATACATAGAATTTTATGAAAAAATATATGTTCATTTCCACTATAAATGGAATGCACTATTCCATCACTTATAATTTTTAAGGAGTTGCACATGTAATTTGAAAATCGTTTTAGCACTATTGAAACAATAGCATGTGCGAAGGAATTGATTTCAAACACTAAATTTGTATAGGAATTGCAATGGCACCCTCCCGCCATTAACTGTGGCGATCCACCGTCCGCGAATATCGCCTCCAAGATGAAAATATCACACCTTTTTTTTTAAAATTTATGAGATGACGCCAAACCATTTGCACATTTATTGGAACTATCAGATATAACTATATCCAATGATATAGTAGGGGAATAAATTGCTTAAAATCTTGATGTGAATTACAGGAGAGAATATAGCATCTCCAATTGAAAACAATGTTCTGTTTATTTATAGCTGATATAGTGCTTATTGCTCCAGTTTCCATATTAGTCGAAGACATAATTTCATTTACAAGGTCATACTTAAGAACTGCACATGTAATGTGAAAAACATATTAGCTCTATTGAAACAATAGCATGTGCTGAAGATAGATTTCAACCTCAACATTTTCAATTTCCTTTGAACCAGTCAATTAATATTGAAACATTTGAAACATGGAAATGCAGTGAAGATAGTTTCGCACATTTTGATGCATAATTGTATGTCCATACTTAGAATTTTAAGAAAAAATATATGTTCATCTTCACTCTAAATGGAATGCACTGTTCCATCACTTATAATTTTTAAGGAGTTCCACATGTAATTTGAAAATCGTTTTGGCACTATTGAAACAATAGCATGTGCGAAGGAATTGATTTCAAACACTAAATTTGTATAGGAATTGCAATGGCACCCTCCCGCCATTAACTGTGGCGATCCACCGTCCGCGAATATCGCCTCCAAGATGAAATTATCACCCCTTTTTTTTAAAAATTTATGAGATGACACCAAACCATTTGCACATTTATTGGAACTATCAGATATAACTATATCCAGTGATATAGTACGGGAATAATGTGCTTAAAATCTCGATGTGATTTACAGCAGAGAATATAGCATCTCCAATTGAAAACAATGTTCTGTTTATTTATAGCTCATATAGTGCTTATTGCTCCAGTTTCCATATTAGTCGAGGACACAATTTCATTTACAAGGTCATACTTAAGAACTGCACATGTAATGTGAAAAACACATTAGCTCTATTGAAACAATAGCATGTGCTGAAGATAGATTTCAACCTCAACATTTTCAATTTCCTTTGAACCAGCCAATTTATATGGAAAGCATGTGAAAATTGGAAATGCAGTGAAGATAATTTCGCACATTGTGATGGATAATTGTATGTCCATACATAGAATTTTATGAAGAAATATATGTTCATTTCCACTATAAATGGAATGCACTATTCCATCACTTATAATTTTTAAGGAGTTGCACATGTAATTTGAAAATCGTTTTGGCACTATTGAAACAATAGCATGTGCGAAGGAATTGATTTCAAACACTAAATTTGTATAGGAATTGCAATGGCACCCTCCCGCCATTAACTGTGGCGATCCACCGTCCGCGAATATCGCCTCCAAGATGAAATTATCTCACCTTTATTTTAAAATTTATGAGATGACGCCAAACCATTTGCACATTTATTGGAACTCTCAGATATAACTATATCCAATTATATAGTAGGGGAATAATGTGCTGAAAATATCGATGTGAATTACAGTAGAGAATATAGCATCTCCAATTGAAAATAATGTTCTGTTTATTTATAGCTGATATAGTGCTTATTGCTGCAGTTTCCATATTAGTCGAAGACATAATTTCATTTACAAGGTGATACTTAAGAACTGCACATGTAATGTGAAAAACATATTAGCTCTATTGAAACAATAGCATGTGCTGAAGATAGATTTCAACCTCAACATTTTCAATTTCCTTTGTACCAGCCAATGAATATTGAAACATTTGAAAAATGGATATGCAGTGATGATAGTTTTGCACATTTTGATGCATAATTGTATGTCCATACTTAATGAAAAAATATATGTCCTTTTCCACTTGAATGGAATGCACTATTGCATCACTTCTAATTTTTAAGGAGTTGCACATGTAATTTGAAAATCGTTTTGGCACTATTGAAACAATAGCATGTGCGAAGGAATTGATTTCAAACACTAAATTTGTATAGGAATTGCTATGGCACCCTCCCGCCATTAACTGTGGCGATCCACCGTCCGCGAATATCGCCTGCAAGATGAAATTATCACACCTTTTTTTTAAAATTTATGAGATGACGCCAAACCATTTGCACATTTATTGGAACTATCAGATATAACTATATCCAATGATATAGTAGGGGAATAATGTGCTTAAAATCTTCATATGAATTACAGGAGAGAATATAGCATCTCCAATTGAAAATAATGTTCTGTTTATTTATAGCTGATATAGTGCTTATTGCTCCAGTTTCCATATTAGTCGAAGACAGAATTTCATTTACAAGGTCATACTTAAGAACTGCACATGTAATGTGAAAAACATATTAGCTCTATTGAAACAATAGCATGTGCTGAAGATAGATTTCAACCTCAACATTTTCAATTTCCTTTGAACCAGCCAATTAATATTGAAACATTTGTAAAATGGAAATGCAGTGAAGATAGTTTCGCACATTTTGATGCATATTTGTATGTCCATACTTAGAATTTTATGAAAAAATATATGTCCATCTTCACTCTAAATGGAATGCACTATTCCAATACTAATAATTTTTAAGGAGTTGCACATGTAATTTGAAAATCGTTTTGACACTATTGAAACAATAGCATGTGCAAAGGAATTGATTTCAAACACTAAATTTGTATAGGAATTGCAATGGCACCCTGCCGCCATTAACTGTGGCGATCCACCGTCCGCGAATATCGCCTCCTAGATGAAATTATCACACCTTTTTTTTAAAATTTATGAGATGACGCCAAACCATTTGCACATTTATTGGAACTATCAGATATAACTATATCCAATAATATAGTAGGGGAATAATGTGCTTAAAATCTCGATTTGAATTACAGCAGAGAATATAGCATCTCCAATTAAAAAAAATGTTCTGTTTATTTATAACTCATATAGTGCTTATTGCTCCAGTTTCCATATTAGTCGAAGACACAATTTCATTTACAAGGTCATACTTAACAACTGCACATGTAATGTAAAAAACGTATTAGCTCTATTGAAACAATAGCATGTGCTGAAGAGAGATTTCAACCTCAACATTTTCAGTTTTCTTTGAACCAGCCAATTAATATTGAAACATTTGAAAAATGGAAATGCAGTGAAGATAGTTTCGCACATTTTGATGCATAATTGTATGTCCATACTTAGAATTTTATGAAAAAATATATGTCCATTTCCACTATAAATGGAATGCACTATTCCATCACTTATAATTTTTAAGGAGTTGCACATGTAATTTGAAAATCGTTTTGGCACTATTGAAACAATAGCATGTGCGAAGGAATTGATTTCAAACACTAAATTTGTATAGGAATTGCAAAGGCAACCTCCCACCATTAACTGTGGCGATCCACCGTCCGCAAATATCGCCTCCAAGATGAAATTATCACACCTTTTTTTTTAAAATTTATGAGATGACGCCAAACCATTTGCACATTTATTGGAACTATCAGATATAACTATATCCAATGATATATTAGGGGAATAATGTGCTTAAAATCTCGATGTGAATTACAGTGGAGAATATAGCATCTCCAATTGAAAACAATGTTCTGTTTATTTATAGCTCATATACTGCTTATTGCTCCAGTTTCCATATTAGTCGAAGATACAATTTCATTTACAAGGTCATACTTAAGAACTGCACATGTAATGTGAAAAACATATTGGCTCTATTGAAACAATAGCATGTGCTGAAGATAGATTTCAATCTCAACATTTTCAATTTCCTTTGAACCAGTCAATTAATATTGAAACATTTGAAACATGGAAATGCAGTGAAGATAGTTTCGCACATTTTGATGCATAATTGTATGTCCATACTTAGAATTTTATGAAAAAATATATGTCCATCTTCACTCTAAATGGAATGCACTGTTCCATCACTTATAATTTTTAAGGAGTTGCACATGTAATTTGAAAATCGTTTTGCCACTATTGAAACAATAGCATGTGCGAAGGAATTGATTTCAAACACTAAATTTGTATAGGATTTGCAATGGCACCCTCCCGCCATTAACTGTGGCGATCCACCGTCCGCGAATATCGCCTCCAAGATGAAATTATCACACCTTTTTTTTTAAAATTTATGAGATGACGCCAAACCATTTGCACATTTATTGGAACTATCAGATATAACTATATCCAATGATATAGTAGGGGAATAATGTGCTTAAAATCTTGATGTGATTTACAGGAGAGAATATAGCATCTCCAATTGAAAACAATGTTCTGTTTATTTATAGCTGATATAGTGCTTATTGCTCCAGTTTCCATATTAGTCGAAGACATATTTTCATTTACAAGGTCATACTTAAGAACTGCACATGTAATGTGAAAAACATATTAGCTCTATTGAAACAATAGCATGTGCTGAAGATAGATTTCAACCTCAACATTTTCAATTTCCTTTGAACCAAAAAATTAATATTGAAACATTTGAAACATGGAAATGCAGTGAAGATAGTTTCGCACATTTTGGTGCATAATTGTATGTCCATACTTAGAATTTTATGAAAAAATATATGTCCATCTTCACTCTAAATGGAATGCACTGTTCCATCACTTATAATTTTTAAGGAGTTGCACATGTAATTTGAAAATCATTTTGGCACTATTGAATCAATAGCATGTGCGAAGGAATTGATTTCAAACACTAAATTTGTATAGGAATTGCAATGGCACCCTCCCGCCATTAACTGTGGCGATCCACCGTCCGCGAATATCGCCTCCAAGATGAAATTATCACACCATTTTTTTTTAAAATTTATGAGATGACGCCAAACCATTTGCACATTTATTGGAACTATCAGATATAACTATATCCAATGATATAGTAGGGGAATAATGTGCTTAAAATCTCGATGTGATTTACAGCAGAGAATATAGCATCTCCAATTGAAAACAATGTTCTGTTTATTTATAGCTGATATAGTGCTTATTGCTCCAGTTTCCATATTAGTCGAAGACACAATTTCATTTACAAGGTCATACTTAAGAACTGCACATGTAATGTTAAAAACATATTAGCTCTATTGAAACAATAGCATGTGCTGAAGATAGATTTCAACCTCAACATTTTCAATTTCCTTTGAACCAGCAAATTAATATTGAAACATTTGAAAAATGGAAATGCATTGAAGATAGTTTCGCACATTTTGGTGCATAATTGTATGTCCATACTTAGAATTTTATGAAAAAATATATGTTCATTTCCACTAAAATGGAATGCACTATTCCATCACTTATAATTTTTAAGGAGTGGCACATGTAATTTGAAAATCGTTTTGGCACTATTGAAACAATAGCATGTGCGAAGGAATTGATTTCAAACTCTAAATTTGTATAGGAATTGCAATGGCACCCTCCCGCCATTAACTGTGGCGATCCACCGTCCGCGAATATCGCCTCCAAGATGAAATTATCACATCTTTTTTTTCAAATATATGAGATGATGCCAAACCATTTGCACATTTATTGGAACTATCAGATATCACTATATCCAATGATATAGTAGGGGAATAATGTGCTTAAAATCTCGATGTGAATTACAGCAGAGAATATAGCATCTCCAATTGAAAACAATGTTCTGTTTATTTATAGCTCATACAGTGCTTATTGCTCCATTTTCCATATGATCGAAGACACAATTTCATTTACAAGGTGATACTTAAGAACTGCACATGTAATGTGAAAAACATATTAGCTCTATTGAAACAATAGCATGTGCTGAAGATAGATTTCAACCTCAACATTTTCAATTTCCTTTGTACCAGCCAATGAATATTGAAACATTTGAAAAATGGATATGCAGTGATGATAGTTTCGCACATTTTGATGCATAATTGTATGTCCATACTTAGAATTTTAATGAAAAAATATATGTCCATTTCCACTATAAATGGAATGCACTATTCCATCATTTATAATTTTTAAGGAGTTGCACATGTAATTTGAAAATCGTTTTGGCACTATTGAAACAATAGCATGTGCGAAGGAATTGATTTCAAACACTAAATTTGTATAGGAATTGCAATGGCACCCTCCCGCCATTAACTGTGGCGATCCACCGTCCGCGAATATCGCCTCCAAGATGAAATTATCACACCATTTTTTTTAAAATTTATGAGATGACGCCAAATCATTTGCACATTTATTGGAACTATCAGATATAACTATATCCAATGATATAGTAGGGGAATAATGTGCTTAAAAATCGATGTGATTTACAGCAGAGAATATAGCATCTCCAATTGAAAACAATGTTCTGTTTATTTATAGCTCATATAGTGCTTATAGCTCCAGTTTCCATATTAGTCGAAGGCACAATTACATTTACAAGGTCATACTTAAGAACTGCACATGTAATGTGAAAAACATATTGGCTCTATTGAAACAATAGCATGTGCTGAAGATAGATTTCAACCTCAACATTTTCAATTTCCTTTGAACCATTCAATTAATATTGAAACATTTGAAAGACGGAAATGCAGTGAAGACAATTTCGCACATTGTGATGGATAATTGTATGTCCATACATAGAATTTTATGAAAAAATATATGTTCATTTCCACTATAAATGGAATGCACTATTCCATCACTTATAATTTTTAAGGAGTTGCACATGTAATTTGAAAATCGTTTTGGCACTATTGAAACAATAGCATGTGCGAAGGAATTGATTTCAAACACTAAATTTGTATAGGAATTGCAATGGCACCCTCCCGCCATTAACTGTGGCGATCCACCGTCCGCGAATATCGCCTCCAAGATGAAATTATCACACCTTTTTTTTAAAATTTATGAGATGACGCCAAACCATTTGCACATTTATTGGAACTATCAGATATAACTATATCCAATGATATAGTAGGGGAATAATGTGCTTAAAATCTCGATGTGAATTACAGCAGAGAATATAGCATCTCCAATTGAAAACAATGTTCTGTTTATTTATAGCTGATATAGTGCTTATTGCTCCAGTTTCCATATTAGTCGAAGACACAATTTCATTTACAAGGTCATACTTAAGAACTGCACATTTAATGTGAAAAACATATTAGCTCTATTGAAACAATAGCATGTGCTGAAGATAGATTTCAACCTCAACATTTTCAATTTCCTTTGAACCAGCCAAATAATATTGAAACATTTGAAAAATGTAAATGCAGTGACGATTATTTCGCACATTTTGATGCATAATTGTATGTCCATACTTAGAATTTTATGAAAAAATATATGTCCATCCTCACTCTAAATGGAATGCACTGTTCCATCACTTATAATTTTTAAGTAGTTGCACATGTAATTTGAAAATCGTTTTGGCACTATTGAAACAATAGCATGTGGGAAGGAATTGATTTCAAACACTAAATTGGTATAGGAATTGCAATGGCACCCTCCCGCCATTAACTGTGGCGATCCACCGTCCGCGAATATCGCCTCGAAGATGAAATTATCACACCTTTTTTTTTTAAATTTATGAGATGACGCCAAACCATTTGCACATTTATTGGAACTATCAGATATAACTATATCCAATGATATAGTACGGGAATAATGTGCTTAAAATCTCGATGTGATTTACAGCAGAGAATATAGCATCTCCAATTGAAAACAATGTTCTGTTTATTTATAGCTCATATAGTGCTTATTGCTCCAGTTTCCATATTAGTCGAAGACACAATTTCATTTACAAGGTCATACCTAAGAACTGCACATGTAATGTGAAAAACATATTGGCTCTATTGAAACAATAGCATGTGCTGAAGATAGATTTCAACCTCATCATTTTCAATTTGCTTTGAACCAGCCAATTTATATGGAAAGCATGTGAAAATTGGAAATGCAGTGAAGATAATTTCGCACATTGTGATGGATAATTGTATGTCCATACATAGAATTTTATGAAAAAATATATGTTCATTTCCAATATAAATGGAATGCACTATTCCATCACTTATAATTTTTAAGGAGTTGCACATGTAATTTGAAAATCGTTTTGGCTCTATTGAAACAATAGCATGTGCGAAGGAATTGATTTCAAACACTAAATTTGTATAGGAATTGCAATGGCACCCTCCCGCCATTAACTGTGGCGATCCACCCTCCGCGAATATCGCCTCCAAGATGAAATTATCACACCTTTTTTTTAAAATTTATGAGATGACTCCAAACCATTTGCACATTTATTGGAACTATCAGATATAACTATATCCAATGATATAGTAGGGGAATAAATTGCTTAAAATCTTGATGTGAATTACAGGAGAGAATATAGCATCTCCAATTGAAAACAATGTTCTGTTTATTTATAGCTGATATAGTGCTTATTGCTCCAGTTTCCATATTAGTCGAAGACATAATTTCATTTACAAGGTCATACTTAAGAACTGCACATGTAATGTGAAAAACATATTGACTCTATTGAAACAATAGCATGTGCTGAAGATAGATTTCAACCTCAACATTTTCAATTTCCTTTGAACCATTCAATTAATATTGAAACATTTGAAAGATGGAAATGCAGTGAAGATAGTTTCGCACATTTTGATGCATAATTGTATGTCCACACTTAGAATTTTATGAAAAAATATATGTCCATCTTCACTCTAAATGGAATGCACTGTTCCATCACTTATAATTTTTAAGGAGTTGCACATGTAATTTGAAAATCGTTTTGGCACTATTGAAACAATAGCATGTGCGAAGGAATTGATTTCAAACACTAAATTTGTATAGGAATTGCAATGGCACCCTCCCGCCATTAACTGTGGCGATCCACCGTCCGCGAATATCGCCTCCAAGATGAAATTATCACACCTTTTTTTTAAAATTCATGAGATGACGCCAAACCATTTGCACATTTATTGGAACTATCAGATATAACTATATCCAATGATATAGTAGGGGAATAAATTGCTTAAAATCTTGATGTGAATTACAGGAGAGAATATAGCATCTCCAATTGAAAACAATGTTCTGTTTATTTATAGCTCATATAGTGCTTATTGCTCCAGTTTCCATATTAGTCGAAGACATAATTTCATTTACAAGGTCATACTTAAGAACTGCACATGTAATGTGAAAAACATATTGACTCTATTGAAACAATAGCATGTGCTGAAGATAGATTTCAACCTCAACATTTTCTATTTCCTTTGAACCATTCAATTAATATTGAAACATTTCAAAGATGGAAATGCAGTGAAGATAGTTTCGGACATTTCGATGCATAATTGTATGTCCATACTTAGAATTTTATGAAAAAATATATATCCATCTTCACTCTAAATGGAATGCACTGTTCCATCACTTATAATTTTTAAGGAGTTGCACATGTAATTTGAAAATCGTTTTGGCACTATTGAAACAATAGCATGTGCGAAGGAATTGATTTCAAACACTAAATTTGTATAGGAATTGCAATGGCACCCTCCCGCCATTAACTGTGGCGATCCACCGTCCGCGAATATCGCCTCCAAGATGAAATTATCACACCTTTTTTTTAAAATTTATGAGATGACGCAAAACCATTTGCACAATTATTGGAACTATCAGATATAACTATATCCACTGATATAGTAGGGGAATAAAGTGCTTAAAAACTTGATGTGAATTACAGGAGAGAATATAGCATCTCGAATTGAAAACATTGTTCTGTTTATTTATAGCTGATATAGTGCTTATTGCTCCAGTTTCCATATTAGTCGAGGACACAATTTCATTTACAAGGTCATACTTAAGAACTGCACATGTAATGTGAAAAACATATTGGCTCTATTGAAACAATAGCATGTGCCGAAGATAGATTTCAACCTCAACATTTTCAATTTCCTTTGAACCAGCCAATTAATATTGAAACATTTGAAAAATGGAAATGCAGTGAAAATAGTTTCGCACATTTGAATGCATAATTGTATGTCCATACTTAGAATTTTAATGAAAAAATATATGTCCATTTCCACTATAAATGGAATGCACTATTCCATCACTTATAATTTTTAAGGAGTTGCACATGTAATTTGAAAGTCGTTTTGGCACTATTGAAACAATAGCATGTGCGAAGGAATTGATTTCAAACACTAAATTTGTATAGGAATTGCAATGGCACCCTCCCGCCATTAACTGTGGCGATCCACCGTCCGCGAATATCGCCTCCAAGATGAAATTATCACACCATTTTTTTTAAAATTTATGAGATGACGCCAAACCATTTGCACATTTATTGGAACTATCAGATATAACTATATCCAATGATATAGTAGGGGAATAATGTGCTTAAAATCTCGATGTGAATTACAGCAGAGAATATAGCATCTCCAATTGAAAACAATGTTCTGTTTATTTATAGCTGATATAGTGCTTATTGCTCCAGTTTCCATATTAGTCGAGGACACAATTTCATTTACAAGGTCATACTTAAGAACTGCACATGTAATGTGAAAAACATATTGGCTCTATTGAAACAATAGCATGTGCTGAAGATAGATTTCAACCTCATCATTTTCAATTTGCTTTGAACCAGCCAATTTATATGGTAAGCATGTGAAAATTGGAAATGCAGTGAAGACAATTTCGCACATTGTGATGGATAATTGTATGTCCATACATAGAATTTTATGAAAAAATATATGTTCATTTCCACTATAAATGGAATGCACTATTCCATCACTTATAATTTTTAAGGAGTTGCACATGCAATTTGAAAATCGTTTTGGCACTATTGAAACAATAGCATGTGCGAAGGAATTGATTTCAAACACTAAATTTGTATAGGAATTGCAATGGCACCCTCCCGCCATTAACTGTGGCGATCCACCGTCCGCGAATATCGCCTCCAGGATGAAAATATCACACCTTTTTTTTAAAATTTATATGATGACGCCAAACCATTTGCACATTTATTGGAACTATCAGATATAACTATATCCAATGATATAGTAGGGGAATAATGTGCTTAAAATCTCGATGTGAATTACAGCAGAGAATATAGCATCTCCAATTGAAAACAATGTTCTGTTTATTTATAGCTCATATAGTGCTTATTGCTCCAGTTTCCATATTAGTCGAAGACACAATTTCATTTACAAGGTCATATTTAAGAACTGCACATGTATGTGAAAAACATATTAGCTCTATTGAAACAATAGCATGTGCTGAATATAGATTTCAACCTCAACATTTTCAATTTTCTTTGAACCAGCCAATGAATATTGAAACATTTGAAAAATGGAAATGCAGTGAAGATAGTTTCACACATTTTGATGCATAATTGTATGTCCATACTTAGTGAAAAAATATATGTCCTTTCCACTTGAATGGAATGCACTATTCCATCAGTAATAATTTTTAAGGAGTTGCACATGTAATTTGAAAATCGTTTTGGCACTATTGAAACAATAGCATGTGCGAAGGAATTGATTTCAAACACTAAATTTGTATAGGAATTGCAATGGCACCCTCCCGCCATTAACTGTGGCGATCCACCGTCCGCGAATATCGCCTCCAAGATGAAATTATCACACCTTTTTTTTAAAATTTATGAGATGACGCCAAACCATTTGCACATTTATTGGAACTCTCAGATATAACTATATCCAATGATATAGTAGGGGAATAATGTGCTGAAAATCTCGATGTAAATTACAGTAGAGAATATAGCATCTCCAATTGAAAACATTGTTCTGTTTATTTATAGCTCATATAGTGCTTATTGCTCCAGTTTCCATATTAGTCGAAGACACAATTTCATTTACAAGGTCATACTTAAGAACTGCACATGTAATGTGAAAAACATATTGGCTCTATTGAAACAATAGCATGTGCTGAAGATAGATTTCAACCTCAACATTTTCAATTTCCTTTGAACCAGCCAATTAATATTGAAACATTTGAAACATGGAAATGCAGTGAAGATAGTTTCGCACATTTTGATGCATAATTGTATGTCCATACTTAGAATTTTATGAAAAAATATATGTCCATCTTCACTCTAAATGGAATGCACTGTTCCATCACTTATGATTTTTAAGGAGTTGCACATGTAATTTGAAAATCGTTTCGGCACTATTGAAACAATAGCATGTGCGAAGGAATTGATTTCAAACACTAAATTTGTATAGGAATTGCAATGGCACCCTCCCGCCATTAATATTGGCGATCCACCGTCCTAGAATATCGCCTCCAAGATGAAATTATCACACCTTTTTTTTTAAAATTCATGAGATGACACCAAACCATTTGCACATTTTTTGGAACTATCAGATATAACTATATCCAATGATATAGTAGGGGAATAATGTGCTTAAAATCTCGATGTGATTTACAGCAGAGAATATAGCATCTCCAATTGAAAACAATGTTCTGTTTATTTATAGCTCATATAGTGCTTATTGCTCCAGTTTCCATATTAGTCGAAGACACAATTTCATTTACAAGGTCATACTTAAGAACTGCACATGTAATGTGAAAAACATATTGGCTCTATTGAAACAATAGCATGTGCTGAAGATAGATTTCAACCTCAACATTTTCAATTTCCTTTGAACCAGCCAATTAATATTGAAACATTTGAAAAATGGAAATGCAGTGAAGATAGTTTCGCACATTTTGATGCATAATTGTATGTCCATACTTAGTGAAATAATATATGTCCTTTTCCACTTGAATGGAATGCACTATTTCATCAGTTATAATTTTTAAGGAGTTGCACATGTAATTTGAAAATCGTTTTCTCACTATTGAAACAATAGCTTGTGCGAAGGAATTGATTTCAAACACTAAATTTGTATAGGAATTGCAATGGCACCCTCCCGCCATTAACTGTGGCGATCCACCGTCCGCGAATATCGCCTCCAAGATGAAATTATCACACCTTTTTTTTAAAATTTATGAGATGACGCAAAACCATTTGCACATTTATTGCAACTATCAGATATAACTATATCCACTGATATAGTAGGGGAATAAAGTACTTAGAATCTTGATGTTAATTACAGGAGAGAATATAGCATCTCCAATTGAAAACAATGTTCTGTTTATTTATAGCTCATATAGTGCTTATTGCTCCAGTTTCCATATTAGTCGAAGACAGAATTTCATTTACAAGGTCATACTTAAGAACTGCACATGTAATGTGAAAAACATATTGGCTCTATTGAAACAATAGCATGTGCTGAAGATAGATTTCAACCTCAACATTTTCAATTTCCTTTGAACCAGTCAATTAAAATTGAAACATTTGAAACATGGAAATGCAGTGAAGATAGTTTCGCTCATTTTGATGCATAATTGTATGTCCATACTTAGAATTTTATGAAAAAATATATGTCCATCTTCACTCTAAATGGAATGCACTGTTCCATCACTTATAATTTTTAAGGAGTTGCACATGTAATTTGAAAATCGTTTTGGCACTATTGAAGCAATAGCATGTGCGAAGGAATTGATTTCAAACACTAAATTTGTATAGGAATTGCAATGGCACCCTCCCGCCATTAACTGTGGCGATCCACCGTCCGCGAATATCGCCTCCAAGATGAAATTATCACACCTTTTTTTTTAAAATTTTGAGATGACACCAAACCATTTGCACATTTATTGGAACTATCAGATATAACTATATCCAATGATATAGTACGGGAATAATGTGCTTAAAATCTCGATGTGATTTACAGCAGAGAATATAGCATCTCCAATTGAAAACAATGTTCTGTTTATTTATAGCTCATATAGTGCTTATTGCTCCAGTTTCCATATTAGTCGAAGACACAATTTCATTTACAAGGTCATACTTAAGAACTGCACATGTAATGTGAAAAACATATTGGCTCTATTGAAACAATAGCATGTGCTGAAGATAGATTTCAACCTCAACATTTTCAATTTGCTTTGAACCAGCCAATTTATATGGAAAGCATGTGAAAATTGGAAATGCAGTGAAGATAATTTCGCACATTGTGATGGATAATTGTATGTCCATACTTAGAATTTTATGAAAAAATATATGTTCATTTCCACTAAAATGGAATGCACTATTCCATCACTTATAATTTTTAAGGAGTTGCACATGTAATTTGAAAATCTTTTTGACACTATTGAAACAATAGCATGTGCAAAGCAATTGATTTCAAACACTAAATTTGTATAGGAATTGCAAAGGCAACCTCCCACCATTAACTGTGGCGATCCACCGTCCGCGAATATCGCCTCCAAGATGAAATTATTACACCTTTTTTTTTTAAAATTTATGAGATGACGCCAAAGCATTTGCACATTTATTGGAACTATCAGATATAACTATATCCAATGATATATTAGGGGAATAATGTGCTTAAAATCTCGATGTGAATTACAGAAGAGAATATAGCATCTCCAATTGAAAACAATGTTCTGTTGATTTATAGCTCATATACTGCTTATTGCTCCTGTTTCCATATTAGTCGAAGACACAATTTCATTTACAAGGTCATACTTAAGAACTGCACATGTAATGTGAAAAACATATTAGCTCTCTTGAAACAATAGCATGTGCTGAAGATAGATTTCAACCTCAACATTTTCAATTTCCTTTGAACCGGCCAATTAATATTGAAACATTTGAAAAATGGAAATGCTGTGAAGATAGTTTCGCACATTTTGATGCATAATTGTATGTCCATACTTAGTGAAATAATATATGTCCTTTTCCACTTGAATGGAATGCACTATTTCATCAGTTATAATTTTTAAGGAGTTGCACATGTAATTTGAAAATCGTTTTGGCACTATTGAAACAATAGCATGTGCGAAGGAATTGATTTCAAACACTAAATTTGTATAGGAATTGCAATGGCACCCTCCCGCCATTAACTGTGGCGATCCACCGTCCGCGAATATCGCCTCCAAGATGAAATTATCACACCTTTTTTTTTAAAATTTATGAGATGACGCCAAACCATTTGCACATTCATTGGAACTATCAGATATAACTATATCCAATGATATAGTAGGAGAATAATGTGCTTAAAATCTCGATGTGAATTCCAGTAGAGAATATAGCATCTCCAATTGAAAACAATGTTCTGTTTATTTATAGCTCATATAGTGCTTATTGCTCCAGTTTCCATATTAGTCGAAGACACAATTTCATTTACAAGGTCATACTTAAGAACTGCACATGTAATGTGAAAAACATATTAGCTCTATTGAAACAATAGCATGTGCTGAAGATAGATTTCAACCTCAACATTTTCAATTTCCTTTGAACCATTCAATTAATATTGAAACATTTGAAAAATGGAATTGCAATGACGATAGTTTCGCACATTTTGATGCATAATTGTATGTCCATACTTAGAATTTTATGAAAAAATATATGTCCATCTTCACTATAAATGGAATGCACTATTCCATCACTTATAATTTTTAAGGAGTTGCACATGTAATTGGAAAATCGTTTTGGCACTATTGAAACAATAGCATGTGCGAAGGAATTGATTTCAAACACTAAATTTGTATAGGAATTGCAATTGCACCCTCCCGCCATTAACTGTGGCGATCCACCGTCCGCGAATATCGCCTCCAAGATGAAATTATCACACCTTTTTTTTAAAATTTATGAGATGACGCCAAACCATTTGCACATTTATTGGAACTCTCAGATATAACTATATCCAATGATATAGTAGGGGAATAATGTGCTGAAAATCTCGATGTGAATTACAGTAGAGAATATAGCATCTCCAATTGAAAACATTGTTCTGTTTATTTATAGCTCATATAGTGCTTATTGCTCCAGTTTCCATATTAGTCGAAGACATAATTTCATTTACAAGGTCATACTTAAGAACTGCACATGTAATGTGAAAAACATATTGACTCTATTGAAACAATAGCATGTGCTGAAGATAGATTTCAACCTCAACATTTTCAATTTCCTTTGAACCAGCCAATTAATATTGAAACATTTGAAACATGGAAATGCAGTGAAGATAGTTGCGCACATTTTGATGCATAATTGTATGTCCATACTTAGAATTTTATGAAAAAATATATGTCCATCTTCACTCTAAATGGAATGCACTGTTCCATCACTTATGATTTTTAAGGAGTTGCACATGTAATTTGAAAATCGTTTCGGCACTATTGAAACAATAGCATGTGCGAAGGAATTGATTTCAAACACTAAATTTGTATAGGAATTGCAATGGCACCCTCCCGCCATTAACATTGGCGATCCACCGTCGGAGAATATCGCCTCCAAGATGAAATTATCACACCTTTTTTTTTAAAATTTATGAGATGACACCAAACCATTTGCACATTTTTTGGAACTATCAGATATAACTATATCCAATGATATAGTAGGGGAATAATGTGCTTAAAATCTCGATGTGATTTACAGCAGAGAATATAGCATCTCCAATTGAAAACAATGTTCTGTTTATTTATAGCTGATATAGTGCTTATTGCTCCAGTTTCCATATTAGTCGAAGACACAATTTCATTTACAAGGTCATACTTAAGAACTGCACATGTAATGTGAAAAACATATTGGCTCTATTGAAACAATAGCATGTGCTGAAGATAGATTTCAAACTCAACATTTTCAATTTCCTTTGAACCAGTCAATTAATATTGAAACATTTGAAACATGGAAATGCAGTGAAGATAGTTTCGCACATTTTGATGCATAATTGTATGTCCATACTTAGAATTTTATGAAAAAATATATGTCCATCTTCACTCTAAATGGAATGCACTGTTCCATCACTTATAATTTTTAAGGAGTTGCACATGTAATTTGAAAATCGTTTTGGCACTATTGAAACAATAGCATGTGCGAAGGAATTGATTTCAAACACTAAATTTGTATAGGAATTGCAATGGCACCCTCCCGCCATTAACTGTGGCGATCCACCGTCCGCGAATATCGCCTCCAAGATGAAATTATCACACCTTTTTTTTTAAAATTTTGAGATGACACCAAACCATTTGCACTTTTATTGGAACTATCAGATATAACTATATCCAATGATATACTACGGGAATAATGTGCTTAAAATCTCGATGTGATTTACAGCAGAGAATATAGCATCTCCAATTGAAAACAATGTTCTCTTTATTTATAGCTCATATAGTGCTTATTGCTCCAGTTTCCATATTAGTCGAAGACACAATTTCATTTACAAGGTCATACTTAAGAACTGCACATGTAATGTGAAAAACATATTGGCTCAATTGAAACAATAGCATGTGCTGAAGATAGATTTCAACCTAATCATTTTCAATTTGCTTTGAACCAGCTAATATATACGGAAAGCATGTGAAAATTGGAAATGCAGTGAAGATAATTTCGCACATTGTGATGGATAATTGTATGTCCATACATAGAATTTTATGAAAAAATATATGTTCATTTCCACTATAAATGGAATGCACTATTCCATCACTCATAATTTTTAAGGAGTTGCACATGTAATTTGAAAATCGTTTTGGCACTATTGAAACAATAGCATGTGCGAAGGAATTGATTTCAAACACTAAATTTGTATAGGAATTGCAATGGCACCCTCCCGCCATTAACTGTGGCGATCCACCGTCCGCGAATATCGCCTCGAAGATGAAATTATCAACCTTTTTTTTAAAATTTATGAGATGACGCCAAACCATTTGCACATTTATTGGAACTATCAGATATAACTATATTCAATGATATAGTACGGGAATAATGTGCTTAAAATCTCGATGTGATTTACAGCACAGAATATAGCATCTCCAATTGAAAACAATGTTCTGTTTATTTATAGCTCATATAGTGCTTATTGCTCCAGTTTCCATATTAGTCGAAGACACAATTTCATTTACAAGGTCATACTTAAGAACTGCACATGTAATGTGAAAAACATATTGGCTCTATTGAAACAATAGCATGTGCTGAAGATAGATTTCAACCTCATCATTTTCAATTTGCTTTGAACCAGCCAATTTATATGGAAAGCATGTGAAAATTGGAAATGCAGTGAAGATAATTTCGCACATTGTGATGGATAATTGTATGTCCATACATAGAATTTTATGAAAAAATATATATCCATCTTCACTCTAAATGGAATGCACTGTTCCATCACTTATAATTTTTAAGGAGTTGCACATGTAATTTGAAAATCGTTTTGGCACTATTGAAACAATAGCATGTGCGAAGGAATTGATTTTTACACTAAATTTGTATAGGAATTGCAATGGCACCCTCCCGCCATTAACTGTGGCGATCCACCGTCCGCGAATATCGCCTCCAAGATGAAATTATCACACCTTTTTTTTAAAATTTATGAGATGACGCAAAACCATTTGCACATTTATTGGAACTATCAGATATAACTATATCCACTGATATAGTAGGTGAATAAAGTGCTTAAAAACTTGATGTGAATTACAGGAGAGAATATAGCATCTCGAATTGAAAACAATGTTCTGTTTATTTATAGCTGATATAGTGCTTATTGCTCCAGTTTCCATATTAGTCGAAGACAGAATTTCATTTACAAGGTCATACTTAAGAACTGCACATGTAATGTGAAAAACATATTGGCTCTATTGAAACAATAGCATGTGCTGAAGATAGATTTCAACCTCAACATTTTCAATTTCCTTTGAACCAGTCTATTAATATTGAAACATTTGAAACATGGAAATGCAGTGAAGATAGTTTCGCACATTTTGATGAATAATTGTATGTCCATACTTAGAATTTTATGAAAAAATATATGTCCATCTTCACTCTAAATGGAATGCACTGTTCCATCACTTATAATTTTTAAGGAGTTGCACATGTAATTTGAAAATCGTTTTGGCACTATTGAAACAATAGCATGTGCGAAGGAATTGATTTCAAACACTAAATTTGTATAGGAATTGCAATGGCACCCTCCCGCCATTAACTGTGGCGATCCACCGTCCGCGAATATCGCCTCCAAGATGAAATTATCACACCTTTTTTTTTAAAATTTATGAGATGACACCAAACCATTTGCACATTTATTGGAACTATCAGATATAACTATATCCAATGATATAGTAGGGCAATAATGTGCTTAAAATCTCGATGTGATTTACAGCAGAGAATATAGCATCTCCAATTGAAAACAATGTTCTGTTTATTTATAGCTGATATAGTGCTTAATGCTCCAGTTTCCATATTAGTCGAAGACATAATTTCATTTACAAGGTCATACTTAATAACTGCACATGTAATGTGAAAAACATATTGACTCTATTGAAACAATAGCATGTGCTGAAGATAGATTTCAACCTCAACATTTTCAATTTCCTTTGAACCATTCAATTAATATTGAAACATTTGAAACATGGAAATGCAGTGAAGATAGTTTCGCACATTTTGATGCATAATTGTATGTCCATACTTAGAATTTTATGAAAAAATATATGTCCATCTTCACTCTAAATGGAATGCACTGTTCCATCACTTATAATTTTTAAGGAGTTGCACATGGAATTTGAAAATCGTTTTGGCACTATTGATACAATAGCATGTGCGAAGGAATTGATTTCAAACACTAAATTTGTATAGGAATTGCAATGGCACCCTCCCGCCATTAACTGTGGCGATCCACCGTCCGCGAATATCGCCTCCAAGATGAAATTATCACACCTTTTTTTTTTAAAATTTATGAGATGACACCAAACCATTTGCACATTTATTGGAACTATCAGATATAACTATATCCAATGATATAGTACGGGAATAATGTGCTTAAAATCTCGATGTGATTTACAGCAGAGAATATAGCATCTCCAATTGAAAACAATGTTCTGTTTATTTATAGCTCATATAGTGCTTATAGCTCCAGTTTCCATATTAGTCGAAGACACAATTTCATTTACAAGGACATACTTAAGAACTGCACATGTAATGTGAAAAACATATTGGCTCTATTGAAACAATAGCATGTGCTGAAGATAGATTTCAACCTCATCATTTTCAATTTGCTTTGAACCAGCCAATTTATATGGTAAGCGTGTGAAAATTGGAAATGCAGTGAAGACAATTTCGCACATTGTGATGGATAATTGTATGTCCATACATAGAATTTTATGAAAAAATATATGTTCATTTCCACTATAAATGGAATGCACTATTCCATCACTTATAATTTTTAAGGAGTTGCACATGTAATTTGAAAATCGTTTTGGCACTATTGAAACAATAGCATGTGCGAAGGAATTGATTTCAAACACTAAATTTGTATAGGAATTGCAATGGCACCCTCCCGCCATTAACTGTGGCGATCCACCGTCCGCGAATATCGCCTCCAAGATGAAAATATCACACCTTTTTTTTAAAATTTATGAGATGACGCCAAACCATTTGCACATTTATTGGAACTATCAGATATAACTATATCCAATGATATAGTAGGGGAATAAATTGCTTAAAATCTTGATGTGAATTACAGGAGAGAATATAGCATCTCCAATTGAAAACAATGTTCTGTTTATTTATAGCTGATATAGTGCTTATTGCTCCAGTTTCCATATTAGTCGAAGACATAATTTCATTTACAAGGTCATACTTAAGAACTGCACATGTAATGTGAAAAACATATTGACTCTATTGAAACAATAGCATGTGCTGAAGACAGATTTCAACCTCAACATTTTCAATTTCCTTTGAACCATTCAATTAATATTGAAACATTTGAAAGATGGAAATGCAGTGAAGATAGTTTCGCACATTTTGATGCATAATTGTATGTCCATACTTAGAATTTTATGAAAAAATATATGTCCATCTTCACTCTAAATGGAATGCACTGTTCCATCACTTATAATTTTTAAGGAGTTGCACATGTAATTTGAAAATCGTTTTGGCACTATTGAAACAATAGCATGTGCGAAGGAATTGATTTCAAACACTAAATTTGTATAGGAATTGCAATGGCACTATCCCGCCATTAACTGTGGCGATCCACCGTCCGCGAATATCGCCTCCAAGATGAAATTATCACAACTTTTCTTTCTAAAATTTATGAGATGACGCCAAACCATTTGCACATTTATTGGAACTATCAGATATAACTATATCCAATGATACAGTACGGGAATAATGTGCTTAAAATCTCGATGTGATTTACAGCAGAGAATATAGCATCTCCAATTGAAAACAATGTTCTGTTTATTTATAGCTCATATAGCGCTTATTGCTCCAGTTTCCATATTAGTCGAAGACACAATTTCATTTACAAGGTCATACTTAAGAACTGCACATGTAATGTGAAAAACATATTGGCTCTATTGAAACAATAGCATGTGCTGAAGATAGATTTCAACCTCATCATTTTCAATTTGCTTTGAACCAGCCAATTTATATGGAAAGCATGTGAAAATTGGAAATGCAGTGAAGATAATTTCGCACATTGTGATGGATAATTGTATGTCCATACATCGAATTTTATGAACAAATATATGTTCAATTCCACTATAAATGGAATGCACTATTCCATCACTAATAATTTTTAAGGAGTTGCACATGTAATTTGAAAATCGTTTTGGCACTATTGAAACAATAGCATGTGCGAAGGAATTGATTTCAAACACTAAATTTGTATAGGAATTGCAATGGCACCCTCCCGCCATTAACTGTGGCGATCCACCGTCCGCGAATATCGCCTCCAAGATGGAATTATCAACCCTTTTTTTTAAAATTTATGAGATGACGCCAAACCATTTGCACATTTATTGGAACTATCAGATATAACTATATCCAATGATATAGTAGGGGAATAAATTGCTTAAAATCTTGATGTGAATTACAGGAGAGAATATAGCATCTCGAATTGAAAGCAATGTTCTGTTTATTTATAGCTGATATAGTGCTTATTGCTCCAGTTTCCATATTAGTCGAAGACATAATTTCATTTACAAGGTCATACTTAAGAACTGCACATGTAATGTGAAAAACATATTGACTCTATTGAAACAATAGCATGTGCTGAAGATAGATTTCAACCTCATCATTTTCAATTTGCTTTGAACCAGCCAATTTATATGGTAAGCATGTGAAAATTGGAAATGCAGTGAAGACAATTTCGCACATTGTGATGGATAATTGTATGTCCATACATAGAATTTTATGAAAAAAATATATGTTCATTTCCACTATAAATGGAATGCACTATTCCATCACTCATAATTTTTAAGGAGTTGCACATGTAATTTGAAAATCGTTTTGGCACTATTGAAACAATAGCATGTGCGAAGGAATTGATTTCAAACACTAAATGTGTATAGGAATTGCAATGGCACCCTCCCGCCATTAACTGTGGCGATCCACCGTCCGCGAATATCGCCTCGAAGATGAAATTATCAACCTTTTTTTTAAAATTTATGAGATGACGCCAAACCATTTGCACATTTATTGGAACTATCAGATATAACTATATCCAATGATATAGTACGGGAATAATGTGCTTAAAATCTCGATGTGATTTACAGCAGAGAATATAGCATCTCCAATTGAAAACAATGTTCTGTTTATTTATAGCTCATATAGTGCTTATTGCTGCAGTTTCCATATTAGTCGAAGACACAATTTCATTTACAAGGTCATACTTAAGAACTGCACATGTAATGTGAAAAACATATTGGCTCTATTGAAACAATAGCATGTGCTGAAGATAGATTTCAACCTCAATATTTTCAGTTTCCTTTGAACCAGCCAATTAATATTGAAACATTTGAAAAATGGAAATGCAATGACGATAGTTTCGCACATTTTGATGCATAATTGTATGTCCATACTTAGAATTTTATGAAATAATATATGTCCATTTCCACTATAAATGGAATCCACTATTCCATCACTTATAATTTTTAGGAGTTGCACATGTAATTTGAAAATTGTTTCGGCACTATTGAAACAATAGCATGTGCGAAGGAATTGATTTAAAACACTAAATTTGTATAGGAATTGCAAAGGCAACCTCCCACCATTAACTGTGGCGATCCACCGTCCGCGAATATCGCCTCCAAGATGAAATTATCACACCTTTTTTTTTTTAAAATTTATGAGATGACGCCAAACCATTTGCACATTTATTGGAACTATCAGATATAACTATATCCAATAATATATTAGGGGAATAATGTGCTTAAAATCTCGATGTGAATTACAGTAGAGAATATAGCATCTCCAATTGAAAACAATGTTCTGTTTACTTATAGCTCATATACTGCTTATTGCTCCAGTTTCCATATTAGTCGAAGACACAATTTCATTTACAAGGTCATACTTAAGAACTGCACATGTAATGTTAAAAACATATTAGCTCTATTGAAACAATAGCATGTGCTGAAGATAGATTTCAACCTCAACATTTTCAATTTCCTTTGAACCATTCAATTAATATTGAAACATTTGAAAAATGGAAATGCAGTGAAGATAGTTTCGCACATTTCGATGCATAATTGTATATCCATACTTAGAATTTTATGAAAAAATATATGTCCATCTTCACTCTAAATGGAATGCACTGTTCCATCACTTATAATTTTTAAGGAGTTGCACATGTAATTTCAAAATCGTTTTGGCACTATTGAAACAATAGCATGTGCGAAGGAATTGATTTCAAACACTAAATTTGTATAGGAATTGCAATGGCACCCTCCCGCCAATAACTGTGGCGATCCACCGTCCGCGAATATCGCCTCCAAGATGAAATTATCACACCTTTTTTTTAAAATTTATGAGATGACGCAAAACCATTTGCACGTTTATTGGAACTATCAATTATAACTATATCCACTGATATAGTAGGGGAATAAAGTGCTTAAAAACTTGATGTGAATTACAGGAGAGAATATAGCATCTCGAATTGAAAACAATGTTCTGTTTATTTATAGCTCATATAGTGCTTATTGCTCCAGTTTCCATATTAGTCGAAGACAGAATTTCATTTACAAGGTCATACTTAAGAACTGCACATGTAATGTGCAAAACATATTGGCTCTATTGAAACAATAGCATGTGCTGAAGATAGATTTCAACCTCAACATTTTCAATTTCCTTTGAACCAGTCAATTAATATTGAAACATTTGAAACATGGAAATGCAGTGAAGATAGTTTCGCACATTTTGATGAATAATTGTATGTCCATACTTAGAATTTTATGAAAAAATATATGTCCATCTTCACTCTAAATGGAATGCACTGTTCCATCACTTATAATTTTTAAGGAGTTGCACATGTAATTTGAAAATCGTTTTGGCACTATTGAAACAATAGCATGTGCTAAGGAATTGATTTCCAACACTAAATTTGTATAGGAATTGCAATGGCACCCTCCCGTCATTAACTGTGGCGATCCACCGTCCGCGAATATCGCCTCGAAGATGAAATTATCACACCTTTTTTTTTTAAAATTTATGAGATGACACCAAACCATTTGCACATTTATTGGAACTATCAGATATAACTATATCCAATGATATAGTACGGGAATAATGTGCTTAAAATCTCGATGTGATTTACAGCAGAGAATATAGCATCTCCAATTGAAAACAATGTTCTGTTTATTTATAGCTCATATAGTGCTTATAGCTCCAGTTTCCATATTAGTCGAAGACACAATTTCATTTACAAGGTCATACTTAAGAACTGCACATGTAATGTGAAAAACATATTGGCTCTATTGAAACAATAGCATGTGCTGAAGATAGATTTCAACCTCATCATTTTCAATTTCCTTTGAACCAGCCAATTTATATGGTAAGCATGTGAAAATTGGAAATGCAGTGAAGACAATTTCGCACATTGTGATGGATAATTGTATGTCCATACATGGAATTTTATGAAAAAATATATGTTCATTTCCACTATAAATGGAATGCACTATTCCATCACTCATAATTTTTAAGGAGTTGCACATGTAATTTGAAAATCGTTTGGCACTATTGAAACAACAGCATGTGCGAAGGAATTGAATTCAAACACTAAATTTGTATAGGAATTGCAATGGCACCCTCCCGCCATTAACTGTGGCGATCCACCGTCCGCGAATATCGCCTCGAAGATGAAATTATCAACCTTTTTTTTAAAATTTATGAGATGACGCCAAACCATTTGCACATTTATTGGAATTATCAGATATAACTATATCCAATGATATAGTACGGGAATAATGTGCTTAAAATCTCGATGTGATTTACAGCAGAGAATATAGCATCTCCAATTGAAAACAATGTTCTGTTTATTTATAGCTCATATAGTGCTTATTGCTCCAGTTTCCATATTAGTCGAAGACACAATTTCATTTACAAGGTCATACTTAAGAACTGCACATGTAATGTGAAAAACATATTGGCTCTATTGAAACAATAGCATGTGCTGAAGATAGATTTCAACCTCGTCATTTTCAATTTGCTTTCAACCAGCCAATTTATATGGAAAGCATGTGAAAATTGGAAATGCAGTGAAGATAATTTCGCACATTGTGATGGATAATTGTATGTCCATACATAGAATTTTATGAAAAAATATATGTTCATTTCCACTAAAATGGAATGCACTATTCCATCACTCATAATTTTTAAGGAGTGGCACATGTAATTTGAAAATCGTTTTGGCACTATTGAAAAAATAGCATGTGCGAAGGAATTGATTTCAAACACTAAATTTGTATAGGAATTGCAATGGCACCCTCCCGCCATTAACTGTGGCGATCCACCGTCCGCGAATATCGCCTCGAAGATGAAATTATCAACCTTTTTTTTAAAATTTATGAGATGACGCCAAACCATTTGCACATTTATTGGAACTATCAGATATAACTATATCCAATGATATAGTACGGGAATATTGTGCTTAAAATCTCGATGTGATTTACAGCAGAGAATATAGCATCTCCAATTGAAAACAATGTTCTGTTTATTTATAGCTCATATAGTGCTTATTGCTCCAGTTTCCATATTAGTCGAAGACACAATTTCATTTACAAGGTCATACTTAAGAACTGCACATGTAATGTGAAAAACATATTGGCTCTATTGAAACAATAGCATGTGCTGAAGATAGATTTCAACCTCATCATTTTCAATTTGCTTTGAACCAGCCAATTTATATGGAAAGCATGTGAAAATTGGAAATGCAGTGAAGATAATTTCGCACATTGTGATGGATAATTGTATGTCCATACATAGAATTTTATGAAAAAATATATGTTCATTTCCACTAAAATGGAATGCACTATTCCATCACTCATAATTTTTAAGGAGTGGCACATGTAATTTGAAAATCGTTTTGGCACTATTGAAAAAATAGCATGTGCGAAGGAATTGATTTCAAACACTAAATTTGTATAGGAATTGCAATGGCACCCTCCCGCCATTAACTGTGGCGATCCACCGTCCGCGAATATCGCCTCGAAGATGAAATTATCAACCTTTTTTTTAAAATTTATGAGATGACGCCAAACCATTTGCACATTTATTGGAACTCTCAGATATAACTATATCCAATGATATAGTAGGGGAATAATGTGCTGGAAATCTCGATGTGAATTACAGTAGAGAATATAGCATCTCCAATTGAAAACATTGTTCTGTTTATTTATAGCTCATATAGTGCTTATTGCTCCAGTTTCCATATTAGTCGAAGACATAATTTCATTTACAAGGTCATACTTAAAAACTGCACATGTAATGTGAAAAACATATTAGCTCTATTGAAACATTAGCATGTGCTGAAGATAGATTTCAACCTCAATATTTTCAATTTCCTTTGAACCAGCCAATTAATATTGAAACATTTGAAAAATGGAAATGCAATGACGATAGTTTCGCACATTTTGATGCATAATTTTATGTCCATACTTAGAATTTTATGAAAAAATATATGTCCATTTCCACTATAAATGGAATGCACTATTCCATCACTTATAATTTTTAAGGAGTTGCACATGTAATTTGAAAATTGTTTTGGCACTATTGAAACAATAGCATGTGCGAAGGAATTGATTTCAAACACTAAATTTGTATAGGAATTGCAAAGGCAACCTCCCACCATTAACTGTGGCGATCCACCGTCCGCGAATATCGCCTCCAAGATGAAATTATCACACCTTTTTTTTTAAAATTTATGAGATGACGCCAAACCATTTGCACATTTATTGGAACTATCAGATATAACTATATCCAATAATATATTAGGGGAATAATGTGCTTAAAATGTCGATGTGAATTACAGCAGAGAATATAGCATCTCCAATTGAAAACAATGTTCTGTTTACTTATAGCTCATATACTGCTTATTGCTCCAGTTTCCATATTAGTCGAAGACACAATTTCATTTACAAGGTCATACTTAAGAACTGCACATGTAATGTTAAAAACATATTAGCTCTATTGAAACAATAGCATGTGCTGAAGATAGATTTCAACCTCAACATTTTCAATTTCCTTTGAACCATTCAATTAATATTGAAACATTTGAAAAATGGAAATGCAGTGAAGATAGTTTCGCACATTTCGATGCATAATTGTATATCCATACTTAGAATTTTATGAAAAAATATATGTCCATCTTCACTCTAAATGGAATGCACTGTTCCATCACTTATAATTTTTAAGGAGTTGCACATGTAATTTCAAAATCGTTTTGGCACTATTGAAACAATAGCATGTGCGAAGGAATTGATTTCAAACACTAAATTTGTATAGGAATTGCAATGGCACCCTCCCGCCATTAACTGTGGCGATCCACCGTCCGCGAATATCGCCTCCAAGATGAAATTATCACACCTTTTTTTTAAAATTTATGAGATGACGCAAAACCATTTGCACGTTTATTGGAACTATCAATTATAACTATATCCACTGATATAGTAGGGGAATAAAGTGCTTAAAAACTTGATGTGAATTACAGGAGAGAATATAGCATCTCGAATTGAAAACAATGTTCTGTTTATTTATAGCTCATATAGTGCTTATTGCTCCAGTTTCCATATTAGTCGAAGACAGAATTTCATTTACAAGGTCATACTTAAGAACTGCACATGTAATGTGAAAAACATATTGGCTCTATTGAAACAATAGCATGTGCTGAAGATAGATTTCAACCTCAACATTTTCAATTTCCTTTGAACCAGTCAATTAATATTGAAACATTTGAAACATGGAAATGCAGTGAAGATAGTTTCGCACATTTTGATGAATAATTGTATGTCCATACTTAGAATTTTATGAAAAAATATATGTCCATCTTCACTCTAAATGGAATGCACTGTTCCATCACTTATAATTTTTAAGGAGTTGCACATGTAATTTGAAAATCGTTTTGGCACTATTGAAACAATAGCATGTGCGAAGGAATTGATTTCCAACACTAAATTTGTATAGGAATTGCAATGGCACCCTCCCGTCATTAACTGTGGCGATCCACCGTCCGCGAATATCGCCTCGAAGATGAAATTATCACACCTTTGTTTTTTAAAATTTATGAGATGACACCAAACCATTTGCACATTTATTGGAACTATCAGATATAACTATATCCAATGATATAGTACGGGAATAATGTGCTTAAAATCTCGATGTGATTTACAGCAGAGAATATAGCATCTCCAATTTAAAACAATGTTCTGTTTATTTATAGCTCATATAGTGCTTATAGCTCCAGTTTCCATATTAGTCGAAGACACAATTTCATTTACAAGGTCATACTTAAGAACTGCACATGTAATGTGAAAAACATATTGGCTCTATTGAAACAATAGCATGTGCTGAAGATAGATTTCAACCTCATCATTTTCAATTTCCTTTGAACCAGCCAATTTATATGGTAAGCATGTGAAAATTGGAAATGCAGTGAAGACAATTTCGCACATTGTGATGGATAATTGTATGTCCATACATGGAATTTTATGAAAAAATATATGTTCATTTCCACTATAAATGGAATGCACTATTCCATCACTCATAATTTTTAAGGAGTTGCACATGTAATTTGAAAATCGTTTGGCACTATTGAAACAACAGCATGTGCGAAGGAATTGAATTCAAACACTAAATTTGTATAGGAATTGCAATGGCACCCTCCCGCCATTAACTGTGGCGATCCACCGTCCGCGAATATCGCCTCGAAGATGAAATTATCAACCTTTTTTTTAAAATTTATGAGATGACGCCAAACCATTTGCACATTTATTGGAATTATCAGATATAACTATATCCAATGATATAGTACGGGAATAATGTGCTTAAAATCTCGATGTGATTTACAGCAGAGAATATAGCATCTCCAATTGAAAACAATGTTCTGTTTATTTATAGCTCATATAGTGCTTATTGCTCCAGTTTCCATATTAGTCGAAGACAGAATTTCATTTACAAGGTCATACTTAAGAACTGCACATGTAATGTGAAAAACATATTGGCTCTATTGTAACAATAGCATGTGCTGAAGATAGATTTCAACCTCAACATTTTCAATTTCCTTTGAACCAGTCAATTAATATTGAAACATTTGAAACATGGAAATGCAGTGAAGATAGTTTCGCACATTTTGATGAATAATTGTATGTCCATACTTAGAATTTTATGAAAAAATGTATGTCCATCTTCACTCTAAATGGAATGCACTGTTCCATCACTTATAATTTTTAAGGAGTTGCACATGTAATTTGAAAATCGTTTTGGCACTATTGAAACAATAGCATGTGCGAAGGAATTGATTTCAAACACTAAATTTGTATAGGAATTGCAATGGCACCCTCCCGCCATTAACTGTGGCGATCCACTGTCCGCGAATATCGCCTCCAAGATGAAATTATCACACCTTTTTTTTAAAATTTATGAGATGACGCAAAACCATTTGCACATTTATTGGAACTATCAGATATAACTATATCCACTGATATAGTAGGGGAATAAAGTGCTTAAAATCTTGATGTGAATTACAGGAGAGAATATAGCATTTCCAATTGAAAACAATGTTCTGTTTATTTATAGCTGATATAGTGCTTATTGCTCCAGTTTCCATATTAGTCGAAGACACAATTTCATTTACAAAGTCATACTTAAGAACTGCACATGTAATGTGAAAAACATATTGGCTCTATTGAAACAATAGCATGTGCTGAAGATAGATTTCAACCTCATCATTTTCAATTTGCTTTGAACCAGCCAATTTATATGGAAAGCATGTGAAAATTGGAAATGCAGTGAAGATAATTTCGCACATTGTGATGGATAATTGTATGTCCATACATAGAATTTTATGAAGAAATATATGTTCATTTCCACTATAAATGGAATGCACTATTCCATCACTTATAATTTTTAAGGAGTTGCACATGTAATTTGAAAATCGTTTTGGCACTATTGAAACAATAGCATGTGCGAAGGAATTGATTTCAAACACTAAATTTGTATAGGAATTGCAATGGCACCCTCCCGCCATTAACTGTGGCGATCCACCGTCCGCGAATATCGCCTCGAAGATGAATTTATCAACCTTTTTTTCAAAATTTATGAGATGACGCCAAACCATTTGCACATTTATTGGAACTATCAGATATAACTATATCCAATGATATAGTACGGGAATAATGTGCTTAAAATCTCGATGTGATTTACAGCAGAGAATATAGCATCTCCAATTGAAAACAATGTTCTGTTTAATTATAGCTCATATAGTGCTTATTGCTCCAGTTTCCATATTAGTCGAAGACACAATTTCATTTACAAGGTCATACATAAGAACTGCACATGTAATGTGAAAAACATATTGACTCTATTGAAACAATAGCATGTGCTGAAGATAGATTTCAACCTCAACATTTTCAATTTCCTTTGAACCATTCAATTAATATTGAAACATTTGAAAGATGGAAATGCAATGAAGATAGTTTCGCACATTTTGATGCATAATTGTATGTCCATACTTAGAATTTTATGAAAAAATATATGTCCATCTTCACTCTAAATGGAATGCACTGTTCCATCACTTATAATTTTTAAGGAGTTGCACATGTAATTTGAAAATCGTTTTGGCACTATTGAAACAATAGCATGTGCGAAGGAATTGATTTCAAACACTAAATTTGTATAGGAATTGCAATGGCACCCTCCCGCCATTAACTGTGGCGATCCATTGTCCGCGAATATCGCCTCCAAGATGAAATTATCACACCTTTTTTTTAAAATTTATGAGATGACGCCAAACCATTTGCACATTTATTGGAACTATCAGATATAACTATATCCACTGATATAGTAGGGGAATAAAGTGCTTAAAATCTTGATGTGAATTACAGGAGAGAATATAGCATTTCCAATTGAAAACAATGTTCTGTTTATTTATAGCTGATATAGTGCTTATTGCTCCAGTTTCCATATTAGTCGAAGACACAATTTCATTTACAAGGTCATACTTAAGAACTGCACATGTAATGTGAAAAACATATTGGCTCTATTGAAACAATAGCATGTGCTGAAGATAGATTTCAACCTCATCATTTTCAATTTGCTTTGAACCAGCCAATTTATATGGAAAGCATGTGAAAATTGGAAATGCAGTGAAGATAATTTCGCACATTGTGATGGATAATTGTATGTCCATACATAGAATTTTATGAAGAAATATATGTTCATTTCCACTATAAATGGAATGCACTATTCCATCACTTATAATTTTTAAGGAGTTGCACATGTAATTTGAAAATCGTTTTGGCACTATTGAAACAATAGCATGTGCGAAGGAATTGATTTCAAACACTAAATTTGTATAGGAATTGCAATGGCACCCTCCCGCCATTAACTGTGGCGATCCACCGTCCGCGAATATCGCCTCCAAGATGAAATTATCACACCTTTTTTTTAAAATTTATGAGATGACGCCAAACCATTTGCACATTTATTGGAACTATCAGAAATAACTATATCCAATGATATAGTAGGGGAATAAATTGCTTAAAATCTTGATGTGAATTACAGGAGAGAATATAGCATCTCCAATTGAAAACAATGTTCTGTTTATTTATAGCTAATATAGTGCTTATTGCTCCAGTTTCCATATTAGTCGAAGACATAATTTCATTTACAAGGTCATACTTAAGAACTGCACATGTAATGTGAAAAACATATTGACTCTATTGAAACAATAGCATGTGCTGAAGATAGATTTCAACCTCAACATTTTCAATTTCCTTTGAACCATTCAATTAATATTGAAACATTTGAAAGATGGAAATGCAGTGAAGATAGTTTCGCACATTTCGATGCATAATTGTATGCACATACTTAGAATTTTATGAAAAAATATATATCCATCTTCACTCTAAATGGAATGCACTGTTCCATCACTTATAATTTTTAAGGAGTTGCACATGTAATTAGAAAATCGTTTTGGCACTATTGATACAATAGCATGTGCGAAGGAATTGATTTCAAACACTAAATTTGTATAGGAATTGCAATGGCACCCTCCCGCCATTAACTGTGGCGATCCACCGTCCGCGAATATCGCCTCCAAGATGAAATTATCACACCTTTTTTTTTAAAATTTATGAGATGACACCAAACCATTTGCACATTTATTGGAACTATCAGATATAACTATATCCAATGATATAGTACGGGAATAATGTGCTTAAAATCTCGATGTGATTTACAGCCGAGAATATAGCATCTCCAATTGAAAACAATGTTCTGTTTATTTATAGCTCATATAGTGCTTATAGCTCCAGTTTCCATATTAGTCGAAGACACAATTTCATTTACAAGGTCATACTTAAGAACTGCACATGTAATGTGAAAAACATATTGGCTCTATTGAAACAATAGCATGTGCTGAAGATAGATTTCAACCTCATCATTTTTAATTTGCTTTGAACCAGCCAATTTATATGGAAAGCATGTGAAAATTGGAAATGCAGTGAAGATAATTTCGCACATTGTGATGGATAATTGTATGTCCATACATAGAATTTTATGAAAAAATATATGTTCATTTCCACTATAAATGGAATGCACTATTCCATCACTCATAATTTTTAAGGAGTTGCACATGTAATTTGAAAATCGTTTTGGCACTATTGAAACAATAGCATGTGCGAAGGAATTGATTTCAAACACTAAATTTGTATAGGAATTGCAATGGCACCCTCCCGCCATTAACTGTGGCGATCCACCGTCCGCGAATATCGCCTCGAAGATGAAATTATCAACCTTTTTTTTAAAATTTATGAGATGACGCCAAACCATTTGCACATTTATTGGAACTATCAGATATAACTATATCCAATGATAAATAATGGGAATAATGTGCTTAAAATCTCGATGTGATTTACAGCAGAGAATATAGCATCTCCAATTGAAAACAATGTTCTGTTTATTTATAGCTCATATAGTGCTTATTGCTCCAGTTTCCATATTAGTCGAAGACACAATTTCATTTACAAGGTCATACTTAAGAACTGCACATGTAATGTGAAAAACATATTGACTCTATTGAAACAATAGCATGTGCTGAAGATAGATTTCAACCTCAACATTTTCAATTTCCGTTGAACCATTCAATTAATATTGAAACATTTGAAAGATGGAAATGCAATGAAGATAGTTTCGCACATTTTGATGCATAATTGTATGTCCATACTTAGAATTTTATGAAAAAATATATGTCCATCTTCACTCTAAATGGAATGCACTGTTCCATCACTTATAATTTTTAAGGAGTTGCACATGTAATTTGAAAATCGTTTTGGCACTATTGAAACAATAGCATGTGCGAAGGAATTGATTTCAAACACTAAATTTGTATAGGAATTGCAATGGCACCCTCCCGCCATTAACTGTGGCGATCCACCGTCCGCGAATATCGCCTCCAAGATGAAATTATCACACCTTTTTTTTAAAATTTATGAGATGACGCCAAACCATTTGATCATTTATTGGAACTATCAGATATAACTATATCCACTGATATAGTAGGGGAATAAATTGCTTAAAATCTTGATGTGAATTACAGGAGAGAATATAGCATCTCCAATTGAAAACAATGTTCTGTTTATTTATAGCTGATATAGTGCTTATTGCTCCAGTTTCCATATTAGTCGAAGACATAATTTCATTTACAAGGTCATACTTAAGAACTGCACATGTAATGTGAAAAACATATTGACTCTATTGAAACAATAGCATGTGCTGAAGATAGATTTCAACCTCAACATTTTCAATTTCCTTTGAACCATTCAATTAATATTGAAACATTTGAAACATGGAAATGCAGTGAAGATACTTTCGCACATTTTGATGCATAATTGTATGTCCATACCTAGAATTTTATGAAAAAATATATGTCCATCTTCACTCTAAATGGAATGCACTGTTCCATCACTTATAATTTTTAAGGAGTTGCACATGTAATTTGAAAATCGTTTTGGCACTATTGAAACAATAGCATGTGCGAAGGAATTGATTTCAAACACTAAATTTGTATAGGAATTGCAATGGCACCCTCCCGCCATTAACTGTGGCGATCCACCGTCCGCGAATATCGCCTCCAAGATGAAATTATCACACCTTTTTTTTTAAAATTTATGAGATGACACCAAACCATTTGCACATTTATTGGAATTATCAGATATAACTATATCCAATGAATATTAGCGGAATAATGTGCTTAAAATCTCGATGTGATTTACAGCAGAGAATATAGCATCTCCAATTGAAAACAATGTTCTGTTTATTTATGGCTCATATAGTGCTTATTGCTCCAGTTTCCATATTAGTCGAAGACACAATTTCATTTACAAGGTCATACTTAAGAACTGCACATGTAATGTGAAAAACATTTTGGCTCTATTGAAACAATAGCATGTGCTGAAGATAGATTTCAACCTCATCATTTTCAATTTGCTTTGAACCAGCCAATTTATATGGAAAGCATGTGAAAATTGGAAATGCAGTGAAGATAATTTCGCACATTGTGATGGATAATTGTATGTCCATACATAGAATTTTATGAAGAAATATATGTTCATTTCCACTATAAATGGAATGCACTATTCCATCACTTATAATTTTTAGGGAGTTGCACATGTAATTTGAAAATCGTTTTGGCACTATTGAAACAATAGCATGTGCGAAGGAATTGATTTCAAACACTAAATTTGTATAGGAATTGCAATGGCACCCTCCCGCCATTAACTGTGGCGATCCACCGTCCGCGAATATCGCCTCCAAGATGAAATTATCACACCTTTTTTTTAAAATTTATGAGATGACGCCAAACCATTTGCACATTTATTGGAACTATCAGATATAACTATATCCAATGATATAGTAGGGGAATAAATTGCTTAAAATCTTGATGTGAATTACAGGAGAGAATATAGCATCTCCAATTGAAAACAATGTTCTGTTTATTTATAGCTGATATAGTGCTTATTGCTCCAGTTTCCATATTAGTCGAAGACAGAATTTCATTTACAAGGTAATACTTAAGAACTGCACATGTAATGTGAAAAACATATTGACTCTATTGAAACAATAGCATGTGCTGAAGATAGATTTCAACCTCAACATTTTCAATTTCCTTTGAACCATTCAATTAATATTGAAACATTTGAAAGATGGAAATGCAGTGAAGATAGTTTCGCACATTTTGATGCATATTTGTATGTCCATACTTAGAATTTTATGAAAAAATATATGTCCATCTTCACTCTAAATGGAATGCACTGTTCCATCACTTATAATTTTTAAGGAGTTGCACATGTAATTTTAAAATCGTTTTGGCACTATTGAAACATTAGCATGTGCGAAGGAATTGATTTCAAACACTAAATTTGTATAGGAATTGCAATGGATCCCTCCCGCCATTAACTGTGGCGATCCACCGTCCGCGAATATCGCCTCCAAGATGAAATTATCACACCTTTTTTTTAAAATTTATGAGATGACGCAAAACCATTTGCACATTTATTGGAACTATCAGATATAACTATATCCACTGATATAGTAGGGGAATAAAGTGCTTAAAATCTTGATGTGAATTACAGGAGAGAATATAGCATTTCCAATTGAAAACAATGTTCTGTTTATTTATAGCTGATATAGTGCTTATTGCTCCAGTTTCCATATTAGTCGAAGACACAATTTCATTTACAAGCTCATACTTAAGAACTGCACATGTAATGTGAAAAACATATTGGCTCTATTGAAACAATAGCATGTGCTGAAGATAGATTTCAACCTCAACATTTTCAATTTCCTTTGAGCCAGTCAATTAATATTGAAACATTTGACACATGGAAATGCAGTGAAGATAGTTTCGCACATTTTGATGCATAATTTTATGTCCATACTTAGAATTTTATGAAAAAATATATGTCCATCTTCACTCTAAATGGAATGCACTGTTCCATCACTTATAATTTTTAAGGAGTTGCACATGTAATTTGAAAATCGTTTTGGCACTATTGAAAAAATAGCATGTGCGAAGGAATTGATTTCAAACACTAAATTTGTATAGGAATTGCAATGGCACCCTCCCGCCATTAACTGTGGCGATCCACCGTCCGCGAATATCGCCTCCAAGATGAAATTATCACACCTTTTTTTTTTAAAATTTATGAGATGACGCCAAACCATTTGCACATTTATTGGAACTATCAGATATAACTATATCCAATGATACAGTACGGGAATAATGTGCTTAAAATCTCGATGTGATTTACAGCAGAGAATATAGCATCTCCAATTGAAAACAATGTTCTGTTTATTTATAGCTCATATAGTGCTTATTGCTCCAGTTTCCATATTAGTCGAAGACACAATTTCATTTACAAGGTCATACTTAAGAACTGCACATGTAATGTGAAAAACATATTGGCTCTATTGAAACAATAGCATGTGCTGAAGATAGATTTCAACCTCATCATTTTCAATTTGCTTTGAACCAGCCAATTTATATGGAAAGCATGTGAAAATTGGAAATGCAGTGAAGATAATTTCGCACATTCTGATGGATAATTGTATGTCCATACATAGAATTTTATGAAAAAATATATGTTCATTTCCACTATAAATGGAATGCACTATTCCATCACTTATAATTTTTAAGGAGTTGCACATGTAATTTGAAAATTGTTTTGGCACTATTGAAACAATAGCATGTGCGAAGGAATTGATTTCAAACACTAAATTTGTATAGGAATTGCAATGGCACCCTCCCGCCATTAACTGTGGCGATCCACCGTCCGCGAATATCGCCTCCAAGATGAAATTATCACACCTTTTTTTTAAAATTTATGAGATGACGCCAAACCATTTGCACATTTATTGGAACTATCAGATATAACTATATCCAATGATATAGTAGGGGAATAAATTGCTTAAAATCTTGATGTGAATTACAGGAGAGAATATAGCATCTCCAATTGAAAACAATGTTCTGTTTATTTATAGCTGATATAGTGCTTATTGCTCCAGTTTCCATATTAGTCGAAGACAGAATTTCATTTACAAGGTAATACTTAAGAACTGCACATGTAATGTGAAAAACATATTGACTCTATTGAAACAATAGCATGTGCTGAAGATAGATTTCAACCTCAACATTTTCAATTTCCTTTGAACCATTCAATTAATATTGAAACATTTGAAAGATGGAAATGCAGTGAAGATAGTTTCGCACATTTTGATGCATATTTGTATGTCCATACTTAGAATTTTATGAAAAAATATATGTCCATCTTCACTCTAAATGGAATGCACTGTTCCATCACTTATAATTTTTAAGGAGTTGCACATGTAATTTTAAAATCGTTTTGGCACTATTGAAACAATAGCATGTGCGAAGGAATTGATTTCAAACACTAAATTTGTATAGGAATTGCAATGGCACCCTCCCGCCATTAACTGTGGCGATCCACCGTCCGCGAATATCGCCTCCAAGATGAAATTATCACACCTTTTTTTTAAAATTTATGAGATGACGCAAAACCATTTGCACATTTATTGGAACTATCAGATATAACTATATCCACTGATATAGTAGGGGAATAAAGTGCTTAAAATCTTGATGTGAATTACAGGAGAGAATATAGCATTTCCAATTGAAAACAATGTTCTGTTTATTTATAGCTGATATAGTGCTTATTGCTCCAGTTTCCATATTAGTCGAAGACACAATTTCATTTACAAGCTCATACTTAAGAACTGCACATGTAATGTGAAAAACATATTGGCTCTATTGAAACAATAGCATGTGCTGAAGATAGATTTCAACCTCAACATTTTCAATTTCCTTTGAGCCAGTCAATTAATATTGAAACATTTGACACATGGAAATGCAGTGAAGATAGTTTCGCACATTTTGATGCATAATTTTATGTCCATACTTAGAATTTTATGAAAAAATATATGTCCATCTTCACTCTAAATGGAATGCACTGTTCCATCACTTATAATTTTTAAGGAGTTGCACATGTAATTTGAAAATCGTTTTGGCACTATTGAAACAATAGCATGTGCGAAGGAATTGATTTCAAACACTAAATTTGTATAGGAATTGCAATGGCACCCTCCCGCCATTAACTGTGGCGATCCACCGTCCGCGAATATCGCCTCCAAGATGAAATTATCACACCTTTTTTTTTTAAAATTTATGAGATGACGCCAAACCATTTGCACATTTATTGGAACTATCAGATATAACTATATCCAATGATACAGTACGGGAATAATGTGCTTAAAATCTCGATGTGATTTACAGCAGAGAATATAGCATCTCCAATTGAAAACAATGTTCTGTTTATTTATAGCTCATATAGTGCTTATTGCTCCAGTTTCCATATTAGTCGAAGACACAATTTCATTTACAAGGTCATACTTAAGAACTGCACATGTAATGTGAAAAACATATTGGCTCTATTGAAACAATAGCATGTGCTGAAGATAGATTTCAACCTCATCATTTTCAATTTGCTTTGAACCAGCCAATTTATATGGAAAGCATGTGAAAATTGGAAATGCAGTGAAGATAATTTCGCACATTCTGATGGATAATTGTATGTCCATACATAGAATTTTATGAAAAAATATATGTTCATTTCCACTATAAATGGAATGCACTATTCCATCACTTATAATTTTTAAGGAGTTGCACATGTAATTTGAAAATCGTTTTGGCACTATTGAAACAATAGCATGTGCGAAGGAATTGATTTCAAACACTAAATTTGTATAGGAATTGCAATGGCACCCTCCCGCCATTAACTGTGGCGATCCACCGTCCGCGAATATCGCCTCCAAGATGAAATTATCACACCTTTTTTTTAAAATTTATGAGATGACGCCAAACCATTTGCACATTTATTGGAACTCTCAGATATAACTGTATCCAATGATATAGTAGGGGAATAATGTGCTGGAAATCTCGATGTGAATTACAGTAGAGAATATAGCATCTCCAATTGAAAACATTGTTCTGTTTATTTATAGCTCATATAGTGCTTATTGCTCCCGTTTCCATATTAGTCGAAGACACAATTTCATTTACAAGGTCATACTTAATAACTGCACATGTAATGTGAAAAACATATTAGCTCTATTAAAACAATAGCATGTGCTGAAGATAGATTTCAACCTCAATATTTTCAATTTCCTTTGAACCAGCCAATTAATATTGAAACATTTGAAAAATGGAAATGCAATGACGATAGTTTCGCACATTTTGATGCATAATTTTATGTCCATACTTAGAATTTTATGAAAAAATATATGTCCATTTCCACTATAAATGGAATGCACTGTTCCATCACTTATAATTTTTAAGGAGTTGCACATGTAATTTGAAAATCGTTTTGGCACTATTGAAACAATAGCATGTGCGAAGGAATTGATTTCAAACACTAAATTTGTATAGGAATTGCAATGGCACCCTCCCGCCATTAACTGTGGCGATCCACTGTCCGCGAATATCGCCTCCAAGATGAAATTATCACACCTTTTTTTTAAAATTTATGAGATGACGCCAAACCATTTGCACATTTATTGGAACTATCAGATATAACTATATCCACTGATATAGTAGGGGAATAAAGTGCTTAAAATCTTGAAATGAATTACAGGAGAGAATATAGCATTTCCAATTGAAAACAATGTTCTGTTTATTTATAGCTGATATAGTGCTTATTGCTCCAGTTTCCATATTAGTCGAAGACACAATTTCATTTACAAGGTCATACTTAAGAACTGCACATGTAATGTGAAAAACATATTGGCTCTATTGAAACAATAGCATGTGCTGAAGATAGATTTCAACCTCATCATTTTCAATTTGCTTTGAACCAGCCAATTTATATGGAAAGCATGTGAAAATTGGAAATGCAGTGAAGATAATTTCGCACATTGTGATGGATAATTGTATGTCCATACATAGAATTTTATGAAGAAATATATGTTCATTTCCACTATAAATGGAATGCACTATTCCATCACTTATAATTTTTAAGGAGTTGCACATGTAATTTGAAAATCGTTTTGGCACTATTGAAACAATAGCATGTGCGAAGGAATTGATTTCAAACACTAAATTTGTATAGGAATTGCAATGGCACCCTCCCGCCATTAACTGTGGCGATCCACCGTCCGCGAATATCGCCTCCAAGATGAAATTATCACACCTTTTTTTTAAAATTTATGAGATGACGCCAAACCATTTGCACATTTATTCCAACTATCAGATATAACTATATCCAATGATATAGTAGGGGAATAAATTGCTTAAAATCTTGATGTGAATTACAGGAGAGAATATAGCATCTCCAATTGAAAACAATGTTCTGTTTATTTATAGCTGATATAGTGCTTATTGCTCCAGTTTCCATATTAGTCGAAGACATAATTTCATTTACAAGGTCATACTTAAGAACTGCACATGTAATGTGAAAAACATATTGACTCTATTGAAACAATAGCATGTGCTGAAGATAGATTTCAACCTCAACATTTTCAATTTCCTTTGAACCAGCCAATTAATATTGAAACATTTGAAACATGGAAATGCAGTGAAGATACTTTCGCACATTTTGATGCATAATAGTATGTCCATACTTAGAATTTTATGAAATAATATATGTCCATCTTCACTCTAAATGGAATGCACTGTTCCATCACTTATAATTTTTAAGGAGTTGCACATGTAATTTGAAAATCGTTTTGGCACTATTGAAACAATAGCATGTGCGAAGGAATTGATTTCAAACACTAAATTTGTATAGGAATTGCAATGGCACCCTCCCGCCATTAACTGTGGCGATCCACCGTCCGCGAATATCGCCTCCAAGATGAAATTATCACACCTTTTTTTTAAAATTTATGAGATGACGCCAAACCATTTGCACATTTATTCCAACTATCAGATATAACTATATCCAATGATATAGTAGGGGAATAAATTGCTTAAAATCTTGATGTGAATTACAGGAGAGAATATAGCATCTCCAATTGAAAACAATGTTCTGTTTATTTATAGCTGATATAGTGCTTATTGCTCCAGTTTCCATATTAGTCGAAGACATAATTTCATTTACAAGGTCATACTTAAGAACTGCACATGTAATGTGAAAAACATATTGACTCTATTGAAACAATAGCATGTGCTGAAGATAGATTTCAACCTCAACATTTTCAATTTCCTTTGAACCAGCCAATTAATATTGAAACATTTGAAACATGGAAATGCAGTGAAGATACTTTCGCACATTTTGATGCATAATAGTATGTCCATACTTAGAATTTTATGAAATAATATATGTCCATCTTCACTCTAAATGGAATGCACTGTTCCATCACTTATAATTTTTAAGGAGTTGCACATGTAATTTGAAAATCGTTTTGGCACTATTGAAACAATAGCATGTGCGAAGGAATTGATTTCAAACACTAAATTTGTATAGGAATTGCAATGGCACCCTCCCGCCATTAACTGTGGCGATCCACCGTCCGCGAATATCGCCTCCAAGATGAAATTATCACACCTTTTTTTTTAAAATTTATGAGATGACACCAAACCATTTGCACATTTATTGGAATTATCAGATATAACTATATCCAATGATATAGTAGCGGAATAATGTGCTTAAAATCTCGATGTGATTTACAGCAGAGAATATAGCATCTCCAATTGAAAACAATGTTCTGTTTATTTATGGCTCATATAGTGCTTATTGCTCCAGTTTCCATATTAGTCGAAGACACAATTTCATTTACAAGGTCATACTTAGGAACTGCACATGTAATGTGAAAAACATTTTGGCTCTATTGAAACAATAGCATGTGCTGAAGATAGATTTCAACCTCAACATTTTCAATTTCCTTTGAACCATTCAATTAATATTGAAACATTTGAAAGATGGAAATGCAGTGAAGATAGTTTCGCACATTTTGATGCATATTTGTATGTCCATACTTAGAATTTTATGAAAAAATATATGTCCATCTTCACTCTAAATGGAATGCACTGTTCCATCACTTATAATTTTTAAGGAGTTGCACATGTAATTTGAAAATCGTTTTGGCACTATTGAAACAATAGCATGTGCGAAGGAATTGATTTCAAACACTAAATTTGTATAGGAATTGCAATGGCACCCTCCCGCCATTAACTGTGGCGATCCACCGTCCGCGAATATCGCCTCCAAGATGAAATTATCACACCTTTTTTTTAAAATTTATGAGATGACGCCAAACCATTTGCACATTTATTGGAACTCTCAGATATAACTATATCCAATGATATAGTAGGGGAATAATGTGCTGGAAATCTCGATGTGAATTACAGTAGAGAATATAGCATCTCCAATTGAAAACATTGTTCTGTTTATTTATAGCTCATATAGTGCTTATTGCTCCCGTTTCCATATTAGTCGAAGACACAATTTCATTTACAAGGTCATACTTAATAACTGCACATGTAATGTGAAAAACATATTAGCTCTATTGAAACAATAGCATGTGCTGAAGATAGATTTCAACCTCAATATTTTCAATTTCCTTTGAACCAGCCAATTAATATTGAAACATTTGAAAAATGGAAATGCAATGACGATAGTTTCGCACATTTTGATGCATAATTTTATGTCCATACTTAGAATTTTATGAAAAAATATATGTCCATTTCCACTATAAATGGAATGCACTGTTCCATCACTTATAATTTTTAAGGAGTTGCACATGTAATTTGAAAATTGTTTTGGCACTATTGAAACAATATCATGTGCGAAGGAATTGATTTCAAACACTAAATTTGTATATTAATTGCAAAGGCAACCTCCCACCATTAACTGTGGCGATCCACGGTCCGCGAATATCGCCTCCAAGATGAAATTATCACACCTTTTTTTTTAAAATTTATGAGATGACGCCAAACCATTTGCACATTTGTTGGAACTATCAGATATAACTATATCCAATAATATATTAGGGGAATAATGTGCTTAAAATCTCGATGTGAATTACAGTAGAGAATATAGCATCTCCAATTGAAAACAATGTTCTGTTTATTTATAGCTCATATAGTGCTTATTGCTCCAGTTTCCATATTAGTCGAAGACACAATTTCATTTACAAGGTCATACTTAAGAACTGCACATGTAATGTGAAAAACATATTAGCTCTATTGAAACAATAGCATGTGCTGAAGATAGATTTCAACCTCAACATTTTCAATTTCCTTTGAACCAGCGAATTAATATTGAAACATTTGAAAAATGGAAATGCAGTGAACATAGTTTCGCACATTTTGATGCATAATTGTATGTCCATACTTAGTGAAAAAACATATGTCCTTTTCCACTTGAATGGAATGCACTGTTCCATCACTTATAATTTTTAAGGAGTTGCAGATGTAATTTGAAAATCGTTTTAGCACTATTGAAACAATAGCATGTGCGAAGGAATTGATTTCAAACACTAAATTTGTATAGGAATTGCAATGGCACCCTCCCGCCATTAACTGTGGCGATCCACCGTCCGCGAATATCGCCTCCAAGATGAAATTATCACACCTTTTTTTTAAAATTTATGAGATGACGCAAAACCATTTGCACATTTATTGGAACTATCAGATATAACTATATCCACTGATATAGTAGGTGAATAAAGTGCTTAAAAACTTGATGTGAATTACAGGAGAGAATATAGCATCTCGAATTGAAAACAATGTTCTGTTTATTTATAGCTGATATAGTGCTTATTGCTCCAGTTTCCATATTAGTCGAAGACAGAATTTCATTTACAAGGTCATACTTAAGAACTGCACATGTAATGTGAAAAACATATTGGCTCTATTGAAACAATAGCATGTGCTGAAGATAGATTTCAACCTCAACATTTTCAATTTCCTTTGAACCAGTCAATTAATATTGAAACATTTGACACATGGAAATGCAGTGAAGATAGTTTCGCACATTTTGATGCATAATTGTATGTCCATACTTAGAATTTTATGAAAAAATATATGTCCATCTTCACTCTAAATGGAATGCACTGTTCCATCACTTATAATTTTTAAGGAGTTGCACATGTAATTTGAAAATCGTTTTGGCACTTTTGAAACAATAGCATGTGCGAAGGAATTGATTTCAAACACTAAATTTTATAGGAATTGCAATGGCACCCTCCCGCCATTAACTGTGGCGATCCACCGTCCGCGAATATCGCCTCGAAGATGAAATTATCAACCTTTTTTTTAAAATTTATGAGATGACGCAAAACCATTTGCACATTTATTGGAACTATCAGATATAACTATATCCAATGATATAGTACGGGAATAATGTGCTTAAAATCTCGATGTGATTTACAGCAGATTATATAGCATCTGCAATTGTAAACAATGTTCTGTTTATTTATAGCTCATATAGTGCTTATTGCTCCAGTTTCCATATTAGTCGAAGACACAATTTCATTTACAAGGTCATACTTAAGAACTGCACATGTAATGTGAAAAACATATTGGCTCTATTGAAACAATAGCATGTGCTGAAGATAGATTTCAACCTCATCATTTTTAATTTGCTTTGAACCAGCCAATTTATATGGAAAGCATGTGAAAATTGGAAATGCAGTGAAGATAATTTCGCACATTGTGATGGATAATTGTATGTCCATACATAGAATTTTATGAAAAAATATATGTTCATTTCCACTATAAATGGAATGCACTATTCCATCACTCATAATTTTTAAGGAGTTGCACATGTAATTTGAAAATCGTTTTGGCACTATTGAAACAATAGCATGTGCGAAGGAATTGATTTCAAACACTAAATTTGTATAGGAATTGCAATGGCACCCTCCCGCCATTAACTGTGGCGATCCACCGTCCGCGAATATCGCCTCGAAGATGAAATTATCAACCTTTTTTTCGAAAATTTATGAGATGACGCCAAACCATTTGCACATTTATTGGAACTATCAGATATAACTATATCCAATGATATAGTACGGGAATAATGTGCTTAAAATCTCGATGTGATTTACAGCAGAGAATATAGCATCTCCAATTGAAAACAATGTTCTGTTTATTTATAGCTCATATAGTGCTTATTGCTCCAGTTTCCATATTAGTCGAAGACACAATTTCATTTACAAGGTCATACATAAGAACTGCACATGTAATGTGAAAAACATATTGACTCTATTGAAACAATAGCATGTGCTGAAGATAGATTTCAACCTCAACATTTTCAATTTCCTTTGAACCATTCAATTAATATTGAAACATTTGAAAGATGGAAATGCAATGAAGATAGTTTCGCACATTTTGATGCATAATTGTATGTCCATACTTAGAATTTTATGAAAAAATATATGTCCATCTTCACTCTAAATGGAATGCACTGATCCATCACTTATAATTTTTAAGGAGTTGCACATGTAATTTGAAAATCGTTTTGGCACTAATGAAACAATAGCATGTGCGAAGGAATTGATTTCAAACACTAAATTTGTATAGGAATTGCAATGGCACCCTCCGGCCATTAACTGTGGCGATCCACTGTCCGCGAATATCGCCTCCAAGATGAAATTATCACACCTTTTTTTTAAAATTTATGAGATGACGCCAAACCATTTGCACATTTATTGGAACTATCAGATATAACTATATCCACTGATATAGTAGGGGAATAAAGTGCTTAAAATCTTGATGTGAATTACAGGAGAGAATATAGCATTTCCAATTGAAAACAATGTTCTGTTTATTTATAGCTGATATAGTGCTTATTGCTCCAGTTTCCATATTAGTCGAAGACACAATTTCATTTACAAGGTCATACTTAAGAACTGCACATGTAATGTGAAAAACATATTGGCTCTATTGAAACAATAGCATGTGCTGAAGATAGATTTCAACCTCATCATTTTCAATTTGCTTTGAACCAGCCAATTTATATGGAAAGCATGTGAAAATTGGAAATGCAGTGAAGATAATTTCGCACATTGTGATGGATAATTGTATGTCCATACATAGAATTTTATGAAGAAATATATGTTCATTTCCACTATAAATGGAATGCACTATTCCATCACTTATAATTTTTAAGGAGTTGCACATGTAATTTGAAAATCGTTTTGGCACTATTGAAACAATAGCATGTGCGAAGGAATTGATTTCAAACACTAAATTTGTATAGGAATTGCAATGGCACCCTCCCGCCATTAACTGTGGCGATCCACCGTCCGCGAATATCGCCTCCAAGATGAAATTATCACACCTTTTTTTTAAAATTTATGAGATGACGCCAAACCATTTGCACATTTATTGGAACTATCAGATATAACTATATCCAATGATATAGTAGGGGAATAAATTGCTTAAAATCTTGATGTGAATTACAGGAGAGAATATAGCATCTCCAATTGAAAACAATGTTCATTTTATTTATAGCTGATATAGTGCTTAATGCTCCAGTTTCCATATTAGTCGAAGACATAATTTCATTTACAAGGTCATACTTAAGAACTGCACATGTAATGTGAAAAACATATTGACTCTATTGAAACTATAGCATGTGCTGAAGATAGATTTCAACCTCAACATTTTCAATTTCCTTTGAACCATTCAATTAATATTGAAACATTTGAAAGATGGAAATGCAGTGAAGATAGTTTCGCACATTTTGATGCATAATTGTATGTCCATACTTAGAATTTTATGAAAAAATATATGTCCATCTTCACTCTAAATGGAATGCACTGTTCCATCACTTATAATTTTTAAGGAGTTGCACATGTAATTTGAAAATCGTTTTGGCACTATTGAAACAATAGCATGTGCGAAGGAATTGATTTTAAACACTAAATTTGTATAGGAATTGCAATGGCACCCTCCCGCCATTAACTGTGGCGATCCACCGTCCGCGAATATCGCCTCCAAGATGAAATTATCACACCTTTTTTTTAAAATTTATGAGATGACGCCAAACCATTTGCACATTTATTGGAACTATCAGAAATAACTATATCCAATGATATAGTAGGGGAATAAATTGCTTAAAATCTTGATGTGAATTACAGGAGAGAATATAGCATCTCCAATTGAAAACAATGTTCTGTTTATTTATAGCTAATATAGTGCTTATTGCTCCAGTTTCCATATTAGTCGAAGACATAATTTCATTTACAAGGTCATACTTAAGAACTGCACATGTAATGTGAAAAACATATTGACTCTATTGAAACAATAGCATGTGCTGAAGATAGATTTCAACCTCAACATTTTCAATTTCCTTTGAACCATTCAATTAATATTGAAACATTTGAAAGATGGAAATGCAGTGAAGATAGTTTCGCACATTTCGATGCATAATTGTATGTCCATACTTAGAATTTTATGAAAAAATATATATCCATCTTCACTCTAAATGGAATGCACTGTTCCATCACTTATAATTTTTAAGGAGTTGCACATGTAATTTGAAAATCTTTTTGGCACTATTGATACAATAGCATGTGCGAAAGAATTGATTTCAAACACTAAATTTGTATAGGAATTGCAATGGCACCCTCCCGCCATTAACTGTGGCGATCCACCGTCCGCGAATATCGCCTCCAAGATGAAATTATCACACCTTTTTTTTTAAAATTTATGAGATGACCCCAAACCATTTGCACATTTATTGGAACTATCAGATATAACTATATCCAATGATATAGTACGGGAATAATGTGCTTAAAATCTCGATGTAATTTACAGCAGAGAATATAGCATCTCCAATTGAAAACAATGTTCTGTTTATTTATAGCTCATATAGTGCTTATAGCTCTGTTTCCATATTAGTCGAAGACACAATTTCATTTACAAGGTCATACTTAAGAACTGCACATGTAATGTGAAAAACATATTGGCTCTATTGAAACAATAGCATGTGCTGAAGATAGATTTCAACCTCATCATTTTCAATTTGCTTTGAACCAGCCAATTTATATGGTAAGCGTGTGAAAATTGGAAATGCAGTGAAGACAATTTCGCACATTGTGATGGATAATTGTATGTCCATACATAGAATTTTATGAAAAAATATATGTTCATTTCCACTATAAATGGAATGCACTATTCCATCACTTATAATTTTTAAGGAGTTGCACATGTAATTTGAAAATCGTTTTGGCACTATTGAAACAATAGCATGTGCGAAGGAATTGATTTCAAACACTAAATTTGTATAGGAATTGCAATGGCACCCTCTCGCCATTAACTGTGGCGATCCACCGTCCGCGAATATCGCCTCCAAGATGAAAATATCACACCTTTTTTTTAAAATTTATGAGATGACGCCAAACCATTTGCACATTTATTCCAACTATCAGATATAACTATATCCAATGATATAGTAGGGGAATAAATTGCTTAAAATCTTGATGTGAATTACAGGAGAGAATATAGCATCTCCATTTGAAAACAATGTTCTGTTTATTTATAGCTGATATAGTGCTTATTGCTCCAGTTTCCATATTAGTCGAAGAAATAATTTCATTTACAAGGTCATACTTAAGAACTGCACATGTAATGTGAAAAACATATTGACTCTATTGAAACAATAGCATGTGCTGAAGATAGATTTCAACCTCAACATTTTCAATTTCCTTTGAACCATTCAATTAATATTGAAACATTTGAAACATGGAAATGCAGTGAAGATACTTTCGCACATTTTGATGCATAATAGTATGTCCATACTTAGAATTTTATGAAATAATATATGTCCATCTTCACTCTAAATGGAATGCACTGTTCCATCACTTATAATTTTTAAGGAGTTGCACATGTAATTTGAAAATCGTTTTGGCACTATTGAAACAATAGCATGTGCGAAGGAATTGATTTCAAAAACTAAATTTGTATAGGAATTGCAATGGCACCCTCCCGCCATTAACTGTGGCGATCCACCGTCCGCGAATATCGCCTCCAAGATGAAATTATCACACCTTTTTTTTTAAAATTTATGAGATGACCCCAAACCGTTTGCATATTTATTGGAACTATCAGATATAACTATATCCAATGATATAGTAGGGGAATAATGTGCTTAATATCTCGATGTGATTTACAGCAGAGAATATAGCATCTCCAATTGAAAACAATGTTCTGTTTATTTATAGCTCATATAGTGCTTATTGCTCCAGTTTCCATATTAGTCGAAGACACAATTTCATTTACAAGGTCATACTTAAGAACTGCACATGTAATGTGAAAAACATTTTGGCTCTATTGAAACAATAGCATGTGCTGAAGATAGATTTCAACCTCATCATTTTCAATTTGCTTTGAACCAGCCAATTTATATGGAAAGCATGTGAAAATTGGAAATGCAGTGAAGATAATTTCGCACATTTTGATGGATAATTGTATGTCCATACATAGAATTTTATGAAGAAATATTAGTTCATTTCCACTATAAATGGAATGCACTATTCCATCACTTATAATTTTTAAGGAGTTGCACATGTAATTTGAAAATCGTTTTGGCACTATTGAAACAATAGCATGTGCGAAGGAATTGATTTCAAACACTAAATTTGTATAAAAATTGCAATGGCACCCTCCCGCCATTAACTGTGGCGATCCACCGTCCGCGAATATCGCCTCCAAGATGAAATTATCACACCTTTTTTTTAAAATTTATGAGATGACGCCAAACCATTTGATCATTTATTGGAACTATCAGATATAACTATATCCAATGATATAGTAGGGGAATAAATCGCTTAAAATCTTGATGTGAATTACAGGAGAGAATATAGCATCTCCAATTGAAAACAATGTTCTGTTTATTTATAGCTGATATAGTGCTTATTGCTCCAGTTTCCATATTAGTCGAAGACATAATTTCATTTACAAGGTCATACTTAAGAACTGCACATGTAATGTGAAAAACATATTGACTCTATTGAAACAATAGCATGTGCTGAAGATAGATTTCAAACTCAACATTTTCAATTTCCTTTGAACCATTCAATTAATATTGAAACATTTGAAACATGGAAATGCAGTGAAGATACTTTCGCACATTTTGATGCATAATTCTATGTCCATACTTAGAATTTTATGAAAAAATATATGTCCATCTTCACTCTAAATGGAATGCACTGTTCCATCACTTATAATTTTTAAGGAGTTGCACATGTAATTTGAAAATCGTTTTGGCACTATTGAAACAATAGCATGTGCGAAGGAATTGATTTCAAACACTAAATTTGTATAGGAATTGCAATGGCACCCTCCCGCCATTAACTGTGGCGATCCACCGTCCGCGAATATCGCCTCCAAGATGAAATTATCACACCTTTTTTTTTAAAATTTATGAGATGACACCAAACCATTTGCACATTTATTGGAATTATCAGATATAACTATATCCAATGATATAGTAGCGGAATAATGTGCTTAAAATCTCGATGTGATTTACAGCAGAGAATATAGCATCTCCAATTGAAAACAATGTTCTGTTTATTTATGGCTCATATAGTGCTTATTGCTCCAGTTTCCATATTAGTCGAAGACACAATTTCATTTACAAGGTCATACTTAGGAACTGCACATGTAATGTGAAAAACATTTTGGCTCTATTGAAACAATAGCATGTGCTGAAGATAGATTTCAACCTCATCATTTTCAATTTGCTTTGAACCAGCCAATTTATATGGAAAGCATGTGAAAATTGGAAATGCAGTGAAGATAATTTCGCACATTGTGATGTATAATTGTATGTCCATACATAGAATTTTATGAAGAAATATATGTTCATTTCCACTATAAATGGAATGCACTATTCCATCACTTATAATTTTTAAGGAGTTGCACATGTAATTTGAAAATCGTTTTGGCACTATTGAAACAATAGCATGTGCGAAGGAATTGATTTCAAACACTAAATTTGTATAGGAATTGCAATGGCACCCTCCCGCCATTAACTGTGGCGATCCACCGTCCGCGAATATCGCCTCCAAGATGAAATTATCACACCTTTTTTTTAAAATTTATGAGATGACGCCAAACCATTTGCACATTTATTGGAACTATCAGATATAACTATATCCAATGATATAGTAGGGGAATAAATTGCTTAAAATCTTGATGTGAATTACAGGAGAGAATATAGCATTTCCAATTGAAAACAATGTTCTGTTTATTTATAGCTGATATAGTGCTTATTGCTGGAGTTTCCATATTAGTCGAAGACATAATTTCATTTACAAGGTCATACTTAAGAACTGCACATGTAATGTGAAAAACATATTGACTCTATTGAAACAATAGCATGTGCTGAAGATAGATTTCAACCTCAACATTTTCAATTTCCTTTGAACCATTCAATTAATATTGAAACATTTGAAAGATGGAAATGCAGTGAAGATAGTTTCGCACATTTTGATGCATAATTGTATGTCCATACTTAGAATTTTATGAAAAAATATATGTCCATCTTCACTCTAAATGGAATGCACTGTTCCATCACTTATAATTTTTAAGGAGTTGCACATGTAATTTGAAAATCGTTTTGGCACTATTGAAACAATAGCATGTTCGAAGGAATTGATTTCAAACACTAAATTTGTATAGGAATTGCAATGGCACCCTCCCGCCATTAACTGTGGCAATCCACCGTCCGCGAATATCGCCTCCAAGATGAAATTATCACACCTTTTTTTTAAAATTTATGAGATGACGCAAAACCATTTGCACATTTATTGGAACTATCAGATATAACTATATCCACTGATATAGTAGGGGAATAAAGTGCTTAAAATCTTGATGTGAATTACAGGAGAGAATATAGCATTTCCAATTGAAAACAATGTTCTGTTTATTTATAGCTGATATAGTGCTTATTGCTCCAGTTTCCATATTAGTCGAAGACACAATTTCATTTACAAGGTCATACTTAAGAACTGCACATGTAATGTGAAAAACATATTGGCTCTATTGAAACAATAGCATGTGCTGAAGATAGATTTCAACCTCAACATTTTCAATTTCCTTTGAGCCAGTCAATTAATATTGAAACATTTGACACATGGAAATGCAGTGAAGATAGTTTCGCACATTTTGATGCATAATTTTATGTCCATACTTAGAATTTTATGACAAAATATATGTCCATCTTCACTCTAAATGGAATGCACTGTTCCATCACTTATAATTTTTAAGGAGTTGCACATGTAATTTGAAAATCGTTTTGGCACTATTGAAACAATAGCATGTGCGAAGGAATTGATTTCAAACACTAAATTTGTATAGGAATTGCAATGGCACCCTCCCGCCATTAACTGTGGCGATCCACCGTCCGCGAATATCGCCTCCAAGATGAAATTATCACACCTTTTTTTTTTAAAAATTTATGAGATGACGCCAAACCATTTGCACATTTATTGGAACTATCAGATATAACTATATCCAATGATACAGTACGGGAATAATGTGCTTAAAATCTCGATGTGATTTACAGCAGAGAATATAGCATCTCCAATTGAAAACAATGTTCTTTTTATTTATAGCTCATATAGTGCTTATTGCTCCAGTTTCCATATTAGTCGAAGACACAATTTCATTTACAAGGTCATACTTAAGAACTGCACATGTAATGTGAAAAACATATTGGCTCTATTGAAACAATAGCATGTGCTGAAGATAGATTTCAACCTCATCATTTTCAATTTGCTTTGAACCAGCCAATTTATATGGAAAGCATGTGAAAATTGGAAATGCAGTGAAGATAATTTCGCACATTCTGATGGATAATTGTATGTCCATACATAGAATTTTATGAAAAAATATATGTTCATTTCCACTATAAATGGAATGCACTATTCCATCACTTATAATTTTTAAGGAGTTGCACATGTAATTTGAAAATCGTTTTGGCACTATTGAAACAATAGCATGTGCGAAGGAATTGATTTCAAACACTAAATTTGTATAGGAATTGCAATGGCACCCTCCCGCCATTAACTGTGGCGATCCACCGTCCGCGAATATCGCCTCCAAGATGAAATTATCACACCTTTTTTTTTAAAATTTATGAGATGACGCCAAACCATTTGCACATTTATTGGAACTCTCAGATATAACTATATCCAATGATATAGTAGGGGAATAATGTGCTGGAAATCTCGATGTGAATTACAGTAGAGAATATAGCATCTCCAATTGAAAACATTGTTCTGTTTATTTATAGCTCATATAGTGCTTATTGCTCCCGTTTCCATATTAGTCGAAGACACAATTTCATTTACAAGGTCATACTTAATAACTGCACATGTAATGTGAAAAACATATTAGCTCTATTGAAACAATAGCATGTGCTGAAGATAGATTTCAACCTCAATATTTTCAATTTCCTTTGAACCAGCCAATTAATATTGAAACATTTGAAAAATGGAAATGCAATGACGATAGTTTCGCACATTTTGATGCATAATTTTATGTCCATACTTAGAATTTTATGAAAAAATATATGTCCATTTCCACTATAAATGGAATGCACTGTTCCATCACTTATAATTTTTAAGGAGTTGCACATGTAATTTGAAAATTGTTTTGGCACTATTGAAAAAATAGCATGTGCGAAGGAATTGATTTCAAACACTAAATTTGTATATTAATTGCAAAGGCAACCTCCCACCATTAACTGTGGCGATCCACGGTCCGCGAATATCGCCTCCAAGAAGAAATTATCACACCTTTTTTTTTAAAATTTATGAGATGACGCCAAACCATTTGCACATTTATTGGAACTATCAGATATAACTATATCCAATAATATATTAGGGGAATAATGTGCTTAAAATCTCGATGTGAATTACAGTAGAGAATATAGCATTTCCAATTGAAAACAATGTTCTGTTTATTTATAGCTGATATAGTGCTTATTGCTCCAGTTTCCATATTAGTCGAAGACACAATTTCATTTACAAGGTCATACTTAAGAACTGCACATGTAATGTGAAAAACATATTAGCTCTATTGAAACAATAGCATGTGCTGAAGATAGATTTCAACCTCAACATTTTCAATTTCCTTTGAACCAGCGAATTAATATTCAAACATTTGAAAAATGGAAATGCAGTGAACATAGTTTCGCACATTTTGATGCATAATTGTATGTCCATACTTAGTGAAAAAATATATGTCCTTTTCCACTTGAATGGAATGCACTATTTCATCAGTTATAATTTTTAAGGAGTTGCACATGTAATTTGAAAATCGTTTTGGCACTATTGAAACAATAGCATGTGCGAAGGAATTGATTTCAAACACTAAATTTGTATAGGAATTGCAATGGCACCCTCCCGCCATTAACTGTGGCGATCCACCGTCCGCGAATATCGCCTCCAAGATGAAATTATCACACCTTTCTTTTAAAATTTATGAGATGACGCCAAACCATTTGCACATTTATTGGAACTATCAGAAATAACTATATCCAATGATATAGTAGGGGAATAAATTGCTTAAAATCTTGATGTGAATTACAGGAGAGAATATAGCATCTCCAATTGAAAACAATGTTCTGTTTATTTATAGCTAATATAGTGCTTATTTCTCCAGTTTCCATATTAGTCGAAGACATAATTTCATTTACAAGGTCATACTTAAGAACTGCACATGTAATGTGAAAAACATATTGACTCTATTGAAACAATAGCATGTGCTGAAGATAGATTTCAACCTCAATATTTTCAATTTCCTTTGAACCAGCCAATTAATATTGAAACATTTGAAAAATGGAAATGCAATGACGATAGTTTCGCACATTTTGATGCATAATTGTATGTCCATACTTAGAATTTTATGAAAAAATATATGTCCATTTCCACTATAAATGGAATGCACTATTCCATCACTTATAATTTTTAAGGAGTTGCACATGTAATTTGAAAATCGTTTTGGCACTATTGAAACAATAGCATGTGCGAAGGAATTGATTTCAAACACTAAATTTTTATAGGAATTGCAAAGGCAACCTCCCACCATTAACTGTGGCGATCCACCGTCCGCGAATATCGCCTCCAAGATGAAATTATCACACCTTTTTTTTTAAAATTTATGAGATGACGCCAAACCCTTTGCACATTTATTGGAACTATCAGATATAACTATATCCAATGATATATTAGGGGAATAATGTGCTTAAAATCTCGATGTGAATTACAGTAGAGAATATAGCATCTCCATTTGAAAACAATGTTCTGTTTATTTATAGCTCATATAGTGCTTATTGCTCCAGTTTCCATATTAGTCGAAGACACAATTTCATTTACAAGGTCATACTTAAGAACTGCACATGTAATGTGAAAAACATATTGGCTCTATTGAAACAATAGCATGTGCTGAAGATAGATTTCAACCTCATCATTTTCAATTTGCTTTGAACCAGCCAATTTATATGGAAAGCATGTGAAAATTGGAAATGCAGTGAAGATAATTTCGCACATTGTGATGGATAATTGTATATCCATACATAGAATTTTATGAAGAAATATATGTTCATTTCCACTATAAATGGAATGCACTATTCCATCACTTATAATTTTTAAGGAGTTGCACATGTAATTTGAAAATCGTTTTGGCACTATTGAAACAATAGCATGTGCGAAGGAATTGATTTCAAACACTAAATTTGTATAGGAATTGCAATGGCACCCTCCCGCCATTAACTGTGGCGATCCACCGTCCGCGAATATCGCCTCCAAGATGAAATTATCACACCTTTTTTTTAAAATTTATGAGATGACGCCAAACCATTTGCACAATTATTGGAACTATCAGATATAACTATATCCAATGATATAGTAGGGGAATAAATTGCTTAAAATCTTGATGTGAATTACAGGAGAGAATATAGCATCTCCAATTGAAAACAATGTTCTGTTTATTTATAGCTGATATAGTGCTTATTGCTCCAGTTTCCATATTAGTCGAAGACATAATTTCATTTACAAAGTCATACTTAAGAACTGCACATGTAATGTGAAAAACATATTGACTCTATTGAAACAATAGCATGTGCTGAAGATAGATTTCAACCTCAACATTTTCAATTTCCTTTGAACCATTCAATTAATATTGAAACATTTGAAAGATGGAAATGCAGTGTAGATAGTTTCGCACATTTTGATGCATAATTGTATGTCCATACTTAGAATTTTATGAAAATATATATGTCCATCTTCACTCTAAATGGAATGCACTGTTCCATCACTTATAATTTTTAAGGAGTTGCACATGTAATTTGAAAATCGTTTTGGCACTATTGAAACAATAGCATGTGCGAAGGAATTGATTTCAAACACTAAATTTGTATAGGAATTGCAATGGCACCCTCCCGCCATTAACTGTGGCGATCCACCGTCCGCGAATATCGCCTCCAAGATGAAAATATCACACCTTTTTTTTAAAATATATGAGATGACGCCAAACCATTTGCACATTTATTCCAACTATCAAATATAACTATATCCAATGATATAGTAGGGGAATAAATTGCTTAAAATCTTGATGTGAATTACAGGAGAGAATATAGCATCTCCAATTGAAAACAATGTTCTGTTTATTTATAGCTGATATAGTGCTTATTGCTCCAGTTTCCATATTAGTCGAAGACATAATTTCATTTACAAGGTCATACTTAAGAACTGCACATGTAATGTGAAAAACATATTGACTCTATTGAAACAATAGCATGTGCTGAAGATAGATTTCAACCTCAACATTTTCAATTTCCTTTGAACCATTCAATTAATATTGAAACATTTGAAACATGGAAATGCAGTGAAGATACTTTCGCACATTTTGATGCATAATTGTATGTCCATACTTAGAATTTTATGAAAAAATATATGTCCATCTTCACTCTAAATGGAATGCACTGTTCCATCACTTATAATTTTTAAGGAGTTGCACATGTAATTTGAAAATCGTTTTGGCACTATTGAAACAATAGCATGTGCGAAGGAATTGATTTCAAACACTAAATTTGTATAGGAATTGCAATGGCACCCTCCCGCCATTAACTGTGGCGATCCACCGTCCGCGAATATCGCCTCCAAGATGAAATTATCACACCTTTTTTTTTAAAATTTATGAGATGACACCAAACCATTTGCACATTTATTGGAACTATCAGATATAACTATATCCAATGATATAGTAGGGGAATAAAGTGCTTAAAATCTCGATGTGATTTACAGCAGAGAATATAGCATCTCCAATTGAAAGCAATGTTCTGTTTATTTATAGCTCATATAGTGCTTATTGCTCCAGTTTCCATATTAGTCGAAGACACAATTTCATTTACAAGGTCATACTTAAGAACTGCACATGTAATGTGAAAAACATTTTGGCTCTATTGAAACAATAGCATGTGCTGAAGATAGATTTCAACCTCATCATTTTCAATTTGCTTTGAACCAGCCAATTTATATGGAAAGCATGTGAAAATTGGAAATGCAGTGAAGATAATTTCGCACATTGTGATGGATAATTGTATGTCCATACATAGAATTTTATGAAGAAATATATGTTCATTTCCACTATAAATGGAATGCACTATTCCATCACTTATAATTTTTAAGGAGTTGCACATGTAATTTGAAAATCGTTTTGGCACTATTGAAACAATAGCATGTGCGAAGGAATTGATTTCAAACACTAAATTTGTATAGGAATTGCAATGGCACCCTCCCGCCATTAACTGTGGCGATCCACCGTCCGCGAATATCGCCTCCGAGATGAAATTATCACACCTTTTTTTTAAAATTTATGAGATGACGCCAAACCATTTGCACATTTATTGGAACTATCAGATATAACTATATCCAATGATATAGTAGGGGAATAATGTGCTTAAAATCTCGATGTGAATTACAGCAGAGAATATAGCATCTCCAATTGAAAACAATGTTCTGTTTATTTATAGCTGATATAGTGCTTATTGCTGAAGTTTCCATATTAGTCGAAGACATAATTTCATTTACAAGGTCATACTTAAGAACTGCACATGTAATGTGAAAAACATATTGACTCTATTGAAACAATAGCATGTGCTGAAGATAGATTTCAACCTCAACATTTTCAATTTCCTTTGAACCATTCAATTAATATTGAAACATTTGAAAGATGGAAATGCAATGAAGATAGTTTCGCACATTTTGATGCATAATTGTATGTCCATACATAGAATTTTATGAAAAAATATATGTTCATTTCCACTATAAATGGAATGCACTATTCCATCACTTATAATTTTTAAGGGGTTGCACATATAATTTGAAAATCGTTTTGGCACTATTGAAACAATAGCATGTGCGAAGGAATTGATTTCAAACACTAAATTTGTATAGGAATTGCAATGGCACCCTCCCGCCATTAACTGTGGCGATCCACCGTCCGCGAATATCGCCTCCAAGATGAAATTATCACACCTTTTTTTTAAAATTTATGAGATGACGCCAAACCATTTGCACATTTATTGGAACTATCAGATATAACTATATCCAATGATATAGTAGGGGAATAAATTGCCTAAAATCTTGATGTGAATTACAGGAGAGAATATAGCATCTCCAATTGAAAACAATGTTCATTTTATTTATAGCTGATATAGTGCTTAATGCTCCAGTTTCCATATTAGTCGAAGACATAATTTCATTTACAAGGTCATACTTAAGAACTGCACATATAATGTGAAAAACATATTGACTCTATTGAAACAATAGCATGTGCTGAAGATAGATTTCAACCTCAACATTTTCAATTTCCTTTGAACCATTCAATTAATATTGAAACATTTGAAACATGGAAATGCAGTGAAGATAGTTTCGCACATTTTGATGCATAATTGTATGTCCATACTTAGAATTTTATGAAAAAATATATGTCCATCTTCACTCTAAATGGAATGCACTGTTCCATCACTTATAATTTTTAAGGAGTTGCACATGTAATTTGAAAATCGTTTTGGCACTATTGAAACAATAGCATGTGCGAAGGAATTGATTTCAAACACTAAATTTGTATAGGAATTGCAATGGCACCCTCCCGCCATTAACTGTGGCGATCCACCGTCCGCGAATATCGCCTCCAAGATGAAATTATCACACCTTTTTTTTAAAATTTATGAGATGACGCCAAACCATTCGCACATTTATTGGAACTATCAGAAATAACTATATCCAATGATATAGTAGGGGAATAAATTGCTTAAAATCTTGATGTGAATTACAGGAGAGAATATAGCATTTCCAATTGAAAACAATGTTCTGTTTATTTATAGCTGATATAGTGCTTATTGCTCCAGTTTCCATATTAGTCGAAGACAGAATTTCATTTACAAGGTCATACTTAAGAACTGCACATGTAATGTGAAAAACATATTGGCTCTATTGAAACAATAGCATGTGCTGAAGATAGATTTCAACCTCAACATTTTCAATTTCCTTTGAACCAGTCAATTAATATTGAAACATTTGACACATGGAAATGCAGTGAAGATAGTTTCGCACATTTTGATGCATAATTGTATGTCCATACTTAGAATTTTATGAAAAAATATATGTCCATCTTCACTCTAAATGGAATGCACTGTTCCATCACTTATAATTTTTAAGGAGTTGCACATGTAATTTGAAAATCGTTTTGGCACTACTGAAACAATAGCATGTGCGAAGGAATTGATTTCAAACACTAAATTTGTATAGGAATTGCAATGGCACCCTCCCGCCATTAACTGTGGCGATCCACCGTCCGCGAATATCGCCTCCAAGATGAAATTATCAACCTTTTTTTTAAAATTTATGACATGACGCAAAACCATTTGCACATTTATTGGAACTATCAGATATAACTATATCCAATGATATAGTAGGGGAATAAATTGCTTAAAATCTTGATGTGAATTACAGGAGAGAATATAGCATCTCCAATAGAAAACAATGTTCTGTTTATTTATAGCTAATATAGTGCTTATTGCTCCAGTTTCCATATTAGTCGAAGACATAATTTCATTTACAGGGTCATACTTAAGAACTGCACACGTAATGTGAAAAACATATTGACTCTATTGAAACAATAGCATGTGCTGAAGATAGATTTCAACCTCAACATTTTCAATTTCCTTTGAACCATTCAATTAATATTGAAACATTTGAAAGATGGAAATGCAGTGAAGATAGTTTCGCACATTTCGATGCATAATTGTATGTCCATACTTAGAATTTTATGAAAAAATATATATCCATCTTCACTCTAAATGGAATGCACTGTTCCATCACTTATAATTTTTAAGGAGTTGCACATGTAATTTGAAAATCGTTTTGGCACTATTGATACAATAGCATGTGCGAAGGAATTGATTTCAAACACTAAATTTGTATAGGAATTGCAATGGCACCCTCCCGCCATTAACTGTGGCGATCCACCGTCCGCGAATATCGCCTCCAAGATGAAATTATCACACCTTTTTTTTTTAAAATTTATGAGATGACACCAAACCATTTGCACATTTATTGGAACTATCAGATATAACTATATCTTTTGATATAGTACGGGAATAATGTGCTTAAAATCTCGATGTGATTTACAGCAGAGAATATAGCATCTCCAATTGAAAACAATGTTCTGTTTATTTATAGCTCATATAGTGCTTATAGCTCCAGTTTCCATATTAGTCGAAGACACAATTTCATTTACAAGGTCATACTTAAGAACTGCACATGTAATGTAAAAAACATATTGGCTCTATTGAAACAATAGCATGTGCTGAAGATAGATTTCAACCTCATCATTTTCAATTTGCTTTGAACCAGCCAATTTATATGGTAAGCGTGTGAAAATTGGAAATGCAGTGAAGAAAATTTCGCACATTGTGCTGGATAATTGTATGTCCATACATAGAATTTTATGAAAAAATATATGTTCATTTCCACTATAAATGGAATGCACTATTCCATCACTTATAATTTTTAAGGAGTTGCACATGTAATTTGAAAATCGTTTTGGCACTATTGAAACAATAGCATGTGCGAAGGAATTGATTTCAAACACTAAATTTGTATAGGAATTGCAATGGCACCCTCCCGCCATTAACTGTGGCGATCCACCGTCCGCGAATATCGCCTCCAAGATGAAAATATCACACCTTTTTTTTAAAATTTATGAGATGACGCGAAACCATTTGCACATTTATTCCAACTATCAGATATAACTATATCCAATGATATAGTAGGGGAATAAATTGCTTAAAATCTTGATGTGAATTACAGGAGAGAATATAGCATCTCCAATTGAAAACAATGTTCTGTTTATTTATAGCTGATATAGTGCTTATTGCTCCAGTTTCCATATTAGTCGAAGACACAATTTCATTTACAAGGTCATACTTAAGAACTGCACATGTAATGTGAAAAACATATTGGCTCTATTGAAACAATAGCATGTGCTGAAGATAGATTTCAACCTCATCATTTTCAATTTGCTTTGAACCAGCCAATTTATATGGAAAGCATGTGAAAATTGGAAATGCAGTGAAGATAATTTCGCACATTGTGATAGATAATTGTATGTCCATACATAGAATTTTATGAAAAAATATATGTTCATTTCCACTATAAATGGAATGCACTGTTCCATCACTAATAATATTTAAGGAGTAGCACATGTAATTTGAAAATCGTTTTGGCACTATTGAAACAATAGCATGTGCGAAGGAATTGATTTCAAACACTAAATTTGTATAGGAATTGCAATGGCACCCTCCCGCCATTAACTGTGGCGATCCACCGTCCGCGAATATCGCCTCCAAGATGGAATTATCAACCTTTTTTTTTAAAATTAATGAGATGACGCCAAACCATTTGCACATTTATTGGAACTATCAGATATAACTATATCCAATGATATAGTAGGGGAATAAATTGCTTAAAATCTTGATGTGAATTACAGGAGAGAATATAGCATCTCGAATTGAAAACAATGTTCTGTTTATTTATAGCTGATATAGTGCTTATTGCTCCAGTTTCCATATTAGTCGAAGACATAATTTCATTTACAAGGTCATACTTAAGAACTGCACATGTAATGTGAAAAACATATTGAATCTATTGAAACAATAGCATGTGCTGAAGATGGATTTCAACCTCAACATTTTCAATTTCCTTTGAACCATTCAATTAATATTGAAACATTTGAAAGATGGAAATGCAGTGAAGATAGTTTCGCACATTTTGATGCATAATTGTGTGTCCATACTTAGTGAAAAAATATATGTCCTTTTCCACTTGAATGGAATGCACTATTTCATCAGTTATAATTTTTAAGGAGTTGCACATGTAATTTGAAAATCGTTTTGGCACTATTGAAACAATAGCATGTGCGACGGAATTGATTTCAAACACTAAATTTGTATAGGAATTGCAATGGCACCCTCCCGCCATTAACTGTGGCGATCCACCGTCCGCGAATATCGCCTCGAAGATGAAATTATCAACTTTTTTTTAAAATTTATGAGATGACGCCAAACCATTTGCACATTTATTGGAACTATCAGATATAACTATATCCAATGATATAGTACGGGAATAATGTGCTTAAAATCTCGATGTGATTTACAGCAGAGAATATAGCATCTCCAATTGAAAACAATGTTCTGTTTATTTATAGCTAATATAGTGCTTATTGCTCCAGTTTCCATATTAGTCGAAGACACAATTTCATTTACAAGGTCATACTTAAGAACTGCACATGTAATGTGAAAATCATATTGGCTCTATTGAAACAATGACATGTGCTGAAGATAGAATTCAACCTCATCATTTTCAATTTGCTTTGAACCAGCCAATTTATATGGAAAGCATGTGAAAATTGGAAATGCAGTGAAGATAATTTCGCACATTGTGATGGATAATTGTATGTCCATACATAGAATTTTATGAAAAAATATATGTTCATTTCCACTAAAATGGAATGCACTATTCCATCACTTATAATTTTTAAGGAGTGGCACATGTAATTTGAAAATCGTTTTGGCACTATTGAAAAAATAGCATGTGCGAAGGAATTGATTTCAAACACTAAATTTGTATAGGAATTCCAATGGCACCCTCCCGCCATTAACTGTGGCGATCCACCGTCCGCGAATATCGCCTCCAAGATGAAATTATCACACCTTTTTTTTAAAATTTATGAGATGACGCCAAACCATTTGCACATTTATTGGAACTCTCAGATATAACTATATCCAATAATATAGTAGAGGAATAATGTGCTGAAAATCTCGATGTGAATTACAGTAGAGAATATAGCATCTCCAATTGAAAACATTGTTCTGTTTATATATAGCTCATATAGTGCTTATTGCTCCAGTTTCCATATTAGTCGAAGACACAATTTCATTTACAAGGTCATACTTAAGAACTGCACATGTAATGTGAAAAACATATTAGCTCTATTGAAACAATAGCATGTGCTGAAGATAGATTTCAACCTCAATATTTTCAATTTCCTTTGAACCAGCCAATTAATATTGAAACATTTGAAAAATGGAAATGCAATGACGATAGTTTCGCACATTTTGATGCATAATTGTATGTCCATACTTAGAATTTTATGAAAAAATATATGTCCATTTCCACTATAAATGGAATGCACTATTCCATCACTTATAATTTTTAAGGAGTTGCACATGTAATTTCAAAATCGTTTTGGCACTATTGAAACAATAGCATGTGCGAAGGAATTGATTTCAAACACTAAATTTGTATAGGAATTGGAAAGGCAACCTCCCACCATTAACTGTGGCGATCCACCGTCCGCGAATATCGCCTCCAAGATGAAATTATCACACCTTTTTTTTTAAAATTTATGCGATGACGCCAAACACTTTGCACATTTATTGGAACTATCAGATATAACTATATCCAATGATATATTAGGGGAATAATGTGCTTAAAATCTCGATGTGAATTACAGTAGAGAATATAGCATCTCCATTTGAAAACAATGTTCTGTTTATTTATAGCTCATATACTGCTTATTGCTCCAGTTTCCATATTAGTCGAAGACACAATTTCATTTACAAGGTCATACTTAAGAACTGCACATGCAATGTGAAAAACATATTAGCTCTATTGAAACAATAGCATGTGCTGAAGATAGATTTCAACCTCAACATTTTCAATTTCCTTTGAACCAGCCAATTAATATTGAAACATTTGAAAAATGGAAATGCAGTGAAGATAGTTTCGCACATTTTGATGCATAATTGTATGTCCATACTTAGTGAAAAAATATATGTCCTTTTCCACTTGAATGGAATGCACTATTTCATCAGTTATAATTTTTAAGGAGTTGCACATGTAATTTGAAAATCGTTTTGGCACTATTGAAACAATAGCATGTGCGAAGGAATTGATTTCAAACACTAAATTTGTATAGGAATTGCAATGGCACCCTCCCGCCATTAACTGTGGCGATCCACCGTCCGCGGATATCGCCTCCAAGATGAAATTATCACACCTTTTTTTTAAAATTTATGAGATGACGCCAAACCATTTGCACATTTATTGGAACTATCAGATATAACTATATCCAATGATATAGTAGGGGAATAAAGTGCTTAAAAACTTGATGTGAATTACAGGAGAGAATATAGCATCTCGAATTGAAAACAATGTTCTGTTTATTTATAGCTGATATGGAGCTTATATCTCCAGTATCCATATTAGTCGAAGACACAATTTCATTTACAAGGTCATACTTAAGAACTGCACATGTAATGTGAAAAACATATTGGCTCTATTGAAACAATAGCATGTGCTGAAGATAGATTTCAACCTCAACATTTTTAATTTCCTTTGAACCAGTCAATTAATATTGAAACATTTGAAACATGGAAATGCAGTGAAGATAGTTTCGCACATTTTGATGAATAATTGTATGTCCATACTTAGAATTTTATGAAAAAATATATGTCCATCTTCACTCTAAATGGAATGCACTGTTCCATCACTTATAATTTTTAAGCAGTTGCACATGTAATTTGAAAATCGTTTTGGCACTATTGAAACAATAGCATGTGCGAAGGAATTGATTTCAAACACTAAATTTGTATAGGAATTGCAATGGCACCCTCCCGCCATTAACTGTGGCGATCCACCGTCCGCGAATATCGCCTCCAAGATGAAAATATCACACCTTTTTTTTAAAATTTATGAGATGACGCCAAACCATTTGCACATTTATTCCAACTATCAGATATAACTATATCCAATGATATAGTAGGGGAATAAATTGCTTAAAATCTTGATGTGAATTACAGGAGAGAAAATAGCATCTCCAATTGAAAACAATGTTCTGTTTATTTATAGCTGATATAGTGCTTATTGCTCCAGTTTCCATATTAGTCGAAGACACAATTTCACTTACAAGGTCATACTTAAGAACTGCACATGTAATGTGAAAAACATTTTGGCTCTATTGAAACAATAGCATGTGCTGAAGATAGATTTCAACCTCATCATTTTCAATTTGCTTTGAACCAGCCAATTTATATGGAAAGCATGTGAAAATTGGAAATGCAGTGAAGATACTTTCGCACATTGTGATGGATAATTGTATGTCCATACATAGAATTTTATGAAGAAATATATGTTCATTTCCACTATAAATGGAATGCACTATTCCATCACTTATAATTTTTAAGGAGTTGCACATGTAATTTGAAAATCGTTTTGGCACTATTGAAACAATAGCATGTGCGAAGGAATTGATTTCAAACACTAAATTTGTATAGGAATTGCAATGGCACCCTCCCGCCATTAACTGTGGCGATCCACCGTCCGCGAATATCGCCTCCAAGATGAAATTATCACACCTTTTTTTTAAAATTTATGAGATGACGCCAAACCATTTGCACATTTATTGGAACTATCAGATATAACTATATCCAATGATACAGTAGGGGAATAAATTGCTTAAAATCTTGATGTGAATTACAGGAGAGAATATAGCATTTCCAATTGAAAACAATATTCTGTTTATTTATAGCTGATATAGTGCTTATTGCTGGAGTTTCCATATTAGTCGAAGACATAATTTCATTTACAAGGTCATACTTAAGAACTGCACATGTAATGTGAAAAACATATTAGCTCTATTGAAACAATAGCATGTGCTGAAGATAGATTTCAACCTCAATATTTTCAATTTCCTTTGAACCAGCCAATTAATATTGAAACATTTGAAAAATGGAAATGCAATGACGATAGTTTCGCACATTTTGATGCATAATTGTATGTCCATACTTAGAATTTTATGAAAAAATATATGTCCATTTCCACTATAAATGGAATGCACTATTCCATCACTTATAATTTTTAAGGAGTTGCACATGTAATTTGAAAATCGTTTTGGCACTATTGAAACAATAGCATGTGCGAAGGAATTGATTTCAAACACTAAATTTTTATAGGAATTGCAAAGGCAACCTCCCACCATTAACTGTGGCGATCCACCGTCCGCGAATATCGCCTCCAAGATGAAATTATCACACCTTTTTTTTTAAAATTTATGAGATGACGCCAAACCCTTTGCACATTTATTGGAACTATCAGATATAACTATATCCAATGATATATTAGGTGAATAATGTGCTTAAAATCTCGATGTGAATTACAGTAGAGAATATAGCATCTCCATTTGAAAACAATGTTCTGTTTATTTATAGCTCATATAGTGCTTATTGCTCCAGTTTCCATATTAGTCGAAGACACAATTTCATTTACAAGGTCATACTTAAGAACTGCACATGTAATGTGAAAAACATTTTGGCTCTATTGAAACAATAGCATATGCTGAAGATAGATTTCAACCTCATCATTTTCAATTTGCTTTGAACCAGCCAATTTATATGGAAAGCATGTGAAAATTGGAAATGCAGTGAAGATAATTTCGCACATTGTGATGGATAATTGTATATCCATACATAGAATTTTATGAAGAAATATATGTTCATTTCCACTATAAATGGAATGCACTATTCCATCACTTATAATTTTTAAGGAGTTGCACATGTAATTTGAAAATCGTTTTGGCACTATTGAAACAATAGCATGTGCGAAGGAATTGATTTCAAACACTAAATTTGTATAGGAATTGCAATGGCACCCTCCCGCCATTAACTGTGGCGATCCACCGTCCGCGAATATCGCCTCCAAGATGAAATTATCACACCTTTTTTTTAAAATTTATGAGATGACGCCAAACCATTTGCACATTTATTGGAACTATCAGATATAACTATATCCAATGATATAGTAGGGGAATAAATTGCTTAAAATCTTGATGTGAATTACAGGAGCGTATATAGCATCTCCAATTGAAAACAATGTTCTGTTTATTTATAGCTGATATAGTGCTTATTGCTCCAGTTTCCATATTAGTCGAAGACATAATTTCATTTACAAAGTCATACTTAAGAACTGCACATGTAATGTGAAAAACATATTGACTCTATTGAAACAATAGCATGTGCTGAAGATAGATTTCAACCTCAACATTTTCAATTTCCTTTGAACCATTCAATTAATATTGAAACATTTGAAAGATGGAAATGCAGTGTAGATAGTTTCGCACATTTTGATGCATAATTGTATGTCCATACTTAGAATTTTATGAAAATATATATGTCCATCTTCACTCTAAATGGAATGCACTGTTCCATCACTTATAATTTTTAAGGAGTTGCACATGTAATTTGAAAATCGTTTTGGCACTATTGAAACAATAGCATGTGCGAAGGATTTGATTTCAAACACTAAATTTGTATAGGAATTGCAATGGCACCCTCCCGCCATTAACTGTGGCGATCCACCGTCCGCGAATATCGCCTCCAACATGAAATTATCACACCTTTTTTTTTAAAATTTATGAGATGACACCAAACAATTTGCACATTTATTGGAACTATCAGATATAACTATATCCAATGATATAGTAGGGGAATAAAGTGCTTAAAATCTCGATGTGATTTACAGCAGAGAATATAGCATCTCCAATTGAAAACAATGTTCTGTTTATTTATAGCTCATATAGTGCTTATTGCTCCAGTTTCCATATTAGTCGAAGACACAATTTCATTTACAAGGTCATACTTAAGAACTGCACATGTAATGTGAAAAACATTTTGGCTCTATTGAAACAATAGCATGTGCTGAAGATAGATTTCAACCTCATCATTTTCAATTTGCTTTGAACCAGCCAATTTATATGGAAAGCATGTGAAAATTAGAAATGCAGTGAAGATAATTTCGCACATTGTGATGGATAATTGTATGTCCATACATAGAATTTTATGAAGAAATATATGTTCATTTCCACTATAAATGGAATGCACTATTCCATCACTTATAATTTTTAAGGAGTTGCACATGTAATTTGAAAATCGTTTTGGCACTATTGAAACAATAGCATGTGCGAAGGAATTGATTTCAAACACTAAATTTGTATAGGAATTGCAATGGCACCCTCCCGCCATTAACTGTGGCGATCCACCGTCCGCGAATATCGCCTCGAAGATGAAATTATCAACCTTTTTTTTAAAATTTATGACATGACGCAAAACCATTTGCACATTTATTGGAACTATCAGATATAACTATATCCAATGATATAGTAGGGGAATAAATTGCTTAAAATCTTGATGTGAATTACAGGAGAGAATATAGCATCTCCAATTGAAAACAATGTTCTGTTTATTTATAGCTGATATAGTGCTTATTGCTCCAGTTTCCATATTAGTCGAAGACATAATTTCATTTACAAGGTCATACTTAAGAACTGCACATGTAATGTGAAAAACATATTGACCCTATTGAAACAATAGCATGTGCTGAAGATAGATTTCAACCTCAACATTTTCAATTTCCTTTGAACCATTCAATTAATATTGAAACATTTGAAAGATGGAAATGCAGTGAAGATAGTTTCGCACATTTTGATGCATAATTGTATGTCCATACTTAGAATTTTATGAAAAAATATATGTCCATCTTCACTCTAAATGGAATGCACTGTTCCATCACTTATAATTTTTAAGGAGTTGCACATGTAATTTGAAAATCGTTTTGGCACTATTGAAACAATAGCATGTGCGAAGGAATTGATTTCAAACACTAAATTTGTATAGGAATTGCAATGGCACCCTCCCGCCATTAACTGTGGCGATCCACCGTCCGCGAATATCGCCTCCAAGATGAAATTATCACACCTTTTTTTTAAAATTTATGAGATGACGCAAAACCATTTGCACATTTATTGGAACTATCAGATATAACTATATCCACTGATATAGTAGGGGAATAAAGTGCTTAAAATCTTGATGTGAATTACAGGAGAGAATATAGCATTTCCAATTGAAAACAATGTTCTGTTTATTTATAGCTGATATAGTGCTTATTGCTCCAGTTTCCATATTAGTCGAAGACACAATTTCATTTACAAGGTCATACTTAAGAACTGCACATGTAATGTGAAAAACATATTGGCTCTATTGAAACAATAGCATGTGCTGAAGATAGATTTCAATCTCAACATTTTCAATTTCCTTTGAACCAGTCAATTAATATTGAAACATTTGACACATGGAAATGCAGTGAAGATAGTTTCGCACATTTTGATGCATAATTGTATGTCCATACTTAGAATTTTATGAAAAAATATATGTCCATCTTCACTCTAAATGGAATGCACTGTTCCATCACTTATAATTTTTAAGGAGTTGCACATGTAATTTGAAAATCGTTTTGGCACTATTGAAACAATAGCATGTGCGAAGGAATTGATTTCAAACACTAAATTTGTATAGGAATTGCAATGGCACCCTCCCGCCATTAACTGTGGCGATCCACCGTCCGCGAATATCGCCTCCAAGATGAAATTATCACACCTTTTTTTTTTAAAATTTATGAGATGACGCCAAACCATTTGCACATTTATTGGAACTATCAGATATAACTATATCCAATGATACAGTACGGGAATAATGTGCTTAAAATCTCGATGTGATTTACAGCAGAGAATATAGCATCTCCAATTGAAAACAATGTTCTGTTTATTTATAGCTCATATAGTGCTTATTGCTCCAGTTTCCATATTAGTCGAAGACACAATTTCATTTACAAGGTCATACTTAAGAACTGCACATGTAATGTGAAAAACATATTGGCTCTATTGAAACAATAGCATGTGCTGAAAATAGATTTCAACCTCATCATTTTCAATTTGCTTTGAACCAGCCAATTTATATGGAAAGCATGTGAAAATTGGAAATGCAGTGAAGATAATTTCGCACATTGTGATGGATAATTGTATGTCCATACATAGAATTTTATGAAGAAATATATGTTCATTTCCACTATAAATGGAATGCACTATTCCATCACTTATAATTTTTAAGGAGTTGCACATGTAATTTGAAAATCGTTTTGGCACTATTGAAACAATAGCATGTGCGAAGGAATTGATTTCAAACACTAAATTTGTATAGGAATTGCAATGGCACCCTCCCGCCATTAACTGTGGCGATCCACCGTCCGCGAATATCGCCTCCAAGATGAAATTATCACACCTTTTTTTTAAAATTTATGAGATGACGCCAAACCATTTGCACATTTATTGGAACTATCAGATATAACTATATCCAATGATATAGTAGGGGAATAAATTGCTTAAAATCTTGATGTGAATTATAGGAGAGAATATAGCATCTCCAATTGAAAACAATGTTCTGTTTATTTATAGCTTATATAGTGCTTATTGCTCCAGTTTCCATATTAGTCGAAGACATAATTTCATTTACAAGGTCATACTTAAGAACTGCACATGTAATGTGAAAAACATATTGACTCTATTGAAACAATAGCATGTGCTGAAGATAGATTTCAACCTCAACATTTTCAATTTCCTTTGAACCATTCAATTAATATTGAAACATTTGAAAGATGGAAATGCAGTGAAGATAGTTTCGCACATTTTGATGCATAATTGTATGTCCATACTTAGAATTTTATGAAAATATATATGTCCATCTTCACTCTAAATGGAATGCACTGTTCCATCACTTATAATTTTTAAGGAGTTGCACATGTAATTTGAAAATCGTTTTGGCACTATTGAAACAATAGCATGTGCGAAGGAATTGATTTCAAACACTAAATTTGTATAGGAATTGCAATGGCACCCTCCCGCCATTAACTGTGGCGATCCACCGTCCGCGAATATCGCCTCCAAGATGAAAATATCACACCTTTTTTTTAAAATTTATGAGATGACGCCAAACCATTTGCACATTTATTCCAACTATCAGATATAACTATATCCAATGATATAGTAGGGGAATAAATTGCTTAAAATCTTGATGTGAATTACAGGAGAGAATATAGCATCTCGAATTGAAAACAATGTTCTGTTTATTTATAGCTGATATAGAGCTTATTGCTCCAGTATTCATATTAGTCGAAGACACAATTTCATTTACAAGGTCATACTTAAGAACTGCACATGTAATGTGAAAAACATATTGGCTCTATTGAAACAATAGCATGTGCTGAAGATAGATTTCAACCTCAACATTTTCAATTTCCTTTGAACCAGTCAATTAATATTGAAACATTTGAAACATGGAAATGCAGTGAAGATACTTTCGCACATTTTGATGCATAATTGTATGTCCATACTTAGAATTTTATGAAAAAATATATGTCCATCTTCACTCTAAATGGAATGCACTGTTCCATCACTTATAATTTTTAAGGAGTTGCACATGTAATTTGAAAATCGTTTTGGCACTATTGAAACAATAGCATGTGCGAAGGATTTGATTTCAAACACTAAATTTGTATAGGAATTGCAATGGCACCCTCCCGCCATTAACTGTGGCGATCCACCGTCCGCGTATATCGCCTCCAAGATGAAATTATCACACCTTTTTTTTTAAAATTTATGAGATGACACCAAACCATTTGCACATTTATTGGAACTATCAGATATAACTATATCCAATGATATAGTAGGGGAATAATGTGCTTAAAATCTCGATGTGATTTACAGCAGGGAATATAGCATCTCCAATTGAAAACAGTGTTCTGTTTATTTATAGCTCATATAGTGCTTATTGCTCCAGTTTCCATATTAGTCGAAGACACAATTTCATTTACAAGGTCATACTTAAGAACTGCACATGTAATGTGAAAAACATTTTGGCTCTATTGAAACAATAGCATGTGCTGAAGATAGATTTCAACCTCATCATTTTCAATTTGGTTTGAACCAGCCAATTTATATGGAAAGCATGTGAAAATTGGAAATTGCAGTGAAGATAATTTCGCACATTGTGATGGATAATTGTATGTCCATACATAGAATTTTATGAAGAAATATATGTTCATTTCCACTATAAATGGAATGCACTATTCCATCACTTATAATTTTTAAGGAGTTGCACATGTAATTTGAAAATCGTTTTGGCACTATTGAAACAATAGCATGTGCGAAGGAATTGATTTCAAACACTAAATTTGTATAGGAATTGCAATGGCACCCTCCCGCCATTAACTGTGGCGATCCACCGTCCGCGAATATCGCCTCCAAGATGAAATTATCACACCTTTTTTTTTAAAATTTATGAGATGACGCCAAACCATTTGCACATTTATTGGAACTATCAGATATAACTATATCCAATGATATAGTAGGGGAATAAATTGCTTAAAATCTTGATGTGAATTACAGGAGAGAATATAGCATTTCCAATTGAAAACAATGTTCTGTTTATTTATAGCTGATATAGTGCTTATTGCTGGAGTTTCCATATTAGTCGAAGACATAATTTCATTTACAAGGTCATACTTAAGAACTGCACATGTAATGTGAAAAACATATTGACTCTATTGAAACAATAGCATGTGCTGAAGATAGATTTCAACCTCAACATTTTCAATTTCCTTTGAACCATTCAATTAATATTGAAACATTTGAAAGATGGAAATGCAGTGAAGATAGTTTCGCACATTTTGATGCATAATTGTATGTCCATACTTAGAATTTTATGAAAAAATATATGTCCATCTTCACTCTAAATGGAATGCACTGTTCCATCACTTATAATTTTTAAGGAGTTGCACATGTAATTTGAAAATCGTTTTGGCACTATTGAAACAATAGCATGTGCGAAGGAATTGATTTCAAACACTAAATTTGTATAGGAATTGCAATGGCACCCTCCCGCCATTAACTGTGGCGATCCACCGTCCGCGAATATCGCCTCCAAGATGAAATTATCACACCTTTTTTTTTTAAAATTTATGAGATGACGCCAAACCATTTGCACATTTATTGGAACTATCAGATATAACTATATCCAATGATACAGTACGGGAATAATGTGCTTAAAATCTCGATGTGATTTACAGCAGAGAATATAGCATCTCCAATTGAAAACAATGTTCTGTTTATTTATAGCTCATATAGTGCTTATTGCTCCAGTTTCCATATTAGTCGAAGACACAATTTCATTTACAAGGTCATACTTAAGAACTGCACATGTAATGTGAAAAACATATTGGCTCTATTGAAACAATAGCATGTGCTGAAGATAGATTTCAACCTCATCATTTTCAATTTGCTTTGAACCAGCCAATTTATATGGAAAGCATGTGAAAATTGGAAATGCAGTGAAGATAATTTCGCACATTGTGATGGATAATTGTATGTCCATACATAGAATTTTATGAAGAAATATATGTTCATTTCCAATATAAATGGAATGCACTATTCCATCACTTATAATTTTTAAGGAGTTGCACATGTAATTTGAAAATCGTTTTGGCACTATTGAAACAATAGCATGTGCGAAGGAATTGATTTCAAACACTAAATTTGTATAGGAATTGCAATGGCACCCTCTCGCCATTAACTGTGGCGATCCACCGTCCGCGAATATCGCCTCCAAGATGAAATTATCACACCTTTTTTTTAAAATTTATGAGATGACGCCAAACCATTTGCACATTTATTGGAACTATCAGATATAACTATATCCAATGATATAGTAGGGGAATAAATTGCTTAAAATCTTGATGTGAATTACAGGAGAGAATATAGCATCTCCAATTGAAAACAATGTTCTGTTTATTTATAGCTGATATAGTGCTTATTGCTCCAGTTTCCATATTAGTCGAAGACATAATTTCATTTACAAGGTCATACTTAAGAACTGCACATGTAATGTGAAAAACATATTGACTCTATTGAAACAATAGCATGTGCTGAAGATAGATTTCAACCTCAACATTTTCAATTTCCTTTGAACCATTCAATTAATATTGAAACATTTGAAAGATGGAAATGCAGTGAAGATAGTTTCGCACATTTTGATGCATAATTGTATGTCCATACTTAGAATTTTATGAAAATATATATGTCCATCTTCACTCTAAATGGAATGCACTGTTCCATCACTTATAATTTTTAAGGAGTTGCACATGTAATTTGAAAATCGTTTTGGCACTATTGAAACAATAGCATGTGCGAAGGAATTGATTTCAAACACTAAATTTGTATAGGAATTGCAATGGCACCCTCCCGCCATTAACTGTGGCGATCCACCGTCCGCGAATATCGCCTCCAAGATGAAAATATCACACCTTTTTTTTAAAATTTATGAGATGACGCCAAACCATTTGCACATTTATTCCAACTATCAGATATAACTATATCCAATGATATAGTAGGGGAATAAATTGCTTAAAATCTTGATGTGAATTACAGGAGAGAATATAGCATCTCCAATTGAAAACAATGTTCTGTTTATTTATAGCTGATATAGTGCTTATTGCTCCAGTTTCCATATTAGTCGAAGACATAATTTCATTTACAAGGTCATACTTAAGAACTGCACATGTAATGTGAAAAACATATTGACTCTATTGAAACAATAGCATGTGCTGAAGATAGATTTCAACCTCAACATTTTCAATTTCCTTTGAACCATTCAATTAATATTGAAACATTTGAAACATGGAAATGCAGTGAAGATACTTTCGCACATTTTGATGCATAATTGTATGTCCATACTTAGAATTTTATGAAAAAATATATGTCCATCTTCACTCTAAATGGAATGCACTGTTCCATCACTTATAATTTTTAAGGAGTTGCACATGTAATTTGAAACTCGTTTTGGCACTATTGAAACAATAGCATGTGCGAAGGATTTGATTTCAAACACTAAATTTGTATAGGAATTGCAATGGCACCCTCCCGCCATTAACTGTGGCGATCCACCGTCCGCGAATATCGCCTCCAAGATGAAATTATCACACCTTTTTTTTTAAAATTTATGAGATGACACCAAACCATTTGCACATTTATTGGAACTATCAGATATAACTATATCCAATGATATAGTAGGGGAATAATGTGCTTAAAATCTCGATGTGATTTACAGCAGAGAATATAGCATCTCCAATTGAAAACAATGTTCTGTTTATTTATAGCTCATATAGTGCTTATTGCTCCAGTTTCCATATTAGTCGAAGACACAATTTCATTTACAAGGTCATACTTAAGAACTGCACATGTAATGTGAAAAACATTTTGGCTCTATTGAAACAATAGCATGTGCTGAAGATAGATTTCAACCTCATCATTTTCAATTTGCTTTGAACCAGCCAATTTATATGGAAAGCATGTGAAAATTGGAAATGCAGTGAAGATACTTTCGCACATTGTGATGGATAATTGTATGTCCATACATAGAATTTTATGAAGAAATATATGTTCATTTCCACTATAAATGGAATGCACTATTCCATCACTTATAATTTTTAAGGAGTTGCACATGTAATTTGAAAATCGTTTTGGCACTATTGAAACAATAGCATGTGCGAAGGAATTGATTTCAAACACTAAATTTGTATAGGAATTGCAATGGCACCCTCCCGCCATTAACTGTGGCGATCCACCGTCCGCGAATATCGCCTCCAAGATGAAATTATCACACCTTTTTTTTAAAATTTATGAGATGACGCCAAACCATTTGCACATTTATTGGAACTATCAGATATAACTATATCCAATGATACAGTAGGGGAATAAATTGCTTAAAATCTTGATGTGAATTACAGGAGAGAATATAGCATCTCGAATTGAAAACAATGTTCTGTTTATTTATAGCTGATATAGAGCTTATTGCTCCAGTATCCATGTTAGTCGAAGACACAATTTCATTTACAAGGTCATACTTAAGAACTGCACATGTAATGTGAAAAACATATTGGCTCTATTGAAACAATAGCATGTGCTGAAGATAGATTTCAACCTCAACATTTTCATTTCCTTTGAACCAGCCAATTAATATTGAAACATTTTAAAAATGGAAATGCAATGACGATAGTTTCGCACATTTTGATGCATAATTGTATGTCCATACTTAGAATATTATGAAAAAATATATGTCCATTTCCACTATAAATGGAATGCACTATTCCATCACATATAATTTTTAAGGAGTTGCACATGTAATTTGAAAATCGTTTTGGCACTATTGAAACAATAGCATGTGCGAAGGAATTGATTTCAAACACTAAATTTGTATAGGAATTGCAAAGGCAACCTCCCACCATTAACTGTGGCGATCCACCGTCCGCGAATATCGCCTCCAAGATGAAATTATCACACCTTTTTTTTTAAAATTTATGAGATGACGCCAAACCCTTTGCACATTTATTGGAACTATCAGATATAACTGTATCCAATGATATATTAGGGGAATAATGTGCTTAAAATCTCGATGTTAATTACAGTAGAGAATATAGCATCTCCATTTGAAAACAATGTTCTGTTTATTTATAGCTCATATAGTGCTTATTGCTCCAGTTTCCATATTAGTCGAAGACACAATTTCATTTACAAGGTCATACTTAAGAACTGCACATGTAATGTGAAAAACATTTTGTCTCTATTGAAACAATAGCATGTGCTGAAGATAGATTTCAACCTCATCATTTTCAATTTGCTTTGAACCAGCCAATTTATATGGAAAGCATGTGAAAATTGGAAATGCAGTGATGATAATTTCGCACATTGTGATGGATAATTGTATGTCCATACATAGAATTTTATGAAGAAATATATGTTCATTTCCACTATAAATGTAATGCACTATTCCATCACTTATAATTTTTAAGGAGTTGCACATGTAATTTGAAAATCGTTTTGGCACTATTGAAACAATAGCATGTGCGAAGGAATTGATTTCAAACACTAAATTTGTATAGGAATTGCAATGGCACCCTCCCGCCATTAACTGTGGCGATCCACCGTCCGCGAATATCGCCTCCAAGATGAAATTATCACACCTTTTTTTTAAAATTTATGAGATGACGCCAAACCATTTGCACATTTATTGGAACTATCAGATATAACTATATCCAATGATATAGTAGGGGAATAAATTGCTTAAAATCTTGATGTGAATTACAGGAGAGAATATAGCATCTCCAATTGAAAACAATGTTCTGTTTATTTATAGCTGATATAGTGCTTATTGCTGGAGTTTCCATATTAGTCGAAGACATAATTTCATTTACAAGGTCATACTTAAGAACTGCACATGTAATGTGAAAAACATATTGACTCTATTGAAACAATAGCATGTGCTGAAGATAGATTTCAACCTCAACATTTTCAATTTCCTTTGAACCATTCAATTAATATTGAAACATTTGAAAGATGGAAATGCAGTGAAGATAGTTTCGCACATTTTGATGCATAATTGTATGTCCATACTTAGAATTTTATGAAAAAATATATGTCCATCTTCACTCTAAATGGAATGCACTGTTCCATCACTTATAATTTTTAAGGAGTTGCACATGTAATTTGAAAATCGTTTTGGCACTATTGAAACAATAGCATGTGCGAAGGAATTGATTTCAAACACTAAATTTGTATAGGAATTGCAATGGCACCCTCCCGCCATTAACTGTGGCGATCCACCGTCCGCGAATATCGCCTCCAAGATGAAATTATCACACCTTTTTTTTAAAATTTATGAGGTGACGCAAAACCATTTGCACATTTATTGGAACTATCAGATATAACTATATCCACTGATATAGTAGGGGAATAAAGTGCTTAAAATCTTGATGTGAATTACAGGAGAGAATATAGCATTTCCAATTGAAAACAATGTTCTGTTTATTTATAGCTGATATAGTGCTTATTGCTCCAGTTTCCATATTAGTCGAAGACACAATTTCATTTACAAGGTCATACTTAAGAACTGCACATGTAATATGAAAAACATATTGGCTCTATTGAAACAATAGCATGTGCTGAAGATAGATTTCAACCTCAACATTTTCAATTTCCTTTGAACCAGTCAATTAATATTGAAACATTTGACACATGGAAATGCAGTGAAGATAGTTTCGCACATTTTGATGCATAATTGTATGTCCATACTTAGAATTTTATGAAAAAATATATGTCCATCTTCACTCTAAATGGAATGCACTGTTCCATCACTTATAATTTTTAAGGAGTTGCACATGTAATTTGAAAATCGTTTTGGCACTATTGAAACAATAGCATGTGCGAAGGAATTGATTTCAAACACTAAATTTGTATAGGAATTGCAATGGCACCCTCCCGCCATTAACTGTGGCGATCCACCGTCCGCGAATATCGCCACCAAGATGAAATTATCACACCTTTTTTTTTTAAAATTTATGAGATGACGCCAAACCATTTGCACATTTATTGGAACTATCAGATATAACTATATCCAATGATACAGTACGGGAATAATGTGCTTAAAATCTCGATGTGATTTACAGCAGAGAATATAGCATCTCCAATTGAAAACAATGTTCTGTTTATTTATAGCTCATATAGTGCTTATTGCTCCAGTTTCCATATTAGTCGAAGACACAATTTCATTTACAAGGTCATACTTAAGAACTGCACATGTAATGTGAAAAACATATTGGCTCTATTGATACAATAGCATGTGCTGAAGATAGATTTCAACCTCATCATTTTCAATTTGCTTTGAACCAGCCAATTTATATGGAAAGCATGTGAAAATTGGAAATGCAGTGAAGATAATTTCGCACATTGTGATGGATAATTGTATGTCCATACATAGAATTTTATGAAGAAATATATGTTCATTTCCACTATAAATGGAATGCACTATTCCATCACTTATAATTTTTAAGGAGTTGCACATGTAATTTGAAAATCGTTTTGGCACTATTGAAACAATAGCATGTGCGAAGGAATTGATTTCAAACACTAAATTTGTATAGGAATTGCAATGGCACCCTCCCGCCATTAACTGTGGCGATCCACCGTCCGCGAATATCGCCTCCAAGATGAAATTATCATCCTTTTTTTTAAAATTTATGAGATGACGCCAAACCATTTGCACATTTATTGGAACTATCAGATATAACTATATCCAATGATATAGTAGGGGAATAAATTGCTTAAAATCTTGATGTGAATTACAGGAGAGAATATAGCATCTCCAATTGAAAACAATGTTCTGTTTATTTATAGCTGATATAGTGCTTATTGCTCCAGTTTCCATATTAGTCGAAGACACAATTTCATTTACAAGGTCATACTTAAGAACTGCACATGTAATGTGAAAAACATATTGGCTCTATTGAAACAATAGCATGTGCTGAAGATAGATTTCAACCTCATCATTTTCAATTTGCTTTGAACCAGCCAATTTATATGGAAAGCATGTGAAAATTGGAAATGCAGTTAAGATAATTTCGCACATTGTGATGGATAATTGTATGTCCATACATAGAATTTTATGAAAAAATATATGTTCATTTCCACTAAAATGGAATGCACTATTCCATCACTTATAATTTTTAAGGAGTGGCACATGTAATTAGAAAATCGTTTTGGCACTATTGAAAAAATAGCATGTGCGAAGGAATTGATTTCAAACACTAAATTTGTATAGGAATTGCAATGGCACTCTCCCGCCATTAACTGTGGCGATCCACCGTCAGCGAATATCGCCTCCAAGATGAAATTATCACACCTTTTTTTTAAAATTTATGAGATGACGCCAAATCATTTGCACATTTATTGGAACTCTCAGATATAACTATATCCAATGATATAGTAGGGGAATAATGTGCTGAAAATCTCGATGTGAATTACAGTAGAGAATATAGCATCTCCAATTGAAAACAATGTTCTGTTTATTTATAGCTGATATAGTGCTTATTGCTCCAGTTTCCATATTAGTCGAAGACATAATTTCATTTACAAGGTCATACTTAAGAACTGCACATGTAATGTGAAAAACATATTGACTCTATTGAAACAATAGCATGTGCTGAAGATAGATTTCAACCTCAACATTTTCAATTTCCTTTGAACCATTCAATTAATATTGAAACATTTGAAACATGGAAATGCAGTGAAGATACTTTCGCACATTTTGATGCATAATTGTATGTCCATACTTAGAATTTTATGAAAAAATATATGTCCATCTTCACTCTAAATGGAAAACACTGTTCCATTACTTATAATTTTTAAGGAGTTGCACATGTAATTTGAAAATCGTTTTGGCACTATTGAAACAATAGCATGTGCGAAGGAATTGATTTCAATCACTAAATTTGTATAGGAATTGCAATGGCACCCTCCCGCCATTAACTGTGGCGATCCACCGTCCGCGAATATCGCCTCCAAGATGAAATTATCACACCTTTTTTTTTTTTTTTTTTTTATGAGATGACACCAAACCATTTGCACATTTATTGGAACTATCAGATATAACTATATCCAATGATATAGTAGGGGAATAATGTGCTTAAAATCTCGATGTGATTTACAGCAGAGAATATAGCATCTCCAATTGAAAACAATGTTCTGTTTATTTATAGCTCATATAGTGCTTATTGCTCCAGTTTCCATATTAGTCGAAGACACAATTTCATTTACAAGGTCATACTTAAGAACTGCACATGTAATGTGAAAAACATTTTGGCTCTATTGAAACAATAGCATGTGCTGAAGATAGATTTCAACCTCATCATTTTCAATTTGCTTTGAACCAGCCAATTTATATGGAAAGCATGTGAAAATTGGAAATGGAGTAAAGATAATTTCGCACATTGTGATGGATAATTGTATGTCCATACATAGAATTTTATGAAGAAATATATGTTCATTTCCACTATAAATGGAATGCACTATTCCATCACTTATAATTTTTAAGGAGTTGCACATGTAATTTGAAAATCGTTTTGGCACTATTGAAACAATAGCATGTGAGAAGGAATTGATTTCAAACACTAAATTTGTATAGGAATTGCAATGGCACCCTCCCGCCATTAACTGTGGCGATCCACCGTCCGCGAATATCGCCTCCAAGATGAAATTATCACACCTTTTTTTTAAAATTTATGAGATGACGCCAAACCATTTGCACATTTATTGGAACTATCAGATATAACTATATCCAATGATATAGTAGGGGAATAAATTGCTTAAAATCTTGATGTGAATTACAGGAGAGAATATAGCATCTCCAATTGAAAACAATGTTCTGTTTATTTATAGCTGATATAGTGCTTATTGCTGGAGTTTCCATATTAGTCGAAGACATAATTTCATTTACAAGGTCATACTTAAGAACTGCACATGTAATGTGAAAAACATATTGACTCTATTGAAACAATAGCATGTGCTGAAGATAGATTTCAACCTCAACATTTTCAATTTCCTTTGAACCATTCAATTAATATTGAAACATTTGAAAGATGGAAATGCAGTGAAGATAGTTTCGCACATTTTGATGCATAATTGTATGTCCATACTTAGAATTTTATGAAAAAATATATGTCCATCTTCACTCTAAATGGAATGCACTGTTCCATCACTTATAATTTTTAAGGAGTTGCACATGTAATTTGAAAATCGTTTTGGCACTATTAAAACAATAGCATGTGCGAAGGAATTTTTTTCAAACACTAAATTTGTATAGGAATTGCAATGGCACCCTCCCGCCATTAACTGTGGCGATCCACCGTCCGCGAATATCGCCTCCAAGATGAAAATATCACACCTTTTTTTTAAAATTTATGAGATGACGCCAAACCATTTGCACATTTATTCCAACTATCAGATATAACTATATCCAATGATATAGTAGGGGAATAAATTGCTTAAAATCTTGATGTGAATTACAGGAGAGAATATAGCATCTCCAATTGAAAACAATGTTCTGCTTATTTATAGCTGATATAGTGCTTATTGCTCCAGTTTCCATATTAGTCGAAGACATAATTTCATTTACAAGGTCATACTTAAGAACTGCACATGTAATGTGAAAAACATATTGACTCTATTGAAACAATAGCATGTGCTGAAGATAGATTTCAACCTCAACATTTTCAATTTCCTTTGAACCATTCAATTAATATTGAAACATTTGAAACATGGAAATGCAGTGAAGATACTTTCGCACATTTTGATGCATAATTGTATGTCCATACGTAGAATTTTATGAAAAAAAAATATGTCCATCTTCACTCTAAATGGAATGCACTGTTCCATCACTTATAATTTTTAAGGAGTTGCACATGTAATTTGAAAATCGTTTTGGCACTATTGAAACAATAGCATGTGCGAAGGATTTGATTTCAAACACTAAATGTGTATAGGAATTGCAATGGCACCCTCCCGCCATTAACTGTGGCGATCCACCGTCCGCGAATATCGCCTCCAAGATGAAATTATCACACCTTTTTTTTTAAAATTTATGAGATGACGCAAAACCATTTGCACATTTATTGGAACTATCAGATGTAACTATATCCAATGATATAGTAGGGGAATAATGTGCTTAAAATCTCGATGTGATTTACAGCAGAGAATATAGCATCTCCAATTGAAAACAATGTTCTGTTTATTTATAGCTCATATAGTGCTTATTGCTCCAGTTTCCATATTAGTCGAAGACACAATTTCATTTACAAGATCATACTTAAGAACTGCACATGTAATGTGAAAAACATTTTGGCTCTATTGAAACAATAGCATGTGCTGAAGATAGATTTCAACCTCATCATTTTCCATTTGCTTTGAACCAGCCAATTTATATGGAAAGCATGTGAAAATTGGAAATGCAGTGAAGATAATTTCGCACATTGTGATGGATAATTGTATGTCCATACATAGAATTTTATGAAGAAATATATGTTCATTTCCACTATAAATGGAATGCACTATTCCATCACTTATAATTTTTAAGGAGTTGCACATGTAATTTGAAAATCGTTTTGGCACTATTGAAACAATAGCATGTGCGAAGGAATTGATTTCAAACACTAAATTTGTATAGGAATTGCAATGGCACCCTCCCGCCATTAACTGTGGCGATCCACCGTCCGCGAATATCGCCTCCAAGATGAAATTATCACACCTTTTTTTTAAAATTTATGAGATGACGCCAAACCATTTGCACATTTATTGGAACTATCAGATATAACTATATCCAATGATATAGTAGGGGAATAAATTGCTTAAAATCTTGATGTGAATTACAGGAGAGAATATAGCATCTCCAATTGAAAACAATGTTCTGTTTATTTATAGCTGATATAGTGCTTATTGCTCCAGTTTCCATATTAGTCGAAGACATAATTTCATTTACAAGGTCATACTTAAGAACTGCACATGTAATGTGAAAAACATATTGACTCTATTTAAACAATAGCATGTGCTGAAGATAGATTTCAACCTCAACATTTTCAATTTCCTTTGAACCATTCAATTAATATTGAAACATTTGAAAGATGGAAATGCAGTGAAGATAGTTTCGCACATTTCGATGCATAATTGTATGTCCATACTTAGAAATTTATGAAAAAATATATATCCATCTTCACTCTAAATGGAATGCACTGTTCCATTTTTTTAATTTTTAAGGAGTTGCACATGTAATTTGAAAATCGTTTTGGCACTATTGAAACAATAGCATGTGCGAAGGAATTGATTTCAAACACTAAATTTGTATAGGAATTGCAATGGATCCCTCCCGCCATTAACTGTGGCGATCCACCGTCCGCAAATATCGCCTCCAAATTGAAATTATCACACCTTTTTTTTAAAATTTATGAGATGACGCAAAACCATTTGCACATTTATTGGAACTATCAGATATAACTATATCCACTGATACAGTAGGGGAATAAAGTGCTTAAAAACTTGATGTGAATTACAGGAGAGAATATAGCATCTCGAATTGAAAACAATGTTCTGTTTATTTATAGCTGATATAGAGCTTATTGCTCCAGTATCCATATTAGTCGAAGACACAATTTCATTTACAAGGTCATACTTAAGAACTGCACATGTAATGTGAAAAACATATTGGCTCTATTGAAACAATAGCATGTGCTGAAGATAGATTTCAACCTCAACATTTTCAATTTCCTTTGAACCAGTCAATTAATATTGAAACATTTGAAACATGGAAATGCAGTGAAGATAGTTTCGCACATTTTGATGAATAATTGTATGTCCATACTTAGAATTTTATGAAAAAATATATGTCCATCTTCACTCTAAATGGAATGCACTGTTCCATCACTTATAATTTTTAAGGAGTTGCACATGTAATTTGAAAATCGTTTTGGCACTATTGAAACAATAGCATGTGCGAAGGAATTGATTTCAAACACTAAATTTGTATAGGAATTGCAATGGCACCCTCCCGCCATTAACTATGGCGATCCACCGTCCGCGAATATCGCCTCCAAGATGAAAATATCACACCTTTTTTTTAAAATTTATGAGATGACGCCAAACCATTTGCACATTTATTCCAACTATCAGATATAACTATATCCAATGATATAGTAGGGGAATAAATTGCTTAAAATCTTGATGTGAATTACAGGAGAGAATATAGCATCTCCAATTGAAAACAATGTTCTGTTTATTTATAGCTGATATAGTGCTTATTGCTCCAGTTTCCATATTAGTCGAAGACACAATTTCATTTACAAGGTCATACTTAAGAACTGCACATGTAATGTGAAAAACATTTTGGCTCTATTGAAACAATAGCATGTGCTGAAGATAGATTTCAACCTCATCATTTTAAATTTGCTTTGAACCAGCCAATTTATATGGAAAGCATGTGAAAATTGGAAATGCAGTGAAGATACTTTCGCACATTGTGATGGATAATTGTATGTCCATACATAGAATTTTATGAAGAAATATATGTTCATTTCCACTATAAATGGAATGCACTATTCCATCACTTATAATTTTTAAGGAGTTGCACATGTAATTTGAAAATCGTTTTGGCACTATTGAAACAATAGCATGTGCGAAGGAATTGATTTCAAACACTAAATTTGTATAGGAATTGCAATGGCACCCTCCCGCCATTAACTGTGGCGATCCACCGTCCGCGAATATCGCCTCCAAGATGAAATTATCACACCTTTTTTTTAAAATTTATGAGATGACGCCAAACCATTTGCACATTTATTGGAACTATCAGATATAACTATATCCAATGATACAGTAGGGGAATAAATTGCTTAAAATCTTGATGTGAATTACAGGAGAGAATATAGCATCTCCAATTGAAAACAATATTCTGTTTATTTATAGCTGATATAGTGCTTATTGCTGGAGTTTCCATATTAGTCGAAGACATAATTTCATTTACAAGGTCATACATAAGAACTGCACATGTAATGTGAAAAACATATTAGCTCTATTGAAACAATAGCATGTGCTGAAGATAGATTTCAACCTCAATATTTTCAATTTCCTTTGAACCAGCCAATTAATATTGAAACATTTGAAAAATGGAAATGCAATGACGATAGTTTCGCACATTTTGATGCATAATTGTATGTCCATACTTAGAATTTTATGAAAAAATATATGTCCATTTCCACTATAAATGGAATGCACTATTCCATCACTTATAATTTTTAAGGAGTTGCACATGTAATTTGAAAATCGTTTTGGCACTATTGAAACAATAGCATGTGCGAAGGAATTGATTTCAAACACTAAATTTGTATAGGAATTGCAAAGGCAACCTCCCACCATTAACTGTGGCGATCCACCGTCCGCGAATATCGCCTCCAAGATGAAATTATCACACCTTTTTTTTTAAAATTTATGAGATGACGCCAAACCCTTTGCACATTTATTGGAACTATCAGATATAACTATATCTAATGATATATTAGGGGAATAATGTGCTTAAAATCTCGATGTGAATTACAGTAGAGAATATAGCATCTCCATTTGAAAACAATGTTCTGTTTATTTATAGCTCATATAGTGCTTATTGCTCCAGTTTCCATATTAGTCGAAGACACAATTTCATTTACAAGGTCATACTTAAGAACTGCACATGTAATGTGAAAAACATTTTGGCTCTATTGAAACAATAGCATGTGCTGAAGATAGATTTCAACCTCATCATTTTCAATTTGCTTTGAACCAGCCAATTTATATGGAAAGCATGTGAAAATTGGAAATGCAGTGAAGATAATTTCGCACATTGTGATGGATAATTGTATGTCCATACATAGAATTTTATGAAGAAATATATGTTCATTTCCACTATAAATGGAATGCACTATTCCATCACTTATAATTTTTAAGGAGTTGCACATGTAATTTGAAAATCGTTTTGGCACTATTGAAACAATAGCATGTGCGAAGGAATTGATTTCAAACACTAAATTTGTATAGGAATTGCAATGGCACCCTCCCGCCATTAACTGTGGCGATCCACCGTCCGCGAATATCGCCTCCAAGATGAAATTATCACACCTTTTTTTTAAAATTTATGAGATGACGCCAAACCATTTGCACATTTATTGGAACTATCAGATATAACTATATCCAATGATATAGTAGGGGAATAAATTGCTTAAAATCTTGATGTGAATTACAGGAGAGAATATAGCATCTCCAATTGAAAACAATGTTCTGTTTATTTATAGCTGATATAGTGCTTATTGCTCCAGTTTCCATATTAGTCGAAGACATAATTTCATTTACAAGGTCATACTTAAGAACTGCACATGTAATGTGAAAAACATATTGACTCTATTTAAACAATAGCATGTGCTGAAGATAGATTTCAACCTCAACATTTTCAATTTCCTTTGAACCATTCAATTAATATTGAAACATTTGAAAGATGGAAATGCAGTGAAGATAGTTTCGCACATTTCGATGCATAATTGTATGTCCATACTTAGAAATTTATGAAAAAATATATATCCATCTTCACTCTAAATGGAATGCACTGTTCCATTTTTTTAATTTTTAAGGAGTTGCACATGTAATTTGAAAATCGTTTTGGCACTATTGAAACAATAGCATGTGCGAAGGAATTGATTTCAAACACTAAATTTGTATAGGAATTGCAATGGATCCCTCCCGCCATTAACTGTGGCGATCCACCGTCCGCAAATATCGCCTCCAAATTGAAATTATCACACCTTTTTTTTAAAATTTATGAGATGACGCAAAACCATTTGCACATTTATTGGAACTATCAGATATAACTATATCCACTGATACAGTAGGGGAATAAAGTGCTTAAAAACTTGATGTGAATTACAGGAGAGAATATAGCATCTCGAATTGAAAACAATGTTCTGTTTATTTATAGCTGATATAGAGCTTATTGCTCCAGTATCCATATTAGTCGAAGACACAATTTCATTTACAAGGTCATACTTAAGAACTGCACATGTAATGTGAAAAACATATTGGCTCTATTGAAACAATAGCATGTGCTGAAGATAGATTTCAACCTCAACATTTTCAATTTCCTTTGAACCAGTCAATTAATATTGAAACATTTGAAACATGGAAATGCAGTGAAGATAGTTTCGCACATTTTGATGAATAATTGTATGTCCATACTTAGAATTTTATGAAAAAATATATGTCCATCTTCACTCTAAATGGAATGCACTGTTCCATCACTTATAATTTTTAAGGAGTTGCACATGTAATTTGAAAATCGTTTTGGCACTATTGAAACAATAGCATGTGCGAAGGAATTGATTTCAAACACTAAATTTGTATAGGAATTGCAATGGCACCCTCCCGCCATTAACTATGGCGATCCACCGTCCGCGAATATCGCCTCCAAGATGAAAATATCACACCTTTTTTTTAAAATTTATGAGATGACGCCAAACCATTTGCACATTTATTCCAACTATCAGATATAACTATATCCAATGATATAGTAGGGGAATAAATTGCTTAAAATCTTGATGTGAATTACAGGAGAGAATATAGCATCTCCAATTGAAAACAATGTTCTGTTTATTTATAGCTGATATAGTGCTTATTGCTCCAGTTTCCATATTAGTCGAAGACACAATTTCATTTACAAGGTCATACTTAAGAACTGCACATGTAATGTGAAAAACATTTTGGCTCTATTGAAACAATAGCATGTGCTGAAGATAGATTTCAACCTCATCATTTTAAATTTGCTTTGAACCAGCCAATTTATATGGAAAGCATGTGAAAATTGGAAATGCAGTGAAGATACTTTCGCACATTGTGATGGATAATTGTATGTCCATACATAGAATTTTATGAAGAAATATATGTTCATTTCCACTATAAATGGAATGCACTATTCCATCACTTATAATTTTTAAGGAGTTGCACATGTAATTTGAAAATCGTTTTGGCACTATTGAAACAATAGCATGTGCGAAGGAATTGATTTCAAACACTAAATTTGTATAGGAATTGCAATGGCACCCTCCCGCCATTAACTGTGGCGATCCACCGTCCGCGAATATCGCCTCCAAGATGAAATTATCACACCTTTTTTTTAAAATTTATGAGATGACGCCAAACCATTTGCACATTTATTGGAACTATCAGATATAACTATATCCAATGATACAGTAGGGGAATAAATTGCTTAAAATCTTGATGTGAATTACAGGAGAGAATATAGCATCTCCAATTGAAAACAATATTCTGTTTATTTATAGCTGATATAGTGCTTATTGCTGGAGTTTCCATATTAGTCGAAGACATAATTTCATTTACAAGGTCATACATAAGAACTGCACATGTAATGTGAAAAACATATTAGCTCTACTGAAACAATAGCATGTGCTGAAGATAGATTTCAACCTCAATATTTTCAATTTCCTTTGAACCAGCCAATTAATATTGAAACATTTGAAAAATGGAAATGCAATGACGATAGTTTCGCACATTTTGATGCATAATTGTATGTCCATACTTAGAATTTTATGAAAAAATATATGTCCATTTCCACTATAAATGGAATGCACTATTCCATCACTTATAATTTTTAAGGAGTTGCACATGTAATTTGAAAATCGTTTTGGCACTATTGAAACAATAGCATGTGCGAAGGAATTGATTTCAAACACTAAATTTGTATAGGAATTGCAAAGGCAACCTCCCACCATTAACTGTGGCGATCCACCGTCCGCGAATATCGCCTCCAAGATGAAATTATCACACCTTTTTTTTTAAAATTTATGAGATGACGCCAAACCCTTTGCACATTTATTGGAACTATCAGATATAACTATATCCAATGATATATTAGGGGAATAATGTGCTTAAAATCTCGATGTGAATTACAGTAGAGAATATAGCATCTCCATTTGAAAACAATGTTCTGTTTATTTATAGCTCATATAGTGCTTATTGCTCCAGTTTCCATATTAGTCGAAGACACAATTTCATTTACAAGGTCATACTTAAGAACTGCACATGTAATGTGAAAAACATTTTGGCTCTATTGAAACAATAGCATGTGCTGAAGATAGATTTCAACCTCATCATTTTCAATTTGCTTTGAACCAGCCAATTTATATGGAAAGCATGTGAAAATTGGAAATGCAGTGAAGATAATTTCGCACATTGTGATGGATAATTGTATGTCCATACATAGAATTTTATGAAGAAATATATGTTCATTTCCACTATAAATGGAATGCACTATTCCATCACTTATAATTTTTAAGGAGTTGCACATGTAATTTGAAAATCGTTTTGGCACTATTGAAACAATAGCATGTGCGAAGGAATTGATTTCAAACACTAAATTTGTATAGGAATTGCAATGGCACCCTCCCGCCATTAACTGTGGCGATCCACCGTCCGCGAATATCGCCTCCAAGATGAAATTATCACACCTTTTTTTTAAAATTTATGAGATGACGCAAAACCATTTGCACATTTATTGGAACTATCAGATATAACTATATCCAATGATATAGTAGGGGAATAAATTGCTTAAAATCTTGATGTGAATTACAGGAGAGAATATAGCATCTCCAATTGAAAACAATGTTCTGTTTATTTATAGCTGATATAGTGCTTATTGCTCCAGTTTCCATATTAGTCGAAGACATAATTTCATTTACAAGGTCATACTTAAGAACTGCACATGTAATGTGAAAAACATATTGACTCTATTGAAACAATAGCATGTGCTGAAGATAGATTTCAACCTCAACATTTTCAATTTCATTTGAACCATTCAATTAATATTGAAACATTTGAAAGATGGAAATGCAGTGAAGATAGTTTCGCACATTTTGATGCATAATTGTATGTCCATACTTAGAATTTTATGAAAATATATATGTCCATCTTCACTCTAAATGGAATGCACTGTTCCATCACTTATAATTTTTAAGGAGTTGCACATGTAATTTGAAAATCGTTTTGGCACTATTGAAACAATAGCATGTGCGAAGGAATTGATTTCAAACACTAAATTTGTATAGGAATTGCAATGGCACCCTCCCGCCATTAACTGTGGCGATCCACCGTCCGCGAATATCGCCTCCAAGATGAAAATATCACACCTTTTTTTTAAAATTTATGAGATGACGCCAAACCATTTGCACATTTATTCCAACTATCAGATATAACTATATCCAATGATATAGTAGGGGAATAAATTGCTTAAAATCTTGATGTAAATTACAGGAGAGAATATAGCATCTCCAATTGAAAGCAATGTTCTGTTTATTTATAGCTGATATAGTGCTTATTGCTCCAGTTTCCATATTAGTCGAAGACATAATTTCATTTACAAGGTCATACTTAAGAACTGCACATGTAATGTGAAAAACATATTGACTCTATTGAAACAATAGCATGTGCTGAAGATAGATTTCAACCTCAACATTTTCAATTTCCTTTGAACCATTCAATTAATATTGAAACATTTGAAAGATGGAAATGCAGTGAAGATACTTTCGCACATTTTGATGCATAATTGTATGTCCATACTTAGAATTTTATGAAAAAATATATGTCCATCTTCACTCTAAATGGAATGCACTGTTCCATCACTTATAATTTTTAAGGAGTTGCACATGTAATTTGAAAATCGTTTTGGCACTATTGAAACAATAGCATGTGCGAAGGATTTGATTTCAAACACTAAATTTGTATAGGAATTGCAATGGCACCCTCCCGCCATTAACTGTGGCGATCCACCGTCCGCGAATATCGCCTCCAAGATGAAATTATCACACCTTTTTTTTTAAAATTTATGAGATGACACCAAACCATTTGCACATTTATTGGAACTATCAGATATAACTATATCCAATGATATAGTAGGGGAATAATGTGCTTAAAATCTCGATGTGATTTACAGCAGAGAATATAGCATCTCCAATTGAAAACAATGTTCTGTTTATTTATAGCTCATATAGTGCTTATTGCTCCAGTTTCCATATTAGTCGAAGACACAATTTCATTTACAAGGTCATACTTAAGAACTACACATGTAATGTGAAAAACATTTTGGCTCTATTGAAACAATAGCATGTGCTGAAGATAGATTTCAACCTCATCATTTTCAATTTGCTTTGAACCAGCCAATTTATATGGAAAGCATGTGAAAATTGGAAATGCAGTGAAGATAATTTCGCACATTGTGATGGATAATTGTATGTCCATACATAGAATTTTATGAAGAAATATATGTTCATTTCCACTATAAATGGAATGCACTATTCCATCACTTATAATTTTTAAGGAGTTGCACATGTAATTTGAAAATCGTTTTGGCACTATTGAAACAATAGCATGTGCGAAGGAATTGATTTCAAACACTAAATTTGTATAGGAATTGCAATGGCACCCTCCCGCCATTAACTGTGGCGATCCACCGTACGCGAATATCGCCTCCAAGATGAAATTATCACACCTTTTTTTTTAAATTTATGAGATGACGCCAAACCATTTGCACATTTATTGGAACTATCAGATATAACTATATCCAATGATATAGTAGGGGAATAAATTGCTTAAAATCTTGATGTGAATTACAGGAGAGAATATAGCATCTCCAATTGAAAACAATGTTCTGTTTATTTATAGCTGATATAGTGCTTATTGCTGGAGTTTCCATATTAGTCGAAGACATAATTTCATTTACAAGGTCATACTTAAGAACTGCACATGTAATGTGAAAAACATATTGACTCTATTGAAACAATAGCATGTGCTGAAGATAGATTTCAACCTCAACATTTTCAATTTCCTTTGAACCATTCAATTAATATTGAAACATTTGAAAGATGGAAATGCAGTGAAGATAGTTTCGCACATTTTGATGCATAATTGTATGTCCATACTTAGAATTTTATGAAAAAATATATGTCCATCTTCACTCTAAATGGAATGCACTGTTCCATCACTTATAATTTTTAAGGAGTTGCACATGTAATTTGAAAATCGTTTTGGCACAATACAAACAATAGCATGTGCGAAGGAATTGATTTCAAACACTAAATTTGTATAGGAATTGCAATGGCACCCTCCCGCCATTAACTGTGGCGATCCACCGTCCGCGAATATCGCCTCCAAGATGAAATTATCACACCTTTTTTTTAAAATTTATGAGATGAGGCCAAACCATTTGCACATTTATTGGAACTATCAGATATAACTATATCCACTGATATAGTAGGGGAATAAAGTGCTTAAAATCTTGATGTGAATTACAGGAGAGAATATAGCATTTCCAATTGAAAACAATGTTCTGTTTATTTATAGCTGATATAGTGCTTATTGCTCCAGTTTCCATATTAGTCGAAGACACAATTTCATTTACAAGGTCATACTTAAGAACTGCACATGTAATGTGAAAAACATATTGGCTCTATTGAAACAATAGCATGTGCTGAAGATAGATTTCAACCTCAACATTTTCAATTTCCTTTGAACCAGTCAATTAATATTGAAACATTTGACACATGGAAATGCAGTGAAGATAGTTTCGCACATTTTGATGCATAATTGTATGTCCATACTTAGAATTTTATGAAAAAATATATGTCCATCTTCACTCTAAATGGAATGCACTGTTCCATCACTTATAATTTTTAAGGAGTTGAACATGTAATTTGAAAATCGTTTTGGCACTATTGAAACAATAGCATGTGCGAAGGAATTGATTTCAAACACTAAATTTGTATAGGAATTGCAATGGCACCCTCCCGCCATTAACTGTGGCGATCCACCGTCCGCGAATATCGCCTCCAAGATGAAATTATCACACCTTTTTTTTTTAAAATTTATGAGATGACGCCAAACCATTTGCACATTTATTGGAACTATCAGATATAACTATATCCAATGATACAGTACGGGAATAATGTGCTTAAAATCTCGATGTGATTTACAGCAGAGAATATAGCATCTCCAATTGAAAACAATGTTCTGTTTATTTATAGCTCATATAGTGCTTATTGCTCCAGTTTCCATATTAGTCGAAGACACAATTTCATTTACAAGGTCATACTTAAGAACTGCACATGTAATGTGAAAAACATATTGGCTCTATTGAAACAATAGCATGTGCTGAAGATAGATTTCAACCTCATCATTTTCAATTTGCTTTGAACCAGCCAATTTATATGGAAAGCATGTGAAAATTGGAAATGCAGTGAAGATAATTTCGCACATTGTGATGGATAATTGTATGTCCATACATAGAATTTTATGAAGAAATATATGTTCATTTCCACTATAAATGGAATGCACTATTCCATCACTTATAATTTTTAAGGAGTTGCACATGTAATTTGAAAATCGTTTTGGCACTATTGAAACAATAGCATGTGCGAAGGAATTGATTTCAAACACTAAATTTGTATAGGAATTGCAATGGCACCCTCCCGCCATTAACTGTGGCGATCCACCGTCCGCGAATATCGCCTCCAAGATGAAATTATCACACCTTTTTTTTAAAATTTATGAGATGACGCCAAACCATTTGCACATTTATTGGAACTATCAGATATAACTATATCCAATGATATAGTAGGGGAATAAATTGCTTAAAATCTTGATGTGAATTACAGGAGAGAATATAGCATCTCCAATTGAAAACAATGTTCTGTTTATTTATAGCTGATATAGTGCTTATTGCTCCAGTTTCCATATTAGTCGAAGACATAATTTCATTTACAAGGTCATACTTAAGAACTGCACATGTAATGTGAAAAACATATTGATTCTATTGAAACAATAGCATGTGCTGAAGATAGATTTCAACCTCAACATTTTCAATTTCCTTTGAACCATTCAATTAATATTGAAACATTTGAAAAATAGAAATGCAGTGAAGATAGTTTCGCACATTTTGATGCATAATTGTATGTCCATACTTAGAATTTTATGAAAAAATATATGTCCATCTTCACTCTAAATGGAATGCACTGTTCCATCACTTATAATTTTTAAGGAGTTGCACATGTAATTTGAAAATCGTTTTGGCACTATTGAAACAATAGCATGTGCGAAGGAATTGATTTCAAACACTAAATTTGTATAGGAATTGCAATGGCACCCTCCCGCCATTAACTGTGGCGATCCACCGTCCGCGAATATCGCCTCCAAGATGAAATTATCACACCTTTTTTTTTTAAAATTTATGAGATGACGCCAAACCATTTGCACATTTATTGGAACTATCAGATATAACTATATCCAATGATACAGTACGGGAATAATGTGCTTAAAATCTCGATGTGATTTACAGCAGAGAATATAGCATCTCCAATTGAAAACAATGTTCTGTTTATTTATAGCTCATATAGTGCTTATTGCTCCAGTTTCCATATTAGTCGAAGACACAATTTCATTTACAAGGTCATACTTAAGAACTGCACATGTAATGTGAAAAACATATTGGCTCTATTGATACAATAGCATGTGCTGAAGATAGATTTCAACCTCATCATTTTCAATTTGCTTTGAACCAGCCAATTTATATGGAAAGCATGTGAAAATTGGAAATGCAGTGAAGATAATTTCGCACATTGTGATGGATAATTGTATGTCCATACATAGAATTTTATGAAGAAATATATGTTCATTTCCACTATAAATGGAATGCACCATTCCATCACTTATAATTTTTAAGGAGTTGCACATGTAATTTGAAAATCGTTTTGGCACTATTGAAACAATAGCATGTGCGAAGGAATTGATTTCAAACACTAAATTTGTATAGGAATTGCAATGGCACCCTCCCGCCATTAACTGTGGCGATCCACCGTCCGCGAATATCGCCTCCAAGATGAAATTATCATCCTTTTTTTTAAAATTTATGAGATGACGCCAAACCATTTGCACATTTATTGGAACTATCAGATATAACTATATCCAATGATATAGTAGGGGAATAAATTGCTTAAAATCTTGATGTGAATTACAGGAGAGAATATAGCATCTCCAATTGAAAACAATGTTCTGTTTATTTATAGCTGATATAGTGCTTATTGCTCCAGTTTCCATATTAGTCGAAGACACAATTTCATTTACAAGGTCATACTTAAGAACTGCACATGTAATGTGAAAAACATATTGGCTCTATTGAAACAATAGCATGTGCTGAAGATAGATTTCAACCTCATCATTTTCAATTTGCTTTGAACCAGCCAATTTATATGGAAAGCATGTGAAAATTGGAAATGCAGTTAAGATAATTTCGCACATTGTGATGGATAATTGTATGTCCATACATAGAATTTTATGAAAAAATATATGTTCATTTCCACTAAAATGGAATGCACTATTCCATCACTTATAATTTTTAAGGAGTGGCACATGTAATTTGAAAATCGTTTTGGCACTATTGAAAAAATAGCATGTGCGAAGGAATTGATTTCAAACACTAAATTTGTATAGGAATTGCAATGGCACTCTCCCGCCATTAACTGTGGCGATCCACCGTCAGCGAATATCGCCTCCAAGATGAAATTATCACACCTTTTTTTTAAAATTTATGAGATGACGCCAAATCATTTGCACATTTATTGGAACTCTCAGATATAACTATATCCAATGATATAGTAGGGGAATAATGTGCTGAAAATCTCGATGTGAATTACAGTAGAGAATATGGCATCTCCAATTGAAAACAATGTTCTGTTTATTTATAGCTGATATAGTGCTTATTGCTCCAGTTTCCATATTAGTCGAAGACATAATTTCATTTACAAGGTCATACTTAAGAACTGCACATGTAATGTGAAAAACATATTGACTCTATTGAAACAATAGCATGTGCTGAAGATAGATTTCAACCTCAACATTTTCAATTTCCTTTGAACCATTCAATTAATATTGAAACATTTGAAACATGGAAATGCAGTGAAGATACTTTCGCACATTTTGATGCATAATTGTATGTCCATACTTAGAATTTTATGAAAAAATATATGTCCATCTTCACTCTAAATGGAAAACACTGTTCCATTACTTATAATTTTTAAGGAGTTGCACATGTAATTTGAAAATCGTTTTGGCACTATTGAAACAATAGCATGTGCGAAGGAATTGATTTCAATCACTAAATTTGTATAGGAATTGCAATGGCACCCTCCCGCCATTAACTGTGGCGATCCACCGTCCGCGAATATCGCCTCCAAGATGAAATTATCACACCTTTTTTTTTTTTTTTTTTTTATGAGATGACACCAAACCATTTGCACATTTATTGGAACTATCAGATATAACTATATCCAATGATATAGTAGGGGAATAATGTGCTTAAAATCTCGATGTGATTTACAGCAGAGAATATAGCATCTCCAATTGAAAACAATGTTCTGTTTATTTATAGCTCATATAGTGCTTATTGCTCCAGTTTCCATATTAGTCGAAGACACAATTTCATTTACAAGGTCATACTTAAGAACTGCACATGTAATGTGAAAAACATTTTGGCTCTATTGAAACAATAGCATGTGCTGAAGATAGATTTCAACCTCATCATTTTCAATTTGCTTTGAACCAGCCAATTTATATGGAAAGCATGTGAAAATTGGAAATGGAGTAAAGATAATTTCGCACATTGTGATGGATAATTGTATGTCCATACATAGAATTTTATGAAGAAATATATGTTCATTTCCACTATAAATGGAATGCACTATTCCATCACTTATAATTTTTAAGGAGTTGCACATGTAATTTGAAAATCGTTTTGGCACTATTGAAACAATAGCATGTGAGAAGGAATTGATTTCAAACACTAAATTTGTATAGGAATTGCAATGGCACCCTCCCGCCATTAACTGTGGCGATCCACCGTCCGCGAATATCGCCTCCAAGATGAAATTATCACACCTTTTTTTTAAAATTTATGAGATGACGCCAAACCATTTGCACATTTATTGGAACTATCAGATATAACTATATCCAATGATATAGTAGGGGAATAAATTGCTTAAAATCTTGATGTGAATTACAGGAGAGAATATAGCATCTCCAATTGAAAACAATGTTCTGTTTATTTATAGCTGATATAGTGCTTATTGCTGGAGTTTCCATATTAGTCGAAGACATAATTTCATTTACAAGGTCATACTTAAGAACTGCACATGTAATGTGAAAAACATATTGACTCTATTGAAACAATAGCATGTGCTGAAGATAGATTTCAACCTCAACATTTTCAATTTCCTTTGAACCATTCAATTAATATTGAAACATTTGAAAGATGGAAATGCAGTGAAGATAGTTTCGCACATTTTGATGCATAATTGTATGTCCATACTTAGAATTTTATGAAAAAATATATGTCCATCTTCACTCTAAATGGAATGCACTGTTCCATCACTTATAATTTTTAAGGAGTTGCACATGTAATTTGAAAATCGTTTTGGCACTATTAAAACAATAGCATGTGCGAAGGAATTTTTTTCAAACACTAAATTTGTATAGGAATTGCAATGGCACCCTCCCGCCATTAACTGTGGCGATCCACCGTCCGCGAATATCGCCTCCAAGATGAAAATATCACACCTTTTTTTTAAAATTTATGAGATGACGCCAAACCATTTGCACATTTATTCCAACTATCAGATATAACTATATCCAATGATATAGTAGGGGAATAAATTGCTTAAAATCTTGATGTGAATTACAGGAGAGAATATAGCATCTCCAATTGAAAACAATGTTCTGCTTATTTATAGCTGATATAGTGCTTATTGCTCCAGTTTCCATATTAGTCGAAGACATAATTTCATTTACAAGGTCATACTTAAGAACTGCACATGTAATGTGAAAAACATATTGACTCTATTGAAACAATAGCATGTGCTGAAGATAGATTTCAACCTCAACATTTTCAATTTCCTTTGAACCATTCAATTAATATTGAAACATTTGAAACATGGAAATGCAGTGAAGATACTTTCGCACATTTTGATGCATAATTGTATGTCCATACGTAGAATTTTATGAAAAAAAAATATGTCCATCTTCACTCTAAATGGAATGCACTGTTCCATCACTTATAATTTTTAAGGAGTTGCACATGTAATTTGAAAATCGTTTTGGCACTATTGAAACAATAGCATGTGCGAAGGATTTGATTTCAAACACTAAATGTGTATAGGAATTGCAATGGCACCCTCCCGCCATTAACTGTGGCGATCCACCGTCCGCGAATATCGCCTCCAAGATGAAATTATCACACCTTTTTTTTTAAAATTTATGAGATGACGCAAAACCATTTGCACATTTATTGGAACTATCAGATGTAACTATATCCAATGATATAGTAGGGGAATAATGTGCTTAAAATCTCGATGTGATTTACAGCAGAGAATATAGCATCTCCAATTGAAAACAATGTTCTGTTTATTTATAGCTCATATAGTGCTTATTGCTCCAGTTTCCATATTAGTCGAAGACACAATTTCATTTACAAGATCATACTTAAGAACTGCACATGTAATGTGAAAAACATTTTGGCTCTATTGAAACAATAGCATGTGCTGAAGATAGATTTCAACCTCATCATTTTCCATTTGCTTTGAACCAGCCAATTTATATGGAAAGCATGTGAAAATTGGAAATGCAGTGAAGATAATTTCGCACATTGTGATGGATAATTGTATGTCCATACATAGAATTTTATGAAGAAATATATGTTCATTTCCACTATAAATGGAATGCACTATTCCATCACTTATAATTTTTAAGGAGTTGCACATGTAATTTGAAAATCGTTTTGGCACTATTGAAACAATAGCATGTGCGAAGGAATTGATTTCAAACACTAAATTTGTATAGGAATTGCAATGGCACCCTCCCGCCATTAACTGTGGCGATCCACCGTCCGCGAATATCGCCTCCAAGATGAAATTATCACACCTTTTTTTTAAAATTTATGAGATGACGCCAAACCATTTGCACATTTATTGGAACTATCAGATATAACTATATCCAATGATATAGTAGGGGAATAAATTGCTTAAAATCTTGATGTGAATTACAGGAGAGAATATAGCATCTCCATTTGAAAACAATGTTCTGTTTATTTATAGCTGATATAGTGCTTATTGCTCCAGTTTCCATATTAGTCGAAGACATAATTTCATTTACAAGGTCATACTTAAGAACTGCACATGTAATGTGAAAAACATATTGACTCTATTTAAACAATAGCATGTGCTGAAGATAGATTTCAACCTCAACATTTTCAATTTCCTTTGAACCATTCAATTAATATTGAAACATTTGAAAGATGGAAATGCAGTGAAGATAGTTTCGCACATTTCGATGCATAATTGTATGTCCATACTTAGAAATTTATGAAAAAATATATATCCATCTTCACTCTAAATGGAATGCACTGTTCCATTTTTTTAATTTTTAAGGAGTTGCACATGTAATTTGAAAATCGTTTTGGCACTATTGAAACAATAGCATGTGCGAAGGAATTGATTTCAAACACTAAATTTGTATAGGAATTGCAATGGATCCCTCCCGCCATTAACTGTGGCGATCCACCGTCCGCAAATATCGCCTCCAAATTGAAATTATCACACCTTTTTTTTAAAATTTATGAGATGACGCAAAACCATTTGCACATTTATTGGAACTATCAGATATAACTATATCCACTGATACAGTAGGGGAATAAAGTGCTTAAAAACTTGATGTGAATTACAGGAGAGAATATAGCATCTCGAATTGAAAACAATGTTCTGTTTATTTATAGCTGATATAGAGCTTATTGCTCCAGTATCCATATTAGTCGAAGACACAATTTCATTTACAAGGTCATACTTAAGAACTGCACATGTAATGTGAAAAACATATTGGCTCTATTGAAACAATAGCATGTGCTGAAGATAGATTTCAACCTCAACATTTTCAATTTCCTTTGAACCAGTCAATTAATATTGAAACATTTGAAACATGGAAATGCAGTGAAGATAGTTTCGCACATTTTGATGAATAATTGTATGTCCATACTTAGAATTTTATGAAAAAATATATGTCCATCTTCACTCTAAATGGAATGCACTGTTCCATCACTTATAATTTTTAAGGAGTTGCACATGTAATTTGAAAATCGTTTTGGCACTATTGAAACAATAGCATGTGCGAAGGAATTGATTTCAAACACTAAATTTGTATAGGAATTGCAATGGCACCCTCCCGCCATTAACTATGGCGATCCACCGTCCGCGAATATCGCCTCCAAGATGAAAATATCACACCTTTTTTTTAAAATTTATGAGATGACGCCAAACCATTTGCACATTTATTCCAACTATCAGATATAACTATATCCAATGATATAGTAGGGGAATAAATTGCTTAAAATCTTGATGTGAATTACAGGAGAGAATATAGCATCTCCAATTGAAAACAATGTTCTGTTTATTTATAGCTGATATAGTGCTTATTGCTCCAGTTTCCATATTAGTCGAAGACACAATTTCATTTACAAGGTCATACTTAAGAACTGCACATGTAATGTGAAAAACATTTTGGCTCTATTGAAACAATAGCATGTGCTGAAGATAGATTTCAACCTCATCATTTTAAATTTGCTTTGAACCAGCCAATTTATATGGAAAGCATGTGAAAATTGGAAATGCAGTGAAGATACTTTCGCACATTGTGATGGATAATTGTATGTCCATACATAGAATTTTATGAAGAAATATATGTTCATTTCCACTATAAATGGAATGCACTATTCCATCACTTATAATTTTTAAGGAGTTGCACATGTAATTTGAAAATCGTTTTGGCACTATTGAAACAATAGCATGTGCGAAGGAATTGATTTCAAACACTAAATTTGTATAGGAATTGCAATGGCACCCTCCCGCCATTAACTGTGGCGATCCACCGTCCGCGAATATCGCCTCCAAGATGAAATTATCACACCTTTTTTTTAAAATTTATGAGATGACGCCAAACCATTTGCACATTTATTGGAACTATCAGATATAACTATATCCAATGATACAGTAGGGGAATAAATTGCTTAAAATCTTGATGTGAATTACAGGAGAGAATATAGCATCTCCAATTGAAAACAATATTCTGTTTATTTATAGCTGATATAGTGCTTATTGCTGGAGTTTCCATATTAGTCGAAGACATAATTTCATTTACAAGGTCATACATAAGAACTGCACATGTAATGTGAAAAACATATTAGCTCTATTGAAACAATAGCATGTGCTGAAGATAGATTTCAACCTCAATATTTTCAATTTCCTTTGAACCAGCCAATTAATATTGAAACATTTGAAAAATGGAAATGCAATGACGATAGTTTCGCACATTTTGATGCATAATTGTATGTCCATACTTAGAATTTTATGAAAAAATATATGTCCATTTCCACTATAAATGGAATGCACTATTCCATCACTTATAATTTTTAAGGAGTTGCACATGTAATTTGAAAATCGTTTTGGCACTATTGAAACAATAGCATGTGCGAAGGAATTGATTTCAAACACTAAATTTGTATAGGAATTGCAAAGGCAACCTCCCACCATTAACTGTGGCGATCCACCGTCCGCGAATATCGCCTCCAAGATGAAATTATCACACCTTTTTTTTTAAAATTTATGAGATGACGCCAAACCCTTTGCACATTTATTGGAACTATCAGATATAACTATATCTAATGATATATTAGGGGAATAATGTGCTTAAAATCTCGATGTGAATTACAGTAGAGAATATAGCATCTCCATTTGAAAACAATGTTCTGTTTATTTATAGCTCATATAGTGCTTATTGCTCCAGTTTCCATATTAGTCGAAGACACAATTTCATTTACAAGGTCATACTTAAGAACTGCACATGTAATGTGAAAAACATTTTGGCTCTATTGAAACAATAGCATGTGCTGAAGATAGATTTCAACCTCATCATTTTCAATTTGCTTTGAACCAGCCAATTTATATGGAAAGCATGTGAAAATTGGAAATGCAGTGAAGATAATTTCGCACATTGTGATGGATAATTGTATGTCCATACATAGAATTTTATGAAGAAATATATGTTCATTTCCACTATAAATGGAATGCACTATTCCATCACTTATAATTTTTAAGGAGTTGCACATGTAATTTGAAAATCGTTTTGGCACTATTGAAACAATAGCATGTGCGAAGGAATTGATTTCAAACACTAAATTTGTATAGGAATTGCAATGGCACCCTCCCGCCATTAACTGTGGCGATCCACCGTCCGCGAATATCGCCTCCAAGATGAAATTATCACACCTTTTTTTTAAAATTTATGAGATGACGCCAAACCATTTGCACATTTATTGGAACTATCAGATATAACTATATCCAATGATATAGTAGGGGAATAAATTGCTTAAAATCTTGATGTGAATTACAGGAGAGAATATAGCATCTCCAATTGAAAACAATGTTCTGTTTATTTATAGCTGATATAGTGCTTATTGCTCCAGTTTCCATATTAGTCGAAGACATAATTTCATTTACAAGGTCATACTTAAGAACTGCACATGTAATGTGAAAAACATATTGACTCTATTTAAACAATAGCATGTGCTGAAGATAGATTTCAACCTCAACATTTTCAATTTCCTTTGAACCATTCAATTAATATTGAAACATTTGAAAGATGGAAATGCAGTGAAGATAGTTTCGCACATTTCGATGCATAATTGTATGTCCATACTTAGAAATTTATGAAAAAATATATATCCATCTTCACTCTAAATGGAATGCACTGTTCCATTTTTTTAATTTTTAAGGAGTTGCACATGTAATTTGAAAATCGTTTTGGCACTATTGAAACAATAGCATGTGCGAAGGAATTGATTTCAAACACTAAATTTGTATAGGAATTGCAATGGATCCCTCCCGCCATTAACTGTGGCGATCCACCGTCCGCAAATATCGCCTCCAAATTGAAATTATCACACCTTTTTTTTAAAATTTATGAGATGACGCAAAACCATTTGCACATTTATTGGAACTATCAGATATAACTATATCCACTGATACAGTAGGGGAATAAAGTGCTTAAAAACTTGATGTGAATTACAGGAGAGAATATAGCATCTCGAATTGAAAACAATGTTCTGTTTATTTATAGCTGATATAGAGCTTATTGCTCCAGTATCCATATTAGTCGAAGACACAATTTCATTTACAAGGTCATACTTAAGAACTGCACATGTAATGTGAAAAACATATTGGCTCTATTGAAACAATAGCATGTGCTGAAGATAGATTTCAACCTCAACATTTTCAATTTCCTTTGAACCAGTCAATTAATATTGAAACATTTGAAACATGGAAATGCAGTGAAGATAGTTTCGCACATTTTGATGAATAATTGTATGTCCATACTTAGAATTTTATGAAAAAATATATGTCCATCTTCACTCTAAATGGAATGCACTGTTCCATCACTTATAATTTTTAAGGAGTTGCACATGTAATTTGAAAATCGTTTTGGCACTATTGAAACAATAGCATGTGCGAAGGAATTGATTTCAAACACTAAATTTGTATAGGAATTGCAATGGCACCCTCCCGCCATTAACTATGGCGATCCACCGTCCGCGAATATCGCCTCCAAGATGAAAATATCACACCTTTTTTTTAAAATTTATGAGATGACGCCAAACCATTTGCACATTTATTCCAACTATCAGATATAACTATATCCAATGATATAGTAGGGGAATAAATTGCTTAAAATCTTGATGTGAATTACAGGAGAGAATATAGCATCTCCAATTGAAAACAATGTTCTGTTTATTTATAGCTGATATAGTGCTTATTGCTCCAGTTTCCATATTAGTCGAAGACACAATTTCATTTACAAGGTCATACTTAAGAACTGCACATGTAATGTGAAAAACATTTTGGCTCTATTGAAACAATAGCATGTGCTGAAGATAGATTTCAACCTCATCATTTTAAATTTGCTTTGAACCAGCCAATTTATATGGAAAGCATGTGAAAATTGGAAATGCAGTGAAGATACTTTCGCACATTGTGATGGATAATTGTATGTCCATACATAGAATTTTATGAAGAAATATATGTTCATTTCCACTATAAATGGAATGCACTATTCCATCACTTATAATTTTTAAGGAGTTGCACATGTAATTTGAAAATCGTTTTGGCACTATTGAAACAATAGCATGTGCGAAGGAATTGATTTCAAACACTAAATTTGTATAGGAATTGCAATGGCACCCTCCCGCCATTAACTGTGGCGATCCACCGTCCGCGAATATCGCCTCCAAGATGAAATTATCACACCTTTTTTTTAAAATTTATGAGATGACGCCAAACCATTTGCACATTTATTGGAACTATCAGATATAACTATATCCAATGATACAGTAGGGGAATAAATTGCTTAAAATCTTGATGTGAATTACAGGAGAGAATATAGCATCTCCAATTGAAAACAATATTCTGTTTATTTATAGCTGATATAGTGCTTATTGCTGGAGTTTCCATATTAGTCGAAGACATAATTTCATTTACAAGGTCATACATAAGAACTGCACATGTAATGTGAAAAACATATTAGCTCTACTGAAACAATAGCATGTGCTGAAGATAGATTTCAACCTCAATATTTTCAATTTCCTTTGAACCAGCCAATTAATATTGAAACATTTGAAAAATGGAAATGCAATGACGATAGTTTCGCACATTTTGATGCATAATTGTATGTCCATACTTAGAATTTTATGAAAAAATATATGTCCATTTCCACTATAAATGGAATGCACTATTCCATCACTTATAATTTTTAAGGAGTTGCACATGTAATTTGAAAATCGTTTTGGCACTATTGAAACAATAGCATGTGCGAAGGAATTGATTTCAAACACTAAATTTGTATAGGAATTGCAAAGGCAACCTCCCACCATTAACTGTGGCGATCCACCGTCCGCGAATATCGCCTCCAAGATGAAATTATCACACCTTTTTTTTTAAAATTTATGAGATGACGCCAAACCCTTTGCACATTTATTGGAACTATCAGATATAACTATATCCAATGATATATTAGGGGAATAATGTGCTTAAAATCTCGATGTGAATTACAGTAGAGAATATAGCATCTCCATTTGAAAACAATGTTCTGTTTATTTATAGCTCATATAGTGCTTATTGCTCCAGTTTCCATATTAGTCGAAGACACAATTTCATTTACAAGGTCATACTTAAGAACTGCACATGTAATGTGAAAAACATTTTGGCTCTATTGAAACAATAGCATGTGCTGAAGATAGATTTCAACCTCATCATTTTCAATTTGCTTTGAACCAGCCAATTTATATGGAAAGCATGTGAAAATTGGAAATGCAGTGAAGATAATTTCGCACATTGTGATGGATAATTGTATGTCCATACATAGAATTTTATGAAGAAATATATGTTCATTTCCACTATAAATGGAATGCACTATTCCATCACTTATAATTTTTAAGGAGTTGCACATGTAATTTGAAAATCGTTTTGGCACTATTGAAACAATAGCATGTGCGAAGGAATTGATTTCAAACACTAAATTTGTATAGGAATTGCAATGGCACCCTCCCGCCATTAACTGTGGCGATCCACCGTCCGCGAATATCGCCTCCAAGATGAAATTATCACACCTTTTTTTTAAAATTTATGAGATGACGCCAAACCATTTGCACATTTATTGGAACTATCAGATATAACTATATCCAATGATATAGTAGGGGAATAAATTGCTTAAAATCTTGATGTGAATTACAGGAGAGAATATAGCATCTCCAATTGAAAACAATGTTCTGTTTATTTATAGCTGATATAGTGCTTATTGCTCCAGTTTCCATATTAGTCGAAGACATAATTTCATTTACAAGGTCATACTTAAGAACTGCACATGTAATGTGAAAAACATATTGACTCTATTGAAACAATAGCATGTGCTGAAGATAGATTTCAACCTCAACATTTTCAATTTCATTTGAACCATTCAATTAATATTGAAACATTTGAAAGATGGAAATGCAGTGAAGATAGTTTCGCACATTTTGATGCATAATTGTATGTCCATACTTAGAATTTTATGAAAATATATATGTCCATCTTCACTCTAAATGGAATGCACTGTTCCATCACTTATAATTTTTAAGGAGTTGCACATGTAATTTGAAAATCGTTTTGGCACTATTGAAACAATAGCATGTGCGAAGGAATTGATTTCAAACACTAAATTTGTATAGGAATTGCAATGGCACCCTCCCGCCATTAACTGTGGCGATCCACCGTCCGCGAATATCGCCTCCAAGATGAAAATATCACACCTTTTTTTTAAAATTTATGAGATGACGCCAAACCATTTGCACATTTATTCCAACTATCAGATATAACTATATCCAATGATATAGTAGGGGAATAAATTGCTTAAAATCTTGATGTAAATTACAGGAGAGAATATAGCATTTCCAATTGAAAGCAATGTTCTGTTTATTTATAGCTGATATAGTGCTTATTGCTCCAGTTTCCATATTAGTCGAAGACATAATTTCATTTACAAGGTCATACTTAAGAACTGCACATGTAATGTGAAAAACATATTGACTCTATTGAAACAATAGCATGTGCTGAAGATAGATTTCAACCTCAACATTTTCAATTTCCTTTGAACCATTCAATTAATATTGAAACATTTGAAAGATGGAAATGCAGTGAAGATACTTTCGCACATTTTGATGCATAATTGTATGTCCATACTTAGAATTTTATGAAAAAATATATGTCCATCTTCACTCTAAATGGAATGCACTGTTCCATCACTTATAATTTTTAAGGAGTTGCACATGTAATTTGAAAATCGTTTTGGCACTATTGAAACAATAGCATGTGCGAAGGATTTGATTTCAAACACTAAATTTGTATAGGAATTGCAATGGCACCCTCCCGCCATTAACTGTGGCGATCCACCGTCCGCGAATATCGCCTCCAAGATGAAATTATCACACCTTTTTTTTTAAAATTTATGAGATGACACCAAACCATTTGCACATTTATTGGAACTATCAGATATAACTATATCCAATGATATAGTAGGGGAATAATGTGCTTAAAATCTCGATGTGATTTACAGCAGAGAATATAGCATCTCCAATTGAAAACAATGTTCTGTTTATTTATAGCTCATATAGTGCTTATTGCTCCAGTTTCCATATTAGTCGAAGACACAATTTCATTTACAAGGTCATACTTAAGAACTACACATGTAATGTGAAAAACATTTTGGCTCTATTGAAACAATAGCATGTGCTGAAGATAGATTTCAACCTCATCATTTTCAATTTGCTTTGAACCAGCCAATTTATATGGAAAGCATGTGAAAATTGGAAATGCAGTGAAGATAATTTCGCACATTGTGATGGATAATTGTATGTCCATACATAGAATTTTATGAAGAAATATATGTTCATTTCCACTATAAATGGAATGCACTATTCCATCACTTATAATTTTTAAGGAGTTGCACATGTAATTTGAAAATCGTTTTGGCACTATTGAAACAATAGCATGTGCGAAGGAATTGATTTCAAACACTAAATTTGTATAGGAATTGCAATGGCACCCTCCCGCCATTAACTGTGGCGATCCACCGTACGCGAATATCGCCTCCAAGATGAAATTATCACACCTTTTTTTTTAAATTTATGAGATGACGCCAAACCATTTGCACATTTATTGGAACTATCAGATATAACTATATCCAATGATATAGTAGGGGAATAAATTGCTTAAAATCTTGATGTGAATTACAGGAGAGAATATAGCATCTCCAATTGAAAACAATGTTCTGTTTATTTATAGCTGATATAGTGCTTATTGCTGGAGTTTCCATATTAGTCGAAGACATAATTTCATTTACAAGGTCATACTTAAGAACTGCACATGTAATGTGAAAAACATATTGACTCTATTGAAACAATAGCATGTGCTGAAGATAGATTTCAACCTCAACATTTTCAATTTCCTTTGAACCATTCAATTAATATTGAAACATTTGAAAGATGGAAATGCAGTGAAGATAGTTTCGCACATTTTGATGCATAATTGTATGTCCATACTTAGAATTTTATGAAAAAATATATGTCCATCTTCACTCTAAATGGAATGCACTGTTCCATCACTTATAATTTTTAAGGAGTTGCACATGTAATTTGAAAATCGTTTTGGCACAATACAAACAATAGCATGTGCGAAGGAATTGATTTCAAACACTAAATTTGTATAGGAATTGCAATGGCACCCTCCCGCCATTAACTGTGGCGATCCACCGTCCGCGAATATCGCCTCCAAGATGAAATTATCACACCTTTTTTTTAAAATTTATGAGATGAGGCCAAACCATTTGCACATTTATTGGAACTATCAGATATAACTATATCCACTGATATAGTAGGGGAATAAAGTGCTTAAAATCTTGATGTGAATTACAGGAGAGAATATAGCATTTCCAATTGAAAACAATGTTCTGTTTATTTATAGCTGATATAGTGCTTATTGCTCCAGTTTCCATATTAGTCGAAGACACAATTTCATTTACAAGGTCATACTTAAGAACTGCACATGTAATGTGAAAAACATATTGGCTCTATTGAAACAATAGCATGTGCTGAAGATAGATTTCAACCTCAACATTTTCAATTTCCTTTGAACCAGTCAATTAATATTGAAACATTTGACACATGGAAATGCAGTGAAGATAGTTTCGCACATTTTGATGCATAATTGTATGTCCATACTTAGAATTTTATGAAAAAATATATGTCCATCTTCACTCTAAATGGAATGCACTGTTCCATCACTTATAATTTTTAAGGAGTTGAACATGTAATTTGAAAATCGTTTTGGCACTATTGAAACAATAGCATGTGCGAAGGAATTGATTTCAAACACTAAATTTGTATAGGAATTGCAATGGCACCCTCCCGCCATTAACTGTGGCGATCCACCGTCCGCGAATATCGCCTCCAAGATGAAATTATCACACCTTTTTTTTTTAAAATTTATGAGATGACGCCAAACCATTTGCACATTTATTGGAACTATCAGATATAACTATATCCAATGATACAGTACGGGAATAATGTGCTTAAAATCTCGATGTGATTTACAGCAGAGAATATAGCATCTCCAATTGAAAACAATGTTCTGTTTATTTATAGCTCATATAGTGCTTATTGCTCCAGTTTCCATATTAGTCGAAGACACAATTTCATTTACAAGGTCATACTTAAGAACTGCACATGTAATGTGAAAAACATATTGGCTCTATTGAAACAATAGCATGTGCTGAAGATAGATTTCAACCTCATCATTTTCAATTTGCTTTGAACCAGCCAATTTATATGGAAAGCATGTGAAAATTGGAAATGCAGTGAAGATAATTTCGCACATTGTGATGGATAATTGTATGTCCATACATAGAATTTTATGAAGAAATATATGTTCATTTCCACTATAAATGGAATGCACTATTCCATCACTTATAATTTTTAAGGAGTTGCACATGTAATTTGAAAATCGTTTTGGCACTATTGAAACAATAGCATGTGCGAAGGAATTGATTTCAAACACTAAATTTGTATAGGAATTGCAATGGCACCCTCCCGCCATTAACTGTGGCGATCCACCGTCCGCGAATATCGCCTCCAAGATGAAATTATCACACCTTTTTTTTAAAATTTATGAGATGACGCCAAACCATTTGCACATTTATTGGAACTATCAGATATAACTATATCCAATGATATAGTAGGGGAATAAATTGCTTAAAATCTTGATGTGAATTACAGGAGAGAATATAGCATCTCCAATTGAAAACAATGTTCTGTTTATTTATAGCTGATATAGTGCTTATTGCTCCAGTTTCCATATTAGTCGAAGACATAATTTCATTTACAAGGTCATACTTAAGAACTGCACATGTAATGTGAAAAACATATTGATTCTATTGAAACAATAGCATGTGCTGAAGATAGATTTCAACCTCAACATTTTCAATTTCCTTTGAACCATTCAATTAATATTGAAACATTTGAAAAATAGAAATGCAGTGAAGATAGTTTCGCACATTTTGATGCATAATTGTATGTCCATACTTAGAATTTTATGAAAAAATATATGTCCATCTTCACTCTAAATGGAATGCACTGTTCCATCACTTATAATTTTTAAGGAGTTGCACATGTAATTTGAAAATCGTTTTGGCACTATTGAAACAATAGCATGTGCGAAGGAATTGATTTCAAACACTAAATTTGTATAGGAATTGCAATGGCACCCTCCCGCCATTAACTGTGGCGATCCACCGTCCGCGAATATCGCCTCCAAGATGAAATTATCACACCTTTTTTTTAAAATTTATGAGATGACGCAAAACCATTTGCACATTTATTGGAACTATCAGATATAACTATATCCACTGATATAGTAGGGGAATAAAGTGCTTAAAATCTTGATGTGAATTACAGGAGAGAATATAGCATTTCCAATTGAAAACAATGTTCTGTTTATTTATAGCTGATATAGTGCTTATTGCTCCAGTTTCCATATTAGTCGAAGACACAATTTCATTTACAAGGCCATACTTAAGAACTGCACATGTAATGTGAAAAACATATTGGCTCTATTGAAACAGCATGTGCTGAAGATAGAATTCAACCTCAACATTTTCAATTTCCTTTGAACCAGTCAATTAATATTGAAACATTTGACACATGGAAATGCAGTGAAGATAGTTTCGCACATTTTGATGCATAATTGTATGTCCATACTTAGAATTTTATGAAAAAATATATGTCCATCTTCACTCTAAATGGAATGCACTGTTCCATCACTTATAATTTTTAAGGAGTTGCACATGTAATTTGAAAATCGTTTTGGCACTATTGAAACAATAGCATGTGCGAAGGAATTGATTTCAAACACTAAATTTGTATAGGAATTGCAATGGCACCCTCCCGCCATTAACTGTGGCGATCCACCGTCCGCGAATATCGCCTCCAAGATGAAATTATCACACCTTTTTTTTTAAAATTTATGAGATGACACCAAACCATTTGCACATTTATTGGAACTATCAGATATAACTATATCCAATGATATAGTACGGGAATAATGTGCTTAAAATCTCGATGTGATTTACAGCAGAGAATATAGCATCTCCAATTGAAAACAATGTTTTGTTTATTTATAGCTCATATAGTGCTTATAGCTCCAGTTTCCATATTAGTCGAAGACACAATTTCATTTACAAGGTCATACTTAAGAACTGCACATGTAATGTGAAAAACATATTGGCTCTATTGAAACAATAGCATGTGCTGAAGATAGATTTCAACCTCATCATTTTCAATTTGCTTTGAACCAGCCAATTTATATGGAAAGCATGTGAAAATTGGAAATGGAGTAAAGATAATTTCGCACATTGTGATGGATAATTGTATGTCCATACATAGAATTTTATGAAGAAATATATGTTCATTTCCACTATAAATGGAATGCACTATTCCATCACTTATAATTTTTAAGGAGTTGCACATGTAATTTGAAAATCGTTTTGGCACTATTGAAACAATAGCATGTGAGAAGGAATTGATTTCAAACACTAAATTTGTATAGGAATTGCAATGGCACCCTCCCGCCTTTAACTGTGGCGATCCACCGTCCGCGAATATCGCCTCCAAGATGAAATTATCACACCTTTTTTTTAAAATTTATGAGATGACGCCAAACCATTTGCACATTTATTGGAACTATCAGATATAACTATATCCAATGATATAGTAGGGGAATAAATTGCTTAAAATCTTGATGTGAATTACAGGAGAGAATATAGCATCTCCAATTGAAAACAATGTTCTGTTTATTTATAGCTGATATAGTGCTTATTGCTGGAGTTTCCATATTAGTCGAAGACATAATTTCATTTACAAGGTCATACTTAAGAACTGCACATGTAATGTGAAAAACATATTGACTCTATTGAAACAATAGCATGTGCTGAAGATAGATTTCAACCTCAACATTTTCAATTTCCTTTGAACCATTCAATTAATATTGAAACATTTGAAAGATGGAAATGCAGTGAAGATAGTTTCGCACATTTTGATGCATAATTGTATGTCCATACTTAGAATTTTATGAAAAAATATATGTCCATCTTCACTCTAAATGGAATGCACTGTTCCATCACTTATAATTTTTAAGGAGTTGCACATGTAATTTGAAAATCGTTTTGGCACTATTGAAAAAATAGCATGTGCGAAGGAATTGATTTCAAACACTAAATTTGTATAGGAATTGCAATGGCACTCTCCCGCCATTAACTGTGGCGATCCACCGTCCGCGAATATAGCCTCCAAGATGAAATTATCACACCTTTTTTTTAAAATTTATGAGATGACGCCAAATCATTTGCACATTTATTGGAACTCTCAGATATAACTATATCCAATGATATAGTAGGGGAATAATGTGCTGAAAATCTCGATGTGAATTACAGTAGAGAATATAGCATCTCCAATTGAAAACATTGTTCTGTTTATTTATAGCTGATATAGTGCTTATTGCTCCAGTTTCCATATTAGTCGAAGACATAATTTCATTTACAAGGTCATACTTAAGAACTGCACATGTAATGTGAAAAACATATTGACTCTATTGAAACAATAGCATGTGCTGAAGATAGATTTCAACCTCAACATTTTCAATTTCCTTTGAACCATTCAATTAATATTGAAACATTTGAAACATGGAAATGCAGTGAAGATACTTTCGCACATTTTGATGCATAATTGTATGTCCATACTTAGAATTTTATGAAAAAATATATGTTCATCTTCACTCTAAATGGAAAACACTGTTCCATCACTTATAATTTTTAAGGAGTTGCACATGTAATTTGAAAATCGTTTTGGCACTATTGAAACAATAGCATGTGCGAAGGAATTGATTTCAAACACTAAATTTGTATAGGAATTGCAATGGCACCCTCCCGCCATTAACTGTGGCGATCCACCGTCCGCGAATATCGCCTCCAAGATGAAATTATCACACCTTTTTTTTTAAAATTTATGAGATGACACCAAACCATTTGCACATTTATTGGAACTATCAGATATAACTATATCCAATGATATAGTAGGGGAATAATGTGCTTAAAATCTCGATGTGATTTACAGCAGAGAATATAGCATTTCCAATTGAAAACAATGTTCTGTTTATTTATAGCTCATATAGTGCTTATTGCTCCAGTTTCCATATTAGTCGAAGACACAATTTCATTTACAAGGTCATACTTAAGAACTGCACATGTAATGTGAAAAACATTTTGGCTCTATTGAAACAATAGCATGTGCTGAAGATAGATTTCAACCTCATCATTTTCAATTTGCTTTGAACCAGCCAATTTATATGGAAAGCATGTGAAAATTGGAAATGCAGTGAAGATAATTTCGCACATTGTGATGGATAATTGTATGTCCATACATAGAATTTTATGAAGAAATATATCTTCATTTCCACTATAAATGGAATGCACTATTCCATCACTTATAATTTTTAAGGAGTTGCACATGTAATTTGAAAATCGTTTTGGCACTATTGAAACAATAGCATGTGCGAAGGAATTGATTTCAAACACTAAATTTGTATAGGAATTGCAATGGCACCCTCCCGCCATTAACTGTGGCGATCCACCGTCCGCGAATATCGCCTCCAAGATGAAATTATCACACCTTTTTTTTAAAATTTATGAGATGACGCCAAACCATTTGCACATTTATTGGAACTATCAGATATAACTATATCCAATGATATAGTAGGGGAATAAATTGCTTAAAATCTTGATGTGAATTACAGGAGAGAATATAGCATTTCCAATTGAAAACAATGTTCTGTTTATTTATAGCTGATATAGTGCTTATTGCTGGAGTTTCCATATTAGTCGAAGACATAATTTCATTTACAAGGTCATACTTAAGAACTGCACATGTAATGTGAAAAACATATTGACTCTATTGAAACAATAGCATGTGCTGAAGATAGATTTCAACCTCAACATTTTCAATTTCCTTTGAACCATTCAATTAATATTGAAACATTTGAAAGATGGAAATGCAGTGAAGATAGTTTCGCACATTTTGATGCATAATTGTATGTCCATACTTAGAATTTTATGAAAAAATATATGTCCATCTTCACTCTAAATGGAATGCACTGTTCCATCACTTATAATTTTTAAGGAGTTGCACATGTAATTTGAAAATCGTTTTGGCACTATTGAAACAATAGCATGTGCGAAGGAATTGATTTCAAACACTAAATTTGTATAGGAATTGCAATGGCACCCTCCCGCCATTAACTGTGGCGATCCACCGTCCGCGAATATCGCCTCCAAGATGAAATTATCACACCTTTTTTTTAAAATTTATGAGATGACGCAAAACCATTTGCACATTTATTCCAACTATCAAATATAACTATATCCACTGATATAGTAGGGGAATAAAGTGCTTAAAATCTTGATGTGAATTACAGGAGAGAATATAGCATTTCCAATTGAAAACAATGTTCTGTTTCTTTATAGCTGATATAGTGCTTATTGCTCCAGTTTCCATATTAGTCGAAGACACAATTTCATTTACAAGGTCATACTTAAGAACTGCACATGTAATGTGAAAAACATATTGGCTCTATTGAAACAATAGCATGTGCTGAAGATAGATTTCAACCTCAACATTTTCAATTTCCTTTGAACCAGTCAATTAATATTGAAACATTTGACACATGGAAATGCAGTGAAGATAGTTTCGCACATTTTGATGCATAATTGTATGTCCATACTTAGAATTTTATGAAAAAATATATGTCCATCTTCACTCTAAATGGAATGCACTGTTCCATCACTTATAATTTTTAAGGAGTTGCACATGTAATTTGAAAATCGTTTTGGCACTATTGAAACAATAGCATGTGCGAAGGAATTGATTTCAAACACTAAATTTGTATAGGAATTGCAATGGCACCCTCCCGCCATTAACTGTGGCGATCCACCGTCCGCGAATATCGCCTCCAAGATGAAATTATCACACCTTTTTTTTTTAAAATTTATGAGATGACGCCAAACCATTTGCACATTTATTGGAACTATCAGATATAACTATATCCAATGATACAGTACGGGAATAATGTGCTTAAAATCTCGATGTGATTTACAGCAGAGAATATAGCATCTCCAATTGAAAACAATGTTCTGTTTATTTATAGCTCATATAGTGCTTATTGCTCCAGTTTCCATATTAGTCGAAGACACAATTTCATTTACAAGGTCATACTTAAGAACTGCACATGTAATATGAAAAACATATTGGCTCTATTGAAACAATAGCATGTGCTGAAGATAGATTTCAACCTCATCATTTTCAATTTGATTTGAACCAGCCAATTTATATGGAAAGCATGTGAAAATTGGAAATGCAGAGAAGATAATTTCGCACATTGTGATGGATAATTGTATGTCCATACATAGAATTTTATGAAGAAATATATGTTCATTTCCACTATAAATGGAATGCACTATTCCATCACTTATAATTTTTAAGGAGTTGCACATGTAATTTGAAAATCGTTTTGGCACTATTGAAACAATAGCATGTGCGAAGGAATTGATTTCAAACACTAAATTTGTATAGGAATTGCAATGGCACCCTCCCGCCATTAACTGTGGCGATCCACCGTCCGCGAATATCGCCTCCAAGATGAAATTATCACACCTTTTTTTTAAAATTTATGAGATGACGCCAAACCATTTGCACATTTATTGGAACTATCAGATATAACTATATCCAATGATATAGTAGGGGAATAAATTGCTTAAAATCTTGATGTGAATTACAGGAGAGAATATAGCATCTCCAATTGAAAACAATGTTCTGTTTATTTATAGCTGATATAGTGCTTATTGCTCCAGTTTCCATATTAGTCGAAGACATAATTTCATTTACAAGGTCATACTTAAGAACTGCACATGTAATGTGAAAAACATATTGACTCTATTGAAACAATAGCATGTGCTGAAGATAGATTTCAACCTCAACATTTTCAATTTCCTTGAACCATTCAATTAATATTGAAACATTTGAAAGATGGAAATGCAGTGAAGATAGTTTCGCACATTTTGATGCATAATTGTATGTCCATACTTAGAATTTTATGAAAAAATATATGTCCATCTTCACTCTAAATGGAATGCACTGTTCCATCACTTATAATTTTTAAGGAGTTGCACATGTAATTTGAAAATCGTTTTGGCACTATTGAAACAATAGCATGTGCGAAGGAATTGATTTCAAACACTAAATTTGTATAGGAATTGCAATGGCACCCTCCCGCCATTAACTGTGGCGATCCACCGTCCGCGAATATCGCCTCCAAGATGAAATTATCACACCTTTTTTTTAAAATTTATGAGATGACGCCAAACCATTTGCACATTTATTGGAACTATCAGATATAACTATATCCAATGATATAGTAGGGGAATAAATTGCTTAAAATCTTGATGTGAATTACAGGAGAGAATATAGCATCTCCAATTGAAAACAATGTTCTGTTTATTTATAGCTGATATAGTGCTTATTGCTCCAGTTTCCATATTAGTCGAAGACATAATTTCATTTACAAGGTCATACTTAAGAACTGCACATGTAATGTGAAAAACATATTGATTCTATTGAAACAATAGCATGTGCTGAAGATAGATTTCAACCTCAACATTTTCAATTTCCTTTGAACCATTCAATTAATATTGAAACATTTGAAAAATAGAAATGCAGTGAAGATAGTTTCGCACATTTTGATGCATAATTGTATGTCCATACTTAGAATTTTATGAAAAAATATATGTCCATCTTCACTCTAAATGGAATGCACTGTTCCATCACTTATAATTTTTAAGGAGTTGCACATGTAATTTGAAAATCGTTTTGGCACTATTGAAACAATAGCATGTGCGAAGGAATTGATTTCAAACACTAAATTTGTATAGGAATTGCAATGGCACCCTCCCGCCATTAACTGTGGCGATCCACCGTCCGCGAATATCGCCTCCAAGATGAAATTATCACACCTTTTTTTTAAAATTTATGAGATGACGCAAAACCATTTGCACATTTATTGGAACTATCAGATATAACTATATCCACTGATATAGTAGGGGAATAAAGTGCTTAAAATCTTGATGTGAATTACAGGAGAGAATATAGCATTTCCAATTGAAAACAATGTTCTGTTTATTTATAGCTGATATAGTGCTTATTGCTCCAGTTTCCATATTAGTCGAAGACACAATTTCATTTACAAGGTCATACTTAAGAACTGCACATGTAATGTGAAAAACATATTGGCTCTATTGAAACAGCATGTGCTGAAGATAGAATTCAACCTCAACATTTTCAATTTCCTTTGAACCAGTCAATTAATATTGAAACATTTGACACATGGAAATGCAGTGAAGATAGTTTCGCACATTTTGATGCATAATTGTATGTCCATACTTAGAATTTTATGAAAAAATATATGTCCATCTTCACTCTAAATGGAATGCACTGTTCCATCACTTATAATTTTTAAGGAGTTGCACATGTAATTTGAAAATCGTTTTGGCACTATTGAAACAATAGCATGTGCGAAGGAATTGATTTCAAACACTAAATTTGTATAGGAATTGCAATGGCACCCTCCAGCCATTAACTGTGGCGATCCACCGTCCGCGAATATCGCCTCCAAGATGAAATTATCACACCTTTTTTTTTAAAATTTATGAGATGACACCAAACCATTTGCACATTTATTGGAACTATCAGATATAACTATATCCAATGATATAGTACGGGAATAATGTGCTTAAAATCTCGATGTGATTTACAGCAGAGAATATAGCATCTCCAATTGAAAACAATGTTTTGTTTATTTATAGCTCATATAGTGCTTATAGCTCCAGTTTCCATATTAGTCGAAGACACAATTTCATTTACAAGGTCATACTTAAGAACTGCACATGTAATGTGAAAAACATATTGGCTCTATTGAAACAATAGCATGTGCTGAAGATAGATTTCAACCTCATCATTTTCAATTTGCTTTGAACCAGCCAATTTATATGGAAAGCATGTGAAAATTGGAAATGGAGTAAAGATAATTTCGCACATTGTGATGGATAATTGTATGTCCATACATAGAATTTTATGAAGAAATATATGTTCATTTCCACTATAAATGGAATGCACTATTCCATCACTTATAATTTTTAAGGAGTTGCACATGTAATTTGAAAATCGTTTTGGCACTATTGAAACAATAGCATGTGAGAAGGAATTGATTTCAAACACTAAATTTGTATAGGAATTGCAATGGCACCCTCCCGCCTTTAACTGTGGCGATCCACCGTCCGCGAATATCGCCTCCAAGATGAAATTATCACACCTTTTTTTTAAAATTTATGAGATGACGCCAAACCATTTGCACATTTATTGGAACTATCAGATATAACTATATCCAATGATATAGTAGGGGAATAAATTGCTTAAAATCTTGATGTGAATTACAGGAGAGAATATAGCATCTCCAATTGAAAACAATGTTCTGTTTATTTATAGCTGATATAGTGCTTATTGCTGGAGTTTCCATATTAGTCGAAGACATAATTTCATTTACAAGGTCATACTTAAGAACTGCACATGTAATGTGAAAAACATATTGACTCTATTGAAACAATAGCATGTGCTGAAGATAGATTTCAACCTCAACATTTTCAATTTCCTTTGAACCATTCAATTAATATTGAAACATTTGAAAGATGGAAATGCAGTGAAGATAGTTTCGCACATTTTGATGCATAATTGTATGTCCATACTTAGAATTTTATGAAAAAATATATGTCCATCTTCACTCTAAATGGAATGCACTGTTCCATCACTTATAATTTTTAAGGAGTTGCACATGTAATTTGAAAATCGTTTTGGCACTATTGAAAAAATAGCATGTGCGAAGGAATTGATTTCAAACACTAAATTTGTATAGGAATTGCAATGGCACTCTCCCGCCATTAACTGTGGCGATCCACCGTCCGCGAATATAGCCTCCAAGATGAAATTATCACACCTTTTTTTTAAAATTTATGAGATGACGCCAAATCATTTGCACATTTATTGGAACTCTCAGATATAACTATATCCAATGATATAGTAGGGGAATAATGTGCTGAAAATCTCGATGTGAATTACAGTAGAGAATATAGCATCTCCAATTGAAAACATTGTTCTGTTTATTTATAGCTGATATAGTGCTTATTGCTCCAGTTTCCATATTAGTCGAAGACATAATTTCATTTACAAGGTCATACTTAAGAACTGCACATGTAATGTGAAAAACATATTGACTCTATTGAAACAATAGCATGTGCTGAAGATAGATTTCAACCTCAACATTTTCAATTTCCTTTGAACCATTCAATTAATATTGAAACATTTGAAACATGGAAATGCAGTGAAGATACTTTCGCACATTTTGATGCATAATTGTATGTCCATACTTAGAATTTTATGAAAAAATATATGTTCATCTTCACTCTAAATGGAAAACACTGTTCCATCACTTATAATTTTTAAGGAGTTGCACATGTAATTTGAAAATCGTTTTGGCACTATTGAAACAATAGCATGTGCGAAGGAATTGATTTCAAACACTAAATTTGTATAGGAATTGCAATGGCACCCTCCCGCCATTAACTGTGGCGATCCACCGTCCGCGAATATCGCCTCCAAGATGAAATTATCACACCTTTTTTTTTAAAATTTATGAGATGACACCAAACCATTTGCACATTTATTGGAACTATCAGATATAACTATATCCAATGATATAGTAGGGGAATAATGTGCTTAAAATCTCGATGTGATTTACAGCAGAGAATATAGCATTTCCAATTGAAAACAATGTTCTGTTTATTTATAGCTCATATAGTGCTTATTGCTCCAGTTTCCATATTAGTCGAAGACACAATTTCATTTACAAGGTCATACTTAAGAACTGCACATGTAATGTGAAAAACATTTTGGCTCTATTGAAACAATAGCATGTGCTGAAGATAGATTTCAACCTCATCATTTTCAATTTGCTTTGAACCAGCCAATTTATATGGAAAGCATGTGAAAATTGGAAATGCAGTGAAGATAATTTCGCACATTGTGATGGATAATTGTATGTCCATACATAGAATTTTATGAAGAAATATATCTTCATTTCCACTATAAATGGAATGCACTATTCCATCACTTATAATTTTTAAGGAGTTGCACATGTAATTTGAAAATCGTTTTGGCACTATTGAAACAATAGCATGTGCGAAGGAATTGATTTCAAACACTAAATTTGTATAGGAATTGCAATGGCACCCTCCCGCCATTAACTGTGGCGATCCACCGTCCGCGAATATCGCCTCCAAGATGAAATTATCACACCTTTTTTTTAAAATTTATGAGATGACGCCAAACCATTTGCACATTTATTGGAACTATCAGATATAACTATATCCAATGATATAGTAGGGGAATAAATTGCTTAAAATCTTGATGTGAATTACAGGAGAGAATATAGCATTTCCAATTGAAAACAATGTTCTGTTTATTTATAGCTGATATAGTGCTTATTGCTGGAGTTTCCATATTAGTCGAAGACATAATTTCATTTACAAGGTCATACTTAAGAACTGCACATGTAATGTGAAAAACATATTGACTCTATTGAAACAATAGCATGTGCTGAAGATAGATTTCAACCTCAACATTTTCAATTTCCTTTGAACCATTCAATTATTATTGAAACATTTGAAAGATGGAAATGCAGTGAAGATAGTTTCGCACATTTTGATGCATAATTGTATGTCCATACTTAGAATTTTATGAAAAAATATATGTCCATCTTCACTCTAAATGGAATGCACTGTTCCATCACTTATAATTTTTAAGGAGTTGCACATGTAATTTGAAAATCGTTTTGGCACTATTGAAACAATAGCATGTGCGAAGGAATTGATTTCAAACACTAAATTTGTATAGGAATTGCAATGGCACCCTCCCGCCATTAACTGTGGCGATCCACCGTCCGCGAATATCGCCTCCAAGATGAAATTATCACACCTTTTTTTTAAAATTTATGAGATGACGCAAAACCATTTGCACATTTATTCCAACTATCAAATATAACTATATCCACTGATATAGTAGGGGAATAAAGTGCTTAAAATCTTGATGTGAATTACAGGAGAGAATATAGCATTTCCAATTGAAAACAATGTTCTGTTTCTTTATAGCTGATATAGTGCTTATTGCTCCAGTTTCCATATTAGTCGAAGACACAATTTCATTTACAAGGTCATACTTAAGAACTGCACATGTAATGTGAAAAACATATTGGCTCTATTGAAACAATAGCATGTGCTGAAGATAGATTTCAACCTCAACATTTTCAATTTCCTTTGAACCAGTCAATTAATATTGAAACATTTGACACATGGAAATGCAGTGAAGATAGTTTCGCACATTTTGATGCATAATTGTATGTCCATACTTAGAATTTTATGAAAAAATATATGTCCATCTTCACTCTAAATGGAATGCACTGTTCCATCACTTATAATTTTTAAGGAGTTGCACATGTAATTTGAAAATCGTTTTGGCACTATTGAAACAATAGCATGTGCGAAGGAATTGATTTCAAACACTAAATTTGTATAGGAATTGCAATGGCACCCTCCCGCCATTAACTGTGGCGATCCACCGTCCGCGAATATCGCCTCCAAGATGAAATTATCACACCTTTTTTTTTTAAAATTTATGAGATGACGCCAAACCATTTGCACATTTATTGGAACTATCAGATATAACTATATCCAATGATACAGTACGGGAATAATGTGCTTAAAATCTCGATGTGATTTACAGCAGAGAATATAGCATCTCCAATTGAAAACAATGTTCTGTTTATTTATAGCTCATATAGTGCTTATTGCTCCAGTTTCCATATTAGTCGAAGACACAATTTCATTTACAAGGTCATACTTAAGAACTGCACATGTAATATGAAAAACATATTGGCTCTATTGAAACAATAGCATGTGCTGAAGATAGATTTCAACCTCATCATTTTCAATTTGATTTGAACCAGCCAATTTATATGGAAAGCATGTGAAAATTGGAAATGCAGAGAAGATAATTTCGCACATTGTGATGGATAATTGTATGTCCATACATAGAATTTTATGAAGAAATATATGTTCATTTCCACTATAAATGGAATGCACTATTCCATCACTTATAATTTTTAAGGAGTTGCACATGTAATTTGAAAATCGTTTTGGCACTATTGAAACAATAGCATGTGCGAAGGAATTGATTTCAAACACTAAATTTGTATAGGAATTGCAATGGCACCCTCCCGCCATTAACTGTGGCGATCCACCGTCCGCGAATATCGCCTCCAAGATGAAATTATCACACCTTTTTTTTAAAATTTATGAGATGACGCCAAACCATTTGCACATTTATTGGAACTATCAGATATAACTATATCCAATGATATAGTAGGGGAATAAATTGCTTAAAATCTTGATGTGAATTACAGGAGAGAATATAGCATCTCCAATTGAAAACAATGTTCTGTTTATTTATAGCTGATATAGTGCTTATTGCTCCAGTTTCCATATTAGTCGAAGACATAATTTCATTTACAAGGTCATACTTAAGAACTGCACATGTAATGTGAAAAACATATTGACTCTATTGAAACAATAGCATGTGCTGAAGATAGATTTCAACCTCAACATTTTCAATTTCCTTGAACCATTCAATTAATATTGAAACATTTGAAAGATGGAAATGCAGTGAAGATAGTTTCGCACATTTTGATGCATAATTGTATGTCCATACTTAGAATTTTATGAAAAAATATATGTCCATCTTCACTCTAAATGGAATGCACTGTTCCATCACTTATAATTTTTAAGGAGTTGCACATGTAATTTGAAAATCGTTTTGGCACTATTGAAACAATAGCATGTGCGAAGGAATTGATTTCAAACACTAAATTTGTATAGGAATTGCAATGGCACCCTCCCGCCATTAACTGTGGCGATCCACCGTCCGCGAATATCGCCTCCAAGATGAATTTATCACACCTTTTTTTTAAAATTTATGAGATGACGCAAAACCATTTGCACATTTATTGGAACTATCAGATATAACTATATCCACTGATATAGTAGGGGAATAAAGTGCTTAAAATCTTGATGTGAATTACAGGAGAGAATATAGCATTTCCAATTGAAAACAATGTTCTGTTTATTTATAGCTGATATAGTGCTTATTGCTCCAGTTTCCATATTAGTCGAAGACACAATTTCATTTACAAGGTCATACTTAAGAACTGCACATGTAATGTGAAAAACATATTGGCTCTATTGAAACAATAGCATGTGCTGAAGATAGATTTCAACCTCAACATTTTCAATTTCCTTTGAACCAGTCAATTAATATTGAAACATTTGACACATGGAAATGCAGTGAAGATAGTTTCGCACATTTTGATGCATAATTGTATGTCCATACTTAGAATTTTATGAAAAAATATATGTCCATCTTCACTCTAAAGCGAATGCACTGTTCCATCACTTATAATTTTTAAGGAGTTGCACATGTAATTTGAAAATCGTTTGGCACTATTGAAACAATAGCATGTGCGAAGGAATTGATTTCAAACACTAAATTTGTATAGGAATTGCAATGGCACCCTCCCGCCATTAACTGTGGCGATCCACCGTCCGCGAATATCGCCTCCAAGATGAAATTATCACACCTTTTTTTTAAAATTTATGAGATGACGCCAAACCATTTGCACATTTATTGGAACTATCAGATATAACTATATCCAATGATATAGTAGGGGAATAAATTGCTTAAAATCTTGATGTGAATTACAGGAGAGAATATAGCATTTCCAATTGAAAACAATGTTCTGTTTATTTATAGCTGATATAGTGCTTATTGCTGGAGTTTCCATATTAGTCGAAGACATAATTTCATTTACAAGGTCATACTTAAGAACTGCACATGTAATGTGAAAAACATATTGACTCTATTGAAACAATAGCATGTGCTGAAGATAGATTTCAACCTCAACATTTTCAATTTCCTTTGAACCATTCAATTAATATTGAAACATTTGAAAGATGGAAATGCAGTGAAGATAGTTTCGCACATTTTGATGCATAATTGTATGTCCATACTTAGAATTTTATGAAAAAATATATGTCCATCTTCACTCTAAATGGAATGCACTGTTCCATCACTTATAATTTTTAAGGAGTTGCACATGTAATTTGAAAATCGTTTTGGCACTATTGAAACAATAGCATGTGCGAAGGAATTGATTTCAAACACTAAATTTGTATAGGAATTGCAATGGCACCCTCCCGCCATTAACTGTGGCGATCCACCGTCCGCGAATATCGCCTCCAAGATGAAATTATCACACCTTTTTTTTAAAATTTATGAGATGACGCAAAACCATTTGCACATTTATTCCAACTATCAAATATAACTATATCCACTGATATAGTAGGGGAATAAAGTGCTTAAAATCTTGATGTGAATTACAGGAGAGAATATAGCATTTCCAATTGAAAACAATGTTCTGTTTCTTTATAGCTGATATAGTGCTTATTGCTCCAGTTTCCATATTAGTCGAAGACACAATTTCATTTACAAGGTCATACTTAAGAACTGCACATGTAATGTGAAAAACATATTGGCTCTATTGAAACAATAGCATGTGCTGAAGATAGATTTCAACCTCAACATTTTCAATTTCCTTTGAACCAGTCAATTAATATTGAAACATTTGACACATGGAAATGCAGTGAAGATAGTTTCGCACATTTTGATGCATAATTGTATGTCCATACTTAGAATTTTATGAAAAAATATATGTCCATCTTCACTCTAAATGGAATGCACTGTTCCATCACTTATAATTTTTAAGGAGTTGCACATGTAATTTGAAAATCGTTTTGGCACTATTGAAACAATAGCATGTGCGAAGGAATTGATTTCAAACACTAAATTTGTATAGGAATTGCAATGGCACCCTCCCGCCATTAACTGTGGCGATCCACCGTCCGCGAATATCGCCTCCAAGATGAAATTATCACACCTTTTTTTTTTAAAATTTATGAGATGACGCCAAACCATTTGCACATTTATTGGAACTATCAGATATAACTATATCCAATGATACAGTACGGGAATAATGTGCTTAAAATCTCGATGTGATTTACAGCAGAGAATATAGCATCTCCAATTGAAAACAATGTTCTGTTTATTTATAGCTCATATAGTGCTTATTGCTCCAGTTTCCATATTAGTCGAAGACACAATTTCATTTACAAGGTCATACTTAAGAACTGCACATGTAATATGAAAAACATATTGGCTCTATTGAAACAATAGCATGTGCTGAAGATAGATTTCAACCTCATCATTTTCAATTTGATTTGAACCAGCCAATTTATATGGAAAGCATGTGAAAATTGGAAATGCAGAGAAGATAATTTCGCACATTGTGATGGATAATTGTATGTCCATACATAGAATTTTATGAAGAAATATATGTTCATTTCCACTATAAATGGAATGCACTATTCCATCACTTATAATTTTTAAGGAGTTGCACATGTAATTTGAAAATCGTTTTGGCACTATTGAAACAATAGCATGTGCGAAGGAATTGATTTCAAACACTAAATTTGTATAGGAATTGCAATGGCACCCTCCCGCCATTAACTGTGGCGATCCACCGTCCGCGAATATCGCCTCCAAGATGAAATTATCACACCTTTTTTTTAAAATTTATGAGATGACGCCAAACCATTTGCACATTTATTGGAACTATCAGATATAACTATATCCAATGATATAGTAGGGGAATAAATTGCTTAAAATCTTGATGTGAATTACAGGAGAGAATATAGCATCTCCAATTGAAAACAATGTTCTGTTTATTTATAGCTGATATAGTGCTTATTGCTCCAGTTTCCATATTAGTCGAAGACATAATTTCATTTACAAGGTCATACTTAAGAACTGCACATGTAATGTGAAAAACATATTGACTCTATTGAAACAATAGCATGTGCTGAAGATAGATTTCAACCTCAACATTTTCAATTTCCTTGAACCATTCAATTAATATTGAAACATTTGAAAGATAGAAATGCAGTGAAGATAGTTTCGCACATTTTGATGCATAATTGTATGTCCATACTTAGAATTTTATGAAAAAATATATGTCCATCTTCACTCTAAATGGAATGCACTGTTCCATCACTTATAATTTTTAAGGAGTTGCACATGTAATTTGAAAATCGTTTTGGCACTATTGAAACAATAGCATGTGCGAAGGAATTGATTTCAAACACTAAATTTGTATAGGAATTGCAATGGCACCCTCCCGCCATTAACTGTGGCGATCCACCGTCCGCGAATATCGCCTCCAAGATGAATTTATCACACCTTTTTTTTAAAATTTATGAGATGACGCAAAACCATTTGCACATTTATTGGAACTATCAGATATAACTATATCCACTGATATAGTAGGGGAATAAAGTGCTTAAAATCTTGATGTGAATTACAGGAGAGAATATAGCATTTCCAATTGAAAACAATGTTCTGTTTATTTATAGCTGATATAGTGCTTATTGCTCCAGTTTCCATATTAGTCGAAGACACAATTTCATTTACAAGGTCATACTTAAGAACTGCACATGTAATGTGAAAAACATATTGGCTCTATTGAAACAATAGCATGTGCTGAAGATAGATTTCAACCTCAACATTTTCAATTTCCTTTGAACCAGTCAATTAATATTGAAACATTTGAAAGATGGAAATGCAGTGAAGATAGTTTCGCACATTTTGATGCATAATTGTATGTCCATACTTAGAATTTTATGAAAAAATATATGTCCATCTTCACTCTAAAGGGAATGCACTGTTCCATCACTTATAATTTTTAAGGAGTTGCACATGTAATTTGAAAATCGTTTTGGCACTATTGAAACAATAGCATGTGCGAAGGAATTGATTTCAAACACTAAATTTGTATAGGAATTGCAATGGCACCCTCCCGCCATTAACTGTGGCGATCCACCGTCCGCGAATATCGCCTCCAAGATGAAATTATCACACCTTTTTTTTAAAATTTATGAGATGACGCAAAACCATTTGCACATTTATTGGAACTATCAGATATAACTATATCCACTGATATAGTAGGGGAATAAAGTGCTTAAAATCTTGATGTGAATTACAGGAGAGAATATAGCATTTCCAATTGAAAACAATGTTCTGTTTATTTATAGCTGATATAGTGCTTATTGCTCCAGTTTCCATATTAGTCGAAGACACAATTTCATTTACAAGGTCATACTTAAGAACTGCACATGTAATGTGAAAAACATATTGGCTCTATTGAAACAATAGCATGTGCTGAAGATAGATTTCAACCTCAACATTTTCAATTTCCTTTGAACCAGTCAATTAATATTGAAACATTTGACACATGGAAATGCAGTGAAGATAGTTTCGCACATTTTGATGCATAATTGTATGTCCATACTTAGAATTTTATGAAAAAATATATGTCCATCTTCACTCTAAATGGAATGCACTGTTCCATCACTTATAATTTTTAAGGAGTTGCACATGTAATTTGAAAATCGTTTTGGCACTATTGAAACAATAGCATGTGCGAAGGAATTGATTTCAAACACTAAATTTGTATAGGAATTGCAATGGCACCCTCCCGCCATTAACTGTGGCGATCCACCGTCCGCGAATATCGCCTCCAAGATGAAATTATCACACCTTTTTTTTTTAAAATTTATGAGATGACGCCAAACATTTTGCACATTTATTGGAACTATCAGATATAACTATATCCAATGATACAGTACGGGAATAATGTGCTTAAAATCTCCATGTGATTTACAGCAGAGAATATAGCATCTCCAATTGAAAACAATGTTCTGTTTATTTATAGCTCATATAGTGCTTATTGCTCCAGTTTCCATATTAGTCGAAGACACAATTTCATTTACAAGGTCATACTTAAGAACTGCACATGTAATGTGAAAAACATATTGGCTCTATTGAAACAATAGCATGTGCTGAAGATAGATTTCAACCTCATCATTTTCAATTTGCTTTGAACCAGCCAATTTATATGCAAAGCATGTGAAAATTGGAAATGCAGTGAAGATAATTTCGCACATTGTGATGGATAATTGTATGTCCATACATAGAATTTTATGAAGAAATATATGTTCATTTCCACTATAAATGGAATGCACTATTCCATCACTTATAATTTTTAAGGAGTTGCACATGTAATTTGAAAATCGTTTTGGCACTATTGAAACAATAGCATGTGCGAAGGAATTGATTTCAAACACTAAATTTGTATAGGAATTGCAATGGCACCCTCCCGCCATTAACTGTGGCGATCCACCGTCCGCGAATATCGCCTCCAAGATGAAATTATCACACCTTTTTTTTAAAATTTATGAGATGACGCCAAACCATTTGCACATTTATTGGAACTATCAGATATAACTATATCCAATGATATAGTAGGGCAATAAATTGCTTAAAATCTTGATGTGAATTACAGGAGAGAATATAGCATCTCCAATTGAAAACAATGTTCTGTTTATTTATAGCTGATATAGTGCTTATTGCTGGAGTTTCCATATTAGTCGAAGACATAATTTCATTTACAAGGTCATACTTAAGAACTGCACATGTAATGTGAAAAACATATTGACTCTATTGAAACAATAGCATGTGCTGAAGATAGATTTCAACCTCAACATTTTCAATTTCCTTTGAACCATTCAATTAATATTGAAACATTTGAAAGATGGAAATGCAGTGAAGATAGTTTCGCACATTTTGATGCATAATTGTATGTCCATACTTAGAATTTTATGAAAAAATATATGTCCATCTTCACTCTAAATGGAATGCACTGTTCCATCACTTATAATTTTTAAGGAGTTGCACATGTAATTTGAAAATCGTTTTGGCACTATTGAAACAATAGCATGTGCGAAGGAATTGATTTCAAACACTAAATTTGTATAGGAATTGCAATGGCACCCTCCCGCCATTAACTGTGGCGATCCACCGTCCGCGAATATCGCCTCCAAGATGAAATTATCACACCTTTTTTTTAAAATTTATGAGATGACGCAAAACCATTTGCACATTTATTGGAACTATCAGATATAACTATATCCACTAATATAGTAGGGGAATAAAGTGCTTAAAATCTTGATGTGAATTACAGGAGAGAATATAGCATTTCCAATTGAAAACAATGTTCTGTTTATTTATAGCTGATATAGTGCTTATTGCTCCAGTTTCCATATTAGTCGAAGACACAATTTCATTTACAAGGTCATACTTAAGAACTGCACATGTAATGTGAAAAACATATTGGCTCTATTGAAACAATAGCATGTGCTGAAGATAGATTCCAACCTCAACATTTTCAATTTCCTTTGAACCAGTCAATTAATATTGAAACATTTGACACATGGAAATGCAGTGAAGATAGTTTCGCACATTTTGATGCATAATTGTATGTCCATACTTAGAATTTTATGAAAAAATATATGTCCATCTTCACTCTAAATGGAATGCACTGTTCCATCACTTATAATTTTTAAGGAGTTGCACATGTAATTTGAAAATCGTTTTGGCACTATTGAAACAATAGCATGTGCGAAGGAATTGATTTCAAACACTAAATTTGTATAGGAATTGCAATGGCACCCTCCCGCCATTAACTGTGGCGATCCACCGTCCGCGAATATCGCCTCCAAGATGAAATTATCACACCTTTTTTTTTTTAAAATTTATGAGATGACGCCAAACCATTTGCACATTTATTGGAACTATCAGATATAACTATATCCAATGATACAGTACGGGAATAATGTGCTTAAAATCTCGATGTGATTTACAGCAGAGAATATAGCATCTCCAATTGAAAACAATGTTCTGTTTATTTATAGCTCATATAGTGCTCATTGCTCCAGTTTCCATATTAGTCGAAGACATAATTTCATTTACAAGGTCATACTTAAGAACTGCACATGTAATGTGAAAAACATATTGACTCTATTGAAACAATAGCATGTGCTGAAGATAGATTTCAACCTCAACATTTTCAATTTCCTTTGAACCATTCAATTAATATTGAAACATTTGAAAGATGGAAATGCAGTGAAGATAGTTTCGCACATTTTGATGCATAATTGTATGTCCATACATAGAATTTTATGAAAAAATATATTTTCATTTCCACTATAAATGGAATATACTATTCCATCACTTATAATTTTTAAGGAGTTGCACATGTAATTTGAAAATCGTTTTGGCACTATTGAAACAATAGCATGTGCGAAGGAATTGATTTCAAACACTAAATTTGTATAGGAATTGCTATGGCACCCTCCCGCCATTAACTGTGGCGATCCACCGTCCGCGAATATCGCCTCCAAGATGAAATTATCACACTTTTTTTTTAAAATTTATGAGATGACGCCAAACCATTTGCACATTTATTGGAACTATCAGAAATAACTATATCCAATGATATAGTAGGGGAATAAATTGCTTAAAATCTTGATGTGAATTACAGGAGAGAATATAGCATCTCCAATTGAAAACAATGTTCTGTTTATTTATAGCTAATATAGTGCTTATTGCTCCAGTTTCCATATTAGTCGAAGACATAATTTCATTTACAAGGTCATACTTAAGAACTGCACATGTAATGTGAAAAACATATTGACTCTATTGAAACAATAGCATGTGCTGAAGATAGATTTCAACCTCAACATTTTCAATTTCCTTTGAACCATTCAATTAATATTGAAACATTTGAAAGATGGAAATGCAGTGAAGATAGTTTCGCACATTTCGATGCATAAATTATGTCCATACTTAGAATTTTATGAAAAAATATATATCCATCTTCACTCTAAATGGAATGCACTGTTCCATCACTTATAATTTTTAAGGAGTTGCACATGTAATTTGAAAATCGTTTTGGCACTATTGAAACAATAGCATGTGCGAAGGAATTGATTTCAAACACTAAATTTGTATAGGAATTGCAATGGCACCCTCCCGCCATTAACTGTGGCGATCCACCGTCCGCGAATATCGCCTCCAAGATGAAATTATCACACCTTTTTTTTTTAAAATTTATGAGATGACGCCAAACATTTTGCACATTTATTGGAACTATCAGATATAACTATATCCAATGATATAGTACGGGAATAATGTGCTTAAAATCTCGATGTGATTTACAGCAGAGAATATAGCATCTCCAATTGAAAACAATGTTTTGTTTATTTATAGCTCATATAGTGCTTATAGCTCCAGTTTCCATATTAGTCGAAGACACAATTTCATTTACAAGGTCATACTTAAGAACTGCACATGTAATGTGAAAAACATATTGGCTCTATTGAAACAATAGCATGTGCTGAAGATAGATTTCAACCTCATCATTTTCAATTTGCTTTGAACCAGCCAATTTATATGGTAAGCATGTGAAAATTGGAAATGCAGTGAAGACAATTTCGCACATTGTGATGGATAATTGTATGTCCATACATAGAATTTTATGAAAAGATATATGTTCATTTCCACTATAAATGGAATGCACTATTCCATCACTTATAATTTTTAAGGAGTTGCACATGTAATTTGAAAATCGTTTTGGCACTATTGAAACAATAGCATGTGCGAAGGAATTGATTTCAAACACTAAATTTGTATAGGAATTGCAATGGCACCCTCCCGCCGTTAACTGTGGCGATCCACCGTCCGCGAATATCGCCTCCAAGATGAAATTATCACACCTTTTTTTTTAAAATTTATGAGATGACGCAAAACCATTTGCACATTTATTGGAACTATCAGATATAACTATATCCACTGATATAGTAGGGGAATAAAGTGCTTAAAATCTTGATGTGAATTACAGGAGAGAATATAGCATCTCCAATTGAAAACAATGTTCTGTTTATTTATAGCTGATATAGTGCTTATTGCTCCAGTTTCCATATTAGTCGAAGACACAATTTCATTTACAAGGTCATACTTAAGAACTGCACATGTAATGTGAAAGACATATTGGCTCTATTGAAACAATAGCATGTGCTGAAGATAGATTTCAACCTCATCATTTTCAATTTGCTTTGAACCAGCCAATTTATATGGAAAGCATGTGAAAATTGGAAATGCAGTGAAGATAATTTCGCACATTGTGATGGATAATTGTATGTCCATACATAGAATTTTATGAAAAAATATATGTTCATTTCCACTAAAATGGAATGCACTATTCCATCACTTATAATTTTTAAGGAGTGGCACATGTAATTTGAAAATCGTTTTGGCACTATTGAAAAAATAGCATGTGCGAAGGAATTGATTTCAAACACTAAATTTGTATAGGAATTGCAATGGCACTCTCCCGCCATTAACTGTGGCGATCCACCGTCCGCGGATATCGCCTCCAAGATGAAATTATCACACCTTTTTTTTAAAATTTATGAGATGACGCCAAATCATTTGCACATTTATTGGAACTCTCAGATATAACTATATCCAATGATATAGTAGGGGAATAATGTGCTGAAAATCTCGATGTGAATTACAGTAGAGAATATAGCATCTCCAATTGAAAACATTGTTCTGTTTATTTATAGCTGATATAGTGCTTATTGCTCCAGTTTCCATATTAGTCGAAGACATAATTTCATTTACAAGGTCATACTTAAGAACTGCACATGTAATGTGAAAAACATATTGACTCTATTGAAACAATAGCATGTGCTGAAGATAGATTTCAACCTCAACATTTTCAATTTCCTTTGAACCATTCAATTAATATTGAAACATTTGAAACATGGAAATGCAGTGAAGATACTTTCGCACATTTTGATGCATAATTGTATGTCCATACTTAGAATTTTATGAAAAAATATATGTTCATCTTCACTCTAAATGGAAAACACTGTTCCATCACTTATAATTTTTAAGGAGTTGCACATGTAATTTGAAAATCGTTTTGGCACTATTGAAACAATAGCATGTGCGAAGGAATTGATTTCAAACACTAAATTTGTATAGGAATTGCAATGGCACCCTCCCGCCATTAACTGTGGCGATCCACCGTCCGCGAATATCGCCTCCAAGATGAAATTATCACACCTTTTTTTTAAAATTTATGAGATGACGCCAAACCATTTGCACATTTATTCCAACTATCAGATATAACTATATCCACTGATATAGTAGGGGAATAAAGTGCTTAAAATCTTGATGTGAATTACAGGAGAGAATATAGCATTTCCAATTGAAAACAATGTTCTGTTTATTTATAGCTGATATAGTGCTTATTGCTCCAGTTTCCATATTAGTCGAAGACACAATTTCATTTACAAGGTCATACTTAAGAACTGCACATGTAATGTGAAAAACATATTGGCTCTATTGAAACAATAGCATGTGCTGAAGATAGATTTCAACCTCAACATTTTCAATTTCCTTTGAACCAGTCAATTAATATTGAAACATTTGACACATGGAAATGCAGTGAAGATAGTTTCGCACATTTTGATGCATAATTGTATGTCCATACTTAGAATTTTATGAAAAAATATATGTCCATCTTCACTCTAAATGGAATGCGCTGTTCCATCACTTATAATTTTTAAGGAGTTGCACATGTAATTTGAAAATCGTTTTGGCACTATTGAAACAATAGCATGTGCGAAGGAATTGATTTCAAACACTAAATTTGTATAGGAATTGCAATGGCACCCTCCCACCATTAACTGTGGCGATCCACCGTCCGCGAATATCGCCTCCAAGATGAAATTATCACACCTTTTTTTTTTTAAAATTTATGAGATGACGCCAAACCATTTGCACATTTATTGGAACTATCAGATATAACTATATCCAATGATACAGTACGGGAATAATGTGCTTAAAATCTCGATGTGATTTACAGCAGAGAATATAGCATCTCCAATTGAAAACAATGTTCTGTTTATTTATAGCTCATATAGTGCTTATTGCTCCAGTTTCCATATTAGTCGAAGACACAATTTCATTTACAAGGTCATACTTAAGAACTGCACATGTAATGTGAAAAACATATTGGCTCTATTGAAACAATAGCATGTGCTGAAGATAGATTTCAACCTCATCATTTTCAATTTGCTTTGAACCAGCCAATTTATATGGAAAGCATGTGAAAATTGGAAATGCAGTGAAGATAATTTCGCACATTGTGATGGATAATTGTATGTCCATACATAGAATTTTATGAAGAAATATATGTTCATTTCCACTATAAATGGAATGCACTATTCCATCACTTATAATTTTTAAGGAGTTGCACATGTAATTTGAAAATCGTTTTGGCACTATTGAAACAATAGCATGTGCGAAGGAATTGATTTCAAACACTAAATTTGTATAGGAATTGCAATGGCACCCTCCCGCCATTAACTGTGGCGATCCACCGTCCGCGAATATCGCCTCCAAGATGAAATTATCACACCTTTTTTTTAAAATTTATGAGATGACGCCAAACCATTTGCACATTTATTGGAACTATCAGATATAACTATATCCAATGATATAGTAGGGCAATAAATTGCTTAAAATCTTGATGTGAATTACAGGAGAGATTATAGCATCTCCAATTGAAAACAATGTTCTGTTTATTTATAGCTGATATAGTGCTTATTGCTGGAGTTTCCATATTAGTCGAAGACATAATTTCATTTACAAGGTCATACTTAAGAACTGCACATGTAATGTGAAAAACATATTGACTCTATTGAAACAATAGCATGTGCTGAAGATAGATTTCAACCTCAACATTTTCAATTTCCTTTGAACCATTCAATTAATATTGAAACATTTGAAAGATGGAAATGCAGTGAAGATAGTTTCGCACATTTTGATGCATAATTGTATGTCCATACTTAGAATTTTATGAAAAAATATATGTCCATCTTCACTCTAAATGGAATGCACTGTTCAATCACTTATAATTTTTAAGGAGTTGCACATGTAATTTGAAAATCGTTTTGGCACTATTGAAACAATAGCATGTGCGAAGGAATTGATTTCAAACACTAAATTTGTATAGGAATTGCAATGGCACCCTCCCGCCATTAACTGTGGCGATCCACCGTCCGCGAATATCGCCTCCAAGATGAAATTATCACACCTTTTTTTTAAAATTTATGAGATGACGCAAAACCATTTGCACATTTATTGGAACTATCAGATATAACTATATCCACTGATATAGTAGGGGAATAAAGTGCTTAAAATCTTGATGTGAATTACAGGAGAGAATATAGCATTTCCAATTGAAAACAATGTTCTGTTTATTTATAGCTGATATAGTGCTTATTGCTCCAGTTTCCATATTAGTCGAAGACACAATTTCATTTACAAGGTCATACTTAAGAACTGCACATGTAATGTGAAAAACATATTGGCTCTATTGAAACAATAGCATGTGCTGAAGATAGATTTCAACCTCAACATTTTCAATTTCCTTTGAACCAGTCAATTAATATTGAAACATTTGACACATGGAAATGCAGTGAAGATAGTTTCGCACATTTTGATGCATAATTGTATGTCCATACTTAGAATTTTATGAAAAAATATATGTCCATCTTCACTCTAAATGGAATGCACTGTTCCATCACTTATAATTTTTAAGGAGTTGCACATGTAATTTGAAAATCGTTTTGGCACTATTGAAACAATAGCATGTGCGAAGGAATTGATTTCAAACACTAAATTTGTATAGGAATTGCAATGGCACCCTCCCGCCATTAACTGTGGCGATCCACCGTCCGCGAATATCGCCTCCAAGATGAAATTATCACACCTTTTTTTTTTTAAAATTTATGAGATGACGCCAAACCATTTGCACATTTATTGGAACTATCAGATATAACTATATCCAATGATACAGTACGGGAATAATGTGCTTAAAATCTCGATGTGATTTACAGCAGAGAATATAGCATCTCCAATTGAAAACAATGTTCTGTTTATTTATAGCTCATATAGTGCTTATTGCTCCAGTTTCCATATTAGTCGAAGACAATATTTCATTTACAAGGTCATACTTAAGAACTGCACATGTAATGTGAAAAACATATTGACTCTATTGAAACAATAGCATGTGCTGAAGATAGATTTCAACCTCAACATTTTCAATTTCCTTTGAACCATTCAATTAATATTGAAACATTTGAAAGATGGAAATGCAGTGAAGATAGTTTCGCACATTTTGATGCATAATTGTATGTCCATACATAGAATTTTATGAAAAAATATATGTTCATTTCCACTATAAATGGAATATACTATTCCATCACTTATAATTTTTAAGGAGTTGCACATGTAATTTGAAAATCGTTTTGGCACTATTGAAACAATAGCATGTGCGAAGGAATTGATTTCAAACACTAAATTTGTATAGGAATTGCAATGGCACCCTCCCGCCATTAACTGTGGCGATCCACCGTCCGCGAATATCGCCTCCAAGATGAAATTATCACACCTTTTTTTTAAAATTTATGAGATGACGCCAAACCATTTGCACATTTATTGGAACTATCAGATATAACTATATCCAATGATATAGTACGGGAATAATGTGCTTAAAATCTCGATGTGATTTACAGCAGAGAATATAGCATCTCCAATTGAAAACAATGTTTTGTTTATTTATAGCTCATATAGTGCTTATAGCTCCAGTTTCCATATTAGTCGAAGACACAATTTCATTTACAAGGTCATACTTAAGAACTGCACATGTAATGTGAAAAACATATTGGCTCTATTGAAACAATAGCATGTGCTGAAGATAGATTTCAACCTCATCATTTTCAATTTGCTTTGAACCAGCCAATTTATATGGTAAGCATGTGAAAATTGGAAATGCAGTGAAGACAATTTCGCACATTGTGATGGATAATTGTATGTCCATACATAGAATTTTATGAAAAGATATATGTTCATTTCCACTATAAATGGAATGCACTATTCCATCACTTATAATTTTTAAGGAGTTGCACATGTAATTTGAAAATCGTTTTGGCACTATTGAAACAATAGCATGTGCGAAGGAATTGATTTCAAACACTAAATTTGTATAGGAATTGCAATGGCACCCTCCCGCCGTTAACTGTGGCGATCCACCGTCCGCGAATATCGCCTCCAAGATGAAATTATCACACCTTTTTTTTAAAATTTATGAGATGACGCAAAACCATTTGCACATTTATTGGAACTATCAGATATAACTATATCCACTGATATAGTAGGGGAATAAAGTGCTTAAAATCTTGATGTGAATTACAGGAGAGAATATAGCATCTCCAATAAAACAATGTTCTGTTTATTTATAGCTGATATAGTGCTTATTGCTGGAGTTTCCATATTAGTCGAAGACATAATTTCATTTACAAGGTCATACTTAAGAACTGCACATGTAATGTGAAAAACATATTGACTCTATTGAAACAATAGCATGTGCTGAAGATAGATTTCAACCTCAACATTTTCAATTTCCTTTGAACCATTCAATTAATATTGAAACATTTGAAAGATGGAAATGCAGTGAAGATAGTTTCGCACATTTTGATGCATAATTGTATGTCCATACTTAGAATTTTATGAAAAAATATATGTCCATCTTCACTCTAAATGGAATGCACTGTTCCATCACTTATAATTTTTAAGGAGTTGCACATGTAATTTGAAAATCGTTTTGGCACTATTGAAACAATAGCATGTGCGAAGGAATTGATTTCAAACACTAAATTTGTATAGGAATTGCAATGGCACCCTCCCGCCATTAACTGTGGCGATCCACCGTCCGCGAATATCGCCTCCAAGATGAAATTATCACACCTTTTTTTTAAAATTTATGAGATGACGCAAAACCATTTGCACATTTATTGGAACTATCAGATATAACTATATCCAATGATATAGTAGGGGAATAAAGTGCTTAAAATCTTGATGTGAATTACAGGAGAGAATATAGCATTTCCAATTGAAAACAATGTTCTGTTTATTTATAGCTGATATAGTGCTTATTGCTCCAGTTTCCATATTAGTCGAAGACACAATTTCATTTACAAGGTCATACTTAAGAACTGCACATGTAATGTGAAAAACATATTGGCTCTATTGAAACAATAGCATGTGCTGAAGATAGATTTCAACCTCAACATTTTCAATTTCCTTTGAACCAGTCAATTAATATTGAAACATTTGACACATGGAAATGCAGTGAAGATAGTTTCGCACATTTTGATGCATAATTGTATGTCCATACTTAGAATTTTATGAAAAAATATATGTCCATCTTCACTCTAAATGGAATGCACTGTTCCATCACTTATAATTTTTAAGGAGTTGCACATGTAATTTGAAAATCGTTTTGGCACTATTGAAACAATAGCATGTGCGAAGGAATTGATTTCAAACACTAAATTTGTATAGGAATTGCAATGGCACCCTCCCGCCATTAACTGTGGCGATCCACCGTCCGCGAATATCGCCTCCAAGATGAAATTATCACACCTTTTTTTTTTAAAATTTATGAGATGACGCCAAACCATTTGCACATTTATTGGAACTATCAGATATAACTATATCCAATGATACAGTACGGGAATAATGTGCTTAAAATCTCGATGTGATTTACAGCAGAGAATATAGCATCTCCAATTGAAAACAATGTTCTGTTTATTTATAGCTCATATAGTGCTTATTGCTCCAGTTTCCATATTAGTCGAAGACACAATTTCATTTACAAGGTCATACTTAAGAACTGCACATGTAATGTGAAAAACATATTGGCTCTATTGAAACAATAGCATGTGCTGAAGATAGATTTCAACCTCATCATTTTCAATTTGCTTTGAACCAGCCAATTTATATGGAAAGCATGTGAAAATTGGAAATGCAGTGAAGATAATTTCGCACATTGTGATGGATAATTGTATGTCCATACATAGAATTTTATGAAGAAATATATGTTCATTTCCACTATAAATGGAATGCACTATTCCATCACTTATAATTTTTAAGGAGTTGCACATGTAATTTGAAAATCGTTTTGGCACTATTGAAACAATAGCATGTGCGAAGGAATTGATTTCAAACACTAAATTTGTATAGGAATTGCAATGGCACCCTCCCGCCATTAACTGTGGCGATCCACCGTCCGCGAATATCGCCTCCAAGATGAAATTATCATCCTTTTTTTTAAAATTTATGAGATGACGCCAAACCATTTGCACATTTATTGGAACTATCAGATATAACTATATCCAATGATATAGTAGGGGAATAAATTGCTTAAAATCTTGATGTGAATTACAGGAGAGAATATAGCATCTCCAATTGAAAACAATGTTCTGTTTATTTATAGCTGATATAGTGCTTATTGCTCCAGTTTCCATATTAGTCGAAGACACAATTTCATTTACAAGGTCATACTTAAGAACTGCACATGTAATGTGAAAAACATATTGGCTCTATTGAAACAATAGCATGTGCTGAAGATAGATTTCAACCTCATCATTTTCAATTTGCTTTGAACCAGCCAATTTATATGGAAAGCATGTGAAAATTGGAAATGCAGTGAAGATAATTTCGCACATTGTGATGGATAATTGTATGTCCATACATAGAATTTTATGAAAAAATATATGTTCATTTCCACTAAAATGGAATGCACTATTCCATCACTTATAATTTTTAAGGAGTGGCACATGTAATTTGAAAATCGTTTTGGCACTATTGAAAAAATAGCATGTGCGAAGGAATTGATTTCAAACACTAAATTTGTATAGGAATTGCAATGGCACTCTCCCGCCATTAACTGTGGCGATCCACCGTCAGCGAATATCGCCTCCAAGATGAAATTATCACACCTTTTTTTTAAAATTTATGAGATGACGCCAAATCATTTGCACATTTATTGGAACTCTCAGATATAACTATATCCAATGATATAGTAGGGGAATAATGTGCTGAAAATCTCGATGTGAATTACAGTAGAGAATATAGCATCTCCAATTCAAAACATTGTTCTGTTTATTTATAGCTGATATAGTGCTTATTGCTCCAGTTTCCATATTAGTCGAAGACATAATTTCATTTACAAGGTCATACTTAAGAACTGCACATGTAATGTGAAAAACATATTGACTCTATTGAAACAATAGCATGTGCTGAAGATAGATTTCAACCTCAACATTTTCAATTTCCTTTGAACCATTCAATTAATATTGAAACATTTGAAACATGGAAATGCAGTGAAGATACTTTCGCACATTTTGATGCATAATTGTATGTCCATACTTAGAATTTTATGAAAAAATATATGTCCATCTTCACTCTAAATGGAAAACACTGTTCCATCACTTATAATTTTTAAGGAGTTGCACATGTAATTTGAAAATCGTTTTGGCACTATTGAAACAATAGCATGTGCGAAGGAATTGATTTCAAACACTAAATTTGTATAGGAATTGCAATGGCACCCTCCCGCCATTAACTGTGGCGATCCACCGTCCGCGAATATCGCCTCCAAGATGAAATTATCACACCTTTTTTTTTTTTTTTTTTTATGAGATGACACCAAACCATTTGCACATTTATTGGAACTATCAGATATAACTATATCCAATGATATAGTAGGGGAATAATGTGCTTAAAATCTCGATGTGATTTACAGCAGAGAATATAGCATCTCCAATTGAAAACAATGTTCTGTTTATTTATAGCTCATATAGTGCTTATTGCTCCAGTTTCCATATTAGTCGAAGACACAATTTCATTTACAAGGTCATACTTAAGAACTGCACATGTAATGTGAAAAACATTTTGGCTCTATTGAAACAATAGCATGTGCTGAAGATAGATTTCAACCTCATCATTTTCAATTTGCTTTGAACCAGCCAATTTATATGGAAAGCATGTGAAAATTGGAAATGGAGTAAAGATAATTTCGCACATTGTGATGGATAATTGTATGTCCATACATAGAATTTTATGAAGAAATATATGTTCATTTCCACTATAAATGGAATGCACTATTCCATCACTTATAATTTTTAAGGAGTTGCACATGTAATTTGAAAATCGTTTTGGCACTATTGAAACAATAGCATGTGCGAAGGAATTGATTTCAAACACTAAATTTGTATAGGAATTGCAATGGCACCCTCCCGCCATTAACTGTGGCGATCCACCGTCCGCGAATATCGCCTCCAAGATGAAATTATCACACCTTTTTTTTAAAATTTATGAGATGACGCCAAACCATTTGCACATTTATTGGAACTATCAGATATAACTATATCCAATGATATAGTAGGGGAATAAATTGCTTAAAATCTTGATGTGAATTACAGGAGAGAATATAGCATCTCCAATTGAAAACAATGTTCTGTTTATTTATAGCTGATATAGTGCTTATTGCTGGAGTTTCCATATTAGTCGAAGACATAATTTCATTTACAAGGTCATACTTAAGAACTGCACATGTAATGTGAAAAACATATTGACTCTATTGAAATAATAGCATGTGCTGAAGATAGATTTCAACCTCAACATTTTCAATTTCCTATGAACCATTCAATTAATATTGAAACATTTGAAACATGGAAATGCAGTGAAGATACTTTCGCACATTTTGATGCATAATTGTATGTCCATACGTAGAATTTTATGAAAAAATATATGTCCATCTTCACTCTAAATGGAATGCACTGTTCCATCAGTTATAATTTTTAAGGAGTTGCACATGTAATTTGAAAATCGTTTTGGCACTATTGAAACAATAGCATGTGCGAAGGATTTGATTTCAAACACTAAATGTGTATAGGAATTGCAATGGCACCCTCCCGCCATTAACTGTGGCGATCCACCGTCCGCGAATATCGCCTCCAAGATGAAATTATCACACCTTTTTTTTTAAAATTTATGAGATGACCCCAAACCATTTGCACATTTATTGGAACTATCAGATATAACTATATCCAATGATACAGTACGGGAATAATGTGCTTAAAATCTCGATGTGATTTACAGCAGAGAATATAGCATCTCCAATTGAAAACAATGTTCTGTTTATTTATAGCTCATATAGTGCTTATTGCTCCAGTTTCCATATTAGTCGAAGACACAATTTCATTTACAAGGTCATACTTAAGAACTGCACATGTAATGTGAAAAACATTTTGGCTCTATTGAAACAATAGCATGTGCTGAAGATAGATTTCAACCTCATCATTTTCCATTTGCTTTGAACCAGCCAATTTATATGGAAAGCATGTGAAAATTGGAAATGCAGTGAAGATAATTTCGCACATTGTGATGGATAATTGTATGTCCATACATAGAATTTTATGAAGAAATATATGTTCATTTCCACTATAAATGGAATGCACTATTCCATCACTTATAATTTTTAAGGAGTTGCACATGTAATTTGAAAATCGTTTTGGCACTATTGAAACAATAGCATGTGCGAAGGAATTGATTTCAAACACTAAATTTGTATAGGAATTGCAATGGCACCCTCCCGCCATTAACTGTGGCGATCCACCGTCCGCGAATATCGCCTCCAAGATGAAATTATCACACCTTTTTTTTAAAATTTATGAGATGACGCCAAACCATTTGCACATTTATTGGAACTATCAGATATAACTATATCCAATGATATAGTAGGGGAATAAATTGCTTAAAATCTTGATGTGAATTACAGGAGAGAATATAGCATCTCCAATTGAAAACAATGTTCTGTTTATTTATAGCTGATATAGTGCTTATTGCTCCAGTTTCCATATTAGTTGAAGACATAATTTCATTTACAAGGTCATACTTAAGAACTGCACATGTAATGTGAAAAACATATTGACTCTATTTAAACAATAGCATGTGCTGAAGATAGATTTCAACCTCAACATTTTCAATTTCCTTTGAACCATTCAATTAATATTGAAACATTTGAAAGATGGAAATGCAGTGAAGATAGTTTCGCACATTTCGATGCATAATTGTATGTCCATACTTAGAAATTTATGAAAAAATATATATCCATCTTCACTCTAAATGGAATGCACTGTTCCATTTTTTTAATTTTTAAGGAGTTGCACATGTAATTTGAAAATCGTTTTGGCACTATTGAAACAATAGCATGTGCGAAGGAATTGATTTCAAACACTAAATTTGTATAGGAATTGATTTGGATCCCTCCCGCCATTAACTGTGGCGATCCACCGTCCGCAAATATCGCCTCCAAGATGAAATTATCACACCTTTTTTTTAAAATTTATGAGATGACGCAAAACCATTTGCACATTTATTGGAACTATCAGATATAACTATATCCACTGATACAGTAGGGGAATAAAGTGCTTAAAAACTTGATGTGAATTACAGGAGAGAATATAGCATCTCGAATTGAAAACAATGTTCTGTTTATTTATAGCTGATATAGAGCTTATTGCTCCAGTATCCATATTAGTCGAAGACACAATTTCATTTACAAGGTCATACTTAAGAACTGCACATGTAATGTGAAAAACATATTGGCTCTATTGAAACAATAGCATGTGCTGAAGATAGATTTCAACCTCAACATTTTCAATTTCCTTTGAACCAGTCAATTAATATTGAAACATTTGAAACATGGAAATGCAGTGAAGATAGTTTCGCACATTTTGATGAATAATTGTATGTCCATACTTAGAATTTTATGAAAAAATATATGTCCATCTTCACTCTAAATGGAATGCACTGTTCCATCACTTATAATTTTTAAGGAGTTGCACATGTAATTTGAAAATCGTTTTGGCACTATTGAAACAATAGCATGTGCGAAGGAATTGATTTCAAACACTAAATTTGTATAGGAATTGCAATGGCACCCTCCCGCCATTAACTATGGCGATCCACCGTCCGCGAATATCGCCTCCAAGATGAAAATATCACACCTTTTTTTTAAAATATATGAGATGACGCCAAACCATTTGCACATTTATTCCAACTATCAGATATAACTATATCCAATGATATAGTAGGGGAATAAATTGCTTAAAATCTTGATGTGAATTACAGGAGAGAATATAGCATCTCCAATTGAAAACAATGTTCTGTTTATTTATAGCTGATATAGTGCTTATTGCTCCAGTTTCCATATTAGTCGAAGACACAATTTCATTTACAAGGTCATACTTAAGAACTGCACATGTAATGTGAAAAACATTTTGGCTCTATTGAAACAATAGCATGTGCTGAAGATAGATTTCAACCTCATCATTTTCAATTTGCTTTGAACCAGCCAATTTATATGGAAAGCATGTGAAAATTGGAAATGCAGTGAAGATAATTTCGCACATTGTGATGGATAATTGTATGTCCATACATAGAATTTTATGAAGAAATATATGTTCATTTCCACTATAAATGGAATGCACTATTCCATCACTTATAATTTTTAAGGAGTTGCACATGTAATTTGAAAATCGTTTTGGCACTATTGAAACAATAGCATGTGCGAAGGAATTGATTTCAAACACTAAATTTGTATAGGAATTGCAATGGCACCCTCCCGCCATTAACTGTGGCGATCCACCGTCCGCGAATATCGCCTCCAAGATGAAATTATCACACCTTTTTTTTAAAATTTATGAGATGACGCCAAACCATTTGCACATTTATTGGAACTATCAGATATAACTATATCCAATGATACAGTAGGGGAATAAATTGCTTAAAATCTTGATGTGAATTACAGGAGAGAATATAGCATCTCCAATTGAAAACAATATTCTGTTTATTTATAGCTGATATAGTGCTTATTGCTGGAGTTTCCATATTAGTCGAAGACATAATTTCATTTACAAGGTCATACATAAGAACTGCACATGTAATGTGAAAAACATATTAGCTCTATTGAAACAATTGCATGTGCTGAAGATAGATTTCAACCTCAATATTTTCAATTTCCTTTGAACCAGCCAATTAATATTGAAACATTTGAAAAATGGAAATGCAATGACGATAGTTTCGCACATTTTGATGCATAATTGTATGTCCATACTTAGAATTTTATGAAAAAATATATGTCCATTTCCACTATAAATGGAATGCACTATTCCATCACTTATAATTTTTAAGGAGTTGCACATGTAATTTGAAAATCGTTTTGGCACTATTGAAACAATAGCATGTGCGAAGGAATTGATTTCAAACACTAAATTTGTATAGGAATTGCAAAGGCAACCTCCCACCATTAACTGTGGCGATCCACCGTCCGCGAATATCGCCTCCAAGATGAAATTATCACACCTTTTTTTTTAAAATTTATGAGATGACGCCAAACCCTTTGCACATTTATTGGAACTATCAGATATAACTATATCCAATGATATATTAGGGGAATAATGTGCTTAAAATCTCGATGTGAATTACAGTAGAGAATATAGCATCTCCATTTGAAAACAATGTTCTGTTTATTTATAGCTCATATAGTGCTTATTGCTCCAGTTTCCATATTAGTCGAAGACATAATTTCATTTACAAGGTCATATTTAAGAACTGCACATGTAATGTGAAAAACATATTGACTCTATTGAAACAATAGCATGTGCTGAAGATAGATTTCAACCTCAACATTTTCAATTTCCTTTGAACCATTCAATTAATATTGAAACATTTGAAAGATGGAAATGCAGTGAAGATAGTTTCGCACATTTTGATGCATAATTGTATGTCCATACTTAGAATTTTATGAAAAAATATATGTCCATCTTCACTCTAAATGGAATGCACTGTTCCATCACTTATAATTTTTAAGGAGTTGCACATGTAATTTGAAAATCGTTTTGGCACAATACAAACAATAGCATGTGCGAAGGAATTGATTTCAAACACTAAATTTGTATAGGAATTGCAATGGCACCCTCCCGCCATTAACTGTGGCGATCCACCGTCCGCGAATATCGCCTCCAAGATGAAATTATCACACCTTTTTTTTAAAATTTATGAGATGACGCCAAACCATTTGCACATTTATTGGAACTATCAGATATAACTATATCCACTGATATAGTAGGGGAATAAAGTGCTTAAAATCTTGATGTGAATTACAGGAGAGAATATAGCATTTCCAATTGAAAACAATGTTCTGTTTATTTATAGCTGATATAGTGCTTATTGTTCCAGTTTCCATATTAGTCGAAGACACAATTTCATTTACAAGGTCATACTTAAGAACTGCACATGTAATGTGAAAAACATATTGGCTCTATTGAAACAATAGCATGTGCTGAAGATAGATTTCAACCTCAACATTTTCAATTTCCTTTGAACCAGTCAATTAATATTGAAACATTTGACACATGGAAATGCAGTGAAGATAGTTTCGCACATTTTGATGCATAATTGTATGTCCATACTTAGAATTTTATGAAAAAATATATGTCCATCTTCACTCTAAATGGAATGCACTGTTCCATCACTTATAATTTTTAAGGAGTTGCACATGTAATTTGAAAATCGTTTTGGCACTATTGAAACAATAGCATGTGCGAAGGAATTGATTTCAAACACTAAATTTGTATAGGAATTGCAATGGCACCCTCCCGCCATTAACTGTGGCGATCCACCGTCCGCGAATATCGCCTCCAAGATGAAATTATCACACCTTTTTTTTTTAAAATTTATGAGATGACGCCAAACCATTTGCACATTTATTGGAACTATCAGATATAACTATATCCAATGATACAGTACGGGAATAATGTGCTTAAAATCTCGATGTGATTTACAGCAGAGAATATAGCATCTCCAATTGAAAACAATGTTCTGTTTATTTATAGCTCATATAGTGCTTATTGCTCCAGTTTCCATATTAGTCGAAGACACAATTTCATTTACAAGGTCATACTTAAGAACTGCACATGTAATGTGAAAAACATATTGGCTCTATTGAAACAATAGCATGTGCTGAAGATAGATTTCAACCTCATCATTTTCAATTTGCTTTGAACCAGCCAATTTATATGCAAAGCATGTGAAAATTGGAAATGCAGTGAAGATAATTTCGCACATTGTGATGGATAATTGTATGTCCATACATAGAATTTTATGAAGAAATATATGTTCATTTCCACTATAAATGGAATGCACTATTCCATCACTTATAATTTTTAAGGAGTTGCACATGTAATTTGAAAATCGTTTTGGCACTATTGAAACAATAGCATGTGCGAAGGAATTGATTTCAAACACTAAATTTGTATAGGAATTGCAATGGCACCCTCCCGCCATTAACTGTGGCGATCCACCGTCCGCGAATATCGCCTCCAAGATGAAATTATCACACCTTTTTTTTAAAATTTATGAGATGACGCCAAACCATTTGCACATTTATTGGAACTATCAGATATAACTATATCCAATGATATAGTAGGGGAATAAATTGCTTAAAATCTTGATGTGAATTACAGGAGAGAATATAGCATCTCCAATTGAAAACAATGTTCTGTTTATTTATAGCTGATATAGTGCTTATTGCTCCAGTTTCCATATTAGTCGAAGACATAATTTCATTTACAAGGTCATACTTAAGAACTGCACATGTAATGTGAAAAACATATTGACTCTATTGAAACAATAGCATGTGCTGAAGATAGATTTCAACCTCAACATTTTCAATTTCCTTTGAACCATTCAATTAATATTGAAACATTTGAAAAATGGAAATGCAGTGAAGATAGTTTCGCACATTTTGATGCATAATTGTATGTCCATACTTAGAATTTTATGAAAAAATATATGTCCATCTTCACTCTAAATGGAATGCACTGTTCCATCACTTATAATTTTTAAGGAGTTGCACATGTAATTTGAAAATCGTTTTGGCACTATTGAAACAATAGCATGTGCGAAGGAATTGATTTCAAACACTAAATTTGTATAGGAATTGCAATGGCACCCTCCCGCCATTAACTGTGGCGATCCACCGTCCGCGAATATCGCCTCCAAGATGAAATTATCACACCTTTTTTTTAAAATTTATGAGATGACGCAAAACCATTTGCACATTTATTGGAACTATCAGATATAACTATATCCACTGATATAGTAGGGGAATAAAGTGCTTAAAATCTTGATGTGAATTACAGGAGAGAATATAGCATTTCCAATTGAAAACAATGTTCTGTTTATTTATAGCTGATATAGTGCTTATTGCTCCAGTTTCCATATTAGTCGAAGACACAATTTCATTTACAAGGTCATACTTAAGAACTGCACATGTAATGTGAAAAACATATTGGCTCTATTGAAACAGCATGTGCTGAAGATAGATTTCAACCTCAACATTTTCAATTTCCTTTGAACCAGTCAATTAATATTGAAACATTTGACACATGGAAATGCAGTGAAGATAGTTTCGCACATTTTGATGCATAATTGTATGTCCATACTTAGAATTTTATGAAAAAATATATGTCCATCTTCACTCTAAATGGAATGCACTGTTCCATCACTTATAATTTTTAAGGAGTTGCACATGTAATTTGAAAATCGTTTTGGCACTATTGAAACAATAGCATGTGCGAAGGAATTGATTTCAAACACTAAATTTGTATAGGAATTGCAATGGCACCCTCCCGCCATTAACTGTGGCGATCCACCGTCCGCGAATATCGCCTCCAAGATGAAATTATCACACCTTTTTTTTTAAAATTTATGAGATGACACCAAACCATTTGCACATTTATTGGAACTATCAGATATAACTATATCCAATGATATAGTACGGGAATAATGTGCTTAAAATCTCGATGTGATTTACAGCAGAGAATATAGCATCTCCAATTGAAAACAATGTTTTGTTTATTTATAGCTCATATAGTGCTTATAGCTCCAGTTTCCATATTAGTCGAAGACACAATTTCATTTACAAGGTCATACTTAAGAACTGCACATGTAATGTGAAAAACATATTGGCTCTATTGAAACAATAGCATGTGCTGAAGATAGATTTCAACCTCATCATTTTCAATTTGCTTTGAACCAGCCAATTTATATGGTAAGCATGTGAAAATTGGAAATGCAGTGAAGACAATTTCGCACATTGTGATGGATAATTGTATGTCCATACATAGAATTTTATGAAAAGATATATGTTCATTTCCACTATAAATGGAATGCACTATTCCATCACTTATAATTTTTAAGGAGTTGCACATGTAATTTGAAAATCGTTTTGGCACTATTGAAACAATAGCATGTGCGAAGGAATTGATTTCAAACACTAAATTTGTATAGGAATTGCAATGGCACCCTCGCGCCGTTAACTGTGGCGATCCACCGTCCGCGAATATCGCCTCCAAGATGAAATTATCACACCTTTTTTTTAAAATTTATGAGATGACGCAAAACCATTTGCACATTTATTGGAACTATCAGATATAACTATATCCACTGATATAGTAGGGGAATAAAGTGCTTAAAATCTTGATGTGAATTACAGGAGAGAATATAGCATCTCCAATTGAAAACAATGTTCTGTTTATTTATAGCTGATATAGTGCTTATTGCTCCAGTTTCCATATTAGTCGAAGACACAATTTCATTTACAAGGTCATACTTAAGAACTGCACATGTAATGTGAAAAACATATTGGCTCTATTGAAACAATAGCATGTGCTGAAGATAGATTTCAACCTCATCATTTTCAATTTGCTTTGAACCAGCCAATTTATATGGAAAGCATGTGAAAATTGGAAATGCAGTGAAGATAATTTCGCACATTGTGATGGATAATTGTATGTCCATACATAGAATTTTATGAAAAAATATATGTTCATTTCCACTAAAATGGAATGCACTATTCCATCACTTATAATTTTTAAGGAGTGGCACATGTAATTTGAAAATCGTTTTGGCACTATTGAAAAAATAGCATGTGCGAAGGAATTGATTTCAAACACTAAATTTGTATAGGAATTGCAATGGCACTCTCCCGCCATTAACTGTGGCGATCCACCGTCCGCGAATATCGCCTCCAAGATGAAATTATCACACCTTTTTTTTAAAATTTATGAGATGACGCCAAATCATTTGCACATTTATTGGAACTCTCAGATATAACTATATCCAATGATATAGTAGGGGAATAATGTGCTGAAAATCTCGATGTGAATTACAGTAGAGAATATAGCATCTCCAATTGAAAACATTGTTCTGTTTATTTATAGCTGATATAGTGCTTATTGCTCCAGTTTCCATATTAGTCGAAGACATAATTTCATTTACAAGGTCATACTTAAGAACTGCACATGTAATGTGAAAAACATATTGACTCTATTGAAACAATAGCATGTGCTGAAGATAGATTTCAACCTCAACATTTTCAATTTCCTTTGAACCATTCAATTAATATTGAAACATTTGAAACATGGAAATGCAGTGAAGATACTTTCGCACATTTTGATGCATAATTGTATGTCCATACTTAGAATTTTATGAAAAAATATATGTTCATCTTCACTCTAAATGGAAAACACTGTTCCATCACTTATAATTTTTAAGGAGTTGCACATGTAATTTGAAAATCGTTTTGGCACTATTGAAACAATAGCATGTGCGAAGGAATTGATTTCAAACACTAAATTTGTATAGGAATTGCAATGGCACCCTCCCGCCATTAACTGTGGCGATCCACCGTCCGCGAATATCGCCTCCAAGATGAAATTATCACACCTTTTTTTTTAAAATTTATGAGATGACACCAAACCATTTGCACATTTATTGGAACTATCAGATATAACTATATCCAATGATATAGTAGGGGAATAATGTGCTTAAAATCTCGATGTGATTTACAGCAGAGAATATAGCATCTCCAATTGAAAACAATGTTCTGTTTATTTATAGCTCATATAGTGCTTATTGCTCCAGTTTCCATATTAGTCGAAGACACAATTTCATTTACAAGGTCATACTTAAGAACTGCACATGTAATGTGAAAAACATTTTGGCTCTATTGAAACAATAGCATGTGCTGAAGATAGATTTCAACCTCATCATTTTCAATTTGCTTTGAACCAGCCAATTTATATGGAAAGCATGTGAAAATTGGAAATGCAGTGAAGATAATTTCGCACATTGTGATGGATAATTGTATGTCCATACATAGAATTTTATGAAGAAATATATGTTCATTTCCACTATAAATGGAATGCACTATTCCATAACTTATAATTTTTAAGGAGTTGCACATGTAATTTGAAAATCGTTTTGGCACTATTGAAACAATAGCATGTGCGAAGGAATTGATTTCAAACACTAAATTTGTATAGGAATTGCAATGGCACCCTCCCGCCATTAACTGTGGCGATCCACCGTCCGCGAATATCGCCTCCAAGATGAAATTATCACACCTTTTTTTTAAAATTTATGAGATGACGCCAAACCATTTGCACATTTATTGGAACTATCAGATATAACTATATCCAATGATATAGTAGGGGAATAAATTGCTTAAAATCTTGATGTGAATTACAGGAGAGAATATAGCATCTCCAATTGAAAACAATATTCTGTTTATTTATAGCTGATATAGTGCTTATTGCTGGAGTTTCCATATTAGTCGAAGACATAATTTCATTTACAAGGTCATACTTAAGAACTGCACATGTAATGTGAAAAACATATTAGCTCTATTGAAACAATAGCATGTGCTGAAGATAGATTTCAACCTCAATATTTTCAATTTCCTTTGAACCAGCCAATTAATATTGAAACATTTGAAAAATGGAAATGCAATGACGATAGTTTCGCACATTTTGATGCATAATTGTATGTCCATACTTAGTGAAAAAATATATGTCCTTTTCCACTTGAATGGAATGCACTATTTCATCAGTTATAATTTTTAAGGAGTTGCACATGTAATTTGAAATTCGTTTAGGCACTATTGAAACAATAGCATGTGCGAAGGAATTGATTTCAAACACTAAATTTGTATAGGAATTGCAATGGCACCCTCCCGCCATTAACTGTGGCCATCCACAATCCGCGAATATCGCCTCCAAGATGAAATTATCACACCTTTTTTTTAAAATTTATGAGATGACGCCAAACCATTTGCACATTTATTGGAACTATCAGAAATAACTATATCCAATGATATAGTAGGGGAATAAATTGCTTAAAATCTTGATGTGAATTACAGGAGAGAATATAGCATCTCCAATTGAAAACAATGTTCTGTTTATTTATAGCTAATATAGTGCTTATTGCTCCAGTTTCCATATTAGTCGAAGACATAATTTCATTTACAAGGTCATACTTAAGAACTGCACATGTAATGTGAAAAACATATTGACTCTATTGAAACAATAGCATGTGCTGAAGATAGATTTCAACCTCAACATTTTCAATTTCCTTTGAACCATTCAATTAATATTGAAACATTTGAAAGATGGAAATGCAGTGAAGATAGTTTCGCACATTTCGATGCATAAATTATGTCCATACTTAGAATTTTATGAAAAAATATATATCCATCTTCACTCTAAATGGAATGCACTGTTCCATCACTTATAATTTTTAAGGAGTTGCACATGTAATTTGAAAATCGTTTTGGCACTATTGAAACAATAGCATGTGCGAAGGAATTGATTTCAAACACTAAATTTGTATAGGAATTGCAATGGCACCCTCCCGCCATTAACTGTGGCGATCCACCGTCCGCAAATATCGCCTCCAAGATGAAATTATCACACCTTTTTTTTAAAATTTATGAGATGACGCCAAACCATTTGCACATTTATTGGAACTATCAGAAATAACTATATCCAATGATATAGTAGGGGAATAAATTGCTTAAAATCTTGATGTGAATTACAGGAGAGAATATAGCATCTCCAATTGAAAACAATGTTCTGTTTATTTATAGCTCATATAGTGCTTATTGCTCCAGTTTCCATATTAGTCGAAGACACAATTTCATTTACAAGGTCATACTTAAGAACTGCACATGTAATGTGAAAAACATTTTGGCTCTATTGAAACAATAGCATGTGCTGAAGATAGATTTCAACCTCATCATTTTCAATTTGCTTTGAACCAGCCAATTTATATGGAAAGCATGTGAAAATTGGAAATGCAGTGAAGATACTTTCGCACATTGTGATGGATAATTGTATGTCCATACATAGAATTTTATGAAGAAATATATGTTCATTTCCACTATAAATGGAATGCACTATTCCATCACTTATAATTTTTAAGGAGTTGCACATGTAATTTGAAAATCGTTTTGGCACTATTGAAACAATAGCATGTGCGAAGGAATTGATTTCAAACACTAAATTTGTATAGGAATTGCAATGGCACCCTCCCGCCATTAACTGTGGCGATCCACCGTCCGCGAATATCGCCTCCAAGATGAAATTATCACACCTTTTTTTTAAAATTTATGAGATGACGCCAAATCATTTGCACATTTATTGGAACTCTCAGATATAACTATATCCAATGATATAGTAGGGGAATAATGTGCTGAAAATCTCGATGTGAATTACAGTAGAGAATATAGCATCTCCAATTGAAAACATTGTTCTGTTTATTTATAGCTGATATAGTGCTTATTGCTCCAGTTTCCATATTAGTCGAAGACATAATTTCATTTACAAGGTCATACTTAAGAACTGCACATGTAATGTGAAAAACATATTGACTCTATTGAAACAATAGCATGTGCTGAAGATAGATTTCAACCTCAACATTTTCAATTTCCTTTGAACCATTCAATTAATATTGAAACATTTGAAACATGGAAATGCAGTGAAGATACTTTCGCACATTTTGATGCATAATTGTATGTCCATACTTAGAATTTTATGAAAAAATATATGTTCATCTTCACTCTAAATGGAAAACACTGTTCCATCACTTATAATTTTTAAGGAGTTGCACATGTAATTTGAAAATCGTTTTGGCACTATTGAAACAATAGCATGTGCGAAGGAATTGATTTCAAACACTAAATTTGTATAGGAATTGCAATGGCACCCTCCCGCCATTAACTGTGGCGATCCACCGTCCGCGAATATCGCCTCCAAGATGAAATTATCACACCTTTTTTTTTAAAATTTATGAGATGACACCAAACCATTTGCACATTTATTGGAACTATCAGATATAACTATATCCAATGATATAGTAGGGGAATAATGTGCTTAAAATCTCGATGTGATTTACAGCAGAGAATATAGCATCTCCAATTGAAAACAATGTTCTGTTTATTTATAGCTCATATAGTGCTTATTGCTCCAGTTTCCATATTAGTCGAAGACACAATTTCATTTACAAGGTCATACTTAAGAACTGCACATGTAATGTGAAAAACATTTTGGCTCTATTGAAACAATAGCATGTGCTGAAGATAGATTTCAACCTCATCATTTTCAATTTGCTTTGAACCAGCCAATTTATATGGAAAGCATGTGAAAATTGGAAATGCAGTGAAGATAATTTCGCACATTGTGATGGATAATTGTATGTCCATACATAGAATTTTATGAAGAAATATATGTTCATTTCCACTATAAATGGAATGCACTATTCCATAACTTATAATTTTTAAGGAGTTGCACATGTAATTTGAAAATCGTTTTGGCACTATTGAAACAATAGCATGTGCGAAGGAATTGATTTCAAACACTAAATTTGTATAGGAATTGCAATGGCACCCTCCCGCCATTAACTGTGGCGATCCACCGTCCGCGAATATCGCCTCCAAGATGAAATTATCACACCTTTTTTTTAAAATTTATGAGATGACGCCAAACCATTTGCACATTTATTCCAACTATCAGATATAACTATATCCAATGATATAGTAGGGGAATAAATTGCTTAAAATCTTGATGTGAATTACAGGAGAGAATATAGCATCTCCAATTGAAAACAATGTTATTTTATTTATAGCTGATATAGTGCTTATTGCTCCAGTTTCCATATTAGTCGAAGACATAATTTCATTTACAAGGTCATACTTAAGAACTGCACATGTAATTTGAAAAACATATTGACTCTATTGAAACAATAGCATGTGCTGAAGATAGATTTCAACCTCAACATTTTCAATTTCCTTTGAACCATTCAATTAATATTGAAACATTTGAAAGATGGAAATGCAGTGAAGATAGTTTCGCACATTTTGATGCATAATTGTATGTCCATACTTAGAATTTTATGAAAATATATATGTCCATCTTCACTCTAAATGGAATGCACTGTTCCATCACTTATAATTTTTAAGGAGTTGCACATGTAATTTGAAAATCGTTTTGGCACTATTGAAAAAATAGCATGTGCGAAGGAATTGATTTCAAACACTAAATTTGTATAGGAATTGCAATGGCACCCTCCCGCAATTAACTGTGGCGATACACCGTCCGCGAATATCGCCTCCAAGATGAAAATATCACACCTTTTTTTTAAAATTTATGAGATGACGCCAGACCATTTGCACATTTATTCCAACTATCAGATATAACTATATCCAATGATATAGTAGGGGAATAAATTGCTTAAAATCTTGATGTGAATTACAGGAGAGAATATAGCATCTCCAATTGAAAACAATGTTCTGTTTATTTATAGCTGATATAGTGCTTATTGCTCCAGTTTCCATATTAGTCGAAGACATAATTTCATTTACAAGGTCATACTTAAGAACTGCACATGTAATGTGAAAAACGTATTGACTCTATTGAAACAATAGCATGTGCTGAAGATAGATTTCAACCTCAACATTTTCAATTTCCTTTGAAACATTCAATTAATATTGAAACATTTGAAACATGGAAATGCAGTGAAGATACTTTCGCACATTTTGATGCATAATTGTATGTCCATACTTAGAATTTTATGAAAAAATATATGTCCATCTTCACTCTAAATGGAATGCACTGTTCCATCACTTATAATTTTTAAGGAGTTGCACATGTAATTTGAAAATCGTTTTGGCACTATTGAAACAATAGCATGTGCGAAGGATTTGATTTCAAACACTAAATTTGTATAGGAATTGCAATGGCACCCTCCCGCCATTAACTGTGGCGATCCACCGTCCGCGAATATCGCCTCCAAGATGAAATTATCACACCTTTTTTTTTAAAATTTATGAGATGACACCAAAACATTTGCACATTTATTGGAACTATCAGATATAACTATATCCAATGATATAGTAGGGGAATAATGTGCTTAAAATCTCGATGTGATTTACAGCAGAGAATATAGCATCTCCAATTGAAAACAATGTTCTGTTTATTTATAGCTCATATAGTGCTTATTGCTCCAGTTTCCATATTAGTCGAAGACACAATTTCATTTACAAGGTCATACTTAAGAACTGCACATGTAATGTGAAAAACATTTTGGCTCTATTGAAACAATAGCATGTGCTGAAGATAGATTTCAACCTCATCATTTTCAATTTGCTTTGAACCAGCCAATTTATATGGAAAGCATGTGAAAATTGGAAACGCAGTGAAGATAATTTCGCACATTGTGATGGATAATTGTATGTCCATACATAGAATTTTATGAAGAAATATATGTTCATTTCCACTATAAATGGAATGCACTTTTCCATCACTTATAATTTTTAAGGAGTTGCACATGTAATTTCAAAATCGTTTTGGCACTATTGAAACAATTGCATGTGCGAAGGAATTGATTTCAAACACTAAATTTGTATAGGAATTGCAATGGCACCCTCCCGCCATTAACTGTGGCGATCCACCGTCCGCAAATATCGCATCCAAGATGAAATTATCACACCTTTTTTTTAAAATTTATGAGATGACGCCAAACCATTTGCACATTTATTGCAACTATCAGATATAACTATATCCAATGATATAGTAGGGGAATAAATTGCTTAAAATCTTGATGTGAATTACAGGAGAGAATATAGCATCTCCAATTGAAAACAATGTTCTGTTTATTTATAGCTGATATAGTGCTTATTGCTGGAGTTTCCATATTAGTCGAAGACATAATTTCATTTACAAGGTCATACTTAAGAACTGCACATGTAATGTGAAAAACATATTGACTCTATTGAAACAATAGCATGTGCTGAAGATAGATTTCAACCTCAACATTTTCAATTTCCTTTGAACCATTCAATTAATATTGAAACATTTGAAAGATGGAAATGCAGTGAAGATAGTTTCGCACATTTTGATGCATAATTGTATGTCCATACTTAGAATTTTATGAAAAAATATATGTCCATCTTCACTCTAAATGGAATGCACTGTTCCATCACTTATAATTTTTAAGGAGTTGCACATGTAATTTGAAAATCGTTTTGGCACTATTGAAACAATAGCATGTGCGAAGGAATTGATTTCAAACACTAAATTTGTATAGGAATTGCAATGCCACCCTCCCGCCATTAACTGTGGCGATCCACCGTCCGCGAATATCGTCTCCAAGATGAAATTATCACACCTTTTTTTTAAAATTTATGAGATGACGCAAAACCATTTGCACATTTATTGGAACTATCAGATATAACTATATCCACTGATATAGTAGGGGAATAAAGTGCTTAAAATCTTGATGTGAATTACAGGAGAGAATATAGCATTTCCAATTGAAAACAATGTTCTGTTTATTTATAGCTGATATAGTGCTTATTGCTCCAGTTTCCATATTAGTCGAAGACACAATTTCATTTACAAGGTCATACTTAAGAACTGCACATGTAATGTGAAAAACATATTGGCTCTATTGAAACAGCATGTGCTGAAGATAGATTTCAACCTCAACATTTTCAATTTCCTTTGAACCAGTCAATTAATATTGAAACATTTGACACATGGAAATGCAGTGAAGATAGTTTCGCACATTTTGATGCATAATTGTATGTCCATACTTAGAATTTTATGAAAAAATATATGTCCATCTTCACTCTAAATGGAATGCACTGTTCCATCACTTATAATTTTTAAGGAGTTGCACATGTAATTTGAAAATCGTTTTGGCACTATTGAAACAATAGCATGTGCGAAGGAATTGATTTCAAACACTAAATTTGTATAGGAATTGCAATGGCACCCTCCCGCCATTAACTGTGGCGATCCACCGTCCGCGAATATCGCCTCCAAGATGAAATTATCACACCTTTTTTTTTTAAAATTTATGAGATGACGCCAAACCATTTGCACATTTATTGGAACTATCAGATATAACTATATCCAATGATAGAGTACGGGAATAATGTGCTTAAAATCTCGATGTGATTTACAGCAGAGAATGTAGCATCTCCAATTGAAAACAATGTTCTGTTTATTTATAGCTCATATAGTGCTTATTGCTCCAGTTTCCATATTAGTCGAAGACACAATTTCATTTACAAGGTCATACTTAAGAACTGCACATGTAATGTGAAAAACATATTGGCTCTATTGAAACAATAGTATGTGCTGAAGATAGATTTCAACCTCATCATTTTCAATTTGCTTTGAACCAGCCAATTTATATGGAAAGCATGTGAAAATTGGAAATGCAGTGAAGATAATTTCGCACATTGTGATGGATAATTGTATGTCCATACATAGAATTTTATGAAGAAATATATGTTCATTTCCACTATAAATGGAATGCACTATTCCATCACTTATAATTTTTAAGGAGTTGCACATGTAATTTGAAAATCGTTTTGGCACTATTGAAACAATAGCATGTGCGAAGGAATTGATTTCAAACACTAAATTTGTATAGGAATTGCAATGGCACCCTCCCGCCATTAACTGTGGCGATCCACCGTCCGCGAATATCGCCTCCAAGATGAAATTATCACACCTTTTTTTTAAAATTTATGAGATGACGCCAAACCATTTGCACATTTATTGGAACTATCAGATATAACTATATCCAATGATATAGTAGGGGAATAAATTGCTTAAAATCTTGATGTATATTACAGGAGAGAATATAGCATCTCCAATTGAAAACAATGTTCTGTTTATTTATAGCTCATATAGTGCTTATTGCTGGAGTTTCCATATTAGTCGAAGACATAATTTCATTTACAAGGTCATACTTAAGAACTGCACATGTAATGTGAAAAACATATTGACTCTATTGAAACAATAGCATGTGCTGAAGATAGATTTCAACCTCAACATTTTCAATTTCCTTTGAACCATTCAATTAATATTGAAACATTTGAAAGATGGAAATGCAGTGAAGATAGTTTCGCACATTTTGATGCATAATTGTATGTCCATACTTAGAATTTTATGAAAAAATATATGTCCATCTTCACTCTAAATGGAATGCACTGTTCCATCACTTATAATTTTTAAGGAGTTGCACATGTAATTTGAAAATCGTTTTGGCACTATTGAAACAATAGCATGTGCGAAGGAATTGATTTCAAACACTAAATTTGTATAGGAATTGCAATGGCACCCTCCCGCCATTAACTGTGGCGATCCACCGTCCGCGAATATCGCCTCCAAGATGAAATTATCACACCTTTTTTTTAAAATTTATGAGATGACGCAAAACCATTTGCACATTTATTGGAACTATCAGATATAACTATATCCACTGATATAGTAGGGGAATAAAGTGCTTAAAATCTTGATGTGAATTACAGGAGAGAATATAGCATTTCCAATTGAAAACAATGTTCTGTTTATTTATAGCTGATATAGTGCTTATTGCTGGAGTTTCCATATTAGTCGAAGACACAATTTCATTTACAAGGTCATACTTAAGAACTGCACATGTAATATGAAAAACATATTGGCTCTATTGAAACAATAGCATGTGCTGAAGATAGATTTCAACCTCAACATTTTCAATTTCCTTTGAACCAGTCAATTAATATTGAAACATTTGACACATGGAAATGCAGTGAAGATAGTTTCGCACATTTTGATGCATAATTGTATGTCCATACTTAGAATTTTATGAAAAAATATATGTCCATCTTCACTCTAAATGGAATGCACTGTTCCATCACTTATAATTTTTAAGGAGTTGCACATGTAATTTGAAAATCGTTTTGGCACTATTGAAACAATAGCATGTGCGAAGGAATTGATTTCAAACACTAAATTTGTATAGGAATTGCAATGGCACCCTCCCGCCATTAACTGTGGCGATCCACCGTCCGCGAATATCGCCACCAAGATGAAATTATCACACCTTTTTTTTTTAAAATTTATGAGATGACGCCAAACCATTTGCACATTTATTGGAACTATCAGATATAACTATATCCAATGATACAGTACGGGAATAATGTGCTTAAAATCTCGATGTGATTTACAGCAGAGAATATAGCATCTCCAATTGAAAACAATGTTCTGTTTATTTATAGCTCATATAGTGCTTATTGCTCCAGTTTCCATATTAGTCGAAGACACAATTTCATTTACAAGGTCATACTTAAGAACTGCACATGTAATGTGAAAAACATATTGGCTCTATTGAAACAATAGCATGTGCTGAAGATAGATTTCAACCTCATCATTTTCAATTTGCTTTGAACCAGCCAATTTATATGGAAAGCATGTGAAAATTGGAAATGCAGTGAAGATAATTTCGCACATTGTGATGGATAATTGTATGTCCATACATAGAATTTTATGAAAAAATATATGTTCATTTCCACTAAAATGGAATGCACTATTCCATCACTTATAATTTTTAAGGAGTGGCACATGTAATTTGAAAATCGTTTTGGCACTATTGAAAAAATAGCATGTGCGAAGGAATTGATTTCAAACACTAAATTTGTATAGGAATTGCAATGGCACTCTCCCGCCATTAACTGTGGCGATCCACCGTCAGCGAATATCGCCTCCAAGATGAAATTATCACACCTTTTTTTTAAAATTTATGAGATGACGCCAAATCATTTGCACATTTATTGGAACTCTCAGATATAACTATATCCAATGATATAGTAGGGGAATAATGTGCTGAAAATCTCGATGTGAATTACAGTAGAGAATATAGCATCTCCAATTGAAAACAATGTTCTGTTTATTTATAGCTGATATAGTGCTTATTGCTCCAGTTTCCATATTAGTCGAAGACATAATTTCATTTACAAGGTCATACTTAAGAACTGCACATGTAATGTGAAAAACATATTGACTCTATTGAAACAATAGCATGTGCTGAAGATAGATTTCAACCTCAACATTTTCAATTTCCTTTGAACCATTCAATTAATATTGAAACATTTGAAACATGGAAATGCAGTGAAGATACTTTCGCACATTTTGATGCATAATTGTATGTCCATACTTAGAATTTTATGAAAAAATATATGTCCATCTTCACTCTAAATGGAAAACACTGTTCCATTACTTATAATTTTTAAGGAGTTGCACATGTAATTTGAAAATCGTTTTGGCACTATTGAAACAATAGCATGTGCGAAGGAATTGATTTCAAACACTAAATTTGTATAGGAATTGCAATGGCACCCTCCCGCCATTAACTGTGGCGATCCACCGTCCGCGAATATCGCCTCCAAGATGAAATTATCACACCTTTTTTTTTTTTTTTTTTTTATGAGATGACACCAAACCATTTGCACATTTATTGGAACTATCAGATATAACTATATCCAATGATATAGTAGGGGAATAATGTGCTTAAAATCTCGATGTGATTTACAGCAGAGAATATAGCATCTCCAATTGAAAACAATGTTCTGTTTATTTATAGCTCATATAGTGCTTATTGCTCCAGTTTCCATATTAGTCGAAGACACAATTTCATTTACAAGGTCATACTTAAGAACTGCACATGTAATGTGAAAAACATTTTGGCTCTATTGAAACAATAGCATGTGCTGAAGATAGATTTCAACCTCATCATTTTCAATTTGCTTTGAACCAGCCAATTTATATGGAAAGCATGTGAAAATTGGAAATGGAGTAAAGATAATTTCGCACATTGTGATGGATAATTGTATGTCCATACATAGAATTTTATGAAAAAATATATGTTCATTTCCACTATAAATGGAATGCACTATTCCATCACTTATAATTTTTAAGGAGTTGCACATGTAATTTGAAAATCGTTTTGGCACTATTGAAACAATAGCATGTGAGAAGGAATTGATTTCAAACACTAAATTTGTATAGGAATTGCAATGGCACCCTCCCGCCATTAACTGTGGCGATCCACCGTCCGCGAATATCGCCTCCAAGATGAAATTATCACACCTTTTTTTTAAAATTTATGAGATGACGCCAAACCATTTGCACATTTATTGGAACTATCAGATATAACTATATCCAATGATATAGTAGGGGAATAAATTGCTTAAAATCTTGATGTGAATTACAGGAGAGAATATAGCATCTCCAATTGAAAACAATGTTCTGTTTATTTATAGCTGATATAGTGCTTATTGCTGGAGTTTCCATATTAGTCGAAGACATAATTTCATTTACAAGGTCATACTTAAGAACTGCACATGTAATGTGAAAAACATATTGACTCTATTGAAACAATAGCATGTGCTGAAGATAGATTTCAACCTCAACATTTTCAATTTCCTTTGAACCATTCAATTAATATTGAAACATTTGAAAGATGGAAATGCAGTGAAGATAGTTTCGCACATTTTGATGCATAATTGTATGTCCATACTTAGAATTTTATGAAAAAATATATGTCCATCTTCACTCTAAATGGAATGCACTGTTCCATCACTTATAATTTTTAAGGAGTTGCACATGTAATTTGAAAATCGTTTTGGCACTATTAAAACAATAGCATGTGCGAAGGAATTTTTTTCAAACACTAAATTTGTATAGGAATTGCAATGGCACCCTCCCGCCATTAACTGTGGCGATCCACCGTCCGCGAATATCGCCTCCAAGATGAAAATATCACACCTTTTTTTTAAAATTTATGAGATGACGCCAAACCATTTGCACATTTATTCCAACTATCAGATATAACTATATCCAATGATATAGTAGGGGAATAAATTGCTTAAAATCTTGATGTGAATTACAGGAGAGAATATAGCATCTCCAATTGAAAACAATGTTCTGCTTATTTATAGCTGATATAGTGCTTATTGCTCCAGTTTCCATATTAGTCGAAGACATAATTTCATTTACAAGGTCATACTTAAGAACTGCACATGTAATGTGAAAAACATATTGACTCTATTGAAACAATAGCATGTGCTGAAGATAGATTTCAACCTCAACATTTTCAATTTCCTTTGAACCATTCAATTAATATTGAAACATTTGAAACATGGAAATGCAGTGAAGATACTTTCGCACATTTTGATGCATAATTGTATGTCCATACGTAGAATTTTATGAAAAAAAAATATGTCCATCTTCACTCTAAATGGAATGCACTGTTCCATCACTTATAATTTTTAAGGAGTTGCACATGTAATTTGAAAATCGTTTTGGCACTATTGAAACAATAGCATGTGCGAAGGATTTGATTTCAAACACTAAATGTGTATAGGAATTGCAATGGCACCCTCCCGCCATTAACTGTGGCGATCCACCGTCCGCGAATATCGCCTCCAAGATGAAATTATCACACCTTTTTTTTTAAAATTTATGAGATGACGCAAAACCATTTGCACATTTATTGGAACTATCAGATGTAACTATATCCACTGATATAGTAGGGGAATAATGTGCTTAAAATCTCGATGTGATTTACAGCAGAGAATATAGCATCTCCAATTGAAAACAATGTTCTGTTTATTTATAGCTCATATAGTGCTTATTGCTCCAGTTTCCATATTAGTCGAAGACACAATTTCATTTACAAGATCATACTTAAGAACTGCACATGTAATGTGAAAAACATTTTGGCTCTATTGAAACAATAGCATGTGCTGAAGATAGATTTCAACCTCATCATTTTCCATTTGCTTTGAACCAGCCAATTTATATGGAAAGCATGTGAAAATTGGAAATGCAGTGAAGATAATTTCGCACATTGTGATGGATAATTGTATGTCCATACATAGAATTTTATGAAGAAATATATGTTCATTTCCACTATAAATGGAATGCACTATTCCATCACTTATAATTTTTAAGGAGTTGCACATGTAATTTGAAAATCGTTTTGGCACTATTGAAACAATAGCATGTGCGAAGGAATTGATTTCAAACACTAAATTTGTATAGGAATTGCAATGGCACCCTCCCGCCATTAACTGTGGCGATCCACCGTCCGCGAATATCGCCTCCAAGATGAAATTATCACACCTTTTTTTTAAAATTTATGAGATGACGCCAAACCATTTGCACATTTATTGGAACTATCAGATATAACTATATCCAATGATATAGTAGGGGAATAAATTGCTTAAAATCTTGATGTGAATTACAGGAGAGAATATAGCATCTCCAATTGAAAACAATGTTCTGTTTATTTATAGCTGATATAGTGCTTATTGCTCCAGTTTCCATATTAGTCGAAGACATAATTTCATTTACAAGGTCATACTTAAGAACTGCACATGTAATGTGAAAAACATATTGACTCTATTTAAACAATAGCATGTGCTGAAGATAGATTTCAACCTCAACATTTTCAATTTCCTTTGAACCATTCAATTAATATTGAAACATTTGAAAGATGGAAATGCAGTGAAGATAGTTTCGCACATTTCGATGCATAATTGTATGTCCATACTTAGAAATTTATGAAAAAATATATATCCATCTTCACTCTAAATGGAATGCACTGTTCCATTTTTTTAATTTTTAAGGAGTTGCACATGTAATTTGAAAATCGTTTTGGCACTATTGAAACAATAGCATGTGCGAAGGAATTGATTTCAAACACTAAATTTGTATAGGAATTGCAATGGATCCCTCCCGCCATTAACTGTCGCGATCCACCGTCCGCAAATATCGCCTCCAAATTGAAATTATCACACCTTTTTTTTAAAATTTATGAGATGACGCAAAACCATTTGCACATTTATTGGAACTATCAGATATAACTATATCCACTGATACAGTAGGGGAATAAAGTGCTTAAAAACTTGATGTGAATTACAGGAGAGAATATAGCATCTCGAATTGAAAACAATGTTCTGTTTATTTATAGCTGATATAGAGCTTATTGCTCCAGTATCCATATTAGTCGAAGACACAATTTCATTTACAAGGTCATACTTAAGAACTGCACATGTAATGTGAAAAACATATTGGCTCTATTGAAACAATAGCATGTGCTGAAGATAGATTTCAACCTCAACATTTTCAATTTCCTTTGAACCAGTCAATTAATATTGAAACATTTGAAACATGGAAATGCAGTGAAGATAGTTTCGCACATTTTGATGAATAATTGTATGTCCATACTTAGAATTTTATGAAAAAATATATGTCCATCTTCACTCTAAATGGAATGCACTGTTCCATCACTTATAATTTTTAAGGAGTTGCACATGTAATTTGAAAATCGTTTTGGCACTATTGAAACAATAGCATGTGCGAAGGAATTGATTTCAAACACTAAATTTGTATAGGAATTGCAATGGCACCCTCCCGCCATTAACTATGGCGATCCACCGTCCGCGAATATCGCCTCCAAGATGAAAATATCACACCTTTTTTTTAAAATTTATGAGATGACGCCAAACCATTTGCACATTTATTCCAACTATCAGATATAACTATATCCAATGATATAGTAGGGGAATAAATTGCTTAAAATCTTGATGTGAATTACAGGAGAGAATATAGCATCTCCAATTGAAAACAATGTTCTGTTTATTTATAGCTGATATAGTGCTTATTGCTCCAGTTTCCATATTAGTCGAAGACACAATTTCATTTACAAGGTCATACTTAAGAACTGCACATGTAATGTGAAAAACATTTTGGCTCTATTGAAACAATAGCATGTGCTGAAGATAGATTTCAACCTCATCATTTTAAATTTGCTTTGAACCAGCCAATTTATATGGAAAGCATGTGAAAATTGGAAATGCAGTGAAGATACTTTCGCACATTGTGATGGATAATTGTATGTCCATACATAGAATTTTATGAAGAAATATATGTTCATTTCCACTATAAATGGAATGCACTATTCCATCACTTATAATTTTTAAGGAGTTGCACATGTAATTTGAAAATCGTTTTGGCACTATTGAAACAATAGCATGTGCGAAGGAATTGATTTCAAACACTAAATTTGTATAGGAATTGCAATGGCACCCTCCCGCCATTAACTGTGGCGATCCACCGTCCGCGAATATCGCCTCCAAGATGAAATTATGACACCTTTTTTTTAAAATTTATGAGATGACGCCAAACCATTTGCACATTTATTGGAACTATCAGATATAACTATATCCAATGATACAGTAGGGGAATAAATTGCTTAAAATCTTGATGTGAATTACAGGAGAGAATATAGCATCTCCAATTGAAAACAATATTCTGTTTATTTATAGCTGATATAGTGCTTATTGCTGGAGTTTCCATATTAGTCGAAGACATAATTTCATTTACAAGGTCATACATAAGAACTGCACATGTAATGTGAAAAACATATTAGCTCTATTGAAACAATAGCATGTGCTGAAGATAGATTTCAACCTCAATATTTTCAATTTCCTTTGAACCAGCCAATTAATATTGAAACATTTGAAAAATGGAAATGCAATGACGATAGTTTCGCACATTTTGATGCATAATTGTATGTCCATACTTAGAATTTTATGAAAAAATATATGTCCATTTCCACTATAAATGGAATGCACTATTCCATCACTTATAATTTTTAAGGAGTTGCACATGTAATTTGAAAATCGTTTTGGCACTATTGAAACAATAGCATGTGCGAAGGAATTGATTTCAAACACTAAATTTGTATAGGAATTGCAAAGGCAACCTCCCACCATTAACTGTGGCGATCCACCGTCCGCGAATATCGCCTCCAAGATGAAATTATCACACCTTTTTTTTTAAAATTTATGAGATGACGCCAAACCCTTTGCACATTTATTGGAACTATCAGATATAACTATATCCAATGATATATTAGGGGAATAATGTGCTTAAAATCTCGATGTGAATTACAGTAGAGAATATAGCATCTCCATTTGAAAACAATGTTCTGTTTATTTATAGCTCATATAGTGCTTATTGCTCCAGTTTCCATATTAGTCGAAGACACAATTTCATTTACAAGGTCATACTTAAGAACTGCACATGTAATGTGAAAAACATTTTGGCTCTATTGAAACAATAGCATGTGCTGAAGATAGATTTCAACCTCATCATTTTCAATTTGCTTTGAACCAGCCAATTTATATGGAAAGCATGTGAAAATTGGAAATGCAGTGAAGATAATTTCGCACATTGTGATGGATAATTGTATGTCCATACATAGAATTTTATGAAGAAATATATGTTCATTTCCACTATAAATGGAATGCACTATTCCATCACTTATAATTTTTAAGGAGTTGCACATGTAATTTGAAAATCGTTTGGCACTATTGAAACAATAGCATGTGCGAAGGAATTGATTTCAAACACTAAATTTGTATAGGAATTGCAATGGCACCCTCCCGCCATTAACTGTGGCGATCCACCGTCCGCGAATATCGCCTCCAAGATGAAATTATCACACCTTTTTTTTAAAATTTATGAGATGACGCCAAACCATTTGCACATTTATTGGAACTATCAGATATAACTATATCCAATGATATAGTAGGGGAATAAATTGCTTAAAATCTTGATGTGAATTACAGGAGAGAATATAGCATCTCCAATTGAAAACAATGTTCTGTTTATTTATAGCTGATATAGTGCTTATTGCTCCAGTTTCCATATTAGTCGAAGACATAATTTCATTTACAAGGTCATACTTAAGAACTGCACATGTAATGTGAAAAACATATTGACTCTATTGAAACAATAGCATGTGCTGAAGATAGATTTCAACCTCAACATTTTCAATTTCCTTTGAACCATTCAATTAATATTGAAACATTTGAAAGATGGAAATGCAGTGAAGATAGTTTCGCACATTTCGATGCATAATTGTATGTCCATACTTAGAAATTTATGAAAAAATATATATCCATCTTCACTCTAAATGGAATGCACTGTTCCATTTTTTTAATTTTTAAGGAGTTGCACATGTAATTTGAAAATCGTTTTGGCACTATTGAAACAATAGCATGTGCGAAGGAATTGATTTCAAACACTAAATTTGTATAGGAATTGCAATGGATCCCTCCCGCCATTAACTGTGGCGATCCACCGTCCGAATATCGCCTCCAAATTGAAATTATCACACCTTTTTTTTAAAATTTATGAGATGACGCAAAACCATTTGCACATTTATTGGAACTATCAGATATAACTATATCCACTGATACAGTAGGGGAATAAAGTGCTTAAAAACTTGATGTGAATTACAGGAGAGAATATAGCATCTCGAATTGAAAACAATGTTCTGTTTATTTATAGCTGATATAGAGCTTATTGCTCCAGTATCCATATTAGTCGAAGACACAATTTCATTTACAAGGTCATACTTAAGAACTGCACATGTAATGTGAAAAACATATTGGCTCTATTGAAACAATAGCATGTGCTGAAGATAGATTTCAACCTCAACATTTTCAATTTCCTTTGAACCAGTCAATTAATATTGAAACATTTGAAACATGGAAATGCAGTGAAGATAGTTTCGCACATTTTGATGAATAATTGTATGTCCATACTTAGAATTTTATGAAAAAATATATGTCCATCTTCACTCTAAATGGAATGCACTGTTCCATCACTTATAATTTTTAAGGAGTTGCACATGTAATTTGAAAATCGTTTTGGCACTATTGAAACAATAGCATGTGCGAAGGAATTGATTTCAAACACTAAATTTGTATAGGAATTGCAATGGCACCCTCCCGCCATTAACTATGGCGATCCACCGTCCGCGAATATCGCCTCCAAGATGAAAATATCACACCTTTTTTTTAAAATTTATGAGATGACGCCAAACCATTTGCACATTTATTCCAACTATCAGATATAACTATATCCAATGATATAGTAGGGGAATAAATTGCTTAAAATCTTGATGTGAATTACAGGAGAGAATATAGCATCTCCAATTGAAAACAATGTTCTGTTTATTTATAGCTGATATAGTGCTTATTGCTCCAGTTTCCATATTAGTCGAAGACACAATTTCATTTACAAGGTCATACTTAAGAACTGCACATGTAATGTGAAAAACATTTTGGCTCTATTGAAACAATAGCATGTGCTGAAGATAGATTTCAACCTCATCATTTTAAATTTGCTTTGAACCAGCCAATTTATATGGAAAGCATGTGAAAATTGGAAATGCAGTGAAGATACTTTCGCACATTGTGATGGATAATTGTATGTCCATACATAGAATTTTATGAAGAAATATATGTTCATTTCCACTATAAATGGAATGCACTATTCCATCACTTATAATTTTTAAGGAGTTGCACATGTAATTTGAAAATCGTTTTGGCACTATTGAAACAATAGCATGTGCGAAGGAATTGATTTCAAACACTAAATTTGTATAGGAATTGCAATGGCACCCTCCCGCCATTAACTGTGGCGATCCACCGTCCGCGAATATCGCCTCCAAGATGAAATTATCACACCTTTTTTTTAAAATTTATGAGATGACGCCAAACCATTTGCACATTTATTGGAACTATCAGATATAACTATATCCAATGATACAGTAGGGGAATAAATTGCTTAAAATCTTGATGTGAATTACAGGAGAGAATATAGCATCTCCAATTGAAAACAATATTCTGTTTATTTATAGCTGATATAGTGCTTATTGCTGGAGTTTCCATATTAGTCGAAGACATAATTTCATTTACAAGGTCATACATAAGAACTGCACATGTAATGTGAAAAACATATTAGCTCTACTGAAACAATAGCATGTGCTGAAGATAGATTTCAACCTCAATATTTTCAATTTCCTTTGAACCAGCCAATTAATATTGAAACATTTGAAAAATGGAAATGCAATGACGATAGTTTCGCACATTTTGATGCATAATTGTATGTCCATACTTAGAATTTTATGAAAAAATATATGTCCATTTCCACTATAAATGGAATGCACTATTCCATCACTTATAATTTTTAAGGAGTTGCACATGTAATTTGAAAATCGTTTTGGCACTATTGAAACAATAGCATGTGCGAAGGAATTGATTTCAAACACTAAATTTGTATAGGAATTGCAAAGGCAACCTCCCACCATTAACTGTGGCGATCCACCGTCCGCGAATATCGCCTCCAAGATGAAATTATCACACCTTTTTTTTTAAAATTTATGAGATGACGCCAAACCCTTTGCACATTTATTGGAACTATCAGATATAACTATATCCAATGATATATTAGGGGAATAATGTGCTTAAAATCTCGATGTGAATTACAGTAGAGAATATAGCATCTCCATTTGAAAACAATGTTCTGTTTATTTATAGCTCATATAGTGCTTATTGCTCCAGTTTCCATATTAGTCGAAGACACAATTTCATTTACAAGGTCATACTTAAGAACTGCACATGTAATGTGAAAAACATTTTGGCTCTATTGAAACAATAGCATGTGCTGAAGATAGATTTCAACCTCATCATTTTATATTTGCTTTGAACCAGCCAATTTATATGGAAAGCATGTGAAAATTGGAAATGCAGTGAAGATAATTTCGCACATTGTGATGGATAATTGTATGTCCATACATAGAATTTTATGAAGAAATATATGTTCATTTCCACTATAAATGGAATGCACTATTCCATCACTTATAATTTTTAAGGAGTTGCACATGTAATTTGAAAATCGTTTTGGCACTATTGAAACAATAGCATGTGCGAAGGAATTGATTTCAAACACTAAATTTGTATAGGAATTGCAATGGCACCCTCCCGCCATTAACTGTGGCGATCCACCGTCCGCGAATATCGCCTCCAAGATGAAATTATCACACCTTTTTTTTAAAATTTATGAGATGACGCCAAACCATTTGCACATTTATTGGAACTATCAGATATAACTATATCCAATGATATAGTAGGGGAATAAATTGCTTAAAATCTTGATGTGAATTACAGGAGAGAATATAGCATCTCCAATTGAAAACAATGTTCTGTTTATTTATAGCTCATATAGTGCTTATTGCTCCAGTTTCCATATTAGTCGAAGACATAATTTCATTTACAAGGTCATACTTAAGAACTGCACATGTAATGTGAAAAACATATTGACTCTATTGAAACAATAGCATGTGCTGAAGATAGATTTCAACCTCAACATTTTCAATTTCATTTGAACCATTCAATTAATATTGAAACATTTGAAAGATGGAAATGCAGTGAAGATAGTTTCGCACATTTTGATGCATAATTGTATGTCCATACTTAGAATTTTATGAAAATATATATGTCCATTTTCACTCTAAATGGAATGCACTGTTCCATCACTTATAATTTTTAAGGAGTTGCACATGTAATTTGAAAATCGTTTTGGCACTATTGAAACAATAGCATGTGCGAAGGAATTGATTTCAAACACTAAATTTGTATAGGAATTGCAATGGCACCCTCCCGCCATTAACTGTGGCGATCCACCGTCCGCGAATATCGCCTCCAAGATGAAAATATCACACCTTTTTTTTAAAATTTATGAGATGACGCCAAACCATTTGCACATTTATTCCAACTATCAGATATAACTATATCCAATGATATAGTAGGGGAATAAATTGCTTAAAATCTTGATGTAAATTACAGGAGAGAATATAGCATCTCCAATTGAAAGCAATGTTCTGTTTATTTATAGCTGATATAGTGCTTATTGCTCCAGTTTCCATATTAGTCGAAGACATAATTTCATTTACAAGGTCATACTTAAGAACTGCACATGTAATGTGAAAAACATATTGACTCTATTGAAACAATAGCATGTGCTGAAGATAGATTTCAACCTCAACATTTTCAATTTCCTTTGAACCATTCAATTAATATTGAAACATTTGAAAGATGGAAATGCAGTGAAGATACTTTCGCACATTTTGATGCATAATTGTATGTCCATACTTAGAATTTTATGAAAAAATATATGTCCATCTTCACTCTAAATGGAATGCACTGTTCCATCACTTATAATTTTTAAGGAGTTGCACATGTAATTTGAAAATCGTTTTGGCACTATTGAAACAATAGCATGTGCGAAGGATTTGATTTCAAACACTAAATTTGTATAGGAATTGCAATGGCACCCTCCCGCCATTAACTGTGGCGATCCACCGTCCGCGAATATCGCCTCCAAGATGAAATTATCACACCTTTTTTTTTAAAATTTATGAGATGACACCAAACCATTTGCACATTTATTGGAACTATCAGATATAACTATATCCAATGATATAGTAGGGGAATAATGTGCTTAAAATCTCGATGTGATTTACAGCAGAGAATATAGCATCTCCAATTGAAAACAATGTTCTGTTTATTTATAGCTCATATAGTGCTTATTGCTCCAGTTTCCATATTAGTCGAAGACACAATTTCATTTACAAGGTCATACTTAAGAACTGCACATGTAATGTGAAAAACATTTTGGCTCTATTGAAACAATAGCATGTGCTGAAGATAGATTTCAACCTCATCATTTTCAATCTGCTTTGAACCAGCCAATTTATATGGAAAGCATGTGAAAATTGGAAATGCAGTGAAGATAATTTCGCACATTGTGATGGATAATTGTATGTCCATACATAGAATTTTATGAAGAAATATATGTTCATTTCCACTATAAATGGAATGCACTATTCCATCACTTATAATTTTTAAGGAGTTGCACATGTAATTTGAAAATCGTTTTGGCACTATTGAAACAATAGCATGTGCGAAGGAATTGATTTCAAACACTAAATTTGTATAGGAATTGCAATGGCACCCTCCCGCCATTAACTGTGGCGATCCACCGTCCGCGAATATCGCCTCCAAGATGAAATTATCACACCTTTTTTTTTAAATTTATGAGATGACGCCAAACCATTTGCACATTTATTGGAACTATCAGATATAACTATATCCAATGATATAGTAGGGGAATAAATTGCTTAAAATCTTGATGTGAATTACAGGAGAGAATATAGCATCTCCAATTGAAAACAATGTTCTGTTTATTTATAGCTGATATAGTGCTTATTGCTGGAGTTTCCATATTAGTCGAAGACATAATTTCATTTACAAGGTCATACTTAAGAACTGCACATGTAATGTGAAAAACATATTGACTCTATTGAAACAATAGCATGTGCTGAAGATAGATTTCAACCTCAACATTTTCAATTTCCTTTGAACCATTCAATTAATATTGAAACATTTGAAAGATGGAAATGCAGTGAAGATAGTTTCGCACATTTTGATGCATAATTGTATGTCCATACTTAGAATTTTATGAAAAAATATATGTCCATCTTCACTCTAAATGGAATGCACTGTTCCATCACTTATAATTTTTAAGGAGTTGCACATGTAATTTGAAAATCGTTTTGGCACAATACAAACAATAGCATGTGCGAAGGAATTGATTTCAAACACTAAATTTGTATAGGAATTGCAATGGCACCCTCCCGCCATTAACTGTGGCGATCCACCGTCCGCGAATATCGCCTCCAAGATGAAATTATCACACCTTTTTTTTAAAATTTATGAGATGACGCCAAACCATTTGCACATTTATTGGAACTATCAGATATAACTATATCCACTGATATAGTAGGGGAATAAAGTGCTTAAAATCTTGATGTGAATTACAGGAGAGAATATAGCATTTCCAATTGAAAACAATGTTCTGTTTATTTATAGCTGATATAGTGCTTATTGCTCCAGTTTCCATATTAGTCGAAGACACAATTTCATTTACAAGGTCATACTTAAGAACTGCACATGTAATGTGAAAAACATATTGGCTCTATTGAAACAATAGCATGTGCTGAAGATAGATTTCAACCTCAACATTTTCAATTTCCTTTGAACCAGTCAATTAATATTGAAACATTTGACACATGGAAATGCAGTGAAGATAGTTTCGCACATTTTGATGCATAATTGTATGTCCATACTTAGAATTTTATGAAAAAATATATGTCCATCTTCACTCTAAATGGAATGCACTGTTCCATCACTTATAATTTTTAAGGAGTTGAACATGTAATTTGAAAATCGTTTTGGCACTATTGAAACAATAGCATGTGCGAAGGAATTGATTTCAAACACTAAATTTGTATAGGAATTGCAATGGCACCCTCCCGCCATTAACTGTGGCGATCCACCGTCCGCGAATATCGCCTCCAAGATGAAATTATCACACCTTTTTTTTTTAAAATTTATGAGATGACGCCAAACCATTTGCACATTTATTGGAACTATCAGATATAACTATATCCAATGATACAGTACGGGAATAATGTGCTTAAAATCTCGATGTGATTTACAGCAGAGAATATAGCATCTCCAATTGAAAACAATGTTCTGTTTATTTATAGCTCATATAGTGCTTATTGCTCCAGTTTCCATATTAGTCGAAGACACAATTTCATTTACAAGGTCATACTTAAGAACTGCACATGTAATGTGAAAAACATATTGGCTCTATTGAAACAATAGCATGTGCTGAAGATAGATTTCAACCTCATCATTTTCAATTTGCTTTGAACCAGCCAATTTATATGGAAAGCATGTGAAAATTGGAAATGCAGTGAAGATAATTTCGCACATTGTGATGGATAATTGTATGTCCATACATAGAATTTTATGAAGAAATATATGTTCATTTCCACTATAAATGGAATGCACTATTCCATCACTTATAATTTTTAAGGAGTTGCACACGTAATTTGAAAATCGTTTTGGCACTATTGAAACAATAGCATGTGCGAAGGAATTGATTTCAAACACTAAATTTGTATAGGAATTGCAATGGCACCCTCCCGCCATTAACTGTGGCGATCCACCGTCCGCGAATATCGCCTCCAAGATGAAATTATCACACCTTTTTTTTAAAATTTATGAGATGACGCCAAACCATTTGCACATTTATTGGAACTATCAGATATAACTATATCCAATGATATAGTAGGGGAATAAATTGCTTAAAATCTTGATGTGAATTACAGGAGAGAATATAGCATCTCCAATTGAAAACAATGTTCTGTTTATTTATAGCTGATATAGTGCTTATTGCTCCAGTTTCCATATTAGTCGAAGACATAATTTCATTTACAAGGTCATACTTAAGAACTGCACATGTAATGTGAAAAACATATTGATTCTATTGAAACAATAGCATGTGCTGAAGATAGATTTCAACCTCAACATTTTCAATTTCCTTTGAACCATTCAATTAATATTGAAACATTTGAAAAATAGAAATGCAGTGAAGATAGTTTCGCACATTTTGATGCATAATTGTATGTCCATACTTAGAATTTTATGAAAAAATATATGTCCATCTTCACTCTAAATGGAATGCACTGTTCCATCACTTATAATTTTTAAGGAGTTGCACATGTAATTTGAAAATCGTTTTGGCACTATTGAAACAATAGCATGTGCGAAGGAATTGATTTCAAACACTAAATTTGTATAGGAATTGCAATGGCACCCTCCCGCCATTAACTGTGGCGATCCACCGTCCGCGAATATCGCCTCCAAGATGAAATTATCACACCTTTTTTTTAAAATTTATGAGATGACGCAAAACCATTTGCACATTTATTGGAACTATCAGATATAACTATATCCACTGATATAGTAGGGGAATAAAGTGCTTAAAATCTTGATGTGAATTACAGGAGAGAATATAGCATTTCCAATTGAAAACAATGTTCTGTTTATTTATAGCTGATATAGTGCTTATTGCTCCAGTTTCCATATTAGTCGAAGACACAATTTCATTTACAAGGTCATACTTAAGAACTGCACATGTAATGTGAAAAACATATTGGCTCTATTGAAACAGCATGTGCTGAAGATAGATTTCAACCTCAACATTTTCAATTTCCTTTGAACCAGTCAATTAATATTGAAACATTTGACACATGGAAATGCAGTGAAGATAGTTTCGCACATTTTGATGCATAATTGTATGTCCATACTTAGAATTTTATGAAAAAATATATGTCCATCTTCACTCTAAATGGAATGCACTGTTCCATCACTTATAATTTTTAAGGAGTTGCACATGTAATTTGAAAATCGTTTTGGCACTATTGAAACAATAGCATGTGCGAAGGAATTGATTTCAAACACTAAATTTGTATAGGAATTGCAATGGCACCCTCCAGCCATTAACTGTGGCGATCCACCGTCCGCGAATATCGCCTCCAAGATGAAATTATCACACCTTTTTTTTTAAAATTTATGAGATGACACCAAACCATTTGCACATTTATTGGAACTATCAGATATAACTATATCCAATGATATAGTACGGGAATAATGTGCTTAAAATCTCGATGTGATTTACAGCAGAGAATATAGCATCTCCAATTGAAAACAATGTTTTGTTTATTTATAGCTCATATAGTGCTTATAGCTCCAGTTTCCATATTAGTCGAAGACACAATTTCATTTACAAGGTCATACTTAAGAACTGCACATGTAATGTGAAAAACATATTGGCTCTATTGAAACAATAGCATGTGCTGAAGATAGATTTCAACCTCATCATTTTCAATTTGCTTTGAACCAGCCAATTTATATGGAAAGCATGTGAAAATTGGAAATGGAGTAAAGATAATTTCGCACATTGTGATGGATAATTGTATGTCCATACATAGAATTTTATGAAGAAATATATGTTCATTTCCACTATAAATGGAATGCACTATTCCATCACTTATAATTTTTAAGGAGTTGCACATGTAATTTGAAAATCGTTTTGGCACTATTGAAACAATAGCATGTGAGAAGGAATTGATTTCAAACACTAAATTTGTATAGGAATTGCAATGGCACCCTCCCGCCATTAACTGTGGCGATCCACCGTCCGCGAATATCGCCTCCAAGATGAAATTATCACACCTTTTTTTTAAAATTTATGAGATGACGCCAAACCATTTGCACATTTATTGGAACTATCAGATATAACTATATCCAATGATATAGTAGGGGAATAAATTGCTTAAAATCTTGATGTGAATTACAGGAGAGAATATAGCATCTCCAATTGAAAACAATGTTCTGTTTATTTATAGCTGATATAGTGCTTATTGCTGGAGTTTCCATATTAGTCGAAGACATAATTTCATTTACAAGGTCATACTTAAGAACTGCACATGTAATGTGAAAAACATATTGACTCTATTGAAACAATAGCATGTGCTGAAGATAGATTTCAACCTCAACATTTTCAATTTCCTTTGAACCATTCAATTAATATTGAAACATTTGAAAGATGGAAATGCAGTGAAGATAGTTTCGCACATTTTGATGCATAATTGTATGTCCATACTTAGAATTTTATGAAAAAATATATGTCCATCTTCACTCTAAATGGAATGCACTGTTCCATCACTTATAATTTTTAAGGAGTTGCACATGTAATTTGAAAATCGTTTTGGCACTATTGAAAAAATAGCATGTGCGAAGGAATTGATTTCAAACACTAAATTTGTATAGGAATTGCAATGGCACTCTCCCGCCATTAACTGTGGCGATCCACCGTCCGCGAATATCGCCTCCAAGATGAAATTATCACACCTTTTTTTTAAAATTTATGAGATGACGCCAAATCATTTGCACATTTATTGGAACTCTCAGATATAACTATATCCAATGATATAGTAGGGGAATAATGTGCTGAAAATCTCGATGTGAATTACAGTAGAGAATATAGCATCTCCAATTGAAAACATTGTTCTGTTTATTTATAGCTGATATAGTGCTTATTGCTCCAGTTTCCATATTAGTCGAAGACATAATTTCATTTACAAGGTCATACTTAAGAACTGCACATGTAATGTGAAAAACATATTGACTCTATTGAAACAATAGCATGTGCTGAAGATAGATTTCAACCTCAACATTTTCAATTTCCTTTGAACCATTCAATTAATATTGAAACATTTGAAACATGGAAATGCAGTGAAGATACTTTCGCACATTTTGATGCATAATTGTATGTCCATACTTAGAATTTTATGAAAAAATATATGTTCATCTTCACTCTAAATGGAAAACACTGTTCCATCACTTATAATTTTTAAGGAGTTGCACATGTAATTTGAAAATCGTTTTGGCACTATTAAAACAATAGCATGTGCGAAGGAATTGATTTCAAACACTAAATTTGTATAGGAATTGCAATGGCACCCTCCCGCCATTAACTGTGGCGATCCACCGTCCGCGAATATCGCCTCCAAGATGAAATTATCACACCTTTTTTTTTAAAATTTATGAGATGACACCAAACCATTTGCACATTTATTGGAACTATCAGATATAACTATATCCAATGATATAGTAGGGGAATAATGTGCTTAAAATCTCGATGTGATTTACAGCAGAGAATATAGCATTTCCAATTGAAAACAATGTTCTGTTTATTTATAGCTCATATAGTGCTTATTGCTCCAGTTTCCATATTAGTCGAAGACACAATTTCATTTACAAGGTCATACTTAAGAACTGCACATGTAATGTGAAAAACATTTTGGCTCTATTGAAACAATAGCATGTGCTGAAGATAGATTTCAACCTCATCATTTTCAATTTGCTTTGAACCAGCCAATTTATATGGAAAGCATGTGAAAATTGGAAATGCAGTGAAGATAATTTCGCACATTGTGATGGATAATTGTATGTCCATACATAGAATTTTATGAAGAAATATATGTTCATTTCCACTATAAATGGAATGCACTATTCCATCACTTATAATTTTTAAGGAGTTGCACATGTAATTTGAAAATCGTTTTGGCACTATTGAAACAATAGCATGTGCGAAGGAATTGATTTCAAACACTAAATTTGTATAGGAATTGCAATGGCACCCTCCCGCCATTAACTGTGGCGATCCACCGTCCGCGAATATCGCCTCCAAGATGAAATTATCACACCTTTTTTTTAAAATTTATGAGATGACGCCAAACCATTTGCACATTTATTGGAACTATCAGATATAACTATATCCAATGATATAGTAGGGGAATAAATTGCTTAAAATCTTGATGTGAATTACAGGAGAGAATATAGCATTTCCAATTGAAAACAATGTTCTGTTTATTTATAGCTGATATAGTGCTTATTGCTGGAGTTTCCATATTAGTCGAAGACATAATTTCATTTACAAGGTCATACTTAAGAACTGCACATGTAATGTGAAAAACATATTGACTCTATTGAAACAATAGCATGTGCTGAAGATAGATTTCAACCTCAACATTTTCAATTTCCTTTGAACCATTCAATTAATATTGAAACATTTGAAAGATGGAAATGCAGTGAAGATAGTTTCGCACATTTTGATGCATAATTGTATGTCCATACTTAGAATTTTATGAAAAAATATATGTCCATCTTCACTCTAAATGGAATGCACTGTTCCATCACTTATAATTTTTAAGGAGTTGCACATGTAATTTGAAAATCGTTTTGGCACTATTGAAACAATAGCATGTGCGAAGGAATTGATTTCAAACACTAAATTTGTATAGGAATTGCAATGGCACCCTCCCGCCATTAACTGTGGCGATCCACCGTCCGCGAATATCGCCTCCAAGATGAAATTATCACACCTTTTTTTTAAAATTTATGAGATGACGCAAAACCATTTGCACATTTATTGGAACTATCAGATATAACTATATCCACTGATATAGTAGGGGAATAAAGTGCTTAAAATCTTGATGTGAATTACAGGAGAGAATATAGCATTTCCAATTGAAAACAATGTTCTGTTTCTTTATAGCTGATATAGTGCTTATTGCTCCAGTTTCCATATTAGTCGAAGACACAATTTCATTTACAAGGTCATACTTAAGAACTGCACATGTAATGTGAAAAACATATTGGCTCTATTGAAACAATAGCATGTGCTGAAGATAGATTTCAACCTCAACATTTTCAATTTCCTTTGAACCAGTCAATTAATATTGAAACATTTGACACATGGAAATGCAGTGAAGATAGTTTCGCACATTTTGATGCATAATTGTATGTCCATACTTAGAATTTTATGAAAAAATATATGTCCATCTTCACTCTAAATGGAATGCACTGTTCCATCACTTATAATTTTTAAGGAGTTGCACATGTAATTTGAAAATCGTTTTGGCACTATTGAAACAATAGCATGTGCGAAGGAATTGATTTCAAACACTAAATTTGTATAGGAATTGCAATGGCACCCTCCCGCCATTAACTGTGGCGATCCACCGTCCGCGAATATCGCCTCCAAGATGAAATTATCACACCTTTTTTTTTTAAAATTTATGAGATGACGCCAAACCATTTGCACATTTATTGGAACTATCAGATATAACTATATCCAATGATACAGTACGGGAATAATGTGCTTAAAATCTCGATGTGATTTACAGCAGAGAATATAGCATCTCCAATTGAAAACAATGTTCTGTTTATTTATAGCTCATATAGTGCTTATTGCTCCAGTTTCCATATTAGTCGAAGACACAATTTCATTTACAAGGTCATACTTAAGAACTGCACATGTAATATGAAAAACATATTGGCTCTATTGAAACAATAGCATGTGCTGAAGATAGATTTCAACCTCATCATTTTCAATTTGATTTGAACCAGCCAATTTATATGGAAAGCATGTGAAAATTGGAAATGCAGAGAAGATAATTTTGCACATTGTGATGGATAATTGTATGTCCATACATAGAATTTTATGAAGAAATATATGTTCATTTCCACTATAAATGGAATGCACTATTCCATCACTTATAATTTTTAAGGAGTTGCACATGTAATTTGAAAATCGTTTTGGCACTATTGAAACAATAGCATGTGCGAAGGAATTGATTTCAAACACTAAATTTGTATAGGAATTGCAATGGCACCCTCCCGCCATTAACTGTGGCGATCCACCGTCCGCGAATATCGCCTCCAAGATGAAATTATCACACCTTTTTTTTAAAATTTATGAGATGACGCCAAACCATTTGCACATTTATTGGAACTATCAGATATAACTATATCCAATGATATAGTAGGGGAATAAATTGCTTAAAATCTTGATGTGAATTACAGGAGAGAATATAGCATCTCCAATTGAAAACAATGTTCTGTTTATTTATAGCTGATATAGTGCTTATTGCTCCAGTTTCCATATTAGTCGAAGACATAATTTCATTTACAAGGTCATACTTAAGAACTGCACATGTAATGTGAAAAACATATTGACTCTATTGAAACAATAGCATGTGCTGAAGATAGATTTCAACCTCAACATTTTCAATTTCCTTGAACCATTCAATTAATATTGAAACATTTGAAAGATGGAAATGCAGTGAAGATAGTTTCGCACATTTTGATGCATAATTGTATGTCCATACTTAGAATTTTATGAAAAAATATATGTCCATCTTCACTCTAAATGGAATGCACTGTTCCATCACTTATAATTTTTAAGGAGTTGCACATGTAATTTGAAAATCGTTTTGGCACTATTGAAACAATAGCATGTGCGAAGGAATTGATTTCAAACACTAAATTTGTATAGGAATTGCAATGGCACCCTCCCGCCATTAACTGTGGCGATCCACCGTCCGCGAATATCGCCTCCAAGATGAATTTATCACACCTTTTTTTTAAAATTTATGAGATGACGCAAAACCATTTGCACATTTATTGGAACTATCAGATATAACTATATCCACTGATATAGTAGGGGAATAAAGTGCTTAAAATCTTGATGTGAATTACAGGAGAGAATATAGCATTTCCAATTGAAAACAATGTTCTGTTTATTTATAGCTGATATAGTGCTTATTGCTCCAGTTTCCATATTAGTCGAAGACACAATTTCATTTACAAGGTCATACTTAAGAACTGCACATGTAATGTGAAAAACATATTGGCTCTATTGAAACAATAGCATGTGCTGAAGATAGATTTCAACCTCAACATTTTCAATTTCCTTTGAACCAGTCAATTAATATTGAAACATTTGACACATGGAAATGCAGTGAAGATAGTTTCGCACATTTTGATGCATAATTGTATGTCCATACTTAGAATTTTATGAAAAAATATATGTCCATCTTCACTCTAAAGGGAATGCACTGTTCCATCACTTATAATTTTTAAGGAGTTGCACATGTAATTTGAAAATCGTTTTGGCACTATTGAAACAATAGCATGTGCGAAGGAATTGATTTCAAACACTAAATTTGTATAGGAATTGCAATGGCACCCTCCCGCCATTAACTGTGGCGATCCACCGTCCGCGAATATCGCCTCCAAGATGAAATTATCACACCTTTTTTTTAAAATTTATGAGATGACGCAAAACCATTTGCACATTTATTGGAACTATCAGATATAACTATATCCACTGATATAGTAGGGGAATAAAGTGCTTAAAATCTTGATGTGAATTACAGGAGAGAATATAGCATTTCCAATTGAAAACAATGTTCTGTTTATTTATAGCTGATATAGTGCTTATTGCTCCAGTTTCCATATTAGTCGAAGACACAATTTCATTTACAAGGTCATACTTAAGAACTGCACATGTAATGTGAAAAACATATTGGCTCTATTGAAACAATAGCATGTGCTGAAGATAGATTTCAACCTCAACATTTTCAATTTCCTTTGAACCAGTCAATTAATATTGAAACATTTGACACATGGAAATGCAGTGAAGATAGTTTCGCACATTTTGATGCATAATTGTATGTCCATACTTAGAATTTTATGAAAAAATATATGTCCATCTTCACTCTAAATGGAATGCACTGTTCCATCACTTATAATTTTTAAGGAGTTGCACATGTAATTTGAAAATCGTTTTGGCACTATTGAAACAATAGCATGTGCGAAGGAATTGATTTCAAACACTAAATTTGTATAGGAATTGCAATGGCACCCTCCCGCCATTAACTGTGGCGATCCACCGTCCGCGAATATCGCCTCCAAGATGAAATTATCACACCTTTTTTTTTTAAAATTTATGAGATGACGCCAAACATTTTGCACATTTATTGGAACTATCAGATATAACTATATCCAATGATACAGTACGGGAATAATGTGCTTAAAATCTCGATGTGATTTACAGCAGAGAATATAGCATCTCCAATTGAAAACAATGTTCTGTTTATTTATAGCTCATATAGTGCTTATTGCTCCAGTTTCCATATTAGTCGAAGACACAATTTCATTTACAAGGTCATACTTAAGAACTGCACATGTAATGTGAAAAACATATTGGCTCTATTGAAACAATAGCATGTGCTGAAGATAGATTTCAACCTCATCATTTTCAATTTGCTTTGAACCAGCCAATTTATATGCAAAGCATGTGAAAATTGGAAATGCAGTGAAGATAATTTCGCACATTGTGATGGATAATTGTATGTCCATACATAGAATTTTATGAAGAAATATATGTTCATTTCCACTATAAATGGAATGCACTATTCCATCACTTATAATTTTTAAGGAGTTGCACATGTAATTTGAAAATCGTTTTGGCACTATTGAAACAATAGCATGTGCGAAGGAATTGATTTCAAACACTAAATTTGTATAGGAATTGCAATGGCACCCTCCCGCCATTAACTGTGGCGATCCACCGTCCGCGAATATCGCCTCCAAGATGAAATTATCACACCTTTTTTTTAAAATTTATGAGATGACGCCAAACCATTTGCACATTTATTGGAACTATCAGATATAACTATATCCAATGATATAGTAGGGCAATAAATTGCTTAAAATCTTGATGTGAATTACAGGAGAGAATATAGCATCTCCAATTGAAAACAATGTTCTGTTTATTTATAGCTGATATAGTGCTTATTGCTGGAGTTTCCATATTAGTCGAAGACATAATTTCATTTACAAGGTCATACTTAAGAACTGCACATGTAATGTGAAAAACATATTGACTCTATTGAAACAATAGCATGTGCTGAAGATAGATTTCAACCTCAACATTTTCAATTTCCTTTGAACCATTCAATTAATATTGAAACATTTGAAAGATGGAAATGCAGTGAAGATAGTTTCGCACATTTTGATGCATAATTGTATGTCCATACTTAGAATTTTATGAAAAAATATATGTCCATCTTCACTCTAAATGGAATGCACTGTTCCATCACTTATAATTTTTAAGGAGTTGCACATGTAATTTGAAAATCGTTTTGGCACTATTGAAACAATAGCATGTGCGAAGGAATTGATTTCAAACACTAAATTTGTATAGGAATTGCAATGGCACCCTCCCGCCATTAACTGTGGCGATCCACCGTCCGCGAATATCGCCTCCAAGATGAAATTATCACACCTTTTTTTTAAAATTTATGAGATGACGCAAAACCATTTGCACATTTATTGGAACTATCAGATATAACTATATCCACTAATATAGTAGGGGAATAAAGTGCTTAAAATCTTGATGTGAATTACAGGAGAGAATATAGCATTTCCAATTGAAAACAATGTTCTGTTTATTTATAGCTGATATAGTGCTTATTGCTCCAGTTTCCATATTAGTCGAAGACACAATTTCATTTACAAGGTCATACTTAAGAACTGCACATGTAATGTGAAAAACATATTGGCTCTATTGAAACAATAGCATGTGCTGAAGATAGATTCCAACCTCAACATTTTCAATTTCCTTTGAACCAGTCAATTAATATTGAAACATTTGACACATGGAAATGCAGTGAAGATAGTTTCGCACATTTTGATGCATAATTGTATGTCCATACTTAGAATTTTATGAAAAAATATATGTCCATCTTCACTCTAAATGGAATGCACTGTTCCATCACTTATAATTTTTAAGGAGTTGCACATGTAATTTGAAAATCGTTTTGGCACTATTGAAACAATAGCATGTGCGAAGGAATTGATTTCAAACACTAAATTTGTATAGGAATTGCAATGGCACCCTCCCGCCATTAACTGTGGCGATCCACCGTCCGCGAATATCGCCTCCAAGATGAAATTATCACACCTTTTTTTTTTTAAAATTTATGAGATGACGCCAAACCATTTGCACATTTATTGGAACTATCAGATATAACTATATCCAATGATACAGTACGGGAATAATGTGCTTAAAATCTCGATGTGATTTACAGCAGAGAATATAGCATCTCCAATTGAAAACAATGTTCTGTTTATTTATAGCTCATATAGTGCTCATTGCTCCAGTTTCCATATTAGTCGAAGACATAATTTCATTTACAAGGTCATACTTAAGAACTGCACATGTAATGTGAAAAACATATTGACTCTATTGAAACAATAGCATGTGCTGAAGATAGATTTCAACCTCAACATTTTCAATTTCCTTTGAACCATTCAATTAATATTGAAACATTTGAAAGATGGAAATGCAGTGAAGATAGTTTCGCACATTTTGATGCATAATTGTATGTCCATACATAGAATTTTATGAAAAAATATATTTTCATTTCCACTATAAATGGAATATACTATTCCATCACTTATAATTTTTAAGGAGTTGCACATGTAATTTGAAAATCGTTTTGGCACTATTGAAACAATAGCATGTGCGAAGGAATTGATTTCAAACACTAAATTTGTATAGGAATTGCTATGGCACCCTCCCGCCATTAACTGTGGCGATCCACCGTCCGCGAATATCGCCTCCAAGATGAAATTATCACACCTTTTTTTTAAAATTTATGAGATGACGCCAAACCATTTGCACATTTATTGGAACTATCAGAAATAACTATATCCAATGATATAGTAGGGGAATAAATTGCTTAAAATCTTGATGTGAATTACAGGAGAGAATATAGCATCTCCAATTGAAAACAATGTTCTGTTTATTTATAGCTAATATAGTGCTTATTGCTCCAGTTTCCATATTAGTCGAAGACATAATTTCATTTACAAGGTCATACTTAAGAACTGCACATGTAATGTGAAAAACATATTGACTCTATTGAAACAATAGCATGTGCTGAAGATAGATTTCAACCTCAACATTTTCAATTTCCTTTGAACCATTCAATTAATATTGAAACATTTGAAAGATGGAAATGCAGTGAAGATAGTTTCGCACATTTCGATGCATAAATTATGTCCATACTTAGAATTTTATGAAAAAATATATATCCATCTTCACTCTAAATGGAATGCACTGTTCCATCACTTATAATTTTTAAGGAGTTGCACATGTAATTTGAAAATCGTTTTGGCACTATTGAAACAATAGCATGTGCGAAGGAATTGATTTCAAACACTAAATTTGTATAGGAATTGCAATGGCACCCTCCCGCCATTAACTGTGGCGATCCACCGTCCGCGAATATCGCCTCCAAGATGAAATTATCACACCTTTTTTTTTAAAATTTATGAGATGACACCAAACCAATTGCACATTTATTGGAACTATCAGATATCACTATATCCAATGATATAGTACGGGAATAATGTGCTTAAAATCTCGATGTGATTTACAGCAGAGAATATAGCATCTCCAATTGAAAACAATGTTTTGTTTATTTATAGCTCATATAGTGCTTATAGCTCCAGTTTCCATATTAGTCGAAGACACAATTTCATTTACAAGGTCATACTTAAGAACTGCACATGTAATGTGAAAAACATATTGGCTCTATTGAAACAATAGCATGTGCTGAAGATAGATTTCAACCTCATCATTTTCAATTTGCTTTGAACCAGCCAATTTATATGGTAAGCATGTGAAAATTGGAAATGCAGTGAAGACAATTTCGCACATTGTGATGGATAATTGTATGTCCATACATAGAATTTTATGAAGAAATATATGTTCATTTCCACTATAAATGGAATGCACTATTCCATCACTTATAATTTTTAAGGAGTTGCACATGTAATTTGAAAATCGTTTTGGCACTATTGAAACAATAGCATGTGCGAAGGAATTGATTTCAAACACTAAATTTGTATAGGAATTGCAATGGCACCCTCCCGCCATTAACTGTGGCGATCCACCGTCCGCGAATATCGCCTCCAAGATGAAATTATCACACCTTTTTTTTAAAATTTATGAGATGACGCCAAACCATTTGCACATTTATTGGAACTATCAGATATAACTATATCCAATGATATAGTAGGGGAATAAATTGCTTAAAATCTTGATGTGAATTACAGGAGAGAATATAGCATTTCCAATTGAAAACAATGTTCTGTTTATTTATAGCTGATATAGTGCTTATTGCTGGAGTTTCCATATTAGTCGAAGACATAATTTCATTTACAAGGTCATACTTAAGAACTGCACATGTAATGTGAAAAACATATTGACTCTATTGAAACAATAGCATGTGCTGAAGATAGATTTCAACCTCAACATTTTCAATTTCCTTTGAACCATTCAATTAATATTGAAACATTTGAAAGATGGAAATGCAGTGAAGATAGTTTCGCACATTTTGATGCATAATTGTATGTCCATACTTAGAATTTTATGAAAAAATATATGTCCATCTTCACTCTAAATGGAATGCACTGTTCCATCACTTATAATTTTTAAGGAGTTGCACATGTAATTTGAAAATCGTTTTGGCACTATTGAAACAATAGCATGTGCGAAGGAATTGATTTCAAACACTAAATTTGTATAGGAATTGCAATGGCACCCTCCCGCCATTAACTGTGGCGATCCACCGTCCGCGAATATCGCCTCCAAGATGAAATTATCACACCTTTTTTTTAAAATTTATGAGATGACGCAAAACCATTTGCACATTTATTGGAACTATCAGATATAACTATATCCACTGATATAGTAGGGGAATAAAGTGCTTAAAATCTTGATGTGAATTACAGGAGAGAATATAGCATTTCCAATTGAAAACAATGTTCTGTTTCTTTATAGCTGATATAGTGCTTATTGCTCCAGTTTCCATATTAGTCGAAGACACAATTTCATTTACAAGGTCATACTTAAGAACTGCACATGTAATGTGAAAAACATATTGGCTCTATTGAAACAATAGCATGTGCTGAAGATAGATTTCAACCTCAACATTTTCAATTTCCTTTGAACCAGTCAATTAATATTGAAACATTTGACACATGGAAATGCAGTGAAGATAGTTTCGCACATTTTGATGCATAATTGTATGTCCATACTTAGAATTTTATGAAAAAATATATGTCCATCTTCACTCTAAATGGAATGCACTGTTCCATCACTTATAATTTTTAAGGAGTTGCACATGTAATTTGAAAATCGTTTTGGCACTATTGAAACAATAGCATGTGCGAAGGAATTGATTTCAAACACTAAATTTGTATAGGAATTGCAATGGCACCCTCCCGCCATTAACTGTGGCGATCCACCGTCCGCGAATATCGCCTCCAAGATGAAATTATCACACCTTTTTTTTTTAAAATTTATGAGATGACGCCAAACCATTTGCACATTTATTGGAACTATCAGATATAACTATATCCAATGATACAGTACGGGAATAATGTGCTTAAAATCTCGATGTGATTTACAGCAGAGAATATAGCATCTCCAATTGAAAACAATGTTCTGTTTATTTATAGCTCATATAGTGCTTATTGCTCCAGTTTCCATATTAGTCGAAGACACAATTTCATTTACAAGGTCATACTTAAGAACTGCACATGTAATATGAAAAACATATTGGCTCTATTGAAACAATAGCATGTGCTGAAGATAGATTTCAACCTCATCATTTTCAATTTGATTTGAACCAGCCAATTTATATGGAAAGCATGTGAAAATTGGAAATGCAGAGAAGATAATTTCGCACATTGTGATGGATAATTGTATGTCCATACATAGAATTTTATGAAGAAATATATGTTCATTTCCACTATAAATGGAATGCACTATTCCATCACTTATAATTTTTAAGCAGTTGCACATGTAATTTGAAAATCGTTTTGGCACTATTGAAACAATAGCATGTGCGAAGGAATTGATTTCAAACACTAAATTTGTATAGGAATTGCAATGGCACCCTCCCGCCATTAACTGTGGCGATCCACCGTCCGCGAATATCGCCTCCAAGATGAAATTATCACACCTTTTTTTTAAAATTTATGAGATGACGCCAAACCATTTGCACATTTATTGGAACTATCAGATATAACTATATCCAATGATATAGTAGGGGAATAAATTGCTTAAAATCTTGATGTGAATTACAGGAGAGAATATAGCATCTCCAATTGAAAACAATGTTCTGTTTATTTATAGCTGATATAGTGCTTATTGCTCCAGTTTCCATATTAGTCGAAGACATAATTTCATTTACAAGGTCATACTTAAGAACTGCACATGTAATGTGAAAAACATATTGACTCTATTGAAACAATAGCATGTGCTGAAGATAGATTTCAACCTCAACATTTTCAATTTCCTTGAACCATTCAATTAATATTGAAACATTTGAAAGATGGAAATGCAGTGAAGATAGTTTCGCACATTTTGATGCATAATTGTATGTCCATACTTAGAATTTTATGAAAAAATATATGTCCATCTTCACTCTAAATGGAATGCACTGTTCCATCACTTATAATTTTTAAGGAGTTGCACATGTAATTTGAAAATCGTTTTGGCACTATTGAAACAATAGCATGTGCGAAGGAATTGATTTCAAACACTAAATTTGTATAGGAATTGCAATGGCACCCTCCCGCCATTAACTGTGGCGATCCACCGTCCGCGAATATCGCCTCCAAGATGAATTTATCACACCTTTTTTTTAAAATTTATGAGATGACGCAAAACCATTTGCACATTTATTGGAACTATCAGATATAACTATATCCACTGATATAGTAGGGGAATAAAGTGCTTAAAATCTTGATGTGAATTACAGGAGAGAATATAGCATTTCCAATTGAAAACAATGTTCTGTTTATTTATAGCTGATATAGTGCTTATTGCTCCAGTTTCCATATTAGTCGAAGACACAATTTCATTTACAAGGTCATACTTAAGAACTGCACATGTAATGTGAAAAACATATTGGCTCTATTGAAACAATAGCATGTGCTGAAGATAGATTTCAACCTCAACATTTTCAATTTCCTTTGAACCAGTCAATTAATATTGAAACATTTGACACATGGAAATGCAGTGAAGATAGTTTCGCACATTTTGATGCATAATTGTATGTCCATACTTAGAATTTTATGAAAAAATATATGTCCATCTTCACTCTAAAGGGAATGCACTGTTCCATCACTTATAATTTTTAAGGAGTTGCACATGTAATTTGAAAATCGTTTTGGCACTATTGAAACAATAGCATGTGCGAAGGAATTGATTTCAAACACTAAATTTGTATAGGAATTGCAATGGCACCCTCCCGCCATTAACTGTGGCGATCCACCGTCCGCGAATATCGCCTCCAAGATGAAATTATCACACCTTTTTTTTAAAATTTATGAGATGACGCAAAACCATTTGCACATTTATTGGAACTATCAGATATAACTATATCCACTGATATAGTAGGGGAATAAAGTGCTTAAAATCTTGATGTGAATTACAGGAGAGAATATAGCATCTCCAATTGAAAACAATGTTCTGTTTATTTATAGCTCATATAGTGCTTATTGCTCCAGTTTCCATATTAGTCGAAGACACAATTTCATTTACAAGGTCATACTTAAGAACTGCACATGTAATGTGAAAAACATATTGGCTCTATTGAAACAATAGCATGTGCTGAAGATAGATTTCAACCTCATCATTTTCAATTTGCTTTGAACCAGCCAATTTATATGCAAAGCATGTGAAAATTGGAAATGCAGTGAAGATAATTTCGCACATTGTGATGGATAATTGTATGTCCATACATAGAATTTTATGAAGAAATATATGTTCATTTCCACTATAAATGGAATGCACTATTCCATCACTTATAATTTTTAAGGAGTTGCACATGTAATTTGAAAATCGTTTTGGCACTATTGAAACAATAGCATGTGCGAAGGAATTGATTTCAAACACTAAATTTGTATAGGAATTGCAATGGCACCCTCCCGCCATTAACTGTGGCGATCCACCGTCCGCGAATATCGCCTCCAAGATGAAATTATCACACCTTTTTTTTAAAATTTATGAGATGACGCCAAACCATTTGCACATTTATTGGAACTATCAGATATAACTATATCCAATGATATAGTAGGGCAATAAATTGCTTAAAATCTTGATGTGAATTACAGGAGAGAATATAGCATCTCCAATTGAAAACAATGTTCTGTTTATTTATAGCTGATATAGTGCTTATTGCTGGAGTTTCCATATTAGTCGAAGACATAATTTCATTTACAAGGTCATACTTAAGAACTGCACATGTAATGTGAAAAACATATTGACTCTATTGAAACAATAGCATGTGCTGAAGATAGATTTCAACCTCAACATTTTCAATTTCCTTTGAACCATTCAATTAATATTGAAACATTTGAAAGATGGAAATGCAGTGAAGATAGTTTCGCACATTTTGATGCATAATTGTATGTCCATACTTAGAATTTTATGAAAAAATATATGTCCATCTTCACTCTAAATGGAATGCACTGTTCCATCACTTATAATTTTTAAGGAGTTGCACATGTAATTTGAAAATCGTTTTGGCACTATTGAAACAATAGCATGTGCGAAGGAATTGATTTCAAACACTAAATTTGTATAGGAATTGCAATGGCACCCTCCCGCCATTAACTGTGGCGATCCACCGTCCGCGAATATCGCCTCCAAGATGAAATTATCACACCTTTTTTTTAAAATTTATGAGATGACGCAAAACCATTTGCACATTTATTGGAACTATCAGATATAACTATATCCACTAATATAGTAGGGGAATAAAGTGCTTAAAATCTTGATGTGAATTACAGGAGAGAATATAGCATTTCCAATTGAAAACAATGTTCTGTTTATTTATAGCTGATATAGTGCTTATTGCTCCAGTTTCCATATTAGTCGAAGACACAATTTCATTTACAAGGTCATACTTAAGAACTGCACATGTAATGTGAAAAACATATTGGCTCTATTGAAACAATAGCATGTGCTGAAGATAGATTCCAACCTCAACATTTTCAATTTCCTTTGAACCAGTCAATTAATATTGAAACATTTGACACATGGAAATGCAGTGAAGATAGTTTCGCACATTTTGATGCATAATTGTATGTCCATACTTAGAATTTTATGAAAAAATATATGTCCATCTTCACTCTAAATGGAATGCACTGTTCCATCACTTATAATTTTTAAGGAGTTGCACATGTAATTTGAAAATCGTTTTGGCACTATTGAAACAATAGCATGTGCGAAGGAATTGATTTCAAACACTAAATTTGTATAGGAATTGCAATGGCACCCTCCCGCCATTAACTGTGGCGATCCACCGTCCGCGAATATCGCCTCCAAGATGAAATTATCACACCTTTTTTTTTTTAAAATTTATGAGATGACGCCAAACCATTTGCACATTTATTGGAACTATCAGATATAACTATATCCAATGATACAGTACGGGAATAATGTGCTTAAAATCTCGATGTGATTTACAGCAGAGAATATAGCATCTCCAATTGAAAACAATGTTCTGTTTATTTATAGCTCATATAGTGCTCATTGCTCCAGTTTCCATATTAGTCGAAGACATAATTTCATTTACAAGGTCATACTTAAGAACTGCACATGTAATGTGAAAAACATATTGACTCTATTGAAACAATAGCATGTGCTGAAGATAGATTTCAACCTCAACATTTTCAATTTCCTTTGAACCATTCAATTAATATTGAAACATTTGAAAGATGGAAATGCAGTGAAGATAGTTTCGCACATTTTGATGCATAATTGTATGTCCATACATAGAATTTTATGAAAAAATATATTTTCATTTCCACTATAAATGGAATATACTATTCCATCACTTATAATTTTTAAGGAGTTGCACATGTAATTTGAAAATCGTTTTGGCACTATTGAAACAATAGCATGTGCGAAGGAATTGATTTCAAACACTAAATTTGTATAGGAATTGCTATGGCACCCTCCCGCCATTAACTGTGGCGATCCACCGTCCGCGAATATCGCCTCCAAGATGAAATTATCACACCTTTTTTTTAAAATTTATGAGATGACGCCAAACCATTTGCACATTTATTGGAACTATCAGAAATAACTATATCCAATGATATAGTAGGGGAATAAATTGCTTAAAATCTTGATGTGAATTACAGGAGAGAATATAGCATCTCCAATTGAAAACAATGTTCTGTTTATTTATAGCTAATATAGTGCTTATTGCTCCAGTTTCCATATTAGTCGAAGACATAATTTCATTTACAAGGTCATACTTAAGAACTGCACATGTAATGTGAAAAACATATTGACTCTATTGAAACAATAGCATGTGCTGAAGATAGATTTCAACCTCAACATTTTCAATTTCCTTTGAACCATTCAATTAATATTGAAACATTTGAAAGATGGAAATGCAGTGAAGATAGTTTCGCACATTTCGATGCATAAATTATGTCCATACTTAGAATTTTATGAAAAAATATATATCCATCTTCACTCTAAATGGAATGCACTGTTCCATCACTTATAATTTTTAAGGAGTTGCACATGTAATTTGAAAATCGTTTTGGCACTATTGAAACAATAGCATGTGCGAAGGAATTGATTTCAAACACTAAATTTGTATAGGAATTGCAATGGCACCCTCCCGCCATTAACTGTGGCGATCCACCGTCCGCGAATATCGCCTCCAAGATGAAATTATCACACCTTTTTTTTTAAAATTTATGAGATGACACCAAACCAATTGCACATTTATTGGAACTATCAGATATCACTATATCCAATGATATAGTACGGGAATAATGTGCTTAAAATCTCGATGTGATTTACAGCAGAGAATATAGCATCTCCAATTGAAAACAATGTTTTGTTTATTTATAGCTCATATAGTGCTTATAGCTCCAGTTTCCATATTAGTCGAAGACACAATTTCATTTACAAGGTCATACTTAAGAACTGCACATGTAATGTGAAAAACATATTGGCTCTATTGAAACAATAGCATGTGCTGAAGATAGATTTCAACCTCATCATTTTCAATTTGCTTTGAACCAGCCAATTTATATGGTAAGCATGTGAAAATTGGAAATGCAGTGAAGACAATTTCGCACATTGTGATGGATAATTGTATGTCCATACATAGAATTTTATGAAAAGATATATGTTCATTTCCACTATAAATGGAATGCACTATTCCATCACTTATAATTTTTAAGGAGTTGCACATGTAATTTGAAAATCGTTTTGGCACTATTGAAACAATAGCATGTGCGAAGGAATTGATTTCAAACACTAAATTTGTATAGGAATTGCAATGGCACCCTCCCGCCGTTAACTGTGGCGATCCACCGTCCGCGAATATCGCCTCCAAGATGAAATTATCACACCTTTTTTTTTAAAATTTATGAGATGACGCAAAACCATTTGCACATTTATTGGAACTATCAGATATAACTATATCCACTGATATAGTAGGGGAATAAAGTGCTTAAAATCTTGATGTGAATTACAGGAGAGAATATAGCATCTCCAATTGAAAACAATGTTCTGTTTATTTATAGCTGATATAGTGCTTATTGCTCCAGTTTCCATATTAGTCGAAGACACAATTTCATTTACAAGGTCATACTTAAGAACTGCACATGTAATGTGAAAGACATATTGGCTCTATTGAAACAATAGCATGTGCTGAAGATAGATTTCAACCTCATCATTTTCAATTTGCTTTGAACCAGCCAATTTATATGGAAAGCATGTGAAAATTGGAAATGCAGTGAAGATAATTTCGCACATTGTGATGGATAATTGTATGTCCATACATAGAATTTTATGAAAAAATATATGTTCATTTCCACTAAAATGGAATGCACTATTCCATCACTTATAATTTTTAAGGAGTGGCACATGTAATTTGAAAATCGTTTTGGCACTATTGAAAAAATAGCATGTGCGAAGGAATTGATTTCAAACACTAAATTTGTATAGGAATTGCAATGGCACTCTCCCGCCATTAACTGTGGCGATCCACCGTCCGCGAATATCGCCTCCAAGATGAAATTATCACACCTTTTTTTTAAAATTTATGAGATGACGCCAAATCATTTGCACATTTATTGGAACTCTCAGATATAACTATATCCAATGATATAGTAGGGGAATAATGTGCTGAAAATCTCGATGTGAATTACAGTAGAGAATATAGCATCTCCAATTGAAAACATTGTTCTGTTTATTTATAGCTGATATAGTGCTTATTGCTCCAGTTTCCATATTAGTCGAAGACATAATTTCATTTACAAGGTCATACTTAAGAACTGCACATGTAATGTGAAAAACATATTGACTCTATTGAAACAATAGCATGTGCTGAAGATAGATTTCAACCTCAACATTTTCAATTTCCTTTGAACCATTCAATTAATATTGAAACATTTGAAACATGGAAATGCAGTGAAGATACTTTCGCACATTTTGATGCATAATTGTATGTCCATACTTAGAATTTTATGAAAAAATATATGTTCATCTTCACTCTAAATGGAAAACACTGTTCCATCACTTATAATTTTTAAGGAGTTGCACATGTAATTTGAAAATCGTTTTGGCACTATTGAAACAATAGCATGTGCGAAGGAATTGATTTCAAACACTAAATTTGTATAGGAATTGCAATGGCACCCTCCCGCCATTAACTGTGGCGATCCACCGTCCGCGAATATCGCCTCCAAGATGAAATTATCACACCTTTTTTTTAAAATTTATGAGATGACGCCAAACCATTTGCACATTTATTCCAACTATCAGATATAACTATATCCACTGATATAGTAGGGGAATAAAGTGCTTAAAATCTTGATGTGAATTACAGGAGAGAATATAGCATTTCCAATTGAAAACAATGTTCTGTTTATTTATAGCTGATATAGTGCTTATTGCTCCAGTTTCCATATTAGTCGAAGACACAATTTCATTTACAAGGTCATACTTAAGAACTGCACATGTAATGTGAAAAACATATTGGCTCTATTGAAACAATAGCATGTGCTGAAGATAGATTTCAACCTCAACATTTTCAATTTCCTTTGAACCAGTCAATTAATATTGAAACATTTGACACATGGAAATGCAGTGAAGATAGTTTCGCACATTTTGATGCATAATTGTATGTCCATACTTAGAATTTTATGAAAAAATATATGTCCATCTTCACTCTAAATGGAATGCACTGTTCCATCACTTATAATTTTTAAGGAGTTGCACATGTAATTTGAAAATCGTTTTGGCACTATTGAAACAATAGCATGTGCGAAGGAATTGATTTCAAACACTAAATTTGTATAGGAATTGCAATGGCACCCTCCCACCATTAACTGTGGCGATCCACCGTCCGCGAATATCGCCTCCAAGATGAAATTATCACACCTTTTTTTTTTTAAAATTTATGAGATGACGCCAAACCATTTGCACATTTATTGGAACTATCAGATATAACTATATCCAATGATACAGTACGGGAATAATGTGCTTAAAATCTCGATGTGATTTACAGCAGAGAATATAGCATCTCCAATTGAAAACAATGTTCTGTTTATTTATAGCTCATATAGTGCTTATTGCTCCAGTTTCCATATTAGTCGAAGACACAATTTCATTTACAAGGTCATACTTAAGAACTGCACATGTAATGTGAAAAACATATTGGCTCTATTGAAACAATAGCATGTGCTGAAGATAGATTTCAACCTCATCATTTTCAATTTGCTTTGAACCAGCCAATTTATATGGAAAGCATGTGAAAATTGGAAATGCAGTGAAGATAATTTCGCACATTGTGATGGATAATTGTATGTCCATACATAGAATTTTATGAAGAAATATATGTTCATTTCCACTATAAATGGAATGCACTATTCCATCACTTATAATTTTTAAGGAGTTGCACATGTAATTTGAAAATCGTTTTGGCACTATTGAAACAATAGCATGTGCGAAGGAATTGATTTCAAACACTAAATTTGTATAGGAATTGCAATGGCACCCTCCCGCCATTAACTGTGGCGATCCACCGTCCGCGAATATCGCCTCCAAGATGAAATTATCACACCTTTTTTTTAAAATTTATGAGATGACGCCAAACCATTTGCACATTTATTGGAACTATCAGATATAACTATATCCAATGATATAGTAGGGCAATAAATTGCTTAAAATCTTGATGTGAATTACAGGAGAGATTATAGCATCTCCAATTGAAAACAATGTTCTGTTTATTTATAGCTGATATAGTGCTTATTGCTGGAGTTTCCATATTAGTCGAAGACATAATTTCATTTACAAGGTCATACTTAAGAACTGCACATGTAATGTGAAAAACATATTGACTCTATTGAAACAATAGCATGTGCTGAAGATAGATTTCAACCTCAACATTTTCAATTTCCTTTGAACCATTCAATTAATATTGAAACATTTGAAAGATGGAAATGCAGTGAAGATAGTTTCGCACATTTTGATGCATAATTGTATGTCCATACTTAGAATTTTATGAAAAAATATATGTCCATCTTCACTCTAAATGGAATGCACTGTTCAATCACTTATAATTTTTAAGGAGTTGCACATGTAATTTGAAAATCGTTTTGGCACTATTGAAACAATAGCATGTGCGAAGGAATTGATTTCAAACACTAAATTTGTATAGGAATTGCAATGGCACCCTCCCGCCATTAACTGTGGCGATCCACCGTCCGCGAATATCGCCTCCAAGATGAAATTATCACACCTTTTTTTTAAAATTTATGAGATGACGCAAAACCATTTGCACATTTATTGGAACTATCAGATATAACTATATCCACTGATATAGTAGGGGAATAAAGTGCTTAAAATCTTGATGTGAATTACAGGAGAGAATATAGCATTTCCAATTGAAAACAATGTTCTGTTTATTTATAGCTGATATAGTGCTTATTGCTCCAGTTTCCATATTAGTCGAAGACACAATTTCATTTACAAGGTCATACTTAAGAACTGCACATGTAATGTGAAAAACATATTGGCTCTATTGAAACAATAGCATGTGCTGAAGATAGATTTCAACCTCAACATTTTCAATTTCCTTTGAACCAGTCAATTAATATTGAAACATTTGACACATGGAAATGCAGTGAAGATAGTTTCGCACATTTTGATGCATAATTGTATGTCCATACTTAGAATTTTATGAAAAAATATATGTCCATCTTCACTCTAAATGGAATGCACTGTTCCATCACTTATAATTTTTAAGGAGTTGCACATGTAATTTGAAAATCGTTTTGGCACTATTGAAACAATAGCATGTGCGAAGGAATTGATTTCAAACACTAAATTTGTATAGGAATTGCAATGGCACCCTCCCGCCATTAACTGTGGCGATCCACCGTCCGCGAATATCGCCTCCAAGATGAAATTATCACACCTTTTTTTTTTTAAAATTTATGAGATGACGCCAAACCATTTGCACATTTATAGGAACTATCAGATATAACTATATCCAATGATACAGTACGGGAATAATGTGCTTAAAATCTCGATGTGATTTACAGCAGAGAATATAGCATCTCCAATTGAAAACAATGTTCTGTTTATTTATAGCTCATATAGTGCTTATTGCTCCAGTTTCCATATTAGTCGAAGACAATATTTCATTTACAAGGTCATACTTAAGAACTGCACATGTAATGTGAAAAACATATTGACTCTATTGAAACAATAGCATGTGCTGAAGATAGATTTCAACCTCAACATTTTCAATTTCCTTTGAACCATTCAATTAATATTGAAACATTTGAAAGATGGAAATGCAGTGAAGATAGTTTCGCACATTTTGATGCATAATTGTATGTCCATACATAGAATTTTATGAAAAAATATATGTTCATTTCCACTATAAATGGAATATACTATTCCATCACTTATAATTTTTAAGGAGTTGCACATGTAATTTGAAAATCGTTTTGGCACTATTGAAACAATAGCATGTGCGAAGGAATTGATTTCAAACACTAAATTTGTATAGGAATTGCAATGGCACCCTCCCGCCATTAACTGTGGCGATCCACCGTCCGCGAATATCGCCTCCAAGATGAAATTATCACACCTTTTTTTTAAAATTTATGAGATGACGCCAAACCATTTGCACATTTATTGGAACTATCAGAAATAACTATATCCAATGATATAGTAGGGGAATAAATTGCTTAAAATCTTGATGTGAATTACAGGAGAGAATATAGCATCTCCAATTGAAAACAATGTTCTGTTTATTTATAGCTAATATAGTGCTTATTGCTCCAGTTTCCATATTAGTCGAAGACATAATTTCATTTACAAGGTCATACTTAAGAACTGCACATGTAATGTGAAAAACATATTGACTCTATTGAAACAATAGCATGTGCTGAAGATAGATTTCAACCTCAACATTTTCAATTTCCTTTGAACCATTCAATTAATATTGAAACATTTGAAAGATGGAAATGCAGTGAAGATAGTTTCGCACATTTCGATGCATAAATTATGTCCATACTTAGAATTTTATGAAAAAATATATATCCATCTTCACTCTAAATGGAATGCACTGTTCCATCACTTATAATTTTTAAGGAGTTGCACATGTAATTTGAAAATCGTTTTGGCACTATTGAAACAATAGCATGTGCGAAGGAATTGATTTCAAACACTAAATTTGTATAGGAATTGCAATGGCACCCTCCCGCCATTAACTGTGGCGATCCACCGTCCGCGAATATCGCCTCCAAGATGAAATTATCACACCTTTTTTTTTAAAATTTATGAGATGACACCAAACCATTTGCACATTTATTGGAACTATCAGATATAACTATATCCAATGATATAGTACGGGAATAATGTGCTTAAAATCTCGATGTGATTTACAGCAGAGAATATAGCATCTCCAATTGAAAACAATGTTTTGTTTATTTATAGCTCATATAGTGCTTATAGCTCCAGTTTCCATATTAGTCGAAGACACAATTTCATTTACAAGGTCATACTTAAGAACTGCACATGTAATGTGAAAAACATATTGGCTCTATTGAAACAATAGCATGTGCTGAAGATAGATTTCAACCTCATCATTTTCAATTTGCTTTGAACCAGCCAATTTATATGGTAAGCATGTGAAAATTGGAAATGCAGTGAAGACAATTTCGCACATTGTGATGGATAATTGTATGTCCATACATAGAATTTTATGAAAAGATATATGTTCATTTCCACTATAAATGGAATGCACTATTCCATCACTTATAATTTTTAAGGAGTTGCACATGTAATTTGAAAATCGTTTTGGCACTATTGAAACAATAGCATGTGCGAAGGAATTGATTTCAAACACTAAATTTGTATAGGAATTGCAATGGCACCCTCCCGCCGTTAACTGTGGCGATCCACCGTCCGCGAATATCGCCTCCAAGATGAAATTATCACACCTTTTTTTTAAAATTTATGAGATGACGCAAAACCATTTGCACATTTATTGGAACTATCAGATATAACTATATCCACTGATATAGTAGGGGAATAAAGTGCTTAAAATCTTGATGTGAATTACAGGAGAGAATATAGCATCTCCAATTGAAAACAATGTTCTGTTTATTTATAGCTGATATAGTGCTTATTGCTGGAGTTTCCATATTAGTCGAAGACATAATTTCATTTACAAGGTCATACTTAAGAACTGCACATGTAATGTGAAAAACATATTGACTCTATTGAAACAATAGCATGTGCTGAAGATAGATTTCAACCTCAACATTTTCAATTTCCTTTGAACCATTCAATTAATATTGAAACATTTGAAAGATGGAAATGCAGTGAAGATAGTTTCGCACATTTTGATGCATAATTGTATGTCCATACTTAGAATTTTATGAAAAAATATATGTCCATCTTCACTCTAAATGGAATGCACTGTTCCATCACTTATAATTTTTAAGGAGTTGCACATGTAATTTGAAAATCGTTTTGGCACTATTGAAACAATAGCATGTGCGAAGGAATTGATTTCAAACACTAAATTTGTATAGGAATTGCAATGGCACCCTCCCGCCATTAACTGTGGCGATCCACCGTCCGCGAATATCGCCTCCAAGATGAAATTATCACACCTTTTTTTTAAAATTTATGAGATGACGCAAAACCATTTGCACATTTATTGGAACTATCAGATATAACTATATCCAATGATATAGTAGGGGAATAAAGTGCTTAAAATCTTGATGTGAATTACAGGAGAGAATATAGCATTTCCAATTGAAAACAATGTTCTGTTTATTTATAGCTGATATAGTGCTTATTGCTCCAGTTTCCATATTAGTCGAAGACACAATTTCATTTACAAGGTCATACTTAAGAACTGCACATGTAATGTGAAAAACATATTGGCTCTATTGAAACAATAGCATGTGCTGAAGATAGATTTCAACCTCAACATTTTCAATTTCCTTTGAACCAGTCAATTAATATTGAAACATTTGACACATGGAAATGCAGTGAAGATAGTTTCGCACATTTTGATGCATAATTGTATGTCCATACTTAGAATTTTATGAAAAAATATATGTCCATCTTCACTCTAAATGGAATGCACTGTTCCATCACTTATAATTTTTAAGGAGTTGCACATGTAATTTGAAAATCGTTTTGGCACTATTGAAACAATAGCATGTGCGAAGGAATTGATTTCAAACACTAAATTTGTATAGGAATTGCAATGGCACCCTCCCGCCATTAACTGTGGCGATCCACCGTCCGCGAATATCGCCTCCAAGATGAAATTATCACACCTTTTTTTTTTAAAATTTATGAGATGACGCCAAACCATTTGCACATTTATTGGAACTATCAGATATAACTATATCCAATGATACAGTACGGGAATAATGTGCTTAAAATCTCGATGTGATTTACAGCAGAGAATATAGCATCTCCAATTGAAAACAATGTTCTGTTTATTTATAGCTCATATAGTGCTTATTGCTCCAGTTTCCATATTAGTCGAAGACACAATTTCATTTACAAGGTCATACTTAAGAACTGCACATGTAATGTGAAAAACATATTGGCTCTATTGAAACAATAGCATGTGCTGAAGATAGATTTCAACCTCATCATTTTCAATTTGCTTTGAACCAGCCAATTTATATGGAAAGCATGTGAAAATTGGAAATGCAGTGAAGATAATTTCGCACATTGTGATGGATAATTGTATGTCCATACATAGAATTTTATGAAGAAATATATGTTCATTTCCACTATAAATGGAATGCACTATTCCATCACTTATAATTTTTAAGGAGTTGCACATGTAATTTGAAAATCGTTTTGGCACTATTGAAACAATAGCATGTGCGAAGGAATTGATTTCAAACACTAAATTTGTATAGGAATTGCAATGGCACCCTCCCGCCATTAACTGTGGCGATCCACCGTCCGCGAATATCGCCTCCAAGATGAAATTATCATCCTTTTTTTTAAAATTTATGAGATGACGCCAAACCATTTGCACATTTATTGGAACTATCAGATATAACTATATCCAATGATATAGTAGGGGAATAAAGTGCTTAAAATCTTGATGTGAATTACAGGAGAGAATATAGCATCTCCAATTGAAAACAATGTTCTGTTTATTTATAGCTGATATAGTGCTTATTGCTCCAGTTTCCATATTAGTCGAAGACACAATTTCATTTACAAGGTCATACCTAAGAACTGCACATGTAATGTGAAAAACATATTGGCTCTATTGAAACAATAGCATGTGCTGAAGATAGATTTCAACCTCATCATTTTCAATTTGCTTTGAACCAGCCAATTTATATGGAAAGCATGTGAAAATTGGAAATGCAGTGAAGATAATTTCGCACATTGTGATGGATAATTGTATGTCCATACATAGAATTTTATGAAAAAATATATGTTCATTTCCACTAAAATGGAATGCACTATTCCATCACTTATAATTTTTAAGGAGTGGCACATGTAATTTGAAAATCGTTTTGGCACTATTGAAACAATAGCATGTGCGAAGGAATTGATTTCAAACACTAAATTTGTATAGGAATTGCAATGGCACCCTCCCGCCATTAACTGTGGCGATCCACCGTCCGCGAATATCGCCTCCAAGATGAAATTATCACACCTTTTTTTTTTTTTTTTTTTTATGAGATGACACCAAACCATTTGCACATTTATTGGAACTATCAGATATAACTATATCCAATGATATAGTAGGGGAATAATGTGCTTAAAATCTCGATGTGATTTACAGCAGAGAATATAGCATCTCCAATTGAAAACAATGTTCTGTTTATTTATAGCTCATATAGTGCTTATTGCTCCAGTTTCCATATTAGTCGAAGACACAATTTCATTTACAAGGTCATACTTAAGAACTGCACATGTAATGTGAAAAACATTTTGGCTCTATTGAAACAATAGCATGTGCTGAAGATAGATTTCAACCTCATCATTTTCAATTTGCTTTGAACCAGCCAATTTATATGGAAAGCATGTGAAAATTGGAAATGGAGTAAAGATAATTTCGCACATTGTGATGGATAATTGTATGTCCATACATAGAATTTTATGAAGAAATATATGTTCATTTCCACTATAAATGGAATGCACTATTCCATCACTTATAATTTTTAAGGAGTTGCACATGTAATTTGAAAATCGTTTTGGCACTATTGAAACAATAGCATGTGCGAAGGAATTGATTTCAAACACTAAATTTGTATAGGAATTGCAATGGCACCCTCCCGCCATTAACTGTGGCGATCCACCGTCCGCGAATATCGCCTCCAAGATGAAATTATCACACCTTTTTTTTAAAATTTATGAGATGACGCCAAACCATTTGCACATTTATTGGAACTATCAGATATAACTATATCCAATGATATAGTAGGGGAATAAATTGCTTAAAATCTTGATGTGAATTACAGGAGAGAATATAGCATCTCCAATTGAAAACAATGTTCTGTTTATTTATAGCTGATATAGTGCTTATTGCTGGAGTTTCCATATTAGTCGAAGACATAATTTCATTTACAAGGTCATACTTAAGAACTGCACATGTAATGTGAAAAACATATTGACTCTATTGAAATAATAGCATGTGCTGAAGATAGATTTCAACCTCAACATTTTCAATTTCCTTTGAACCATTCAATTAATATTGAAACATTTGAAACATGGAAATGCAGTGAAGATACTTTCGCACATTTTGATGCATAATTGTATGTCCATACGTAGAATTTTATGAAAAAATATATGTCCATCTTCACTCTAAATGGAATGCACTGTTCCATCAGTTATAATTTTTAAGGAGTTGCACATGTAATTTGAAAATCGTTTTGGCACTATTGAAACAATAGCATGTGCGAAGGATTTGATTTCAAACACTAAATGTGTATAGGAATTGCAATGGCACCCTCCCGCCATTAACTGTGGCGATCCACCGTCCGCGAATATCGCCTCCAAGATGAAATTATCACACCTTTTTTTTTAAAATTTATGAGATGACCCCAAACCATTTGCACATTTATTGGAACTATCAGATATAACTATATCCAATGATATAGTAGGGGAATAATGTGCTTAAAATCTCGATGTGATTTACAGCAGAGAATATAGCATCTCCAATTGAAAACAATGTTCTGTTTATTTATAGCTGATATAGTGCTTATTGCTCCAGTTTCCATATTAGTCGAAGACACAATTTCATTTACAAGGTCATACTTAAGAACTGCACATGTAATGTGAAAAACATTTTGGCTCTATTGAAACAATAGCATGTGCTGAAGATAGATTTCAACCTCATCATTTTCCATTTGCTTTGAACCAGCCAATTTATATGGAAAGCATGTGAAAATTGGAAATGCAGTGAAGATAATTTCGCACATTGTGATGGATAATTGTATGTCCATACATAGAATTTTATGAAGAAATATATGTTCATTTCCACTATAAATGGAATGCACTATTCCATCACTTATAATTTTTAAGGAGTTGCACATGTAATTTGAAAATCGTTTTGGCACTATTGAAACAATAGCATGTGCGAAGGAATTGATTTCAAACACTAAATTTGTATAGGAATTGCAATGGCACCCTCCCGCCATTAACTGTGGCGATCCACCGTCCGCGAATATCGCCTCCAAGATGAAATTATCACACCTTTTTTTTAAAATTTATGAGATGACGCCAAACCATTTGCACATTTATTGGAACTATCAGATATAACTATATCCAATGATATAGTAGGGGAATAAATTGCTTAAAATCTTGATGTGAATTACAGGAGAGAATATAGCATCTCCAATTGAAAACAATGTTCTGTTTATTTATAGCTGATATAGTGCTTATTGCTCCAGTTTCCATATTAGTTGAAGACATAATTTCATTTACAAGGTCATACTTAAGAACTGCACATGTAATGTGAAAAACATATTGACTCTATTTAAACAATAGCATGTGCTGAAGATAGATTTCAACCTCAACATTTTCAATTTCCTTTGAACCATTCAATTAATATTGAAACATTTGAAAGATGGAATTGCAGTGAAGATAGTTTCGCACATTTCGATGCATAATTGTATGTCCATACTTAGAAATTTATGAAAAAATATATATCCATCTTCACTCTAAATGGAATGCACTGTTCCATTTTTTTAATTTTTAAGGAGTTGCACATGTAATTTGAAAATCGTTTTGGCACTATTGAAACAATAGCATGTGCGAAGGAATTGATTTCAAACACTAAATTTGTATAGGAATTGATTTGGATCCCTCCCGCCATTAACTGTGGCGATCCACCGTCCGCAAATATCGCCTCCAAGATGAAATTATCACACCTTTTTTTTAAAATTTATGAGATGACGCAAAACCATTTGCACATTTATTGGAACTATCAGATATAACTATATCCACTGATACAGTAGGGGAATAAAGTGCTTAAAAACTTGATGTGAATTACAGGAGAGAATATAGCATCTCGAATTGAAAACAATGTTCTGTTTATTTATAGCTGATATAGAGCTTATTGCTCCAGTATCCATATTAGTCGAAGACACAATTTCATTTACAAGGTCATACTTAAGAACTGCACATGTAATGTGAAAAACATATTGGCTCTATTGAAACAATAGCATGTGCTGAAGATAGATTTCAACCTCAACATTTTCAATTTCCTTTGAACCAGTCAATTAATATTGAAACATTTGAAACATGGAAATGCAGTGAAGATAGTTTCGCACATTTTGATGAATAATTGTATGTCCATACTTAGAATTTTATGAAAAAATATATGTCCATCTTCACTCTAAATGGAATGCACTGTTCCATCACTTATAATTTTTAAGGAGTTGCACATGTAATTTGAAAATCGTTTTGGCACTATTGAAACAATAGCATGTGCGAAGGAATTGATTTCAAACACTAAATTTGTATAGGAATTGCAATGGCACCCTCCCGCCATTAACTATGGCGATCCACCGTCCGCGAATATCGCCTCCAAGATGAAAATATCACACCTTTTTTTTAAAATATATGAGATGACGCCAAACCATTTGCACATTTATTCCAACTATCAGATATAACTATATCCAATGATATAGTAGGGGAATAAATTGCTTAAAATCTTGATGTGAATTACAGGAGAGAATATAGCATCTCCAATTGAAAACAATGTTCTGTTTATTTATAGCTGATATAGTGCTTATTGCTCCAGTTTCCATATTAGTCGAAGACACAATTTCATTTACAAGGTCATACTTAAGAACTGCACATGTAATGTGAAAAACATTTTGGCTCTATTGATACAATAGCATGTGCTGAAGATAGATTTCAACCTCATCATTTTCAATTTGCTTTGAACCAGCCAATTTATATGGAAAGCATGTGAAAATTGGAAATGCAGTGAAGATAATTTCGCACATTGTGATGGATAATTGTATGTCCATACATAGAATTTTATGAAGAAATATATGTTCATTTCCACTATAAATGGAATGCACTATTCCATCACTTATAATTTTTAAGGAGTTGCACATGTAATTTGAAAATCGTTTTGGCACTATTGAAACAATAGCATGTGCGAAGGAATTGATTTCAAACACTAAATTTGTATAGGAATTGCAATGGCACCCTCCCGCCATTAACTGTGGCGATCCACCGTCCGCGAATATCGCCTCCAAGATGAAATTATCACACCTTTTTTTTAAAATTTATGACATGACGCCAAACCATTTGCACATTTATTGGAACTATCAGATATAACTATATCCAATGATACAGTAGGGGAATAAATTGCTTAAAATCTTGATGTGAATTACAGGAGAGAATATAGCATCTCCAATTGAAAACAATATTCTGTTTATTTAAAGCTGATATAGTGCTTATTGCTGGAGTTTCCATATTAGTCGAAGACATAATTTCATTTACAAGGTCATACATAAGAACTGCACATGTAATGTGAAAAACATATTAGCTCTATTGAAACAATTGCATGTGCTGAAGATAGATTTCAACCTCAATATTTTCAATTTCCTTTGAACCAGCCAATTAATATTGAAACATTTGAAAAATGGAAATGCAATGACGATAGTTTCGCACATTTTGATGCATAATTGTATGTCCATACTTAGAATTTTATGAAAAAATATATGTCCATTTCCACTATAAATGGAATGCACTATTCCATCACTTATAATTTTTAAGGAGTTGCACATGTAATTTGAAAATCGTTTTGGCACTATTGAAACAATAGCATGTGCGAAGGAATTGATTTCAAACACTAAATTTATATAGGAATTGCAAAGGCAACCTCCCACCATTAACTGTTGCGATCCACCGTCCGCGAATATCGCCTCCAAGATGAAATTATCACACCTTTTTTTTTAAAATTTATGAGATGACGCCAAACCCTTTGCACATTTATTGGAACTATCAGATATAACTATATCCAATGATATATTAGGGGAATAATGTGCTTAAAATCTCGATGTGAATTACAGTAGAGAATATAGCATCTCCATTTGAAAACAATGTTCTGTTTATTTATAGCTCATATAGTGCTTATTGCTCCAGTTTCCATATTAGTCGAAGACATAATTTCATTTACAAGGTCATACTTAAGAACTGCACATGTAATGTGAAAAACATATTGACTCTATTGAAACAATAGCATGTGCTGAAGATAGATTTTAACCTCAACATTTTCAATTTCCTTTGAACCATTCAATTAATATTGAAACATTTGAAAGATGGAAATGCAGTGAAGATAGTTTCGCACATTTTGATGCATAATTGTATGTCCATACTTAGAATTTTATGAAAAAATATATGTCCATCTTCACTCTAAATGGAATGCACTGTTCCATCACTTATAATTTTTAAGGAGTTGCACATGTAATTTGAAAATCGTTTTGGCACAATACAAACAATAGCATGTGCGAAGGAATTGATTTCAAACACTAAATTTGTATAGGAATTGCAATGGCACCCTCCCGCCATTAACTGTGGCGATCCACCGTCCGCGAATATCGCCTCCAAGATGAAATTATCACACCTTTTTTTTAAAATTTATGAGATGACGCCAAACCATTTGCACATTTATTGGAACTATCAGATATAACTATATCCACTGATATAGTAGGGGAATAAAGTGCTTAAAATCTTGATGTGAATTACAGGAGAGAATATAGCATTTCCAATTGAAAACAATGTTCTGTTTATTTATAGCTGATATAGTGCTTATTGTTCCAGTTTCCATATTAGTCGAAGACACAATTTCATTTACAAGGTCATACTTAAGAACTGCACATGTAATGTGAAAAACATATTGGCTCTATTGAAACAATAGCATGTGCTGAAGATAGATTTCAACCTCAACATTTTCAATTTCCTTTGAACCAGTCAATTAATATTGAAACATTTGACACATGGAAATGCAGTGAAGATAGTTTCGCACATTTTGATGCATAATTGTATGTCCATACTTAGAATTTTATGAAAAAATATATGTCCATCTTCACTCTAAATGGAATGCACTGTTCCATCACTTATAATTTTTAAGGAGTTGCACATGTAATTTGAAAATCGTTTTGGCACTATTGAAACAATAGCATGTGCGAAGGAATTGATTTCAAACACTAAATTTGTATAGGAATTGCAATGGCACCCTCCCGCCATTAACTGTGGCGATCCACCGTCCGCGAATATCGCCTCCAAGATGAAATTATCACACCTTTTTTTTTTAAAATTTATGAGATGACGCCAAACCATTTGCACATTTATTGGAACTATCAGATATAACTATATCCAATGATACAGTACGGGAATAATGTGCTTAAAATCTCGATGTGATTTACAGCAGAGAATATAGCATCTCCAATTGAAAACAATGTTCTGTTTATTTATAGCTCATATAGTGCTTATTGCTCCAGTTTCCATATTAGTCGAAGACACAATTTCATTTACAAGGTCATACTTAAGAACTGCACATGTAATGTGAAAAACATATTGGCTCTATTGAAACAATAGCATGTGCTGAAGATAGATTTCAACCTCATCATTTTCAATTTGCTTTGAACCAGCCAATTTATATGCAAAGCATGTGAAAATTGGAAATGCAGTGAAGATAATTTCGCACATTGTGATGGATAATTGTATGTCCATACATAGAATTTTATGAAGAAATATATGTTCATTTCCACTATAAATGGAATGCACTATTCCATCACTTATAATTTTTAAGGAGTTGCACATGTAATTTGAAAATCGTTTTGGCACTATTGAAACAATAGCATGTGCGAAGGAATTGATTTCAAACACTAAATTTGTATAGGAATTGCAATGGCACCCTCCCGCCATTAACTGTGGCGATCCACCGTCCGCGAATATCGCCTCCAAGATGAAATTATCACACCTTTTTTTTAAAATTTATGAGATGACGCCAAACCATTTGCACATTTATTGGAACTATCAGATATAACTATATCCAATGATATAGTAGGGGAATAAATTGCTTAAAATCTTGATGTGAATTACAGGAGAGAATATAGCATCTCCAATTGAAAACAATGTTCTGTTTATTTATAGCTGATATAGTGCTTATTGCTCCAGTTTCCATATTAGTCGAAGACATAATTTCATTTACAAGGTCATACTTAAGAACTGCACATGTAATGTGAAAAACATATTGACTCTATTGAAACAATAGCATGTGCTGAAGATAGATTTCAACCTCAACATTTTCAATTTCCTTTGAACCATTCAATTAATATTGAAACATTTGAAAAATGGAAATGCAGTGAAGATAGTTTCGCACATTTTGATGCATAATTGTATGTCCATACTTAGAATTTTATGAAAAAATATATGTCCATCTTCACTCTAAATGGAATGCACTGTTCCATCACTTATAATTTTTAAGGAGTTGCACATGTAATTTGAAAATCGTTTTGGCACTATTGAAACAATAGCATGTGCGAAGGAATTGATTTCAAACACTAAATTTGTATAGGAATTGCAATGGCACCCTCCCGCCATTAACTGTGGCGATCCACCGTCCGCGAATATCGCCTCCAAGATGAAATTATCACACCTTTTTTTTAAAATTTATGAGATGACGCAAAACCATTTGCACATTTATTGGAACTATCAGATATAACTATATCCACTGATATAGTAGGGGAATAAAGTGCTTAAAATCTTGATGTGAATTACAGGAGAGAATATAGCATTTCCAATTGAAAACAATGTTCTGTTTATTTATAGCTGATATAGTGCTTATTGCTCCAGTTTCCATATTAGTCGAAGACACAATTTCATTTACAAGGTCATACTTAAGAACTGCACATGTAATGTGAAAAACATATTGGCTCTATTGAAACAGCATGTGCTGAAGATAGATTTCAACCTCAACATTTTCAATTTCCTTTGAACCAGTCAATTAATATTGAAACATTTGACACATGGAAATGCAGTGAAGATAGTTTCGCACATTTTGATGCATAATTGTATGTCCATACTTAGAATTTTATGAAAAAATATATGTCCATCTTCACTCTAAATGGAATGCACTGTTCCATCACTTATAATTTTTAAGGAGTTGCACATGTAATTTGAAAATCGTTTTGGCACTATTGAAACAATAGCATGTGCGAAGGAATTGATTTCAAACACTAAATTTGTATAGGAATTGCAATGGTACCCTCCCGCCATTAACTGTGGCGATCCACCGTCCGCGAATATCGCCTCCAAGATGAAATTATCACACCTTTTTTTTTAAAATTTATGAGATGACACCAAACCATTTGCACATTTATTGGAACTATCAGATATAACTATATCCAATGATATAGTACGGGAATAATGTGCTTAAAATCTCGATGTGATTTACAGCAGAGAATATAGCATCTCCAATTGAAAACAATGTTTTGTTTATTTATAGCTCATATAGTGCTTATAGCTCCAGTTTCCATATTAGTCGAAGACACAATTTCATTTACAAGGTCATACTTAAGAACTGCACATGTAATGTGAAAAACATATTGGCTCTATTGAAACAATAGCATGTGCTGAAGATAGATTTCAACCTCATCATTTTCAATTTGCTTTGAACCAGCCAATTTATATGGTAAGCATGTGAAAATTGGAAATGCAGTGAAGACAATTTCGCACATTGTGATGGATAATTGTATGTCCATACATAGAATTTTATGAAAAGATATATGTTCATTTCCACTATAAATGGAATGCACTATTCCATCACTTATAATTTTTAAGGAGTTGCACATGTAATTTGAAAATCGTTTTGGCACTATTGAAACAATAGCATGTGCGAAGGAATTGATTTCAAACACTAAATTTGTATAGGAATTGCAATGGCACCCTCGCGCCGTTAACTGTGGCGATCCACCGTCCGCGAATATCGCCTCCAAGATGAAATTATCACACCTTTTTTTTAAAATTGATGAGATGACGCAAAACCATTTGCACATTTATTGGAACTATCAGATATAACTATATCCACTGATATAGTAGGGGAATAAAGTGCTTAAAATCTTGATGTGAATTACAGGAGAGAATATAGCATCTCCAATTGAAAACAATGTTCTGTTTATTTATAGCTGATATAGTGCTTATTGCTCCAGTTTCCATATTAGTCGAAGACACAATTTCATTTACAAGGTCATACTTAAGAACTGCACATGTAATGTGAAAAACATATTGGCTCTATTGAAACAATAGCATGTGCTGAAGATAGATTTCAACCTCATCATTTTCAATTTGCTTTGAACCAGCCAATTTATATGGAAAGCATGTGAAAATTGGAAATGCAGTGAAGATAATTTCGCACATTGTGATGGATAATTGTATGTCCATACATAGAATTTTATGAAAAAATATATGTTCATTTCCACTAAAATGGAATGCACTATTCCATCACTTATAATTTTTAAGGAGTGGCACATGTAATTTGAAAATCGTTTTGGCACTATTGAAAAAATAGCATGTGCGAAGGATATGATTTCAAACACTAAATTCGTATAGGAATTGCAATGGCACTCTCCCGCCATTAACTGTGGCGATCCACCGTCCGCGAATATCGCCTCCAAGATGAAATTATCACACCTTTTTTTTAAAATTTATGAGATGACGCCAAATCATTTGCACATTTATTGGAACTCTCAGATATAACTATATCCAATGATATAGTAGGGGAATAATGTGCTGAAAATCTCGATGTGAATTACAGTAGAGAATATAGCATCTCCAATTGAAAACATTGTTCTGTTTATTTATAGCTGATATAGTGCTTATTGCTCCAGTTTCCATATTAGTCGAAGACATAATTTCATTTACAAGGTCATACTTAAGAACTGCACATGTAATGTGAAAAACATATTGACTCTATTGAAACAATAGCATGTGCTGAAGATAGATTTCAACCTCAACATTTTCAATTTCCTTTGAACCATTCAATTAATATTGAAACATTTGAAACATGGAAATGCAGTGAAGATACTTTCGCACATTTTGATGCATAATTGTATGTCCATACTTAGAATTTTATGAAAAAATATATGTTCATCTTCACTCTAAATGGAAAACACTGTTCCATCACTTATAATTTTTAAGGAGTTGCACATGTAATTTGAAAATCGTTTTGGCACTATTGAAACAATAGCATGTGCGAAGGAATTGATTTCAAACACTAAATTTGTATAGGAATTGCAATGGCACCCTCCCGCCATTAACTGTGGCGATCCACCGTCCGCGAATATCGCCTCCAAGATGAAATTATCACACCTTTTTTTTTAAAATTTATGAGATGACACCAAACCATTTGCACATTTATTGGAACTATCAGATATAACTATATCCAATGATATAGTAGGGGAATAATGTGCTTAAAATCTCGATGTGATTTACAGCAGAGAATATAGCATCTCCAATTGAAAACAATGTTCTGTTTATTTATAGCTCATATAGTGCTTATTGCTCCAGTTTCCATATTAGTCGAAGACACAATTTCATTTACAAGGTCATACTTAAGAACTGCACATGTAATGTGAAAAACATTTTGGCTCTATTGAAACAATAGCATGTGCTGAAGATAGATTTCAACCTCATCATTTTCAATTTGCTTTGAACCAGCCAATTTATATGGAAAGCATGTGAAAATTGGAAATGCAGTGAAGATAATTTCGCACATTGTGATGGATAATTGTATGTCCATACATAGAATTTTATGAAGAAATATATGTTCATTTCCACTATAAATGGAATGCACTATTCCATAACTTATAATTTTTAAGGAGTTGCACATGTAATTTGAAAATCGTTTTGGCACTATTGAAACAATAGCATGTGCGAAGGAATTGATTTCAAACACTAAATTTGTATAGGAATTGCAATGGCACCCTCCCGCCATTAACTGTGGCGATCCACCGTCCGCGAATATCGCCTCCAAGATGAAATTATCACACCTTTTTTTTAAAATTTATGAGATGACGCCAAACCATTTGCACATTTATTGGAACTATCAGATATAACTATATCCAATGATATAGTAGGGGAATAAATTGCTTAAAATCTTGATGTGAATTACAGGAGAGAATATAGCATCTCCAATTGAAAACAATATTCTGTTTATTTATAGCTGATATAGTGCTTATTGCTGGAGTTTCCATATTAGTCGAAGACATAATTTCATTTACAAGGTCATACTTAAGAACTGCACATGTAATGTGAAAAACATATTAGCTCTATTGAAACAATAGCATGTGCTGAAGATAGATTTCAACCTCAATATTTTCAATTTCCTTTGAACCAGCCAATTAATATTGAAACATTTGAAAAATGGAAATGCAATGACGATAGTTTCGCACATTTTGATGCATAATTGTATGTCCATACTTAGTGAAAAAATATATGTCCTTTTCCACTTGAATGGAATGCACTATTTCATCAGTTATAATTTTTAAGGAGTTGCACATGTAATTTGAAAATCGTTTTGGCACTATTGAAACAATAGCATGTGCGAAGGAATTGATTTCAAACACTAAATTTGTATAGGAATTGCAATGGCACCCTCCCGCCATTAACTGTGGCGATCCACCGTCCGCAAATATCGCCTCCAAGATGAAATTATCACACCTTTTTTTTAAAATTTATGAGATGACGCCAAACCATTTGCACATTTATTGGAACTCTCAGATATAACTATATCCAATGATATAGTAGGGGAATAATGTGCTGAAAATATCGATGTGAATTACAGTAGAGAATATAGCATCTCCAATTGAAAACATTGTTCTGTTTATTTATAGCTCATATAGTGCTTATTGCTCCAGTTTCCATATTAGTCGAAGACACAATTTCATTTACAAGGTCATACTTAAGAACTGCACATGTAATGTGAAAAACATATTAGCTCTATTGAAACAATAGCATGTGCTGAAGATAGATTTCAACCTCAATATTTTCAATTTCCTTTGAACCAGCCAATTAATATTGAAACATTTGAAAAATGGAAATGCAATGACGATAGTTTCGCACATTTTGATGCATAATTGTATGTCCATACTTAGAATTTTATGAAAAAATATATGTCCATTTCCACTATAAATGGAATGCACTATTCCATCACTTATAATTTTGAAGGAGTTGCACATGTAATTTGAAAATCGTTTTGGCACTATTGAAACAATAGCATATGCGAAGGAATTGATTTCAAACACTAAATTTGTATAGGAATTGCAAAGGCAACCTCCCACCATTAACTGTGGCGATCCACCGTCCGCGAATATCGCCTCCAAGATGAAATTATCACACCTTTTTTTTTAAAATTTATGAGATGACGCCAAACCATTTGCACATTTATTGGAACTATCAGATATAACTATATCCAATGATATAGTAGGGGAATAATGTGCTTAAAATTTCGATGTGAATTACAGCAGAGAATATAGCATCTCCAATTGAAAACATATTCTGTTTATTTATAGCTCATATACTGCTTATTGCTCCAGTTTCCATATTAGTCGAAGACACAATTTCATTTACAAGGTCATACTTAAGAACTGCACATGTAATGTGAAAAACATATTAGCTCTATTGAAACAATAGTATGTGCTGAAGATAGATTTTAACCTCAACATTTTCAATTTCCTTTGAACCAGCCAATTTGTATGGAAAACATGTGAAAATTGGAAATGCAGTGAAGATAGTTTCGCACATTGTGATGCATAATTGTATGTCCATACATAGAATTTTATGAAAAAATATATGTTCATTTCCACTATAAATGGAATGCACTATTCCATCACTTATAATTTTTAAGGAGTTGCACATGTAATTTGAAAATCGTTTTGGCACTATTGAAAAAATAGCATGTGCGAAGGAATTGATTTCAAACACTAAATTTGTATAGGAATTGCAATGGCACTCTCCCGCCATTAACTGTGGCGATCCACCGTCCGCGAATATCGCCTCCAAGATGAAATTATCACACCTTTTTTTTAAAATTTATGAGATGACGCCAAACCATTTGCACATTTATTGGACCTATCAGATATAACTATATCCAATGATATAGTAGGGGAATAATGTGCTTAAAATCTCGATGTGAATTACATTAGAGAATATAGCATCTCCAGTTGAAAACAATGTTCTGTTTATTTATAGCTCATATAGTGATTATTGCTCAACTTTCCATATTAGTCGAAGACACAATTTCATTTACAAGGTCATACTTAAGAACTGCACATGTAATGTGAAAAACATATTGGCTCTATTGAAACAATAGCATGTGCTGAAGATAGATTTCAACCTCAACATTTTCAATTTCCTTTGAACCAGTCAATTAAAATTGAAACATTTGAAAAATGGAAATGCAGTGAAGATAGTTTCGCAAATTTGATGCATAATTGTATGTCCATACTTAGAATTTTATGAAAAAATATATGTCCATCTTCACTCTAAATGGAATGCACTGTTCCATCACTTATAATTTTTAAGGAGTTGCACATGTAATTTGAAAATCGTTTTGGCACTATTGAAACAATAGCATGTGCGAAGGAATTGATTTCAAACACTAAATTTGTATAGGAATTGCAATGGCACCCTCCCGCCATTAACTGTGGCGATCCACCGTCCGCGAATATCGCCTCCAAGATGAAATTATCACACCTTTTTTTTAAAATTTATGAGATGACGCCAAACCATTTGCACATTTATTGGAACTATCAGATATAACTATATCCAATGATATAGTAGGGGAATAATGTGCTTAAAATCTCGATGTGAATTACAGTAGAGAATATAGCATCTCCAATTGAAAACAATGTTCTGTTTATTTATAGCTCATATAGTGCTTATTGCTCCAGTTTCGATATTAGTCGAAGACACAATCTCATTTACAAGGTCATACTTAAGAATTGCACATGTAATGTGAAAATCATAATAGCTCTATTGAAGCAATAGCATGTGCTGAAGATAGATTTCAACCTCATCATTTTCAATTTGCTTTGAACCAGCCAATTTATATGGAAAACATGTGAAAATTGGAAATGCAGTAACGATTATATGGCACATTTTGATACATATTTGTTTGTTCAAACTCAGGATTTACTGAAAACAGATATGTCGATTTCCCCTATAAATGAAAACACTATTCCACCACTTATAATTGTTAAGGAGATGCACATGTAATTTGAAAATCATTTTGGCACTATTGAAACAATAGCATGTGCTGAAGATAGATTTCAACCTCATCATTTTCAATTTGCTTTGAACCAGCCAATTTATATGGAAAGCATGTGAAAATTGGAAATGCAGTGAAGATAATTTCGCACATTGTGATGGATAATTGTATGTCCATACATAGAATTTTATGAAGAAATATATGTTCATTTCCACTATAAATGGAATGCACTATTCCATCACTTATAATTTTTAAGGAGTTGCACATGTAATTTGAAAATCGTTTTGGCACTATTGAAACAATAGCATGTGCGAAGGAATTGATTTCAAACACTAAATTTGTATAGGAATTGCAATGGCACCCTCCCGCCATTAACTGTGGCGATCCACCGTCCGCGAATATCGCCTCCAAGATGAAATTATCACACCTTTTTTTTAAAATTTATGAGATGACGCCAAACCATTTGCACATTTATTGGAACTATCAGATATAACTATATCCAATGATATAGTAGGGGAATAAATTGCTTAAAATCTTGATGTGAATTACAGGAGAGAATATAGCATCTCCAATTGAAAACAATGTTCTGTTTATTTATAGCTGATATAGTGCTTATTGCTGGAGTTTCCATATTAGTCGAAGACATAATTTCATTTACAAGGTCATACTTAAGAACTGCACATGTAATGTGAAAAACATATTGACTCTATTGAAACAATAGCATGTGCTGAAGATAGATTTCAACCTCAACATTTTCAATTTCCTTTGAACCATTCAATTAATATTGAAACATTTGAAAGATGGAAATGCAGTAAAGATACTTTCGCACATTTTGATGCATAATTGTATGTCCATACTTAGAATTTTATGAAAAAATATATGTCCATCTTCACTCTAAATGGAATGCACTGTTCCATCACTTATAATTTTTAAGGAGTTGCACATGTAATTTGAAAATCGTTTTGGCACTATTGAAACAATAGCATGTGCGAAGGAATTGATTTCAAACACTAAATTTGTATAGGAATTGCAATGGCACCCTCCCGCCATTAACTGTGGCGATCCACCGTCCGCGAATATCGCCTCCAAGATGAAATTATCACACCTTTTTTTTAAAATTTATGAGATGACGCCAAACCATTTGCACATTTATTGGAACTATCAGATATAACTATATCCAATGATATAGTAGGGGAATAATGTGCTTAAAATCTCGATGTGAATTACAGTAGAGAATATAGCATCTCCAATTGAAAACAATGTTCTGTTTATTTATAGCTCATATAGTGCTTATTGCTCCAGTTTCCATATTAGTCGAAGACACAATCTCATTTACAAGGTCATACTTAAGAATTGCACATGTAATGTGAAAATCATAATAGCTCTATTGAAGCAATAGCATGTGCTGAAGATAGATTTCAACCTCATCATTTTCAATTTGCTTTGAACCAGCCAATTTATATGGAAAACATGTGAAAATTGGAAATGCAGTGACGATTATATGGCACATTTTGATACATATTTGTTTGTTCAAACTCAGGATTTACTGAAAACAGATATGTCGATTTCCCCTATAAATGAAAACACTATTCCACCACTTATAATTGTTAAGGAGATGCACATGTAATTTGAAAATCATTTTGGCACTATTGAAACAATAGCATGTGCGAAGGAATTGATTTCAAACACTAAATTTGTATAGGAATTGCAATGGCACCCTCCCGCCATTAACTGTGGCGATCCATCGTCCGCGAATATCGCCTCCAAGATGAAATTATCACACCTTTTTTTTTAAAATTTATGAGATGACACCAAACCATTTGCACATTTATTGGAACTATCAGATATAACTATATCCAATGATATAGTAGGGGAATAATGTGCTTAAAATCTCGATGTGATTTACAGCAGAGAATATAGCATTTCCAATTGAAAACAATGTTCTGTTTATTTATAGCTCATATAGTGCTTATTGCTCCAGTTTCCATATTAGTCGAAGACACAATTTCATTTACAAGGTCATACTTAAGAACTGCACATGTAATGTGAAAAACATTTTGGCTCTATTGAAACAATAGCATGTGCTGAAGATAGATTTCAACCTCATCATTTTCAATTTGCTTTGAACCAGCCAATTTATATGGAAAGCATGTGAAAATTGGAAATGCAGTGAAGATAATTTTGCACATTGTGATGGATAATTGTATGTCCATACATAGAATTTTATGAAGAAATATATGTTCATTTCCACTATAAATGGAATGCACTATTCCATCACTTATAATTTTTAAGGAGTTGCACATGTAATTTGAAAATCGTTTTGGCACTATTGAAACAATAGCATGTGCGAAGGAATTGATTTCAAACACTAAATTTGTATAGGAATTGCAATGGCACCCTCCCGCCATTAACTGTGGCGATCCACCGTCCGCGAATATCGCCTCCAAGATGAAATTATCACACCTTTTTTTTAAAATTTATGAGATGACGCCAAACCATTTGCACATTTATTGGAACTATCAGATATAACTATATCCAATGATATAGTAGGGGAATAAATTGCTTAAAATCTTGATGTGAATTACAGGAGAGAATATAGCATTTCCAATTGAAAACAATGTTCTGTTTATTTATAGCTGATATAGTGCTTATTGCTGGAGTTTCCATATTAGTCGAAGACATAATTTCATTTACAAGGTCATACTTAAGAACTGCACATGTAATGTGAAAAACATATTGACTCTATTGAAACAATAGCATGTGCTGAAGATAGATTTCAACCTCAACATTTTCAATTTCCTTTGAACCATTCAATTAATATTGAAACATTTGAAAGATGGAAATGCAGTGAAGATAGTTTCGCACATTTTGATGCATAATTGTATGTCCATACTTAGAATTTTATGAAAAAATATATGTCCATCTTCACTCTAAATGGAATGCACTGTTCCATCACTTATAATTTTTAAGGAGTTGCACATGTAATTTGAAAATCGTTTTGGCACTATTGAAACAATAGCATGTGCGAAGGAATTGATTTCAAACACTAAATTTGTATAGGAATTGCAATGGCACCCTCCCGCCATTAACTGTGGCGATCCACCGTCCGCGAATATCGCCTCCAAGATGAAATTATCACACCTTTTTTTTAAAATTTATGAGATGACGCAAAACCATTTGCACATTTATTGGAACTATCAGATATAACTATATCCACTGATATAGTAGGGGAATAAAGTGCTTAAAATCTTGATGTGAATTACAGGAGAGAATATAGCATTTCCAATTGAAAACAATGTTCTGTTTCTTTATAGCTGATATAGTGCTTATTGCTCCAGTTTCCATATTAGTCGAAGACACAATTTCATTTACAAGGTCATACTTAAGAACTGCACATGTAATGTGAAAAACATATTGGCTCTATTGAAACAATAGCATGTGCTGAAGATAGATTTCAACCTCAACATTTTCAATTTCCTTTGAACCAGTCGATTAATATTGAAACATTTGACACATGGAAATGCAGTGAAGATAGTTTCGCACATTTTGATGCATAATTGTATGTCCATACTTAGAATTTTATGAAAAAATATATGTCCATCTTCACTCTAAATGGAATGCACTGTTCCATCACTTATAATTTTTAAGGAGTTGCACATGTAATTTGAAAATCGTTTTGGCACTATTGAAACAATAGCATGTGCGAAGGAATTGATTTCAAACACTAAATTTGTATAGGAATTGCAATGGCACCCTCCCGCCATTAACTGTGGCGATCCACCGTCCGCGAATATCGCCTCCAAGATGAAATTATCACACCTTTTTTTTTTAAAATTTATGAGATGACGCCAAACCATTTGCACATTTATTGGAACTATCAGATATAACTATATCCAATGATACAGTACGGGAATAATGTGCTTAAAATCTCGATGTGATTTACAGCAGAGAATATAGCATCTCCAATTGAAAACAATGTTCTGTTTATTTATAGCTCATATAGTGCTTATTGCTCCAGTTTCCATATTAGTCGAAGACACAATTTCATTTACAAGGTCATACTTAAGAACTGCACATGTAATATGAAAAACATATTGGCTCTATTGAAACAATAGCATGTGCTGAAGATAGATTTCAACCTCATCATTTTCAATTTGCTTTGAACCAGCCAATTTATATGGAAAGCATGTGAAAATTGGAAATGCAGAGAAGATAATTTCGCACATTGTGATGGATAATTGTATGTCCATACATAGAATTTTATGAAGAAATATATGTTCATTTCCACTATAAATGGAATGCACTATTCCATCACTTATAATTTTTAAGGAGTTGCACATGTAATTTGAAAATCGTTTTGGCACTATTGAAACAATAGCATGTGCGAAGGAATTGATTTCAAACACTAAATTTGTATAGGAATTGCAATGGCACCCTCCCGCCATTAACTGTGGCGATCCACCGTCCGCGAATATCGCCTCCAAGATGAAATTATCACACCTTTTTTTTAAAATTTATGAGATGACGCCAAACCATTTGCACATTTATTGGAACTATCAGATATAACTATATCCAATGATATAGTAGGGGAATAAATTGCTTAAAATCTTGATGTGAATTACAGGAGAGAATATAGCATCTCCAATTGAAAACAATGTTCTGTTTATTTATAGCTGATATAGTGCTTATTGCTCCAGTTTCCATATTAGTCGAAGACATAATTTCATTTACAAGGTCATACTTAAGAACTGCACATGTAATGTGAAAAACATATTGACTCTATTGAAACAATAGCATGTGCTGAAGATAGATTTCAACCTCAACATTTTCAATTTCCTTGAACCATTCAATTAATATTGAAACATTTGAAAGATGGAAATGCAGTGAAGATAGTTTCGCACATTTTGATGCATAATTGTATGTCCATACTTAGAATTTTATGAAAAAATATATGTCCATCTTCACTCTAAATGGAATGCACTGTTCCATCACTTATAATTTTTAAGGAGTTGCACATGTAATTTGAAAATCGTTTTGGCACTATTGAAACAATAGCATGTGCGAAGGAATTGATTTCAAACACTAAATTTGTATAGGAATTGCAATGGCACCCTCCCGCCATTAACTGTGGCGATCCACCGTCCGCGAATATCGCCTCCAAGATGAATTTATCACACCTTTTTTTTAAAATTTATGAGATGACGCAAAACCATTTGCACATTTATTGGAACTATCAGATATAACTATATCCACTGATATAGTAGGGGAATAAAGTGCTTAAAATCTTGATGTGAATTACAGGAGAGAATATAGCATTTCCAATTGAAAACAATGTTCTGTTTATTTATAGCTGATATAGTGCTTATTGCTCCAGTTTCCATATTAGTCGAAGACACAATTTCATTTACAAGGTCATACTTAAGAACTGCACATGTAATGTGAAAAACATATTGGCTCTATTGAAACAATAGCATGTGCTGAAGATAGATTTCAACCTCAACATTTTCAATTTCCTTTGAACCAGTCAATTAATATTGAAACATTTGACACATGGAAATGCAGTGAAGATAGTTTCGCACATTTTGATGCATAATTGTATGTCCATACTTAGAATTTTATGAAAAAATATATGTCCATCTTCACTCTAAATGGAATGCACTGTTCCATCACTTATAATTTTTAAGGAGTTGCACATGTAATTTGAAAATCGTTTTGGCACTATTGAAACAATAGCATGTGCGAAGGAATTGATTTCAAACACTAAATTTGTATAGGAATTGCAATGGCACCCTCCCACCATTAACTGTGGCGATCCACCGTCCGCGAATATCGCCTCCAAGATGAAATTATCACACCTTTTTTTTAAAATTTATGAGATGACGCAAAACCATTTGCACATTTATTGGAACTATCAGATATAACTATATCCACTGATATAGTAGGGGAATAAAGTGCTTAAAATCTTGATGTGAATTACAGGAGAGAATATAGCATTTCCAATTGAAAACAATGTTCTGTTTATTTATAGCTGATATAGTGCTTATTGCTCCAGTTTCCATATTAGTCGAAGACACAATTTCATTTACAAGGTCATACTTAAGAACTGCACATGTAATGTGAAAAACATATTGGCTCTATTGAAACAATAGCATGTGCTGAAGATAGATTTCAACCTCAACATTTTCAATTTCCTTTGAACCAGTCAATTAATATTGAAACATTTGACACATGGAAATGCAGTGAAGATAGTTTCGCACATTTTGATGCATAATTGTATGTCCATACTTAGAATTTTATGAAAAAATATATGTCCATCTTCACTCTAAATGGAATGCACTGTTCCATCACTTATAATTTTTAAGGAGTTGCACATGTAATTTGAAAATCGTTTTGGCACTATTGAAACAATAGCATGTGCGAAGGAATTGATTTCAAACACTAAATTTGTATAGGAATTGCAATGGCACCCTCCCGCCATTAACTGTGGCGATCCACCGTCCGCGAATATCGCCTCCAAGATGAAATTATCACACCTTTTTTTTTTAAAATTTATGAGATGACGCCAAACATTTTGCACATTTATTGGAACTATCAGATATAACTATATCCAATGATACAGTACGGGAATAATGTGCTTAAAATCTCGATGTGATTTACAGCAGAGAATATAGCATCTCCAATTGAAAACAATGTTCTGTTTATTTATAGCTCATATAGTGCTTATTGCTCCAGTTTCCATATTAGTCGAAGACACAATTTCATTTACAAGGTCATACTTAAGAACTGCACATGTAATGTGAAAAACATATTGGCTCTATTGAAACAATAGCATGTGCTGAAGATAGATTTCAACCTCATCATTTTCAATTTGCTTTGAACCAGCCAATTTATATGCAAAGCATGTGAAAATTGGAAATGCAGTGAAGATAATTTCGCACATTGTGATGGATAATTGTATGTCCATACATAGAATTTTATGAAGAAATATATGTTCATTTCCACTATAAATGGAATGCACTATTCCATCACTTATAATTTTTAAGGAGTTGCACATGTAATTTGAAAATCGTTTTGGCACTATTGAAACAATAGCATGTGCGAAGGAATTGATTTCAAACACTAAATTTGTATAGGAATTGCAATGGCACCCTCCCGCCATTAACTGTGGCGATCCACCGTCCGCGAATATCGCCTCCAAGATGAAATTATCACACCTTTTTTTTAAAATTTATGAGATGACGCCAAACCATTTGCACATTTATTGGAACTATCAGATATAACTATATCCAATGATATAGTAGGGCAATAAATTGCTTAAAATCTTGATGTGAATTACAGGAGAGAATATAGCATCTCCAATTGAAAACAATGTTCTGTTTATTTATAGCTGATATAGTGCTTATTGCTGGAGTTTCCATATTAGTCGAAGACATAATTTCATTTACAAGGTCATACTTAAGAACTGCACATGTAATGTGAAAAACATATTGACTCTATTGAAACAATAGCATGTGCTGAAGATAGATTTCAACCTCAACATTTTCAATTTCCTTTGAACCATTCAATTAATATTGAAACATTTGAAAGATGGAAATGCAGTGAAGATAGTTTCGCACATTTTGATGCATAATTGTATGTCCATACTTAGAATTTTATGAAAAAATATATGTCCATCTTCACTCTAAATGGATTGCACTGTTCCATCACTTATAATATTTAAGGAGTTGCACATGTAATTTGAAAATCGTTTTGGCACTATTGAAACAATAGCATGTGCGAAGGAATTGATTTCAAACACTAAATTTGTATAGGAATTGCAATGGCACCCTCCCGCCATTAACTGTGGCGATCCACCGTCCGCGAATATCGCCTCCAAGATGAAATTATCACACCTTTTTTTTAAAATTTATGAGATGACGCAAAACCATTTGCACATTTATTGGAACTATCAGAAATAACTATATCCAATGATATAGTAGGGGAATAAATTGCTTAAAATCTTGATGTGAATTACAGGAGAGAATATAGCATCTCCAATTGAAAACAATGTTCTGTTTATTTATAGCTAATATAGTGCTTATTGCTCCAGTTTCCATATTAGTCGAAGACATAATTTCATTTACAAGGTCATACTTAAGAACTGCACATGTAATGTGAAAAACATATTGACTCTATTGAAACAATAGCATGTGCTGAAGATAGATTTCAACCTCAACATTTTCAATTTCCTTTGAACCATTCAATTAATATTGAAACATTTGAAAGATGGAAATGCAGTGAAGATAGTTTCGCACATTTCGATGCATAAATTATGTCCATACTTAGAATTTTATGAAAAAATATATATCCATCTTCACTCTAAATGGAATGCACTGTTCCATCACTTATAATTTTTAAGGAGTTGCACATGTAATTTGAAAATCGTTTTGGCACTATTGAAACAATAGCATGTGCGAAGGAATTGATTTCAAACACTAAATTTGTATAGGAATTGCAATGGCACCCTCCCGCCATTAACTGTGGCGATCCACCGTCCGCGAATATCGCCTCCAAGATGAAATTATCACACCTTTTTTTTTAAAATTTATGAGATGACACCAAACCAATTGCACATTTATTGGAACTATCAGATATAACTATATCCAATGATATAGTACGGGAATAATGTGCTTAAAATCTCGATGTGATTTACAGCAGAGAATATAGCATCTCCAATTGAAAACAATGTTTTGTTTATTTATAGCTCATATAGTGCTTATAGCTCCAGTTTCCATATTAGTCGAAGACACAATTTCATTTACAAGGTCATACTTAAGAACTGCACATGTAATGTGAAAAACATATTGGCTCTATTGAAACAATAGCATGTGCTGAAGATAGATTTCAACCTCATGATTTTCAATTTGCTTTGAACCAGCCAATTTATATGGTAAGCATGTGAAAATTGGAAATGCAGTGAAGACAATTTCGCACATTGTGATGGATAATTGTATGTCCATACATAGAATTTTATGAAAAGATATATGTTCATTTCCACTATAAATGGAATGCACTATTCCATCACTTATAATTTTTAAGGAGTTGCACATGTAATTTGAAAATCGTTTTGGCACTATTGAAACAATAGCATGTGCGAAGGAATTGATTTCAAACACTAAATTTGTATAGGAATTGCAATGGCACCCTCCCGCCGTTAACTGTGGCGATCCACCGTCCGCGAATATCGCCTCCAAGATGAAATTATCACACCTTTTTTTTTTAAATTTATGAGATGACGCAAAACCATTTGCACATTTATTGGAACTATCAGATATAACTATATCCACTGATATAGTAGGGGAATAAAGTGCTTAAAATCTTGATGTCAATTACAGGAGAGAATATAGCATCTCCAATTGAAAACAATGTTCTGTTTATTTATAGCTGATATAGTGCTTATTGCTCCAGTTTCCATATTAGTCGAAGACACAATTTCATTTACAAGGTCATACTTAAGAACTGCACATGTAATGTGAAAGACATATTGGCTCTATTGAAACAATAGCATGTGCTGAAGATAGATTTCAACCTCATCATTTTCAATTTGCTTTGAACCAGCCAATTTATATGGAAAGCATGTGAAAATTGGAAATGCAGTGAAGATAATTTCGCACATTGTGATGGATAATTGTATGTCCATACATAGAATTTTATGAAAAAATATATGTTCATTTCCACTAAAATGGAATGCACTATTCCATCACTTATAATTTTTAAGGAGTGGCACATGTAATTTGAAAATCGTTTTGGCACTATTGAAAAAATAGCAAAAACGAAGGAATTGATTTCAAACACTAAATTTGTATAGGAATTGCAATGGCACCCTCCCGCCATTAACTGTGGCGATCCACCGTCCGCGTATATCGCCTCCAAGATGAAATTATCACACCTTTTTTTTTAAAATTTATGAGATGACACCAAACCATTTGCACATTTATTGGAACTATCAGATATAACTATATCCAATGATATAGTAGGGGAATAATGTGCTTAAAATCTCGATGTGATTTACAGCAGGGAATATAGCATCTCCAATTGAAAACAGTGTTCTGTTTATTTATAGCTCATATAGTGCTTATTGCTCCAGTTTCCATATTAGTCGAAGACACAATTTCATTTACAAGGTCATACTTAAGAACTGCACATGTAATGTGAAAAACATTTTGGCTCTATTGAAACAATAGCATGTGCTGAAGATAGATTTCAACCTCATCATTTTCAATTTGGTTTGAACCAGCCAATTTATATGGAAAGCATGTGAAAATTGGAAATGCAGTGAAGATAGTTTCGCACATTTTGATGCATAATTGTATGTCCATACTTAGAATTTTATGAAAAAATATATGTCCATCTTCACTCTAAATGGAATGCACTGTTCCATCACTTATAATTTTTAAGGAGTTGCACATGTAATTTGAAAATCGTTTTGGCACTATTGAAACAATAGCATGTGCGAAGGAATTGATTTCAAACACTAAATTTGTATAGGAATTGCAATGGCACCCTCCCGCCATTAACTGTGGCGATCCACCGTCCGCGAATATCGCCTCCAAGATGAAATTATCACACCTTTTTTTTTTAAAATTTATGAGATGACGCCAAACATTTTGCACATTTATTGGAACTATCAGATATAACTATATCCAATGATACAGTACGGGAATAATGTGCTTAAAATCTCGATGTGATTTACAGCAGAGAATATAGCATCTCCAATTGAAAACAATGTTCTGTTTATTTATAGCTCATATAGTGCTTATTGCTCCAGTTTCCATATTAGTCGAAGACACAATTTCATTTACAAGGTCATACTTAAGAACTGCACATGTAATGTGAAAAACATATTGGCTCTATTGAAACAATAGCATGTGCTGAAGATAGATTTCAACCTCATCATTTTCAATTTGCTTTGAACCAGCCAATTTATATGGAAAGCATGTGAAAATTGGAAATGCAGTGAAGATAATTTCGCACATTGTGATGGATAATTGTATGTCCATACATAGAATTTTATGAAGAAATATATGTTCATTTCCACTATAAATGGAATGCACTATTCCATCACTTATAATTTTTAAGGAGTTGCACATGTAATTTGAAAATCGTTTTGGCACTATTGAAACAATAGCATGTGCGAAGGAATTGATTTCAAACACTAAATTTGTATAGGAATTGCAATGGCACCCTCCCGCCGTTAACTGTGGCGATCCACCGTCCGCGAATATCGCCTCCAAGATGAAATTATCACACCTTTTTTTTTAAAATTTATGAGATGACGCAAAACCATTTGCACATTTATTGGAACTATCAGATATAACTATATCCACTGATATAGTAGGGGAATAAAGTGCTTAAAATCTTGATGTGAATTACAGGAGAGAATATAGCATCTCCAATTGAAAACAATGTTCTGTTTATTTATAGCTGATATAGTGCTTATTGCTCCAGTTTCCATATTAGTCGAAGACACAATTTCATTTACAAGGTCATACTTAAGAACTGCACATGTAATGTGAAAGACATATTGGCTCTATTGAAACAATAGCATGTGCTGAAGATAGATTTCAACCTCATCATTTTCAATTTGCTTTGAACCAGCCAATTTATATGGAAAGCATGTGAAAATTGGAAATGCAGTGAAGATAATTTCGCACATTGTGATGGATAATTGTATGTCCATACATAGAATTTTATGAAAAAATATATGTTCATTTCCACTAAAATGGAATGCACTATTCCATCACTTATAATTTTTAAGGAGTGGCACATGTAATTTGAAAATCGTTTTGGCACTATTGAAAAAATAGCATGTGCGAAGGAATTGATTTCAAACACTAAATTTGTATAGGAACTGCAATGGCACTCTCCCGCCATTAACTGAGGCGATCCACCGTCCGCGAATATCGCCTCCAAGATGAAATTATCACACCTTTTTTTTAAAATTTATGAGATGACGCCAAATCATTTGCACATTTATTGGAACTCTCAGATATAACTATATCCAATGATATAGTAGGGGAATAATGTGCTGAAAATCTCGATGTGAATTACAGTAGAGAATATAGCATCTCCAATTGAAAACATTGTTCTGTTTATTTATAGCTGATATAGTGCTTATTGCTCCAGTTTCCATATTAGTCGAAGACATAATTTCATTTACAAGGTCATACTTAAGAACTGCACATGTAATGTGAAAAACATATTGACTCTATTGAAACAATAGCATGTGCTGAAGATAGATTTCAACCTCAACATTTTCAATTTCCTTTGAACCATTCAATTAATATTGAAACATTTGAAACATGGAAATGCAGTGAAGATACTTTCGCACATTTTGATGCATAATTGTATGTCCATACTTAGAATTTTATGAAAAAATATATGTCCATCTTCACTCTAAATGGAATGCACTGTTCCATCACTTATAATTTTTAAGGAGTTGCACATGTAATTTGAAAATCGTTTTGGCACTATTGAAACAATAGCATGTGCGAAGGAATTGATTTCAAACACTAAATTTGTATAGGAATTGCAATGGCACCCTCCCGCCATTAACTGTGGCGATCCACCGTCCGCGAATATCGCCTCCAAGATGAAATTATCACACCTTTTTTTTTTTAAAATTTATGAGATGACGCCAAACCATTTGCACATTTATTGGAACTATCAGATATAACTATATCCAATGATACAGTACGGGAATAATGTGCTTAAAATCTCGATGTGATTTACAGCAGAGAATATAGCATCTCCAATTGAAAACAATGTTCTGTTTATTTATAGCTGATATAGTGCTTATTGCTCCAGTTTCCATATTAGTCGAAGACACAATTTCATTTACAAGGTCATACTTAAGAACTGCACATGTAATGTGAAAAACATATTGGCTCTATTGAAACAATAGCATGTGCTGAAGATAGATTTCAACCTCAACATTTTCAATTTCCTTTGAACCAGTCAATTAATATTGAAACATTTGACACATGGAAATGCAGTGAAGATAGTTTCGCACATTTTGATGCATAATTGTATGTCCATACTTAGAATTTTATGAAAAAATATATGTCCATCTTCACTCTAAATGGAATGCACTGTTCCATCACTTATAATTTTTAAGGAGTTGCACATGTAATTTGAAAATCGTTTTGGCACTATTGAAACAATAGCATGTGCGAAGGAATTGATTTCAAACACTAAATTTGTATAGGAATTGCAATGGCACCCTCCCGCCATTAACTGTGGCGATCCACCGTCCGCGAATATCGCCTCCAAGATGAAATTATCACACCTTTTTTTTTTAAAATTTATGAGATGACGCCAAACATTTTGCACATTTATTGGAACTATCAGATATAACTATATCCAATGATACAGTACGGGAATAATGTGCTTAAAATCTCGATGTGATTTACAGCAGAGAATATAGCATCTCCAATTGAAAACAATGTTCTGTTTATTTATAGCTCATATAGTGCTTATTGCTCCAGTTTCCATATTAGTCGAAGACACAATTTCATTTACAAGGTCATACTTAAGAACTGCACATGTAATGTGAAAAACATATTGGCTCTATTGAAACAATAGCATGTGCTGAAGATAGATTTCAACCTCATCATTTTCAATTTGCTTTGAACCAGCCAATTTATATGGAAAGCATGTGAAAATTGGAAATGCAGTGAAGATAATTTCGCACATTGTGATGGATAATTGTATGTCCATACATAGAATTTTATGAAGAAATATATGTTCATTTCCACTATAAATGGAATGCACTATTCCATCACTTATAATTTTTAAGGAGTTGCACATGTAATTTGAAAATCGTTTTGGCACTATTGAAACAATAGCATGTGCGAAGGAATTGATTTCAAACACTAAATTTGTATAGGAATTGCAATGGCACCCTCCCGCCATTAACTGTGGCGATCCACCGTCCGCGAATATCGCCTCCAAGATGAAATTATCACACCTTTTTTTTAAAATTTATGAGATGACGCCAAACCATTTGCACATTTATTGGAACTATCAGATATAACTATATCCAATGATATAGTAGGGCAATAAATTGCTTAAAATCTTGATGTGAATTACAGGAGAGAATATAGCATCTCCAATTGAAAACAATGTTCTGTTTATTTATAGCTGATATAGTGCTTATTGCTGGAGTTTCCATATTAGTCGAAGACATAATTTCATTTACAAGGTCATACTTAAGAACTGCACATGTAATGTGAAAAACATATTGACTCTATTGAAACAATAGCATGTGCTGAAGATAGATTTCAACCTCAACATTTTCAATTTCCTTTGAACCAGTCAATTAATATTGAAACATTTGACACATGGAAATGCAGTGAAGATAGTTTCGCACATTTTGATGCATAATTGTATGTCCATACTTAGAATTTTATGAAAAAATATATGTCCATCTTCACTCTAAATGGAATGCACTGTTCCATCACTTATAATTTTTAAGGAGTTGCACATGTAATTTGAAAATCGTTTTGGCACTATTGAAACAATAGCATGTGCGAAGGAATTGATTTCAAACACTAAATTTGTATAGGAATTGCAATGGCACCCTCCCGCCATTAACTGTGGCGATCCACCGTCCGCGAATATCGCCTCCAAGATGAAATTATCACACCTTTTTTTTAAAATTTATGAGATGACGCAAAACCATTTGCACATTTATTGGAACTATCAGATATAACTATATCCACTGATATAGTAGGGGAATAAAGTGCTTAAAATCTTGATGTGAATTACAGGAGAGAATATAGCATTTCCAATTGAAAACAATGTTCTGTTTATTTATAGCTGATATAGTGCTTATTGCTCCAGTTTCCATATTAGTCGAAGACACAATTTCATTTACAAGGTCATACTTAAGAACTGCACATGTAATGTGAAAAACATATTGGCTCTATTGAAACAATAGCATGTGCTGAAGATAGATTTCAACCTCAACATTTTCAATTTCCTTTGAACCAGTCAATTAATATTGAAACATTTGACACATGGAAATGCAGTGAAGATAGTTTCGCACATTTTGATGCATAATTGTATGTCCATACTTAGAATTTTATGAAAAAATATATGTCCATCTTCACTCTAAATGGAATGCACTGTTCCATCACTTATAATTTTTAAGGAGTTGCACATGTAATTTGAAAATCGTTTTGGCACTATTGAAACAATAGCATGTGCGAAGGAATTGATTTCAAACACTAAATTTGTATAGGAATTGCAATGGCACCCTCCCGCCATTAACTGTGGCGATCCACCGTCCGCGAATATCGCCTCCAAGATGAAATTATCACACCTTTTTTTTTTTAAAATTTATGAGATGACGCCAAACCATTTGCACATTTATTGGAACTATCAGATATAACTATATCCAATGATACAGTACGGGAATAATGTGCTTAAAATCTCGATGTGATTTACAGCAGAGAATATAGCATCTCCAATTGAAAACAATGTTCTGTTTATTTATAGCTCATATAGTGCTTATTGCTCCAGTTTCCATATTAGTCGAAGACATAATTTCATTTACAAGGTCATACTTAAGAACTGCACATGTAATGTGAAAAACATATTGACTCTATTGAAACAATAGCATGTGCTGAAGATAGATTTCAACCTCAACATTTTCAATTTCCTTTGAACCATTCAATTAATATTGAAACATTTGAAAGATGGAAATGCAGTGAAGATAGTTTCGCACATTTTGATGCATAATTGTATGTCCATACAAAGAATTTTATGAAAAAATATATGTTCATTTCCACTATAAATGGAATATGCTATTCCATCACTTATAATTTTTAAGGAGTTGCACATGTAATTTGAAAATCGTTTTGGCACTATTGAAACAATAGCATGTGCGAAGGAATTGATTTCAAACACTAAATTTGTATAGGAATTGCAATGGCACCCTCCCGCCATTAACTGTGGCGATCCACCGTCCGCGAATATCGCCTCCAAGATGAAATTATCACACCTTTTTTTTAAAATTTATGAGATGACGCCAAACCATTTGCACATTTATTGGAACTATCAGAAATAACTATATCCAATGATATAGTAGGGGAATAAATTGCTTAAAATCTTGATGTGAATTACAGGAGAGAATATAGCATCTCCAATTGAAAACAATGTTCTGATTTATTTATAGCTAATATAGTGCTTATTGCTCCAGTTTCCATATTAGTCGAAGACATAATTTCATTTACAAGGTCATACTTAAGAACTGCACATGTAATGTGAAAAACATATTGACTCTATTGAAACAATAGCATGTGCTGAAGATAGATTTCAACCTCAACATTTTCAATTTCCTTTGAACCATTCAATTAATATTGAAACATTTGAAAGATGGAAATGCAGTGAATATAGTTTCGCACATTTCGATGCATAAATTATGTCCATACTTAGAATTTTATGAAAAAATATATATCCATCTTCACTCTAAATGGAATGCACTGTTCCATCACTTATAATTTTTAAGGAGTTGCACATGTAATTTGAAAATCGTTTTGGCACTATTGAAACAATAGCATGTGCGAAGGAATTGATTTCAAACACTAAATTTGTATAGGAATTGCAATGGCACCCTCCCGCCATTAACTGTGGCGATCCACCGTCCGCGAATATCGCCTCCAAGATGAAATTATCACACCTTTTTTTTTAAAATTTATGAGATGACACCAAACCATTTGCACATTTATTGGAACTATCAGATATAACTATATCCAATGATATAGTACGGGAATAATGTGCTTAAAATCTCGATGTGATTTACAGCAGAGAATATAGCATCTCCAATTGAAAACAATGTTTTGTTTATTTATAGCTCATATAGTGCTTATAGCTCCAGTTTCCATATTAGTCGAAGACACAATTTCATTTACAAGGTCATACTTAAGAACTGCACATGTAATGTGAAAAACATATTGGCTCTATTGAAACAATAGCATGTGCTGAAGATAGATTTCAACCTCATCATTTTCAATTTGCTTTGAACCAGCCAATTTATATGGTAAGCATGTGAAAATTGGAAATGCAGTGAAGACAATTTCGCACATTGTGATGGATAATTGTATGTCCATACATAGAATTTTATGAAAAGATATATGTTCATTTCCACTATAAATGGAATGCACTATTCCATCACTTATAATTTTTAAGGAGTTGCACATGTAATTTGAAAATCGTTTTGGCACTATTGAAACAATAGCATGTGCGAAGGAATTGATTTCAAACACTAAATTTGTATAGGAATTGCAATGGCACCCTACCGCCGTTAACTGTGGCGATCCACCGTCCGCGAATATCGCCTCCAAGATGAAATTATCACACCTTTTTTTTAAAATTTATGAGATGACGCAAAACCATTTGCACATTTATTGGAACTATCAGATATAACTATATCCACTTATATAGTAGGGGAATAAAGTGCTTAAAATCTTGATGTGAATTACAGGAGAGAATATAGCATCTCCAATTGAAAACAATGTTCTGTTTATTTATAGCTGATATAGTGCTTATTGCTGGAGTTTCCATATTAGTCGAAGACATAATTTCATTTACAAGGTCATACTTAAGAACTGCACATGTAATGTGAAAAACATATTGACTCTATTGAAACAATAGCATGTGCTGAAGATAGATTTCAACCTCAACATTTTCAATTTCCTTTGAACCAGTCAATTAATATTGAAACATATGACACATGGAAATGCAGTGAAGATAGTTTCGCACATTTTGATGCATAATTGTATGTCCATACTTAGAATTTTATGAAAAAATATATGTCCATCTTCACTCTAAATGGAATGCACTGTTCCATCACTTATAATTTTTAAGGAGTTGCACATGTAATTTGAAAATCGTTTTGGCACTATTGAAACAATAGCATGTGCGAAGGAATTGATTTCAAACACTAAATTTGTATAGGAATTGCAATGGCACCCTCCCGCCATTAACTGTGGCGATCCACCGTCCGCGAATATCGCCTCCAAGATGAAATTATCACACCTTTTTTTTAAAATTTATGAGATGACGCAAAACCATTTGCACATTTATTGGAACTATCAGATATAACTATATCCACTGATATAGTAGGGGAATAAAGTGCTTAAAATCTTGATGTGAATTACAGGAGAGAATATAGCATTTCCAATTGAAAACAATGTTCTGTTTATTTATAGCTGATATAGTGCTTATTGCTCCAGTTTCCATATTAGTCGAAGACACAATTTCATTTACAAGGTCATACTTAAGAACTGCACATGTAATGTGAAAAACATATTGACTCTATTGAAACAATAGCATGTGCTGAAGATAGATTTCAACCTCAACATTTTCAATTTCCTTTGAACCAGTCAATTAATATTGAAACATATGACACATGGAAATGCAGTGAAGATAGTTTCGCACATTTTGATGCATAATTGTATGTCCATACTTAGAATTTTATGAAAAAATATATGTCCATCTTCACTCTAAATGGAATGCACTGTTCCATCACTTATAATTTTTAAGGAGTTGCACATGTAATTTGAAAATCGTTTTGGCACTATTGAAACAATAGCATGTGCGAAGGAATTGATTTCAAACACTAAATTTGTATAGGAATTGCAATGGCACCCTCCCGCCATTAACTGTGGCGATCCACCGTCCGCGAATATCGCCTCCAAGATGAAATTATCACACCTTTTTTTTAAAATTTATGAGATGACGCAAAACCATTTGCACATTTATTGGAACTATCAGATATAACTATATCCACTGATATAGTAGGGGAATAAAGTGCTTAAAATCTTGATGTGAATTACAGGAGAGAATATAGCATTTCCAATTGAAAACAATGTTCTGTTTATTTATAGCTGATATAGTGCTTATTGCTCCAGTTTCCATATTAGTCGAAGACACAATTTCATTTACAAGGTCATACTTAAGAACTGCACATGTAATGTGAAAAACATATTGGCTCTATTGAAACAATAGCATGTGCTGAAGATAGATTTCAACCTCAACATTTTCAATTTCCTTTGAACCAGTCAATTAATATTGAAACATATGACACATGGAAATGCAGTGAAGATAGTTTCGCACATTTTGATGCATAATTGTATGTCCATACTTAGAATTTTATGAAAAAATATATGTCCATCTTCACTCTAAATGGAATGCACTATTCCATCACTTATAATTTTTAAGGAGTTGCACATGTAATTTGAAAATCGTTTTGGCACTATTGAAACAATAGCATGTGCGAAGGAATTGATTTCAAACACTAAATTTGTATAGGAATTGCAATGGCACCCTCCCGCCATTAACTGTGGCGATCCACCGTCCGCGAATATCGCCTCCAAGATGAAATTATCACACCTTTTTTTTTTTAAAATTTATGAGATGACGCCAAACCATTTGCACATTTATTGGAACTATCAGATATAACTATATCCAATGATACAGTACGGGAATAATGTGCTTAAAATCTCGATGTGATTTACAGCAGAGAATATAGCATCTCCAATTGAAAACAATGTTCTGTTTATTTATAGCTCATATAGTGCTTATTGCTCCAGTTTCCATATTAGTCGAAGACAATATTTCATTTACAAGGTCATACTTAAGAACTGCACATGTAATGTGAAAAACATATTGACTCTATTGAAACAATAGCATGTGCTGAAGATAGATTTCAACCTCAACATTTTCAATTTCCTTTGAACCATTCAATTAATATTGAAACATTTGAAAGATGGAAATGCAGTGAAGATAGTTTCGCACATTTTGATGCATAATTGTATGTCCATACATAGAATTTTATGAAAAAATATATGTTCATTTCCACTATAAATGGAATATACTATTCCATCACTTATAATTTTTAAGGAGTTGCACATGTAATTTGAAAATCGTTTTGGCACTATTGAAACAATAGCATGTGCGAAGGAATTGATTTCAAACACTAAATTTGTATAGGAATTGCAATGGCACCCTCCCGCCATTAACTGTGGCGATCCACCGTCCGCGAATATCGCCTCCAAGATGAAATTATCACACCTTTTTTTTAAAATTTATGAGATGACGCCAAACCATTTGCACATTTATTGGAACTATCAGAAATAACTATATCCAATGATATAGTAGGGGAATAAATTGCTTAAAATCTTGATGTGAATTACAGGAGAGAATATAGCATCTCCAATTGAAAACAATGTTCTGTTTATTTATAGCTAATATAGTGCTTATTGCTCCAGTTTCCATATTAGTCGAAGACATAATTTCATTTACAAGGTCATACTTAAGAACTGCACATGTAATGTGAAAAACATATTGACTCTATTGAAACAATAGCATGTGCTGAAGATAGATTTCAACCTCAACATTTTCAATTTCCTTTGAACCATTCAATTAATATTGAAACATTTGAAAGATGGAAATGCAGTGAAGATAGTTTCGCACATTTCGATGCATAAATTATGTCCATACTTAGAATTTTATGAAAAAATATATATCCATCTTCACTCTAAATGGAATGCACTGTTCCATCACTTATAATTTTTAAGGAGTTGCACATGTAATTTGAAAATCGTTTTGGCACTATTGAAACAATAGCATGTGCGAAGGAATTGATTTCAAACACTAAATTTGTATAGGAATTGCAATGGCACCCTCCCGCCATTAACTGTGGCGATCCACCGTCCGCGAATATCGCCTCCAAGATGAAATTATCACACCTTTTTTTTTAAAATTTATGAGATGACACCAAACCATTTGCACATTTATTGGAACTATCAGATATAACTATATCCAATGATATAGTACGGGAATAATGTGCTTAAAATCTCGATGTGATTTACAGCAGAGAATATAGCATCTCCAATTGAAAACAATGTTTTGTTTATTTATAGCTCATATAGTGCTTATAGCTCCAGTTTCCATATTAGTCGAAGACACAATTTCATTTACAAGGTCATACTTAAGAACTGCACATGTAATGTGAAAAACATATTGGCTCTATTGAAACAATAGCATGTGCTGAAGATAGATTTCAACCTCATCATTTTCAATTTGCTTTGAACCAGCCAATTTATATGGTAAGCATGTGAAAATTGGAAATGCAGTGAAGACAATTTCGCACATTGTGATGGATAATTGTATGTCCATACATAGAATTTTATGAAAAGATATATGTTCATTTCCACTATAAATGGAATGCACTATTCCATCACTTATAATTTTTAAGGAGTTGCACATGTAATTTGAAAATCGTTTTGGCACTATTGAAACAATAGCATGTGCGAAGGAATTGATTTCAAACACTAAATTTGTATAGGAATTGCAATGGCACCCTCCCGCCGTTAACTGTGGCGATCCACCGTCCGCGAATATCGCCTCCAAGATGAAATTATCACACCTTTTTTTTAAAATTTATGAGATGACGCAAAACCATTTGCACATTTATTGGAACTATCAGATATAACTATATCCACTGATATAGTAGGGGAATAAAGTGCTTAAAATCTTGATGTGAATTACAGGAGAGAATATAGCATCTCCAATTGAAAACAATGTTCTGTTTATTTATAGCTGATATAGTGCTTATTGCTGGAGTTTCCATATTAGTCGAAGACATAATTTCATTTACAAGGTCATACTTAAGAACTGCACATGTAATGTGAAAAACATATTGACTCTATTGAAACAATAGCATGTGCTGAAGATAGATTTCAACCTCAACATTTTCAATTTCCTTTGAACCATTCAATTAATATTGAAACATTTGAAAGATGGAAATGCAGTGAAGATAGTTTCGCACATTTTGATGCATAATTGTATGTCCATACTTAGAATTTTATGAAAAAATATATGTCCATCTTCACTCTAAATGGAATGCACTGTTCCATCACTTATAATTTTTAAGGAGTTGCACATGTAATTTGAAAATCGTTTTGGCACTATTGAAACAATAGCATGTGCGAAGGAATTGATTTCAAACACTAAATTTGTATAGGAATTGCAATGGCACCCTCCCGCCATTAACTGTGGCGATCCACCGTCCGCGAATATCGCCTCCAAGATGAAATTATCACACCTTTTTTTTTAAAATTTATGAGATGACACCAAACCATTTGCACATTTATTGGAACTATCAGATATAACTATATCCAATGATATAGTACGGGAATAATGTGCTTAAAATCTCGATGTGATTTACAGCAGAGAATATAGCATCTCCAATTGAAAACAATGTTTTGTTTATTTATAGCTCATATAGTGCTTATAGCTCCAGTTTCCATATTAGTCGAAGACACAATTTCATTTACAAGGTCATACTTAAGAACTGCACATGTAATGTGAAAAACATATTGGCTCTATTGAAACAATAGCATGTGCTGAAGATAGATTTCAACCTCATCATTTTCAATTTGCTTTGAACCAGCCAATTTATATGGTAAGCATGTGAAAATTGGAAATGCAGTGAAGACAATTTCGCACATTGTGATGGATAATTGTATGTCCATACATAGAATTTTATGAAAAGATATATGTTCATTTCCACTATAAATGGAATGCACTATTCCATCACTTATAATTTTTAAGGAGTTGCACATGTAATTTGAAAATCGTTTTGGCACTATTGAAACAATAGCATGTGCGAAGGAATTGATTTCAAACACTAAATTTGTATAGGAATTGCAATGGCACCCTCCCGCCGTTAACTGTGGCGATCCACCGTCCGCGAATATCGCCTCCAAGATGAAATTATCACACCTTTTTTTTAAAATTTATGAGATGACGCAAAACCATTTGCACATTTATTGGAACTATCAGATATAACTATATCCACTGATATAGTAGGGGAATAAAGTGCTTAAAATCTTGATGTGAATTACAGGAGAGAATATAGCATCTCCAATTGAAAACAATGTTCTGTTTATTTATAGCTGATATAGTGCTTATTGCTGGAGTTTCCATATTAGTCGAAGACATAATTTCATTTACAAGGTCATACTTAAGAACTGCACATGTAATGTGAAAAACATATTGACTCTATTGAAACAATAGCATGTGCTGAAGATAGATTTCAACCTCAACATTTTCAATTTCCTTTGAACCATTCAATTAATATTGAAACATTTGAAAGATGGAAATGCAGTGAAGATAGTTTCGCACATTTTGATGCATAATTGTATGTCCATACTTAGAATTTTATGAAAAAATATATGTCCATCTTCACTCTAAATGGAATGCACTGTTCCATCACTTATAATTTTTAAGGAGTTGCACATGTAATTTGAAAATCGTTTTGGCACTATTGAAACAATAGCATGTGCGAAGGAATTGATTTCAAACACTAAATTTGTATAGGAATTGCAATGGCACCCTCCCGCCATTAACTGTGGCGATCCACCGTCCGCGAATATCGCCTCCAAGATGAAATTATCACACCTTTTTTTTAAAATTTATGAGATGACGCAAAACCATTTGCACATTTATTGGAACTATCAGATATAACTATATCCAATGATATAGTAGGGGAATAAAGTGCTTAAAATCTTGATGTGAATTACAGGAGAGAATATAGCATTTCCAATTGAAAACAATGTTCTGTTTATTTATAGCTGATATAGTGCTTATTGCTCCAGTTTCCATATTAGTCGAAGACACAATTTCATTTACAAGGTCATACTTAAGAACTGCACATGTAATGTGAAAAACATATTGGCTCTATTGAAACAATAGCATGTGCTGAAGATAGATTTCAACCTCAACATTTTCAATTTCCTTTGAACCAGTCAATTAATATTGAAACATTTGACACATGGAAATGCAGTGAAGATAGTTTCGCACATTTTGATGCATAATTGTATGTCCATACTTAGAATTTTATGAAAAAATATATGTCCATCTTTACTCTAAATGGAATGCACTGTTCCATCACTTATAATTTTTAAGGAGTTGCACATGTAATTTGAAAATCGTTTTGGCACTATTGAAACAATAGCATGTGCGAAGGAATTGATTTCAAACACTAAATTTGTATAGGAATTGCAATGGCACCCTCCCGCCATTAACTGTGGCGATCCACCGTCCGCGAATATCGCCTCCAAGATGAAATTATCACACCTTTTTTTTTTAAAATTTATGAGATGACGCCAAACCATTTGCACATTTATTGGAACTATCAGATATAACTATATCCAATGATACAGTACGGGAATAATGTGCTTAAAATCTCGATGTGATTTACAGCAGAGAATATAGCATCTCCAATTGAAAACAATGTTCTGTTTATTTATAGCTCATATAGTGCTTATTGCTCCAGTTTCCATATTAGTCGAAGACACAATTTCATTTACAAGGTCATACTTAAGAACTGCACATGTAATGTGAAAAACATATTGGCTCTATTGAAACAATAGCATGTGCTGAAGATAGATTTCAACCTCATCATTTTCAATTTGCTTTGAACCAGCCAATTTATATGGAAAGCATGTGAAAATTGGAAATGCAGTGAAGATAATTTCGCACATTGTGATGGATAATTGTATGTCCATACATAGAATTTTATGAAGAAATATATGTTCATTTCCACTATAAATGGAATGCACTATTCCATAACTTATAATTTTTAAGGAGTTGCACATGTAATTTGAAAATCGTTTTGGCACTATTGAAACAATAGCATGTGCGAAGGAATTGATTTCAAACACTAAATTTGTATAGGAATTGCAATGGCACCCTCCCGCCATTAACTGTGGCGATCCACCGTCCGCGAATATCGCCTGCAAGATGAAATTATCATCCTTTTTTTTAAAATTTATGAGATGACGCCAAACCATTTGCACATTTATTGGAACTATCAGATATAACTATATCCAATGATATAGTAGGGGAATAAAGTGCTTAAAATCTTGATGTGAATTACAGGAGAGAATATAGCATCTCCAATTGAAAACAATGTTCTGTTTATTTATAGCTGATATAGTGCTTATTGCTCCAGTTTCCATATTAGTCGAAGACACAATTTCATTTACAAGGTCATACTTAAGAACTGCACATGTAATGTGAAAAACATATTGGCTCTATTGAAACAATAGCATGTGCTGAAGATAGATTTCAACCTCATCATTTTCAATTTGCTTTGAACCAGCCAATTTATATGGAAAGCATGTGAAAATTGGAAATGCAGTGAAGATAATTTCGCACATTGTGATGGATAATTGTATGTCCATACATAGAATTTTATGAAAAAATATATGTTCATTTCCACTAAAATGGAATGCACTATTCCATCACTTATAATTTTTAAGGAGTGGCACATGTAATTTGAAAATCGTTTTGGCACTATTGAAAAAATAGCATGTGCGAAGGAATTGATTTCAAACACTAAATTTGTATAGGAATTGCAATGGCACTCTCCCGCCATTAACTGTGGCGATCCACCATCAGCGAATATCGCCTCCAAGATGAAATTATCACACCTTTTTTTTAAAATTTATGAGATGACGCCAAATCATTTGCACATTTATTGGAACTCTCAGATATAACTATATCCAATGATATAGTAGGGGAATAATGTGCTGAAAATCTCGATGTGAATTACAGTAGAGAATATAGCATCTCCAATTCAAAACATTGTTCTGTTTATTTATAGCTGATATAGTGCTTATTGCTCCAGTTTCCATATTAGTCGAAGACATAATTTCATTTACAAGGTCATACTTAAGAACTGCACATGTAATGTGAAAAACATATTGACTCTATTGAAACAATAGCATGTGCTGAAGATAGATTTCAACCTCAACATTTTCAATTTCCTTTGAACCATTCAATTAATATTGAAACATTTGAAACATGGAAATGCAGTGAAGATACTTTCGCACATTTTGATGCATAATTGTATGTCCATACTTAGAATTTTATGAAAAAATATATGTCCATCTTCACTCTAAATGGAATGCACTGTTCCATCACTTATAATTTTTAAGGAGTTACACATGTAATTTGAAAATCCTTTTGGCACTATTGAAACAATAGCATGTGCGAAGGAATTGATTTCAAACACTAAATTTGTATAGGAATTGCAATGGCACCCTCCCGCCATTAACTGTGGCGATCCACCGTCCGCGAATATCGCCTCCAAGATGAAATTATCACACCTTTTTTTTTTAAAATTTATGAGATGACGCCAAACCATTTGCACATTTATTGGAACTATCAGATATAACTATATCCAATGATACAGTACGGGAATAATGTGCTTAAAATCTCGATGTGATTTACAGCAGAGAATATAGCATCTCCAATTGAAAACAATGTTCTGTTTATTTATAGCTCATATAGTGCTTATTGCTCCAGTTTCCATATTAGTCGAAGACACAATTTCATTTACAAGGTCATACTTAAGAACTGCACATGTAATGTGAAAAACATATTGGCTCTATTGAAACAATAGCATGTGCTGAAGATAGATTTCAACCTCATCATTTTCAATTTGCTTTGAACCAGCCAATTTATATGGAAAGCATGTGAAAATTGGAAATGCAGTGAAGATAATTTCGCACATTGTGATGGATAATTGTATGTCCATACATAGAATTTTATGAAGAAATATATGTTCATTTCCACTATAAATGGAATGCACTATTCCATCACTTATAATTTTTAAGGAGTTGCACATGTAATTTGAAAATCGTTTTGGCACTATTGAAACAATAGCATGTGCGAAGGAATTGATTTCAAACACTAAATTTGTATAGGAATTGCAATGGCACCCTCCCGCCATTAACTGTGGCGATCCACCGTCCGCGAATATCGCCTCCAAGATGAAATTATCACACCTTTTTTTTAAAATTTATGAGATGACGCCAAACCATTTGCACATTTATTGGAACTATCAGATATAACTATATCCAATGATATAGTAGGGGAATAAATTGCTTAAAATCTTGATGTGAATTACAGGAGAGAATATAGCATCTCCAATTGAAAACAATGTTCTGTTTATTTATAGCTGATATAGTGCTTATTGCTGGAGTTTCCATATTAGTCGAAGACATAATTTCATTTACAAGGTCATACTTAAGAACTGCACATGTAATGTGAAAAACATATTGACTCTATTGAAACAATAGCATGTGCTGAAGATAGATTTCAACCTCAACATTTTCAATTTCCTTTGAACCATTCAATTAATATTGAAACATTTGAAAGATGGAAATGCAGTGAAGATAGTTTCGCACATTTTGATGCATAATTGTATGTCCATACTTAGAATTTTATGAAAAAATATATGTCCATCTTCACTCTAAATGGAATGCACTGTTCCATCACTTATAATTTTTAAGGAGTTGCACATGTAATTTGAAAATCGTTTTGGCACTATTGAAACAATAGCATGTGCGAAGGAATTGATTTCAAACACTAAATTTGTATAGGAATTGCAATGGCACCCTCCCGCCATTAACTGTGGCGATCCACCGTCCGCGAATATCGCCTCCAAGATGAAATTATCACACCTTTTTTTTAAAATTTATGAGATGACGCAAACCATTTGCACATTTATTGGAACTATCAGATATAACTATATCCACTGATATAGTAGGGGAATAAAGTGCTTAAAATCTTGATGTGAATTACAGGAGAGAATATAGCATTTCCAATTGAAAACAATGTTCTGTTTATTTATAGCTGATATAGTGCTTATTGCTCCAGTTTCCATATTAGTCGAAGACATAATTTCATTTACAAGGTCATACTTAAGAACTGCACATGTAATGTGAAAAACATATTGGCTCTATTGAAACAATAGCATGTGCTGAAGATAGATTTCAACCTCAACATTTTCAATTTCCTTTGAACCAGTCAATTAATATTGAAACATTTGACACATGGAAATGCAGTGAAGATAGTTTCGCACATTTTGATGCATAATTGTATGTCCATACTTAGAATTTTATGAAAAAATATATGTCCATCTTCACTCTAAATGGAATGCACTGTTCCATCACTTATAATTTTTAAGGAGTTGCACATGTAATTTGAAAATCGTTTTGGCACTATTGAAACAATAGCATGTGCGAAGGAATTGATTTCAAACACTAAATTTGTATAGGAATTGCAATGGCACCCTCCCGCCATTAACTGTGGCGATCCACCGTCCGCGAATATCGCCTCCAAGATGAAATTATCACACCTTTTTTTTTTAAAATTTATGAGATGACGCCAAACATTTTGCACATTTATTGGAACTATCAGATATAACTATATCCAATGATACAGTACGGGAATAATGTGCTTAAAATCTCGATGTGATTTACAGCAGAGAATATAGCATCTCCAATTGAAAACAATGTTCTGTTTATTTATAGCTCATATAGTGCTTATTGCTCCAGTTTCCATATTAGTCGAAGACACAATTTCATTTACAAGGTCATACTTAAGAACTGCACATGTAATGTGAAAAACATATTGGCTCTATTGAAACAATAGCATGTGCTGAAGATAGATTTCAACCTCATCATTTTCAATTTGCTTTGAACCAGCCAATTTATATGGAAAGCATGTGAAAATTGGAAATGCAGTGAAGATAATTTCGCACATTGTGATGGATAATTGTATGTCCATACATAGAATTTTATGAAGAAATATATGTTCATTTCCACTATAAATGGAATGCACTATTCCATCACTTATAATTTTTAAGGAGTTGCACATGTAATTTGAAAATCGTTTTGGCACTATTGAAACAATAGCATGTGCGAAGGAATTGATTTCAAACACTAAATTTGTATAGGAATTGCAATGGCACCCTCCCGCCATTAACTGTGGCGATCCACCGTCCGCGAATATCGCCTCCAAGATGAAATTATCACACCTTTTTTTTAAAATTTATGAGATGACGCAAAACCATTTGCACATTTATTGGAACTATCAGATATAACTATATCCACTGATATAGTAGGGGAATAAAGTGCTTAAAATTTTGATGTGAATTACAGGAGAGAATATAGCATTTCCAATTGAAAACAATGTTCTGTTTATTTATAGCTGATATAGTGCTTATTGCTCCAGTTTCCATATTAGTCGAAGACACAATTTCATTTACAAGGTCATACTTAAGAACTGCACATGTAATGTGAAAAACATATTGGCTCTATTGAAACAATAGCATGTGCTGAAGATAGATTTCAACCTCAACATTTTCAATTTCGTTTGAACCAGTCAATTAATATTGAAACATTTGACACATGGAAATGCAGTGAAGATAGTTTCGCACATTTTGATGCATAATTGTATGTCCATACTTAGAATTTTATGAAAAAATATATGTCCATCTTCACTCTAAATGGAATGCACTGTTCCATCACTTATAATTTTTAAGGAGTTGCACATGTAATTTGAAAATCGTTTTGGCACTATTGAAACAATAGCATGTGCGAAGGAATTGATTTCAAACACTAAATTTGTATAGGAATTGCAATGGCACCCTCCCGCCATTAACTGTGGCGATCCACCGTCCGCGAATATCGCCTCCAAGATGAAATTATCACACCTTTTTTTTTTTAAAATTTATGAGATGACGCCAAACCATTTGCACATTTATTGGAACTATCAGATATAACTATATCCAATGATACAGTACGGGAATAATGTGCTTAAAATCTCGATGTGATTTACAGCAGAGAATATAGCATCTCCAATTGAAAACAATGTTCTGTTTATTTATAGCTCATATAGTGCTTATTGCTCCAGTTTCCATATTAGTCGAAGACATAATTTCATTTACAAGGTCATACTTAAGAACTGCACATGTAATGTGAAAAACATATTGACTCTATTGAAACAATAGCATGTGCTGAAGATAGATTTCAACCTCAACATTTTCAATTTCCTTTGAACCATTCAATTAATATTGAAACATTTGAAAGATGGAAATGCAGTGAAGATAGTTTCGCACATTTTGATGCATAATTGTATGTCCATACATAGAATTTTATGAAAAAATATATGTTAATTTCCACTATAAATGGAATATACTATTCCATCACTTATAATTTTTAAGGAGTTGCACATGTAATTTGAAAATCGTTTTGGCACTATTGAAACAATAGCATGTGCGAGGGAATTGATTTCAAACACTAAATTTGTATAGGAATTGCAATGGCACCCTCCCGCCATTAACTGTGGCGATCCACCGTCCGCGAATATCGCCTCCAAGATGAAATTATCACACCTTTTTTTTAAAATTTATGAGATGACGCCAAACCATTTGCACATTTATTGGAACTATCAGAAATAACTATATCCAATGATATAGTAGGGGAATAAATTGCTTAAAATCTTGATGTGAATTACAGGAGAGAATATAGCATCTCCAATTGAAAACAATGTTCGGTTTATTTATAGCTAATATAGTGCTTATTGCTCCAGTTTCCATATTAGTCGAAGACATAATTTCATTTACAAGGTCATACTTAAGAACTGCACATGTAATGTGAAAAACATATTGACTCTATTGAAACAATAGCATGTGCTGAAGATAGATTTCAACCTCAACATTTTCAATTTCCTTTGAACCATTCAATTAATATTGAAACATTTGAAAGATGGAAATGCAGTGAAGATAGTTTCGCACATTTTGATGCATAATTGTATGTCCATACTTAGAATTTTATGAAAAAATATATGTCCATCTTCACTCTAAATGGAATGCACTGTTCCATCACTTATAATTTTTAAGGAGTTGCACATGTAATTTGAAAATCGTTTTGGCACTATTGAAACAATAGCATGTGCGAAGGAATTGATTTCAAACACTAAATTTGTATAGGAATTGCAATGGCACCCTCCCGCCATTAACTGTGGCGATCCACCGTCCGCGAATATCGCCTCCAAGATGAAATTATCACACCTTTTTTTTTAAAATTTATGAGATGACACCAAACCATTTGCACATTTATTGGAACTATCAGATATAACTATATCCAATGATATAGTACGGGAATAATGTGCTTAAAATCTCGATGTGATTTACAGCAGAGAATATAGCATCTCCAATTGAAAACAATGTTTTGTTTATTTATAGCTCATATAGTGCTTATAGCTCCAGTTTCCATATTAGTCGAAGACACAATTTCATTTACAAGGTCATACTTAAGAACTGCACATGTAATGTGAAAAACATATTGGCTCTATTGAAACAATAGCATGTGCTGAAGATAGATTTCAACCTCATCATTTTCAATTTGCTTTGAACCAGCCAATTTATATGGTAAGCATGTGAAAATTGGAAATGCAGTGAAGACAATTTCGCACATTGTGATGGATAATTGTATGTCCATACATAGAATTTTATGAAAAGATATATGTTCATTTCCACTATAAATGGAATGCACTATTCCATCACTTATAATTTTTAAGGAGTTGCACATGTAATTTGAAAATCGTTTTGGCACTATTGAAACAATAGCATGTGCGAAGGAATTGATTTCAAACACTAAATTTGTATAGGAATTGCAATGGCACCCTCGCGCCGTTAACTGTGGCGATCCACCGTCCGCGAATATCGCCTCCAAGATGAAATTATCACACCTTTTTTTTAAAATTTATGAGATGACGCAAAACCATTTGCACATTTATTGGAACTATCAGATATAACTATATCCACTGATATATTAGGGGAATAAAGTGCTTAAAATCTTGATGTGAATTACAGGAGAGAATATAGCATCTCCAATTGAAAACAATGTTCTGTTTATTTATAGCTGATATAGTGCTTATTGCTCCAGTTTCCATATTAGTCGAAGACACAATTTCATTTACAAGGTCATACTTAAGAACTGCACATGTAATGTGAAAAACATATTGGCTCTATTGAAACAATAGCATGTGCTGAAGATAGATTTCAACCTCATCATTTTCAATTTGCTTTGAACCAGCCAATTTATATGGAAAGCATGTGAAAATTGGAAATGCAGTGAAGATAATTTCGCACATTGTGATGGATAATTGTATGTCCATACATAGAATTTTATGAAAAAATATATGTTCATTTCCACTAAAATGGAATGCACTATTCCATCACTTATAATTTTTAAGGAGTGGCACATGTAATTTGAAAATCGTTTTGGCACTATTGAAAAAATAGCATGTGCGAAGGAATTGATTTCAAACACTAAATTTGTATAGGAATTGCAATGGCACTCTCCCGCCATTAACTGTGGCGATCCACCGTCCGAGAATATCGCCTCCAAGATGAAATTATCACACCTTTTTTTTAAAATTTATGAGATGACGCCAAATCATTTGCACATTTATTGGAACTCTCAGATATAACTATATCCAATGATATAGTAGGGGAATAATGTGCTGAAAATCTCGATGTGAATTACAATAGAAAATATAGCATCTCCAATTGAAAACATTGTTCTGTTTATTTATAGCTGATATAGTGCTTATTGCTCCAGTTTCCATATTAGTCGAAGACATAATTTCATTTACAAGGTCATACTTAAGAACTGCACATGTAATGTGAAAAACATATTGACTCTATTGAAACAATAGCATGTGCTGAAGATAGATTTCAACCTCAACATTTTCAATTTCCTTTGAACCATTCAATTAATATTGAAACATTTGAAACATGGAAATGCAGTGAAGATACTTTCGCACATTTTGATGCATAATTGTATGTCCATACTTAGAATTTTATGAAAAAATATATGTTCATCTTCACTCTAAATGGAAAACACTGTTCCATCACTTATAATTTTTAAGGAGTTGCACATGTAATTTGAAAATCGTTTTGGCACTATTGAAACAATAGCATGTGCGAAGGAATTGATTTCAAACACTAAATTTGTATAGGAATTGCAATGGCACCCTCCCGCCATTAACTGTGGCCATCCACAGTCCGCGAATATCGCCTCCAAGATGAAATTATCACACCTTTTTTTTAAAATTTATGAGATGACGCCAAACCATTTGCACATTTATTGGAACTATCAGAAATAACTATATCCAATGATATAGTAGGGGAATAAATTGCTTAAAATCTTGATGTGAATTACAGGAGAGAATATAGCATCTCCAATTGAAAACAATGTTCTGTTTATTTATAGCTAATATAGTGCTTATTGCTCCAGTTTCCATATTAGTCGAAGACATAATTTCATTTACAAGGTCATACTTAAGAACTGCACATGTAATGTGAAAAACATATTGACTCTATTGAAACAATAGCATGTGCTGAAGATAGATTTCAACCTCAACATTTTCAATTTCCTTTGAACCAGTCAATTAATATTGAAACATTTGACACATGGAAATGCAGTGAAGATAGTTTCGCACATTTCGATGCATAAATTATGTCCATACTTAGAATTTTATGAAAAAATATATATCCATCTTCACTCTAAATGGAATGCACTGTTCCATCACTTATAATTTTTAAGGAGTTGCACATGTAATTTGAAAATCGTTTTGGCACTATTGAAACAATAGCATGTGCGAAGGAATTGATTTCAAACACTAAATTTGTATAGGAATTGCAATGGCACCCTCCCGCCATTAACTGTGGCGATCCACCGTCCGCAAATATCGCCTCCAAGATGAAATTATCACACCTTTTTTTTAAAATTTATGAGATGACGCCAAACCATTTGCACATTTATTGGAACTCTCAGATATAACTATATCCAATGATATAGTAGGGGAATAATGTGCTGAAAATCTCGATGTGAATTACAGTAGAGAATATAGCATCTCCAATTGAAAACATTGTTCTGTTTATTTATAGCTCATATAGTGCTTATTGCTCCAGTTTCCATATTAGTCGAAGACACAATTTCATTTACAAGGTCATACTTAAGAACTGCACATGTAATGTGAAAAACATATTAGCTCTATTGAAACAATAGCATGTGCTGAAGATAGATTTCAACCTCAATATTTTCAATTTCCTTTGAACCAGCCAATTAATATTGAAACATTTGAAAAATGGAAATGCAATGACGATAGTTTCGCACATTTTGATGCATAATTGTATGTCCATACTTAGAATTTTATGAAAAAATATATGTCCATTTCCACTATAAATGGAATGCACTATTCCATCACTTATAATTTTTAAGGAGTTGCACATGTAATTTGAAAATCGTTTTGGCACTATTGAAACAATAGCATATGCGAAGGAATTGATTTCAAACACTAAATTTGTATAGGAATTGCAAAGGCAACCTCCCACCATTAACTGTGGCGATCCACCGTCCGCGAATATCGCCTCCAAGATGAAATTATCACACCTTTTTTTTTAAAATTTATGAGATGACGCCAAACCATTTGCACATTTATTGGAACTATCAGAAATAACTATATCCAATGATATAGTAGGGGAATAAATTGCTTAAAATCTTGATGTGAATTACAGGAGAGAATATAGCATCTCCAATTGAAAACAATGTTCTGTTTATTTATAGCTAATATAGTGCTTATTGCTCCAGTTTCCATATTAGTCGAAGACATAATTTCATTTACAAGGTCATACTTAAGAACTGCACATGTAATGTGAAAAACATATTGACTCTATTGAAACAATAGCATGTGCTGAAGATAGATTTCAACCTCAACATTTTCAATTTCCTTTGAACCATTCAATTAATATTGAAACATTTGAAAGATGGAAATGCAGTGAAGATAGTTTCGCACATTTCGATGCATAAATTATGTCCATACTTAGAATTTTATGAAAAAATATATATCCATCTTCACTCTAAATGGAATGCACTGTTCCATCACTTATAATTTTTAAGGAGTTGCACATGTAATTTGAAAATCGTTTTGGCACTATTGAAACAATAGCATGTGCGAAGGAATTGATTTCAAACACTAAATTTGTATAGGAATTGCAATGGCACCCTCCCGCCATTAACTGTGGCGATCCACCGTCCGCAAATATCGCCTCCAAGATGAAATTATCACACCTTTTTTTTAAAATTTATGAGATGACGCCAAACCATTTGCACATTTATTGGAACTCTCAGATATAACTATATCCAATGATATAGTAGGGGAATAATGTGCTGAAAATCTCGATGTGAATTACAGTAGAGAATATAGCATCTCCAATTGAAAACATTGTTCTGTTTATTTATAGCTCATATAGTGCTTATTGCTCCAGTTTCCATATTAGTCGAAGACACAATTTCATTTACAAGGTCATACTTAAGAACTGCACATGTAATGTGAAAAACATATTAGCTCTATTGAAACAATAGCATGTGCTGAAGATAGATTTCAACCTCAATATTTTCAATTTCCTTTGAACCAGCCAATTAATATTGAAACATTTGAAAAATGGAAATGCAATGACGATAGTTTCGCACATTTTGATGCATAATTGTATGTCCATACTTAGAATTTTATGAAAAAATATATGTCCATTTCCACTATAAATGGAATGCACTATTCCATCACTTATAATTTTTAAGGAGTTGCACATGTAATTTGAAAATCGTTTTGGCACTATTGAAACAATAGCATATGCGAAGGAATTGATTTCAAACACTAAATTTGTATACGAATTGCAAAGGCAACCTCCCACCATTAACTGTGGCGATCCACCGTCCGCGAATATCGCCTCCAAGATGAAATTATCACACCTTTTTTTTTAAAATTTATGAGATGACGCCAAACCATTTGCACATTTATTGGAACTATCAGATATAACTATATCCAATGATATAGTAGGGGAATAATGTGCTTAAAATTTCGATGTGAATTACAGCAGAGAATATAGCATCTCCAATTGAAAACATGTTCTGTTTATTTATAGCTCATATACTGCTTATTGCTCCAGTTTCCATATTAGTCGAAGACACAATTTCATTTACAAGGTCATACTTAAGAACTGCACATGTAATGTGAAAAACATATTAGCTCTATTGAAACAATAGTATGTGCTGAAGATAGATTTCAACCTCATCATTTTCAATTTGCTTTGAACCAGCCAATTTGTATGGAAAACATGTGAAAATTGGAAATGCAGTGAAGATAGTTTCGCACATTGTGATGCATAATTGTATGTCCATACATAGAATTTTATGAAAAAATATATGTTCATTTCCACTATAAATGGAATGCACTATTCCATCACTTATAATTTTTAAGGAGTTGCACATGTAATTTGAAAATCGTTTTGGCACTATTGAAAAAATAGCATGTGCGAAGGAATTGATTTCAAACACTAAATTTGTATAGGAATTGCAATGGCACTCTCCCGCCATTAACTGTGGCGATCCACCGTCCGCGAATATCGCCTCCAAGATGAAATTATCACACCTTTTTTTTAAAATTTATGAGATGACGCCAAACCATTTGCACATTTATTGGACCTATCAGATATAACTATATCCAATGATATAGTAGGGGAATAATGTGCTTAAAATCTCGATGTGAATTACATTAGAGAATATAGCATCTCCAGTTGAAAACAATGTTCTGTTTATTTATAGCTCATATAGTGATTATTGCTCAAGTTTCCATATTAGTCGAAGACACAATTTCATTTACAAGGTCATACTTAAGAACTGCACATGTAATGTGAAAAACATATTGGCTCTATTGAAACAATAGCATGTGCTGAAGATAGATTTCAACCTCAACATTTTCAATTTCCTTTGAACCAGTCAATTAAAATTGAAACATTTGAAAAATGGAAATGCAGTGAAGATAGTTTCGCAAATTTGATGCATAATTGTATGTCCATACTTAGAATTTTATGAAAAAATATATGTCCATCTTCACTCTAAATGGAATGCACTGTTCCATCACTTATAATTTTTAAGGAGTTGCACATGTAATTTGAAAATCGTTTTGGCACTATTGAAACAATAGCATGTGCGAAGGAATTGATTTCAAACACTAAATTTGTATAGGAATTGCAATGGCACCCTCCCGCCATTAACTGTGGCGATCCACCGTCCGCGAATATCGCCTCCAAGATGAAATTATCACACCTTTTTTTTAAAATTTATGAGATGACGCCAAACCATTTGCACATTTATTGCAACTATCAGATATAACTATATCCAATGATATAGTAGGGGAATAATGTGCTTAAAATCTCGATGTGAATTACAGTAGAGAATATAGCATCTCCAATTGAAAACAATGTTCTGTTTATTTAAGGCTCATATAGTGCTTATTGCTCCAGTTTCCATATTAGTCGAAGACACAATCTCATTTACAAGGTCATACTTAAGAATTGCACATGTAATGTGAAAATCATAATAGCTCTATTGAAGCAATAGCATGTGCTGAAGATAGATTTCAACCTCATCATTTTCAATTTGCTTTGAACCAGCCAATTTATATGGAAAACATGTGAAAATTGGAAATGCAGTGACGATTATATGGCACATTTTGATACATATTTGTTTGTTCAAACTCAGGATTTACTGAAAACAGATATGTCGATTTCCCCTATAAATGAAAACACTATTCCACCACTTATAATTGTTAAGGAGATGCACATGTAATTTGAAAATCATTTTGGCACTATTGAAACAATAGCATGTGCGAAGGAATTGATTTCAAACACTAAATTTGTATAGGAATTGCAATGGCACCCTCCCGCCATTAACTGTGGCGATCCACCGTCCGCGAATATCGCCTCCAAGATGAAATTATCACACCTTTTTTTTTAAAATTTATGAGATGACACCAAACCATTTGCACATTTATTGGAACTATCAGATATAACTATATCCAATGATATAGTAGGGGAATAATGTGCTTAAAATCTCGATGTGATTTACAGCAGAGAATATAGCATTTCCAATTGAAAACAATGTTCTGTTTATTTATAGCTCATATAGTGCTTATTGCTCCAGTTTCCATATTAGTCGAAGACATAATTTCATTTACAAGGTCATACGTAAGAACTGCACATGTAATGTGAAAAACATTTTGGCTCTATTGAAACAATAGCATGTGCTGAAGATAGATTTCAACCTCATCATTTTCAATTTGCTTTGAACCAGCCAATTTATATGGAAAGCATGTGAAAATTGGAAATGCAGTGAAGATAATTTCGCACATTGTGATGGATAATTGTATGTCCATACATAGAATTTTATGAAGAAATATATGTTCATTTCCACTATAAATGGAATGCACTATTCCATCACTTATAATTTTTAAGGAGTTGCACATGTAATTTGAAAATCGTTTTGGCACTATTGAAACAATAGCATGTGCGAAGGAATTGATTTCAAACACTAAATTTGTATAGGAATTGCAATGGCACCCTCCCGCCATTAACTGTGGCGATCCACCGTCCGCGAATATCGCCTCCAAGATGAAATTATCACACCTTTTTTTTAAAATTTATGAGATGACGCCAAACCATTTGCACATTTATTGGAACTATCAGATATAACTATATCCAATGATATAGTAGGGGAATAAATTGCTTAAAATCTTGATGTGAATTACAGGAGAGAATATAGCATCTCCAATTGAAAACAATGTTCTGTTTATTTATAGCTGATATAGTGCTTATTGCTGGAGTTTCCATATTAGTCGAAGACATAATTTCATTTACAAGGTCATACTTAAGAACTGCACATGTAATGTGAAAAACATATTGACTCTATTGAAACAATAGCATGTGCTGAAGATAGATTTCAACCTCAACATTTTCAATTTCCTTTGAACCATTCAATTAATATTGAAACATTTGAAAGATGGAAATGCAGTGAAGATAGTTTCGCACATTTTGATGCATAATTGTATGTCCATACTTAGAATTTTATGAAAAAATATATGTCCATCTTCACTCTAAATGGAATGCACTGTTCCATCACTTATAATTTTTAAGGAGTTGCACATGTAATTTGAAAATCGTTTTGGCACTATTGAAACAATAGCATGTGCGAAGGAATTGATTTCAAACACTAAATTTGTATAGGAATTGCAATGGCACCCTCCCGCCATTAACTGTGGCGATCCACCGTCCGCGAATATCGCCTCCAAGATGAAATTATCACACCTTTTTTTTAAAATTTATGAGATGACGCCAAACCATTTGCACATTTATTGGAACTATCAGATATAACTATATCCAATGATATAGTAGGGGAATAATGTGCTTAAAATCTCGATGTGAATTACAGTAGAGAATATAGCATCTCCAATTGAAAACAATGTTCTGTTTATTTATAGCTCATATAGTGCTTATTGCTCCAGTTTCCATATTAGTCGAAGACACAATCTCATTTACAAGGTCATACTTAAGAATTGCACATGTAATGTGAAAATCATAATAGCTCTATTGAAGCAATAGCATGTGCTGAAGATAGATTTCAACCTCATCATTTTCAATTTGCTTTGAACCAGCCAATTTATATGGAAAACATGTGAAAATTGGAAATGCAGTGACGATTATATGGCACATTTTGATACATATTTGTTTGTTCAAACTCAGGATTTACTGAAAACAGATATGTCGATTTCCCCTATAAATGAAAACACTATTCCACCACTTATAATTGTTAAGGAGATGCACATGTAATTTGAAAATCATTTTGGCACTATTGAAACAATAGCATGTGCGAAGGAATTGATTTCAAACACTAAATTTGTATAGGAATTGCAATGGCACCCTCCCGCCATTAACTGTGGCGATCCACCGTCCGCGAATATCGCCTCCAAGATGAAATTATCACACCTTTTTTTTTAAAATTTATGAGATGACACCAAACCATTTGCACATTTATTGGAACTATCAGATATAACTATATCCAATGATATAGTAGGGGAATAATGTGCTTAAAATCTCGATGTGATTTACAGCAGAGAATATAGCATTTCCAATTGAAAACAATGTTCTGTTTATTTATAGCTCATGTAGTGCTTATTGCTCCAGTTTCCATATTAGTCGAAGACACAATTTCATTTACAAGGTCATACTTAAGAACTGCACATGTAATATGAAAAACATATTGGCTCTATTGAAACAATAGCATGTGCTGAAGATAGATTTCAACCTCATCATTTTCAATTTGCTTTGAACCAGCCAATTTATATGGAAAGCATGTGAAAATTGGAAATGCAGAGAAGATAATTTCGCACATTGTGATGGATAATTGTATGTCCATACATAGAATTTTATGAAGAAATATATGTTCATTTCCACTATAAATGGAATGCACTATTCCATCACTTATAATTTTTAAGGAGTTGCACATGTAATTTGAAAATCGTTTTGGCACTATTGAAACAATAGCATGTGCGAAGGAATTGATTTCAAACACTAAATTTGTATAGGAATTGCAATAGCACCCTCCCGCCATTAACTGTGGCGATCCACCGTCCGCGAATATCGCCTCCAAGATGAAATTATCACACCTTTTTTTTAAAATTTATGAGATGACGCCAAACCATTTGCACATTTATTGGAACTATCAGATATAACTATATCCAATGATATAGTAGGGGAATAAATTGCTTAAAATCTTGATGTGAATTACAGGAGAGAATATAGCATCTCCAATTGAAAACAATGTTCTGTTTATTTATAGCTGATATAGTGCTTATTGCTCCAGTTTCCACATTAGTCGAAGACACAATTTCATTTACAAAGTCATACTTAAGAACTGCACATGTAATGTGAAAAACATATTGGCTCTATTGAAACAATAGCATGTGCTGAAGATAGATTTCAACCTCAACATTTTCAATTTCCTTTGAACCAGTCAATTAATATTGAAACATTTGACACATGGAAATGCAGTGAAGATAGTTTCGCACATTTTGATGCATAATTGTATGTCCATACTTAGAATTTTATGAAAAAATATATGTCCATCTTCACTCTAAATGGAATGCACTGTTCCATCACTTATAATTTTTAAGGAGTTGCACATGTAATTTGAAAATCATTTTGGCACTATTGAAACAATAGCATGTGCGAAGGAATTGATTTCAAACACTAAATTTGTATAGGAATTGCAATGGCACCCTCCCGCCATTAACTGTGGCGATCCACCGTCCGCGAATATCGCCTCCAAGATGAAATTATCACACCTTTTTTTTTTAAAATTTATGAGATGACGCCAAACATTTTGCACATTTATTGGAACTATCAGATATAACTATATCCAATGATACAGTACGGGAATAATGTGCTTAAAATCTCGATGTGATTTACAGCAGAGAATATAGCATCTCCAATTGAAAACAATGTTCTGTTTATTTATAGCTCATATAGTGCTTATTGCTCCAGTTTCCATATTAGTCGAAGACACAATTTCATTTACAAGGTCATACTTAAGAACTGCACATGTAATGTGAAAAACATATTGGCTCTATTGAAACAATAGCATGTGCTGAAGATAGATTTCAACCTCATCATTTTCAATTTGCTTTGAACCAGCCAATTTATATGGAAAGCATGTGAAAATTGGAAATGCAGTGAAGATAATTTCGCACATTGTGATGGATAATTGTATGTCCATACATACAATTTTATGAAGAAATATATGTTCATTTCCACTATAAATGGAATGCACTATTCCATCACTTATAATTTTTAAGGAGTTGCACATGTAATTTGAAAATCGTTTTGGCACTATTGAAACAATAGCATGTGCGAAGGAATTGATTTCAAACACTAAATTTGTATAGGAATTGCAATGGCACCCTCCCGCCATTAACTGTGGCGATCCACCGTCCGCGAATATCGCCTCCAAGATGAAATTATCACACCTTTTTTTTAAAATTTATGAGATGACGCAAAACCATTTGCACATTTATTGGAACTATCAGATATAACTATATCCACTGATATAGTAGGGGAATAAAGTGCTTAAAATCTTGATGTGAATTACAGGAGAGAATATAGCATTTCCAATTGAAAACAATGTTCTGTTTATTTATAGCTGATATAGTGCTTATTGCTCCAGTTTCCATATTAGTCGAAGACACAATTTCATTTACAAGGTCATACTTAAGAACTGCACATGTAATGTGAAAAACATATTGGCTCTATTGAAACAATAGCATGTGCTGAAGATAGATTTCAACCTCAACATTTTCAATTTCCTTTGAACCAGTCAATTAATATTGAAACATTTGACACATGGAAATGCAGTGAAGATAGTTTCGCACATTTTGATGCATAATTGTATGTCCATACTTAGAATTTTATGAAAAAATATATGTCCATCTTCACTCTAAATGGAATGCACTGTTCCATCACTTATAATTTTTAAGGAGTTGCACATGTAATTTGAAAATCGTTTTGGCACTATTGAAACAATAGCATGTGCGAAGGAATTGATTTCAAACACTAAATTTGTATAGGAATTGCAATGGCACCCTCCCGCCATTAACTGTGGCGATCCACCGTCCGCGAATATCGCCTCCAAGATGAAATTATCACACCTTTTTTTTTTTAAAATTTATGAGATGACGCCAAACCATTTGCACATTTATTGGAACTATCAGATATAACTATATCCAATGATACAGTACGGGAATAATGTGCTTAAAATCTCGATGTGATTTACAGCAGAGAATATAGCATCTCCAATTGAAAACAATGTTCTGTTTATTTATAGCTCATATAGTGCTCATTGCTCCAGTTTCCATATTAGTCGAAGACATAATTTCATTTACAAGGTCATACTTAAGAACTGCACATGTAATGTGAAAAACATATTGGCTCTATTGAAACAATAGCATGTGCTGAAGATAGATTTCAACCTCATCATTTTCAATTTGCTTTGAACCAGCCAATTTATATGGAAAGCATGTGAAAATTGGAAATGCAGTGAAGATAATTTCGCACATTGTGATGGATAATTGTATGTCCATACATAGAATTTTATGAAAAAATATATGTTCATTTCCACTAAAATGGAATGCACTATTCCATCACTTATAATTTTTAAGGAGTGGCACATGTAATTTGAAAATCGTTTTGGCACTATTGAAAAAATAGCATGTGCGAAGGAATTGATTTCAAACACTAAATTTGTATAGGAATTGCAATGGCACTCTCCCGCCATTAACTGTGGCGATCCACCGTCCGCGAATATCGCCTCCAAGATGAAATTATCACACCTTTTTTTTAAAATTTATGAGATGACGCCAAATCATTTGCACATTTATTGGAACTCTCAGATATAACTATATCCAATGATATAGTAGGGGAATAATGTGCTGAAAATCTCGATGTGAATTACAGTAGAGAATATAGCATCTCCAATTGAAAACATTGTTCTGTTTATTTATAGCTGATATAGTGCTTATTGCTCCAGTTTCCATATTAGTCGAAGACATAATTTCATTTACAAGGTCATACTTAAGAACTGCACATGTAATGTGAAAAACATATTGACTCTATTGAAACAATAGCATGTGCTGAAGATAGATTTCAACCTCAACATTTTCAATTTCCTTTGAACCATTCAATTAATATTGAAACATTTGAAACATGGAAATGCAGTGAAGATACTTTCGCACATTTTGATGCATAATTGTATGTCCATACTTAGAATTTTATGAAAAAATATATGTTCATCTTCACTCTAAATGGAAAACACTGTTCCATCACTTATAATTTTTAAGGAGTTGCACATGTAATTTGAAAATCGTTTTGGCACTATTGAAACAATAGCATGTGCGAAGGAATTGATTTCAAACACTAAATTTGTATAGGAATTGCAATGGCACCCTCCCGCCATTAACTGTGGCGATCCACCGTCCGCGAATATCGCCTCCAAGATGAAATTATCACACCTTTTTTTTAAAATTTATGAGATGACGCCAAACCATTTGCACATTTATTCCAACTATCAGATATAACTATATCCACTGATATAGTAGGGGAATAAAGTGCTTAAAATCTTGATGTGAATTACAGGAGAGAATATAGCATTTCCAATTGAAAACAATGTTCTGTTTATTTATAGCTGATATAGTGCTTATTGCTCCAGTTTCCATATTAGTCGAAGACACAATTTCATTTACAAGGTCATACTTAAGAACTGCACATGTAATGTGAAAAACATATTGGCTCTATTGAAACAATAGCATGTGCTGAAGATAGATTTCAACCTCAACATTTTCAATTTCCTTTGAACCAGTCAATTAATATTGAAACATTTGACACATGGAAATGCAGTGAAGATAGTTTCGCACATTTTGATGCATAATTGTATGTCCATACTTAGAATTTTATGAAAAAATATATGTCCATCTTCACTCTAAATGGAATGCACTGTTCCATCACTTATAATTTTTAAGGAGTTGCACATGTAATTTGAAAATCGTTTTGGCACTATTGAAACAATAGCATGTGCGAAGGAATTGATTTCAAACACTAAATTTGTATAGGAATTGCAATGGCACCCTCCCGCCATTAACTGTGGCGATCCACCGTCCGCGAATATCGCCTCCAAGATGAAATTATCACACCTTTTTTTTTTAAAATTTATGAGATGACGCCAAACATTTTGCACATTTATTGGAACTATCAGATATAACTATATCCAATGATACAGTACGGGAATAATGTGCTTAAAATCTCGATGTGATTTACAGCAGAGAATATAGCATCTCCAATTGAAAACAATGTTCTGTTTATTTATAGCTCATATAGTGCTTATTGCTCCAGTTTCCATATTAGTCGAAGACACAATTTCATTTACAAGGTCATACTTAAGAACTGCACATGTAATGTGAAAAACATATTGGCTCTATTGAAACAATGGCATGTGCTGAAGATAGATTTCAACCTCATCATTTTCAATTTGCTTTGAACCAGCCAATTTATATGGAAAGCATGTGAAAATTGGAAATGCAGTGAAGATAATTTCGCACATTGTGATGGATAATTGTATGTCCATACATAGAATTTTATGAAGAAATATATGTTCATTTCCACTATAAATGGAATGCACTATTCCATCACTTATAATTTTTAAGGAGTTGCACATGTAATTTGAAAATCGTTTTGGCACTATTGAAACAATAGCATGTGCGAAGGAATTGATTTCAAACACTAAATTTGTATAGGAATTGCAATGGCACCCTCCCGCCATTAACTGTGGCGATCCACCGTCCGCGAATATCGCCTCCAAGATGAAATTATCACACCTTTTTTTTAAAATTTATGAGATGACGCCAAACCATTTGCACATTTATTGGAACTATCAGATATAACTATATCCAATGATATAGTAGGGGAATAAATTGCTTAAAATCTTGATGTGAATTACAGGAGAGAATATAGCATCTCCAATTGAAAACAATGTTCTGTTTATTTATAGCTGATATAGTGCTTATTGCTGGAGTTTCCATATTAGTCGAAGACATAATTTCATTTACAAGGTCATACTTAAGAACTGCACATGTAATGTGAAAAACATATTGACTCTATTGAAACAATAGCATGTGCTGAAGATAGATTTCAACCTCAACATTTTCAATTTCCTTTGAACCATTCAATTAATATTGAAACATTTGAAAGATGGAAATGCAGTGAAGATAGTTTCGCACATTTTGATGCATAATTATATGTCCATACTTAGAATTTTATGAAAAAATATATGTCCATCTTCACTCTAAATGGAATGCACTGTTCCATCACTTATAATTTTTAAGGAGTTGCACATGTAATTTGAAAATCGTTTTGGCACTATTGAAACAATAGCATGTGCGAAGGAATTGATTTCAAACACTAAATTTGTATAGGAATTGCAATGGCACCCTCCCGCCATTAACTGTGGCGATCCACCGTCCGCGAATATCGCCTCCAAGATGAAATTATCACACCTTTTTTTTAAAATTTATGAGATGACGCAAAACCATTTGCACATTTATTGGAACTATCAGATATAACTATATCCACTGATATAGTAGGGGAATAAAGTGCTTAAAATCTTGATGTGAATTACAGGAGAGAATATAGCATTTCCAATTGAAAACAATGTTCTGTTTATTTATAGCTGATATAGTGCTTATTGCTCCAGTTTCCATATTAGTCGAAGACACAATTTCATTTACAAGGTCATACTTAAGAACTGCACATGTAATGTGAAAAACATATTGGCTCTATTGAAACAATAGCATGTGCTGAAGATAGATTTCAACCTCAACATTTTCAATTTCCTTTGAACCAGTCAATTAATATTGAAACATTTGACACATGGAAATGCAGTGAAGATAGTTTCGCACATTTTGATGCATAATTGTATGTCCATACTTAGAATTTTATGAAAAAATATATGTCCATCTTCACTCTAAATGGAATGCACTGTTCCATCACTTATAATTTTTAAGGAGTTGCACATGTAATTTGAAAATCGTTTTGGCACTATTGAAACAATAGCATGTGCGAAGGAATTGATTTCAAACACTAAATTTGTATAGGAATTGCAATGGCACCCTCCCGCCATTAACTGTGACGATCCACCGTCCGCGAATATCGCCTCCAAGATGAAATTATCACACCTTTTTTTTTTTAAAATTTATGAGATGACGCCAAACCATTTGCACATTTATTGGAACTATCAGATATAACTATATCCAATGATACAGTACGGGAATAATGTGCTTAAAATCTCGATGTGATTTACAGCAGAGAATATAGCATCTCCAATTGAAAACAATGTTCTGTTTATTTATAGCTCATATAGTGCTTATTGCTCCAGTTTCCATATTAGTCGAAGACATAATTTCATTTACAAGGTCATACTTAAGAACTGCACATGTAATGTGAAAAACATATTGACTCTATTGAAACAATAGCATGTGCTGAAGATAGATTTCAACCTCAACATTTTCAATTTCCTTTGAACCATTCAATTAATATTGAAACATTTGAAAAATGGAAATGCAGTGAAGATAGTTTCGCACATTTTGATGCATAATTGTATGTCCATACTTAGAATTTTATGAAAAAATATATGTCCATCTTCGCTCTAAATGGAATGCACTGTTCCATCACTTATAATTTCTAAGGAGTTGCACATGTAATTTGAAAATCGTTTTGGCACTATTGAAACAATAGCATGTGCGAAGGAATTGATTTCAAACACTAAATTTGTATAGGAATTGCAATGGCACCCTCCCGCCATTAACTGTGGCGATCCACCGTCCGCGAATATCGCCTCCAAGATGAAATTATCACACCTTTTTTTTAAAATTTATGAGATGACGCCAAACCATTTGCACATTTATTGGAACTATCAGAAATAACTATATCCAATGATATAGTAGGGGAATAAATTGCTTAAAATCTTGATGTGAATTACAGGAGAGAATATAGCATCTCCAATTGAAAACAATGTTCTGTTTATTTATAGCTAATATAGTGCTTATTGCTCCAGTTTCCATATTAGTCGAAGACATAATTTCATTTACAAGGTCATACTTAAGAACTGCACATGTAATGTGAAAAACATATTGACTCTATTGAAACAATAGCATGTGCTGAAGATAGATTTCAACCTCAACATTTTCAATTTCCTTTGAACCATTCAATTAATATTGAAACATTTGAAAGATGGAAATGCAGTGAAGATAGTTTCGCACATTTCGATGCATAAATTATGTCCATACTTAGAATTTTATGAAAAAATATATATCCATCTTCACTCTAAATGGAATGCACTGTTCCATCACTTATAATTTTTAAGGAGTTGCACATGTAATTTGAAAATCGTTTTGGCACTATTGAAACAATAGCATGTGCGAAGGAATTGATTTCAAACACTAAATTTGTATAGGAATTGCAATGGCACCCTCCCGCCATTAACTGTGGCGATCCACCGTCCGCGAATATCGCCTCCAAGATGAAATTATCACACCTTTTTTTTTAAAATTTATGAGATGACACCAAACCATTTGCACATTTATTGGAACTATCAGATATAACTATATCCAATGATATAGTACGGGAATAATGTGCTTAAAATCTCGATGTGATTTACAGCAGAGAATATAGCATCTCCAATTGAAAACAATGTTTTGTTTATTTATAGCTCATATAGTGCTTATAGCTCCAGTTTCCATATTAGTCGAAGACACAATTTCATTTACAAGGTCATACTTAAGAACTGCACATGTAATGTGAAAAACGTATTGGCTCTATTGAAACAATAGCATGTGCTGAAGATGGATTTCAACCTCATCATTTTCAATTTGCTTTGAACCAGCCAATTTATATGGTAAGCATGTGAAAATTGGAAATGCAGTGAAGACAATTTCGCACATTGTGATGGATAATTGTATGTCCATACATAGAATTTTATGAAAAGATATATGTTCATTTCCACTATAAATGGAATGCACTATTCCATCACTTATAATTTTTAAGGAGTTGCACATGTAATTTGAAAATCGTTTTGGCACTATTGAAACAATAGCATGTGCGAAGGAATTGATTTCAAACACTAAATTTGTATAGGAATTGCAATGGCACCCTCCCGCCGTTAACTGTGGCGATCCACCGTCCGCGAATATCGCCTCCAAGATGAAATTATCACACCTTTTTTTTAAAATTTATGAGATGACGCAAAACCATTTGCACATTTATTGGAACTATCAGATATAACTATATCCACTTATATAGTAGGGGAATAAAGTGCTTAAAATCTTGATGTGAATTACAGGAGAGAATATAGCATCTCCAATTGAAAACAATGTTCTGTTTATTTATAGCTGATATAGTGCTTATTGCTCCAGTTTCCATATTAGTCGAAGACACAATTTCATTTACAAGGTCATACTTAAGAACTGCACATGTAATGTGAAAAACATATTGGCTCTATTGAAACAATAGCATGTGCTGAAGATAGATTTCAACCTCATCATTTTCAATTTGCTTTGAACCAGCCAATTTATATGGAAAGCATGTGAAAATTGGAAATGCAGTGAAGATAATTTCGCACATTGTGATGGATAATTGTATGTCCATACATAGAATTTTATGAAAAAATATATGTTCATTTCCACTAAAATGGAATGCACTATTCCATCACTTATAATTTTTAAGGAGTGGCACATGTAATTTGAAAATCGTTTTGGCACTATTGAAAAAATAGCATGTGCGAAGGAATTGATTTCAAACACTAAATTTGTATAGGAATTGCAATGGCACTCTCCCGCCATTAACTGTGGCGATCCACCGTCCGCGAATATCGCCTCCAAGATGAAATTATCACACCTTTTTTTTAAAATTTATGAGATGACGCCAAATCATTTGCACATTTATTGGAACTCTCAGATATAACTATATCCAATGATATAGTAGGGGAATAATGTGCTGAAAATCTCGATGTGAATTACAGTAGAGAATATAGCATCTCCAATTGAAAACATTGTTCTGTTTATTTATAGCTGATATAGTGCTTATTGCTCCAGTTTCCATATTAGTCGAAGACATAATTTCATTTACAAGGTCATACTTAAGAACTGCACACGTAATGTGAAAAACATATTGACTCTATTGAAACAATAGCATGTGCTGAAGATAGATTTCAACCTCAACATTTTCAATTTCCTTTGAACCATTCAATTAATATTGAAACATTTGAAACATGGAAATGCAGTGAAGATACTTTCGCACATTTTGATGCATAATTGTATGTCCATACTTAGAATTTTATGAAAAAATATATGTTCATCTTCACTCTAAATGGAAAACACTGTTCCATCACTTATAATTTTTAAGGAGTTGCACATGTAATTTGAAAATCGTTTTGGCACTATTGAAACAATAGCATGTGCGAAGGAATTGATTTCAAACACTAAATTTGTATAGGAATTGCAATGGCACCCTCCCGCCATTAACTATGGCGATCCACCGTCCGCAAATATCGCCTCCAAGATGAAATTATCACACCTTTTTTTTAAAATTTATGAGATGACGCCAAACCATTTGCACATTTATTCCAACTATCAGATATAACTATATCCACTGATATAGTAGGGGAATAAAGTGCTTAAAATCTTGATGTGAATTACAGGAGAGAATATAGCATTTCCAATTGAAAACAATGTTCTGTTTATTTATAGCTGATATAGTGCTTATTGCTCCAGTTTCCATATTAGTCGAAGACACAATTTCATTTACAAGGTCATACTTAAGAACTGCACATGTAATGTGAAAAACATATTGGCTCTATTGAAACAATAGCATGTGCTGAAGATAGATTTCAACCTCAACATTTTCAATTTCCTTTGAACCAGTCAATTAATATTGAAACATTTGACACATGGAAATGCAGTGAAGATAGTTTCGCACATTTTGATGCATAATTGTATGTCCATACTTAGAATTTTATGAAAAAATATATGTCCATCTTCACTGTAAATGGAATGCACTGTTCCATCACTTATAATTTTTAAGGAGTTGCACATGTAATTTGAAAATCGTTTTGGCACTATTGAAACAATAGCATGTGCGAAGGAATTGATTTCAAACACTAAATTTGTATAGGAATTGCAATGGCACCCTCCCGCCATTAACTGTGGCGATCCACCGTCCGCGAATATCGCCTCCAAGATGAAATTATCACACCTTTTTTTTAAAATTTATGAGATGACGCCAAACCATTTGCACATTTATTCCAACTATCAGATATAACTATATCCACTGATATAGTAGGGGAATAAAGTGCTTAAAATCTTGATGTGAATTACAGGAGAGAATATAGCATTTCCAATTGAAAACAATGTTCTGTTTATTTATAGCTGATATAGTGCTTATTGCTCCAGTTTCCATATTAGTCGAAGACACAATTTCATTTACAAGGTCATACTTAAGAACTGCACATGTAATGTGAAAAACATATTGGCTCTATTGAAACAATAGCATGTGCTGAAGATAGATTTCAACCTCAACATTTTCAATTTCCTTTGAACCAGTCAATTAATATTGAAACATTTGACACATGGAAATGCAGTGAAGATAGTTTCGCACATTTTGATGCATAATTGTATTTTATTTTTTTTTTAAAATTTATGAGATGACGCCAAACCATTTGCACATTTATTGGAACTATCAGATATAACTATATCCAATGATACAGTACGGGAATAATGTGCTTAAAATCTCGATGTGATTTACAGCAGAGAATATAGCATCTCCAATTGAAAACAATGTTCTGTTTATTTATAGCTCATATAGTGCTTATTGCTCCAGTTTCCATATTAGTCGAAGACACAATTTCATTTACAAGGTCATACTTAAGAACTGCACATGTAATGTGAAAAACATATTGGCTCTATTGAAACAATAGCATGTGCTGAAGATGGATTTCAACCTCATCATTTTCAATTTGCTTTGAACCAGCCAATTTATATGGTAAGCATGTGAAAATTGGAAATGCAGTGAAGACAATTTCGCACATTGTGATGGATAATTGTATGTCCATACATAGAATTTTATGAAAAGATATATGTTCATTTCCACTATAAATGGAATGCACTATTCCATCACTTATAATTTTTAAGGAGTTGCACATGTAATTTGAAAATCGTTTTGGCACTATTGAAACAATAGCATGTGCGAAGGAATTGATTTCAAACACTAAATTTGTATAGGAATTGCAATGGCACCCTCCCGCCGTTAACTGTGGCGATCCACCGTCCGCGAATATCGCCTCCAAGATGAAATTATCACACCTTTTTTTTAAAATTTATGAGATGACGCAAAACCATTTGCACATTTATTGGAACTATCAGATATAACTATATCCACTGATATAGTAGGGGAATAAAGTGCTTAAAATCTTGATGTGAATTACAGGAGAGAATATAGCATCTCCAATTGAAAACAATGTTCTGTTTATTTATAGCTGATATAGTGCTTATTGCTCCAGTTTCCATATTAGTCGAAGACACAATTTCATTTACAAGGTCATACTTAAGAACTGCACATGTAATGTGAAAAACATATTGGCTCTATTGAAACAATAGCATGTGCTGAAGATAGATTTCAACCTCATCATTTTCAATTTGCTTTGAACCAGCCAATTTATATGGAAAGCATGTGAAAATTGGAAATGCAGTGAAGATAATTTCGCACATTGTGATGGATAATTGTATGTCCATACATAGAATTTTATGAAAAAATATATGTTCATTTCCACTAAAATGGAATGCACTATTCCATCACTTATAATTTTTAAGGAGTGGCACATGTAATTTGAAAATCGTTTTGGCACTATTGAAAAAATAGCATGTGCGAAGGAATTGATTTCAAACACTAAATTTGTATAGGAATTGCAATGGCACTCTCCCGCCATTAACTGTGGCGATCCACCGTCCGCGAATATCGCCTCCAAGATGAAATTATCACACCTTTTTTTTAAAATTTATGAGATGACGCCAAATCATTTGCACATTTATTGGAACTCTCAGATATAACTATATCCAATGATATAGTAGGGGAATAATGTGCTGAAAATCTCGATGTGAATTACAGTAGAGAATATAGCATCTCCAATTGAAAACATTGTTCTGTTTATTTATAGCTGATATAGTGCTTATTGCTCCAGTTTCCATATTAGTCGAAGACATAATTTCATTTACAAGGTCATACTTAAGAACTGCACATGTAATGTGAAAAACATATTGACTCTATTGAAACAATAGCATGTGCTGAAGATAGATTTCAACCTCAACATTTTCAATTTCCTTTGAACCATTCAATTAATATTGAAACATTTGAAACATGGAAATGCAGTGAAGATACTTTCGCACATTTTGATGCATAATTGTATGTCCATACTTAGAATTTTATGAAAAAATATATGTTCATCTTCACTCTAAATGGAAAACACTGTTCCATCACTTATAATTTTTAAGGAGTTGCACATGTAATTTGAAAATCGTTTTGGCACTATTGAAACAATAGCATGTGCGAAGGAATTGATTTCAAACACTAAATTTGTATAGGAATTGCAATGGCACCCTCCCGCCATTAACTGTGGCGATCCACCGTCCGCGAATATCGCCTCCAAGATGAAATTATCACACCTTTTTTTTAAAATTTATGAGATGACGCCAAACCATTTGCACATTTATTCCAACTATCAGATATAACTATATCCACTGATATAGTAGGGGAATAAAGTGCTTAAAATCTTGATGTGAATTACAGGAGGGAATATAGCATTTCCAATTGAAAACAATGTTCTGTTTATTTATAGCTGATATAGTGCTTATTGCTCCAGTTTCCATATTAGTCGAAGACACAATTTCATTTACAAGGTCATACTTAAGAACTGCACATGTAATGTGAAAAACATATTAGCTCTATTGAAACAATAGCATGTGCTGAAGATAGATTTCAACCTCAACATTTTCAATTTCCTTTGAACCAGTCAATTAATATTGAAACATTTGACACATGGAAATGCAGTGAAGATAGTTTCGCACATTTTGATGCATAATTGTATGTCCATACTTAGAATTTTATGAAAAAATATATGTCCATCTTCACTCTAAATGGAATGCACTGTTCCATCACTTATAATTTTTAAGGAGTTGCACATGTAATTTGAAAATCGTTTTGGCACTATTGAAACAATAGCATGTGCGAAGGAATTGATTTCAAACACTAAATTTGTATAGGAATTGCAATGGCACCCTCCCGCCATTAACTGTGGCGATCCACCGTCCGCGAATATCGCCTCCAAGATGAAATTATCACACCTTTTTTTTTTTTAAATTTATGAGATGACGCCAAACCATTTGCACATTTATTGGAACTATCAGATATAACTATATCCAATGATACAGTACGGGAATAATGTGCTTAAAATCTCGATGTGATTTACAGCAGAGAATATAGCATCTCCAATTGAAAACAATGTTCTGTTTATTTATAGCTCATATAGTGCTTATTGCTCCAGTTTCCATATTAGTCGAAGACACAATTTCATTTACAAGGTCATACTTAAGAACTGCACATGTAATGTGAAAAACATATTGGCTCTATTGAAACAATAGCATGTGCTGAAGATAGATTTCAACCTCAACATTTTCAATTTCCTTTGAACCAGCCAATTTATATGGAAAGCATGTGAAAATTGGAAATGCAGTGAAGATAATTTCGCACATTGTGATGGATAATTGTATGTCCATACATAGAATTTTATGAAGAAATATATGTTCATTTCCACTATAAATGGAATGCACTATTCCATCACTTATAATTTTTAAGGAGTTGCACATGTAATTTGAAAATCGTTTTGGCACTATTGAAACAATAGCATGGGCGAAGGAATTGATTTCAAACACTAAATTTGTATAGGAATTGCAATGGCACCCTCCCGCCATTAACTGTGGCGATCCACCGTCCGCGAATATCGCCTCCAAGATGAAATTATCACACCTTTTTTTTAAAATTTATGAGATGACGCCAAACCATTTGCACATTTATTGGAACTATCAGATATAACTATATCCAATGATATAGTAGGGCAATAAATTGCTTAAAATCTTGATGTGAATTACAGGAGAGAATATAGCATCTCCAATTGAAAACAATGTTCTGTTTATTTATAGCTGATATAGTGCTTATTGCTGGAGTTTCCATATTAGTCGAAGACATAATTTCATTTACAAGGTCATACTTAAGAACTGCACATGTAATGTGAAAAACATATTGACTCTATTGAAACAATAGCATGTGCTGAAGATAGATTTCAACCTCAACATTTTCAATTTCCTTTGAACCATTCAATTAATATTGAAACATTTGAAAGATGGAAATGCAGTGAAGATAGTTTCGCACATTTTGATGCATAATTGTATGTCCATACTTAGAATTTTATGAAAAAATATATGTCCATCTTCACTCTAAATGGAATGCACTGTTCCATCACTTATAATTTTTAAGGAGTTGCACATGTAATTTGAAAATCGTTTTGGCACTATTGAAACAATAGCATGTGCGAAGGAATTGATTTCAAACACTAAATTTGTATAGGAATTGCAATGGCACCCTCCCGACATTAACTGTGGCGATCCACCGTCCGCGAATATCGCCTCCAAGATGAAATTATCACACCTTTTTTTTAAAATTTATGAGATGACGCAAAACCATTTGCACATTTATTGGAACTATCAGATATAACTATATCCACTGATATAGTAGGGGAATAAAGTGCTTAAAATCTTGATGTGAATTACAGGAGAGAATATAGCATTTCCAATTGAAAACAATGTTCTGTTTATTTATAGCTGATATAGTGCTTATTGCTCCAGTTTCCATATTAGTCGAAGACACAATTTCATTTACAAGGTCATACTTAAGAACTGCACATGTAATGTGAAAAACATATTGGCTCTATTGAAACAATAGCATGTGCTGAAGATAGATTTCAACCTCAACATTTTCAATTTCCTTTGAACCAGTCAATTAATATTGAAACATTTGACACATGGAAATGCAGTGAAGATAGTTTCGCACATTTTGATGCATAATTGTATGTCCATACTTAGAATTTTATGAAAAAATATATGTCCATCTTCACTCTAAATGGAATGCACTGTTCCATCACTTATAATTTTTAAGGAGTTGCACATGTAATTTGAAAATCGTTTTGGCACTATTGAAACAATAGCATGTGCGAAGGAATTGATTTCAAACACTAAATTTGTATAGGAATTGCAATGGCACCCTCCCGCCATTAACTGTGGCGATCCACCGTCCGCGAATATCGCCTCCAAGATGAAATTATCACACCTTTTTTTTTTTAAAATTTATGAGATGACGCCAAACCATTTGCACATTTATTGGAAGTATCAGATATAACTATATCCAATGATACAGTACGGGAATAATGTGCTTAAAATCTCGATGTGATTTACAGCAGAGAATATAGCATCTCCAATTGAAAACAATGTTCTGTTTATTTATAGCTCATATAGTGCTTATTGCTCCAGTTTCCATATTAGTCGAAGACATAATTTCATTTACAAGGTCATACTTAAGAACTGCACATGTAATGTGAAAAACATATTGACTCTATTGAAACAATAGCATGTGCTGAAGATAGATTTCAACCTCAAAATTTTCAATTTCCTTTGAACCATTCAATTAATATTGAAACATTTGAAAGATGGAAATGCAGTGAAGATAGTTTCGCACATTTTGATGCATAATTGTATGTCCATACATAGAATTTTATGAAAAAATATATGTTCATTTCCACTATAAATGGAATATACTATTCCATCACTTATAATTTTTAAGGAGTTGCACATGTAATTTGAAAATCGTTTTGGCACTATTGAAACAATAGCATGTGCGAAGGAATTGATTTCAAACACTAAATTTGTATAGGAATTGCAATGGCACCCTCCCGCCATTAACTGTGGCGATCCACCGTCCGCGAATATCGCCTCCAAGATGAAATTATCACACCTTTTTTTTAAAATTTATGAGATGACGCCAAACCATTTGCACATTTATTGGAACTATCAGAAATAACTATATCCAATGATATAGTAGGGGAATAAATTGCTTAAAATCTTGATGTGAATTACAGGAGAGAATATAGCATCTCCAATTGAAAACAATGTTCTGTTTATTTATAGCTAATATAGTGCTTATTGCTCCAGTTTCCATATTAGTCGAAGACATAATTTCATTTACAAGGTCATACTTAAGAACTGCACATGTAATGTGAAAAACATATTGACTCTATTGAAACAATAGCATGTGCTGAAGATAGATTTCAACCTCAACATTTTCAATTTCCTTTGAACCATTCAATTAATATTGAAACATTTGAAAGATGGAAATGCAGTGAAGATAGTTTCGCACATTTCGATGCATAAATTATGTCCATACTTAGAATTTTATGAAAAAATATATATCCATCTTCACTCTAAATGGAATGCCCTGTTCCATCACTTATAATTTTTAAGGAGTTGCACATGTAATTTGAAAATCGTTTTGGCACTATTGAAACAATAGCATGTGCGAAGGAATTGATTTCAAACACTAAATTTGTATAGGAATTGCAATGGCACTCTCCCGCCATTAACTGTGGCGATCCACCGTCCGCGAATATCGCCTCCAAGATGAAATTATCACACCTTTTTTTTAAAATTTATGAGATGACGCCAAACCATTTGCACATTTATTGGAACTATCAGATATAACTATATCCACTGATATAGTAGGGGAATAAAGTGCTTAAAATCTTGATGTGAATTACAGGAGAGAATATAGCATTTCCAATTGAAAACAATGTTCTGTTTATTTATAGCTGATATAGTGCTTATTGCTCCAGTTTCCATATTAGTCGAAGACACAATTTCATTTACAAGGTCATACTTAAGAACTGCACATGTAATGTGAAAAACATATTGGCTCTATTGAAACAATAGCATGTGCTGAAGATAGATTTCAACCTCAACATTTTCAATTTCCTTTGAACCAGTCAATTAATATTGAAACATTTGACACATGGAAATGCAGTGAAGATAGTTTCGCACATTTTGATGCATAATTGTATGTCCATACTTAGAATTTTATGAAAAAATATATGTCCATCTTCACTCTAAATGGAATGCACTGTTCCATCACTTATAATTTTTAAGGAGTTGCACATGTAATTTGAAAATCGTTTTGGCACTATTGAAACAATAGCATGTGCGAAGGAATTGATTTCAAACACTAAATTTGTATAGGAATTGCAATGGCACCCTCCCGCCATTAACTGTGGCGATCCACCGTCCGCGAATATCGCCTCCAAGATGAAATTATCACACCTTTTTTTTAAAATTTATGAGATGACGCCAAACCATTTGCACATTTATTGGAACTATCAGATATAACTATATCCAATGATATAGTAGGGGAATAAATTGCTTAAAATCTTGATGTGAATTACAGGAGAGAATATAGCATCTCCAATTGAAAACAATGTTCTGTTTATTTATAGCTGATATAGTGCTTATTGCTGGAGTTTCCATATTAGTCGAAGACATAATTTCATTTACAAGGTCATACTTAAGAACTGCACATGTAATGTGAAAAACATATTGACTCTATTGAAACAATAGCATGTGCTGAAGATAGATTTCAACCTCAACATTTTCAATTTCCTTTGAACCATTCAATTAATATTGAAACATTTGAAAGATGGAAATGCAGTGAAGATAGTTTCGCACATTTTGATGCATAATTGTATGTCCATACTTAGAATTTTATGAAAAAATATATGTCCATCTTCACTGTAAATGGAATGCACTGTTCCATCACTTATAATTTTTAAGGAGTTGCACATGTAATTGGAAAATCGTTTTGGCACTATTGAAACAATAGCATGTGCGAAGGAATTGATTTCAAACACTAAATTTGTATAGGAATTGCAATGGCACCCTCCCGCCATTAACTGTGGCGATCCACCGTCCGCGAATATCGCCTCCAAGATGAAATTATCACACCTTTTTTTTAAAATTTATGAGATGACGCCAAACCATTTGCACATTTATTCCAACTATCAGATATAACTATATCCACTGATATAGTAGGGGAATAAAGTGCTTAAAATCTTGATGTGAATTACAGGAGAGAATATAGCATTTCCAATTGAAAACAATGTTCTGTTTATTTATAGCTGATATAGTGCTTATTGCTCCAGTTTCCATATTAGTCGAAGACACAATTTCATTTACAAGGTCATACTTAAGAACTGCACATGTAATGTGAAAAACATATTGGCTCTATTGAAACAATAGCATGTGCTGAAGATAGATTTCAACCTCAACATTTTCAATTTCCTTTGAACCAGTCAATTAATATTGAAACATTTGACACATGGAAATGCAGTGAAGATAGTTTCGCACATTTTGATGCATAATTGTATGTCCATACTTAGAATTTTATGAAAAAATATATGTCCATCTTCACTCTAAATGGAATGCACTGTTCCATCACTTATAATTTTTAAGGAGTTGCACATGTAATTTGAAAATCGTTTTGGCACTATTGAAACAATAGCATGTGCGAAGGAATTGATTTCAAACACTAAATTTGTATAGGAATTGCAATGGCACCCTCCCGCCATTAACTGTGGCGATCCACCGTCCGCGAATATCGCCTCCAAGATGAAATTATCACACCTTTTTTTTTTTAAAATTTATGAGATGACGCCAAACCATTTGCACATTTATTGGAACTATCAGATATAACTATATCCAATGATACAGTACGGGAATAATGTGCTTAAAATCTCGATGTGATTTACAGCAGAGAATATAGCATCTCCAATTGAAAACAATGTTCTGTTTATTTATAGCTCATATAGTGCTTATTGCTCCAGTTTCCATATTAGTCGAAGACATAATTTCATTTACAAGGTCATACTTAAGAACTGCACATGTAATGTGAAAAACATATTGACTCTATTGAAACAATAGCATGTGCTGAAGATAGATTTCAACCTCAACATTTTCAATTTCCTTTGAACCATTCAATTAATATTGAAACATTTGAAAGATGGAAATGCAGTGAAGATAGTTTCGCACATTTTGATGCATAATTGTATGTCCATACATAGAATTTTATGAAAAAATATATGTTCATTTCCACTATAAATGGAATATACTATTCCATCACTTATAATTTTTAAGGAGTTGCACATGTAATTTGAAAATCGTTTTGGCACTATTGAAACAATAGCATGTGCGAAGGAATTGATTTCAAACACTAAATTTGTATAGGAATTGCAATGGCACCCTCCCGCCATTAACTGTGGCGATCCACCGTCCGCGAATATCGCCTCCAAGATGAAATTATCACACCTTTTTTTTAAAATTTATGAGATGACGCCAAACCATTTGCACATTTATTGGAACTATCAGAAATAACTATATCCAATGATATAGTAGGGGAATAAATTGCTTAAAATCTTGATGTGAATTACAGGGGAGAATATAGCATCTCCAATTGAAAACAATGTTCTGTTTATTTATAGCTAATATAGTGCTTATTGCTCCAGTTTCCATATTAGTCGAAGACATAATTTCATTTACAAGGTCATACTTAAGAACTGCACATGTAATGTGAAAAACATATTGACTATATTGAACCAATAGCATGTGCTGAAGATAGATTTCAACCTCAACATTTTCAATTTCCTTTGAACCATTCAATTAATATTGAAACATTTGAAAGATGGAAATGCAGTGAAGATAGTTTCGCACATTTCGATGCATAAATTATGTCCATACTTAGAATTTTATGAAAAAATATATATCCATCTTCACTCTAAATGGAATGCACTGTTCCATCACTTATAATTTTTAAGGAGTTGCACATGTAATTTGAAAATCGTTTTGGCACTATTGAAACAATAGCATGTGCGAAGGAATTGATTTCAAACACTAAATTTGTATAGGAATTGCAATGGCACCCTCCCGCCATTAACTGTGGCGATCCACCGTCCGCGAATATCGCCTCCAAGATGAAATTATCACACCTTTTTTTTTAAAATTTATGAGATGACACCAAACCATTTGCACATTTATTGGAACTATCAGATATAACTATATCCAATGATATAGTACGGGAATAATGTGCTTAAAATCTCGATGTGATTTACAGCTGAGAATATAGCATCTCCAATTGAAAACAATGTTTTGTTTATTTATAGCTCATATAGTGCTTATAGCTCCAGTTTCCATATTAGTCGAAGACACAATTTCATTTACAAGGTCATACTTAAGAACTGCACATGTAATGTGAAAAACATATTGGCTCTATTGAAACAATAGCATGTGCTGAAGATAGATTTCAACCTCATCATTTTCAATTTGCTTTGAACCAGCCAATTTATATGGTAAGCATGTGAAAATTGGAAATGCAGTGAAGACAATTTCGCACATTGTGATGGATAATTGTATGTCCATACATAGAATTTTATGAAAAGATATATGTTCATTTCCACTATAAATGGAATGCACTATTCCATCACTTATAATTTTTAAGGAGTTGCACATGTAATTTGAAAATCGTTTTGGCACTATTGAAACAATAGCATGTGCGAAGGAATTGATTTCAAACACTAAATTTGTATAGGAATTGCAATGGCACCCTCCCGCCGTTAACTGTGGCGATCCACCGTCCGCGAATATCGCCTCCAAGATGAAATTATCACACCTTTTTTTTAAAATTTATGAGATGACGCAAAACCATTTGCACATTTATTGGAACTATCAGATATAACTATATCCACTGATATAGTAGGGGAATAAAGTGCTTAAAATCTTGATGTGAATTACAGGAGAGAATATAGCATCTCCAATTGAAAACAATGTTCTGTTTATTTATAGCTGATATAGTGCTTATTGCTCCAGTTTCCATATTAGTCGAAGACACAATTTCATTTACAAGGTCATACTTAAGAACTGCACATGTAATGTGAAAAACATATTGGCTCTATTGAAACAATAGCATGTGCTGAAGATAGATTTCAACCTCATCATTTTCAATTTGCTTTGAACCAGCCAATTTATATGGAAAGCATGTGAAAATTGGAAATGCAGTGAAGATAATTTCGCACATTGTGATGGATAATTGTATGTCCATACATAGAATTTTATGAAAAAATATATGTTCATTTCCACTAAAATGGAATGCACTATTCCATCACTTATAATTTTTAAGGAGTGGCACATGTAATTTGAAAATCGTTTTGGCACTATTGAAAAAATAGCATGTGCGAAGGAATTGATTTCAAACACTAAATTTGTATAGGAATTGCAATGGCACTCTCCCGCCATTAACTGTGGCGATCCACCGTCCGCGAATATCGCCTCCAAGATGAAATTATCACACCTTTTTTTTAAAATTTATGAGATGACGCCAAATCATTTGCACATTTATTGGAACTCTCAGATATAACTATATCCAATGATATAGTAGGGGAATAATGTGCTGAAAATCTCGATGTGAATTACAGTAGAGAATATAGCATCTCCAATTGAAAACATTGTTCTGTTTATTTATAGCTGATATAGTGCTTATTGCTCCAGTTTCCATATTAGTCGAAGACATAATTTCATTTACAAGGTCATACTTAAGAACTGCACATGTAATGTGAAAAACATATTGACTCTATTGAAACAATAGCATGTGCTGAAGATAGATTTCAACCTCAACATTTTCAATTTCCTTTGAACCATTCAATTAATATTGAAACATTTGAAACATGGAAATGCAGTGAAGATACTTTGGCACATTTTGATGCATAATTGTATGTCCATACTTAGAATTTTATGAAAAAATATATGTTCATCTTCACTCTAAATGGAAAACACTGTTCCATCACTTATAATTTTTAAGGAGTTGCACATGTAATTTGAAAATCGTTTTGGCACTATTGAAACAATAGCATGTGCGAAGGAATTGATTTCAAACACTAAATTTGTATAGGAATTGCAATGGCACCCTCCCGCCATTAACTGTGGCGATCCACCGTCCGCGAATATCGCCTCCAAAATGAAATTATCACACCTTTTTTTTTAAAATTTATGAGATGACACCAAACCATTTGCACATTTATTGGAACTATCAGATATAACTATATCCAATGATATAGTAGGGGAATAATGTGCTTAAAATCTCGATGTGATTTACAGCAGAGAATATAGCATCTCCAATTGAAAACAATGTTCTGTTTATTTATAGCTCATATAGTGCTTATTGCTCCAGTTTCCATATTAGTCGAAGACACAATTTCATTTACAAGGTCATACTTAAGAACTGCACATGTAATGTGAAAAACATTTTGGCTCTATTGAAACAATAGCATGTGCTGAAGATAGATTTCAACCTCATCATTTTCAATTTGCTTTGAACCAGCCAATTTATATGGAAAGCATGTGAAAATTGGAAATGCAGTGAAGATAATTTCGCACATTGTGATAGATAATTGTATGTCCATACATAGAATTTTATGAAGAAATATATGTTCATTTCCACTATAAATGGAATGCACTATTCCATCACTTATAATTTTTAAGGAGTTGCACATGTAATTTGAAAATCGTTTTGGCACTATTGAAACAATAGCATGTGCGAAGGAATTGATTTCAAACACTAAATTTGTATAGGAATTGCAATGGCACCCTCCCGCCATTAACTGTGGCGATCCACCGTCCGCGAATATCGCCTCCAAGATGAAATTATCACACCTTTTTTTTAAAATTTATGAGATGACGCCAAACCATTTGCACATTTATTGGAACTATCAGATATAACTATATCCAATGATATAGTAGGGGAATAAATTGCTTAAAATCTTGATGTGAATTACAGGAGAGAATATAGCATCTCCAATTGAAAACAATATTCTGTTTATTTATAGCTGATATAGTGCTTATTGCTGGAGTTTCCATATTAGTCGAAGACATAATTTCATTTACAAGGTCATACTTAAGAACTGCACATGTAATGTGAAAAACATATTAGCTCTATTGAAACAATAGCATGTGCTGAAGATAGATTTCAACCTCAATATTTTCAATTTCCTTTGAACCAGCCAATTAATATTGAAACATTTGAAAAATGGAAATGCAATGACGATAGTTTCGCACATTTTGATGCATAATTGTATGTCCATACTTAGTGAAAAAATATATGTCCTTTTCCACTTGAATGGAATGCACTATTTCATCAGTTATAATTTTTAAGGAGTTGCACATGTAATTTGAAATTCGTTTAGGCACTATTGAAACAATAGCATGTGCGAAGGAATTGATTTCAAACACTAAATTTGTATAGGAATTGCAATGGCACCCCCCCGCCATTAACTGTGGCCATCCACCGTCCGCGAATATCGCCTCCAAGATGAAATTATCACACCTTTTTTTTAAAATTTATGAGATGACGCCAAACCATTTGCACATTTATTGGAACTATCAGAAATAACTATATCCAATGATATAGTAGGGGAATAAATTGCTTAAAATCTTGATGTGAATTACAGGAGAGAATATAGCATCTCCAATTGAAAACAATGTTCTGTTTATTTATAGCTAATATAGTGCTTATTGCTCCAGTTTCCATATTAGTCGAAGACATAATTTCATTTACAAGGTCATACTTAAGAACTGCACATGTAATGTGAAAAACATATTGACTCTATTGAAACAATAGCATGTGCTGAAGATAGATTTCAACCTCAACATTTTCAATTTCCTTTGAACCATTCAATTAATATTGAAACATTTGAAAGATGGAAATGCAGTGAAGATAGTTTCGCACATTTCGATGCATAAATTATGTCCATACTTAGAATTTTATGAAAAAATATATATCCATCTTCACTCTAAATGGAATGCACTGTTCCATCACTTATAATTTTTAAGGAGTTGCACATGTAATTTGAAAATCGTTTTGGCACTATTGAAACAATAGCATGTGCGAAGGAATTGATTTCAAACACTAAATTTGTATAGGAATTGCAATGGCACCCTCCCGCCATTAACTGTGGCGATCCACCGTCCGCGAATATCGCCTCCAAGATGAAATTATCACACCTTTTTTTTAAAATTTATGAGATGACGCCAAACCATTTGCACATTTATTGGAACTCTCAGATATAACTATATCCAATGATATAGTAGGGGAATAATGTGCTGAAAATCTCGATGTGAATTACAGTAGAGAATATAGCATCTCCAATTGAAAACATTGTTCTGTTTATTTATAGCTCATATAGTGCTTATTGCTCCAGTTTCCATATTAGTCGAAGACACAATTTCATTTACAAGGTCATACTTAAGAACTGCACATGTAATGTGAAAAACATATTAGCTCTATTGAAACAATAGCATGTGCTGAAGATAGATTTCAACCTCAATATTTTCAATTTCCTTTGAACCAGCCAATTAATATTGAAACATTTGAAAAATGGAAATGCAATGACGATAGTTTCGCACATTTTGATGCATAATTGTATGTCCATACTTAGAATTTTATGAAAAAATATATGTCCATTTCCACTATAAATGGAATGCACTATTCCATCACTTATAATTTTTAAGGAGTTGCACATGTAATTTGAAAATCGTTTTGGCACTATTGAAACAATAGCATATGCGAAGGAATTGATTTCAAACACTAAATTTGTATAGGAATTGCAAAGGCAACCTCCCACCATTAACTGTGGCGATCCACCGTCCGCGAATATCGCCTCCAAGATGAAATTATCACACCTTTTTTTTTAAAATTTATGAGATGACGCCAAACCATTTGCACATTTATTGGAACTATCAGATATAACTATATCCAATGATATAGTAGGGGAGTAATGTGCTTAAAATTTCGATGTGAATTACAGCAGAGAATATAGCATCTCCAATTGAAAACATGTTCTGTTTATTTATAGCTCATATACTGCTTATTGCTCCAGTTTCCATATTAGTCGAAGACACAATTTCATTTACAAGGTCATACTTAAGAACTGCACATGTAATGTGAAAAACATATTAGCTCTATTGAAACAATAGTATGTGCTGAAATTAGATTTCAACCTCATCATTTTCAATTTGCTTTGAACCAGCCAATTTGTATGGAAAACATGTGAAAATTGGAAATGCAGTGAAGATAGTTTCGCACATTGTGATGCATAATTGTATGTCCATACATAGAATTTTATGAAAAAATATATGTTCATTTCCACTATAAATGGAATGCACTATTCCATCACTTATAATTTTTAAGGAGTTGCACATGTAATTTGAAAATCGTTTTGGCACTATTGAAACAATAGCATGTGCGAAGGAATTGATTTCAAACACTAAATTTGTATAGGAATTGCAATGGCACTCTCCCGCCATTAACTGTGGCGATCCACCGTCCGCGAATATCGCCTCCAAGATGAAATTATCACACCTTTTTTTTAAAATTTATGAGATGACGCCAAACCATTTGCACATTTATTGGACCTATCAGATATAACTATATCCAATGATATAGTAGGGGAATAATGTGCTTAAAATCTCGATGTGAATTACATTAGAGAATATAGCATCTCCAGTTGAAAACAATGTTCTGTTTATTTATAGCTCATATAGTGATTATTGCTCAAGTTTCCATATTAGTCGAAGACACAATTTCATTTACAAGGTCATACTTAAGAACTGCACATGTAATGTGAAAAACATATTGGCTCTATTGAAACAATAGCATGTGCTGAAGATAGATTTCAACCTCAACATTTTCAATTTCCTTTGAACCAGTCAATTAAAATTGAAACATTTGAAAAATGGAAATGCAGTGAAGATAGTTTCGCAAATTTGATGCATAATTGTATGTCCATACTTAGAATTTTATGAAAAAATATATGTCCATCTTCACTCTAAATGGAATGCACTGTTCCATCACTTATAATTTTTAAGGAGTTGCACATGTAATTTGAAAATCGTTTTGGCACTATTGAAACAATAGCATGTGCGAAGGAATTGATTTCAAACACTAAATTTGTATAGGAATTGCAATGGCACCCTCCCGCCATTAACTGTGGCGATCCACCGTCCGCGAATATCGCCTCCAAGATGAAATTATCACACCTTTTTTTTAAAATTTATGAGATGACGCCAAACCATTTGCACATTTATTGGAACTATCAGATATAACTATATCCAATGATATAGTAGGGGAATAATGTGCTTAAAATCTCGATGTGAATTACAGTAGAGAATATAGCATCTCCAATTGAAAACAATGTTCTGTTTATTTATAGCTCATATAGTGCTTATTGCTCCAGTTTCCATATTAGTCGAAGACACAATTTCATTTACAAGGTCATACTTAAGAATTGCACATGTAATGTGAAAATCATAATAGCTGTATTGAAGCAATAGCATGTGCTGAAGATAGATTTCAACCTCATCATTTTCAATTTCCTTTGAACCAGCCAATTTATATGGAAAACATGTGAAAATTGGAAATGCAGTGACGATTATATGGCACATTTTGATACATATTTGTTTGTTCAAACTCAGGATTTACTGAAAACAGATATGTCGATTTCCCCTATAAATGAAAACACTATTCCACCACTTATAATTGTTAAGGAGATGCACATGTAATTTGAAAATCATTTTGGCACTATTGAAACAATAGCATGTGCGAAGGAATTGATTTCAAACACTAAATTTGTATAGGAATTGCAATGGCACCCTCCCGCCATTAACTGTGGCTATCCACCTTCCGGGAATATCGCCTCCATGATGATTTTTCCCCCCTTTTTAATATTTATAATATGACACAAAGCAATTTCTACTTTTATGGAAACTGTGAGATAGACCTATATCCATTGTAATCGTAGGTGAATTATATGCGTAATAATGACGGTGTGAATGTCAGTGGCGATTATATGAACCCCAATTGGAAAATGAAGCACTATTTATTTATATAACTGCTATAGTTCTTCATTGGATCAAATCGCACCTTTGTGGAGCATTCAATTTTATATTCAAGCCATGTTTATGTGGTTCACATGTAAATTGGAAATCATATATAATCCTTTGAATAAATAACATATGCTGGAGAAATTATTTCACCAATAACAATTGTGGTATATTCATTTAAATATCTTTGGCACTACCGCCTTTGCCTTTTGGGGATTTTCCGTCCATAATTACTGACTCCAGAATTGGTATTTCAAACAATTTTTCAAACGTAATTGAAGACATCAAATCAACTTAGTAAATTGTGTTATTGTATGTCTGATGAAGCACATGAGTGTAAATCGGTTAGGCATTATTATATTAAAAATATAATTCATTATTAAATATATCGTACAAATGAATATATAACCATGTATATATATATATATATATATATATATATATATATATATATTTCCTGTACAATGCATATTTCAACAATTCAATATATAAGTTTAAGACACCAATCCAATTTCGAGGTTATTTCTTAGAACTGCACATGTAACTATAAATTCAGGTTGGCATTTATGAAATATTAACATGTTGATGAAAATATTTCTATGATAACCATTGTTATATATGCACAGAAATAGCAATCGCACCCAACCAACATAACTTGTGGGCATTCCCCATCCATAAATGCCACCTCCAACATGACTATCTCTAGTAATTTTTAACCAAAGTAGAAAGACAGTAAAATATTTTCTAATTTTCTTATTTTAAAACATTAATTACTCAAGCTTATGCATTTCAATAACAGTGGAAATGTTTTTCAAGCTTTGAAATTTCTAATGTTGTAAGGATTAAAGCGCCAAATTTTAACATGAGGAAACTTTTTATGAGAGTTTTAAGCAAAATAATTTCGGAACGATTAATTTCATTACTGTTTAATAAAGGATATGAAATCGGTATGTCAGACAGAATGGTGTTAATTAAGAATATTGCACATGTTTGAAATATTTTGCTGTAGCATTCTTTGTAAAAGGAAAAATATGCCCTATTTCGGGAACTTTATTGGTTATATTTAAACAATAACATATTCTTAAAGCATGGAATTATATAATAATATAATAAATCTTTATTGGATAACAGCAGTGGCACCCACCCATTCTTATTTCTATCGATTGTTCCTCAAAATTGCGTCTCCTCCATCGAGTGTTTTGAGAATATTTTATTTTTTTGAAATGCGGCAGAAGACAAATGTTCTGTTTCGAATTTATGTTGGTAAAAATTCAAAATTTAACGTATTTCTTGCCAAATCTCATAGGTTGATAATCAGATAAAGAAAAGAAGATAAATATTTCCATAAATAAATTGAATATATATTTATGTATGTTGGAAGCTAGGCAATAATACATAATTGCTTTCAGAGATTTCCATGACTGTATATTATAGCCAATATCACTATACACTTTACTGATAACATTTTAATAATTCATAATATTGTCTTTTTACAAAAAAAAAACAAGTTATGTTTCGAAATGAATATCAGACCCTAAGGGGCTAAATCGTCGTTGGTTTTCTATTTTATTTGCCCAAAAAAGTTAGCATTTTACTCAAATATATAGACACTTAAACAGAATATCAGGTGTATAAAATAAGTTAAAACAGAGCAATGAAAATGTATAACGTTTTTAAACAGTTAAATAGAAAATGGTGCAAAATTGGAAATTTCATTATACTACAATTATTAATAGCTTGACATGCATAGTATGTTCTAATAGCAATGTTACATTCTATTCCTACTTCCTTTTTCGCTCGCTCCTAAGGCTTTCTTTCTTTCTATCTATCTTTCTTTCTTTCTTTTTTATTACATTGTTACTAGTGATTATTTTTATGCTCCGAAGTACATGAGATATATTAGAAGAACTAAACTTCCAATTTTAAGTAAAACATGTATTTTAATTCTATTTTATTTGGATTTGCTTTGTAGCATAAATTGATTTGTAAGACATGCATTTCTTTGGTTGTTTCAGGCTGTGTTCTTTAAATAAAATATAAAACTCTTTACTTCTTTTTTAGTAGGGTTCTGTTATAAGGCACGTGCAATGCGAGTAAAAGAACTATGTTAACAAAAACATTAAATTCGAAGCAATATAAGTTACAAATATTTTAATAACTTTGCTGTCCTTATAAATAAGTAATGAACACTTCCAGCACAACACCTGTTGCGTTTACTTTCGTTGCTGAGGAAAGCATACATATTCAAAAAAATTGTTTTCCAAGTGTTGCCTTGCCTCGCTTTAATATGTATCAATAGTGCTGAATGTGAGATGCAAATCCAGTTCCAACGAAATAATTCATATCATTCTTTTAAAATCTTTACACACACTTTACTCATATATCGTCCCGTTTTTCGTTAATTAGTGCAAGTAAAGGCGCATTTCCTAATTTTGCTGGTAAGTACGCAAAAAGTGTATGGAATGTTTCAATCATTTAAAAATATCTGAAACCACACCCGTCATGTGATTGCTACGAGAGAGAAAAGATTTTCAAGAAAATGTATTTTATTTCATGATTTATTTTATTTCATAGATAACATTACAGAACGAGTTCATTAACTAAGATGGTCTCATTCATCTGCATGGAAAGTATTCTTTCCTGTGCGAAAAGTTGTCTGTTTTATTTTTATTATTATTATTATTATTATTATTATTGTTGTTGTTGTTGTTGTTGTTGTATCATTACTACTATTGCTATTGAAAAGAAAAGCAGAAAGCGCGGTTTTTTTCGAAGGTAACCGATTCCGTGAAAACTCTAAAATTAAAGAGTCATCTTTACCTTTAATACTGCAAATCTTTAGCAATGAAGATGCATTTAAACGTGATTTCTAATTGTTACCTGAATATACTTGCATAAAATGTCACTCAATTATAAGAAATCTCATTTCAGCTAAAGAATTTCCTTAAATATTACGTTTAGTAAACACAGCCGTTTTAAATTGTCAAGTGCCTGGATTAATTATATGGGAAATATTACTTTTATTGCAAAAAGTAATATCCTAGTAAATTGGGTGCAATTCACAATTCGGAAATGGCATTTATTCCTCCCTATTCATCTCTAAAGTCTGCCAATTACCAAGGACTTTTCTCCCACTGACTCTATATCACTGTCAGATGCAGGTCGCTCCTACAGTTTCTTGACTAGTTACCATTTGATTACACTATTCACAGCCTTAGAGATTTCATTACTGCTAAACGTACCGTAATAATAAACGGTGATTTGATTATAGTCCTGATAAACCCGAGGAATATAGAGAAATTATGTGTATTAATGAAAGATTTGATAGTCGAAAACCCGGGAAAATGAATTTCATATATCTGCAGCAAGAAAATTAGAAAAATATTTGTTGAACTAGATACTAATATAAAACAAAATAAGGAGATTAAAAATCAAGCTTGCTTATTGTATATCGACATTCCTCTCTGCATTTCCATTATTTTCCCTCTTTCTTTCATTCTTTCTTTCTTTCCTTTTCCGGCCGAACCCATGAAAAATCTACTTATTTTTAGCTAATTATTTTTAGGGAATTCCGAAGGAATGTACGCTATTGCGATTGTGCCCTTGGAAAGTTTGTTTAATAATCTACCCAAATCTGCATCGATCGTACCTGCTAGGCACCTATTATTAAAGAAAAATAAAATGTATATAAAATATATGTGTCCGTTAACACTCTAGTGGTCGCAATTTTTGTTTTTTCTCAAAGAAGCTCGGCATCTAACCATCAATTAACAAAAGATTTGTCGAAAGCCTTAACCAGCAAAATTGGACCATTAGTGGTGGGGGTTAACCTAGAGCGAAATATTTTTAAAAAATGAAAAATCGCTCTAGCGGTCGTAATTGTTTATATCCATCAACAACACTAGATAGATTTCTTTCAAATAAATTGATAAATGTATTTTTTCAAAAAATTAGCGCAATCGGGATATTAGGAGTGTTTATCTGATATATGACTGGGTGTTAAAGCAAAATTTAAAATTTTCTCTACTGGCCGCAATTTTACATATTTTAAAGGAAACTCGGGTGTATGCCATTGAAATAAAATAAGAAAAAAAATTTCCAAAAATCAGTGAAATCAGTCTATAAGAAGCGGAAGTTTACCTGAAACCCTTAAAAATCGCCTTAGTTGCACCAATATTTCTTTCTTAGAAGTACTGAGGTGATCGAAAAGATTGGAGCCAGCGAAAGAGGGTTGTAGGTTTATATACTACCTCTACATCTACTTCTACTTTTACTTCTACCTATTGTACTACATAACAAGCAAGGCACGTAACATATTTCATTTACCTTGGAATCTAGGGAAGCTGCATCTGGAATAAAATAGGCACACAGTTACTAATTTACTAAGCTGAGATTGGCTTTTCCCTAAATAAATACGTGAATGGTAATAAATGAAATATAAATTTAAGGCGTCCAATACCGTAATTATTTGAGATAATATAACCTGAAATTTCAGAATATTGCAAATTTGTTATTATATTTGCAATTTCAAAAACAAAGCGCATCTGTTCTATTTTTCCTTTTTATGTAATCTAGAATAGCTGAAGCAGTGGCATAAAAAATTAAAACTCAAGTATTAGAGCATGGTATAACATTTTTATTTTGCAAACATAAATTTCGTTTCTGTACTTCCTGATTGTTATAGATACCTCACTTTATTTAAAGATAAGTGTAAATACAGATGGACAAATTAAAAAAAAAGTTTAGAATAAGAATAATCTTTCAAAAAATTCTTGCAAGAAACAAATTTTAAAAAGAATGATGAAACTGTGAAAGGCATTCTAACCGTGCATCTTATGCTCTTGTTGAAGATCTGTAATCCCATAAGTCTACTATTCGAATAATTAACTTCGTAAAGTAAAGTTAAATTTGCTCCATAACATAAAGTTTATCCACTTTCGTATTATTCAGTTCGTTAAGGTGTCGACCCTAACCAAAACCAAAACAAACAAAAAAAAAAAAAAAATCATAAAATTTATTTATAAAGCCCTTATTCCCTAATTTTTTTAAGATTCCAGCTAAACCTTTTAAGGGCTAAGGAGGGTTCGTAGAGGAAGTTCAACATTGTTGAAACAGCTGTCCCTCGCTGGAGCAATGAAGATCGTGTATAAAGGGAAACACATAAAGAAGCGTACACAAGTCAGAAACGAAGATTTCTTCACTTTAGTCACCTAACCTAACTGGGGAAAAGTTGTACTGAATACCACAGAAATCCATCCTACTTACTAAATTGCATCTATTAAATTAACTGATCCAAAAATAAAAAAAAAAAAAGCCGTAAACCCTATCTTCTAGCTTGTTTAATTACCAAATTTGAAACCAACCTACACATGTCCAATCTGTGCAAACTTAATAAATGCTTAATGTGGCAGTTTATCTGCTAGTGCAATCAGCAAGTTCTATCCTGGAAGGGCATGGGCAAAGGCAAGTTCCCGGCGCCTTAAAACGGGTACATCTCGGCTAAGATGTGATAAGCTATTAGAAGAGTCCTTGGTTTTCCAAGTTGGGGCTTGGGAATGACGTCAACAAACTTGTACCGTAAAACATTTAATTGTTGAGAAGCCTAAAAACATGCGCTGAACGAATGAACTAATATGCAACAGGGCAAGGAAGGGGAGAATGGTTTGATAATAGCACAGGGCTCATATGGAGTTGAAAAACATAAAGTAATGAAGAGAGACATGAAAAAAAAAATTTAATAAAATGATATAGTAGCGATGCTGGAAGTATGTTGTAAAGGAAAAAGGTAATGGATACAGGTAACATTGTCCTGTTAAATAACATCTTTGGCACAGAAGTTTCATTCAATATGAAACTTTAGCAATTTGCAATAATTTCTGAGGCTATCAACGAAAGTTTGCATGCTGCAAATCAGAGTGAAGCTTCACAATCTATCAATAGTACGTCTTCGTGCACCAATAGAGGTAACTAAGTCACTTTTTGTAATACATTTAATGCAATAGTTATGCAGATTCCTACATAAGATACCTGCGAAAATTGGGAAGGAAGAAAGTTATAGAACAATTAGGAAAACGGTTTGTATGATGACTCAAAAAGAGTAAGAACTATTGACTTTATAATTATAGGGTACCACTCTGTAAAGAATGTAGATCTGCGCATGCATGGCCGTAAGTAGGGAGAGCGCTTCCCTCTTCCCTTCCATACGAGAATCTGCTATTCCACTTACTCCGTCTTTGTCAGAAAAAATTCAATTTCATTTACGATGAATACGTTTATATAACGCAAGGACCAACAATGAGCAGTGGTTAAAAAAGTAATGACTTGTTTATTCACAGAAACAATATAACCGGAAGATTATTGATTGTTCATAAAACGATGCCTCTCATTTTCTTTTCAGCGTGCAAATATAAACATAGCTAAAGACACTTTCCTTGTTGCACGCATTGTTGAATTTTCAACCAGCTGGCATAGTCAGCAAAATTATTTTTCTTACACAGAGAGGCTCTTGAGCTGCCACGCCTCCTTTCACGAACGCGAACTTATTTCATGTACTGTAAATGCTCATATAAAAGAAATTCCCCTGTTGCTTCATGACTATTCATGACTACAAAAGCTGCACGTCATTGTTTTAATCGTATCATAGGTAGCAAATCCAAGTTAGCTTAGAGAGGGAGGGGGAAAAAAACCCACCTCTTATACTGTTAAATAAAGTGTATGCCTTTTCCGTATCAGTTATTTAAAACAACGCACAGGTTGCAAATTTATGTTTTGGGCTCTCGGTTTTCTCCGCTTGCGTCGTGAAAGGAGGTGTGGCAGCCCAAGAGCCTCTGTGTGTAAGGATAAGTGCAAAATAATCAGTATAACAATCAGCTCTCTCAAGTTTAGCAAGCTGTACTATCTTTATCGTTTATCTTTCTCCTTAGTTTTTCATGCATTTTCCTATGATGTTTTTGTTTTCATTGTAGTCACTAACATTGCCTCTAACGAAAAGGTTTCGGGATTTGTAAGCTGTTGTGCCAGTCAATCTTTTTTTCCTCCTTTTTGTGCGAAAATGATATTGAATTTTTTTTCAAACACGATAACTCTTACTTCATCAATATATTTATGTATGTTTGGAAGGCCTCAAGAAGCCTAGCGCGGGAAATATAATTAGCGCAATACTTTGAATGAATTATTTCAGATATTGCTGATTTTTAATGTTTACCTAATATAATATAAATAATGAAATGGATAATATTATCACAATTAACATCACAAGGGGGTCTGAGATTGCCGATGAATTTATGAACGTAGTGAGTGAATTTATATGGAAAGCTCAGACCCTCAAATGATGTTTATTAGGAGTATTGCACGAATAAAATTGCTTGAGTAAATACACATTTAGTTAAATTTGCAATCACTGAAAAACAGAAAAGAAGTCAGTGATGCATGCTAAGGAATTATACAGTGGAGGTGTAGAGTTGGCAACAACGACCAAAGGACAAATGCATGTCGAGTGATAAAACGGATTTCATAATTTATTCGATAATTTCACTGCGATATCGGGCTGTGTTTGTTCAAAATTCAAAACTTTGTTTCGTTTCATTGGTCGATTTTATGATGACGTCACATAAGTAAAATATTGAAAGTAAAGCGACTAGTAATGTTAGCACATCTGATGGGACCGCCACGGGTGGCCTGGTCGTTAATCGCGGACTCGTGAGCGGTAGGTCTGCGGTTCGAATCCCGCCTGTCCTCCCTGGCTGAGGTTTTTTCCAGGTTTTCCTCATTCCTCATAAATAGCAAATGCCGGGGAGGTACCCTAGAATTAGGCCTCGAACGTTTCCTTCCTTAATAAATCCTTCCCCAATAAATAATTTCATTTCATGTATCACCAATGTCCTCCGCCTATGGTGCCTCAGTAGTAAAAACGGGCATTAAACACTATTAAAAAAAATCTGATGGGGATGACGACAGCAACATTGTGTCAGAGAGGGGAGAGAGGAGACAAGAGGAACTGAGACCGTGGAGGGGAAAACCAACTACGGCGAGTCTTGCCTCAACCTTCTTTTCAGTTTGGTATAGCTATAGTTATAAACTGGTAATCAAGAGTACCTATTTCCCACACTTTTAAAAAATATGGCAGTCACCTGGACACACTAAAAATAAAATTGATCATGTTATGGTGAATAGCAGGCAATCCTCAAGTGTTATGGTTGTTAAAAGCTGTAGAGGAGCAGGCCACTTGGTGTCGCATTAAATATCATTATAAATTATTCACATTCAAAATGGCGCACGGTATAAGACAGATCTATAATGTAAAGAAATTAAAGGATATAGAAATAAGCAAGGTTTATAAAGCAGACCCGCAAAATAAATAAATGTGCTGTAAATAATAGTCAAAATAGAGAATACATAAGAAACAAAGGATGCCAAAAAATGTATACACACTTTAAGAAAAGAAAAATCTGTGTTAACATAGCAAAACTGAATTCACACTAACAGAAAACGATGAGCATTAATCATCTTAGGCTTTTACAGTTACAGTAGTTACAAATGTTGCTCAAAAGGCCCTCCATCGGCGTCGATACACTTCTGAGTACGTTGAAGTACTGATTGAGCAATGTTTGCGAAAGTGTCATCAACGATTGCAGTACATGCCGTTTCAATTTCTTCCCGAAGTACTGCCAGTGTAGCTGGTTTTCCACGGTATACATCCTTAAGAATTCCCCAAAGGTAGAAGTCCAATGGAGTTAGATCCGGAGAACGCGGTAGAAACTCACTCGGACCTCTTCATCCTATCCAGTGCCTTGGAATTTTGTCATCAAGGTACGCACGTACATCTCGGTGGTAATATGGGGGTGCACCTTCCTGTTGGAAGCAAAATTTCTCGTTTCCGTAGAGTGTATGAATGGCGGTAAGAGAGATAAGCGTGTCAAGTACACTGGGCCAGTTACGTTCCTTCAAATTGGTTTTCCAATATCACTTCAAAATTGCTTTCCGCTGTTCAAACGATAATCTTGACTCCATTTTGTAATAGCAACGCTAGCATAACGTAAAGTGAGTCACATCTGTTTACAGAACATCATACGATAATCTTGGCTTCATTTGTTCATTGTTGATTTGCGATAATCTTAGCTTCATTTGTTCATTGTTGATTTATCTGTCATGTAGCAACGCTATCATAAAGTATGTGAGTCATATCTATTTACAGAGCATCATACTACACATTACTGTTGTTTTTCGATCCAACTTTGAAATATGTTAAATAGCTATCTACTGTGAAAGTGTGTATACATTTTTGGCACCCTCGGTTTATTAAAGAGATAGTTGGAAACAAGAGTCAAAGAATTTGTTGATTTCGAAATAAAACCAGAATGGAATGAATGGTTTGATAATGAATGCTGCCAAAGAATAGAAAAGAGAGATAGAATAAAGTTGAAGAGTTGAAATTATGGAGAGAGAGAAAAAAAGGAGGAAAGATTATAAGAATAAAAGAGGGAAAGCTAAAAAATATTTTTTGTTCGTCCTGGTACCGAATGTGCGTTCGCAATACACTAGAAAATGCTTGAAATTTACACAAACCAATATTTAACTCTTAAGAGAAAATCAGTATTCCGAGCGTGCCAAAAAATGCATACACGCTTTCACAGTAGATATCTCTTTAATGTATTTCAAAGTTGGACAGAAAAACAACAATAAGTGTAGTATGATATTCTGTAAACAGATGTGACTCACATATATTATGATAACATTGCTAAGTGACAGGTAAATCAACAATGAACAAATGAAGCCAAGATTATCGTAAATCAACAATGAACAAACGAAGTCAAGAATATTGTATGATGTTCTGTAAACAGATGTGACTCACATTACGTAATGCTATCGTTTCTACAAAAAATGGAGCCAAGATTGTCGTTTGAACAGCGGAAAGCAATTTTGAAGTGGTGGCACTGGATAGGACGAAGAGGTCCGATTGAGTTTCCACCTCGTTCTTCGTATCTAACTTCGTTGGATTTCTACCTACGGGGAACTCTTAAGGATGCTGTATACCGTAGAAAACCAGCTACACTGGCAGCAGTTCGGAAAGAAGTTGAAGCGGTATGTGCTTCAATCGCCGAGGACACTTTGGCAAACGTTAGTCAATCCATAGTTCAAGGTACTCAGAAGTGTATCACGCCTGTGGACATTTTTGAGCAACTGTTGTAACTAATGTAAGTAAAAGTCTAAGATGATTAGTGCTCATCGTTTTCTGTTTGTGTGAATTTAGTTTTGTTATGTTAGCATTTTTTTTTTTTTTTTTGTTTGCTTGAAGAGTGTATACATTTTAGCACCCTCTATATACAATAATGGCATGAATTAATGAAAAAATATATAATAATGGAACAAAAATCAACATACAAAATAAAATAAATAGAAAAGAGAACAGTGCAAGAGTAAATAGCTTACAAATCCACACATATACGATGTATGTACAAATAATACCAACAGTCTAGTGACTCGTGTTCCCATACCTCCCTTCCCAGTTGTCTGCCTCTTCCGATCTGGGCTGTCTCACTTTATTTAAAATTTTACCTACTCCCTCTTCCTCTTTCCTATTTGCCAGCAAAATCCAGCATTGCAGTAACTTCTTCCTCTGTTAACAAACGGGGGCGTTAGATATCCCTCCTTCCATTCTTCCGTCCCCTTATAGTACGTAAGGAGAAAAACTTATAAGCAAAAAATACTGGAATATATGCAGGAAGCAAACAGCCATAAAAAGATAAGAAATTTTTATATGATAGCAAAGGAAGTGGGAACAAAAATATCTTAACGAAAGTGTGGAAACAACATTTTGAGGAACTTCTGAATGATGGCTTAAGGAAGAAGAAGAAATGTACCAGGTACTAGAATTAGTAAGCGATTCATGGCAGATTGAACATGATATGCGAGAAAGTCCATTAATTTAACCTTGATATACATTTATTGTTTGTTGATTTTAAACAGGCATACGATTCAGTGGATATACTTTTATTCTATATAAAAGCTTGAAAGAATTTGGTATCCCAAATAAATTAGCAATTTACTAAAATAAAACCTCTTTAAGCGGAAATGTAAATCCTTTCCAATTTATTATTGTATGCCAAGTATCATCAGTTCCACCGCCTGTGATGTCTCAATAGTAAAAAAGGCAGTTAAATACTATTAAAAAAGTGTAACTGTTAACCGAAACGTCGAATATTTTAAACATTTCATAAACATAATGTCATTACAAAATTTATTATGCGTTATGTTTTATTGTCCTGTTGGGTTAATTTGAAAATTTTGAAAAATTAAAACTACTGCCCTATTGATAAATATATGAGCTTACGTTGCTGCGAAAAAATCGTTCGCACAAAAATAAAAACTAGAAAATTTGTCCCAGTGTTTGTAATGATTAATGGTTTTTACAGCTCACCACATTACGTGTACAAAAAGTTTTTAATTTTGCATTACATTGTTTATTTAATATACTTTTTAATGTACTGTTGAGCAATTATCGTATCGTTATCCTAAATATTGCTTATCCGAAATTTTGTTCTTCCGCTTTATTTCGATTAACTAAATTTTGTTCGAATTTGAAAACATTCTACACTTAGTAAATATTTTTTATCATTTTAAATGTTATTATTTTTGTTTAAACCCCATGTTTAGATAACTTTATATAACAAACATTTACCTAAATCGTTGTATTTACAATGAATAGTTAGCTGTAGCAGCGAAATACCTGTTCCAGTTTGTCGTACACCTGTTTGAGAACCACTGTTGAAAAAGAAAACAACTATTCTACTCTAGCTACTCCAAAACCCATTACAAGAATTCACTTACATTAGTGATGAACTGATGATTGCAGCCATGTTTTGAATCCTAAAAAAAACAAAAAAAACAACGATATATAATTTAAAATAACTCAAAACTATAGATTAAATATAGTATACTTAGAATTCTTTTAACTTTAGTAAGTAAAATAAATACCATGGTAAACGTGTAATAAATATTTTCTGAATTTTATATATTACTAGCCCACTTCTCGTTTTCTGGAAGTCAAAGCCGTTTTTCAACGCTATGGGTTTTAAAAGTGTATAATGTAACATAACTTTTCTTTGTAATGTAGCATAAATAGTTTTAAAGTTTACATTTATCGTCTGCATTGTCACAGTAGTAAGAAATGAGTTATTTAAAAAAAAAGTTTACATTTGACCATCTTACATTTATGTTAGGAGGAAGGGGTCCCCCCCGATTTCAAATGGCAGTGCAATGTATTGAAAATATTGTGGTGGAAACTCTTGTTCGAAAAATAATTTATACTGGAGTTATAGGTAGAGAGTGGTCCAGTAGGATTGATGCACAAACGAGGGAAATTGTTAAAGCAAGCACTCGTCAAGCTTTCGAAATAGTGTTATATCTCAGTTATTTTCGAAGAACTGAATCAGAGACAAAAACATTTTCTAGAACTTATGCTACAAGTAGGGAGGGGTACAGCGGGGTTTTAAAGAGTTTGATATCTTTAACGAAAAGTAAATCTAAAAATGCAGGAGGATCAACCACTTCTTCGAGCAGTTTGCCTGGGGGAGAAAACTAGGGAAATGCGGGATACGTTGAGCATCAAACATAAGTAAAGGCTTAGACTGAGGTATATTTGTTCAACAGTATATTCTATTGAAGATGTCTCAATCCTGATTTGCAATACTAAACCAAAATGGCAGTGTAGAAAGGTTTCATTTTTTCCTTTAATACAATGAAAAGTTTTACCATCGTCTCTGTGAAGGCTAGCTTTAGTAAAATTAACATCAGGCATTTTACATGTAAAATATGCTTGACTATTTATATAATATTAAAAAACTTAGTATATAGATAATTGTGCAGAGGACTGCAAAAATGCAAATGATGAAGTTAGTGCATGTTGAGAGTAAGGGTGTCAGCATTTTCAAATTTCAGCATATCTCGAAAGATTGTAAAAGAACTCATGCTTGCACCCTCAAAATCTTGTGAGATTGGAGAGATTTGGAAAATTAAAAAGTTTAAAATTTAGATTTTTTAAAAGCAAATGTTTCTGGGCAGTATTATGGCCCGTGACAAAAGTGAATTATATACGACAACCGTAAACCATTAGCGATAGCTGCCAAACAAATAGCGTATTTATGTGAAACTAATTTGCCATCGAATATAATGAGCATCCCAAATTTGAAATTTAAAATAGGAAAAAAAAGGGGGGGGCATATTCTGTACGGCGTCTTAGAGATAAGTCCTTCCCCTTATAAAACTATCAGAACATAGAAATTATAAGTGAACTGTTGTTACATCTTGGACAAAATTGTTTGTGCTGTTGCCGGAACAGTTAGCATAGATCAAAGAAGAAAAAAATATTTCTTATAGTGTCACTAGTCACAGGTTACGAGTTCTTCCTCCTGATATGTGTAGTGGTAGCCATGCTTGCCTCATAAAAATCCTAAGTATGGCTTCCTTCGGATGGAAATAAAGTGTGGGTCCCGTGTCGTAATTGTACGGTACGAAAAAGAACCTCAAGCCTGAAAGAAGAGCCTCTGAGCAAGGCCGTTTCGCGCCCTGAATTGAATGGTTCGCTGATGACCTGAGATGTTAAAGAGCCTCCATAAATAAAACAAATAACAAAAAATTCTTTCGTGTAGGAATTGCAAAACTTCTTCTTCAATGTCAGGATGTCTTCCTTTGCGAGGACCAATGAGTTTCTTCCTACTAGCTTTAGTTGTAAATAATGTCAGTTTTTGTTGTCACCACAAGTTCTTCCTGTTTGCCCCCAATTCCTAATTACCTACTATTCAAACCTCTAAGTAGTATTAGCATAATCAAGCTATTAGTAATTGGCAAAAATGTATAGATGTTTTTGAATCGTGTTCTGTTGAAAGTTAAACTGTAAAATCGCCATCCATTTCCAAACAACTCAAAAATAAATAGTTTCAAAAAGTTTTATTCTATAATTTATTTATTTATTCTGTTTTTACTCCCTCAGAATTTCAAACCACATCGATTATCTTATGATTACTCCAGACCTAAACGGCAGTCTGTTCTATTTCGATCTGGGTCCTATTCCACAAAAGTATGGTCTAATACATACGAGTGTATTAGTACAAGTTGTTGCAAAGTATGATCTTGTAATTGTCTGTTCCACGAAAGAAGTGCAATACTTGTAAAGCATTATTAATGTTATTATGGCGTCATATAAGAGCAAGATGGAGGAACAGCTGTTTGCCTTATGTCGCCATACCTTGAATTAGGTTATGTTCACTCCTTAGGGGTCTTTATAATATACAGCGGATTATTATTATTCCTGCTAAATATATCTTGTAATTTTTCTCAGACATAATGATAATTTAAATACTGCATTAATCGATATTCAAGCGTAATAATCCACTTTGAGGTGATGCTACCTTACGGCTACATTAAGGAGCATCATCTTCTATCGTGAAGAGATGGCAGAAGAATTGAGCTTCCAGTTGCTCTCGGTCATTTATTTTATGAGTCCACTTTATCATTTATTTTTATTTATTTGTTTATATTGCTTGACAATCACGTTCTTAATATAAGTATAAAAAACACCTGGGAAAATTGCGTAAAAAGGGAATATTTTTTAAAGAAAATGAAGAATGAAAAGAAATTATATTTGTGGCATGTAGCAAAAACCTTAAAATTATGTTAACTAAGATGCTGGTCTAAAATATGCATTTGAAACAGGAAACGCCAATATCAAGTCATAATTGCATTCATTGCACTTTAACTTTATCGATGTACATAAATGATTATTTATTCTTTCTTTATACATATTCCTACCCATCATTGTCATCACTTTCGCCAATACTTAGCACATTTACGTCAACTGACTCCCAAAAGCATTAAAAAGATATTACATTTTGTGCTACTATTTGAAGTTAGCAATATTCCTACACTTTTAGAGAATTTATACAAGTTACCAGTGCCCGACTAATACTAATAATTCTATAGAACAGAACGAAAACGCACCTGTACACTTATAAATATGGAGTTTTAAGGTACAAGAGTAGCAGAAACCTTTGTGGAACAGAATTTTATCAATAACTACAAGATACAAGTCTATCTACATGTAATATATCAGACTAGACTTTTTGGAACAGGGCCCTGGTGGTACTTGCCCCTAAGACCAAGGAAACCCGGTTAGAGTCGATGGATTTTTAGGGCATAAAAATCCCAAATATGGCTTCCTTCGGAGGAAAGTAAAGCCGTTGGTCCCATGTGGTAGATTTATGGCAAGTAAAACAAGTTTGAAAGAAAGGCCTCTGAGCAAAATTTATCGGCCTTTTTACTCCTGAATTGAATGAGAGGCTAATGGTCAAAGTGTTTTTTTTTTTTTTTTTTTTTTTTTTTGGTAGTGTTTAACGCCAGTTTTTACTACTGAGGCACCACAGGCGGTGGACATTGATGATATATGAAACGAAATGATAACTTGGGAAAGGAGTATTTTTTAAGGAAAGAAGCGTTCCAGGTCTAATTTTTGGGTATATCCCCGGCATTTGCCATTTATGAGGATTGAGGAAAACTAGGGAAAAAAAAACCCGTCAAGGAAGATGATCTTGGGGGATTCGAACCCCAGACCTCCCCCTCACAAGTCCGCGCCTTATCTACTTCGGCCACTAGTGGCGGGTCAAAAATTTAAAGAGCGTCCTTGTATAAAAATAAACCTAAACCCGATTCAGATTAAATTTAAGGAATGTTGCGAACACGAAAAATATTTTTCAATGTGTACGTGACAGGAGCATAGCCAGATAGGTGTTAGGGGACCGTTGTTATATAGGGAAACCTAAGTTATGGTAATATTTGCTTTATTTTCCACTTCGTTGGCCGTGGTACCTCACTGATGTAAAGGGATATGAATGAATAATGAAGTGACTAATGTCATTTTATAAAAGGAGCAAGTATCTTTTATGCAGAAAACTGCACCTTTGAACATTATGGAATTATGAAAGTAGGTTTATTCAATAACATCTTGCTTTATAAAGCATTTAAGCGGCCCTTCGCATTGCCAGACCTAAAGAGAAGCATTGGTATTCAAGGCCTGCCATTGTTTCAAACAATCCTGAAATCTACTCGTACTCAGTTATGACTAGAGCAGTGCTTCTATTTTATTAGATTTCTGAATAACGGTCGTAATTCAGAAAGTTTCATTGTCGCGAAGATTGAAACGATTCACGGTCACATTAGAATAGGAAAATTAAGCAGGGTACAAATTCTTTCTCTTTTAGTTAGAAAGTGAAACTTACTGAAAAGGGCGTAGCCAAAAATGAATTACGCGTTAATGCAGATGCAGATGCAGGTGACTTACTCCTATCTCCGACTCCAGATGTTTACACAACCTTATTTTTTAAATTATTAATTTACGTTATGTGGCCCATAATATTCGTTTTGGACTCGATTTTGATTAATAATTGTTCCTGCCTAATTTTTAAAAATATTCTTTTTCTACGATAATAATTTTAGTCATTATGTTTATAATATCTGTTTATCCAGGATATATTAATATATTGTATACGATTTAAATGTTAATTCAATCTTAATCTTTAAAAAGTTCACACTAAACTGCGCCTGAAATTAATGATCATTATCTAAATTCTGTTATCCTTGTGTTGACCCGTTTTAGATACCTACAATGACCAAAGCCATTGGTTGTGACCTGGCCTTCGAAATCCAGGATCACTAAATAAAACCTAGTGCCAATCATGTTTGCGACTTTAGCCATTCATTTTGTAACAATAGGGTTTTTTTTTTTTTTTTTTTTTTTTTTTTTTTTTTTTTTTTTTTTTCCCAGCTAAATAGGTGTCATGCTAGTCTGCCAATTATGGGTTCCGATTCAACTTTGTGCTACTAAAAGATTAAACATTTCAAAACGTTATTTAAGACATATAGGAATCGTGACTATTCCACTGGTATGAGCAAGCATTGCAACGAGCTTGCTTGCATTGCTAGCACGGTTGTTAAATGTCCTTGGCAGCTTTACTCGAGTTTACATATCAGGTATCAGATTCGCTTCACTGGAAAGCTAGCGTCAGCTTTTCTTGGTGGGGGGGGGGGGGGGAACGGTCAGTCTGCTCCGCACATCTGCACGACACGGACAATCAGTGAGCAAGTGTGTAGCGCTTTACATTTGCGGTTAAAAGCGTGTGAAACATTAATTATAAGAAATAGTGCACCACAATATTCTGCTGCCCATTTGTTGTGGTAATGTGACTACTTTAATTTTCATCATTTTCAGTAATGGATTAAATAATTGGAGCTGCTCCGACTTCAGCCCACCGCCTTTTAGGTTTGTCATTACCTTTTTAGTCTATAGTGTATTATTATTATTATTATTATTATTATTATTATTATTATTATTATTATTATTATTACTACTATTATTATTATTATTGTTATTGTTATAACAGTAAGTTTTTTTCGTTATATTCCTTTCTTTTATATTAAAGGAAACTTTTAAAAATAGATCGCCTTTTTGATTTGTTTCATCTACCAATTAACTTTGAAGAAGTCTTGTTTAATAATTTATTTGTTTGAATAGGCAATTTTAGAAGCAACGGTAACTCCGCAATTTTATACATCACATACTTTTTTTTCTTTTAATTCGTTTACCCTAATTGTATTGTTATGTATAAAGCAATGCGGCATATGCTTTTAATCTATTCAGTATTAATAGGGTTATTTCACCTGCTCTCAGGCTCTAATTTTCACTTATAACAATTTATTTACAATAAATAACTTTATTAATTCATATACAATGACACATATTTAAAATCGTACATTCGTAAATCCCGCTTACCGCCCTCCCTCCCCTACGTCGCCGACATCTTGAATTCATATTGCCACACACACTTCGGTACTACAAATAAAAAATATAATTTTTGTATTCACTCTTCTTACAGAAGATGCTGAAAGTGTTGCCCATTTTGTGTGAACACCCAAACTTCATTTTAAAGAGTACAAGTAAAGCTTATTTGGTCCCGGCTCAACAAAAATAAAACATTAGATAAAATAGATCACCGCTTCTCTTAATAAGACCTTAGATAGAAAGGTTGGGAGTTTCCAGTATTTATAATAATATTTTTCGAGATTAAATGAAGCTAAATGAAGGAAAATGCTTATATTAGTGCAAGTGCTTTTGGTGGTCTGTTAATGAAAATGAGAAACAAGTATGGGTAGGATTCCAGGCTGTATGTAACAATTTAGGTTGTGAACTAAAAAGGAATAACTGAAGATATGTTGATGTCATAAAATCTTTGAGATATCGTGTGCCATTGAAACTACATTTCCTTTATTCTCATTTGGACTTCTTTCCTGCTATTGTACATAGGTAACCTGAGCGATGAGCACAGAGAACGTTTTGATTAGCGCATTGCTGTCATAGAAAAAAGATACAAAAGAAATTGAACACCAGAAATTTTATGGTTATTTTAGTAACTAGTTGAAAATGTTCCTTATGTGTTTACAAACGGAGTCTTCCAGAAAAATGTTTTGAAGATACAAGTAAAATAATGATATTTTATGTTCATATTTTTTAGTGATATCCGAAAAAATGTAAGATACTTCAAACAATTATTTTTGCATTCTTCATACATATTTTTATATTAATTAATGCATTTTACGCGTTAAATATAATCATACATAGTTTTTTTAGTTTTTTTTTTTTTTGAATAGTATTTAACGCCCGTTTTTATTACTGAGGCACCACAGGCGGTGACACTGATGATACATGAGATGAAATGATATATTGGGAAAGGATTTTTTTTTAAGGAAGGAAACGTTCCAGCCTAAGTTGAGGGTATCTCCCCGGCATTTGCCATTTATGAGGACTGAGGAAAACCTGGAAATAACCTCAGTCAGGGAGGACGGTCCTGACGGGATATGAACCCCAGACCTCCCGCTCACGAGTGCGCGCCTGCCACCCGTGGCGGTCTTCGTACATAGTGAAAGGAATGCTTATATGATGAATGTTTTTTTTTATGAAAAATTTAAAATCTAATTTCCCGAAAAAAAAAAACGGTATATATAGAAAAGTTTATATTTTAGATCTGAATTCGACACATTCCAACTATACAAAGCTATCTATTATCATTTAAGTGCAGAACAAAAGTTCAAATTTGTTGTTCAATGTTAAGCATTTTAAATTTTAGGTTTCAGATAAACCCCCCTCTTAATAGTCTGATTTCGCTTATTTTCAGAAACTATTTTCTTAATTTGTTTCAATGGCATATACCGAGTTTTTTAATATTTTAATTATTTGCATTTTGTATTTTAGGATTGCATTTTCTTTTAAAACTGACTAGAATTGTATTTTAAAATTATTGTGAGGGCAAAATTACAAATCTACTAAAAGCCCGTCACTCAGGAGCTGCGAAAACGGAAATTAAAAAAGCGCTATAGCGATATCAATTTCTCTGCTCTAGCTTTCTGTAATACCCTTCACAAATTCCACTTGTTGAGGAATTCGTTTAGTTTCCACAGCTCCTGTGTGACGGACTCTTTGTGAATTTTTAATTCTGTCCCTCTTGTTACTTTTAGAAAACAACCCTAGTCAGTTTTAAAAGTAAATGGAAGCCTAAAGCAGAAAATGCGAAGAATGCAAATGTGTTATTAATACATGATACACTATAAAATAAGATAATATCACATTATTGATATTTGAGGGCTTGAAGAAGATTACAGTTTTCTCTAGTTTAATCTACTTCATATATTAATCATATGATAAAACTAGAGAGCATGAACTATCAAAGGATTTCCTTAAAATTGCTTACAGTATACCAAGAATGCATAAAGCCCTCCATATTTTAAATACTTTTTAAAAATTCCTTTGATAGTTCGCCTTGAGTTTATCATCTAATTCGCATGCAAATTAAATAAAATTGGAGAAGACTTTAATATAACTATTATATAGGTTTCCCTTTTATATGTCAGATCCTTTAGTGTAAATATCATGTGAATAATTGATATAATTGGTTTTAAGAACCCCCCCCCTTTAATTGTTGCAATCGTAGTGAGTTTATTAAAAAAGTCCGTCATGCAGGAGCTGCGTAAACTAAGTGAATTCCTTAGCAAGTAGAATAACTATAAAAAAGGATATAGAATCCAAATTATGAGTTTATTAATTAATGAATTAAGTTATGGCATTACTGTGTGTTAATTAGCATGGCACACTCTAAAGCTAACTAATAAAAGAAAAACTGAAGTATACTACATTACTTAATTAGGTCATTTTTTTCCCCCATTTCAAAATCACTTATAAATAAATGCCTATAGTAATATTAATCTAATTTATAAAGTAAGGGGAACAAAATTAGAATTCTTGCAATCCAGAAGTATTACAAAAGGGAAATCACAATTTTGGAATAAAAATTATTATTATTATTATTATTATTATTATTATTATTATTGAGTTTAAACTACAAATATTAAATGTTTTAATATGAATTAAATGAAGTTACCACTGACAGATAAAGCTATATTATGTGGATATTTTTAAATCCTTGGTATCATCCTTGGTATCATCTTTATATTCACTAAAATAGAAAGAAATAACAGAAAGAAAACTTGTGTATTTAAGAAGTTTATATGTGTCAATAAAAATGTATGCCACTATTTAAAAACAATTACAATGTACTAAGCAAACATAAACAAGTAACAGTAAACAATCGAAAGTTCCATCGATTTCCAATGGCTTTGAAATTTAATATTAATGTTATTGTAGTAAAAGCATGCGTTTTCTGAAGGTTATTACAGAGCGCTCTTACAGACAAATATAGTTCTCAAACACATATTAGATTGATATTTCACATTTTCTATCTTCACGACAATACTTTTACTAAATATAAAACATATACATCGTTATAAATACAGTTTATATGCTGAATTAATTTGAAACAATTGAGAGAAAATTAAATACTTGAGCGTTTTTTAAATTTCGGTTTTCAGATATACCCAAATTTCTAATGGTTCGATTTCCCTAATTTTCAGAAACTATTTTTCATGTTTTATGTAAATAAAATGTTGTGAAAAAACAAATATTGGTTTTCTGCTAGAGCGACTTTTAAGTTTTACAGGTAAACTCCCATTCATAATGGCCCGATTTCCCTGATTTTTATGAACTTCAAATAGTACATATCGAGTTTCGTTGTGAAAAAACAAATATTGGTGCCGCTAGAGGAATTTTAAAGTTTGGGTTTCAATCCTAATAATCTGATTTCACTGATTTTCAGAAACTATTTTTCTTGTTTATTTAAATTGTATGTGCCGAGCTGCCTTTAAGAAATTAAAAATTGTGGCCATTAAAGCGATCTTTAAATTTCGGTTTTCAGGTATAGCCCATTCCAATGACCCAATTTCCCTGATTTTCAGAAAGTATTGTTCTTATTTTATTTAAACGGAATACACCGAGATTCGTTACGAAAAAAAAATGGATGCTGCTAGAACGATTTTTAAATTTTCGTTTTAAGTTAACTCTCACCCCCAATGGTCTAGTTTTGTTGGTTATGAACTCGACGAATCGTTTATCAATTAATGGTTACATGGCGCGTTTCGTTGATAAAAAAAATTGCAACCATTAGAGCTTTTAAGTGACATAAATGTATATATAACATGTAAGTATATAAATTTTAGCGAATTCCGAAGGAATATAAGCTATTGCGGTTGTACCCATGAAATGATTTCTGAGTAATGTCTCCAAACTTCCATCGCAGCTAGGCATCTACAATGAAACAAAAATTTCCATATGTGCCTAAATGTTATGCAAATTATATATTTTTTATTTATTAGATCTTATCAAATCTTCGGATCTAAAAGGTTTATTAATTTAAAATATTCTAAATTGTTTTAAAACTAAAGATAAGATTTTCATATCTCTCTAAATTTCAAGATATTCACAAGAATTGTAAAATAACTAATCAAACTGCTTTGTAAAAATATCCAATTTTTTCTTAAAAAAATTCTAAATTGAAAGAAGTAATCGCTCACGCCAAATTTCTTTCCTGCGAACATGTTACATGATAGTCAGTAATATGTTGAGTTAGGTAACAATATAACTTCATTTAACCAAAATAAGTCGGCCTGAACCAATTTCGATAATAAACAGACAACTATTTTGACTAATGCCATGAATAAAGAAAGCGCAATAAAAATCGAATACAAAATCATTAAAATATAATACAAAATAAATGAAGTAACGTGTAAATAATATATTTTTCTGCAAGAAACCTGAACATTTTTGGGTCTCCCCCCTCTTTCTCTTTTTTAAGGCAGCAATGTTTCTTTGTACTTCGACCAGCAAGCCAGAAGCTTATTTTAACTTGTTTCACTTTATTCAAAATTCCTTAGCAACAAAATGTAATGCACAATCTTAATTACTATGATATTATTGTATTTAAGTAAAAGGTTTCGAAATTTGACTCGTTTCGGTTAACAGAATTTTTATTGTAAGTGCAAGTAAAACAGCACTTGTCAATTTTCGAGAGGGAGCTTATGTCGTAATTTCCGAAAAGCGGTAAGTTAGCTAGTAAGCGAGCACAACTTTCGATGCATTTTCCTTCCGCCTTACCCACCATTTCCAATGTACAGTATATCAGTTCGCCATGTTTAATCCGCACGCTTTAATGTGCACCAAATTAGCACGAACTGTATAATTTACTAACGTGGGATAATGTTAAGAGAGGTAAACCAATGATTGGAGATTATGTGGCTTAAAAGCTAAAGGCGTTTTTATTGTGTTATTTTTTTTTCGAGTAGGAATGCTTGCTAATGTAGGTATTATTATTATTATTATTATTATTATTATTATTATTATTATTATTATTATTATTATTATTATTATTATTTGGCATAGATGTTCTGAAGTCAGAACAGAATATTTTACTCTGGTTATAATTTCTAGACAACAGTGGAATCTTTTTAGGTATGGACTATTGGTAATTATTAACACTTTATTCAAAATTGATATAAAAACACATTAATTTAACCTGAATTGAAATTTTAAATGCAATTTCTCTTAATGTCGCATTATTACAACTTCAAGTCAGATAAAAACAATCTTAAAACAAATTAAGATTTCGTTTGAACACAAAGTATTAAGTGTATCAATTTCATTGCGTATAGCAAGAATGAATAATGGGGTTGGTGAAGAATGGATGGATGACGACGAACAGACGGATGAACATTCAAATGTATTATTGTCATCACTAACAAACTATGCAATACTAAAGCTTTAGGAAAACAATATAAATATTATATTTAACATCACTAAACAAGCTTGTAATATGTGCGTTGATATGTAAAATTATATTAAGAATGTTGTGAATAAATATCTTTTAAATAAATAAATGTATTAAAATAGCTTGAAATGTTTTAACTCCAATCATCAATACCAAATCACAGAAATTCAGCAAGCGTTGATCAAAAAAATAACTGTGAAATAATCTCACAAGTTACCAGCGTTATAATAGCACTTAAGTACTTAAAAAATGTAACGCAAAAAAGCTGTGATGGACTGGGGAGGGGAAAGTGCATCATTCAGAGTGGCTGAAGTATGTGAGGTCAGTTTAAACCTCTCTAAACCTATAAGTGTTTCCCACATTGGATGCTAAACTTCATTTGCACCGAAAAAAAAAACGTTATTTATTGATGAGCTATGAATATTAGATTAGAATTATAAGTTCCGTACATTAATAAACACTTCAGAATTTTGCAGTATACCTATAACGCAGTAAAACAATAATAGTGCGCTTATAAATAACATTTCCGCACACAATGTGCAAAGCAATGAAATGAGCAGCCATATTCTTATATCATTTGGTCAACGATTTATGTTAATTTCTCTCTTCATTCTATATACTCTCAATGGATGATTAGTAAAAATAAAAATATAAAGTGGCAATCGGAGCAAAGTACGTTATTAACACTTCAGTGGGGAAAACTAAAAATAATTCAAGTTAAAAAGCTCACAATCGTATTTCTTCACTAACCTGTAATGGCCGCGCAGTGATGACGTCACTGCGCTTGGTCTCCATGGTAACGCTTAATAATGCGCGCCATTATAGATATCCAGAAATTTATCCGAACAAACGCACTTTTTAACACAAAAAATGCCGCATTTTCAATCAGCAGTTTGTTAATAATAGTTTGCGGAACAAATGCGCAACTTTAAAGTAATAAAAGATTTATAGACATAACAAATTTCATCCGTGCCGCTCCTACACTTCCGATCACTACAATGGCCAGTACAAGAATGAGACATGGAGAACGGTTTGAAGTCAGCTAACATATGTTAAACTATTAATTAAATTAAATAAAATGTAAAATACATTCAAATGTCAAAAAAGTTGGAAAAAATTGTCTGTAAAAGCACTCTGGTTCAAAATAAAGACCCGGATTTAATTATGATACTGTTTTCTAGACACTAATTGAACCGCATCATATCGTGTCTTGCGATATATCGATGTTTTATTACATGAATACATTTTTATTATAAAAATTAATTATTTTGCATTTCCGCGAATTTCAGCCTTAACTATTAATTAAATTAATGCTATAAAATTAAAATAAGTTAATTTCTCTCCTCATTCAATATACTCTAAATTGATGATTAGCAAAAATAAAAATACAAAGTGGCAATCGCAGCAAAGTGCGTTATTAACACTTCCGTAGGGAAAACTAAAAATAATTCAAGTTAAAAAGCTTACAATCGTATTTCTTCACTAACCTGTAATGGCCGCGCAGTGATGACGTCACTGCGCTTGGTCTCCATGGTAACGCTTAATATTGCGCGCCATTATAGATGACCAGAAATTTATCCGAAAAACGCACTTTTTAACCAAAAAATATCGCATTTTCAATCAGCAGTTTGTTAATAATAGTTTGCGGAACAAATGCACAACTTTAAAGTAATAAAAGATTTATAGGCATAACAAATTTCATCCGTGCCGCTCCTACACGTCCGATCACTACAATGGCCAGTACAAGAATGAGGAGGCACAGAGAACGGTTTGAAGTCATGCTAACGTATGTTAAACTATTAATTAAATTAAATAAAATGTAAAATGCATTCAAATGTCAAAAAAGTTGAAAAAATTGTCTATAAAAGCATTTTGGTCCAAAATTAAGACCCGGATTTAATTATGATACTGTTTTTTAGACACTAATTGAACCACGTCATATCGTGCCTTGCGATACATCGATGTTTTATTACATGAATACATTTTTATTAGAAAAATTAATTATTTTGCATATCCGCGAATTTCAGCCTTACCTATTAATGAAATTAATGCTATAAAATTAAAAAAAAATCTTTCTTTCTTCAAATAGGCATTTGAATCCAAAAAATGAGCAATTTTTGCAGTACTAATGAATATCCATTTGACCTTGATAAAGTCACAAATGTAAAAAAAAATTAATTATAACTGCACATGAACATGATTTCATGGTGGTATAAAGTAAAAATTTCCTTTTACTTTAGTTCTAGATATTCAGTCCAATTTTCATATGCATGGATTTAACACAACAACCTGCAGAGAAAAAGTGTTTATAATCTGCCATATTGAAAAATATGTGTGCATAATTTTAAAAGAAATATTATGTATTTCTTGAACTAATTATATCATTAAACAACAAATTTGCGTTAGATTGCCCTGTTTTTGTGCAAAATATATATCCATCCAGGCATGGTCTATCTTTTCAGCAATTGTAATGTTGTACTTTTGTGTGAAAATGTTCGTTTCGGGCAAAATTAGGATATTTTTTATAAATTCCAAATCTTTAAAACCACATTAAAATTAATTATATTGGACGACTGAAAACAATTACAAATAATATCCATTGTTAATATAAAACTTGTATTGTACAGAAAGCTTAATGTTGCTTGGATCTTGTGGCATTAAAATGTGGCATTTTTACATAACATTTGTTATTTTTACTTTGTATTTTATAAATTAAGTTTCAATAGTTTCCAACTACCCATTTATGGAACATTACTAAATTTTCTCATGAAAGTATAATGCTTAATGCATACACAATGCTTGCTCTTTATCAACAAAAAATGTGATTGATTTGCATATTAAATAGTGAAATGATGACTAAGAAAATGAAACCTACAAATTTTTAATTTCTTTATATAAAGAATAATTGTTGCAATATATGTAGAAATAATAAATGTCTAATCAGAATTTGTCATTGTTGGAATCAATGTACCAAAATGGCATATTCTAGACCCTGTATTTCTTACTTTATATGCAAAAGAATATATGCCTTTGGTAAATACATATTTTTATCATTATGCTAATGACACAACAGTATTGTTGGGTTAAAGCAACTGAAGAATTAGAATATAACCTAGCAACTGCTATTATAGTTCTGTAATGACATATTTTAATAAAAAAAAAATTATATCTAATGTGAATAAAACTAAATATATTCAATTTAGACTAAGTAATCCATTTTCAATGTAGGCAAGGCAGTATGTATGAATGGAAAATGATAAAATAAAAATTGTAAGAAAAAATCTCTTTTATGGCATAACAACATATAGTTCTGGAAATCATGGCTGTATAAAAATTAGCAAGTTTGCTCATCTCCCTAAATATTATGCCTTAAAATCTATGAAACAGCTGTATTATGGAGTTATTTCTTCCCTATTTATTGTTAGTTCTTAAAATAAACATTTGAATCCAGAAAATTAGCAATTTCTGCAGCATAAGTAAATATCTGTTTGACCTTGGTAAAGTAACAAATGTTGAAAAAATATGAAAACTGCACCAGAATGGATTCTTTGTGGTGACATAAAGTAAACATTTCTTTTAATCCTAGTTGTAGATTTTCAGTACAGTTTTCATATGTATGAATTTAACACACTAACCTGCAAAGAAAACACTTTTATTATCTGCCATATTGAAAAATATTTATGCATAATTTAAAGGAAATATTATATATATCCATGACAAAAAGGAGAATTATTGCTCATTGGACTCAATTATATCATTAAAAAGTGAATTTGTGCTAGAGTTTCCCGTTTTCTCCAAAATATCTATCCATCCAGGCATAGTCTATCTTTTCAACAATTGCAATGTTTACTGTTATGTAAAAATTTCTGCTTTGGGCTAAATTATGACATTTTTTTCTAAATTACAAATCTTTAAAATCACACAAAAATTAATTATATTAGGTAACAGAAAACAACTACAGATTATATGCATTGTTAATATAATTTGACTTAGCAGTAGAATTTGTATTACATCTCATTGCTTATATCTTGTGGCATTAAAATATGGCATGTATACTTAACATTTAGTTATTTTTGTTTGTATTTCATAAATTAACTTTCAATAGTTTCCAGCTACCTGTCGTTGCAGCATTACTAAATTTTCTTATATAAGTGTAATGCTTAATGCATACACATTCAACAAAAATATAAACTTTGTATTCAAATAAATGTGATTGGATTTGTATATTAAATAGTGAGATGATGACTAAGTAAATGAGCATTACAAACATGTTAATTTCTTCATATAAAGAATAATTGTTGCAATTATGTAGAATCATAAATGTCCAATCAGAATATGTCATTGTCGGAATCTGTATATAAAATTAGTATTTTTAATTTTATATGCAAAAGAGTTTATCCCGTTAGTAAATACGCATATTTTATTATTAAGCAAATGACACAGCATTTGTTGGGGTAAATCAACTGGAGAATTAAAACATTACTTAGCAACTTCTACCGTAGTTTTGTAATGAAATATTTTGATAAAAATTAACTTGTAAACTAATAAAATAAACTAATGTATATTAAAATATATATGTGTTTTATACTAAGTAATCCAAACTTAAATACAGACTTGGTAGTATTTATAAATAGAAAATGCTAAAATAAAGTATAAGAGAACATCTCTTTCCGGCATAACAAATAGTTCTGGAGAGACCGTATCAACCAAGTTGTATAAAAGTTAGCAAGTTTGCTCATCTCCCAGATATTATGTCTTTAAGCTATTAAGCATGTATATTATGGGGTTTTTCCCTTTCTTTCTTTTTTTCCCCTTACAATATTACATTTTGAGACTTATATGCAAAGTCTTATTTTTTTTTATTGCATTAGATTAGTGTTTCCCTTAAGTGTATTCAAAATCATACCAAAATTTATGTAAAGAAGCTTATATAAATGACTTTGAAAATAAGTGGAGTCTTTTTAGTAAATAAAATGGAGTAAAAAGTTAAAAATTTTAAGAAGAGAAGTAAATTCAGAAGAGATGAGAAATTATGGTTATAGGGATATTGAGGTTGTAAAGTAGTTTAATTATATGGGTGATAGGTTTGGTAGTACTAGGAGTGAAATGAACAAAATAAATAGGCGCCTATGAGTTATTAATAAAAAAGAAGTGATGTAAAAAGAGCCTGTTTAAATAAAATACCAGATACGAGAATGAATATTGAAAAGAGCCCAAAATGCAATGGAGGGAGACTTAAGTTGCTACATGGAATTGAGATTGAAGTGTGAAGGAGGAATGGGTTAAGATAGATATACTTTTTAGATCTTTTTGAAAACAAATATTAATTATTGAAATTAATCAATATTAGAAATGGGGATAACCTGTAGTAAGGGTAAGATTTTAAAAAGAGGTTTGAAATTCTGGTTCAGATTTTGACTTCAGAGGAACAGAGCATTATTATGAATATCTAATTATGGAGAAAAAAAATACAGGAGGTATTTTGTATACAAAATATTCAATAGAAAATAGGAATGGGATAGGCAGACTAAGAGGGAATAACAGTAAGGGTCTTTAGAGTAAATTAAGACAAAGTGTAGAAGATACAGAAAATCCAGAAATATTTTATAGTTCTAAGGATGAAATATCCCTGAGATTGTATCAAGAGCTTGAGGTAATTTTGTGCAAATTAGGGAGAGAAGATATTGCTTGGGCAAGAACCAAGGTGATGAAGCTAAAGAGATAAGAAGGGGAAGTCAATTTAGAGAGGTGTCCATGAAATTACACCTTAGAATGTGAAGGAACAAATGTTTAGAGAAAATAAATGGGCTTAAAAAATGTAATAGGCTACCACTAAAAGCTCTAGCAAGGGAAAGTAAAATAATAATATAAAGTTAATGGGAAAAATCTTAAGTCAAAATTAGAGAAAAATTGTTGAGGAAAATAAAAATAAGGGAGTAATAAATATAACAACGTAGATAAGGTAGCAAAACATGTGAATCATAATATGCTGTTAATTAGGATGTTAGGGTACATTAGAGCCTTTGTAGTGTAAATAACTTAAGTTAGAATAATTATGGTTTATTTATTGGGGTTGTAAACTTTTATATTTGTGTTAATGTTAATAAGGTTATAAACTGATTAATTTCTCTACAATGCTAAGGGGAAACTATTCACAAAATCTTTTAGAATTAGAGGATGGGGGAATCATTGTTGTTAATGACTGCCACATGTGGCCAAGGTCATTAAGGCATGCACTTGTGAGCCGGCAGTCTGGGGTTCGAATCCTACCATGACTGTCCTCCCTGACTGAAGTTTTTTGCAAGTATTCCTCTGTCCTCATAAGTGGCAAATGCCAGAAAGGTACCCTAAACTTAGGCCTGGAATGTTTTCTACCTTTGAAAATTCTTTCCCAATATGTCATTTCATGTGGTCACTGCCTGTGGTGCCTCAGTAGTAAAAACTGGCATTAAACACCATTAAAAAAAAAGTTATTAATAAGTTTATTTTAGGGCTGAGTTGGTTTTTTTAGCTGTTTTTAACGCCCGTTTTTACTACTGAGGCACCACAGGGGGTGGACACTGATGATACATGCAATGAAATAATATATTTGGAAAGGGTTTTTTTTTAAGGTAGGAAACGTTCCAGGCCTAAGTTTAGGGTACCTCCCCGGGCATTTGCCAGTTATGAAACTGAGGAGAACCTGGAAAAAACCCACTCAGGGAGGACGGTCCTGGTGGGATTAGAACCCCAGGCCTCCGGCTCACGAGTCCACACCTTAATGACCTCGGCTGTGGCTGAGTTGGTGCCTTCAGCATTAACTGAAGGCTAATACGTAATAAAAATAAGAAATTTATTTCTATTGGTTTATTTTAGTTATCATTAGATTGAAAACTTGAATTATAATGCCTTTGTTTTTGATAATAATATATTTATTGATTCATTCGTAATGATATTGTATTCCTTCTATGTATGTAAGGCTATAATTTTTGTTATCCCCAAAATGAATAATATGTACCTCTGACAACTCTTAATGATCCATGCAAAAATCTTATGGAAAGTTAATCTGAAAATGTGATGGAAATGAATGTTAGCATCTAAAACTATTGTTTATTTCTTTCTATAGAATCACCAGAAACTTCACGCAGAAAATTGTTTCTACTGTGGATTTAATCTAAATTTTTACATTAGTAAGTGGCATCCTATTCCTTGAAATGCTGGAGTGAATTTTTAATTTTATTTTGTGAGACATTGTGCATTGTATGCTGTAAAGTATAAAGATCAATTTTATATTCAAAATAATTTGGATACTTTTATTTTTAAATAAAATATATACAATTTCTTTGTATTTTCAAATTAAGTTTATTATTCAGCAACTCTGGTGATGAGTAAAGGCTCATCTGCCAATTGGTATAAGCTGCCATTTCAGTCCTAACAGACTGTCTCGTTTGCATCTAATTTACTTCATTAATTATTTTGAAGGTCATGGTACTTGATATAGATTATAAAAGGTTAAAAATGAAATGAAAATATGAGGAAACATTTTATTTCTGAAAAAAATTGGGGAAAAGTTTTGCAGTGGCAATAATGAAAGCTTTTTTTTAATAATGCACCAAGCCTTTACTGATGATATTATTAATTAATACTTATTAGCATGTGACAAGCTGATTGTCATGTTCAGTCAGATTTCATTATTGCAAATATATATACATATTTTTTTTTCAATAATTTTGCTAACAGCAATAATAAGCTCAATGTATGTATTAAGCTGTTTAATGAATTTAATAACAAACATATTTTCTATCTAATTTATTTAGCATTAACATTCATATTACTCATATTAAGCATTACAACAATTGCAACAAATGTGAAAAAAATTACATTAAAAATTTTAAAATTGAATTTCAGACATAAGTCCAGAGGAGAACTTTCAGAAATAAACATGGGCAACAGAGAAGAGAGGAGAGGGACAGAAGTCAATAAAAAGATAAGCTACAGTTTACTAAGAGCAGTAAATCCAAGAAAATCATCCAAGCAAATGCAGTTCTCATTCCTTATTTAGTGGCAGTAATTTATTCAATTACAATGCTTCAAAAAATGCAAGAAAAAAACATCTGGAAAGTGATTTTTCATCAAATGACAATAAACTTTATAAAAGACATTCATAAGACATTAATTAAACTGTAAAGTAATTTCCAGTGTAATCTTAAATATTGTAAATTGAAAGTGTAATTTAAGAATTGCACAATGCACTGTATGAGTAAAATATGGGTTGTGTCAAACTATGTAAATAAAGAAGTCTGCTCAGCTTGCTTCATCTCCAGCAGTTACATCAATACTTGGTCTTTCTACTATCCATGAAATTATTTCTTTCATATAGCATCTGAAAACAGGAAAAAATATATCAGTTAAGCAAACAGTGCAGTTTGGCCATATTTATCCATCTAGTCTGCTCGTACTCTGTTTGTCTTCTGATCTATTTTATGACAGAATAAATATCATATCTTTATTCCGCATAGTCACCCATGGTTGTAATAGATTTCATCAATTATAAATATGCTATATTAAATAAAATTTAAAAGTATACAATATTAGATAATATCTAAGTTATATGATATAGTAAACTATTAAAAGGAATGTAATAACTCTTTACATACTCAAAATACATATATAAATCAACACATATAACAGTAGATATCAATTATCAGGTTCAGCATTCCATATTGTTAAATTTTCTTCATATTCATTAATATTATAAAAGCCTTGTAAGCAAGTTTTATTTTAAGGTAATTTCTAAAATGATTCATTTTAGATTTATAATTTCTAATAGTAGCTTATTACACAGCTTAATTCCAACATGTTTATAGCTCAACTTACACTCTTGAACCTTATTAATAGTGATGCAGTAAAACAGTATTGATATAGATTAGGTTTTGTGACACTTAAACTTTGCTTACTTGGTGTTTTAATTGGATATATTTCATAAACACTCACATCCATCATCAGCAGAAAAACAACTGGTAGAACTGTCTCTGAAACATATCCGGCTAAAAAATCAAGTAAGTGAAATATAAGCGTCACCAAACCAACCCTATATCAATATTATGATTATAACTGTTATTGTCTTGCATAAGAAATATCAAGATCATTTACATATCTAGTACTAGGAGTATATATCAAGCTCTGCATATATATAATTAACAGTGATAAATGTATAATGCAATAAAATCATAATTTTATATGAATTTTATGCTTGAAGCTATTATCAGTAAAGCAAAAAAATAATGTTGAAATGGAGTTGGTTTGATGACACTTGATATTGAAAAGAATGGATGGATTCCCTTTTTAGATTAGAAGTTTATTAAAGACAATAGCAATTTGGTTTTTACATAGGAAACTTACCCTATAGTGACAATTACATTAAAATAATAGCTTAATCCTAAAACAAACCAAATTGCCATCCTAAGTAGCCTCGCATACAGATTAATGAATGTTTCCATCAGTAGAAAAGAATGCAAACAAGAATATCAATACATCATCCACACAGCACTATGTAATGGTTTCCAAAAATAATTAGTATATAAAATGATTAAAAATTTAAATGAAATAAAAATGTCAAAGACACAAGTTTGCTGTTATAAATAAAAGAATTTATGGAATTCAAAAAATTCACGTACCTACCACTTTAGTATGCTCAATAAATTTAAAAAGATTTTTAAAAACAGAAAATCATTTTTACTCTTCAAAATGTCCACAACATTACAAATTTATTACAATTTTCCTGTAAAGATTCTATATTTTCTGACAGATGAGTATTTCCCAAATAAATTTCAAAGGCATGTGATTAGGTATATATTGGAAAAATGAAAAGAAATTTGTAAACCTGTACCAAATAATTTTAGAAATATCCATTACAAACAGATAGAGAAAAAACAGTGGCATTCCACTTTTGGTCAGAAAACCATGAAATTGATAAAAAATCTGAATTATTGAAACACACTTTCAAATCTTTGGAACTAACAACATAGGAAAATATATATATACTTTGAGACGCCATGGTTGGATATATTCCATACATTTATCTGATCACCTACAAAGTATGCTGCTACCAGTTGGTCTTCTGCTAATGATGGGGACAAATGTTTCCAAAACGTGTCCAATTAAAAATGCAAGTTTAGTCAAGTATAAGTGTCGCTAAACCAACTCTATATCAATATTATTATAATTTTATATTGTATAAAATAAGTTCTATATGTTTGCAAAAGGAACAATCCCATAATACACCTTATAGCTTTCTTCTGCTACTTAAATAAATATATACATTTCAAAAAGTTAATCTTCAACAGCAGTTTGTCTTTGATATTTTTCTGTAGAAAATAAAATTATTTTCCTTTAAAAATGGAAGTTAATGGTTGTACAGCTTAACATGTGTGCTCTCAATTGAAATTCCATTTTGAATATTTTTAATCTTCATCTTGTTTCTGTCTTTTAAGCTTCCTTTATAATGTATGTTCCTTTATAATGTATGCTAATTCATGATCCATTACTTTCATCCTCCACCTTTTCATTCTCAGTGTCGACAAATTGCCAAAAATATAAAGTTTTTGCTAAATAAACATATATTTTTTTTAAAATCTGAAAAAAAATGAATAATAAAGCCATGTGCAGAATACCATAATAAAATCACTAATAGCTGGTAGTGATTTCATTATAAAGACATAGAATAAGAGAGGATTACCAAAAAAATGTTTGTTTATCTCAAACAAAATCTATTTTATCTGTATCTACTTTTATTAAAATGCATCTAATTTAAGCCACCTATCATAAAAAAAGTAAGTCATTAATTGACTATTGCACAATTTCTGTGATAGTAGAGCTGTCATTAATGGATGCCTATTATTTTAATACACTACTGGAAGGTGCATTTTTTAATATTTTTTGTATGTAAGAACACATTAAAATAACTCAATATAAATTATGATATATTGAATATAATTTAAATCTTTAATAGTAATATTATTACATTAAATGTATAGCATTATTGTATAGTGTAATATAAGATATTATGCTTTATTTTTCTTAACCAGAAAGGAAAGGGAAAAGAACAAAAAATAATTTGTGAAATTAGCAGTGGTATCAGTGATGTTTTAAAACATGACAAATCTGGCAGCTCCTGAGAGCCCAGGGTATAAGGGTCCTATTATTATTATTATTATTATTATTATTATTATTATTATTATTATTATTATTATTATTATTATTATTATTATTGTTGTTGTTATTGTTATTATTATTGTTGTTGTTTATCACCATCTTTATTATTATTATTATTATTATCATTATCATTATTATCATCATCATCATCAAGATACAGTATAATCCCCCACCCTTTTAATTTTTAAATTCAAGGGAACTCGGTTATTATTTTCATTGGGGACCTACAGTACCCTTGATTCGTCCCTACGAATGAGAATCATAAAAAGTTAACTCTAATCACAATTTTTTTGTTCAGTACTTAATATGTCAATTTGTTATTGCATTTTTTTCAAAACCCATTCTAGCAATTCGGCGTTATCCTTTGACATATTTCGCATGTTTAAGTTTGTATTTCCCTCGGGCCTGTTTTCAGCCAATAAAAAACCTGGGTTCACAAACGTCTGTCATACACGTGTCCTATCGAACAAGGGAACAAAATAAATAAGCCTTATTGGTGACGAATATTGGTATTACTGATTACAGCTGTTTGTCAGATAACTCTGCAGCTGGTATAACAAAAGTAGAACAATAGCTTATAACAGTATTGGCGTGACGAAACACAGAGCATAGTGCCGCCCGTGGGCTGAAAAGGAGAGAAATAAGAAATTAAGAAATGGCAGCTCAGGTAAACGTAAAACGTAATTGGAAAAGAAAAAAAAGTTAAATGTTTACTTACGCTAAGGTTATTTATCTTAGGTTTACGAGTTCCAAGTTGCAATGACCTGCTCTGGATGTTCAGGGGCAGTGGAAAGAGTCTTAGGAAAATTGCAAGGTACGTATCACTGAAACCTATATATTTTAAACTGTTAATTAGAAGCTTGTTTCATTGGTGCATATTTAATTGCAGGGCGCACTTGTCATGTTTTGGAGTTGTCAGGCGGTAAATCTTTTAGTTTTGCTGTATTGCAATTCAAGGGAAGAGATGTGGCTGACTTACAAGGATTTTGGATATGTCGTTTATATTTTGCAATTGACGTCTATATTAATAAAACTGGCGTTTTATTAAGTTTTTTTAAACTTAATAAAGATGTACATATATCTTTTTTTCTTTATAACCTTGCTAGTCAGAAAAAAGGGGAAATATATATATTTGTAATTCCATTTTTCTGACCACTTTATTTATTTGTATTGTACTTATGAAAAGGAAACAGGCCAATTATTTCAGTTTTACTTGAGGGTTGCATAGTTTTACCTTAAATATATAGGAAGTTCATTTGAAAAAAACAGATATTAATGTTTTGTAAGTGATTTTTAAATTTTGGGTTTCAGGTAAACCTCCCACTCTTCCTATAGTTGGATTTCACTGATTTTCAGAAACTTTTTTTCTTATTTTTCAATGGCATATGCCGAATTTCCTTTAAAATCATTTAAAATTTGGGGCCGATAGAGAGACTTTTAATTTCACTTTTACCCCAACTCGTTTTACAGGTATACACCTGCTCCTAACAGCCCAATTGTGCTGATTTTCTGAAACTACTTTTATCGATTTATTTTAAAGAAATCTACCAAGTTTTGCTGAGATAAAGAAAAAATTGCGTGCCTAGAGTGATTTTTTTTTTTTTAAATTTCCCTTTAAATTAACCTCTACTCCCAATGATTTAATTTTGCTGGTTAACAAACTCAATGAATCATTTGTTAATTGATGGTTATATGCCCAATTTCACTGAGAAAATACAAAAATTCTGACCACTAGAGCATTAACAGACATATAAACACTTTTATATGTGTATATTGTAGATTCACTTTTATAATTTTTTTGTCTATCTTTTTTAGTGCCTAGGTAGGAATGAAGATTTGGAAACATTATTCAAAATTATATCCATGGGTACAACCGTAATAGCTTACATTCCTTCCTGATTCAATAAAAAACAAATAAATAGATGTTTTAAATAAATGGGTACTGCTGCAATATCTTCATTCCTTTGTAATTTGCTAAAAGAAGAAAAATGTTATACATGTATGTTTCAATGTGAACTCTTTCTTTTTTTAGCGAATTCTGAAGGAATGAAACTAATGCAACAGTGCTCATAAAACATCTATTTATTTTCATATATATATTTTATTTGCAGATTCGATTGTTAAAACACAGTGTGTCTCCATTGATCAATGGTCTCTCTGACCATAATGCTCAAGTAATAGTGAAAAAGGATTTTGCCATAAAACTGAAAGAATGTTATAGATGTTTAAAATATGGAGATATTAATGATGCAAACCTCAATAAAACAATGGAGACACTTCAACAAGAATTGTGTAATGGTGTCTTTAATGCAAATGATGTTAATAGTAAATTCAACAATTTTTTACACATTTTTAAATTGCATTTTGAAGCATATTTTCTACAAAATATTAAAAAAAGTCATAATATGAGCAGGGAATGATTAACCCAAGGAATTAAAAAATCTTGTTAACATAAAAGACAATTTATAAAAAGAGCAAAAGCTCAGCAAAGACCCTAAATTAAAAATACATTTTAAAAAGTATTGTAACATACTTAGGAAAGTCAAAAGCAGCAAAATTATCATTATCCATTATCAAACATCAGTCATTTAAAAAACAAAATAAAAACTACTTGGAATATAATAATACAAGAAACAGACAAAAAATTGCAACAAGATGATGCAATAATTTTAAGCATTAACAATCAACAGATACAACACCCTGCAAATGTAGCAAATGTGTTTAATGATTATTTTGTTAATGTAACAAAAATTTTAAATTTATATTCGAGTGATAAAAGAAATGCATTAAAAATTTTACGTTCATCAGTTCCTATTCTAAATAATGAATTCAAACTGTGTATCACTACCCCACCAGAAATTAGTAATATCATTAGAAAACTAAAATGAAAAATCTGTTCTGGCTATAATGAGATCAACAGCAAAGTCATAAAGGCTTGTGCAAAGGAAATTACTAACCCCCCCTTGTGTAATAATCTTTAACATTGAGTATATTTCCTGAGAGGCTAAAATATTCAATAGTGAAGCCTCTGCTCAAAAAGGGAGAAAAGATAAATGTCTCTAATTATAGATCTATAGCCATTTCATCTACATATTCTAAGGTGTTTGAGAAAGTAATATATAGTAGGCTTTACCATTATCTTGAAAGTAACAATATTCTGGTTAATGATCAGTTTGGCTTTAGGAAAGGAATTTCAACAGAAAATGTAATCTATAAACTCACTAATGAAATTTTAACTGCATTTAATGAAAAGCACATGTAGGAGGAATATTTTGTGACTTGGCAAAGACTTTCGACTATGTCAATCATAAAATTCTGATAAATTAGATAAATTAGCTTTCTATGGAATTAAAAAAAAACAATATTTAAAATGGTTTATATTCTACCCTGACAAAAGGAAACAAAAAGTAGTAATAAATTGTCCCTTTAAAAATAAAAACAATGTATCAGTGGGGAAAGATTAACCATGGAACTTAGGCCTGGAATGTTTCCTTCCAAAAATAAAAATATCTTTTCCCAATTGATCATTTCATCTCATATATATCATCAGTATCCACTGCCTGTGGTGCTTCAGCAGTAAAAACAGGCGTTAAACATTATTAAAAAAAAAAAAAATAACCATGGGTGGCCTCAAGGATCTGTTCTGGGCCTTCTTCTTTTTCTGATATATATAAATGATCTCTCCTTATCTATCCAAAATGTAGGAAATGTTGTTCTGTTTGCAGATGACACAAGAGTATTGATAAATGGAAACAATGATTGTACCTTTAAACTAAATCTGGTTCTGAGTTCATTGTGTATATAGTTCAAAGCAAACAAATTGTCTCTAAATCTAGATAAAACAAATGTTATGAAATTCATCACTTACTGATCTCCAGATCCACAATTACAGATAGGATATTATAACAGTGTACTTCTACAAACCAAATATATTAAATTTCTTGGTTTGATAATTGTTAAACATCTGAATTGGAAAGATCACACCGACTAGTAGTAGTGGTAGTGGTAGTGGTAGTGGTAGTGGTAGTGGTAGTGGTACGTTTGAAATATAGCAAAAATTGTATTATATCTATTTCTGCTTCTCTAGTTCTTGTTCAGCAAAAAGCTGAACTTTGAGGGCAAATTGGGTGTCCCATTGTCTTCTTGGTGAAACTTATACTGCAGTCAAGTGAATCATAAGGAAGCAGTCTGTTTTGCAGAATAAAAATGCCTCTCTAACAATTTTGTTTTTAAATTAAAAATTTAAATCTTAATACAAATTGGAGGGGAAAAAAAATATTCCACTTTTAAATTTTTGATTGTTCATTTAGACTTAAAGTATATGAGTTTTACCCACTCTTTTTTATTTTTTTTTTTTTTTGATAATGGCAAACAGTCATCTGCATATCTGCATCATACTGTAAAATGATGAGGAAATCTCTTATATACCCACTAATTAACTCATGAATAGATTATCTAAAAATGCAAGGAATAATTAATTATTGCAAAACCTGAGTTTCAAATTTTATTCCAAATACAAATTATAATGTCTATGATCTCAGCATGCATGGAGCTATCTATACAGATCTCAGTAGGTTAATGCAATTTGCTGTCCTGGAAGATGAAAATGGAGTTTTAGTTTCATGCGAGGCCAAGAAAGTTATTTTGAATGCCAGCTAGAATCAACTCAAAATTTTCTAGTAATTTATGGAGAATTATAATTTGAACTGGTGCACAAATGCCCATATTTATTTTAGAGGTAGAGCAGGTAAAAGTGTTTTAAAAATGTTTGACTCAGTTTGTGTGATTAATTTTGTTTCACTCTTTCAGGTTCCACTATGTTTATATTTGAACACGTTCTTTATTTATTCGGCTCATAGTCTGCTATTTTCCTAGCAATGCTTAGCTTAGATGTTGATTTTACCTTTTAGATGAAATTTAAAACTTTTAATACAAAATCTGAAAATATGAAGATTTTCATGTATATGCCAACATGTCATTTTTTTGTTATTAAATTAATTTCTTTGTTTCAAATTCTTCTGCAGTTCTATTAGAGTGCCAGCAACTGACCTGAAAGATTTCTTTAGTGTTCTGGTAAATGTCCGCACATGCATAAGAATATATTTCGGCTACCTTTCACACTTCAGCGGATGCCATCTTACAGTCAGTTAATAGACACTCCATTAACTCATTACCTAGACAGAATTTGTATTAGCTTAGAGTATTCATAAGACACAAGTTAAAAATTGAATGTAAAAATTTGTTGCTAAACAATAGGCAGATAAGTATGTTGGTTCTTTTCAATATTTAATAGTACCCAGCAATAAACTAGAAACATTTAATACATACATATATATGTATATAATTGTATTTTTATTGCCACAATTTTTTATTATTAACTTTTATATTGCCTGTTAATGTCTTAATTTATACACTGATAATTCATTAATACATATGTAATGTCATTCCTTTTTCAGTGTTACTGCTTGTGAACTTTGCATAGCTTTTACTGACAAGAAAGTTTCAATTGGTCAGGATTGCTTCACAGTAAAATAAAAACTACTTATAACTGAATAATAAATGTATTAATTCACAAACATATAGTAATTTAGCACCTGAATTTATATTTTTAGAAATGTCGGTACTTCAGTCTTGCTCACGGCAGACCCTTTGTGCCTATGCCCCCAATGGAGGCACTTCCAGGCTATAGAACATCCTAATGCCAGTGGAGACACATCTTCCTAAGTTATGCAAACTCCTCAGAAGGCCACTTCCATTCCAAAGTGCAAGCCACCATCACACCATGCAATCCCACTTTGCCCTGGCACCTTTGACCCTGTAACAGAACCAATAGAATGATGTGATAAGAAATTAGAGAGCAAAGAATTCATGGAATGTAAATATCCATCCCTGCATCATCTAAGTGATCAGGGAAACAATGGAAAAACCCAAAAACAGGATGACCTCCCAAATACAAGTCTTAAACATTGCCACCTGAGCAACCCTGATTGGTTTGGTAGTTTGCACTGTACAGGGACAATTAGCAGCCATAAGATTTCAATGGTTTGAGAATGTGAAACCGTGTGAAATGCATAGAAGAATTAACATTTTAAAAAAAATTGAGTCCAGATTGTAACATACACACCACTAAAATTCAATAAAAAGGAAGATTAGTTTTGGTAGCTTCCTTTTTATTGAATTTTAGTGGTGTGTATGTTACAATCTCGGCTCAGTTTTTTTAAAATGTTAATATTTGACATCACTGTTACAAAAGTTCACTATATTTTATGCATAGAAGAATGTTGTAACAGTATGGAGATGTTTGTATTGGTGAGTGAAGATTATATGAGTTGGTATATATCGTACATTTAAAATTGAGTGAACATCAATCCATGATGAGCTCTGATCATCCCAGCATGGACAGCATTCATAAGAAAGTTAGTTAGAATGATACTATTATTCATGAAAATGGGTAATTTCTTTAGAAATTCTGGCAAGAGATATTGGATGTAACAAAAATTCCATCCAAGTACTGCAAGTTATGTGCATGATTGGTACCATGGATGCTAATTGATGAGCACAAGATGATTTGTGTGAAGATTTTCATAGCTTTTTGGCTGGTACAGTAATGAATCATAAAACATCTTGACATACATTGTCAGAGGTAAATGATCTATGTGCATCACTTTGAACTCAAAAGCAAGAGGCAGTCTAAAGAGTTCTCTAAAACTGGTCCTTTCACACCCCAAAGAGAGTCAACAGGACTTTTCCAGTAGAGAATTGAAATGTACCTACTTTTTCTAGCCAAGTAGGAGTTCAAATCTCATTTCTGTACTGGAAAAGTTCTGTTCACTCTCTTTGGGATATGAAAGGACCAATTTTAGAGAACTGTATATCAGGAAAAGCATGGTTAAGGGTAAATATGGTAGAATGATTAAGTTGTACAGAGCTCAGTTTTGGAAATGACATGCATTTTAGTAGCAATATTTTGTGTACACAAACTGATACTAGTATGCTATAACTAAAGGTGAACAGAAAGTGGAATATTTATCAGGGCAGTATGTTATTGTTTCTAATGCATGCTGAAATTCAAACATTGTAATACTTCCTAAATTTAGGTATTCATTTTTATTTTTTACACTAAACTCCATTTACTTACATAAAAATAAGACGTGTTTCGGGAGAATTTCTCCTGTCTTCAGTGCTCACCGAACCGCCATTACCTGTTGTTATATACCTGTATAATGACACAAATATGTGAGAATAGAAATGTGGAGAATTGGGTCACATGATGAGCTGTGATAGCACAATTTTTTGGACCTTAAAATTACAAGACCAGCTAAGTTGACGTTGCTATACTGTTCCACAGAGATACATATATTATTGTTTAGTCAGAGATGTTTGCTTATACTAACATTGAAAATGAAAGTAGTGAAGAACATGGTCCCTGAAACCCCCATCTCTCATCAGTAACTATCAAGTCATGAAATGAGAGAGATTGGTTTCTTTTTGAGTAATATTTAGCCCAGTACTTTTATAATGGAGAGTAAGAAGTTTTTCAGCTAACAAGTTTTTATGTTTGAAAGAGGGGACATTAAAAATGTTGATTTTCTTTCTTCCAAACACAAAACAGCTGACCTAAGGCACAAGAAGGTTTTGAAGGAAGAAAGAACAAACATGCTGGGAAGAAGAAAATCCTCGGGCCCTATTAAATTAATTAACATGTGTATGTATAATGTATATATGTTTAATCTTATTTCCATATTCCAAATGAAAGTTGTGCTTTAGGAACAGTGGTTATGAGCTAAAAACTTCATTAACTTTCCTACTTTATCCACATAAGGGCACATAATTATTGCTAATAAGTATGCATGTTTAATTTTGGATTTGAAACTCATCAAATTCAATATGAATTTGAATACTTCAGAAGACACCATTCATTTTTTTGTCAACTCCATTTTCTTCAGGCATCAAATCATTACCAGAATGTTTGCAATTGAAAACTATGAACAGCATTATGGTTTACAATGAAAGAAAATGTCAACAATTTGTGTTAATAGAATTAGAATTTTACAAGCAACATCTGGACAAGGAAAAGACTCAGTTTTATACAAACTAGCATTATTCATGAGTTCTCTGTTTGGAAAAACTAACTGGTGTGAATAACTTTTTAACAGAATGGAGCACACAAAATCCAGAATCTGGTGACTATCTTGAAAACTGCTTATGAATTGCAACATCGACAATAGAAATAATCTTTTATGTGACTTACTGCCAGGTTTTGGGTTATCCTTTTAATTTTGGTTTGTGTATTATTTATATATTTAATGAAGTTATGCTTTTTTCATTTTTATATATGTGATAAATATTAAAATAACAAAATACAGGTACAAGTATATGGTTAAGTTTATAATATTTTGTTCTGCAATTATTTTTTTAAATAAAGTTCACTGTCAAAAAAGCTTTGATATCTTTGCTATAGAGGACACATAAAGGAAATCCTGAGAAATGGCGTTCAAACAGTACATGCAAGCCTTGAGTCCCATGTCGTAGATTTATGGCATGTAAAAGAACCTCAAGCCAGATGAAAAGGCCTCTGAGCAAAATATATCGACCGTTTCACGCCCTGAATTGAATGTGACGCTGATGACCTGAGATGTTAAAGACCATTCTTAAACAAACCAAATCAACAACAATCCATTTCATCATGACAAAGTGGTCGCTTATAACTATTTGGCCAAGGGATTTTTAAGCGAAAAACAGCATCACTGTTGTTCTTTATTCATTATACTTAACTAACCTAGCTCCGTGCTCTTTTTTTTTTAATCTAAAATTCAGTTTAAGAGATTTAAAGTTGAATCGCAGTCGATGTTTTAACACATTTACAAAAAAGCAGAATACGCTGCAACTGTGGCAGAAACTCTGTGATCAATATGTGCAATCCCAAGATTATTGCGACGAATAAAACACAACTATGGAAAGTATTTGACCATGAGTTGGTGTGACAGAAATTTACTTTTTAACAATACTGGGTAGAGGAATGCCCTCGTCGATCCTGGTGGTCTAGTGGTTACCATACTAGACCCAAGATTGCGGGTTCAGTTCAAGCCAGAGTCGATGGATTTGTTTCAGGCGTAAAAATCGAGTATGGCTTCCTTCGGAAAGGTTGACATTATTTTACAGACGCCCATAAAAATGTAGTAAAGGGGCACTACATAGGAAACAGTGCACCGGAAAACTTTTTTTTTTTTTTTTTTTTTTTTTAACTAAAATGTGGCTCATTCTTCTGTCAAATGAAAATCACAAGCTTACATTATAACATACAACGATGAAAGCTCAGGATATCCAGACAGTAAACTATGAACATCCCGTCGTAAAACTGTTATTTTAAAGTTTCGTTGTATCTCCTCTCGGCCACCGTGTATACCCATAGTATGGTTATAAAACGGTGTTTATAGGCGCCCTTTGCTATTAACCTTGGCAAGCATTGCGAAGGTTGGGTTTTAAAATATTGTAGAGATACAAGGAAGCATGTTTTTACAGCATCCTAATATGTATTAGCTTTCCTTCTGCCGTACTTGGAGAGGGGAAAGAGAAGAAACGTCATATAGGTGGAATACTAGTATTATTCATATATATTACAAGACTTATTCCTAATGAAATACTTTTATATTCAAACAAACTTATATTATTGAGTTCTATCTTCATTGTGTATTAGGGAGGTTTTCAAAAACAATGCAGGATATAGCATGTGAACTGCACAAGCGCCGAAATCTGGAGGCTTAAGCCCATTGAGCTTTTCTAGAAAATTTGTGACGCTGAGAGGCAGCCCATTTATTCAAGTTTTCTTTTTAAGTGTTTAGTTGTATATTTCAATTTATTTAAAATATATTATAGATATGCACTATATTATTCTTATTGTTATTATATTACTGCTCTAACCGCCACGGGTGGCCGAGGTCGTTAAGGCACGGACTCGTGAGTGGGAGGTCTGCGGTTCGAATCCCGCCAGGACCGTCCTCCCTGACTGACTTTTTTTTCCAGGTTTTCCTCAGTCTTCATAACAGGCAAATGCCGGGGAGGTACCTAAACTTAGGCATGGAACGCTTCCTTCCTTAAAAAAAAAGTCCTTTCCCAATTTATCATTTCATCTTATGTATCATCAGTGTCCACCGCCTGTGGTGTCTTAGTAGTAAAAACAGGCGTTAAACACTACTCCAAAAAAAAAAAAATATTACTGCTCTAAGCGTTAACCATCGGTGCATCAAAGACTGCCTGACATTAGGAGGTATCAGTTTTGCCACAGAATCAATTCTGTTTTTTTTTTTTTTTTTTTTTTTTTGAATGGTGTTTAACGCCGGCTGATTACTGAGGAAAACCTGGAAAAACCCCAGTCAGGGAGGACGGTCCTGGCAGGATTCGAACTTCAGGCCTCCCACTGACGAGTCCGTGGCGGTCTATCAATTCTGTGAATACTCCACTGCAAAAGAGAATTTTAAACTTTCAAGAAGCTCTGGGACGCTTTTAACATTAAAACTACTTTGTAAGGTATTAGAAAAGAGCCCACTTATGACGAATTCTGGAGGAAAAGGCAAGCGAATGAATTCCAGCAGTTCCTCGCCCGAAAAATATACCAAAACGAAAGACGAAGGTAGGTGCGTGTATACATAAGAAGATCTTTAACACCTTTATTGCTAACAGCATTTTGAAATTATTGTAGACATAGCAGTGTGCTCTTTAGAATTGATTAGATATGGAATAAAGTTTCCTTAAACGTGAATAATTTGCTATTGTGGCATCATTGTTATATAAGGATTTGTTATTTGAATAGTGCTTGTTTTTACTACTGAGGCACTACAGGCGATGACACTGAGATACATGAAAAGAAATTATATATTGGGAAAGATGTATATACACATACATACAGTTATTTACTTATTAAGGAAGGAAGCGTTTCGTGCCTAAATTCAGGGTACCTCCCTGCATTTACCATTTATGAGAACTGTGGAACACCTGGAAAAAACCTCAGTCAGGGAGGACGGTCTGGTGGGAATCGATCACCAGACCCGCTCACGAGTGCGCGTCTTAACGACCTCGACCACCCGTATAGATAAATCGATAATACAAAACAGAAGTCAGCTCATATACTTTCAGAAATTTTGTCTCTGTTGTTGATTTTTAAAGGTGTGTCCTGTTAATAATGTTGCTGGGCTTCCTCTACTTGTAGGACAGAGGGATAACTTTCCACTTTAAGGCAACTTAAGTCATAACGGCGATCTATAAAACTGCAAACACATCTAAGCTTTTTAGTTATATGTAACTGTCATCAACATCTTACTAGCGGTCCTGGTGTTGTAGTGGTAACCATACTTGCCGCGTAAACCTAAGAATGCGGGTTCCACCCCGGCTAGGGTAAATGGATTTTTCGGCCGTAAAAATCATAAGTATGACTTCCTTCGAAAGGGAAGTAAAGTCGTGGGTTCCTCAAGCCTGAAAGCAGATGTCTCTGAGCAAAATTATCGGCCTTTTCACGCCAGGGACCCGAAATATTAAAGAAGTCACCCCTCCCCAAATGAACATTTTACTAATTAACCAACTATTGAAAGAGTGACCTCGAATTCTTAATGCGCAAGAACTTCGTGGATAAAACATTTGCACTGATGAAGTGAGGTATACTTCAAGAGCATGTGCGAAGATAGATCCATAAGTTTCCGGCCTAAGATTTTCTAGGTATGATAAAGACAAAAACTACATTTCACTTTTAAATATAGTTACCCTTTATTGCAATAAACTTCTCACATCTTTGAATTAACATTTCAATCCGCCCCCCAAATAATCCGAAGTCTTGTCTGCAAAATCGGCATATACAGCATTCATCACTTCTTCGTCGCACTTAAATTTCCTTCCTCGAAGGTTCTTCTTGAGTTTTGAGAAGAGAAAATAGTTACTTAGAGCTAGATCTGGGCTGTAGGGTGAATGGTCGATCTCCTTGAAGCCACATTCCTTCACAGCTTCCTTTGCAACAAGATCTGTGTGCACGGGCTCGTTGTCGTGAAGAAAGCGAACACCACCACTCAGCTTTCCTCGACTTTTCTCTTTGATGGAAGCACGTAGTCTGTGCAGTAGGCCAGCATAGTACTCCCCATTTACTGTGGTGTTCCTCACCTTGAAGTCAATGAAGAGTATTCCTTCCCAGTCCCAAAAGATTGTGACCATGATCTTCTTGGTTGACTGAGTGACCTTGGCCCTTAGAAGCGGTGCTTCGCCAGGTTTACGGACTATAGTTTCATCTCCTGTAACAATGGTTTGCAGAACTTATCTCTCGTTGCCGTGATAGAGATTCAAGAATGACAACAGGTGACTCGTTGGTGCTTTTGAACTGAGGAAAGAAGTCCAGGCACTAACCTTATTCATATTTAAATGTTCATGAAAAATTCGAAGGACTGTTATTTCAGAAAGGTCCAACCTTGCTGCTATTTGTGTAACTTTGAGCCACCGGTCTTCCATAGTTTCTCCTTCAACAAGAGCGTTTTAGGAGTTTTTTTTAATAGTATTTAACGCCCGTTTTTACTACTGAGGCACTACAGGTGGTGAGGTGAACACTGTTGATACATGGAATGAAATGATATTTTGGGAAAGAATATATTTATAGGAAGGGAATGTTCCAGGCCTAAGTTTAGGGTACCTCCCCGGCATTTGCAATTTATGAGGACTGAGGAAACTCTGGAAAAAGCCTAAGTCAGGGAGGACGGTCCTGGCGGGATTCGAACCCCAGAACTCCCGCTCACGAGTCCGTGCCTTAACGACCTCGGCCACCGTGACGGTATGTTTTTAGGAGTGAGCACTCCAAGGGCCGACCTGCACGCTCTTCGTCTTCAATGCTTTATCGACCCATTCGAAAATGTTTGGCCCATTCTTTTACGGTAGAATATATTTTAAATAAAATGTACCAGAAGTGAGGATGACAGACCAGGAACCTATTGCTTAATCCCAGGGCTTTGATAAGTGAAGTGGCTGATCACTTTGTTTAAATTTGGGAGCTATTAATGATTAAAATTTCCTTTTTCAACTGAAATAGTTACCAATTACCATGGGATTTGAAAATCCTGCTCAGTGAAAATACGTTCCCAGAGAAAACATTGGCACTATCCCATAATGGCATGTCGTTTTTAATAGGAAGTGCAGAGAATGTGCAACATGGCGGCACCCTTAGCTGAATGCGATGTAGACAGTCATCAGAATGCTGTGGTCTGAGGCTGTACAACCTCTTAAAATTAATATAACAATACTAAAATAAATAGGAGTGTACTAGTGAATGAATGGGTTTAAAAATGGCCGAACATCATTCCATGCTGAGCAACGCACAGCCGTACTGATAAGGTCAAACTGAATTACAAAATTGGATGTCCCGCTATGCATTCATGGAGGCTCTCAAGCATTGCAAGTTGTTTGGTTGTTGACAGAAGAGCACAAAATGAAATCTGGGTGCACCCCTACGAGCCCGAAAGCAAGAGATGGTCTAAAGAACATCTTCAGCTTAAAAAGTAAAGACTCAATAGCAAGGTCCCATTGACCCTCTTCGATACGTGAAAGGATCAATTTTGTAACACCGTCAGAAAGAAGGTGAAATAATGAAGGTGCCCAGAAGAGCCCAATGTTGGTGAAGGAACGAGGCCAGCCAGCCAACAACACCGAGCTGTTGCAGAGAACTTCTGTCAACGACGTTCTTCTCTTTTACGATAATGCACGCCTTCGCATAGTCGCTGCAACTCTTGACACTATTTAGAAACCGAGATTTCATATCTTACAGCATCCCCATAAAGGTTCAATCTTGTTTTTTAAGACTGTAATGTTTTGCACTCTTGCGGGATGCTTTGAGAGCAAAAAGATATGGGAGCGGTGCATTCCTGGCAGAAACACAACCAAAAATATTTTAATGGTGAAATAAAGAAGTGAATTTGTTGAAAATGATTTATGTTTTAACAGAAAAATTGTTTGTTTTGTTGTTACTTTTTGAAGCGCTGTACTAAGATTGAGTTAAATCATATGCATTATCTCAGGTCTCACTGCCTTTAAACTTTTAGAGAAACCTATGCAATGAAGAATTTATAAAATACATAGCTATACTTTTCTAAACGAACTTTGAGGCTACAGGTATTGTAATTGAATCCTATAGATGTATTATTGTCACTTTTTAATTGCGATTGTTTTCAACAATTTTTTGAGCCAACCAGGGGAAAAGCCTGTTGAATAATATGTTTAATACATTACACAATCATTGCCACCTCTAAATTCCGAATAACATTTTGAAGCGTGAACAATTTCTTTAACCCTTTAACACGCCGTTTTATATGAATGTAACAAAAAAAAAAAAAAAAAAAAAAAAAATTGCATTAGGACATATTTAGGAAATAAAAGATAGTATAAATTTTCTAAAAAATTTATTTTGGCTTTTAGATAAAAATAAAAAGTCTGGAGTGTATGATTCGCACGGTCCACTTTTGGACAATATGCTCGATTTTATTTTCCATTGTTTATTTGTGACCTGTTTGGACTTGTTTCACGAAATTGCTAAAGCAGCATGAATCAACACAGTGGTATGCGATACGTATATACTGTTGGGAGCTGAGGAGATGGCTAGTTAGATAAATTCGGCTGGTGACGCTCGACGCGAGTGGATGTCTATGGCTCTTGCTCCGTACATTTGCGACTATGGTAAAAGGTACCGGCCATTGTGTGTCTAACGCGGCAGTAAATGTAGTGAATGGCTGAAAGTGTATTCAGTGAAAGTTTTGTACACAAAAGTTGTACAAAATTATTAAATAATGTAGTTATTTTCAATGATCTAATGTTGCAGTAGATCTAATAACCTGGAAAGTGACATTGAAAGTATTTGTGATACCCTGAGTGTGCTTGTGGATAGTGGCAATAAAAGTGACATTAAGATAATAAAAAGTTTATTATCTCAAAAGGATCAGGCAATTCTTCTCATCAAACAGGTGGATTTGTTAACTGTCATTCTAGCCAATGTTAAAAACAGTTTTGCAGAAACTGTGACATGCCTTAATGCCCGTAACTAGTGCTGTAAACGCAATTATTGAAAATAAAAATGATGGTGGCTGTGTGTGATGAATCTAGTTTAAATAACACAGAAAGTGGCCGGACCTAGCTAACAGTGTCAATCATAGGCCCCGGCTTAATGAAGGACGTAATGAGAGAAACGCATTGGTTCCCTGGACTCGGGTAAGTTATCGTAAAAACAAAAGTCAGATAATTGTTCGCTGTAATAAACCAAATACTAAAAGCAATAATTTCAAGTTACAACCTTCTCACTTCATGTATATCGTGTTGCCCCTGATACAAAGTTAACAGTGCCAGCGATGTCACATGTCAATTTGGACTCTACACCCAGTCATTTATTCACAATTTAAAATAAATGTTTATTGATATTATTATTATTAATATTTCAGTAGACTCTGAAATTTGGCTTAAAATTCTCACGTTGCTGTTTTTCCTCTTCTTTTCTTTCCATTTAAGGCCGAAGAGAATGAATGACTAATCTATCCCAGTAGGGAAAATGAAACAAACGTAAAGTAACTAGCTCATGTTGTGCCAAAGGGTAGTTCCTCCAAATCCTTCTCGTCATATATATGAATGTTCAATGCTTGAGGAATAAAATTGACTTGTTAAATGCTACTCTCATTACAGATATTTATAATTTTTATGATTTTATGAACACCGGCTCTACTCCCAGGAAGTTGAATTTATAAATCTTGATAACTTTTATAGTTGTTAATGTTTATTCTCGTTTTCAACATAAAAACAGTGAAACTAATATTTTTTGAAAAAAAGTTGAAGTATTTAAACCTGGACTTAAGTTTATTTTTGACAAACTATGCTTTTTTTTTTTTGAGTAGTGTTTAACGCCCGTTTTTACTACTGAGGCACCACAGGCGGTGGACACTGATGATATATGAGATGAAATGATAAATTGGGAAAGGATTTTTTTTTTTTTTTTTAAAGGAAGGAAGCGTTCCAGGCCTAAGTTTTTAGGTACCTCCCCGGCATTTGCCAGTTATGAAGACTGAGGAAAACCTGGAAAAAACCCCAGTCAGGGAGGACGGTCCTGGCGGGATTCGAACCGCAGACCTCCCGCTCACGAGTCCATGCCTTAACGACCTCGGCCACCCGTGGCGGTTTAAACTATGCTTTGAGATTACTGTCATTGTAATTGAATCCTATAGATGTATCACTTTTTATCTTTCTCCTAACAAAGATATTAACATATTTTACACAAATTAAAAGTCTACTAAAATACATTTTTAAATATAAATGTAATATTATCTTATTTAGGGGTTTTAATGTGAATTTCTTAAAGAAAAGGCTGGGTTACAACTCTGAATTTTGTATTTTTTAAATCATTTGCTGGTTTTCAATAATTTTTTTGAGCCAACCAGGGGAAAAGCCTGTTGGTTAATATATTTCTACATTACATAATAATTGTTATAGAGTTCAATCTTTGACCCTGGACACATTTTTCTCAAATTTCTCTGATACTGCTTTGTGTCTTTCTGATGAGTTCTTTGTATAGTTTGTTTTGCAGCCACTTTACTGAACTTATTGTTAGGATCCTTTGTAACAAGTATTCTCAATCTGAGAGCTATTTAAAATAAAGTTCTAGCTCTTAGAGCTCTTGGCAATAGTACTAATAACCAAAATATTAAAAATTAATGTCTTTATATGAATAGAACCTACACATCTGCTATAAGTAATGCAAAAATTAAATTTTAATTTGAGATACATTGAAACTCCTGTTAACAAGAGCAAGGCTGCATGGCAATTAATAAAATTAAATAATTCATCTGCTAAAGTCATAACTGAGTCCTTAATTTCTCCTGATCAATGTAATGAATTTGTTACTGATTATACAAGCAAGGCAAAATTAAACATTCCTCACACTTATAAATCTGCTATTCTAATATTATCTACTAATGTGAAACTAAATTCTGTTTTCAACTACAAAGAGATTACCAAGAATGATATTTTAAATGTGATTAATGATCTTAGAAATTTCAGATCAATAGATTACTATGGATTGTCAAATTATTTTGTAAAACAAATTATAATGTATATTTTATATCCGTTGACTACTTGCTTTAATAACTGGTCAATTTCCTTTTACACATCTAACATAGCCAGAGTCATTCCAATTTTTAAGAAAGGGAACATGAGTGTGCCTGATAATTATAGGCCAATCTCCAACATTTCTGTATGTTCAAAAATTCTTGAAAAAATAATTAACAAGTAACTTTGCAATTACTTTGAAAACAATAATATATTTTACACAAATCAATATGGTTTCAGGATTAGTTTAAGAACTACTAATGCAGTAATATTATTTATTTATTTATTGTTCTGAACATAACAACTTAAGCCCAATTGCAAAATGCAGTCTCGTACAATATTTTATAAATCTAACTTATTCACTAAAGAAAAAATAACCTATAAAAAGAAAACAAAAAGAAAATGGCATGGCAATTAATAATGCAATTATTCTTCATTTCAACATTTATGTTAATTTACAAAAATTATTATTGATTATTGCATTTGTAAACTAAGTTTCGGACATGATTAAAATATCTACATCAAAATAAGGAATAGATATATCATTCTATTTCATGGTTAGTTTTTATGGATTTCTGTATTTACTCTGGAGGCGAAAAAAACTTAAATCTACTTAATCTATTTGGTGCATAAAAGAATATATTTTCAATAATATTGATATCATCAATGGTAGAATGTAATATTTTATACAGAAATATTACTCCTATAATATCTGTTCTAAAATGTAAAGTTTTAAATTTAAATATTATTAAGAGGGTTTCGTAGTTTATAAGTATGGGATAATTTCTAATTCTTTTAAATAGTACTTATATTCAAAATTTTGATTGTACTTTTTCTATTAAGTTAACATACTTAATGGTCTTGGGATTCCAAATAATGGATGGACATTCAAGATTTTCTGATACACTTTTATTTCTAGGTTCTTCTCTTTAGTCTTATGTAATTTATTATTTCTTTGGTAAACCAAATAGGATGTGTATGTTTGTATTGTTTTCTTTTGAGTGTCTAGTAGTATTGAGTAAATTTTGTCATAGAAGATTGCCACTGAATAGTTAACATCTTGAGATGCTGCTATATGGTCCCATTTACAATCATAAGTTTGTATATGTTATTACATCTGCTTTACAAAAAGTATAAGTATTTGTTGACTATACTTCCTTTCCCTACTTTGTCAATTTTAAATGTTGAATTTAGAGTAGGATAGTATACATCAATGGGTACCAGAGAATTGCTACCTTCTATTACTATAAGTGTTGTTATATTAGGTAGAATTAAATCTAAGGTTCTTTCACTTATATTCTTTTCGTTATTCATAGACCGCATATTGGTAAAAGACAACATATTATTAAATAATTTTACTTTAATACTACCCTTACTGAGATCATACTTTGTGTCATGTATTTTGTATAAATTAAGTCACCCGTAACAATTACACGGCAGTTAAAAAATTGAAAATTTTGTTTTCTTTGAGCAAAATATTCGTTAAAATTATTTATATTAGTATTTGGAGGAAAATAACGCGTGTTTATAATAAATTTAATATTATTGTAATATAGTTTTATCCAAAGTTACTGGTATTAAGAGAAATATTAACTATAGATTTAATAGCTATTAACACTCCCCCACCAGAAGTTTGCGAAGTTTTATCTTTTCGAAACACTGCCTATCTGTCATCAAATAATTCGGAATTAAAGATACCTTTGAGGTTACATTATGTTTCAAAAAATTATACATGCAACATTTACATTGTTACAAGGCCAACCGAACAGCAGTTCCGCTTTCTCCGTTATCGCTTGGGACTGCAGCCAGTTACTCCCAGAATTTCTGCCTTGTAGTAACGTCGTGTATAACCTCGGCAATCTCATGCTCCTTGACACTTGACGTTAAAAAGAGACGAAAAATTCGCTGCTGCAGCTTGCATTTGACGTTACTAAGAGACCACAAATGCTGCTGCTGCTCCTAGCGCCGGAGCATTGAGAGAAAAGAAGAATGGGTTTCCTAGGGGGAGGCCAGTTCCGAGCGACAGCGGAGAAAGAGGGAACGTATTAGCTAGATAATACCACCTTAATTTTAACAATGTAATAGCGTAGATGGTAAAGGCACTGCACTGGGCGTATGGAAATTATAACTCGGGTTCAAATCCCATTTTCTTCTTCTTCTTCTTCTTCTTCTTTTTTTTTTTTTTTTTTTTTTTTTGCACCAGTTAGGAGATTTGCGACAATTACAAATGTTTTACTCCTGAATTAGTTGCGAATTGGAATTAGAGCTTCTAGGATTTTCCCGAGGTTAGCCTTAGGTTAGTGTGTGTGTATATGAATTAGTTGCGAATTGGAAAAGATATTTTTAACTTGCTCACATATTCAATCTCATTTAAAATCGCCATTCTGACTTCATAAACCTTATCTTACTCCTTAATTAGTTGCGAATTGGAAGTACAGCAGTTCGTCACTTCAAAATGCAATAACCATTCCCTTTTTCTCTCAATGCTCCGGCACATTACCTACATATCACGTAGCGTTTGAACAAACTAAATGGAAGCCTTTCAGATTCTGTTACCTTGCTCACATATTCCCCCCTAGGAAACCCTCTCTCCATGCCTTGAGCAGAGTAGTACAGAGGAGCACAAGCAGCAACATTCCCTGCAGCAGCGAATTTTTCGTCTCTTTTTAACGTCAAGTTTCGCACAAAGCTGTTTTTGCGAAAAGCGGCGGAGGTGGTGGAGCAGGTTTGGGCAGGATTGTCTATGGATGCTTGAGCTCAGTTAATTTTAATAGAATATGGAAATCTAACAGATGATAGGTGCATAAATTAACGTTTAGCTAATCATGTACGATATTGCTTTTACAATTTTTTTAATGCACACCCGAATATTGCCCACGCGATCAGAAATTATCTCCAAGTTTGGGAATCCGTGTTTTACCATGGACATTAAGGACTCCCGACACGAATCCGCTTGAACACGTTGGAACGTGTTAAGACGAGACTGCTACTGCCATAATCTGGAGTTGAGGAGAGCTCTTCTTAAAGAATGGGAGCATATTCCTCAAGAAGCCATTGTTAACCTGATCGAAAGCATCCCAAGACGTATTAATGCCAGAAGGGGCAACATCCGTTATTAAAATGCGTTTTAATGTTTCAAGCACCAAAAAAATGTACTTAAAGTTAAAACAAATCTTGTCACTGTTTTATGTCCTTTGTAACTTTTCTCAAGAGAGTAAAGTTTTTGTTTCTGTTATAATTTTAAGTGCTTAATAAAACAATCTTTTGTTTCAAGTGGTATTCTTTCGTTTTTAAGCAATTAAGAACAAAATATAAGAATTAAGGAGAAAATATAATCAAATATAAAAGTGTCCCGAGTTTTTTTGTCCCTGAGGGTATATTGTCTCTTGGGAACTTTTACACAAGAAATAAAGAAAGAATTGTACAAACTCAAAATATACATAAGAATATTAAACTAAAGCTATATAGGCTAGTTTCAACACTTTCCTACCATCAAAATGAATTTATTACAAATGCATTTTAATACAAAATGTTCTTTCTTCTAGCCTAAAAGCCTTAATAAACAATGGTAAATCCTTAAAATCTGCTCTTAGAAAAGGAATATATGAGGGTCAAATATTATACTGAATTAAAAACACTGTAATGATTTTATATCAATGTATACGTTAAGTATGTATATAGCATAATTTGTGTGACTGATTTTTCTGTTTCTGCTTTTCTGGTTTCTGTTTTGCCCAGGTTGTTCAAGAAGTTGCATTTTCATTTTTATTGTGACTATGTATACAGATGTATTATTATTATTTTTTTTGTAAATGTAGAATGTTTGCTACTGTAGCAATTGTAAATGAAAAATTCTTTGTGATTGCTTGCAAACTCATGAAATGCTCTAGGAACTAAGCTAAACTAGAGATAAGAGTAGGTAGCATTCATACTTAAAATTTTTCGGCTTAGAGGCTTTGTTCTGAAATTCTTTTGCAGATCATGAGCATCTGTAATTTTAAGTGCTTCAATGTCGAGAATTGGTTTACATTTTTTGAAAGTATAATTCTCCAAGTTTCTGCTGATCACAGTCATTAAATTTAAATGCTTCATTGAATTTCAGAGCTATAAACACTTTGTGATTTTTAATAAGCTGCATATTGCCTAGATAACTAAAGCCAATCGATAAAATTCAGTGTTCTAAAAAAAAAAAAACAAACAAACAAATTTTAATTTGTCCCTCAGTTAGGTGTTCCAAACATGACTTACATTATGAGTTTTCTTCTGAAACTCATACGAGATTGCATAGGATTATTACCAAGGTCAGCTCCATTGTTACCTGATATTTTTGTGAAAATTAGCAGTTACTTAAAATTGGAAATATATTAAAAACAACTTAGTCTATAAATTATAACTGCAACTTAATACAGGAACCAATCATTAGACAAAGTATATTTGTCCATTCTTGCCGCACTTGGTTGGATCCTTGATCGAAGCTTTTACTGCTCCGTTTTAATATGCGAAGAAATTTCATGAAAATATCCGTGGCAATCTATGCATTTTTGTTCGTGCAACATTCCACAATTAGGCTTTTCGCTTTCTTAAAACTATGATTACAATTGGTAAGATAAGTTTATTTTGCCTCTTAATTAAAACTTGCAAGTTTATTTTAAAAAAATTCAAGCAACACAATCATAGGCTTTAGATAGTTCTAGAAATATGCCAACAATATTTTACATTGGTTTAAGACTTTATGTCAACTATGGCAGTAATAATTCAAAAACCTTTTGAGAAGCCATGTTGGTTATTAGCTAATATATTGTTAATATTTAAAATCTATATTATAATTCAGAACACATTCATGTTAGTGTTATGTATCTACATTTTTTTAATGTATGCATGGAACATACTATGCTAATTTATATCTATAACTTGCTATCTCAATGTGGGTTTTATTCTTTTTATATTGAAATTATGTCTAGGACTACATAAATTTAACAATGGGCCAAGGTTTCACAAGCACTAAATCATACTAACTATTAGTTACAAAAGTCTTTATGCCAACTCCCAGTTAAGAGATTAGGCAAAACATGACCCCTTTAAATTTGAAGTTTAATGACTTCACTTCAACAACTTTCATTTCAGCTTTAGGTAGAATGTAAGCTGAAACAGTTGGCATGTAGAGTTATTTTGTACACTATAAAAGTAGAAGATATCAGGTGTTCAGAGATCATTAAATGGAGTAGGATTAGATAGGTGAAGAAATGTGTCTTCAGTTTAACCCCAAATTTTTTCTAAATCTACTGCCAAACTACCTACTATTATTACATTAAATATTGTATAATTATTTATTTGTGAAAGTCTAGCCTCTCTCAGAAACGGTTCACTATATGGCTAGTTGAAGATGGACAAATAATGATGACATAGTTTAGAATTTTGTTGCAATCTTGCTATACAGTCAATGATAAACTCCAGAACTTACTCTATTTGATCAGTTTCTAAGTTTCCTTTATGGTCTTGGAGAGTATTAAATTTCAGTTTTAATGATAAAGATGGTTAGCTCTGTTTACTAGCTTAGGGAACTATTTTTATTTTGAATTATGTGGACACTGTTTTTTCTCAAAGCTTCCATTTTCTGGCATCCTACTACTTCCACTGACTGCTTCATGATCATAAGGAATTCATTAAAGCACCCTGGATTTTTCAAATTTTATTTATTAAATTATATTAGTAGTGCTATACCCTAACAGAGCACTGGTTTATATTTACATTTATAAAGTATTATAACATTTTAAGTACAAATTATATAAGTTAATAAAACTTGTGCTTTCATAATAATTCATAATGGCCTGTTTAATTTTTTTTTCTGCACAGCTTAGAGTTTGCAATTTTTTTAAAGGAAGGAAGCATTCCAGGCCAAAGTTTAGCGTGCCTCCCAAGCATTCACCATTTATGAGAACTGAGGAAAACCTGAGAAAACCTCAAGTCAGAGAAGCCAGTCCTGGTTGTAATTGAACCCCAGACCTCTCACTCATGAGTTCGCGCATTAACAACCTTGGCCAGTAAGTGGCAAATTGAGTGTGAATAACTTTGTCTAAGATCAAGTCATAAATATTGTGTGACAAAAAGTCACTTGACATATGGTAAAAGTAGCTCTATTATCAAGATAAACATAGAAATAATTATAACATTTTATTATGCATAGAACTTATAATAATTACTCTTTTATTATATAAAATCTTTATTACATTGTTTATTTATTTCATTAAATTTTAGTACAAGAGAAAAAGCGTGCTTTAAACTAGTTTTGATATTAAAACTGTTTTTTTTTATATTCAATCACAAATATTTAAAATATTCAAATGCTCATTTTTTTAAATATAAACAATCAGGAAGGGAACAAAAACAAAAGCCACTCACTACTAAATTAATTTTGTTTCCTTCATTATTCTAAGAAATTAATGAATGATATTGGAATTTACCATTATGATCCTTGAACAGTGTGCTGACTTAATAATGTTCTACAGAGACAATCATAGGTCAACAATAGAAGATGCAGAGAAATTTCATTGTTGACATCCTGATTGGTAAATCATTATACCAAAATGTATGTAATCTAATGCACAAATTTAGGACATTTTGTATACTTGAGCTTAGATGAAGTGATTGTGTGAAATCTGCTACTGAACTATCAGCCCTAAAAGGTCAATATGCTATGTAGCTCAAGAGAATGGAATCAGCAGGGCATCTATTTGCAGAATATTGATATCAGCTTGTAACCACTCTTAGAAAATATAGCACAGGCACACTGTGCAGGAATCAGATTCACAGAAGAGGATAGCACATTCCAACTAGACCAAACAACATTTGCATAGTGACCATCATATTTTCAGGAAGTTCTCTTCAGTAGCAAATTTCTATTCTTCCTGAATAGACATGCTCATATCCAAAACGCATAATAATGAGTCACAGAAAACTCAAGGTGGATGCATGAAATCAACAATCCTGGTGCTTCTTAAATTATGATGTTGTGTAGCATATTCCTGACATGGTAGTGGGACCATATATTTTTTTACAAATGTAAACCTGAACACTTATGGTGAATAGCATTTTAATGGAACTGCTGAATGATATCCAATGAATAAATGGATAAAAATATGGTTTCAGCACAATGGAGTCATAGCACATTATGCTGATTCAGTTCACTGGAAATAGGATGTTTGATGTACAATGGATATGAACCAATAGATCTTGGCTACGGCCCCCAAGATCACCGTGCCTCACTCTTTACTTTTTCCTGTAACAATATATTCAACAGCAGGTTTTCCAGGTAGAGCCAGAATCCCTGATTGAACTGAAACATATGATGACCCATGTTATTCAGCATATCCCACCACCAACACCTAACAGAAAAATTTCAAGATCCAATTGGAACACCTCTTCAAGTAAATGGAAGACTTTTTCAACATTTATGGTATACAGTATAAAACAGTTTTAACATAGCTCTTATCACAAATTTCATATTTATGGGGTTTCTTACCCTCGTGAATCAAAAGATTTTGCTTAAAGCATAGGATTGGGTATTACTTTTTCACAAGTGTTACATTTATGTGGCTTCTTACACTCTTGAATCAAAAGATGTCTTCTTAAACTAGATGCCTTAGTAAAGCTCTTCTCACATACTTCACATTTATGTGGTTACATACCTTTGTGAATTAACAGATGCCTCCTTAAATAATGTGCCTGGGTAAAGATCTTCTCACATAGTTCACATTTATGCGACTTCTTACCCTCATGAAGCAAAAGATGTCTCCTTAAAGTATCTGATTGGGTAAAGGTCTTCTCGCAAACTTCACATTTATGTGGCTTCTTACCCTCATGACTAAAAAGATGTCTCCTTAAATGCGTTGCCTGGGTAAAGCTCCTTCCACAAACTTCACATTTATGTGGCTTCTTACCCTCATGAATCAAAATATGTTCCCTTAAATTAGAAGCCCAGGCAAAACTTTTATTACAAACTTCACAATTATGTGGCTTCTTACCCTCATGAATCAAAAGATGTAACCTTAAACTTGATGCCTGGGTAAAGCTCTTCTCACAAATTTCACATTTATGTGACTTCTTACTCTTGTGAATCAAAAGATGTCTCCTTAAACTATCTGATTGGGTAAAGTTCTTATCACAAATTTCACATTTATGTGGCTTCTTACCCTCATGACTAAAAAGATGTCTCCTTAAATGAGTTGACTGGGTAAAGCTCTTCCCACAAACTTCACATTTATGTGGCTTCTTACCCTCATGAATCAAAAGATGTTCCCTTAAATTAGATGCCCAGGCAAAACACTTATTACAAACTTCACATTTATGTGGCTTCTTACCCTCGTGAATCAAGAGATGTAGCCTTAAACTAGATGCCTGGGTGAAGCTCTTCTCACAAACTTCACATTTATGTGGCTTATTACCTCTGTGAATCGAAAGATGTCTCTTTAAATAATGTGCCTGGGTAAAGCTCTTTTTACAAACTTCACATTTATGTGGCTCCCTACCCTCATGCATTAGAAGATGTCCCCTTAAATAAGATGTCTTGGTAAAGCTTTTATTACAAACCTCACAATTATGTGGTTTCTTGCCCTTATGAATCAAAAGATGCCTCTTTAAACGATATGCCTGGATAAAGCTCTTCCCACAAACTTCACATTTATGTGGCTTTTTACCCTCGTGAATCAAAAAGTGTTCCGATAAATTAGATGCCCAGGCAAAGCTCTTATCACATACTTCACATTTATGTGGCTTCCTACCTTCATGAATCAAAAGATGTCTCCTTAAAGTATATGAATTAGTAAAACTCTTCTCACAAACTTCACAGTTATGTGTCTTTTTATGGCTTTTTAAGCCGCATTCATTTATCATTTTATTTTTTTGATGTTCATAAATTGAAGTATGGCTTTTTATCGATGAAGTGGTGCTGTAAGTGCTACCAAATAATTTACAGGAGAATATCTGCTTCTTTGTGTTCCCTTTAAAATTCTGAATAACTTCAATAAAAGAAGTGCAGGATGAATTTTCCAAACATTTGGACAGGTCTTCCCTATTTGGCCTGAAATGTGAAGAATATAATGATAAAAAAGAGGAAATATTTTGTTATGAACACAAAGATTAAAATGTATTAAGCTTAGATTCATTTTGGGAAATACTAAACTACACCACACTAATATAAATATCTATTCACATTAGAATAAAAAATTATTCTCAAAAGAGTTACTGCTGTTCACTCCTGTAGTTTATAATACTTATTCAAATCAACCAAATGAAACAATGTGACAGTCAATGCTTTTGATTAGTGCAAAATTCAAGAATTTGAAATTTGTACTATATTCATATAGAACATAATTTTCATGTTACTTTACAGACACAATGAAAATTATTATTAGTACCCTTCAGTACTTAATTTCCACCATAATTAAAATTGCAAATCACCCTTCATACACAGTATTTTCTATATTTTAAAGCACAATAGATATAGCCTGTATATATGAAACTTTGAAAGAAGGGCAGACAACTTTGTCTTTTAATATTTGTAGGCACTCAGTGTAACTAATTCAAATTGTTCATATGGTCTGCCAAGAACCAAAATAGGCTTAGACATAAGCCTATAAGCCAAAGATGATGATGATGATGATGATGATGATGAAATATGAAACTGCAAATCATAAACACCAACATCATCGTTTTTTCAAAGGTAACAAAGAATCAATTACTTCTAGAAGTAAATAATGTTCAACTTGTTCAGAGCTGTACACTTATTATTTTGAGACTGCTAGTTTCAAAATTATATGTGCTTTTAACCATTTAACAGATTTGGCAGAATGCTGCCCTCTTTCAGTATGAGGCTTAATGACCTCAACATCTTTTTTTCACCTTTCAGTACAACTTTCAATTGGCATGGTAACACTTAACACATTACATCAGTAGAAGGTTGTAAGTGTTGTAGATCATTAAAAGGAGAAGGTGGAAGAAAGGGACTTCATTTTCATATCTACTTTACCCAAAGCAACAGGTGTATAACCATATGCCTACAGCATTTAAAATTATATAGCCTTGAACTTCAAGAAAGTTTAACTTCTTTGAGGAATAATTGGACTGTTACTTGATTATGGACAAATGGAAATGATTTGATATAAAATATTGTTGCACATATTTAGGACTGTGTGAAGATGTGATTTCTAAGACAGTTGGTGTTGAACTCCAGAAACTTTTTATTTGATTTCCTTCAATATATTAATGGGATGTATCTATGATTCCTTCCCTGATTTGGAGATTATATTAGTTCAGTTTTATCATCATGGTTTTGATCCTATTTATATGCATAGGAGACCATTTTTGATATTGTATTATGTTCACAATAAGTTCTTTTTCTGGCATACATTTACTTGATGCTTTACTATTGTAAGCAATTCCTTAAACTACTCATAATTTTGTAAAATTTAAATTATTCAATTATTATCATTGCAGGAGTCCACAAAGAGTACATATAATAAATATAAGTTTATTAAATACTATGTAAAAGTTCAAGAGTAAATAAGCATTTCTTAGAAAACTGTATATTTTCATAATTCACAGCAAACTGTTTACTTTTTTATTATTACAGTTTGTGCATTTTGCAACTCTGAATACTTGCACTTAATATTTTGATCTCAAGCTGTACATTTACATTACATTATATATAATTTTAATTGTGATATGTTAATGTTTAATGCACATTATAAGAACCAGTTAAAACAGCTCATTCTTTGTCAGCTATAAAAGAAAAGCAATTAAGCTTAAATACCAGGCATGTCCGGAAAGTAAGTACCATTTTGTTCCACTGCCACCACAATGCTAGTGTCGCAGTTCCATGCATGTGCACTTATCTCTCTGGTTCATTGTCTGTCCACTGTTGGCATTACATTTGAATGGTGTTGTGTTTACAGTTGTTTGTGATTGTTTGAAATGTTTTAAGACAATTTCTGATCCTGCCGACTGTGAAGTGCATTCCGTAATATGGTTTTTGAATGCAAGAAATGTTAGGCCAGCTGAAATTCATCGTCAACTTGTAGAGATATATGGTGAAAATGTAATGACAGATGGAATGGTGAGAGTGTGGGTTAGGCAATTCAATGATGGATGATCCAATTTTCATGATGAAGCATGGAGAGAGTGGCCTTTTGTTGTCACTGATGGTTTGGTTAAACAAGTGAATGAGTCAATTTGGTTGGGAGCAGTTCAATCACCCGCCATACATCCCAGATCTCGCACCTTATGACTACCACTTGTTCTTGAACATGAAGCATGAGCTCGGAAGAAGGTGCTTTGACAGCGATAACAATGCAAAAAATGGTGTTCAGCAGTGGCTCTCTTCACTGGCAGCATCTTTTTTGAAGAGAGCATACAAAAGTTGATTTCCCACTATGACAAATGCCTGAACAATGTGGCAACTATGTTGAAAAATAGACTAAGGAATGCTCTTTCTTGTACAAATAAATGTTCTGAAAACAAATATTTTATGCCTTTCTTCCAAACTGGTACTTACTTTCTAGACATGCCTAGTATCTTAAATCCTGCATTGTAAGATTGTGCACACTAAACTAGTGATGATCTCAAGAAGAATAGCATATTGGAAATGTTTATTTATAAAAAATTCCCATGATATTAGCATGCTATTTTTCATATTAAGAGTAAAGCTACAGGTACCCATCTAACCAGTATACTTTAAAAGCATTAGGTAAATTTTGGTTATTTTGCAGTTGATAAATAAAATAAATTGTCAAAGAAATTGCATCAAATTGAACTGCTATGTTTGTCCAAGAAGAAGCAATAAACATTATTTTCCTGTTAATAACATTTGTAACATAATATAGCAGAAAATTCCTATTTATATGTTTGTTCTGCAGCAGTTACAGATTAATCAGAATAAATGGAAAGTGCTGTATAAGAGTCGAATTCATATATAAGTAAATTAATCTTTGTGTATAACAAACAGAATGCTACTGGCATCCAATAAAATAAATGTACATATTTTGTATTAGAGTTAGTAAGGAAAACTTTGAAATCTGGGCAGGAACCAAATTATGTATTTTTGGCTTAGTGTGCCAGTGTTCTTTCATCTGGGCCACCCTGACCTAATGGACCACAACTACAATTCCTTATCCCATTTGAGTCTGTAAATCCTGCATAACTCTAGGGTTAATTTTGTTACAAGAAATTATTCTTAATAGGCTTAACAAAACCCTAATTATGTGGTTAACTATAAATTGTGGGCCATGACCACTGAAAAGTTTTGAGTTTCCTCTTAAGGATAACTCTGAACTCATTTTGTAAATTTATTTTAGAAAATGAGATGGGATCATGAATTAATTCTTCATTCACAGCCATACACTCCAGTGTAAAATGCTTATTGCAAAATTAGTTTAATACCATTGAAAAGAGGCTTCAAGGTATTAGTATTCTTGCAGAACTCATTTTGTCAATTGGCTGTACTGTTTTACATTGCATTTGTTACTCTTTTTAATATCTCTGGATTTTAATATTTGTAAATATAAATCTTGCTCTATGAAATAAAATTCTGCTTTAAATTTGTGAGTGCTAATAACCTTTGATGTTGAGGTGCGCTTAACTCAATCACATCATATTTAATACTCAAATCAACTAATCAAGTAATCACATTTAAATCCCCTAGCAGTCAGGATGGTAAGAAAATAATACTTAAATAAATCATAAAAAATTAACCAATTACTATTTCTTTCTGTAAACTTGCATGCACAATATTGAAAGCATAAACTCAACAGTACTGTTGTTCTAGTACTGCTGTTTAATATGATAGACCTCAACACAATCCTCTAAATGAAGAGCACACCACACTTTTTACACTGCCAGACACTTTCACTTTGTTTGTCCTTACTGTAGTACTGTAGCACAAACACATCTTTTGGTAACTTTTTTTTGTTTCTTTTCAATGTAGGAAATATGCAAAGGAAAATGAACCCATGCTTTTGCCTGCAGTCTCATAGTTGTGCTGGATGAAGGTTGCCCTCAAACCCAGTATTCTGGTAGCTGTACAGTCTCCAGTAGCTGCTGTGCAATGCTGATTCTAAAGTCTACACAGTTTGTCTTCTTCTTTCCCATAATCTTATGATTTATTATAAACGAGTTGAAAATACACATGTCTAGAAGAAAGAAAAATATTTTTCCATACCCCTTCACTCTGCATTGCATAAATGCAAACAATCAATTGGTTATGTAGTAATGTCACCAATGAAGCAAGACCAACCAGCAATACAGCTGATAGAAGACTGTTTGACTATGGAGAAAGATATACTGGATACAGACATAGGAAAACTTCATGGTTCTAGTCTGGTTTCTACAATCAGGAAACAGCTTGGAGGTTGAAGATGGAAAAAAACATAAAGGGAGAAGGAGAAATGAGCAAGAGAAGTCAAATGAAATTGGATAAATATAGGTTCAAAAGTAAATATTTTACATATGGATTCAAATTACCAGTAGTGAGTGGAATAATGAACGTTCATTAGATAAGATGTGCAAAGATGAAATCCTAAGAGTATTGAAAATAGATGTAATATTGATAGTTGAAACATGGGTAGCAAAGAAAATTAATATTGAAATACCAGAATTTGAGTTTTATAGAGTAAATGGTGTTAAAATTAAAAATAAAGCTAGGGTATCTGGTGGATTAAGTTGCTTTGTAAGGAAAGTAAAAGGTTTTATAGTAATGGAAGAAAAAGAGTTGGGGAGTAATTGTGTTATGGATGTCCTTTTGAATATTTACTCAAAAAGTAGATATTTATGTGTTTGTATTGTTTATAACCCTCCAAGTACCCAGAGTACTATGATATAAATGTGTTTGGAATAACAAGCTATGGTATTCAGGAGCTTCAAAATAATATTAACAAGTAGAAATGATAATGTTAGGTGACTTTAGTGCAAGGATAGGGGAAAATCAGATACAGTTAACTAACCAAATTGATGAACGTCATATGGATTTTATACTAGAAAGAAGATAATAGCAAGGACAAGTTTTTAAATAAAAAAGGGAAAAAGCTCTTAGATTTATGTTAAGAAAATGATCTTATATTATGTAATAGATTGAGAGGGTCTGACTTAGATGGAGAATTTACATTTGCAAATAAGAATGGACAAAGTATAGTAGATTATATATTGTGGTCATTCACTATTGATAATTTGATTAGAGATTTTGAAGTTATAAATATGCTATTAACATCTTGTCATTTCCCATTCAGATTAAAATAGGGGAAAATAAAGGGAGATAAGAAGAGGGTATCTAGAGGGAGTTATAGGGATAATGGTTTGCAAATGGGAGGAACAGAAATATGATTCATTTTGTAAATAGTTACATTCAGAAAGAGGTGAACTTTTACAAAAGTAAATAGAGAGTCTAATAAATGCAAATAAAGTAGGACAGGCAGTACAGAAATTAGAATATAGTGTCAAAAGGCCAGAGAAGGATATGAAAGCAGTGGTTTATGATGGTAACAAAAGGAAATGATTTGATAAAGATTGTAAAATGGCAAAGAAATGAATAATTCAAGAGCTAAAAAATTGGAGACAATCTGGGGAAAAAGAGCAAAAGCATGTTTCAGCTGTTCAGTTATACGCATAAGATTATTTAACAAATGTACAAATTAGTCTTCTAAAAAGCATAAAGCTGTATCCGATTACTTGTTTACATTAATTAAAAATTTTATATTGGTCCTTACATCTTATACCTTAGGGTCAAATGTGTGCTAACTATGTATTTGCTAAGAATAATAATAGCATTTGCTAAGAAAAGAGTAGTAACTTACCCTGAATCACTGGCTGGTAAATATAATTCCTCAACTTTGATCCTTTTAGGTAAATTTTTGTCAAACTCTTTTTCCCCCTGTGACAAATGAGTTTATTTAAGTACAAACCTACTAATATTATACTAAACTGCATGGGGAGGGAAAAAAAGGGGGGGGGGGAAATGACACATACATAAGCTGCAAAAAAGATGTCAGTCTCAGACACAGTAGAAACATCTTCAGAGGAAAAAGTGTGGATAGGCATGTAGGAAGGAAATGAATGAGCAGGTTAGGTTGCAAGGGAAAAAATGGTAAGAAAATCAACAGAGACATGAAAAGTTATGCAAGATTTCTGGAAGTAAGTTCCATGTCTGCTAATGCAATTTTGAACAGATTTTCCACATGACATGATTAAATTATCATAATATTTTCTCTTTTTAATACCTGAGCAACAGAGAAATGCTATAAAACATAAATCTAATATACATATAAATTAATTTTGTTTAACACAAATATACAAACAAAAAATTAGTAGACAACATTCAAGGCAAAACTGTTTATAAACAAAAAAGAATAATGGTGGTTTAAATTGACAAGTTTTTACAAAGCTTTCTCTTAAAGAAGTAACAAGGGTCAAATTTGATTCAAAACCAAAAACTAAATGGATAATCTTCTGCAACTATCTACATGTAGCTCTTAAATTCTTACAGAAGACAAAATGCCAACTTTTTTTAAATCATTAACAAAATTTATGAGAATAGAAGAGAACCCTGCCCATTCTTAGAAATAAACCATGTTGTTTTTTTATGTCAATGTAATTAAAATCCTACATGATGTGAAATATGTGCAGAGCCCTTGTTTGAATGCATTGCCAGTTTACTGTGGATTTGCCTGGCACTGAGAAGCATGCTATTTGCCAGCAGAGTGGAGATTCATAGCCCCTTGAATTCAAGCACACATATTTCTCATGCAAATTATAACTATAACATCTTCTACATACTTTCATTGTAGATGATGTTGGGAATGATTTACCTTGTGCTGCCACACTCACACACCTTTTAAGAAAATTTGCATAACACTCAATTATTCTTCTGAAATTGCTGCAAATTTTCTTCTTATATTGTCTTTCAGTTCTCCTAACATATGCCGGTTATTTTTTAAGGATCCCCGATAAATGGAAATTGCATACAGTGTAACCTGGAGACCTAGCTGGACATAATCCCCTTACTGATGATTCCCTCTTCAAAAAGTTTCTCAATAAATTTTAATAACAAATCAGCTGTATGCACTGGCAGAATCTTGTTGAAAATATTCAATGTCACACAAGTTTTGATGTGATTATGTTATTCCTGTACCTCTGCACATTTGCTGTATCTTCAAAAAATATAGGCCCTAAAATTCTACATGCATTCACAGCACACTAAACATAAGTTTTTTGGTTCATACAATGCCATTTTGTGGCAAGATTGGGTTTTTTTGCACTTCAGTATCTATTATGTCACTACGTGGCTATGTAAATAAAATCATGCTTCACCTATAAAAAAATGAAACATGGGTCAATAGCTAACATTATCCAACATGCAATTGCAGAAATTAACTCTTCTCACATTACCATATGGTTACAATTCCTGAAATACAGTTGGTTACCTATTTAATTTTAAAAGTGTAGTGGCATTTCAAGTCGAGGTTTGCAAAATTCCCGATTCCTGTGCAAGCCTTTCTCAGAGATTCCTTTGGACTTGATTTTAACTTTTCTTCAATTTCATTGAGTTTTTCCTCTGTAAGAACATGGGTTTTACTTTTGGTTTCTTATCAAGAACAGATCCCGTTTCCCTAAATCTATTCACAAGATTATGAACTGTTTCTCTGTGAGACACATGAATATCAGGGAATCTATCTATAAATTGCTGTCTCATTTCTCTACAAAAGTTTGTCACATAGGAATAACATACGAGATTGTGTGTGCTAAAGTATAACAGACTTTTTGCTATTATAACTGCACTAATATGCTAATTATTCTGAAACACTAGGTTTCACAATATTCAATTTCTGTACAGCACAAATACTTTGCATCAACTGATTAGCTGGCATAGAGAGGTGGGAAAGTGAGGGGAACAAAACTGGTTAGAAACACAGCTGGCAAATTCTTGTTAAGCTGGCCTTGTATCCATATGAAGGTTCTGTATATGTATTAGTAACTATAATTTAATGATAACAAACTTTAAAATGATGTGTCATATCTTCTGTTTATACAATGCTTTAGTTGAAAAGAGTGCTCTTTACTAGTTGTATGTTTTTTTAATTTTAATATAGTGGAAGCACTTTTAGCTTTTACTAAATAAGAACATATTCCAAGCAAGTTTTTTTATAGTACATTATGAGTTACAAGCACATTTATGTTGGCATTACTATTATGTTTCTTAAGGTACAAATTTATCCCTCTCCTATGCAATAATCTTCTCTGTTCTTTTCTAATGGTTCATTACATATCATTATTACTTCTAAAACTTTATTCAAACTACAAAATAAAAATACAAAGTACTGAAATTATGTGATGCTAAAATCAATGACATGAATGGCGTAAATGCTTGTCATTCTAACTTGCATATTTGTGCTATCTTATCTCTCTCATACTATCTGACAACACTGCATCATTACTCATTTTCTATTGGTTTTATAGATTCTTTCTTATTTTGATAATGAAAATTAATGTCAAACATTTTAAAAGTATCAAACTTTCTTATTTGTGCACAAGACATGCCACACCCAGCAAATTTTATCGGAAAATTTCAAGATGAGACATTGATGTGCAAAATGACACAAGTACAAAATTGAATGGCTGATGTAACAAAAGTACAGGAACATTCTGCTTACAGCCAATTGAGCTAACAAGTTGTTTGATTTGTTTTATTTACGGATGCTCTTTAACATCTCAGATAATCAGTGTCCCATTCTATTCAGGGCATGAAATGGCAGACAAATTTTGCTCAGAGGCCTCTTCTTTCAGGCTTGAGGTTCTTTTTTGTGCTGTAAATGTATGACATGGGACTCATGGCTTTACTTCCCTTACGCCCCAAAAAATACATCGAACCTGGCCAGGTTTGAACCCGCGATCTTGGGTTTAGAAGGCAAGTATGGTTACCACTACACCACCAGGACCGGCAAGCTAACAAAATATACTACAAATCCACACACTACATTTTTTACAATTCATTCAAGGTAATTATGCATTCATCTTATCACATATAAATTATTATTACTTTTTGTGAGAATGCTCAATGTGCACAGTAATGTTGCATAAGGACTGTTATTTTTTCCATTATAAGTGCAATAACACTATAAAAATGGTTGGCTGAATGATGGAAGCAGTAAAAAATGGTGTGGTTTTAATACAGCAGAGTTGAGAGCAAACATCATTATGAAATTCACAGATATGCAGGCAGTAATAATACATGTTTGTTTTTGGAATATATATGTTAGATCCTCTTACAAAAAAAAAAAAAGACACATTTTTCTAAGAGCGACTACATTTTTAAAAATACATAATGCTCCTTAAGTTTACCTCATGCTTTAACACAGCAAGAGTATCAGCATCATAAGAATTTTCCTCTTTAATTTCTGGTTTCAGTACAGTTGAATATACATCACAATTAATTGGTTCTTCTTTAATCTCTATTTGGGCATCCATTTTGCATTCACTTATCTGCAAAGCAAATATAAACAGAACATAAAAAAAAAAATATAAGCCAAAGCACTATTCATATCCAATAAAAGACCAATGATCCCAAAATTCGCTTCATAGAATAACACAGTAATATGCACATGAAGAAGTTTATTCAATACTGAATATATCAAATACAAAGTATACAGAATTATATAATTAAATTTATAATTAAAAAATCGTTTTCTTCTGCTATATGAGTGGACAGAGATCTCCTGGGAACACTGACTCTACTTGTAACTATTAATACTAGTGGAAACACACTCCCCTTGAATGTATACTCTACAGTTTTGTAAAATTCTTGAATATGAACATTAGTGCTTACAGCCTTCACAAGACAAACAGACTGTCCAGTAACTGCAAAAACAGTGTCTATCCACCAAATTAATCTTAGATTTCTAGCCATGGGAGTGCTATAAACAAATCCTAATTCACAAAACTCGGCAAATGTACAATGACACTTTGCACAACTGAATAGTCAGTAAAAGCTTTGGAACAAGTAAACCAGAAATACAGATAAACATATTTGCTTATTAGTTCAAGCCCTCATGCATTTACCAGCACAGCCTGTTTGCTGGCAAGAAAGAGTTAAAAGAGGCAGAAACATACACTTGCCTTGGGATGACTTTGTTTCACTTCCTATACCTCTTATCAAACCAAAAGATAATCAACTAGTATAAAAAATATTTTGTTGCATTGAGCTCAAGATGGAAAAATTATATCTATATTTTAAAGCCAGAGAAATGGAGCAGGGTCTGTAATCATTAAAAGAGTTAAATTATTTTGCTACAACAATGTGCATGCTCATATTCATTTATTAGTATGGAAATGACCTTCTTTAGGGTTGCTTTGAAACTTGGATTCAAAGGAAAGATTTAGATCATACGAATAATTAAAAAAATAGCTGTTTGCTTACACTAAAGCAAAAACTGATATCAAATCAACAACTCCAAGCATAAAAATGAGATATGAATACAGTCAACTCCAGATAATTCATGGTCATCTTCGTCAGTCCTGGTGGTGTAGTGGTTACCATACTTGCCTCCTACACCCAAGAAAGCGGGTTCAAACCCGACCAAGACCGATGGATTTTTTTGGGCATAAAAATCCTAAGTATGGCTTCCTTTGGAAGGGAAGTAAAGCCGTGGGTCCCGTGTCGTATATTTACGGCACGAAAAAGAACCTCAAGCCTGAAAGAGAGGCCTCTGAGCAAAATTTGTCGGCCGTTTCACGCCCTGAGTTGAATAGGACGCTGATGGCCTGAGATGTTAAAGAGCATCCATAAATAAATCAATAATAAAAAAAATGGTCATCTTCTCTCTCTCTTTATATTTATATATATATATATATATATATAAATGAAACATAAAAATAAAGAAACACTATTAACAATGTAACAAATTAACACTAAAATAAAAGTAGATAAAGATAAAACACAGAGAAAGAGTCACACTTGAAACTGCTATACTTCGAACTACTGCGAGTTCTTCAATGGCAAGAAATGCCATTATTCTTCAATGCCATTGAAGAACTCGCAGTAGTTCGAAGTATAGCAGTTTCAAGTGTGACTCTTTCTCTGTGTTTTATCTTTATCTACTTTTATTTTAGTGTTAATTTGTTACATTATATATATATATATATATTTCACTTTTACTGATTAAACTATATCTTTCTCCAAAGTTTTGCACATAATGCATTTTTTTACCTTCCACTGAAGTCATCTTCAAATCTTTGCATATAAGGCATTGAAACCAAGTTACCATTCTTCCTCCTTCAAAATATTGCTTTGGTGGTACTGGTTGCATATTGTAGCCTTATTTTGAGTTCACAGTGGGTTATTGTATAACATGCTTAAAAATGAGTGGCTGTAAAATGAATTGTAAAGAGAAAAGCACAAGAGATGGAAAAACATCACATAGCCATAGCAACACTGTTTTCTTTTTTATGAATAGTGTTTAATGCCCATTTTTACTACTGAACCACCATAGGCAGTGGAAATTGGAGATAGGTGAGATGAAATGATATATTGGGAAAGGATTTTTTTTAAAGAAAGGAAAGTTCCAGGCCTAAGTTTAGGGTAACTCCCAGGCATTTGCCATTTATGAGGACTGAGTAAAACCTGGAAAAAATCTCAGTCAGGGAGGATGGTCCTAGCAGCATTCGAACCCCAGACCTCCCACTCACAAGTCTGTTAACAGCCTCAGCCACCCGTGATGGTATCACTGTTGATGTTTCTAACATATATGAAAAATGGTAACGACTTTTCATTTATGAACAATATTTTCCAACAAAACTATCAAGCTAAAATCAGGTATTTGAACTGTCTTCAAGGACACAAACAAAGCCGAGTAATTTTTTTTCATTAAAGTGAGACAAGATTTTTTTTTTAAAATTTGTATCACTGCAAGTATTTTTTTATCTTAAAATATATTGCAGTGTTTAAAATATATTGACTTTGAAGTGTAATTTTACTTGTCCAATCTGTCAAAATACTTTTTATCAAACTTTAGATAAAAGAAACAAATTTTTTCTGAATAATTTGGGGAAGTACGTGTATTAATTACCATGCATTGTCAACCATTCACTGTATTCCAAAAGCTGGGAATGAAAAGCTCATACATCTTCAACTCTTCAATAAACTTATGTAAAAAACTGAGAGTCTGTCCAGAACTACTGGTAAAGATAAATAATGGATTGAAGTGATGCCATTAAACCATAGCCTGACTTCATAAAACTGAAACACCAACCAACTCCATGGAGTTGCTCATGTCCCATCAGAACAAATAGCTTCTCAGGTGCAAATGGGAAAATGACATGGTGCTTAACAGGGAAATAATTATGGGATGATCCAAAAATAAATAAAAGAAGGGTACTCAAGAGAAAGTTGTTGTTCTCCAAGCATGACAATTGTTTAAAGGCCTTGTAATTTTATTACCTAGCTTCTTAAATAGATTAGATGGTAATGAGCTTAACACTATAAAAGAACAACTTTGAATTGCAGACAAAATAAGAGTAATAACATTGAATGTTAGATGAATAACCTTAAAAAAAGAAGAAACAATAAAGATAATTACAGAACCACTTATGGAGTCTCACACATTTTCTGTGCTTTTATTTCAGGTACACCCTTAATTTTATATGAATGAACATGAAGCAAGTTGTGGTTTAATACACACAAAATCAGATACTCCCATTTGCAGCACTAATAGAGTTAGAAACATTTCAAGGTGAATTCAATAACTGAAAATTTACATTAATACCGATTTTTCTGGTTCTGGGTTATTTGGCAATGAAAATACCCTGGGTTGCAACTTTTAACACTAATTTGGTCACTCAACTATAGAGAAATATGATATACTCAAGAAAATCTATCATAAATTTTGTTCCTGCAATACTAAGTATTATTTCTTTGTTACAATGCAGTTATAAAAATAGTTGTGTGCTCTAATGGAAATCTTACTTTAGGCTTATTTACACAACACACAAAGTTGATATAGAGTACAAGTTGCATTTAACCTGAAGCAGTTGAAAAAAATTATTTATTTATGACAAGTTTTACAACAAATGCTACTAATAAAATTTCCAGGTACATAAGCATCACATCCATGTATCAAAGATTTGCTGTCATATATATGTGTGTGTGTGTGTGTGTGTGTGTTAAAAAACCTCTACATATCCTCTTAATGTTGCAAACAAATATACAAAGAGCACTTTCTATGAATGACACTGTATTTTTAAACCTCTATTTTTGCTGCTTACCTTCAGCTTTAAGTCATAAGCATCATCATAAGAATTTTCCCCATGAGTTTCTTGTTGTTTCAACTCAAATGAACATGAATCAGAAGTCTTTTGTTCTTCTTTAATTTCCAGTTTGATATCCATTTACTTAGTTTATTTACTTATAACACTTTAATGCTGCAAAAGAAAGAAATGGAAACATAAAACTATTTCTAATAAATGTCTAATATACAAACATACAATGCAATGAGTATTGCTGCTATTAGCAAAATTTGGCTTTAGTATCTTTAAAAAGTTCCTGTTGTTTCATTTATTATCAATGGTGAAATACACAACTAGCTATATTTGGATAAAAGCAAATAATAGAAATAAGCAATTACAATGATTGCAATATAACAAAATTTACTTAAGCTATTGTAATGCATTTTGATTACGGAAAAATGCAAATAACTATTTTGAAAGTTCTCTAAAGGCAATCTGTTCCAATGGCGCAAAATAATGAAATTGTAATTTGGGAATTAATTATGTTATTAAAAATGCTAAGGGTACCAAAAAATGTATACACACTTTCACAGTAGATATCTAATATATTTCAAAGTTGAACCGAAAAACAACAGTAACATGTCGTATGATGTTCTGTAAACAGATATGACTCACATTATGATAGCATTGCTACATGACAGTAAATCAACAATGAACAAATGAAGTCAAGATTATTGTATGTTGTTCTGTAAAACAGGTGTGACTGATATTATGTTATACTAGCATTGCTACAACAAAACGAAGCCAAAATTCTCGTTTGAACAGCTGAAAGCAATTTTGAAGTGGTATTGGAAAACCAAGTATATTGTTGAAGTTCAAAGGCAATGGAGACATATATACAGAACAGAACTGCCAATGCAAGTAACAATTCATGCATTCAATACAAATTTAAGACTCATGGTACCACATGCGATGTTCACAAGGGTAAATCTAGGAGACCTCACACAGCAACAAGCCCCACATTTTGGCTATGGTTTGGGAATGTTTTGAGCACTCACCGCAGAAATCTACAAAGCAATGTGCACGTGAGACTAAGATTAGCAGAACCAGCGTACATCATATTATTAAAACAGCAAGTTGAAAGTTTTTATCCCAAGACTTTTGCATGCATTAAATGAAGATGACCCTGATTAGAGAATGCACTACTGTGAGTGGTTTCAGAACATAGTGCAAGAGGATGAGGCCTTCGTAGGGAAAGTTGTTCGATCCGATGATGCACAAGTGAACAGAACTTTTAACCAGCATAACTGTGTCTACTGGTGTGCAAACAATCCACATGTTATTTTGGAAAAGGCTATTAATTACCTGGAATTAATGCTTATTATGGGTTGTCATCTAGGGTCTAATTGGACCATTCTTTTTTGAAGGAACAGTAACTAGCCCAGTGTACCTTAACATGATCCATCTTACCTGCCATTCATACACTTTATGAAAATGAGGAATTTTACTTCCAACAGGATAGTGCACCATCACATTACCGGAGATGTACGAGTGTACCTTGATGACTCTCTTCCAAAGCACTGTAGAGGGCAAAGAGGTCCAATTGAGTTTCTACTGCATTCTCTGGACCTAATTCCATTGGACTCCTATGGGGAACTCTTAAGGATGTTGTATATCATAGAAAACAGCTACACTCGCAACTCTTTGGGAAGAAATTGAAATGGCATGGGGTGCAATCCCTGGGGACACTTTCATAAACATTGATGTCAGTATTTAATGCATTCAGAGGTGCATTGATGCCGATGGGTGGCATTTTGAGCAACTGTTGTAACTGTAAGTGTCCAAGATGATTAGTGCTCATCATTTACTGCTTGTGTTAATTCTGTTTTGTTATGTTATAAGAGTTTTTTTCTTTGCTTGAAGTGTGCAGATTTTTGGCACCCTCTGTATAGTAATAAGAATTGAAAAATGGTAATATTATGTCTAGAAACATGTGCACTTTTCTTAAACAGCATAACTGTGCAATAATTTGTACAGGAAAAAAATAAACTAAAGCAACACACGGTGAACCATGCAGATGAAAGAATAGTGAAATCAGGGATATAAGTGCATGGAGAGATAAGAGATACAAGGAAGATGATATACACCAAACCCTTGCAATGCATAACAAACAAGAGCAAGAAGAAGCTGGGACAAGACAAGAGTAGCAAGGGACTGTGATGACTGGAAGGAGAACCTGCTGGGAGTGCCGTCACCAGCAAGGTAATGTCTAACCAGAACTAGTCCTAACTATTAATAACTTATCCTTTTTTTAACATGTGTAGTGGAAATAAATATACTTTTTAACCAACATTTCTTGTGAAATTCGTTTGACTTCACAACTTCATTGCCTTATCAAAGTTATTGCTTGACCTACCCTGCATCCATAAAGATACTAAAAATTAAATAATGGAGGTAAGAAACAAAACTTATAGGTATGTGGAATGATGCATTGATGAACATGACCATGAATGAATGTGTGAATAGTGTTTAACGCCCGTTTTTGCTACAGAGGCACCACAGGTGATGGACACTGATGATACATGAGATGAAATGACTTTACGGTACTTTCCAGCATTTGCCATTTATGAGAACTGAGGAAAACCTGGAAAAAACCTCAGTCAGGGAGGACGGTCCTGGCGGTATTCGAACCCAGACCTCCTGCTCACGAGTCCGCGCCTTAATGACCTCGGCCACCAGTGGGGGTAACATGACCATAGCTGAATAACTTATGTTATGTCTGTACAGTGCTAAATAAGACAGTTCCACTTGAAGCTCTTCAGTCGTTTATTTTGTATATGTACAACTTAACACAAAAATAATGGTCCACATTTAGAGTATTTTTTTTTTTTTATTTTGTTTCTGAATAGCATGTAATGTCCACTTTTACTGCTGAGGCATCACAGACAGTGGACACTATTATATTTATTTAGTTAGTTGATTTACATCTCATGTCATTAACTTGCTATTCAATTCATGGAGTGAAATGGCTGATAAATTGGTGTACTCTTTTATATTCCCTACTTTTCTAGTGAAATTTGTGCATATCTCACACACACTAGCACCCATCAAAGTTTATTTATCATACTACATCTATTAGCCAAGTTTTTACCGAGGAGAGTATTATGAAGAAGATGATGCACAAAAGTAGACTTCAGCTTCAAGTGTCAGACAATTATTTTGTCTTATGTGTACTTGCATAATTTCATTTAGCATACCTTTCTGGGTACCGTTTCTAAAATCTTACACATTTTTAAACTAAAAAATAAAAATAATAGTATCATTAAAAGAGTATATTTTACTCCATCCAAGTAAACAAAATTTAATTAAATATATTGTTCCTTCCATGATACATCAAATTTTTTCACTTGTACATACATAGAGTAAGCAAAATTCTAGTTTACTGTTTGCAATTTTTGTCATTTTTTTTTATTTGGTTTATATTTATGGATGCTTTTTCACATCTCAGGTCATCAGTGTCCCATGCAATTCAGGACATGAATCGGTCAACAAATTTTGCTCAGAGGCCTCTTCTTTCAGGCTTGAGGTTCTTTTTCGTGCTGTAAATATACAACACAAGACCGACAGCTTTACATCCCTTCTGAAGGAAGCCATGATTAGGGCTTTTACACCCAAAAAAATCCATCGATCCTGGCCAGGATTGAACCAGTGATCTTAATTTTAGAAGGAGCATTCAAAATATAATCATGCTGAACTAAGTTCATCCAATATATTAGAAATTGTAATGTTTCATGCATCACAACAGCAATATATTTGAATATAACCATGATTACCATATATCTATATTATAAGAACAAAAGATCAAATTACTTTTAATACTACAGCAGCAAAAAATGGACATCTTTCACTTTTGCTGATTGGTTTTAACTATAATTAATGCAGTGCTTAATCTTTATAATTTGAATATGTAGTAAATATTTTTACATTGTAAGCATTTACTATTAATGATGATTCTATGATTGACACAGTTGATAAATTAATAATTATGCCATGTAGTTAAAAAAGTTTATTAAAAACATAAATAAGGAGTAATAACTGATATTCTGAGTGAACTTTTCTTTGTGATATTGCAAAGGAGTTAATTATATTTACATAGTCCTTGCACTTAGACTCCAATTATTAGTCAATTATAATATATGTAAAATAAATCACATTTAATACATGCATTTTTTGAATGGTGATAATTTACTAGCTTTTAACTAAGCCACATCATATCTTTACAGATTGCTGTTAAAGTATACAATTTCATTTCTATGGTGTGCCTACACGGAAGTTTCGTCTTTTTATTAATACTCGTATTATTCTAGGCAAGATTAAAATTTTTAATTTTCCAATATACTCCATGAAAGTTTCATCCTTGCTCTATTTCTATACACTGATTAAATTTTTCTTAAATATCAGTTAAAACTTTCAAAACATTGATCAAATTTATGATAAATTGGTAATTTAGAGTTCAAAAATGAACAACATAAGAGACAGAAATAACTTATAAATGGATTACTTATAACAAGACCAACTATATTTCTTTTCATCAATCAAAATTTGCAGGGTGTATACTCTTTATCCACTCCTATCATTACTGCTATTTAGGAAATGTAAATATGTTAGCGTTGCACTGCTACAATTAAGACATACAAAAGCAACCTATGTTGACTAAATATTTTCGACTACACACAAGTTCTTGGTGTAACTTCAATATTTCAATATTAACTTAATAAAAAAGCAACAGAAGTAACACCATTGTGTTGATTTATTACCACCTATAAACCACTGTTATAATCCAGATAACTAAACAAAATAAACAAACGCAGGTGTTTAATTGCAGCAACATGAACGATTATACTATCAATGTAGCTATCTCTGCATAACCTAACTTTTAAACGTCGAAGCATGTTATAACACCAGGCTCGCTAAAACTCTCATCTTCCCCCCCCCCCCCCCCTTTCCACTTCACACGTTTTTTTTTATTATTATTTTATTGTTCCTCTATTTTCTAACCCGCATCGTCACATATGTTGGTAGATATGAGAAATATGCTGCGAAAATGTCTTTCCTAACCACAAAGTTTGGTACGATAGGTCCAATGCACAATTTTCATCATTAACTTAAACCTTGCACTATGAGTACTCTTTCTCCACTCCTCCTTAAATTACTGCTATTTAGGAAATGTAAATATTAATTATGCAATGTATTGCCATTATAAAGAAATACAAGAGCAAACCCACGTGATGCCGACACTTTCTGTTAAACAAGTGCCTGGTGCGATGTCACCAAATCTATATTACAAAATAATAATAATAATAATAATAATAATAATAATAATAATAATAATAATAATAATAATAATAACAACAACAACAACAACAACAACAACAACAACAACAACAACAACAACAACAACAACAACAACCACCACCACCACCTGCTACTGTTGATTTATTTCCAAAGTCACTGTAATAAACCAGACAACTGCAAATTAATAACGTGTTGTAATTAACACACGCGCCACATGTTCCACCATTTTATCATACTATCCATACTTGGATTACCTTGGTGCCCTACTTTATTTACAGACTCCTAGGTCGAATCGATAGTAGACACAATGGCACAATATGAGGTCCGTGTATTAACTGGATGCATAATAATGTATTATATATCTATTATGAAATGCTGGCAAAGTGGAAGAGACCAGGCATATTGGCTACGACGAATTCCGTTAAAAGTCTCATTGTCGTCCATGCAGGATGTGAAATAGGATTTGTGAATTTATTATTAATTTTTCAAGCATGCAAAAGCTCGGGAGATTATCATGATCAAATGAATTTCCTAAACTTTGAGCTTTGGATTAACAATTCGTTTCTTCCCGCCCTGCAGAGAAGAGCGTTGTAGTTGCTGTTATGGATAATGCTCCATACCACAACGTTCAGGAAATTAAACCCGTAAAACAAATTACATCTTGTGCAAAAAACTACATTTCTTGTTCAACATACACGAGAATATTTGAACTGTACAGAGTGATAGAGAAACATAAATGTCCAGAAAAGTTGTTTGGTAGTGACGAAATATTAAAATTACGTCACCAAGATGCATTAAGACTGCCTCCATACATGCCAACTGAACTCAATTGAACCTGCGTGATTAAATGTGAAACGCTTGCTAAGAGAGAAAAATTTAGTTAAGAAATGAATAAGAATTTGTTACTGAAACGTACACTTAACGCATTTTCTTCCTTCACTCCTGAAGACTGGTTGGGATATTGTAATCATGTGAAAGAATAGAGAAACAATTTTGGGAAAAGGATGGGTCACTGGAGGATGCCACCGAGATACGCTTAGAAGGCGCATTCCGATCGAGAAATATTGACTTTATTGAGATACATCCTGACCTGACTGAATCGAAAATTTAGTGTTGTTGAGGAAGGTGACTTCGCCTACATCTGCGAGATCGCTGATTTTAATGAATGCCTGGAGAAACATGCAAGACAGGTCCAAGTAATCGTCGCCATTTTGAGTAATGTAATGAAATGTGCTGGGTGAGTTTGTGGTTAATTCCCCCCCCCCCCCCCCGGATTGAGATAGATGGTCCTGTATTTCTGGATGTTGGTTTGAAATAAGTCCAATTCGGAGTTCATGTATGCGGTAGACACAATGAAAATATATCGATACATCGTTCTTGATCTTGCGATTTACGCGTTTGATGATATATTCTTTTCTTTTTGCCAGCGTTTTTTTTTTTTTTTTTTTAAATTCTGATGTGCCCCGAGCCCAGCATGCAATCTATTCAGTCGTCCGCTTTTCGTTTGAGATTTGCCCTGCCTCCTTTAGTCGATGTCGAAATGCTTGCTTGGGCGAGGCGGAAGTGGTGGCGACGTCGGAGATGACGTTTCCACCAATTTTTAGGGCTTCTTTGTCTATTTCCGTTGCCTCGCTCTTTAGGATTGAAAGAGTCCGTTAATAGTACTAAAAAGCCCGCTTCCCTTTTGGTAGTGACCGTCCCTGTAATGAATGAAGTCTCAATCGTCCAAAGCGCTACCGGTCCGATTTAAGTAGTAGCGACAGATGATGTCATCGTTGTTCATTTGGTCTTACTAAAGCCGAAGAAAATCCGTCTGAAAATAACAGAAGGTAGCCAAAATTGACCCTTAAATCTATGCTGGCGGCGTTGAAATACGGCTGAAGTATGGGAACCCAGCGAAGAGGAAAGAAGGATCTTTCTACAGTCTCTCCGTCTAATCGTTTTCCAAGACGGCGCTGTTCACCACCTGGGTAAAAGTATCGCCGACCATTTGTGGAACGATCAGATTGCAGTACACGAAAATCTCGTAAGCCAATCCTATGTATGGATCCGTATGGATCCATGCGATAGGCGAGTGATGGACGTTGCACGATTTTATAACATTTATACTTTTTCAAATACAGATATTAAATTGTGACATATGATTACATTTCAAATCCTCTTTTAAAATGGCCTAATTGGGCTGGTTTTATTCCCTTTGACTGCAACATTCATTTTATACTATCCCTAGAGTTCTTAATGCTTGCACATCAAATAGAAAATGGAACAGCTACTCCTTCCACAAGTTATACTCCTATAGAGCTAACATCAATAATTCCTGCTATTAGGAGTCCCATAACAACGACAGTCTAAAGAGACAACATAAAAAGGGATGAGCAGTCCGCGCCTCATCCGTTTATTATTAATTAATTTCCCGCCATTTACTAATTTTATCATTGCGCAAAAAACGGGGGGGGGGGGGGGAGTGTGTACTTCACTATTTAAATCTCGCGGTAATGTTGTTCAACCGTCTGCATTAGGCAACTGCTAGGCGCTTTCCCGTTAGATAGCTAATTTACGGTCATGAAACTGTTTCAAATTCGCTGTTGCTTTTTTTCGTCCCGCAATACTGCAATTGTGACCAGTCTGTTTTCTTCGCCATGGTTCGCCACTACCTGTTAGGGAGAACGTGGGAAGAACTAAGCACAAGCAATCTGTAAGGTTAACCGTTTAATGGAAGACCTGTGTAAATTTTGAGATATTTAAAAAAATACTAAGTATGTTATATACAATTTACCTTCTGAATTGTTAAAAAAAAAGTTTCCTTGTTTCGGAGATTAAGTCAGTTCCCAAAGTGAGAATATTGACAAAAAACTAAACTATAAAGAAATTAAAAATAATTATTACATTTTGTACATACATTAACTCTATATTTAGAAACTAGTTTTGTGTTATTTATAACCAGATTTGTAGCCCATTACTCATTTGTTATGAAAATATTCATGACAACATTTTTATGTAATCTCTTTTCATATTTGACATATAAGTCTGGTGTTTCCTAGCACAGTAAACACCTTTCCTGTGATGGCTCTGCTAAAATGTATTTGATTCCATTGTAGTTCATGTCTTTAACCACTGGAGCAGGGTCCCCTTACTCTCTCACAGATGAACTTTTATGAAGAAACTTCAAAGCATGTGTAACAATGAGAGAAAACAAAACTACTTAGTGTCCTCTTGTACCCACAAGTGAGTTAAAGAATCATAGAACCTCCCAATTTTTGCACAGTCCACGGGTGCTATTTCAGATATAGCATTAATATTATATCAATAAAGATGAAGCAATTTACACTACCAATAGATAGATCCATTTGCTGCACTAGCTTTAGAAATTATTCGAGGTGAATTCTGTAAATGAAAACCAATTCCCTTAGCTAACACTGCTTGTTTTAGTAACTTGACAATGAAAATATGCTGATTTGGAACTTTTTCACTAATTTGAGAACTGCAACTCTACAGTGAAGTGCTACTGAAGCAAATATATCATAAAATCTTCTGTAATAAATGTAGGTTTCCTTTGTTATATAGAAACCATAAATAAATATTCGCTGTTCTAAGCATAACTAATTTTAACTCAATATTCATAGAGAGCACAAGCTGCATTTACCTACTGCTTCTACATGAAGTTACTTCTAGCAACTGGAGCTGATTCTGATGCATAATGAAGACCAAGAGTTTCTTGCACACAGCAGCAGGTTTATTAACTAGCAAAATGAAGAAAGTATAAGGCATTTGCCAAACAAGTGCAAAACAAATTCAATAGCATTGAAGATAATGGTACATAAGAATCATGGTCATTAGAAGGAAACTATAGCTAAGGTTGCCATGCTGGTAACATAAAAATTGAGAATATTATGATCTGCCATGTGTATTTGACTTTTATAGAATAAAATGAATTTACTTTGTACAGTTACAAATTGTTCACATTTACATTATTCTTTATTACCAGTCATATTTATCAAATTGTGAAATGCAACATATGTCATGTCTTTAAAGCAATATTATAAAATTATAATTGATTTTTACAGAGATCACTTCAACAGTGATTAGTTCATTAGTTCATTAACTTTTCATTAAGGAGAAAGTCCTTTTAGCACTGGCATTATGCTCCAGTAAACAAAAATAAACAGCCAATTTAAGAAATTCTGAATGTCAGAATTCTTACCACTTTTTAACATTCTAACCCACTTATCCAGAGGCTAAAGAAGAACTGAAGCTTTCATTTTGCTCTTGCAAGATAAATTTGCTTCATAAAAGTAATGAGTGAATATCAGAGTGTCATCCACTTTACATCCTCTTTCTACCAAATATTCAACCTTATTCAATGCTACTCCAAACAGAAACCTTTTCTAACAACATTCAATTAAATGCAGGAATATAAGAAGAGCAACTCAGTTACTAATACACCTTATGTACTTAATGTAAATGTTTAAAATGCAGACCCATCGTCCATCTAAAGCAGCAAATAACTTCATTTACTAACTGAACACATTAACAAACATAAAGCATATACAAAGCAAAGAATGGCAAAACATCAAGCAGGTAGCATTAATTGATATCTATCAATTATGATTCAAGCATATAAAAGGGGAAATCGAGCTTCTTCAGACTTTGGAAGCAGATTTACAAACCCTGTCTCTCTGTAATAATGAAATCAATTTCCTCTGCTCATTGCCAGAGAAAAATAATAAAGCTTGATAAAATTTGAGAATTACCTAATTAAAAGAAACTGCCAAATCCTATGCATAGAAAGAAACTTTAATTTTTTTCCTAAGTAAATTTAAAAATTCAGGAAGTTAAATTATTTGAAGTAAAAAATTAAGACAATTTTACTTTTTCAGGATATATGACATTAACTATAGCTGAAATTCTGGAAAATGATGGAAGTTGTTAAAAAGCAAGATTATTTATTTAGTCCTAATTACTGGACAAATGTTAATAATAAAAATTCCTGGTACATACACAATATATCATGTATTTAAGATTTACTGTCATATACATATGTGTTAAAAACCTGCACAGCTCCACTTAATCTACAAGTATACAAATCACACTTTCTATGAATATTGTAATTTTAAACCTTTGTTTTTGTTACTTACCTTTAACTCTTGGTCATAAACACAATCATTAAAATGTTCCCCATGAGTTTCTGATTGTTTCAACATAAGTGAACATGTATCAGAATCCTTTTGTTCTACATTAATTTCTGATTTGAGGTTAATTTTCTTAATCACTTTAATTACTTATAATCCCCTAATGCTGCAAAAAAAAAAAAAAAAAAAAGAAAAGAAGAAAATATGTCACCATCTCCAAAAAAAATCAAGCATACAATGCAACATGGGAGTATAGCATTGCTGAGAACAGCAAAAAATGAAACATATCATTTACTACAGATGATGAAGTGCATAGCTATCTCTATTTGAATTGATGCAAATAATGTAAATATAAAATTACAAATGCTGCAACTTAAACCATCATAATGTACTTTAATCCTCAGAGAGGTGAAACTTTGAAAGCATATTATGAAAGTTCTCTCAGTTGCAATCATATAAAGGAAGACATCCACACTGATATACATCAGAGCTTATCTATCATATTACATCAATAAGCCAAGGGTGCAATGAAGATTTTAGTGAACAAGGTGATGTGACGAAGTGGACTTAAAGACATATTCAGGCTTCAAGTGCCACAGGATTTTATTTTCTCTTAACGTGTACTTTGCATAAATTCATCTTGCATACTTTCAAACAGCTTTAACTCTTTCTGAATGGTTTAAACTACAATCAATGCATCAGACTTTTCCTTTTTAATTTGTTTATTGAATTAGTAAACAAAATTATTTTATATTTTATTTAATTACTAATAATTATTAGTGCTATGCATTTTATGTACTGACATAGCTGGTAAATTTATAATACTTATGTTATATGCAAAACTTGTGTTAAATATTACTGCACTGTTAATACTTTTTGTATCGCTATTGTTGTATTATAAAGTTAATAGTTTCAGTTTGTTCAATAACACTTGTACTTCACTTATGTTTTTTATACACTATAGGTAACAAATGTTATTCAGAAAAAACCTAAAGGACAATACAAGAAATGCAACATTTTTTAGGTTTTACTAATCACTAATTAATAATGTAACAACAACAAAAAAAAGGCATATATTAAATATAAATTTCAGATTTTTACCAATTAGTTCAAACTTGTTGCTCATTGAAAAAAGTCCTATTACTGAAATTACTTTACTTACAACTCTTGGCATCCTGTGTATAATTTTTTCAAGCCTAGGAATCTCATTCTAGAAGGCCTGTAGCATGTTCCATAGTGCATTCTCAGATGTACAGTATATTTTCCATATTGGGCATTTATCCAATAATAATTCAATGGGGTTGAGATCTGGAAATTATGCCAGCCATTCCATAATTTTCAGCTCTCCTGCCCTCTGCTGGTTCTCCAGATAAATCTAGCACCATTGTAAGATATGTTTCATGACATTATCTTGTTGAAAGGTAAAGCCCCCAACCAATGAGACACTAACCTGATGGAACGGTGTACCTGCTTAAATGGTATTATATCAATTTTTGTCAAGCGTCTCTTTAACATGATGCAGATCAGCACTGAATGAAAAAGAGTCCAGTACCATTACATACTCCTCTGTGCTTCAATGTTTACATCACAGTCCAGGTGCTCTGTTCATTTGATAATCATCTTATATAAGTTTCACATTAGTTACCAAAAAACCTCACATTTAGATTCATCAGTCCATAGCACCTGTTTCCAGTCTTCAATTGACCCATTTTTGTGTTCCAAAGCCAGAAAAGTCTTTTCTATTTACCTCCCTAAGGAAATGTTTCTTCACAGCTACACTTCCAAACAGATTAGCCATTAGTCTCCTCTTTACTATGCTATGGGATATTTTCCCTGAATTTCAGGTAATGTTAACTTACTATTGCATTTGTTTTTGAGTACTACCCTATTGTCTTCACTTTAGTTTGTCACTGTAGTTCTCCCACTTCTTTTTCTGCCACTGTTCGCCCATTTCCCTTAATTGTTATACAATTTAATAGTGTGGTATAGAATCGTTTCATAATCTTTCGATATCGCTCAATTTTGTTCATTGTTACAAAAGCTTTAGTGGAAATAATACCGTCTACTATTAGAATGTCATGAGTATAAACCATTACCGCTTAGGTTTCAGTTAAGTTAGACAGGTTAATTAGACAAGAACGCACGCGCGCAAGCACGCACGCACGCGCGCGCGTGTGTAAACTAGTCTGCAAATGGAAACCTGGGAGCAAACCTTCGATAACCTTCTGGATTGCCTTTGTCGTCTTATATTATAATTTACCTAACACCAATTACAATAATAAGTTAGTGAGTTGTATTACATTTAGAACATCCTAACATTTTTCATTGCTTGAACACCATAGGTAGTCGAAGGCGCCTTCTATGTCTATCAAGATTCCGATTACATATTTTGCCTCTGAATCTGATACTACTGACAAAGAATGATTAATTGCACCTTCCGCACATCTTCCTACCCGAAATCCAAATTTGTGACGGTAGCTACCATTTAAATCCTGGAAGATTTATAATCTACTTATAATAATTTTTCTTGTATTTTCGCTAGGGTATTCAGGAGGCAAATCGGTCTGTATGATTTATGAAGCTGGGGGAACTCTATCCGAACCTTTACTTGGTATCACTAAGTCCGCCTATTTCCACATTATGGTACAGTGTCGTGTTCCAGGTATTCAATGAGTAGTGAAACCAAATTTGGGGTCCTCCCATAGAGCCTGTAGAACGTCCGCCGAGATTCCATGAGCTCCCAGAGCTTTTGTTACTCTCAGATTGTACGTGCCAGACGCTACCTCTGTCCTGTTCAGAACAGGAGATTCTACCTCTGTGCGAATTTTCTCATTGGACAGAAGTGTGGCTATTAGATATTCTACGGTCTCAACCATATATTCCAGCTTCTCTAACCAGTTGGCCATAGTCGACAAGTTGCAATTTCTTTAACGAATCTGATTGGAAGACCCTAATACATTTTTGGTCAGGCAGTGTTCCACAAACTAATTCTAACTGGATTTTCTGATCCTGGTTAGGAAACTTTCGTGTGCCAGCTTCGTTCTTCTATAAATCACTAGATTTTTATAGTTTCATAGCTTTGCGTATGTTTCTGCGGAATCATTGCAATGGCTCATTCCAAGGCCCACGAGAAATTTGACTTGATGCCCTTAGATTTTATAATGATGCCTGCATTGCTGAAACTATCAAGATCTTTAGCTGTCTGATTTACGCCCCCCCCCATAACTACATTTTTAGGGCGGGTGCAACATTTTGTAAGGTTTTCCCAATTTTCTCTTCTATAATTGTACTTGGAGGAACCATGTGTATTCCCATAATTTTCCCAATTCAGATTAAAACGAATTAGATTAATATCACTCTCATTCCGTTCTTGAGAGCATTTCCAATCATGGATAAGGTTTGTTGCGTGGAAATTATGCACTGTAACGTCTATGCTAATTGCCAGAAAGGAGATAAGCAACAGAAAAGCTGAGCCTAGATGTAAAAATATCCTTGAAGCGCGGTAGGCCGACGGCCAAAGCCGCTGTGAAACTGGTAAGATATACGGGCGAGAGATGCTCTGCGGTATGCCGCATATCACAGCTCTCCAATGGCTGCTGGATGCTGTTGGGCTGGCGATAGGGTCGTCCTGCGGTGGTGGGGATGGCTGGTTACTGCAGATTATTCTCAAGAGAACGGTAATGGCGGTATAGTAAATGATATGGGTCCCGTTCTTTGATCATCGACAACGGGATCGATGATGGCGAGGTTGCGGCTTCCGGTTATCGCGGAACTGCGGCGACTGGGCGGGAGGTGACGGTAGACTTCTTGCCGCGCCGAGCGATCTCGCAGTGTGACGCAACAAACGGTGTAGCATTTTTTTACTACAAACTAAGGGAAGTATACAAGGAGTGTTGGAAGAAAAGTAGCGGGGAAACAGTAAAGAGGTTCCGCATTACCACAATCGCTAGTGGCGGTATTTCAGCTTGTACCCTACGGTGCTCAAAGTATTCGAAAGAACGCTATTGGCCCGCTTGGAGCTGCTGTTTAGCTAACTGATACCGAAACACCAATTTGGCTTTAAATCAAAACATTCTACCGCTCAGGATCTATGAGACAAATTGGGAAACTGCCATTGCACCCATGGATCAAGCATTCAACAGTTACTGTTGAATTCAATTCAACAGTAACTAAATTACCAGAAACAATTTTAAGTATAGTCAAGCAACACACGTACAGATTACCGGCAGATGTTAATAACCCATATACGCTCCCGCAATATTTACATAAAATGCGGAAGAGTTTGCTCTTTGTGCAGACTGATTCAGCGCCATCAGTATTACCTCAGGGTGTATAAAGCTTTTGGATCCAGGGTGCGGAGACACGGTAGAGCGAGTCAATGATCTGAATTTAAATGATAAAGGGCCATGGAAATTAATCCACAAATTTCGAGGAAATAACGAGACATTCTAATCCCATCCATGGCATTAAGGGTAGTTAGTTTATAACCCAGAAGAAAAAGTCACTGCGCTGGTAGATGAATTAGAAAAACTACACAAACCGCCTGATGACCCATGGAATGATGTTGAAGGAAAGGTGGATTATTAGAACAGGTCGTTGTTTTCTTAACGAGGATCGGTGGAGGAGGGTGAAGAGCAGGAAAATTTACCTGCTATTACGCTAAAGATGTTTTTTTTAGTAGTGTTTAACGCCCGTTTTTACTACTGAGGCACCACAGGCGGTGGACACTGATGATACATGAGATGAAATGATAAATTGGGGAAGGATATTTTTTTTTAAGGAAGGAAGCGTTCCAGGCCTAAGTTTAGGTACCTCCCCGGCATTTGCCAGTTATGAAGACTGAGGAAAACCTGGAAAAAACCCCAGTCAGAGAGGACGGTCCTGGCAGGATTCGAACCGTAGACCTCCTAATCACGAGTCCGTGCCTTAACGACCTCGGCCACCCGTGGCGGTTACGCTAAAGAAGTGGAGGAGGTACTCCGTCGTATTAACATCAGCAAAGCAAAGGACAAGACCGAGTTACGCCCGCTATGCTTAGTCAACTTCGCAAGAGATCTATTCTTCACCTGACAAAAATATTTAATTCATTCATGTTCTTCCCACAACAGTGGAAAGGAGTGCATTTTAAAAAAGGGGAAGAATCCAATTCACCCCTCCAACCATTTTGCTATCGGCGGTGTCTAAGGTGTTCGAAAGAACACTGTTAGCCCGATTGGAGCCATTGTTTGCATCACTGATTCCGGAGCATCAATTCGGTTTTAAGAGGAAACATTCAACCTCTCAACGACTATTGAGTGGTGGAGAAAGTGGCACTTGGATTTTGAGGATGCATATACTTGACATTCAAAAGTCTCTTCCAAACACATGGCATATGGAGCTATTATATTAGCTAATATTCCCCGCCAAGAGGTTAATTAATAAATAACTTTCTAACGGACAGAAATTTCTCAATGGTTATGGAAGGTCTCCATCTGACTATCGTCCTAGAACGAATGGGCTTCTAGAAGGCAGCATGCTATCGCCCACACTGTTTTCTTGTAAGGACAAATACTACGATATTCTAATATGCGGATGACATTTTAATATTATAACAGAAAAGGAATATGGCATACGCTCTAGCGCAAATATGCGGACATCGCTCTGAGGTGGAAGAATGTTGCGAGGAATGTTTTTAAAAATTAGTAGCGAGAAAAGTGAGGGTATATTACTCACTAAGCGCCGGAGATCAGTGAGTCCAGGAATTATAAGCCTGAATGAGCAAACAATTCCATGGAGGAAGCAGGTCAAATATTTACTTTTGATCAAGATCTCACCCTCAAACAACATATAATAGATAAGGGAATAAAAGCTAGGATGGCAAATACTAAACTCGTTTCCATTTTCAAAATTAACTCCGTTCCAATTCCAGTGAAGCTTCGGATTTACAAAGCCATAATTCCGGCTATTATATTGTATGCATGCGCGGTTTGGGGCTACTAGCTCCTTTATATATTTAGTACTTACAAAAGACTAAAAATTTTGACCTTAAGGAGCATCATTATTGCATCAAATTTTCGGCTTAGAACGTGTCCTTGATACCCTTAGGAAACGTGCCCACAAGGTATATAAAGAATTTGCACAACATCCTAATAAATTGATTGGAGAACTTGGCAATTACACTGCTGAACGTGGTCATGGTTTGATGTCCCACCCTCGGTTCAGACTGACATCAAAGGATATAAAGTAGCCCTGCTAAGGCGGGCTTGATAATCAAAATTGTAAGTTTTCTTCAGGACAAGATTGTGACAACCCCCAGCTGACACCTTGCCAATCGGTTGACGTACTCCTTCGGTTAAGTCACATTGGGCGCGGTAGATACTTTGATGGGAGGCCAGATGCCCTTCCATCACGCGAAAGCGAACAAGCCGAACTACGTGCATCAGCAACTGCTCGTAAATATTTGGGGAAGCATTTGCATCGCATTCACAATACCTTCAAACTTCAACTAACCTTACAGACAACAGGCAACTAGTGCATATATAGCCACTGTGTGTCCAGGGGCTGCAATTAAACGCGGTTCGAAAGACGCTTCGGCTCGTAAGGATGGATGGCTCAGCAGGGTAGTGATGAAGTCGCACTGGGATTTCAGCAACGTGTATGTTCCACGCCGTGCTGCTTGTCATTGAAAAGGAATTCCCGAACACTTGGCACGTAGACTTATTTACATACTCATGCGCGATAACTTTCTCAGTAACCGCACCTTCCGTTAAAGTGGAGGGCCGAGTATCCGAAACATGCTCAACCTCATCTGGACTGCCAGAAGGAAGCTAACTGTTCTCCATTCCTTTTCCGTATATATGTCCGATTTCTCCAACAGGGAACGAACTGAGACAATCCAGTATGTAGATGTTCTGATTCTGCCACAAAGTAGAAATTTGGGTTACGCACTTGGCAAATTCCGCTCTTATCCGATGCAGGCGGAGGAACAAGCATACACATTTGTGGCGAGAAAAGCGAATCTATTCTCATCAGTAGCGCCGCAGACCACCTTATGCGGGGGTCTTGAGCCTACATGGTTAGGTAATCCCCTGGAGGAACCGAATGTAATATCTCGGTTTTTCCTGGACCAGGGGCTGACATTTCAGTCTCAAATGCGCAACCAAGGAAATATAGTTCCTATATTACAATCAACAACGGAAAACCATTAGGAAGTTATTCAACGCAGATTCTTCTGAAAAAGAACTAAAATATCCATAATCACTTCTAAGGACTCTGCTCTATTCCTAATAATAATTGCGAGATAGCCTCATGTAGATACTATGTACCAAAGGAGGTGGCCAAATGTTCCATGTTCCCGTCTTGGGATGTATTTCCCATCGAGCGGATGAGGCTGTTTGGATAATTGGCATAATGGTTACATGCCTCGTGTTTCATTCTCTTGTTGGTATCGATAATGAACTCGAGGTCGGATTATTGATTCAAAAATACTGCAGGGAACATGTAATCTGTGCCAAAAATGCTCATTAGAGCTACATAGCTCATTGGGAGCTGCTTCTCAGCAGTTTAACATCCTTTTTTTTTGCTCAAATTTTGTGGCGAATGTTTCGGTCGGGGAAAGAGGAGAAAAATTGTATATTGTGCGACGGAATCATAAAAATGATTATCGCGAAGCAATCTTCCTATTGTTTAACACTATGTTAGTATTGGGGAATTTCAATTTTATTGACATTATTATAAGGTACATAATTAAGAGACCAGTCATGTTTCCTTCTGACTATATTAATATGTCTTTTTGGATTGGAATGACTGATTTGAGTATTCATTAAGTTGAGCAGATTATTTAGGCAGACATCTGCTAAACTCTGGAATAATGATAGAATACCCGATGAGAAGAAGCCAGGAATATATCAAATCAACTGTTCGGAATGCAACAAAGTATATATTAGCAGAGAAAAAAGAAGCATTGGAATTAGGCTAAAGGAACATTGGAGAAACATTAGGTATAATCAGATAGATAAATCAGCAATTGCACATCACTTTTGGAGAAATAAAAATGATGTAGAAATGGAAGTCAAATTATTGAAATTTGTAGATAGACCCTTGTGGGGGGGAAAAAAAAGAAGCTAAGGTTATTAACTTTGAGATCCCAAAAGAAGGCAAATTAATCCAAAAGTTCATAAAATGTCTACACCAAGTCCATTGAACCACAACAGTTGATTCACAGCTGATGATGTAAGTGAAGGCCTGTGAAACATGTTCTGCATAATTCAATGGTAAGTGGAGCATAAGAGTATTAAATTGAGTCATTAGCTAATTAAGAATATGATGGATAACCTAATTAAAGTCTTTGGATGTCCCCAAAGACAATGTAACCCTGATCTCATTACATAATTGAAAATGCATGCTATAATTTCTGAGTTCATCAGGTCTTTCTTTATATATTTATTAAAAAAATTTGCATTAAAATACTTTATTTGATTTTCAATCATAAATTAATGTCTGCTCAAAATAATGCCTATATTGGTAAACAAAGACAAGAAGATACAACTTGTTTTAACGACTTTTTTTTATTCATTTTCTAGTAATACTAGAAAACCTGGTGGTTATTTTATTCATTATTAAAATGTGTAAATGTGTATCCCAGCCTAAATATCTTGTCAAGGTTTTTCCAACAAAATGAGAATACAGGAAACTTTATGATAGGATCCCTGATAAGAGAATAGGAGGGGAAATAGGACAGAAGAAAGCAGCAAATGGTGGCTGAAGTGGTATGGACATGTAAATACGGGCATTATGATGCTTAGTGGCATAAGGAGGAAAAACAAGATGAATTTTTATGTACTAATTATTCTAAACATACATTTTCTAATTAAATCTAATTGTACTAAATTTTTAACTTTAGCTTTCATAAACACATAACTGCTAACTTAAGTGAAAATTGGCCAATCCTCTTCCCACATATGCAATTTCAGTTTAAGGGTGAAAAGGTATCTTCATAAAGTATATGCCTGGATGAATCCTTTTTAACAAAATAACATTTCTATTTTTACACTTGGGAATGAAAATACATTTTCCTAAATGAGAAAACATATGCACATTTATTTGGTTTCTTGCCCTTGTAAGCTAGATGATGTATCTTTAATTAATAAATTTATAAAGCTCTTTCCACAAACTTCAAATTTATCTAGTTTCTAGATTTAATGAATATTATAAGATGCTTCTTTGAAGTGGATGCATATGTAATAGCTGTTCCTAAACACTTTATATTTATGTGGCTTCTTACCCTAATTAATATAAAGATGTTCCCTTAAATTAGATACAACAGTAAATGTCTTCCTACGAACTTCATATTTGAGGCTTCTGGGGCTCATGGAATCAATAGATTTTTTTTAAATTAGATGTGCAGATAAAGCTCTTCCCACAAACTTCACATTTATGCCGCTTTTTACCCTCATGCAGCAAAGATGTTCCTTTAAATTAGATACCTGGGTAAAGCTTTTCCCACAAACTTCACATTTATGTGGCTTCTTACCCTCGTGAATCAAAGTATGCACTTTTAAATGAGATGACTGGGTAAAGTTCTTTCCACAAAATTCACATTTATGTGGTGGCTTCTTGCCCTTATGAATCACAACATTTTCCTTTAAATGAGATGCCCACATAAAGGCCTTTCCACAATTTTCGTGATTTCTTACCCTCATGAATCTAAACATGTACCCTTAAATGAGATAGCCATATAAAACTCTTTCCACAAAAATCACATTTATGATGCTTGTTACCCTTGTGCAGCAAAAGATGTTCTCGTAAGTTAGATACCAAGGTAAAGGCTTTCCCACAAACTTCACATTTATATGGCTTCTTCTTACCCTCATGGAGCAAAAGATGATCCCTTAAATTAGATATCCAGGTAAAGCACTTTTCAAAAAATTCACACTTATGTGGCGTCTTACCCTTATGCATCAAAAGATGTTGCCTTAAGTTATATTCTCGAGTAAAGCTCTTCCCACAAACTTCACATTTCCATGTCTTCCTGTGGTTCTTTAAGTAGCCTTCATTTATGCTTTTATTTTGTTGATGCTTATGAGTTGATGTATGTCTGTTTATAGATGAAGTGGTGGTGTAAGTGTGACCATATAATTTACAGGAGAATATCTGCTTCTTTGTTTTCAATTTACAGTCTTGTGTAACTTCAATAAAAGAATTGCTGGATGAATTTTCCAAACATTTGAACAGGTATTCTCTTTTTCACCTGAAATGTGAAGAACATAAGGATGATAAAGAAAAATGTTTTGTTGTAAACATCAAAATCAAAGTATTAAGTTAATAATTAAGATCATTGTATGATTAAGGGAAACTACACATTCTTATTGGCTCCATCTTGTTTAAATTTAGTACATGTTTCACAGACAGTTGTCCACAGCCTCAGATAACAGTCAACTCAATGGTTATCTGAGGATACGGACAATCATATGTGAAAAATATACTAAATTTAAACAAGTATGTGGAGCCAATAAGAGTATGTAGTTTGACTCAATCATACAATGATTTTAATTATAGGATTAGTTTCACTGTACAAGTTCCAATTAGCATTTCAAGTATTAAGCTAATGTTCATTTTGGGAAATGTAAAATTACATAAGACTAATATAACATTTAATCACACTTAGAATGCCAATTCTCAAATGTTGCCACTGCTGTTCACTCATGTAGTTTGTAATAATTGTTTCAATCAATCCAATGAAGCAGTTTGGAATTTAATGCTTTAGGCCAATGCAGAATTCTACTCAAGAATTTAACATTTTTACTATATTCTTAGCTGAATATCCTTAAATGATAATTTTTTTAATTACACTATACAAACTAAGAAAATGCAATAGTACCCTTCAGTATTTCATTTCAACCACAATTAAGATTCTCAACCATTCTTTTATTTTCTAAATTTTTAAAGCAAAGAGCAGACCACTATGTCTTTTAAGTTTGTAGGTGCTAAGTGTAACTAAATTCAAATGGTTCACGTGGTCTGTCAGAGAGGTCTTGAAAATAAGTCAACAAACTTTTATTTTTAATTGTTTAAAGCCAGTTTTTCACTGCTCAGGCATCACAAGTAGTGAACAATGATGTTACATGAGATGAAATGATAAATTAGTTTTTAAGGGTAGAAGCATTCCTGGCCTAATTTTGGTGTACTCTTGATATTTGCCATTTATGAGGACTGAAGAAAACGTGGAAAAAACCTCAGTTAAGGACAATCCTGGCGGGAATCTCACTCCAGACCAAAGTCTTGGATAGCTACCTCTGCCATCCATGATGGTATTGATATATGCAGTTGGATATATCATCAACCCCAAAATCACCATTTTGTCTACAGAATACAGATTCAATAGCTCCTAGAACTGAATTATGTTCAACTTTTTCAGAGTTGTTATCCTGAAATGCTAATTACAAAATTCTTTCTGCTTACAGTCACTAAATAGATTTGGCAGAACACAGCACCGCTTTTATTGTGAGGCTTGTTGAACTCAACAATCTTTTTTTTTTTTTCTTTTTTTTCTTTTCCCCCCCAGCTTTTGACACAACGAGACTCATTCAGATAGGTGAAGAACTGTAACTTCATTTTCATCTCTATTTAACTTAAACAGCAGCTGAACTTTCCTTCTGCCACTGCATTAAAAATTATTAATTCAATTCATGAAAATCAAAATACTCTCAAAGATTGGTCACTGGGTTACTAGTTCATTATGCACTAATGGAAATGACTTATAAAATATTGATGCAGCTTTTGAACAGTGAGAAAATGTGCCCTTTTAATACAGTTAATGATGAGCTGCATAAATTTTTTATTTGATCTGCTTCAAATGATTCTTCATATGTATCCAAGATTCCTTGGCTGGTTTGCAGATTATAGTAGTTCACTGTTATTATCATGGTTTTGATCCCATATGAAATCATTTTTACATTAAACTTTGGGTAAAATTGTAAGTTTTTTTCAGTACTGTTATTTTCTGGCATACATCCATTACTTGATGGATGCTTCCCTTTTATAGGCAATTTCTTAAATTGATCATAATTTTGGAATTATATTTATTATTATCATTATTATTGGAGCAATATGCTAAGAGTACACATAATAAATAAAGGTTTATAAAAATGTTTATATAATGTTAAGTGTAAATAATTCAATTCTTAATAAAATGTGGGGTTACATAATTCACAGCAGATTGTTTCATTTTATTTTTACAGTGCACATTTGCACATTTTGTTCTGTAAATTCTTGCAATTTATTCTTTGATTTCAAGTTCTACAGGATGACTCAATGGAATATGACTGTTTTGAACCTTTTTATGGGACACTTATATAGAATTAAATAAAAATACTTATTTAAGGAACAAGTAGCATTATGCAATTTATTAATGTAAACTTACTTTTTAAATAGTTAAATATGGTGGATTTTTGTAACAGTGATGTTTAATATAAGTTTTTTGAATGATTGAATCGATTTTGTAACACTTACATCACTAATAGTTTCCAAATGGAAACTTTTTTAAACTATTAGTGATGTAGGTGTTATAAATTTAACTCAATCATTCAAAAAACTTATTTTATAAAAATGACAAGTGACCGAATGGAATATGAATGTTTCAAAATGCTGCCCTTTGTAGCAATTTTGCATCATAGTTATTGTATTAGTTACCATATAATCTTCCAAACATGCAATTTATTCTGTCTGTTGAAAAATGTGTATTCGCTGTTATAAGATTTATTGTATCTAAGTCCATCTCTACATTTAGAGAAGATTTAGATAGAATTTAATGTGCCAGAAATGCTGGCAACACTGGACTTTGAGATGAATAATGATGAAACCGAGTTTTGGTTCCAGCAGAATGGTGCCACAGCTCTCAACACTCATGAAACAATGAACATTCAATGGATCCTGTTCCCTGAATGCATAAAATCTCAATTTGCTGATGCTTCCTGGCCAGCGCGATTTCCAGATTTGATGGTACCAGACTACTTTTATGGGACCATCATGTAATTAAAAAAAAACACAACTTGAGAAATTGGGGATATTGATCATGCTTTATTGCAGTGAGTTATGGTGAACTTCTGAAGCAGATTACATGAATGTGTTCATCTTCATCAAGCCCACTTAAAAATGTGATTTTTAAAAAATAAGTTCTGAATAATAAATTGCATTGCACTAGTTGATTCTTGAAAAATAATTTTTATTTAATTCTATACGAGTGTCCACAAGAAGGTTCTGAAACCTGTACAATTGGTTTACCCAATATATTTACATGTTTATTAAAATGAGAGAACCAGCCAATAGCACTTCATTCTTTGTTACGGTAGCTACATAGCAGTAAGTTGTTTAAATCATGCACTTAGATTTTGCACAGTAAAACAGTGATCTCAGAAATGAATAGCACTATGGATATTTTTATTTTTAAAAATATTTTAAGAGTTCAGTCACAGGTTCCCTTCCAACCTGTTTACTTCAGAAGCTTTAGATTCAGTATGGTGATTTGGCAGCTTATAACATTTGTGACATAGGGTAGGAAACGATGCCTTCTTCTTTGTCTGTGACATTAATGAGAGAAAGTGGAATTCATAAATAATAAAATTAAACATACAATACAAAAAAAGCCTTTGTTATCCAGTTAAAGTAAATGTGCTTACTGCAGCAATACTGTTTCATCTGGGCTATCCTGGCTCTGTCAGATCACAATTACAAATCTAACTCATTTAGGCCTATATATCCAGGATCCTTTAAAGCTTAAATTTTTACAGAGATTTTATCCTTAAGAGGTCAAATAAAAGCCTAATAATGTGATTGACTATTAAGTAAGAGCTACAAGAACTGAAAAGTTTTAAGTTGTCCCTTATTGATAATACTTTTGTGACAGATAACCTTAGAGATATTCAGGGTACTCAGCTGGGCCACATTCACAGTTATGGCCAGATAAGGCAATGTAAGAGCATTGGTGCACAATAGCCTGAAGATCTGCAATTCAAGTACTAGTAGTAACCTCAATTTTTTTTCTATCTGGTTCAAATTCCACACCTCAAACCAACACATGGGCTGCATGACTACATTGCTATATTAGTTGTTGTCCCTATTTTATTAATTATATTTAACTCAGAAATAAAAGATTTCCAGTTAATTTATAGCAAGAGCTTCAATCTATATCAACAGCAAGATACTAGTTATAGTACAACTTATGATATAAAATTGATTTTTGATGATTTGTTTTATATAAGGATGCTCTTTAACATCTCAGTTCAGTGTCCCATTCAATTCAGGGCATGAAACGGCCAGAAAATTTTGCTCATAAGCCTCTTCTTTCAGGCTTCAGGTTCCTTTTCATGCCATTCTTTTGTTTTTCCACCTGAAAAAATCCATCAATCTACCGCCAAGGTCATTCAGGCACGGACTCATGAGCGAGAGGTCTGGGGTTTGAATCCTGCCAGGACTGTCCGCCCTGACAGTTTTTTTTTTTTCCAGGTTTTCCTCAGTCCCCTCATAAACGGCAAATGTCAGGGAGGTACCTAAACTTAGGCCTTGAAAGTTTCCTTCCTTAAAAAAAATCCTCTTCCAATATATCATTTCATTTCTTCTGAGTATCCACCACCTGTGGTACCCCAGTAAAACAAACAGGCATTTAATACCATTAAAAAAAGAAAATCTATAAATCCTGGTCAGGATCAGGCTAAAATTGAACTTGACAAACAGATGTAATGAAAACAAACATTAATATATAAAATGCCTGTAGATTATGTTTCTGTGTAAGTAGTCCAGTTTAAAACAGAATTAGCATTTGAATTCACATTGGAATTGTGATTCATTATACTCAGTTGCTGAGTTAAGCCTCCTATATTTACTCTATCTCCTTTCAACATTCCCAAGCCAAGTGCTTGCTGTCTTTTGTTACATTTCATTTGGCTTCAGCTTAACAGTGGACTGTTATTGTTTTGAACACAGCTGTTAGGTACAAATTAAATTAAAATTTATCTGAAGATGAATGACAAACAATGAAGCCAGATTTAAAGAAGATATAATTCTTAATGCCAAGAAACATAGAAATAGATACACTGTCTGGGAATTTGTAATAGCAGCAAATAATGTTTACTTGTAGTACAACTCAAATGCGCATTACATTTGCCAGAGTTAAAATTTGGTATGAGCATTAGATTCATGTAAATAAAATTAATTAAATGGATATCAACCACATAAATAATGAGTTAGCAGTTATTATTTGATCAGCATTCATTCTCCTATTTATAATAGAAGGTTTAAGAGGGTTAATTCTAGCAAACTCAGCCATTGATACTACTGAATAATACCACTTAAATATGTAAGTTCAAACCTAAATAAAAAAATATTATACAAATCTGGCTACTGATATCCCTAAACGTAGAACTATACTTGGTTGGAGAATCAAATGAGGTTTCATATTTGCAAAAATGCACTGACATACTGATGAAACCAATTATATGATATTCTTTTTTTAGTCACAGAGTTTTTAAGTTATTTCACAGCAGTAATTATTTTTTCTGTAATTTTATTACTTTATTGTTGAAACATCTAACTCTTGAAAAATGTTAAGGAAAGATAACTGTGAAGAGATCTGGAGTCTGCTTTTCAGTTCCTGTATTGTTGCATCTGGCAGTTTCAGAATTCTTGTCAACATATAAGACAGTCTCTTCTGTTGGTCTAGTGGTAACCATACTTGCCTTGTAGACCCAAGACCGCAGATTCAAACCTGGCATAAAATCATAAGTGTGGCTTTCTTTGGAATGGAAGCCTTGAGTTCCATGTCATAGATTTACAGAAGGGGGATTGGGAATTTTGATCCCTTCAGATGCTCCGGTTTGAGCTCTAAGGATCCTGAGCACCTGTGGTACTTCTGATGTTACTAGAAATCCGGCTGGATATTGGAGTCCCTCCCTTTGGTGAGTGTCCAGATGGGTTGGTCTAAGCAGGGTATGTGATTCCCACAACTCGCTAGAAATTGAGTACCCAGAGGCAGAAGTGTGCGATGTGAGTGTCTTAGGGTGTACCTTGATAGCAGAGATTAATTTCTCAACCACTGGTTGTTGCAGGGGGTGTTGAACTAACAAATATACTTGTATCACTTTCCTGCATATTCAGTATGCTGAGGCTAGATAAAGGCACCTTATTAGTGGTACTGGTTGAAAGGCAAAGGCGTGAGTGAGCAATGAAACTGCTTCCAGCCTTAACAGCAGGTTGGTTTAGACTCTTGGTTCCGTCAAAATGGAAAAAAACCACAAAGTGCAAAGCTTAACCTTTGATTTCACTAGCTGGCATGGGGAGGAATCCCCACTCTTAAATAAAAAATAAAATATTTACAGCATGTAAAAGAATCTCAAGCCTGATAGAGGCCTCTGAGCAAAATTTAACAGCCATTTCATGGCATGAATTAAATGGGACACTTTTATTTACTTGGTTTATTTATGATGCTGTTTAACATTTCAGATCATCAGTATCCCATTCAATTCAGGATGAGAAATGGGCAATATTTTGCTCAGAGGCCTTAATTTTAGGGTTGAGGTTCTTTCATGTGCCATAACTCTACAACATGGAATCCAACGCTTTACTTACCTTCCAAATGAACCCATATTTAGGATTTTTACACCCAAAATAATTCATATATCCTGGAATGAGACAATAATGACCTGAGATGTTAAAGAGCATCTGTAAATAAACCAAATAAATGAATAAAAAAATATAGTAATGCTCCTATACATTCCCTGTTTTAGCATCAAATAGTGAAAGAAGTTTTTTGCCAGTGTTCTTTAAAAACCAAACTGCAGATTAAATTGCCTTTCAGATTCAATTGTCAGTATATGTGAGCAATAAAAACCACTGTTCCAGTGTGTATCAGTTAATACTGTATAATCACAAAACATGATACAATAACTGTTCAAAAGTCTGTAATAACATCATAGTCTCACATGTTACATAACTGTGTCGAGTGAACTTGCATAGACCTGCTGTGCACAGGACAATGTAGAAAATGGTATCACAGCTTGTGTACTTTTCTTGTCAATTGCCATCCTATTTTATTACCACTTAGTAATTTCAAAAACCCAAAGACTTCATTTCAAAATTAAATCCACTTTCTTAATAAATATTACATAAAATTTTCCATATAAATAATATTTATTGTAATCCTAACCACTCTTCAAATATACCAATGTATATCCAAAGTAGAAGTTCACAAAAATACTATTACGAGAATATCAGGGGCCACAATTAATCAAGGATTTAATTGGACAACTAATACAGTGGGTGGGCATATATTTTTTATTATAGTATTTCTGCTAATGCTTAAGTAACTTATACTTATACTCTTACTACCACTATCCGAGAAGTTCCGGGTTACCAAAAAATTTGCCAAGGGAGGTTAGATTGGCAGAACTAGGAAGAGTAGGAAGGAAAGGTATAATAGCAGAGAGTCTTGAAATATTGGCACTAATGTTTAAAATTAGATAATAACAATATACTAAAAGAATGACTTACATACCGAGATGTACTAGGAAGAAAGAGTTGGTTTTGGGAGGTGAGGAAACTATTAGAAGAAACAGGAATGGGGGATGTGTGGCAATCGGGTGAAAGTAATGTTAATGGATTTTGGAAGAAAGTGAGGCTGAGGGTAGAAGATATAGAGAATCAAAAGATTTGCAGATAGCTTAGAGGATAACAGTTATTTAGACTTATATAAAATAGTTAAGAGAAACTGGGATAAAAGAAATTGATAGATAATTGCGATCAATTCCGAAGAATAGGTCTTGCATGGATGAGTACAGGGTTATTATTTCTTAGGGATGTATTATGTATGGGGAAAATGAATAGTGCACTTCTTTGTCTAATAGCATGCGACATGGCAAAAAGAGGGAGGGATAATATTTTGAATGAAAAATGGGACAAACTGGAACTACAACAAGATATAAGGACAATTAAAATGTCAGATATCAGCGTAGAGAAAATAAAGATTGAGGAATTCTCAGAAAAAGTAAGGAATAAGTAAATATAAGGAAGGAACTTGAAGGCACACATAGATGTGAAAATGCTAATTTATTTTAAGGGTTCTTACCATACATATAACCAGGTGGGTAAAGTATAGAAGAACCTTAGTTTTGATATTGCTAAGTTCTTAGATATTTTATTTATGTAAATTTAAAAAAAATTCAAATTCAAATACTAATCTATCACTACCAAAACATATACCAATTGCCTTTCAGCACATTCAACTCTTCAAACTAGCTGAAATAGAAGATAATGCTGTGTCCACTGTTAAATCCACATGTTTACTTTCACCATGAATGTTGATCCTAGTAATAGATAAATATATATAACAGATCTACGATAGAACTGATGTTGCCACTTGGATTACTCCAATATCCTTTATTAATGTATATAATTAAGTGAACAAACAGTACATATATTTAATTTTTATTAATAATTTCATTTTGATCATTGGTATGCTGATACTTTTTTTTTAATAGTGTTTAATGCCCATTTTTACTGCAGAGGTGCCACAGGCTGATGCTGATATTGGAAATGTTGTTCACTGTATGAGTGTCAAATATTAATTACTCAGGCACTTTTGAAGTTCCTAAAGACAATGAGACAAATATTAAAAAATGAATGCTTTATTTTTGAGCTTAAGCGGTCTTTGTTAATTTTCTATTTTGAAATATTTCCATCAACACCTCTGGTGTGAATTTAAATGTTGACTTAACGAAGTTCAAAACAATTTAAAAAATGCTTTTACCTGTTACATAGGCAACAAGATACAAATTGTTCTAAGTACTCTGCAAACATTTTCTATTAACACTAAAGGTATACACGGAATATCAACTGCATGAAATCTGGTATGTTTTTTAATCATGACTAAAATGTGTATTTTTGATATGCCAAACTAAACATTTTGCCAAACATTATTTTTTTAAGTGCAAACATATGAAACTTAATGCACTAACAATTCTAAATCTTTTACTAATTAAATCCATTCCTACTAAATTTTCAATTCTAGATCTCATTGATAAATTAATGATTACTTATGAGATGAATGGGCAATTCTCTTACCACATAGTTTTGGTTTATATCGCTGCTTTCTTCAAAGAGTATATGCCTGAGTAAATTCTTTTTCACTAATTTCCATTTATATGCTTTATTGCTTGTGAATCAAAACATGTTCTCTTAAATCAGATGCCTGGATAAAACTCTTCCCACAAACTTCACATTTATATAGTTTCTTACCCTCATGCAGAAAAACATGATCCCTTAAATGAGACATCCAGGTAAAGCTCTTCCCACATACTTCACATTCATGTGGTTTCTTACCTTCATGAATAAAATTATGTACCCTTAAATTTGATATCCAGGTAAAACTCTTCCCACAAACTTCACATTTATGCGGTTTCTCACCCTCATGAACTAAAAGATGTCTCCTTAAATTAGATGCCCGGGTAAAGCTCTTCCCACAAACTTCACATTTATGTGGTTTCTCACCCTCATGAATCAAAAGATGTACTCTTAAATTAGATATCCAGGTAAAACTTTTACCGCATACTTCACATTTATGTGGTTTCTCACCCTCATGAATAAAAAGATGTGCCCTTAAATTAGATGTGCGGGTAAAACACTTCCCACAAACTTCACATTTATGCAGTTCCTTATCTTTGTGCATCAAAAGATGTCCCCTTAAATTATATGCCCTGGTAAAGCTCTTCTCACAAACTTCACATTTATGTGGCTTTTTAACCTCATGAGACATAAAATGTCTCCTTAAATGGCATGCATGGGCAAAGCTCTTCTTACAGACTTCACACTTATGTGGTCTCTTATCTTCATGAATCTTAAGATGTCTCTTTAAATCAGATGGCTGCACAAAGCTCTTCTTGCAAACTACACATTTGTTTTGTTTGTCATGAATCAAAAGATGTCTACTTAAATGGCAAGTCTGAGTGAAACTCTTCCCACAAAATTTACATTTGTGTACCTTCCTATGGTTTCTTAAATGGTCTTCATGCATCAGTTTATTTCTTTTATATTTATGAATTGATGTGCGTTTTTTTACAGATGAAGTACTACCATATAATTTACATGATAATATCTGCTTCTTTCTGTTCTCTTTACAATCCTGTGTAACTTCAATAAAAGAAGTGCTAGATGAATTTTCCAAACAGCTGGACAGGTGTTCCCTATTTGGCCTGAAATGTGAAGAACATAATAATGACAAAAAGAGAGGAAATGTGTTTGTTGGAACATAAAAATCAAAATGCACTTTATGTTCATAATGATAAATTCCTTATTATATCAAAATAATATAAAAATTTATTCACTCTCATGTAACGGCAAGAAAACATTTGGGTCGAAATTGAGGCTGTGACTTGATTTAATGATAAATGCCTTCTGTAATGTAGAGATACTAATAGCCAACATTTTGAACACTTGCTCTAATATACATACTGACAAAAAGCACTAAATTTCAGGATGTTTCATTGGGTTGATTCGAAAAGTATTACAAACTACATGAATATAAAATGCTTATTATGTTTATGTTCAAGCTGAATATTTTTAAAGGGTGACTTTTTCTTGCTACTGTCAAGCTCACTATGATAATGAATATTAGTACCTTAAGTATTTAATTAAAATTATAACTAAGATAGCCAATCATCCTTTAGGCACAGTATTTTTCACTTTTAAAAGCATAATTATTATTCCCTGAATATGAAACTTGAAGCGATGGGCAGATTACCAAGATATGTCCATGATGTCACTAAACAGTTTCTGACATATTAACCTCTTAATGGCAAATGCCAGGGAGGTACTCTAAACTTAGACCTGGAACACTTCCTTTAAAAAAGAAAGGTACTTCTTTCCCAATTTATCATTTCATTTTATGTATCACTGTCTGCAGTGCCTCAGTAGAAATAAATGAGCATTAAATACTATTAAAAAAGTCATATCGTACCCCAACTTTTCATCATGAACAGATGTCTGAAATTAATTGTGAGGATTCTCACTAATAAAATGCAAATGTTTCGGGTACAAATATCCCTACTTAAACAAAACCATAGGAGAACCACATGTAGTAGCAAATTTGAAGATTTGAACTGATTTACTGCAGAAATCAAATAAATCCTCTTTGTCTGGAGGTTTCAATTCTTGCACAGCAGCAATTAACATATAACTTTATTCCTGACATTGTTGACACATGTTTGTTGAAATCTCTAGCTCCTGCAACATTTTACAGAAAGACATCTGCAGAGAGCCTGGGGTCAATCTTCACCTGTTGCTTATTAGCTTCTGGCATCATTAGACATTCTTCTCTGTTAACACATATCATTATCCCCATAGTTTCCAGTTTCCTCACAAGATATTGAAAAAATGACTTTGCCCATGCTCTCAATATTCATAGTGAAAGTAGCCAGTGTGCAATTACAACTATACTGAAATATCTATTTTATGACCTAGTTTAAAGAGACTAATGTTCTGACAGAACTGGCATCTGTTTTGTTGACAGTGGCAGTGATAGTAGTAATGCAAGTTACTTTATTAGCAGGTATAATAGGAAATTACAAGAAGCTATGTCAGGAGAGAGGGAGCGTGGCAAACTTGCTTAATGACAATTTTGGCCAGAAAATCCTCGCCAGATGTGTTGAATGAACTGGAGCATGGTCATATGCAGCTGCCAGTTTCTTGAGTCAAACTGATCAAGAACATAATTAAGGGCATCTTGGTAGTACTTATTATTGAGGTCTGGCCTTTTAGTGCATACTCATGATGCACAATGCCCTAATATTTGAACAAACATTACAATGTATTACTCTGTGGCAGCTAGTGACACTAACGGAGTTGCTGTGAGGAAACAAATAATGATGCATATGCATGAAAGTCTCTTTTATATGTAACTACATCATCATCATTTATTATCATGAAAAAAAAAACAAGGTAGAATACTTTTTGTACATGCCTCATATGACACCTTTAGCACTATTCTGAATCATTCTGAAGATGTGCAAGGACATAACTCCATAAAAACACTGAAAACAGTTGGTAGTAGTACATTTTGTTTTTCTGTATGTAACAGAATTGGTTAGCAACAAATTGTAAATGTCCAAAAAAAAAATTAAAAGATAAAAATTAACAAAATAAAAGATTCTCTTTGTTGATAAAAAGTTAATCATATAATTCTGTTATTTGAAGTAACCAGATCTTAATGCCAGTGATCTCTAAATCCAAAGTTTCCAAGATAACTGCCAAAATAAGTAAATCAACTATCTTTTTACATAGTAACTATGCATATCATAAACACCTACACCATCACTGTTTGAAAGCTATAAGAAAAAATCACATTGCATATATTTTATGGTGGTGGTGGACATACAGGGCTAGGTGGTTAATAAAGGAATATTTTTGTCGCTATATAAAATGCATGTACACAATGCTTATGTGTAATAAGGAAATCAGTACTGCATCATTGTATGAATTGGTATAATGTAACCATATTTATGTGAAGTTTATGAGAAAACCTTTATTCAAGCTGAGGACTAAGGAAAACTGGGGAAAAACCTGTCAGTCAGGATGTTTCTGGTGGGAATTGAACTCCAGACCGCCCAATCTTAATCCATGTCTTAACAACCTTGGTCCTGGCAGTTTAATGGTGGTGTATTATTGATTGTTTAATTTCCATATTGTGATGGATAACACAGTACTCAATGGTGTTTTTATGTTATACATCATTCCACATGTACTTAAGATTGCATCAATAAAAACAGTTTATTGTGGATATAAAATATTTTACTTTTGCCTGGCAAAACCAAATCTCTGCCTTTTTTCTTAAACCCAAAATGGCAGTAATTTAACATTCACCTTATTTAGTTCGAGGTTACCTCTTGTAGTTCAGTCTACATTGGTATATTCCACAAGCTTGTTGATCAGTTGTGTGATGGCATTTTCAGCAGGATGATACCACATGCCACATCTTGAATACAAAAAAGCCAGAAATTTTCATTCTTAGAAAAGGTCATTTCTGGAACACTGATCACCATTTTAAACTAACCTTAACCTACCAGATTGTCTGTGGGGATTGTTCCAAGGAAACATGTATCTCCACAAGATATAAACTCTCACGTAACTGTATAACATTTGACATAATATTCTAAGACTAAATTATACAATGATCTTAATCATTTGAATTTAGTTATACTTAGCACCTACAGATGTAATAAGATGAAGTGATCTGCCCATCACTTTAAGTTTCATATTCAGGGTATAATAATTGTACTTTTAAATATAGAAAATACTGTGCCTAAAGGATCATTGGCTATCTTAATTATAATTGAAATTAATTACTGAAGTTTGCTAACATTCATTTTCATAGCAAGTTGGACAGTAGCATGAAACAGTAATTTTTTTAAGAAAAATGAAAATGTTTTAATTCATGAGCTTAAAAACCACAAATTTATAAATTTGGTAAGACTTGTTCAAGCATCAAATTTAAAGAAATGTTTTTTGATTCATGAGAGTAATACTCTTAATGGCTAAACTTATTTGTTTAAATTTAGTACATGTTTCACATATTGTTGTTGGACTCCACTGCTAATAATTGCAGTTAGCTGAAGATATGGACAACGTCTGTGAAACTTGTAATAAAATTTAAACAAGTAAATGGAATTTTGGAATTTACAGAAAAGAAACACACACAGAAAACTACATAAAAAATGAGAGTTCCCACATTCCACATAAATATGCAGTGTTTCATAGTTCACAGAAGCAGAGTACAAAATACAATACAAACAAATAATAAAGACAGCTATGATCAATGGTTTCAACAAAGACACAGTGAAAAAATTATTAATAAATCTAAAAGACAAAAAGAATAAGGGAAGTTTCCACACTGAAAAACACAAAAGAAGAATACAAATTCAAAAGTTTCACCTACCACCCAATTACCACAACAAGTTCAAGAAATTTTTCAAAAAACATGGGATAATGTTAGCCTCTATGAACTTCAAGAATTTATTAGGATGCATAGTAAAAGACTCCATACCAATAGAATAGAAATCAGGAATTTACAAAATAAAATGTGCAGATTGTGAACAGAGCTACATAGGCAAAACATAGAGAAATTTGGAAAGTCAGAGGAAAGATCATTTTAGGAATATTTGGTTTAAGCAGGTGGATAAATCAGCAGTAGCACTTTTGGACCAAAAATAATTAAATAAAACCAGGAATTAAACTGCTGAAACATCTTCACAACCCATTCGAGTTATCCACTTGGGAAAAAAATTTCATATTAAAAATGGAGAAAACCTAATGAATTTTCAGTTTCCTCCTATAGATGAACTTAGCAACTTCCTACTTCAACCAACAGAGGCCACCACAGGAACATCCAGTTGTCTAGCCATCATTTCGAGTAATGGCGGTTCAGTGAGCAACTGAAGATGGGAGAGATTCTACCGAAACGCGTCTTATTTTTATGTAAGTTAAGTGGAGTTTAGTGTCAAAAATGAATGCCTAAGTTTATCATAAAGTAAATGGAGTCAACAAGAGTGTGTAGTTCGACTCAAATCATACAACGATCTTAATTATATGATTAGCTTCACTGTACAAGTTTCAACTTGCATTTCAAGTTAAATTCAAATGGATCATATGCTGTCAGATCCCTAAACAATCCTTAAGCCTAAACCTTTAAGTCACTGATGATTCATAAGATGTAACTGCATAGTTAGATCTAAGATTTGTAGAAAATAAATGGGATTTGAGACTAGTAAAAAGAATAAATATTCACTTGCTACTGATGTTTGTTTCAATTAAATCTCTTCTTATTTTAGCTCTCTTAAATACAGCAAAGGTGCCAAAAAATGTATTCACATTTTCACAGCAGATATCTATTTTATATATTTCAAAGTTGGAGCAAAAACAACAGTAATCTGTAGGGTATTCCGTAAACAGATGAGACTCACATACATTATGATAGTGTTGCTACATGACAGGTAAATCAACAATGAACAAATGAAGCCAAGATTATCATATGATGTTCTGTAAACTGATGTGACTTACATTATGTTATACTAGCAGTGATACAACAAAATGGAGCCAAGATTATTGTTTGAACACAGAAAGCTATTTTGAAGTGGTATTGGAAAACTGAGAATGTTGTTGAAATTTAAGGTATTCGAGATATGTGTACAGAACAGAACCATTCTCTGAATCTTACTCCATTGGACTTCTACCTATCTGGAACTCTTTAAGGATGTTGTATAGTATAGAAAATCAGCTACAATGGCAATACTTTGGGAAGAAATTAAAAATGCATGTGCTGCAATTGCTAAGGACACTTTTGAAACGTTGCTCAATCTGTACTTAAAAGCATATCAACGCAGATGGTGTGCATTTTGAGCAATTGTTGTAACTGTAAAAGTCTAAGATCATTAGTGCTCATCATTTTCTGTTTTTTTGAATTCAGTTTTGTTATGTTAACCAATTTTTTTCTTTGTTTGAAGTGTATATACATTTTTTGGCACCTCTGCAAATCAATATATGTTCCCTTAAAGTTCCTCTTCTCAAAAACTTCACATTTATATGCTTTCTTACCATCATGAGTCAAAAGATGTTCCCTTATATAAGATGCACACAATCCTAACATTTACCAGATGTCTTACCTTCATGAATCAAAAGGTGTCTCTTTAAATGAGATGACTGGACAAAGCTCTTCTTACAAACTTTACATTTATGTGATTTCTTACTCTCATGAATCAAAATATGCCTACTTAAGTGACATGCCTGTGCAAAGCTCTTCTCGCAAATTTTACATTTATGTAACTTTTTACCCTCGTGAATCAAAAGATGTCTATTTAAGTTACATGTCCGGACAAAGCTCTTCTCACAAACTATGCATTTATATGGCTTCTTACCCTCATGAATCAAAAGATGTTCCCTTAAACTAAATGCATATGAAAATCTCTTCCCACAAATTTCACATTTATGTGGTTTCTTACCCTCATGAATTAATATATGTTTCCTTAAGTTAGATGCCTGCATAAAACTCTTCTCACAAGCATTACATTTATAAGTTTTTTTATCCTTATGAATCAAAATATGTTTGCTTAAATAACATGCCCGTGCAAAACTCTTCTCACAAAGTTTACATTTATGTGACTTCTTACCATCATGAATCAAAAGGTGTTCCCTTAAACTGAATGACCATGCAAAGCATTTTCCACAGACTTCACATTTATGTGGTTTCTTCCCATCATGAATCAAAAGATGTTCCCTTAAAGTAAATGCCCTTGTAAATCTCTTCCCACAAACTTTACATTTATATGGTTTCTTGCCTTCATGAACCAAAAGATGTTCTTTTAAATGAGATGTCCAGGTAAAGCTCTTTTCACAAACTTCACATTTATGTGGTTTCTTGCCCTCGTGATTTAAAATATGTAACCTTAAATGAGATGCCTGGACAAAGCTCTTCTCACAAACTTCACATTTATGTGGTTTCTTATTCTCATGAATCATAAGATGCTCCTTTAAACTAAATGCCCTTGTAAAGCTTTTTTCACAAACTTTACATTTATATGGTTTTGTGTTCTCATGAATCATAAGATGTTCCTTTAAACCAAAAATTCTTATAAAGCTCTTTTTACAAACTTCACATTTATGCGACTTATTATGCTCATGAGTAATATTATTTCTTTTGTGATCATGAATTAAATTATGCTCTTTTATAGGTAAATATGTTGGGAAAGCACTATTAAATAACTTGCTGGAGAATATCTGCTTCTTTGTGTTTCCTTTACAATCCTGTGCAACTTCAAAAAAAGAAGTGCTGGATGAATTTTCCAAGCAGCTCGACAGGTCTTCCCTGTTTGGCCTGAAAAGTGAAGAACATATTGATGACAAAGAAGCGGAAATGTTTTTGTTCCGAACATGTAAATTAAATGGTATATTATGTTATGTCCATATTGAGCAATGTCAAAGAACTTAAAGAAAAAATAACCATTATTTCACTCTTAGAATATCAAATTATGTTCGAACATTGTTATTATTGTTCAATCCTGCAGTTCCTAACATTTTTTATTTTAATCAACCCAATTAAACAGTCTGAAATTTATTACTTTTGGTCAGTGGTGGAATGCTACTCAAGAATTTTAAAAGCTTATAAAGTTCCTAGCTGAATATTTTTAAATTTCATGTTACTATACAAACTCACTATGAAAATAATTATGAGCAACCTTCAATATTATTTTAACAATAATTAATGTTGCCAACCATTATTTTTGCACAACATTCTGCATTTAGTTGTACAAAAAATTATTCTTTATGTACATGGAACTGCATATCATAAACCTTTAAACACAATTTCATCAACAGTAAAAATGTGCAACAAAGAATATAACTTTGAATAATACTTGCACTTTCAAAGTTAACAATGAATTGTTTCAATTTCTTTCTTTTTTGTACAGTTTAGAGTTTGAAAATTCTGTAGATGTGAATACCTGCATTTAATTGTTTTATTATCAAGCTCAATATTTACATTATGTTATATTTAATTGTTAATATGAATAATAGCTTAATATGTATTATGCAATGGGAGAGCCAGTCATACTTCATACAACCTCTACAGCCATTCATTAACTTGACATATCTGGAACTTCTGCTTTTCCTTTTATCAATATATGCTTACAATGTGTGTCTCAGCTTCCACAATTACTTGACATTACTCCTACATTGTCACATTCCTTCATTATAGTTGCTATCAATTTATAAACTATCTTTCCATGTTCCTGAATTAACCACCACTTTCTCCTTTCTAGTATTGATCTTTCAATCCATTTTTGCCAAACACAAAAACCCTATTTAATTAATGACATGCTGAAGAACCCACTTTAATACTAACTAAGGCAGATGGTAATTGTGATGTTATGTAATAGTAACATTTTAGAATTAGTTCTAGTTGCTTATTGTGTCCATCTTAAGAATATTGGGCAACTACTCAAAAAAGTAATTACAATGCAAGATTTGTTCACTTGATAAGACAATAAATTTTGTATCTTCCTTGCATTTTAACCTGGGAATAATGAAGCATATTACAAGGATATTGGATAAAAATGCTAATTATTTTTAAGTACCTAATCAGTCAGTTTCCTCTACTCTCAGAGAAAAAAATAATCAAAGAAGTTACCTATGTAAGCCCATAGATCAAGGAACTAATTAAAGCTAAAAATCTGAAGAATATATGACTTTGAAAGGGAAGCTTGCATTAACATACCTTTTTGGAAAGTAAGACAAATCCCCACTATATGAAATATTAACTCTGAAAGTATAATTTAGACCACTTTCCAAAAATCAAAGGGCTGTGAGTAAAAAAACAAAATCACAGGTTTCACCAAGATATACACAAAATGGAATGTAGCATCATGGACAATAGGAATATATCCATGCAGGCCAATAACGGTTGGTTCTTGAAAGGTGGTTATGCTATTAGTGTGCACCTGTGATTAAGTATACAATAAGTTTTTCATCCAAGTGACAGCAGTTTTATGATTTTTTATATAAGTGGACACAAATAATGGTTTTAGCAATTCTTTTTCTTTGAAATTTATGTCCTATTATTCTAAAGCTATGTGTTTATGATTTCTATGTATTAAACTCTAAGTGTGAGAACATAATGCATTGTATACTGCTTTCCTATTTAGTATATTATGTTTGTCATACATATATATTGTATTCCCTGCTGAATTTCAAGTTAAACCATATTCAGTAATTTTTAAGAAATCTGATTAGATACACAAAAATAGGATTCATTTCTGTAATCCACACATGTTCATTATACATAATCAGTTATGGGATTCTTTTTAATTGTGTAATTGTGCTTTTACAATAAATAAACATTTTGTTTATCCTACAACTGATTTTTTTTTATTCTGTCTAAATTCAAACAACAATAACAATAGTTCAGGTTGCAGGCAATGAACGAAAAAATAAATAAAAATAATAATAAACATAAATAAAAAATAAATAAATTAAAAAAGAATTAACAATTGATTAATCCATAATATATAAACATCCAAATGTATGAATGTCATTCCACATTTTTAAGTGGGGTCATTTATGGTAAAACGTTCAATTTAATTAACAATCATTTTAAAATTCAAGGTATTATTTTATTGTTGTTTGAATTTGGAAGGAATATAAAAAAGGTCAGTTATTTGCAGGGTCAAAAAAAAAAAAAAAAAATTAATTTCGATAATATAAAGTTATATTTATATGAAAAAAATACAGGTAGTATATCAAAGTTATGGTCATTAGCTTATATTTTGCTACTTTTTGTAGGATATACAAAATTTTAAAACTATTTATCATCAAAACAAAACTATTACATTAAATGCTCAGTAGTTTTTATTCTGCTCAAATTTCAATTCAGGTGGCCAGATAATGATCGAATAATAAAATAATGTGATAACATCTGCTTCATAATTGACATTTAAGCAATGGGCTTACACTTTATCCTTAATATAGAGAATGTTTCAGAATTCAACCGCACAAATTTGTAGGAGAGCAAAAATTTTGAGAACTTATGGTCTGTGGGCTCAACATTCGAAGATGTGTAATTTATGGCTCCGATGATAAACATACATCAAATTAAAAGGATGCATGTCTCAGATTTATTGTGAAAAATGTATATTCATTTAGTAGAGAAACCTTGGATTCATAGTCCGTGGTTATTAAATTTCAATGATATGGGCATTGCTGTTTTGCTAAAATTTTGCTTCTGGCAAAGCATCGGTGACCATGCAACCAAATCATATGAAAATTCCTTGTTGTTTCTTTGGCTCAAATGGCAAAGTGTATGACTTCTATGCAATTAATAGGTGGTTCAAGCCCCGTGCTTCACTTTATTTTTTTTATTTTAACTGTTTTTACAGCTCCCTTTACTTCAATAAAAGGCCTATAAGGAATATATTTAGTTTAACTGCTTAATCACATTAGATACAATATTTTGTGGCATGAAAATGCATTGGTATTGAAAATGCTACCAACTTTCTACTCATTTTTCACTTCCTATGTTTATTATATATATAATACCGAGAAATTGCTGAATAATACATTCTAGCATATAGCAGGATAGCCAAATTAACAAGAAGCTTCAACAATATCCCAATAAAAGTGTTAATAGTACTCCTCATGCAATATTAGTGAATGAGTGGAAGTATTGGCCCACCAAAATCTTAATTGTGGAAGAAACAGATTAGAGGGAGACAGCAAAATCTACACTCCCTTGCTGAGACACTAAGTGTGAATATTTGGGCTGGCATAAATGGTGGCCATTTAATTGGCCTGCACCTTCTTCCTTTGGGGCTAAATTGGCAAGTGTACCCTAAGCCTTTGATTAACATACTACCTGTATTCATGTAAGACATCCCTCTAGAAATACATCAAATGTGGTTCCAGCATGGTGGGGCATATCTAAATTTTGATAGGAACATTTGACAGCATCTGGATGTATTTCCAGTTAGCCTGGAACCATGCTGCCAACATCATCTCCATAACTTTCTTTTTAAGGGGACAGCTCAAATGTCTTTTTTTTTTTTTTTTTTTAGTAGTGTTTAACACCCGTTTTTACTACTGAGGCACCACAAGCAGTGGACACTGATGATACACGAGATGAAATAAAATGCTATATTGTGAAAGGAAATTTCTTAAGGAAGGAAGCATTCCAGGCCTAAGTTTAGGGTACTCCCGGCATTTGCCAGTTATGAAGACTGAGGAAAACCTTAAAGAACATCAGTCAGGGAGGATGGTCCAGGCAGGATTTGAAGTCTAGATTTCCCCCTCATGAGTCTGCACCTCAACAACCTTGGCCACATTGGAGATTCAAATGTCTTGCATTCAAAACACCAGTTGCCTCTGATGAGGAATTGCTGGTGAGGATATTGGCTGCTGATGAAATTCTTGGCACTCCAGATATCTTTGAAAGAGTGTGGGATTCACTTATGCACTGATGTAATCTCTGCAGGGATGCTGGCAACTGCCATTTTCAACAATTCCTGCAATTGTTTTCTAAGTGACACTCAAACCTGATTACTGTTCTCGCATTATTTGTGAAGACAGATTTTCATCACAATATTAGTTTTTTCATACATTTTAGAAGTGTAAAATTCAAAGTATACTTTTATTATTAATATTTATTCATTTTTTTTTATTTTTATGAACTTAAAATAATAAAATTGTCATCTTACTGCATTATCATACCTAGTATTTCCATCTTTTACCCTTTCATAAGCAAGTAAATTGCTTTCATTAACTGTCAGCTTTTGTTTTCTCTTTACTAACATTTGCAATTTTACTATACCATGCTGACTGACAAACAGAAAAAATAACCTAACAATCACATTGATGTTACACCATATTTCATAAAATGATAAATAAGAACTGCAGAAATAATTGTAAGCAGCAGAAACCAAAATCCATCTTTTGCAATAATTCAAACAAACAAAACTTAGAAATAAAAACTTGATCCACTCATCAAGATTTGAACCCTTGTTGTTAATTTTGTGATTATTTCCAGCTCAGTAGGCCTAGAGATTGAGCTATGGAGCAACAGCGATCTTAGGCCGCATTGATCGTAAAACTAAGTTGAAGCTGAATTATTTGACTTTACTCCATTTCAGGGAAATTTGAGCCCGCAGGCCATAGATTTCCTTTCTCAAAATGATTGTTTATATCCCTTCACACCCCACTGAATTTGTACAATTCAATTCTGAAACACACTGTATAAAATTGCAGTCTTTTATTTTTGTATAAGTTAAATTTATTCTATTTGTTGCAGATAGGTATTAAGATAAAAAAGTTTTAAAACAAAAGCCTCAGTATTATCGTACACGAACACTAGCTACATTATAAATGTTAAATTATTATTTTAATCTGCATTTTGAGAATATGTGCTTAGTCTTTGGAAATTTAGTTTCCTATATTAAATGTTCAATTTGACCCCCATTATATGGATAAATACTTCAAGATGAGTGGGATGTTCCCAATGACAGTATGAGGCAGATCTTGTGAGCACAATTAAAAATCCATGCATTCATCATTATTGTTTATGAACTTTTCTTTGTGAATTTTCTCTTTCAGAATGTTTCATTTAAATATTTTATGCAGAAATCAATAACCGCTTTAGTCAAAGGAATGAATAACACTTTTATATGTAAAGAATTCCAAGAATATATAAACAAATTATACTAAACAGGATTGCATGCCATTTCTAATAACACTAAAGCTGAGTATGAACTGCATGATCTGTTATCCATTAAAATCTATAAACTTGTAAGTCAGCCTAAACACCTGACCAAAGTTTTCTTCATGAAATGCAAGCAGATGAGACTTTTTACATAAACTAAAGTAACAGATTTCTTTAAATGAGATGCTGGAATAAAGAAAGTTCTTTTCAAAAGGTTCACGTTTCTATAGATTCTTAGTATCATGAATGCTGTGTCAGTAATTTCAAATTAATGTGTATTTTATCCTCATGAATCAAACATGTTTCTTTAAATGAGATGATTCAATAAGATGTGTCAATAAAGCTCTTCTTTTAAACATATCTATATGGTTTCTTACCTTCATCAATTAAAACATGTTTTTTTTAAAATATTTTTTCTTAAATAATTCTCTTTTTACAAACCTCATGGATCAAAACATGTCGTTAATTGAGATATATGAATAAAGTTCATCTTATAAACTTTCCATTTATGTGGTTTCTTACCCTAATGAATTAAAATGTATTTTTTAAATGAGATGCTTAAAGTTCTTTTCACAAATTTCACATTTATGTGGTATATCACCAGCAAGAAACAAATATTTTTAAGGGACACTTGAATAAATGTCCTTTAACAAAATTCACATTTATGTGGCTTTTTACCCTCATGAATCAAAACATGTTTCCTTAAATGAGATACTTAAATAAATAATTAACTTCATTGTATGATTTAGTCGAACTACAAACTCTTATTAGCTCCACTTACTTGTTTATATGTTGTACATGTTTCATGAACCCTTTTGCATCCTGAATTGCCCATACGGGTAGTGGGGGTCGAGTGTGTAGTTCAACTCAATCATACAATGAACTTATATATATGATTAGCTTTCATTATACAAGTTCTAATTAGCATCCATACTTGAATAAAGCTCTTTTTACAATCTTTATATTTATGTTGGATTCTTATCTTCAAGAATCTATGTTCCTTAAATAAGATACAGGAATAAAAGTCTTACAATCTTCACCTTTATGCAGCTCCTTACCCATAATCAAAACTGTTTCTATGAGAGGCAAAAATAAAGATTTTATTTGAGCACTATGGCCCACTTGCCCTGCATCATAACCTGCCAATACATTTTGTTCTATCATAAAACATCACCCGTATCTTCTAAGTTGAAATTAACAAAACCTAAACAGCAATTTAAATTCTTTAGGGCTACAATGACTCAGCTATTTTGTTATAAGCATAAGATTAAATAACAAATGTACTAATTAGTTTTTTTGAAAAGGACCAAGGAATATTCAGATTACCTTATTTTTTCCAGTATTTCAAATTTTATATTACTCCTCATAATTACCTCTCAGTCTAAGCTGTACTAGAGATGTGTTTGTATATAACTTGCAGATTAATATTTACTAAGAAACAGAATAGTGCCTTACCCTACGCCACAGGCTGGTAAATTTAATTCCTCAACTTTGATCTTCATTATATCTTGTTCCACCTGTGACAAAACAGTTCACTTAAATAACTTGCTAATATTATACTAATATGGATAAGAAATGTATTAATTATAAAAATAATAAATATATACATATAATAATAAAAAAGGAAGAAAGAAGAAAACACTCACACATGCATAAAGAACATATTTCAAACACAATATTAAGATTTTCAGATGGAAAGGTTTTTTTTATAGTGTTTAATGCCTGTTTTTACTGCTGAGGCATCATAGGTGGTGACATTGATGATATGTAAAATGAAATGATAAATTGGGAAAGAATTTTTTTAATGGAAGAAAACATTCCAGGTCTCAGCTTAGGGTACCTCCCCAGCATATGCCATTTATGATGACTGAGGAAATCCTGGAAAAACTTCTGTCAGAGAGGACAAAACCCCATACCTCCTACTTATGAGTCTATGCCTTGATGCTTCGGTCGCCTATGGCAGTGATGAAAGGTGTGGATGAGCAAGAAGAAAGAATAAAATATATTAATGTAAGGTAGCAAGGGTAAAAAGCAGTATGAAGATAAACAGAGGACCAAAAAGTTAGTAAGATTCATAGAAGCTATTCCATGCTTGCTGACAGAATTATAGATGGATTTCCCAACCTGATAATACAAAATTATCCAACATTTTCCCTTTGCATAAACTGAGCAATATACACTGGCAAAAGATGTAGCCAATACACACATAAACATTTAATTCAGTTTTTTTATTTTTAAAGCGCTTTTTAAAACTTTGAGGAAGTCTCAAATGTTGTTCATGAAAGACGTTTATGTTTTCTTTATAGTGCTAACATGACCTGAGCTTAATTGTTCCATGCTAAGGAGAATTGGTGCAGCTTACTGCTAATATATTGTGGCTATACATTGTTGATTAGGTGTTACTGATGACTAGTTGTTAATTTGAAACTATGGTAAACAGTGTCTGGGGAAAAACATTTTTTATATGAGGATAAGGTTACGAACTTTGAGATCCCAACAGAAGACAAATTAATCCAGAAGTTCATAAAATGTCCATGAGAGCTACACCAAGTCCAGCCAACCAACATAATCAACTTGCAACTGAGGATGCAGGCAAAAGCCTTTGAAACTATATAATTATAAACTATAATTGCAAAACTATAGTTTTGCCTAATTCAACAGTAAGTGAAGCATAAGAGTATCAAATAGACTCACTAGATAATTAAGAATATAATTTTCTATCAATGCTTGGAACAATCATTATAATTAAATACAATTTATTTGCACTATATTGAAAGTGGTTTCAAAACAGATTTACATATTTTAGGTTCAAATTTTGGTGATTGAGCAGAAGAGAAGTGACATATATTTTATACTTGACATGTTTCTAGAAGCAAAAATGTTTGAACATGAAATCTACTTGTAGGACTGACTGAATGGTCTCGATAAGAACTTTAATTGTAGATTTAGCAGGCTTCAGATAGGTACATTTACTAATACTAAGAATGTATGACAAAGTCCCCTTCAAATCAAGGCCTCTGCAGATAATGAATTTGAGGGAGAGTAAGTGCATGTTTAAAGAAGACACCAATACTCCCTACAACAAGCCTACAGGAAGATTCCAGCTGTGGCCGAGTGGCTTAGATGACTCAAATGGAATATGATGAAAGCTATATATATATGTTAGAATTTTGCATCTTCCTTAGGCATTAAAACTACATTAACCTCATTTTTAGGCATTTTTTCCAATTCATTGTTTTTATGAACAATATAACTTGTTTAAAATTTAATATAACTTACTGTTTTAAAATAAATTGTACATAAATAACTCACATTTTCCTTTCAATGTAACATTCTTCCACTGGTTTTGAAAGAAAACTTATGTGATTGTTTATTTTATTAAAATTTCTATGTAATCAATTTATAAATATGCATGTCTTACTATATAATAAACTTATTCAGTAATTTATAATATTCTCTATCATAGTATTTAATTGAAGAGAATTTTAGGTTAAGTTCAGTGCTATGAGTGCTTTCATTCTACTTTCTAGCAAGCCACTCAGTCCATTTGCTACAACACATTACATGCTTCTTGGCTGTGGCAGCGGTGGTTAATTTGTTTTATTTACAAGCACTCTTTAACATCTCAGGTCATCAGCATCCCATTCAAATCAGGGCATGATGGCCAACATATTTTAATCAGAGGCCTCTTCTTTCAGGCTTGAGGTTCTTTTTTGTGCCGTAAATGTATGACACGGGACCCACTGCTTTACTTCCCTTCCAAAGGAAGCCATACTTAGGATTTTTATGCCTGAAAAAAATCCATCGATCGAGGCCGGGTTTGAATTCCATGATTTTGGGTTTAGAAGGCAAGTATGGACATCACTACACTACCAGGACTGACTATAGTGGTGGTGACGATTTAATGTTAAAAATCTCCTGATAGACAATGTTAATGATAGTATTTCACAGGAGAAAAGAAAGCCGGTATTTGCAAAATAATGAAAAAATCTATGTTGGAAAAACGAAGAGAGACATAGTTACATGGTTAAAAGAACACTTCGGAAACAGTAATACAAGCAGATGTAGAAATCATCAGTAGAATCTCATTTCTGGATATAAAACCAAGACATAGTAAATGAAGCAAAATTATTAAAATCAGTACAAGGACCTACTGAATTAGCAACATGGGAGAAAATCAACATTTACAAATACAGAGACAGTTTAATGAACTTTGACACTTCTGGGAATACATAAACTTGTAAGTTCATCACACCTCCACCAGAGCAGGATACACATTCCCACAGCAAACTAATTATCCTGCATCGACAGTTAGCTGATGATGGCAACAAAGGGTTCATATTATAAACAAGTAGTTTGAGCAATAAGAGTCTGTAGTTTGATTCAATGATCTTAATTATATGATTAGCTTCATTGTACAAGTTCCAATTAACATACCTAGTTTTTTCAGATTCTTTATGCAATTCCATAAAGTTAAAGAAATCCCACCAATGAGATGGAGAATTCTTCCCTTCCTCAGAAATAATCCATTCCATGATATTTCAATGTCAGTGTAATGTAAACCCCACATTCTGTTATATGTATTTTATTGGTTATTGCAATGTAATGGAAACATATCCATATCTTATGGTTGTATAAAGTTTCAGTTGAAACAAATGCTTTTTGGTATTTTTTTACGTAGTGGAAGCACTTTCTACTTCTTCTCAACAAGAATAAATCAGGTTAGCTAAGCAAGTTTTTCATAGAGCATATGGGATGCATATTCATGTTAGTATTACCATTACCTTTTTTAACATACAAATTTCTTCTTTGCTATGAACTGAAATCTATTCTTTTCTAATAGTCCATTACATATTGCCATTATCTGTAACATTTTATTTAAACTAAAGAATAAAAATATCAAATATGCTTAAGTCAATATGACATGAATGATGCAAATGCTTGTCATTCCGGTTTGCATATCTACCCTATCTTACTGTCTGACAACTCAGCACTGCTACTCAATTTTTATTGGTTTCTTCTAAGATTCTTTCTTGTTCTGGACAACATGTAAATGAATATCAAACATTTTAAAAGTATCACAGGGCTCCAAAAGAAATAAGTAAATGAGTTGGCCTTATTTGCAGAATTAATATTTGTAATATACATGTCATATAAATGCATTGAGTTTAATAAAGTAAAACAAGTTCTATTCAAAAATATATATTATGCCCATGTTTATGATTTTCAAAATACGAGTTATTTTTCCCATATGTCAAGCAACTTTTGTGTCCTATAGCACATTAAAATCTGCAACAAAGTACGCAATAAGTTAAAACAGCACAAAAAATATAAAATAATAAATAAAATGAACATTATTTACTTAAAACTCTGAAAATATTCTCTTGAATTTTTATGTGGGATCCATTTTTCATTGACTGTCAGCTAAATGCACAAAAATTCACTGACTATATTTTAGAAATTCCTCAGCTTTCAGTGATCAACTTCAATTACCTTTCTTTCAACGTCTGTGGGAATCCTGTATTAAATGTTCCCTCAAGATTATGCAGAAGACATATGCCCAATTCCAGCATATTTATTTAGAAAACCTCAAGATACCGACATGGAAAATAATAATGAAGTACAATGGTAAATGGCTGCTATAAAACAGAACTAAAGTACATAGGTGCTCATTTTATGGCCAGATGAGCTAACAAACATAATACACACTGGACTTTTTTCTAGCCATGGCAATATATTAAAGATGCATAATATTTGCTAAGTTTACCTCATCCTTTAACATAGCGCCATTATCAACATCACAAAAATCTTCCTCTTTAATGTTTGGTTTTAACTCAATTGAACATATATCAGATTCAAGTGGCTCTTGGTTAACTTCTACTTTGGCATCCATTTTGTTTTCGCTTACCATCCTCTGAAACTGCAAAACAAATTCAAACAAATGTGTTGTCGCTGCAGAGGGCTTCCAGAATGATCCTACTGCTTGCACAGGGTTTTACATCTTGACAGTTTAATGTGCCACAGCCAGTAGCATCTTGGGCACCATTTTGATTGTGTGAAAAGAATATACATTGTGCACTTGTAAAGTTTTGAGTTTTAACAAATTTGTTGCTGTATGTGCAGAAGACACTGTAACCCCAAATTGTGCTAATTACACAAGTATGTTGTTCTAAAGTTAGCTCTCTTGGCATTTTCATGAACAACTGTAGACTTGTAACTGCCTGAAAGTTTGTAGACAGGCAGGAACCCAAGAGTGGGGAGGGCAGTGGCCTTAGCCAAGATTCAAAACTCCATGCAAGTGGTGAGGATACATTCAGGATGCCTGGTAGTATTGATTATTACTGCCAGCTAATTTATTATTTTACACAATGGCCAGGAAAACTTTATACACATATAGCTAGAGAATTATAAATTATTTTAAAGATATTAAGATCATTACCTGATTTAATGGAACTAATACTCTTTTGCTCCACTTACTTGTTTAAATATGTAGGGCTGGTTTCACAAACCCTTCTTTCACATCATCAGCTAGGGTTCGTGAAATTGGTCCTACATATTTAAGCAAGTAAGTGGAGTAAAAGAGTGTTAGCTCAACTCAATCACACAATGATCTTAATATATGATTAGATTCACTGTACAATGTTTCAATTAATAATTTTACTTTATTTTACAGATATTCAGCTTGTCCTTTTATTAAGTCTGTAAATAGTTCTTATATGATTTTACTGCAAAATTAATAACCTATTTAGATTGCTGATTTCTGTGCTATCCTGAAATAAATAAGGATAAATTATGCTATTAAGTGTCATTTTTTATAGCAGTATCAAATCCCTTAAGAGATAAAATGCCATGCTTATTCTCTTACATATGTGATCTACTCGATAATCAGATTGCTATCAGATATGTAATGTCAAGACATTTTATACTAAGCTGATTCTATTCTATGATTTTTCAATGTAACATTATTTCTGGGTTATAAATATTATAAATATATGAAACATTATAAATGTAAAATTACAGCTTTACTTCAAAATTATTATCCTGAAAGTATTTCAATATGAACATTGAGGGATTTGCTATTAAGCGTTTCACATTTGGTATAAGTAGACTTGTCCCAAAATAATGCTGATGAATCATTTGCATATGAAATGGTTATGCCTTCTATGACTGCAGGATATCAACCACATATATAAGAAAGAACTGAACCTTGAGATACTCCACATTTTATTATACCATACTGTAATGAAAATGTTTTCATACCACTACCAATTTTACTGTGTATCACGTTTGTAGAATTATTTATTAAGCACTAGTTTTAGGATATTATTACTCATATAATTTCCAAGTACATATGCAACACAATTATCTATCAAAGAATACTTTCATATACACATAAGTCAAAAAATTACAATTCTCTTGGTGCTACAATTATACAAAGAGTACTTTCTATAAATGACACTATTTTTAAACCTTTGTCTTTGCTACTTACCTTTAACTCCGGATAATGAGCAGTATCAGAAAACTTTTTCTCATCAGTCTCTTGTTCTTTCAATTCAAGTGAACACGTATCAAAAACATTTTGTTCCTCTTTCATTTCTAGTTTGATATCCATCATTCATAATCACTTTATTTACTTATGATGCTGCAAAAGAGAGAAAAGGATATACAACACCATTTCTAATGACATATAATATACAAGCATACAATGCAACATGAACAAGCTGAAAATAGAAAATGTTTCATTAATAATATAAATGTGTCTTTTAAAAATGTTCCTATTGTCCCATTAACTACAGATAATGAAAAACATAGCTATCTCTATTTGGATGAATGCAAATATATAATCAAAACAGCTAGAACATAACAAAGTTTACTTACACTATTATAATGCACTTTAGTCGCCAGAAAAAAGAAAATTATCCTAAAATATAGTTATTTTCAAAGATTTCTTCATGACAATCAAATAAAGAAGATAAGAGAAAAAAATTCTAAGTATGTGGATTGTTGTAAATCTTACTTAGAATAAATACACTGCCTAACTTCATCAAAACCCGAGTAAAGTATTTAATGACTTTAGGGCAGGTACTATGTATAGATATACCTTGCTCTGTAGACCCTTAGTTGAGTGAGAGCTAAACATATACATAATTAAGATGAATTAAGTCAAAATTGTCATACATACTGTAGAAGGTGCGAGATTAGGAATTTTTTATAGATATGAATTTACGTTCATTTTCTAATAAATTATATGTGTTGGAATAGGCCATTATATATCTCAATTACAGAATAGTAGTTAACCTTCTAGAAAATCTGTAATTTGCAAGCCTTCCTATATAAATAATTTCTGTTTTCCGTATTGAGTCTATTTACACTAAAATTTCATTTAAAAAATGTTAGACTATCTACTATGTAAGACATGCCATATATTTTCCTGTAAAAGTATGTACATTAAATTTCTTGAAAAGATGTCTACAGGACCCTAATCTTTTCCTTCCTCAGTTTATTCTTATAGTTTTCTTTAGAAAATAGAAAGTTTTTTCTATATCAGTTACCCCAAAAAACAATTCTATATTTCATTACAGAATGAAAATATGCAGGCTATCTTTTGATAAGTGATCATTTAAGAGTCCACAAGTTGCATACCATACCATGTCTTGAAAACTAAAGGGAAGGCTTTGGTGATATGTATTTCAAACAAGCTCATGAATAAATCTGCTAGAAAAAGAGTTTCCCTAGCTAGGCCCAAAACTTGGTATCTTTGGTTGAAAATGAAGAAATTTTATTGAATACAAATATTAGTAAGATTCAATAAGTATTCTATTTCTTCTGTTTTCAAATGTAAGGAGATTAACATTTCTATTAACATTTGTATAAGATTTTCTATTGGTATGCTGGGGAATAAGGCATTTACATCAAATGACACCATTATATCTCCTGGTGCAATTCTGCTATTTTTTAGTTTTTCAACTAAATCAAACAAATTTTTGATGATCAAGCTTTGGAATATTTTAAAAGAGTTGGAAATGTCAATCAGCTTTTTCCTACCTGGTATGTGGTTGAATTGATATTGTTAATTATTGGTCTCACGATATTATCATTTTTGTGGATTTTAGGAAGTGCTTAAGTCTGGGTAATATCAGATTGGTCTGTGTGATTTTCTGTTTTTCAGCAGTGGATTGGATTTTGACTTCATTCAGTGATTTCGTTAATATTTTTATACAGCTATTCAGAGGGTACTTTTCAATTATTTTGTAGTCTTCTCTTTTTATCATAATTATCACCCTGTTTATGTATTTCTTTTTATCCAAAATGTGTATTTTATTGCTTTTATCCACCTTTGTGTGCATAATTTTTTTTTTTAGTATGTTATAATGTACCACTGTAATTTTTTAACTTCTTTCGGTTCTTTAGGTTCTCTAAAATTTTACTGCATTTCACTTTATCGTTTTTCTCCTTTGTTTATGTAGTGGGTGGCTATGTATTCTTCTACGTTTTCCAAAAAAAACTATACAAGTTTTGAGGCCTTAGTTTAGGAATTAATTTCTCGTTTAAAATTATGGTGTTCCAGAGGAAAACTATATTATCTATTGTTAGTGTACATGAGGCTCTGGCATTTTGATTTGTTGTATATGTAAATTGCAGATTTTCTTTTTTAGTTTTTAATTCTTTAAGAAGTTATTGTTAGTCACAATAAATCTTTTTCTAATTTGTAATTTCAAAAAGGTTTTAATATCATGTTTTGTGTTAATGAAGTCCAAATTATATGTAGTGAAATTGTTTGCATATGAATCCATTATTTTTATCTTTAAAACCATGGTTTGGTTGATTTTGCTTTAGTAGGCTCGTTAATCTTGTATAATTAAGCGAATAAATTGTACTTATGAAGCTGTAAATAATGAGTGGAAATATATCCTACATTAATGTATTCAACATGTCCTAGTTTTATATAAGATAGTGCAAACGTTAAATACATTAAAGTATGATACATTATTACTCCATTGTCTACAGCTTTGGAAGTACAATTTACTTATTTAATGTGTTCTAAAACTAAAATTATTTTAATCACCAGAGATTTAAAGAGTATTTTAAATAAACAAACTCAATAAAACATAATCTAAATTCCCTTTTAATTTTGAAAGAAATTAAAAAATGACAGTCTCCATTCCATGAAATCTAACAAAGCTATCATCAGCTATAAGGGTTTGCAGTTATCTAATACAATCAGGGCATTAATGGTTGTAGGATTTTATGCCATGGTGTTTGGTTAGTTATTCTTTCTCACTATATATTGACCATAACTTGTGATTTGACTTTGGTAATAGGAAGGAAGGGAGGGAGTGAGGAAGGAAGGATGAGAAAGGCAATCTATTTTCAAACAATACTGGTTATTCGCTAAACATGTTGCTATTCGTTAAATTTGCTTAACAAAACTATCACAAATTTATGGTTGAGAGGTATCTGATACAGCCAGTCTTTTAGCATGATTTCAAATACTTCTGTTCAGCTCAGATCCTAGACCATTCCGTGTGTTTGCAAAATGGTTTCAAAGACTTGTGAACATAGAATTTATTTACAATTACCAAGGTAGCACACATTTTTCTATTTTTTTACTGCTGCTAGATGTCGAAGTTTTTACGACACAGACTCATGAGTGGGGAGGTCTGGGATTCAGATCCACCCAGAACGTCCTCCCTGATTATGTTTTTCCCAGATTTTCCTCAGTCATCATAAATGGAAAATGCCAGGGAGGTACCCTCAATTTAGTCCTGGAACACTTCCTTAAAAAAGGGGTGGGGAATGTCCAGTTTATTTTCATTTATAATCAGTGTCCACTGGGTCTGATGCCTCAGTAGTAAAAATGAGCATTAAACACTATTAAAAAAAATCTACATTTACAAAAAATAAAGTATACATACAAATATTAAAAATATCTTGTTATATTAAAATTGAAAAACAAAGCAACTCCTAGAATATCTCAGCTAAAATAATGAAAACCAAGAAGCAGAAACAGAAAAATCATCAATTGCTCGTAAAAGTAAGTATTTTTGAATGAGTATAGTGTATGGTCACTCTTATATTCATTTAAAGAATAAATGCCATTTTATATAAGTATTTTTAATAGCAGATTTGAAGGATTTACCAATGTTTATTAAGGCTTTTACGATGAAAGCAAGGTTGTTTTGTACTAAAATGCATTTATAATATTTTTTATGGTAGGAAAGTTTTGAAACTGGTCTATGTAGTTTTGCACTTTGTCTAGTATTCTTGTAAAGTACGTTTTGCTTTTGAACAAATTTTTCTTTATTTCTTATTTAAAAAAGTTCATAAAGGTTAATATATATTCACATCTTAGAGTAAAAAATTTAAAGTTGCCTAAAGAGGTTTCAGCATGAATGTCTGCTATGTGTATCTGCAATTATACAGATCTTTTTTTTTTTTTTTTTAAATAGAAAGACATGCTTACTTTTAACCGCATTTTACCAAAACATAAGACTATATTTCATTACTAAGTTGAAACTAATTTTAAAGCTTTAATTGAATCTAAAGTTAATAATGTGCATATTACATTGCATACACTGTTAAGTTTAGGTATAATAGGATTATGTGATCTTTCAAATTCATATGGTTATCAATTTGGTAACAGTTCTAAAGTTCATCTAGTATATATGTTGCTTTAGCACACGGAATTAGTTCCAGATGTGTGGCAAAAAGTGATATATGAAGTTGAAACATACTTGAAAAACTCAAAATTTTGTAATAAGGAACAGCACATTGCAACCAGAAAGATAAAAACACCATAATAATCTTCTAGTTATAAAATAATTTGCTGGAGCACTTGGATCTACTACCTAGTAACCTCCTCCCACAGTCCCAGCCTGCTCATCTACGCGGTCCATTACTTATACAGCCACCTCCTCCAGTGCAGAAATAAGAATGGGCAACATAATTGGGATTTTAGAGCAATTTTAGCAGATAGCTCTGAAAAAATGGAATTCACAATTCCTATACACATTTACTAACCTTAACCTAACTTCAGGTAAATCCTAGAAACCAGTATATCCAGTGGTTTACTGCGGTGAGCTATGGTCTGGTGGCCTATGCTTGCCTCACTTTCATAAATATAAATTGATAGCGGATTGTGTTACTATGTTCCTTGTAGTGGTGGAAAATCTCCTTTAACTCCAGGTGAACCTACGTAGTCTTACCTAACAGCAGAGATCATAAGCAACTTGTCATGATAAACCAAATTGATTTAATTGAACAAGAATCTTAGTGCTGGACGAATTATTCGGAACAATTACCATAAATTCTTATAGCAAGAAATTTTAATATTTTAACTGATTTTTAGGTGCATACCTTTATAATATGCTGACCATATAAGCAGGATAAGAACTGTGAGTGATGACTTTTTGTAACAGTTTTTATCTAGATTTAAAGACTAAGAGATTAGCTAGTAAGTACATTCTAGCTATACACTTATTTGTAGCAGAAAACATAAACGAAGAAAAAAAAACGCATCAAAGAAACTACTCGAGTCAGAACTTACATTGCTTAATAACTAGTTGCAGCCACTCCAAAACATCAAAATGGTATTGCGTTATTGAACTCACTTCATCTATATGGAATTTCATAAATAAGTTCACTTCTTAATACCATTGGCCGATTATGAGTCTATGCCATAATTATCCAAGAGGTTATGAACGCCAACGAGCTTTAAGTATATATTTTAGTGCATTAAAATGCCCAACCTTTTATGTCCTTTCATTACTATTAAATTATTTTCCGCAATAACTTAGAAATAAGTACAGCATTTAACAAAATGTTGCAAAAATGTATTCACAGCACAATGCAACAAGTAAATGCACGCAACTGTTTGCACCAACCAGTGCAACAAACACCCTAATGGAAATTTCTCTAGCATTTAATTTTTATTACAAAAATTAAACTTTCCGTTTATGTGCTAAAACAGCTCACTTTCTGAAAAATAGTTTGCATTAATTAGATTACTAGCTGCAATGTTCAACTGTGATGAAAAGTTAAATATAGGCTATATACCGCACAACATTTGCAATAAATTAAAGGCTCACTACGTCCAGAACTTGTGTTGCATGAAAGACAGTAAAGTACTTTTTCGTAATGTATGGTCCATCACCTACACTTGACTTTACGTTACCCGCAGACGATGTTCTCGCGCACGCTGCATTTCCGAGACATAGCGGAGAAAGCCGAAGTGCAACCAAGATACAGCTATATATATAGCTTAAAATTTGTAACGCAACTACATAATTAGCTCAGACGGTAACAGCACGATGCTATTGTTGTAAAGGATTTGGGTTCGCATCCCTACATTCTGATGCCGTAGTTGGAGGACACTTGCCACCATTACAACCACATTATATGCGTGGTAAATATTGTACCATGCATATAATGTGCTATACCTACGACTTTTTTTTCCTGCTGCAATCAAAGGAGATTAGCAACCATTACACTGATTTACCCACCCTAATCAACTTGTATTTACTACGGTTGATTGTTCTTTTGCAGAGAGGTCTGCAAAGATTGGATAGCACAAAATCGGCAACAAATAAGACTAATCTTAAACTTAGGTATTAATTTTTTACACTAAACTTTTTTTACTAGACTAAACTTTATTGTAGAAATGGATAAAACAAAATTTAGCACAAGAAACAGAGACTGTCACATCAAAGGTCATGGATATTTGGCAGAAGACAAATGCAATTCTTCCTAGTGCAGAGGTATTCCTCGCAGTAATTCGAGATTTGATAGCTACACTTTGTTTTCTTGATTTTGCAACAATAAATTTATACAGGGGTATCTTGTGTAAGTGCTTTTTGAAAAGCTGTTAAAGAGCATTATTAAAAATATATTGGGTGTTCAATTTAAAATATGAGATAATAATATATATGTATATATGACACATAAACTAAAAATAAACAAAGAACGAAGTATATAACTAAAATAATAAAAACTGCTGCAGAAGTCAAACACTGAAAAAGTGACACAATAATTTGGAGCTATTTGTGTTCTTCAAGCAGTTTGAAATATTGTACCATGTATGCAACTCTTTGTTTTATTCATTTTATTCTGCCTCTCTAGGTTTACTTTTTAGCTGCATTGTTCTTTACCAGTTACATTATTTTTAATGTTTAGTTAGTTCACCTCTGCTGTTACTTTTTTCTTGCCCTTTTCTCTGCTTTACTCTTTTAATGTATTGTTTTTTTACTTTCTCATAGCATTGAAATACACATAGAGCTTATACTCTTGGAGCTGTTAACATTGAAGTAGTAAAATAATGTTAATATAGAGTTGGTTTGGTGACACATATACTTTACTTGGATTTATTTAAAAATTTGGCACTTGAGTATTATCAAGGCAGTGGAATGACAAAATGACGCTATCTCTAAAATATGAGCGTGCCTCTGTTTATTCTCATTCCATTATTTACATTAAGTTTTATCTAAAGTTTCTTCAGTTCCATAATATTTGAAAAGGGGGAAGATATATCAACATTTCACAGGGTTTTGCAACATTGACTTCCCTTAAATTTATGCATGATATACAGATATATATTATTTTTTGCAACAGAGTAATGGGTAGCCATTTTATGATTTTTGGTAAAATATAGTTTTTCCTATTGTTCAGAGAGATCCTGATATCTACTTTGTAATTGTTTTCATTGACTCTGAGATTTTGTGCATGTGTGCTTTTTGTTGGGATTGGGAGAAAACAGATATTCTTTATGCAATTTTAAGTTTTGAGGACATTAACAAATTAATATAAGTATGCAAATAGATGTAACAAAATGCTTTGTCCCTTTTAACTGATTTCAGGCCCTACCCCATTTATGTGATTTATAAAACTGGTTAAATTTTCTGGGCAATAAAAAATATTTTTTTTTAATTTCAGGAAATATACTGCTTTTGCCACAGTTCTCGTTATATTGCTTAGAAGTGAAGGAAATGAATAAAGCTAACCCAAAGCAAGAATATGTTTCTGCTTTATGTAATTGTTATTCTTTCTTGCCTCCAAATAGATCAAGCAAAAGAAAATGGCAGGGGGCTTGCACTAATTAATGACTAGTATCTAACTCTATTACCAGTTCCATTATTAAAAAAAATTACTAAGGCCTTTCACAGAAGACTTTTTTGTCACATGCTTAGGAAATTTATATGTCAAGTGTGTGGATTGATTTATTTATGGACGCTCTTTAACAGCTCAGGTCATCAGCATTCCATTCAACTCAGGGCGTGAAACGGCCGACAAATTTTGCTCAGAGGCCTCTCTTTCAGGTTTGAGGTTCTTTATCGTGCCGTAAATGTACGACATGGGACCAACGCTTTACTGCCCTTCCGAAGGAAGCCATACTTAGGATTTTTACGCCCCGGAAAAATCCATCGGTCCTGGCCGGGTTCGAACCCGCGTTCTTGGGTGTAGGAGGCAAGTATGGTAACCACTACACCACCAGGACCGTCGCACCCTACATGTCAAGGAAATGACAAAGCTGCTCATTTATCATATTCCATGAATGTAAAAATTACAACCTCCTGATGAACAGAAGAATATCAGTTAATTGGCTTAAGAGTATTCCAGTTCACATCAGCAAATAGGGACTACATGTGATTTGCCATTATTGCATGCTTTTACTTTAGTATATTCATATTGACTAGTGAGAATTCACAGAATATTTTTTTTAATGGTGTTTAACACCCTTTTTATTATTGAGGCATCACAAGCCGTGAACATTGATGATACATGAGATGAAATGATATATTGGGAAAGGATTTTTCTTTTTAAGGATGGAATCGTTTTAGGCCTAAGTTTAGGGTACTTCTACAGCATTTGCCTTTTACTAGGACTGAGGAAAACCTGGAAAAAACCTAGGGAGGATGGTCCTGGCAGGATTGGAACCCCAGACCTCCTGCTGACGGGTCCTTGCCTTAACAACCTCGGTCACCTGTTCATAATATGAAAATTTGGATATAGTGTGCTCTGTCATGGCAGCATGGCCCCATCTTCTTTTATACAATGGTGGTTACAACGGTCTATATATTTACTAGGCTTGTGAATAAGTTGTATGGGGGGGGACCTTATACTGACTATTTTTATCAGAATGATGCTACCTGCCACACTTCAAATCTCAGCAATCCAGAAATTGTACATTCTTAGAAAAGTGTATAATTTCTAAAGGATGTTGATTACAATATTTGGATGACCTTAAGCCACCAGATTTCCTTTGGGATATGCTGATTTGGAAGAGCAACACAATTAAGCTCCAACACATTGTATATTTGCAGAAGGCCCAATGCCTTATGGAGAGTTTTCGGCACCGGCCTTATGTTTCTGTCAGGTTTTCTTCATCAAACTTCTAGCTTCGAGTATATCATCGTTACGATAAGGGGATTAGCACGAAGAGCATATGCACGCTTTGCTAAACATCCAAACCAGCTGGTACGCTCTTGGAGATTATAATCCAAGGTGTGGTCAAGGTAGAGCTGCACATCCCCTACTCAAGGAGGTGCTCGGTCCAGGATGATATTAGAGAGTGTAAAGAATCCCCGCTAAGATGGGCTTGGTATAAAATTCTGCCCTGAAACAACCTTAAGTCACCCTAGCCGACACCTAACCAAACTACTGACATAGTCCTGCATTTCCAAGGAATTGTAGGTTAAGTTAAGCAGATTTGGGTGTGGTAGACTCTTGGTTGGATGACCAGATGCAAATCCATTGCATGACAAGCTTAACTGCGCATGATGGCAAGAAAGTAAGTGCTAGAAGTTACACTTATATTCAATCATAACCCCACCTGGACATATATTTTATTTCAACTAGTCAGCAGATTAATAAGAATGGGAGATACAGCCACATTGTGGCCAGGAGTTCCCCAGAACCCAACTCCATTGCAACAGAGAGTCGGTAGGAGGGTTTATAGCTAGTAGAGCGGTGCCAAGACCAACAAATAGTGCTCCAGCAACATTTTTATAATATAAAATTATCCTCTTTTTAGCTTTTTGCCTCAAATGTGTTGTCCCGTAGTTGATACTTAAGAGCTTTTTCACGGATGTTTAAACTTGATCTCATCACTTTTTAGCCCGCCTTAATCTTACTGCACTTGAACCGATTTTTTTTAAAAATGTGTATCACTTTTTAGGACACACCCTAAGCTTAAAAGTACAAGGCACAGGTATTTGTTATCCTGAACTGTTCCCGTAAGGCGGGCGCGACTTCGGTCGTTGCTCTTACAGATGCGGGCTCTGTGGACCCTGAGTATCCGCGGTACTTCTGACGTTACTAGAAGCAACCGGGGCGGATTTGTTCGAGCCCCTCCTTGCGGGGAGTCGTCCGGATGGGTTGGACTTGGCGTGGCAGTGATCCCGTAACTTACGGGAAGTGTGTCCCAGGGGAGTGCCCATGGCGTGTACCTTGGGGGCAGGTTTTTCCTGAATCGCTGTTTGTCGTGGGGAGGGTGGTGGCTACCTTAATACTGGGGTGGCTTATCTTTTAAATTGAGTACATCTATGCTAGACGTGACCTATCCACCAGTGAGAATCTGGTAGCTAAGTTCGCTTAGAGCGTTTTGGACGAGATCGTCTACAGTAGAAAGGCCGGTCGGTTTAGACTCTTGGTGCCATCCTAATGTAAAAAACCACTGAGGGCCACGGACCTCCGTGAATCCCTTGGTCGTGGGTGGGGGGCAGGGGAGGATCCCCGATGAAACGAAACTTATCTTGAACTATGCTTATGGGGACTGGAGAACGATTATCACCATAAACGAATTATCCTCTCAGACAAAGCACCTTAAAAGCACTCTCCTCTGACCAGGTGAAATCAAAACTGGCATGGGAGTGTCATCTTGCAACAGGCTTGAACTGCTGTGGGTGCCGGGGCATCAGGGCATTTATGGGAATGGGAATGAAAAAGCAGATCAGTTGGCAAAAATGGATGCATGATAACCATATTTTGGACCTGAGCTCGGAGTTGGAATCAGTACACATATTGCTAAGACCATGTTTAAAACATCGATTGGGTATAAACATAAACTAAGTTGGCAAACCTCCCTGAACAAATGCAAGCTAGGAAATTTGTTCTAGCAATATTCCATTCACATCTCTTCTAAAATTGGACAGCAGAAGGATAAGGGAAATAATTGCTTTAATTACTGAACATAGTCACTTCAGGAAATATCTATGAAAAGTGGGTCTCTATAAAGATGAACCCATATGCACAATGTGTAAACAGGATGAGGAATCTGCCTAGCATATCCTGTTTGAGTGTCCAATCCTGGCAAGAAAGTGACTTACTCTCTCTATAACCAGGGAAGGCCTGAGAACTGATGCGAATATTGGAACCAAAAACTGCAAATTGTCCAAGGAACAGATTTTGGTAAACAATGAAGACATCTCTTCCAATGGGGTAGCATATAAGCTTTATAGGCCAATGTACTGGAGGTTGTTTGAACTCCATATCCCCCCCCCCCCCTTGACATTAGTTGAAACTTCTATCTCCTAATTATTTTAAAGAAAGACTTCTGTTGAGAGCTTGACAATCTGTTTATCAGCTCCTCAAGTGTTACTCCTCGCACCTTCATATATTTTTGTTAACATATAACACTGCTCCCATAATCTCTGGTTTTTGCATAAAATTGAAACCAGCATTTTGCCAGTGATCTACAAAAATCATACTTCAAATTAATTGTCCTTTCTGACCCAATTTTCTCCATGTGGGGGGGGAAAGAAAAAAAAACCTGTGTACCAGTTTATAATGTATTGGTTATAAAATAAAGATACTTAAAACTCATAAACACTTCAAATGGCAAAATCAATGCTACAACTGCTTAGGCCTCTTGGACTTATAATCCAAGATATATTAATTTATATGAATGAATTTATTTCTTGCAATTTACACGCAGATATAAAAATTTTAATGTGTAAATAGAACAAATTTCATGCAGTTCTTACAAACAAGTAAACATGTTAAAATTACAGTAAACAATTTACTTTTCTATATTCTCAATATGTTTAAGCTTACTACTATTAAAGCATTTAAATTTCCCACTTAAACATCCTCAATTTAAGGAGTTGCATTCCTTCTGTACCCCATTACAATTAATACCAGGTTGAGTATGTAATGGGGAAATATATTCACTCCTAAACAATGTCATTAACATTTTAATTCCCATTTGTCTTGCCCACCTTCTCAATGTATTTTCCAAAACTTGGTTTGTTTATAGTCTAATATACAATGCCAAGTACTATCTGGTTCCTCACACATTAGACATATCCCTTAATATATCCATTTCATTTCTTATTAAACATGTTACTCTTGTTTTAATCCATGCCAGTCCTTCTCTCCTTGTCTTATCAAAGGTTTAAATGGATCTTTCTCTTCCATACCATATTTTATTGTTATATAATTTTAGAGATTTTTTGACATTAAGACTAGGCCATATTTCCTGTTTTTCAGTATCCTCAATTCTGTTTTTATCTCTTTCCAAAACTATTTACTCTTTCTTTTCCTCTCATATTGATTCCATGCCCACTTCTTGTAGGAATATTTTGCATTTTGATATCCAAGCTTCTCTTCCCATAATTTTTCTTTGATCTACCAAATACTTTGCTATCTCTAGAAGAGGAGATATTCTATTCTATACCAATATTGCAATACTGTTTCTACTTTTTGCTTTTATTGCCCATCTTCCTAGCTCCATTAGATCAACCTCATTAAGCAAAGATCTAGGAAAGCCTAGGATAATTCTACAAATAGTCTATTTAATAAGTTTATTGCTTTCCATCCTCCATCTGGCCTCCAAATTTTCATTCCATATATCATTCTGCTCTGTACTATTGAACCATATACTCATCCATCCATTTTACTTTATTTTCGGTATTTTATTTACACAAGATCTGATTAAACTTGTAGCCATTTTTCCTTCTGCTAATGCTTTTCCTTTTTGACTGCTCCATTTACTATTATAAGACTGTGTAAACCTCCATGTAATCAATTTTCATGACAACTTCAATTTTTGTGCCCATCACCATTCTCCTGTTTTTTTAGTTTGAAACCTTTTTTCAGCACAATAATCTTAAACTTAGTTTTGTTTATCTTCAGACCCCATTCTGTACAAAATGTACCTATAGCTTCTAGTGATCATTTTAAACCTAGACTCATTAAAAAACCTGTTACCAGATCATCTGCAAAGAGCAGAACTAGTATCTCTATGTTATTTATAGTTGGCAAATGTATATTATTTTTACCATCATCTTCTAAACATCATCAATAAATGGACTGAAGAGCACTGAGATTAATTTAAACCCTTGCCTGAGACCTACATTGTTTGAAATTTTATCTGTAACAATCCTCCTTTAAATTTAACACAAAATTCATCTTCCTTATAAATATTTTGAATTACTTTCATAAAGTTCCTCCGACTTACTCCTTTTTTTTTTTCTCGGTTTGATACAAAGTGCTTCCTTAAAAATTTTATTAAAAACTTTTTTTAAGTCCTAAACAACAAACACAGTCTACCTTTTTTGTTACTAAGATATTTATTAACTAATGTTCTAATTATAAAAATACTGTCAACTATTCTGTTGCCTTTCATAAAGCTTAATTGTAATACTGAAACTTTCCTTTCTCTGTCCATTCTTGTAATCCTTTTGCTAACACTTCAGGGAAGACTTTATCAATTATTGAAAGTAAACTAATTCCTCTGTAATTTTCTGGATTCCAAATATTTCTTTTACCTTTATAAACTGGTGTTACATTTCCCAATCTCCAATTTTTTGGTATTTTACCTTCTTCAAACATTAATTCACTAACTGCAAAAATATGCTTAATCTATTTAGGTATTCTACCCAAGCTTTCCAACATTCCCCTGTAACATTTTATACTTAATTTCATTTTGACCATAGGTATCTTGATATTGGAAATGTAGTTCACTAAATGAGTGTAAATTATTAACTGCATTCTTCAAGGGAATTTTGATGTTCCTAAAGAAAATGTGACAAATATTAAAAAATATATGTATTTATTTTTCTGAGTTTAAGCAGTCTTTATTTATGAATTTCCTATTTAAATTTTTCCATTTACATATATGATATGAATTTAACTCTTGAATTAAAGTGTGTTCAAATCAATTCAAAATAAGCTTTTATCTGTAACAAAGGCAAAAAATATAAATTGTTCTAAAGACTAGTGTATGCATTTTCTATGAACACTAAGATGTGCATGAAATATCAACTGCATATCAAATGGTATGTGACTAATAAAATGTAACTTTGATATGCCATAACAAATGTTTTGCAAGATTTTTCATATAAAATGCAAAAATATGAAACTTAGGCACCAAAAATTGTAAAAACGTTTTTACTAATTAAATCTATTCCTACTAAATTACATTTCTAGTCATTTAAAAATGACTAATACTTATGACATGGCTGAGCTCTCTTACCACACAGTTACAGTTTATATCACTGCACTATTTATGGATGAAAAGATGGTTCAAACAGTACATGGCTGCATAAATCCTTTTTTACCAATTTTAATGTTAATGTCATTTATTCTTGTGAATCAAAATATGTCTTCTTAAATTAGATATAAAGGTAAAGCTCTTCCCACAAGCTTCACATTTATGTTCCTTTTTACCCTCATGAATCAAAAGATGTTTTCTTAAACTAGATATACCGATAAAGCTAGTTCCACAAACTTCACATTTATGTGGCTTCTTACCCTTGTGAATCATAAGATGTTCTCTTAAATTAGATATCCAGGTAAAGTTCTTCCCACAAACTTCACATTTATGCGGTTTCTTACCCTCATGCATCAAGAGATGTCCCCTTAAATGAGATGACTTAGTAAAGCTCTTCCCACAAACTTCGCATTTATGTGGCTTCTTACCCTCGTGCATCAAAAGATGTCCTTTTAAATTAGATATCCAGGTAAAGCTCTTTCCACAAACTTCACATTTATGCGGCTTCTTACCCTCGTGCATTAAAAGATGTCCTCTTAAATTAGATGCCAAAGTAAAGCTTTTCCCACAAACTTTACATTCATGTGGCTTTTTACCCTCGTGCCTCAAAATATGTCCCCTTAAATTAGATGCCTGTGTAAAGCTTCTACCACAAACTTCACATTTATGTGGTTTTTTACCCTCATGAATCCTAAGATGTCTTCTTAAATCAGATGCCTGCACAAATCTCTTGTTGCAAATTTCACATTTACTTGGCTTATTAACTGAATGAATCAAAAGATGCCTATTTAAATAGCATGCACGAGCAAAACTTTTCCCACAAACTTCACATTTATATTCTTTCTTCTCCTCATGCATCAAAATATGCTGCCTTAAATTATATGCCCGGGTAAAGCTGTTCCCACAAACTTCACATTTATGTAATTTCTTACCTTCATGTGTTAAAATATGTCTACTTAAATTATATGCCCCCATAAAACTCTTTCCACAAACTTCACATTTGTGTGCCTTCCTATTTCTTTTTAAGTGACCTTTTTTCATTTTATTTTTTTTATGTTCATGCATTGATGTATGCCTTTTTATATATGAAGTGATGCTGTCAGTGTTACTATTTAATTTACAAGAGAATATCTGCTTCTCTGTATTTCCTTTACAATCCTGTGTAACTTCAATAGATGAAGCAATCAATGAATTGTCCAAACAGCTGGACAGGTCCTCCCTGTTTAGCCTGAAATGTGAAGAACATAATAAAGACAAAGTGCTGTTGTTTCGAACATGAACATCATGAATTTTATTAAGTAAGTTCCATTATGACATATGCCAAAATAAATAAAGAGAAATTTACATTATTTCACACTTAGAATGCATATCATTATCCTGTAGTTTCTAACATTTATTTTATTCAACCCAAAGAAATGCTTAAAATTCATTACTTTTGGTCAATGATGGAATGCTACTCAAAAGTTTTAAATGCTTACTTTGTTCCTTGCTGAATATTTCTAAATTTCATTCTACTGTACATGCTATGAATATTATTACGAGCAACGTTCAGTTTTTAATTTCAACAATAATTAAGGTAGGAAGCAAATTTTTTGCACAGCATTTCCTCTATTTAAAAGTACAAATAATTACCCTTTATGTATGTGTAACTACATATCATAAATCTCAAAACCACCCTTTCATTAAGAGTAAGAATATACAAAATATACAACTCACAATAAAACTTGCGGTTTTAAAATTAAACATGAATTCTTTTGGTACAGTTAAGATCTCTAACTGTGAATACCGCATTTAATAGCATGATTCTCCAGCTTAACATTATACTGTGTTATTTTTCATTTTTAAGGCTTTTTAATAGTGTTTAACGAGAATTGCTGACAGCAGGTAGTTGCAATGGACCTCTGTATACACGCACTCGTTACTATGATGGGGATCAAGTTGGAAGTATTATTTCCAGATTCACTTTGAGCGGTGGAAGTAAGCACGAGCAGCTGACCACAATATCGTGCTTTAATCAAAGAAGTGGAACTTAACCCTGACTGGAAATGGAACAAATCATGGGAATGTTGAGGTACATTTCTGAAGATATGGCAAATTTAAAAGGAATGGAAAGGAGAATGGAGGAAAAATACCAGGAAAATTCGATGAAATGAAGTCATTATGGAAAAAATTCGAAGGTGAAGTAAATAGAGAATTATAAAAATAAAATAGGAGAATGTTATACTTTGAGCAAGGAGAAGAAAACAGAAGAAAAATGAATGTGATAATATTGGAGTTACAGAAAAGAGAGAATAAAACGAGTATGGGAATTAATTGAAGAAGATCTTTCAACACAAATTAGAGCACAACTTGGTGGTTAGGAAATAATTGATGTTTTTAAGAGTGGGCAGGAAGTTCTGAACCCAACACAGATTATTGTTAAGCTTGCGACGATGAAAATAAACTGGATAATCTTAGTAAAAATCAAACTGTTAAAAGGTACAAGAATACTTATTGAGCAAGATTGCGGAAAGAGAGAAAGAAAATAAGAAATGAAAAACGCAAGGCTAGATGAGAGAAAGCCCATGTTCGAGGTATGGTATAGTGGATTAACGACGGGAAAGAGGATATTCAACTGCTAAATATCGGTCCTGGTGGTTTAGTGGTAATTACACTTACCTCCTAAACCCAAGATCGCGGGTTCGATCCCAGCCAGGACCCGATGGATTTTTTCGGGCGTAAAATTGCTAAGTATGGCTTTCTTGGGAAGGGAAGTAAAGCCGTGAGTCCCGTGTCGTACATTTACGGTACAACAAAGAACCTCAAGCCCGAAAAAAGAGGCCTCTGAGCAAAATGTGTCGACCGTTTCACGCCCTGAATTCAGTGGGATGCTGATGACCTGAGATGTTAAAGAGCGTCCGTAAATAAATCAAAAAAAAAAAAACAGCAAAACCAACCAAATATGACGTTTTTTCATTACGTGATGCAAAAATGTTATGCATAACTGGAGGTTTATTGCGATATGCAACTAGAAGAACAATAAAGAATATCTAATGCTCCTGATGATATTGTGAACAAACACGCAGTGTCAATAGAAATTCAAACAGAAATCTAAAAACTGATAATTTGCACACAAGCTATTCCCTTTCTGAATATTTGCAGCAGAAGGAAATCACTTGTGTTGGAACAATGAGGAAGAATAGATGAGAAATTCCTCCAGAATCTCTGCCTAGCAAGAGAAGTGAAATTGGAAAATCCTTGTTTCGAATTCAGAAGGAAAACACTTCAGTTTCACTGACTCTATTTTTGAACATTGCAGGCGTCAATTCATAAATATTATTTTCCTTCATGAAACCGGAGGCAGCTTCAAGAAGACGCATTTATCTCAAACAACCAGCAGAAGGGTTTACGAAAGAAGAGCTCATATCTAGAGCAAAACTCAAATCCTTGCCAGTCGATCTCAAGGTATTTCTTAATAATGTTCTATGATGAATCATCAGCTTCTGAAGATAAGATCTGTTAACCTCCGACGAAGAAACGAGGCACGTGCTTCCTATGTGGACGTCAAAGAAATTTATTCACTTCAGTTAAATGTGACATACAAAAACTTTGTTTGCAGAAAGCACACACAAAAGGCAAGTAGCTGTGAAAGGTGGGATGAATGTAAACACATTTCAGCATAATGGAACAAAATGGTGCAACCAGGAACTCAAATGACTAACATTTTTGTTATAGCATCTTACAACACTGCATGAAACTGTTTTCTTCAATATATTCCACAGAAATGTCTTGTTATTACTTAAAAACATCTATGTTGCAAACTTTAGAATGCGCGCGTGCTCGTGTGACAATTAATAGCGTCTGCCGGAAGGTTAACTGTATATACTTTTGCAGTTTTTTAAACCTAAGATAACTTTTGCATTTCCTTTCTTAGGCTAACCTAACATTAATCTGCAACGTACATAATATGAAAATAAAATTGCAACCAGTGCGTTGTCCTCTCTTAAAAAAAGAACATTTATTATAGTATGAAAAGTTTAGACAAATTATGCAGATTTAAAATAAAAAAGTTATCCCATGGGGAAGCGAAACCACTAACTTTCCGTAGTAGCATGACTCTCTAACCAACTAAGGCACCAGGCCGACATGGACGGCGTTCGAATTGTTCGGCTACTTAGTTGACTTTCGAGTTGAGCTCGGTTTTTTCATCTGCCCACACTGTGGTTCGCGAAAGGAGCCGCGATTGGTGTTCACAAAGGTAGAGGAAAATGTTCAGCACTACAGCCTCGGGACTGGAGTACCAGACCGGCCGTCATTTCTCGTTTTTCTCTGCTGCTCTCCGCTCCAGTTCGTAAAAAGAAGGCCTGACTGACTGATTACCAAGCGATACTGTACGTAAGGGTAAGTCGAGAAACAGCTGACGGTGGAAGTGCGAAGAATGGTGCGGAGTGCAGCGGCAGACTTAGATGTTTGGACAGATACCGGGCTTACCATTGAATCGACACCTGGAGAAAGCATCTTGCAAGTAGAGGATTATGAGGGGGAAAGCCAAGCAACCAATAGACTGACAAGAAGTAAGGCTAGGTTACAGAAATATAGTTTAGAGAGAAAGGGTTTTGTCTAAGGAAGGAAATTCGGGGTCATATTCCAAAATATAGAAGGTTTATTTGAAAGAATGAGCAAATATTTTAATTTCTGAATATAACAGAGGTGATAGATGTGGCAGAGACATAGTTGGTAAAAGATATCCCTGGTGAAGTGAGCAAATTGGACTTTTACGGGAAGAGTAGTTTGAAAAGAAAAGGGAAAGGGGGGGTTTTGGTTTGTTTATGAGAAAAAGGCTTGAAAGTTAAAGTGAAAATATTTAGAAAGCTAGGTGGTAATTCAGTGCTATTGTGTATTCTGAGTAGTTTATGGGGAAGTGAAAGTGTGTGTGACAATAGTGTATAAACCCCCCCTCCTTTCTTCCCCCAAGTTCCTTGGAATTTTATAATAAGTTAGGTCAAGGTATTGAAGGCTTATTAAACAACCATATGTATAAAGGTTTTATAATAATGGGCGACTTTAATGCAAAAATAATAGGTCCTGAATATGAGTTAACAGGAAAGTTAAGTGAGACAGAAAGAAGAATGAGTAATGATAACATTTTGAATAGAGAAGGCAAGGAATTGTAACAGTTTTGTAAAGAATTTTATATGGTGAAAGGGAAAGATGATATGGGAGAATTTACATTTATAAACAAAAATCTGACAGTGTTATGGACTGTATGTTATATATGGCAGATTTACATTCTTATCTTATCAATTTTGAAGTGTTAAATGTAGTTTGTTCAAGTAATCATTTCCCAATAAGGAATAAATTTCAAAGCATATTAAACGGGAACTAAGAGTCTATGGACAAGAAGGAATTAAAATTAAAAAATATAGATGGAGGGAGGAGGAATCAGAAGCATTTCTGGAGGAATTAAGATTGCAGACAGGAGTGTTAAGGGTAATAGGGATAGAGTAATGGCTTAGGGAAAAAAGAACTTAGGAAGCTGTGTTAACATTGCAGGAGATATTGAAACAGGCAGAGAGGTAAAGAATATCCAATGAATAAGAAAAAGGGATGGTACGATGAAGAGTATACGAAGGCAAAAAGAAGATATCAAAGGGAGTTGAGAAAATGGAGACAAACGGGTGAACCGGAAGAAAGGGATGGTTTTATGATATAAATGTCTTATGGAAGTAAAAAAGAGTCAGAAATTATATGAGGTAGCAAAAATAAAAGATAATAATACAATTGGTTAAGAGAATGTACAGGGTACAGTAACAGAAAATAACATAAACAAGGAATGTGTCAAATTCTTAACACTAACTCCACTTAAAAATGTAAGGGAGTTAGTGTTAACAATTTGACACATTAATGTACGATATATTACCACTCCATTGTCTACAGCTTTGTAAGTACATTTTTTACTTAATAAACAAGGAAGGCATTTCCAAAACCTTTTTAAGAGTAGGACACCTCCATAGCCAGAAGTTATCAGTAATGCAAAATGTATATTTTATTGAGCAATTAGATAGGCTGATAGGAGATGAAATACGAATAAATTAGAAGTCTAAAAAGGAATAAAACAAGTGGATTTGATGGAATATCAGGGGAGTTTTGGAAAGCATGAGAAGAGATTGTGTTTATTTGTTAGGATATTAAATTCCATGTTTAAAGGAAGCAGTCTCCCAAGAAGTTGGAGAGTAGCAATAGTGGTGCCAATATTTCAAATAAGGGAGACATGAACATTCCCGCTCACTACAGGGGAATTAGCTTGCTATCTGCACTAGGTAAGTTATACACAGGGGCTTTAGCAGAAAGAATGCAAATGTAGGCAGAAGAAGAGAATAAGCTATCAAAATTTCAGTCTCAGGGTTTAGGCTGAATAAGAGAACAATTGGTAGTATCTTTGTTACAGATACATTGGTAAATAAGTATTTAAGAACAAAGAAAGAAAGATTATATATATTATTTGTGGATTTTGAAAATACTTTTACCACCATAAACTAGGATGCATTATGATTAAAACTGAGTTAAAAGTGCAGTAGTAATAGGTTCATAAGAATATTACAAAGAATAAACAAATATTGATAATGCATTTTGTATAAAAATGTCAAGTAGTAAAGTAACTGAAATTATTCCAAACAATACAGAGTTAAGGCAAGGCTGTAAATTAAATCCAGAACTATTCCATTTGCTCATTGACGATATCCTATAGGAAATGAGGTAAATAGTCAGTTCCAATAATTAACAATAATGGATTACCTGGTTTGCTTTTCACTAATGATCTTGTTGCAAGATCAATATCTAATGTGGGTTTAATTAAATCATTGAAGCAATAGATCATTTTTGCAAGAACTGGAGTTTGCATATTAATCTAAGCAAATAAAAAATGTTGGTTTTTAAAAAGGGCAACAAGTTAAGGAAAGATAAGAAAAGGTGCTGGTTAAGGAAGAGAAGTTGAGGTGGTTAATAAATTTGATTACTTAGGAGTAAGATTAAATAGTAAAGGGGTAGGACAAAAGAAGTGATCAAAAGAAGTTTATACAGTTAAAGGGAAGCTTTCTCTGAAAGCTATAAGAGCATGTTTGGATAAAATACCATTTGACATGAATCTTTGCCCACCCAGCTATTTCTTCAGGTTTGGAAATAAAAAGTAATCCTTGGGACCCAAATATGGCAGACGTGGAAGAACTTGGAAGTGAAGGTCATGCAGTTTTGCAGTAACAATTCCAAACTGTGTGAAAGTATATTATTGATATGCAAGAGAATTTTCTTTTTTGTAAGCAGTTGACGTTTAGCCTGAATAGTATCCTTCAGTAGGTCCAGTAGTGAAGTGTAACACTCCCCAGTGATGGTTGTGCCTTTCTGGAGGTAGTCTATGAGCACCACACCATGAAAATTCCAGAAATTCCTGCAGATGGAATCATTATTGTTTTCTTTCACCTGTTGCCACCCATTGTTTGGGTCTGTTCCTTTGTCTCTGGTGTGTAGTGATAAATCTATGTTTCATCTACTGTTATTAAATGTCAGAAAAACTCACTGGAATTGTGTTTAAACAAGTTAAAACTTGTTAACTTGTTTGTCAAGTTAAAACTTGAATCATACAATGATATCAATTATGTTAAAACTTGTTATTTAAATGCTCATTCAAAAGAGTTCTTTGTCTGTTGTGAACAAATGTGGCGCCGATCATTTGGAAAGATTTTTCATATCCAAAATTTCATGTAAAATGTAGTGGACATGGCCCATCATCTTTGCAATATCAACCAACTGCCATACCCTCAATGGGCAAAAACTAGTATAGCATTGCAAATTTTTTTCACAATCTCATTGATTGTAGCAGTTTTGGGATGCTCTAAGCACTCGTTATAGATGTAGGACCATGCTAAATTCAGCAGCCCACTTTTACTGATGAAAATGATGGGTAAGAATCCTTTAATGTGGAATTCAGCTTCTTTGTTAGCATTAAACCATTCAAAATGAAATACTTTATCACATTTTGATTTAAAGTAAAACACTAAAAATCATGTCGTCACATTAAAACTCTCTTTGTGGATTCCCAAATTCCATAAACATACTTTATCACAGCCTGTATTTCAGTTTTATCTATTTGTTTGTTAACACAATTGTTACAAACAAATGACTAAACTTATGTGTCTGAAACTTTACAGTGAGCCATCTAAAGGATTATACTAAACAATCATAGTAATTTAGCCATCTTCACGACATCTGAGTGAGGCAGAGAACTTTCAGAGCGTGTGCGCGCTCACACACACATATTTTAAAATTTATGTATACTGATAGAGTTAACTTTTGTTGCAGCCTGTAGACTTAATATATGATTTTCAGTCATTGTCACAGATCATTTAGCTCTTACAAAAAGTTATCACCAGCAAGTTAAATCAAGACCAAAACAAAGTAAAATGGATAATAGAAAATAAATATGACCACTAAAAGGAGCATGCACACTAATTTGCTTTACACTACAATTCATCTATTCTTATAAATATTTGTTAATTAAATACTTTTTAAATACTTTCTTCTAGGCAAGTTGGATGTTCCTAAAACAATATGATAAGGAACTCATGGTATAACAGAAAACAAATACATGCAATTCTATGTGGAAAACAATTTCAAGGGGATGATGCATATGTACTGTGAATGAAAACCAATAACAATTATGTGCAAGAAGAATGCAATTCTCACTAATAAACTCATAAACAAAATTCTTGAATATTCTCTTAAGAAAATTAAAGCAAATCCACGACCTCCTCCAAGCTGGAACTAATCATTTGGAAAAGGATAGAAGAAATAAAAAAGTGAATGAGGTCCTTAGTAAATTTCTGGATCAAAAATTTTCTTTAAAATATTTTATATATGTTTATATTTTGACTTATAATATGTTCAAAATAAGTTACATCTCTAAAAAGGTAAAAAAAGGCAATTTCTTCTAGTGACAAGAATGTTATTTTATAGTAACACTAAAGATGTGCATGAAATATAGTAACAGCATGACATATAGTATGTATTTAACTTATGATCAAAATGTATGGCAACCTTAAGTCTTCCCAAGGTTTCTGCAGGAAATACAAATATATGAAAACTTTACACTAATTATTCTAAAAATATTCTTTCTAATTAAACCTGGTCCACAAAAAGAAAGAACTGATTACAATGATTATACCCTGCTCTTCCCATACTGTTTCAGTTTATAGCAATTCTTCACTTATGAGTTAAATATGTCTTTTTGGAGTATATGCCTGGTCAATTCCTTTCTCTCAAACTTCGTATACATGTGTCTTATTGCCCTTTATTCTCTCAAAGTAGCTGCTCTGGTAAACTTCTTCCCACAAACTTCACATTAATGTGGTTTGTTATTTTCGTGTATCAAAAGATGTCTGCTTAACTGAGATGCCCAAGTAAAGCTCTTCCCACAACTTTCACATTTATGTGGCTTTTTACCCTCATGGATCAAACTATGTTGCTTTAAATGAGATAACCTAGTAAAGCTCTTCCCACAACTATCATTTATGTGGCTTCTTACCCTCATGGACCATAAGATGTTCTCTTAAATAAGATGCACGAGCAAAGCTCTTCCCGCAAACTTCACATTTATGTGGTTTCTTATCCTCATGAATCAAAAGATGTTCCCTTAAATGAGATGCCAGGGTAAAGATCTTTTTACAGTCTTCACATTTATGTGGCTTTTTACCCTCATGAATTAAACGATGTATCCTTAACTTGGACACCCAGGTAAAGCTCTTCCCACAAATTTCCCATTTATGTGGTTTCTTACCCTCGTGAATCAAAAGATGTTGCTTTAAATAAGATGCCCAAGTAAAGCTCTTTCCACAAACTTCACATTTATGTGGTTTCTTACTCTTATGGATCAAAAGATGTTGCTTTAAGTAAGATGCCCAGGTAAAGCTCTTTCCACAAACTTCACACTTATGTGGTTTCTTACTCTCAAGAATTAAAAAATGTTCCCTTAAATGAGAGATGCACATGTAAAGTTCTTCTCACAAACTTTACATTTATGTAGCTTCCTATGGCCCATCAGTTTATTTTTTTTATGTTCAATGTTTGATGCCTGTCCTCTTTTAGATGAAGAGGATGTGTAAGCACTACTATTTAATTTACAGGAAAATATCTGCTTCTGTGTGTTCCCTTTACAATCTTGTATAACTTCTATATAAGAAGTGCTGGTTGAATTTTCCAAAGAGCTGGACAGGTCTTCCCTATTTGGCCTGAAATGTGAAGAATATAATGGTAAGGAAGATGAAATGTTTTTGTTGTGAACAAGAAAATCAAAATGTTTATTAATGTTAGGCTCATAATGGGAAATATCAAAAATGCATCAGGAAAAGATGATGATTAATTCACACTTAGAATACCAACTGTGCTCTAATGTTGCTATCACTGTTTACTGCTGTAGTTTCTGATATTTATTTTATTCAATCCACTTAACAGTTTAAACTCAATGCTGCTGGAAAGCTATTTAATTTAAAATGTTCATTATAATTAATAATTTTAAAGGATGATTTAATGTTACTGTACAAACTTATTATTCAAATGAATATGAAGAACCTTCTATACTCTATTTCAACAATTATTAATTGCCAACAATCCTTTTTATAAAATATTAATGTATTTAAGGTACAATTAATTATCCCTTATGTATTGCATATCATAAACCCCAAAACCACCATTTTGTTAACAAATAATTACTTCATCAAGGTTCATAGACTTTTACAACTGGTGTAAGTTGTAGAATATCTCTCAGGTTTGTAGGCATTTGTCCACTGGGTTACTTTTCCCCAGACAGTACATCTAATTCTGCAGCAGGGCAAGGTCAAAATGTCCTGGGTAATGTCTAGGCCATGGCTAGTATTTTCTTTTCTTTTCTTTTATTTACGAAAAGGCAGAAGAGAGAGGAGGGTTAGTTAAAAATAGGGAAGGAAACAAAAAATGTACAATATAAGCAAATTGTTAAGGAAAGGAAATTTGTGGTCAGGCATTTTGTGCATTCCATTTATACAATGCCGTTATTACAGGAAATAAAGAGTGCTGCTGGCAAGTGACCAGGAACGATTTAAGGAATAGGTACTGGGTGACTATCATGGCTTGAGCCCTGATTGGCATGCAGGGAGTACAGTGAGAGATCCCTTTATTCATTCATTGTCATTTTATATGAAAAGTCATTAGAGGCATGTTCATAGCCTAAACAATGAGTCTTGCATAGCTCAGATTCAGTGCTGGAGTTCCAAACTGGATGCATCACAAACTGCAGGGTGGCTGAAGGCTGATATAGATAAAGGCTTCATAGTGTATGTAGGACCTATTTGAAGTCTGTTACTGTATCTGTGGTGTTAGTAGTGGAGGTTTCCATCTTGCAAACAGCTGACTGTAGTGTTCCGTGTTATATTTAATGTTGCAGTATGGTGATGGGGTGCATCGCTGTGTTGCCTGAAGACTGAATTGTTTGGCGATAGCTTCTTCTAATGAGTTGAATCATGTCATGGTTAGGCTATGGTGTGCTGTAACATGCTCTAGGAGGATTTATTATTGAATGTTGCAAGGAGACCAGGTTTGAGCTAGGTTGCCGATGATGCACTCCAGGGCATTCACTCAGGGAAGGTCAGGTTATTGAGAATACCAAGCCATTGATGAGGTTCAGAACAGGCTGTGATATCTATGTTGGTTGGTTCATGTCGACAGGCAGGGGTTATGTACCTGTAGGCATATGGCTTGATCCGTGTCTGCACTCCCGCATATGGCTCAATATCGGCATTGGCTGGCCAGGTCATGGAGCATACACTTGTGGTTAGAGCTGGGGAACCACAGTAGTGGCAACAGAGTGAGTTTTGACAGGTTGCCACAGTGTGGTCCTAGGTGCAATAACTACAATCATTGCAGCAAGAACTCCGGCTTTCCTGATACATTGAAAACGTCAGTTAAGTTGTAGCCCTTATTGATGACATCCTTGCAGCTCGGCAGAGCAGAAGGTCAGGTGGATCAAAGGGAACTGCCTCTTTGTAGAGGAGACCTGCACAGTCCTCATCGCAGATGGCCACACTGTTTAAGCAGCTGTAAACAAGGGTTACTACTTAGATGACGCTGGACACAGGCCAGCTGTGTCAACAGGTTGAACGCAGGCGGTGGCAGGGACTAAAGTACAGCTGCAGAGGCTATATGATCTGGTGATGGTAGACTGGCAGGCAGGGAAGTGGATGGATTATTGGATGAGCTGTTTTGTGATGAAGTCTCATCATGTATAGTGATTGTGGTGCTGGCTGACTCAGAAGTTTTCTGCAGAATAGTTGAAGCGGGTTTGAAGGAGGCAGCAGCAGACTACTTCTTCCCCATTGAAGTATGGGACTTCTTTAGAGCTGTCTGGCTTGGTCACAGGTGGAGAGCACTTCCTTTCCACCTGTGTTGTGTTTTCCTGTTTTGTCCTGAGAGGGACAATGCTTGAGCTGTGGTATTTATACTTGTTGTGGCTCCCTTCGGAATGGATTTATTTGGAAGTGTATGTTCACATCTGAGCGGTTTGTGCTAAATTTCTGTTTTGCAACAAGACAAAAATTCCTACTTCATTCATGATATTGAAGGACTTGTCTATGACTTGCAAGCCAAAGCAAATGTTCTTGCCCACTAAATGGAAAGTCTATATACGCCTAAAGATGACCCCCAAGATGATACCTTTGCGTATCGCCTTTGCTGTGAAGTCTGTGAGTAGGCAAAGATAACCCTTTACTTCCCAACTTTCACCTAGCAAAATCTATAGTATACTCCAGTGCTGCAATCCTAAAAATGATGCTGGACCGGATGGGTTAATCTCCCTCATATTTTGCAACCTTCCTTTCAAAGTCTGCTCTTCATCACTAAGGTTTCCAATATGTGTGTTACCTTGGGTCATTTCCCTCGTGAGTGGAGAGAGTTCCATGTGGTATGCACACTGAAGCATGGTAAAGACCTGGTGATCTCATTTATTTAGCGATCCATTAGTCTCCTCTTAACTCTCTCCAAAGTAATTGAGATACTCATACCTGTTTTCCCTAACTGGGAAATATTCTAGTCATCCCTTCCCATCAAGTTGGATTTTCTAGGCACAACTGTCTAATTATTGCTGCATGTGATGTAGGCTGCAGTCCCAAATTTTCAGGAAAAGGCATTCCTCCACGGAAGGCTTGTCTACAACCTGGCATGCTGTACTTCTTCACAAACTCATCTACCTTTGGCTTCCAAAAACTACCAGTGTGAAAATTCCCTTATTTATTTGAGAGTTCAGTTAGATGAAGGTCTAAACTTTTATGAACATGCAACATAAACTGCTCACAGAGTTCAGGGAGTAATAACTCAGCTGCTTGCAGAGTTCAAATTTGGTAAATGACGGGATGACTGCCAGGCAAGTATGTTTTTATTTTTTAAATTCTTTTTATGGGCTGTGAGGTAGAAAGTGAAATTAGTCCACAGGGTTGCCTTAGCATCCTCATTAGTCTTACAATGGGCTCTGGCTTATGGCTGGCAGGGTTAAGAACATGGCAAAACAAACAAAGCTGCTGAACCTAATGAAGATAACAATGCTCATGCTCCGTAACCTTCACTTCAAGCAGTAAACTTTATCACCAAGGTCTTCAACATGTGTGTTGTTTTGGGTCTGTTCCAATGATAGAGAAGAGAGACCAAAGTGATTTGCATTCTGAAACCTAGTAAAGATCAGGTATATCCACAGTTAGCTATTCATAAGACTCATCTCAACCCTTTTAAGGTTTTTGAAATGTTATATTAACCATTTTGTCTCCTGTATTGGATGACATTCAAACCATTGTGCCCTATCATTTGGTTTTCGTCCTGGACATTCTATTATTCAATAGCTGCTAAGAGTGGTGGAGGCTGCAGCCCTGATTTTTCAGGAAAGAAATTGACTCCTACTTGTCTTTGGACAGAAAAAACACATTCTCTAAGACTTCGCATGCCGTGCTCCTTTACATTCTCTTCTCCAATAACTTACTGAAATCATATATTCAGTTGTAACACTCATTCTCCAAACACCAATCCCTCAGTGTGACGGAGTCAGGAAACAACTCCACATTAAGACTCATAAGAGACAGTATTCCAGAAGGCCATGTACTCTTCCCTATACTGTTCAACTTATGCAAGACCAACTTTTCCAATGCACAGGAGGTCAATATACTGACAAACAGATAAAACTAACACTCAGAGCCAATGACCCCATACAAATACATCTACACCTATTCAAAAGGTCATGTAGGTGCTGGAATATGTCCATTTATCTGGCTAAAACCATGATCATATTCAGCAAATGCTGCATACTCACAAAATTCCCTACACTTACATAGCAAAAGGGATAGTGTAGCAGACAATCCTTATTTATTCATGCTCCAACAACAGTATTAATGAGACCAAATGGAAAGTGATGTAAAAGCATAAAAATTTCCCTCATTATAATATTCTGAATCTAATTACTTCTTTTTCTAGGATTCAAACCACAGATTTTCCACTTATCATTTCCTGTAGGATCAAAACAGTGAAATTTTCCTATATGAGTCTATATATACTGCGATTGCTATTAGGTCAGTTCATTACTACAGATATTTTATCCTTAAGAGTCCCAACAAAAACCCACTAGTAAGATGTGAGTCACAAGAATTCACATGTTTGGAATTATCTCTTAAGGATCAACAAGACAACCTAAAGGTCTTCAGGATGTACAGACTCAGATTGAGCAGATACAAAGTTGTGATCATACAGGACATGGAAGCTCATATGGAAGAGCATTCGAACAGTAGGCCAAAGATCTGCAATTCATTTCCAGCTATGACTTCAATTTTTTCTATTTGCTACTAATTCCAAACCTTAATCCAATAAAATAACATTAAAAATATACATAATATTAGCCAGTTTCCCTATTTTAGTAGTAGCATTCTTAATTAAGAAATAAGAATGTTTTCAGTTGAACTTATAGCAAGAGCTTTCAAATTATATACACAGAAAGACTGGTAGTAATGCAACTTGTGATATTAAAACTGAAGTTGGCAATGAGATTAAATGAGAATAATAATTGCCATGGTATAAAATGCATGAAGTGGACTATGTTGCTGTGCTAAACAGGAATATATAAATAAATGAAAATGGTATCTCGATATCTCAATATTTATTTTGGTATAGCACAGGACATGTTTAACCTTTTTAATGAATAAAACACAGTCTATTATTGACGGAAACTAAATTTTTTAGCACAAATACTCATTTATTAAACCCCTAGGCCTTTAAGGCATCACTCTTTACAATATATATGTAGTTATTTGCAATCAGTTCCTGATTTTCACTTACAGCTTTCAAACTAATGGGTGTAATTAACTGACTTCATTGACATATCTTGGTGCATGTCACAGCAAATGTTTAAAATGATAGCTATTAGCAGCAAGCACATGCATCTCCATGTTACAGAAGGTATTTATCATGACATCAAGGCTCACAACCTCCAATTCCACCCAAATGTTTTCTTGCATTTATATGAGAGTAAATGGTTCTTGCTATACATTTTGCATATTAGCATGTTCCACAGGAAATCAGGTACAGCATCCTTGGAGATTAATGTCCTTAAAAAGTCGCATCATCTTGTAAAAATGAAATCATTTCTGCCTTGCTGACATTCGAGGTATACTATAAATAATGAGTACAAAGTTCCTTGGCACATAAGATTTACATGCTCTTTAAATATACCCATATAAACTGCAGTTTCCTGAATTGAATAAAACAGGCAGCCAACAATATGCAGCCTTGACAGAGTACACATTTCCTAATGTACAAGTTCCAATTACTATTTCAAGATTCAAAAAGATCCATTATTAATATGAAAGTTAAGCAAATGAACAGGACAAACATGTGCATTTTAAATTATTATTTTCACAATTAATAATGTGACTGTATTGCAGAATTACAGAAAAAATATAAAGTCTAAAAGTGCGAAAAGAATGGGGAAGAAATGTGATATTCCTACAGACTATGGGGTGCTAACAAACATATTGTCAACCAACACTAAAAATAATTTCATTTATTGCTAGCTTAATTATTGTTACTGAATTTTGTCTTGCATTATTTGATGACAACACATAAAATATGGCAGTTTTAAGGTAATTTTCAATACATGTTAATTATTTCTGTGAAAAATAAATTTGTTTTATTGATTTTCTTTAAAACGTATGTTTTTTATCAATTAAATGTTCAATACTTCAATTTTTTTCTATATACCTTTGCAGTTCAAAATAAGAATAATCCACTGTATTTTTTTTAATGGTGTTTAATGCCTAATTTTACTACTGAGGCACCACAGGCTGGTGATACATGAGATGAGATGAAATGATATATTTGGAAAGGATTTTTTTTAAGGAAGGAAATGTTCCAGGCCTAAGTTTAGGTACCTCCCTGACAGTTGCCATTATGAGCACTGAGGAAAATCTGGAAAAAACCTCAGTCAGGGAGGACAGTCCTGGCAGGATTGGAACCCCATACCTCCAGCTCACAAGTCTGCATCTTAACAACCTTGGCCATTCAAGGCGGTTCCACTGTATTAATTTCCATAAAATCTTTACAGCATAATGGCAGGTCACTGATGCACTAAAAATAACAGAGGATCTAAAATAGATCTTAAATTGAGAAAAATATTCTTTTCTGTAAGTTCATGTGTAATGCAACATCTTTCTGTATGCATATACTGCATATTCCTACCACTTGTTCTCTTTTATATAAGTACGTTCTTCACTTTTGTCAATCACTCAGAAAAAGTGTTGAAAAGGTTTATTATTCCTCAGTTCATAAATTTATTTCTCTGGAATCTTAACTCACAAGTTCTGGCAAATCTGAATTCTTCTAGGAACTAATGAGTGTATCATATCTAACTCTTTCTAACATTTTCCAAAAAGTAAACAATTAGGCTGTAGCTTTGCAGTTATTTGCTCTTAAGCCACCTTTCTTGAAAAATATGTATTATTTTTGCAACTTTTACGTCAGATTTTCAACATTTTCCAATTTATTTAGCATATAGCATAGGGGTATACAAAACCAGTGCTGCAATGGTTAGTTAAATATTCAGATCTAGCACCTAAGGTGATATGATTTTTTTTTTTTTGATTTTTGGTAAAAAATGGCAATGCAATCTTTGGTACGAGCAAGCATACTTTCCATAACCATATGAAGAGAGTAACATGTTATGGCCCCCATTATAGCATGAATAATGTTTTTCAACTTCTGAATGTTTGCTTGCCTGTTAGCATACACTTTGGATTTCTGGAATCCCCATAGACAAAAATCACACCACGATAAATCAGGCAAATGGAATGACCAACTTATATCACCAAACTGAGAAACAAATGCTCTGAAAACAATGTTCATAAGGGTGTGATGAATGTTCTGGCTGTATTGCTCTGTCCTGTTGGAACCTTAACAACTGAATATGGCTATTCTTACAGCACATTTGCTGCATTATGAACCATTGCAACATAGTACTATAATGTACTGTGACTGCAACAGCTTCATCTGCGTCATTCTCAAAAATATAGGGATTAATAATAAACTCAGAAGATACTTCACACCATACAGTAACTTTTACACTAGCAGTGGCTGTTCATGAAGGTGATGAGTATTGGTAGGTGCTCAGTACCTGAAGTTTTATTTCTTCATAGCCTGATAAATTAAAAGGCCTTGTAAGACATCATCAAATTGTTGATAAAGTCAGGTTGAATGTTTTCATCTTCAGAACTTTTGATATGCCTCTAGATCTCTGAGCAATAATTTTTGCACCACTTGCATCCTTTATGATTGGGAGTGAATATTGATGCAACTCTGTTACACACTTTTATTTTACATGTTAAGGGTCTGCGAGTGCTGAAGAACTGATTGCATTGGACTTTGCTCTAAAGCAGCTCTTACTGTTGCAATGCTGTGCAAACCATACATGGCCTATTATGTAGCTTCTTTTTTGAAGCAGATGCTGTTTTTCTGAACTGCCTGACCCATTTTGTAATCACCTTCTGTGATGGAGCTTGTCCATTCCGGCCAATGTGAAAATGTTGCCAAAGCTGGTACAAAAATGTATGTATAGTCTTAATAATGCATAAATAAAATTGATGAGATTGTAAATATATAACTTTGTACAAATTTGAATTTAAAAAATGAAGCAACAAATTATTTATGCAGATTAAAAATAGTCAGTAAAAAAGAATGAAATCAATGGTAAAGAATAAAACTAAATGGTGTTAATTATATTAACAATCTTATATTATTTCTTGTGCTAGAGGTATACATATATAACTCAATGAATGCCTCAGTCAATACCTAAATGTGCTTATAAGAATTACTTATGCTGGTTTTCAAAATAAATTTAAGAATAAAAACCACTTTGTGGTACAGTCTGCTTCACCCTGACAATGTACTGTCTCATCAAGTTCTAATGACCCAAGCAGTTGAGCATTCTAAAGCAATATATCCCATCATCATCATCATGCTTGATCACTTTGATTCGCTTGCCCTGGATTACTAATTTGGCACTATGTTATCTTTTATTCCTAATCACAAAATATCAACCCTGATCTTCTCTACCTTGAAATTAGATATGCAATTTAAATTATTAATGATGACAATGATTCAGCTGTTCAGTATAAGAATATATAGAAAATGTACCGTTTTTTTTTAATGGACAAATATTTGATCAGATTACTTCTATACAATACCTTAAAATTACACAATCATTTAAACTCCTGGTCTCCTAAGTTGTGACTGCTGAATAATGCACATGAAATATTTACTAAGAAGTAGAGCAATACCTTACCCTACATCACAGGCTGGAATATTTAGTTCCTCTTCTTTAATCTTCTTCACTAAACTTCTGTCCAATTCCTGCAATAAATGAGTTAATTTATGTTAAAAAAAAAAAATCTGCTCATATTACATAGCACCCATAAGATATGTTAACAAAAATCAAAATGAGAAGGAATCTGAAGTGCATGCACAAAAAATTATCAATGACATTCAGCTGATAGCACATGCATTCTGCTGCCTAAAGAGCTGCACAGACTCACTGCAAATATTTGTACTGTACCTTTTTATTGAAAAGTTGAAAATGTATTTATAGTTACTAAATGTTATTAATATAATCAAACAGAACTACTAGTTCTAAAGAGAACTGTCCATACACCATTTCTCTCAGAGACTGATTATTTATTATTGTACCAAACCAATCCAAGTATACTGATACAGCTTACAAAAGGCAATCTTCTTCATAAAACTGTTTAATGATTTTATTAATAATAAAGGTACATTATTTTGAGAGTGAAGTTAATTTTTTGGTCCATTTTATACAGCATATTGGAACAAGTTAACTCCTGACAATTTTTAATTCAATAATTTTGTCACAACATTGTATACAATTTATGTATTAAATTTAGTGTGTAGTATTCTCTTTGACAAAATGAAATATAATATTCTTTAGTAAATGTAGTAGCAATAAAATTCATGAAGCAGGCATTAAAAGCAAAACTATTCACAAGCAAGAAAAAACCTGATGTATCAAGTATGTGCTCTTTTTTCTTTTGCAGGGTAGTACATTTAACTCACAGTGAAAAATTAAAAAACATGCAAGCTTGGTACTAACGTACACAGTGTTTTTTAAAATTTCTGCAGACAATAAACAATAAGTTCTGTTCCCCTAGAAAACTTGGTAATGGGGGGGGGGGGGCAAACAAAACAGACACACACTGAAGGAAAAGAACAATCTTATCCATGCACAAGAATAACCCCTCCTTTATTAATTTAATGCCAGGAATAATCAAGGTAATATTCATTCTTTAGAATATGTCATATCTTTTGGTTATAGTATGTTTTGGTTGAATCAAGTGCTTCTAACCAATTCTGTGTTAAGTGGGGAATGTGTTTCTTATTTTTTTTCTTATATTGTGGAATTTTTTGTTGGTTGAGCTCAACATGATTAAAACCAGGCCAGTTACCTTCAAATAAGGAAAGTTTTTGTAGCTAATTATTAGTTGTTATGGGATACCTTATGTCCACAATACTATTGTTTTTTAAGTACAAATTATATTCCATTATGAATTTAGCATCTCCATTCTCCTCTCTCAGACCATTGCACATTGACATCATCTCTAAGCTCTTTAAACAAAAATAAAAACACTTTAATTATATAATGATATGACAATTGCATTAAGGTGTGAATGTATGTGTCGTTCTGATTTGCATGTTTGTTTGGAACAGAACAACAACAACATGAACAGTACTTATTCCGTATTGGTTTCTTCAAGATTCTTTCTTGTTTTGGTACGTATATAAACGAACAACAAATATTGTCACATTCATAGCTTGGTGTGAAAATAATTGGGTATATTTAATAATAAGATTTCGTTAGTGGCTGCAGTAAATTACTAAAGACATTGACAAACTTCTGTTTAGCACAGCATCAGCTAAAGGAGAAGTGGTTGACCATGTATGGGAATTTTACCATGAGGTCATGCTTCCAGATAGTAATTGTAAAGACATTCTTGGGCTATGTTCATCACTTATGTTCATTACCACAAGTAATGTAGGCTCAAAAATTTGGAAAGGTGATGTTATAATTCTCAGATCTTCTAAAGATTCAATGTTTCATAAAAATATAAGAATGGTGTGTGTTCTCTCTCTTTCCTTCATCTTCGCTCCTTTGCTCTCTCCGTAACTTGGAAATGGGGATAAGCAATTTGAAGGTTGCAGTTGAATATGCGCCTCAAACCAGGAGCAAAAATACCTCACCAGAGATACCAAGCTGCATCTGCCATAGCTCTCCAAAGGTAAGACGATTACTATAAGGTGTTAGGTATCCCCATCTAAATCTCATAATGTTGTATTAGCATCAGACAATAAATTTCTTGTTAAATCTAGCTCTACCATTTGAGTTTTGTGCCCCTTGCTTTCCAGTATCATGTAACAATATTCAGATTTGAAAATCAATAAAACATTGATATGGAAAATAATAAGAGTAAGATAATGCTGAGCAGCTGATATAAAATAAAAAAAAAAAAAATGTACAGACATTCAACTTACAGCCTGGTAAGCCTGCTACATGATGCATATCCACATATTATACTTTTTAAATTCATTCAAATCTAATTAGGCATTCATCTTATTTAAATATAAATCTTGTTCACTTTTGTGATTTTCTGTGGCCGGTCTTTATGCGCGGACTCGTGAGCGGGAGGTCTGGGGTTCGAATCCGACCAGGATCCAACTCCCTGATGATGATGATTATAATTGTTTAAAGGGCGCAAAACATCAAAGGTCATTAGCACCCAAACACACTAAAAACTGATCCAAAATTAAAATATCTACACCCAAATCCAAAGTAGAAAAGGGCATTAAGCACTTTGGGCAATAACAAGAAAACCCTAAAACAAATAACAAGAGTAAAATGATCAAAAACAGACAAGACTGGTACTAAAACAAGGCTGCAAGAGCTGAAAACACAACAATCTTATAATGGTCTATAATTGTAAGATAAAAACCCCATATCAAGTAACAAGGGCAATATGGTCAACAACAAACAAGACTGGTATCAAAACACAGCTGCAAAGCTCAAAACAGAACAGTCTTATAACAGTCTAAAATTGTAATAATAACACCCTATAACAAATAATAAGGGTAATATGGTCAATACAAATAACGCATCAGCTAGGCTGAAAACACGACAGTCCGAAAATAGTCTAAAGTTGCCGTCATATATAAAACGCTATAAAATCACACCTTGCTCCAAAAACCACAAACACAGATAAAACGGAGAACTCGCTCAACAGCAACCACATCATCAGCAAGTAGGTCCTCAATAGAGGAGGGAAAATCGAGAGAAAGTCTAAAAGCTGCTAGATGATGGCATTCAAGTAAAATGTGACGCATTGTAAAGGGGTAGTCACAATAAATACAAGGTGGGGCTGGTTCACCACTAAAAAGGTGACGGTGACTAAAACGGCAATGCCCAATTCTCAAACGTGCTAAAATTACTTCCTCACGACGAACTGCACGAGAAGAAGTCGACCAGTTAAAAGGGGCAGATTTACATTCCCGAATCTTATTGGCGGGTATTAAATTCCACTCACCGCGCCAGCGCGAGAAACGCCTCGGGGTAAAGCATTTTTATAATCACCCTAGTAAAAACGTTGCTCATATTCAGCAGGTCTAAAAGGGCGGATTTAGCTGCGACATCTGCAGCCTGGTTACCTGGGAGTCCCACATGTGCAGGTACCCACAGCAGTGTTACCCTGACGCCAGCGTCAAGAAGCGTAAACACTGCATCCTGGATCTTCTGTACAAGAGAATGGTAGTTGTACAGCATTTTCAGCGATAAAAGGGCACTCATAGAATCGGAACAAACAACACTGTTCCTAGCCCGTGGTCAGAAATAAATAAAATCGCCCGATAAATAGCATAAAGCTCCACCATAAAAATAGATGTCCCAACGTTCAGACTAAATGGAAAACTGGTTCCATTAAAAACAAAGGCACATCCTACTCCCGTGTCAGATTTCGAGCCGTCCGTATATGTAAAAATTCCAGCCAATAAAAGAAGAGACAATCTCTTGCCGACGAATAATATGTACTGCGGTCGAAGACTTAGGGCAGGACGTAAGCCCAAGATAAACGGGGGTCACTGCTAAGAGCCAAGGGGGAGAATAAGTTTCCCCGGATAAGAAAAAAGCAGGTAATTCCAAGTCCAACGTACGTAACAGCTCTCGAAAACGAAATCCAGCAGGCTTAGGAGTAAAAGACCGGGCAGCATAAAATGGAGCGAGAGACACATTAAAAACGGCTCATTCGTGGGATGACGAGGTTGCGCAGCTAGTCGACAACTATAAGCAGAAAGTAAAAGATCCCTACGATGAAACAACGGAAGTTCCCCAGACTCCGCACTTAAACTTGGCACAGGCTGGTTGGAAATGCTCCAATGGCGATACGGATACCCCGGTGATGAATGGGGTTACGGCTACGAAGAGGAAGGTCGCGCAGAGTCATAAACAACACAGCCATAATCCAGTTTGGACCGAATGAGAGAACGGTAAAAACGTAAAAGAACAGTTCGGTCAGCTCCCCAAGATGTGCCACTTAAAACACGTAAAATACAAAGAGAACGTTCACATTTGCCTCTGAGTTGTGCTATATGCGATGACCAGCATACTTTCCTATCAAAGATTAAGACAAGGAATCTAACTTCGTCTGCGAAAGCAAGAGCGTTTAGGCCAAGATGATGAGATGTGAAGGACGCATCTTATGGCGCCAGAAATTCATACAGACGGTCTTCTCAGCGGAGAATCGGAACCCGTGGTTTACACTCCAAGCGCAAAGGCGGTCGAGACAGCATTGGAGGCGGCGTTCCAAAAGACAAGTTCTCCGTAGGGAAAGAAAGATGACAAAATCGTCAACAAACAACGACGATTGGATTCCTGGCGGTAAACACTCAGCAATGGGATTGATGGCGATGGCAAACAGTGCATTTAAGTATCGAGTCCTGAGGTACACCGTTCTCTTGAGTAAAATGAGAAGAAAAAACTGAACCCACGCGAACATTACAAACACGGTCTTTCGTAAACTCCCAAATAAAAACAGACATACTACCACGTATATGCCAATAATGAAGCATTCGAAGGATACCGCCTTCCAGCAAGTATAGGCTTTCTCTAAATCAAAAATTACGGCGACCGTTTGGCACTTCCGTATAAAAACGTCCATTATGTGGGTGGAAAGAGACACAAGATGGTCGAGTGAGGAACGATGACGCCGAAAACCGTACTGAACGTTCGTCAATAAGTTCCTCGACTCTAACCACCACACAAGCCGCCCATTAATCATGCATTCCATCACCTTGCAAACGCAACTGGTGAGGGAAATCGGGCGGTAACTGGAAGAAAGACGTGGGCCCTTTCCAGGCTTAGGTATAGGAAGGACGGTAGCTACTCGCCAAGCGTTAAGAAATGTGCCATTACACCAAATAAAATTAAAAATCTGTAACAAAAATGCCTTACGTTTCGCTGCTAAATGCTGTAACATATCAACATGTACTCCATCAGGCCCCGGTGCACATTGCCGAGAAGTAGAAAGGACATTTTCAAATTCCCTGGAGGTAAAAGGGAAATTATAGCACTCCTGGTTTTCGGAGACAAAGGAAAACCCTCGCAATTCTACCTGCTCCTTAACAGTGAGAAAATCATGGGGATAATTAGCGGAGCTTGAAATACAAGCAAAAGTTCTGCCTAAAACATTCGCGATATCAACAGGAGTGGTAAGCACACATTGTTGCGCTCTTAGACCGGGTATGCAGGAAAACGCAGGTATGCCTGCAATGCGGCGAAGCTCATTCCAGACCACAGACGTAGGCGTGATGCGATTAAAAGAAGAAGCGAAAACAATTCATGACACCCTCTTGCTATCCTTAATAATTCGCTGGCATTTGGCGCGCAGCTGTTTGTAGCGAATCGTGTTTTCTGAAGTACGGTGGCGACGAAAATCATGTAAAGCACCTCGGCGTGCATGCAATGCGTTCCGGCATTCATCGGTCCACCAACGAACCGGAAAGCGTCTGGGGTTGGAGGACGACCGGGGCATAGCCTGATCTGCGGCTTTAAGAATGACAGTTTCGAGGTGCTCGATCATGGCGTCGATAGATGGAAAATCACACCCTGGAAATATGGTTAAAGAACGGCAGAGAGGCCTTTTCAATTAGTCACCTTGCTACGCGCAGAGAATGTGCGTGTGAAGACATTACGTGTATTTGACACAGAAAGTGGTCACTGGAGTATAAATCAGAGATGGCGTTCCAGGTAAAGTGTAAACCAAATGAGGCAGAGCAGAAAGATAGGTCCAAGTATGAAAAGCTATGTGTACTGTCAGAAAGAAATGTAGGTTGACCAGTGTTGAGTAGAACAAGATTGTGGCGGTGTAGAAAGTCTAACATGCTACCCCTCGCACACTCCGTGGTAGAACCCCATAGGGAATGGTGCGCATTAAAGTCCCCCAAAAGCAGGACAGGGGGCGGTAGCTGTGATAGAATATTATTCAGATCAACCTCTGCGACAGTAGCAGATGGAGGTAAGTAAATAGTGCAGATTGTAAAAGAAAGGCCAGAAAGGTAAACTGTGGCTGCCGCAGCATGTAAAGGAGTCTGTAAGCGCACGGAAGAACTATATACGTCATTTCGGATGAGAATTTAATCTTCACCATGTGCGGGAGTGCCAACTTCGGGAGGAAGATCGTACCTCTCCGAAGAGTAACCGCGAAAAGTGAATGAATCCTGTGGTCTAAGTTTTGTCTCCTGGAGACACAATAGCGACGAGTTAGTCGATCGCAAAAGTAACTATAAGTCAGCTCTTCGACTACGGGGTCCACACACATTCCAAGAAAGGATAGCCACTGTTAAAATCTGGAATAAGATAAAATTAAATTAAAACACCACCTTATTTTTTCGTCGATCCAGGACGAATCAACCGTCCTTTTTTTAAACGCGTGGGACTTGGTGGTTTTTTTGGAGCAGGCACATCCTCAGAGGGAGGGCTCTCCTGCTGAGAAGAATCAACCGACTCCAAAATCTGGAATCGGTTAGATGTGGTGAGAGGCGGTGACGGCGGCCGCCTAGCGGGCTTGCTCTCAGACCCATCATGGGAGTTGACCTCCGAGGAGGAGGAGAAGGGCTCGATTTCTGCTTCTTATCAATCGGAGTGGACGATTTCAGAAAAGTGCGGGTGTAAACATCCTTAAATTTGATAGCTGGAGCATCTAAAACAGTAGGTTTCGGCTTCGCAGTGGATCGCTTGACAGAACCTGGCGCACTAGGGACCTGTGTAAATACCAAGTCCCAGGTCTGCGTGCTGCTATCAAGCTTCTGGATAGGAGAAGAAGCTACAGCGCTGTACGTACCGGTCTTAGGTATCACAGGTAGACGAGATTGGTATCGATTCAGGGCCTCACTAAAGGAAAGCTTTTCCTTCGCCCGGATTTCCTGTATACAGCGCTCTTCTTGATAGCGAGGACAATTGCCGGACGAAGCTGGAAGGTCACCGCGGCAGTTCACGCAGACAGGAGCAGATGGACAGGCTCCCTCATGGCTTTCAGTACCGCAGGTGGCACAGCTGGAGTGAGCACTCTTACACGACATGCAAGTGTGACCGAAACGTTGGCATTGCAAACATCGCATGGGCGCACCTCTATAACCTCATATCCAGCTTTAATTCTGTGCGGTAATTCGACTCGGTTAAATGTGAGGAAGAGAGTGTGGGTGGGCTGCACTTCACCTTCCTTCCTCGCCTTTACATGGTAGACTGATAGGACTCCTTCGTTAACTCCTCGCGACGAGTTGAGAGTTCGATGTTGTTCAACACAGATCTGGTATCCTGGAGTATCGTCGCCTTGAGCAATGAGTTAGTTTGTGACAGTGCTTGTGACTCCACCAAACGAGAACCATTACGAGGTCGTGTACAAGACTTTACAGGTCCAGAAATGCCATCTATTCCCTTCTTAATAATAAAAGGGTTCACTTAACTAAATGATTGACCGTCCTCAGTTCGACTAATAATTAAGTAACGAGGATAAAACTGCTCTGTTACTTCTCTTACATCCACTCTTTTGCATTTCGTTTGAAAATGAGGGTAATTGTTAACCATAGGTATTTATCCTCCACCATTGCAACTGTCTCTAATGGTAGGCTGCTTCCTGGGCGCCACCCCAGCTCAGGTGACCTGTCCTGGCCTAGACAAAGTCACCTCAGGGTCAAGCCTCCCGGCTCCAGACAGAGGTACCCAGTTGCCTACAGGAAGTTCACAGCTCATGCAATGGCCCCTTCCAGGACCTGGCCTTTACCAGGGGATATGCTCCTGTCCTACATGATAACCCAGTGCTGGGAGTTACACTATTACCCGGTCACTTTATACCGTGTCAAACACAGGGGGCACCCATCAGACAAAGAACAGGGAAGTAGGACAAATAAAAAATAAAATACAGGCAAAATAAAAAGGACTCAAACACGCCGAGCATGGACATGCTGGAGCAGCTCGGGTCCCTTGGGGTCGCTATACCCCATACCCATGGGCCCCTGAGGGATCGAACTCCTTAATTGAGGTTTTTTCCAGGTTTTCCTCAGCCCTCATAAATGGCAAATGTTGAGGCGGGTGGTATACTAAACTTAGACCTGGAACGTTTTTTTCCCTTAAAAAAAATCCTTTCCCAATATATCATTTCATCTCATGTATAATCAGTGTCCACTGCTTGTGATGCCTCAGTAGTACAAACAGGCATTAAACACCATTATAAAAAAAATTACGATTTTGATCAATATTGGGATGTAAGATTGCGTGGATTGTATTCTTTTCTGTATTCACTGCAATAAAACTACAGGCAAGAGTGGGATAATGATGGAGGCAGTAAAAAAAAAGTATGTAATTCATAAGGGGCCAAATTTAGGAGAAACTTTATCCATGAAAATTACAGGTATGCAGGTAACATAATGATATGTTTCATTATTGTATACATACATATATATTAGATCCCCATTTTTCTAACTGTAATTATATTTTTAAACATACATTGTGCTAATAATTAGGCAATTTTGATGAAGGATCACTGAAAATTCACTAATTTTTATCAACTTACTTAAATGCACATTGCTGAAGCTTTTCCATACATATACAAATGCTGACACTATTGTGTAGATTACTTTTTTGCCATAGTTAAATGAAAATGGAAAAAATTAAAAAATCATACAACCTAAAGTCAAAATAGTAAAATTCACAATGAAAACTGAAACCCTTCCTGAATATCTAAATAATTAAAAAGCACATCACACTGGGATTTGACATATTCAAAATTATAATCATACAGATGACTGCAATAAATTTCCAGGCTGAGAAGCTGTGGTCTGCTGGAAAAGAAGGTAAAATGTAAAAGAATTTACATTTCAAGCAACACATGAGAAGTGTCAAATACAATACACACTGAGAAATCAGCAATACAACACTATTTTTTGTGCAAAAATACTGAATTCGAAAAGTTATTCTTAAAGTTATATCCTTAGGCAAATTAATGTGAACGAACATATTAATCTATTTATTAATTAAAATTATAAAAATTGGTACAAGGACCTATGTAACTAGCAACCTGGGAGAAAAACTACATCTATAAATACAAAGACAGTCTAATGAACTTTGACTTTGCCAGAGATGAAAGCATAAACTACAAGTTTATCACACAGCCACCACACATTCCCACAGCCTAACGAATGATCCGACAGTTGAACTTTAGCCTGGCTGGAGATGGGAACTAAATGTTCTGGAAACCAGTTTCATACATTTATGAAAAGTAAGTGAAGCTTTAAGAGTATGTAGTTCAACTGAATCATGCAATGATATCAATTAACATTAATCTATTTTTTAATTATTTCCAAAATTTTAACATTACTTTTTACTTAAAAGTGTTTTTAGTGCTTAATATGCCTACCTTTGGCCTCAATTACCACTTTTACTCGTTTTGCACTGAGTCAATGAGTCTCTTACATATTTCACTTATTTCTGGGTCATACACTTTTATCACTGCACAAATCATCTTTTCTTTGGTGGTGAGGTCTATTTTCTGCACATATTTCTAGACAATTGTGCAAATCTACAGGGTTGAGATCCAGTGAATTTCCTGGCCAGTCTAAACACTGAAAATCATCTGTCATGAAGTAACGGAGCAGGTCTTATTGGAAAGTTGCCTTTTTAATGTTCAGTTCCTCTGCCAATCTCTTCAGATCTGAGGTGGCTCTTTGTTCTAAAATTGGGGTGTATTTATCGCTTTTCATCATCCTATTAACAGGAATCAAACATTCAGTGCCTGTGAATGCAAAACAACCCAAAACATCTTTTGTGGAAACTTTACTGTCTGTTTGATGCGCTTCGGCAAGATTTCCCCTCCATCACTTCTCCTTACAGGCTAGACATTCAACCTACCTTTCACAGACAATGGGACCCTTCTCATTTTCTTGTGTTCAGTTCTGATATTTTCTAGTTAATGGCAATCTATTTTTGTTTATAAGACATGTCAATAGCTGTTTTCTAATGGATTTTCTAGCTTTCCTTCCAGCTTCTAGTGGATACTTACACACTGTTTAAGCATTCTTAAAATCTTTTTTGTAAATGAAAAGTGTTATTCAGGATTAATTTTGCTGGTTCTGAGTAGATAGGCATTATTTTCTTGGACATTGTCCTTTCCTTTCAGGTGAAATTGACCCAAACTCTAATTTTTCCTTCTAATTTTATTATTAATAGCACCCAAATTTACATTACATTCAGCTACTATTGGTCTCAGAGTCATATTATTAAATTCAAGAGGGTTATGATCTTACTTCTCTTCTTAGGTGTGATAGCCACTATGTCCAAAAATATATTTGCTAAATAAAATGTTAAAACAGCTATAAACAAGCAAATTGCTTAACTTCTAGTACAACCAATAACTACAATTCACTATTTCAAAAATGGGTATGAATAATAGAATGCTGAATTATAGGGAAACAGCTATTAGCAATATTTACTTATAAAACTAAATTACCTGCTTGTTTACATTAATCCACAAAAGACTGTTTAGAAACCTGTGGAATTAATTATATAAGAGCATTTCTTTATACAAAAAGGACAGAAGTTTTAGTAAATTTTGATCATAAAATGAGTGAAATCTGAGTAATCCCTTATCAAAAATCTTTAATTATTGTTATGTTTCTCTTTGAGAATTTCTACCATCTAAAACTATACCCATTATGCTCCTTACCTTTACCTCGTGGTCATAATTAGCATCATAAGCATTGTCTTCCTCATTTTCTGCTTTCAAGTAAACTGAATGTGTATCACAGACCATTTCTTCTTTAATCTCTATTTTGCTCTCACTTATCCTCTGAAGCTGCAAAAGAAATGCAAACTTACACCCAAAGCTTTATTAAATTCTAAATTGTTAAAAAGGAGGGTGGGTCGCTGTGAACAATGGGCCAGATTGTGGTTCTGACAGGACAAAATTATTTATGGATACTATAGCCATTTTATAGGCAATACTATGTTAGATTCATGTAAAATTTAAATAATATTTAAATTGAAAAAAATACTAGATCATAAAACCTCTAGGCAAAAACTAATAAAAGTATTGAAACCTGTAGACATTAAATAATATGAATACTTTCTGATAGATTACCTGAAAATCATCATAAGCATTACCATCATCCTATGGTGTAAGGTGATTCAGTTACATTAATACATGAACTTCTAGCAACAAAGACCTCATCCTTTTCTATGATATTGGTGTATTACGGATCAGATTTCAGAGATTTAGAATATCCTGAATGTTTTCTTGCACAGCACATTCTATATTTCCTAATATCCTTACATCTTACCTTTAATACCTCCTCCAATAACAGGTTAATTTTTGTTCAAAAGTCTTTATTTAACTTTTGTTTTCTTGCAGAGTACTAAGTACAAATAAACCTTTCTCATTATCTTGCATATACGTGCCAAAAAAATACTCACTTTCACAGTAGATATCTATTTAATATATTTCAAAGTTAAATGGAAAAACAACAGTAATGTGCAGTATGATGTTCTGTAAACAGATGTGACTCACATACATTATGATAGCATTGCTATATGACAGGTAAATCAACAATAAACAAATGAAGCCAAGATTATTATATGATGTTCTCACATTACATTATGCTAGCATTGCTATAATATAATGGAACGAAGATTATTGTTTGAACAGCAGAAAGCGTTTTGAAGTGCTATTGGAAAAATGAGAATGTTGTTCAAGTTCAAAGGTAATGGAGACATGTGTACAAAACAGAACTGCAGTTGGACTTCTACCTATGGGGAACTCTTAAGGATGTTGTATACTGTAGGAAACCTCAGCTACACTGGCAGCACTTTGGGAAGAAATTGAAATGGCATGTGCTGAAAGAACATTTTCACAAACATTGTTAAATAAGCAGTTCAACATATGCAGAAGTGTATCGCCACTGATGATTGGCATTTTGAGCAACTTTTGTAACTGTAAAAGTCTAAGATGATTAGTGCTCATCATTTTCTGTTTGTGTGAATTCAGTTTTGTTATATTAACAGGTTTTTCTTTGCTTGAAGTGTGTATACATTTTTGGCACTCGCTGTATTTAATGGCTGGATATTATTGATGTTTCTATGCGTAGCGCCACAGATGTAACTGATCTGTAAAGATGTTTTCATCAAGACATTGCAAATTTTTGCATCAAACATTGTCATTAACTTAAACATAAAACTGATTTCTTGTTCTACAATATTTACTTTGGCAAGGATATTTCTTTTTAAATACAGTAAAATCTCCATTTAATGGACCCCTATTCAACAAACTTTGAATTTAACACACATAATCTGCAAATGTATAAGGAAGAGGAAATAGTAAATTACAAAAAAATTAAATACAATACAAATAAAACAGGTAACCAGAAGTGGAAATAATGCATTTTGTGGGTACTTTTGTGATATTCTGTGCACTCATATTAGAGTGATTAGCATCAGTATGCTAGAATTGCTTTGCTAAGCATTTGATGTTGGTAAATTGCCAGCATATTATCAGTAACTGAACATGTTTGAAGTTTAAAAGAAATCAGTGAACTTAATAGTTACACAGAAGCTAGATTAATAAATAAGTTGGAAAGTGGTGTATCTGTTGCTCATGTATGTGAAATCCACAGTATAAAAAGCAAATGGTTTTGAAAACATTTGCAAAAATAAAGACCACTTGCCTCAATTTTCCTTAAAATATAGTGCTGGATATGGGAGCTCCCAAATTGATTTTGGTGTTAAAAAAAAAAGAAAAAAACAGGCAAAGTTGGCAAAATATTCAAATTTGGATGAAGCTGTTTATAAGAAATTTATTCAATAACTGGCTAGTGGTGTTGAATTAAAGCTGTCTGCTGAAAAATTGGCACAACATATGGGCATCCAATTCCAGGCTAGCAACGAGCGCTTTGGCACTTTTGTAAATGCCATGGAACTAAGAAAAGGCAAACATGTGGTGAAGCATTCAGCACCAACAGTAAACAAATTGAGCCTGGGTGTCTAGTCCTCATTTCGAACTACGCTGGTTCAATGAGCTACTGAAGATGGGAGAGATTCTCCCGAAACGCATATTATTTTTATGTAAGTGGAATTTAGTGTAAAAAAAATGAAAACCTAAGTTTATGATATATTGCCACTCCATTGTAAACAGCTTCGTAAGTACAATGTACATAATCTTGTTCACCAATAATTTTAATAGAAACATTACCATATATATAGTTGCCTAAATATATGAAACACAATGATATATAAGAGATTTGCTGTCATATACATATGTGTAAAACACTTATATAGATTATCTTAACAATGAGAGTAAATTAAGATAATGTTATATGAATGTCACTGTGCTTTTAAACCATTCTTTGTGTTGCTTACCTTTAACTCAGGGTCATGAACAGTAAAAAAGGAATTTTCCGGAAGAGTTTCAGGTTTTTTCAGCTCAAGTGAACTGATATCAGAATCCTTTGGTTCTTCTTTGATCTCTAGTATGATATCCATTTTCTCAAAGGCACTTCATTTACTTATGAACCCTCTAACACTGCAAAAGAAAGCAAAGATAAAATACAGGACCATTTTCAATACAAATCAAACAGACAGGACCAAGAACATTGCTGAAAATAATATAATTCTTAACTACAATTGTGTCTTTCAAAAAATTTTGATGTAGAAATACATGGTTGTACTGGGATCAATGCAAACAAATCAAGTATACCTTTATAAGAATTGCTGCAACATTGCAAACTTTTTATGAAAAAATTTAATGCATTTTAAGCAACAATAATGGTAAATTCCCTTCAAATAACACTCAATGAGAATCAAACAATAGAGGTTATAAACATGAAATTCATTCTCCTGTAGTTAAACTGCTGTAATATGTAAACTCACTTTATAAGTTTTTGCAACTTTATAAATGTGTGCACCTCCAAAGAAGTTTCGGTGAAATAAACAATTATATTGTAAATATTATAAAACTAAATACAAAATAGCAAATAGTGGTTATATCTTCACATATTCTATTGCAATTGATTCTACAGGATGAATAAAATAGAACACAATGAATATATTTCTCATAATAAATATCTCGACTTCTCACCTGTATTTTCCTTAAATGAGGTAGGCAGTTAAAATTGTTACAAATACTAATGTATATATGTTTATGTGAAAATGTAGTCATTTCATAACGAATATTTGTAAGCACTAAGCACTAGTGTTCGAATACGTCAATTGGTTCACAAATAAACAACATAACAGCAACAAATATCGCATGACCAACTTAAGGGAAAGGAAATAAATTTGAGCTGAATATAATAGCTAGAAATAACCAACCTTAGGGAGAGAAATGCAGTTTGCTAATTTTCAGTCAAATAGTATATATAAATAAAAAATAAAAAGTAGCTCTTGGAATGATGTAACTAAACTAAAAAGATATAAATGTCGGTCATCACGTACTTAGGTTGCTGTTGCACTCACTCGTTTCGTATATCTTCTCAGTAGTAATGCCAACATTATACGTTTCGCTTACTGATTTTCGACAAAGCGAGCACGCCCATAAATTATTTGGTGCACTTTACATTCATATACGATATTAATTTCGCACGAGTTTACGAGTTTAACACTATAGAATTCTTATGTGTTAAGTTGATTAGGGTTACACTTTTTACTCAAATGCAATATATTTTACTCATTTCCAATACTTTAGAATTATTACAGTCATATAAGATAGTAAATAAGGGATGTAGATGTGATGTTACAATTATATATATATATAAGTAGCGAAGAGACAAGACATATAGTAAAGTAAATAAATATCTGCAGTTGTAAGATTTCACTTTGGTGCAAGAAGGACGCAAGTAACTGATAGCAATTCCACATAGGAAAATAATGCCCACTTTTTACATATTTACGTTCTTTTTTGTGTACTATTCACATTTCCTCAGTATTATTCATCAATGTGTTTTGCATTTTAACACAATACTTCACAAGCACTTGCACTTTACATGGGTGGTACATTGCGTTACCTTAAAATTCAGTCTAGGTCTAGTCCGAAATAATTCGATAGTCAAAAACAGTGGTAAGGAGCTAGCCATATAAATGCTCTGATGTCCACTAATTTATTGCACATTGCTCGTTTATATTTACTTATTTTATCTGTTTGGGGGAAAAAAAATTATTTGGAGATGGATATGGGAATAATGCATTTTCGCATGAAGGCAATGATATCTTTTTTCGATGATTGTGGGGTATTTTCATCAGTTGTCTCAAATGATAACTTAATTTTCTAACATAATTACACATTTTCCACCAATTGGGGGAGGGGTTTCAGTACGGAATAATGAGACCTGTTTTCGAAAGCATTGCCATTTGTTTTTGTTTTTTTTTGGGGGGGGGAACCAATACTCACCTCCCCTAACATGGTGCGCTGCCATTTTATTACCTTTAGACACTGAAGTTTTGAGCTCATAGGAGCAGTTTCTATTATCCCAGGCTTTACTAACATCGTGCTTATCATTTACACGCACTCAATTATCTCGCAGATCCCAGTTAATTGATCCTCTATGTGTATTTATACCTCTAAAGCACTATTCAAGATGATTTATTGATATCCCTTTCATATTGGCATGAAATCGAAATCCAAGTTTTCGCATAAGGTGACATTGGGAATTTCTTATAAATGGAAATCATAAATTTTGCAACAGCAGTAGGAGTTTTTGGAGTGCTGAAGATTTTCCTTGCCTGTAAAACATGTAAATTTCTCATCAAACCACTTCATAGTTGAATTCATCAAATTTCCCCAGCAGTTATGATTTTGTTTCTACCTTTTTCTGAAGACATTCTATAGGTTGCCGTTCTCAGTTTTAACATTTTAGCCATTCCATTTGTGCGCTCTATTCCCAGTTTACACTGCGCAGCGTAATAACTATTTCTTTATCTTTGTTCTTCAAAAATAGAAATAGTTAGAATTAAATCAGAAAAAGTTTTTAAAGGCATTGTTAAAAAGAATACAGCAGTACACAACACTTATAAGAATACAATAAAATCCTTAAATGAAAAAGATGTTGTTTATACTAAAGCAGACAAAGGAAACAGAATAGTAATTTTGGATAAAGAAGATTATAATAATAGAAATCAGAATTTATTAAATAAAAATGAATATGTTCCGATCCCATCAGACCCATTGAAAAGGTGTGTTAATTCCATCAATGAGGTTCTGAAAACATGTACAGTCATTCCAAAAGAAACAATATTCAAAATAAAACACAGCAACCCTAAAATAGCTAGGTTATATGGTTTACCAAAAATTCACAAGACTGGAAATGGTATGCGCCCCATCATTAACAACATCAATACTCCCTCTTACTATTTAGCAAAATGGTTAGCTAATAGATTCAAGGCATTACCAAAATTTCAAACCAGGAGCATAAATAATTCATATCAGTTAATAGAAAAAATTAAAGACATAAAATTGCACCCCTCTGACACTCTTATATCTTTCGATGTAGAATCTCTGTTTCCTAGCATACCAAAAGAAAAACTCCTGATTTATCTACATGATTGGCTAAAAACAAGTGGAATTAATGATATACACATTAAAGAATACATCAAACTGACAGAAATTTGCATAAACCAAGCCTTTTTCACCTTCAAAGGAAAATTTTATAAACAAGAAGCAGGACTTACAATGGGCAGCCCCTTATCTCCATTTCTAGCTAACCTCTTCATGAGTAGATTTGAAACACACATCAACACAGCGTTTCCATTCATATTTAAGGTATGGTACAGATATGTGGATGATATATTTGCCATAGTTGACAAAAAACTCATTGACGATGCCTTAAAACTTCTAAATATTCAAGATAAAAACATTTCATTTACATACGAAATAGAAACAGATAACATGCTGCCATTCCTGGATATTAAAATAATGAAATGCCAAGAAAAACTTAAATTTGGAATATACAGAAAGAATACACATGCAGATAATCACATCAAAGCTGACAGTTTAAACCCTACAGCACACAAACATGCAGTAATTAACAGTTTAACATACCGGCTAGTTAACCTACAAATTAGCAAAGAAGAATATTTTAAAGAATACAAACAAATAGAAGAAACAGCAGTTAAAAATGGTTTTAAAAAAGAACTAGTACATAAAAAGGTGCAGAAATTCAAGAGACAAAAACATTTCAAAGAAACCACAACACTTTCAGCAAAAAAAGATAAACTTACTTTTAAAAAATTCACATATCATCCATGGGCCACAAAAAAATTTCAGAATATTCTTAAAGATTTTAATATCAGGTTGGCACCGATTAATAGATTTAATGTTCAAAATTTGCTGATAGATAATATTAATGACAGTATTCCACAAGAAGAAAAATCAGGTATTTACAAAATAAACTGTCCAGAATGTGAAAAAATCTACATAGGGAAAACAAAGAGAAACATTGGCACACGGTTAAAGGAACATTTCAGGAATATAAAATACAAGCAAATAGAGAAATCAGCAGTAGCATATCATTTTTGGACACAAAATCACGACATAATAAATAAAACAAAATTATTAAAATCAGTGCAAGGACCTACGGAATTAGCAACCTGGGAGAAAATCTACATCTACAAATACAAAAACAGCATAATGAACTTCGACATTGTCGGGGATGAAAACATAAACTACAAGTTTATCACACCGCCACCAGAGCAGAATATACATTCCCACAGCTCAACGAATGATCCGACAGTTGAACCTTAGCATGGCTGAAGATGGGAACAAAATGTTCTTGAAACCGGTTCCATACATTTATAAAAAGTAAGTGAAGCTTTAAGAGTGTGTAGTTCAACTAATCATACAATGATATCCATTAATAAACTTTTACGTTTGTCACACCTCCACAAGAGTAGAATATACATTCCCATAGCATAACAAATTATCCAGCAGTCAATAGTTAGCTGGTGAGGAGGACAAAGAGTTCGTGAAACTGGTTCTACATATTATAAACAAGTGGAGCAATAATAGTGTATAATGAAACTTAATCATACAAAGACCTCAATTATATGATTAGCTTTGCTGTATAAGTTTCAATTAACATTTTTAGTTATGTAAGACATTTTTTGCTTTCTGATGCAGATATTTCATGACAACCACAATTGCCAAACCAGATGAAAAGCTGAGTAAATTATTTTATGCCAGCAGAATATTAACTAAGACAATCTATTAAAATCTCTTAAATAAATTTATTTCATTATGTACATTCCATAACTCATTTTGAAACACCCTTATGGGACTAACATGGTTGGCAGAAGTCGTTAATGTGTACAGATAATGGGATTCAATTCCTTATCTTTACACTTAAGAATATTTTTCCAGATTTTCAGTCTTCATTAGTGGTAAATGCCTGGAAGGTATCCTAAATGTAGGCCTGCAATGCTTCTTTCCTTAAAAGAAAAACCATTTCTTAATTTATCATTAGTGTTCACTGTCTGTTTTGCTTTTTTTTTTTTTTTTTTTTTTTTTTTTTTTTTTTTTTGAGTAGTGTTTAACACCCGTTTTTACTACTGAGGCACCACAGGCGGTGTTCACTGCCTGTGATGCCACGTAGCAAAAAACTAAATTAAGTACTATTAAAAAAATACCAATCTGGAAGTATCCTCCAAAGCCTTAAAGTGTAAACCTTTAAAGTACAAAAAAGATAATAAGTTCATTAAAAGAATTCCTATATTGAATCCAGGTAAACACTGCCCCCTGTGTATGTATATACATGCACATACTTGCAATAAAGAAAAAAATTACATAACTCTCAAATAATAATACAGCTAAATATAATAAGAACTAGAGCATCAGAGATAAAAAGAAATGCAAACACACTGAAATAGCAACACGTATATTGCAATATTTCAAAGAGTTTGTGCTCTTCTTAAAAGACAGATGATAAGTAAATATTCTTATTGTAACAAATTTTGCATTATTTGTGTGACTGTTTCAATATTTCCTTTATATATGCTTTTCTAATTCTTATTATTTTACACACACATGCACATACACAATCATAGAGATATATTGGTGCTCTAGAGGTAATACCTTCTCTGGACCCAAGGTTCGCAGCTGAAAGCTAGTCAAAGTTAATTGTCAATATGTTTTTGACAGATAAAAATCTTCAATGCAAGTCTTTGGGAGGGACTTCAAGCCATAGGTCCCATGTTTCAGATTTAAAACATGTTAAAGAACTCCACACTTGAATGAAATGCCTAAGAAATAGCTCAGCATCAAACCAAATAACTTGAAGCAATGAACTGACTACCCACCCTTCTGGTATCCATAACTGGTAAATGCAACTTTATTCAAAGAGGTTTAATCCTTGACAGAACAGGCAAAGTATATAGTGCAAATGGGGGGGGGGGGCTAATGAATAATGAATTGTTTAGATTACTTTTATATAGGCTTACCATATATCCTGGATTTTTAGTGCCTCCATGATGTCTGGAGTTGCAAAAATGTCTGGGATTTGAGAATTTTATGACTGGCAAGGCATTTTTTTTAATATTGGATCTATATGTTCATCATCACATTTTTAAACATTCTCTTAAGGCTGTGCATCTCTCAGCCGACCTTGGAGCAAGTCTTATGTCAATTTTGACAAAAGTGTGGCTACCTGGATAGGCTTTCAGTATCTACTGTTAAAACATCTGCTAAATGTTATAGCTATTTCAGAACTTTCTTGCTGTGAATTTTGTGATATAATTAAAACAAACAATTTCTGAAAAAAGTTATGTCTAGTAAAAAATACAACTGAATAAATAAAGTTTAATATTTCAGTAAACTGTTAAGACTTTTAAGTAATTTCAAAAATATATCTTGGGTTGGACCCAAAAAAATATAACTTAGTTTTATAATAAATGGTTAGTAGTACTAAAATAGGAGAAGACAAATATATACAAGGAAAAAATACTTGAATTATAAGTACAGGATTATTCTAAATGATTGTCTGGGGTTTGCAAATTTTTTACAAAAATGGAAACCATACCATTTTTATTGTTGCAGTAACAATTAGCAAACTGTCAAAGTTTTGTTTTGCATCAACTGTAGTGACATCAGTTACCACCAGATGCCAGTAACAGCAGTGTTTAACAAAATGGCAGTTAGCGATAAGGAGAAAGCTTTTTGCACTCTTGAACATCATCACCAATCCGTTACCATCCAGCGCCATTTTTGGACAAAATACAGGAAGTACCCTCCTTCCGACAACTCTATTCGCAGATGGTATGCACAATTTGTGGATACAAGTTATTTGTCCAAAGGGAAAATCAGTGGGCGTCTCACTGTGTTAGAAGCGAATGTGAATCGGATTAGGGAGTTTATCTCAGTAGTCTTAAGAAATCAACTACGAGATGTACCAGGGAACTGCAAGTTCCTCAAACCACAGTATAGCGTGTGTTACGAAGGTGCCTAAAGGTAAAGCCATATCACCTACAATTGCGTCAAGCTCTAACAGCTAATGACAAAGTCCTACGTTTCAACTTTTGCATGGCACTGCAGGAACGTTTTGAAGAAGATGATGGTTTTCTCGACAGATTCGTTTTCAGCGACGAGCTACTTTTCGTGTGAATGAAAAGGTGATCAAGCAAAACGTTCGCATTTGGAGTACAACGAACCCCCATTGTTATGTGGGTCGGTCCTAGTGGTGTAGTAACCATACTTGCCTTCTAAACCCAAGATTGCGGGTTCGAACCCGGCCAAGATCGATGGATGTTTTTCGGGGGTAAAAATCCTTTGGAAGGGAAGTAAAACCGTGGGTCCGTGTCGTACATTTACGGCACGATAAAGAACCTCAAGCCTGAAAAAAGAGGCTTCTGAACAAAATTTGTTGGCCATTTCACGCCCTAAATAGAATGGGACGCTGATGACCTGAGATGTTAAAGACCGTCCTAAATAAATAAAAAAAATTGTTATGTGGAACGTGTGCAAGACTCCCCTAAGGTGAATGTGTTCTGTGCCGTTTCAAACACGAAGGTCTACGGCCCGTTCTTCTTCAATGCACACAGGGCTGACTTACCTGGACATGCTCACAGAATGACTGTTACCCCAGATGAGTGACGATCGGGATGATTATGTACTGCAACAGGATGGTGCACCACCTCATTTCCACAGGGAGGTCAGAGCATTTTTAAACCAAGAACTTGCACAACAATGGATAGGAGGCGGAACGGATTACACTTTCCACCACGTTCAGCAGATTTTACACCATGCGATTTCTTACCGTGGGGATATGTTAAAGATCAGGTATTTGTTCCTCCTTTACCGGTGGATATTCAGGAACTGAAGCAGCGCATCCGAGCCGCCTTCGAAACCATCACCGTTGCCATGTTGACTTGTGTGCGAGAAGAGATGGACTATCGCGTAGTGTGTGTAGAGTTACAAAAGTCGCACATATCGAGCATTTGTAATGTAAAAAAAAAAAAAAAAAAAAAAAAAAAAAAAAACTTTATGAATTACAGTACACAAAACAAGACACATATTCCTACGTCAATTGTACTGGGTTATGAATTTTTTGTAACCCCGAACAATCAACAATTTAGAATAACCTTGTATTAAAACTACAAAAAAAGAACGGTATGAGAAATTATATAGTCTCTTTATCTTCTGCCACTGAAGAAAACAAGTGGTTCAAAATATTTCATTACTTGTGTTTTATCTATTTCTTCTTCTCTAGTTCTTGTTATTCTGATACATTGTTCCAAGAGTAATTTTATTTTTCATTATATAAGAAAAACGAGTTGATCCAACACTGGTCCCTATGTTAATAATACACAGTCAGACTTCATTAGCTAATCTTTTGAGTTCCGATGTTATTAACTATGTGTCATACCAAGCTTTGGCAAAACTATCTTGGGCATAGAAGCATAATTTTTTAAGTTTATGGTTAACCATGCCTAACTACAAAATATTCCCAGAGTAAAATGTTTTTTTTTTTTTTTTTTTTTTTTTGAGCTTTTATTAGTCAACGTTGAAAATAGGTCATCTTCATTTGTTTTTATTACCCAAAAGGCAGGAGGGTTTGTAAGAGTAAAATGCTGGATTCAAATCAAGTTTATATTCATGTAAGAGGATATTCAAACGAAGTGCTAATTTAGTAGTGAGTGTATATGATATATTGTTAATTACTTGATATATATCTTCTAACGACATATGTTATTAAAATATTATTTATGTGCAAATAGTTAAGAATGCCATCATACGCTACTGCTAAAGAATGTTAGGGAAAGATAAAAAGTGAAGTAGGTCTATAGTGTGGAGGTATTTTTTAACGCAGCGGTTTGAAAGGTCCTTTAGTATTTCTGGGAAATGTTCCTAATAGGGTGGAACTTGCTATATGAGTGGTTCAGTGATTTGCACAACACATAAATAAATACAGGCATTACATCTGGGAACAAAAATGAACAAATGTCAATCATGATCCTATTAGAAAAATTTAACACAATGCATAGATTTAAAAGTGAGATTAAATCCTTCTTAATATTTCTTCCAACACACTTCCCACTATAAATATCCTGAATTCTCCCTTTAGTATATCGCTGTAAATTTTCATGTACGTGAAAGATACATGATTTCTGCAGTTTAACAAAATAAATGTATACTACCAACATAACAGTTAGAAATACCCTATGATCAACTGTAAAAAAACATTTTCCGCGGTATTCTATTTTTGCTATTGGACATTGTTGTTGCGTTCGCTAATGCAAGTATAGTTTCGAAACCAGTGAAGCACGTTTTAGCGAGAAGTTGCTAAATTGAGAGATTTTGCTTAATTTTTTTACTACAACATTTTAAAAATGAAGCTAGAGGCTTTAGAAATGTTCTGACAAAAGCAGCTATTTCTATTTTGTATATCAACTGACTTTTAAATTATTGTTACATTCCAACGTTTGAATTTTGGCACCACGGAATAATTAAGATGCAGAAAACATAAATATTATATTTATCTTAATTCACTAAAGGTTACAACTGAGCAACAAGGTCTGGTACCATGAGATCAATAAATGCAGGCAGATGGAAGAGTCTTAATGCTCAGAAACAAGCAATCGTACACCAAAAGCAAACTTTGTAGGAAGCATTTTAATGATTATTCAGTAAACAGCGAAATGAAAAGGGAAACTGTAATGTAGCAATGTAACACGTAAAGGAAACGATGATACGGGAAAATGTATGCGCCTTTAACAATATAAGTTTGCATGTATTCCGAACTGTGTGTGATATTTGTTAATTTTGGGTGGTGCCAATGACTTCTTTTCCATCTTGCACCAAAGAGAGCGCAAAGTCATTTGCTTCCTTTGTATCAGGTTTTGCAAGGCGAATGCAACGATCTCCCCCGCCCCTCCCTCCCCATTTTTAAGCAGTTTTCTATGTGGAAAAATGTTGCTCTTTTGGGACATTTCTGTAGTTTTTGGCGTGGATACATTTTCATTTTGGTTTGGAACTACGACTAATGTCGTCTTTAAGGATGCTATACGTTTCTTCACAACTTCAAGTTCTGTTGATATGGAATTCCCTTAATGGCATCGCAAAACACATAAGCAAAATCATCTTTTTGTTCTAATAGGGGCACAGAACAGTTAGGACTTAGTTTGCTTACTTGGGCTAGTATTTCCTCCTTTTCATTGTGAACAGAAAGATCTTCGTTGTTAGACCCAGTATTGACATGACACCTACATTAATGATAAATACCAGAAAACAGACCAAAATGCAAAATTATATTACAAAATGCAGTACTTTCTCTTTCTGCCATTTTTCACAAATAGAAATTTATTATGAAATACAGAAACAATTCAACCTAATCATACGGAACTTTTCACGTTTTCGTCTTAGTGCATATTGAAACTTTCTGGACCATTTAGAAATCTAATATTTAGAAACGTTTAAAATGGGTTAAAACAAAGTTATTTGTTATACTTCTTTAAAGTTGTGACATGGAACATATTTCTAAGCAAACGTGAATTTTTTTTGCCGGCGTATTTAATCTTTAAAAACTACAGCTTTTTACAAACTACAAAATTTTTAATAGTGTTTTATGTCCGTACATTCAATTTTTATGGGTGTACTATAGACGCTTGCTGTCTTAGATTTTTTTTTTTTTTGTGCTGGTATTTCCTTCCACATTCTAAGCATATGATCTGTTTTCATGCACTCGTTATGGAGGGGGGAGGGGATTAACACTTTCTAACTCACGCGGGAATCACGCAGTTGGCTTTAACAAAATAATAGTTCAGCTGTCTTTTTAGAAGAGGCGCGATTAACACTCACAACTGCGGGCGTTCGGTTTTCTCCTCTGGCGTCTGTAGTCAATGTTTTGCCGGCTTGTGGGTAAGATCTTAATACATGACTTCAGTTTAACACTTGCCCTTACAAACAGAGGCTCTTGGGCTGTAGCCACGCCTCCTTTCACGAATGCCAGAAAACTGAGCCCAATTCCAAGAGAAAACTTAACCTTAGCCCCCGCTCTTATTCTCGTGCCGATCTCGTGTGATAGGACTGCTCCACTTCGGCACGAGATTTCATGAATGGCAGCGGAGAAAACAGAATGCCACCATTGTGTTAAGTCGCCTGTCACCTACAGAACTCGATCTCTAACAGTAGCGAAGAAAGCCGACTGGTTACGATTACAATAGTGTGGAAAAGTAAAATTATAGGTATTAAAAACAAAGAAACAAAAGAACAAAAACCTACGGGAATCAAATCCACGATCTCACATCATTAGTAAGATGCTCTAACCTTTTGAACTAACAGGGCTTCATGCTCAGTTTTGAAAATTATTTGTCTAAAGTTATTTCAATTACCCAAACAGGTACGTACATTCTGGTGCTGTAGTCCCGAGCGGGAGCGGAGAAATCCGATTTCCTAGTCTAGAACAGCGGAAGCAGAATCTTGACTTAGCAAGAAAGCACGAAGTTCTTGGCTGTGTTGGCGTTCTTTGCACCAGCAGTTGCAAGGGGAATGCGAAAAGGTATTGACCCGGTTTCCTTTCCATCTTGCAACAAAGAAATTGCAATCCGTTGTATCAGTTTTTACAAGGGTAATGCAGTGAACTGTTTTTTTTTTTTTTTTTTTTTTTTTTTTATACCAGTCTCCTCTGCGTAAAAATTGTCATCTTTTGGGGCATTTCTTTAGTTTTGAGATTAGATGTTTGTTCATTTTAGCTTTTAAGGATGCCGTGTGTTTCTTCACAACTTCTAATTCTCTTGTGGAACTTCCTTTAATGATATCCTAAATCACCTCTGAAGCTATTATTTTAATTTCTTCTAATAGGGGCACAGAATAGTTGGGACTTTCTCGTTTGCTCACTTGGGCTAGTATTTCCTTTTCATTCAGAATAAAAACATCTTCAGTGTCTATTATAAAGCAATCAATATCTGCAGGATATTGCTACAGGATGTTCATAGTCGAGTTGACATTAACACATACTGTGAATGTGTTTACACATATTCCATTTAATACTGGCATTAACGCACGAGCAAGAGTATGTGCGTATGCATATATTACATTCATTGCAGATTAATTTGCATTTACAATGCACGCCTTTATCTTGTACAAAACATGATTCACCCAATTTAGTTAAGAATGGGATCATCCAACCACAATCTTCCTTAATAATGAGGTCCTTGTTTACATCTAAGCTTGCTTGCGTGCGATGAATTTCCATTTTTCACGTAGGTTTTCCTTTCTTAAGAACAAGGTGGCGTTCGGTTTTCTCCGCTGCCATCCGTGAAATCTCGTGCCAGAGCACGCCTCCTTTCACGAGATCGGCACGAGAATAGAGTGGTGGCTAAGGTTAAATTAAGAGAAGTGGTGGTGCGACCTCAACAGAAGCAGGCAGATAGAACAGATTTAACGCACATAAACAATCTTGCCTAAAATAATAATAATAATAATAATAATAATGACAACTTTGTAAGTGGCATGTAAACAGTTGATCACAAAAAAGAAAAAATAAAGAAAAAAAGAAGATTTGTAGGAACCATGTTAATAGTTATCACATTCAATATACGACGAAATCAAATGGGAAACTGTTAAGTAACAATGTAACATGTAATGGAAATAATAATGATACGGGAAAATGCATGCGCTATTAAGCTTTAAGTTTTACATATATTCCGAAATGTATAAGCGTGATATTTTTTTAATTTAAGGTTCCGCTAATGGCTTCTTTTCCATCTTGCAGCAAAGAATGTTTGCTCGACAATGTTGGCTTCCTTTGTGTGTGTGTAAGCAAAGGTCTTCTTTGTACAAAAATGTTCCTCTTTTGGTACATTTCTTTGGGTTTCTTTTTTTAATAGTGTTTAACGTCCGTTTTTACTACTGAGGCACCACAGGCGATGGACACTGATGATACATGAGATGAAATGATAAATTGGGAAAGGATTTTTAATGATGGAAACGTTCCACGCCTAGGTTTAGGGTACGTCCCCGGTATTTGCCATCCATTAATGAGGACTGAGGAGAACCTGAAAAAAACCTCAGTCAGGGAGAACGGTCCTGGCGGGATTTGAACCGCCAAATTGTATGTTACATATTTGCCTCTTCAAATTAGCTCAAACAGTACATTTTTAATGGAGCAATTACATATTGTCCACTTGCATCATGAATATTCATCACTGTAATACCTAAATGTGATACAGACTGCCTGACAATTTGATTGATTCTTGCTGAAATAAAAATATACTTTATTAAAATATAAATTGTAGCTTACAAATATTTTATACATTTATATTTTGAAATATTATTATACATTCAATAATAATTATATTTCGAACAAATGTACAATGGTCCTTGGATATAGTTCCCTTTATTACATGTTCAATATGGCCTCCATTGTGTGGATATGTTCTTACAAGTTAGGTTGATGTTGCTGATAATTCTTTTGACAGAAATGGCATGACTAAAAATTGTGAATTCATTATTATGAGGTTTTGACATCCGTTTTTGGAGATTTCCTCTTTCAAATTTTGCACAAAAAGAAATTATATGAAACTTTAAACAGTTAACAAAAGAATCTAACAGAATGATTTTTATTAATAACAAAAGCAAATACAGTAAAACTTGATCAAAGCGGAATGTGTATAATTCAGAAATCTGGCTAAAGCATAGAAATATTTCGGTCCCGACGTGTTCAATACATTTTTATATGTCCATTTGTGGTATATAACGCTTAACGCGGAAACGGAATGTAAATTTAATTAATTAATAGTTCACTGTATAATGCAGAAAAATACAGCATTATATGTACTAATGTACTACAGTTCACCTTTTTTTTATTACTTTTTAACTGAAGATTGTAAAGCCCTAACTGTATCGTTAGGGTGTGAAAGGGGGTGGCTTTTGTTCAGTTCAGCAATGGGATTTACCCTGAAGAAATGTGCTAAGTACCTGCATTATTGTTTTTCGCCAGGCGACAACGCAACGTCATGTCAAACAAAAAGCTAACGTGAAGGTAATCGAGGCGAGTGAGCATGATACATTTTATATTCGCGAAATAATGGTGCGCTTCAAATACGGCAAAACGCACACTTCCGAAACGTTAAAGAATACAGATTAGATAAATGAAAAGTGGATGAAAAGAATTACGAAGATGACAATAAATTAACAAGATAATGTGGGAATAGTAGGTAGGTGCTTAGGCAAAAGAAACTCACCTTTTTCTGGACACGTGTTACAGAGTGAGGCTCAGAAAGCCGTTAAAGAGCTAAGGACAGCTTGAAAGCGTGTGTGGAGAAGCTGAGGATGAGCAGGAAGTTGAAGCGACAAAACTGCGGATTATAACCCTGACTACGTCTTCAGTGCTAAAGGAGTGGAACTGCTTTATCGCTCACTGGCTACACAATTTCGTGAAAAGTGCATCGGCGGAAAAATGTCCAAGGAAAGACTCACTGTACTGCTGTTCGGAAACATATTAGGTGAAATAGTGAAGCCACTGGTTATTGGAAAGGCGGCAAAACTCGTTGTTTCAAAAAGCTTCCAGTCACACGGCGAAACAAAATGGCGTGGATGATCAGTGGTCTTAATGGATGAGTGGCTGGGTTCTTGCAATGTCTAAATGGAAAAAGAAAATCGCCAAGTACTCTCTTTTTTCTAGATTACGTAACATGTAACCCCAAAGTCATCAAACGTTAAATTGTGTTGGCTCCCGCCTGGCTCAACCAGCATCGTCACACAACTCAGGGACCAGGGGGCTATTCATACATTCAAGTCCCTTATAGGCGATTATTGATGAAGTCTCTTATTCTCAATATTGAAGAAGCTGAAGGGGCGTTTGCTCTTGCACAGTCAGTTTCTGTCCTGAATGCAGTGAATTGGATTGGTCAGGCAATTAGGGAAATAAAGCCAAAAACTATCACCAAGTGCTTAACAAAGTGGAGATGATGAATGTGATGTTCCTAGTCATCGCAGTTAAGGAAAATGCAGCAGCAATTGCTGAATTAATCAAAATGCAGAACATTTCATGCAATCCAAATGACTATATTCGAAGTAATGACCTCCTGTCAACTCACTCCACTATTACTTCGGCAACAGATCTAATAGAAATATGCAATGCAGAAGATGAAGAAACAAAGGGAGAAGGAGAGGAACAAAATGAAGATGTTTCCAGGAAAATTAATATGCATGATGAAGTAACTGCATGCATAAGCCAAGTTATGCAATTTGCAACACACACAAATTTTCCCAAATTTTGGAACTATTGTATAATGCAAAACATTGCATAGAAAAAACAATTGTGAATAGAAAATTCAAACAGGTATCCCACTTTGATATGTGGCAAAAAAAAGTGAATGAGATGTAAGGCCAATAAACTTGTGAAAATAAAGTTATAAAATTGCAGAACATACATTACATAAATGATGTATATGTCGCAGTGTAGTGTTCTATTGTACAATATACAGTAAGTGAAAAGCATCCACTGTACAGAAGTAAATGTAAGTAAATATATGCATAATTACAAATTCATATTTATGGTGCAAGGTAATGTGTAAAATTTATGTACACAAGTGTGTTTTGTGTAATCCAGGAGCTTATCCAATTTGGAAAATTATTTTGGTTCCATGGGATTCCACTTTGAGCAATTTTTAATGTAATTGTTTTAATGACAACTGCACTAAAGGCATGCATGTAATAATACTGCACGACACTTGGCGTGCGTTTTAATCATGAATAATATGTGTCAATTTATGTGCTAATCAAAAGTCTTAGCAAAAATTTTCCCAAACATATGAAATTAATTGCTCTAATTCATGAAATGTGTATATTAAGTTTTTACAACGTTCCACTTTTAGACTTCATGATTAAAAATATTTATGAATGGGTTCAGATCTTCTTTCAGGATTTCAGCTTATTTCACTCCATGGATTATGAACAAATATATGTTCCCTTGAGAGAGATGCCATGTTATACCAGGTGGTCCTCCCGGACGATTTTTTAAATGAACATAGATTTCCCCGTAGTACAAGATTTTCCAAGTAAAAGAAGAAAAAAAGCATTGGCATCTAAGATAGAACATGAAATTTTATTGGTTTAACACAATGTACTGCAGGTAAACCAACTCATATTTAAAATATGGCATGATAGGGCTAACTGGTATAAACACCTAGGCTTTAATGATTATCATGTTAAAAATAAATTTAAGTATTGCAGGCTGTGGTCTACAGAATTTTAAGAATACAAACATTTCACTAGAATCTTTTTCTGACATTTTCCCAGGACATATCCATTCTTTATTATGGTTCATGAGTCGGCAGATGACTGAAGTGAAACCTTGATGAATAATATTAATACTATTTTTCATGGACAAAGTCAAGAGAGAATGGCTATATTCTGAAAGATTAATAGCCTACCAATATGCTCTCATTTGTTATCCATACTATTAGTACTTAGAGGGTAAACTATTTGGTACTGCTTAACTTTCATGATTGTGAATTTACTATGCGATGTGCTGGTACTTCACAACATGCTGTAGGTGTTGAATGTGTATGCATCATTGGTGGTGCCCATATTCTAAACCATGGCTTCCTAAAGGACAATTCATGCCTTGTTTTTTCTTCCATGAGATTGAAGTTGTCATGTTTGTAAATCTCAATGGCTTCCTGCTGTAGTCAAAACTTCTGTGTCTTTGTATTAGATGTCATTATCAATTAAGAGTGAGTGTTAAATGTGTTCAATGCGGCTAGCCTTTAGTGTAGGCTTGAGGAGAAGATTGACAATATACTCATCATTCTAAGTAAGTCACTTTTGGCCAGTGAATCAAACTTCAAACTAGCAAATTTAAATAGTAATTGGAGGCACAGTCTATATTGATACTGGATATTTTAAATTCTAATTAACTTAAGCCGCTGTTGCTTGATGCAGTCTAACACTGCATTCTTAGCAAAAGGACCTTGCTGTGACTCATCATAATGTTCCTATTGAGGATATCATTGCCAATGTTGAAGCTGGGTTATATCAACTAAATCCACCGCAAGCTGGAGAAATTTACAGCAAAACCGACCACATTTTTCAGAAGGCATTTGGCCTTTTGATATGAGAGAGAAAGGCTATAAAACTTTAAAGAGTCACACATGAATTATTGTTCTCCCTCCAGATAAACAGAATGCCAGAGTTATTATACACATGGATCAGTACACTACCAAAATTACAGAATAGCTGTCCCAGCCCTTAGAGGCACCCTTTAATCCACAATCTAACATCACTAAAGTTTTTTCTCTGCTGAATGATGTCAAAACCTAAAATACATAAAGATATGTAACTTTATTGAATGGCTCTAGCCATTTCATAGATAATCTGGAAAATTAACATTTAAGAGAAATTGAGTCGAAATAGTAACATACACACCACTAAAATTGAATTAAATGGAAGACTAGTTTCGGGAGCCATCGCTCCTATCATCAGTTCCTGGTCGACTGCCGGCCTCGTTGTTTGTGATAGATCGATTCGTCTCTGGTGGAGGTTTGATGAACTTTTGTATTAGTACATCACTTGGCGGGATTTCGAAATTAAAAACTTTCTCCTTATTCTTCCAAATATAGATATTTTCCCAGACTGTAAGTTCAGTTATTCCTTTAATATATTTAAGTAATTTTGGGTTTTTATTAATGTTATGTTGTTCTTTCCAAAAGTGCCAGGCTACCGCCGATTTTTCTTCTTGTTTTTGATTTATATTCCTAATGTGTTCTTTGACTCTTGTTTTTATGTTTCTTTTGGTCTTTCCAATATAAACTTTATCACAATCATTGCAGTTCATCTGATATATTCCTGATTTATCTTCATCTTGTAGGCTATCTTCTTTTTGTTTTGAGTTAAGGATATTTTTAATGGAATAATTATTTTTTGGAGTCAGAACAATGTTGTATCTTTTAAAAATCTTTTGAAATTTATGAAAGGTTGATGGATGGTATGTGAATTTTTTGTATGTCCTGTTTTTTTCTTTGATAGGAGTAAGTGTAGTGTTGTCTCTAATTTTCTTTTTCTTCTTCTCTCTGTCTATTTTCTTGTGTACAACTTCTTGTTTGAAGCCATTCTCTGTAGCTATATGTATTATATTATTCATTTCTAGTTTATATTCCTCCTTGTTCATTGGAATATTAACCATTCTGTATGCAAGACTATTTAAAACTGCATGTTTATGGGGAACTGGATTAAAACTGTTACATTTAATGTAGTTATCTGTGTGTGTAGGTTTTCTGTATATGCCAAAATTTAGATGATTTTCTTTTCTAATTATCTTAATATCCAAGAAAGGTAACTGTTCATTGCATTCTCTCTCCATGGTGAATTTAACTGTTTTTTCCTGTAAGTTAAGCAACTTTAGTGCATCATCCAAGTGTCTTTCTGGTACTATTGCAAAAATATCATCAACATAACGGTACCAAGTCTTAAATATCCAAGGGAAACTATTTACTATTCTAGTTTCCAATGCACTCATGAAAATGTCTGCCAATATTGGTGATAGTGGGCTACCCATTGTCAGACCAAAATTTTGTTTGTAATATTTGTTATTGAATGTAAAGTAATTTTGTTCTAGACATAAGTTGATTAATATGATGTATTCTTGGATATCTTTTGTGGTTATTCCTACTTTTTGTAACCACTTTTTTATCAGGGAGTATAAATTTAGTGTAGGAATACTTGGAAACAGTGCTGTAACATCAAACGAAACTAAGGTATCTGTTTTTTCTATTTTTATGCCTTTAATTTTTTGAATAAGATCTAATGAGTTTTTTATACTAAGAGATTCAAATCTTGGAAAAGTAGAAAGTTTGTAAGTCAACCATTTTGCTAGTTTATAGGTTGGAGCATCTATGTTATTTATGATAGGTCTCATAGTTTTCCCTGGCTTGTGTACTTTTGGGAGACCGTAGATTGTAGGTATTGCAGGGTTATCTACTTTAACTTTATAATGTTCCTTTTTATCTATTAATTTGCAATCAGTAATTGTTTTATTAAATGTGCTTTTGCATTGATTTAGGGGATTTTTTGTTATTATTGAGTATTCAGTGTTTTTTAGTAATTGTTCCATTCTGTCTATATAGTCATTCTTATCTAGAATTACAACAGTATTTCCTTTGTCTGCTCTTGTGTAAATAACAGGTTTGTCTTTTAGTGTCTTTATTATCTTTGTGTAAGGGTTGGTATTGTTTTTATTTTGGAAAGAACAACATAACATTAATAAAAACCCAAAATTACTTAAATATATTAAAGGAAAAACTGAACTTACAGTCTGGGAAAATATCTATATTTGGAAGAATAAGGAGAAAGTTTTTAATTTCGAAATCCCGCCAAGTGATGTACTAATACAAAAGTTCATCAAACCTCCACCAGAGACGAATCGATCTATCACAAACAACGAGGCCGGCAGTCGACCAGGAACTGATGATAGGAGCGATGGCTCCCGAAACTAGTCTTCCATTTAATTCAATTTTAGTGGTGTGTATGTTACTATTTCGACTCAATTTCTCTTAAATGTTAATAATTTACACCACTGTTACAAAAGTTCACTATATTTTATACAATCTGGAAAATGTTTGCCTAGAAGCTGGTGAGCTTCCATGTTCTATTCATTCACCAGGGTAACCATGGGTGAAGTGCTCCACTACTTGCATAAATTCTTCCCAAACATATTATTCATTTATTTTATCAATGGCTCGCCACCAGATACTTTGTTTGGAACAACAATTTTCACAAAAAATTTCATGGAAATGCTACGGGGTGTCCTCAAGAGCCCCATCAGTGTTTACTTCTTCATTGAAAAATTTGAAATGGCACCTGAAACTGAATCTTTAAAAAGCAAAAGTCAGGCTTCGATAAGTGGATAACAACTTTATAATCTGAAGACATTGTGATGCCATGCTAAGGCAATTCTTATAGCTTATTAACATACAAATCCTAATGTACAATTCACCACGGGTAAGGAAAAAGATAATTAGCTGGCCATCATTTACATTTTAGTCATCAGGATGGAATATCTCCAGCTAATACACACACAGTATATAAAAAATCTACACACCTAAATTGCTATCTACAAAACATGTTGAATCATCATCTAGGCCAAAGATATGTGGTTATCAAAACTCATAGCAGGTAAGAACAATCTGCGATCCAGAAGTTTATCATTTGAACAGAACTTTACTTGCATGGTATAGGCACAAATATGCATAACAGATTGCCCTTATCCTTATATGTATGTATTAATTAAATAAGATAAATGTAAATAAATAAGTTCTTATTATAATATAATACACGTGTTCATAAGAAAAGTTAGTTCACATATTCAAAATATCTATATTCTATTTATGATAAAAAAAATAATAAAATGTAGATACACTGAGTAAGTAATATTTATGTCCACAATTTTTGCTGTTTTTTTAAATTAATATGGCCTGTAAACTCAAAGGAAAAAAAAAGTTTATAAGTTATTTAAATTATAAAGTTTGTGTGTAGTAGTGTGCAGTGCATTGTATTATTATTTTATGCATTTAGGTTAATAAAATTAAATATATAAGTTTGATGAGTGGCTATGAATAAGTATATAAGCATTAAAACTTTTATTAATGCTCAATAGCTATTTCTTTTAACATTAATCTATATAAGAATTTTTGTTTAAAGGGACTGATCCAAAGAGTTATATAGTTTATTTCAATAATTGTATTATTGATATTAAGTAATTTTAGATTTGGTAAATGTTATTACAACTGGGTAATGAGCCCACATCCACAGTTATATAATAGATTTGAGTAAATATTATTAATTATATATATATATATATATATATATATATATATATATACACATATATATATAATATAAATGAAAAATAAAAATAAAGTAACACTATTAACAATGTAACAAATTAACAGTAATAATACAAATAGATAAGGATATAAAACTGAGAAAAAGTCATACTTGATTTTATATATATAATATTGTATATTGAGTTAATTTTATTTTAATGTTACAAGGTGAACTTTTTGTAATGTTAAGATAAATGAGTAGTTGAAGGAATATTGAAGATATTATGAAATTAGAATTATAAACTAGGATTAGGTTTAAACACCTTATTATAAGTAAATCATACATATCATTCAAGGTAATCCTTCTATTACCAGTGATAATAATTTGTAAAAGATGTTGCAATTTTTATAAGAAGGGGATAGTGATTAAGTTCTTTTTAATCTAAATATTTCTTGAATATTATTTTTATTAAGGATTGTGAAAAGTAGTGCTGAAGATGTAATAGATTTAATTAGGAAAAGTATTATAGAATATATTTAAGGTTTTTAATAAAAGGGGGATAAATGTAAGGTTTTTTTTTTTTTTTTTTTTTTTTTTTACGGACGCTCTTCAATATATCGGGTCATCAGCGTCCCATTCAACTCGGGGCGTGAAACGTCCGACAAATTTTGCTCAGAGGCCTCTCTTTCAGGCTTGAAGTTCTTTTTTGTGCCGTAAATGTACGACACGGTACCCACGGCTTTACTTCCCTTCCGAAGGAAGCCATACTTTAGGATTTTTATGCCCGAAAAAATCCTTCAGTCCTGGCCGGGTTCAAACCCGGGATCTTGGGTTTAGGAGGCAAGTATGGTAACCACTACACCACCAGGACCGACAAATGTAAGTTAAATTTTTAAAAATTTACTCATGAATTAAGAGGACAAAGAAATGAACTTACCTTTTATACTGTTAGTATACAGCAGATTTTTGTTGCATTATTGGGTATTATAAAAGAAGGATTTTTTCTATAAATGGGATAAGAACCATTTAGCTTAAAATTAGCTAATTTTTCTACATTTTGGTGCAAGGTGCACAAACATTTTTGATATATTATGTTAAATGTATGTGGGTCAATCAAATGAAAATGGGAAAGTGGCTGCCAAAGTCAGGTAACATGTTGCTATGGGGGAAAGTTTTGGAGTTGATACTACCGTTTCAGAGTTGTATTGTCCAAGGTTGGCCAATCTGCATGTGCAGCAATAGAGCATATATGGTATTTACAGTAACAGTAGCATGTAGTTCTGGCAGCATAATTCTATGCAGTTTATAGCTGCCAAAATCAATTGAGATTCACAGCCATATGGAGGTGTACATTCACAAATGCTGTCATGTGAAAGTGTATAAGTATACAAAGTGATAGCAATCACTAACATCACTGGAGGACAACCAATGTCCCAGCCAGTTCTATACAGTCACCAAAGAAGAAAATGTTGCACAGGTAGATTGGAGGTGTCAGTGAACAAAGTTGCTCAGAATATGAATAACAGTCACAGATCTGCATACACAATAATCAATGACCAGCTGAAGTGAAGTACCCTAAAATGTCTGCAAAGTGAGAGAGAAAATATTTTGCAGGTGAGTGGATACAACATTGAATCGGATTGAGCTTGCAACATCTGATGCACTATGAACAGGAGGGGGAAAGACTTTCTTGAAATGTATAGTGACATTGGATGCAAGCACTACAAACGTAGAGCAGCATGCAAATGAAGTGGGACACATCACCACGTCCTAAAATGTTCAGAAATTTCTCATCTGCAGGCATGGTGATGCTCATGCTTTTTTTTTGGCTCACAGGGATCCATTAATCTGTCATCTTTAATCAATACTCCGAAATCCTCTGTGCTGATTTGCACCATGCCATAAAAATCCAGCAACCTGAATGTTTATGTGAAGATGTTATTTTGTTGCAAGAAAATGCATAACCGTACATGGCTCGGTACAGCACAGGTACCATTTGGAAAGCCGCCGGTTTGCAGTGGACAGTGACTTGATTTTGGTAGTGCAACCAGCAGCAAAAATACTTTTATAAACAAGGTATAAAAAATCTGTGAGCAGATGGGATAGGTGCCTAAAATTTTGGTGGATATTATTTCAGTAACAAAATTCCTCTGCAAAGACCAAAATTATTTGTTTTCATCTGACTGAGCCTCATAGTAAAAGTAATTTGTATTACATTATTTATTCTATTATAACCCTTTCAAGCATTTGACTATTTTAATTATTTTTATGGTTAAAACTTTTATTTTGTTGGACTATAAATACAGTTCACCAATAAAAGATGAAGTGACAAGTTATCAGATTTATGTTGAGATATATTTAGAACTTAATTAATTGTATTTTAATGAATTTTATTTATGAGATGTTTGACACTTATATGGAAGGAAAGGGCCAAAATGGAGTAAATTTGAGGAGTGGAGGAAAGGAGAATATAAGGTAGTTAGTTTTTTTTTTTTTTAATAGTGTTTAATGACCATTTTTACTACTAAGGTACTGCATGTGGTGGGAACTGATGATATATGAAATGATATGTTTTAACGAAGGAAGCGCTGCAGGCCTAAGTTTTGGGCACCTCCCTGGCATTTGCCATTTATGAGGACTGAGGAAAACCTGGGAAAAAATTGTCACAGAGAACAATCCTGGTGGGAATCGAACCCCAGATCTCCTACTCAAGAGTCTGTGCCTTAACGACCTTGGCCACCCATGGTGGTATAATTAGGGATTGTATTCATTTAGGAGTTAAAATTGATAGCGATGGTAAATGGGAGAAGCAGAAAAAATTAGTCTTGACAAAAGGAAAAGGCGTAATGGCAGCAGTTAGAGTTCACAACTATAGAATACTATATATAAATGTTAAATGGCTAAAAAAATACATAATATTGTGGTTAAGATCAAAAAGTTACATAGTAGTGAAATGTGGGGACTTGAAGGAGCAGGGGAAACTATGGATGTTGTGCATAGGATGTTTTGTAGAGAAATTTTAGGCCTACCAAGAGTAGCAGCAAAGGAATTTGCACAAATTCAAATGGGAAGAGTGACAAGGAAAGGTGCAATTATGAAGACAGCTCTTTAATATTGGTTTAGAATGCTAAATTTAAATTGAATAAATTTGTCAAAAAAGAGTTTAAAGAGCAATGGGGTGGAGTAACAGTCTTGGGATTATTTTAGAACAATGCATTTGGGGATATTTGGAGAAGGAGGGAGAACAATGTACATGGTTTTTGGAAAGGTGCAGGAAGGAGATTGGAAGATATCAAATTATAAAAATTGTTTAGCTAGATAGCAGGTAAAAATCTTTAATATTTTATTATAAAGATAAAAAATAAATGGGAAAGAGAAAAGTATATTGATAACTCAAGCAAAGAACAAAGAGAGAGCTTTGCATGGGTAAGATTAGGTGTGTTAAGATTGAAAGGAATAAGGAAAGTTTTCCTCAGAATTAATGTCCAATATGTGGGGGAAAGGAAGAAATAGAGCATATAGTGTTTGAGTGCAAAGGGACAGAACTTTGGAGTTAAGAGTTTATAAATGAGAATTGGTGTAAATTAGATAGAATGAAGGCCTTAAGTAAAGGCAAGAATGTAAGGGAATTTCTAAGTACAGTTAAAAATAAATGGAATTGGGAACTAAGAAGGGAAGTAAATTAACTTAAAGGGTGGTTAACAGTTGTATATTTAGATAATACGAAAATTTTGGTATATGATCATGGCAAGCTAAGAGCCTGGATTGAATCTTAAATCATATGACCTTGTATAGATTAATACAAGTAATTTAATAAATAAATAAATAAATAAAGTCTTAAGAAAGGCTGCTATAGTTAAAATGCCATTGGCCTGGGAATGGCTGAGAGTGTAATTATATTTTTGAGCTTGTGTATTGGAAATTGTTCTATAAGGGGAATAAATATAGCATTATAAAAAAAAAGGAAGTAGTAGTTTGTAGACTCTGTAGTTAGCTGATAAAAATAACAGTATAAGTAGAATAATTAGAATATTTTATTTTAATACCTTAAGTTGGGTTTGAACCTGCTCTCATAGAATTGCAGTAGGCTGCTTATGCTGATGAACTGGGGCCTAATGCATTCAAAGTGGAAATTTTTGTATTTTATACTTTGTTTATTTATTAGAAACCCAGGCCCAGCAGATGTTGAGTCTATTACTGATCATCACTGAAGTAGAATGCAAAAGAAACTGACAAAAATTGACACCAAGATGGAAACCAACATAGAACAGCTAAAAGTGATCTTACAAGGCATAAAAGAGGAAGTTAACAAAGAGCTTTGGGCATGCAAACAAAGATGGAAAAGATAAGGGAAAGATGTGAAGATGAATAAAGAAAAATTAATATAATATTATTCAGAGTTGAAGAAAACAGAAGTAGAAAGCTCAATCAGATTATGGAAGAGATATTGGAAAAGAAATTAGGTTTCAAATGGTGGGTTGGGAAATTGCAGATTTTTACAGATCTTACAAAAAGAAATTGACACTGCTAATCAGCACAAAAAAATTGAAAGAGATGATTTTTATGGAACAGGACTGTGAAGATCAAAGAAAGCAGAGAAATATGTTATTTAGAAAAATGAAAGAAGCAAGGGATAATGGGAAAAATGCATTTGTTAAAGGACTACAGCTTTACATTGATGGAAAAAGACAGGAAATGGATCAGCAAAAAACTGAGAGACAAGCAATGTTAGATGCTGAGGTAGAGAATAACAGAGCTGAAGAGGAGGGGAAAGAACAGTTAGCATGCATACATTAGAAACTGATTACCGGTATGCGCAGGAAGATGACTTGGAGGGGGAAGCAGGTAACTAGTGATGTCACTGAGAAAGAAGGTCACTCCAAACAAGAAACAGAGAAAAGAAGCAGCAGCTTTGGCATCAGCTGAGGATTAGAAGTTATGTCAATCCTGGAGGTTAGAAACAATACCGAAAATACATATGTAGGTGGAAGTGTTACGATAAGACTTAGCAAATTTCGACAGGTTTAAACCAATGGCAAGTGCTAAATAATTGGTGATGAAGTGTCTGGGGTTTTAGAATTAGGTGACATTGTAGCAATGGCGGAAAAGTGGAGTGATGAAGAGGAATGTGTGGAAATGGACAATTTTGTTTATAAAGGGCGAAGAGCTAGCAGAAGAAGTGACAAGGGGAGAGCTTTAAGGGGTTAGTCGATAGTTACAATCAATAAAATAAAAGATGTGGAAGTGAAATACCCCCTTGGTGTTATATATAACTTTCCAGATGTATTAGACTTCTATGATGAAAAGTTGTTTATAAATCTAGGAAGATACAGAGGAATTAAAGAGGAAAAATGCAAGTGTGGAATTTAAAGAGGGGTTGAATCAAGAGTAGGTGAGTGGAAATGAAGAGTTATAGGGGATGGGAGAAGGATGCATTAATCACAAGGAAAAACAGAAGTAAAATATGTTATAAGAAAGGTAAAAAGATGTTAATAATCTGTAAAATTACTAATTTGTTAGTGTGTAACAGAGCAAGGGGGGAAGATCTGGAGGGCAAATTTACCTTTGCTAATGCAAATGGGCAAAGTGTCATAGATTATATATTATATAGTGAAGGGGTTGGACGAAATCCGTTTTAATTTTAAAATACTGATAGTTAAAGGGTGGGAAAGAAGTAGCAGTCTGGATGAATATTTAGGAAGAGTAAGGGACAAATGGATTAGGAAGTGAGGAGGAAAAGTAGGTGAAACAGGGTTCACACATGTCAAAGACCAGGGAGTCATGATATGTTAGGGCCTCAAGAAAAATTGAGTCAGTTCTCAATTTTAAGAAATGTATCATTATACTTAATTTAATAAAAGAATGAAATAAATATTCTATTCTATATATTTAGAATTTAGATAAAAGTATTAGTATAAAATAAATTATTGTATTAACAATTTTTGTAATTGTAAGGAGTTACACCTAAAATGGCCTGGGTCAGATATGTGGAGGCCCCTTTTTAGTTTATATTTTGAATTTTTCTTAGTATTATAATAAATTGAAATATATGGACAGAAATACAAGGAGAACTATAAATTTAAATATTTACTTATGGAGAACAAGAAAATAAATAAACCACAAGTCACTGTCTTCTCACCATATATGAAAAACATTACAGACTATATCAAAATTTTTTCAAAACTTACAGTGTCAAAATCATATATAAACATACTAAACTGATCAGTAAACAATTGTGATAACCAAAAGCACTCCGTAGGAAGTGTCTACAGAATTCTCTTAAGTCTACTTATGCACTATGAAGCAAAGTATAGGAAACAGAACCACGGAACACAATGTCATAATCATTTGGAACAAACAGAATAATCTACTCTTGCTGAACACTCTTAATTTGCCATTATATTTACTATAAGGATACATAGTGAACTATAGTGGGAAGCTGCTGAGATTTTCAAACAAGACAAGAACTTCAATTGCAAGGAAGAAGCAGTAAGAGCAAATAAGGCATGAATTCCACTCCTTTTGTAAACTGAAGTTTAGAATAGGGGCGATATAGGTCCAACACCAAGAGCAAGTTTGGAAATATCAATGAACATCTACAAAGAAAATTCCAATTATTGAAATTAACATGGTCAGCCTGTGAATGTTTGACCCTATGAAAGACTAATAGTGGGTGTAACAGGCAGCAGTGTATTGATCAGCTATTGACCAATCACAGCAGTAGCCAGTCTTTATTTGAGACTGCCCATGAAAAGAGCAGTATTAATAGTGATGCAGTGAGGTTTCACTTTGGTCATCTGGTGGTTTGTGGATGTAAATGAAGAGTAGACATGCCCTGGGAAGTGCAGACTCTGGCAAAACATCAGGATCCTTAAAATTCTTTAGATTATGGCCTATACTGACTTCCCATAAACTTAACGTTTTTGTGGCTTTTTTCCTTCGTGAATTAAGAAATGTTTTTTTAAGGTAGAGGCTTGTGTATACCTCTTCCCACAAACTTCACACATATGCATCTTCTTTCCTTCATGAATCAAAATATGTTCCTTTAAGCTAGATATCTGAGTAAAGCTCTTCCCGCAAACTTCACATTTATGTGGTTTCTTACCCTCATGCATCATCAGATGTTTCTTCAAGGTAGATGCATGTGTAAAGCTCTTCCCACAAATCTCACATTTATGTGGTTTGTTACCCTCATGAACCAAAACATGTATACGTAAATAAGATGCCTGGGTATAGCTCTTTCCACAAACTTCACATTTATGTGGCCTCCTTCCTTCATGAACCATGAGATGTCCTCTCAATGTAGATATCTGTGTAAAACTTTTACCACAAACATGACATTTATGTGATTTCTTACCCTCATGAATCAACAGATGTCCCTTCAAGCTAGATGCCTGGGTAACGCATTTTCCACAAATTTCACATTTATATGGTTTCTTACCCTCATGAACCAAAAGATGTATCTGTAAATGAGATGTCTGGCTAAAGCTCTTCCCACAAACTTCACACTTATAGGGCTTAATTCCTTTGTGAATCAAGAGATGTCGACTTAAGTTGCATACCTGGGTAAAACTTTTGCCACAAAATTCACATATATGTGGTTTTTTTCCTTCATGAATCAAAAGATGTAGCCTCAATTTAGATACTTCGGTAAATCCCTTCCCACAAACTTCACATTTATATGGCTTCATTCCTTTATGAATCAAGAAATGTCTTCTTAAGTTGGATATCCGGCTAAAACTTTTACCACAAAATTCACATTCATATGGTTTCTTTCCTTCATGAATTAAAAGATGTTGCCTCAATTTAGATAGTTCGGTAAAACTCTTCCCGCAAACTTCACACTTATGTGGTTTGATTCCTTTATGAATCAAGAGATGTCGTTTTAAGTTGGATACCTGAGTAAAGCTTTCTCCACAAATTTCACATTTATGTGGTTTCTTTCCTTCATGAATCAAGAGATGTCGTCTCAAGTTGGATAACTGGGTAAAGTTTTCCCCACAAATTTCACATTTATGCGGTTTCTTTCCTTCATGAATCAAAAGATGTTGCTTCAATTTAAATATTTTGGTAAAGCTTTCCCCACAAAGTTCACATTTATGTGGTTTGTGGCTCTCATGCATTAAATTATTTCTTTTATGTTCATGAAGTAATGCATATCCTTTTATATATGAAGAGGCTGTTGAAGTGTTACTTTTATATTTATTTGGCAATATTTGCTTCTTTGTGTTTTCCTTATAGTCCTGTACAAATTCAATAAAAGATGTACTGGATGAATTTTCCAAACAGCGGGGCAAATCTTCCCTATTTGACCTGAAAGGTGAAGAATATGATGTTGGCAACAGGGTATACTTGGATAGAAGATAGAAAAAATTCCAGGTCATAGCTGGGACTTGATTCACAAAACTTTGGTTTACTTGTAGAGCCTAGTGTATCTGAGTTGTCCTTAGCTAAATGCAGGCACTAATCCTCAGATGGTTCACCAAAGTTACATGGCTCAAGTCCGAACTGTGACTCAAGTTATTCCTAATTAATTCCAAACTTTAGCCTAACACACTGCTTCTATGACAAAACTAAAAGTTACATGTGAACCTATTGATCAAAATATTTATAAAAGTTAGATCCATATTGGGAAATACTGACATAATTTAAGAATGAATAACCAACTCTCACTTAGAACACCAAATTGTACTCAGATGCTGCTACCACCTCTCCTGTAGTTTCTAACATTTTATTTCTTAAACTCAATGAGATTGTCTTAAATTAATTGTGGGAATACCACTGAAGTCTTTTTAAGTTGTACTCTGTTTTTGGCTGCATATTTCCATACTGACTATGAAATGAACAGATGTTACCTTCAGCACTCAATACATTAGTATTTCCTGTGTGGAGTACGAACTATTATCCCTTATGTATAGGGTCCCAAGGATAAACACAGGCAAATACATTTCCCTTTGTGAATCTTGGCCTCTGTATAACTATTCCAATTATCAAACTGTTCTTGGTGGACTTGCTAAATCTAGCAACACAGCTTAAGGTTACAGAATCCATCTCTTTGGCAAGTTGAGTCAGTAAAAAGATGAGAATGAGGGCCAAAAGACAACTGGAAACCCTACCTCTGGGGTAAAAATTTGAGGCCTGTGCCTGCAGAAAGAGGGGCAGTCCTCAAAAGCACTGTTCGCATATGAGGCAGTGCTTCTCAGGTGGCTTGTGCAGCTATCTGTATAGGTTCAGGAGGGTTGCCCAGTGGGCAAGGAAAATCACATGCAATGCTCAACCAATAAACATAATTTGAGAGTCAAGAGTCTAGTTTATTGCCTGTGAGTTCTATGTGATTTCTAAGGTATTCTTTCAATTTGTGCTTTTATTTCTGTTTTTGAATATTAGAGAAGTAAAACATGGAAACATGGAACAAGAAATGTGTTAATGTGTAGTTTTGCATAAACAAGCACATGAAATGATACATGAAGTGTATTAGTTCCTTAAGAAGGAGGCAGGCTACACAAAACACTGTACTGGCAGATCAGCTAACAGTGTTGCTAAGTGTCAAAAATGCAGGACTGAAGCTTGTGGAATTGGTATGAGAAATGTGCAGAAAATAGTTAAAGCAGCAATATCATCTCTGAATAATAGTGGTTCTGTTTTTTTTTTTTTTTTTTTTTTTCAGATCACCAGGGAAAAATCATATGTACAAAAAGAGATAAATGACTAGATGATTAAAGGTTTCTTCATAACTTGAGTTTTTACTTGAATAAATGTGGGGAGTTTCCTACTGTATATATATAAACACACTAGTAGTTGAAATGAATTTAGTTGGGTTTAAAGGGTGTAAGAACTCCACACTGTGTATTTTTAAGGACACGGGGTTTAAATATAGGTTATGTAACAATGGAAAATTTTCTTTTGGAAACGGATAGCATGGTACCCACTAGAGTTGCATTTTTGAGAGCCATGGATTAATTAGAGAGGCTGGCACATTTAACATTATTTTGACAAAACATGGATGAACCACACAAAGAAGATGAGCTGGACCAATGAAGACTGCTCTGGTGGCACCAAAGTTCCATTTAGTGTCGGAGAGTAGCTTATTTGCCATGTCAGTTCCACAAAAATGAATTTTGTTCCAGAAGATAAGTCCATTTTTGGAACAAATATTGCCACATTTCATGCCTAGATCTATTATTATGGACAATGCCAGTAACCATTCCTTTAAATTAAATAAGGCACCTTGTACAAACACTAGGAAGGTGGACATAATGGCTTGATTGTCTACCAAGAACATTCCACATTCTATAATATAGATTCTGGTGGAATTGTTACAACTGATAAAAATGAACAAGTTAGGGTGCAAAATATATGAAATTGATATCATCAGGAACCATGGTCACTGGGTAGTGAGACTTCCACCTTATCACTGCCATTATAATGCCATTGTACTCATTTGGTGAAGAGTAAAGCATAACATAGCCTACAAAATAGAACTTTTAAAAATGCGATTAGGACATGATGCTATTTACAGTGTAGCATTTCAGTGTGGGAAAACTATGTAAGACATGCAGAAATGTGCAAGATTTCCAGTGAGAGCTGATAAGAAACAGCTTGACTGTACCAGCCTTAAGGGATTAGAGTTGGAAGATAAGTAGAAGACAACAAAAGTAAACTGTAAGTATTTTGTATCAATGCAACATTAACACTATCTTCTTCCATGGCAAATTATCTTACTTTACATGTAAGCTTTTTTCCTTTCTCATTAAATAGTACTTTTCCAGGCAGCTTCACATTTTTATACAGTTATCTTTCTCTACGAAGGAGCCAGGTAAGGATTCACACAGAAAACTACTGCAGACTCCTAGTACTTGCCTGAAGTTTTAAAGAGTCAGTTCCTAAATTAGGATGCCCTTTGCACATTAAGTCAGCAGAAGATGTCAAGTGTTGTGAGGTCATTTAAAGACGGAAAAGATTCAGATAGGTGCAAAATCCAACTGAACCTCCCATCTGCCACTGTATTTAAAAATTACATAGCCATTTAATTACTTAAAGTGTAACTTCTCTTAGTAGGGGGTGACTGGATTATTGGTTTATAATGAGAAATGAAAATGACAAGTGTAAAATTTTGTTGCACTTTCTAAGGAAATGAAAGCCTGGAGTCAAAACCTTACTGAACTATTTTGCTAGCTGTTGTTAATTCTCTATTTATTATTCTTGTTTAAATATATAATTACATTACCTTGGAATGGTTAAACTTTGCCCATTATCCATCATTTGTGACTTATGAGCAATGTGCCAACTTTTACTTCCAAAGTTGGTTATACTGAATTTACAGAATTTACACACAGAAAAATATATAAAAAATAAGAGTTATAACCCCATTCCACATAAACATGTAATTTTTCACAGTTTGGCACACAGATTGATGAATATTCCACTCACACAAGCACAGTACAAAATAGAATATAAACCAATAATAAAGACAGCTATAATCAATGGATTCAATAAAGACACAGTGATAAAATTTATCAATAAATCTAAAAGACAAAAAGGGATAAGGGAAGTTTCCACACTGAAAAACACAAAAGAATACAAATTCAAAAGTTTCACCTACCATGCAATTTACCACAACAAGTTCAAGAAAATCTTCAAAGAACATGGGATAATGTTAGCCCCAAAGAACAGATACAACATCAAGAATTTATTGGGTTGCACAGTAAAAGACTCCATACCAACAGAACAGAAATCAGGAATTTACGAAATAAAATGTACCGATTGTGAACAGAGCTACATAGGCAAAACAAAACGAAATTTGGAAATCCAGCGGAAAGAACATTTTAGGAATATTCGTTTTAAACAGATGGATAAATCAGCAGTAGCAGCTCACTTTTGGACCAAAAACCATGAAATAAAACCAGGAATTAAATTGCTGAAACATCTTCACAGCCCATTGGAGTTATCCACTTGGGAAAAAATTTTCATATTAAAAAATAGAGAAAACCTAATGAATTTCCAGTTTCCTCCTATGGATGAACTCAGCAACTTCCTACTTCAACCAACAGAGGCCACCACAGGAACATCCGGTTGTCCAGCCATCGTTTCAAGTAACGGTGGTTCAGTGAGCAACTGAAAATGGGAGAGATTCTCCCGAAACGCGTCTTACTTTTGTGTAAGTGAATGGAATTTAGTGTAAAAAATTAATACCTAAGTTTAGGTTGTATTGCCACTGCATTGTCAACAGCTTCGTTAGTACAATATTTGGTTATACTGTTTATGACTACAGAGAAATTGTAGGCCTTTCAAAGTATAATTACTGCATGAGTTAATGTATGACCTTGAATATTCAAGAATATCAGCATCCTATAGGAGACAAAGAATTAGTTTTTTGTTTGAAGTGTTTAATGCTTTTTTAACAACTGAGGCATCACAGGACAGAGGATGCATGAGATGAAATGATAAACTGGGAAATAAGCATTACAGGCCTAAGTTTAGGGTACCTCTGTGACATAAATTTGAATAGTTTGGGATTTTCACAGTGAAGTATAGTATCATATAACAAATTATTTTTGAAGAAGTCACTCAAATTTCACTAGTTTTATTCCAAGTAAGTGGAATAAAACTAGTGAAATTTGAGTAACTTCTTCAAAAATAATTTGTTATACCTCCTTGACATTTGCCATTTATGGGAACTGATAAAAAACTAGGAAAAAACCTCAGTCAGGGAGAATGATCCTGGTGGAAATCAAACCCCAGACCTCCTGCTCACAAGGCTGTGCCTTAATGATCTCGGTCACCCATGGCAGTACAAAGAAATAGCGCATGATTTTAAACTGAGCATGCCGCTTATATTTGACTGTTTAACAGTACTGTCTCATCCTCATGTTACTTTTTCTGGAGTTCAGAGGTAAAATTTCATATTGTCAACTATTCACTATTGACATGAAATATCAACTCGCTGTTGTGTTATTTCTCTGTAGTTCTTGGGTAAAGATTTCATATTATAAGTTTTATTTTAATAGTGTTTAACACCCTTTTTAACTACTGAGGCATCACAGGTGGTGACACTGATGTTACATGAGATGAAATGGATTTTATTTTAAAGGAACGAAGTGTTCCAGGCTTAAGCTTAGGGTACCTTTCCAGCATTTACCATTTATAACTGAGGAAAACCTGGGAGAAAAAAAAACCCTGTTAGGGAGGATGGTCTTGGTTGGATTGGACCCCAGACTTCCCAATCACGAGTCCACATTTTAATGGCCTCGGCCACCTGTGGCAGTTCATATATTACAAGGCACAAAGTCAAGAACAGCAAATACTAAATTGAATCAGTTGAAAATGAACCTTTCTCACCATTGAATATTGTTAAGACAGTAGTGTATCTGATCAAACAGAAAACACTAAAAATCCTACATCCAGTGGACAGAACATAGCCTCTAAGGTCTCTGCAAACTATTCAGATTTTGGTGTTGCTCAGAATTCCTAATCACAATATGTAGGAACAAACAATATTACATTATGGAATGTCCACCTGCCACCATTTAATGTGTGTACCAGGAAAAGGAATAATGCTTGTTCATCTACCAGATGCATAACAAGGAACTGAAAATGCAAAAAGTGAAAATGAATGTTGGACTTGTTTCACCTGGGTAATGTAAAAATAGTTGCATTTACTAATGTGAAGCATGTGAAAAATACTCTAGGGAAACTGATGCACTAGATACTTGATTTATTATATTATTCAATAAAAGAAATAGTAACAAATACGTTTCCTCAAAAAACCATATTTAAAAAATTGTCAAAATAACTGTTAAATAACAATAATTAAATGCTAAGTTGTTCTAATTGTTGTGCAACAATCAACTCACATGTCAACCAATAGCACAAATGTAACCAGCTCAACCAGTTAACAGAGCTGACATGGTCTTTTTTTATTTTTTAATACTCTCTAGTGTTTACCACTATTTTTACTAGTGAAACATCACAAGTAGTTATACAATGATAAACTGGGATAGGAATTTTAAGAAGGAAGAATTTCAGGTCCAACTTTTACATTTACATTGATGAGAATCAATTACGCTAACTTCCTCTTTGGCAAAATATATGAAAAGATACTAAGCATAAGATCATTAAATTTCTTTAACAAGCATAATATGCTAAGCAAATCATAGCACGGTCAAAAAAGGCTTATCCACTACAACAGCGGTAGCAAATCTTTTACACTCAATACTTAAAGCTCTAGATGAAGCTGTGAAAACGATGGGATTATTCCTCAACTTGTCCAAGGCATTTGACTGTCTCATACAATTTTATTGGAAAAATTCTAAAAATATGGTATTTGGGTTAAATCCATAGAAATTCTATAATTATATCTACAAAACTGCAAAGAATATACACAAATATCACAAATTCAGCTAAATCAAACTGTAAAGTATTTAAAAGTTGGGAGTACTTCAGGGATCTGTACTGGGCCCAGTACGATTTCTGATATATATATGTAAACGATTTGCCTAATCTTAGCAAATATAATACTATATAATATGCTGATGATACAGCTGCTGTTTTCTTTTAAATCTCTTATTGGATTAGAACTATCAAATACCATTTACAAATACTTACTAAGTAAGAATTTACAGTAAAGTGTAAAAAACTAAAGTACTGTTAAATAGTACTTATTATTTAAAACTTAAAATGTAAATTGGTACTTATTATGTTTCACTACCGCAATAATAATAGTTGGTCCTGGTGGAGTAGCGGTACAAAAAAAAGGGGGGGGGGGCATGAGAATCAAGACATAAATGTTAAAATTAATGGAGAAATAATAGAAGAGATTAATCATACAAATTTCTTGGAAGTCATGTTGATGACCAATTAATTTTCAAATCCATGTAAACTACATTTGTAACAAAGTGAGCATATGTATATATTTATTTAATAAGGAAATTATTAAAATATATAAAGCACATAGTCTAGAGTTAGTATATTCTGGTTTAAGCTATCCATATCTTTGTTATACAATTGAAGTTTGGGGAAGTACAGGTGATGTAAATATGAAAAATGACTAAACCTTCAAAAAAAATGTTTTAAATGTATATAGGTAGATGGGAGAGCATCATGTACAAGTATTTTTAAGAACTCTTAAAATGTTAACTGTAATATCATTATGTGGTGTATAAGGTAGTTCTATTTGTTGTTAACAATAAACAAGACAAGATTCTAAACAAGGAAGTCACAACTATAGCACTCGAACTAAGAACAATTTTTATCACTAAATATAAACAAAAAAGCTACTGAAAGAGATTGAAGAGTTATTGGTAAAATTTTGTATAATAAACTGCCAGTAACAATTAAAATTCAAAGAGGGAAAAAGTTTCAAACAGAATTGAAAAACTTCTTGATAGATAAATGTATGTATAGGATAAATAAATTTAACTATGTATATAAAATATAGTTGAATGTATTGTTTATAGTGTAAGTGGAAATATCACATTGTTATATGATAAATTTGCCTCTTGTTTTAAAATGTATGGTTTATCAATGTGATTTCTTATTAAGGAATTTTCTGATAACAACGTAAATTCAAGTCTATGGTGTGCAATAAAAATTTTCATTATTATTATTATTATTATTATTATTGAAAAATCTGAGCCAGAGAATGTGGTCCAAGCAGGATATGAATCACAGTTCTCTCATTCATGAATCTGTGCAATAAGCAACTTTGATCATTAGATTAGTATGTCATGATCTGATTCTGGTATGGACGTTGCCTACTATTTCTTGTTATCTATGTTTTAAATACCCCCAGCCCTTTATCATGAGCCATAACTGAAAAATTCCATTCTGCTTCAAATATAAATTTCTTTTAATTCTTATATTAGACAGCTAAGAAATCTGAACAATAAAATAGAGTGGATTCATTTTAATTCAAAATCAAAGGGGTTATGAAACATTTTTAATTAGCTAAAATATATATACATATTAAAAAAAATCATAAAACAAAATCAATTTTCACAGAAATAATTAACATGCAGTGGCACTTTCCTTAAAAACTGCTATACTGTATGTGTTGTCCTCATGAGAAAAATTCCCTTGCTTCAGAAAAGATTAGCAATATATTAACAGTTTAATTAAGATCATTGTTTGTGAAATCAATAAGATCTTAATTATATAATTAGTTTACTGTACAAGTTCCAATTAACATTTCCAGCTATTAACAGGTTGTTGCAGCTTAAATTTTATACAAATTGACTGTCACCCATTGCTAAAATGCTACTTCAATTATTTTCAAATCTATCTTCCACAAATGTCCAAATTTATAATAATTTAATTTGTAATAATGATAGAGAAAGAGGCTTTATGACCTTCACAATTTAGCCAAAGAACCCCATCAAGTTAATTAGGTAGGTAGATTTTAAGCGTTCATTAAAAACCATTTTTTTAAAAAGTTTATAATTCTAAAATGTATGTATTAATTGAAGTAGTATAGTAATAAATAATTTCAATACATTTTTACTAATTCATATATTATTCTAGGAAACCCTATATATTTTTATTTGTATATAGTTATGAATGACTATTTCAGTCAATGTCTTATATTTCACAGCAATCCTCATTGGATCTTCAAAAGTTATATGATGACATTTGTTTATTAAGTTTAAAATAAAGTAGAAGAGAAATTACAGGCTGTAGGTTCTGACTCTGGCCACCTATGATTATATAAAAATGAGACAATGGGATGTTTTGCTTCATCTAGACAATCAAGTGACTCATCAAGCTCTTATGAGCTCATTAGCTCACCATTTTAAAGAAATATATCCATTTTGCTTGAGCATAATGATTCCCTTACTCAGCATCACTAACCTGGCACTTCATTCTGTCCTGTTCTTAACTATGGATAAATCAACTCTTCATTCCCTACCATGAAAATATGAACTAAAAGCAAGTTAAATTATTTGTGGCAACATTGTTTCGCCTGTTCTTAGGGCAAAGGTATGGTTAGATTATTGTTTTCACAGTACTTCAAATACCTCACAATAATACTTCAATCTGCTGTTGGATAGCTCGATAAAACATACAGATTAATATTAACTAAGAAACAGAGCAGTGACATACCCTATATTATTGGCTGGAAAAGTGAATTCCCTAACTGCAATCTTCCTTAGTAAATTCAGATCAAACTCTTTCTCTTCCTGTAATAAATGAATTAATTACAATGAAAAACTGCTAATATTATTCACACATAAAAGAAATGTTAAAATATACCAACATTTATGCATGTATTGCTAAAAAGACAAATTTCAGACACAGTGTACACATCCTCAAATTTAAATTTCTATACAAACAAGAAAGGAGATATAGTTGAGCATTTAAAGCAGCAAAGAATAAAAAATATTCTGAATATTTAAGCAAGATTCCAACAATTCTACACCTATCAACAGAATTCTGGACAGATTTTAAACATTATTTGAAAAAAATGATCAAATAATTTTTTTAGCAAAAAAGGAGTAACAGAGCAATTACTGGTAATACATAAATCTTCTTTACAGATAGAATTAATTTTATTTTGTTCTCTTTTTAAGTGCATGTTTTAAACATTCAAGGTATTATTTTCTATGTACAAGTCTAGAAATTTAGAAGTATATTCATTTACCTGACCCGACATTTTTTCTCAAGATCTAACTGTAAAATTTTGCTTAATGCCAAAAATTAAACATGCATATTTATCTTGTGGCATTAATTTATGAGTACATCTCAAATTTTTTTAAATCTCCTACAAAAATCTGTATTGATACAAGTCTCAACAGTGATGGAGAAAAAAATATTGTCTTTTAGAATAAACCACTTTTAATTCCTTTAATAATACAGATAATTACAAATTTGGGATAATATTAAAAGATCTATATTAATTAGTTATAAAAAAGTAATAAAAGAACCATTCTTTAGAATTTTTCTAATAGTGTTAATGCCCCTTTTTACTGCTGAGGCATTATACACAGCGGATACTGGTAATACTTGGAATGAAACAATAAATTGAGAAAGAATTTTTTTTAAAGAACAAACATTTAAGATCTTAGTATAGCATGCTCCTTCGCAATTGCAAAAATCCAGGTTGGAAGTGTATATGATATTACAGCAAGCATATGGTGGTGATGTTTTGCCACTCAACTGTGCTTCAGTGGTTTAAAGAGTTTAAGGAAGATATTGTTTCAACAATCAGGGTGTTCCAAGTGCTCCAATCACTGGAGTCAACATGACCACCTTTAACACAGGAGGAGTCATTGTTTGGGAAGATCAGTGGATAAACATAGATGGACTGGCAGATATGTTACAGATTCTGCCATTCTGCATAATTGCTTACATATGAGCTGCATCTATGTCAGATGGGTGCCATGCTTGCTGATGTCTAAACTGAAGATGTGAGTAAGCATGTGTTGGCTGCTTCAGTAGTCAGCATGGTGAGGCTTACCTGAATTCCATTATTATAAGTGAGAGACCTGGCTTTGCCATTATGATACTGACCAAGCTCAGTCTGGAAATAACTTGGTTCCCCAACACAAAGAAGGCCAAGCTTGTTAGATCAGCAGGTAAGGTTATGGTGTTTTCATTCTTTGATCGTCATGCAATAGTTTACAAGTCCCCTATGGACAACTGTTAATGGGAAGTATTACAAGATTGTTTTCAGCATCAAGGCCCAACATATCCAACATTGTGAGCTGCATTCATCTGGTTGGTATCTTTACCATGACAATGGATGACCTCATATTTTGTTTGACCAGAAAAAACACGAAATGTGCACCCCACTCTCCATACAGCTGAACCTAGCTTTATATGACTTTTTTCTGTTTTCTCGTCCCAAAAAAATGAACTGTAGAGTCCATATTTTTGTTCCTTAAGAATGCAGAGGCAGTTCTGAAGATGTAAAAAACCAGTTTCCAGCACATCTTCCAGGACTGAAAGACACATTTGGCCAAGAGCATATTATTCAATGGGAACTACTTCGAAAAAGACCATCCCCACCATGACTTACCTAATGTACTTCATAAGAAAATAAAATAATTCTCAGCCTTTATTGTCTAGTGCTTGCATTATGTTTCTGTACCTACAAAGTTCACCACTACAGGAGACCGAGGTCGTTAGGGCACAGACTTGTCAAGGCGAGATCGGGGGTTCCAATCCCACCAGGACCGTCCTTCCTGATTGAGGTTTTTTTCCAGGTTTTCCTAGTCCTCATAAATGGCAAATGCCGGGGAGGTACCCTAAACTTAGATCTGGAATGTTTCCTTCCTCTAAAAAAAAAGTCCTTTCCCAATATATCATTTCATCTAATGTATCATCCATTAGTGTCCACCACCTGTGGTGCCACAGTAGTAAAAACAGGCATTAAACACTATTAAAAAAAAACCTACAAATTTCTCTTGTGCTATGAATTTACACATGTATATGAATCATTATGACTTGCATATCTATCTTCCTATTTCTTACTCATATTTTCACAACATACAATCACCCTCATTATATATAAATCTTTGTTCAATTTTGTGACAATGTTATCATATTGTGTAAGAACTGTTAATGATCAATGAAATAAAACTATAACCAAAATTGCAACAGTAATGGAAGCTATAAAAATTATGTTACACCAGTTCAATTTTATGAAAAATTTAACGGTTTTGTTTGGGGTACAGCAAGCATAATAAGAGCTAATTGAATTAAAAGTGGAAAAAGAAATGCTTACTTTGTGGAAAACAGATAAAGGTTTATATTGTATAATTGATTAGAGTTAAAATAACTTATAGATAGCAATTTTGATATTAAAATTTTTTAGTAAATGGTAGTAAGGAGCTTTTGAAAAAATTTGTTAATTGTGTAGGGAAGGTAAGAGAGAAAGAGGGGAAGAAAATGACTAAAGTAAAGGAACAGGATAGTTATGAGATAATATTGAAAAGAGGAGAGGTGGTGGAAAGTAGGATCTATTACACATACAATATGCATTGTTATATTGTACAATCCACCTTTGAATTCTAGATTTCACAACCTGGATCGTTATCAGTAATTAGAATTGGAATTATTAAATATAAAAACAGAATTCCCTTTAATGGAGTTTATGTTAATTATGGAGATTTGAATGCAAGAGTGACAGATTTGGATATTAAGGAATTTAGTAAAGACAAGGTTGTGAATGAAGAGGGACTAAAACTATTTCAGTTTTGTGAGTACAATGGATTTACAATGCTGAATGGTTGCTGGTGGGGAGATGAAATTGGTGAATTTACATTTACAAGTGAATAGGGACAGAGTGTTGTGGATTATGTAAAGTGTAGCAATAATCTTTTCAGGAATTCAAGATAATAAACATGGTTGGGATAAGCTCCCATTTTCCATTAATAGGGTCAAAGTGCAGTAAAGAGTGCTTTGACTGTAGAAAAGAGAATATGTGTGGATCTGGCACTAAGATAATTAGCTAAAAGTGGGCCCCTGGAAGAGCTGATAGGTTTTATGAGATGCTGGATTCAGCAATGGCTAGGGTGTGAGTGCAGAAAATTAATGTAATGATTTGCCTAAGTATAAGTAATGATGCTGTAGAACTGTGTGAGTATATGCTTAAATGGGCGGGAAGTAACATGATTATAAGCAAAAGAGGGAAAAATAAAGTTTATGATAATTGGTTTGATGAAGAGTAAAGGAAAATGAGAGGTACAGTATGGGGAGCAGTCACAAGATGGAGAGAAAGAAATGTGATATGGATAGGGCATTATGATACAATTGTGTGAGAGATATAGGCAGCTGTTCAATCAAGAAGCGAGAGTGGGGGGTAGCTAGAGCTGTGGAAATTGAACAAAAGCTGGATTCAGAAAGAGGGCAGCAAGCTTGACAGATCATTAATCACTGTATGAAAGGGGGTAGAAATAACATAGATATAAGTCCAAACAAATGGATTACATATTTTCATAGTTAGTTTGTTGTGGAAACTAAGGGGTGTGGGAGTCAGATTTTAGAGGTTTTTATTAATTATGTGGAGGAGTTGGATACACCATTTTCACAGGAAGAAGTTAATAGTCAAGTTTGTAAATTTAAGAGAAATAAGGCAGGAATTGGTGGTAAATAACTACAGAATTTTTTAAAATTTGGTGTGAAATTCCAGCTAGATTAACATGTTTAACAAAAACATTTTATGATACAGTCGAACTACACATTCTTATGCTTCACTTACTTGTCATTATTGTAGACCGGTTTCGAGAACCGGTCAATGACAAGTAAGTGAAGCATAAGAGTGTGTAGTTCGACTATTTCATAAAATGTTTTCAATTAAATGATTGGCTTCACTGTGAATGTTCCAATTAACATTTTTAGTTATGTTTAACAAAGCTTATAAATGTAATTAAAGAGAAGAAGATACCAGAAAGTTGGTGTATGGCAATTATACATCTCATATGCAAAGGTAAAGGGAATGAAAGTAACCCAAATAACTATAGAAGAATTGCATTGTTATTCAATTTTGGAAAAATGTTTGCAGGAATATTGGCAAAGAGAATCCAAAATTGGTCAGCAGAATATCAAAGGACATCGTCCTACCAAACTGAGTTCAGGAAAGGCAAGAAAACAGTGGATAATATATTTATAATTAAAATGATGATAGATACGTGTTTAGCAAAGAAAAGAGGTAGATTGTATGCTACATTTATTGATTTATGAAAGGCATATGATAGGGTGGATAGAGAAGTTCTATGGTACAAATTAAGTAGAAGGTTTTAAGTGGGAATATGATCAGTATATTACAGGAGTTATATTATCAAAACAGTTGTTGTGTCAAGTGTGGCTTTGGGGAAGTTACTAATGCTGTGGGACATGAGAGAGGGCTCAGGCTAGGTTCTAAATTAAGCCCCATATTGTTTAATTGGTTTATTGATAGCTTGAACCATGTTTGTACTCATATGCCTACAATTAATAATGCAGATATTCCTGGGTTACTTTATGCAGATAATTTGGTGGTATGTTCAATGTCAGTAATTGGCTTAAAGTTGGCTATAGGTGAGATTTACAGGTATTGTGAAGAGTGGGGACTGAAGGTGAATGACAATAAAACTAAAATCATGGTTTTTAAGAAAGGAAATAAACTGCATAAGGACAAGAAATTGTTCATGGCAGATAAAGAAATTCAGGTGGATAGTGAATTCTCATTTCTGGGAATAAAGCTGAGTAGTAATGGAGGTTGGGTAAAAAAGAAAAGAACTGCAATGGTGAAGGAGAAAATGGCCATGACAGTAAACAAGAAAATGTTTATATTGGATGCCAGTAATGAATATAAAGAGGTTTGAAAGACATTATTCTGCTTTGGTTAAATCCCAATGGATTTATGGAGAGGAAATTTGGGATATATAGGAGGGATGATGTGATACACATTTTCTGTAGACTTATTTGAGAGTTCCCAATAATATGCAAATTCAGAATGTTGTTAGAGTTAGGAAAGGTAAGTGTCAGAGGGTTAATGATGGAGAAAGTACTGAAATATTTATTTAAGGTTCAAGAGCTATTGGATACTGACATTATGAAAATATGCCTGAAATATTAAGAAAAAATGTGGGTATAATGACTAATACCTGGTTGAACAAAATTAGAGAACGGTTATTTAGAAATGGGTTAGATGATTTTTGGGTTAAAATTGGATATTTTAGAAGAGGTTGTTAGAGGGAAGTTACATCAAGAATGAAAGATATGGTTAGACAAGTTTAATTTGCCCAGATTATGAAGAATAGCTCACTAGCATATTATAAGAAATTAAAAGATGACCCAGAAAAGAAGAGGTATGTTTTAATTTGTAAGAAAAATGAAAAAGAATGGATAGCCTAGTTTCCATTAGGTGTTTGGAAATTTAGGGGAATGAAGGGAAATATTATTTCAGGAATATGTCCCATCTGTGGGGAGAAGGAAGATGAAATTCATATTATCTTCCAATGTAAAGCCACAAATGTTTGGAGGGAAAGTTTAATTAGTAAGAAATGGTTATTGAAGAATAAAAGAATTATATTGAGAAAGATCTTTGAAGATCGTGAGCAGATACCCAAATTAGGGAAGTTTTTATGGAAGGTAAAATGCAATGAAAATGGTCAGGCAAAAGATGTGTAATTTAGATCAATTTTAGATGATAAAGAATACCTGTATGATTATGAAAATGTTCATTAGCCTGGGAATGGTTGGGTATGAAATTATATTAAATTTAGAGAATTATTGAGTTTGGGATACTAGAAATTACTCTAGAACATGAATAAATGTACCATTATAATTGTTTTTTTTAAATTTAAAATTAATTTCATGTTGGAACTAATTTGTACAGCAATTAATTTATTCTTAATTAGCTAGCAAGTCAATTTAATACCATTATGCTGCACTTAGCATTGAATTATAGAACATGTTTTAAAGGCCTTAATCTGCATCATCAGCTGTGTGTCAACTGCCGGATTCATTGTTGGTTGAATGGACTTGATGCAGCTCTCGTGGGCATTTTATGAACTTTTGGATTAATTTGTCTTCTGTTCGGATCTCAAAGTTCATAACCTTATTTTCATACTTTTATAAAAAAAAAATTCTCATATTCCCAGCTCCAAGGGTCACAAAAATTTTGCTTCCATTTTTATATCACATTTATCTCTCCAAAAGTGATGTGCAACTGCTGATTTATCTATCGGATTGTACCTGATGTTTCTCCAGTGTTCCTTTAGCCTAATTCCAATGCTGTGTTTTGTTTAGCCAATATACTTTGTTGCATTCTAAACAGTTGATTTGATATATTCCTGGCTTCTTCTCATCAGGTATTCTATCATTATTACCAGAGTTCAGCAGATTAATTACGCTGAATTTGTTCACTGGGGAAAAAGTAATCCCAAACTCTCCGAGTATTTTCTGGACTTTTTTGGTGGTCCAAGGATGATAAGTAAATTTATTGTGAATGGGTTTCTTTTTTTGCAGACAATGTTGTAATCTTTTTAAACTTCTTCTCTTGTTTGAATTTCTTGATTTTCTTGTCTACAATTTCTTGGCCATATCCATTGATTTTTGCCATTTGTATTATGTGAGAGTACTCTTTGCTGTTTTCAAACTCATTCATGGGTGTGTTAATGAGTCTATGGGCTAAGCCGTTGAGAACTGCATGTTTGTGTGCTATGGGATTGAATCCATTCGCTTTTATGTAATTTTCAATCACTATATCTTTTCTGAATAATCCAAATTTCAAATTATTTCCTTTCCTTATAATCTTTAAGTCAAAGAAAGGAATCACGTTATTTTGTTATGTTTCAAAAGTGAATTTAATCTCCCTATCCTGTAGGTTTAGCAATGTCAAAACATCTTCCAAGTGTTTCTTATTAACTATCGCAAAGATATCCATGTATATGTGCCAGATTTTAAAAATGTACAGAAATGATTTGGTGATGTGCATTTTAAACTACTCATATATAAATCAGCCAGAAAAGGTGATAATGGATTCCCTATAGCTAAACCTGCTTCTTGTTTGTGAAATTCACCAATGAACCAGAAGAAATTCTGATTGATGCAGACTTTGGTTAGTTGGAAGTATTCCTTAAATCTCCTCGTTGCTTAGTTTCAGAGAACAAATTTGACAGTTGACCCACAGCTGATGATGCAGGCGAAGGCCTGTGAAACATGTTTTGTATAATTCAATGGCAAGTGGAACATAAGAGTGTTAAATTGACTTACTAGCTAAGTAAATTATAGTTGGTATTTGAGAAATAAAGGAATTAGTAGCTTGTAGGAATTGTAGTTAGCTGATAAAATAATTGGTGCAGGTAGAGTAAGTGAAATATTTATTTTAGTGCCTTGGGTTGGGTTCAAGCCTAGTCCCCTGTAATTCTAGTAGCTTGCTGCTGATGAACCAAAGACTGGGAACTGATACAATTAATGTGAAAATGTAGTTTGTTCAACTATTTTGAATTTATGTAAAGATGTTAGTATATTATGTATCAATAATTGTAATTGTGAGGGGTTACACCTAAAGATAGGTACAGGCCCAGTTGTAGTTTGAATTTAAATTTTTTCTAAATTTTTTTAAATTATAAATTATTTCTAATTTTTATAAATTTCAAATTTTATTATAGTAGATGTTTGAGAAATAAAAGAATTAGTAGTTTGTAGAGAATGCAGCTTGCTGATAAAATAATTGTAGAGATAGAGTAATTAAAATATTTTATTTTAGTCCCCTGGAATTCCAGTAGACTCCTGCTGATGAAATGGGGACTGGAGTCTGATGCAATCAAGGTAGAAATTTTGTACTCTATTTATTTAGAATTTAGATAAAGGGTTAGTATAAAATAATTATTGCATTAAAATATCTATAACATGAGGAGGTACACCTAAAATGGCCAGGGCCAGATAGATGGAGACCCCTTGTAGTTGTATTTTTCTTAGCATTTTTAATAAATTTCAACATATATAATGACGGTGTTAAATGTACAGATCCTAAAATAACAAGCACTCCAAGAATAGTTGCAGAAATATTAAAATGAATTATGCAGAAATAAAGCATTCATTCGTGAAAAATTTGAAGTCCTTGAAATTTACTGAGGGTATGCATTAAGTTCTGATACCATTACAATGTAATAGCTCATTACACAGTACCAGACCACCATTGGTAGCCAAGGTTGTTAAGGTGAGGACTAAGGTCTAGGGTTTGATACCTACCAGGACTGTCAGGTATCAAACCCCAAACCAGGACTATCATTCCTGACAGGTATTTTAAGATTTTCCTCAGTTCTCATAAAAATGGCAAATGCTGGGAAGGTACCCTAAACTTAGGTCTGGAACGTTTCCTTCCTTAAAAATCCTTTCCCACTTTATCATATCATTTCATGTATCATCAGTGTCACCTCCTGTGATGCCTCAGTAGTAAAAACAGGCATTAAACACTATTCAAAAATAAAACCAGGACTTCATTGGCAACCTGTATAACAGTTTCTTTTCTGCATACTCTCATTACACCATTTTATAGGTAGGTATAAAGAGCACACATTTTTAAACATATTATATAATCAATAAGTTTACCTTATGCCTTAACACAGCACTATGATCAGTATCAGTATCAGTATCATTAGAATTATCCTCAATTTCTGGTTTTAAATGAACTGAATATATATCACAATTAAACGTTTCTTCTTTAATCTCTACTTTGGTATCCACTTTGCATTCACTTGTCACCCTCTGAAACTGCAAAAGAAATACAAAAAGAAGCTAATACCAAATCCCTGTCAGTCTCTACACCAAATATAGAACTTTGTCTTTTTGCATTATATAGTTTTTATTACAGGGACAGCAGTCATTTTATATGAATATAAATAATTTAGTTACTTTATATACACTATCAAAATATATATGAATTTATTCTGGTAATTGCGTTAAAGACTTTCAAAGGGACTTCCCTAATAGAAAATCAATGTCAGGTTTTTCCCATGTTAATAGTGATTTGTTTGGAATAAATTTGTCAATGAAAATGGGTTGTAGTTTCTTTTTCTAATTTGGTAACTACTTTTAAATGAATATACTGTCCCTGGAAATTAGTCATAAAACATGTTCTGTCTTAACATAAATTTTGTTCTAGGCATATTAACACATAGTGCAAAGTAGGATCATGAAAAACAATATGCACTGTCCAATTATTGGAAAGAAGTAAGTATCAAGATTGCTTTTCACTGACTATCTCATAATAGGAGCAGTTACAGTGAAAGGATTACTACATACCATTGATGTAATTACTAAATTTTGTACAGAATGAGGTCTAAGGATAAATAGTAAAAATCAAAGATAATAGTATTTAAAAAAAAAATCAAAATTAAGGAAAGATGAGAGATGGTAAATAAATGGAGACCGAAGAGAGGTAGTGAAAGACTTTGATTACTTGGGGATGAGGTTTACGAGTAACAGAAGATAAGAGTGCAGTCTAAATGTGCACAAGCCAAAGGTAAATTAGCTATGAAAGCTTTCAGAATAGGCTTGTATAAAGTTCCCACACAGCCAATGAAATGGCTAGAAAGACTATATGAGGTTGTGGTTGAGTCATCAAAGATGATGTATGGAGTAGAAATTTGGGAGTGTCAAAGGGGTGGACATAGGTTAATGTGGTACATAGAATGTTTTGTAGAGAAGTTCTCAGGTTGCCAAAAAGTTTGCTAAGGGGGTGAGTTTTGCAGAATTAGTAAAAGTAGGAAGAAAAGGTATAATAGTGAAGAGAATCTTGAAATACTGGCAGATGTTTAAAATTAGAAAGTAGAAATATATTAAAAGAATGCCTTAAATACCAAAGAGATGCATTGGAAGAGAGAGAGTTGGTTTGAGGAAGTGCGAAAACTATTAGAAGAAATTGGATTGGGGGATGTGTGGCAACTGGGTGAAAACAATGTCAGAATTTTGGAAAGAAGTGAGGCAGAGGGTAGAAGATATAAAAAAGCATGAGATATGGTCCAGCTTTGAGGATAAAAGTTCTTTAGACTTATATAAAATAGTTAAAAGAAATTGGGGATGGGATGCATTACAGATAATTGTGATCCATTCAAAGGAATAGGTCTTGCATGGATGCATAGAGGAAAAAGGAAACGTTTAAAGAAGGATGTATTATGTATAGGTAAGTACTTTCCATAGTCTAATAGAACGTGAAACGGTAAAAAGATGGAGGGATAGTATCTGAGATGAAAAACAGGACAAACTACAACAATATATAGTAGCAATTAAAGTGTTGACAGATATGAGGGCAAAGAAAATTAACAAGATTCTTAGGAAAAGTAAGAGATAAGTGGATGAGAAGTATAAGGAAGGAGCTTGGGGGCACACATAGTTTTGAAAATGATAATTTATTTTAGGGACTTGTTAAGGTAGGGAGGAATGCTAAATTCTTAGATATTTGTTTATGTAAATTTAATTGTGATGTTGTTTGCTAAAATAAAATTCATTCATTTACTACAAAATGTAAACTATAACAGCTGATACAGAATACAAGTTATATTCAACCTGGTGCTTCGACAGAAACCAAGTGAGTTAATAACTACTAACAGTTGAAAGGTGATTCTCCTATGTAATTATGTCTGCTGTTTTCTTGCACATGCCATACTGAACTGATTAACCAGTAAAATGAAGATAATGAATAGAAAAGTTATCGAACAAATTGATAACCTAATTAAACAGCATGCAGGATAATATTATATAAGGACTAAGATCAAAATGAAACTATAAATGAAATTTTGGGATATATTGGAAGCAGTTGAAAGCAGAGTTTTTTATGTATACTAACTTTACAACAAATGTTAACAGCAAAATTTTCCAGTATATAGGCAACTCAATTATGTATCAAAGATTTAATGTCATTCATATGTGCTGTCCTCTTAGTAGAGCAAACATAAAAAAATACTTTATGTTTATGTCACTGTATATTTAAATCTCTCTTTGCATTATTTAAATGTATTTGAAATGTAATCAAAAAGTTACAAATAAAAATAAGGTTTAGTCATTAGGAATGAGCTAAATATTAGAAAATTTATATATAAGCCAATTAGAAGTACGCAAAACTAAAGCATTCCCAAACATATTAACATTTTTTGCAAAATATGTGGGTATCTTTGCAGCTGTTAAGGAGAATAATATTGTGATGTACTGAAATAATTAATTTGCAAGAATCAAAATGAAGTGTTCCAGACAGGGAAAGAAAATATCAACTCATTTCATTTTCTGGACTTAAAGATGATCAGGAATGAAGACAAGTTAGAATTTGACATTTTCAGAATATTTGCACATACTACTACATTAAATCCAATGGTTTCAAATCTCCCAACATGTATTTACCAATAGCTTAACACAGATTAAAAAGTACCCTTAAACAAAAGAGAATACAACAAAGAATATACACATATAACATAAACTGCAGGATACAATGGCTTCAATGGTAGGTAGCTAAAAAGGTTCAAAAACCAAGAACGAATAAAAAAAGATATTATAGTGTCTTTGCAGAAATTGAAGTTAAAATAATTCACACACTACCCTTGGGTGTTCAAACATCATGTTGGCTTCACAGAACAAGTACAGAGCAAAAACTCTCATAACATCTAATCACACTGGCAAAATTCCCTAAGAAAATAAATTGGACTAATTTATAATAAAATATACATGTGGATTAGGGTTCTACTAGGCCCTAGGTCCAGGGGCGCTGGAAAAGTAAAAAGAAATATAAATGTTGACTTTAAGAGTATTTCAGGAATATCAGGTGTAAACAAGCAGATGAATCAGCTGTAGCCAACCATTTTATCATGAAATGGAAGATCAGTTAAAATCAGTATACCTGCATTGGACATGAACTTAATGGAAAGTATCTATATAGAGAAAAATGAAGATAGATTAATGACTTTTGAAATTCCAACAGAAGACAGTTTAACTTGTCTTACAAAGCTATAGACAATGGTATGGTAATATATCCTATTAGAATTTATTAAATATCTCTCTTATTGTTGTGGTAAGCTGGATGATGCATTAAAACTTTTGAATTTCTTTGATGTTCTACAAGACAGAATCCACAATGAAGAAAGTTTTTGAAGTATTGCCATTATGTCATGGTAACTAAAACCCTCCATTAAACAAGTATGGACAATAACTGATATTATTGTACGATTTAGTTGAACTACACTCTTAATGCTTCACTTACTTGTCATAATGTATAGAACCAGTTTCGAGAACATTTGGTTCTCTTCACCAGCTAAAATTCCACTGTTCGATAATTTGCAAAGCTGTGGGAATATGTATTCTGCTCTTGTGGCAGTATGATAAACTTATAGTTTATGTTTTCATCCCCAGCAATGTTGAAGTTCATTAGACTGTCTTCATATTTGTAGATGTAGATTTTCTGGCAGGTTATCAATTATATGATTGACTTCACTGTGCAAGTTGCAATTTACATTTTAATTAAGTATGGACAAGCTTTGCAGCGAAATTTACCGACAACTGAGCTCCATGATTGATTTGCCAGCATAAGCCACCATTTTGGGCCTAATGTCTGCGTGTTGTGTCATATGCTTATAGAGAATATTTTTCAAATTTTATTTTAATTTCATTAATGTGCTTGCATGTGGTACATTTGGTTGTACAACTCAAGGAAAGAAAGATGTAATGTTTTATCCCATTCAAGGTTTAATTTGACATATAAACTGCATTCAAAATAACTTATGTAATGAAATAAAATATTTGTCAACATGGTATATTGTTAAGTAAAAATTGTACTTACGAAGCTGTAGACAATGGAGTGGTAACATATGTTACATTAATGCTTTCAGTTGTTAACAAAAAAATGAAAATCACACAGAGCAACCCGGTAATACCCAGACTTTATGCACTCCCAAAAATACACAAAAATGATAACAGCATGAGACCAATAATTAATAACATAAACTCACCCACATACCAACTAGCAAAAAAACTAATCAATATTTTCAATTCTTTTAAAAAATTCCAAAGCTTAAGTATTAAAAATTCATTTGAGCTAGTTGAAAAACTTAAACATAGCAAAATAAAAACTGAGGATATAATGGTGTCATTCGACGTGAAAGCCTTATTTCCGAGTATTCCAATAGTAAACTTGATGCAAAGTTTAAAAAAATGGTTAACATCAATAAACTTAATATCAGAAGAAGTAGATGATTTTATGAAATTAACAGATATATGCATCCAACAAAACTTCTTTAGTTTCAATAGAAAATATTATCAACAAGTTTCTGGCCTAGCCATGGGAAATCCTTTGTCTCCATTTTTGGCGGATCTTTTCATGAGCTTCTTTGAAGTACACATTACAAAAGCATTTCCGTGGACCTTCAAGACATGGCATAGATATGTGGACGACATATTCGCAATAATACCTAAAAAACATTCTACAGATGCATTGAAACTCCTCAACTTACAACACAAATCTGTACAGTTTACCATAGAAGAAGAGAGAAATGGTTGTCTCCCATTCCTTGATTTTAAAATAATACGAAATGCAAACAGTTTTAACTTTGGAATTCACAGGAAACAAACACACACAGAAAATTACATAAAAAATGATAGCTATAACCCCACCCCACATAAATATGCAGTGTTTCACAGTTTAGCACACAGACTAATCAACATCCCATTGACTGAAACCGAGTACAAAATAGAACACCAACATATAATGAAGACGGCTATAACTAATGGTTTCAACACAGACTCAATAACAAAAATCATCAAAAAAGCTAAAAGACAAAAATCGATTAAGGAAGTCTCCACACTTAAAAACACCCAAGACAGATATAAATTCAAAAGTTTCACATACCACCCAACTTACCACAACAAATTTAAGAAGATATTCAAAGAGCATGGAATTATGTTAGCCCCAAAGAACAAATACAATATAAAAAATTTAGTAGACTGCACAATGAAAGATACCATTCCCACAGAACAAAAATCAGGAATATATGAGATTAAATGTGCAGATTGTGAACAGAGCTACATTGGGAAAACAAAAAGAAATTTAGAAATTCGAAGAAAAGAACATTTTAGGAACATTAGATTGAAACAGATAGACAAATCAGCAATAGCAGCTCATTTTTGGAACAAAAATCATGAAATAAAACCAGAAATTAAATTACTGAAACAACTTCGCAAACCAATAGAACTATCCACATGGGAGAGAATTTTCATTTTAAAAAATAAGAACAACTTAATGAATTTTGATTTTCCGCCGCTGGATGAACTCAGCAAGTTTCTATTAGAGCCACGAGATACCACCACAGGGGCGAACGGGCATCCATCCCCCGTTTCGAACAACGGCACTCAGTCAACAGCAGCCGATGATAGGAGGAACCTCTCCCGAAACTAGTCCAAAGTTTTAAATAAGTAAGTGGAGTTAGTGTTAACAACTGAAAGCATTAATGTAACATATGGTATATTGTATTTAGCAGTGACTATTACTAATTTATTACACTTACAATATTATTACTGTATTACAGTACTCTCTGCGCTTATTCTCGAATACATTTGCCATAGCTTTAAAAAATTAGATGAATGTAATTTGTGAAGGTGTTTTGAATTTTTTTACATGAAAATAGTTTGCCACAGTCATGTCATTTATTTGCAATACCACTATTGCAGAAAAAATTATTTAAAAAATGCAACATGCTACTGTACAATAACTAATTGCACATTCATAATTGGAAGAAAAGAAATAGAAAATGCAGATCTATGGATTATGAATGGTTTAAATTCTTAGGCATATCATTTAGTTTACCTCTTGTTTTCACACACCAATTAAAAAATGGGTTTCTGGTTGTCACAGCCATTTTCAATCAACTAATTTAGAGCAGAGAAAAGTTAAACTGTCTAAAGATTTTGTTCTAAATTGAATTTGGTATAATTCTTATAATTCATTCTTAACTGACAGGTTAACTGTAGGCCTTATACCGTTTTGGTTAACACTGATATAATAAAATGCTTTACAACAAATAATTTAAATACTGAACAACAAAATAGAAATTCTTATTTTAAGTTTCACATGCCAAAAGGATGTAATTAAAAAGGCCTAGTTTAATATTAGGATTTCTGTTTTAACCTATGACAGCCTTTTTCTTTGCTGGCAAATGATCTGTAATTGGTCACTGAATTCGGATGCGGTACTATGCAAAAGTGCCATAACTATAACTGACATAGTCTCAAAAGTATCAGTTTTTGCCTGACCTAGGCCTTCTAATGCATAAAGAATAACATGAACAGATTCAGAAGATATCATTCAACATATTTTAGGAATTAACTGTACGATAATCGAGTAAAACAACAGAAACTTAACACATAGTCTTATCGGAGTTAGAGATGGTTAGGCCAAAATGGAGCGTGTCCATACTTGTATAATAGAGAGCTTTAATGGTAATACCTTAATAAAACTGCACAACTAATTAATATAAGCAGTCACTTCCATGGATATAAGCTGATGATGATGACAACAACGACGACGATGATGATAGTGGCTATGATTCAGGAAAACATTACTTACTACAGTGATTGGGAAATTATTGAATTCATTTGTGTGAATCAGCTGCCAGAGGATGCATCATCTTGCTAAACAATAATTTTAGTACAAATGTAAACAATGAATTTAAAAAAATACAAAAGCAATAAAATGAAGATTTAAGCCATTTACATGTGTGTTATAAGCCTGCATAGATCCTATTATCACTAGAAGTAGACTTAAGATAATTTTCTATAAACATCACTTTTAGTTGTGCTGCTTACCTTTAACTCAGGGTAATATGCAGCGCCATAAGAATTTTCCTCCTGAGTTTCTGGTTGTTTTAACTCAAGTGAACATATTTCAGATTCCTTTAGTTCTTCCTTGATTTCTAGTTTTATATCCATTTTTCCATAGCCACTTTATTTAGGAATGCTTCTCTAACACTACAAAAGAAAGCAAAGATAAAATACAGAAACATTTGTAATGTAAACAAATTAAAAAAAAAGTGAATTGCTGACAACAGCAACATGTTGGACTCTTAATGGCAAACATGGTTTATAAAAATATTGAAGAAATGCATAGCTCTATTTGGAACAACACAAACAAATCAAATGTACAATTACAAGAATGGTTACAACATTACAATCTCTCCTAAGTCAAAATATTTACAACACTCTTTATTGTTTAACTTGCATAAGATCTTCTCACAGTGTTACAAATATTTTGCCTTGGAAGAGATTATTAATGCATGTTTCACTGTGTTCAATTCCAAATTTGAATTAATATTGAAATTCACTTGAGCAACTTGTGCTACCGTAATAGTAAATGATGAACTTTATATCTTTGTGACTGCTCCAGGAACTAAACTAAACTGTAGGGTACTATAAACACAGAAAAATCAAAATTCTACAAAAGTAAGAAAGACACCTTTTTTGTCATGGATGCAGATCTTTCATGGAAACCACACAATACCAAACCCATTAAGTACATTATGTTATGCCTGTTAATATTAACCGAGACAGTTCTCAAATCTCTCATTAAAGTTATTTTCATTATGTACATTCCATAACTTTATTTTAACACATCTCTCTGGGACTACACAACTGGCAGAGGTTGTTAATGCATGCAGATTTGAAGTTTGATTCTCACCTGAACAATTTTCACTCACTTGAGGGGTTTTTTTTTTTTTTTTTTCAGACTTCCAGTCTTCATAAATAGCAAATGCCTAGGAGGTATCCCAAATTTAGGCCTACAATGCTACCATCCTTAAAAGAAAAATCCCTTCCTAATTTATCATTATTGTTCACAGCCTGTGATGCCATGTGGCAAAATTGGGAATTAAGCATTATTAAAAAAAAGTGGTGGTTATCCTATAACCTTTATAGTACAAAAAAGACAATAAGTTCAAAGAAAGTTCCTATATTCAATCCAGGGAAACAAATGCTTAAGGAATTAAAATTATTGTCCCTTTTGTATATATTGAGTATCATACCTAACTCTGCGATCTCAAAATATTTTAGAAATGAAACAAGAAGTGAAAAATCTAGTTGCACAGGAATGTACCCATGTCAGGGAGTCACACAGGGTATGCACATCCAGAAAATAAAAAAAAAATTACTTTCAACTCAAAGTTACATTTTTCAAATGGAACATGTGTGTTTTTTCTAGTGAACTGAGAGCTAGAGGTCCAATTAGTGATAACAGAATTGCTTTTACTTTCCTAATTGCCTATAGCTCAAAGAAACTTCATTTTGCAAATAATATCCAGCACAGAAAACACACTCACAAATAATCAGTAAATTTTTTCTGATGAAACTGTGTTTCTTGAGCAGATGTTCAAAGTGACCATTATTTGCATCAATACACTTGTGGAGATGTGAACAAGTGAGAGTTATACAGATTGTAATGTTTCTACAGATACTGTTGCACATGCTGTGGTAATACGCTGTATCATATTCTCTAGTGTCTTTCAAAGCTATTGATACACTCTATCTTTCATTGCGCACCTGAGAAAGTAGTCCAAAGGATCTAATCTAGGCACCAAGCTGGTTATCCATCAATTTCTAAACTTTGCACTCATAACTTCTCTGGGAACATGGGCGAAGTTTGTGGGGAATCCATTGATGTTTTTCCAAACCTACAACCTCCATGAGAATGGATGGAGTGTCTTGCAGAAATAATCCATTATGTTTCCTAATAAAATAGGATCCTATGAGGCGATTGCCAAACATGACACCACACCAAACGTTGACACTCCACTGTCGTAGATGAGCTACTTTGCGAAGCTATTGGCATTTTACAAGGACCAATGCTGATGCTCCTCAAATTCACATTACGATGATTTGTGAACAAAGCTTCATCTGTAAACCAAATATTACTTATGAATGCATTATTATCTTGCAATTGCTTCCAAATGACGATACAGAAAGTAAGAGGATAGGTCCTTAAGATTCTGGCCTAACCATTTTCTAGGTATGATAAAGACAAGAATTATATTTCACTTTTCAATACAGTTACCCTTTATTACAATACACTTCCATCATCTTTGAATTAACATTTCAATTCCCCCCCCCCCCAAATAGTCTTGTCTGCAAAATGGGCATAAACAGCATCCATCACTTCTTCATCACACTTAAATTTCCTTCTTTGAAGGTTCTTCTTGAGTTCTGAAAAGAGGAAATAGTTATTGGGAGCTAGATCTGGGCTGTAGGGTAGATGGTCGATCTCCTTGAAGCCACATTTCTTCACAGCTTCCTTTGCAACAAGATCTGTGTGCACAGGTGTGTTGTCATTAAGAAGATGCACACCACAACTCAGTTTTTGCCTTTTCTCTTTAATGGAAGCACATAGTCTGTGCAGTAGGCTAGCATAGTACTCTCCATTTAGTATGGTGTTCCTCTCCTTGAAGTAAATGAAGAGTGTTCCTTCACAGTCCATAAAAATTGTGGCCTTGATCTTGGTTGAGTGACTGACCTTGGCCTTTAGAGGTGGTGCTTTACCAGGTTTACGCCACTCCATTGACTCTCTTTTGGACAAGGGATCTTAGTAGACGACCATAGTCTCAACTCCTGTAACAATGGTTTGCAGAACTTCTCTCTCATTGCATTGCCATGGCAGAGCTCTAAAAATGCCTGACAACAGATGATTTGTTGCTGCTTTTGAACTGAGGAAAGAAGTCTAGGCACCCATCTTTTACTAATCTTATTCATGTTTAAATGTTCATGAATAATTTGAAGCACTGTTGTTTTAGAAAGGCCCAACCTAGCTATTTCTGTAACTTTGAGCTGCCGGTCTTCCAAGAGTGATGTTTTAAGGAGTGAGCACCTCCAAGGGCTGACCTGCATGCTCCTTGTCTTCAATGCTTTCTTCACCCATTCGAAAAAGTTTGGCCCATTCTTTTATAGTATAATATGAGGGTGATGCTTTCCCATATACACCATCCAATCACTGTTTAATTTCATTTGGAGTAAGTCCTTCTTTTGTGAAGAACTTAATAACAGCTTGATACTTCATTTTCAAAATGGCACTATCTTGTACACATAGCCTTCTTTATGCAACTATATCTGAATAAGTGAGCACAGTGGAGCAGAAGTTACAGCTGCAATTATTTACTTAATAGATAAGGTATGACACCAGATAAGGCTTTTGTGAAGGTGATAATCCTTATCAGCAAGGCCAGAAACATATGGACCTATCCTCATATGCATTAGCTGAGAACAGAAACCATAAAATGTGTTACAATATGTACTATTTCCCTGGCACTGACAACAGTATAGCCGACCAAATCAGGAGACACTTATACACTGATGAGACTGATATTTGTTTGTTTACTGCATGCTTTTAGTACAGACATATTGCAAGCAACCTATGCTCTGTATACGGTACTACAGTCTTTGCATAACATCAGAAAGTGTATCCATTGCCACTCTTTAAAAGTTACGTATTTCAGGATGTATGTGGTTTAGAGCAGTGAAACCAATTACATAATCATATATTGACATGTTTTATTTAAAAAATTGTAGCTTTTAGATGAAAACTATATTTTTATAATTTTCTGGATTGTGCATACCCTCCCTTTGTTTGAGTTCCTGACATGGGTAAATTACTGCACAAGTAGATTTTTCACATCTGTTTTGTTTTGAAAATATTTGACGTCACAGAGTTAGGTGAGATACCCAGTATATGTGCATACACCTACAATAAAATTAAAACTAAAGCAGCTCAAAAGCAATAATAAAGCTAAAAATAATAACTTGAGCAGCAGAGGTACACACACACCGACTTAGCACATGTAATTAAATACTCAAATATAACAAATTTTGCATCATTTGTGTGACTGTTTCTACATTTCATTTCTGGCTCTTACAGGGGGTCTAGAGTAATATCCTCTCTGAATTCCAGGTTTACAGGCTCAAAATCAGCCAAGGTAAATAGACTTAGACATTAGCACAAGTCCTACTGGTGGGACTTCAAGCCATGGGGCTCATGTTTTAGATTTAATACATGCTAAAGAATTCCACACCTTAAAAAGATATTGCTGGAAAAAATTACTGGTTATTTCATGTCCAAGAAATTTAGAATGAAGCAAAGGGCTGATAGCCTATCCTTTTGTCATCTGTAAATGCAACTAAATTCAAATACTTTATATGGTCTGTCAGAACCAATAACATGTCTTAGGTCTAATCCTTGAGAGACAAGGATACCATAGACCTGTGGGGCAACATGAAGTACTCATTAAGCCAATTTATTTACAACAATATCTTCATTTTGATAGATCTCATCCCCTGAATACCAAAAGATCTGTTCCTTTTTCTCTTTCAATCCGTGGTCATCGTCTTTGTAACTCATTTTCATCTCTTGACACATATATTAAAAACCCAGCTCAAATTTTCAAGACCAAAAATATCCTTCCTCTCTTTCAGAACCCCATATCATTCCAGGGTACAAAACTTTCAAATTCAAACCTAAAATTTCCAATAACAACTTATTAACCTTGTTATTACTTACGTGCCAGGAATTGATAGCATCACTCCTATCTAGAAAGAATTCCACGATAATTTTATTAATGCATTCTTCTTTAAGTGATTTTTATAAATTCGTGCCACACCTTTCTTTTAGAACATTCCCTAACCTTAAAAGCATAATACATGTAGTGCGAGATGTACACCACCAACATAACAGCTGGAAATGGCCTATGACCAATGTAAGAGGTAAATATTCATTTTCGGTAGTGTTGTTTCTATGTACTATGTATGTATGTTTTATTCATCCTGTTATTTCATACACATGTACAAAGTACAATGATATGCTGTTGTTGCGTTCCAAAATGCAGCTGTTGTTTTGAAACCACTAATGCACGTTTTTGGACAAGTTGCTAAATGCAGAGGATTTTATTATTTTTTCACAAAATTTAGAAATAATTTGACGACAAAAGCAGTGATTTCTATTTTGTATATCAACCATTATTATTATTATTATTATTATTATTATTATTATTATTATTATTATTATTATTATTATTATTATTATTATTATTATTATTATTCATTTAATTTTTTTTAATGTTACATTCCTTTAAAATTTTTCAATATCAAATAATTAAATAGACAAAAATAACAATTATTTTTGCCTTTCTTCACGATAGGTTAAACATCTATGGCGTAGCAAATTAATGTGGATCTGCTGATGAAAGAAATGAAATGTGCGTATGCAATTTTAACATATATGGTCATGTTTGAACTTATCCATATAGCAATAAAAATTCTCGGAGCTGCTAGAGCTGCAGTCCCGAGCCATTCTCGAGCGGCAGCGGAGAACGCCGAAGGTAGTGAGCTAATAACTGTCTTTTTTACAAGAAGCGTGAAAACATTTTAAGTGTTCGGGGTAATTTCAGGCAGGCGAACTGTTTCAATGCACTCATTATTACACAAAATTTACACTTTCTTATTCACACTGGAATCACGCTAATAACACTTGAGAAAGCCGAACTCATATTTTACTTTTCAGTCCCGTATGGCAGTAGTGCGTTCTTGCACATTTCCAGCTTGCAGCAAAGAAAAGGCGATGCTATCAAGTTCTTCCGTATCGGGTTTTGGAAGGGCAATGCGATAAGATTCTTTTTTTTTTTTTTCCCCTACATCAACTTACATTATTTATTTCATGCATTGTGCTGTAGAAATAAATCCAATTATGAGCTTTTTCGAAAATATGATTCAAAACGTCATACATAGTTTTACACACCGTGAAGCGGGTCACTCCAAAATCTTGTGACATTCCACTCTAAAATCCAGGGCCAGAACATGCGATTTCTTGAGGTTATTCCTTTTCCCCAATTATCATCCCTATTTAACAGATATTTTGATGTTGAGAAAGCCATACTTTCAGTCACAAAACGCATCAGCTCCTTGCACCGATTCATGTTCTTTCACCACAAGCCTTTATCTCCCTCACATGCATGAACGTTGCTATGAACAACTGATGGCAGGCTTAACTGGAGTGTGCCATCCCTTGGACTCAATAATAATGAAGTTGTAGCTACACCTAACTTGTATCTGCGCTTTATTCACATCAAAAGCTAAGTTATAACTACCGATGTGGAAATACGAAGTTACAGCTACAAGGGAGAGGTTGTTGCTACTTTGTTTCACACAAAGGAAGTTACAACTTCAAAATACAGTAGTCGTAGTATCATCTACTTTTTATTCTCTTTACTCAATCTCTCTGCAAGAACCTGTCGAGCTTTTTCAATGTTATTACGAAAATTTATTATTTTATTCGGCGGTTTTTATACCCAAAATTGTTTAAGAGCTGCTCCATGCAATTCAAATTCGTTTTAGAGATCGTTGGATAGCAACCCAGCAGAATATTGGCTGAAGAAAAAAGCAAACCTAAAGCCGATGAATTATATAACTCTACTATGGCAGGCATTCAAGAAAACGAACTTAGCGCTGCTGTATAAAACATGGTAATATGCCATTATTTACACAAGAGAAAAATACAATTAGAATGAACATGTGGTAATGTGTGGCGATGCAAACTTTTCTTTTCTTTCTCTCTTTGTATAATTAACAAGTGTCACAATTGTTAACATTGTATAGAAATTATATAACTGTTTACATAACTTCTATAATTAACACCTTTTAACACAGTTTGGTTTTATCAACACACTCTTCAAAAGCACATAATCAGTTATGTTACGACTCATTGTAGTACGTTTTCAAGCATTTTCATTTAAAGTAATGCAGCCAGTGATTTGCAACCACTAGAATAAACAACATATTCACACTCAACACGCTTTACCTCAATGACTACCTTTCTTACAGTTTTTGCAGAAAGCCTAAACATTGACGTTAATTCATTCGACTGATTAGTTAATTACTTCCAAGCATACATGAGCAAAGGGATCAGCGTACACAGAAACATGGACACGCCAGCTCCGCACGGCCAAGCGATCGGAGATTTAACGATATATATTCTGTTTTACAACGCTTCACATCAATATAAAGTATTGTCAGTTTTCATCACTGCACAAAAGTGAAAAACGTTCAGCATTATGCTAAAACTGTTATATTCAGCACTTGTAATAAATTTGATGACAAGTATACATCACGATTCCGAAGCAAACTACAGTACAGAATATGAAGTGGGCCCTCTATTTGCAATAGTATCTGCTACACTATGCATGTAAGTAGAATCATTTATTGACAAGTTTAAAGTTTCTCATACGTATATGATATAAAAATCATATTTCCTATTTCGCCCCCTTAATACTCGAGACATGTGCTGTTCTTTCGTTTTTTCACGACAGTCTCTCAATCCACTCTTGAGATGTACAGTAGTTCGGGTAAGTCTTTGCCTATGTTGACTGTCTCTTTATGTAGTTCTTTTAACCTTTCTCCATCGAATAACACACCATTTACAAACTGTATAATAAACCAAAAGGAAACTCTAGGCGAAAACGGGGTAACTAGTGACGTGCCGCCATATTTTCAAATAGTTGGCATAACGCAAAACAGTGTTATATAATGAAAATTTAAAATTTCAATTTTCCCTAAAAAAATGGAGAAGAGCAAAAGTTAGGCTATTGTTAAAACAAAGAATTTACATATAGTCTCTAAATACCAGGCAATAAATCTTCTATGAAAGTTGTTCTGATAATTATGGGTTTGAGAAATAACGCAAAAGATATTTAGCTTTATGTGTATATATTACCTTTTATCTTATAACACAGACCAACGGCTTAACCTCTATATAACTGCACTATAATAAGATTTTGCTATCTTCCCAAAATAAGCGCTTCTATGAACTCTAAATTCATATTTAAAAATCTTATCCCCACGAGTCAGTTCTTTAGAATTGGGAAAAGATATGCTTCACTGGGATCTAAATCTAGTCGAGTGTGCTGCACGTGGCAACAAATCTAAATGCAATTCAAGTAACTTGCGACAGCAAGATATTGAAGAAATGTGCGCGGGTGCAGTGTGATTGTGGGAAAGTAAGTTTTCATTTGGCAAATGCACCAGTTTGTTGCTATAGTATTTTTCAATTGCTCCAAGAATGTTACAAAATACTCTCCATTGATATTTTGCATTTTTTTCTACATAGTCTACGAGCAAACACCATGATCGTTCCAGAAAACATTGGCACTTTCTCGACGATGGACATCTCTCCTGCTCCAGTATCTTGGACTACTGCCTCCTCTTTGGCGCGTAATGGTGAATCCATGTTTCACTAACAATTTTTTAAAGTCATAGAAAATCGGTTGAATTTTGTTTCAACATTTCCAAACACTGCTGAGAAATGTTCATTTGTATGAGTTTCTGGTTGAGCGTTAATAAACGCGACACTCAGCTAGAGCTTTTTCATATGCAATTTTTTTACAAGATGATCCAAACGCGATCAATTTGCATCAGAAAGCTTGTGTATTTTCACAAGTTGATCATTAATATGGCATTATGGATTTTTTCTTTTTCTTGTTTTCCTCGATCGTTGTGGTTATTGGGTTCCTTCACAGTCATAATGAAAAATGTAATAACGATCTCCTTCAGATTCAACTCCTTGTTTTATATCTGTTGAAGCTGTGTATACAACATTGGAAGATGGAGGATTTCTCAGAAAGCTACATGGCCCCATATTGCGCACTCTGCAAATCCATAACGGTGATACAATGCAGTTCATGTATGTTGTAACATTAGAGAGACGATTTTTTTTTTTTTTTTTTTTTGGAAAGCTTGAGTAGTTTTAATTTCAGATCATCAACGTTCCTGTGATTAGTGTCTTTAATAAAATCTCACACGAAGAATTAGGATGGGGTTAAGTCTGGGGAGTTTGGGGGCCAAGAAATTGGTTCGTCACGACCGCACCACATACGACTGAAAACGGTATTTTGAAAATACCTCCCTAAGCCCAGTGAGGAGGTGCACCATTTTGCTAGAACACAAATCCATATTGTCTTGCTCAAATTGTGGCAACAAAAACTGCAACATATCCAAATAAGATCCACAGCGTACTGTCTTTCCTGCAAAAAAGAAGAATGTTCCATACACTTTATTGCGGCTCACTCTACAGCGTACGTTAACTTTTGGACTTGATCTTTCAAGCTCTTAGGAGACGTGGATTTTGCACTGTCCAAATAATGCAATTGTGTTTATTCGCCCGCTAACATGAAAAGTAGCTTCGTCTGTTTGTTTAAGAAGTCCCCATCTTCTATCAGCTGGCAAACCATGGATGCAAAATTGAACAAGCTTCAAAATACTCATCGCGTAAGGCTTATAGATGTTGTGATATGGGTACAGTTTACGGTATTTTCGAACAATATACTGACAGGATGTGCATCTCCGCTTACAATTAACCTAAACTTTTCGTACGACTCCTTATCATAGCTTCAGAGATAGGTGCTTCTCCTAGTGGGTTTCGCCTGCGAAGCGTACATTTTTTAAGCAAAATAATACCCGCAAGAAATGCCTCCTACTACCATTAGCTTTTGTAAAAATATTTATTATCCATACCCAAAACAGACCACTCTTTGTATCTCCTATACTCTTTAGAAAACAGAATACCTTCATACCACAAAAAGGATCAGTAGACGTTACCGTAACAGAATAACGTTCTATAGCAGAAAATGTGATAGTAAGACAGCTACGTTTGATTTACTCTTGATGTGAAAGGTGCTTTTGATGCCAACTCAGCATGCTGAACTCATCAAGATTGGCACCTGTTAACAGATACACTCTGAAAAATGCTTTAGTGGACCACAGTTTTAATAACATTGCACAGGAGAACAGTCAGGCATCTACAAAATAACATGCAAAGAATGTGATAAGATATATGTTGGAATAATTAAATGGAACATAGGAACACGGTTAAAGGAACATCTCAGGGACGTTAAGCACAAACAGATTGATAGGTCAGCAGTGGCACACCATTTTTGGAAAGATAACCATGACATCAAAATAGAAATAAAGTTACTAAAAGAAGCACACAGACGTATAGAATTGGACACATAGGAGAAGATTTACATTCATAAACATAGGGATAATCTTATGAATTTCAAAATTATAGAATGTAATACCAATTTCCAGTTTATAAAGAAAAAAACACCACCAGGACAGAGCCACAGGTCCTCATAGTTGTCAGTTTCTCATACCAGTAGTCAAGTTGGTTGAAGATGGAGAGGATGTCTCTTCGAAACCGGTCCCACGTATTTAAAATTAAGTGAAGCATAAGAGTGTGTTAGACAACAGATTACATATAATTTACATAAAAATGGAAATTTCTTTTAAAACTAATCACTGCTCCTCATTAACCAATGTTATAAGCATTAAAACAAGTGCTTGAAATGTTCTATATTTTGTTTCATACAAAATACAATCTATTTTCAAAAGTTTGTCTTGCATTCCGAAACATTTAGGAATATTAATGGATATCATTGTATGATTAGTTGAACTACACACTCTTAAAGCTTCACTTACTTTTTATAAATGTATGGAACCGGTTTCGAGAACATTTTGTTCCCATCTTCAGCCATGCTAAGGTTCAATTTAGGAATATTCCTGCAAGCTGTGGTTGTCTCTTGTTCGATCTTCAACTGAGGCAGACTATACTTTAAAATGAGTAATTTTAAGTGCCTCCATTGAAAGAAATCTAAGGTGTTTAAATCAGGGGACCTGGTAGGCCATTCAATATTCCCTTAAATAGGTACTGCATTTTACTGCTCTGCAAATGACGCACACCTCTGCTCTCAGCCGATTGCCAACTAGGTCAGCATGCTGCAGGAATAAAGTTAATGTTTCATGTATTGTCTTTAGATGGTTCCTCTTTTATTAGATTTTCCCATATTGTTAATAAAAATATATCAACTTTTTTTTATTTGGGTCTATGTGAGATAAATATTCCTTTCGAACCATACAACTTGACTTTCAATGTGGTAAAACCGCCTCAGTTGTTAAAACAGGCATTAAAAAAAAAAGTGACTAAAGTTGTTTCTGATTACCTTATGACACAGATTTTCCTGCACACCATTTATTTTCGTGAAATTTAGGGTCAGACTTCATGTTAAAAAATTTCAGAAAAAGAAATTGTAGGGTTTAAATCTGACTCAAAGAGAACAAACAAATGAATCCAAAATAATGATTCTATCAGTAAACAAAGGTAGAAAGATATAACTTTTCCAATAACCACAATAGGCAATTTTAAGAAACACTACAGATGCATATGGAAGATCAACTGCTTGAAAACTGGCATGTATTATAATTAAATTGTGTTAATATGTATTTCAGCGCAAACAGCTTAGTCAAGTTCTTATAACAAAATTCAAGAATATGAAATTTTTTGCTCTATTCAATCAAATTATATTTCTTCTTATAAAATTACAAACTTTTCACTTTTAGAATTCAAAAATTAAAAAGTGGTTACATATGAGACTGGGCACAGCTCTTACATGGCTTAAGCGATGTCCCTACAAGGTTAAAGAAAGCCCTTACCATAAACTTCACACCTATGTTGCTTCTAATCCATGAATCAAAAGATATTTTTTCAAAGAATACAACCCGTATAAAATATTTTCTCACAAACATCAAACTTAATTAGCTCTTTGACCTTGGGAATTAAAAAAAAAATGTTTCATATTAGACAATTCTGTAAAGCTCTTTAACATAAATTTTGGACTTATGTGGCTTTTTGCCTTAATGAATTAAACATTTCTTTAACTTACACAATTCTGTAAAGCTCTTACCAAAAATTTCACATTTATATGGCTTCTTGTACTCATGGATCAAAAGGCAAATCTTTGCACTTGACACGTTGGTAAAGCTTTTACATTAAAATTCACACTTCTTTATTTCATGAATCAAAAGATGTTCTCTAAAATTATATATCCGGGTAAAACTCTTCCCACAGGCTTCACACAAATATGGTTTCTTGCCTTCATGAATCAAAAGATGTCTATTCAAGGTAGATACAAGGGTAAAGCTCTTCCCACAAGCTTCACATACATGTGGTTTCTTGCCCTCATGAATTGAAAGATGTCTATTGAAGAAAGATGCATGGGTAAAACTTTTCCCACAACTTTCACACTTATATGGTTTCTTACCCTTATGATTCATAATATGAGTCTTTAAATTAGATGACTGGGTGAAGCTCTTCCCACATTGTTCACATTTATGTGGCTTTTTACCCTTATGAATCAAAACATGAGTTCTTAAATCACATGATTGGGTAAAGCTCTTCCCACAAAGTCCACATCTATGTGGTTTCTTACCTTTATGTATCAAAATATGAGTCCTTAAATGAGAAGATTGGGTAAAGTTATTCCCACAAATTTCACATACAAATGGCTTCTTTCCTTCATGAATCAAGAGATGGATGTTTAAGTCAGATACCTGTGTAAAGCTTTTGCCACAAACTTCACATTTATGTGGTTTCTGGTAATCATGCATTAAATTATTTCTTTTATGTTCATGAAGTAATATATGCTCTTTTATAGATGGAGAAGTCAATTTATAGGAGAATGTCTGCTGCTTTGTTTTGTCTTTAATATCCTGTGCAACTTCAATTAAAGTAGTGCTCAATATATTTTCTAAACAGCTGGACAGGTCTTCTTTATTTGGTCTGAAATGTGAAGAACATATGAAGAATAGGAAAAGTTTTATATGAACCTGAATATCAAAATGTTTAGCTTAGCCCTCATATTGAAAAATATAAATACATGTTAAAAAATATGTTAACTTACACTTAGAATATAAATCTGTGCTCAGATTTTGCTATTACCATTCAATTCCTAATATTTAATTTATTCAACCTAAGGAAACTGTCTGAAGTTCAGTATTGGGTAATGATGCTCAAGCATCAAAAATGTTATTTTTCATGCTCTTGTACAATCTATGAAAATAATTTATTATGAGCAACTTTTAGCACTCAATTTCAGTAATGATTAAGATTGCTAATCATCCATTTTAAACAGCATTTCCTTTATATATAGACTTTGCCAACTTGTAAAACTGATTTTTGGAAAATGGATTATTTAGGTAATTAGACTCAAGTTATACTGAAGTGCAAATTTGACAGCAATAAAATACTTTTAGTTTCTAAGTACTGAGCATTTAAAGTTTAGGAGGGGAAGACTGAAAAATCACTACAGTCGAATGGAAAGCAGGAGTGGCCATACATTCACAGTAAAAATTGTCAAATAAAATGAAAGCATATTTGTACAAACACAAAGAAATGTACTACAATGAAAAAAGTGATAAATTAACACTGAATTTTTACAAGGAGAAATAAATTGATATCATTGCAAGGAGTGATTTTTATGCCAACATCAGCAGAAAATTATTGTTGGTGATGAATATAATTTTCTGTTGATGTTGGCAATGCAATTTCTTATTGTTTTTCAAGAAATTGCAAAATGCATAAAGTGACATGATGATTTCACAAAATGTGCTACTAAATTTATTTTCTAAGAACAGCATGCTACTTATACCTAAAATTCATATGAGAATGAATAATTATATGAAAGAATAAATAAGACTTGGTGCCATGTAGTAAGCTTTATTAAGTACTAAGTAAATTACAAAATATCCAGTGTTGAAATTTCATACTTCCTCACAATTTTGAAAACCAAATTTCACAATCCTTCTGCCTTTATTTTTATCCTCAAGAATATGCTCGAAACCTGAAAGAGTCTCGCTTCTTCCTGTTCCTAATTATCTTACCCTTACTTCTATCATCACTGTTCACTGAAAAGTTCACTAAGAATGTATCTTAGAGAATGTGGGGAAGGGAGAAGTACCAAGAAATTTGTGATAAATTGGGGAGGAAAGGTTTCGCTTAGACTGATCAGGAGTAAAGAATTAGAAAGGAATGAGAAAAATCTATGGGAAGGAATGTCCCATGTATGGTGAACCTGATGAGTACCGTAGCATATTATATAGCGAGCAAGTGAAGTGATGGAGACTACAGGTATGGAAACAGAAATGGAATAAATACGAGGGAGACATTTTAATAAGAAAGATATTAGGAAGCAAAGGAGATAAAAATATAAAAATGATGGAGAATACTTGTGCAAAGTTAGGAATAAATGGTGTAGGAAGATTAAAGTACTACAGGGAAAGAGAGTTTAGATATAGGGGATTACTAAAAAATTTTATAATTAGTATAAGAATGGAAGTAATGAAATTGATCACGATTTGGTCTCCAATACATTCACAACCTGGAATTACCATGTAATGGGACTCGAAACAGCATAATAGGTAACTTTTGAAGGTATAAGATGCAGGGTACATTAGCTATTTTGTAATATAATTGATGCTAAATAAACATGGCATTGGTTGGCAAAAGAGACCATAGTATTAGTATTTTGTTAATTCTGAAATAATGGAAATATGTAAATTGTAATGTTGTTTGTGTTTATTGGAAATAAATTCTTATAACAGATGAATCCATAAACATATCTGAATAAACCCTTGAGACAGTGTATTTCAAATAATGTAACTTATAATAGATTATTAATATGTACTTTACTATATTACATTCCAAATTTAGTTAATGCTGAAATTACAAACCCAAACAAATGCAAGGAAAAGTCTAAAATTATTTGCCCTTTTGTTCCTCAAATTTATTTACACAATAAAAGGAATTAAATAAGTATGTAATTTTTCTATAGTCTCCTTTCTTTTCAATGCATTTGGTTCAGAGATCCACAAGCTGTGTATTCCTGCCAAGAAAATGGTTTTTGGTTGGTTGCCCAACTATTTATGCAGTGTCTCTTAATACTTCATCTGTATAAAATGGAATATTTCATTAAATATCTTTTGTTGATGCAAGGAAATGATTATCAGAAAGGGCAAGCTCTGGGCTGTAGGCACGGTGTTCCAGTACTTTGAAAATTAAAGATTAATCTATAAACAATGTATACAGTTTTTTTCACACTAACTCCATTCACTTACATAAATTTGGAACATAGCAGCACACTTTTGGAATAAAAATCATGAAATTAAATCAGAGATAAAACTACTTAAACAACTTCATAATGCAATAGAACTTTCCACTTGGCAAAACATTTTCATTACAAAAAATAAGGATAATTTGATGAATTTCGATATCCCTCCATTAGATGAACTCAGCAAATTCCTAATAGAACCAACAGATGCCGCCACAAGAACATCAAGAGACCCAACCGCCACGTTTAACAACAGTTTGTCAACAGGCTGAAGATGGGAGGGATCGCTCCCGAAACATATGTTCCAAATTTATGTAAGTGAATGGAGTTAGTGTGAAAAAAACTGTATACATTGTTTATATATATATACCACTCCATTGTCAACAGCTTCGTAAGTACACTTATTTAAAGATTAATCGTTTCAATGATCTGGGAAATTTATAGGTTTAACACAATGATTGTTTCAATTAATGTCTATCGATGCTTCATAGCATTGCTCATGGTGGCCTAGAAAAATTCAGTGATGCACAAAAATTAGATTTGAGTATTCTGCTTAATCCAGACAATGAAGTGGCTAATCCAGCGCTAATGACTTCAGCAGCAAAACATCCTAAAGTGATTCATACTTCATCATCTTGCTTGAGCACTGTGATTCACTTATCCTATATCACTAACCTGACATTACAATCCATGCTGTTCTTACACAGAAAAAATCAACCCTCATTTCCTACCTTGAAATTAGCAGGAAAATTATTTATAACAATAATACATCAGCTGTTATTTTATAACAATCAAGAGAGTATCTTGAGAATGTACTGATTTGATTTTTGAAAGAGAGCATTTTTATAGTACTTCAAAATAGTGCCCTCATCCTGTCCTGAGACAGTTGAATATTTGTATAAAACAAAGAGATTAATTCCATTGTAATATGTTTACGGAATTTTGGGAATCCACACAGTGAAACTCTTATTTTGATTTAAAGTAAAACACTAAAAATCATGTCGTCACATTAAAACTCTCTTTAAGTTTCACAAACACATTTTTCAGCTGCCTTTTGTATCTGACTATTATTGTTGTATTTTACTATTTTTCTGATAAATTTCGGGAAAACTTTTTCTTTCAAACATCTGTTTATGAATCTGATATCTGCTGTTTTGCATCTCCTTTTTTTCTTTGAGTTTTTGGTAACGTTTTATTTCAGCTTTGTGATTGCATAATTGTATATTAAAGAGTACATGTTTTGGGAGTGATTGGTTGAGTTCTACTCTGTGTTCCATATTGTATCTAGTTCTTGAAGTCTTAAAGGTCGATGTTACGTAATTAAAAAAGTTAACCTTACCAGAGCTCACTTAGTACCACTGTAATACATGTGAAAATAAAATTGCTTAAAACTGCACTGTTATGTACAACTCTTGTAATGTTTCGTGTTTTAAATGTTTAAAAGTAAATTTTTGTGTTTGTGAAACTTAAAGAGAGTTTTAATGTGACGACATGATTTTTAGTGTTTTACTTTAAATCAAAATAAGATTAATTCCAGTTTGTAATACATTTAGAAATGTATTACTGCCAATTCTGGATCTGAAGATAATTAAAAGTAATAACAAACTTAAATTTGCATTTACAGAAAGGACACACATACAGTTAGTTACATTAAAGTCCATATTTTTAATCCTAGATCTAATAAGGAAGCAGCTTTTAGCAGCACAATATGTAGGTTAATAAATATGCCACAAACAAAGATGAATACAAGAAATAATATTTGCACATAATAGAAGCAGCCATTTCCAATGGGTTTAAAAAACAGATGATCAGCTAAAAAATAAAAAGAATCCATAAACAAAAAAGAATTAAAAAATCACAACTTTGAGTGCATTATCAAGGGAGAAATCCTTCAAAAAATTCACTTACCACTTATCAATGATTAATAAATTTAAAAAAATCTTTAAACAATATAATATTACATTTAGTACCTCAAAACAGATATAGTGTTAACAAATTATTGAAGTTAAATAAAATAAATTCCATACCAAAAGAGGAAAAATCAAGTATATACCAGATTAACTGTAGACTGTGACAAAACATACATAGGCAAGACCAAGAGGAATATAGGCATCAGGTTGAAAGAACATTGGAGAAACATCTCTTATAAACAGATGGACAAATCAGCTGTAGATGCACATTTCTGGAATGAACATCATGAAATAGGAAAAGGCATAAAGATATTAAAAGCTGTTCAACAACCCAAGGAACTTAGGATACAGGAAAAGATTTTTATACAAAAAATATGAGCATAAATTCATGAATTATGATACTCCAGAAATAGACAGTACCATATATAAACAATGTATACAGTTTTTTTCACACTAACTCCATTCACTTACATAAATTTGGAACATATGTTTCGGGAGCGATCCCTCCCATCTTCAGCCTGTTGACAAACTGTTGTTAAACGTGGTGGTAGGGTCTCTCAACTAAAAGAAAAACCGGTAGTATTCACAAAAACAGATAAAGGCAATAAAATCGCCATATTGAACCAAGAAGACTACATAAACAGGATAGAAACCATGTTAAAAGGTCAAGATTATAAACCAATTACAGAGAATCCACTAAAAACCTGCACTAAAAACTTGAATAAAACATTAGATGAAATAAAAATACTGTCCACTACCGAAAAACGAAAACTCACAAATAAGAGACCCAACTGCCACGTTTAACAACAGTTTGTCAACAGGCTGAAGATGGGAGGGATCGCTCCCGAAACATATGTTCCAAATTTATGTAAGTGAATGGAGTTAGTGTGAAAAAAACTGTATACATTGTTTATATATATACCACTCCATTGTCAACAGCTTCGTAAGTACACTTATTTGAGACAGTACCCTGTTTAGGTTCATCAATAGACCACCAGAGTCCTCGCAGATACCTACCTTTCTGACTCCAAAGGTCAGTCAGTCGTTTATCAGTTGATGATGTGAACAAGTATTTCACGAAACATGTCCTGGTTTTTTAATTTTTGAGAGTGAAACCATAAAGTGTTTGGAATGTTTTAAATATTTTAACTAGAAGCAATTTTATACAGATTAATATTTGCTAAGAAATATAGTACTGACTTACCCTGCATTACTGGCTGGTATATTTACTTCCTCAATTTTGATCTTCCTCAGTAAATCTCTGTCAAACTCTTTCCCCTCCTATGAAAAACAAGTTTATTTAAATATAAACTTGCTTCGATCTTTCATTACAAAAGTCAATAATAATTTATTTATCCATTGCTTATAATTGAGAATGACCCAACGTACTTGAGGCCATTAACATGTCATGACTTCCTGGTCTTCAATATAAATTAGAGCCCTATTTTCTCTCTCTTCACTTTTCTAGTCCACTTGTCTCTTATTCCTCTTAAATATTCACCTATACCCCATTCTCTGATTATCAATATTTTTATTGCTACAATATTGTTTTCCATTTTAGATCCCACATCCTCTCTCTCCAATATCTTGTTTTCTTACTACTACCAATTATTTCTTTTAATACTTTGAAGTTAATAAGATTCTCAACCACTCCTTCACAAAACAAATATATAGCCTTGACAGTTTTCCCATTTACAAAAGTAAATTCAGTTTCCAGATCTTTTGCTCTTGTTCCATTACACACTAACAAATTGTTAATTTTACAAAATTCTAACAGATTTTTATCCTACTTTTCCTCACAATTAATAACAGCTTTCTCCCATCCATTCTTACTCCATTTCCACCAATTTAATTTTCTTTCCCTCACCTATTCTTGCATTCAAATCTCCCATTTAGTGTAAATTCCACACTTGAATTTTTCTTCATTAATTCCTGCATATCCTTATCCAAATTTATAAACAAACTTTCATTACAGAAATCTGAAGCCTCTGTTGAGTTATATATAATACTAAGTGCATATTTAATTTCCCCCCCACACACACACACATTTAGTTGGTCCTGGTGGTGTAGTGGTTACTATACTTGCCTCCTAAACCCAAGATCGTGGGTTTGAACCCAGCCAGGACCGATGGATTTTTCCGGGCGTAAAAATCTTAAGTATGGCTTCCTTCAGAAGGGAAGTAAAGCCGTGGGTCCCGTGTCATACATTTACGGCACGAAAAAGAACCTCAAGCCTGAAAGAGAGGCCTCTGAGCAAAATTTGTCAGCCGTTTCACGCCCTGAGTTGAATGGAATGCTGATGACCTGAGCTGTTAAAGAGTGACCATAAAAAAAAAAATTCCCAGATATTTTATTCTGTGATCCTTAACCATAAAACTTGCCTTTAGAAATCCATTTTTTTGTTCGCACATATTTCACTACTCTTGTTAATAAACATGCCCAACCCCCTTAAAACTCTATCCATTGTTTCTTCTGTTAGCTCTTATCAGTATATAAACTAGTTGTCTACCTCCACATTTTCCTCTTCATCAGTCCATGTCTCTGTCACTGCTAACATGTCACCCAATTTTAAAACCTTAGATACTTCAACACTAATTATTTTGCTTTTAATCCCTTCACATTTCAGAAAATAACCTTAATTTCCAATCCCTATCTAGCATTAGATCTTGCCACTGATTTAAACCAGTCCAACTTTGCTCTGTCCCTTGTCACTACTTTTCCACTTAAATCTGAAATTTTTATGTCACTGACCTGATGCTCCCCTCAGGTGTTGACACAATTTTTAACCCACTTTCATGCTTTATTTACTACAGATAATATAATAATTTGCATGAGAAATATTAAAATAACATACAAATCTAACGTATATATACTGCAATAAAAAACCACAGTGTTTCTGACATACTGTACACATCCTCAGAGATAGTGTATGGATAAGGAAAAATGAGATGTAGTTAATCATGGGGAAAAAAGATTGTAGGATCAACAGAGGCATTAAGGCTAAAGCAATATTTCTTAGCAAGTCTATGATTACTGGCAGAATTCTTGAAAGAATTTCTAACATAATATAATGAAATTATAAAATGGTTTTCCTTTGAATAAAATGCTAACAGCAATGTTGGTAATACATAATTCTAATATACAGATTTATTATTATTGTATTAAATATATTGACGGAGTTTTCTTACATATAAATATTAAAAATTGTTACACAAGGCTTAATATTTGGCCTTCCTATTACATTAAAATAGAATTTATTTTAATATTAGTATGAGTATATTGAAGCTGTTTTTTTTACTTGCAAATCTTAAAAGTTGTTGTACAAAGCTCAATACTTAACCTTCCTATTATATTAAAAAATTATAATTCAGCAATAATTCAAATACTTTCAAATAAAACATTATTGAAATATCACCCTAATGTATTAGGAAAAAGATCTAGCTGAGCGTCTTTCTGTAAATAGGTTTTACAGAAAATTTATGATGTCATTTTTGATTCACATTTAATCATTATCTCTGATGAAACACGGTTTCGTTTATGTGGCTATTTTTTGAAGATATTATAAATTCAGAGATTTATCATGCACAAATACTTGTTCATTCCTTTTAAAAATTAACTGATCATTAGAGACAATATATATATATATTATCAACAAGTTTCTTCCAAGCACATATTGCTGGTGATTCTTTGGAGGTTATAAAGGAGGTTTCTGGAGACAATTATTTCTATAGGGTTATGGCCTGCACATTCCCCAGATTTTACCAGATGCAATTATTATTTGTAAGGAACCCTAAAAAATAAATTCTATAGAATAACCCACATGCTGTAGAGAGCTGAAATTAGAAGGTTACAAAAGAAATTAGGTGTGTGAATGGAAATTTCATCAAAAGATGTTGGAAATGTGTGAATGCCAAATGACACCACTTTGAAACATTGTAACAAGTTAAAAGAATAAAATTATGATTGAATGCATGCCATAGACTAATGAATGTTTATGAGTAGAATAGTCTGGGAAATTACGGATCTAGAATACCCCAGTTTCTTTCGTGTTCTACCAGCATCCTCCCATCCCCTTTCTCAGATCAAGTGTGATGCAAACTCCCTCTATGTGCACATACTAAATATGTGTGTCTGTTAACACTCCAGTGGTCACAATTTTTTTTTCTCAACGAAACTTGGCACGTAACAATCAATTAACAAATGATTCATGGAGCAAAATTGGACCATGAATGGGGGTTAACCTAAAGAAAAATTTAAAAATTAATCTAGCAGCTGCAATTTTTTTTGTGAACAAAACTAGTTAATGCCATTTAAATAAAAAAAGAAAAATAGTGTGAAAATCTGCAAATTCAGACTGTTAGGAGTTCACCTCACACCCAAAATTTAAAAACTGTTTAAGCAGAATCACAATTTGTTGCTGTTTTTTTTTTTTTTTTTTTTGCAACAAAACTCAATATAAAATTACTAAATAAAGTATGAAAAATAGTTTCTGAAAATTTAACTATTAAAAATGGAGGAATACCTTAAAACCAATATTTCAAAAGTGTTCTAGCTGTACCAATTTATGATTATTTCCTGGTAGTAGACATACAAGTCATTGTTTTCTTTCAATTTCCACAAACTCTACATGTAACTTTTCTGCTCTGGCACTCTGTATTAACCTTCACAAATTTTACTTGCCGAGGAGTTTACGCAACTCATGTGTGAGAGACTTTCTTTGGCAAATTAATTGTAATGTAAGTGCAGCACCAACATTAAGCACAGGGCCATAAAGGTAAGGCTTTCATAAACAAAACATGAATTTGGTATGTAAAGTCTGTGATTTTTTTAAAAAAACTATCTAATGAAATGTCATAAGTTTTATTCAAAGCTACTAACTAAAGTATAATCTTAGGCTAATAATTGTCAACTTTGTTCCGATTTCCTACATGAAAATTTTTTCCCAAGTGGATAACTCTACTGAATTGTGAAGATGTTTCAGCAGTTTAATTTTGAGTTTTATTTCATGGTTTTTGGTCCAAAAGTGAGTTATACTGCTGATTTATCCACCTGCATAAGCAGAATATTCCTTAAGTGTTCTTTCTTCCGAATTTCTAAATTTCTCTTTGTTTTGCCTATGTAGCTCTGTTCACAATCTGCACATTTTATTACATAAAGTCCTGATTTCTGTTCTGCTGATATGGGGCCTTTTACAGAGCAACCTAATAAATTCTTGATGTATCTGTTCTTTGAGACTAACATTATCCCATGTTCTTTGAAAATTTTCTTAAACTTGTTGCGGTAAATTGGATGGTAGGTAAAACTTTTGCATTTGTCTTTCTTTTGTGTTTTTCCGTGTGGAAACTTCCCTTATCCCTTTTTGTCTTTTAGATTTATTGATAATTTTATCACTGTCTTTGTTGAAACCATTGATTATAGTTGTCTTTATTAAATGGTGGTATTCTATTTTGTACTCTGCTTCTGTGGGTGGAATATTCATCAATCTGTGTGCCAAACTGTGAAACACTGCGTATTTATGTGGAATCTCATTTTTTATTTAATTTTCTGTGTGTGTGTGTGTGTTTTTTTTTTTCTGTAAATTCAGCCAACAGATGCCAACACAGAAACATCTGGGTGTCTAGCCATCATTTCGAGTAATGGCGGTTCAGTGAGCAACTGAAGAAGGGAGAGATTCTCTGGAAATGCATACCTAAGTTTAGCTTTATTCCTTTTCAAATTATTTACTTGTTGCTCTATCTCATTAAGAGAGTTTCCAAGTTATCTTTATTAAAAGAAACCAATTTTCAATTTTGTGACAATGATCTATGTGAAGGATTAATGCTGTATAAAGAAAGTGAATTTAACTGCAGGTAATATAATGAAGTAACAGTAGGATTTTATACACAAATAAGGGAAATACTCTTATTAAATATTAAAAAAATGCTAACATTGGTTATATAGTTTTAAAGTACATAATGCTTCAACAGTTTACCTCATGTTTTAGGACAGTGTCATATGGATCTTCCTCCTGGAATGAATATGTATCATAGTTAATTGGTTCTTCTTTAATCTCTACTTTGGCATCTATTTCACTTTCATTTATCATCCTCTGAAACTGCAAAAGAAATACAAACAAAAAATTTAAAAATATAACCAAATGCTTATCAGACTCTAAATGGTTCAAATGAAGGGAATATCTCTGTGAGTTGTAAACAGAAAAGATGGAAAAGGAAGATGAGCATGGAAAGGAAATAACACCAAGAGTTAAAAAGAAAGTCTGCCAAACACTATGCATATACAACATAAGATCAAAATTCCCAAAATAACTAGCTGCAAAAAATTTTGTAACAGTACAGGGGTGGACATCCATAAAAATTCTTGAACATGAAAATGGCACTTGCTAAGTCCACAAGACTAACACTTTAGCCATTAACTGCAAAACAGTGCATAAATACCAATTAATCTCCAGTTTTCTAGCTAAAGTACCATTTTGAATATCCTTCTCTACAAGAGTTCAAAAAATATCTACATGAAGTAAAACTAAAATGCAAACTTTATGCTGTTGAAAGTCTAATGGTTTAGAACAAACAGAACTCACAGTACAGCTAAATGGATGTTGCTTACTCATGTGAGTCTCCATTCAATTGCCATGACATGCTCTATTTGCACACAAAGAAGAACAATGAATAAAATATGACCATTTATTTTGGTTGGCTTTGATTCACTTCCTACATCTCAGGCTTGTGAATAAACCAACAAACTAACAGACTAACCAATATAACTAATTTTTAAAAGTAATAAATACTTTTGCCATGTCTTACGGCCAGGCAAAATTCAGATTTAAGATTCAGAGAAATGGGGCGAGACTGAGAATCAGTTTATGAAATAAAAGTATTTTCTTACATATATTTGCATGTTCATATTAATTTATTAAATCTTTTAAAATATTAGATATCTCCTCAAATTCAAAGTCAAAAAAAGAATTTGAGAAAATACAGGAGATTGCCATTATAAATGGTTTTAACAAAAATTTAGTAAACAAAAAACTTAATAGATTTCTAAAGAAGAAATTGATCAAGAATACCACCACACTATTAACTGAAAAAGAGAGACCGGTTTTTAAAAAATTCACCTACCATCCAGTAGCTATGATTAAATTCCAAAAATTTTTTAAAAGATATTAAGATTAAATTGGCACCTGTTAACAGATACACTCTGAAAAATGCTTTAGCGGACCATAGTTTTAATAACATTGCACAAGAGAACAGTTAGGCATCTACAAAATAACATGTAAAGAATGTGATAAGATATGCGTTGGAAAAACTAAAAGAAACATAGGAACACAGTTAAAGGAACATCTCAGGGACGTTAAGCACAAACAGATTGATAGGTCAGCATGGCACACCATTTTTGGAAAGATAACCATGACATCAAAATAGAAATAAAGTTACTAAAAGAAGCACACGGACGTATAGAATTGGACATAGGAGAAGATTTACATTCATAAACATAGGGATAATCTTATGAATTTCAAAATTATAGAATGTAATACCAATTTCCAGTTTATAAAGAAAAAAACACCACCAGGACGCAGCCACAGGTCCTCATAGATGTTAGGTTCTCATACCAGTCGTCAAGTTGATTGAAGATGGAGAGGATGTCTCTTCGAAACCGGTCCCACCGTATTTAAAAGTAAGTGAAGCATAAGAGTGTGTTAGACAACAGATTAATTATAATTTACATTTAACAAGCTTCACTGTGTAAGTTCCAACAGATTTTTTTAAAAATGTCTTATTTTTCAAAAGTTCTTGAATGAAGAAAGAATTTTTTGTTTTAAATAGTATTTTAACTCCCAATTTTACTACCGAGACTTAAGCAGATGTCTACCAACAGTGGCATCCATCACAGATGGTTATGAAGGAAAACTTCCATGATGATTGCAACATTCATATTGGTTTTGCCTATTGTAAATATCTGAACCTCAAGGCCAATGAAATTCAACTTAAGGTTATGTTATTAATGTTATAAAATAAAATTATATGTAATAATTTAAAATCAATTCAAATAAAGTATGCAATACGAATGGTATTTACATATTTTTAAAAGAATTAATTTCAGAAGAAAAGTTCTATACTTCGCCATGTTTCCTAAGTCTTCCGAAATTGATATATTAGCAATACTAATGAATGCCAGTGTAACACTATAAAATAATTTCTGTCAGTTCACAAATCTTGAACGATTGAAATGGGTTCCATCTCTAAAAAAAGGATCAGAATAAAAGTTATTCAGTCACATGATCAATAAAAGAATTAAAAATCTCAGTATTATTTGCATTGGTCATGGGTTTTATTTAAGGTACAGCTGTAATTCTATTTGGATAAAGATGAAATAAAATATATATTACACACATTATTAACAAGTGTGCCCATTTGCTACACTAATAGTATTAAAGACTTCAAAGAGAATTCCGTAATCAAAAACCAGTATTGCAAATATTTTTCTTTCTTAACAATTGTTTTTCTGCTTTTTTTCTTATCTCAACATTTCTTGAGATGAACTTTACTTTACTGACTTTGCAATTGCAGTAGATATGCTAATACTGGAAATTTATCATAAAAATTATTTTTGCAACATTTTTATTTTTACATGGTATCCATATATAATACCTGTATTTTAACAGAAATTTCATTCTAGGGATTGATACACACCACAATACATAAATACTAATATAAAGTTCATAGAGTGCACAAGTTGCTTTTAGCTCATATGAAGCAAATGGCTGATCCAATAGAAGCAGTTGACACCTGATTCTACTGTTAATGACAGGTATGCTGCTTACCTTTATCTTCGGATTAATAACAGCACCATAAGAACTTTCCTGCTGAGTTTCTGATTCCTTCCAATACAGTGAACCAGAATCACTCGGTTCATCCTTAATCTCTAGTTTGATATCCATTTTCTCATAGTTATTTAATTTACTTGTGAACCTCTAATGCTGTAAAAGAAAGGAAAAAAAAAATTGTAATGAAAATATGAAACACAAGCAAACATTGCTGAGAATAGTAAAATATTGAGTTCATGAATGACAGATTGTGCCTTTCAAAAACTTTCTGTTATTCCATAAACTACAGATAATGAAATACATGGCCACCTGTATTTGCATCAATGGTATTAAGGCAAATAAGAATATACATTCTTAAAGAGAGGAGCAGAGCCTGAAGTGGGAGTCTGAGTTTTGTGTAGCTTGGTGCATGAAAAGATATAGTTAAATATAGATACTTCAAAATATCACAAAGCCCTAAAAGTAGGCAATACCAGTAATATTTTCAATAAATTTTTCATAAACAAACAGCATATTGTTCACAACTTTGCACAAACAATTAAGGAATCTACATTTTAATTTACATTATTGTGTATGATCTGAGTTATAAATCATGTGGTCAAGTCTTTTCAAACTTTATTAGGCAAAATACTCCAGTGTCAGAACATAGGTAGAGGAAAACTGGTAGTAATATGACTGTTTACAAAATGAATTGAAAATTGCTAATTGTGAAACATCTGTGGATGCCTGAAAGAAATTGAAATGAGAGTTTGTTTTTTTTTTATTGATTTATTTATGGACGCTCTTTAACATCTCAGGTCATCAGCGTCCCATTCAACTCAGGGCGTGAAACGGCCGACAAATTTTGCTCAGAGGCCTCTCTTTCAGGCTTGAGGTTCTTTTTCGTGCCGTAAATGTACGACACGGGACCCACGGCTTTACTTCCCTTCCGAAGGAAGCCATACTTAGGATTTTTACGCCCGAAAAAATCCATTGATCCAGGCCGGGTTCGAACCCGCGTTTTGGGCGTAGGAGGCAAGTATGGTAACCATTACACCACCAGGACCGACAAAATGAGAGTAAGAGAATACTTGTCGTGCAGTAAAACAAGATTTCTAAGTCATTCAAAGAATTATTTCAATTTGACATAAATTGAAGTATTATTTCCCCTCAAAATCTTGTTCAAAATTTATCAGAATTTTTTAAAACACTCTTTATGAATTACTAATCTTATTAGCACATAGCCATCTTCAGATTTTATAATAAACAATTCTGTGTTTTGAAAAACGTGAACTTGTAACCAATGGAACATAAGGGTTTCACATTAAAAGCCTGAAAAAACAAATTTATTTTTAAAATTTGCAAACAAGACTTTTATACGTCCAATATATGTGTTCCAGCAAGAGTGAGGATACTGAACTTCTGAAATGATTTACATGATTGTGAGAACCAAATACCACAGCAGATCCTTTATTTCAAAATTAGCACTTAAATGAAGACAGAATAACTCCACATATCTTAAAAAGGAATGAACATATGCATAATACATTTTTGTTCTTAAAGCAAAGGGCAGAGCTGAGATTTGGAACTTAAGTCTCTAAATGATCAGATAAATCTCTTATGAAGACATGTGGGAAAGCAATCTTGTAGGTACAGATCAGCTTGCTTTGATACATTTCAGCCACAATTTTAACATTCAGTAATATGATACTTAACCTTCTGTGCTAATTCACTAGATTGTTCTCACAAACATTCCTACTGAAATAAACCTTAAGGAAAAAACTGACATCAGGTTTTGATACTTTATGTATTAATGTTTTCAAAATGCTAAAAACAAGTTGAAGTGAATGTTGAAACTCTGAAAACCTAATCTAATGGGGTACATTTTTTGATTGCTTGCATCAATAACACCTGTTGAATTGTTTGCTTAAGGAAAAATGTTTGGTCTGCTGCTCGAAACAGGTTTTAAATGCCAATATTACATTTATTCTATAAATAAATGTTAAATTTGGCCTGGAATTCTTGCAATTGAGTTAATGAAATAGGGCTCAGTCTTCATAAAACAGTTCCAAATATTAGGCAATTTTTATTTTATGAAGTCATGTATTACTTAGATTTTGGTGAGAAGTGAGGTAAGGATTAAATTACTTTATTCTTGTACTTATGAAGCTGTTGACAATGGAGTGGTAATATATCCTAAACTTAGGTATTCATTTTTTTACACTAAACTCCATTTACTTACATAGAAGTAAGATTTTCCTGAAAAACATCTTACTTTTATGTAAGTAAATGGAGTTTAGTATAAAAAAAAAATGAATACCTAAGTTTAAGATACTTTATTCTTAATTAGACATAGCCAATTTAATACTCTATGTTCTACTTACTATTGTTTCACTGTATTAGTTCCAACATGAAATTTTTTTGAATTTAAGAAAATTACATGTCCTCCCAATTTTGACTTAATAATTAAGTTCTTACTAGTATAAGATCTTACTTTAGTGGTTTATGGTTAAGAGATTATTAAATGTAAATAAAAATAATTGTATAAATGAAGAGCCTGGGCTGAATAAAGTCTAGTCATGTTGGTAAAATATATATATATATTTTTTTTTTGAATGATTTATTTATGGACACTCTTTAACATCTCAGGTCATCAGCGTCCCATTCAACTCAGGGCGTGAAACGGCCGACAAATTTTGCTCAGAGGCCTCTTTCAGGCTTGAGGTTCTTTATCGTGCCATAAATGTACAACACGGGACCCACGGCTTTACTTCCCTTCCGAAGGAAGCCATACTTACGATTTTTACGCCCGAAAAAATCCATCAGTCCTGGCCGGGTTCGAACCTGCGATCTTGGGTTTAGAGGCAAGTATGGTAATCACTACACCACCAGGACCGACAAATATATAATTAAATAAATATAAATACTAATGGCACTGTTAACTTACGAAACAGCTAACAGCAAAATAAGTAGATACACACTTTGACCAAAAATCAATTAGCCAACCCTAGATTCATGTGAATCAGAGAACTTTGTAGACAATCTTAAATGCTGTATTCACAATGCACATGCAGTTAATGCACACTTCAGTGGGCGCTTTGTCTGTAAATGTAATGGTCACAATCATAAGCACCTGGAAAAAGAACATTAAGGTAGAATAATAGTGGTCATGCTGTTTAAAGTCATTGCTCTCTGTGCAAGCTTCCGGATTCAAAAACCTACAAATTTTTTGTTTAACTTTTATTATTGGTTTTATATGTATATATAGAGCATCATAATGCCTTAATATATTATATTTTAACATATCATTTGAGTTATATGACATTACCTATGCTTGCACGAAAACCTAATCACAAACTAATGTATTCTTTACAAATAACTAAGTAAATACATAAACAGAAACTTTTATATTCTAAAGTGAAAACACTTACAAACACAAATTAAAATTGGGTCTATGAACCTTCTGTATAACTGCCCTCAATCTTCTGGACATAGAATATATCAGATTTCTACAGCAGTGTAGCCAATAGACTATAACCCAGGCTTCTTGAATTTTTGCCCATAAGTTATCTTTTGTTCTTCATGCATGTACAGCATATTGCATTTAGATAGAACAAATACTGCATGAAATATTATAATAAATGACCAAATTTATGTCATTGTAACAGCTCACGCCTTTATTATATATATATATATATATATATTAGCATTAAAGCTTGCTGTGTACAAGAAACAATATTACAAAACTAATTTGTTTTGATATGTTACAAAGATTGAAATAAAAAAAAGTCCTTAATGCCAGGAGGCAAACCTGTAGTCTTAACCATGGCATCCCTGCACACTCTGCCATAGAGCTAACAGAACACACCACTAGCCAGAGTCTTTAGTGCATGTCATATAACACAACTGCTGCAGTCACCACACAACTTTGTTGGATACCTTGTGAACCACGCAGTTTCAAGTAGGACTTAGAAGCATTTTGCATTCAATAGATGAACATTTTTTTTGTTTAAAGTATACATTGCTGGGAAAGAAAATAAATATGTAGATATCAAATTTGATAGTTGCTTCTGTAATCACCCTATGTACATTACGTTAATTTTATTATTAAGCATTACTACGCCATCTTATACACCAATTTAATTTTCTTGCTAATTTAATCCTTAACTATACCACTATGTCTACATATTCCATTATTTCCCATTTGGGTGGCTCTGAAAGTGTGTGCATTACTTCTTTTGCTCTTATTATTCAGTCGCCACCTGTTACATAATACTATTGGGAGAAACAAGGGATTTCTTTGTGTCAAATTAATCAAGCAAAACCTCTGAATGCAACCTACGGAATGAACCTTAACTTAACTTAAACCTAACTAAGGGAATATATTTTAAGATTGTAGTTCTTAAAATATAACCCCTAGTTTAGCTTTAAGTTTTACGAGGATAACTGTAATAATGAATATGTGCTTAGGTCAGGTGTTTGTCAGGTTTGCAATAAACAAAAATTGCCTTAATTCAATATTTATGAGGTATAAGGCACAGCCAGTCTTTTCACACTATTTCAACTGAGCTACAATCTTGTGCATTTCTTATTGTTGGCAACTATCATTCTCCCATTCAAACGCCATTTATCGTTCTTGCTGCACAAATCTGTGATAAATTAAATTGTTTTGGGCTTCAAGAGATGTGTTAAGCGCTTCTGATACCTCGCATTTCCTGGTCACTTTTGCTACTCCTTTATGTCAATTTTACAACCTTCTGTTTATTGTTTCACATAATTAGACGACTAAGGGTGATTTAATTAATAATGTTTATATTTACTCGTTATTTTAGGTAGGTTTCACACTTCTTTTTGTGCTGTATACCTCTAGCACGTTTCACCTAGCCTTGGGTGCGTTCAGGCTTCTATATTACCCTTCGTTTGAACTGTAACATTAAAGAATCTTACCATTCTTCTCCCTTTTGCTTCTCTCTGTCTTCTCTTGTGCTGACTGTTTCTATTTCCATATAACCTTTCAATTTACTTTTATATCTTCCACTGGGGCCGGAACTTCAGTACAATCCTTCGCTTTCAGGAATCAGAATAACTTATCGTTATAAGCTGTATCGAATGCTTGCACACTGCAAGCTGGCAAGCTGCTGAAAAGAATCTCTTGCTGCTAGTCTCCTAGTGGCTGACCAGTCTTGAGCGACAGCGGAGAGAGCCGAATCGAAAGGTTTCAAATATTTGACGTTACACGCTGGACGGAGATCGCAAGCACCTTGGCTGTTACCTCATGCCCTTACAAGCTGTATAGAAATTACTATGTGCGTTAGTGCACCTATTCTGCCTGCAACTCTTGCTGCTTCCGAGCGACAGCGGAAAGAGCCGAACTCCTGAGTCTCGAGCGAGAGGAGGTGCACATTTTGCAGTTTTCTGTAATTCATGCAGTGTGAATAAGTGTAAAAATGAGTACATCAAAACAGTTCGTATGCCTGGAACGTGGGAAGGAGTATCAGTACAATAGAAATCTAAGAGAGCATGTTTCAAAAGTGCACCTAGAAAAGTTGAATGTTATCGCGCCTATTCTAAAAAGATATCGAGCGCATGAAAACAGTTTATGTGCCTGGAATGTGGGAAAGAGTATAATTACAGGAAAAATTTAAGACAGCACGTTTCTACAGTACACCCGGAAAAGTTGAATGTTATCGCGGCTATTCTAAGTGCGTCTATCACTGTGAAATGTGCAACAAGAATTTCAATTATGCATCCATCTTCAAATGCCATCAGTGAGTTTAGATGGTAAAAAAAAAAAAAAAAAAAAAAAAAAAAAAAAAAAAAAAAAAAAAAAAAAAAAATCGGAACTTCTTTTATTTGAACATTTATATTTAAGAATCAGTACATGAAATAAAAGTAAAATCGTGAAAACTTCAGGTTTCATCCTTTGACGATTTTAAAAACTGGAAGCAAGAAATTGATGAACAATGGGATCGAAGTTAAAATGTGCTGGTTCTCGCACTTCTTCTAACAATATTGTAAGACATTATTATGCGTGTCATCCCTCCTAGCAACTAGCAAAATAGCTCCTCCAGAGATTTTGTAAATCTTCTAGGTGTGACAGCTTAAGTATAAGCAATTCCATAGAACTGGTGGAGAAATCCCTGGCTAAGGATCTAAGATGAGGATAAAGCAAACCAAAAATCAATTGAAATGATTACTGGTCATTGGTCATTCCAGAGACATCTACAGATGATGGGGACTCAGAAATAGAAAGGAAAATTCTGTTTGATGCAATTCTTTAGGATATTCAATTCCTGAGCTTGTAGGAAAGGATCCAGAACTCATTAAAATGCTAGACCTGAAACTGCAAAATTAGGATTAAATGAGTGCACTAAAGAGCCTTGTGGCTTAAGTGCCAAGATGTATTTACACACTTCTCTGCAGTTCAAAACAAATCATGTTCCAATTGCACCACAATGGATCTTTAGCTCTCTACTGTGGTAACTGCCATGGAAGAACAACCTGAATCATGATGTGACCACTTGTTATTTTAAATACTTGTCAACCATTTACTAATTAAGTATTCTTTCTTTTATACTTGTTCAGAAAATCTCATTAAGTGACCTTTTGGCAATAGATTTATTATACCGAGGATGCCAAAAAATGTATACACATTTTCACAGCAGATATATATTTAATATATTTCAAAGTTGGACTGAAAACAGGACTAATATGTAATATGTTCTGTAAACAGATGTGCTCATATATGATAGCGTTGCTATGTGACAAGTAAATCAACAATGAACAAATGAAACCAACATTATCGTATGATGTTCTGTAAACAGTGACTCACATTACGTTATGCTAGTGTTGCTACAACAAAATGGAGCCAAGATTATCATTTGAACAGCGGAAAGCAATTTTGAAGTGGTATAGGAAAAACGAGAATGTTGTTCAAGTTCAAAGGCAATGGAGATGATGTACAGAACAGTACCGCCGTTGGACTTCTACTTATGAGGAACTCTTAAGGGTGTTGTATATGGTAGAAAACCAGCTACACTGGCAGCACTCCACCTCTGCCACCTGGCGGTAGGTAGGCGCTGACCTATTGTTGCTTGCGCATATTATCATTGTGGTGTAATAGCTATAACTGCCATTTCTTTTACCATTCTTCCAACCGCCATGTAATAAAAGCTTTTGCAGTATATACTAAACTTCTTTGTCAATTGCAATATATTTATTTTGGTTCGATGCCAGTCGTTGTTCTCTCGGAATTCGTAAGTAATTCCATTTCACCCACAATCATGAGGATATTTTAGCGGATTTTATAGGCCAATATACACTGGGGCGTCGCTTCATTGTTCCTGTGGAGATGATTGTACGTAATAACGTAAATCACAACACGACATTACGTTTAAAACCTAAATTCTCATTTAATATTTTGAAGTTGGTTACCCTCCTCGGTAGGAAAAACTGGAACAGAAAGTTTGTGTCAGGTTCATAACACATGTAAACAGAGAGTGAGCCATAAGGCAAATTGCGCATGTCATATAACCGGTATATGGTAACTAGTAATAAGTGTAACTAGTTAAGCGCAATGTCAGGAAATTAAAAAAAGAAAAACATAGATAATATGCATAGGGCTTAAAGTGAAAGTACTGTTGATTGTAGGTTAAACGGAGTTTGAATTTAAGAACTGCTATTTATAATAGACATATTCGAGAGGAGGAGAAGTAAGTACTGTTCGTACAATTTGTAAATCTAAATGTATTTCATATACATATTTTGATAATTTACATCTTAAACTAACGTCTGTGTGATATAATGATTTTATTGCTATGTACATTGAAGCTTTTTTTTTTTTTTTTATTGGTTTATTTATGGACGCTCTTCAACATCTCAGGTCATCAGTGTCCCATTCAATTCAGGGCGTGAAACGGCCGACAAATTTTGCTCAGAGGACTCTTTCAGGCTTGAGGTTCTTTTTCGTGCCGTAAATGTACGACACGGGACCCACGGCTTTACTTCCCTTTCGAAGGAAGCCATACTTAGGATTTTTACGCCCGAAAAAATCCATCGGTCGTGGCCGGGTTCGATTTAGGAGGCAAGTATGGTAACCACTACACCACTAGGACCGACATATTCAAGCTAACTTCTATAAGCTATGGTAATCGCGGTTATAATGGAAGCAATTCAAAATTGACAGTTTTTACTATAACAGGGGATTAAACTCGGTATGATTGTGTTTTGAACACTACATTTCACCGCAAATGGTGTGGCAAATGTAAAATCAATGGGCAGTCAACATAGCTACTTTGTGCTCTCTCTCACTGAGTAAATAATATAAACTTCTTAAGAATGCTATATGTAAAGACCAGAAATAGGCATTAATAAATAAATAAATGAACAAGAAATAATAAAATTATGCACATAATTTACACAATGTTTCAAAAACCTAGCTGTCTGAAATATTGTATAAATTGTGTGCTTAGTTTCATTATTTCTGGTTCATTTATGACACATTGTTTATGAGATTTTCATAGATACCCACATTGGAGGGGCAGTATCACAGATACTGTTATTGCTATTGCTTAAATATTTATTTGGATAAAGTTCAGTGTGTATATATATATATATATATATATATATATATATATATATATGAAAAATAAAGTAACACTATTAACAATATAATAAATTAACAGTAATTATATAAGTAGAAAATGATAAAACACTTAGAAATTTCAAGTGTGACTTTAAGTGTTTTATCCTTTTCTACTTTTATGATTACTGTTAATTTAATTTATATATATAAATGAAAAATAAATTAACAATGTAACAAATTAACAGTAATAATAGATGTAGATAAGGATAAAACTCTGAGATAAAGTCACACTGGCAATTTCAAGTGTGACTTTATCTAAGTGTTTTATCCTGTATGTTTGATACATCTTATGCTAAAAGGCCATAGAAGAACTCAACGAGTTCAAAATATAGTGATATCAAGTTGGACTTTATCGGAGTGTTTTATCCTTTTCTGCTTTTATAATTACTGTAAGCAGAAAAGGATAAAACAATAAGAGAAAGCCACACTTGTAATCGCTATATTTTGAACTACTAGAGTTTTTCTATGGTAATAAAGACAAGTGAAGGTGATAAAAGTAAAAATGAGTATCGAAGGTAACATTATGCATAGAAACAGATGAAACTAGCAATAAGAGGGGGGGGGGGGATTAATATATAAGATTTAAACCAGGTGGTATACGCGCTTTATGTAAAATTATAGCTGTCATTTCTCAATCTCTGAGTAAACTTTCAGAATTATGTGTATGTAATGCATCAATAAGTGTTAAATTAAAAGCATCATCAAAATCCTTACAGTGAGATAAGCCATGTTGGGCAACCGGCAAGGGAGACTTGGTTTTAACAGAACGTCAGTTAACAGTTGAAGTTAAACCAATATAAAATGCTTTGCACAGCTTACAAGATAAAATATATACAACGTTCTTGGAAGAACAGGTAGCAAATGAAGAAATGTTCAATTCTCTGGATAAATTAGGGCTGTGGAATGAATTGCACAGCATAATTAGTGCACAGGTTTTACATTTAGGACGTTGGCAAGGATATGAGTCAGCAAAGGGACATGGTAAATTCAGAGGGGATAGGTTACGGCGAAATATACTTTTAGATTAGGGGATGTTCTGAAAGTAAGGCTGAGTACAAATTTAGAAAAATCATTTAAAGATTGGATGCATTTACAAAGTACCATGACATTCTTTCAAAATAGGTCTTATGCTTTCATTATATATATATATTATTACTACTTTTACATTTTTGTGTCATTTCAACATTTATAAGTCTTTGGAAGATTATCCAGATTGTTATCCCAAATGAAATTATGGAAAGTATGAAGACTGATCAAGAAAGACATTGAGGGTTTTTAACAGATGTTTGGATTATCTGTTCTATTTCAATGTTTACATGGTATTTTTCAAAGTAGTCTGCTTCTATGTGCACTTCTTACAGCATCCTTGAACACTTAATGCAGGTAATTCTGTATCAGGTCCTTAAGAATCACCTCATATTTCTTGAAAACTGCTTCAGAGTTCTCAAATCAAATGCTCTGAAGCTTTGCCTTTAGTGACAGAAAATAAAAGTCATGGAGTGAAATTGGGGCTGTAAGATAGATGTAATACATAGGTAATGTTGAATTTAGCCAAAAATTGTGTAATTTGATTTGCAACATGAAGTTGTGCAGTGTCTTTATAAAGTCTTCACCCATCAAATGAAGTTGTCATTTCTTTGCAATTAACTTCCTCAGGTAGCCAATAGTGAAAGTAGTATTCTCCTATAAAAGTAGTGTGAGGAAATGGTCAAAATACATGACCTGCAGATGAAGCAACTTTAACTTTTTTGGTGCAAGAGAACCTTGAGATTTCCAACCTGTGCTGACTTGTTTTCCTTCAGGATAATTATGATGCAACCATGATTCATTACTGGTGATGTATGATTGCAGAAAAGCATACCCTCCATCTGCAAAGAGATGCAGCATTTCAAGGTTTGTTGCACAGCCTTATGTTCAGGAGCTTACAGACAAGGTACAAACACAAGTCATGTGGAGACGATCATGAACAATTGCAAAGACAGTGCCATATGAAATTCCCATCTTCACAAAGATATGCATGTTTCTGCCGGTCCTCATGGATAATCATGACAACTATACTGATGTTGACTTCTGATACAGCAGACCCACCTTGTTTAATCACAAAAATTGGACTTCTTTGAAGTCCTTGAACCACTTAAACACTGTTGCATGAGGTACTGCATCTTCATCATAAGCCTCCTGCAGCTTTTCACAAGTTTCTGATTCTGTATGCTTTAAACAAAAACAGGATTTTATATTCCCTCCTCTCATTTTCACCACCATTTTGTAGTATGTGAATTGCAAGCAGACTTTAAAACACCGACTGGTAAGACAGTGTTGCAGCCTATGGACATTATGCATAAAACCCTGTTCTTTTCAAATATTAATGGTGCAGGCAGGTAACTATTAAGGAGGCTACAGGAAAAAAATCAGTCTCAGACTTTATTGATAAGCCCTCTTACATAGCCAAAATAAACTGATTTAAGAACTTTATAATGAAACTTTCCTAGTACTCTAAAGGTATTACATAATCCTCAGGTTTTTATCAAATTTAGTAACATTAATGTTCCATGAAAAATCTGCATCATTCTAGACAAATACAAAAATTTATTTATAACCTCTTTTATTTAATGACTGTTGAGTGTTATTTTAGCAGAATTTAGTTTTCATTACAATAGTTTACTTATAGTTTATAATATTACAGCCATTCTTGTAATTGTATATTTTGGTTTATTTGCATTGATCCAAATGGAGATAGCCGTTTATTTCATTATCTCCAGACTGTAGTTAATGGGATAATAGGAACTTTATTAAAGGGCACATTTACCAATGTAAGGGCAGCATTTTGCAACACTGCAATGCTAATGCTGCAATGTTTGGTCTCATTTTAGACTTTCATTATAATTACTGCATTATCTTATTTCTTTTGCAGTGTTAGAGTATCATAAGTAAAAGGAAATGACTGAGAAATGGATATCAAAATTGAGATTAAGGAAGAACTAAAGGGTTTTGATAACTTGCATGAATTGAAGCAACCAGAAGCTCAGGAAAAACATTTTTATGGGGTTGCTGATCAGTCTAAGTCAAAGGTAAGTAGCACAAACAGAAGTTTTAAAATGCACCCCAGTTTGTCTTTACAAACCTCTAGTGCTAAGAAAATTTATAGAGACAATGTAAGTTCATGTCAAATCAACTAATGCATAAAACCTTAATGTCATGAATTTGGTTAAATTTTATATGCATTTACGCTTTTACAGTAGATGTTTTAAAATTTTTATTTTAAGAATTTATGAACCATTCTCCTTTGAGATGTTGAATTTACAAAATGCCTAAAATTCTCAAAATCCAATAACCACCACATATTTAAAACTATATTTACTACAGAACAATAGGTGCAGTCATCAGAAAGGTATCATTTTAAAGCTCATAATATATATATATATATATACTATACCAGTGTGTGTGTTTTCAGAATTCACTGCTTCTCAAAAGTGTTAAAAATAAGTTTTCAGAGAAAGGTATTTTAAATTTTCTAAAAATATATGTTCATAATTATGTGTTCTGTAGCTCCTCAGTCCAAATTTCAAGATGATAGCTTAATAGTATCATACAAAACTTACATTTTCTTTTTGATAATAACATGAATTTCCTAATTAAATGGAACTGTTTTCATACCTATGGTAAAGGATGTCTCTCTTCTTAACTAGCATACTGGATGCTTTTGTCATCTCCTGTGGGGTCAGCTGATACATTCTCCCTGTAGTTGTAATTGGATCCAGTTTGCAAAGAATGAAATTTTCTGTCATAGTGAGAACATCGGTTTCTTGGGGTAAAAGAAGGATGTAACTGGTCCAGCTGGATGTAAGAATGATATTTTAAATTTCACATTCACATCATCTGTTGAGAGAATACATCCCTTCCACTATGATTGTCAGGATGCACCCAAATTGTCTTGTCAAAATGTACATCTTGAAATCTGGGAATGATTTTAATATGATGTAAAACAGTTTCTTCAGCAGCTGAATATGCTTTGATTGCTATATCTTCAGTTGTTACTGGGAGAAAGACATGAAACTAATGAGTTCCAGTAACAGCAACTGTTTCATCAAATCACACATGTAAAATCTATCTGTGTCCAGGTAGGGCTTGAAGACTGGCCTTCATGCAAGGCTCTTAACTGTACCTCCAGCACCATCACAAACTCCTTTGCCAGGCACAGTGGCATAAAAATGTTACTTTGTTTCAGTGCCTTGAAATCATTAAGGTGGTTCCACAAATTTGCAAAGCTCTTCTGATTGTTGCATTGTGCTATCAAACCACTGAAAATTTAAGTTTGGGAGTAATTCTGTTCTCAAAGAAGCAAAAAGTTTTATTTGGATGGTATAAGCAAGTACTGTGTCATGTTTCATACATTTTGAGATGAAAACAAAATGCTTATGTTTCATAAATAGTTTTGAATAGCAGGAATTTTCGGAGTGAAATATAGTATAATATAACAAATTATTGTTTAGGAAATCACTCAAATTTCACTAATTTTGTTCCACTTACTTGAACATATTTCAAAAGTTGTTGCCTTCATCTTCAGCATGGTTCCACTTTCCAGCATAGTATTAAGGTGTCACTCTGTGAATTTTACAAACTTAGTGATAAGGTTATTATGGTTTGGGAGACTAAAATTAACCAATTTTTTCTTGTTTTTGTTTATGAATATATTTTCCAATACTGTTAATTCTATAGGTTTTTGAGGAGCTTTTAAGAGTTTTGGTTCCTTTTAAATTTGTGGTTCTTTTGCCAGAAATGGTCTACTATTGCTGATTTTTCTATATGTTTATATTTTACATTTCTCATGTGTTCCTGAAACCGAATGGTAATATTTCTTTTTGTTTTGCCTATGTATTTCATATTGCAGTCTTTGCAATCAATTTCGTAAATGCCTGTTATTTTCCTGGCAGAATTTTGTCTTTTTGGTTTTTAGGTTTTTTAAATTACATTTGTTTAATATAACATTTAATTTCATCTCGGAACCAATACAGTGAAATGACTGATTTGTTCTCACATGATACGTACATTTGTTTACTGGAGTGATAATTATGTTCGCCTCTTTATAAATCTTCTGGAATTTTTGGTGTGTCCATGGGTAGAATGTGAATTTCTTATATATATGATCTCCTTTGTAGCTTTTTAGTGTGGTGACATCTTTTGTTTTATGAAATTTTTCATTTTCTTGTTGACCAGATCTTTGTGTAACCATTTTTCCTTGCTATAGCTATGATTTTATGGTACTCCGATTTGTATTCTTTCTGGCTTATTGGTAGATTTGTTAATCTGAATGTGAGGCTATCGATTATGGCAAGTTTATCTTGTTTTGGATTGTGGCTGTTGTTTTTTATATAATTATATGCTGTTGGTATCTTTACTGTATATGCCAAATTCCAGTATATTGCCATTTTTTATCATTTTTATATCCAGGAAGGAAAGAACCTTGTTTCTTGAATGGAATAGCAAGCTTGTCAATATCACCAAAAATCTAATACTAATAATTTGACAAATTTTGCCTAAGAGATCTTGCATATATGGCTCCCACCAGGTTCTTCCGAGATTTCTAGAGATTAACACTTTTAACTACATTAACATTAAAAGATATATAGCTATGATCCAAAAGTGATGGTTCTCCAAGTATCTCCAGTCAATGATCTGAGCGTTATTATAATCAGTACCAAAAGAAATGCCAATTACTTTCAGCCTTATCAATTAGCAAAGGTAAGCTTGTTGCTCACATTAAGTGTATATAAAGATTATTGGAGAGCAGAAAATCTAAAAGGACATCAACCCCTTTTGTTGATGTCTTTACTGTGCCAGATTTTGCTGTAAGAGTTGGTGCCTCACCCAAAGATGGTCTGTTCCTCTCTCTGAGTACACTGTGCAAAAACTGTTATAGTTCTCTAGTCGGTGGTTGCTGCTGTTATAGAGGAGATGCAGGAAGCTCAGTAATAGGCCTTTCTTTTCTTCCCTTGCATTGCAGTCAATTTTCACCATGGTGATGCCACTAGAACAGAATTCTATAAAAAAATAAGCATTGAATTCCACAACAAACAAGAATACAACTTCTAGGACGATTGCCCTAACTGCAATGTATCAACTAACTTTTACATTCACCTAGTATTGTAATTTGTCCTCTGTTAATCCAGAGTTGTTGAATCAGGATTAGAGATTGATTCCTTCTTCAGTGAAGGTTTTGCAGATGCTGAAGGTTGATCTGGAGGACTTTTAGGGACATCCTTGGCTAGAATACTAGTGTGATTCTTCCAAGACCCAAAAAGACTCTCTTTACCAGATCCTTTATGGCCTTTATAATTTCTTCATCTACCAATCTATTAATCAGTGCCAACCTGATATTAAAATCTTTAAGAATATTCTGAAATTTTTTGTGGTCCATGGATGATATGTGAATTTTTTAAAAATTAGTTTATCTTTTCTTGCTGAAAGTGTTGTGGTTTCTTTGATATGTTTTTTTCTCTTGAATTTCTGCACCTTTTTATGTACTAGTTCTTTTTTAAAACCATTTTTAACTTCTTCTTCTATTTGTTTGTGTTCATTAAAATATTCTTCTTTGCTAATTTGTAGGTTAACTAGCCGGTGTGTTAAACTGTTAATTACTGCATGTTTGTGCACTGTGGGGTTAAAACTGTCTGCTTTGGTGTGATTGTCTTTGCGTGTATTCTTTCTGTATATTCCAAATTTAAGATTTTCTTGGCATTTCATTATTTTAATATCCAAGAATGGCAGCATGTTATCTGTTTCTATTTCATATGTAAATATGTTTTTATCTTGCATATTTAGAAGTTTTAAGGCATCGTCAATGAGTTTTTTGTTAACTATGGGAAATATATCGTCTATAAAATATATCAAAGAAACCACAACACTTTCAGCAAGAAAAGATAAACTAATTTTTAAAAAATTCACATATCATCCATGGGCCACAAAAAACTGTCAGAATATTCTTAAAGATTTTAATATCAGGTTGGCACCGATTAATAGATTTAATGTTAAAAATTTACTGATAGATAATGTTAATGACAGTATTCCACAAGAAGAAAAATCAGATATTTACAAAATAAATTGTGCTGAATGTGAAAAAATGTACATTGGAAAAACAAGAAAAACATAGGCACACGGTTAAAGGAACATTTCAGGAACATAAAGTCCAAGCAAATAGAGAAATCAGCAAAAGCATATCATTTTTGGACACAAAATCACGACATAATAAATAAAGCAAAATTATTAAAATCAGTACAAGGACCTACGGAATTAGCAACCTGGGAAAAAATCTACACCTACAAATACAAAGACAGCATAATGAACTTCGGCATTGCCGGGGATGAAAACATAAAATACAAGTTTATCACACTGCCACCAGAGCAGAATATACATTCCCACAGCTCAACGAATGATCCAACAGTTGAACTTTAGCTGGCTGAAGAGGGAAACTAAATGTTCTCGAAACCGGTTCCATACATTTATGAAAAGTAAGTGAAGCTTTAAGAGTGTGTAGTTCAACTGAATCATACAATTGTATCAATTAATATGATTAGCTTCACTGTGCAAGTTCCAATTTACATTTAAGTATCATAATCTTGTTGAATTAAAAGTAAAACTTCTAAAATCATGTCAATATATTAAACTCTCTTGATGTTTCACATTAAAACTTTTTTATTAAAAGGTAAGTTGAGACTAGTTTCTTGAGCCACTTGCTCACATTGTCAACCAATTGACGACTAATGGATCTTTTCAAGTAGGAGGTATACTTGTTTGTGTGCGCTCTGGTGATCTGTTGATGAACCTGTACAATATGTTGTCTGCTTCTGAAATATCAAAATTCATAAGTCTATGTTCATATTTTTTATATAAATCTTTTCCCATATACTAAGTTCCTTTGGGTGCTGAACTACTCTTAGCATTATTATATCTTTTTCTATTTCATAATTTTCATTCCAGAAATGTGCTGCTACTGCCGATTTTTCTATTTGTTTGTATCTGATGTTTCTCCAGTGCTCTTTCAATCTAATACCCAAGCTTCTTTTGGCCTTGCCTATATATACTTTATCACACTCCTTACAGTTGATCCTATAATGCCTGAACTATCTTCTTTTGATCTGGGTTCAATTTTGTTTAGATTCAGTAATTTGCCTACACTGTATCTATTTACAGGTGCCAAAGCGATGTTGTATTGTTTGAATGTTTTTTGAAATTTGTGATTGATGTAAGGGGTGGTACATGAACTTTTGATAAGTTTTTTCTTTATATAAATTGCTAAGTGTGGCGATTTGTTTGATTTTATTTTTTCTTTTGAATCTTTTTATTTTTTGACCTATCATTTGTTTACTAAACCCATTAACTTTTGCTTTGTCTATTATATGTGAGTATTCATTCTCATATTCTTTTTAAGTGGCACATTAATCAACCTATAAATCATACTATTATATGCTGCTTCTTTGTGAGGTCTAAGGTTGAAACCTTTAGCTTTTATGTAATTATCGGTGTGTGTATCTTCTCTGTATATTCCAAATTCTAATTTGTTGTTATTTTTTATTATCTTCAAATCTAAGAACAGTAAAGTATTATTAGTTTCAATTTCCGTAGTACATCAATCACAAATTTCAAAAAATATAAACAATACAACATTGCTTTGGCACCCATAAATAGTGTAGGCACATTACTGGATCTAAACAAAACTGAACCCAGATCAAAAGAAGATCGTTCAGGCATACATAGGATCAACTGTAAGGAGTGTGATAAAGTGTATATAGGCAAGACCAAAGGAAGCTTGGCTATTAGATTGAAAGAGCACTGGAGAAACATCAGATACAAACAAATAGAAAAATCGGCAGTAGCAGCACATTTCTGGAATGAAAATCATGAATTAGAAAAAGATATAATAATGCTAAGAGCAGTTCAGCACCCAAAGGAACTTAGTATATGGGAAAAGATTTATATGAAAAATATGAACATAGACTTATGAATTTTGATATACCAGAAGCAGACAACATATTGTACAGGTTCATCAACAGACCACCAGAGCGCACACAGCCAAGTATACATCCTACTTGAAGAGATCTGTTAGTTGTCAATTGGTTGACAATGTGAGCAAGTAGCTCAAGAAACTAGTCCTTACTTACTTTTTAATAAAAAAAAGTTTTAATGTCAAATGTCAAGAGAGTTATATATTGACATGATTTTAAAAGTTTTACTTTTAATTCAATAAGAATACAATAAGTTGCCAAAATCCATATGACCAACTTCCAAAATTAATTTTTCATTGGTTGATTTGACATAGATTTACCCACATTTACATGTCAGTAAATATTTGATATATCATTGTGTTGCTTATATATCTAGAAATTTCATATTTAAAAATGGTATTAAAACGAGTGTTAACAATAACTCTGTTTTCAGCTATTTCCATAATTTCCCAAAATTATTCTTGTTCCAGTGGTCACAGTTCTTATGTAAATCATCCTCCATAATGTTGAATTATTTTCATACTTGGTTGATACTGTCTCCATTTGGCTATAATCAGAGCAGTGTGCCATGGGCATGAAACTTGTGATGTGCAAGGGACTTATCATTATGCATAATATAGTAAAATCAGCAGTAGGCTGTTATACTTGACTGCAGACTGCAAAGTGGAAGTAGCAACTTGAATAAGGGAGTAATGCAGGTAAAGGGGTACATACCAAAATGATAGATTTAGCTATGAGTGTTATGTTTTTGTTTGTTCTTGCATTCTGCAAATATATTGCCAAAAGATATGACTAAAGTATGCATATTCCATGTATAAAATTAGAAACAAAGGCATATCTTATTTTTATCATTTTTAATTAACATTCATTTGGCTTTAGTCTGCTAGAGAACAACATGGCAACCGTATGCAGATCACATTGTTGCCAACTATTAGTTTCTGTTATGTTCAAAATCAAATAGTTCGAGATTAAAGAGTGATAAAGTGTGTGTGTGATTGCCACAGATTACCGAGGTCATTAAGGCATGCATTCGTGAGCAGAAGGTCTGGGGTTCAAATCCCACCAGGACTATCCATCCTGACTGAGATTTTCTCCAGGTTTCCCTCAGTTCTCATAAATGGCAAATGCCAGGGTTGTAACCTAAACTTTAACTTTGGACTGGAACATGTTTCCTTCTTTTAAAAAAAAAAAAAAAAAACCTTTCCCAACATATCATATCATCTCATGCATATCAGTATCCACCTCATGTGGTGCCTCAGTAGTAAAAACGGGCTTAAACACCGTTCAAAAAAAAAGTGTGTGTGTGTGTATTTTATGTAGTCTGCTAAAATGAAATAGACATCACCAGACTGCTATAATGTTAAACAAGTGTGCAGACCATTAACATATCACTACAATCTCCAGCATATAAAATAAATTCAAGCAAAGTAGAAACATCGCTACACCTAGAAAAATAGGCAGTATGATCGCTAAGTAGCATGCCTGGATATTTATGATTCATTTATTTGAGCAGGTATAAAATAAAATATAAAGCCTTGCTCTTTCCATTGTCTAATATAATTTGAAATGGTAAAAAGGTGAAGGGATAGTATCTTGGATGAAAAATGGGACAAACTATAGTGGCAATTAAAATGTTGACAGACATGAGGGTAGAGAAAATAAACAAGATTGGGAAATTCTTAGTAAAAGTAAGGGATAAGTGGCTGAAAAGTATAAAAAAGAAAAGCTTGAGGGCATACACATTTGTGAAAATGGTAACTTATTTTAGAGGCCCTTTATCACAGATGCAGACCCTTGCGAATTAATCAAAATATGACTATATGACTATAACATACACATTTTAATTTTTTTTGCAGTTATTCCCTAATACATACATTTAATCTTTGTTAATTACTAATATGGTGTCCATTTTGTTTTATAAGTTGCTTTACATCATTTGGCATAGATTCCGACAGTTTTGAGCACTTAAAAGTAAGTTCATCATCATAAAACCGCACCTTAACTAGAAACTCTTAATGCATATTTTTGTGGAACAGTTAAGTTTTGTGAGTTTCCTTTTGCAAATAGCCCCACAAGTTTTCTATAGACTTAGTGTCAGGTGAGTTCCCTGGCAACTGTAACAAATGAGAGATGACCATTGTTCCTACTGAAGAATTTCTTCATTTTCTTTGAAGTATGGCAAGTAGCCAAATCTTGTTGGAAAATTCTACCACCATCTGGAAACCTGTTCTGCGATCTCCAACAACTCTATTTTCCAATATTTGGAGATGCACTGATCAGATTTCATCATTCTGTCAGCTGGTTCTAAAGGTCCCAGTGCTTTGAAATCCTTCCCCCCCTCTCCCCCGAAGTCAGTGATTTTAGGAGCATCAATCTTACGTAGGATATGTATGGTGATTTAGCATAACTCTCTTTTCTTCCTCAGTTTTCCAACTTCTGTTTGATTTCTGTTTCCACCTTACAGGGCTCCAGCCTTTTTTTAAACCATGCAATGTCTCATAAGGCTTTGCCTGTAGATTCTGTATTTTCTGTATGTATTTGTTTTCTTTTTCTGTTTCAGAAGAGGATTAGTGAAAGCAAATTGGAAGCCAAAGTAGAGATCAAAGAAGAACTATTTAATAATGACATTTTGAAACCAGAAACTAAAGAGAAAGATGATTCATGTGATAATCTGTTAGAGCATGAGGTAAATGTGTATTTTAAAATATGAAGAAAACTAGAACAGTGTGCTCTTTTTATTATCATAAGAGTATATATAGGGTCTTCATTTTGCTATGCAATCAGAAATTGATATTGTCGAAGGTAATATACTGTAAAGTGATCTTTAATCTATCAATACCGTGCACTCAGAACTTAATTACACACATTTTTTTCATTATTTTTAGTAGTAAATAGTAATTAATATTCTACTCCCCATTTTAGTAGAAGCTTAAAGTGCCTGCTCTCTACTGTATTCACGGATGATTCCTTTTGAGACATCCTGCATTCCAATTATATTGTTTTAATGCCTCCATAGATTTTATTACCGGTACAGCAATAATTTTTTGTGTGAACATGAAGTAGCTGAGTTGTTTTATATGCACTTCCAACAGGTACACCAACTTGTTGACCTAATTGTGTTAAAGACTTTTAAGGAGAAATAGCCTAATTCATCAAGCTTCTATTCTGTTAAAGCACAGAGTTTTGTTCCCAGTTTCTTGTCATTTAAAATGCCGTAGGTTCAGATCTTGTTCAGCATTCAGAAAATTGCATTTCCTAATGGAAATATTATTTTGAATAGATTGGCACAGAATTCTCTCCTATAGTATTTGTACAATTTACTTTGCACGTAACAATCACAAATAAATATTCATGTGTTGGCATATATTATCTCATTCTCAGCTTACTCCACAATACTCAATTATATGGTAGAAAATGTAACACACGCTTCTTAATAACTGCAGTCTTACTGGAAATTGTGCATCTGCTGAAGGCAATCCAGATTCCTTTAGTGTATACAAATTCCAATTGTATAGCAGAATGGGATAGCACACATGCACACACATGCTCGCACACACACTTTATATGAGGTGATCTGTACACTGTGAAAAAGAATACATAGCTATCTGAAATATTTTGGGAATTGTTGCCTGTTTTCATTGTTACTGTTTTTATGTGTGCTTGACAACTTTTTATGAATGCTTATATATATATATATATATCTGAAATATCTTGGGAATTGTTACCTGTTTTCATTGTTACTGTTTTTATGTGTCTTGACAACTTTTTATGAATGCTTATATATATATATATATATATATATATATATATATATACACACACTCCTGTAATCTCTAAATACAAGAAAATTCTATATATGGGTCTTAGCAGATTGCAGCATTACAGGGATGTCACAGACTTGCCATTGCTCTAGTTTCCCAGTATTACAAATAGAGAATCATGGATTTGTAAAATATTTTCCTTTCTGAACACTTTACCAACAATAAGAAAATTTTGCCTTATTTGGGCAATATAAAATTTGCAGCTATAGCACAGGCAAAGTCCTTTTCTGAGCAAAGATTGCAAGCTTGAACTGCATACAGTGCATATGTTCTAGTTTTTGCCAGAAGCCATCATGCTAATGAAAGAGGAGAGCTTATCAAGGAAATGCAGTGATGTGTGGTCGAAGAAGGTAACATGCTTAAAGGATTTGTGAAAGACAGACTTAAGCTATGCTTACCTTAAAACAGGGACATTGAAAAGCTTATTAATTAAAATTTTTTAAAAATTGTAAAAACTTTAAAAATTCATATGGAACTAACACAGTGAAGCTCACATGAATTAAATCTGTCGTGTAACACTCTCATGCTTCACTATCCTTCAAAATATCTGAAACCGGTTCCGGATATTTTTAAGGAGGATGAAGCATGAACAATGTTAGACGACAGATTTAATTCATTGAAAAGCTTGTTAAGCATTCTCTTTTACAGTTTGCAGTACAAATCAAGTTTTTACCATGAGTTTCTATTGCTCAGCCCCATCGTCCCCAGTTCATCAGCAACTACCTTCTGGAATATCCAGGGGACTAAGCTCTTATTCAACCAAAAACAAAACACAACATTAAAAATAATTTATACACTCAATATAATATTAAGTTATATTTTCTACAATACTAAACCTTCCTTTTTTAATTAAACCCATTCAGCCAAATTTCTATCCTTGAGAGTTGCTTATTCCTTAGGACCTTATACAGACTAACAACCTGGTTATTGGTGTATAAGAATCCTGTTTAACATGCTAGGTTACTAGTCCCATTCCCTCCCATACTCATTTTACCATCCTTTTACTATCTGGCAATTCTATACCATTTCTCAAGCACTTTTCCTAAGTACTTTACACCCATAACCATTTTTGTCTTACCTTGCCTGTGTATTTTCCCATTTCCTTAATGTTTTCATCTTATTTTCATTTTAAAATTCTTCTGTCCCTTATTTCATTTGGTAAGTTTTCCCACTTTCATAATAGAAACTGTTCCCCCAAAACTTGGTTTGCTAACATTCTAATATACAATGCCAAGTACTGTCTGGTTCTTCACACATAGGACATATCCCCTTAGTGTATCCATTTTTTAATCCACTTAAATATTTTACTTCTGTTCAAAACCATGCAAATCCTTTCCTTCCTATCTTATCACAAATTGCAATATATCTTTCCCTTTCCCAGACATTTTTTAGTGTGCTATATAATTTCAGAGATTTTTTGGTATTAAGATTTCCTGTTTTTCAATATCCCGAATTCTTATTGTTATCTCTTTCCAAAATCCTTTACCCAATCTTTCTCCCTCGTATTGTATTGATCCCATGCCAGAACTTCTTGTAGGATATTTTGGATTGTAGATAACTCCCTATCTCTCCCCTTAATTCTTCCTTGTGCTACCAAACACTGATTAATGATATTCTCCTCTTCTAGCCTCTTTATTCTATACTGGTATTTCATTACTCTTTCTATGACCTTGCTCTTATTCCTAGTTCCATTAAGGCAACCTCGTTAGGTGAAGATCTAAGCCTAGGACAAATCTACAAAATAGTCTATTTATCACACTTATCCCTTTCCATCCTTCGTCTCGCCCCCAAATTTCTATTCCATACATCATTCTCCTGTCCACTATTCAGCCATATATTCTCTCTAACCATTTTACTTGTAAATTTGGTATTTTGTTTATACAAGATCTGATTACACTCATGACTATTTTTCCTTCTGCTATTGCTTTTCTTTTTTGATCACTCCCTTTCCCATTGCTAGACAATCTAACACCTAAATAATCACTTTTCTTGACAACTTCTATTTCTGTGTCTTCCCACCATCATTTTTTTTTGTTTTTTTAATTTGAAACCTTTTTCCATCACCATAATCTTAAATTTGTTTTTATTTATCTCAAGACCCCATTCTCTACAAAATCTGCCTATAGAGGCCTCTGAGCAAAATTTGTTGGCCATTTCACGTCCTGAGTTGAATGGAACGCTGATGACCTGAGATGTTAAAGAGCATCCACAAATAAATCAATAAAAAAAATCGCTTCTAATGATTGTTTTAATCCTACATTTGTTAATGAACCTGTCACCAAATCATCTGCAAAGAGCAGACCTGGTATCCCTAAGTTATTTATAGTGGGCAAATGTACATTACCTTTACTAATTTCTTTTCTCTGCCCATTCTTGTAATATGTTTGCTAACACTGCAATTTCTCAATAATTAAAAGTAAACTAATTCCTCTATAATTTGCTGGGTTCCTAATATCTCCTTTACCTTTGTAAATTTGTGTTAAAATTCATACTTTCCAATTTTTTGGTATTTTTCCTTCTTCAAAGATCAAGTTCAGTAAACATCGCACTATGTTTAATCTGTTTCTTACCAAGCTTTTGAACATTCCCCTGTTATTCCATCTATTCCACATGCTTTGTTAGGATAAAATCAAGTACTATTTCTGTGATAAATTAAAAAAGAGGAAGCTAATACATTTATTTTTAATCTGCCTTATTTTTTTTTTTAAAAAAATTATTATTTGTTAAATTATTATTTTTTGCTTTAAAACCTGGTCTTTAATGATATGAATTCTAATTACTATGAAAATTACATAAATTAATGCATTTAGAGGAAGTTGGTTTGAATGTCACAACAGAAAGGCATTAACTATTCTGTAACCTGCACTTGTTATTAATTAATAAAGTGTTATTTTTGAAGTGCTTGTAAAAGAAATTAAATTTTTTTAAATTATTTTTGACAATTGTAAGAAAGAAAATTGTTTTAAAAAAAGTTATATAGAAGTTAAACAAAAATTAAATAATTTTTATTTGTAAATTGGACTTATGTTTTAACATCATTATATATTACTCAGTTTATACAAAAAGCAATTTTTATATATATAATGTCAGATTGAAAGGTGTTCCAGAATTCTGTCAGTGGGTATGAAATTACACCCGGAAATGTTGCCACTCTGTGCTGTTTGATTATTTGTGAAAAGGTTGTCTATTTTTTGCAATATATGTGTGTGATTTTCTTATGTTATTAATAACACTACTCATGCTTGTTAATACAATATTAGCAGATCTGAACTTCAATGAACTCATTTGTTACAGGAGGAGGAAGAGATTGACATAGGAGATTTAGTGAAGAATATCAAAGTTGAAGAGTTAAATCTATCAGCATGTGATGCAGGGTAAGACACTGCTCTATTTTTTAGTAAATGTTATTATTCATGTTTTATACAGATATTCAGCTAGTACAATAAGGAGACTGAGAGGTAAATTTTGTAGTTTGTAAAAAAAGTAATTTTATTATACCCTTACCCATTTTCAAAAAAGTAATCAGTACTTTCTCAAGATAACATTATGCTTAAAAAGAATAGCTAAAGGGCTATTGCTATAAAGAATGAAAATGTATTTTAGTTCTTGCTAATTTGAATGTCGGAGATCAGGGATGATTTTTTATGATGAACAGCACAGAATGTAGTGGCAGGTTAGTGATGCAGGCATGGTGCTCAAGCAAGATGAGGATGATAATGGCATATGAGCTACTTTATTGCCTTGATGAAGCAGAATGCACACAAAGAACTTCATTCTGCTTCATGGTCATAATATACATGGATTTTTTAATATATTTATTGTTTAACTACATAATTACATCTTGCTGTGCACATAGAAAGAAATTTTATATATATAATTTTTGTCAATAGGAATGTGCTTACCTATGTAAGTCAGACTAGGGCTCTTGACTAAAAAGCCAGAAATGGTTTTGGTGTTTTTAAGCTTAAAATACTCAGAAGGACCTTTGAGTAATGAAGGGAATTCACAAAGTACAATTTATTATATCCATCAAAGATAATAGTATATAAAAAAAAAGGATCAAATTTAAGGAAAGAAAAGGGATGGTTTATAAATAGAGACCCTATAGAGGTAATGGAAGAATGTTATTTAGGGGTGAGATTTATAAGTAACAGAAGATGAGGAATGCAATCTAAATGTGCACAAGCCAAAGGTAAATTAGCTATAAAAGCTGTCAGAATAAGTGCCAATGAAATGACTAGAAATACTATATGAGGCTGTAGTTGAATCAAAGATTATGTATGCAGTAGAAATTTGAGAAGTGTCAAAGGGGTGGACAAAGGTTGATGTGATGCATAGAATCTTTTGTAGAGAATTTCTGGGGTTACCAAAAAGTTTGCTGAAGGAGGTGAGTTTGAAAAAACTAGGAAGAATAGGAAGGAAAGGTACAATAGTGCAGAGAATCTTGAAATATTGGCACAGATATTTAAAATTAAATAATAACATTGTACTAAAAGAATGTCTTAAGTACCAAAGAGATGTTTTTGGGAAGAGGAAGTTGGTTTGGGGATGGGGAAATATTACAAGAAATAGGATTGGGAGATGTGTGGCGACTGGGTGATAGTAATGTGAGTGAATTTTGCAAAGAAATGAGGCAGAGGGTAGAAGATATAGAATAGCTAGAGAGTTGGGCTAGTTTGAGGATAAAAGTGGTCTAAACTTATAGAAAATAGTGTAAAAAAATTGATGGCAGGAGAAATATATAGGTAACTGTGATCATTCAGAAAGAATTTGTCTAGTACGGATGCATATAGGGGTATTACTTCTAAAAGGATTTAGAAAAAATTTTGAATAAGGATGTATTATGTATGGGAAAGTGAATAGCGCATTCCATTTTCCAATAGAATGTGAAATCCCTCCCTAAAAGATGGAGGTATGGTATCTGGGATGAAAAATGGGACAAACTACAAGAAAATATAGTGGCAATTAAAATGTTGCCAGATATGAGGGTAGAGAAAATAAACAAGATTGTGGTTTTCTTAGGAAAAGTAGGGGGTAAGTGGATGAGAAGTGCAAGAAAGAAGCTTGAGGGCACACACAGTGTGAAAATGGTAATTTATTTTTGGACTCTTTACCTAAGTATAATCTGGTGATTATGATATGGGATTTTATTATTTCTAAATTTTTAGATTTTTTGTATGGTCATGTAAATTTAATTGCAATGATTGTTTCTGAAATAAAAATATATTCATATTTGCCCTATTAATGACCATACCATCTACATTTTCATTTTTGTTGTGATTGTCCTGCAATGCCTCTAAGCAAATGGCTTTCATTTTACTCTCTCCTAACTATTCTTTAATCTTCTTGTGCAAATAATATTCTTGATATTGTTAAAAAAAATCCTTTCAATGCGTAACCTTCTTGCTTTCTATAATAAATGAAAAAGTACATTTCAAAGGACACTAAATCCAATTTCACTGAATTTGAAGGAAATAAGAAAACTGCATATCAGTTTCCATATTTGAGAATGTATGTCAATTTTTATTTAATGTGTTTTTTTTTTTTTTTTATATCTTTTAGTTTTAAAAAAGTTCAATTTTTTAAAAGGTGCAAAAATGCTAACACTTCTTAAATCATGATTATTTTAGTATAGCACTGGACTTTCAAAATATATCACCACCATTAGCACAGGATTTTGCATCTGGGTCAAGGTTGCCTCCCCTCCTCATTCACTGCTACCTGCTTGTCTGCCTGTCCTTGAACTTCTGAGTAATTACCAGTCTATTCATTCACAAAGATGGCAAGAGAGCTGTACTTTAAGCAACTTATTTTTGCTGTAACAGTTATTATAAATAAGAATCAGCTCATTGGTTTTGTGAAGAATTAATAAGTTTCCTCCTTCCAGAATTGCAATTTCAAGCGAAAAATGTAAAAAATGTCCAGCTAAACAAGAGACACACATACAAAAAAATATACAGTTTTAACAGAAGACAAATGAGATGAAATTGGTGCAAATCTTAAATATTTACCAAAAAATTAGCACAAGAAGTTGGGGTTTCAGTGTCTTCTGCACATACAGCAACAAAATTGTTAAAACTCAAAAATTGCTAGTGTACATGTGTCCATTGTCTGCAACAAAGCTCACAGTACTCAATTTTGGTGTTCTGAAAAATCCAAATTGTATACAAGTAACAAATTAGAGGATAGGAAAATTAAGAGTTTGGTATGCCATTAGCACAAGGTGCATAATTGGTTCAATTTTTTTATGAGCAGACATTAAATGGAGAGAGTTACACTCTGGTCCCACACTTTAATCAACTAATGGAAGAAGAATAATCATATGAATGCTTTCAAGAAGATCCTGCCATTGCTCATACAGCAGTAGAGTGAATGGTCAAAACCATGCTATAACTGAGTATGTGCTTGAAAGAAATTGTAAAGTCATTTTTCAAACAACATAAAAAGAAACTGGCATGCAACACTGTTGCATTAGAATTCTGATATAATGAGGTTGCTGTTCAACATGTTGAACATAAAGTAGGGAAGCAGATTCTTCATCTTGTTACAACTTCAGGATCATATGTGACAAAGAAGTGTATTATAGAATCATGAGTAGATTTGAAACACACCTCAACACAGCTTTTCCTCACATATTTAAGGTATGGTACAGGTATGTCAACGATATATTTGCCATAGTTAACAAAAAACTCATTGATAATGTATAAAATATAGTGAACTTTTGTAACAGTGGTGTCAAATATTAACATTTTTAAAAAATTGAGTCGAAATTGTAACACACACACACACCATTTTATTGAATTTTAATGGTGTGTGTGTTACAATTTCCACTCATTTTTTAAAAATGTTAATCATTGATAATGCCTTAAAACTTTTGAATATACAAAAGAGAAACATATCATTTACATACAAAATAGAAACAGATAACATGTTGCCATTCTTAGATATTGAAATAATGAAAAGTCAAGGAAATCTGAAATTTGGAATATACAGAAAAAATACAGATAATCGCATCAAAGCTGACAGTTTTAACCCCACAGGACACAAACATGCAATTATCAATAGTTTAACACACTGGCTAGTTAGCGTAAATATTCTTTTTTGAAAGCAAAAAATGAATGAATACAAACAAATAGAAGAAACAGTGTTTAAAACTGGTTTTAAAAAAGAACTAGTACACAAAAAGGTGCAGAAATTCAAGAGACAAAAGCTTATCAAAGAAACCACAACACTCTCAGCAAGAAAAAATAAGCTAATTTTTTAAAAAGTTGACATATCATCAATGGGCTACAAAAACATTTCAGAATATTCTTAAAGATTTTAATATCAAGTTGGCACCGATTAATAGACTTAATGTTAAAAATTTACTGATAAACAATGTTAATGACAGTACTCCACAAGAGGAAAAATAAGGTATTTACAAAATAAATTGTGCAGAATGTGAAAAATGTACATTGAAAAAACAAAGAGAAACATAGGTACATGGTTAAGGAAACTTTTCAGGAACATAAAGTACATGCAAATAGAGAAATCAGCAGTAGCATATAATTTTTAGGCACAAAATCATGATATAACGAATAAAGCAAAAATTATTAAAATCAGTACAAGGACCTATGCAACTAGGAACCTGAGAGAAAATCTACATCTACAAATACAAACACAGTCTAATGAACTTCGACACCACTGGAGATGAAAACGTAAACTATAAGTTTATCAGACCACCACCAGAGCAGAATACACATTCCACAGCTCAACGAATAATCCGACAGTTGAACTTTAATCTGACTGAAGATGAGAACTAGATGTTCTTGATACCGGTTCCATACATTTATGACAAGTAAGTGTCATAAGCAGTACATAAGCTGTAAGAGTATGTAGTTTAACTGAATCATACAATGATATCAATTATATAGAATCTGTTGAACACCCAGCCAGAATCTATGGATTTTTTTGGGCATAAAATCCTAAGTAAACTTCTTTTGGAATGGAAGTAAAGCTGTGGGTTCCATGTAATAGATTTACAGCATTAAAAGAACCTCAAGCCTAAAAGAAAAGGCTTCTGGACAAAATTTATTGGCTGTTTCACACCCTCAATTAAATGGGACACTGCCTGAGATGTTAATGGATATACTTTTCTCTGGGCCTCAGAATTTGTGGATTAAAAATCAGCAAAAATAGATAAGTATTCCAGATCATAAAAATCTTAAGTGCAAATCTTCCAGGAGAGACTAAAGCCATGGATTCCTTGTCATAGATTTACAGCGTATTAAAGAACTGCACCGTTTAAATAAGAGATCTCTGGACAGAAAAATCAGCATTTCCCATCTTAGTAATGCCTTAGTTTTTTTTTTCATGTGTCATTATTACCACTTGTCCCTCTGTTGAAAAGTTTGTGAAACTGAAATTTTCTTTGGAAATGAAAGCTCATATTGGAGGCACCCATATTCCGGGAAGGAAGTATAGGTGAGCTGAACTGTTGCACAGCATTCTACTAACTAATAGTATTAGTAAATAATTTATAATTTTTAAAATATTTCTATTCTATAATATCTGAATAAAACTTAGAAATTTATTGGTTAAAACTCTAATAATATTAGCTTATTTTACATATTTATTAAACAAATATTGGAAAACTGATAATGAACTGCAGCTGACTGTTTGAAAGCATCTATATTACTAATCTATATGAAAGACCAAAACAGCAATTGACTCTAATAGACCAAATAGCACTGACATCAGTTAGAGCAAAAATACTTTAAGAATTAATGCTGGAGATTAAAATAGTATTTAGAGAAAATTGGTGTACTAGAACCAGAGCAGTTAGGATTCAGAGAAAATAGATCCACATCATACCAAATTCTGTCAAATGAATTAAATTGGAGGGAAAAATTAGTTAATAAATGAATAAAATTGACATCACAGGATATATATACAAAAAGAGCTGAAAAAATGTTTGAACCAAAGATGGATCTCTACTGTGTACAATAGTACTAAATCTAAGTACAAACAAGAAACAAGTGTTAGAGTATGTTTACGGAATTTGGGAATCCACACAGTGAAACTTTTGTTAATCTTATTTTGATTTAAAGTAAAACACTAAAAATCATGTCGTCACATTAAAACTCTCTTTAAGTTTCACAAACACACTTATAAAAGTAATTTTGGTACATGTTTCGTGAGGTACATTCCTCACATTGTCAACCAAAACGACGACTTTGATCGTTTGATCGTCGTCGTTTTGGTTGACAATGTGAGGAATGTACCTCACGAAACATGTACCAAAATTACTTTTATAAGTGTGTTTGTGAAACTTAAAGAGAGTTTTAATGTGACGACATGATTTTTAGTGTTTTACTTTAAATCAAAATAAGATTAAGTGTTAGAGTATTTTGGAAAGAGGCAAGAAGATGTTTTGAAGATACAGAGATACAAAAATTGTTTAGTAATTTAACTAGGAAGACATTGCTGGAATTTTATTTCAGGGTGAAGTGGGCATGCAAAAGGGAAAATTATATTGACAAAGGAAAGAGAGGGTATAGCATGGGCCAGAACAGGTGTATGGAAGTTAAAAGCTGATACATACAGTGTTTGATTGTAAGGAAACTGAAAAATGGAGAAATAAATTCATTAAGTTCAAATGTAAAAGGGATAAAGAATGTTGAACAAAATATTCATAAAGACAAGCAGGAGTGTGGAACAGTATTTATTCGGAATTAAAAAAAATGGAAATGGATAGTCAATATAAAGGAATTAGTAGTTTGTAGACATTGCAGTTAAGAAAATAATTATAAAATTACAGGTTGTACCTTTTTTCTCTTCTCTTCTCTATCTCTCTCTCTCTCTCTCTCTCTCTCTCTCTCTCTCTCTCTCTCTCTAAGGGGTTACAGCTAAAATGGTTTGGGCCAGATAGATGGAGGCCCCTTTGCACTTTGTATTTTCTTAGCATTTCAATAAATTTTCATTTCATTTCAAGTACTAACAAACAAAAATAGGCCTGCCTTGTGAGGCTATAACAATCCCAACCCACTTTGGCATTTATATTAATGAATTACCATAACAGTTACAAAATATTTTTGAGGTATAAAGTGCAGCTTGTTTGCTAATGACTTGGTTTTGTGGACAACAGCCAAGAACAATGCTAAACAACAGCTTAATGAAATGATGAATAAAGCCCTCAAGATATTAAAGATATGGGAAGGCAATCAGAACATGGTAATTTACACACAAAAGACAAGTTATCAGTTCTTTACCACGAAAATAATCGTGACTTCAGTTTAGAAATTAACAATTTGTCTCAAAATTTAAGAGCAAGTATCTAGTCCTTCCTTTAGATAATAAAATAAAGGGAGATAAACACATTGAAGAAATTGATAAATGGGTCACATAGATTAAATAGAAATATTAAAATACCTGGCAGGAGTAAAATGGGCTAGTTCCCAAGAAACAATAAATAAAACATACAAAATATATGTAAAATCGTTATTTAAATATAGTAGTTAATCTACGATAACAAGAAACTCAAATAACTTCAAAACATAGCATTGAGATTAATGCAGGAAGTGTTAAAAGTACCCGAACCACAGCTTTACAGTTGTATACAAGAAACATTCTATTAGAGGAAGAAATTAACATACAAGCAGCAAATACATTTGTCTGAATAAAATCCTTAATTGATCAAATTTAGGTTAACTAAAAATTTAAAGTAGAATTACAGTAGCCATAATAACAAGCTATTTAGAAACCTTTATGTTAAAGTTAAGCAGCTATCTATGCAATAGAACCCACTGGAATATGTTCAATATGACATAAATACTGAATCTTTTAGATGCATCAATAAAAATGAACTGGAATTTTGAATCAATTGACATTGGAAATACTCAATGTGAGATACTCCTCAGATAAACAGGATGTATACAGATGGCTCGCTTATAACATAAGGAGAGTTTATGTGAGCACTTCAGCCATTATGTTGCAGTTAATCAAAATAAAAGATTTTGAGGGGAAGAGTCAGGCAATCCTAATTGCCCTCACACAACTCCTTTGCAGAAAGAATTAATTTGAAAAAATAGTTATTATACTCCATTCAAAATCTGTTGTAAAATAATCTCTTTCAGACAAAAACTGGAAAAAAGCACAATACAAGATATAAAGAAAATTTTAACCAAAACATCTAAACTTAAACATATAGCAATACGGTGGATTCCAGCTCATATAGGAATCCTTAGTAATGAAATGGCAGTTACTCTGGCAAAAAAGATGGAACAACTGTTACCAAAACAAACTCGTAGATGTTCAAGAAATCAAGACAGTTCTTAGGAAAAGGCCTCTCAAAAATTATAAATACATCACATCAAATAATATCAACAACAGACCATGAATCAAAACAGAAGAATTTAGGCAACTTTCTAATTAAAAATAGGCCATGACTGTCTTGCAACACATTTTTGTAAAATGCTGTTTCACACATCGAAGTAGTGTACACTATGCCAGCAGCCAGAAACAATACCTTCTTGTAGGAAACTTTTGACTCCAAGTTGACTTGGCTAAGTTGTACTGGACAGCAAGATTCTAATGAACTAAGGATTTCAGTAGGAAAAAGACATAATTATGTTGTGAAACAATTACTAATACTATTTATTAACTGTGATTACTAATACTTTGTCTAAAAGTGTCACTTCCTCCATTATTTAAAACTATTAGTAAGCATAGTTTGTGCTAGAATCCTTATATTGATGAAGTTATTAAGAAAGACTTGCAAAAAACTGCACCCAGAAGAAAAAATATGGAAACAGCATGTTTTTTTGTTTGTTTAACGCCCGTTTTTACTATGAACACTGGTGATAAATGAGATTAAATGATAAATTGGGAAAGGAATTTTTAAGGAAGGAAACGTTCCAGGCCTAAGTTTAGGGTACCTCCATGGCATTTGCCATTTATGAGGACTGAAGAAAACCTGGAAAAAAACTGCAGTCAGGCAAGATTCAAACCCCACACCTCCCGCTCATGAGTCCATGCCTTAACGACCTCGGCCACCTGTGGTGGTGCAAACAGCATGTGAATTGGAGTATGATAGAGCTTTCTATTAAAATATTGGAATGTTTCCTAACAAGACAGAAAAGAAGTTACAAGAAATTAAGTCCACATGCATCAAGAAATTATGCTCTTTTTCTTAACATATTCCTTTATATTTGATTATTTTTCCAGCTTTTGTTAACATGTTACAAAAAAATGTTCCAATAATATTTATTTCTTGGTCTTTATGTCAACTAGAACACACAACTTAATCTTTTTATTTTAATCACATTATTCCATTTTTGCAAACTATATATTTCAATCTGACAACAGTTGTGTCCACTCTGTATTTTATATTTGAAATATTTATTGCATCAACCACAAAATATTTGTTTTTCCCTTTTTATTCATCTAGAAATGTCAGTAGTTTGAAAGCTTACTATAATTATGTCTCTAGGTATAAACCAAATATTTTTAAGTCTAAAAAATGTGAAAGTTGGTGCTAAATCATTTTTATATCTGTTTAAAAGTGCATGTAAACAGTAAAACTGAACAAAATGTCAAATTTTATAACTAAATACCCACAATGTTGTAATTAATATTGCATAAACCTAATGAATTCTTGTTTAATAATTATAATAAGAGAGTCTTTTACACACATAAAGTAAGTCTTTTCATTGTAAAAATGCTGAATCAATACTTGTGTTGCCTCTTTGAGCTTTTATTATAGCATCACATCATTTGAGCATTGAAAGTATTTAATTTTTGACTTTGTCAGGTGAAATCTGAATAAGCCATACATTATGGATGGTTTCAACCAGGTGTTTCTTATTCCTTCGTTTTTTTCTGTGCTACAGCATTGCCAAACATCTTTGAACTGTACACAGTGGGGTTGAGTTTGGGCTTTTCCCTGGTCATGTGAGGGAGAAAATCTGTGGTTCTTCAAAAAAAACTTCTAACCTGTAGCATAAAATCATTACTTTTTTTTAGAATTAAGTGGATATAATATGAATTTGTTAAAATAATTTAGTTTGGTAAAATAAGTAGAGTTTAAACAAGGTAATCACTTTACTTGCTCTATGATATGATATGATATGAAGTCATCCTGGTAAATCCCGCCATAATGTCAAAATCATCTTCAAGCCTACCAGACAAATCAATACTTTGCTACGCTCGGCTAAAGACCCCAGGGACCAGCTTGTTTCAGCCGGCGTCTACCAGATTCCTTGTTCCTGCGGTGCTGTATACATAGGCACCACTCAACGTAGCGTCCGCACACGGCTCTCAGAACACAAGAGATGCTGCCATCTGGGCCATCCGGATAAGTCTGCGGCTGCAGAACATGCAATGTGGGCAGACAGAGAACACATTATCCAGTATAATGAAACATCTGTTCTCTCTTCAATACCATACTACCACGCTAGATTACAACGCAAAGCAATAGAAATCTACAAGCACCCTAATAATTTCAACAGAAAGGGAGATGCTCTCAAACTGAGCAAAACCTGGCAGACACAGACGAAAAGTGGCAGGCTGGATTAGTAACCAGTCTGTGTACGGTTTCTATGTTCCTACCCATGTGTGGGCTTAACCATAGGGTTGGATGGGGGATGTAGGTTGTTTCTGGGGTAGAGGAATTAGGGTTTTTGGGAATAGTGTAGCCACTTCTCCTGACCAAAAGAGTAGATCCAGTGTCCAGAGGTTTTTGCTAATATAGGCATGTTGTTAAAGCATTTGTAGGTTTTTAGCGTGCCTATATTGCTGCTGAGTTGTTGTATGTTTTATGTAAGTGCAATTGTAGAAATTACTTAGTAATTTCAGTTGTAGGATTTAAGCTATTGTCATCCAAGATGCTCGCAAGCCAGGCGTGGCACCTTGAATTTAGGCTTTAACCTATCCTGGCAGCTGTAGTTCCCCAATAGAGCACTTTCGTGGTGTGGTAAAGTTCGGTAAAATTTCTTTGCCTGGCGCCTAATTTCATCCTCTGTATATGGAAGGGAGGAGGTTTCGTGCAGTAGTCTGGTCGGGAAGCATCTGTATACAGAATAAATGGCGCGAAGCCCTTTACTCTGTGCCCTTTGAATGAGTAACAGCCAACTATCGACTGCCATACCCCAGATCTTGCAAGCATACAACATGAGTGGGATGATCAGAGTTTTGAAGAGGATAAGTATCAAATGAACCGGCATCGCTTTCAAACCGAACACAGGGCTCAGTTGAGCAATAGCTCCCTGGGCCCTGTGGGCAATTCCAGAGATGTGTTCCTTGAAAGTTAATCCCTTGTCTAGCTGAACTCCCAAATAAATGAGGGAGTTCTTCCACTGTATCATTTGCCTGCTGAAGGTTAGTGTAGGGCAGTTTGCGGGAATGCAGCGTTTAGTAAATATGACGGCGTGGCTTTTTGTCGGATTGATTGAATTTCTCCAACGCCTGCTCCATCTTTCGATTAGGTGTAACAGTCTTTGAATGGGGATTATGGCTCTGCCTATGTATCTATTTGTTTTGTATACCAGGACATCGTCTGCATATTGAGCTATGTTGACGTCTGGAGTGTGGGGAAAGTCTGTCATGTAAATGTTGAATAGGATTGGTGAGAGAACAGAGCCTTCTGGAACTCCGCCGCGAATCTGTCTTTAGTGTGGAACTGTTCCCTGCCACCATTACAGTAAGATTTCTGTGCTTGGTGTATGAGTGTAGTAGCTGTATGTATGGGTGTGGAAACCCAAGGGAGATTATTTGTGTAGGAGCCCGGGGTGCCAGGTGGCAGAGAAGGCCTTTCCTACATCCAGAGACACCGTGAGGATGAATGCCTTGCTCTGAAAACCCAAAGCTGCAGCCTCCACCGCCCTCAGCAGCAACTGGGTAGTAGAGTACCCAGGACGAAAGCCAAATTAGATGCGGGGGTATGACTTTAATGTTACCCAGCAGGGGCGACAAGCGGACCAGTAAAAGTCTTTCGAAGACTTTCGACAGGGTCGAGAGGAGGCTGATGGAGCGGTAACTTCATGGGTGAACTGGGTCCTAGCCCGGTTTCAAAATACATATCACTCGGGCCTTTCTCCACTCTCGTGGGAAGTGGCCCAAGCTGATGCACATGTTGAAAACTTTGGTAATAATAATGAGCATAGCTTTGAAAGGAAGGTTGCGGAGCATGAGGGGTGTCAACCCGTCAGGGCCAGCAGCCTTTGTGGGATGGAGGCGCAGTAGCGCGCCCTGGACTTCGGTGGGAAGAAAGATGGAAATGCTATAGTCCGATCGTCTGGCGATCGTCGGAAGTACTTGGAAGAACTTGGCTTGAAAAGCTATCGTCCTGAGGGTCCTCTCTAGGCCTGAAAAGCAGTTCCAAGTAGTCAGCAAGAGCATTTGCTTTGTCTTGGGGTTCATAGGCCAGGCCTCAGGTGCCATGGATGGGAATTCTTAACTCGTTGTCCGCGGAGGTTTTTGGCCATCCTCCACACGTCTCCATCAGCAAGGTTCTGTCTAGCCATGGTGTCCTCCCAGGCAAGCCTTCTATGCTCGCGTATGCGGGCACGGACCTCAAGGCGCAAACGCCTCCATAGCCTTCGATGATGTGGCGTGCGGTGACGTTGAAATAGTCTGCGGACTGCCCATGATTGGTGGATGAGGAGTTCGAGGTTTAGCGGGATGACGTCTGGGTGTGGAGGTGGGGAGGTGTGGATCGTGAGGCTGTGAGCCACTCGTGTTACCGTGTGCGAGAAGGTTGAGACTGCAGTCTCTAAGGAGGGGATGTCAGTGATTTTTGGGTTTGGGGGAATGACAGTGTTGAGGCAGTCCTTGACGCTTTTCCAATTGATTTCGCGGATTAGACCAGCGACATCGTGGCTGGCAACCCTTGTGTTGATCTCCAAAACCTGGCATCCGATATTAGGGCATATAAAACAAGCCCACACTCCCAAAATTCATGCAAACCAATCACCTATCAGAGCTGATATGCCCTGCCCTCCGAGTACACACCCCCTGCTCCAGGCGGGTCAATCCCCTATGAGCAGCCCGTATATAAATACAATACTTCCAGCTGGCTATTCAGTCGTGCCTGAACCTTCTCCTAGAAGACTCAGACCGCGCCACTGAAGATGTCCTCCGCAGGTGGGGATGAAACGTTTGGACTCTTAAGTTCCAACAGACCACAGCTGCAAAGCCCAGAAGAAACTTGTAGTTATAAGTCTGACCATGGCCATGAAAGCTTCCGACTACTCAGTAGTACATACAATTGCCAAACATCAGATAGAATAATTTAACACACTAGATGTCAGATTCAATCCCTTAAATAAGATATTTCTGTATCAATAAATATGATTCATGAATATAAACAAAGGACAGTAACTGGCAAAGCACAGTAAACAAAAGAAGTGTTTTATTTTTCCCTAGACTTGATTGTTTTCTTGATTTAGCAGCAGTAAATTTGTACCAGATGCTTCAAAATAGATTTTGTGGGAGTTTGGACTAACCCTGAATATCTAGGAAGACTGAGGCAGAGTCATGTGTATATTCTAGCATTGTAGGCATTTATTTTTATTAAAATTTTCCTTTTTATCCATATGTATCAAATAGATACTTTTGTTTACGGAATTTGGGAATCCACACAGTGAAACTTTTGTTAATCTTATTTTGATTTAAAGTAAAACACTAAAAATCATGTCGTCACATTAAAACTCTCTTTAAGTTTCACAAACACACTTATAAAAGTAATTTTGGTTGACAATGTGAGGAATGTACCTCACGAAACATGTACCAAAATTACTTTTATAAGTGTGTTTGTGAAACTTAAAGAGAGTTTTAATGTGACGACATGATTTTTAGTGTTTTACTTTAAATCAAAATAAGAGATACTTTTGTATCTATTGATTATCTATATTTATAATTTCTGTGTCTGACATCACTGTATAGTATTGGTAGATAATAAATATCATCTAATTTAATCTAATTATATTTCAGGCCACATAAAGAGGACCTGTCCAGCTGTTTGGAATATTCATCCAGCACTTCATACATTCAACTTAGACAGGATTGTAAAGACAATACAAAAGAGCATATATTAATTCAAGAACAAAAAAAAAGCAATTTGATACCTGAAGGAAAGAAAACATATAAATGTGAAATTTGTGGGAATATCTTTACCCAAGAATCTAATTTGAGGGAACATCTTTTCATTCATAAGGTTCAGAAATCACATAAATGTGAAATTTGTGGGAAAAGCTTTAACCGGCCATATAATTTAAGGGAACATCTTTTGATTCATGAAGGAAAGAAACCATGTAAGTGTGAAATTTGTGGAAAGAGTTTTACCAGAGCATCTAATTTGAGGGGTCATTTTATGATTCATGAGGGTAAGAAACCATATAAATGTGAAGTTTGTGGGAAAAGCTTTACTCGGTTATCTAATTTAAGAGAACATCTTTTGATTCATGAGGGTAAGAAACCACATAAATGTGAAGTTTGTGGGAAAAGCTTTATCCAAGCATCTCATTTAAGAAATCATCTTTTGATTCATGAAGGAAAGAAACCACATATATGTGAAGTTTGTGGGAATAGTTTTGCAAGAGCATCTAGTTTGAGAGATCATCTTTTGCTTCACGAGGGTAAGAGACCATATAAATGTGAAATTTGTGGGAAGAATTTTGCTCAAGCATTTTATTTTAAGGCGCATCTTTCAATTCATGAGGGTAAGAAACCACATAATTGTGAAGTTTGTGGGAAGAATTTTGCTCAGGCATGTAATTTAAGGCAACATCTTAGGATACATGGAGGTAAGGAATTACATAATTGTGAAGTATGTGGGAAGAACTTTGCTCAGGCCTATAATTTAAGGCAACATCTTTTGATTCATAAAGGTAAGGAATCTCATAATTGTGAAGTTTGTGGGAAAAGCTTTACCCAAGCTTCTAATTTAAGACAACACCTTTTGATTCATGAAGGTAAAAAATCACATAAATGTGAAGTTTGTGGGAAGAGTTTTATACAGGCTTCTAATTTAAGGAAACATTTTTTGATTCATGAGGGTAAAAAACCACATAAATGTGAAGTTTGTGGCAAGAGTTTTACCTGGACATCTAGTTTAAAAGCACATCTTTTGATTCATGAGCGTAATAAAAACATACAATCATGAAGTATATGGAAGACTTTTATTTAGATATGTAAATTAAGACTGTCTTTTGATTCTGTGAGTAAGGAGGCATATAAAGTATTTTCAGAGAAAAGATTTATCAAGCATCTATCTTGAGGATACATTCTATTTCATGAAAATAAAAAAAAATGTATGAAACGTATGGGAAGATTTTTATCTTGTCAACTCATTTAATTATATATATTTTGACTGAAAGTGAAAGATTAATATAAATTGAAATTCTATGAAAAGAGATGCACCCTATCATCTCATAAGTAATCAATTGTACATGAACAAAGGCTAGAAGTGAAAAGTGGATAAGAAGAGAATTAATTGCAGGAAATATTGCTTGATTAATTAATGCAAGAATATTGTCAGAAAAGCTTTGTCAATACATTTAGGCTGGTATACAAATTTACATACACAAATGGTGATTAATAAACACAAATTGTCTTGCTGTTGATATTTAATGAAAACCTGTTCTGAAAGTGCCTTTAATGCTCATTAGAACAAATTTGGTATCACCTTGTATTTGCTTACCAGAGCCATAATTTTGATTATTTTTACATTAAAACAGGATGTCAGTGCATATGACTTCTTTTTGTGAAAATCTCTAAAGAAAAAATCACTTAAAATAAGATATATAAGTGCAGACATTTCAAATTGTGCTAAACATCATTTGTAGAGTCATCAGGAACATCTAACCCACTTTTGAAGAATTAATCCACCACATTGAATATGCAATATGGTGAACTACTATTTCCAAGAACCAAGGCAGATGTGCCTTAAATTTATTTATGCACAGTAAAATAATAGTTTAAGATGTAAATGATTTAATCATTCGTGCACTATATTGTGTAATTATAAGCATGTTTTGATTTATGAGAGCAAGAATTATCATCATCTGCACATTGGTTCTTCATTTAAAACAAATAGTATTACAAAGTGGTAGATATTCATGGCTAAATTAGACATTGCACCATTATTGAAGTGTCCACTGTGCATATACTTATTTGAAAGAAGTAACTGTGCAGACAGCAGCTGTCATCTGTTTTTGTAATGGAAGTTATTAGCAGCAAATATAGCAAAGGGAGATATATATGTAACCTAGTGCTTCACTTACTCTAATATGAACCTAAAATGCATTACTGCAGAATATGGTTGCCTTTTTCAATGGCTAAATATTTCCAATTATTAACAAGAAACACGATAAAAATATTGTTTTATGCAACCAGCTACTCCTTTAGACTTTCAAAATAATGGAAGTAATTTTGTGAAATTATACATGAAAATACCTTTAGGCATGAGAAGGCTGGCTACAAAAACCTGAGTAGCAGCACTTCTATCCACCCTATGTCTCATCAAAGCCTGCGCATTTTCACTCTGTCAGCATCTGATTGTGCTGCTGTTATGGGATCATCAATAATCTTTATAATTTAAAAAGCAATGTAGTATATTGGAACTGAATTTTTATTCTAATACAGTGTGTGTGGTAGAATCGCTACCAATAAAAAAGTTAATATCTCTTTATTTAAGTTAGAAATATGATTTTCATCTTATCTTGTATAGAAACTCTCCAAGTTTTGTAACAATGAAAAGTATTATGCTAGTACACCTGTGCGAGGTATGATACCACATAGAGTTAAAATGACGAAATTCATAGGTTTAGCAGTAAGTGAAATGTTGTTATTGGTTAGCAGAATTAAAGTTCCCAATTGTAGTGTAAAGAAGGTTTAGGCAGGAATATGATGCACATGTTCCTGAGCATCAAACCATGTGAATTGGCATAATTAGCTGCTAGAAACAGGTTCTGTGTTAAGAAAGAAGTCTGTAGCTAAAGTTGAACATGTTAGGCAAGCATTTCAGTGCACCTCGCAGAAAACAATTCAACGGGCTATTTCAGATCTGGGTATTCCAAAGCACTGTTCTCATTACTGTCCATAAAAGATTGAAATTTAGAGCATACAAAATCCAAATTGTATATAGTAGAAGGTGCAATGATACTATACAATTATATCACTATGTCCAGTGCAGATTTGCGATTATTTTAGGATACATTATTAATTAGTGTAGGAGATATTCACATATTTTATGATTCCCCCCCCCCCTTAACACAGAATCTGTTTCAAATAGCTGATAATGTCAGTTCATAAAACTCTGTGTTGTCATACTATGCACAGTTGCACTAGCATCATAATTTTCATTGTTACAAAACTTTGAGTTTCTACACAAGATAAGATGAAAAGCAATTTCTAACTAACTGAAATATTCAGATTTCTTATTGATAGTGATTTTATCATATATTCTATACAGAAAATAGCCAAGGCATTTCATTGCACAGTTTGCTGCTCAGGAACCACTAGCTGAGGCGTTTCAGTGTCAGGTTAAAAAACCAGAACCCATGGGAATGTCCTTGTATGTCTACAGAGTAAAATTTCTAAATCAGTGGTGCATATGAAACATCAGGCCTTTCCACAGAATTCATTTCATTAAGTGTTGCAAGTATTAATAAGCTGCAAAAAAACGAAATCTGCCTGTATTTTGTTTTATTGCTGTGCAAGTATTTAAACCATGTGACAAACAGAACAGGTTCAGTAACTGTCATTGGTTTCAGTGGTTTGTTAATGCACATCTGGTAATATTGGTTCTCAGACTAAGAATGATATGTCAATTTCCAGAATACAGTGCTTAAGTTAGTGATAATTCTTATATCTCTTCATGGTGAAAATCTTGAGGTAATATGTACTTTGTCATGGTGCTACATTACTGTCCTCAACTTGTATATAATGGTGAATGCCTCATTCTACATGAGTAAACATGGTTATTCCAAATAATATGACCAATTTACACCTCTTATTATTTTGGAAGTACAAGGCATACTTTTATGTAATGAGTAGTAGTGATTAAATTGAGTTGTAGTTTCCTTCTTCATTGTTAGATGGCAGCTCAAATGTTATTTTTAATCATGATGTGCATTTCATGTGTCTGTGTTAAATGTCAACTACCTGTAGAGAAGTCATTCTGTATGACGTTACATTAGCACATCAGATTTCTCCCTGTGAGGCATACTGAAAAAGGAAAATGTAAATTACAACAAACCATGAATTATATTGGAACAGCAAGGAAACATTAGGGTAGGAAAAATTAAAACCATGATATCCAAGGTGTTGAATATGTTCTACAACATGGAGAGCAATATATTTGTAGGCCTTGATGCTAAAGACAACCATTTTCAACACTTGCTATGAGATGGTCATGCCTCTCATACAGCAAGATGAGCCTGTGCCAAATGTCACTGAATTATGTCCATTAGTTTGAAAATGATGAGGAAAAAGCATATACTTACAGTAAGTGAAAATATATATATATATATAGCCTTCATTTGGACATGTGGCTAGCTTAACAGGGATTTGCCTACCCTGATTTTAGCCAATTCTGTTTCCCTATCAGCTATACTGCCCCTTTCTGTGCTGGCTAATTAGTTGATATGAGATCTTTGGCTGTATAGGGTTGAAAATTATGGGATGATGTGTTTCAATATTATGGTGTATTAGTGCTATTATAATGCCAAGAAGTCTGTATACTTTAGCACATAGACTCTTCATGTATGATTTCCTGTTGTTCATGCTCCTCGTAGAAAAATGGTTCATAATCTTGTGAATAGATTCCAATTTGATTGATTTGTCTTATTTACGGATGCCTTTAACATCTCAGGTCATCAGCGTTCCATTCAATTCAGGGCGTGAAACAGCTGATAAATTTTGCTCAGAGGCCTCTTCTTTCAGGCTTGAAGTTCTTTACCATATCGTAAATGTACGTGGCGGGACCCCATGGCTTTACTTCCCTTCTGAAGGAAGCCATACTTTGGATTTTTACGCCCGAAAAAATCCATCAATGCTGGCCGGGTTTGAACTCACCATCTTGGGTCTATGAGGCAAGCATGGTTACCACTATACCACCAGGACTGACGAATAGATTTAGAGACAGTGCATCTGTTCTTGATAATGTGAAAGTAAAATGCCATTTCTTACAGAGAAAAAACTCAATGACTTCAGAGAGAAATATGAACGAGTTCCAAAGAAATTCTGAGAAAGCTTGCCCAGTAATCGGGAATTTCACAAACCTCGGCTTGGAATACTACTAAACTTTTAAAATTATAACCCTATAAGATTACTGTAATTCAGGAATTACAGCAGTGCAATAATGCGAATAGAGTTAATTTCTGCAATTCGGGGTTGGATATTCTTAATGTTCGCTCTATTGACATGCATTTAATTTTTTTTGCAAATGAAGCATTGTTTTATTTACATGGTCATGTATTGCAAAATAATGGATACTGGAGTGCAGAAAAACTTCATCTTCACAAAATTCCATTTATGACCAAAAAATAGATGTTTGGTGTGCTGTGAATGCATACAGAAATCTATGCACTTAAATTTTAGGCGGCTATAAAGATCTAATCCACCAGCAAACAGCATACTTCCTGATGCCAGACAAATCCCTGTTAACTTGTCATGCATCCAAACAGTGACTCTGTATTATAAAGTATGATGCATTAAAAGGGTTTCTGGCTTTATAAAAGAATATTCTATATGGTATTTTTGTTAATAATTAGAAATATTTGGCCATTGAAGGAGCAACATATGTTCTGCAGTAATATATTTTATGATCATATTCTGTACTACACGGAAAGAAATATGGAGTAAAAGGAATGACATGTTTATTCTTTTCCAATGTTCCTACTAAGGAAAACATACTGTACGTATATTTATAAAGTGATAATCTTTGTTCTCATGTAAGGTCCTTGCCAAGCGCAGCTTTAGTATCATCAGTTGTAATACAACACTATCTTTATGTTGAATATAGTTTGAAGTCCTTATCAATAGTTAACTGGAAAGCTCTTATTTTTAATTTAAGATTGCTGTTTGCTATTACTGAGATAGAAAGTGAATGACTAAAATGGTAAATTCAATAGAAATCTAAACCGCTTGTGGTGCCTAAGTAATAAAAACAGGCATTAAACACTATTCTAAAAAAGAAAAGAAAAGAAATCTATGGCACATTATTTTGTATGATCTCCTCAATTAGTTTGGAAACCCACAATTATAATAGCAATTGTGTTCTATATACTGTAAATAATAAATATAGATTTTTCTGCTACATTATGCTACAAATGTCTTTCATAGATGAGTGGTTGTGCATGAGCATTTTGCTCAGAATACAATTTTGTTCATTTTTCTGGATGTTTTAATTTTCAAGAAGTAAAAGTGTTGCATCTATGTTAGACATACTGCAGGTGTTCTGTTATTTGAAATGAAATTTACTCACATGCTAAGGAAAAATACAAATGTGCCAACTACCAGGGGGCCTCCACTATCTGATCCAAGGCCATTTAGATAACCCCTCACAATTACAAAAAAATATAAATACAATATATCCACCTTAATTGCATCAGTCCCCAGTCCCTGGTTTACCAGCAGCACCCTACTGGAACTCCAGGGAACCAGACTCAGACCGAATCCAAGGTCCTAAATAAAGATTTTCAGTTACTTACCTATGCCATTGTTTTGTTACCTAAAGCCTCCACAAACTGCTAATTCCTTTATTTATCAAATGCCTACTATAATACTACATTTATTCAACCACCACAGGTGGCCGAGATCATTAAGGCACAGACTCGTGAGTGGGAGGTCAGGGTCTGGAATCCCACCAAGACCGTCCTCCCTGACTGATGTAGGTTTTCCTCAGTCCTCATAAATGGCAAATGCTGGGGAGGTACCCTAAACTTAGACCTGGAACGTTTTCTTCCTTAAAAAAAATATCATTTCATCTCAAGTATCATCATTGTTCACTGCCTGTGGTGCCTCAGTAGTAAAAACTGGCGTTAAACACTATTAAAAAAATTTATTCACTTTCAAAAAAACAATTTACAGTCTCAGGTCCCATTTGATTAAATCAATAATTTAATCAAATTTAATATAATCCACTCCCAGCCATAATCACCTTTATCTACATTATAATATAATTAAACAGGTACACCCTTTAAGTTATTTGATTTATTTCTCTTCTTAGTACCCAATTCCATTTATTTTTAACTTTACTCAGGAGCTCCGCAATATTCCTGCTATCTTACTGAACATTTTCATTAAGGCTATTTTTCTGTCTAATTTAAACCATTTCTTGATTATAAACCCTTTTCTCCAGTCCTGTCCCTTTGCATCAAACACTATATGTTTCATACCTTGTTCTATCACTTCTTGTGAGCAGAAGTGTAAAAAAGCAGAGGTGGTATGTTTCTTGGCAGTTTTATACAGTTATACCTTGCACAAGGAAACATGTCATAACAGATTTATACTTTGGCAAAACAATAAATAAAATATATAGTTTATAATGTGCAAAATAAATAAATACAAATTATAAACATAATTTGATTTAAATTACTCACCAGTTCACTAGAATTATTAAGTTCCCAAATCAGCTTCATTCCTAAATGTGCATCATCTAAGGTTTTTCTGCTCGTTTGCACTATGGTGATCCCTACCTGGCCACAACTTTACATGCTGGTAGGCTTGTATTATTATATAGGAGTCCCTATCAGGTAAATAAGAGCAAGCTGCTTACCATTGACTCCTGAAGCTGATTCTTTGAAGGTGTCAGAATTATGTTCATTCCACTAAACAATTTTTATATTCTACTGTGAATATGATGATAATTTTAATGGCATTTTAAAGTGGTTTCAGGTCATTGGGAAAAGAAGAACTGTTGCTGTAATGCTCTGTATATTCTCTATATCCAGTGATAACTTCTCTAAGTTCAACTTGGATTTCTGGCTAAGAAAGTTTATTTTCTTCTCCTCAAAGCAGATGATGTTGATCAAGAATGTAGAAAATATGCAACAACTATTTATAGAAGGAAGAGGTGCTATAATTAGCAGTTATAGTAGGCTGTCTTGGAAGAGGTGTTCTTTCCATTTTAATCTTAAGATGACCTTCAAAACCCTATTGAATAGATAAATCTTCTAGTTCACCATTAGTGTCAATCTTAGTTCCATATTAAGGACAAAATTAACATCTGTTAACCTGTCATGTATCCTTTATTATTGGGACCTTTCTTATTTCAATTACAGGCACTAGAAGCACCTCAGAAGTGAAGTGCAATTGCTGGAAAATCATTCCAATTGCTTTAACAGTTGAACACTTAATTCAATCCATGTTGTTCCTAAAATACTACCAATATACTGAATTTTTGTATTGAGATTCCAGGCATGCTCATTTAGATTTTCATGTGATTTATTTCAGTTATTTCTGAAACAATATTATCAACTATAAGCACTAGGACGTGATTGGCACAGTGCCATATAACAAGCTTGAGAAATTGGTCTGGTAACTTTCAGAAACACTGCCTAGCTTATTAATTGATATCATTGTATGATTCACACAATGATATCAATTAATATGATTAGCTTCACTGTGCAAGTATGATTAATACAATGATATCAATTAATATAATTGGCTTCACTGTGCAAGTTCCAATAACTGCCTAGCATGTTAGAAATTGCATTGCATATAAATGATTGTTCAAAATGATTCAGCCAAACACTTTTTAAGGATTTGTAACTGCAATTAGAGATTGTGTTGTTAAGTTTGACTAAGTCAAAGAAAACCTATTGGCTTCATCATAAGTACCTGGAAAAATCACATGCAAACAGAACTTGATGATAATGCTCATATGGGCCACTACATTGCCTAGAAGAAGCTGAATGCTTCACAGTCTCTTTTTATACAGGGTAGAAATGTATAATAATAATAATAATAATAATAATAATAATAATAATAAAACTAAATAATTACATCTTGCTGTATATGTAGAAAGAAATACGTTCATTAATAAGAATGTGCTTAGCTATGGAGGGCAGACAAACACATGACTAAAAAGGGAGGAATGGCTTTGGGTACTTTTGAACTTAAAATATGCGAAAGAATCTGAGTGAAAAAGTTAACTCACAATAGAGTACTTATTTTAACTGTGAATTGTACATGAACTCTATAAACATAGTAAATATTGTTACCTTAATAAAACTCTGAAAACTGAAAAAGGATATCTAGAAGATGTTAGGAAAAAAACAGATATAATGAGGATGAAAGAAAAATCAAAAGATGGATGAGCAGGCTAACAGTAAAAGCAGATCAAGTGCATGGACATGTGGCAAGTGACAACTGAATGGAAGAAGAAAAAAAAGGAAAGGCCAAGGATTAACTCCATCTAGGAGGTACATTCTAAAAGTTCTTGGCCTGACCAAGAAAACACAAGATTGAGAAGATTTAAGATTTTTCAACATTTTGTTAGTGAGTATATTAGTCCAATGAATTTCCAACTTATTAATATTCTCTGTTAAATAAGATTTGTCCAACTGTGAAAAATAAGTGTCTGTCCTCAGTTCAATTGGATCATTTGATGTGAATCTTTGCCCACTCAGCCATTGTTCAGTTTTGGGAACAAAAAGTAATCTCCGGAAGCCAAGTCTGGCAATTACGGCATTATCTGTAATCAGTCAATGTTCCAGTCTGAGCATTAATGTGAATGATAAATGACATTGTTTTAGCTTTTTATAAACCTTCTTTTGTGAAAATAAAATCTCATTCCAATGCTCATTCTGTAATTCAGTATTTCCCATTATGTACTTAAATTTTTATTTAACATTTTTATTTCCATGTTTACAGCATAATCTATTCTCTTTATCATCATTATGTTATTAAGATGCCTAGTATTTATAATTTATTTAAATAACAGAATTTCACAAATATTACAACTTGGTCTGGTTCTAATTAAGGTTCTATTTCAAGCCAATATTTTAAATTACTGTGATACAAAATTTTTCATTAAAATACTAATTTTCACCATTCAACTAATTATATTTAACAGTGTTTCCTAAGCCCCGGTCGTTTGTATATCCAGAGGACTTTGACGCAGCCCCTTCTACTAAACAAAGAAACATTATAATAACATAAAATAACAAATGATACAATTCACTAATCACCGAAAATTAGCAACAAATCTGTTCTCCTTTGTAGAACTCTCGCTCTTAATTAGCTTACATGCATACACATTTAAACCTTTAATATATTATACATCATTAAAATACCGCTAGCCAATTATACAAGGCAAACACAATCAAGCTCAGAGTCTCTCTCCTGACTGACCATAACCATTTGTTCTTAACTCCATACAAATATTCCCCAAGATTCCTAATTTGTCTTTGGTCACTTAAAATTTTCTTTGCTGCAATTTGCTTATTTAATTTCAACTATTTACCGTATATTGCTTGTTGTCTCCATTCACTTGTTCCTGAGCATTCAAGCAAAATGTTCTACATTTTCCAAATTTCCGCATATAGGACAAACTCCATGCTCACAATTACTCTAAACCCCTTAAGCTCCAAATTCCTAATTTAAATCAGGCCATTCCTTCTCTCTCCTGCTTATTATACTTATTAATGTATCTATCTCTTTTAGCATTCCTTTTTATCTCTGATAGAACATTAGTGACCTTTCCACCTGATTATGGAAGTAATATTCATCTGTTTTTATCTTCAAACCTAACACTAATCTGTTTCCAATCACTTTTTCCTAACCATGCATCACCCATTCCATTCTTTGTTAACTCTTTCCCAAATTTGTTTATCCAATAGAAATTCCCTAACCCAGACTTAATACTTAATAAAGTATCTTATGATTTATGAGGACAAGAACTGTAAATTTCATTATTGACTTATTATTTAAGTTTAGTTTAGTTCTCGGAGCATTCAGTGAGTTCGTGAAGCAGCCACAGAGACCTACGAACATTGAACTTGTCATATACAAATACCACAGTAGTTTTCAATCTGTATTTACAAAAATTTGTTTACATCTACTTAAATAATTATAATAAAAATAAAAAAGAACACTTAGAACAACTCAACCAACACCAAAAACAGACAAATCAATCATAAAACTTTTATTAATACATATTTACATATACATTGATATGTTGTGCAGTATACTATTGTCACTCATATATTCCTTTACAGAATAATAGGCCTTTTTACATAGATATTTTCTTAGAGCAGATTTAAAGGAATTGTCATTGATTATTAAGGCTTTTAGGCTAGAGGGAAGAGCATTGTATACTAAAATGCACTCATAATAAATGCCTTTTTGACGGCATGAAAGTGCTGAAATTGGGCAATGTAGATTTGCTTTTTGTCTAATATTCTTGTCATGTATATTTTGATTTTGAACAAATTTTTATTTATTTCTTATATAAAAGTTCATGAGGGATAAAATATATTTGCAAGGAAGAGTTAAAATTTCAAATTTCCTAAAGAGGTTTCTGCATGAATGTCTACTGTGTGTACCAGCAATTATTCCTATGACTTTTTTCTTTAACAAGAAGACACGTTCACTTTTAACTGAATTTCCCCAAAATATTAGACTGTACTTCATTATTGAGTTGAAATAAGCATAATAAACTAGTTTTAAAGTCTTAATTGACTCCCAACATTACTAATGCACGTATTGCATAGCATGCACTGCTTAGTTTAGGCGTAATAAGATCAATGTGATCTTTCCAATTCAGATGGTTATCAATTATTAAACCAAGGAATTTAATATATTTGGTTTGTGAAAGTACACTGTTATAATATCCTATCTGTAATTGTGGATCTGGAGATCTGGGAGTAATGAATTTCATAACATTTGTTTTATCTAGATTTAGAGACAATTTGTTTGCGTTGAACCATACACACAATGAACGGAGAACCAGATTTAGTTTAGTGGCACAATCATTAAGGCTCTTTCCATTTATCAATATGCTTGTGTCATCTGCAAATAGAACAGCATTTCCTACATCTTGGATAGATAAGGAGAGGTCATTTATATATATTAGAAAAAGAAGAGGACCCAGAACAGATCCTTGAGGCACTCCATGGTTAATCATTCCTCACTCCGATGCATTGTTTTTATTTTTGAAGAGACAATTTATCACTACTTTTTGTTTCCTTTTGTCAAGGTAGGATATAAACCATTTTAAATATTGGTTTTTTATTCCATAGAAAGTTAATTTATCTATCAAAATTTCATCATTGACACAGTCAAAAGCCTTAGCTAAGTCACAAAATATTCCTCCTACATGTGCTCTTTCATTAAATGCAGTTAAAATTTCATTAGTGAGTTTATAGATTGCATTTTCTGTTGAAATTCCTTTTCTAAAGCCAAACTGATCACTAACTAGAATACTGTTACTTTCAAGGTAATGGTAAAGCCTATTGTACATTACTTTCTCAAACACCTTAGAAAATGTAGGTGAAATAGCTATAGGTCTATAATTAGAGACATTTATCTTTTCTCCCTTTTTGTACAGAGGCCTCACTATTGAGTATTTTAGCCTCTCAGGAAATACACCCAATGCTAAAGATTCATTACACAAGTGACTAAGGGGGGTACTAATTTCCTTTGCACAGGCCTTTATGACTTTGCTGTTGATTTCATCATAGCCAGAAGACTTTTTTGATTTTAGTTTCCTAATGATATTACTGATTTCTAGTGGGGTAGTAATATCTGGTTTGAATTCATTATTATGAGGGGGAGTTGATGATTGTAAAATTTTTAAAGCATCTCTTTTATCACCAGAATATAAATTTAAATTTTTTATTACATTAAGAAAGTAATCATAAAACTCATTTGCTACGTCTGCAGGGTATTGTATCTCTTGATTGTTAATATTTAAGATTATTGCATCGTCTTGTTCCAGATTTTTGCCGTTTCTTGTTTTATTATATTCCAAGTAGTTTTTATTTTGTTTTTTGACTGATTGATAAGTGTTTTGTAATGGAGGCCTTTCGCTTAAAGTAACCTTTATCACATTTATGTATGACAGTGATTAATATTCATGGTGAAAGTGGTTTGCATCATTGTAGCTATACTGAAATATCTGCTTTAGTAGTATAAATAGCAATCTAAATAAATATTACAAAGGGGGATATATATGTATAAAATCTGGTGTTTTGCTTGCTCTCATCCCAGATTTTGTCTAAGCTTTCAAAATACATGAAGTAATTTAGTGAAATTAAACATTAAGATTTTTTGGGCATGAGAAGCATGGTTACAAAAAAACATCAGCAGCCCAAATCTTACAAATGCCTTTGGGTTTTTATTACTCTCTTAGACAGTAATGTGGGGCATCAGCTTGTGTTCATGTTATGAGATCATCTACAGTCATTATGCCTTTATATTACAAACAATATAGAAAAGTGGAACAGTAAATATTTATTGTTATGCATTGAAAATAGCCAAAGACATTTTGTTGCAGTTTATTGTTCGGAAACCTCAAACTGTTTTTTTTTTTTCACTGTCACGAACCAGTATATTTTTAATTATTTAGTCATGGGCAGAACTAATCTGCAACAATTAGACAATCACACATATGCTCCAAAGAACAATCACTTTACATTAAGGCCTAATCTCAGATTAAGTAAATCCAAAAATTGTTTTTTTTTTTATATGGCTTTAAATTTGTTTAACAGGTTATCTTGTGATGCCTACCTGTTAGTTTAAGTAGATTTAAAAACTTTTTTTATAAACTTGATTTTTTTTACTGCAGTTATTAGATTTTAATTTCTGTATACTTTACTATTGATCATACTATAATGTATTAGTTCTGGCAAAGAAACAATTGTAATTGTATTGCACTTGAACCCAAAATCCAGTTTTAAAATATGTCTTCTTTTAGTTTTTTCACCTTTATTTAATACAAATTTATTCACTCTTTGATTTTATTGTACATAAACATATATGAACATTTTTTAAAAAAAAAAGGAACTTTTTTGGTATGGTACATTTCAACTGTATATAACTGGTATCAATTTTCTTTATATTGCAGCTAAGCCCAAAATTAAACAAAAAATGTATATTTTTAAAAATGAGTTCGTTTATTAGTAATTTATCGCCTGATGATTTTATAACGCCTATCCCATTAAATTACCTCTTTTATAAATCATAGCTTTTAAGTACGTTTTAAATTTATTTCATCCCGTAATATAACCCATTTTGTGTATACTAGTATCTTTATTCCCATTCCCATTTTATCACCAGTTTATTTTTTGCATATAATGCCATTAAATAATTGCTTATTATATAAGGAGTGTTTGTTGCTACATTTAAAATTTATTTACATAGTTTCAACTTTTATAATCCCCATTTTATTGACCTTTGCTATCATTGAACTAAAACTCAACAAATATATATATATATATATATATATATATATATATATATATATATATATATATAAAGCAGATTTTGTTAGCTTTATTTCTGCTCTATCTCAATTTATACGTTGGTAGGTTACATTGCGCCTTAAAAAAAAAAATAAATAAATAAATAAATAAAATTAAAACGGCGTTTTACTCTTATTTTATCACTCGTTAATTTAGTTATCCTAAACCAATTACAGAATAATTTATCATATTATGTAGAGTTTAGCTAAATTTAATTCTGTTTAATCGCTTTTTATTGTAAGTTGTTCATTAAGCATCTTAATCCTAAAAAAAAAAAAAAAAAAAAAAAATCATTTTTAAGTGACTTCTTTCAAGCACTTGTTATTTCCAATTTAGCACTCGTTGATTCATTGCTCCTAAATCCATTAATAAATGTTTATAGAATAAAAAGCAGCGTTTCAGCTTTATTTAATCTTATATCACCTTGTTTATGTTGATCTGAACCCAAAATAAACCTTTTTTAAGGTTTTTTCAGAAATGTTGAATTATATTTTATCGCTTTTTGATTTTATAGTAGATAAACACGTATATTAAACTCTTTTTAATTAAAATGTTTTAGCTACATTTAAACTATTTAATACCATTTTATCATGTTTATGTTGAACCTAAACCTAAAATTCTTTCGCTCGAATAGGTTTGGCTACACTGAATAACACTGAACAGGGGATTCTTCAACAAAAAGTAGATTATTCCTCTAATTAGTAAAACCTTTTGCATTTGAAAAGACTATCCCTTTAAAGACTTAAAAACTTTATAGTAGTTAGTTACGATATTTGGAGTGGCTTTATGCAAATATACAAAAAATAATTAAAAAAACGGACATCCAAAATGTTCTGTGGAATATACATTAATTTAGCGTGGCGTAAATAGGGAAAAAATGCGTATGTGAACAATTGAAGCAGACTAAGAGAAGGAAGGAAGGAAGGTAAGAATACTTCTTAGAGAATGCATCGCGTGGAATCTATAACGTTTTGAAAGAACGATACCTAGGTTAGGGTTAAGCTCGTATGCAATACCAACAATCTAACCATAACGTTAGCTTATAATTTCGCGAGAAACCATGTAAAACTAATATTTCAATAGATTAGGTTTGTAGCAGCTCAAATTTATATAAGTACGGCAATTAAAATTAAAATAATTACCTTAATCAAACCTCTACAGATAAAATAAGTAATGCATTTGTTCTTTCTGACTGGACTTTCATTTCAATGTATATTTGCACAGGTACTTTGTAAAGTCAGCTTTTAGTCTGCCCAACTTTGTTTAGGGATATTGCACTGTTTGGTTGAATGCCACTTTGTTTTAATGTGTTGGTAACGAATGTTAACAAGTGCCCAAGTCTTTGTTGGTTTTCATGCACTGCATCACTCTTCTCAGTAAATGTTTCTCATAATGATTTTACCTATGTAGAAAGTTGTAGTTATTAAGGGTATTGTAAGTCTTTCAGCAAATGACTATAGAACCTGTTAAGCACTCCTAAATGATTACTAATAAAGTTTGTCTTCTTTTTCTACAGCACCAGAAAGTGCTTCATTTTGTTTCTTCATATTCTTCCAAATAACCACAGCAGTCAACGTACTGACCACAGTTGTTTGCACCTTCTAAATTAGCTATAGAGTCATTCCATGCCAAATCAACATAATGCAATTTTCAACCTGACCCCTTTTGATTTCCATGATATTTGGTGACTGCATAGACACTATAAAGATATGTAATTGTACACAACTGTAGCCCTCAAAGTCACGTACTTTATGAGATACAGTGGTTCATACTTTGGCAGAAATAGAAAAATTCCTGATAATTCATTCCATTAATGAATAATTTTTATGCTAATTGTTTCACCGAGTTGAGAATAATATCATTCAAAAGCGGCACCCAAGGAAGAATCCATATATGAGAACAAACTTACGTAAAGTCACCTCAGGATACACATAAAGTAGTAAATCCTCCAGGCAGTACTGAGGTAAATCAAGAACAATAATTATTTCATATTTTATTTGTAACAAATCAATAACAAACCTATTTCTGTGAATAAATTGTTAAATTTTGTGTACTGTATACTGTTATTTAATTTGACTCATGTTATTAAAAATTATTTCACTAAGTTATGTTTTCTGTCTCAGCTTGGTGTATGTATATATATTTTTGACATGGTGGGTCACGTGTAATTCAAGGTCAAATATTAATATGCCTTTGAAAGCTGAAAATTTGCCAACAAAACTGTGTTACATGTTAGTTGAAAGACAGTCTCACCAGTGTTTGATTAATACCACTCTCAACTCCATAAGGTAGCAATTGACTAAGTTACGTCAAGAAAACTGCTATATTTATCAATGTATTATATCTATGATTTGGGATGAATGCTTTTTTCCACATAATCTCTATCACCAAATTTCATTAAGATTAAAGTATGTAATGTTGTGGGCTGAGTGATTTGGCATGGAATGACTCCAGTTGGTCTTTTGTTAATGATGGTAGGGAATGTTCGTGAAACACATCGAATTAAAAAAATCAAATAAGTGAAGTATAAGTGTCACCAAACTATATATCTATATTATTTTAATCATTTTGCAGTATTATCTCTGGACCCCCTATATGATATTGTTAGTAAACACAGACAATACACATTTCTTAACAGAAGCTGGACCAATTGACAATAGTGTGAGCAATAATGTTCAATTTGTTTCTAATGTGGAGGATGATATTTTGGCCAAATAAAACTTTTTAAAGGAAGCTTTCCTTTAAGAAAACTGCAGTTTCTGGCAGAGGCAGACATATTTTGACTTACTGCACGTATACACTGTATGAGTGAATTTAATGCACACCCCAGATTTGAAACTTAAAGTCATAAAATTGTTGTACAGCAACTTAGAGATAAGCATGTCCACTTCATAAAAAATGATCAAAACATGGAATTTATAATTCAACTATTGTTGCATGTTGGAGCACGTAGGACAAAATGTTTCTCTGCTTCTGTTGCCAGTAGTTGGCATATGGCAAAGAAGATTTTGTGTGCGTGTGTGTGTGTAAAACTAGTCACAGGTTGCTTGTTCTTCCTCCTTGCATATATGAATTCCAAAACTTTTTCCTCAAAGTCAGGGTGCCTTCCTTTGAGACGACCAGTGAATTTCTTCCTACTAACTTTAGTTGCAATAATTCCAATTTCTGTTGCTGCCACTAGCAAACATTTCTCTGTGCTGCATTGAACTCTCATTCAGCTTTTCTGTTTCCATTCCCCCCCCCCCAAGTATAAACAATTATTTTTTATTGCTTGAAAGTAGTATCATAAGATGTTGTTCTCTGTTTTCCCTACATTTCGTGATTACCTCCTATTCAAATGCTCTAGGCAGTAATAGGCCAACAATATAACAATACAGCAATGCATTATGACATAAACAATAAATTTGCATAAGTTCCAGTAAACTATGGAACAGATTTGCACTAGAATCTAATACACACCACAATTTTGAATACTACATTTGGACAAAAAGATGTGTATTAGATTCATGTAAATGTAAATTTTCTCTACTAATACTTAACTTTCATGTTTACACTTCTTACACTCAGCACAATTCTTAAACACCTATAAACTTACTGTCACTGTCACTTTCATGCATATATGCGTATATAATTCACTGGCACCCAATACAAACAGCCATTTTGACACAGCTAATTCTCATATAACAGAATTATAAAGCATGGGAGTGAATACAAACTATTACACTGTATTAAATGAATAACATACCCTGCATTTAACTTACGCAGGTATAAAATACTAGTGAAAATTCTGGTATAATTTACTTAGGTTTTTCACTCTTACTTCCTCATTGCTGGGAGAGCAATCATCACTGGTCAGGAGGTAGCGGTGGCTTTGTAAGAATTACACTTGATTAAGTGGTAGGAGACCATAAGAGGAAGTTGATAGCTAATGTATCCAAGATAATCTTGTACTAGGAAATGCTGTTAACAGAAACAACAATATATTTCAATTCAGAGCTCTTAGATATCACATTCAAAGTCTCTAACCACCTCATAGCTATCACATCTGATAAAGAATACTTCCTTTCATGTGTTTTATGTTAAAAAATAATTTAACTTTTATGTTATTGAGTTATAGCTGTGGTAATATTTGAAGAAATTGATGCTACAATTTATATAAAACATTGTGTATGCATTATAAACATACTTGAAAGGACCAATGTCACTAATTCCCCAAGTATTTGTTTTCTTTCCTCAATATTGATATTTTATTATTATTTATAATTTTTTGTAAAACTTCTAAAAACTTTGTAGAATTATTATTAATAAAGGAACATAAAATTAAGAAATATACACAGCCAAAATACACCAACATGAGAATTTTCAGTAGAACTGTCTTAGTACTCTTAAATGCATTAAATAATTTACTTATAATTTCATTTAGTTAAATAATGTACACCTATGCAAACATAGAGTAATTTTGGGCTATACCTTTTATCTGATTGCTTTTGGGAGTTTTTTTAAGAGAAATAAAATTTTCTGGTTATTTAAAGTTTTTTACAATTATTTAGGTAAAGTTTGTAATGTTGCAGCCATTCTTGAAATTGTACAAGTTGTTTATTTTCATTGATCCAAATAAATGTATTTAATCATCTGTAGTTAATGCAATAAAAATAGCTTATATAAAGGTATTAAAGATGCATTTACTATTATTAGCTATACTCTGTGTGGTGGCATTTTAGATTTTTATTATAAATGGGATTATATTTCTTCTTTGCATTCTATTGTAGAGTTAAAAAGTTTCTAAGTAAATGAAGTGACCAATAAAAATGGATATCCAACAAGAGATTAAGAAAGAACCAAAGAGCTCTGATACATGTTCACTTGAGTTGGTACAACCAGAAACTCTAAAGAAAAGTTCTTATGTTGTTGCTTGTGACCAGGAATTAAAGGTAAGCAGCATAATAAAAGGTTTAAAAATATGGTGACGTACATATAAAGTGATCTCTCTCTCTCTCTCTCTTTTAATGCTGTTTAATGCCTGTTTTTACTACTGAGGTACCAAAGGCGGTGGACACTGATAATACCTGAGATGAAATGATATATTGGAAAGGATTGTTTTTATGGAAGGAAACACTCCAGGCCTCAGTTTAGGGTACCTCCTTGGCATTTGCCATTTATGAGGGAAAAGGAAAACCTGGAAAAAAACCTCAGTCAGGGAGGGTGGTCCTGTGGGATTCCAACCGCTCACTATTCCAACCTTAACAACCTTGGCAACCTGTGGTGGGCAAGTGCTCTTTGTAGTTTTATGGTACTAAGTAGATCTATATAGGATTTTAACACGTACAAGAGTCTATTGAATGTTATGAGCAACAATTTGTTATAAATTTAGTAAATTTTTCGAAAAACAGATATATTACCTTAGTTTTTAAGAGTATACTTTACTTACTTTCACTCCATTCTAAGATATGAAATATTCTGGGATAATTCTGTAAATAGTAAAAGACTTCTCATTCTGCAAAAATGAGCATTGAGAATCATATGTTATGTTTGAGTTGAATAATCTTGTAGCTCTCTATTCAAGAACCTTAAAGTCCTTATTCTCACTTATTAATGAATAATTCTTTTCAATTATGTGTTATTTAGTTCATAATTTTACAGTTTTAAATGTAATCTTACAGTACATAATTATAACACCAGATGTAGAAATGGTCTGCATTGATCAGCAAACTGACACTTTTTCAAAAAGACAGCCATTCAATTTAATTCCTAGAGCATTCCAGGAGTTTGCAAAATGTCATAAACAATTACTACAATATTTTAACCTTTCAGGAAATATATCTGACGTTAAAGATTTATTACATAAAAAAGTAAGGACTGTACTAATTACCTTGTACAGGCCTTTATGGCTTTGCTGTTATGAGTTTTTCGTTTTCTAATGATATTATTAATTTCCAATGGAATAGTAGTATTTGGTTTGGAAAAAAAAACTTATTTTTTAACATTTTCTTTATTTTCCACATAGACTTCTTTGGACTCCACTGTTGAGGAAACTTAAGAATTCTCTAAAATGAGCTCCCATTTAAGCACTGCAAAATATTGATTTTTCCTTTTCTGAAGTCTGCCATCTGTTTATAGCATTATTTCAAATACATAAGAGTGGAATCATCTTTCATCATCATGACAACACTTAGCAAAAATTATCTACATTTTCATAGCACTGAAGAAATTCTCGATTGGTGTTTTTTCTCGTAAATTTGTAATTACAAGTCAATAAATGGGGAACTCAGCAAGCTCACTCTTTCCAATTGCTGAATTCTTGATCACCTCCTTGACTGCACTGTACCCTATTAGAAATTTTGCAACAATCCCATCTACAGTTACTCATTGGTCTTTATTAATATTATCCACACTTTTCTTGTGGCATTTGTTTGAGGTATTTTGGAGAGAACAACTACAGGGTTTATCTTCGATGCTTGCTTTTCCCAATTTGAAATGTTTTACCCATTATCTGAAACTGCTGTTAAGCATGCTTGAATCTCTGTTTGAGTTGAAGTTTCTGGCGAATTTGTGCAGCAGACGTTCCCTCAGTAACAAAAGATTTGATTAAAGCCCACTTACAGAACAAATACCAGTTATAGCCATTTTGTTAATTTATTTGTGATCACGTGACAAGGGCTAATGATTTTACAGCTTATTCATGGTGCTACTTATAGGCTATGGATTTATAACAATGGGCTCCATTTTTCATATTTAATAGTTTGTGATCTATAAAAAATTGTTGCTCATAACTTTTAGCATGATCCTCATATGTATATGACAGTAAATCTTCTGTACGTTCTGTTTATATTTCTTTTGCAGATTCAAAGTATAATAAGTGAAAGGGATGTCAAAATAGAGATTAAAGAAGAACCACTTAACTGTGAGGCATATTCTGCTGTTTGGAAACAAGAAGGTTCATATGATTCTGATCATGATGTTTACGAGGTAAACTTAAGGAGTACAATTTATGCTTAAAAATATAACCTATTAAAATGTACACTTTTTATATTTACAACTGGATTATATATGTACAAAAAGAAATTAATGCATCATGTTACCTCCATATCTGTAAATTTTTTTTTATTTTTTTTTTATTATTTATTTTTTTTTTTTTAAGATTTATTTATGGGCACTCTTTAACATCTCAGGTCATCAGCGTCCCATTCAAATCAGGGCGTGAAACGGCCAACAAATTTTGTTCAGCAGAAGCTTCTTTTTTCAGGCTTGAGGTTCTTTATCATACTGTAAATGTACAAAATGGGACCCATGACTTTACTTCCCTTCAGAAGGAAGCCACACTTAGGATTTTTACCCTAGAAAAAATCCATCATCTTGGCCGGGATCGAACCTGCTATCTTGGGTTTAGGAAGCAACAAGTATGGTAACCAGTACACCACCAGGACCGACTTTATCCCACTCTTGGCAATAGTTTTATTGAAGTGATAATTGAAAAAAATCACAATATTTATGGAACAAAACACCCACATATTGACTATTGTCATAAAATTGAACATTAATGTGTGTGTGTGTGTGTGTATATAATGAGGATGAATCTGTGATTATCTTGAGTGCAGAAATGCCCAATCTCCCTGAAGGGAGGGCTCAAATAATCCAGCCCAGCTGCTTATAGTTAAGTCAGAACTACCATGGGTACTCCGATGTGTATGGCATTATACCACATATTGTAGCTTCATCTAACTGTAAGTATCTGACATGCAAGTCAGATTGTCAGGTGCATTCATACCATTCACATTGCTTTGATTACATAAATGCATCATATTAAAATTTTGTTTTGGTTTTGTGGTTTAAACAAAGTTTTTGAGATAAGGGTTATGAATATAGTCAATTCATAATACAGAAAAAGTTTTACTGTGAAAACATTTATATAAATTTTTGTTGTGGCTGCATTTACTAAAGAATGTTTTAGTTTATTCGTTAGAGAAAATAATGTCTACTAAATTTAATACACACAACAGAGCCATTGCAATGGAAATTTTCTCCAGTTATCTTATATTTTATAAAATTTATATAATAAACTTAACAAACCCATAGACTCAAATGAAATGTGGAATGATGTCATAAAGACAACATCTCTTTTGTGCAAAATGCGTTCAGAACCCTAGGATCTGATTTGGTACAAAAACTACAGAACCACATGTCAGAACCAGCTTTTGTACAGCATGTTTCACAATTTTTATATCTTAGTGATTGTATGGAGAAAATTAAAAATTATAAACTCATTTTATCTGTGCAGCTGAAAGGCAGAAGCATTTTCCCTAAACCAGTCTGCACAGCTTGTTTATTCAGATTCCTTTTCATTTTCATATATCATATACTTTCAACATGTATTACTCTGTGCAACATAAAAAGAAATTATAGTACCATGAGTCTGTTAGTATTGCGTACAAATTTAACATCTGCTTTTGTGATATCTTATCTTATAATATATCTTATTATATATATATATATATTGTGAATAGAATCTCCTTTAATTAAAGTTAACTATTTCTCTTTTTTAAAGTTATATTATTGAATAAAGATTTTGATACCAGCAATCCAAACACTAGTTTTCAGAATTAGGATGTTGCATAAATATGAATCATATTTTCTCTTTTGCCATTCTAAACATTGCAGATTTTCATTATGTCTTGTTTTTAAAGATTTCTGAAAATTTCCAAAATGTTTCTGAGTTTTTGCTAATTTCCTTAGTTTCATGAGGTTATGAAAAAATGTTTAATTCACCTTGTAGTTCTCAAAATGTATTACAAAGTTTGTGTTGACTATGGCTCATTTATACTTTAAAGCATCTTGCAAAAAACGCTGCTTATAATGATATATAATACCAAACAATACACAGAAATACCTTAAAACTTTATGCCAATCTACTATTACAGAGTAGGGTGACCTTATCTAATATATCTCAGCAGCTATGTAGATGGGTGACCACTATATTGAAATATGGCAGACAACCATACTGTAGTGCTTGATTACCTGTGAGTTGCAGTAACACACTACCAAACCAAGGGCTATGAAACTAGATGACTTCCTTTAGGGAGTCTTGGGTGAGAATTCTAAATACCATAAGCATGTCTTAATTCGGTGGATTAAGAAGTTGGTTTTTAATCTAATGACAGAAAGGCATTACATTGCTATCTTTACATTCTTGTTATAAATAAACTTTTATATTTGTGCACATATAAAAGCAAGCAAGCTTTTTTAAGCAGTTTTGGGGAGTGCTAATTGAGCAGTGTTGATAGAAGAATATGTTACAGTCAGCTCCTGCATCATAAACGAAAGAGTGAACTAAATAACAATGGGAGTAGAGCTCGCAGTACCAAATGAGGATAGTAATATTCAGAAGGAAGAAATTTAGCCATAATAATGAACATCTTAGTAATAGAAAGTATAATTTTAATCCTGCTAGTGATAGGATGTGTAGAATTAAACATGGGACCTGTGGAAATACAAACTATGCTGGAAAATATCATGGATGAAATGATTGAAATGGAAGGGATGGAGGAGAGAATTAATGAAAACTTAAGCAAAGTTGCCAAAGAAATAAAGGAAGAGCTCAAAATGAAGTTTAAGGAATAAGAAGAAAGGTGAAGGAAATTTTAATTGGAATGGAGGAGGAAAGGAAAAGACTATCTGGTTTTGATTGTAGTGAAAGAAAAAAGAGGAATTTGGGCAAGAGAAGTAGTGTCTTAAGATTTTAATGGAAAAATTATAATTGGATTTACAGGAATGAAAGATTTTGTGGAGGCTTTTAGAGTGAGAAGAGGGAGGGGGAATCAGCCAATAATATTCAAAGTTGAAATACGAAAATCTGAAAAGAGCAAAGAAGCTGAAAGGATCTGGAATATATATTAATAAGGACTTGGCCCCTAAAGAAAGGGATCTAAAAAGGAAATTGATACGAAAAATGATACAAGCAAGATCAGCTGGGAAAACAATGTTTGTAAGAGATCTACAACTTTGGATACCAAGGATACCAGTGATTAATACTATCACTGAGTATTAATAGAAACAGAGGAAATTAGACAGCAAAAAAACTCATGAACATGAGAGAGCAGCAGGAAGTCCAGGGTTCAACTTGCAGCGGAAGATAACACATGCAGATATAGAAGGAGGGGAGAGAAGAAAAAGGAGAAAAACATACAGCGTGCAGAATACAGAGTCGTCAAGGTCAAGGATAGGCAAACAGCTGATTGATGAGTCTTCAGTAAGAATGATGTTGCAAGATACATCAGAGCTGGCCGGGGAGATTTCTCCAAGGAAGGAGGGGTTAGCAGCTCAAATTCCTGCAATCACAAACAATGGTTTGAAAGCATAGCAGCTAAATGGTGGTGAAAACACATAAGAAGAAAGTGGTTTAACCAGAGGGAGGAATTTTAACAATTTGGAATAAGTTCATGGCATCAAGGAAGAAATTCAATTAAGAAGTAAAAAGGGATTGGATGAATTTAAAAACATATTGGGTTCTGAATAGCAGCTAGAGAAGGGAAGACACTTTGATTTTTTGGAACTATGAAGGGTTAAAGAAATAAAGTAGTTAATGAAACTTATATCATTAAGTGACAGAAGTAGATATTTTGGCCATGGTAGAATAGAGGTTAAAAGAGGATTTTATAATGCTAACAATTTTAGTTATATTGGGAGGCAAGGGAAAACATTAGTTGAGAAAGGAAGAATATTGGGAGTGTTTGTAAACAATTTGTTGATTAAACAGAGATAGCGAAAAATTGAAGAGTTTGTGAATCAAAGCCATTTGACATTTTAAATGGAAAATATTGAGAGAATGAGTGTGGTGAATATATATTAGTAGATAAAAATGGTCAAATGGATTATATTTTATGACTTATTAGTATCAGCTACATAATAAATGATTTTAAAGTTTTAAACTTATGTTCAAATAGTGGTCACTTTCCACTAGTATATTAGGAATATTAGGGCTAAATTTGATTGTTAAATATGCAACATTTTGAACAAAACGCTTTTAAACTTGAATATTAGTGATTTAAAGGTGAATAGGAGTGTGGGATAATATTTATTTAGAGAAAAAATTAAATATACTGTTAAAATGTTGTAATTGTTGGGGTTTACATCTAAAAATGGTCTTTATAATAGAATGTAGGAAAGTCTCTCTAGTATTCCATCAGCATACATTGTGTAAATCTTCATGCCTCTATTTTTCTTGCTATCTCATTTGCTTGAATGTTCATTTTTCCTTATTAACACAAGTTCATCTGAGGTAGTGTACACTATGTCTGAAACATATCTGCAGTTATGTTTTTTTAACATGTGCATGTTAGGATACATAATGTCAGAATGTTTATACTTAAATTAACTTCTTTGTCACAGGAGGAGATAGAGTATGACAGAGATGTACTGAAGAGTATCAAAGTTGAGGAATTACATTTACCATCCAGCAATGCAGGGTAAGACACTGTTTTGTTTTAGTACAGTCCTGTGCAAATTAATCAAAACAACAATAATATACACCATTTTTTTTTGTGCAGTTACTTGCCTAATACATACCTTTAATCTTTGCTAATACCTTATATGTCATCCTTTTTGTTTTATAAATTGGTTTACGTGATTTGTCATAGATTCCACAAGCTTCGAGCACTTATTTTTAAGCTCATCATGAAATCACATCTTAACTAGAAATTCTATCATGGTGTATTTTTGTAGAACAATCAAGTTTTGGAAGTCTCCTTTTGCAAATAACCCACAAGTTTTCTATTGGATTAATGCCAAAGGAGTTCCCTGGCCACTCTTAACACATAAACATTGTTTTCATGAAGAATTTTTTTCTTTGATGTATGGCAAATTCCATCACCATCTGGAAACCTCTTCTGCAGCTCTCCAGCACCTCCTTTCCAGATTTTGATGTAGTGGTCAAATATCATCCCATTGACTGGTATTAAGGGTCCTGGTCCTTCATGAATGAAACACCCTCAAAACATCTTTATGGAATGTATTACGATCTGTCGCAAATGTGCTAAGTTGTTGCTTCATTCGCTCAGTGCAAATATTGAGCCCCCTCTTCCTGCACTTCAAAATGACTCTCATCAGATAAAAGAACTTTCTTCCAGGGCTCCGTTGTTCAATCCTGATGACTACATACCTCCAAAAGACTTTTACTGTGCATCTCTCCTTTTAGAAGGTATTTCCTTACAGGTTTGTAGGCTTCCAGCTGCCATAAGTCTGCAATGAACATTATAAATCACTTCCCTTTCCCCAAGTTCATGAGTCAAGTCCACAGCAGTGAGCCTGAGGTTGATTCATTTCTTCTGAGAAGAAAGCATTTACCAGAGGCATCATTTTCTTTTCCCTGCCACAGTTTCCCTTTTTCTTTGGTGAAATTGAGCCAGTCTGTTTGGACCCCTGAATAATTCTATTTATAGTGCTTACACCACCAAATTTAGTAACTAACTCTTTGTGTCATGGTAGTATTCTGATAAAATGCTACAATTGCACTACTCTTCTTGGGAGCGGTATCCATTAAAGATATAGTTAGTACTAATCGCACGAGAAACCTCAAATATTTCTCAAAAGTGATAGGTATTGAAATAAATATACTTTTATTCTAAAACAATCATGCCCAGATTAATTAACAATTAATAACAGTGCAAGGAATACAGAGATTTTTTTTTTTGATTGATTTATTTATGGACGCTCTTTAACATCTCAGGTCATCATCTCTTTCAGGCTTGAAGTTCTTTATCGTGCTGTAAATGTATGACATGGGACCCACGGCTTTACTTCCATTCCAAAGGAAGCCATACTTAGGATTTTTATGCCCGGAAAAAAATCCATCGGTCCTGGCCGGGTTCGAACCCGCGATCTTGGGTTTAGGAGGCAAGTATGGTAAACCACTACACCACCAGGACCGACAGAATACAAAGAGACCATGGGATTAAGAATAAGGAACGTATAGCACACTGTAGCCAACCATTGGGAAAGCTATGAAAAAATTATGTTCTGATTAATTTGTATGGGACTGTAAATACAAGGTCTGTTCACAACATTCCGGAACTTTGCCCACAAAATTTTTCTACACTTGCCTTTTACTTATTGTGCATGGTCTCCTTCCAAATACTCTGCTCCACAATTGATACACTGCTCCCAATGCCATTTTCATTTCCAGAAGCAGTCTTGATACATCTTTTTCTAGATCGCGCAAAGCGCCACCTGCAAATTTTCTTTTATCTCGTCTATCATTCCAAATCTTCGCCTTTCAACAGAGTTTTCAACTTTGGAAATAAAAAAAAAATATCCACAGGGGCCAGGTCTGGAGAGTATGGAGGATGAGGCAGCACAGTGATTTCGTTTTTTGTGGAATAGTCATGCACCAACAGGGATGAATGTGCGGGTGCTTTATTGTGATGCAAGAGCCATGAATTGTCTCACCACATTTCAGGCCGTTTCTTTCTCACAGGCATTGCAACAGTTCCGATATTACCATAGATTAACAGTTTGTCCCAGTCATACGAATTCATGTTGAACTAATCCTGCAAAGTCAAAGAAAACTATCAGCATGGCTTTCACATTTGACCTGACCTGATGAGCTTATTTTGGTCTTAGAAAACCTTTGCCAACCCATTGTGAAGTTAAGTTTGAACCTTGGTCTCAACATCATAACCATAGACCCATGTCTCATCACCATTTATGATTCTCTAAGGAACATCTCATTCTCATTTGTGCGATTCAAAAGCTCTTCGCTGATTGTGAGGTGATGGTCTTTCTGGTCTTGACTCATGAGCCATGGGACGAACTTGGCAGCAACTTGATTCATTCCAAGATGCTGTATGACATTTCATGACATGATCCAACTGAAATGTTACACTCTTCTGCAATCTCTCGGAGATTCAGTCTTCGATAGGCACGCACAATTTCGTTGACGATCCTGACATGAGCGCCGTCGGTAAAACCTCCGTCCGGTCATTTTTAAACCACGTGAACCATTCGTAACACCGTGTACGACTTAAGCACTCATCACTATAGACTTCCTGGGTCATTTGGCCTGTCTCTGTAAAGGTTTTCTTGAGTTTCATGCAAAATTTAATGCAGACTCATTGTTCCTCTAACTCTGTCATCTCAAAATTTGCAAACTGTGCAACACAACATTCCACTCAATACAGCACTGAACAATAATTAACAAACATACATTAATGAAACTTCTGGCAGATACACATTAAACAAAGGCATGTGCAGGGATGCCAAATGAATGTTCGGGAATTTTTTTAACAGACCTGGTATTAATCTTTATAATTTATTGAAGTGACATGATATATAAATATTCAGCAACTACATCATATAGGACTTAAAGTGTAAATTGTGAACATGAATTTAAATAATTCAGATCATTGTGTGATTGAATCAAACTACACTTTTATTGCTCTACTTGTTCATAATATGTAATACTAGCCATTGTTCACATTCTCAGTTACCCATTGGGGTTCATGAAACTGAACAAGTAAGTGGGGCAATAAGAGTGTGTAGTTGAACTCAGTCATACAGTGATCTTAATTATATGATTATTTTCACTGTACAAGTTCCAAGTAACATTTCTAGTTAATGAATATATAGATATTTGAAGTTTTTTTAATCTGATCACAGCTTTATTTATTTAACAATTTACTACATTCACTGAATAATTTTATGCTTATAAAGGAACATGTATTGTCATAAGAAATTTGAATTTATTTTTTTTTTATTGCTATTTCAAGGTAGAATATCAAGTGTTAGAATTTTAATTATTAAGAACAGAGCAGAATATCATGCCAGGTTATAGTGCTCATCAAATAAAAATGCACATGGGGGCAAAGACAGATGAAGCTAGGGAAATGCAATAGTTACATTACTGATTTGTCTTTGTGCTTATCAAATCCAAGTACTATTCATTGAGAATTTAAAATGATTGTGTCGAATTTGTAACACATCACTAATATTTTAAAAAAAGGAAAACTAAGTTTCAGGATCTAATTGCTCCCATCTTCAGTTCCACATCAACTGCAGGCCTTGTTCATCATGGTTCTTTGGTTTGTCTCTGGTAGTGATTGGATGAACTTCTGTATTAAAATGTCACGTGGTGGGATTTCAAAGTTGCAAACATGATTTTTGTTCTTTCAGAAATAAATGTTTTCCTAGATTGTAAGTTCTGTTTTTCCTGTAGTATTTTTAAGTAGTTTGGGATTCTTGTTAATATTATGTTGTTCCCTCCAAAAATGCCAAACTACCACTGATCTTTCTTCCTGTCTTTGATTTATGTTCCTGATGGGTTCCTTTGCTCATGTTTTTTTATGATTCTAAACTTTCCAATATAAATTTTCTCATGTTTTTTTATGATTCTAAACTTTCAAATATAAATTTTTTCAGAATCATTACAATTCATCTGATACATTCCTGATTTGTTCCCTTGTGGAATATCCTCTTTTAGTTTAGAATTTAGTGGATTTTTTATGCAGTAACTTTTTTTGGAGCTATAATGTTATGTTTTTTTGAAAATCTTTTGGAATTCATAGAAGGCTGATGGATGGTATGTGAATTTTTTGTACATTATATTTTCTTCCTTGTAAGGAATAAGTGTACAGATATCTTTAATTCTCTGTTTGTTTCTTGCTCTGTTTACTTATATACCACTTTTTGTTTAAAACCATTTTCTATAGCTATATTTATTATATTGTTCAGTTCTTGACCATACTGTTCTGTTATCTTGGGGACAAAAAGAGAAGCAAAGACATCAGTACACTTATTCATAACATGGAAGAAAATAGAATGCATAAAAATTCACGTACCATCCATCAGCCTTCTATAAATTTCAAAAGATTTTGTAAAAACCATAACATTATTTTAGCTCAAAAAAACAGTTACTCTATAAATAATACACTAAATTCTAAACTGAAAGAGGATATTCCACAAGGGAACAAATCCGGAATATATCAGATGAATTGTAACGATTATGAAAAAATTTATATTGGAAAGTTTAGAATCATAAAAAAACACGAGCAAAGGAACACATCGGCTACATAAATCAAAGACAGGGAGAAAAATCAATGGTAGCTTGGCATTTTTGGAAGGAACAACATAATATTAACAGGAATCCCAGACTACTTAAAAATATTACAGGAAAAACAGAACTTACAGTCTGGGAAAACATCTGAAAGAACAAAAATCATGTGTTCAACTTTGAAATCCTACCAAGTGATATCTTAATACACAAGTTCATCCAACCACCATCAGCATGAAGAACAAAGCAGGCAGTCGATTTGGAAATGAAGATGGGTACGATTAGCTCCAGAAACTTAGTTTTCCTTTTTTAAAAATATTAGTGATGTAAGTGTTACATATTCTACTGAATCATTTTAAATTCTGAATATTAAACATCATGTTACAAAAGTCCACCATATTTAACTAATTAACTATTCATTGGTTTAAAGTATACCAATGAATGCAGCCTGGAGTTTTTTAAGATGACTGTAGAAGAAGCACAATTTTATGTAATGTAAAATTCGAGTTGTGTAGCATTGCAGCATCAACATTTTCAGATGTTAGCAAATGTAATACATAATAAACCATTGTTCTTAGTCCTATCACAAATACTATTATATTGTTCTCAAGGTTTCAGACATCTCCAGGAGTTTATTTAGTTTATAAGAGTTTCAAGACTGACATAAGTGCACTGGATTATTTATCTCATACAGCTACAACTATTTTTGCTGTTTAATTGAAATGTAATTGGAACTTGCACAGTGAAGCTAATCATATTACTTGATATCATTGTATGATTCAATTGAACTACATACTCTTAGAGCTTCACTTACTTTTCATAAATGTTTGGAACCAGTTTCAAGAACATTTTGTTCCCATCTTCAGCCAGGCTAAAGTTCAATTGTCGAATCATTCGTTGAGCTGTGGGAATGTGTAATCTGCTCTAGTGGCGGTGATAAACTTGTAGTTTATGTTTTCATCTCCGATAATGTTGAAGTTCATTAGACTGTCTTTGTATTTGTAGATGTAGATTTTCTCCCAGGTTGCTAGTTCCGTAGGTCCTTGTACTGATTTTAATAATTTTGCTTTATTTATTATGTTGTGTCCAAAAATGATATGCTACTGCTGATTTCTCTATTTGCTTGTACTTTATGGTCCTGAAAGGTTCCTTTAACCGTATGCCTATGTTTCTCTTTGTTTTTCCTATGTGGTTTTTTTCACATTCTGCACAATTTATTTTGTAAATACCTGTTTTTTCTTCTTGTGGAATACTGTCATTAACATTATCTATCAGTAAGTTTTTAATATTAAATCTGTTAATCAGTGCCAACCTGATATTAAAATCTTTAAGAATATTCTGAAATTTTTTGTAGCCCATGGGTGATATGTGAACTTTGTAAAAATTAGCTTATCTTTCCTTGCTGAAAGTGTTGTGGTTTCTTTAATATATTTTTGTCTCTTGAATTTCTGCACCTTTTTGTGTACTAGTTCTTTTTTAAAACCATTTTTAACTGTGTTTTCTTCTATTTGTTTGTATTCATTAAAATATTCTTCATTGCTAATTTGTAGGTTAACTAGCCGGTATGTTAAACTGTTAATAACTGCATGTTTGTGCGTTGTGAGGTTAAAACTGTCAGCTTTGATGTGATTATCTGCGTGTGTATTCTTTCTGTATATTCCAAATTCAAGATTTTCTTGACATTTCATTATTTTAATATCTTAGATATTAAGACAGGTTATTTCCATGTTTTTCTCAGTCCTCATAAATGGTAAATACTGGGGAGGTATCCTAAACTTAGGCTTGGAACACCTCCTTCCTTCAAAAAAAATTTTTTTCCTGTTTGTCATCTCATCTCATGTGTCATCAGTTTCCACCACCTGTGATACTCGGCAGTAATGGGCATTAAACACTATTTAATTATATGTATATATATATATATATAAGTTGTGCAACTCATCTGTAAAAACACAAGGACAACTGTCAAAAGAAATTGTGGGAAAACTGGATGTCAGTATTGAATCTGCATTTGATCTCATGCACTTGCACAACCGTAAAGTTTCTTTTTTGACTGCAATATGAAAATAATAGAATATTATGCAAATGATACAAAAATAATAGTAGCAGGTTTGAACAAAGCTGAAATTGCTGTGAGTGAAATCCATAAAGTGTTTGAATGCCAAAAGAGCTTAAATGCTATTGTTGTGAATATCCTACATCGTCAAGATTTAGCATATGCCTCATGTGTAAACATCACTAAGAAAAACTCAAGCTTTTTTTTTGTATTCTGGTATGCAAATGTATCCCATGTGGATGTTGGTAACTTACAGAGGGAATAGCAGATGAAACATGGTCTGCATCTGAACTCCAGAGCAAAGATTATTTAGTATCAGTGTTCAAAAAACACAAAGTAACATATATAAACTGTCCAATAGCAAGTAGTAAATATCCTAGGTTAAAGTCAGATCAGCAATCAGATTGACTAGTAAACGATCAAAGCCCAAAATCAGATGCAGACTAAAAGGTTAAACAGAACATTTCACTTAGAGTGCTGCATCAATAAATGCAGTACCTATTTAACAAAATGAATTTATAGAAATAGTTTATCAGATGTAAATCCTGATATAGCTGTATTTACTGTACATGATCTAAATCAGAAACGGTCAAAACTTGCCCTGTTTTAAAATTATAAACATACTGTCGAAAAGAGCATAGAAGTGGTGGAGTACTCGTGTACACCAAAAATAGGTAAAATGCATTAAAATGAAAATGTTGGGGAAATACTGTAAAGAAATATTTGAAATAATAGGTTCATAGCTTTACATTGATGATAGTAAAATCATGGTGTTTGGAATTTATAGATAGGCAGATTCAAATCTTAAAGATTTTTATGCATATAGAAATGTTCTTAAAAGTAGTTTTACAGGTATTTGTGAAATAATTATAATGGTTGAACTTAATGTAGAAAATGGTAAGAAGGAATTTGTAGATACATTATGTAGTTTTAATCTTAAAGAAGGACAAACTGAAATTCTAAACAGTCATGCAGAACAATAGATCACATAATAACAAATATAGGCAAATCTAAATTTAAATATTGTACTTACGAAGCTGTTGACAATGGAGTGGTAATATATCCTAAACTTAGGTATTCATTTTTTACACTAAACTCCACTTACTTACATAAAAGTAAGACGCATTTCGGGAGAGGTGTCTAGCCATCATTTTGAGTAACGGCGGTTCAGTGAGCAACAGAAGATGGGAGAGATTCTCTCGAAACAGGTCTTACTTTTATGTAAGTAAGTGGAATTTAGTGTAAAAAATTAATACCTAAGTTTAGGAAATCTAAATTTATTACTATAAATAATAATTTTCCGATTACACAGCGCAAATTATTGATGTATATAATTGTTATGTTGCATGTGTGGAACAACATATAACAATAGATAAGAAAAATGATAAAACACTTAGAAAGTTACAGATTTAATTTGCGATAATAAATCTGACATTAATCCAATGGAATTTTGTCTTGCCCATGTACTTTTCAAGCTTCTTAATATTTTCGTCTGATTTTAGATTTAAAATTCTTCTGCCTCTTATTTCATTTGGTAAGTTAACCCACTTTCATAATAGGAACTGTTCCCTCCAAAACTTGGTTTCCCATATTCTGTATAAAGTGCTAAGTACTACTATCTGGTCCTTCGCACATAGGACACATCCCATTAATATAACGATTTCTTATTCCACTTAAATATATTACTCCTGTTCTAATCCATGCCAATCCTTCCCTTCTTGCCTTATCATAGGTTTCAATAAATCTTTCTCTTCCCCAGACATTTTTAGTGTGCTATATAAATTCAAAGATTTTTTGACATAAATATTAACCCCTATTTCTGCTTATTGCAATTTCCTTGAAGTGCATCATGGAAAGAAGGTTTTCTTACATGAAGAAAATTAAATATTTGTCAAGGAACATATATTCACAGTATCCATTTGAGCAATATAATCCAGAAGCAGAGTGTTCTTCCTTTTATCGCAATATTGATGAGTTTCTTTTCTGAAATATATTGATATAAAAAATGTGTGAGCATTTCTGATTTTGAATTGATTTTTTTAAAGAATTCATGTGGTTATCTTTATCCTTTAGCATGTCCTTGTGACATTCCTTACAAAACAGACCATGAAAGTTTAAGATATGTCAGCCATAGTGTCATTTACAAATTACAGAATATCCCTAAAACTTTTAATCCTTCTTTATCTATTTATTTATTTTTGATGATATCTATAATTGTTATATCCCATATCAAGTGTAATAGATAATGAAAAAATCTAACTTATTTAATCATATTTCAGGCCAAATAAGAAAGTACAGGAAGACCTGGGAAGGTGTTTGGAAAATTCACTTAACACTTCTTTCACCGAAGTGATACAGGATTTTCAAGATAATACAAAGAAGCAAATATTCTCCTGTAATTTATACAGCAGTGATTTAACATCTTCATCTATAAAAGACCAAGTGTCAATACATAAACATAAAAACAATAATTTTATGCTAGAGGGAAAAAAGGTGAATAAGTGCAAATTTTGTGGGAAGAACTTTGCCCGAGCGTCTACCTTGAAACTGCATCTTTTCCTTCATGAGGGTAAAAAGCCACACAAATGCAGAGTTTGTGGGAAGACTTTTCTCCAGGCATCTTATTTAAGGCAGCATAATTTGATTCATGAAGGTAAGAAACCACACAAATGTAAAGTGTGTGGGAAGAGCTTTACCTGGGCAACTAATTTAAGGGATCATATTTTAATTCATGAGGCTAACAAAGCACACAAATGTGATGTTTGTGAAAAGAGATTTACCCATGCATCTGTTTTAAGGAAACATATTTTGATTCACGAGGGGAAGAAACCACACAAATGTGAAGTTTGTGGGAAGAATTTTACCCAGGTATTTCATTTAAAGAGACATATTTTTATTCATGAGGGTAAGAAACCACATAAATGTGAAGTTTGTAGTAAGAGCTTTATCCAGGCATTTCATTTAAGGAGGCATCTTTTGATTCATGAGGGTAAGAAACCGTATAAATGTGAGGTTTGTGGAGAGAGCTTTACTCAGGCATTTCATTTAAAAAGACATCTTTTGATTCATGAGGGTAAGAAACCGCATAAATGTGAAGTGTGTGGGAAGAGCTTTACCGAGGCATTTCATTTAAAGAGACATTTTTTGATTCATGAGGGTAAGAAGCCACACAAATGTGAAGTTTGTGGGAAAAGTTTTACTCAGACATTTCACTTAAAGAGACATCTTTTTATTCATGATGGTAAGAAACCATACAAATGTGAGGTTTGTAGCAAGAGCTTTACCCGGTCATTTACATTGAAAATGCATCTTTTGGTTCATGAGGGTAAGGAACCGTTTAAATGTGAAGTTTGTGGAAAGAGTTTTACACAGGCTTCTGACTTAAGGAGACATTTTTTGATTCATGAGGGTAAGAAACCACATAAATGTGAAGTTTGTGGGAAGAGCTATACTCGAGCATCTGATTTAAAGCAACATCTTGTGATTCATGGGGGTAAGAAACCTTATAATTGTGATGTATGCAAGAAGAGCTTTACTCGGGCAGTTTATTTAAGAAATCATGCCCTGACTCATTAGTGAAATGCTGTAAACTTATATAGGGAAGAGCTATTTAGGCTTTTTTTTATTAATGAGGACTAGGAATGAAATATAGGTAAGTGACTCAGATAAAAGAAACATTATTTGATTGATTATGCAAAAAAAAAAGTTTGTTGGCCTAGAGTTAACAGTGACCAAGTCCGCTTAAATTAATTTTTAGAAAAAGCAATTTTAAAGGTTGAAAGTTTTCAGGATATAGTCTTTTGCTTCTCACACTAATTTTATACATTTTGGATACATTCGGTACAGTTTTGTATATTCCTGTCCAGAATCATATCCTTTTATGGAATTTCTTAAAAGAACAAAATGTACAAAGGTATACAGGCAGTTTTTTTTTATGTCAGGTGATATAGGTCTAAGAGTTGTAAGAAACATCCAACTCATCTTGAAAAGTTTATCTGTCAAAGTAGAGATGCTATTGAACCATATTTCCAAGAAGAACGGTAACATACTCTCAAAATATTATCACATTTAATTATCAATATTATTTTAAAATGTATCAATTATTTGTATACTACACTTTATCTTCTAATAAAGCATTTTTTGTTTTTGAGGGCAACAAATGTAATTTTTCTATATATGTATAAAATTTAGCCTGTCTTTGGCTTTTCCTCCTAAATTTAGCCTATCTTTGCCTTTATTTCAAAATATTGTCTATATTTGCTTTTTCTACCAAATTTAGCTTAATTTTGCCTTTTTACTTCAAAAATTAAGATAGGCTAACTCTTGCCTGAATAAGGCAAAGATAAGCTACATTTTGCCGGAAATGAGGCAAGGATAAGATTGTTTTGGTGGGAAAAGGCAAAAGATAGACTAAATTGGCTCGGAAAAAATCCCCCCAAAATTTCCCAGAAAATTTAGCCTATCTTTGTCTTTTCCTCCCAAATTAAGCCTATCTTTGCCTTTTCACTCCAAATTTAGCCTATCTTTCTTTATTTCGATAAAATAAAGTAGGCTAAATTGTGCTGCACATAGGCAAAGATAGGCTAAATTTCCTTGGAAATTGTGCGAGGATTTTTTAGTCTGTCTTTTGGCTTTTCCCTCCGAAATTTAGCCTATCTTTGCCTTTTTCCTTCGAAATTTAGCCTATCTTTGCCTTTTTCCTCCGAAATTGAGCCTATCTTTGCCTTTTCCCTTCAAATTTAGCCTATCTTTGCCTTATTTCGGCAAAATAACGTAGGAATAGGCTAAATTGTGCAGCAAACAGGCAAAGATAGGCTAAATTTCCTCGGAAATTGTGCTAGGATTTTTTTTAGCCTATCTTTTGCATTTATTCCGAATTGAGCCTATCTTTGCCTTTTCCCTTCAAATTTAGCCTATCTTTGCCGTATTTCGGCAAAATAACGTAGGAATAGGCTAAATTGTGCAGCAAACAGGCAAAGATAGGCTAAATTTGAGAGGAAAAGGCAAAGATAGGCTAAATTTCCTCGGAAATTGTGCTAGGATTTTTTTTAGCCTATCTTTTGGCTTTTATTCCGAAATTGAGCCTATCTTTGAGAGGAAAAGGCAAAGATAGGCTAAATTTCCTCGGAAATTGTGCGAGGATTTTTTTTGCCTATCTTTTGGCTTTTTCTCCGAAATTGAGCCTATCTTTGCCTTTTCCCTTCAAATTTAGCCTATCTTTGCCTTATTTCGGCAAAATAACGTAGGAATAGGCTAAATTGTGCAGCAAACAGGCAAAGATAGGCTAAATTTGAGAGGAAAAGGCAAAGATAGGCTAAATTTCCTCGGAAATTGTGCTAGGATTTTTTTTAGCCTATCTTTTGGCTTTTATTCCGAAATTGAGCCTATCTTTGCCTTTTCCCTTCAAATTTAGCCTATCTTTGCCTTATTTCGGCAAAATAACGTAGGAATAGTCTAAATTGTGCAGCAAACAGGCAAAGATAGGCTAAATTTGAGAGGAAAAGGCAAAGATAGGCTAAATTTCCTCGGAAATTGTGCGAGGATTTTTTTAGCCTATCTTTTGGCTTTTATTCCGAAATTGAGCCTATCTTTGCCTTTTCCCTTCAAATTTAGCCTATCTTTGCCTTATTTCGGCAAAATAACGTAGGAATAGGCTAAATTGTGCAGCAAACAGGCAAAGATAGGCTAAATTTCCTCGGAAATTGTGCTAGGATTTTTTTTAGCCTATCTTTTGTATTTATTCCGAATGGAGCCTATCTTTGCCTTTTCCCTTCAAATTTAGCCTATCTTTGCCTTATTTCGGCAAAATAACGTAGGAATAGCCTAAATTGTGCAGCAAACAGGCAAAGATAGGCTAAATTTGAGAGGAAAAGGCAAAGATAGGCTAAATTTCCTCGGAAATTGTGCGAGGATTTTTTTTGCCTATCTTTTGGCTTTTTCTCCGAAATTGAGCCTATCTTTGCCTTTTCCCTTCAAATTTAGCCTATCTTTGCCTGATTTCGGCAAAATAACCTAGGAATAGGCTAAATTGTGCAGCAAACAGGCAAAGATAGGCTAAATTTCCTCGGAAATTGTGCTAGGATTTTTTTAGCCTATCTTTTGGCTTTTATTCCGAAATTGAGCCCATCTTTGCCTTTTCCCTTCAAATTTAGCCTATCTTTGCCTTTTCTCTTCAAATTTAGCCTATCTTTGCCTTTTCCCTTCAAATATAGCCTATCTTTGCCTTCAAATTTAGCCTATCTTTGCCTTTTCTCTTCAAATTTAGCCTATCTTTGCCTTTTCCCTTCAAATATAGCCTATCTTTGCCTTCAAATTTAGCCTATCTTTGCCTTTTCTCTTCAAATTTAGCCTATCTTTGCCTTTTCCCTTCAAATATAGCCTATCTTTGCCTTCAAATTTAGCCTATCTTTGCCTTTTCTCTTCAAATTTAGCCTATCTTTGCCTTTTCCCTTCAAATATAGCCTATCTTTGCCTTATTTCGGCAAAATAACGTAGGAATAGGCTAAATTGTGCAGCAAATAGGCAAAGATAGGCTAAATTTGAGAGGAAAAGGCAAAGATAGGCTAAATTTCCTCGGAAATTGTGCTAGGATTTTTTTTAGCCTATCTTTTGGCTTTTATTCCGAAATTGAGCCTATCTTTGCCTTTTCCCTTCAAATTTAGCCTATCTTTGCCTTATTTCGGCAAAATAACGTAGGAATAGGCTAAATTGTGCAGCAAACAGGCAAAGATAGGCTAAATTTGAGAGGAAAAGGCAAAGATAGGCTAAATTTCCTCGGAAATTGTGCGAGGATTTTTTTAGCCTATCTTTTGGCTTTTTCTCCGAAATTGAGCCTATTATTGCCTTTTCCCTTCAAATTTAGCCTATCTTTGCCTGATTTCGGCAAAATAACGTAGGAATAGGCTAAATTGTGCAGCAAACAGGCAAAGATAGGCTAAATTTGAGAGAAAAAGGCAAAGATAGGCTAAATTTCCTCGGAAATTGTGCTAGGATTTTTTTTAGCCTATCTTTTGGCTTTTATTCCGAAATTGTGCCTATCTTTGCCTTTTCCCTTCAAATTTAGCCTATCTTTGCCTGATTTCGGCAAAATAACGTAGGAATAGGCTAAATTGTGCAGCAAACAGGCAAAGATAGGCTAAATTTGAGAGGAAAAGGCAAAGATAGGCTAAATTTCCTCGGAAATTGTGCGAGGATTTTTTTAGCCTATCTTTTGGCTTTTTCTCCGAAATTGAGCCTATTATTGCCTTTTCCCTTCAAATTTAGCCTATCTTTGCCTTATTTCGGCAAAATAACGTAGGAATAGGCTAAATTGTGCAGCAAACAGGCAAAGATAGGCTAAATTTGAGAGGAAAAGGCAAAGATAGGCTAAATTTCCTCGGAAATTGTGCTAGGATTTTTTTTAGCCTATCTTTTGGCTTTTATTCCGAAATTGAGCCTATCTTTGCCTTTTCCCTTCAAATTTAGCCTATCTTTGCCTTATTTCGGCAAAATAACGTAGGAATAGGCTAAATTGTGCAGCAAACAGGCAAAGATAGGCTAAATTTGAGAGGAAAAGGCAAAGATAGGCTAAATTTCCTCGGAAATTGTGCGAGGATTTTTTTTAGCCTATCTTTTGGCTTTTATTCCGAAATTGAGCCTATCTTTGCCTTTTCCCTTCAAATTTAGCCTATCTTTGCCTGATTTCGGCAAAATAACGTAGGAATAGGCTAAATTGTGCAGCAAACAGGCAAAGATAGGTTAAATTTGAGAGGAAAAGGCAAAGATAGGCTAAATTTCCTCGGAAATTGTGCGAGGATTTTTTTAGCCTATCTTTTGGCTTTTTCTCCGAAATTGAGCCTATTATTGCCTTTTCCCTTCAAATTTAGCCTATCTTTGCCTTATATCGGCAAAATAACGTAGGAATAGGCTAAATTGTGCAGCAAACAGGCAAAGATAGGCTAAATTTGAGAGGAAAAGGCAAAGATAGGCTAAATTTCCTCGGAAATTGTGCTAGGATTTTTTTTAGCCTATCTTTTGGCTTTTATTCCGAAATTGAGCCTATCTTTGCCTTTTCCCTTCAAATTTAGCCTATCTTTGCCTTATTTCGGCAAAATAACGTAGGAATAGGCTAAATTGTGCAGCAAACAGGCAAAGATAGGCTAAATTTGAGAGGAAAAGGCAAAGATAGGCTAAATTTCCTCGGAAATTGTGCGAGGATTTTTTTAGCCTATCTTTTGGCTTTTTCTCCGAAATTGAGCCTATTATTGCCTTTTCCCTTCAAATTTAGCCTATCTTTGCCTGATTTCGGCAAAATAACGTAGGAATAGGCTAAATTGTGCAGCAAACAGGCAAAGATAGGCTAAATTTCCTCGGAAATTGTGCTAGGATTTTTTTAGCCTATCTTTTGGCTTTTATTCCGAAATTGAGCCCATCTTTGCCTTTTCCCTTCAAATTTAGCCTATCTTTGCCTTTTCTCTTCAAATTTAGCCTATCTTTGCCTTTTCCCTTCAAATATAGCCTATCTTTGCCTTCAAATTTAGCCTATCTTTGCCTTTTCTCTTCAAATTTAGCCTATCTTTGCCTTTTCCCTTCAAATATAGCCTATCTTTGCCTTCAAATTTAGCCTATCTTTGCCTTTTCTCTTCAAATTTAGCCTATCTTTGCCTTTTCCCTTCAAATATAGCCTATCTTTGCCTTCAAATTTAGCCTATCTTTGCCTTTTCTCTTCAAATATAGCCTATCTTTGCCTTATTTCGGCAAAATAACGTAGGAATAGGCTAAATTGTGCAGCAAATAGGCAAAGATAGGCTAAATTTGAGAGGAAAAGGCAAAGATAGGCTAAATTTCCTCGGAAATTGTGCTAGGATTTTTTTAGCCTATCTTTTGGCTTTTATTCCGAAATTTAGCATATCTTTGCCTTTTCCCTCCAAATTTAACCTATCTGGTGCTATTTAGCCTATCTTTGCCTTATTTTGCCAAAATGAAGTAGAAATAGACTAAATTGTGCCGCAAATACGCAAAGATAGGCTAAATAAGATAGGAATAGGCTAATTTGTGCCGCAAATAGGCAAATTATGGTTGGGTAGTTAGAAAAATTTATAATGCACTGGTTGAGCTCAAAGTGTAGCATGGTGTGGATATCATCATCTTAAAGAATGTACGACCATGCTTGCATTCAGCAGTTCACTTTTTAACCGTGTTAAAAGCAGTTCACTTTTTAATGTCTCATTGCCCGTATTCACCTGATTTATCGCCAATGATTTCTTTTATGTTCCCGAAAAACAGAAAAGGCATGGACAGCGATTTTCATCACCTCAAGTAGCTGTCGAAGCATTTAAAAACCATATTTTTGAGGTACCAACTTCAGAGTGGAAAAAAAGTTTCCAGAATTGGTTTGAAAGCATGCAAAAGTGTATAGATCTTAAAAGCGATTATTTTGAAAAGCAATAAAAGTTTTTTCTTTCCTAGTTCTTGTAACAATTTATAAGGTAACCCTGGTAAAATTGTTACGAAGAGGTTCATAAGCTGATTCTTTGCAATAGGTGCCTTATATCTGAGTAGCAAATGAATGCTATTTTATTATACATATCTTTACTCATCGTCGTCGTTCTCTCCCACTTGAATCACGAAACTCTTCTGGTTGTTATCTGTGTCGTCTTTCATTCTTTTGGATTATCCAAAGCACAATGAGCAAAGTTGGGAGTGAATTCACTCTGCACTATCCCGCAACAGTTGACACAGGAGTTGCGTTGCTTTTTCTAACAAATGATATCAACTCTATTCTATTCGCAGTGGTAGGGAGACAGATATAACACTTCATATTCCATGCCCACGGGTGCCTGCAAACTATTCCACTTACATGTTTTTTGTAATGTTTAATGCTTTCTATTAAAATTACTTTTTTTATTGGAACAGAGTTTGGTACTGAAGCTTATGAAGAAAACAAAGTCCTGTACTACTTCGGTGCTCATTGCTGGAATTTTCACTGGTAACTGGCGTGGAGGGGGTCAATAAGGGGCAGATGGGCACGGACCCCCGAAAGAAAATACCATAAGTATTTACCATGTACATTTCTCCTGGTCAACTTTTAAAATTAAAAATACATGAAAACAGCGATGTAAAACAGACTAGTTCTTTATTGTACATTAAGCAATAAGCGTATTTCCTATCTACTGTAGTAGCGGGCCCTTCTTTAGCGACGGGAGCTCATGAACCAGCCCGGAAAATGTTACGCTTTAAACTTATACCTTAATGGGCCAGCAAAGATTTACAAGGACTTATATTTGTCTTCCTCCACGATAGGTTAGTCTTGCTCTTGTTTATTTTTATGCGTTCTCTAGGGCCAGCACTCTTAATTCTGTTATCTTAGGAACCAAATGTGTGGAATTACAGACACCGCGTATAATAGACTAGGGGTTGGTTTTCGCACTTTCTCTGAAATTGGGTAACTTCCTCACTGTTTGTCAGTGAAGAGTTGACTTTCACAGTGTTAATTGTTAAGTTATAAATCGTAATATGCCGAGTTTCGTAGGGAAGAAACAAACCGACCACTAAAGCGTTAACACACACACTAATATATATATTGTCATTTTGGTGCCTAGTAAGTAGGATTGATGGATAATAATTTTTTCATTATATTTATTTATTTTTTTTTTCCAAAAATTGTAGCGCAATAACTACATTCCTGCAGAATTCGCTAAAACGGACATCAGAAGATGCAAGATCCGGGCTGTAAGGTAGTAGCTGCATAGAATTGTGAATGGCTTCGCGTTGATGTGAAGAAGCACTTTGATCAAAGGGCAGAGCCGTTTCTTCAACTGACTTTGCCGGCTGAGAAGTTTCATGGATTGTTTTTTGGTCCTAAGCTCGAAGTGAGGAATATGTTTTATCTCACTTACGATACTACAGGCTTGGACACCTTCAACCTCGTAACGTGCAAGCAACCCCGAACAGGCTCTGTTCCTTGTGATCGTTAGGGAGTTAGGATTCGAGGTGCCGTTTTAGCACAAACATACCACAAATGTTTAACATAAAATTAAATGTGTACAGATATTGCACTATAAGCTCAACAGTAACGAAAATGGGCCCATGTGTAAGACAGACCATGGGCTTAACAGAATTTCTTTGAAAGTAAACCCTTTACTAAATATTTAAACAGCTCATACTGGCCTATTAATAACAATTTTAACAATTAATCCCTTTTGATGTACCTTTTCTACAAATCCATTCAGTAAAATTGCTTGATTTTTTTGTACATGTATCTACAACCTGAATAAAAAAAAAAAAAAAGGCTGAATCATTTACTTTTTCAATTTATTCAGAAGAGAATCAAAATTTTTAAAAATTTTCAGAAAATTTAGCACCATTTTTTTAAATCCATGGGACATATAACAATTCTAATCTTATCTGAATTATTTACTTTTTCAATTTATTCAGAAGAGAATTACATTTTTTAAACATTTTCAGAAAATTTAGCACCAGTTTTTTTAAATCTATGGGACATATAAAAATTCTAATCTTATCTAAATCATTTATTTTTTCAATTTATTCACAAGAGAATTACATTTTTTAAACATTTTCAGAAAATTAATAGTAATTTAACACCATTATTTTTTTTAATCCAAGGGATATATTGCATGAATTTAGGCATATTTATTTGATGTGTATTTTTTTTTTTCCTTTTTGTATATTTCTCACATTTGTATATTAAAATAGTAATTATAATTAAAGTTGTAATTTGTATCGATTATGCGAAAACAAGAATTCAATTAAATTAAAAAAAACAATTTGGTCATAATTCAACAAATCACAAAATTTATCACATGCTTTATTCTGCACTTAAATTTTTCAATGTCTTTAATATCTTCTCTGCTTCTTGAAACATCTTCTCCTTCATATAAATGTTTGTAATCCCCTAATTATATAATTAATATAAAATGTGATCTGTCACTGGCTACATTCCGTATCTTAAAGTTACTTTTTCTTTAAATTTCCATACAAATCCCCTTTTAAATTAAACCATTGCTGCAATAACACAGCAAACAAAATTTCATCCACTAAGGGGTCTTCACCCATCTGACCCAGGCCATTTTAGGTGTAAATCCCCAGTTATTCCAAAATTGTTCCTGCCTAAAAGTGATTTCTACCTTCATTGTAGATAAATCTACTAATTACACTTTGCTACTAATTAATAATTACATTAATATTAAACAAAACTAAACACTTATAAAATTCCCACCCTGGCTGTATCAGGTCCCAGTCCCATGTACGTCAGCAGAAATCTACTGGAATTCCAGGGGACCACGACCAGGACCCAACCCAGGGAGCAGAAATTAAATATAAAATTTCCATATCTTTATTGCTACTAAAATATTATACCTAAACCTTAATTTATATAAAACACCATTCCTCATTGTTGTTATCCATCATATTCCTAACTATAACATCACCGAAATCAATCTTCCTTTCCTACTCTTTTAACTGACCACATCCATTTCCTTCTAACCTTGACCAAAAACTCTCCTACCCTCTTATTTTCCTTATTAAAGATATTAATTATGACATCTTTCCTTTGCTGTTTTAACCATTTCCCCTTGATACACTCCTTTCTCCATAACTGTGTTCCTATACAATCAAACACAATGTGCTTCATATCTTCCTTGTCACTGCATATTGGGCACTGATAACCATTTCTTATCCCTTTCAGTCTCCAAACTCCTGCTCGTAACCAAGCAATACCCTCCCTTTATTCTTTGTTTAATTTATCAACATACGCTTCTCTTCCCCAAAAGTTTTTTAATAATCTAAAAGATTCTAATGCTATTTATCCCCTATTATACTAAAATATTACTGAATCTTTATATCATCAAACCTCCTCTTAACACCTTTCCAGAACCCCTTTACATTATTTTTCCTCTTCCTCCAAATTTCCCCCAATCCATTATTTTCTATGTTAACTTGTAAACTGTGGCTCCACCCATTTTCCTTTCAATTCCTTTCTTGAAATTCTAAACATATCCTCAACAAATTCTCTTCATCCAAATTAACTAATCTATACCAATATTTAAGAGCTCTTTCCATTATTAGCCCCTTCCATCCGACTCTTCCCATTTCAATTTGGGCAAATTCCTTTACTACGGCACTTGGCAAGCCTAAAACTTCCCTACAAAACATCCTGTGCACCACATCTACCACTTCCCATCCTCTATCCAGCCCCCATATTTCATTACCATATAGCATTTTTGCTTCAACTACCATGTTATATAATCTCTCATCTCTGGTATTCTATATTTACAACCCCTGATCGCTGACATTGCTCCTTTCCATTTTGCCAAAATCAACTTCTTCTGTTTCTCCCATTTCCCACCCCCATCGATTTTAACCCTTAGATATATACAGTCATGAACCACTATATATTCCTTATCTCCCATCTTCCACTTTTCATACTTGCTTAATTTGGCCCCTTTCTTAAACACTATAATCTGGATCTTCTCTTAGTTTACTTTCAAATTCCAGTCATTGCAATATTTCTCTATACACTGCAAGGACTGTTTTAATCCAATTGTTGAAGCTGATCCTATCACTTAGTCGTCTGCAAATAATAACCCAGGAACTGAAACCTTGTTTATCGTCTGCATCTAGTTGTTGCATTTTCTACTCTCAGTCAATATATCATCAATAAACAAATTAAATAATACTGGACTTAACTTACACCCTTGTCATAGCCCCCTCATTTGTTTGACATCTTTTGTTACCACTCCTGCACTTACTTGTATACAGAATGTATTCCCCTTATGTAAAGCCTTAAGGGTGTTCACTATATGTTGAATTACTCCCTTACTCAATAGTTTGAACCATAACAAATTAAGATCAATGCAATCATATGCTTTCTACAAATCCACAAATGCCATATACAATTTACCCCTTTTTTATTTTAGGTATTTATCCACCAAAATTTTAACTATGAATAAATTATCTACTATTCTTCTCCCCCTGTGAAATCTCATTTGAAATCCAGAAAGAATGTTATGTATCTCCACCCAATTTTTATCTAATTTGCTAGGATTCCTGTGAAAATCTTGCCAATGTTTGATAACAATGCTATACTTCTGTAATTTTTAGGTTCATCCATGCTCCCTTTGCCTTTGTATATAGGATGCATTATAGCTTTCCTCCATAATCTGGTACATATCCCTTAACTTTAATTACATTAAACAAGTCTGTGAGAATCTTAGCCTTATTTACATCACTACACCATTTTTTGATAAATTCAGGGGGAATATGGGATATATAAGAATTCTAATTGATTACATTGATTAATTGATTTATTGCAATCAAGATGCAAGCAGAAAAATAAGCACCTCAATTGGTTGGTTAGATTTGGAGAAAAGGTGCATTATGGCATGGAAACTATAAATTACAGGAAACGACGAATAATATACAATGTAATAATTTTATGTGTTTACCTACTTTTTGTAGTCTTTAATAATCTCCAGCTCCACAATCTACATCCTTCTCCTTTTCTCTCTTCTGTTTGACCCTGGCTCCTTTTCTTTTTCTTGTGCTTAGCTGTTTCACATTGCTTTAGCACTCTCATGCGAATGGTGTACAATTTACTTGACGTTACAAAGAGACGAAAAATGTCGCTGCTGCAGGGAATGTTGCTGCTGTATTGAACCTGTGCTCCTCTGTGCTCCTCTGCTCAAGGCATGGAGAGAAAAAGGGAATAGGTTGCTTCTATATTGCACCTGTGCTCATCTGCTGAAGGCATGGAGAGAAAAAGGGAATGGGTTTCCTAGGGGATAACACAAGTCAAGTGTATTGTCTGGATGTGAAAATTTTGTTTATTAGGTGAGTTGTAGTTATAAGATACCCTGAAGTGTTATTATTCCCTATGCCTCGTTGTAAAGCTATGTTCAAGCGTAGAAATTTAACGGAAATGACGAACATACGTGACAAACCACGTACTTCAAAAAAGAAATGGGAATGATTAACCATGGAGTGCCTCAAGGATCTGTTCCCCCCCCTTTTTATTATATATATAAATGATCTCTCCTTATCTATCGAAGATGTAGGAAATGCTGTTCTATTTGTAGATGACAACAAGCATATTCATAAATGGAATGAGCCTTAATGATTGTGCCATTACATTAAATCAAATCTGGTTCTGAGTTCATTGTGTGTATGGTTCAAAGCAAACAAATTGTCTCTAAATCTAGATAAAACAAATGTTATGAAATTCATTACTCACAGATCTCCAGATCCACAATTACAGATAAGATATTAAAAGTGTACTTTCACAAATATATTAAATTATATATATTAAATTCCTTGGGTTAATAATTGATAACCGTCTGAATTGGAAAGATCACATTGATCTTATTATACCTAAACTTAGCAGTGAATGCTATGCAATATGTGCATTAGTAATGTCCGAGTAAATTAAGACTTTAAAGTTTATTATACTTATTTCAACTCAATAATGAAGTACGGTCTAATATTTTGGGGAAATTCAGTTAAAATGAGCGTGTCTTCCTGTTACAGAAAAAAGTCATACGAATAATCGCTGGTACACATAGCAGACATTCATGCAGAAACCTCTTTAGGAAATTTGAAATTTTAACTCCTCTTTGTGAATATATTCTATCCCTCATGAACTTTTATATAAGAAATAAATAAAAATTTGCTCAAAATCAAAATATACATGACAAGAATGCTGGACAAAATGCAAATCTATATTGCCCAACTTCAGCACTTTCATGCCATCAAAAAGGCATTTATTACGAATGCAGTTTAGTACACAATGCTCTTCCCTCTAGCCTAAAAGCCTTAATAAACAATGACAATTCCTTTAAATCTGCTGTTAAAAATACCTGTGTAAAAGGGCCTATTATTCTGTAAAGGAATATATGAGTGACAATATTATACTGCACAACATATCATGTGTATGTAAACATGTATATAATAAAATGTGTATGAATTAAGTGACTTGTCTGTTTTTGTTGTTTGATTGAGTTGTTCTAGGTGTTCTTTTTTATTTTTATTGTAATTATTTATGTAATAGCAGACAAATTTTTGTAAATATAGATTGAAAACTACTCTGGTAATTGTATATGACAAATTCTATGTTCGTAGGTCTCTGTGGCTGCTCCACGAGTTACCCTAGGAACTAACTAATTTAACAATGTTGATAATGCACTAAATGAGATATGCCAAAAGGTGAGCCAAAGTGACAGTGATCACAATAATATTATGTATAGTAAGTTTAAACATCATTTCAGACATGGTTAAGAAACATGTCAAATGTAAATATTGTAAAAGCCAGCACTCTGTGCTTGTATTATATGTGTGTGAGGATACTGATATTAGACGTGTTCTTGCGATTAGAATGACAATAAAATGCAAAAATTGTGAACATGTAGTTCAGAAAGAGCATTCTATTTAATAGGCATTTATTTTATAATGTTAATGTCAAATTTGTATATAGTATGACGTGCTATGAGAGATGCCTGAAGCAGCCAAGACATTTTGTGCTATACTAGATCTTCCACCACCGCCTATAGTGTTTTAGAGGTATAATCTTTTGCTGCAGGATGCAGTCCAGGAAGCAAGTGAGTCTTCTATGATGAATCCAGCAAGAGAACAATGGAAATTAATGGGTCTAAGGATGTTGCAGTAATGGTAGATGGTTCCTGGCTAAAAAGAGGGCGCACTTCAATGAATGGTGTAGTAACAGCAACATCAGTAACTACAGGTAGTCATTGATTTAGAAGGTTTATCTATAGTCTGATTAAAAGAAGATACCTGTGACAGTTGCCATTTATACATGGAGCTGTGCAGTGTTGCTGGGAAATAGAATTCCCATTCCCACTGCCAAAATCAAAACATTTGAATTATCTTAAAACTATGTTTTTGGACTTGGTGCCCTTTCCTGTAAGCCAAGGATATATCCCATTGGCGATTACTAGAACTATATTTTAAATGTAGGATGTTTAACATTGTGATGAAATATGCTCACAGTATTAAAAAATAAGTTTTTTTACTCTTTCCATATACTGTTCTCAATACTTTATCATTATGGAAATAGAATCTTATTCTATCCTTTCCATGAAGATAAAGTGCTTTCAGCTTTTAAATGTCCATTTAGATTTTCAAATAATTTCTTGTGACTGTAATTTTTGTGTTTGTGAAATTATTTTTTATATACTTCATAGCTGCATACCGTACAAAATGCTTTAGTGTTAATTATAAAAGGCCTGTCCATAAAGTATCCAGATACTTCTAATGTTTTACTTAGCACATTTTAACTACATTGTAATTATTATTCACTTTTTCACATTCCACTAGATAGTACTGGTTCATAATTGTATTTGATTGATTGCATATTCCACAGTGTTAATTTTGGTAGATATTTATGTGTGCAGATAGGCTGAGAAGTAATCATGGCTAGTATTTAGCCAAAAGATTGTTGTTGATTCTGTTCTTGGGTTTGTTTTTATTGTTGTGCCAGGATTTATGTATTTTGTTATTTCCGAACCGTCTTTAGTTTTTTTTTTAATTAAATTCTTAGTTTAATTTAAGTTTGTCGATATTTGTAGGGTTGGATGTTTGTGCTAGGGAATGTGCTATTTCATTTCTGGTAAGACCGAAACATGAGGGTACCTATTGAAAGTGGATAGTTTTATTTAATTTAATAACTTTTATGATTATTTATCATATATCATTGGTTGTTGAGGAGAAGGGATATTTATTGAATGCTATGGATGTAGTGGTGAGTATACACTGAAAAGATTACTGTTTTGTTAACTGCCTATGATCAATAAATCATTTGTGGAGGTACTATGCAGATGGCTTTGATTTTTCCATCAAAGTTTGTCTGGTTTTCATCAACTGCAATGTAGTGGGAAAATAGTGATGAATACTTTTCAATGCCTGCTCTACCATTTAACATTAGTGAGCCATCTGTGTAGATTCTAAACCATTCTTATAGCAAATATCTTTCTCCTAATGTGGCTAAGGCTCTTTGATCAATTTTGGGGAAATTTTTTGCTTATTGACTTTGTTCGTGTTTTTCATCATGCATGACTGGTCATTTAATGGGCTTAAGCGTTTTTCTGATTGATTGTATACGAGTAGGGATTTTTAGTTGTTGCAAAAAATCATGGCTACTTCTTTTTATGATAGGTTGGATTTTAAGGTGAGAGATCCGTAATTTACTTTACCGATGTTAAATTTGTAGATGCTTTACTTTAAGATAAGAAATAGCAGCTTGTTGTTTGATATATCTGTTGGAATCTCATGTATTTGTCCCAGCATCTCTTTAACTTTTGTCTGCTTTTGGTATTGCCATCAGCTGCCTAATATCCATAGTCTCTCTCAATCACAATCTGAAATCTCCTTCCTTTCAGCAGCAAAAAGGGAGATGTGATCTGGACAGTAGGGAAATTGATAACATATGTGCAATGCATTGTTTTATAGAAATCCCTGCATGATTTGATTTGGTTTATTTACAGACACTCTTTAATATCTCAGGTCATCAGCGTCCCATTCTATTCAGAACGTGAAACAGCCGACAAATTTTGCTCAGAGGCCTCTTCTTTCAAACTTGAGGTTCTTTTTTATGCCGTAAATGTATGGGACCAACGGCTTTACTTCCCTTCCAAAGGAAGCCATACTTAGGATTTTTACGCCCGAAAAAATCCATCGGTCCTGGCCGGGTTCGAACCCACTATTTAGGTGTATGAGGCAAGTATGGTAACCACTACACCACCAGGACCAACATATAAGGTCTCCTGATTGACTACAAAGTTACATTAAGACACATATTTATTTATTCATTCATCCTTTTAATCATTTTACATGATATAGGACATGTCCTTGAGCTACAGTTGCTTAATATAATATTAATTTATAATTAAAATAAACAAATATTTAACATGGGATATAAATTCTATTTACAGATCTTAACAGAATGAGTTTGAAATTTTCAAAGATATTTGCATCTATTATTTTTATAAAACTCTATTAATTATAAATCAATGATTAAGTGGCAGCTTTATTAGCAAACTTAAATTTATGCAACACAAACTCTGTAGTTTCTTATTAACTTATAATAACGTATTAAGAGATGTTTAATATGAGATGCATGTTATTTACAAATAATATTAAGTTAGTCACAGTTGATATACAGTATAAAATCACTGATATCTAACAGCTTTCTGAAACTCGCTTTGTTGAAAAAGGCAATGCTCTTGTATTTTCAGAGTTTGAATTTATGCAGCACAGATATTTCTTTTCACAATAATAATAATAATAATAATAATAATAATAATAATAATAATACTTTATTCACCATTTGGATCATTTACGTGAGATGGACTTTGTCCAGAGTATAATATAAACAATATACAAGTTTAGTAATTATACTAGATTTACAATATGCCTTATTTAAAGTTCATATATTCACTTACTGAATAAAAGATATGTTGTAGTAGAAAGGCTTTGACTTCTTTATTAAAATGGTTAAAATTGGTTATTTCTTTAAATATTTATTGGTAGTTTGTTATACATTTTATTGCCTACATTTTTGAGATTATTTTTTAAAATATTTGTCCTGCATATCAGAACATGAAGGTCATTTTTCCTTCTTGTATTGTGAGAATGAATATCTATATTTGTACATAATTCTCCCTGATGTCTCTTAATATGGTTTACGACCTCTATTATAAAGAGGCAGGCTAATGGTAGTATATTATGTTTCCTAAAATAGGGTCTAAAGGATGTCATACTATCTACTCCACTTATAATTCTTATTGCTCTCTTCTGGATTTTGAATACTCTCTCACATTTTTCTCCCCAAAATTTTATTCCATATTTTAATCGACTATGAAAATGAGCAAATATACATTTTTCAATCCTAATAAATTCAGTGTTCTTTTTAGACTTTTAAGCATATAACAAACAGAACTAAGTTTAGTTGCTAAATGATGAGTGCGAGTATCCCTTTTAAGGTTTTTTCACATGTATAACCAAGAATTTTGTTTCTCCCTTGTACTCATAATTTAAGGTTTAATACTGTTTTACAGTGCCATGTATCAAATGTCATTGCAATAGTTTTATTTTATTATTAGTTCATTTATAGGCTATTCAAGTTCATGTTGCTTTATTTTGCAATACAGTATCATTATCTCCTTTTACAAGAATGTTTGTATCATCAGCAAAAAGAACCATATCAGTCTTTTGAAAATTATTAGGCAAGTCATTTATATACACTAAAAACAGCAGAGGCCCTATTACTGAACCACGAGGAACACCTCTCATAATTTCTTTTGTATTTGATCGATAATTACTTATTCTCAGTTGTTTTTCATATTGCAGATCCACTTCTTGTTTCCTATGGGTGAGATAGGATTCAATCCACCTATTCATGTTTCGTCTAATTCCATATTTGTACAACTTAGATATTAGGATTTTGTGGTCTAATACATCATATGCTTTAGTAAGGTCTAAAAACTTTCCTATTGTTGGCATATTTTTGTCCACTGCATGCTGAATTTGATTCAGTAATTTAGCTATGGCTGTTTCTATAGACCTGTCTTTTCTGAAACCAAATTGAGCATCGGAAAGTGTGTTATATTTTTCCAGGAACAATATTAATCTATTGTGCACTAATTTTTCAAAAATTGTTGAAAATACTGATAGTATACTTATTGGTCTACAGTTTTCTTTCTGTCTTTTCTCCTTTCTTGTGTAGCGGGATAATTTTTGCGATTTTAAGGTTATCAGGATAGATCCCTAAGTCAAGCAAAGAATTATATATGTTAACCAAAGGATTTTCACCCGTTCTATACATTGTTTAATCATATAGTCTGGTATTTCCAGATGAATATTTGCCTTTTATTTCATGGACTACTTTTTGTATTTCACTTTCTGAAATTGGATTTATAAAATAGAATTATTACTTTTTTTATCTCTGTTATGGGGAAAATGTCGGAAGTGATTTGAACTAAGGAATTTGTTTGCTACTTTTGAGAAATATGTATTGAAAGACTCTGCTATATGCTGAGGACTTCTAATTTTGTTACCCTCTTAATTAGTTCTGTTAGAAACTGTTTAGAGTTATTCTTCCCAGTTGTCTGGTTTATTATTTTCCACAGTGCCTTTGTTTTATTAGTTGCATTTAATATGACTCTTTGACTTTCTTGTCTTTTTGCTTCCAGAATTACTTTGCTATAGATACTTTTATATTTTTATACGTAATCCTTAAAATCACTATTTAGATTTTTATTCCTTTTGTTACCCACCCATTTTGGATTTGACTATTTATATATACACCTTTTTGTGGGAAGACAATGTTAAACAAGTAGAAAAGAACGTCCTTTTCATACATATTCCTGTTTTCCTGTTTGTTTAGGTGCTGGTACATTGACTTCTAATATTTGTCCATAATGATCAGACAGGGCCATATCCTCAACTAATGATTGTTTTTGAAGTTTAGATTTGCTGGTGATCATTACATCCAATAATGAATTTGTATCTGTTATTCTTGTCGGTACCACTACCATATTAACTAAATTGTATACAGAGAGCAAATCTTTTATTTTGTTTACCCAACTACCCTCTTCTAAGAAATCCCTATTCCAGTCTCCACAAATCAGGATATTCTTATATTTTCTAGTTAGGCTGAATAGAACTGCATCTAAATTAGTTAAAAAATTATCGAGTTTTGTATTTGGTACCCAAAAAATGCACATGATAACTACATTCTGATCACTAATCGCTATCAAAGGTAGCTCAAAATTCCTATCTTTCTTGAGATCCTCAAACAGATCTATATTTCTAGTGTTTATATCTGATCTGACCTATATACACGATCCCCCATGTTTATAGGCTTTCGTACAAAAGGAATCTGCTAGCTTAACTATTTGAGGTTAACTGCTCTAATTTTAACCATTGTTCAGTTATGCATAGAACATCTACATGTAACAAATCTACATTTAATAATACATCTAGTTATGTTATTTTATTTGTTATGCTCTGTACATTTTGATGTAGTATGCATAATTTGTTAGCTATTGTTTCCTTTCCACCTTTGATTCTATATTTTGTTGTTGACTGTCTCTTCCATCCACCTTGACTTTAGCTAGTTTCCCTTTAACTGTGATTGAATAACTTTACACAGCAATCTGCCAAATTTGTGTGATCCTCTGTTGTTGAGGTGCACACCATCATTTCCAAAATCATTATTGTGCAGCCAAAAGTTTCCATCCATCATCACCCACTTTCTCTCACTCATGTCATATCTTCTTAGCACACCCTTATAATAATTTTTCACATCTGCTACTGCCTTTGAAATAGTGTGCCAGGTTCATTGCGCCCTTCATAATTTCTTCAGCCATTATTCCTCTATTTATATCATTCGTTCCTGCATGGATCACCACCACTCTCGGGTTACATTGCTTAACGTTCATTTTCTCTACTCTGTGTTTAAGCTCATTTACTTTTATCTCTGGCATGCAGTGCACATCATAACCTCTCTCTCGGCACAGATTTCCAGAGCAGCATGGAATCCCCAATCACTGTCACTTTTTTGTGTCTTACTGAGGCACCGGAATTGTCTTAGTTAAAAGTGTTATCATTTACCTCAGCCAACAATACCTCTAATCTGTTATGATGTATAGGAATAACTGATTTTCCATCTTGTTCACCTTGCATGGATGTTGCATGTTTTCTTCTCTCAGATTTTCCTTTCACTGCATTGGCAAAACTTGCATTCTCTTCTTGTGGTCTTAATTTGGTCTTTAAATATTTGTTTTCTGTCTTTAAATAATAATAATAATAATAATAATAATAATAATAATAATAATGGGTGATCTTAATGTAGAAAAAGATAACAAATGGGTTGTAGATATGTTAAATAGTTTTAATCTTAAAGGCATAGTATTAGGCCCAACTCAAATTTTTAAATGGTCATGTAGAGCAATACATCATATAATAACAAATATAGACAAATCTAAACTGAGTACTATAAATAACAATATTCATATATGTAAGTGATACCAGAGCTACAAATTTATGTAAGCTAAGAGAGAGATTAGCAGAACAATCTTCATTTTTCATTAGTGGATGTTGTCCTTCAATATACTTAACAGGTGCTGCTTTTCCTATAAATGAAAGGCATAAAATAAACACAGAAGAAAAAACTTCCTGCAGAAATAATGGTCATTCATGATAAAATAAAAGTTAATTATGAATTTTTTAAAATGACAAAATTAGACATCTATAAGTACTTATACAGGTAATAAATATAAAAAGCAATACAAACAAGCACTAAATATAGATTTAAATAGTTTGGGATTTTCACAGTAAAATATGATATCATATAACAAATTATTTAGGAGGAAATCACTCAAATTTCACTAGTTTTGTTCCCCTTACTGGGGCATGTTTCAAAGGCAAATTTCCTCCATTATCAGCACGGTTCCACTGTCAACTTTCCAGCGTGGTATTAAGATGACGCTCTTTGGATTTTGTAAAAATTTTGATGAGGTTATTGTTGTTTGGAAGATCAAAATTAAGTAAATTTTCTTTGTTTTCATTCAAGAATATATTTTCCCACACTGATAATTCTATGGGTTTTTGAGGAGTTTAGGTTCATTTTGGAACTCTTTTTTTTGGGGGGGGGGGGACAAAAATAGTATGCTACTGCTGATTTTTCTGAATGTTTATAGTTTACATTTCTCATGTGTTCTTTAAACCATATGGTAATGTTCCTTTTTGTTTTACCTATATATTTATTATTAAAGTATTTGAAACTAATTTCTCAAATGCCTAATTGTTTTCCTGGTAGGATTTTGTCTTTTGTATCAGTTTTTTTCAAACTGCATTTATTCACTGAGCCAAAATAATATTGGCATCTTTAAAAATCTTTTGAAATTTTTGGTGTACCCATGGATGGAATGAAAATTTCTTATATATCTGCTCTCCTTTGTAACCTTTCATTGTGGTGATTTCTTTTATTTGTTTTTGTTTTTTGAATTTTTCTATCTTTTTCTTGGCCAGATGTATTGTGTAGTCATTTTTCTGTGTTATATCCATGATTTTTTGGTACTCAAATTCATATTCTGTCTCACTTGGTAGGTGTGTTGATCTGAATCTTTATTTTGTTTTGGATTGTGGCTGTTGCTTTTTATATAATTATCCATGTGGGTATCCTTCCTAATATGCCACATTCCAGTATGTTATCATTTTTTATAATTTTTATATCCAGGAAAGGAGGAACCTTGTTGTTCTTCATTTCCATTGTGAATTTTATGTTGTTGTCTCATAGGTTTAGCAGTTTCATTGCATCATTGGAGTACCAAAAAAATCATGGATATAGCACAGAAAAATGGCTACGCAACAGATCTGGTCAAGAAAGTTCCGTTGAACTTTAGCCTTACTGAAGATGAGAACTACATGTTCTCGAAACTGGTTCCACACATTATGACAAGTAAGCGAAGCATTAAAAATCATATAACGATATCAAAGTATATTCTATTTCAGCTTCAAGAACAGAAAATTTATGTAAAATATTATATGGGATTCATTTATTAAGCAATTAAAAACATTAAATTCCCCAGGAATTTGTGTTGATGAATACTTGAACTTTAATGAACACACATAGGCATGCATATTTTGCAAAATACAGGCTTACAGTTATATTTGCTGATAACATTATGAAAGCAACTAGAAAAGAACATTTTAAACTCAGTATTTTATGGAATAATGCACTCTATTATTGAGTACAGATTGAAATCTAGAATGGAACAACTATTTCAAACTTAAATAGGATACTGATAATACAAAAAACAAACAACTTACTGTGTATGTACAATATAAACAATTATCAATCTATAAAATAGAGATTTAAAAATCATATTTTAACATTAATTTTGCTTTATGTCTAGAAAGTTATATTGTTAATTTAAAAAGAATGAAAATAAATACATTAAACAAAGGGCATTATTCATATAACACTAGGGGTATCAATAATTATCGTAGAGTGACAAAAGCTGCAACAGAAAAATATCCCTACATTATAACAACTATATTTTTCAATAAATTACCATTTGCATAAGGTAACTTTTTTAAAATGATGTTGAACTATCTGTTGAGTAAATGCTTATAATTAACAGAATTAAAGCTTTTTGTAATTTAGTATGTACATATATTTATATTGTAAATATCTAAATAGTATACTGTAGAAAATTGCCAGGTATAATCTCTTGTCATTGTAGCATGTTAAGTAGTAGATGTTTATTTTGTAAGATGCATTGTAGAAAAAAGAAATTAAATTAAAATTTCTTACACTCACTGAGTAATAAGGGACTAATTGATCAAAACTAATATTAGAAGATGAAAGGTAATTATGTCATTTACAATGTGACAAAACCTGAGACACGTAGAAGATGTATATGGGTGAATAAACTATTGATTGATATCATTGTATGATTTAGTTAAACCTCAAGCTCTTAATGCTTCACTTATTTGTCATAATATATAGATCTGGTTCTGTATATTGTGACAAGTAAGTGAAACATTAAGAGTGTGTAGTTCAACTAAATCATACAGTAATATAAATTATATGATTAGCTTCAGTGTGCAAGGTTCAATTTACATTTTAATTTTAATGAATAAACTACTATTTATTTCTTGAAGTGCTAATTGGAACTTGTACAGTGAAGCTATCATAATTAAGATCATTGTATGATTGATTCGATGGTTAGCTGATCATGTACTAAATTTAAAGTAGTAAGTGGAGCCAATAAGAGTGTGTAGTTTGACCCAGTCATACAATGATCTTAATTATTATTTATTTATGTATTTATTATATATTAATTAAGTCCTTAATTATTTGACAAAGAATCTGGGTGTACAACTTCTTTTTATCTCTGTGCAGTCACATAATTCAGCTCTAGCATAATTTGATTGCTTGGCGTGGCATCATAGAAGCTATGATTTTAAGGATTTTTTCTCCTCAGCCTATTGAATAGAAAGTATTGTCATCAGAATATTCATTCCAGAAATGATTATATTTCCACTTCTAATTAAAAATCGGTAACAAAGCATATACCTACAAGTATTCACTTAGTAAAATAATACATTTTGGACACTTTGTATGTATGTATCTAAAAATAGGTTTGCAAACAGGGATTGTTACTTTGGCATTCTTAAGGTATAAAAATATTATAGTTTATCAAAATCCTTGGTTGTGCATGATTATTACATGTTTGAAATACTAATTGGAACTTGTGCGGTAAAGCTATCATATAATTAAGATTATTGTATGATTGACTCAATGAGTTAACTGGAGTTAGCTGAGGATGCACACTATGGTGCACATTTAAGCAAGTGATTACAGCCAAAAAGAGTGTGTTATTATAATTATTTTAATTATATTACATGTTTATTAATTTTTTTGCATAATTTCTGGTGTTTGCTTAACATCATTTGTTATGGACAAGAAATAATCTGTACTTATTAATCACTTGAGCATTGCATGCAGTTTCAGTAGAAAATATTTTAGTTCAAAAATACATTATATGGGAGCATTTGTTTTCAGCAAAGCTAAACTAGGTAACTTTGGGTTTATACATATACATGTGGGAATAAAATACTTAACATTTTAATGGCAACTAGAAATAATCACTAGCTATTTGCATTACAACATAGACTTCTCTCTTTAAGGTGTGATGACGGTGGACGACTTGAAACTTGAACTTGTGTTCAAATCATCAAATATTGGACCAGTGGATACTTGAGGATACATATTGAACCTTTGCAACAAATATGAAATGCCATGAGATAGCCGCCCTGTACTCATTCCATCACTTCTGCCATCAGAAGAGAGCATGCAGAAAGTGCGTACCCAGCTAGTTAGGGTAAAAGTGCTGCACAAAACCTTTTTACCGTCTTTCTAACTTTACTAAATTAAAATTAAGCTATAATGAGTTTATTAGCTTTATTGCACTCTTCCATCATTGTCTCTTATTTGAAACACATATCACAATACCAGGATTGCATGCTGCTTCTCAGCATCTTATTTCTACAGCATTTAGGATAAACCAGGTAAATATTATGTGAAGTAAAATTTGACAAGAGACCTAAATAAAGTTCAAAGCTAGTCCTAACATCAGCTTATTGATGTTAGGGAAAACAGATATCTATCCTTCTTTCAGTGGGATGCTATTGAAGTACAATACTTCATTAGGGATAGACTGACATACACGATTTTTCCCAGTTCCTTATTGGCATGAAGTAGATTTGATCTGTTTTTATTATTTTTTTTTAAATTATCACTCAGTAATTTATTCAGAAATTATATTAAAAAAAAAACCCTACAAAATGGTAACTTACAAAGTATGTTATGTACATAATATATGAGAAAAATGCAACTCATTATAGTTTTGAAAGCTCCCATGGAACATCAGAATAAACTTTTTCAAGATCTTGATCACTTGTAGATTTATTGGCAATAGGAAGACTCAAAACTTCAATGCTTTATAATTCCTCCATTTTTTCACACAATTACTTAGACATGGATCTGATCATAAGTGATTGCTTGATGCATAGATCTTTTGAACCATAAGTTAAGTTACCTGATTTTTCAATGCTGTAGATTTATACTGCCTTGACATTATTGCCTAAGATGGAAATCTCAGAGTAGATTCATGATATCTGCACTTTGTCCTTAAAGAAAACTTGTTTCCTCATTTCTAAAATTGAAATCGGGACTTGAGATTGTTAGGGCATATTCATAAACAGAAGCTCTGTTGTTTGGTTCCTGACTGATGTTTATTCCATGTTTTCCTCTGTCCCGTCAATGGTAAAATCTAAGAAGGTACCCCAAACTTAAATCCTAGAATGTTTTAAAAATAAAAAGTAAATAATATACGCACTAAACACTATTAAAAAAATATGAAAAATTGCATGAAAGCATTAATTTATTGGTACATACATAATAATTTATTTCTCTTTCAATTTATTGTAGTTCATTACAATTGAACCATTGAGGATAAAAACTACATGTGTAGATTACAAAGAATCAGATGTATATAAAAGATGAGAACAATAAAATTGCAGGAAAAGATAAAATGTAGGTAACAATAAGTCAGACATGTATAAAATGGATAAGAACAATTAAAACAATACAGTATGTTCAGTAAAGATATAAAAAAAAATTACAATAAGGGTTTCATAAATAAAATATGGACAGTAAACAATAAAAATCTAAACTACAATACATTGACATTGTTACGCCAGAAATCACTGAACCGCCTGTGGTGCCTCAGTAGTGAAAACGGGCATTAAACACTACTCAAAAAAAAAAAAAATCACTGAGATAAATGGTTTTAGTTATTTCTGCTTGACTAAAAGATGTAAAATCTGGACCCAAAGAGAATACAAGGTATCAGTTATAAAGAAATGTACAGGAATATTACTTTGTGAGATCTGCCGGAATATAAAGCTCCATATAATAGAGTTAATATCTCAAAACAAACAATTTTGGAATTTGTAACTTTTGCCAGAATGATGTTGATGCTATTGTAGGTTTTGTCTATTAATTCTAACACTTACTGCACTTGATATAAAGATTTGATTTTTTTTTTAGGAAGGGTACTGTAGAATTTTATTCACATAAAGTCTAGGCATCTTTTCATGAAGGTAATGCGTGTGATTTGGAATTGAAAAGTTATTTTTATTCCTTGATATTTGTAATGCAAGTGGAAGGTGTAAAAATATTATATCTAAGTTTAAAGAATATTCTCTCTCAACTTAGAACAGCATCACCATTGCCATAGTGTACACATAGAAGAATTCTAATAGGTGCATTACATGTTTCCTCAAAGTTTCATCACAACTCAGAAATTGTCATCCTCCTCTCTTACATTCCTGGCTAACAAGCGATTCTCACAGAACTCCTCTATACTGAAATTTTGCCAAGTGACTGTCAAATTTTCGGGATGATTGTCATCTTTTGAATCACCAGATTTTGCATCAACTGCTTAAAATGTTGCCTACTAATAAAATAAAAAAAAAACTTGAAAAATAACATATGATGCAAATAATGTAAAGGTTTATGAAAATATGCTCATGAGCATCACATAGCCAACTTTTAAGTATGTCATTTTTTTAATATTGACTTTATCAATGGTATAAATACGTAACAAGAACACAGTATTCCTAAAAGTCATATACATAAATAACAAATATGGCACTTAAATAACTAATGAAGAAATCAAGAAAATAACTAAAAACTCAGGAATACATCTTCAGGAGGGATGGTATTTTCAGCAAAAGATGTGATAATATTTTAGATAACATCGTAGATCACGTGATTCATTTCTCTATCACCGAAAGCATATTTCCAGAATGTTTGAAAATCAGTGTACTCAGACCTAATTTAAAATAAATTTCATGTTGGAACTAAAACAGTGAAGCAATTATTTTTTTCTTAATTAAACGGAATTACGTGTTCTGTATAATTAAATGGAAAGTGACTGACTGCTTAATTAAGAGTACTTAGATGTGTTCATAAAAAAGTTGTAAACTTAAACTACGTGCCAAAAACATTTACTGCTGCATTTTCCAAAATATATAAGAAAAGATTAGCTAAAGAAATTGTGAATTTCATAAAGATACATGATAAAAATGAATTACTTCTTTGCATAATATTAGAAAACTATGTGGTCTGCCAATTTCTTGGTGCATATATTCAATAAGTTGGGCTTTGGACACCACCACCAGTGTTAGAAAACAATTTTTAACTATAACAGCCATGATAGAAATTATACATGAAATACTAATAAAGTTAATTGATATCAGTTGAACTACACACTCTTAAAGCTTCACTTACTTTTCATAAATGTATGGAATCGGTTTCAAGAACATTTTGTTCCCATCTTCAGCCAGAATGCGGGTCGGTGTTCCTACGGCTCGAAGGCCTATTTACTACTTAAATGTAAATTGGAACTTGCACAGTGAAGCCAATCATATTAATTGATATCAGTTGAACTACACACTCTTAAAGCTTCACTTACTTTTCATAAATGTATGGAACCGGTTTCAATGACCGCCACGGGTGGCCGAGGTCGTTAAGGCACGGACTCGTGAGCGGGAGGTCTGCGGTTCGAATCCCGCCAGGACCGTCCTCCCTGACTGGGGTTTTTTCCAGGTTTTCCTCAGTCTTCATAACTGGCAAATGCCGGGGAGGTACCTAAACTTAGGCCTGGAACGCTTCCTTCCTAAAAAAAAAAAAAAAAAAAAAAAAAAAAAAAAAAAAAATCCTTTCCCAATATATCATTTCATCTCATGTATCATCAGTGTCCACCGCCTGTGGTGCCTCAGTAGTAAAAACGGGCGTTAAACACTACTCAATCAACCGGTTTCAAGAACATTTTGTTCCCATTTTCAGCCAGAATGCGGGTCGGTGTTCCTATGGCTCGAAGGCCGATTTACTACTTAATCCATACATTTATGAAAAGTAAGTGAAGCTTTAAGAGTGTGTAGTTCAACTGATATCAATTAATATGATTGGCTTCACTGTGCAAGTTCCAATTTACATTTAAGTACTAATAAAGTTGTTGATTTATTCTTGGATTTATCTAAGGCTTATGAAAATAGAAGTAAACTGCTGGAAATATTAGAACTTTTTAACAGGGCAGAAATAATGAACTGAAATTAAATATAAAAGAAGTAACAATTAAAACAGTAGTATCTAAATTTTATGTGTTTAAACTGGGAATTCCAGTAGAACCATTACTAAGCGAATGATATTCCTAATTTGTAAATAACAATAAATATTAATATTGAGGGCCTCCTTAATTTTTTGAGATAATCGTAAGTTCAGTTGCAAAGCAATATCTCAACACTCATTATTTTTAAAGTACTTTGAGGAAAATAATTTCAAGATTGATTTAGAATAAAGTAAAATAATGCACTTTAGATTTAGTTAACTCTTAACCACGAAAAAAGTGAACAGGTAACTTCAATGATGTAAGGATCATAAGATATCATATACAAAAATTTGTAAAACTTACAATTTTTTCAACGTAATATCGTTTTATGTATATAAAGTTGTTGTACTTGCATGGAAACAATAAAAATTAAATGTTTTTAGCTGGTGAATCTGGGAATATTTAATAAGGGATGCAAGCTGTTTATAAGTAAATGTACTTATACACACATCATAAGTGTTGATGATTATGTGGCTCTCAGTAGCAGAAAATATTTAGAAAAAAACTTTGGGTGAAAATTAGTTTTGATGGGGTTGCTTTTCCATTTCATCAGTCTTATGATTTTTCCCCCCTTCCATGTAATTTATACTTTTTCCCCTTAAAGCTCCTTCATATAGTTGAAACCATAGAATTTTTATAGCAAGTGCTGTCAAGGATTTTATTTGTTTCCCAATTTGTGGTGAATAAAAGAGGCTGTTAACGGAGTACTGTTGCAAATAAAAATAATCATTGGAAAGGGTTTAGCGATTATATAATGGAGTAATGAGATATATAGAATGGGCACAATGAACTGAAAACACGGGAATTAAAGAGCACACGGATCTTTTGAAAACAAGGAGTTTAGACTTACATGTTAATATTTCTCATTCTTTGAAGTTGATCACTTGTTACATTATAGAAATTGCTCATATATTTAATATGATGGAGACTACTAACTTCTCTGAGGTCTTTTGTTGTTACTTTATTTATTTGAATACTACAAACTACAAGGGACTTGCATGTATCTGGCCCAGGCCATTGCTATGTTATAAGTGTACAGTTCAGTGTCAAACATAGCCACCAGCATTGACTGATTATTTTACAGATTCCAGTTTGATGTCATGGATGGGCTGTTAGGCACAAGAAATTAAATGCATCAGCAGGGGCTTCTACATTGATTGGAAACTGTTCATTTTATACTCAAAGCTGTAATAAGTTCAGTCTCCAGAATCCTAGTGTCACTCAATCGCCATTGAAAATCAGTGGTAAGTTTAAAAAGGAAGAAAAGTAGCACAATATAAGATTTTATTTTCATCGAATATTAATAGAACTTTACTTTCTACAAAATTATGATTGCACTGCTTTTGCTGCAACCAGTTTTTTTAGAAAGTTAATCTTGTAATGGGGGTTGCCATTATTTGAAACCATTTTTCATTTAGTTTACAAATGCATTTTGTTTTTTCAGTGCATTTATTGTAAACCTGAAGGCTTGATCATCTACTTTTGCAGAGATGGGATAAGCAGAACAGAATCAATGTCAGTTCACTTTTAAATATGTACCTCCAATCATACTTTCTTCTTTCACCCACATAAGCTGTAATGAATTTCATAAGGCTTTACACCTTCTGAATATAAAAATGTTAATACCGCTGCTGGTGCTGCCATGTTGTTTATATATTTTCCTCCTCTTTATGAATGCTGTAGGTTTTATTTGTTAATATGAATACTATTCTTAAAAAGGTTTGTTCCATACATCCGAGTTTATAATTCCTGGAAGGCACTCTTCAGCTAGATTTTAGATCCAGAAGTCCCAGCATATGTAGAATTGAATTGAATTTATTTCTCTTTACATTAGTGCACAATTTTAAATATTACAATAAGATCTGCGTCTTTGTCAATTCTATAATGCTAAATGACAGTACAAAATTAATACATATCATTATGACTCTATTACAATATTTTAATTCTGAACACTACATCCAACTATTATCCTATACTTGTGAGTTACTTATTTCCTTTGGACTATATACACACTAACACCCAGGTTATTGGTATATAATAATCCCATTTCTAATGCTAATTTACTCCCATTCCCTCCTCTATTCAACTTATCCATCATTAATTATATGACCATTCTTTATCATTTCTCCCTCACCTTCCCTAAATACATTGTAAATCCATAAATTATTATATTTCTATCTAAGGCTACACTTCTTTCTGCATGTCATTCCATCATCCTCTGCGTCATTCTTATCCATTTTTCTCTAAATTTAAAATAGTTGCCTATCATTTTTATATCTTTCTCTCCTTTTACAGTTAAAATGTTAATTAAAATTTCCGCATTTTTTACTCCATACCTTTTCTCTCCATACTTTGTTGATTACAGTATAACAAACAATGAAAATCTGCATTAGCTTCTGCACACATTAAACAATTTCCTATTCCTTTTTCCTATCCTAATCCTTTTAAATTCATAACTCCGGTTCTAGCCCAAGCAAACCCTTCTCTACCTGCCTTATCACATTGTTCTATACATTTTTCCCTACCATATACTATTTTTATTCCCCTTATAAAGTCTCGCCTTTCACCTAAACTACTGATTATTTCTTGTCATTCAATATCTTCCAATATTAGATTTATTTCTTTTCAAAATCCTCTGTTTTGCTATTCTCTGTTTATCCATACTTTTCCCAAACCTATCGGTTGCAAAATTTCGAAATACCATGATTCTTTCCACTACATTTCTCCTGTATTCTAAAGCATTCTTTAATAATATTGTGGTAATTCATAATTCTTGTGATTATTTTTTTCTAAAGGGAATATCTGGTTCCAGTACCAAAGCTTGAAAGAGTTGCTGTACTAAAGTAACAAATTATTATTGAGGGAATCGCTCAAATTCCACTAATTTTGTTCCACTTACTTGGACATATTTCAAAGGCTGTTGGTTGCTGTGGGCTTGAATAATGGGAGATTATTTCTGGTGAGCAGCGATGTCCTTCCTCTGCTACATCGGGGGAAGTCAGTTTTGTCATGGCTGAACTAGCAGCACCACCATTCTCCATTCTTTGACAACTGTTTTCTGGGAGGAAGGCAGATATGCATCTAAAGCAATATCCGGTTGTATTTTATTTGGTGTTTTATGTCAGTCACTATTTAATATTTTTACAATCTTGATTTTCTTCCAGAGTTTGCCAGTTGTGGTGTGGGGAATCGAATGGAAGCATATTCATTTTCTCAATTCTCAAAAATGTTATCACCTCTCATCACTATGAGTCAGTCATAGAGAATATCAGTGTATTAAATTTGGTTTCCACTCATTGTCCAGTTTATCATGCAGGTGATGATGTGACAGTGTGTTCTTATGTGTACCCAGGTGACTGCAATTGTTTAAAGTAGTAGGCATTACGCTTTCTCTCTCTTCATTTTCCTCGAAATGGCATTTTTAATATTGCTGCATTATTATATTTCATTTTGAAATCATGCACTCACAGCACAGAGGGCAACCATGAATTTCATTTTCCAGTCACAAACTAGTTGTGGTAAGATGATAGAATGAGGAGTATTTTGTGGAATGAGTGGTTGGGAAAGGTATTTGTTCAGCATTAAAAACTCAATATTTTTCTGAATTTACCAAGTTTCTGCATTGAATAAAGTTTATATATTCTTTTCTGTTCAACATCACAGTTCATGAATTTTGGGCACTTGTACACTTTTAATAAGACTTGCTACAATCCAAACGTTATTATTGTTTCCAGTTTCTTCACCAGACACCTAATGAGAACTTTTGCTATTGGCTTTCAAAGTTGAAACTGTGCAATAATTCCTATTTCTAGTATATACTATATGTAATACAAAGACACAATGACTGTTGAAAATCCTGTACCATGAATGAAATGCAACGTACTATTGCCCAGGTCAGCAAAAACATGCTTGGCCTTTTTAGGTAGCGAGTAGGACAGTCATTCTTGAATAATGTTATAAGGAAAAAATATGGAACCAAGAGTGAGTGAAACATTCTTTGCAATAACTTTTTGCTGATGTCTGAGTAAACGTTCTTCAGTCATATTTTGAAAAATCTGTGAATGTTTCTTTCAAAAATGTATTTCATTTCTTGGTTTCTTACTAGAAGTACAAAGATGTAGGTCAGTAGATTAATTTCACAAGGCTATATCTGAAAATTGAGGGATCCTTAGGAAGCCCTAAATCTCTTGTTAAGACATTTAACTTGCTTTGAGGTAAAGGTTTCTGGCTGAAAGTCAATTCATGGTGTACTGCCCAAGGGCAGGTCCTTCACTTAGCATCATCATGTCATTTTGCACTTTTTCTAGGGAGAAATAGTGCAGTAGCTTCCCAATGCTAAACTTTTCATATTAGACAAAAATTATTTTAGATTTTTTAGGTCATGGACTTACCTTATGAAACACTCTTTAACTCTTAACTTTCTTCGTTCAGATTTCAGGATCTTGATTGCTCTGGGCCACATGATGGTTATCTATTTTATTAATGTACAGTCTTAATTTTTCTTTTTCAGTCCAACCAAAGTGTACTAACTGATGGGTCTTTAATGCCCATTTCTGGCATATTTTAATAGAAGCAGAAACATTTGTAATGCTTTCTCTTCTATAAAAATTATGCACATATCTTGAATGGTATGTTAACTTTTTATCAATATGTTAATATCGTTCATCAATGTTGTGAATTTATTGCCTCATAGTCGATCCTTGTGGTGTAGTGGTAACCATACTTGCCTCCTAAATCCAAGATCGCGGGTTTGATCCCTGCCAGAACTGATGGATTTTTTCGGGCATAAAAATCCTAAGTATGGCTTCCTTCGAAAGGGAAGTGCTGTAGGTCCCAAGTCATACATTTACAGCAGGATAAAGAACCTCAAACCTGAAAAAAGAGGCCTCTGAGCAAAATTTTTTGGCCATTTCACACTCTGATTGAATGGGACACTGATGACCTGAGATGTCCAAAAAAAAAAAAAAAAAAAAAAAAAAGAATGCTCTCATAAAATAAAATGAGATTACTTATATCTAGAGAAAGATGGAAAAGTAGTGGGAATATAAAGTTTGGGATTTTCACAGCGAAATATAGTGTCATATAACAAATTATTAATGAGGAAGTCATTCAAATTTTACTAGTTTTATTCCATTTACTTGAACATGTTTCAAAGGCAAATTTCCTTCATCATCAGCACAGTTTATATAGTGGGAATATTTTTACATGTGTCACTATGTTTATAACAAGTGTTTATTTATTTGAATGCTAAGAAAATGCAAACTATAAGGGGCCTCCATCTCTCTGGCCCGGGCCATTTTAGACGTACCCCTCACAATTACAATTTTTATAATCATTAATGATATACTAATGCCTTAATCTAAATTCCAAATAAACAGGATACCAATTGTTCACTTCTGTTGCATCAGACCCAGTTCCCGGTTGATCAGCAGAATGTACTGGAATTCTAGGGGACCTGGCTCTGACCCCACCCCAGGTACTAAAATGGTATCTAACTTACTCTGTCTATAACCATTATTTTATTGACTTTATACTATTATTTGTGTGAATTTTCTTCTTCTCTCTTCACTGTGCATTTCCATTTCTGTTTAACTTTAAATAAATACTAATCCACACTCCTGCACTCTTTTATGAAGTTCTCTTTGTTGCTCTATCCCTTTTAAATTTTACCTTAATGAGTTCATTTCTCCAGTTTTCAGTTTCCTCGCAATCAAATACTATGTGTTCAAGTCTTCTTCCCTTCCACATAATGGACATTCCCCTCATGTAAAACCTCCTCTTTCACCTTTTAACTTCCACATGCCTGCTCTTGCCCATACTATACCTTCTCTTTCCTCCTTATTTGTTTTATCTATATAAATTTCCCTTTTCTGTGCCCATTTTGTCTTAACATAAAATTCTAATGATGTCATCCCAGCTAAAGTACAAAATAGGTTTTGTATCTCTATATCTTCAAAATGTCTTCTCGCCTCTTTCCAAAAACCTGTAACATTAGTATCTCTTTTCCTCCATATATATACCCTAATCCATTGCTCTCTAAAATATTTTTAAACTACTCGACCACTCCTTAGTTAAAAATGATTCTCGATATATCAAGCGTTGCTTTGCTATTATCTTCATGTAGTTTTAGAATCCTATGCCAGTATTTGAAAACTCTTTCCTTAATTAAACCTTTCTTGTAGCTCTTCCCATTTCTATTTGGGAAACTACTTTTACAGCTGCAATTGGTAGGCCGAGAATTTGTTTACAAAATAAACAGTGTACTTTATCCACAGTTTCCCAAGAATTTTCCATTCCCCAAATTTCGATACCATAGAGCATTCATGTATTATATATTCTTTCCAGCCATTAGACTTCCAATTGTGGCATTTAAAAAGACATCCTTTTAATGTTAAACTGATAAAATACTCAACCTGCTAAATTCACACTTGTATGGATGTAGTCTGTGCACTGAAATCGATTATAAAATGATGTGGGTTGCACAGTAATCAGTACTTGGTGCACTATTGTTTCCAATGATATGCATGCTAAACCAATAACAGAAATGTAAATGCTAATGGGATATAGTTATAGACTATTCTACAATATTTAATAAAAATATCTTGAAGCTCAATCTGGGAAAAAGTAATATACTTTGATTTGTAGCAGCCATATAAAATAAAAAATGTACTCTTTGTACAGTTATGTTGACAGCTGTTCTAAGATTAAAATGAGATTAAAGCTTAACATTCCATTTTTTAATAGTATTTAATGCCCATTTTTATTATCCAGGCATCGCAGGTTATGGATACTGATGGGGAAAGGAATTTTAATTTTTTTAAGGATGGACCGGACCTAAATTTAGGGTACCTCCCTAGCATGTGCATCATGTAGAAATATTTTACAAAGGAAAATAATATTACCTAACAGTAGTGTACATAAGGAAATAAAATATTAGATGCAATGATAATTATCACATTGTAAAAAGTAAATCTTCAGATAAGGGTCCGTTTATTAAAGGTGTTGAGTCCCCTGTTTTGAATAAAATATATTAGTATTGTCTAAGGAAATGAATTCACCACTGACTATCTTTTTAAGATTAGAATAGATGACTTATAGTGGCACGATTCAGACTCCCTGTTGGCATTCATTTCTTCATCTGTGGTATACATATGGAATTCATGGTAGAGATTTCCTTTCCTCTTTGGTGTTATGACTGTAGTTTAAGTAGAATGTCTGTGCACAGGTATAAAATATATTTACATCTATTGCAGGCTGTGTCGTCACAATCAGTATCACCCTGCTCCAAACTGGTCCCTTGTTCAGAGAGCCTTAAATCCATCAGTATTTAGGAACATTTTAGTCCAAGAAAATGTCAGGTAAGTGAAGCTTACATTTTCCTTCTCATGTCTATTTTGTTAATGCTCACTCTTGATTTTGTGTATATAACGTGATGTTTTTTTTTCCCCTTTCTTTTCTTTTCTTTTCTTTCCTTTCCTTTCCTTTCCTTTCCTTTCCTTTCCTTTCCTTTCCTCTCCTCTCCTCTCCTTTCTTTCTTTCTTTCCTTCCTTCCTTTCTTTCTTTCTTTCTTTCTTTCTTTATTTCTTTCTTTCTTTCTGTCTCTCTCCTCCTCCTCCTCCTCCTCCTCCTCCTCTCCTCCTCCTCCTCCTCCTCCTCCTCCTCTCCTCCTCCTCCTCCTCCTCCTCCTCCTTCTTCTTCTTCTTCTTCTTCTTCTTTTCATGCATTAGCATTGTTAATTTGTAAAATTATATCATTTTTATCTCCAATATTTCTCAGGACCCTTATAATTGTTGTTGAGAGCTTTTATCATGTGTCAATCACAACACTTTTTCCTTTATGGGTGTGATTAAAAATATACCATAATATACTTATTGGCTCATATTGTGAATGCTTTTGTGCATCTACTATATTTTATAAGAAGGTGGATTGTTAAAAAATACCATGTAATGAATACCAAACCTTATGGCTAAACACATTTGAACTTTTGGCAAACAGTAAAAAGCTATATCTACATTGCATTATTCCTTATGTGGTCAGTAACAATTTTCTTTTCATTAGGGGGGGGGGAAAGGTCATGTGTAAGGGATGGTGACAGCAAATATTTATTTACCAAAGACAGTTTTTTTTATTATTATTTTTCTGTTCTTCAGTGTAGGTTTAAAATGAAGGATATATGCCCACAGTTTAGCAAAACAGGTAACATATGGCATGATAAAAATTCTTCAAATCTGATTCTTCTTTCCAATTCATGTCCTACCTGGCTAGTGCAAAAGAACTGTTTCTGCATATAAAAATTAATCCCAGTATAGTTGGTGGTTAAACTAGAAGCTTGTGTCAAAAGTATTTGTAACATGGTGCATCGCCGCTTACGGATGGTAGAAAAAACCTAGGGAAATCTCTAGGATATATATTTTATTTTTATTTATTTATTTATTTATTTGAATGGTAGGAAAATACAAACTACAAGGGGCCTCCATCTTTGTGGTCCAGGCCAATTTAGATGTACCCCTCACAATTACAATTTTTAATGATATACTAATATCTTAATCTAAATTCCAAATAAACAGAATGCAAATTATTCACTTCTGTTGCATCAGACCCTAGTCCCTGGTTCATCAGCACGATGTACTGAAATTCCAGGGAACCTGGCTCTGACCCGACTCCAGGTACCAAATATCTAATTTACTCTGTCTATACCATTATTTTATCGACTATATACTATTATTTGTGTGAATTTTCTTCTTTCTTCACTGTCCATTTTCACTTCTGTTTAACTTTAAATAAATACTGATGCCCACTCCTGCACTCTTTTATGAATGTTCTCTTTGTTATTCTATTATCCCTTTAAATTTTACCTTAATGAGTTTGTTTCTCCAGTTTTCAGCTTCCTTACAATCAAACACTATATGTTCTAAGTATTCTTTCCCTCCACATAATGGACATTCACCTCGTGTAAAGCCTCCTCTTTCACCTTTTAACTTCCACATGCCTGCTCTCACCCATGCAATACCCTCTCTTTCCTCCTTATTTGTTTTATCTATGTAAATTTACCTTTCCCATGCCCATTTCATCTTAACATAAAAATTGCAGTAATGTCTTCCCAGTTAAATTAGAAGTAATAGTTGTAGTGGTAGTGTTTATTTCTCATGCATCAACATACAGAGTTTTTTTGTCCCCAAAATAAACCCAAATAAAAAAATCATTACTTTTAAGTATAATAATTAGGAACGGTGCCTCCTGGGATTCCAGAAGGCACTGACTGGAATAAAAATTTATTTCAATTTGATTGACTCAGCCCTGCAGTCGCCGCTTCATCAGCAGCTACCTACTGGAACATCCAGGGGATCGGGCTCTGATCCAACCGAAAACAAAACAAAAAATTAAAAGTAATTTGTACATTCAATAAAATATTAAGTTATATTTGCTACAATACTAGACCTTCCTTCTTTTTTTTTTTAATTAAACCCATTTGGCCAAATTTCTATCCTTGAAAGTTGCTTATTCTTTAGGACCTTATACGCACTAACACCCTGGTTATTGGTGTATAAGGATCCTGTTTAACTAATACTAATGACTAATCTCATACTTTCCCCTACTCATTTCATCCTCCTTTCACTATCTATTGACAATACTATTCTCAAGCACATTTCCTAAGTACTTTGCACCCACAAACATTTTTGTCTTACCTTCCCATGCATTTTCCCCAGTTCCTTAATCATTTCATCGGATTTTAAATTTAAAATTCTTCTACCTCTTATTTTATTTGGTAAATTTTCCCACTTTCGTAATAGGAACTTTTCCCTCCAAAACTTGATTTGCTCACATTGTAGTATACAATGCCAAGTATAATCTGATTCCACACACATAGGACATTTCCCCTTAGTGTATCCATTTTTAGTTCACTTAAATATTTTACTCCTGTTCTAAAACATGCGAACCTTCCCTTCCTACCTTACCACAAATTTCAATACATCTTTCTCTTCCCCACACATTTTTTAGTGTATTATATAATTTCAAAGATTTTTTGGTGTTAAGATTTGCCCATATTTCCTGTTTTTCAATATCCTCAATTCTTATTGTTGTCGCTTTCCAAATTCCTTTACCCACTATACCAGCCAGCTTCTTGTAGGATATTTTGGAGTTTATATAATCAAATTTCTCTCCCCTTAATTTTGCCTTGTGGTACCAAACAGTGATTGATGATGTTCTTCTCCTCTAGTCTCCCTATTCTATACCAATATTTCAATACTCTTTCTATGGCCTTGCCCAATCTTTCTAATTCCATTAGGGCAACATGGTTAGGTGAAGATCTAGGTAAGCCTATAGCTATTCTACAAAATAATGTATTTATCGCTTTACATCCTTCACCTGGCCCCCAAATTTCTATTCCATACATCATTCTGGTCTCCATTATTGAGCTGTGTATTCTCTCTGACCATTTTACTTGCCTATTTGGTATTTTGTTTACACAAGATCTGATTACACTCATGGCTACTTTCCCTTCTGCTACTACTTTTCTTTTTTGATCTCTCCATTTCCCATTGCTAGACAATCTTGGCAATTTCTTTATCTGTGCCCTCCCACCACCATTTTTCCTGTTTTTTTTTTTAAATTTAAAACCTTTTTTCATCACCATAATCTTAGATTTGTTTTTATTTATCTTAAGCTCCCATTCTGTACAAAATGTGCCTATAGTTTCTAATGATCGTTTTAATCCTACACTTGTTACAGAACCTGTTACCAAATCATCTGGAAAGAGCAGACCCGGTATCTCTATATTATTTCTAGTTAGCAAATGTACCTTTGCTAATTTCTTCTAGAACATTATCAATAAATAGATTGAAGAGAACTGGGCTTAATTTACATCCTTGTCTTAGACCTACATTGTTTGATATTTTTTCTGTGACCCTACCTCTTTCATATTTAACAGATAATTCGTTTTCCTTATAAATATTCTGAATTTCTTTTATAAAATCCTGGCTTACTCCTTTCTTTCTCAGTTTAATCCAAAGTGCTTCTCTAGAAATTGTGTCAAAAGCTTTTTCAAAGTCCAGAAACAACAAATAGATTCTGCCTCATTTGTTACTAAGATATTATTCTAGTTATAAAAATATTGTCAACTGTTCTTTTACCCTTCTTGAAGTCTGATTGAAATACTGAAATTTTCTTTTCTTTTTCTCTGCCCATTCTTGTAATCCTTTTGCTAATACTCCAGCGAAAGCTTTCCCAGTAATTGAAAGTAAACTAATTTCTCTATAATTTGCTGGGTTCCTAATATCACCTTTGCAAATTGGTGTTACAATTCCCACTCTCCAATTTTGTGGTATTTTCCCTTCTTCAAAGACTACGTTCAGTAATTGCCCCAGTATGTTTAATCTGTTATGGTCTTCTACCCAAGCTTTCCAACATTCTCCTGGTATTCCATCTATTCCATATGCTTTGTTGGGTCTTAACTTTTTAATTTGTTCCAAAACTTCACTTGAAGTGGTTTTACTATCTAACAAGTCTATTTTCCATATATTATCAAGTCGGTCCTGGTGGTGTAGTGGTAATCATACTTGCCTTCTAAACCCAAGTCTCGGGTTCGAACCCGGCCAGGATCAATGTATATTTTTGGGCATGAAAATCCTAAGTATGGCTTCCTTTGGAAGGGAAGTAAAGTCGTGGGTCCCATGTCATATATTTATGGCACGAAAAAGACCCTTAAGCCTGAAAAAAGAGGCCTCTGAGATGTTAAAGAGTGTCTGTAAATAAATCAATTAAAATATATATATCTATATATTATCTTGAATATCCAAAGTTTTTACTCCCAAAAGACCCCGAAAAACATATACCTCTCTGTTGATGGTACTGAATGATCCCCTCCCTTTTTTGTGCATTTTACCTATCATTGCCAAAATTGCCTTATTGTCATTCTTCTTTGCTGTCTGGTTTAATTTCTGGCTAAGCTTCTCTCCCCACTCTTTCTTTTTTACCTCTTAATAAGCACCTGTATTCCAATCTTTCTACAAGATAATTGCCCCTATCTGTCTCCTCTCCTGTTCGTCTCCAGCATTTTAGCTCCCCCTGTACCCTTCTTCTTGTATATGTACATTCTTTACCAACTATCATTCACTTTTAACCTCCCTACAAACACTTTCATTTTGTTTCCTGCTTTTTAATAGCCTTCTGTATACTAAAAATACATTCTTCAACTTTTCTATCTTCTAATAATGCTGACAAATATCTGGCCCCCATATGCTCCACTTCCTGATTTAACTTTGTATGGAATATTTCAGCTAAATCGTTTATCCATCTGTAATGTTTTAATGGGATGCCTAACCAGAAATTTTGCTCCCTCCTACTATCTTCTATCGTTTGGATCTCCATTCTTAATGGGAAGTGATTACTTGTACTTATCATATACATAATCTCAAAGCCAACTATATACCTATCCAGACAACATGTAATCTATAACACTTTGTCCATTTTTATTTACAAAAGTATTCCTACCCCTCATCTTCCCTTTTACTCCATTACACATCAAGAAGTTGTTCTCTTCACAGAACTGTATTAATTTTTTTGCTCTCATTATTCAAAAATGTATCATTACTGCAACACTTTTCTAAATTTGCTTCTATTGGAGCCCAGGCATTAAAATCTAACCAAATCTAAGCTTCCCCTATTCTTGCATTTAGATACACCACTAGCATTAATTCTACATCTGTATATTTGTTCTGTCTTAATTTCATAAACAAATTTGAATCCTAAAAGCTTGAAGAGCTAGGTGACTTATAAACAAGACCTAAACTTGTGTAATTCTTCCACATGCATCACTGAATGTACACCATAGCACTTTATCCACAGCACTTGTTCCACTCTTTGTTGATAGCTTGCAACAATCTCTCTCATATCTTCTGTTAATCTACTTATTCTCATCACTAGCCTCTTCTCCATCTTTCTGAATTCAGTAATTTCTTCTGATATTCTCTTTAGCATTCCAATGACTTGTTCCATTTCCGGACTGGAATTTAATTCCACTCTGTTGATCACTGATAACGCCATGAACACAAAGCTGCACCAAATTGTGGTCATTTGATCATTGAAGTCATTTTCTCCAGCCTTAATTTTTCTTTTATTAAGCAAGCCAATTCTGACACGATAAGATTTCTGTCGATACACCCACTGTACACATGGGTGCACATGGAACTCACGTAGACTCAGCTTCCACTCACAACTCGTTAATTTACTAAACAGTTTTTGTATCTCTTTTCCTGTATATATACCCTAATCCATTTGTTTGTAAAATATTTTTTAAACTACTCAACCACTCCGTAGTTAACAATGATTCTCGATATATCTTGGTTTACCTTAAGGCCCCATTCTGAGCAATATTTATGTATTTCTTATAGGACTGTTTTTAGGCCAGTTACTGTAATTGAGCCAACTACTAAATTGGGTGTTGTTTATAGTTGGCATAAAATTGTTGATTTCCTTTATATTTTGCAATATATAAATTAAACAGAACTGGACTTGGCTTACATCCTTGTCTTAAACCCTTTTCTTGTCTTACTTCTCTGGTTATTAACCCTTCCTCTTATCCTATACAAAAAGTATTTTCCTTATATAAAGGTTTTAGAATTTCTTTCACGTGTCTACTGACCCCTTTATTTGCAAGTTAATACCACAATGATTGCAATTCAATTTGATTGAAGGCTTTTTCCAAATGTACAAAAGGCAAGTATAGTTTCCCTCTCTTGTTTCTTTAAACATTTATCTATTATTTTAAAAATGAGTATATTGATCTATCAATTTTTGTAATCTATTTGTTAAAATACGGGTACAATTTTTCCCCGCATTACATAATAAAGTCACATTTCTCCACTCCTGTGGTATGTATCTTTTCGTTTCTATTAAATTGAATATATTTGTCAGTACTGCCACTCTATCCCCATTATTGCACTATTCCTTTAGAAATTCTGTTGGAATACCACCTATTCCAGTTGCATTATTTATTTTCAGCAGTTTGACCTTATTTTTTATTTCACTGTCCAATACCTGTACAAAATTATTAATACTCCTACCTCCCATACACCCCAATATTTCATAAAATTTTGTAAAGTAATCTAACCATTCTCCCTGGGTGTGCTGGTATATTTCATATATGTTGATTTTATGAACTTGCATATTTTTCTTGTGTTTTTATTGTTTATTATATTAATAACTTTATTAGCATTTTCCAATCTCCACCAATTTTTCTTATTATCTGTCAGTTCTCTTCATTTCCAGATATCCATCTTTAGAGATCTCTTCTCCTATCTCTCTCCATTTTACTAATCTTTGTTTCACTATTGTTTTTATTTACTCTGTATTCCTTGTGAAACCACCCTTCCCTAGTATCATTTTTCCTCTTTTTCAATAACATCTCCTCACCTACCCATTGCATCACAAAGTTTAGCAAGTTCATTGCTTTTTGCGTTTCTGCTTCTATTACCAAACTTTTTATTCCAAGCTGACAAATCATACAAACAATTAGAGTCTAATAATTGCAAAATTTACTCTTACATTTTACCTTCCATTTAAATGTCTAATATTCATGTTTACAATCGTATTGTTCTAAGTGTTGCCTACCCAACTGATCCATTTTTATCCTAATATCCACTACTGGCAGAAAATGACCACTATTTGAACATAAATTTAGAACTTTAAACTTATTTTCTAGGTAACTAATACTAATAGGACTATATACAAATACGGTCTATTACACTGTGACAGTTATTATTTACAAATGTAAATTCACTATACTCATCTTCTCCATACTTTCCATTGAAAATATCCAATGAATTTAATTCACAAAACTCTATAAATTTTACACTGCCTCTATCTACGACCTTAAGCTTTTTACTTTTATTCAGTGGTTCCTCGCTATGCCAATCTTCTAGTCCTTGTACCTCCATTTCTCCTATCCTCACATTAAAATCTCCCATTATTTCAAATTCTGAATTTCTGTATAATTCCCTTAGATGGAAAATGTCTTTTTCTAAATATTGAAACAATTCAGAGTTGTGAAATTGTGAAGTGAGGATATATATATAAAATCAAATGAAAGAGTTTCATGATTTCATGCCACAGTAGCTCAGTTGGTTAGAGCATTTGCATAGAAGGCTAAAGATCCTTGGTTCGAATTCTAGCTGTGATTCCAAATTTTCAAATATGATTTTTCCTTTCCAGTCCATTTAACATTTTGATTGTAACCTCTTAATAACCACAGATGTTTTCGATATCTTATACAGGCATTTTCTAAACCCTTTCATAGCAACCATTTTCTTAATCATTTATTCTGGTGTAGAAAGAAAGGGGCTAAGAAACTTTAGGATTTAGCTGAAGATCCTTATTTAAATGTATATTTAAATTGATGTATTTGTTGATTAATGTAGTTATCAGTAAATTCAACTCAATTCCTGTCTTGAAAACATCGTGAGTACTCTGTATTAACCACTAACTGACATGGAGTGAAAAGGCAAAGTAGTATTTAGGTTCTAAAGCAGTGTTGTTATTATTAAAATTTGAATACTGATAAAATGCATTTGTAGTCACCCAGTTTGTACTACTGTAGTTGGTGAAATTCATTACATGGTATTGGTTAAAGAGAGATGTTAAAGTTGGTCTTGGTGGTGTAGTGGTAACCATATTTGCCTCCTAAACCCAAAATTGTGGGTTCAGGACCGATGGACTTTTTTCTTCTTCTTCTTCTTTTTTTTTTTCCTCCCAAGTATGAAATCCTTTGGAAGGGGAGTAAAGCCTTGGGTCTCATATTGTAGATTTATGGCATGTCAAAGAAGAGGCCTCTGAGCAAAATTGATGTTTCATGCCCTGAATTGAATGGAATGCTGGTGACCTGGGATGTTAAAAGAGTGTCCTAAATAAACCAAATCAACATCAAAAAGTTAAATGGTTCAAAATACTTCTTTTTGAGGAATATTGCACTATTTTGGAAATTTATATTCATTAAATGGCACTTTGTGATATTGTTTCTTCAGTGGCAGTATGTGAGATGTGTATGAGTGGGACCATTGCTATAATTTTTTTTTATTAACAATTGAATTGAACTATAAATGAACAATATTTGCTTAAGGGTGCTTGAGGAGCCACATGACAGCAGAAATGTTGCTTGTATTGCCGACAGCCATCAATTGTCTGTACCTTTGCCTTGTGAGGCCCTTTTGGATGTTTTCTTCCAATTTCAAAGAGTTTTAGGGAAAGTCATGTGAACTTGGCCACAGAGATGGTTCTGTGACTGGGGTATTGTCAAGATGCAGCATCTAAAGTGCAACAACTTTGAGAAGGAACCATTATCCCATTTTTTCAACTTTTGGTAATTCACCATCCATTATGAATCACACCTCATGAGATACCCCATTTTCATCTGTTTTTGTTCTTCAAGGTTCATTTTCTTTACTAGTGGTTATTAAAAAATGTTACATAAAATGCTTTACCCACCAATAGAACATGCCTCCTCCCCCTTTTTTTAATAATTTGATGTCACAGTGCTGCTCAAGATTTCATTTTTTTTTTCTGATTTCAATAAATCTCCCACTGACCAAACTCATTCATAGACCTATTAATTCGTTATTTATATATTTTTTAAGATTTGTCCTTGCTTTGAGGTATTTATGACATTAAAATGTGCACTAAACTTTCATTAAAAATGTACAAGGGTAGGTCCATAAGCTTCTAGTCTCGCCGATAAGGATTATTGCCTTCACAAAATCCTTATCTGTAAAGTAAATAATTGCAGCTGTAACTTCTGCTCCACTGTGTCAGTTGTTCAGATATAGTTGCATAAAGAAGGCTATGTGTAGAAGATTGTGACATGTTCAAAATGGAGTATCAAGCTGTTATTAAGTTCTTCACAAAAGGAGGACTTAGTCCAGATGAAATTAAAAAGCAATTTGGCAGTGTATATGGGGAAGCATCTCCCTCATATTATACCATAAACGACTGGGCAAAACTTTTTCGAATGGGTGGAGACAAAGAGCATGCAGGTTGGCCCTTGGAGGTGCTCACTCTGGAAATTATGGAAGTCTGGCGATTCAAAATTACAGAAATAGCCATAAGGTGGGGTCTTTATAAAACAACAGTTCTGTGAATTAGTCATTAACATTTAAACGTGAATAAGGTTAGTGCAAGATGGGTGCCTAGACTTCTTTTCTCAGTCTAAAAGCAGCAACAAGTCATCTGTGTTGTGAAGCATTTTTAAAGCTCTGCCATGGCAGTGCTTTACAGGAGATGAAACTACGGTCCTCTACTACGAACCCTTGTCCAAAAGAAAATCAATGGAGTCGCAGGCGTAAACCTGGTGAAACACCACCTCTAAAGGCCAAGGTCACTCAGTCGGCCAAGAAGATCTTGACCAAATCTTTTCGGACTGTGAACGAGTAGTCTTCGTTGAAGGAGAGAAACAACACATTAAATAAGGAGTACTATGCTGGCCTACTGCACAGACTTGGGTGCTTCCATCAAAGAGAAAAGGTGAGGAAAGTTGAATGAAGGCATGTGCCTTCTTCACAACAATGCACCTGTGCACACAACTCTTGTTGCAAAGGAAGCTGTGAAGAAATGTGGCTTTAAGGAGATGGACCATCCACCCTACAGCCCAGATCTAGCTCCCAGGAACTCTTTCCCCTTCTCCAAACTCAAGAAGGACCTTCGAGGAAGGAAATTGAAGTATGACAAAGAAACAATTGATGCTGTTTATGCCCGTTTTGCAGACAAGACTTTTGAGTATTTGAGGGTGGATTGAAATGTTAATTCAAATAAGTGAGAAGCATATTGCAATAAAGGGTAACTATATCGAAAAGTGAAATACATGTCTTTATCATACCTAGAAAATGGTTAGGTTGGAAACTCATGGACCTATCCTCGTATCAGAGAGTTAGCAATTCTGAAACTGCATTAAGGCTCATTGTTTTACACACACATCATATAACTTTTAATTATATAAATGGCTCATACTGCAAGTTTGGTTTTTTTGGAGTTTCTCGCACACTTAAATGTTATAATGTTAGAGCCAATTAGTGGGCATTGGTTTTTATGGTAATGGCAGAAAAGAATAACCAAAGAAATGTACATATTGTTACAAATAGAGATATTAACTGGAAATGCTGATGGAACTTGTACAGCAAAACCAATCATATAATTGAAATCATTGTACGATGGAATCGAACTAAACACTCTTATTATTTGACAAGTAATTGGAGCAATAAGAGTGTTTAGTTTGATTCAGTGATACAATGATTTCAATTAAAAAGAGACATGTTTACAAAGTATGTAAATGTGCAACAACTAGTGCTCAGGGAAGAGTAAAGTCTTGCAAAATAATGTCTTGAAATTGAAGTGCATGTGTAGGAAATTGTCGTCCAACTTGGTAATTCATAACTTTGTACTAACCTACTTGAATGAATAATGGTTTGCAGGTGACAAGGATGGCTATCCTAAATTCAGAGCTCTACATTGGTACAACTTGGGGTTGCATTGTGGTAGCTGAGCACTCAACCATGGGTCTCATCACAGCATTCCGTCCATATGAAGAACTTTGTCCCTTTGATATACAAAGTGTGGAAGGTGCTAGTTTGCAAGCCAGAGACTCAGTCTTAGATAACCACAAGAAGAAGATGAACTTTTCTCTAATTGCAACAGTAGGTAGAGGATACCGTAGCCTCATAGCTCGGTACACATATATGGTTATGATTTGTTTGTAAAGTCCATTTCATGGGTACATGGGGACACATGCAGCTGATGGAGCAGAGGCTAACAGTCAAAATATGTATGCTTTATTTTGGCATGCAGAGAGATGGGCAGGTGCATAATAATATTTTATGTCAATGTATGTGATATAAGTCTTTAATTTATATAAGGATGGACTAAAAGAAATAACAAACATTTAAGAAACAATCTTTCATTTTCAAAATTTGGACAAAGCTGGTTGTTTCAAAATGATATAGGCACTGGCAGAAAAAGGGCAACTTTTTGATATTGGAATAGGATGCATAATAAATATATTTTAGATCTGCATTGATTATGAAAAGTCATTGTGTTTCAAAGTACAGTAATAGCTTGTTGAATTGGCATTCATTCTGGGCATTAGAGACAGAAGCTCTTTATTAGTTGTTGCAACATTTCAGAAGAGATTGTTGATGATTCACAGGAGTTGTGCTGTAGTCCTTTGTCTGCTCACATAACCTTGTACTTCAGATATCCAGGCTGGATTTCATTCATGCATAAATCATTGAAATTTGTTGGTGAGAACCGTCATCCCCCAAATTTAATATCATAGAGTTGTAAGTCACTGCCTTATCATATCAATTTTCAAAGAAGTAAGAATCATTCCTTGAAAGATGCAACAAACTTGGTTTCTTTTGAATTTTTGGGGAATTTTCAGTTCTGAATAGCATGATAGCTGCTAATGCAAATGTTTGCATCCTCCACAGCATTCCAAAAGTCTGTTCAAAACAGCTCATGACAGTGCACAGTACACAGTACAATCTTGAATATTATATTACTGGTATGCTTTAACTGTTGATCATTGAGGACTTCCAAGAATAATCTGTCATTCTCTTTTGATTGCTATTTCAGTGCTGTCATTTTTACTGTGGTAGACAGATAAAGATATCCTACTAATCTCTGCACATTTTTATTGTATTTGCATTATGAACCAGCAAACCATGGAATCTTGTGAGAGGAGGATTAAAATGCTGTAAGACACAGGTTGAAACACTATTTACAGAAAGAGCAAGGAGGGAAGCCTTTTCCTCTTCAAAAGACATGGGTGCTTGGTTCATTCTTGTGAGTAGTTCCAAAAATTGTGATTTAAAGAAAATGTGTTTGAAAAAGTATTGTAGAAATTCAGTTAACATTAGCAAGCTTTGTGAATATAACTGAAACTATCTGCTTTATGTAACAAATTAATATTGAGGAAATCGCTCCAGGTTCACTAATCTTGTTCCACATGTTTCAAAGGCTGTTGCTTTAATCTTATTGCTCCCAGCTTGGGGCAATAAGAGCATGCATTTCACTATTTATGTGTCATAATCTTCATTTTCTAGAAATTTCTGACATTTGCTCAGGAAATTACCCATTACCCTCCTTAGTTCCTTTTGAAAAGTGGAATTATTCGCTTGACAAATGTTATTTCGTAAGGTATGTGTACTTGTTCTATACTTCATCTTTTAATGCATGATAATCACATCGGGCTAGATGAAGCAAGCCATATGTTATTACTGATAACTCTGGGAACTACCTGTAGGAATACTTGTGCCATCGCCAAGTCATGCTGGAAAAATGCAAAATTACATTTCTAATAGTTCATTGAGCAAAAAAAGAGGTACAAAATGATAAATGTGAATATTTATTGCTTCCTAAAAGCAAAATTGGTCTGTTATTCTGTCATTAGCAACAGTGTACCATAATTCTATATTTTGGCCCTGAAAGGGCTCCTCATGAAGCAGATTTAAGCGAAACGAAGCTTCTTTGGAAAGCAGAATAAGATGAGGGTCAATTTGTCATCATCCATTTGAGTCAAAACTCATTTCAAAGTTTTGCACCCTGATGATTTTATAAGATTTTAACTTCACAGCCACTTGTAGTGAACTTTGTTTGAGGGGAAAATGCTAAAGAGCTTTTTAGTAGTATTCAGTATTCATCTTGGTTTGATTACTGTACCTCATCTTTGATATTTGCCATTCCAAAAAATGTATTCACACTACTGGGAATCATAGTCCATTTCTCTTGGTATAAACATACAAAATTGTAAATAACATACTTGAGTAATTGTACTTGTTTTATTACTACTGGGCCTAATGCTCTCTTTCTTGTTTTTTTCCAATTGCCCCAATTTCTAATCATCCATTTTGAATTTCCTCTTTCTAGTAACTCTTTTGTGTGCATTTCTTCTCAATACATTTATCTCTGCAGTTCTTTTTCATGTTCTCTGTCTTCTTTATCCTAAACATAATGAACATATATATCTTGTTCAACACCATTTCTTAATCTTTCAACATCCATATCAATTCTTCTTTACTTTGTTTCTATATCTTTTCCTCTCTCAATGTTGTTTGAATGATCTATAGAAAGTTACTTGAACCTCGTGAATTAAATTACCATCTCAATATCTTCAAAAACCTTCTCACTTTCTTCTTTCCTAAAACCATTGACATTGTTCTCCATATATCTCCTGAGCCATTTGTTTCTACAACCCCAATTTTTTAAAGATTTCTGTTGATATGTTAACACATTTCCATTTTCTTATTTCAAGATTCTGAACCAATAGTTAATGCTCTTTCCTAGGTACCTGACCCATTTCTGTCACTGTAGCTGATGGCAGTCCTAATATGAAATCTCCGAGGTACCTAATCTATTATTTCTTTAAGCTCCACAATTCTATAACATAATACATATCAAATTCTATATCTGGTGCCTTATATAAACACCCTTTCATTATGAAGCACCCTTACTTTTCCCTGAGACAGTTTTTTTTTTTCTGAAACTGCATACTAGTCACCATCAAATGTGCATACCTGACTTGTCAGCCAAGGCCTAACTTAACACTTGCCAGTTGCACAGCAAGATTAGCGACATGTAATTGAAATGAATATGTTTATATGAGCTTTTATTAGAATCTTGAGAATTGAAATGGTTGGTGTATAAGGCATTTTTATCCCTTATAGTTAATTATTCACACATCTATTTTCTCTTGTAAATACAAGTTTTTTAGTGTAACTATAACCTTTGAGCTATTCTGCATTGTTTGCTACCTTTGAATTTTTGTTATTTCTTTTAGTAAAATACTGGTATGTGATCTCACTTTATTACACATAACTTATTGTTCCAGCTTCATGGAATGCAGTTTACTATCTCATTGATTCTGCATATAATTTTGTGTTTATATTTATCAAAAATTTAGGAAAGAAACAAGAGAAAAAGAAGACTTGAGTGTATAGAAGGAAAAATAGCTTATTTTAGAACTATTATGTGATTGTCCATAATATAACCGAATAGAGATTAGGTTTGAAAAAAATTAGAAGGTAAGAGAATAAGAGTAGAAAGAAGAATGTGTAAGATACAAAAATGAATATTTAAGTTTAGCTTTGTAAGTACTATATTTATATACAAAAATGTTATTTATAATTATTACTTTTGTTGGTACCACATATGCAGCTTCTTTAAGGGAATTGCTTAAATTAAAAAAAAATGAGGCATCTTTAGGTTTCTGTATTAGATTCTCTTGTTATTAGCATTTTTTCAGCAAGCTTTAGTGTGAATATACAATATTTGTATTTTTAACATTGTTTAATGACCATGATCATATGTTTATATACTTTGTACAATTATTTCAATGGCATCATTAAGTTCTAGTAATAATGCACATTTTTCATTCTTCTTCAGAACTTTAAATATGTAGTTATACATAAATTTGTTTGCTATACAGTAATTGAGGATCGGGCATACTTTGATTGCCAGCAGTATAATTAAAGTAAACTGTAAATATAGGGCATAAGAAAATAAATTGCACTTTTGCCTGTGGACTGAACATTGAGGAAAAGAGATAAGTCCTTTGTTGAACGACCAATTAGGCTGTGGATGTGAGTATAGTCCCTTGGTAATGGTAATGTGTTTACAGTCTATAGTGAAGAAAACAATATGCTTTTTGTTGTGTTTATGAAGTTCTTTAAGGCATTGAGTGCATAACAGCAAAAGAAACTAATGGATGTGACGAATAGCAGTACAGTTAAATATGAAGGTTTTCTACACTCATTTTGTTAAGGCATTTCCTTTGCTAATTATATTTAAGACAAAATAAAACTTGATCAGAATCAATATAGCAAAACATGTGTAATTTCTTTATATAAAACCTAACCTATTTTAAACCAGTTATAACTTCTTTTCCAAGGGAAAGTTTAAAATTCTAAAATGGTTAAAATATTGAACACTCTTAAGTGTTTCACTCTTTAAACTGTTGAAATTCAGGACATGTTTCATGACCTGTTGATCCATTATCTGACTCATGACAGCTTAGAGATCCTATTGGCTCTTTGCATGTTGTGTGGGAATTTGATTTTTACTTAGAGGGAGTAGGTTTTTAAATAAGATGTTGAATTTGTTGTAAAATACACCAGTCTTCAGAGAGAAAGAAAAGAGTGTATAGTTTTCATTGCAGAATTGGACATTTTTTATTTACATTGTGATTTTGCAGTTATCACGTCTAGGGCTGACTCTTGGCATTATATTGGTGATGGCATTGCACAGTACAGTAGCCCATGCTTAGCCCATCCTCCTACCATTGGCAAAAGAACACATAGATTCTTATAACTTGGCCATGCTGTGAAGAAACCAGTTGCTAAAATATATTCACCTCTGCAGATCCCGTGGTTGTTAGAAATTTTACTTTTGTGAAGGAACATTGATTTTAGCATGTTATGTGTGACTGCCGCTATCAGTGGAATGATCGTGCTTTCCCTATTACAACCCAATGTCTTTCATTTATTTTCTTGTTGAGGGATTTTAGTGAACAGGTATGTGTGTTAGGTGGAGCAACCATAAGAAAACTTGCCTGAAATATTAACTGCCTCCTATCTTTACGTAATGCTGTTCTTCTTTATACCTGTAAGAATCACAATTTCTGCTAATGGAATTTAAAACGAAGCTTCTTTAGACAGACTTCAATGCATAACTAACAAATTGTGAGATAAAAACCATCACTTATAACAACAGGATTGTAATAATACTATATCTTATAATGCATTGCGTTTTCAACAGGGGTATACTAAGTGAACGAAATTTGTTCATTTCTATTTAGTTGCAATAAAGCTGTCTGTTTTGTGTTTCATTCTTGGTACACCTTATTAATGCTGTTACTCTTGCCATTGCCATCCACTTAGTATTACAATTTTCTTATCTGTAGTTTTCATCTTTTCATATTCTTGGCTATGCATGTGTTCATTCGAGTCGTTACATTGTTCTTATTCGGTATTGTCATACATTTTAATAGCCCTTATCTGATACATGAAATCTATACAAATGAGCTTAGTAGATTTATACCGTTTAAAATGTATTGCTAACAAATATATGTTAAAGTCCTTATCCACGAATGTTTGGGGCTTCAAATCCAATATAATGGCATTTATCTTATGTAATAACATACGTGCTTTATATTAAGCTTATATCCTTTACCTAATATAAAAACATGTGCAAATGAACTTATTTCATTAAAAACATATTATCAAATGAATGTTTTGAGTTTCAAATCAAATATTATAGCCTTTATCTTGCATAATAACATATGTAAATGAATTTCTTAAATGAGCATAGCTAAATAGCTATTAGTACTAAATGTTTGTGACTTTATATTAAACATTATATCCTTTACCTAATGTGTAAATGAATAAAATAAAATAATATAATTAAAGAACTGCTATCTAGGGCCTTAAATGGATGTTTTCTGTTTCGACTTTTGGCTGATATATATATTAAAGTTACAAGATGCAAAAAATGCTTTGTTGCGTACATATAACACTACTCACAGGATGGTTTGAAATAACATACACCGATAAAATTGGCTGCAGTGTACCAGCTATGTTATTGAGTCTGCCACTATTTTATCCTTTTCAGTCAATGATAACAGAAAATAAAAAACAAAGCCCATTTTCCAATTGAAACTAAGTTCATAATAGTTACCAGTCATCATCACTACCTGCAAATGCAATCACGTGACAGCCGTAAAGTAATCCAAAGAACCATTATAAGGCTTTAATTCGACAGGGAGTTTCTAGTGTGGCAGCACACTTTGAATCTTTTCCAGAGAAACTCATTCAAATTTGCTTTAAAAATTAAAATAGAATTTAGGCCCCAGCGTATGTGCTGGATTGTACAATTGATAACTTCAGAAAAATGTTAACTATCACAGTTATTGCATTAGCATTCACTAAAGACAATGCAGATACACTTGAGACAGTTATGGAAAAATAGCCCACCAACTTATAAATTGCAAATATAGGTCAGACAGAGAAGGATTAAAAACAGTAGAAAGAAGGAAAATCACGTGCTCTGAACATAAAAGTATAAGATAAAAAGAAACAGATGTTAGACTGTACTGCTAAGCACTACATCGTGAAACAGAGAGAGTTCTGGATTGGCACAATTTGAAAATATTGTATCTTAAAAAACTTGTATAAACATCTGCTTGTTGAAATATCTATGCTTTTGAAAATATTGTACATTAAAAAACATGTGGTATAAATACCTGCTTGTTGAAATATCTATGCTTTTATTTCACCAACCATAATCCCAGATATCAGTCATCAAACCAAGTAAGCTAAAATGAGGGAACCATATAGATAGAGCCAGAAATAAATCCTACAAGATGTTGCCTTGTGACACCCATCAAATATATTTAGGGACAAATCTATCTATACAAAGTGTTTAGCTAATTTAACAAATTGTTAAACATTTCGACTTATTGCATGCACTCAGTTGATGCATTTTCAATTTTTCAGGATGTGCAAATTGTTCCACTACTAAGATAAGTTAATATGTATTTGTATGACTATGTTACATACTGCTAGGAAACGTACAGGAGATTAGAAGGTACATTTTTTCGCAAATAGCCTTGTTTAAGTATTACTTATGCCATTGAAGGGATGAACATAGTAATCTTAGTGTGTTCATTTTTATTGAGGAATTGAAATGTTAACGTACTTGAATTGTGTACCGTTTGTGAATGTAGATAGCCCATTGCCATTAATATGATTGAGGGCTGAGCCTACCTCGTGCAAGCATAGTAGCAATTTTCAAAGTGGAAGTGAACAGAGGGAGGGGGGGAGGGTCTTTTGTGGAGATTATGTTTATGTGTAGACTAGCCTTTATTATGTATGATTCCATTGTCAGCTTTGCAGCATGGTATTCAAATGTCATAAAATTCCAACTATTTAAAAATGTGCCTTAATTCTGTTTTGGTTTATTGATTCACTTAGAACTGTTTTCCTTGCATTTGTACCTAATTGTTCAATGCAGAGGAACAGCACAGTATCTTACTAGGATTATATAGAAAGAGAGATGAAAAACATCCATAACAACTGATGCATATGTGTAGAAAAAGAATATAAGGATTGAGCTTATATACCAACAGATTTAAGAGTGAGTCATGGAACATGAAATTTAATTGAATTATCTCTTATAGTCACGTGCCAGGAAAAAATTTTATAACAACATGACAGGGTCATTTGCTATTCTTTATGCACTTTGGAGTGAAATCTTTCATTTAGAAGCTAGCCAGGGTAGCATAGCATGCCACTAGAACTTTCTTACATGCACATTTTGTAAGGATAAACTGAAGATGAATAACAAAGAGGATTTAGTGATTGTGGTGTACATTGAATCATCTAGCTGATATATTCAGTAAAATATTTGCAGGTAAGATTTCATTATCCTTGAAGCTCCACAAGAAACACCAGTACGTAAAATAATTTCCAATGAAAAACGGTGTAATAATATTAACAATGTAACTAGAAAAGCAGAAAAAGAAGTCATGTATTCCTGTAAATTGAATAAAGAAATGGTACAAAATTACATGTAGTAACAATAATTGCACAACATTTCTTTGTGTTTATTTTATGGTACCCTAGGTAGGAACTTTTAGCATCTCATCGGACAAATTCCTAATGAACTATTAACAGTGTGCAACATAGTCATATAGGATGCAGGATGGCGTCTACATAGAATGGGGGCCCAAATTTTTAAATATGTCCATAAAATGAAAGCGTGTTTTATGACTGTTAAAAAGTAGCATTAGGCCTGAATTGCAGATATACATTGTCATAAATTCTTTAGAAATACAACCGGTGTACGTCTATGCAAAAATTACCAAAGACGATATCTGGGATTTGGCCTCCCAAAAATGTCAAATGTATTAATAGCATTTTTGACAACTTGAGGGCGAATAAAATTGATATGGCTTGTACATACTTTGATTGCTTTAAAATTATATTTCAGATATCAGGTGCACTTGTTCCCAAATAGCATGGGAACCCCCCCTCCCCAAAAGAACTTCAGTAGCGTTTTTAGCGTTTTACAAAATTAATTTTAGTTGAGAGGGGGGTGCAGGTGTGATGTAAAGGCATTTTTGTGTTTTTTGTTTGGAGATGAGTCTGCCAAAGCTGGGTAAAGTAAAATGGAGTTAAGTTTGCACTTGTGGTCATACCGTACTTGCCTCCTAGACACAATGTTACAGAGATTTATGCTTTGCGACATTTGTCTCAGAAAATATGAAGACAAGCTGTTTGCACTCACAGTTGCAATTCAACTGTTGCAATGTATACCATAGAAAAACGATCAGGTTGGAAAAAAAAAGCATTACATGTTACTAGAAATAATAAACTGTGTGCAATTTTATGGTGCTTTTGTTCTTGTACTTGTAGGACAAGATGAAAGCAATAGCTCATCAAATCTGGGGTTTTCAGGAGAAGCATTGCTCTTTAAGGCAGCTTATGGGAACTTTTAAGGAAGTTGAAAATAATCAGCTAGGTGGCTAATTACAGGTATATCATCACAGATAAAAAAATAAATCTGAATGTCTAACAATAGGGAACTTGAACCAGTTTGGCACTTTGAAAGAGATGAGGGTGAATCTGCTAGTTGCATTTTCTCACATTTAAATTGTACCAGCAATGGAAAGAGTTTTGTGTGTGTGGGAACTACCTACTGAATATCTCATGAATTGCTTATGTTTGAAATACAACAAGCAAAAAAGACATTGAAAAAGAAAGAAATAAATGGAGAATTTTTACCTGCAAAAATGACAGTACCATAGGTTTGCCTGCAGATGCCTTTCAAAAGCCATTCAAAATTAGAGCATTTTTAATTAGTAGACTTTCTTAAAATTAAAGGTTGGTAAAAATAGACTTTAAAGACAATGGCATGGGCATAAATGGAATTTAATCCTGGCATTTGGCCCATGTCCATTAAACAAAAATCTACTTTGGGCTTTTAAACATTTTGTGCTTTGATTCCCCTAAAATTACAATCACAAATATAAATGGCATCCCTCTAGTTCTACGGGCTATGCAAAATATTTTGTTCATTCATCCATCTGCCCACCCTCTCCTTTTCCAAATGGTTATTTTATTTATCAATTTTTTACATTGAGGGCTCTGTAAAATAGAAGACCATGGAGCGTCCTGCAGATAGATATAAATTTCACTACTTGGGAGAAGTTGTGATTATTAAAATATGTTGATGAAAATATTTGCAAAGTTTGGGAATTTTGTAGCTCTTGATAGGGTACTTTCTCAATGGGGAAAGTTCTCAAAGTTTAAGATTTTTCTCTGTAAAAAGATTTGAATTTGGTTTAATGGTGCATTAAAGAGAGTAGGTACTCAATTGCCTTTTAAAACCAAAGAGCATGTTTTCAGTACATACAAAAAATATCAAAGGATGTGGCATTAAAATGAAAAGCAATGGGCACATTTGCAATTTATTTATTTTCATTTTTAGCATCTGCCCAGCTCCCACAGTGTTTCGAGATGAATGGAAATGGTGAAGCAAATTAGGCCAGAGACTTTAGCATGTAATATTTGTTTAAATTAATGAATGTGTTTATTTATTGTTGCTTTGAATGCAATGGTCTTCCTGTGATGTTTGTGCTATGGGTGTAGCATCTAATGTTCACTTTTTGAGGGTCAGGGGAAAAATGCCGGGTTTCAATAGTGCTTCTATATTAATTTGTTGTTTTAGTTGGTTTTGACCTTTTGCCTACAGATGCTATAAAAATATATTCAAAATTAGAGATTTTTTGATCAGTAGACATTTTTTTAATTAAAGCATTGGTAAAAATATACTTAAAAATTTAACTGATAACAATGGCTTGGCATCTTGGCATTCAGCATATGTTCTTAAAACAAAAATCAACTTTAATGCTTATAAATACGCTTTGATTTCCCTAAAATGACACCCAGGCTATGCAAGATATTTTGTCCGCCTCTCCCTCCAAGGGTTCATCAAAATATGTCCAATATTTGGGTTTTTTCGGGGGGCTGTCGATAGGGCACCTTATCAATAGGGAAAGTACTCAAAATTCCAGATTTCTCTCTCTCTCTCACCCCCACGGATGACCGAGGTCGTTAAGCCGCGGACTCGTGGAGTGGGAGGTCTGGAATTCGAATCCCGCCAGGACCGTCTTCCCTGGCAGGGTTTTTTTTTTCCTCCCCAGGTTTCCCAAGTCCTCATAAATGGCAAATGAGGGAGGTACCCCTAAACTTAGGTCTGGAACGTTTCCTTCCTTAAAAAATAAATCCTTACCCAACCTATTATTTTATCTCATGTATAGTGTTCATGCCCTGTGGTGCCTGTATACAAAAACGGGCGTTAAACACCATTCATTTTCATTCTCTCTCTCTCTCTCTCTCTCTCTCTCTCTCTCTCTCTCTCTCTCTCGGGAAAAGATTTGTATTTGGTTTAGGTGCATTAAAAAGAGAACCTGAAATGCTTTATATATATAAAAGACTCAATTGTCTTTTAACCGAAAGCTTTGTTTAACAAGTGTTTACATAAGAGCAGAAAAAAAAATCAAAAGATATGGCTTTTTCCCCCTTCCTTTCTTACTTAATACATCTGGCCAGCTCAGCTGGTAAAATGTTTCGAGACTATGAATGCACTTGGTGAAATGAGCCCGGAGACTTCAGCATATAATGTTTTTAAATTAATTTATTTATTGTCGCTTTAATAACTTTGGTGTTCTCGCGATGCCTGTAGATAGTGGACTGAATGCTTTAGGTGTAAGGAGCGTCTAATGTTCAGTTTTCAGGGTCAGTTTTCAATCGTTGTTATAGCCACTTTTGACTATTAGCAGAAAAGTTTATTCAAGCAGGCCCTATTGCTGCATTCTAGCCGTGAAATACAGAAAATGAGTCGTTTTTCAAGTGCTAAGTTTTCATTTGCAGTATGCCATGCAATCGTCTAGTGTTACGTGAACTTGTTAAATATTCGTTTAGAGTGGTAAGCAGTATTATAAAAATGCGACGAATTATGCACAGAATTACTGAGCATAATAAAAAATAAACATTCGGCAGCAATAATAAGGTATTTGAAAATATTTTGTTCTTTTTCAGATACAATGATAATATTAATAAGCATAAAAGAATATGACCGTTCCGTTATAAACATTACCAATTTAGTACTTATATAAAAGCCGACGAAACGTGAGATATAACATGCTGTCACAATTTATTTATTACGATACATCGGGAGAGTAAACCGGTTGAAAGGTTTATAACATTCATTGCTGTTTTTGAATTGATTGCAGAAGACTTAAAGCGTACTTTAACAGCTGAATTAGAAGAGTTTCGTATAGACCAGAAATTTTTTAGCACAAATGTAAGATATGGATGTAGTTATGAATGTAGGAGGCCGTCACTGATCAAATGCATTTATTGTTATCTGTGCTCATTGAACCCAATTTTGTCCAAGTTAGGTGTTGGGAAACCGCAAATATTTCTATGCAATAAAATGTAGTAGAAATGTTGAATGTAAGCATGAAAATCTGACAATAACATCATTATTTTAAGCACACGTGTTCATGAAATATGAAAGATAACCGTTTGAAAAATTAAAGCTTGTACCGAAAGATAATTGGGCATTTGTGCGTGTGGTCTAAACATTCTTATAAGGGTGCGGTAATACAAACGTTTGAATGTTTTAGTTAGCATATTAATGATGATGAATAAGATGCAAAACTCAATGTTGTCAGAGTAATTGCAGGACATTGTAGCTGCAATCCACGCATTTGAAAGTGAACATTGTGCAACAGAGTTTTACATCATGTTAAAAAATTATACTCAACGTCATTCGCAATATATTCCGAACAAGGGTTTTAGAAAATAGACGAACGTTCTTCGGATCCGAACAAGGTGAGGGTTTGTTAAGAAAATGCATGAATGTTGTACTATGTATGCATAGCGACCGTCGTAACCTTGTTGGGAACGCTCCTCGACTTGGGTGGTGCGTATGTATGTTTGTTGCTTCGATCTCAAGGTGAATATGTTGCGACGAAGAGAGAAGTGGAAAAGTCAACGTTTATTTTTAAACAAATGGTTACTATTCATGGACAACGAGGAACATGTATGTTGTCTATGTATTCATTTTGTGATTTTTTTTTCTTTTATTCGTTTATGTGGCATTAATGTGATATTATTAAAAAGTATTAATAGCAAATGAAACAAGTATTACTGAATCATGATTGGTTTTAGTACGAAAATTTGGGTCGCATAATATTTATTACCGAGTTCCTTTATTTTTTTTTTCCCCCTCAGAGAAATATATTTGAAAGGAATATTTATTTTTAAATGAAGTGCATATATTGCAGATCAAAGCGAAGATAAAAGATGTTATCTACAGTGATATAAGTAGGTTGGCCGTATTTTGCAATTATCAGGACTGAGGAAAGCTTGGAAAAAACTTGTTAGAATGGAACCCCCATTTCACGAGTCGAGTCCACGTCTATACGACCTTGGCTAACGCTGTCGATACATAAAATAATGTTACTGCTGGTTTATTCTGCAGTTCAGGGGGTTATAGGCCTTAGCAATTGTATCACGCTCATTGACAGGCAGTTTGTGAGCTTGGAGATGGTATAAGGACCGCCCCTGTACGGGCTGGTCTTTATATCTAAAATGTATAACGAACCAGATAGACACCAACAGTCCCCTTCTCATCCCTAATTTCTTCTATGGGATATTTACTAAATTATTCACACTCAATGCCAAACTATTCTATCCTATTAGCACCCGGTTTGAAGTAGTATTATATTCAAGCTATTCACATGCTATCGGATTTTTTTTTTTTTTTTTTTTTTTGTGCTAATCCAGAGTGCTTTCTCTTTTCGTGAGTGTTGGACATTTAAGTGCCCTTATAGCATGTTGCAATTGCCACAGCGATAGGAATAGAACTATGTGCATCAAAGCACGTAGTAAAATGTTTACAGGCATGTGGTTTCATTGCTTAGAAGGTCAAAAGCTGGTCATCCATCTGTTTACACAGATAGCAATGTACAGGTATGTTTAAAAGCAACTATATCGTTCATTATTTCCATTTTAACACATGTGCAGAATACTACGTTATATTCCGCTTGCTAAATCGGCAATGCGAAAAGACTTGTTTCGGTACTAGCTTTAGTTATGCAAATGGCTAAGTTTCAGATTTTATTAACGTATGTGCTAGAAATAAATTATTACAATAATGATATGTTTCGTATAGGAGCATTAACGCCTTAATTTCCTTGTTGACGTTCAAAAAGTGTTTCAGTAGGTATATCGTGAAATTATGTTACGTGAAAGATCATGTTTTGAAGGATTATGGGTACATGATGTGGCACGGTGAAAGCAATGCAAGAAAATTAGGTTGTTTCCATTGACCGGAGTCTCCTATGGAACATTTTTTATTATTATTATTATTATTATTATTATTATTATTATTATTATTATTATTATTATTAAAAGCCTAGAATCTTGATAAATACGTGTGATGCTTTTCAATTCTGTGAGATGATTAACGAAACCTACTCGTTCGTTATTTGAAGGTGAAAGAGCGATATACCCGATTATGTTTGTTATTTGAATGGTTCGACAGGAACCTATAACGATTGGTTTCAAACTTGGTTGCATTAACGCTTTAGTATTTTCTAGAATTTAGCGAATATTCGTTGATCTTTCCCTAATTATCTCAAATTGTGGGTATGGACTACCATATCAAAAGGCACACGAAAGGGGCATTTCGCGTCCTTGTCCTCTTTCAGTTTTAAGTGACCGTAGTTTGTGAAAGTCATTCCTTTCGTTGTTATTAGCTTGTTCCAAAGTAGAGACGTGCGGAGACAGGGTATCTTGTAGTAAAACATTCGATTTAATTATATGCAATGTTCGCAATATACAGTGTTGTAAAATATAATTTTATTTATGATGCACGAGTGTAGAGGAAAAATAAAACCAAAGTAATACAGGGTCCCGAATGATTCCTTAGGCCTTGTTCGCCTTTGCCATTTGCATCGACTTTTTCATTTGTTCCGCTAGAATCCGTAGGAAGCAGGCTGTGCCCAGATATAGTGTCAATATGTTTTAAAAAACTTGTTTGATTGAATGTGTTTGTCATGTTTGCAAAATTTTCCTATTCAATACATTACAGTGGCACAACAATAATATTTTATGCATTGAGATGGCAAAAGAGAAAGCTAATCACGTCTGTATTGTTGTGTATTAAAACATCGACGTTATAGTCGTTTTTATATTGAGGAATATTTGATGGCGTGAATGTACACCACGTCCATTTAAAATGTATTATGATAAACCATGGCAATACACGTTTCAATCGTCCCCTGTCCCCGTTATGGAAACATTTAATATAAGTTTAGATTTGGATTTGTGGGTTGCCCTCTTTATGGAATCTGCTCATCTAATTCTCTCTCTCTCTCTCTCTCTCTCTCTCTAATATATATATAGAGAGAGAGAATAGTGTTTAACGCCCGTTTTTACTACTGGGGCATCACAGAGGTCCTCTTTATTAGGCCAGATGTTAAAGTTTATTATTCGTTTCAATGATAAGCGCCTATATTGTTTTGATTTCAATGTCTCTCGATAGGAGTCGAGACCTTTCTTTTTATAAATTCTGTGCAGGACATCACAATATATTGAGTTTAAGGAACTGAACACTTAAGACTTATTTCAATGGCATTTGGCTGCGGTTTGCTAGCAGCATTGCAATCGTCTGCAATTAGAATAAGTGGATATGCGCATGTTTGATCATTTACAGAGATATGTTTGTTTCCATTTCAGTGTAGTAAAAATATGTTTGTGGAATTCCGTATTTGACGATTTTAGAATGTCAATCTTTACTGATAGTTCGTGTCGACAGTGTCTCGTTGCCGGTTCGAGTAATTCAAAGATGTGCATACCTGGGTCATTTTTTAAATACAAGATTTATATATCAGATGAAACGAATTTATGTTGCAAGCATGTTTTAAGTCATTGCACTGTTGTCTGAGGTCTGCGGATTCGATTTTCCCCAGGATCGTTCTCGTTGACTTGAGGTTTTTTCTAGGTCTTCCTCAATCGTCATAAATGAGAAATATTGGGAGGTATGTTAAACTTAGACGTGGAAAGTTTCCTTCCTGAATTAAAAAAAAATAATTTCCCAATGTATGCATCATGTCATGTATTGCCTGTGATGCCTAAGCAGTAAAAAATGGGCTTTAAACACTATGAAAAAAAGGAAAAAGTATGCTATACTAGCTTCTTTAAATAATCATTAACCATGTGCTATTAACAGCGTGACGTTGTGTTCACACGAAAGTAATGGTCATAGTCGTCAAAATGGGAAACAAACAGCCGTTATATTTATACTACTTTAATATTTTACATTCATAAACAACTCCATAGTCCTAGTAACAGCTATTATTCATTCGTGTCAGAACAAAAGCATGTTTGCGCATTTCAATGGAACAAAATGGCACATCATGGTGAATGTTTAGTTGCAATATTTCTTTTAACACAAAAGAGGTAAGGCTTTAAGTATCGCTGAGAAAACAGCAATTATCAATGCGTTTAATACATTTGCAGAGAAGCATTCCACATTCGCAATAAAAAGTGCATTGAACAATTTGTAATAGGAAAAGAAACCCCCACGGGTGGCCGAGGTCGTTAGGGCTCGGACTGGTGAGCTGGAGGTCTGCGGTTCGAATCCCACCAGGACCGTTCTCCCTGACTGGGGGGTTTTTCAGGTTTTCCTCAGTCCTCATAACTGACAAATGCCAGGGATATACCCTAAACTTAGGCCTGGAACGCTTTCTTCCTTAAAAAAAAATACTCTTTCCCAATTTATCATTTCATTTCATGTATCATCAGTGTCCACCGCCTGTGGTGCCTCAGTAGTAAAAACGGGCGTTAAACACAATAAAAAAATAAAAAAAAAAAAAAAAATAGGAGAAGAAAATAAATGTCTTTGCGATACTATTGCTCAGGGCTAGTAATCACAACAGCTGAATCGACATCTTAGAGTTGTAGTGGGAGTGATGAATGACAATAAATAATTAGCCATTTTCCATTATCATTATCAAGGTCATTTCGTGTAACTCACGCTATATAGTAATGTGTTCAATAATTCATTACTTATTTTGATCTGGCGTGTACAGAACTTGTTTCTGGCGATATTTGTTTCATTTATATTAGGGTCCCATTCTAAGAATGGCTTAGATGTATGTGTAGAAGTAAGAGCTTACAGGTTTCTTGGACATAAAGAAATCGAAGTAAATAGATGTTCGGATTTTCTTCTTCTCCTCCTCCTCCTCCTCCTCCTCCTCCTCCTCCTCCTCCTTTTCTTGTACACCCCAGATCGCGGGCTCAGCAGAACTGAACAGAACAGAACAGAACAGAACAGAACAGTTGGGCAATTTAGGGACGTGACGAAATATTGAATATGAAATTCTAGGGGGTACGATATAAGCGATCTTCTGTGGTGCCTCAGTAGTAAAAACGGGCATTCAAAAGCGATTTGTGAAGTCTTTAGTAAATTATTGTTTTGTAGTTGCGTTCGAGATTTTGCGAAACGGAGGTAATGGTCAATAGCGTGTTTTATTCATTGTCTTATAAATGTGTCGTTGGCATTTGAACTAGAAATGTCTCTATTTTGCGCTTTATGGAAATGGAAGCCATTACACAATACATAGAAATAGGGGAAAATAGTTTTATTACGACACCAATAAATATGTGTGCATGTTCATTTAAGTCGTAAGGATCATTTCATTTGCCCTTTTTGTCATCGATTACGTTTGTTGTTACAATGTCCAGAATATTTTTTTTCTGTCAATAAATAAGTAACAACGAAACCCAACTTGATCCATGTTTTATTATTATAAGATATGTGATGAAACATTTTTACAACGAGTTTTCTGTGGTAGATAGGAGCAGTATCAAATGTAATTTTGACAAGGTAATCTTGCAAAAGAATGAAAAAAATTACATAGCAAGGAATAGCGTGTGGAGTACGTTGTAACTTGGCGTGGCAATGTTTTCTATTTCTACATTTGATTTATTTTGTCAACTTGTGGCATTGTGAAATGTTCTTCTTTCATATGAAGAAACATGACGTGCTTGTGCTTGGAAATGGGCACTTTTAGTAAAATGTTCTTTCTGCCTTTTCATTGGCCAAAGGGAAAGCATTAGGCTAGGTCGCGGAAAAGTAGCAAATCGGGACACAAAGAGGTTGTGCAAGGTGATTGGCGAAGTTCGAAACCCCCTTCCTCTACGTTACGTTTTCAGAAGTCTATATAAAGTCAAAATGAAAGTAGAAGAAGCTCTTAGTCTAAAGACGGTCGCGAAGAAGTGGTGACGGTTGTCTGCAGTCGAGGTGAAGTTTTCGGGTGTTCGAACAATGAAACGGTCTGTACCGACGCGGACGGGCAGGCCAGGCCGGGCGAGCCGAGGGCGAAAAGCGAATATTCCAAGGAACTTTCGTGGCGTCATTTAAAGCAACCGACCTCACTAAAATTACCATTTTGGAAAGAAGTGGGCTTTGTGAACAGGTTGCTATTTCGAGCGAAAAGTTTATGAAAGTGAAAAACTGAACGAGTGTCGTGCATTGACGTAAGAAATGAATGAAAGTTCTAAAACGGTTCGGACAAGAGTGGTTCTTTTTAGTGACAGCATGTTAAACGTGCGGGGAAACAAAAAACTTGTGAAACTTTTTGTAATAAGGACAGATGCAGTGAATGAAAGTTTGAAAAGAGGCTAACAGTTTCGCGACAGTAGTGCGTTAAACGTGCGGTAAAAAAAAAAAAAAAAAAAAAAAAAAAAAAAAAAAAAAAAAAAAAAAACTTGAAACTTTTTGTGATAAGGACAAAAGCACTGAAAGAAGTGAATGTTCTAAAAAAACTGAAAACAGTTTAGACATGAATGGTTCCTTGTGTGTTAAACTTGCCGTAAAAACAAACTTGAAGACATTTTTTTGTAATGCAGGGAGCAAATGTAGTGAAAGTTTTGCATAAAACGTGAAAGAATATTCTCCGAATATTTTAGCGTCCGCCGTTGGAGGAAACCCATACCTTCTGTATTTTAAGACTGGTAAGTTTCCATTTAACATTTTTGTTTTTCATGGGAGAAAATGGTTCATAAAAGAAAATGTAAAAGATAAATGAAATTGGAACAATTTTGATAGTTTAAAAATTCTTGTTTAGAGCATCATAAACGTTGATAAATGAACAAATATTAATTTCGCGGCAGGGGGTAGTTGGCATATGTAGTTAGTTTTGCAGTGAAAAGTTGATTAAATTGCCTTTGAATTGGTAAATTTGAAACTGAGTATTTAAATTTTAGGGAAGACGAGACGTGTTGCTGTGCCCGCCTGATGTCGAGGACGGCTGTTCCTCTGGTCTCTTGATGTCCCGGACTGGAGGCTGCAGGATGTGGAAAGGATGGATCATCCAAACCTGCCACATGGCTGTTCTGGGGCTCTCGAGCCCTGGAAAGATGCAGGGTCTGGTACTACCACCGCGGGACAGGTTCTACCTTCGTGGGACAGCATCGCGGGACAGGTTCTACCTTCGTGGGATAGCGCCGCGGGACAGGTTCTACCTTCGTGGGATAGCGCCGCGGGACAGGTTCTACCTTCGTGGGATAGCGCCGCGGGACAGGTTCTACCTTCGTGGGATAGCGCCGCGGGAATGGATATTGGCAAGTTGACATTTCATTATGGTGGTGGGTTATTTCTTATTTTTAGGTAGAAATAGAAGAAAAGGTGGCCTATAATGAAGTTATATTTCTACTATTAAAAGTTTGATCTCATTCATTCAGATGGGGGTTTTGTGCTGGTTATTTCTAGCACTCTTTTGTATCTTGGGGTAACTGAACGAATACGGGCATTGTAGACATCCACATTACATTACATTAGAAATTGTCGTTCAAGATTACAGGAAGTACATAGGAAATAATGGTTCTTAATCACTGAAATGAATTTTGGTAGAGGGAAAGGAATAAAAAATATTTATTTCTTTAAAATACTTGATTTATGCAACATGCGCAGTTAATTATAAGCAATCAAAAATTAATTTTTGACGAACAAAATGCTTATCACATGCTTAATGTACTTGCTGGTTGGCCGGTTTTAAAGCTGCAAGGAATACATTTCAGTATATTTCAATCTGCATCTTGCCTATTCTTAAACTTCATAACTTAAATATGTGTGTGCGTGTGCGCGTGCGCGTGTGTAAAATATTTCCTTCCACTTTCATTTTCAAATGTATTTTGAATGGATCACCTTTTTTAAAACTTAAAGGGATTGAAAAGAGCATTCATATAACCAAAAGTAACATTCTTAAATTAAGATGAAAATATTTTTAAATTAATAAATACAATAAAAATAATAGATTTTTAATGATTTTTTTAAAACATATTCATATAATGAAAAGATTTTTAAAAATTATCTTTAATAACTAGATATAAAAATCACATTTTGAATTATCTTTTTAACATATTCACACGATCAAAACTATTATCTTTAGATTGAAAAATGTTTAAATGGAAATAATTTTGAAAAATGTTATATTTTGGATTAATAATAATTTTTGAAAACATAAAAGGGATTGAACAAAACACACTCCTGTAATCAAAACTAATATCCTTAGATTACACAAAAGTTTTTAAAACATGATTTGATTTCATCTTTGTTAAAACTTGATAAATTTATATAATCCAAACTAATATCCTCTGATTACAAAAACCAAGTTTAAATGAAAATAGAAAATAAGTGGCATTTTTAAAAATGGTCTTAAATGAATACAATAAAATACTTGATCTATTTTGAATAATTTTTTTTTTTTAAACTGAAAGGGATAGAAAAGAACAAATTCATATAATCAAAACTAAAATTCTTATATCGCAAAAATAAAAAGTTTAAACCAAAATGAACTTAAATACATAAAAATGATACATTTGGAATTATTCTTTTTATTTTAAACTAAAATGAGACTGAAAAGAACAAATTAATGTAATCACAACTAATATGCTTAGTGTCCAAAAGCATAAGTTTAAACTGGAATAAAAACCACAATAATTTGTTTGGAAAATGAAATTAATGGATATAATGAATATATTTTGAGTTAATTTTTTTAAAACTTAAATGAGATTGAAAAGAACAAATGAATGTGGTGAAAAGTAATATATTTAGTTTACAAAATGATAATTTGAAATTGAAACTAAAACTGCAATAATTTGTTTTAAAAATGAAGTTAATGGAATTCAATAAAAATATTGTACTTACGAATCTGTAGACAATGGAGTGGTAATGTATTGTAAACTTGGGTATTCATGTTTTAAACTAAACTGCACTTAGATAAAAATATAAGATGCGTTTCGGTAGAATCTCCCCCATCTTCAGTTTCTCTTGAAGATGGAGATTCTCCTGAAACGCATCTTATTTTTATGTCAGTGGAGTTTAGTGTAAAAGATGAATACCTAAGTTTAGGATGCAATTCAAAATAATGAATATATTTCGAATGAGTAATTTTTTTAAACTTAAATGGGATTAAAAAGAACAAATGAACATAATCAAACCTAATATGCTTATGTTCTTAATTATCTAGCGAGTCGATTTGATAATCTTATGCTCCACTTACTGCCGAATTATGCAAAACTAGTTTTGCAGGCTTTTGCCTGCATCCTCAGTTGCGAGTCGACTGTCTGCTTCATTGTTGGTTGGCTGAAGGACTTGGTGTAGCTCTCATGGACATTATGTGAACTTCTGGATTAATTTGTCTTCTGATGGGATCTCAAAAGTTCATAACCTTTTTCTTTTATTTAAGCCTGCAAAACTAGTTTTGCATATGGAGCATAAGATTATCAAATCGACTCACTAGATAATAAAGAACATAATAGTCGCTTCACTGTAATCGTTCCAACATGAAATTAAATGTATATTTACTAATATGCTTAGTTTACTAAAGGATAAGTTTAAATTGAAATTATTTGAATGAATAATTTTTTTCAACTTAAATGGGATTGAAAAGAGCAAATTCATATAATGAAAAGTAATGACCTTAGTTGATTAAAAATAAGTTTCAATTGAAATAAAAAACATTTTTTGAAACATAAAAAGGTTTGAAGGTATATGTGGCATATAATCAACACTAATATCCTTAGGGTGCAAATAAATGTAAATGAAATGAAAATATACATTAAAAATTAACTTAAATTGATAAATACAATGAATAGATTTTGAATGAATGGGACTCCTTTTTTTTTTTTTTTTTTTTTTTTTTTTTTATATAACTTAAAATGACTGAAAATAAGAAATTCATATAAGCAAAACTAATATCGTTGGAATAAAAAAATAAAGTTAAAGTTAAAATAAAAATTTATGTAAAAATTCATAAAAAGGTTTGAAGGTACATATATATATATAATCAAAACTAATATCCTTAGAGTGCAAATAAATGTAAATGAAATTGAAATATATATTAAAAATTAAATTAAATTGATAAATACAATGAATAGGTTTCGAATGAATGAGACTCTTTTTTTTTTTTTTTTCATTTATTTTATTTTTTTTTTACAACTTAAAATGACTGAAAATAACAAATTCATATAAGCAAAACTAATATCGTTGGAATACAAAAAATAAAGTTCAAGTTAAAATAAAAATATATGTAAAAATTTACTTAAATTAATAAATACAATACAAATAATAGATTTTGAATTTATCATCTTTTTTTAAAAACTTAGTGACTGAAAAGAACAAATTGATATAATCAAAAGCAAAACCCTTAGTTGACAAGAAATAAGTTTGAATTGAAAATAATGAAATGTTTGTTTAATAAACATAATTAGAAATGTCCTTAGTTTACAAGGAATAAGTTTGAATTTAAATTAAAAAATGAAACAATTTGTTAAATCAACTTAATTTTTTTTTAAATTTGAAGGGATTGAAAAGAACAAATAGGAATGAAAACTAATGTCCTTAGTTTACATAAATATTTGTTTAAATTGAAATGGAAAATGTTTTGTTAAAAAATTAATTTAATAAATACAAATAAAAATAATGAATTATAAAATGTTAAGGGATTGAAAGAACAAATTGATGTATTTGAACAAAATGTATAAATGTTTTGTCAAAGTCAAAATAAAAAAATCAAACGAGTAAATGAATAACTTTTAATAGTTTAAAATAAATACTTGAAGGAAGGACTGTTTTTATTTTAATTCAAAAAAGAACATTTTCCATTAAAAGCATCCTTTGATGTTATTTATGACATGAATTTCTGAGGTTCCATTTCTCTTTTATTTGAGGACTATTTTTTGATTATGTCGCAAGCAAAAAAATCTTTGTTCTTATATCAATCCATTTTCATTTTGTATAATGAAATTATAATTACCTATGGGAAATTTATTTTTACTTAGATACTAACAGTAATAATGGCTTTGTTTATTCAAAATATATTATTTACCTACAAACAATGGAATTAATGTACCAGCATGATATTTTTTGCTTATTTATTTTGATTGCAATTCTATGAATCACAGTTTTAATTTTCTATAATGCAATTTATAAGAAAACTGAGAAATATATTTAAATTGAATAATAATAATGGCTGGATATAAACAATGGAACTATTGTACCATCTTATTTATTATCTATTCACCTGGGTTGCAATCTATCCATCAGTTTTAACTTTTCATAATACAAATGGTAATTATGTAGAAGAAAACTGAGAAATGTATTTATACTTAAATACCAACAATAATGGATTTTTATTGAATATGTATCATCAACCCAAATACAATGGAACTATTCTACTACGTGACCATCTTTGTTTTCCCTTGGAGTGTTTTGTCTATGGAGGAGTGTGGTACTTGTTAGCCTTTCAGCTGAGTATCTGATTGGTAGGAGGGTAAAGAAATAATACAAGCCAACTATGCACAAAGCAATTTTAAGAGGCTCATTTTTGTTGACATCCTAAACTTGTTAATGCCAAAGATCTTGGGATAATATGTTCAAATGGATGAGTGTTGAAATGATGATCCACCCTCATCGGTGTATATTTAATATTAAATAATAATTAATGATGAATGTAGATATCAACGCAGCGAAATCACTACTTAAAATCATGTCAACACAAAAACACTCTTCATGTTCCATTCTTAAAACTTTGTAAAAAACTGGGACATGTTTCGCAAGACCTTGCTCACATTGTCAACTATGAACGACTAAAGGATCAATCTAAATTGCCGGTGTAAATGTGACTGCAAGTGTTCCGGTGGTCTATTGATGAACTTGTACAAAATGCTGTCTGCTTCCGGAAATGTGGAAATTCAGGAATCTATGATGATTTTTTTCCACATACAGAGTTCCTTTGGTGGTTGTTGCACATACAGAGAGCAGCTGAGAAGAAGGTCCTGGAATTATGAAAAATGCAAACATTAATGTGGATATCACATCCATAGATTTAGAATTTTATCATCTACCCTACGCATGCAATTATCAAAGTCTTTACGAGTCATTTAAATGGGAAAACTTGGAAAGAAATGCATTAGGAATCTCAGCCTTAGAGTAAAACAAAAAAACGATGCATTGGAAGATGATATTTAGGAAATGACTGAAAAAGCAATAAACTGTTTGAAACCTAGCCTCAAAATCTTTGCAATGAAAGTCTGAACATGAATGAAATAGCATTAAACAAATGGATTAACACTTGTGTTGATTTTTCCTCGAATCTAGAAGATGATGTAGCAGACATTGAATCAATCATTGATCATTTTAATGGCACATATAAAAATGTTGTCAGAAAATGTGCAACTGTAGATGTTACAAGAAATGAAAAAGTAACCAAGGCCCTAATTCATACCTCAGATCCATTAAATCTCTTAATAAAAAGTTTTTATACTAAAGGTGACGAAGGAAACCATATTATAATTTTAGACAAAGAAGATTACAGATAAGAATGGTATAACTTTTAAACAGTGATCAATTTAAAATGATACACCATGGGTAACCTATTTACACACTTCACTTACTATATTTTTCTAAGTTGGAACAATGTTTCGGGAACCAGCGTTCCCATCCTGAGCCGTTGACCCAGCGGTTTCTGATGCTCGTGCTGGTCCCTTGCAAGTGATTGTGGGAACTGTGGTGGCCTCTGGTGGTTCTGAAATGAATGTAGAGAAGTGATCCCAAGGTCAAAATTCATAGCGATTTTATGATATTTTGAGATGAAAATATTCTCCCAGGCTGCCAATTCAAATGGATTCTTTATTTCTTTTAGAGGTTTAACTCTGGGTTTATTTCACGATTTTGGCTCCAATGATGATGTGCCACTGCCGATTTTTCAGTCTATTTAAATCTGATGTTTCTAAAATGTTTTTTCTTCCAGACTGTCAGATTTCTCTTCGTTTTTCCCATGGATTTCAAATTACAGTCTGGCATTCTATGGCGTATATTCCAGATTTCTTTTCTATGGGTATCTCGTCTTATAATTTTGAGCTTAAGAGGTTTTTGATATTGTATCTGCTGATCGGGGCTAGCTTTATATTAAAATTTTTGAAAACCTTTTCAAATGTGTGGTGTAGTTGTGGGTTATGTGTGAATTTGCAATATCTTTGATTACTTCTAGAGTTGATGCGTCTCTTATGGTTTTCTCGAGTTTGTATTTGTTGATCCTTTTTATTATGGTAGAGGCGTTTAAGCCATTGTTTATGGCCATGTTGATGTATTTAAACTCATTCTTGTATTCTGTGGCATTGAGAGGGATGTTGACCAGTCTAAACATCAAATTATATTGGTGTGGTACTGGGTCGATTCTGTTCTTTTGTCATTATCCGTATGTGTTGGCTTACGATATATTGCAAACTGTATGTTATTCTCTTTTCTGATTAGGTTTAAATCTAAGAATGGAAGCCATCCGTCTTTCTCGATTTGTATAGTGAATTTGACAGATTTGTCTTGTAAGTTGAGTAGTTTGAGGGAATCGCCCAAGTGTTTCTTCGCTACTATAGCAAATAGGTTATCTACGTACCTATGCCAGGTTTTGAATATCCAAGGAAAGGCTCTGGTAATGTGCGTTTCAAATGATCCCATGTATAGTTCTGCTAATATTGTTGATGATGGGTTTCCCATTGCTAGACCTGTGATCTGTTGGTATATTTTACTATTGAAACTGAAGGCACTCTGTTGAATACATAGGTTCGTCAATTTAATAAGGTCTTCTGTTTCTTCATTTTGTAAACCAATATTGATGAGCCATTTTTTTAAAATGTTACTAGTTTTTTTTGGGGATGCTCAGGAATAAGCATTTTACATCGAACTAAACTAACTCATCCTCTGTAGAAATGGAGGTATGTTTGATTTTCTCTACCGATTCATAAGAGTTTTTAATGTTTAGGCCATCGAATTTAGAGAATTTATTTTTGATTGTCTATTGGTGTCATACTATTGTCAGTCTTATAAATTTTTGGGAGCACATAGAACCTGGGGAGAATGGGGTTGTTTGTCGTTATTGTTTGTTTTTTGGGCATCTGGTATTGTTTAGAGTTTGTTGGAGTTATTTACTTGTGAACCGAGAGGATTCTTATCTTAACATTATGTAATCTGATACTTTTAATAAGTTTTCTATAATATGTATATAATCTTCATCTAAGATTGCGATTGTATTACCTTTGTCTGCTTCTGTATAGACTACGGGTTTTGACTTGAGCTTTTTGATGATGCTTTGGTAGTTGTTATGTTTGTTTGTCTTAGTTTTTCTAAAATTTCGATACGTTTGTTTTTTATTATGTGTTTATCCATGTCTTTTATTGGGTGGCATGCCATTTTGATATCTGCTACATAGTTTTCTGTGGTTTTGCACAAGTCTATACACGTGTTTAAACCTTTGTTGAGAAGTTGGATTTGTTCTCTATTGAATGTTACTTTTGACAGATTTACTGCTGTATTTTTGGGAGGTTGCGACTTTGGTTTCGATATCGATAGATGGCATCTCGACTTATCCAATTTGTGTTTTAGTTTCTGGTTTTTTGATTTCATTGTAAATTTTACTTTTGTGTATAGTTTTTCTAGTAGGTTATCCCATGTAATGGGAGATTGGAAATTTTCAAATGTAGAGCGTAAGTGTTCAAATCTATTTCACCTTATTTTTTGTAATGCAAGTTTCTTTCCACTTGCATAACTTTTCTCTCCGCTGCTTTTTGGCATGCACTATTAATATCTTTAACAGTTTTTCTTATGAAATTTGGAGTGACTTTGTTTTGTAGGCAAAGGTTTAGAAATTTGATGCCTGCTACCGTTCTTTTTTATTTGTAAATTTAGTTAAGATTTCATTTCTCTTAATGTTTCCCAACTTGAGGTTATACCCGATTAAAAGACTATCGCGTACCTCTGGGACTGCCATCTTGTTATTGAAAATGCCACGCTTTGGTCAATTTGATGATTCTCAAGACCGTGCGTCTAATATAACGATGGAACTATTCTACTGCGTATCATCTTAGTTTTCCCCTGGAGTGTTTTGCCTATCAGCTGGGTATCTGATTGGTGGGAGAGTAAAGGAATAATGCAAGCCAACTATGCACAAAGCAATTTTAAGAGGCTCATTTTTGTTTACAGGCTAAACTTGTCGATGCTAAAGATCTTGGGATAATATTTTCAAACAGATAAGTCTTGAAATCATAAATCCCCCTCATTGGTGTATATTTAATATTAACCATTTAAAATGATAATGAATGACGAATGTAAAATCTTGAGTAGATTAAAAGTAAAACTATAAAAGTGGGACAAGTTTTGCTAGACCTTGCTCACATTGTCAACCATGAACGACTAACGGATCAATCTAAATTGGCGATATAAGGGACTGCGAGTGCTCTGGTGGTCCATTGATGAACTTGTAGCAAATGTCTGCTTCTGGCATGTGGAAATTCACGAATCTGGGTTCATGTGAACATTTTCGTCCACATACGGAGTTCCTTTAAGCGTTGAACATGGAGAGCAGCTGAGAAGAAGGTCCTGGAATTAGAAAAATGCAAACACTATATGTGGATATCACATCTATTGATTTAGAATTATATAATCTACATGTGAAATTATCAGTCTTTAGGAGACGTTATTGGGAAAACTTGGAAAGAGTTGGCCTTAAGAGTAAAACCACACCTCAGAAGATGAAATTTAGGAAAATGTATGGAAAACCAGCAAACAAAACCTTAAACTGTTTGAAACCTAGCCTGAAATCTTCTCAATGAAAGCCTTGAAATGAATGAAATAGCATTATTAAACAAAGGTTGATTTTTCCTCCAATTTAGATGATGATGTAGCAGACACTGAATCAATCATTGACAATTTTAATTCCACAGATAGAAAGTTTGTCGGAAAACTGCAACCAAGATGTTACAAGAAATGGGGGGGAAAAAAGTAACCAAGGCCCTAATTCATATCTCAGATCCATTAAATCTCTTAATAAAAAAGATGTTTAAAGGAAAGCAAATTGTAATTTTAGACAAAGAAGATTACAGAAAAAGAATGCAAGAACTTTTGAACTGTGATGAATTTACTGAAATAAAAACTGGTTCACTATATAAATGCAAAAAGTTCATAGAAGATGCTCTATTCTCAAAGTCTAATCTTTACAGAATCAAAGTACCAAATGCATCATTAGCAAAAATATTTGGCCTACCTGGGAAAAGCAGTAGGTCGATAATATCAACACTCCCTGTTACCATCTAGCAAATTGGTTATCTACACAGTTCAATACCTTTCTAAGATTTGCAACTTTAAAAAAGTCTTTAGATCTGATGAAAAAAAATGAATTATTACAAATGGTCTTCAAATGATGCATTAGTTTCTTTCGATGTAAAAGCTCTATTCCCCAGCATTCCAAAGAAGAAAACCTCGAAATCTTTTGCAGAAATGGATTACCTACCCATATTACAGAAACATACATCAAACTTACTGAACGATGCTTAGATCGGGCCTTCTTTACCTTTGAACAAAAATGAGGCGTAGTAATGGGCAGCCCTCTCTCGACATTCCTGGCAGATTTATTTGAGAGTTCCTTCGAAACGTGCATCACCAAAGCCATTACATACCTATTCAAGATCTGTGGTTGATATTTTTGCCATTGTACAGGACAGATACATGGGAGATGCAGTAACATTATTAAATATGCAAGAACCCAGAATCACATTCACTATGGTAACGGAAATGAACAGTACATTACCTTTTTTGGATTTGAAGATAATAAAAAACGCTAATCTAGTTTTGCCTGCATCCTCGGTTCCGAGTCGACTGTCGGCTTTGTCGTTGGTTGACTGGACTTGGTGTAGCTCTCGTGGACATTTTATGAACTTTTGTCTTCTGTAAGTTCATAACCTTATCCTCATATTTTTTATATAAATTTTTTTCATGGGTCGATGTATGAATTTCAAAAATTTCATTTGCATTTCTATATCATGTTTATCTCTCCAAAAGTGATGTGCAACCGCTGATTTCTCTATCTGCTTGTACCTGATGTTTCTCAAGCGCTCCTTCAGCCAGATTCTTTTTGAATATATACTTTGTTACATTCTGAACAATTGATTTTATATATTCCTGGCTTCTTCTCCTCCAGTATTCTATCATTATCACCAGGATTGAGCAGATTTTTTAGGCTAAAGTTGTTCACTGGGGACAGAGTAATCCCAAACTCTCTGAGAACTTTTTGGTGGCCCAAGGATGATATTTTAACTGCTGTCAATGTTATAACCTGCTTTAACCTCTTCTTTTGTTTCATTTTCTTATCTACAATTTCTCGGTCATACCCAATGAATTTTGCTGTTTGTATAATATGATGGTATTCTTTGTTGTATTCAAACTCATTCATAGGTATGTTAATGAGTGTGTGCTAAGCTATTGATAACTGCATGGGATTGAATCCTTGCCTTTATGTAATTTTCAGATGCGTGTCCTTTCTGTACATTCCCAATTGTTGCCTGTTATAAACTTTTAAGTCGAGAAAGGGAATCATGTTGCTTTGTTCCGTTTTGGAAGTGAATTTAATTTATCTTGTAGGTTTAGCAATTTCAAAGCATCATCAAAGAGTTTCTTGTTGACTACTGCAAAGATATCATCCACATATCTGTGCCATAATTTGAAAATGATTTGGTGATGTGCATTTCTAAACTACAAATTGGCCAGAAAAGGCGATAATGGATTCTCCATGGCTAAACGTGCTTCTTGTTTGAAAAAATTCACCATTGAACTTGAAGAAATTCTGACTATTACATGCATTTTGGTATGCTGGGAAAAAGTGACTTTACATCGAAAGACGCTAAAAGATCATCCTTTTGGAGAAACAAACGTTTAATTTTCTCCAACTGAGGATGCAGGTAAAAGCAGTTTTGCATAAGACTCTAATCGACTTGCTAGATAATGAACATGATAGTCTCTTTGCTGTATCGGTTCCTACACGAAATTGAAGAGCTGTTATCTTAAAGCAGCAATACAAAGTATAATGAATTATAGTTACTCACCGACAGAAGCTATAAATGAAATGAGTCGTACAATCCAGATCAGAAACACACAGTTTTACAATGGATCCTGAGCCATGTGGAATTGAAGGGGAATAAGATGATTTCTGGTATTTTAGCAAAAAAAAAAAAAAAAAAAAAAAAAAAAAAGCCACCATAAAATGAAAACCATCTTTTGAATTAGAAGTTCCCTCGTAAAAAGATTAATATCTGAATAAGAACAAAAAGTGAAAGGAAAACCATATGAAGACGTAAATATCTTTATTGAAAGGAAGGAGTTGCCCAAATGTGCTTAATTGTTGGGCATGATTCACAGTCAGAGTATCTCTTCAGGATGAAATGAATCGAGGACTGCTACTGTGAATACCATCTTAAATAAAGAACATGTACTGAAATGGAGCAAACTAGAATAATTCGGAAGCTCTTTTTATTCCTCTATTCCATGTAAGATTATTTTTAACTGAAAACTTGACATATATATAAAAATGGAAATTGCCACGTCCAACGTTTCACAGGAGTTTCAAATGAAAAGTATGAATACTATCTGAGTATGGCTATTTATTTTTCAGTGGGCATGCGAAATTTCTTATACCGTGAAGTTTTATTTTTAAAAATAGGAGAGCAATGTTGCCGAGTAAAATGTTGACATTTATGGCTTTCATGTAAAAACTATCCTTGATGTTTTGGTAGCGAGCGGCGTGACAGGCCCAGTCAGATGAAACATTGTGCATGTGGGATGTGAAAGTGTACACAGATATAGAATGTATCATACTAATGAAAGAATATTAAAATAAATCTTGAACTTAAAATTTATCGCTACACTTTAAATGACAAGTTTTGTGTGGGTAATAAGAAATTGTAAATGTTTCAGGCTAATATCTTAAAAATGTAAAGTATTGGAATAAATTTATAGAAACAAGTGTTCTGAATTAAAAAATTAGATAATTGTTGAAAAGAAATGGCACTTGATTTAAAAACATTCAACGTTATACCGGGCTGAATGCATTAAATGTCGCACTAAACAAAATGCATATATAGATTGCTATTAAATAAATTTACTACCGAGTTTCTAATTGAACAGGGTATTCATTTCATTCATATATGATACAGAAAGTAATAAATGATTCATTCCTTTTGGACTTCAATTTTACAATGTAAAATGAGAAAGAATGTAGTAATAGGAAAACATTTATAATTCCATTAAAACTGAATGTAGGAATGAACATAGTGAAACTATCATAAAATTTGGTTTGGACTAAAAGTAAAAGTACTTGAAATCATTTCAACACATTAAAATGTTCCTATTTTAAACACTTAAAAGTGAACTGGGACATGTTTCGTGAGGCACTGTCAACCATTTAGGTGGGGAATGTGACTGCTTGCTCTGGTTCCCTGTTGATGAGCTTATATAATATCTTGTCTGCTTCCAGTATGTCAAAATTTGCGAGTCTGCATTAATTTTTTATAAATATTTTTTCCCATATACAGAGTTTGGCATATATGGAAGAGATACACATGCTGACAAGGAGGCAGAATTTAATAGCATGATTTATAGATTGATGAATATACCAGTTAAAGAGGAAGAATACACACACATAGCAAAAATTTGAGAGTTTAACAAACAAAAGATAGATCAAAGAATAAAAGAAAGAAAATGATTCAAATCGCTACACTCGGAGCTTTAACTAAAGAGAAGATTTATGGAAAATTCACCTACCACACTTCAATATAGTGTAGGCAAACTAGTGAAGTGAAATGAAACAACACAGACCAAAAGAAGAAAATTCAGGCATATCTATAATGAATTGCAGAGATTGTGATAAAGTGTATGTAGGAAAGACAAAAAGGAATTTAAGTTAGGAACACTGATTTTGATATATCAGAAGCACACAACATAGTATTTATGTTCATGAACAGACCACCAGAGCGAGCAGTCACATTTCCCACCTGATCAGATATGTTAGTCATTGAATGTGAGCGAGTGCCTCGTGAAACATGTCCCAGTTTATTTTTAAACAAGTTTTTAAAAGTGTAACTTGAAAGAGTCTTAATGTGTTGACATTATTATAACTTTTAGCCTAAACCAGATAACTTATAATTGTGGATGGCAATGGGGGCTAAAGAAAGAATGATTAAATAAATAAAGGATTCATTGCTAGACATGTTCTTCAAATGTAGTATTGTTACATATAAAATGAAATCTGAGTAATATCGATGGATGCAATGAAATGTTGAAAAATAATGGGGCGAGGATGGGTTGGAACGAAATTTACTTGATGAAAGTATTATTGGATTTGGGAGAATTGAGTGCCTACCATGTTCAATGTGGACATGTAACTTAGTAGTTATAAGCCACCTTTTCTGTTTTGTAGACAAGGATGTGCAAGTTGTATTTTCAGAGCACCGAATGGATCATCAGCTTCTACAAGAGATTGACATTTTTATAGGACAGGCACATATAGCTGTTTGCCAATTTTTGAATTCAGAAATGTAACCTTTTTAAATGAAGAAAGATTAGGGGTAGAATGTTCAGGTTAGGATGAAAATATTTTGTTTCAAGGAAGTTTAGTTTTGGACAGTAGACTATTGAAGACATTAGAATTTAGGAAGAAAAGGGTAGAGGAACAGAAAAAAAGTAATGGTTCAACTCTGAATTTATTTACATTGAAATGCGTAATGTTTGAGGACAGATTTGTGTGATGACCATGCACTGACGCTTGGTTTTAGCAAGTGTGGGCTGGGCACTATGCATGTCACGTCTCGAGTATTTTGTCATGAATAATATAGAGTTGAGATAGTTTTTTTTTGTTAATAAAAAAAAAGAATGAAAATAATTAGTTGGTTTTAAAAATGGAGGATTATTTAGGTTTTAGAACTTTGAAGCCCTTAATCTTGATCAGTTCATTATCTGTGGAGCTTGACCACATTGAATGTGTGTTAAGAGCTATGTTATGTACCGAGCTCATACACTTGCTAGCAAAGTCTGCGAAAATAAATGGGGGTTGGAAGAGCAATATTTGTAACATAATTTATAAACAAGCGTACTAACTGTTCTTTCTTATGCAACACCTATATGAATGGACTCTGCGAGCAAAGGAAGGAACTCTTGCGAGTTTTGAAGAGTTCAGAGGTTATTAAATTTAAATGTAAAACTAAGAAAAACATTTTGGACCACATGTTATGAATTGTCCTGTTATATCGCAGGAATAACTGGAATTATAATGGAGCTTGAAAGCAAAGGTACAAAAGAAAACTCTGAAATTGGATTCTGGAATGCATTATATGTAATGGTGACATCTGGCAGAGATAAAACAAAACCGGAAAAACTGAGATTATACCTTACAGATGCATACTGATGGAAGCAAAAGCGAGAATGGTGTAGGAGCAGGAATTGCAATATTTTTCAATGAGAAATTGGAACGACAAAAACAGCTGCCATAATAATGAGGCTGAAAACTTGCCATCCTAAAGTCACCAAAAAAGTTGTAAGAGCTTCATTATGTGCTGGAGGCCAAAAATTTGGTTGCAATCCATACAGATGGCCAAATAATTGTTTAAGAATTGCTCTAGAATGCTAACAATTAGGCAGACTATAAGAAAAGTTGAGAACCAACTGGATAATTCACTTCACGCGGGTGAAGGTGCATCTTGGGAATGAGAAAGTGGTGCAGTAACGCAATCAAACTAGACTAAAGATAAGTATACCCTTAATTGAGAAAGGGACTATTATAACATGACATGGAGAAATAAACTCAATTTGCTGGTCCTTTTGAGTTTATGCAGTGTACAAGACCAGCAGAAAATTGAACGTGTTAATTATTAGATAAGAAGGATCTTCTTTTGGAAATATGATGCTAATGAAGTATGGAAAATGATGAAACTAGTACAAGAATAATATATGAAATATATGGACTGTAGACTTAAATATTATAATGATATAAGCGAAGAATGTTAGGATAATTTTTACACAAGAAAATGATAAATGTAATAATTGGACACAGAAAATGGGTGATGTTTAATTGAAATAAGATTTGTAAAAGTTCATAATGTATAGTAAGAAAAGATAATGACATACTGGACAACTGTATATTTATTTGTAAACACAGAATGGAGTATTTTTGTTATAATGGAGCATGCATGTGCTGTGGGGGGGGGGGGGGGGCATGTTTAGGAAAGACCTTTGATGTGAAGATCAATGACAATGGTAAGTGAATCTGTGTCAGAGAAATGATAACCTATCATTTCAGGTTCTGAAAATGAGAAAGAGATGGCAAAATGAATGTAGTACTTTATTCACACGTGATGAGGGAATTGAACCTTAGACCTCTGGCTGATGAGCCTGCACCTTAATGATTTTGGCCACCCATGGTGATTTTTCTTAGTCTCGATTCCCTTTAACACAGAGTCGACGACCTCATAGAAATGGTTATGTAGCTGCGATTGTGACATTTGCAAATGAGAAATTTGACAATGGCTCACAGTTAAAGGAATTTTATGTGGTGCATACACCACTTGCTAAAATCATTGAATTGGACTGCTTTGATTCAATTATTACATCTGTGGAGCGAGTTACCACAACACATTTCAATAATGAATGTTTTCAGTGGAGCATTACTTTTTTCTGGAATTGTACATAACGTGGGGGGGGGGGGGGGTGGAGAGTGAATTTTTAGCTATAGATATTGAATTTCACAATGAAGTTTATAAGAGTGTTTTAAGAGGAGTCAAAATGCTTCATTTCTCTGTTCTCAATTATTTAAGATGGGGGTGACATTTAAAAAAGTGTACTTTTGAACATGAAGACTTGTCGATGTGAATGATAAAATTTCCAATGAATGTACTTGCATATGGACATTTTACTTGATTATTTTGGGTATTCATTTTCAAAATGAAAATAACTGCACTGTTAATTTTGTGCTTAAAAGTTTTATGTTTTGTAGGACTTCAATGAAAAGTAATGAAATATATTGGATAAATAGAATGTAAAAATGTGCTAGACTGATAATTGTGCATTTTTATCTCTCAATCCTGTTTTATTTATTTAGTGAACAACTAGAAAAAAGATCTCTCTCTAAAGCAAGCATAAAGACAATTTTTGATGTTGGAGTAATTGGTGTGGAACAGTGCAATATTCACTACAAATGTAAAGCCTAAAAGAATAGGCCTCTGAGAGAAATTTATCGGCAATGAAATGGGATGCTGATGACCTTAAATGTTAAATGATACAAAATCAAATCACAACAAATGATGTTAAGAGTTAGATGGAGCTAAATTTGTTTATTTGGCAGTTTCTTGCTGTCACGAGAACCTGCACTCTTTGGTAGCTTGCTAAATTGCACTCTTTTGCATTATTGCACAACAATTATTAAATTTTCTCAGCAATTTCCACCTGGTTAGCACAATTATGGGTCAGACTGACCTGGTGGAAGCAGATTTGTAAATGTATCGCAGCGAGCAAATTAAAGTAGTTGAGTACATTGATTGATAATGCATTGGATGGAGTTTGGTGGAGAGAGTTGATGACACAAATAGAAACTCTGATAATGAAAAGGGATGAAGATGTGCATTTAGTTATACATAAAGAGGTTGAACCTAACAGGAATGTAAGAACATGTTAAATATGACTAATTATTGTTACAAAATCACTCAAATGTCACTAATGTTGTTCCACTTACTTGGACATGTTTCAAAGGCAATTGCCTCCATCTTCACCAAGCTGAAACATGTCCAAGTGGGTGGAACAAAATTAGTGAAATTTGAGTGAATTCATAACACTAATTTGTCATGTAATATATTGCACTGTGAAAATCCCGGATACAAAAAAAACTATGTAAGAACACGTGTTTGTAGCATCCTTTCCCCCCCAACTGGGTGAAAGGAACTGCTAAATAGGCCACAGATCCACCGAGTTGACAGTTCAGTTTCTTCACTAATGATTATTTTCACAACTACACTCATCTCAATATACAAGAGATGAGGATACGTTTTGCCAAAGACTGTGATGCAACGTGCAGCAGGCTCTCAAAGGGCTTCTTTACTATGCAGGTTTCTTGATCTGTGAGCAAAAATACTTGCATTTGGGTGCTCATCTTTTCTACTTCAGATTTATGTCGAGGGCTCTTGGGCTAGATGACGATTCAGATTGACGCGAAAGATGGACCGATAAATTGGCTTCTATCGAAGAACTTGTTGATATATACATGCAAAGAAAAGATTATTCTTCCAAGAGTGACAAATGAGGAACTATGGGATTTTAGGGGAAGATGTGCATTTTGCAATTTGAGAAGCAATGCTGTATTTATTTTGATCGACTTGTGGACATTTTTGGCTTCCAATGTGGAAATTTGTGGGAAAACAACCTAGTGGCCCTTAACAAATGCCTTCAGAGATGGTAAAAAGGTTAAACCAGCTGATATCTGGTACTGGGATAAATGTTACAACGGATAATTTGTTTTGCAGCATTCTATTATCTAAGGAACTGCTTGAAAAGAACTCTGTGCACGCTGGAGCTACCACTACAAATTGTCAGCAGTGCTAGAAGAGAACATTTCATCTCTCTGGGTTTTTGCACAATGTTAACGGCGTGTCTTATGTTCCTAAAAAGGGGAAAACGGTTGTATTGCTGCCTACTGTGCATAACGGCAAGTCATTTGACGTAGAAATGGCAAATGATGAGACAAAGTTTGGTGCTAATGATGAAATGTATCAAGTTGGAAGAAAAATCTGTGATGGCCCTTGGCAGTATTTTTCAATTTACTGAATATGAATGCTCATTTAGTTGTTACAGACAGAAAGCGTTTGGAATAATGGTATGAAAATGCAATATTATACAATTTAGAATGGAACTGAAGAATGTGTGGGAATGTCAGGCTGCAGATTTGAGGTGAAAGCGAGAAATTGTGCTGCTGGATCATTGGGAGATATTGACAGACCTGCTATGTGAAGCGTATAACAATTTTCGTGTTTGTCCAACGGGTCGAAGATTGGTGTGGGGATGGCATATGTAGATAATGAATGGTTAACATATATTACCCAAGTACATGAAAAAGAAAATAAAATGTGTTATGCATTAAAGCAGGTAATATAAAAATGAGTCGATGACCCGAAGGGACCATTTGTAGGTTCTCTAATCTGAAATTATTTGTTTGAAGAAGTAGCACTATAATTACGTTTAAAGTAAATTTACTTGCTCGGCATAGCAGAGGTAAGCGTAGATGATATTATGAGGTTATCTGGATGCAAGCATTTTGATATTAAAATGTGAAATGTTTAAAACAATTTGACTCCTTTTAAATCTCAAATGATGGCGTTTTCAATTGGGGTTCACTTGCATTGGAACGATAATGGATAAATGTTGGGCAGCATCGATAGGTTTTGCTTTTCAGGATGTTTCTGGAAGAAACAACGTTGGTGATGGTAGTAATAGTATGATTTACTTGTGTAGAATTTGCTTGTAGTTGATAGATGTAAATTGCACATCCTTTTTATGAGTGAGTAGTAGTTGAAGGCAGACCACCAAAATAAGACAATGATGGATCATTCAGAATGCTTTATGCAATGAAGGTTTTGTTGCTTTCAGAGTGTTGCATTTTATACAAGGTCTTGGTCTGTTCATGTGAAATGTTTTTGTTTTTGGCAGACGTGTCATTAAAATGGAGCAGCATTTTTGTTTCTTATCATATAAAGTGTTCTTGATGGATGTGTCGCTGATGCCTCGGCAGTAACATGGGATGGTATTAAACAGCAATGCAGGAAAAGTCTCGTCTCTCGTCATATAAAATGTTTTCTGTTCTTGACAGACGTGTCGCTGATGTCTTGGCAGTAATGTGGGGCGGCATTAGACAGCATTGGAGGAAAAGTCTGGTCGTCTCTGATCACATAAAATGTTTTCTGTTCTTGACGGACATGTCACTGATGTCTCTGCAGTAATGTGGGTGGTATTCAACAGTGTTGAAGGAAAAGTCGGCTTGTCTCTGGTCATGTAAACATTTTCTGTTGTTGACGGACATGTCACTGATGCCTGTTGCTGTTGATCATATAACACATTTTTTGGTCTTGACATGTATGTCTCAGCAGTACAAGGTGTGGTGTGGTATTAAACAGCATTGAAGAGAAGGAATAGTTGTCTTTGTTCATACAAAATATTTTTTGTTCTTGGCAGATATGCTTCATTGCGGGGTCTCTTGTCATAAAATGTTTTCTGTTCTCGACAGACATTTTACTGATGCCTCGGCAAAAACATGGCATGGTATTAAACAGCAATGCAGGAAAAGTCTTGTCTCTCGTCATATAAAATGTTTTCTGTTCTCGACAAACATGTCGCTGATTGTCTCTGCAGTAATGTGGGGCAGTATTCAACAGCATTGAAGGAAAAGTGTGGTTGTCTCTGGTCATATGAAACGTTTTTTGTTCTAGACAGACATGTCGCTGATGCCTTGGCAATAACGTGGGATGGTATTAAACAGCATTGCAGGAAAAGTTGGGTTGTCTCTGGTCATATAAAATGTTTTTCTGTTCTTGACAGACATGTCACTGATGTCTCTGCAGTAATGTGGGCGGTATTCAACAGTGTTGAAGGAAGTCGGGTTGTCTCTGGTCATGTAAACATTTTCTGTTGTTGACGGACATGTCACTGATGCCTCGGCAGTACCATGGGGCGGTATTCAACATCATTGAAGTGCTGTTATCTGTGATCATAAAACAGTTTTGTTCTTGGCAGACATGTCACTGATGCCTTGGTAGTAATTTCAACAGCGTTGAAGGAAAAGTCTTGTCTCTGGTCATGTAAATGTTTTCTGTTGTTGACGGACATGTCACTATTGTTTTGGCAGTACGATGGGGCGGTATTCAACAGATTTGAAGTGTTGTTGTCTGTGATCATGAACCAATTTTTGTTCTTGACAGACATGTCATTGATGCCTGTTGTTGTTGCTGCTGATCATATAAAACATTTTTTGGTCTGGGCATACATGTTGCTGATGCCTCGACAGTACAATGGTGTGGTAGTAAACAGCATTGAAGAGAAAGAATTGTCTCTGTTCATACAAAATGTTTTGTTCTTGGCAGATATGTCACTGATACTTTGGCAGTATGAAACAGCATTTGTTGATTTGGTTTATAACATCTGAGGTCATCAGCATCCCATTCTATTCAGGGTGTGAAACATCTGATATATTTTCCTCAGAGGCCTCTTCTTTCAGGCTTGAGGTTTGTTTTCGTGCCACAAAGGTACGACATGGGATCCACGGCTTTACTTCCTTTCCGAAGGAAGGCATACTTTAGATTTTTACGCCTGAAAATTCCATTGGTTCTGGCTGGGTTTGAACCCACATTCTTGTGTTTAGAACGCAATTATGGTTAGCACTGCACCACAAGGACTGACAGCATTGAAAGAAAGGTCTTGCGTCTCTTCCTACAAAACTTTTTGCGATATATAATAGAAAGTCTTCGTTGGAGGGAGGAGAGAAGAATAAATGACTATTTCATAAATTGTGATAATTTGGTAAGAAAGAAGCTGATCAGGCAATTAGACCTTGACTTTTTATGTTTGGATGAACAGACAATGGATTTCTTTTTGTCAACGTTCATGTTGGTCTTCTGACTTGCAGTCGCGTGATGTTAATATTTTTGGTTTCTCTGATAATGGAATGGCATCTTCTGTGCTAACAGTCTGATGTTACTTTTTGTTTTGTGTATGCACAGTTTTGTGGTGGTTTTTCTATCCATTGGAGAAATTTGTGGCTTTTTCTCTCGCCGAGTCTGTTTTAAGGGAATATGGGAGATGAATATTTGTAACAATTTAATGAGGTATTTGAATTGATCCATCTTGTCTCGATACAATAAAAGAGGTACAAAGCACAAAATCCAGAGTACAATGAGAAAATCTTAAAATTGTTACTTTGCATTTGGTTTGAAACTAGAATATATTAAAATAATAGAAAGAAATTTTGTACAGAGTGTGCTAGAAAATGTACCTCAGGTAAAAAATATGTGTGCCACTGTAAAAAAACAAACATGACATTGTAACAAAATAGGATAATACACGATGTGCAAAGAAGAGAAGTGCTTGTTCATTTTATTTATTATTTTTTTAAGTGAAGGAAGATAATTTGATTTACCAAAGTGCAGCAAGAAAGGTGTATTTTATTTTTTATTTTTTTAAGTGCAGGAAGATGAACAATGCAATAAGAACATTTTATTGCCAATGAGTATGTTAAATAAGAAGTAACATTTTTATCAATGAATTCATTTATGAAGCAAGATGAACAATGGAATAAGAACTTTAGATCAGAAATGAGAACTGAAGTTTTATCAATGAATAATTCTTTATATGTGAAGCAAGATGAACAATGCAATTAGAACTTTTGATCAGATATTAGTATGTTCAATAATGAATTTTTTATGAGAACTGAAGTTTTATCAATGAATAATGCTTTTGAAATTAGTATGCTGAATAATGAATTTTCTATGAGAACTTAAGTTTTATCAACAAATAATGCTTTTGAACAATGCAATAAGAACTTTGATCAGATATTAGTATGTTCAATAATGAATTTTCTATGAGAACTGAAATGTTATCAATGAATAATGCTTTATATGTCATATTTACAATAAATGGTTATATTTTACAATCAATTTAATTTCTTTCTTTGACAAACCTATGTGATGACGAGGAAATGTAAACAGTGGTGCACATAATAGTTTGTAAGTTGTAGTGGTCTGCCGATTTAGTTTAGTGCCAGCCAAATGTTTTGTTTCGTAGATTGTTGGATCCTTTGACACCTAAATGGCCTTACCTTAACCTATACATGGCACTTGTTCTGGTTGTCGGTCTTGCTAAGTTTGAAGTAGTATGCACAGCCCGTCGGCATATTGTGCGAAAATACGAAAAGAACTTATTAAAGCGAGATTTGGCGACCGTCTTGTGCCATGTCCATGAACCTCGGTGTACCATCTGTGCTAGCTTGCAGTTGGCAGACATGGTTCGTTTGTCGAACTGGTCTGCGTCAGGAGCTATTTGCTTTTCATATCACCATGTCTATCGCTGCTTGCGACTGCACAGAACCTATTTTCCTCTATCCTCGATGGTAGACGCATTTGGCTGGCAAGTCCAAAATGAGGGAAACTGGAGGAAGGAAAGGAAGGAGGTATTATTGTAGCATTGGGAATGGAGAGTGGCATTAGCAGAGGAGGAGGCAGTAGTAGTGGTAGTAGCAGTAGCAGAAAATGTTGCTAAAAGTTTGTCAAATGTGTAGAAGCAGATGTACTGAGCAAAGTGTGCCATTAGAAATAGTACATACAAGGATGCTTACTCGTAACATTTCAAAATGCTTTGTGTGGCGGATGCCGACCACGACTCAATTTTCACCGTTGAATCTGGTATTTACCACATGCACATTGGTAAATGAGGATTTATTAGAGAAAACCCATTAAATCTGGTATTTACTATTTTGGTAAATGACTAGGATTTTGTGGGGGAAAAATCTATTAAATCTAGAATTTACCAGTTTGGTGGAAGACTGATTTATTGGAGAAAATGCTATTAAATCTGGCATTTACGAGTTTGGTACACGACCAATTTAGTACAGAAAGCATGCTAAATGTTGGTTCTTTATCGCTTTGGTAACTGACTATTTTAGTAGGTTTATCCTACTAAGTTGTCATTAACCAAAGTGGTAAAGTGCTAAGATTTAGTAGGATTTTCCTTCTAAATGATGGTTGTTTACCATTGTGGTAAAGTGCCGAGATTTAGTATGTTTTTTCTCTGTTAAATCTGGTATTTACCATGCATGCTGTGCACATTGGCAAATTACAAAATTGTAACTAAAGAAGCGTAGTAATTTATGGGGCATAGTAATATGCCTGGTAAATTACTATGTTTTCTTTATTACACGTAATCATTTGCCGTGCATATATTGGTAAAAGATTTAACAGCGTACCAGTCGTGTCGAGCATTGCGTACACAAAGCATTTTGAATTGTTTGCGAGTAACGTTCTTGTATGTGCGAATTTTCTATAGGTTCGAAAGTTTTATCCATTTTTCAATGGTTCAAAATCTTTTTGGAAAAAAAGTTTTGTCCATTGTTCAATGGTGCTCAGTTCATTTTGCTTTCTGCATATTTGGCATTCTTTTAGCAATATTTTTTGCTGCTGCTATTACCACTACTATTGCCTTCTTCTCTGCTAATGCCATTCTCCATTTCCAATGCTGCAATAATACCTTCTTCCTTTCTTTTCTCCAGTTTTCCTCATTTTGGACTTATATATATATTAAAAATTTTTTTTTCCGCCCGCAGGGCGGAACCTATCTCCTGAGATGAAATTTGCAAATGCTGGCTGGCAGCCTCTGATTGGTAAAATAAATAAGTCCTTTATGTCTATACAAGTTCTTTATTCAACCTTTTATCTTCCTTTACATTCCTGCCCTACATACATATATACATTCATTAAGTAGTAAGGGGGGTACATATATAAACTCCTGTAATAAAGGAGTAGGGGACTAACCTACGAGGCTCTTGTAATAAAAGAGCATAGGTAACTTACGTACAAAGGCTCTTGAGATAAAAGAGCACGGGCCTCGACAGTGCTGTCGAAGATGCCTGTTCTGAAACAGAGAAGCACAATAGTTATGCACAAGTACTCCTATACATAAAGGAGTGTCGACCTATTTGTCGAGCACTAGACTACCGATGTTGCTCGACTATACTATGCACCAAGCTATTTGTCAAGCACTAGACTACCAATGTCGGTTGACTATACTATGCACCAAGCTATTTGTCATGCACTAGACTACCAATGTCGCTCAACTATACTATGCACCGTGCAACTACATGGTACACTCTACTGCCACCAGATGGTGTTGCACTTTTAACACTAGAATAGCAAAGATATTTCTAAAGGCAAAGCATATACAACCAAAGACAAGGCAAGGAAGGCAAAGCAAATACAACCAAAGACAAGGCAAGGAAGGCAAAGCAAATACAACCAAAGACAAGGCAAGGAAGGCAAAGCACATACAACCAAAGAGAAAGAACTCAAAGCAAAGGCAAGGAAGGCAAAGCACATACAACCAAAGACAAGGCAAGGAAGGCAAAGCACATACAACCAAAGAGAAAGAACTCAAAGCAAAGGCAAGGAAGGCAAAGCACATACAACCAAAGACAAGGCAAGGAAGGCAAAGCACATACAACCAAAGACAACACAAGGCAAAGCACATACAACCAAAGACAACACAAGGCAAAGCATATACAACCAAAGACAAGGAAGGCAAAGCACATACAACCAAAGACAACACAAGGCAAAGCATATACAACCAAAGACAAGGAAGGCAAAGCACATATAACCAAAGACAACACAAAGCAAGGAAGGCAAAGCACATACAACCAAAGGCAAGGAAGGCAAAGCACATACAACACAAGGCAAAGCATATAAAGACAAAGAACTCGAAGCATATACAACCAAAGACAAGACAAGGCAAGGAAGGCAAAACACATACGACCAAAGACAAAGAACTCAAAGCATAGACAATACAAGGCAAAGCACATATAAAGACAAAGAACTCAAGACATATACATCCAAAGACAAAGAACTCAAAGCATAGACAACACAAGGCAAAGCACATATAAAGACAAAGAACTCAAAGCACATACAACACAACCAAAGACAATGCAAGCATGGCAAAGAATATACAACTCAAGACAAACAATGCATACTGGTATTCAAAGTCCCAAGCAATACAGGCAACTCCATTGCCAACTGAATGTTGGTACAAAAGATGTTCCTACACAACTTTGACATGTATGCAATGACATAGTTGAAAAGCAAGGAACATAAACAGCAGAGCACTAGGCATGAACAAATAACCTTCACTGGCAAATACTAACTATCTCAATATACAAAATGCTTGAAACAATGATTGACTGAAATAAAACATACAGAAAGAAATGACATTGAATATATGCTCTTTAACAAACATAAGCAGTTCTCTCATCTGTCAACAAAATGGAATGCAATAAGCAAACAAAAGACAACCATCATTGACATATACATACTGCACTTAGATCTATTTGAAGACCCCTTCTGAATTGAAAATAGTAACACTATTATGCCTCACCTACCTATTTATAATACAGACATTTGCTGTCATGATCAGCTCTCAAGTATTTAAAACAAATAAATGGGGCATAATAGTGTTACTGCTTCACTATTAGTAACCTCTATTCAAAGAACTTCAACACAATGAAAACAAAAATCATGATATAAACAGCAACCAACCAAATCCAATTCAGAAACCATAGTCAAATCAATTTCAATCTTAGCATGTAAACCAGGCAACACAGCACCTACAATCTACCACTGATTCATAACATGTAGCACACAAGACCAGCACTTGCCTTGAAAATAGGCCTATACAGCATCCTGTATGAAACATTCTCAAGTTCCCTTTACTAAATGTTTCTCCCTCTTCAAATCTGATGCCAGAAGACAAAAATCCTGCAATTTCCAAACATTTGCTTTCTCCCAAATGTAACATATCAACAAAAGACTGCAACACATGAACAACAAACTCCATAAACGGCTACAAGACTATTCAGGAAAAACACACACACATACACAGACATTTCCTTGAACACTGCTGCACAATACTATAACAACTGCTCAGAACACACCATTAAACATATTCCTTCATCTCATAGCTGCTAATGACCTTAACAGCATTGTAACAGCATTGCACCCTTAAACAATAATCATCTGAAAACATACCAAAAATTCTACCAATACTGTTACAGTAATAAAACACATTCAACCTATGGTAACAACACTGCCCTACACCAAACTATATTGCTAACCATATACAAATAGTGCACAATATGGAGCAGAGCAGAGACTACGATGCCAACTAATCCCATTGCAGCTGTACTGTCTCACACACACACTTCCCTTAACTCACAAAATGCAAAGTCTGCAATTCAAATTCCACTCTGACTGGGTGTTTTACATGTTTTCCTCCATCCACATTCATGGCAAATGCCAGGCAAGTACTCCAAGCCCATAAATAAGAAGCAATATACATATAGTTAGGAAAGAATGTTTCACAAAATCTACCATTATGCATCAGTAATAACACTTCAATTCTAAGATAAAACTTATTCCACGTAGTTATTTCCTATGAACCTCGGCAAACAGATCTATATTGAACCAACTGCTTCATTTCAGCAAGAGTGTGGCAATGGAGAGACCTCAAGTCTACATATTCCATATGCTCACTTGAGACTCAACATCTAAATGTAAAAGGGCATATGGTCTCATCATTCAACAGACAGTTTCAGAAAAAAACGGTATTTTCTACCTATTGCAATAACAATCCACCAATGATGATGCAGCCTGTATTCATTTAAAACAGTGTTGCTTTATAACATTTGTCATTGATCACATTAGAAAAAGATCCATCTCCCAATTATCGACATGGTTGCATCATTATTTCTGGTAAATGTGCCATGCCTTCACCCTCATAAACATAATTATCATTGCAGCATGAAAATAGGTTATCCCTGTAAAAGCACATGTGTGTCATTTTCATTAACAATGATCTGAGCACTTTCAATAGGAAAATGGTGCAATAATCATGCTTCATTGCTAAAAAGGAATATGAGAGACAAACAGATATGCAGCTCCTTTAAACAATTATTTATCTTTTTATATTTGTCAATAGCTGCATCTGCATTTACTGTCACTGAGATGCAATCATAGGATATTCTTTCATTCAAAATTTTACAACACCAAAAGAAAATTGCTTTCAAACCTTACTCATCTACATCTGCAAAAATATCATTCCAAATTCTAGAACATAAAAATATTCTTCTTCCAGGAAAGAACATTGTGTTGTTCATCATTTTAATGAACAACACAATGCCTTGCATGGACACCACAAAATTTTACCGATATCCAACAATCCATGAACAAAATGTTTGTTGAATAACCTCACACTTCACATGTCACTGTTTTATTCTTTTCAAATGCAGCATGTGGCTAAAAATAAGCACATTATTCACTCATCATCCAAGGGAACATGTTCAGTGAAAACAGAACATTTAAGTATTGGCAACATGAAACATTGTGTGCTACTCCAAATGAAATGACACATATATAGGACAACATTAGTTATAAAAATAGGCAGGGGTAGAAAAACACCTATTAAACAATGTGATAATACAATCAAAAACTGTTTACATAGATAGAACTGCAGTTAGGTTCACATACCATTTAGAGGTAAAACAAAAAAAGTCCAATGTGTGAAGAAACCAATAAGGAGTTTCATTGTTTATTATACTGTATGCAAACAAATTTATGGAAAGATCAGGTTTGGCAATAAAAACGGAAATAAATGTACATTGGGAAATATGCACTATAACTTTTAACTGTAAAAGAAGAGCAGAATATAAAAATAATAGGCAACTATTTGGCCAAAGTTACAGAGAAATGGATAAGAATCATTAACAGCAAAATGGAGGGAAATGCAACCTTAGGAGTTCAACAGGCCAGAAAAGTATAAGCAATAATGCAGCAATATGGTCATCAATACACTAATAATCTAGAGCAGTGTGCATGGCTATCAAAATGGAAACAAACAATGCTACAAATAAAATATCTAATATATAGTTTCAAACTTTACAAGCTCATTTATCTTTACATTCACTTATTCAGACCCTTCATTATTTCAATTTCCCCAAATCATATTAATTACCTCATGAATAATTCCAAACTATCTCTGCCTACATGGCAGAGGGGGGGGGGGAGGAAGAACATGTGCAAAATGCTATTAATATTATATTCTCTCAAAGCATGATCCACCACTACCAACAGTAACTCGTGAAATTATTCATCCACTAGAAGCACTCCTAGAAATAAACAATCCAACAAGCACCATGAAAAGAACCAATATCACCAAACCATGGAGGAAGTTATATTCAAAAACTGCAAATGCATTTCAAACACAATGACAACACTAAATTCTAAAGGAACAAATTCAAAGAAACTAACAATTTATTGATGTCAATAAAGAAAACATTCCTCAGTGGCTAAACAAACACATTCCCAAAGTAACTAAATTGCAAAATGAAATTCAACTACTATAACTCTCATCATTTGCTCGACAAAACTTCCTCAAAATATCATCTTCTACGTGCATTACCATCCCCCTCCACCCTCCTTTGTATGCTTTTCAGCTAATTTTAATCATTCTTTTCCAAATTTGTAACCAAAAATGCAACATTTTTACACATTATTCTCTCTCTCTCTCTCTCTCTCTCTCTCTCTCCCTCCCTCCCTGTATTATAATGTCTTGTGCTTTTGTATTCCAAACAGCTCAGATGAACCACAAAGACCAGTATAACCAATACATGACAAAATCATAATGCCAAATGTTCAGTAATGCTATCATTTCTCTTTATCCTATCAGAGTCATTTCAAAACTTCCCCAAATATAATCAAAATGACCACATTTTGAAACGATTCTCATGTTTCAACATAGTCACCTTTGATGCTAATGCACTTCAACCACCAATGCTCCAAAGCCTTTAGCCACTCCTGCAAAAAACACCTCCATGGACCATTCATCCAACAAGGAATCTTCTCCATTTACTCAACAGATGCAAATCCAATGGAGACCATGCAAACAAATAAGGCAGATATGTCATTATCCCCACTGTCATGAACATGCATGAGAGCAAGCATTTTCTGGATGCCACAGGACTGTCTTCTTGGATAAACTCAGACCGTTCTAGCACATTTTTCTCTTCAACAGGCCCAAAAGGATGCCATAATACACTCCAGTGATGAGAAGATAATCCATTAGCAGTGCACCTTCCCATTTCACATCATCTCATTGGTCAATGTCGCACACGTGACCTTCTTTGGCAGTGGAGAATCCTGATGCTTCCATTGTCAACAATCCCTCGCTGTTTTCTTTCAGTAACAGGCCCATGTTTTATCACTGGTCCCAAAGTCAACATAAAAAGTTGGCACCATCTCTCTGAAATAGGCCAAACTTTGCTAACATGCATTTATACTCTGATTTGCTTTTAATCCCAAGCAAAGATGGCCAATCATTTTTTTTCAAGCACAAGTCTTCCTCAAAATGGCAAATATACGTTTTCCTCAAACACCCAGACATCCTTAATCCCCAATCCTCCAAACAACTTCCATTATTTCTCATGTTGTGATCAATTTTGCCCATCCACTCCATGGGTCATCTTCCAGTATTTCACGGCCATGTTGTAACTCCAGGATCCACTTAGAGATGGTTGCAAATGGTGGTGTAGAGTTTCCTAAAGTGTATATATTTCTGTTGCAGAGGTACCCTTCTTTACCAAGCACTTAATAACCACACCATTTTCAATATTTGCCTTCCCCACCTCCATATACGCACCTCTGCTCTACAACAAGCACCTACCATCATGGATATAAATACCAAACCTAGGAAAACCTGTAAATTATACATAGCCCCTGCCATATTATATATATGGTTGGAATGTAACAACAAAAGAAAGGTTCAACAAAGAACTTCTATTGTAATAAAAGACTCATTTATTGCAACAATTACAGGTTCCTTGCCAGTGTTTGCAACATGTTATCTCTGCAGATAAGCTCATCCATAAATTTCAAAACGAGAGAAAAGAAAATTATTATTGCAACATTAGAAATGGAGAATGGTATTAGTACAGATGAAGATAATAGCAACAGCAACAAATGGTTTTAAAAGATTGCAAAATGAACTGAGAAAACAAAGTTTCTTTAAACCATTTTAAAATGGACAAAACTGTTTGTGTCATTTCAGCAAAAATAATTTTATCACTAAAATTGATAAAACATTTCACCCAATTAAGAACATGATATGTACAAGGAGATTACTCCCAACAATTCCAGTAGGGAATACTCAACACAACCTACTCATTACTACATTTAGTAAAGTTTCTCCCTACTAAATCTTGGTCACTTACCAATCTGCACATTTTCCTAATAAATTATCAGATGCACAAAGAAAACCAATAAACCTATTAATGCACCAGCATAATTATCAATACTACATTAAGGTTTTTTCTCCTCTATGAAATCTAGTTATTTATCAGGGATAAGTTTATTACAAAGTTGTTATAAAGAAAACATAGCACATTTTACTTCATAAATATAATACATTTTCTTTATTACAACTAAGTCATTTACCAATCTCCACATTATGCCTCATAAATGACTAGATATAATAGGCAGGGGAAAAAACCTCAAAAACCTTAGTACTTTATCAATTTGGTAAATACCTACATTCAATTGATCTCCCCATCTCCAAACTATTCACAATTCACCAAAATGGTAAACATTTAATAGAATTTTTCCCAAACAAAGTTTCTTTATTCATCAAACTGGTAATTACAGGGGGGGGATAAAAAATCAGCAGCACTTAGGAAAACATATACAATGTTTCTTTTTTCTTCCCTCCCATATATATATATCATTTGGCAAAACCTTCCTTCCTCCCTCCCAAATATAAGTATCTCACCAGCACTTTACATCTGAGAACCATAAAACCCTATAGGAATTTTATTTTTCACTTTTATATATAAATATCACAACAGCATTTCACATATAAAAAAGACTTTAAAAAAAAGGCCTCATGAACAATGCACTTGGGGAGGACTTAAAAAAAAAAAAAACTTAGGAACACTTCATACATACATTCATATTTTCCCCACTTCCCATATATAAGTACCTTGCCAATATTTGACATCTGCAGAAATAGGAAAGCCTACAAAAATGTTTTCCCCCTCCAGATATAGACACCTCACAAGCAATTCACATCTGCAAAATTTAAAAACACTTGTTAAAATTTATGTCATGACCAAGTAAAATAAACATTCCATTCTATAAAACTATTATTTTCCCCACCAATAGAAATCACTGAACAGAATTTCACATATGCAGGATAAAAAAAGGACATTTACTCATATCATCGGGACCAAGGGGGGAGAGAAAAAAAAAACCAGACCTTCACAAAACCCAGGTAATATATTTTTCCTTCTTCTTTTTTTTCTTTCCCCTGTTCCATATATAAATACCTCCTCATTTGACACCTGCAAATCCATGAAAGCTTGAAATTCCCCCCCCCCACTCCCACACCTAATTTTCACATCTGCAAACCCTCAAGACTTAAGTAACCCCCCCCCCAAATATAAACTCCTCGCAAGCAATTCACACCTATGCACAAGAGGAAAACCTAGAGGGGGGAAGTAAAACGAGGAAAACCTAAAAAAATAACCCCCCCTAAAATAAATATATTACCAACGATACCCATCAGCACAAACAAAGGAGGAGAAGAAGAAAGAAAGAAAAAAAAAAAAGCACAACTTAATAAACACTAGTGTAGATATACACAGTGAGGCATTTATACTATCACAGCCATTTTACTCTCAAAACAAAGAAGAAAATCAAAAAATGCTTCAGACAAAATTTGAAGTGCTCTTAAAAGTGACATACCATAGCAACCTTAACTTGTCCTTGAAATGCAATTCTCAAGGTCTGATTAGTTGTTTCAAATAGAATGGTGTATTTTTTCCCCCAGGAATAGAAAGAGAATTCATTTTTTTATATAAAAGTTCCAGTACATATATCAGCTACACGTGATAAATGATGAGATATTCCACAAATAAGATAGTACTGGCATCAATTTACGTTAGAGTTATAAGCATAATTCAAACAATGTCATGCTCACATTAAAAACAATTTCAATTCGGTAAATGCTCAACAGTATAACCATTAACTTCAAAGCATTTCTGAAAATCTGCTTCAAAAGATCCTCAAACACATCACATTTCTTTGCTAATTCTTGCACAGACACTCCTAATTTGGTGACCTATTTACCAGCTGTAATGCATACTTTTTCATAACCTTCAGTACAACTTCCCATTCAAAGGTGTTTTTTTTTTTTTTTTCCATGTCACACCTTCCATTTCAGAGAATAACCTCATAATTGGTTGCAAATTTCAATCAGATGGCTGCCGTCTTTTGGAATATCCAAGTTGCAAACTGTTCTAGTGTTCTTATGAGCTTTGCCATAAATGTAAATCGTATTGATCCTCTCATTGATCATGCATCAAACATCCATAATTGAAAATGAAATGGAACTGACTGAGAATAATGTCCCTTTAGCTATGAATTGACAATGATAAGCGCTCACTGTGTACCAATGTCAACAAATGAGCATCTGCATATAAACAAATAGGTTTCCTTCAGAGCAACAACAAAACAAAAGAAAAAGAAGTGAAAGTATGTCAAAAACATTTCCTGTCCTATTTATCCAATGTCTCATCATCTATCACCCCTAGCTGACAAATGTACTGAAACTTTTATTTGCAAATACAGTGCTCTTTCCATTCTCAGGGGAAAAAATACACCATTCCATTTGAAAAAAACAATTTCACCTTGAAATGACATCACAAGGACCAGTTAATGTCACTATCTTATGTCCCCCTAAGAGCACTTCAAATTTTGTCTCCAGCATATTTTCATTTTCCCCTTCATTTCAGATTGAATGACTGCAATACTGCAAATATATATATATACATATTCCCCCCCCCCACATAAAACTACCTCATAGCAGTTGACATCTGCAGAGCCAGGAAAGACTATAAACTCTCTTCCTCCCCTTCCAGATACAAATATCACACAATAGTAATTTCACCTCTAAAGAACCAGGTAAGCCTAGAGAAATCCTCCCCCCCCCAAGTATAAAATATCTTACAAGCAATTCACATTTGCACAACCAGAAAATCCTGAATACCAAGATGCAAATATGTGACCAACAAAACACATCAGAAAAAACAAAAAAAAACACACACACAACCTGCAGAATATATTTCTCTATAAATATTGTACTTTCAAAGCTGCTGACAATGGAGTGGTATCATATCCCAAGCTTAGGTATTCATTTTTTACTAGACACTGACAATTTCACAGCTTATAACATAAACCTTATTAATGCAAACCGGGAGATTAAAACATATCTAAAATTACAAATCAGAAAAAGACACATTGCGACCAACATGAACTTCCTAAAACCATGTCTTAAAAGAAAAGCCACAACTTAAAAAAAAAAAATAAATAAATAAATAAATAAAAAAAAAAAAAGTAAGTAAGTGGAGTTGAGTTTAAAAATTAAATACCAAAGTTTAGAATATATTTTTCTTTTCCTTTCTTTTCTTCCCCTTCCACATATAACTACCTCACCAGCATTTAACATCTGTAGAGCCAGAAAAGACTACAATTTCCCCCTCCCCTCCCACATATAAATACCTTATTTATATTTTCACACCTAAAGAACCAATTAAATAAACACAAAATGAGCAATTCACATAAAAAAACACCAGAACAAGAAAACCTACAAATATATACACATTTTCCCTTTCCCAGATATAAATACATAACCAATAATGCACATCAGCAGGACCAACTAAAAAAAGGACAAAAAAGAAAAGAAAAGAAAAAAAAAAGCAGCACTTATGATACATCAACAGGACAAACTAGAAAGATAGAAAAGAAAAGAAAAAAAAAAAGTAGAATCCAGGAAAACTTGAAAATATGTTTTTATTTTATTTATTTCTTTATTTTTGTCTTCTCCCACAAATAGATGTTTCAATTGTATTTCACTTTAGCATAACCGACTGCAGAGGAAAAAAATAAATCAGCAAGACCAAGGAAAACCTACTAAAATGTCCATTTCCACCCCCTCCCAGATATAAATACCTCACCAGAAATTCCCATGAGCAAGACCAACAAGAGAGAGAGAGAAATGGTACAATCTATGAAAACTGAAATAATTTTGTTTTCTTACTCCCCAAATATAACTAAATACCACATCTACACAACCATGTAAGCCCAGAGAACTTGTTTTTATCCCCCTCCTGTCCTCAGATATAATTAACTCACCTGCATTTTCACATCTGCAGAACAGGTAAGCCTAGAGAAATGTTCCCCCCTTCCCCCCAAATATAAGCACCTCATGCAACTCAAATGTGCACAACCCGAAAAGCCTCAATACCTGGATACAAATATATAATCAACAATACACATCAGCAAAAATATTGAGAGAGCAAAGGGGGAAAAAAATAAAAGGGGGGAAAAAAAACACAACTTGGGAAACCTGCAAAATATATATATATTTGGCCCCTCCCACATATAACTACCTCACCAGCATTTCACTTCTGTAGAACCAAGAAACACTACAATTTCCCCCTTCTCCAAAGATACAAATACCACATTTACATTTTCATAGCTGCAGAACCAGTTGAGCCTATAGAAATCCTCCTCCCACAAGATATAAACACAAAATGAGATATTCACATTTATACAATTAAAAATGAAAAGTTGAACAGGAAAAACTGCATTCCCTCCCCCCCCCCCCCCCCACATATAAATACCTGACAAACAATGCTCATCAGGGGAGGAAACCAAAAAAATTCAAGAATCTCTTTTTCTTTTCTTTTCCCCCTTCCCTCCCAATTATAACTACCTCATACAAATAGACTAGAAGGAAAATAATAAAAACAGCACCACCACCCAGGAAAAACTTATAAATGTTTTTCATTTTATTTATTTATTTTTTTTTTTTTGTCCTCTCACACAAATACATATTCCAATAGCAATTCACTATAGCATAACCGATTGAAGAAAAGAAAAAAAAAATAAATCAGGAAATCCTAGAAAAATGTTCATTCCCTTCCCTCCCAGATATAAATACCTCACTAGAAATTCCCATTAATAGGACCAATAAGAGAGAGAGAGAGAGAGAAATGGCAAAATCTACAAAAACTTAAGAGAAGTTTTAATTCTTTACTCCCAAATATAACTACCAAATCTGCAGGTAGTTACCAAAACCAGGAAAGCCAAGAGATTCTCCCCCCACCCCCCCAGATATAATTAACTCATCCGCATTGTCACATCTCTGGAACCAGGTAAACCTAGAGATCCCCCCCTTTCCCAGTTAAAATTAATTCACTTTCATTTTCATCTGCAGAACCAGGTAAGCCTAGAGAAATGTTTCCCCCTTCCCCCAGCTATAAACACCTCACAAGCAATTCAAATGTGCACAACTAGAAAAGGCTGGCAAAAAAAATAAATAAATAAATAAATAAAATACAATAAGAGACAGAGAAGCAAACACGAGGAAAATCTACAAAATGATTTTTTTGTTCCCCCTCCCAGATATAAATACATGACTAACAATGCACATCAGCAGGACCAACTAACCACCTGTGGTGCCTCAGTAGTAAAAACGGGCGTTAAACACTACTCAAAAAAAAAAAAGGACCAACTAAAGGAAGGAAGGGGAAAAAAGGAAAAAGGGGAAGAAGAAAAAAAAAAGCACAACTTCCAAATAGCTGAAGACTACATTTTTCTTTTTTTTCCCTCCCAAATATAACTACCCCACCAGTTATTTCACTTCTGCAGAATTAGGAGAGCCTATTAATTCCCCCCCAATCCCAAACATAAATAAGTTACAAGCACATCACATCACCAGGACAAACTAGAAGGAAATTAAAAACACAGCAGAACTCAAATTTGCTATTTCATTTACTTATTATTATTATTATTTTGGGGGGAGGTATTCTTCCACAAATAGATATTTGAATTGGAATTCCCTTTAGCATTACACACTTGAGAGGCAAAAATAATGAAACAGCAAAACAAAGGAATTCCTAGAAAAATGTGCATTTACGCCCCCTCCTAGATATCAATACCTCACTAATAATTCCCATTAGCAGAACCAACAGGCAAGAGAGACAGAGAAATGGCACATTCTATGAAAACTTTTGAATATGTTTTTTTTCATACCTCCCAAATATAACTAAATACCATATCTGCAGAATCAGAATACACTACAGAAATGCCACCCCCCCCAGATATAATTAACTAACTTGCATTTTCAGATCTGCAGCACAAGGTAAGCATAAAGAAACAGAAGAAAAAGAAGAAATGATAAGGGACAAAGAAAGAAAGAAAAAAAAGAAGAAATGAAAAGGGACAAAGGAAAAATAAAAAAGGAAAAGAGAATAGAAAAAACAAAAACAAAAACATGGCAAAACAAAGAAAACCTAGAAAAATAGTTTTTTGTTTCCCCCATCCAGATACAAATACATTATCAACAATGTACAACAAAATTAAAAATAGCACAATTTCGGCAAATCTGAATATATTTTCCTTTTATTTACCCTCCCCTCCCCCCTCCCCCCTCCCTCTCAAAGATAACTGCCTTACTAATTTCACATTTGCAGGACCAACTAGGGAGGAGAGGAGGAAGGAAATAATAGAACCCACAATTACATGGAAATTTATATTCTTTTTCGTTCCTCCCAAAGATAACTGCCTTACTAATTTCACATTTGCACGACCAACTAGGGAGGAGAGGAGGAAGGAAATAATAGAACCCACAATTACATGGAAATTTATATTCTTTTTCGTTCCTCCCAATTATAACTACCTCATCAGCATTTCACATCTGCAGAACCAGAAAATCCTAGAATCCCCCCCTTTCTAAATATAAATACCTCACCAGCATTTCACATCAACAGGACCAATTAAAGGGAATAAAAAAAAAAAATCTGCACAACCTAGGATAACCTGGATAATTGGTTTTTTTTTTCTTTCTTCATAAATATAACTAATTCACTAGCATTTCATATCTGTAGAAACAGAAAACCACATGGAAATTTCATATTTCTCCTTACTAGATATAAATACCTTCAACAGAATTTCACATATGCGGAACAGACTACCAAACTATATGAGGGGGAAAAAGAAAGAAGAAAAGAAAACCTATAGAATATATTTTTCTTTCTTCTATATTTTCCTCTCCCACATATAACTATCTTACCAGCATTTGACATCTACAGAACCTGGTAGGGCTCCAGAAATTCTCCCCACCCAACTCCCATACAAAAACACCTCACAAGTATTCTTGCACAACCAGAAAAGCTTCAAAATATTAAAAAAAAATGTAGGTTTTACTTGTTTTGCCAGTTTTTTCCTCCCCTTCCCTCTCCTAGATAAAAAATCCATGACCAATAATGTACATCAGCAGGATCAACTAAAGGGAGATTACAAAAAAAAAAAAGAATGAATAAATAAATAAATAAATAGCAGAACTTAGAAAGAACTGAAGAACATATTCCTCTTTTTTTATCCTCCCAAATATAACAACCCCATTAGCATTTCACATCTGCTGAACCAGGAAAGTCGAGATATTTTTTGCCCCTCTCTCAAATATAAATACTTCACAGGATTTAACGTCCCCAGCATAAAAAAAAATATATATAAAAATTAACACTAATAATAAAAGTAGATAAAGATAAAACACTGAGAAAGAGTCACACATGAAATTGCTATATTTCGAACTACTGCGAGTTCTTCAATGGCAAGAAGCTAAATATATATATCGACAGAACTTAGTATAACATGGAAAATTATGTTCCTTTTACTTTCCTTCCAAATATAACTATCTCACCAGCATTTCACATCTGCAGGAGCAGATAAAAATTTTACTCCCTTTCCCCCCAGATTATATAGACCTCAACAGCATTTTAGACCACAATCAGTGGCCAAATCTGTTAAGGTGCAGACTTGTGAGCAAGAGGTATGGGGTTCAAATCCCTCCAGGAACATCTTTCTGAATGAGGTTTTTTTCCCCCCAGGTTTCCCTCGTTCCTCATAAATGACAAATGCTGAAGAGATACCCTAAACTCATGCCTGGAACATTTCAGTGTCCACCACCTGTGCAACGAAAAAGTCACATCAGTGAAGAAAGAAAGAAAAAACCAATCTTAAGAAAACTTGGAGAATAGGAATATATATATATATTTTTAAACATTTTCCCTCCTAAATATAAATACCTCCTCATGTGACATCTGCAAAACCATGAAAGCCTACCATTTTTTTCTCCACTCCCAGGTGTAAATACCTTACCTACATTTTCCCATCTGCAAACAATGTAAAACTAAAGTAATCCCCCCAGATATACACTCCTCACAAGCAATTCACACACTATGCTATGCACAAAAAGAAAACCTAGAGCAGGGGGAAAAAAAAAAAGGAAAACCTACAAGAATAACTTCCCTCCAAAGAAATAAGTAGGGGGGAAAAAAACTTGGTCAAAACTGGAGAATACATACTGAGGCATTTATAGTGTTGCAACCATTTTACTCTGAAACAAAGAAGAAAATCAAAAAATGTTCACACACAATTTGATGTGCTCTTAGAGGGACATAAGACGGCAACTTTAACTTGAATTTCAATGTCAAATTGGTATTTTTAAATGGAATAGTATATTTTTTCCCCCAGAAATGGAAGGGGCATTCAATTTTTGGTATAAAAGTTCTAGTACATATATCAGTTGCACGTGATAAATGATGAGATATTCCACAAATAAGACATCAAATGTTTTTCACCTTACTGGCATCAATTTACATACAGTACAGTACCATTTGGTTATAACCATAACTGAAACAATGTCATGCTCACATTAAAAGCAATTTCAATTTGGTAAATGCTCAAAAGTATGACCATTAACTTCAAAGCATTTCTGAAAACCTGCTTCAAAAGATCTTTGCCAATTCTTGGACAGACATTCCTAATTTGTTGATGTACTTTACCGGGTGTAGTTTGTACTTTTTCAAAACATTTATCTTTAATGTATCCCCATAAGAAAAAGTCTGAAGAAATATAAGATTAGAGAAACAGGCAGGTCACAGGACAGGTCCCCTGCATCCTATCCATCGACCAGGATACTCCTGTTTAATATTTCTCCAACTACAGCTGAGTAATGAGATGGATAATCATTGTGTTCATACCACATTGCAGCCCATTCCACAAGGGGCACATCTTGAATCAACACTGGAAATTTTTCGTCCCAAAATTTATGTATTTCTTACCTTCAATGAAGTATGGTCCAATTGTACGCAACCCCACATACCACAACAAATGTTCATGCCCCATTGCCACTGATGCTCCACTTCTCTTACCCATCTTGTATTTTCCACTGCCAAATAATGCATGTTATGTCCATTCACTTGAGCATGATTGGTAAATGTCTCCTGATCACAAAATAAAAAAGTTGGAAAAGCTACTTTTTACATTTGTAATAGAACCCATTGGCAAAATTCAACATGCTTCTGAAAATCATTCCCATTAAGGGCTTCATGTAGGCTAATGTGATAGAGATGGTATTTATGACACTCAAGGTATTAGAAAAACACTCCTTTAATAGATTCCCAAATCATGTTCCAGGACAGGAACTTGCATGAGGATAAGCGGCAACCGCAGCTAATACAGTGACTTCCAGAATTTCCCCAGTAGCACCTCTCATTCCACGATGTTTTCTTGATGCAACACATTCCGTTTCAAAGAATAAGTTCCCAAGTTGTTGACAATTTCTAACAATGGCTGCCTCCTTTCAACATACCCATCTCTGTATAAGTTGTATGCAGCTCCAGTGTTCTTATGACCTTGACCTTCGCCATAAATGTACAACATATCGATCCTGTCATTGATCATGTATCCAACATCCATTACTAAAAACAAAGTGCAACTGACTAAGTTTAGCTTTGAATTGGCAATGATAAGCATTCCTTTGAGTACCGATGTCAACAAATGAGCATCTACATAGAAACATTTCCTTCATAGAACAACAAAACAGAAGTGAAAGTAATTGAATAACATTTGCCCAATATCTCATCATCTATTGCCCCTAGCTGATATGTGTACTAGAACTTTTATACTGAAAATTCATTGTTCAAAAAAAAAAAAAAACTAAATTGACCTTGAAATAACATTCAGAATGGCATTTCAAGAACAAGTTAATTAAGGTCACTATCTTATGTCCCCCTAAGAGCACTTCAAATATTGTGTCAAGCATTTTGTTATTTTCCTCTTCATTTTGCAGTAAAATGCCTCCCCTGTATACACATAACATAAAACTACCTCATTAGCAGTTGACATCTGCAGAGCCAGTAAAGACTAGAATTTCTCTTCCTCCCATCCCAGATATAAATACTGCACTAGCATATTCCCATCTGCAGAATCAGGTAAACCTAGAGATAAATCCTCTCCCTCCTCCCGCAAATATAAACACTTCATGAGCAATTCACATTTGCACAACCAAAAAAGCCTGAAATCTCAGATACAAATATGAGACCAACAATACACATCAACAACCCCTCTGACATATAACTACCTCACCAGCACTTAACATCTATACAGCTAGCAAAGACTACAACTTCCCCCTCCCCCACTTCCCATATATAAATACCATACTTACATTTTCACATTTGCAGAATCAGTTAAGCTTATAGAATCCCCACCCCCAAGATATAAACCAAAAGTAGAAATTCACAAGAAAGAAAGACAGAAAGAAACAAATGACACAAAACTTGGAATGTTCACTTTTTTATCTTTTTCTTTCTTCCCAGATATAATTAAATCACCTGCATTGTCACATCTAAATAACCAGGCAAGCATAGAAAAATGTTGTCCCCATATCTCGCAAGCAATTCAAATATGCACAACCTGGCAAAATAAAAAAAAAAAAAATGCAACAAAGAGGGAGAAGCAAACACAAGGAAAATGAACAAAAATACATTTTTTTTGTTCCCCTTCTCAGATATAAATACATCACCGCCAATGCACATCAGTAGTACCAACTAAAGGGAGGGGAAAAAAGGAAAAAGAAGAAAACCTATTAATTTCCTCCCCATCCCAAACATAAATACCTTACCAGCAAGTCACATCAACACGACATACTAGAAAAAGAAGAAGAAGAAGAAGAAGAAGAAGAAGAAGAAGAAGAAGAAGAAGAAGAAGAAGAAGAAGAACTCAGGAAAACCTGAAAATATGTTTTTTATTTCATTTACTTACTATTATTATTATTATTATTATTATTATTATTATTATTATTATTATTATTATTTATTAATTTCTTTTGTCTTCTCCCACAAATAGATATTTCAATTCAAATTCACTTTAGCATAACTGATTGGAAGTGAAAAAATGAATCAGGAAAACCTAGAAAAATGTGCATTTCCCCCTCCTTCCAGATATTAATACCTCACCAAAAATTCCCATTAGTAGGAGCAACGAGAGAGAGAGAGAGAGAGAGAGAGAGAGAGAGAGAGATGGGTGGATGACTGAATCTGGGAAAACATTGATAATTTTTTTTCTTTTGTTACAAATATAACTACCACATTTGCAGAACCAGGTAAGTCTATAGAAAATTTTTTTTTTTTTAATACATTCCTCTCCTCAGATATAATTAACTCACCTGCAGAACCAGGTAAACCTAGAGAAATGTTCCTCCCAGATGTAAACACCTCACAAGCAATGCAATTCAATTCAAATGTCCACAACCAGAAAGCCTGGCAGAACCAAAAAAAAAAAGGAAAGCCCAGAAAAATATCCCCCCCCCCTCCATAAATATGCAACCACAATGCACATTAGCAGGGCCAACTAAAGGAAGGGGGAAAAAAAATAGCACAACTTTGCAAAATCACAAGAATACATTTTCCTTTTTCTTTTTTTCCCCTCCCAAATATAACTACTTCACCAGCATGTCACATTACCAAGACAGACTAGAAGGAAAATAAAAAAAACATAGAACTCAAGAAAATATGTTTTTTATTTCATGTACTATTATTATTATTCTTTTATACTTTTGTCTTCTCAGCAAATAAATCAGCAAAGCCAAGGAAATCCTAGAAAAATGTGCAATCCCCTCTACCAGATATTAATACCTCACCACAAATTCCCATTAGTAGGACCAATAACAGAGAGAAAGAAATGGCACAATCTAGGAGAATTTGAATAATTGTTTTCTCCCCCTTCCCTCACAAATATAAGTATCACATCTGCAGAATCAGGTAAGCCTACAGAAATGTTCTTCCCCCCCCCCCCCAGATATAAACACCTCCCAAGCAATTCAAATGTATACAACCAGAAAATCCTGGCAGGGGAACAGAAAAAAAAAAAAGACCACCAGCAAACCAAGCAAAACCTAGAAAAATAACTTTCTTTGTTCCCCCCCAACATGACCAAAAATGCACATCAACATAATGGACTAAAGGGAGGAGGAAAAAAATAATAGCACAACTTAGGAAAATCTGAACATTTTTTCCCTCCCTTCCCACCCTCTCTCCCTCAAATATAACTTACCTCACCATAATTTTCACATCTGCAGGACCAACTGGATAGGAGAGCAAGAAGGAAATGGTAGAACCTACAATTACTTAGAAAAACATATTCTTTTTCTTTCCTCCCAATTTTAACTACCTCATCAGCATTTCACATCTGCAGAACAGAAAATCCTAGAATCCCCCCACCCTTTCTAAACATAAATACCTAACTAACATTTCATGTCAACAGCACCAACTAAAGCGAATGAAAAAAATCCACAGAACCTAGGATAACCTGGAAAATTATGTTCTTTTATTCTTTCCTCACAAATATAACTACTTCACTAGCATTTCATATCTGCAGAAACAGAAAACCCTATAGAAATTTTATTTACCCCCTCCTAAATATAAATACCTCAACAGAATTTCACATATGGAGAAAAGACCACGGGGAGGGAGAGAGAGAAACCAGCAGGACCATACTATATGGGGGGAGGGGGAAACCTGGAGAATATATTTTTCTTTCTCTTAAATTTTCCTCTCCCACATATAACTACCACACCAGCATTTGACATCTACAGAAGCAGATAAGGTTATAGAAATTCCCTATACTATACCCCACATATAAACACCTCACAAGCAATTCATGCACAATCAAGAAAGCCTGCAGGGGGAAAAAAAAAACTTTTCCTTGTTTGGCCAGTTCCCCCCTTCCCTTTCCTAGATATAAATATGTGACCAATAATGTACATCAGCAGGACCAACTAAAGGGAGATTACCAAAACAAAAAAATAAATAAATAGCAGAACTTAGGAAAACACTGAATTCCTCCTTTTTACCCTCCCAAATATAACTACCCCATGAGCATTTCACATCTGCTGAATTACATTTTTTGTCCCCCTCCCAAATATCAATACTTCACGAGGATTTCATATCACCATAAAAGGGGGGCAGGGGAAAAAAGTCTTAAGAAAACCTGCAGAATATATTCTTTTTTTCTTAATATTTTCCTCTCCCATACATAATTACCTCCTCATGTGACGATGTGACATCTGTAGAACCATGAAAGCCCACATTTCCCCCCCCCCACACTCCCAAATATAAATATCTTACATGCATTTTCAGATCTGCAGCACTGGTAAGCCTAGAGAAATGTTTCTCCACAATGAAAACCTAGAAAAATAAGTTTTTTTTCCCCCCTCCCAGATATAAATACATAACTAACACTGCACATCAGCAGGACCAACAAAAGGGAGTGGGGAAAAAAAAAGGGAACTTATAAAGAACTGAAGAATGTATTTCACTATTTAAATGTAAATTGGAACTTGCACAGTGAAGCCAATCATATTAATTGATATCATTGTATGATTCAGTTGAACTTTAGCCCGGCTGAAGATGGGAACTAAATGTTCTCGAAACCGGTTCCATACATTTATGAAAAGTAAGTGAAGCTTTTAGAGTGTGTAGTTCAACTGAATCATACAATGTTATCAATTAATATTTCACTATGTTTTTTGCCTCCCAAATACCTCACCAGCATTTATTAGCAATTCACTCTTACAAGACCGCAGGGGAGGGGGGAAGGAAAAACAAAATCAACAAAATTAAAAAAATGTAAAAGCTAGAAAATGTGCATTCTCCCACCCTCCCTGATATAAATACCTTACTAGCAATCCCTATCTGCAGAACCAACTGGGAAAAAAAGGAGAATAACAATAATAATAACGATGATAAATGACAGAATCTGGGAAACCATGGGAGAATTCTTCTTCTTCTTCTCCTTCTCCTTCTCCTCCTCCTTCTTCTTCTTCTTCTCCTCCTCCTTCTCCTCCTTCTTCTTCTTCTCCTCCTCCTCCTCCTCCTCCTCCTCCTCCTCCTCCTTCTTCTTCTTCTTCTTCTTCTTCTTCTTCTTCTTCCCAAACATAACTACCTCATTAACATTTCACATCCACAAAACCAAGAAAGCCTGGAGAAAAAGTGTTTCCCCCCTCCCAGATTTAACTATCACCAGCATTTCACATTGGCAGGACAGACTAGGGGAGGAAAAAACACCAGCAGAATTGGAGAAATGTTTTTTGCTTTTTTGTTTTTGTTTTTTTTTTTCTTTACATATATAAATATCTCATTAGCATATCATTGATAGGGCCAACTGGAGGAGGGAGGGAGAGAGAGGGAAAAGGTCAAACCCAAGAAAAATGTATTTCCCCCCTCCCCCAAGATATAAATACCTAAAAAACAATTCATAACAGCAGTACAAACTAGAGGAAGAAATAAATAAAAAATAAAATAAATTAAAACAATAATAACAGAACTAAGGAAAACCTGGAGAAACTCCCCCACCCCCTTCCCAGATATACATACTTCACCAGCATTTCACATCAGTAGGACCAAAGAAGAAGAAAAAAAAATCACCAAAACCAAGGCAAACCTAGAAAATTTTTTCCCTCTCCCCATTTCCTCCCAAGTATAAACAATGCACCAAATCGTCACATTGGGGGAATAATAATAATAATAATAATAATAATAATAATAATAATAATAATAATAATAATAATGGGGGGTAGAAATCCCACCCCATCCCAGACATAACAAGATGACGTTAAAGGCATAAAATAAACAGACCTCCTAAAAAAAATATCTTGAAAATATTTCCTCAGTTTTTCACAGCAGGACCAACAAAATCTGGAGGAAATAAAAATAATAAAATAAATAACCATTATCAGAACCACAGAAAACCTGGAGGGTATTTTCTTTTCCCTACCTGAACAGCATTTCACATAGCAGAATCAAGGAAAACTTGGCATAAAAAAAAAAAAAAAAAGGCAGAACCATGGACAACGTAGAGAAAAAAATAACCCCTCCTTTAGATATAAGTACCTCAACAACTTCTCATATTGGCAGGACTAATGAAAACCTGAAGGAATATATAATACATAAATAAATAACCGAGGCTAACCTGAAGAATTTTTTCCCCTCCTACTCAGATATAAGTATCACACCAGCATTTTTTCAAAAGAGAAAGATATGTTAGCAAGTGCAATAAGCATAAGAGCAAATGAATGGTATATTTGAACATTAAGGGGCTTTAGAACTAGAGGTGAGTAAGGATTTTGTCCAATATGTAGAAAATATAGAACATATTCTGTTTGAATGCTCAGACACAAGGGAATGAAGACAACAACCGATAAATGGTAAATGGTTGAAGTTAAATATGTTAATTCCAGCAAAGAAAATGGTTGGTGATCAAAGTCAATATTTGTATAGACTTAAGAACAAATGAATATGGCTGGTGAGGAGAGAGAACTTTTAATTTGTATTGGGTTTGTTCAGGGCAATTTGTATGTCATAAATATTAAAACTATATAATTACTGGTTGGCATGTGTTCAATATTACCAGGCCATATTGTTATATGTACACACTTAATACAGAGGTAAATAAGTATTGTAAATAGATTGTAATTAAAAAAAAATTGAGAGAGAGAGAAAAGAGAAAAAGAAGAAAGAAAATAAAAGAAGGGAAAAAGAAAAGAGCAAGGAAAAAAAAAAAGAATCGGGAGAAAAACATGTCTGAAGTCACTCTAACACACAGTTATGTATTTTCAAATGTAGATGCATAACAATAAATCATGCTTTTTTTTTCTTTTGATTGTACATTGGGTTCTAGTGCTTCTTATAAAATGCTCCATAATATTTTGTAATTTAAATATATATGTTCTTTACACTTAAATGCATTTGTTATTCAGATCTTTTACAATTTTGGTTTTATTAATTTTAGCTAGATATGCTGTTTTTACTATAATTCATTTTCATTTATGTTCTTTTTCTTAACTTTTGATTTTTTTTTCTTTCTTTTTAAAGATTGTTTGCTGCCAAGTTTATTTCTTAATTGTTAATAGGGACATCAACCAGAGCAGTTGCTGCATTCTGAATTTTATTTACCTATTTACAAACAACGCATCTTTTTTAAAAGAAATGCTATACACCTATATGCTGTATGCTATATTTAAGAAATATTTCAAGGCATTTAGTTATACTTTTTTTAGATATATTTCAAGGCAGTTAAATATGCTTTTTATTTTCATTACATTACTTGTTTCCGAAATAAAATATGTGTATGGGAATCGTTATAGGATTATCAGTTAAAATATCAATATATTTGGTGCATTTGTGACTACCTAAGGCTCAGGCCAAAAATGCAGTTGCATTGCTACAATGAAGTGAACGTGGCATGCTGCATGCTTTTGAATAGGTAGTAATTATTATCAATTCATTTAGTAACATGTGGATTGATATAAAACTTCTAATAACTCCATTCTTCTGTATAAACAGATATTCACATAAACAGGATTGTAGCCTAGATTTAGCTATGTATATAGGGAGAAATAAAAGAGCCATTATAAAATAATTTGGACATGATTACAGTAAAAATGTATTGTAATTATTCATACATCCCAAAATCTCAAAAGTGGTAATTATTTTATGTATACTATTAGTTTAATGTCTGGTAGAAAAATGAAGAAATTGAATTTGAATTTTTATTTCTCATGCATCAACATAAAAAGATTTTTATAACAAAATGACAGTAAATAAAAAAAGAAACTACTAATTTTAAATTTAACAAATAGGAACAGTGCCTTCGGCAAATCCAGAAGGCACAAACTACAATCAAATAACATTGAAGTAAGACATACAAGATATTTCAGCCCAAAGAATAAAACAAATCTGGATTCTTATGCCACTGTAGACGATAAACATTAAACAAAAATTCAGAGGTAATTCAGCCTTATAATAAAGCTAAGGGTTAGGGCAAAACAATATCTAAAGTTGGCCCATGAAACTATGGTGTAATGTGGACATTTCACAGCAGCTTCATAGTTTTCTACATCACAATGAGTGTTTATGTGAGAGGAGCATTTTTATAAAGGAATCGTGATGCAATGCTCCAACTATCCATGCTCAATACATCTGCACACTCTTTTCCTAGTAGGATAATTTACTTTGATATGAATTACATCACTTTCATTCCTAAACCATACTCTGCTGACAATGATACCCAAAAAAGATGAAAGACAAGGAAAAGATTATTCCCATTTATCAGGCAAATATATATATAAATTAACACTAATAATTGACTTGTCTAGCTTCTTGCCATTGAAGAACTCGCAGTAGTTCGAAATATAGCAATTTCAAGTGTGACTCTTTCTCTGTGTTTTATCTTTATCTACTTTTATTATTAGTGTTAATTTGTTACATTGTTAATAGTGTTTCTTTATTTTTATTTTTCATTAATATATATATATATCATTTCATCTCATATATAACCAGTGTTCACCGCCCTGTGGTGCCTCAGTAGTAAAAACAGGCATAAAACACCATTCTAGAGAGAGGAGTATTTAATGTCCATTTTTTAGACTGCGACATCACAGACAATGGACAATACATTATCTTATGTATCTTATGATACATAAGGAAAAAAAAATTTGTTAGGAAAAGAATTTTGGGAAGGAAACATTCCAGGGCTAGGTTTAATGTACCTTCCTGGCATTTACCACTGATGAGCATGGAAAAAAAAAACTTCTTCAGAGAACATGGTCCTGGATTTAAGGATTTATACTGCAACCATGCTTATTTAGCCTTAATTGGTTAACTTTTCATAAAAGACTTTGCAACGTGTGTATAACACTATTGAAGTTGTTTTATCATTAAAAATAAATATTCACTTGCTATAAGATCATAACTAATACAAGAGAAGAAAAGATTTCAAAAAAAAAAAGGCTCTTTGCCTAAATGTTACATGTAGCCAGAGTTGGATTCGAAAGACCTACGGTTTAGATGGGATATGTATATATATATATATATATAATAAAATGTCAACTTTTCCTCATATAGTAACATATCCTTCTATACAGTCTCAAGTTTTACTTCTGCCTGTTGCTGTGTAACCCGCAATTTTTGTTCCCTGTTAAAGAAGCGTTAGGGACTTTTATCCTTTCATCATCTCCATATTAGCACCAAAGCTCTAGCATACCTTTCCCAAATGATATATCTCTCTCCATTATAGTCTTGAGGGTGTACATAAATAATCTAGATAGTGTAGTACATGATCAACAAGTTCTTCAGCTTCCTCCCAACACTAATTTGCCTAGGTGTAACTGTGATATTCTTCCAGGCTGTTTTGCCGTGGTCTGCTGCAGATGAAGATTCTAGATGTTTCGTCTACAACTACAACAGACATTTTCGATGGCTTGGACAGGTTCTCCTCTCTGGTAACACCTCATCTAAAACATCAAGCTGATTTAGACCAAACCCCAGGATCAGGGAATATGGTAGACACAATGCAACATTAACACCAGACTCAAAGAACACAAAAGGAACTGTATTATAGGTCAAATAGATAAGTTAGCAGAAGCAGAACATGCCATCGAAGCGGAGGGGGAATACATCATAAAGTTTCAGGACACCAGCATTCTTTCATCTATAACACATTACCATGCAAGATCACAGCGAGAAGCAATCGAAAGATCCCAACAATTTCAACAGGAAAGAACAAGCTCCAAAACTAAATAGCAACTGGTTTCCAGCAATCGACAACAAAGTGCTACATACAACATATAAAAACATAGCAAGCCTAACACAAAAGAGCAGCAGCACAGGAGAGGCCAGGCTCCTCTCACTGGCAGTATAAATAAAGCAACTTTGACAGCCAATGCTTCAGACACGGTGTTACCAGAGGAGGACACATACACGCCATTAAAGATATCTGCAGTAGTTGCAGTCGAAACGTCTGGAATTTTCATCTCCAGCACACCAAGGCAAAACAGCCCAGAGGAATATCACAGTTACACCTTTGACTTCAGTCATGAAAGCCTGTTCTCTCCTTAAATTACCTGTCAAACCTGTATGTTCAATCATTTCATTTAAGTTATAAACTCACTTCAAAGCATTCTATGCATAGCAATGTATATCAAGTTTTAAATTTATACGTAAATCCTGAACATTGTAATCCCTTTTTAAATGTACCAGAATTTTTTTGGGAAAAAGAAAGCAAAATTCAAGGAGGGATATTGCACATATAAAAGTGCAATACCTTATTTTTAAATCTCTTCCAACAGTTCTGTCTCTGCTCCTAATGATACACCTAGAGAAACCCATCACCTGGTATTATCACTCACATAACTCTCCAACAATCTGCAACCAATCACAGCCCGATGCTGTAGCTCCCCTTTTATGCACTGTCCATCAGTACCCAAACTGTCCAAGTCCATGCTGGTGTTCCTCTCTTCTACTGCTACACCACTCCAACATTCCAACAGCATCATTGATGCTATATACAAAACAAAACAGACTTAGTACAGGCTTCATGGCCAAATATTAGCCTGCAATACAAATGACCCAAAACATACTACATCATTAAAAACTATTAACGTGAAGTGTGAATTGAGACTTGTACAGTGAAGCAAATCATATATTTAAATTATTATATGACAGAGTCAAATGACATACTCCTGTGGTTCCATTTATTTGTGTACATTTACATGTTTTGCAGGTCATCATCTGCATCCTCGGCAATTAGCTGAGGATGCAGACAATAGCCTACAAAACATGTTCTACATATAAACAAGTAAGTGAACAATAACAAGTTTTCTTCTCACAAGATGTACGGCTGGAGCATCTTGTTGCAGAACAAATTTACAAATATAAAAAACAGGAATTTTGTCTGTGGTTCTGTAAATTAGTTTTTGTAGTTTCAAACTGCTAGTAGTATTATTTTTCTGCTGGGGTCAATAACAAAACACAAATGACATAGGCTTTTATGGCCGGTGTCGTCTGGGTATAGCATTAAGATCTCCATTAGAACATTATAACCTCTCTACTGCCACTGATGATGTCTACCTTAGATATAGACAAAATGTATGGAAAGAAGGAGCCTAATAGATCACAGCCCACAAGCCCTAAAATTACTGTATCCAGTAACAATCGACGAAGCTTCCCACTGCTAAAGAACTTTATTAATGGCTTCAACAAGAGAAATCCAATGTACTTCAAAATTTGGTGACATTCTATGCCACACACAGGTGAATATACTTTTAATGAATTCTCTTTGGATGAATGAATTTGGATTATTGGTAATAAATTCTAAGTTCTAATTAGACTCTGTTTAATTTTACGATAGACTGTACTACATTTTTGCTTCTTTTCATGTTTGCATGCTTTGTGTTATTGGTGACGAAGCAGTTCTTGTCTCTATACATGTACTGATGTTATTGTTTAATACATACTCTTTGGAGACTTTGAAGTTGATGTACTATTGATTATCTTAGTATTACCCAAATATTGAAATTTGAAAAACCATCTCAGAATATGCTGTACAGTGATATAAATGTGATTTCTTTCCCTAATTTTTTTCCTTGCATAAAATATGCACCCTCAGGTTTTATTTATAAAAATGGGGGTTAAGAAAGCATCTTTTAAATCAAAAAAATATAACAATAGATTCTATGTGCACCACCTAGATTACTGTAAAAGCAGGCATATGATTCAAAGGAATGCACTGATGTTGTTTCCCTGGCAGCACCCATGATGCAACCTGAGTGCTGACTGAGGATTAACGCTATAACTAAGTCTATTAAATGTCCCAAGTTAGTACAGTAAAACTTCTTTTTTATTCATTTAAGAACTTTCCAAAATAAAGACATTTTTAAAAAATTCTGTTGAAACTCACACAGTGAAGCTTGTTAAATGTAAATTATAATTAATCTGTCGTCTAACACACTCTTATGCTTCACTTACTTTTAAATACGGTGGGATCGGTTTCGAAGAGACATCCTCTACGAGTCGTCAAGTTGGTTGAAGATGGAGAGGATGTCTCTTCAAAACCGGTCCCACCAAATTTAAAAGTAAGTGAAGCTTAAGAGTGTGATAGATGACAGATTAATTATAATTTACTTCTTTTTTATGTTATGCATTTGTATGTTTTTTAAATTTTTTTTAAGATCCTGACAAAACTACTATTCTTTCAATGTTAACATATTTTGAATATACATTTTTTGTTTGTTGTTTGTTTATCTACCCTGGCAAGAGTTGAGGCCATTAGGTCTTCTCTTCCACTCTACCAGGCAAAACAAACGCAACAAAAATACAGAGAAAAATGTACATAATTATATAAAATACGCAAAAACAGAAATTAATTATGTACATACCATTACATAATTTAAAATAGTTAGAAAGTTGGTAGAGAGAGTGGTCACAATTCCATGCCACACTGCCTGGAAAATGAAAATAAGGATGAAACAATTGATTTTTCTCTTGTTACAGTTTTTTAATCATTCTGTATGGGCTATGCATTACATGACAGCATCACGGAATATGATATTGCAGTCAGCAATCAGCCACTGTTTCAAAAAAGAGGATGTGGCAATTGCAGTGCTGATGAAGATGATAGCAGCATTCCTATATGCGAAAATTGGGAGCAACTGGAAGGTCAAGCTGTATTTGATGATTGTGTGAAAGTCAACACAAATATCATTACCACTCAAAGCATGGGAATATCTGAAATAGTTGAAGATATTACACAGGAACTATGCAAAGATGATGATGAGGAGTTGATCTCCATTATTTTAATAATGATAGTGCTTTGGAAACTGTTAAACATTTTCTTACAAGTCATAATGTAACTAACAAAATTACGAAACAACTATCTGAATTTGATGATATGGTTAATTTATTATGAGGAAAAAATAAATAAATTAAAAAAAAAATTCTTTCATAAAGTGATCACACTACTCATTTCGTTATAATAGCAATAACTTTTTTATTTTGTAACATTTACTGTCATTATTCCAATGTTGTATATTGTTCTTTATTTACATATGCTAGTAAATGCTACTTCAATTATATATGTTTTTTAATTATTTCCCCCCCCCCTCTTGAGAACTCTTAAAAACATATAAATAAAGTTTTACAGTATTCAGTTTGTAAATGATGTTAAAAGAGCTTTACTACTGCAGTTAGTATTATGAGTTAATTTATATGTGATGAATTAGTTAGTTGCACTATACCTTCCCTCTGCCAAGCTTGAGCCATGAGTGCACTCAGTTCCCCAAGGCTAAGTACTGACCATACCCTTCTGGCAGCTTTAGGGATCCAGTAAAGAATGTCTGCAATAGATACACACATTAATTTAGCAGGATGTAATTGTAATTAAAGTAGTCATTGTCAGCCAGTCCATTTAGATATAGTTTTACTTTTTGTTTTGCATTGTCAAAGTACAGAGATAAAGATAACTGATAGTGGTCTGATGTGCATCTAACGTTTGTAACAATGGGTTTTAGTTGGAGTCAACTTTATTATGTAGGTCAAATCTAATTTCTTGATGAATTATTCCAGTATGTGAATATTAAGTTTATGCCGTTGCTTGTTATGTGGTAGTTTACAAACTTTGGCAATTATTTTGCATGCTCTTAATGTGAATTAAGTGCTGCATAACTATAAACTGAAGCAACATATGTTAGCATTTTATATACAATGAAGCTCTAGTTCAACTTTATATTATTAAGAGCTTAGCCTTGCCCAATTGGGCATATGCAAGAAGTGAGGCTTTGATCCATGATAAAACCTAAATATGTTGGCAGTGGGTACAGGAAATTTTAATGCAAAAGACCTCAAGAGGTTGGTAGGTGGCTGTGTTTAAATTATGCTAGAGTGACACTTGCAGGCTTTAAACTTTATGCACTATTTGCCGACCCAGCACTCTATTACATGGAGTGCATCCATAAGTTTTTGCAGATGTGCTGTTCTGCCGAATTGGGTCAGAACTGCCGCATATCTGTAGATGTAATGATTTTTGAGATGTTATTCACATAAGATTACCCTTACCCTCTTCAATTCCTACTATTAATGGAATTTGTTTAAATTTTGTGAAGTAAGCTACAAAATGGAATCCCCATCCTTTATATAATGCTATTAGGTCAAACATGATGTGTGAGAGTTTAGTGCCAAACCTGGCTGAAGGCACTTAATATTAAGCACAACTAGATTGGTGGATTCAAGTATGTTGAATACATAAGTGCAGTGTTCTGTTGCACGATGAAGCTACAGAATTATGGAATACTGGATTCGTATATGACTTAGCTTGTTAACATGATTAATGTATTTCAATATTATTTATTTAAGGGATATAATAACACTAATTATCTGGATTGTTATAGTCTTTATTATTTTTGGGCAAGTGTATAGAATATTTGCAATGAAAAGAAGGCGCAGGAGTAGAAACAAAGGAAGTGGAAGAAGAGGAATCTGAGAGCAGGCATGTTACAGAGGGAGAGGAAGAGATCTTCAGACTCCTCAGTCTACGTCATGTCAAGTCACTACTTTGTTAATAGGTCTATCAGTGACATTAACTTTTCCCTATCTTAAGGTTACACAAAGTCAGATAAAACTCTACACTAATTGTAACGATATAACAACAAGTTAGCTTCAGGCATTCCTAATGGGTCCAATTTGCTCTTAATGCAACTAACCTTATTAAAGCTGAAGCTTAAAAATAACTATCTAAACCTTAACCTAAGACAGAAAAGAGGAAGGAAGTAGAAGTAAGAAAGAGGCAGACAGTAGGCGCCAAAAGACACGAGCAGCAGAGGGCCAACACCAGAGGTGAGCCATTAACCAGTCTGAGGACGGTAGCTACAACCTTGCTGCTCTACCTAACTGTCTGCAGGTCCCAAACACTAATTGTGCTGATGCTCGGCAGAAGTCAGTCCTTTACCTGGAGGCAGAACTGCTTCTTTGGTTCTCATCAATCCTTGTTTGCCATCAGCACCGAGACTTCTCTCTCCTCTCATTCAGACATCGATGATACTCCCAAGAAGGTTTATCCATGTAGGTGCCTACAAACATAATTAAATGTAACATGAGTAACTGCACGTTTTCAAGCTGATGACCTGAAATGTTAAAGAGTATCCATAAATATGTATGTTTTCACTACTGGTTTCTGTAGTTATGCAATGTCTTTTGTTTCCTTTCTTTGTTTTAAAGCTAACCTCCCATACAAGTTGCCACTAACACTTTTAGGATAATAAATTAGCATCGCAAGTTCTGGTATTCACCTTCACAAACTTAAGAAAGATTGCCCCAACCAGGAATTTAAATGAAGCAAGGCAAAAGAAGCTATTTAATGACTGACTTTTTTTTTTCAATACTGTTTAACGCCCGTTTTTAATACTGAGGCACCACACGCAGGGGACACTATTGATACGTGACATGAAATGATAAAGTGGGAAAGGATATTTTTTAAGGAAGGAAGCGTTCCAGGTCAAAGTACAGGTTACCTCCCAGGCATTTGCCAGTTATGAGAAATGAGGAAAGCCTGGAAAACCCTCAATCAGGGAGGACGGTCCTGGTGGGATTCGAACCCAGACCGCCAGATCAAGAGTTCGTACCTTAACGACCTCAGCCATTCTTGGCAGTTCAATGTAGCAATTGCAGTGCTGATGAAGATGATAGCAGCATTCCAATATGCAAAAACTGGGAGCAACTGGGAGGTCAAGCTGCCTTTGATGATTGTGTGAAAGTCAACACAAATATCATTACCACTCAAAGCATGGGAATATCTGAAATAGTTGAACATATTAAATAGGAATTATGCAAAGATGATAATGATCCATTATTTTTAATGATAGTGTTAGTACTTTGGAAACTGTTACACATTTTCTTTAAAGGCATAATGTAACTCACAAAATTATGGAACAACTATCTGAATTTGATGGTATGGTTTATTCATTAGGAGGAGAAAATAAATAAATTAAAAAAAAATTTCTTTTGTAAAGCGATCGCACTACTCATTTCGTTATAATAGCAATACCTTTTTTATTTTATAACATTTACTGTCATTATTTCAATGTGGTACATTGTTCTTTATTTGCATATGGTAGTAAATGCTATTTAATTTATATATTTTTTCAATTATTTTTTTTTTCTCTTGAGAACTCTTAAAAACATATAAATGAAGTTTTACAATATTCAGTTTGTTAATGATGTTAAAAGAGCTCTACTACTGCAGTTAGTATTATGAGTTAATTTATATGTGGTGAATTACTTGCACTATACCTTCCCTCTCCCAAGTGTGAGCCATGAGTGCGCTCTGTTCCCTGAGGCTAAGTACTGGCCATACCGCTATGGCAGCTTTAGGGATCCAGTAAAGAAAGTCTGCAATAGATACACACATTAATTTAGCAGGATGTAATTGTAATTAAAGTAGTCATTGTCAGCCAGTCTATTTAGATATAGTTGTGGATTTTGTTTTGTGTTGTGAGAGTACACAGATAAAGATAATTCATAGTGGTCTGATGTGCATCTAACAATTGGTTTTAATTGGAGTCAACTTTATGATACAGGTCAAATCTAATTTCTTAATGAATTATTCCAGTATGTGAATATTAAGTTAATGCTGTTGCTTGTTCAGTGATACTTTATAAACTTTGGCTATTATTTACAGCATTTTTAAGTGCTGCATAACTATAAACTAAAGCAACATATGTTAGCATTTTATATACAATGAGGTTCATGTTCGGCTTGATGTTGAAATTTATATTATTAAGGACTTAGCCTTGCCCAAATGGGCATATGCAAGATGTGAGGCTTTGATCCATGATAAACCTAAATATGTTGGCAGTGGGTACAGGAAATTTTAATGCAAAAGACCTCAAGAGGTTGGTAGGTGGCTGTGTTTAAATTATGCTAGAGTGACACTTGCAGGCTTTAAACTTTATGCACTATTTGCCGACCCAGCACTCTATTACATGGAGTGCATCCATAAGTTTTTGCAGATGTGCTGTTCTGCCGAATTGGGTCAGAACTGCCGCATATCTGTAGATGTAATGATTTTTGAGATGTTATTCACATAAGATTACCCTTATCCTCTTGAATTCCTACTATTAATGGAATTTGTTTAAATTTTGTGATGTAAGCTACAAAATGGAATCCCCATCCTTTATATAATGCTATTAGGTCAAACATGATGTGTGAGAGTTTAGTGCCAAACCTGGCTGAAGGCACTTAATATTAAGCACAACTAGATTGGTGGATTCAAGTATGTTGAATCCATAAGTGCAGTGTTCTGTTGCACGATGAAGCTACAGAATTATGGAATGCTGGGTTCATAAGCCAAACTGTTCGTATATGACTTAGCTTGATAACATTACATATTGTTGATAACGTGATTAATGTTTTCAATATTATTTTTTTGTAATTATCTGGATTGCTATAGTCTTTATTTTTTTTGGGCAAGTGTATAGAATATTTGCAATGAAAAGAAGGCACAGGAGTAGAAACAAGGGAAGGAGAAGAAGAGGAATGTGAGAGCAGGCATGTTACAGAGGGAGAGGAAGAGGTCTTCAGACTCTTCAGTCTACGTCATGTCAAGTCACTTCTTTGTTAATAGGTCTATCAGTGACATTAACTTTTCCCTATCTTAAGGTTACACAAAGTCAGATAAAACTCTACACTAATTGTAACGATATAACAACAAGTTAGCTTCAGGCATTCCTAATGGGTCCAATTTGATCTTAATGCAACTAACCTTATTAAAGCTGAAGCTAAAAAATAACTATCTAAACCTTAACCTAAGACAGAAAAGAGGAAGGAAGTAGAAGTAAGAAAGAGGCAGACAGTAGGCGCCAAAAGACACGAGCAGCAGAGGGCCAACACCAGAGGTGAGCCATTAACCAGTCTGAGGACGGTAGCTACGACCTTGCTGCTCTACCCATCTGTCTGCAGGTGCAAAAAACTAATTGAGCCGATGCTCGGCTAAAGTCAGTCCTCACCTGGAGGCAGACGTGCTTCTTTGATTCTCTTCAGCAATCCTTGGTTGCCTTCAGCTCTGAGACTGCTCTCTCCTCTCACCCATACATCGTTGATACTCCCAAGAAGGTTTATCCATGTAGTTGCCTACAAACATTTGGAATATAACATGAGTAACTGTATGTTTTCAATACTGGTTTCTGTAGTTATGCAATGCTTTTCGTTTTCTTTCTTTGTTTTAAAGCTAACCTCCCATACAAGTCACCACTAACACTAAAGATATAAGAACAAGTTAGCTTCAGGCATTCGTAATGGGTTCCATTTGCTCTTGATTAGACTAACCTTGTTAAAGCTGAAGCTTAAAAACAACCATCTAATCCTTAACCTAAGACAGAAAAGAGGAAGGAAGTAGAAGTAAGAAAGAGGCAGACAGTAGGCGCCAAAAGACACGAGCAGCAGAGAGCCATTAACCAGTCTGAGGACGGTAGCTACAACCTTGCTGCTCTACCTATCTGTCTGCAGGTCCCAAACACTAATTGTGCTGATGCTCGGCAGGAGTCAGTCCTTTACCTGGAGGCAGAACTGCTTCTTTAGTTCTCATCAATCCTTGTTTGCCCTCAGCACCGAGACTTCTCTCTCCTCTCATTCACGCATCGATGATACTCCCAAGAAGGTTTATCCATGTAGGTGCCTACAAAATAATTGAATGTAACATGAGTAACTGCACGTTTTCACGCTGATGACCTGAAATGTTAAAGAGCATCCATAAATATGTATGTTTTCACTACTGGTTTCTGTAGTTTCCTTTCTTTGTTTTAAAGCTAACTTCCCATATAAGTTGCCACTAACACTTTTAGGATAATAAATTAGCATCTCAAGTTCTGATATTCACCTTCACAAACTTAAGAAAGATTGCCCCAACCAGGAATTTAAATGAAGCAAGGCAAAAGAAGCTGTTTAATGACTGAAGTTATTTTTTTCAATACTGTTTAACACCCGTTTTTAATACTGAGGCACCACAGGCGGGGGACACTATTGATACGTGACATGAAATGATAAACTGGGATAGGATATTTTTAAGGAAGGAAGCGTTCCAGGCCAAAGTATACGGGTACCTCCCCGACATTTGCCAGTTATGAGGATTGAGGAAAACCTTTAAAAAAACCTCAGTCAGGGAGGACGGTCCTGGTGGGATTCGAACCCCAGACCTTCCGATCACGAGTCTGCACCTTAATGACCTCGGCCACCCATGGCGGTGAACCACTGAATGGTTTACATAATATTTCCCTTGTATATGAAGAAACTGATACATCCTACAAGAATGTATTAAACATGTTTATACCAATCCCACTTCCATAAACCTAGGAAATGTTTCAGGAACAATCAGTTGTTGATTGACTGCTTGATTTGGTGGTTAGATCTCAAGGTGCTTCTGTGGTGGTCTATGATGGTTTGAGTAAGAACTTGCAGAATTTATCAATGGGTAGAACATAAAAATTCATTCGATTTTTTCTAGGTTCCAGCCATCTCTGAACTCGGCAAGTTCCTGTTCAAACCATCAGAGACTGCCACAGAAGCACTTGGGATCCAGCCGCCAAATCCAGCAGCCAGTTAACAGCTGATGAACATGTACAAGTGGAGTTAGTGAAAAATGTTTCATACAAACTTGTAGGATACATTACCGCTCCACTGTCTACAGCACCCAAAGGGATGGATATATTTTTGGTTTTTCCTATTTCATCTTACTTTTAACTAACAAAACTTCATTATATCAAAGGTTAATTAATATTTCTTGTATATATGCTCTAAATTTCATAATGTAGCCGATTATTTAATATTTTTTGCAGGCCTAAAGTAAATATGCTGTAGAAAATGAAATTTTTACAGAAAACTAATTTCATTTCATCATAAACTGAAACAGCAACGGCTCTGTTTATACATTACAAATTAGTGAAATTCTATTTCACAAATATTTCTGCTACACTTGTACTTTACTACTCCATGCTTACAAATGTACAAGTAAATTTCTCTACAAGTGTAGGAACATTGGTCATTTCAAATACTAGCACAAAATTTATTATCTTTTTAATGATTTTGAGAGGCCATGCACCCAAATGCCAAGTATTAGCAAAAATGATGATAATGATGAGTAGGAATACGTATAGAGAAAGAATAAATAATGATAAAGCTAGGTTAAATGCAAATAAAGTACGACTTATGATTGATATTAATGTTCATGTTTCCTGTTCCAAATGCATATTTCAGACCTGCATCTTAGTTACTGTATTTTTTGCTAATTGCCACCAGAGTAATTTCTTTTCATCCTTCATTTGTATTTTTAAGGTTCTTGCTACATGCCACGAAAATAATTTCTTTTCATTCTCTTTTAGAAGAATTTCTTTTGGCTAGATTTTTTCAGTTTTTTTTACTTATGAGAACATGTTTGTCAAGCAATATAAACAAATAAATAAATATAAAGGATCAAATGGACTAATAAAATGACCAAAGAGCAATCGGGAAGTGCAATTCTTTTGCCATCTCTCGACGGCTGAAATTAATGCCCCTAAATATAGCCTTATGGAACCATCATCTCAAAGTGGATTATAATGCTTCATTATCGATAAATACATAATAATATATTTAAATTATCATTAAGTCTGAGAAAACAACAAGATTCCTTTTGCAGAAATGACAATGATCGGCTCCGTGAATTAAAAATCCCAAAAGAATGGACATAATCTAATTCAAGGTAGCGCGATATATGGCAAACAGCTGTTCCTCCATAGCGCTAATATTTTACCAGTGTTGCATTTCTTTTGTGGAACAGAAAATTACAAGACCATACGTTAAAACAACCTGCACTAATGCACTTGTATATATTAGACTACACATTTGAAAAACAGGGTCATGATTTCCAAATGCCAAAGAAAGCTTTCAAAAGCAATATTGTTTTTGCAGTAAAGTGCTAATCCTTGTAAGAGTACCCATTTCACAGAGAATCGGCAAATCTTCACTTAAAGTTCTAAAATCAAGCCTGCTCATCTAGTTTAGCCCCTTCAGACCCTCCTCTACCCTAATCTCGAGAAATATCTTGAGGAATGGCAATTTTCAAGCAATGAGAGTGCCACAGCTTAACCAAAGAATTTTTCTTGCACAGTTATAGAAATTGGGACAAAAATGTCACAAACTTGTGCAGGCAGAATAAATACATTTTTTCTTTACAAAGCAAAAAACTTTTTATTTCACATATATTACAATCATTTTAGCTGGTTAAACAAATTACCTCATTCTGTCCTATCAAGGTATTGTGTACATCCTATGGTCTTGTCAGAAAGCTCACATCCAGAACCATCTAGACTCTTGGCATGTTGTCACCTCTGACTCCACCTCCTAAAACAAATACAATATACATTTTTATCATCAAGGAGAAGAAGTGAATAAAACTTTACAACTCTTTAGACAAACATGTTATAAAATACCAGAGAATAATTATGGACAGTAAATTAAAATTTAGATACCATGTCATTTTCACACTCAGAAAGAAGTGTTAAACTAATGCATCTATATAATTTTCTTAATGTAGAAATGCTCTTTAATTAAAATGCTCAAAACATGGCTAATCTTTATGAAAATATGTGTACTACAATATTTCAAATGTGTAAGAGCACATCAATTGGGGTGATAATTAAGGAAATCTACAAGGGTATAGTAAGAGAAAACAACATTAGTGCAGTAGATTGGATAAGATATTTCCAAACTCTTTTAATAGTACAACAGCTCAACAGTCAGAAGTTATGGGTAAAGGAAAATGTATATTTTATTTACCAATCAGACAGGCAGATAGCAGTAGATGAAGTACGAGAACAAATTAGAAGACTGAAAAAGAATAAAGTAGGTGGAATAGATGGAATACCATGGGAGTTTTGGAAAGCATGGAGCTTAGATGAGAAAAGATTGTGTTTATAGTTAGGGTATTAAATTGCATTTTTAAAGGAAGCAGTGTCCCAAGAAGTTGGGGAATAGCAATAGTGCTGCCAATATTTAAGAATATGGGAAGTGTGGCAATTAGCTTGTTATCCGTATTAGGTAAGATATACAAAGGGGTCTTAGCAGAAAGAGTGCACATGTGGGCAGAAGAACGGAATGATTGATAATATCTTTGTTACAGATACATTGGTAAATAAGTATTTAGCAACAAGAATATATGAGTTATTTGTGGATTTTCAAAAAGCATTGGACAATAAATTGGGAATGAGTAACAGGTTCATAAAAATATTACAAAGAACATATACTGATAATGGGTTTTGTATACAAATGTCAAGTAACAAAGTAATTCGAGTGATTACAAACAAACGCTGCAAATTAAGGCCCATACTATTCAATTTGTTCATTTGTGATATCCTAGAGGAAATTAATGCAGTAAGTAGTCATGTTTCAATAATTAACAATAATAGAATACCTGGTTTGTTATTGGCAGATGATCTTGTTGCAGGGTCTTATCTAATGTGGGATTCATTAAGTCAATTGAAGCAAGAGAGAGATATTTTTGCAAGAAGTGTAGTTTACTTATTAATCTAAGCAAATCATAAATTGTGGTTTTTAAAAACAGCAACAAATTAAGGAAAGATGAGAAATGGTGTTGGCAAGATTATTTCAGAGTAAGATTAAGTGGTAAGGACGGATGAAGTGATCAAAAGAAGACGATACTAGCTAAAGGGGAGCTTTCTCTGAAAGCTATAAGGGCATGCTTAGATTAAATATCAAGGATGAATGTAAATTGGTTACAGAGAGTATATGGGGCAGTGGTGGAGTAAAATTCTCTTGGAGTAGAGATTTGTAGTCTGGAGGAAGGGTGGGCTAATATGAATTTGATATGCAGAAATGTCTGCAAACAAATATTGGGCTTACCAAGAGCCTTGCCAAATTGCATTGCTCAAGTAGAACTAGGAAGAATGGGTAGTAAAGGGAAACTTATGGAAAGAGTATTGAAATACTGGTTTAGAATTAAAAATTCAAATGAACATAGTGTTTGGTAGGTCAGCAAAGGCTTAATAAGGTGCTACTTGGCTTAACAAGATAAAGACAATTCTAGAAAAAAGTGATTTTTTTGGATATGTGGAGAGCTAGAGGAGCACTAGGAAGTGGTTTCCTCAAAAAAAATCAGGTTGAGAATCAAAGACATTGAAAGACAAGAAATATTTGCTAGTTTTCATTTCTAAACATCATTGAGTATTTGCAGAAAAATTAAAACAGTTTAGAACATGGGATAATTATAAATATTGTACTTACAAAGCTGTTGACAATGGAGTGGTAATATATGCTAAACTTAGGTATTCATTTTTGCATAAAAATAAGACACATTTCGGGAGAATCTCTCCCATCTTCCGTTGCTCATTGAATTCCAAAAGTAATGGCAGTTTAGTGAGCAACTGAAGATGGGAGAGATTCTCCCGAAATGCGTCTTATTTTTATGTAAGTGGAGTGTAAAAATGAATACCTAAGTTTAGCGAAAAATATGTTGAAATATGTGATAAAGCAGCAAGAGAAGGCTTTGCATGGGCAAGAATAGGGATTCTGAAACAGAAGAGTTTAAGAGTAAGGAGAAAGCGCGATAAATGTCCATTGTATAGCCAGAAAGATTATAATTGGCATATATTATTAGAATGCAAGGAAATCTAGTTTCTTAGGGAGAAGCTGGGAATACAGAGAAGGTCTAATCTAATAAAAGAAATTACAGAGAAACAGATGTTGAATGTTAAATCAGGAAAAGTCATGGTGGAAATTGGCCTTTATTTCGGTAAAGTGAGAGCAAAATGGTTGAAAAAACTTAAGAAACAAGGCAACAAAGAAGGTGTAGAGTGTGAGGGATTTGACTGAAATAGTAGGAAGGGGCCTATAACTCGGTAACCTCAGAGTTTGGGTATATCAGACCCCAAGAAATACACCAACAAATGGTAGTGAAGTATAGTGAAGAAGTAAGAGCATATGAAGATCCATCAGTTGCATTTGTAGCTTTAGAGCTGGCATTCTCAGCTTAGTGGCAGCTCTTAAAGTTACAAAAGGTGCAATCAAACTTGATGAGTAAAATGACCATTCTTTACTTTTCTTGGTCCTCCTCCTAGTTATGACCGTGATAACAGGAACATAAACTTGCAAAAGCTTAGCAAAAAATGTAGATAAGCAAAGCGTGTAAGAGCAAAGACCGGAGAAATGGTCACATGATATCATATATGAGGAAAATTTTAATCTATTCAAAGCATAACAAAATAAATCCATCTTGCACATATACTGAGCATTTAAAAGAGGAGAAAAAAATCTCTGATATAAATACTCTGTTCCAACAAAAACCAAGCTGGATTTGGAGTGCATATCATTGTATTTATCCTAAACACACATCGATTAAAATGCAGATGCTAAACAAACCACTGCATCTAACCTGAATGTAAACTTAATAGAGGTTAAAAACAGTGAAGTTATTGATTATATACATAAGGAAATTGGTATTAGATCACACTATATTTCACTAACTCATTAATTTATCAAAACATGTTTCAAGAGCATTCCCTCTCATCTTCAGCTGGGCCCTGTTCCACAAAAGTATGGTCTAATACATTACAAGTGCATGCACTTGTAACTAGTAGTTATCACAAAATTCTTTTACACGATAATTTCTGATATGCTTGTACTTTACTACTCCATATTTACAAATGTACAAGTGATTTTTGTTTTCTGTTCCACAAAAGTATTAGTATTAGTCGGGCACTGGTAATTTGTATTCAAGAGTGTAGGAACATTGGTAACTTCAAGTACTAGCACAAAACGTATTATATTTTTAATGATTTTGGGAGCCAATTGACCCAAATGGGCCAAGTATTGGGGATGGTGATATTGGTTAAGTAGAAATATGTATAAAGAATAAATAAGAACTTATGTATAAGCATAAAGTTAGATGAAGTGCAAATAAAGTACGGCTCATGTTTGAAATTGGCATATCCTGTTCTAAATGCATATCTCAGACCAGTATCTTGGTTAATGTATTTTGGAGGTTCTTGCTACATGGCCAAAAATAATTGTTCATTTCAATTAAAAATGAATGTAGGAATCCACACGGTGAAACTATCATAATCTTGTTGAATTAAAAGTAAAACTTCTAAAATCATGTCAAAATATTAAACTCACATATTAAAATGTGAAACGTCAAGAGAGTTTAATATATTGACATGATTTTAGAAGTTTTACTTTTAATTCAACGAGATAATTTTTCATTCTGTATTCTCTTTTAAAACAATCTCTTTTGTCATGCTTTTTGCTTATGAGAACATGATAGTCAAGCAATATAAACAAATATATAAAATTAAATGGAATAATAAAATAAAATGACCGAGAGTAATCGGGAAGCTCGATTCTTCTTTCATATCTCAATGGCTGAAATTGATGCTCCTAAATGTAGCCTTATGGGACCGTTGTCTCAAAGTGGATTATTATTATGCTTGAATATTGATAAATACAAAATAAAGTATTTAAATTATAATTATGTCTGAAAAAAAAAAAAAAACCATTTTGCAGGAATGACAATGATACCCTCTATGCATTAAAATCCCTAAAGAGTAGACATAACCAAATTCAAGGTATGGCAAAATGCGACAAACAGCTGTTCCTCCATCTTACTTTTCTATGGCGTAACTTGTAATTAATATTTTACCAGTATAGCATTTCTTTCATGGAATATAAAGTTACAAGACCATACTTTATAAGAGCCTTCACTGATACACCAATGTACTTTTGCAAAACAGGGCCATGGAAACTCACTAATGCTGGCAGGTACCAAAAGCTCATGTCAAAGCTCCTGTTTCAGGTTCAATGATTTTAGCAGGGTTTTTACTAAAGTTAGGGGGGTGTGGTATACTTCAGATATATATTATTACAACAAGTGTGTATAATTTTATTTGAATACAAAAATATTTCATTGGGAATAAGTCATGTAACATATATAAATAATACTAGTATTCTACCTAAGAAGATAAGAATTAAGATATAGTGCCCTTTGGGCCCTGTTTCACAAATGTATGGTCTAGTACATTACAAGTGTACGAAAACTGGTAATTTGTAGTTATTAGTAAAATTCTGTTCCACAAGATTTCTGCTACACTTGTACTTTATTACTCCATACTTACAAATGTACAAGTGAATTTTCTTTTTTCTGTTCTACGAAAGTATCAGTATTATTATTAGTCATAGTCGGGCATTGGTAGTTTGTATATATTCTTTACAAGTGAAGGAAAATTTGTAACTTAAAATACTAGCACAAAATTTATTACCTCTTTAATGATAATGGGAGCCAGTGGACTCAAATGTGCCAAATATTAGCAAAAGTGATGATAATGGGTAGGAATGTGCATAAAGGGATGATAATGGGTAGGAATATGCATAAAGACAGAATAAATATTCGTTTATAATGATAAAGATAGATTAAGTGGAAATAAGTACGGCTTAGGATTGATATTGATGTTGATGTTTCCTGTTGCAAATGCATATTTCAGACCAGCATCTTAGTTAATGTATTTTTAAAGTTGTTGCTACAGGCAACGAAAATAATTTCATTTCATTATCTTTTAGAATAATTCTTTTTGGCATTTTTATTATTATTTTTTTTTTTGGCTTGTGAGAACGTGATTGTCAAGTAATATAAACAAACAAATAATATAAAGGATCAAATGGACTAATAAAATGACCAGAGAGCAATCGGGAAGTACAATTCTTCTGCCATCTCTCGACGGCTGAAATTAATGCTCCTAAATGTAGCCTTATGGAACCGTCATCTCAAAGTGGATTAATACCCTTGAATACATAATAAAATATTTGAATTATCATTATGCCTGCGGAAAAAAGGGCCCATTTTTCAAAAATAACCATGATTCGTTCCATGCATTAAAAATTCCTAAAGAGTGGCCATAACCTAATTCAAGATATGATGACGTACGGCAAACAGCAGTTCCTCCATTCTGTTTTTATATGACATCACTTGTAACTTTTTACTAATACTTTTCCAGTATAGCATTTTTTTTTTTTTTTGTGGCACAGAAAGCTACAAGACCATACTTCACAAGAACCTGCACTAATACAATTGTATGTATTGGACCATTCTTTTGTGAAACAGGGCCCTGGTGGTTTCACATATAGTGTAACAGGAAGTTCATAATAGCATGCTTATTCTTTAAAATGTAAATCTTTTCCCATATTGCTAATTCCCTCGAATTTGAACAGTCTGGTTTCTTTTGCAATATCATGATACATCTGCAACTTCCAATTTATCCACTGTTTATATCTTACATTTCTAAAACGTTCTTTCATGCTTGTCTCCAAATTTCTTATTGTTCTGCATATATATACCTGATCACAATCCAAACAACCTATCTGATACACTCCTGCCTTTTTGTTGGATGGATTAATTTCCTTTATGTTTCTGTTCGAAAGGTTCCCAATGTTAATTTTATTTTGTGATGCCAGGACAATATAATTTTTTTTTTAAACAATTAAATGATAAATTAATCAGTCAGTGAAGTATGGTGTCACCTAATGCAGACATCTTTATGTGCATAATAAATCAACTTCAACGTCTCTAAAAAGTTTACAATTTCACAAGAGTATATGAGCCATTGATAAAATACTACAGTTTAAATAAACAGACAACATGTGGACACAGCAGATATATGATATGGCCATCAATGAGGTAGAAACTAACTTTTTTATCTTTAATGTACATCTCCTTGACAAAAAAGACATTAAGTCCTTAAGCTACAAAGAAAAAGAAGGAATGTTGTAGCAGACATATGATTCCTGAAATGGTGTGTCAAAAACAAAATTACTTCAATATTTTTAAGAAAGGTCGACAAAGTGTAATACTGCCATCCAGAACTGAATCGAAAGGAAGTTGATACTGTGAGAAATTAACAAACACTACAAAACTCTTGATCAGTTAGATCTAAAATTACATGATTTACACTTAAAATTAATGAAAATAAAGACATCTAATTTGGAAAAATCTAGAAGATAATCTCCACATGAAAGTAAATGTCTTAATGATAAATAAAACAAAGTAAAGAAAAAAATATGCATATTGTATAGTAAACAAAAAGGAAACCATAACCAACCTCAAGAAATATGCACAGACAATGTAATTAATCTATCTAAATGCTCTTTCAATAAGTTAGAATTACAGTTTCTAAATAAGGATTTGGTTTCTCCAGCAAAATAGAAGATTTCATTGCAGATACAGAGATTAATATTCAAGATTTGGAAGAATAAAAAAAAAATCGGCCAAAAACCAATATAGGCAGTTATAAATAAAATAAAGCAGCACAGTAATAACTGTCATCGAAAGCAACGTAATAAATGCATACTTAGATCACTTAACAATAAACAGTGGTGCAGATAAAGGGAACAAATTAGTGATTCCACACCACCAGACTATATCACACAAATGGAGAGCTACTAGGTAGCATGAAACATACAGTGATAATGTATGTTCCCTCTAATGAGTGTGTCAAAGCTTATAACTCTTCCCTCGGGCAGACCAAAACCTTGCCAGTGATAAATGGAAGCTAAAAACAACCATATGCTTCCCAGAAATGATGGCCTTCCCAAAATATACAAACCATGCAAAAGCATGTGCCCAATAATTAATAACACAAATTCACAAACCTACAATTTGGCTAAATGGTTCGCAAATAAATTTGGAACTTTCAAACTATTTCAAAGCAGAAGCAACCACCAATTCCTATTAAAAAAATTAACAATGCAGCGATTTCATTAGATAATTCCCTTGTCTCTTCTGATGTTGCATTTTTGTTCACTAGCTTCCAAAACAAAGACTGCAACTGAAACTACAGAAATGGCTTAAAAGTGCAAATATATCACTAATGAAATTGAGAATTACTTCAATCTTACAAAATTGTGCATAGACCACAACTTCTTCACATTCAAAAGAAAAATTTACCAACAAATTTATGACTTGGCTATGGGTAATTCAATTCCCTCTGTCAATTTCTGGCAAATGTATTCATGAGCACGGTAGAAACACACATTACCAAAGCATTTTCGTTAATCCTTTAAAGCATGGTTTTGCTATTTGGATGGCATATTTGTAACAGTACCCCCCTCAAAAAAAAAATGCACACACAGAGGATGCCCCTTAAAATCTACTAAATCTGCAAGACCAAAGCATTAAGAAATTCAAGAGGAAGGAAGAAATTGAAGAGGAAGAATGTTTGCCCTTTTGGGACCTTAAAATCTACTTAGGAAACCATAATTTTGTTTGGCATATGTAGGAAACACACACATAAGATAATCCCATAAAGAATAATAGCTTCAATCCTAAATCGCACAAAAACAGTCTTGCTCATAGATTAGTAAACATTCCACTCAACAAGGCAGCATACACAGTGGAGTACCAGTGCATCATTAATACTACCCTCGACAATGGATTCCACCATTCCTTAGAAGATGAGATCACACATTTCAAAAGACTTAAAGATATTAAAAATTGCAGAAGGCATTCATTGCGAATGCTTTTTTTTTTAATTGTGTTTATTTTGTTATAAAAATGTGTGAGAAATTAATAGATTTCCAAATAATAAAACATTAAACTCCACCACTCTCTTCACAATAAAGGACATGTTCTCTAAAAAGTGCAAGTGCAAATAGACATTTATATGCTGGACTCAAATCCAATTGAAGACACTTTCTGCATTAAAAATGGGCATGTAATTGGGGATTCAGGAGTCAGTCAAGTTCAATTCAATCCTACTAAAAACTGGAAATGTAATGCGTAAACAGGGACCAGGCTGGGTCTGTCATGAGTCATTTTACCCACCAAATACACCTGCATATTCTTTTATTCCATTTAACCTTCTGTATCCAAATCAACCATTAGTCACCATAGTAATGCTATTATACCTCATTTACTTGTTTATACTACAGACATTCACTCTCATCATCTGCTCATTTTAAAGAAATAAATGAGGTATAATAGTGTTACTATTATCAAATGACAAAATGCTTCACTGTTAATAACTTCTGTTTAAATAACTTAACCAACTGAAAAATTCTCAACAGATTTTAATAAAGGGGGGGGGGGGGGGGAATCACATAAACAGGGATCATACTGAATTCAAATTTAATCTAGAAACCTATTGAAAATGATTTCCATCCTAGCATGTAAACCAGGCAATAATGAAAGCAAAACAGCACCTACAACCTAGCTTTAATTCATAACATGTAGCACTCAAGACCAGCACTTGCCTTGAAAATAGACCTATACAGCATCATGTATGAAAATCTTCAAGATTCCTTTACTAAATATTCAGCAATCAACAAAAACTCCTCCTTCCTTCCTTCTTCAAATCTGATGCCAGAAGACAAAAACCCTACAACAGCTCACCATAATATCCTGCAATTTCCAAACATATGTTTTCCAGCAAAAAACTGCAACACAGGAACAAGAAACTCCCTAAACAGGTACAAAACAATTAAAAAACACACACACACATTTCCTTGACACTGCTGCACAACACTATAACAACTGCTTAGAAATAACTAGACCTAACCCGACACACCATTAATAATATTGCTTCATCTCATAAGTGCTAGTGACCTTAGCAGTATTAAACCCTAAAGCAATAATCATCATGCTTCATCTGAAAACATACCAAAAATTCTACCAATACTGTTACAGTAATAAAACACATTCAACCTATGATAACAATGCTACCCTACACCAAACTATATTGCTGACCATATACAAATAGTGCACAATATGGAGCAGAGCAGAGACTACGATGCCAACTAATCCCTTCATTTATCGAAACAAAGCAATTGCAGCTGTACTGTCTCACACACACACACACTTCCTTTAACTCACAAAACGCAAAGTCTGCAATTCAAATTCCACTCTGACTGGGTGTTTTACATGTTTTTCTCCATCCACATTCATGGCAAATGCCAGGCAAGCACTCCAAGCCCATAAATAAGAAACAATGTATATAGTTAGGAAAAAATGTTAAACAAAATCTATCGTTATGCATCACTCATCCAAGACGAGTAGTAACACTTCAATTCTAAGATAAAACTTATTCCGCAGAGTTATTCCCTATGTACCTCGGCAACAGATCTATATTGAACCAACTGCTTCATTTCAGCAAGAGTGTGGCAATGGAGAGACCTCAAGTCTACATATTCCATATGCTCACTTGAGACTCAACATCTAAATGTAAAAGGGCATATGGTCTCATCATTCAACAGAGAGTTTCAGAAAAAAACGGTATTTTCTACCTATTGCAATAACAACCCACCAATGATGATTCAGCCTGTATTCACTTAAAACAGTGTTGCTTTATAACATTTGTCATTGAATCACATTAGAAAAAGATCCATCTCCCAATTATCGACATGGTTGCATCATTATTTGTGGTAAATGTGCCATGCCTTCACCCTCATAAACATAATTATCATTGCAGCATGAAAATAGGTTATCCCTGTAAAAGCACATGTGTGTCATTTTCATTAACAATGATCTGAGATCTTTCAATAGGAAAATGGTGCAATAATCATGCTTCATTGCTAAAAAGGAATATGAGAGACAAACAGGCACACAGTTCCTTTAAACAATTATCTATCTTATTATTAATTATTTCACTTGGCCACCTAACAAAGTCCTTATTTGTCAACACCTGCACGTGACTTTACTGTCATTTAGATACAAATAAAGGATATTCTTTCATTTAAAAAATTACTTATCTACATCTGCAAGAATATCCTTCCAAATTGTAGAATATAAAAATATTCTTCTTTCAGGAAAGAAAATTGTGTTGTTCATTAAAATAATGAACAACACAATAAAAGCTATGCATGCAATAGGTTTGACCTCAGAAAAGTTTGCCAATATACAACAGTACTTGAACAAAATGTTCATTGAATAACCTCACTTTCCCAAACAAACTTGACCATGTCATTTATTTATTCTTTTCAAATGCAGCATGTGACTAAAAATTAGCATTATTTTATATTGCTTTCTATTCACTTATTTTTAATACCAAAATATGAAATCATCCAAAGGAACATGTTGCCAATTTCGGGGAAAATATCTCCATAAAAAACAGTACATTAAATATTGACAACAGCAAATATTGTGTGCTACTCCAAATAAAATTAGACATCCATAATTATTCCATAAAATATCTTATCAGGAAAAAGTTTTTTAAAATTATATATTACACCACTGTAGTCTTTCAATTTTTTCTCTTCAATGCAAATAAACATTAATCATAATAATTTATAAAATAGGCAGATTTGGTGCAGTTAGTTTCAAACTTAGTTTTCCCCTATCCTTCCTATAATATTAATTACCTCATGAGTAACTCCAAACTATCTCTGCCTACATGCTCATGTGAAAATGAGCAGAAAAAAAAAAAATATATAGAAAGAAAACACTGCAAAATATACATTCTCTCAAAACATGGAATATCACTACCAACATTAACTTATTCAATTATTAACCCTCTAATTAACAGAAAAATCTTCCAATGCTAGGAAATGAACACAAAAGAAACAGTCCTCGATCTAAGCAATCCAACAAACACCATGAAATGCATCAATATCACACAGCTTGGAGGAATATTCAAGAGCCTGCAAATGAGCTTTAAGGGTTCAAACACACTAACAACACTTAATAATTTCAAAAGAACAAATTTAAAACTTACTCAAAGAAACTCACAATTTACTGATGTCAGCAAAGAAAACATTCATCAGTGGCTAGGCAAACACATTTCCAGAGTAAATGATAAAAGGGCAAAGTAACTAAATTGCAAAATGAAATAAAGTTATGTAATATGAAATAACTCTCGTCATTTGCTCGACAAAACTTCCTCAAAATATCATCACCTGCTATCATTTCAAAATTCATTATTTGTTCTTTATTTCTACATGCATACGTCCCTCCCTCCATTGTATGCTTTGCCGTTAATTTTAATCATTCTTCTTTTTGAAATGTATAACCAAAAATGCAACATTTTCACACATTATTCTCTCTCTCTCTCTGTATTTCATGTTTCTAAAATATATCTTGTAATATCTTGTGCTTTTGTATTAATTTCTTTCCATTTCCCCATCACTTATTGTACTTTGTCCTAACAGATTCCAAACAGCTCAGATGAATCACAAAGACCAGTATAACCAATACATGACAAAATCATAATGCCAAATGTTCAGTAATGCTATCGATGCAATCTCCACTCATTTCTCTTTATCCTATAAGAGTCATTTGAAAACTTCCCCAAATACAGTCAAAATGACCGCATAGCATTTTGAAACAATTTTCATGTTTCAACATAGTCACCTTTGATGCTAATGCTCTTCAACCACCAATGCTCCAAAGCCTCTATCCACACCTGCAAAAAACACCTCCATGGACCATTCATCCAACAAGGAATCTTCTCCATTTACTCAACAGATGCAAATCCAATGGAGACCATGCAAACAAATAAGGCAGATATGTCATTATCCCCACTGTCATGAACATGCATGAGAGCAAGCATTTTCTGGATGCCACAGGACTGTCTTCTTGGATAAACTCAGACCGTTCTAGCACATTTTTCTCTTCAACAGGCCCAAAAGGATGCCATAATACACTCCAGTGATGAGAAGATAATCCATTAGCAGTGCACTTTCCCATTTCACATCATCTCATTGGTCAATGTCGCACACGTGACCTTCTTTGGCAGTGGAGAATCCTGATGCTTCCATTGTCAACAATCCCTCGCTGTTTTCTTTCAGTAACAGGCCCATGTTTTATCACTGGTCCCAAAGTCAACATAAAAAGTTGGCACCATCTCTCTGAAATAGGCCAAACTTTGCTAACATGCATTTATGCTCTGATTTGCTTTTAATCCCAAGCAAAGATGGCCAATCATTTTTTTTCAAGCACAAATCTTCCCTCAAAATGGAAATATATATTCTCCCCAAGCGCCCAGACATCCTTAATCCACAATCCTCCAAACAACATCCATCATTTCTCATGTCGTGATCAATTTTGCCCATCCACTCCATGGGTCATCTTCCAAGATTTCACAGCCATGTTGCAACTCCAGGATCCACTTAGAGATGGTTGCAAATGGTGGTGTAGAGTTTCCTAAAGTGTATATATTTCTGTTGCATAGGTACCCTTCTTTACCAAGTACTTAATAACCACACCCTATTCAATATTTGCCTTCCCCAGCTCCACATATGCACCTCTGCTCTGCAACAAGCACCTACCATCATGGATATAAATACTGCACCAGTAATTGACATCAACAGCACATACTGGGGGGGGGGGGGGGGGGAAGCAGAACCAAGGAAAACCTGAAGAATTATATATAAGTTGTTGGTATGTAAAGGAAGATAAAAGGTATAATAAAGAACTTGTATAGACATAAAGGACTTATTTATTTTACCAATCAGAGGCTGCCAGCCAGCGTTTGCAAATTTCATCTCAGGAGATAGGTTCTGCCCGCAGGGCGGAAAAAAAAATTTTTAATATATATATAAGTCCAAAATGAGGAAAACTGGAGAAAAGAAAGGAAGAAGGTATTATTGCAGCATTGGAAATGGAGAATGGCATTAGCAGAGAAGAAGGCAATAGTAGTGGTAATAGCAGCAGCAAAAAATATTGCTAAAAGAATGCCAAATATGCAGAAAGCAAAATGAACTGAGCAAAATTTGTTTTAACCATATAAAAATGAATAACAATTTTTGTGCCATTAGAATATGGACAACAAAAAGTGCTTGCACCATTTAAAAATGAACAAAACATTTGAGCCAATAGAAAAATTATACATACAAGGAGATCACTCACAACAATTCAAAATACTTTGTGTAGGGAATGCTCAACACAACTTATTCATTGTACATTTTCACCATTAAATCTTAGTCATTTATCAACCTGCACATTATGCCTAGTAAATTACTAGATATAGTAAAGAAAACCTGATATAGTAGATTTTCTTTATTACAACTTTGTAATTTACCAATCTGCACATTATGCCTGATAAACACTAGATTTAATTTGAAAAAAAAACTTACTAAATCTTAGTAATATACCATACCCTATAAATTACTAAATTTAATGGGGAAAGGCAGGTAGATAGAATGAATAAGGCTTTAGACACTAGGTTTGCTCAAATGGAACATTTGCAAATAGAATTCAGCAATAGAAGCAATAATTACATAGAAAATAGGTTAGAGCAAATGGAGAAAAAGCCAGCAAGAATTCTGCAACAAAATGAAAGCTCACAAATACGTTTTCGGGGTAGGCTCGAACAAGTAGAAAAATCACTATTTAATAAAATAGAGGATAAGTTTAAGCAAACTCAGACAATGAAGACAAATTTTTAGAATCAAATACAGGAAAATCGTGATAATTGTAAGAGTGAAGTAGGGGTAGTAAAAAAGACTTTAGTGAAGTCAAAAAGATATGGACAAAATAGATGGGAAATGAACAGAAATTGAGAAAGTAGGACTAGAGCTGAGAACAGCTGTCAGCAATAGGATTAGAAGAATTAGGAATCAGGATTAGAAGAACGAATGAACCTAGAATTACGGTCCGTGAAAATCATTGTCCAATCGTTGACTAACAATCAAACCCAGCTATCGAAAAATTGGGAGAAAATAGAAACAATAGTAGTCAAGTCAATGCTGATTACAGTAATACTAGTAATATAGTGTCACAATCATAGACAAGTGATATACCTGCGGCAGAGGTCCCCGAATCTCAGCCGAACACCTAGGCTAGAACACGTGTCAATGCAAATGTAAGTGGTTGCTGGTATACCCAGGGATTCTTGTGTGTCTGAGAATAATGTGCATTAAATCCGAGAATAGTTCTTGAATGCCAATTTTAACTGGCAATTCGTGGCTTAGCCAACTGGTTAACGAAATAGCGCCACCAGATTTCTACGCATAAATGGAGGATAACCCCATATTATTTGTTAAGGACATGGAGGATTATTTCCATTTAAAAGGGCTACAGAAAGAAATGAATATTATCTTCATTAAGAGGAATTTAAAGCCAGGGAGCAAACTGGTACACGCTTTCTGATTTTACTTCTTTCCATGATTTTAAATTTCTTTTCCTGTCGCGAAATGGGAGTTCGACGCACCAGAACGTCATTCGCCTAGATATGTCCAACGGGAAGCATAACCCCAGAACCGGCATAAGTATGGTCGACTGCTTTTTGGTCATTGATAAAAAAGCAAACTCCTCGATCCCCTTCTAACGGACAGAAAAATGATGCCACTAATATCAGGTCACTTCCCAGAACAGATCAGGAACCACCTGAAAGTGGCCAAGAACACACATTTTTTCTGAGATGATAGAGCTCTTAACCGCTTCGACATCCAGAGAAACAATTATCAGGAATATAGGAAGGAAGAAAGCCGTTACGACCCCTACAGGAACGATTTCCATCCGTCCAGACATTCCTTTCACGGTACGGGGGCAAGATCTAATAGGTTATGACAGAATGGACATCATCCAAACTTCCGACCGCAGATAAATGCGATGCAGACCACCTACGGAGGACGAATACAGATGGAACACCTGAATAGAACGCGTCCTTATCAGAACTAGGAACCGCCTAGAAGACGGAGAAAAAATACCAGGGCATGGCGTCAACAAGCTCCGAGGTGTCTAAGAAACGACCAAAATCACTGGAGGAACCAAGAGCATCGAAGCTCTAGAACTCGTGAAAATTCAAACAGCTGATCGCGGCCCGGAAAACTCCTATGCCAGCTCACCGAGACAAGAATAAAAATACGCTGGAAATAGCCACAAGAATTTTCGAAATGTTGATAGTACATTGTTGATAGTTCATGGGAAAATCACTGAAATGCGCTCCATAATTAGAAATGAACAAAAGAAAGTGCTCATGATAATATGCAAAAAGAAATTTCGCAATGAAGAACAAGCAAATATTATTGGCAAACCGTAGAGTATGGGAATAAAACAATCATAAGGAACCAGAACTGTAAGATCACAAATAAAGTTACCCAAGCAAATTAAGCTAAATTATGGGAAAAATTAAAGATGAGAATATTTTGAAATTGTAGGAGCAGATAATTATACTACGTGAGGAATAAGCTAGATAAAAGATAGGCTATGAGTTATAAAAGAAGAAAAGCGACGGAAAAGGAATAAAAACGACGCTATAATACAAGTAAAGTTTATAAAACAAAGAGGCTCTGAGATCAGATTGAAGCAATGTTCAGAGAGAAATTACCAATGGAAGGATTGATAGGAAAATATCCAATATTTAGCAGAACTTGTAAGGTAACGAAGGAATAGTAAACTCAGGAAGAGAAAAATAAATCTGTCCCACATGAACATCATAAAAGTATTTAGCAAAGGGAAGACAGCTGAAAGCCCTTCACCCCAATCTTAAGAATTACCCCAGTAATTTTCAACAAAAGAAACCGTACAGCTGACCTATATTTTCAAGTCGCAAACTGTTAATGTACACACACTCTAAGTTTAGAAAAAGATAAAGATAAGCTACTTTCTCAAGGTTTAAAAATGACAAATGTGTATTTTATTGTTTATATAAGGAATATTGAACTGTGATTTTAATTTCGGTCATGTGACTTTAAATTAACTCTTCAAATTAAGTTTCGCTCAGATCATTTGAAATGTTTTGATTTTTTATTCTAATTTTATGAGCATATATGTGTAAGAGCACTACTGGTGAACTTGAAACCGAGCACTAGCATGATAGTATATAAGAACAGCATATGCGTGTAATATAGTTCTGATAAGGGCACGAAGGGAAAGACAAAGATATTACTAATATGAGTAATGAATACAAAACGTCATACAATGATAAAAAATGAAGTGAAACATACTAAAAATGAACAAAGTGCATACATGCATATACATACATAGAGTAGTGATTAAACAAAAACACTAATAATTCCATTTATGTGATTTCATAATTGTTTGTGTTACAAAACAATATTACAAACTTGCATAAGTTTGAAAATAAGATTAACATGTTATAAAGGATAATACAGCACCAATATATCAAGTCAGAATATAAAGACACTACTTTAAAGGCTCAAAGTGCAAGAAGAAAAGTAAAATTGTAATAGAAAATAAGATGTTCATATATATACACATATCATAAAACAGAATGAGAATGTCTCTGTATCATAATAACAGTGATAAAATATTCACAGGACCACATATGAAACTTTGTCTCCAAACAAAGAAGCTTTAATATGGGGGCATGAGAAACCGAAACTCAAAGCTACATTTCATTAGATTGATGATATGATTATAATTCATATAGATATTTCATGAATATGGTCCGATGTATGTATATCACCTGTATTGAACCAGGCATCATTTAAGTCATAGTAATCATTTTCATGTTTTGACAGGATACACTGGTGCAAGAAACTTTTAGGCAATTATCTTTGTATATTTTTATTAGGGTAAGGAAACCAGACACACATTTATTGTTTTATTGTAACCTGGGTTGTCTGCCGGCCTTCAGGTCTGAAAGAGAGGAGGAAACATACCGTCATAAACACAGCAAAGGATCACTTTGAATGCATAGGCCCAAAGTTTCCTTTTTTTAAAAGTGCAGATGTAACATAAGTCACAAATCGACCCTAGCAACTTTGCAGAAACCGTAAACAGATTAATTAAGATATAAAATCGCATCAAGTAAGAGATGAGGGGAGCGAGTCCAAACTGTGCATTAATCAATGAAATTTCTTACATCGGATAGGAAATTCGAAATTTGTTGCAGAAAGTAATACTACAAATACTTTTATAATATAACGATCGAATGACCTTATAGTGATAGAAATTACCAAATTTTAATGCTATGGGTTCAGTTAGTGTTAGAAAGGTGGGGGGGGGGATACAGGAACATTCAGTATAGGAAAGGAGATATGTGAGCAGTGATTTGGAAATGAGCTTAGTTTCAAACCATTCAAGAGTTATTTACTTCCCTTCCAAAGGAAGCCATACTTGCGATTTTTACGCCCGAAAAAATCCATTGATCCTGATCGGGTTCGAATCCGCGACCTTGAGTTTAAAAAGAATATATATATATTCTTTTCCTTTACTCCCAAATATAACTATCTCACCAGCATTTCACATCCACAAAATTGGGAAAGTCTAGAATTTTTCCCCCTCCCAAATATAACTACCTCTCAAGCACTTGATATCTGCAGAACCAGGAAAGCCTAAAGAAATATTTTATTTTTCTCCCTCTCCCAGATATATAAAAATTACCAGCATGTCAAACCAGCAGGACTGACTAGAGGCAGAGAGGATAAAAAAAAATAAAGAGGATCCAGTTTTTCTTTTTTTTCTCTCCTTCGGACAAATATACCTCACAAGCAATTAATATCAGCAGGATAGAAGAACATGAACAAGAAAAAGAAGGGGGGAGGAGTCATGCATATACAAGTCTAGAAAATGCCTGATTGCAATTTATTATTCAAAGATAACGTTCCATACACTTCAACATATAATCCAACTTTAGTTTTTTAAAATAATAGCAACTTTTTCAGCCAATCAACTGTCAATATGATGCCAGTGTGTTGCCATTTATTTTTATTGTTTGTGTACATTCTTGGTTACTCATCTTCTCATGTTTGACTTGTGCTGCAGATTTTCAACAATAGCAGTAGAGTTGGTAGATGCCAGATGCATAGAGATGATATCCTGCACTTTGCACATATTCTTTTTCAAATAATGAATTTCACAGCTGGCATCAATCCAGTAGTTAATTGTGTTCTAACCTGCCCTACATATAACCTGTACAAGCACTTTGCACAACTACTACACCATATATTGGAGATACCAAAGATTCCATCAACTTTATACAGAAATAAAAAAATGTCAGTCTAACTCCAGATAACTACTGACTGGTGAGCTTTGACATAATTTTTCCTCTTTACCAAAGTATCAGCCAAACACACACTGAACCATATTACTTTGATATTTCTTGAAGACGCTACTGATTTTGCTTAGCCACTTCCTCTGGAATGACAACTTCTTCAAATAGATGGAAGGCATAGCCTAGGGTAGCGCTTTCAAACAAGCAAACTTACAATCAGCATTCAAGCCTAAAATGTAGTACAGATATGTGGACAACAAATTTGTGATATGAATGCATATATTATATTTATTTACTCTGGTCATAAATTGGAATTTTTGTTTGGAATTTCATTGTTGCATTTTCCTGCACACCACTCACTAACTGCAAGTTAAAGTAACACCAACCAAAATAATAATCATTTACAAGTGTCATTAGTGTTGAAACAGTTCTTATTGAAATTTCCACCACTAATCCCTGAAGCATGTTATCAAAGTTATGAACTTGCTGTACATAACCATCTTCTTTCCAATGAAACAAGAAAAGAAATAAGTGGGTGAACAAGGTCATCAGCACTGGCAATACCATTTTGACTGTCAGGTTTTGCTTCAACAGATGAACAAGTAAGCATATTTCTGACTCCAATGATGTGAAAATATTGTAAGCATATTGTGCAAATTGAAAGAATTTTACTGCAGATGTTACCCAAGACTGGACATTGCCTTGTAACTGCACTCAAGGTGTAGCAAAAAATGGCAATGTAAGTCAGTGCACATTTTATAGCAAGCAGTTCTGAAGATATCTCATTTGCAAACATGAACTTTGCTCCATTTCAGTATATTTGATCTTAGCATCACAGCAGCGCAAATGTCTGGTTGAGTTAACCTGATTTCAGCAAGATGTTCTAAAAGGCAGAACTTGGGAACTACTTTTAGTGAACAAGGTCAAACTCTTGCAGGTCACTACATGCACAAATGTACTAGACTGGGAAGCTATTTCCCATACTGCAGAAGTTGAAATAGACAACATGAAACAGTCTATCATCTCTGTACGAGTGTGAAAACCTTGCAGCTCAAAGAGGTATAAACTTTAAACATTGGTTCATGAATTTCAAAAAAACTTGAAAGTTCATTCATTATTAAAACTAGAATCCTTAAAAGGTTAGAGGAGTAGGAAACAAAATATATCAATGATGATTATGCTGCACAATTTCCTTACTAAAAGCACCAACTGTAACTGCTTAAAATACTTACCTCTCTCTGTTCTCTCAATTCAATAAATCCTGCAGTCTTGTCAGAAATCTCTCATCCAGACCATCTAGACTCCTTTCATGGTCCCTCCTCTGCCATTTGTTGCAATACACACCATATCCTAAAACACATGTAACATACATTGCAATACATTCAAGGAGTAAAAGCAAAGAACCCGTTATCTACCTGAACAATAAACCTTTTGACCAATTGATACTATTAAATACTTGAGAATAATTACAGAGTAAACTAAAACATTCAGATAATACACACAAAAGACATGCTGAACTAATGCACTAAACGGTTATTCAAAGAATAAGTTTTTCAATTTTTTTTAAGGCTAACAGGTAAATGTAAGTCAAGATAAAGAAAAAATAGGCATCCTCCTCATTATATCATTTCAACATTTCATCTTTCACAGAGTCAAAATTTTCTACTGCTCCGATGATTTTTTCTTTTTCTTTTTCATTTTACCAAATAGATGGAAGTCAATAGTGTGTGGGGAACATATTTTCACTGCTGGTTGTCCAACTGCAAATTCATCCCACCTATTGGAAGGATGTTCAAATGTATTACACTGATATCGCATCCTTGATATAAAGACACAACTCATTAGTGTATGCTTACAGATTCTACAGTTTCTGCCCACAGAAATTAAATAGCTGCTTGCACTTCCTTCCTTGGCCAGTCGTTCAGTACCCTTATCAGAATTTATAACTGTTTTGTCCATGTTCTGTTGCACATGTCAATGCTTCTGTATGCCACCTGGCAGTGGGGCATTGCACTAGTAAGTACATAAGTAGCATAAGAGCTGTGTAACTTTGTTTTGAAGTAATAAGACAAGGAAACTTACTTTTTGACTCACCCTTGCACATTAATAAAATAAACTACAGACTGGATTTTAAATCACAAAACTCTTAACACTATATGTGTGGGTGAGAGTAATATAATTTTACTCGTACATATATATATATATATATATACACATATGGGTAATTTTACCAATTCTATTGTATGGTGGGTGAATCAAATATAAAGCCAACCGTAATTTTAAAATCTTTATTGCAATATTATTTTACAACACAACAATATCTCATTTTTCTACATAGATTCCAGCTTTGTCTATGCACTTTTGCCTGCAAGTTTAAAGTTTCTTAATTCCATTTTTGAAGAAAGAACAAAAACATGTCTGCAGCCAGTTACAAGCAAACTGCTCCGCTGCTCATCATTGTGTAAATGCTTCCCTCCAAGCACGTCCTTCAGTGGCCCAAACATGTGCAAGTCACATACTGGGCTGTAGCAAGTGTTAGAGAGAGTTCAGTGCATTTCTACCAATTTTTGTTGTGTCTAAGCTGCAGTGTGTGGTTTTATGTTGCATAGGACAACAGCATGTTTCATGGAGCACTCTCGTCTTTTACACTGACAGGTCACTTGTACATCCACCAGAAGTTTGCAGTAATAGGCCAAATTGACATTTCTGCACTCATACAGGTAATTGATAAACAAGACACCTCTGTAGTCCCAAAAGACATTGTCAGAATCTTGTCCGCTGACAAAACAGTTTTTGGCTATACTCAAGATTCCTCACCTTTTTGTTGCCACTCCTTGCTAGCACTCTTCAATTCTGGAGTATAGTTAAACATGCACATTTCATCAGAGATCATTATTCAATGCAGAAATGCCTGTCCTTCTGCCTCATAGCATGCCAACAGTGTTGAGAAATTTCCACATGGAAGTCTTCTGTAGTTCATTCAGCAGCCTTTAGACCCAACAAGCAGTACTTTTTTGGTATTGAAGCACACTTTTGATAATGGATTGGACACTCCTGTAGCTAAACAAAAGTTTTGCATAAATTTCCAACACTGCAACAACAATCACCCTCATACTGGAGTGATGCTGGTGCTGGGGCATATTGATGGCTTCCACATACTGTCTAGGTAGTCTGTGAGAAATTTCATTAAGCCCAAAACCTTCCTTTATAAGAAACCAGAGGACGACATGTTGTGCAACAGAATAAAGAACTTCCTTCTTGCTTATTTTGAAGGCAACTAAATGAGCAGCATTAACCTTGAAGTGGCTATTTGATGGAGGGCCCTATTCTCCACTCTACTACTACGTAAACTCCCATTCCCCTTCCAGGAGTTTGCTGGTCACTGGGAGGATTGGTCACTTTATATTTGATCCAAACTCATAGGTGTAACAGCTACAACTAAAAAAAGAAGGAGAATAGGTACATATATAATTGTTTTTGGTGGTAGTGTGATTGATTACAGTTTATGTAGATTGTAGTTGTTAGCAGTAATAAGTGATTTTAAGGTAATTAACATGATTAGTAATAATAACCACTTTTCCTTATTGATTGCTGTGAGGTGTAAACAGAAGGGAAAGAATGATAGGGACAGAGTAATAATTATTTCACAATGTGAAAATGGGAAGCAGTTAGTTAAGATAAAATGGAAAAAAGACCTATCTTGAAAGTGCATTCTATAATATTTTAAATTCATCAATAACTAAATTTGTTTATATAATAAAAATGCTTCACTTTTGGCACACAATGAGGATGATGAATTAAATAGATATTAAAAGCAATAGAGAGGGGGTTGTTAAACATATCAGATAGGATTTAAATTCACAATTCATGGAAGTGTTGGATGGTCCTATCTTGTGTGTGAAAGTAAAAAGCAAGTTAGAGGATTTTAAAGGTATTGATGGGTTACCATAGAATTTTTGCAAGCCCTATACACTAAGTTTAAGAGGCTATAATGTTTACTAGGTTACAAAATGTAATTAAAAATAATAAAGGAATCCCAAAGAGCTGATAGATAGCAATTATACATCTTGTTCATAAAGGAATGGGAATGAAGATATAGCACTTATATAAAATATGAATAGATATTTACAGGCATCTTGTTTGTCATGTAGAATTCAGAATTGGGTGGAAGATAATCTGCTAATCTTACAATTTCAATGAGGATTCAGTAAGAGTCATAGAACTAAGTATTATGTGCCAATTTAAAAAAATTATCATAGACAAATATTTAGCAAACAAACATGGGAGACTAGATGGTATTTATGGACCATGAACAGAATAATACGAAAAGCACTTTGGTGTAAAGTGTCAAAGATAGATTTTAGTAAAGTGATAGTCAATTTATTTAAAGCATTAAATCAACACAATACATTTGTATAAAATGAGAAAGGTGTGAAATAGCCTGGAAAGTAAATAAGCGACTTGTACAAGGATGTAAACTGAGTCCTATTCTATTCAGTTTGTATGTGGAAATTCCAGGATTATTTATGCAGATGATTTGATGGTTAGCTCCTTTTTAATTATGGTTTACAAAATTCTATTTATGAAAATGTAAGATTTAGAGATGAATGTAGATTAAAAATGAATGTTAATAAGACCAAAATAATATTTTTCAAGAAGGTTAATAAATTCAAAAAAGAGGAATAATGAACTATGGAGCACGAGAATATTTAGATAGATATGGACTTGGTACACCAAACAGTAATAGTCGAATCACTTTGAGTTGTTTGCAAGTTTAAGAAATAAAATTTGGGGTTCCCCAAGGAGTTATTTTGGACCCTCTTCTATTTTTAATATATGTCAATAATATGGAAGAAAATATTGATGATTCCAGGGACATCTAATTAACCATGATTATTGGCAATGCAGTAAATGCCTCAAGTAAAATGTGGAAATAATTGGTGAAGAGCTGCTACTATGGTTCAATGAAAATGGTTTCATAATAAATAAAGACAAAACAGTAGCAATACATTTCCACCATGAATTGCATAAAAGTATAGTCTTCGCAACTCTGACCTAAAATAGTAGCAAAATTTCATATGTAAATGAAACAAAAGTTTTGGGAGTTTGGATAAATAAAAACCTAAATTAGGACATTCATATCGATAACTCATCAAAAGACTTTAAATTGCAAAAATGAGTGATAGGAATAATGACTAATGCTTCAAATACTACCAGCCGTCAGGAATATTTTAACAGCTAGATATTCTGGCATTACCATTTTTGTACCTATGCAGGTTACAGAAAGACTTTTACAAACTTTGGTGGTGGGTTCCTCACACCAAAAAGAGAAAAAAGTTCACATACACATATGTCTGGAAATTCTTAGTTTTCAAGTCATAAATAAAGTTTACAAAAGAAAGTCCAAATGAACATGGGTCCAGGAATTCTAGTTTTTCAGTCATTAACAAAATTTTACCAACACAAGAAACAAAACCTAATAAACACAACATTTACCGAGAAACTGATAATAAACATTCAAAATTTCCTCCTCTTGCTTCCGCACATGCATGCACTCATCGGATCATGGACTCACACCCTTTCAAATACTCCCATGCTGTGTCAATGGTTTTTCACGCTTCCATTACATGTTGATGAAGTGTGTCTGCATTAGGAATGTCTGCTACATAAACCAACTGTTTTTCGGTGGCCCCATAGATAAAAATACAAAGGATTAAGATCGGGGGAATTTGCAGGCCATGGAACTGGTCTCCTCTACCTATCTATCTGCCATGGTAAATATTCATCAGTGCATCTTGAACAATGCACATTAAATGTATTGGAGCCCCATGGTTCTTCTTATATGCAAGGGCAAGAAATGGAAATCCTGTCATGGTTGCACACAACACAAGTGAAATATAGCAAACAGATTAACCACAAATGTACCCAAATGACAAATGTAAATAAGTCTTCTTGGTAAAACATGGTCATTTAAGATACAATGAGTGCATCAGCACGCTTGTGTTAATAACATCATTCGTCTAACTTTTCTTTCGTAAGAACATGACAGTTCAGAACATGTTTCTTCTGACTGAGAGATCCTGTTTCTTATACCTATTTAACAAGTTAGCCAACCATTTCTTTGTCTGAAACATAATTACCAATTATAAATCACCTTATCACTTTTCTGCAAGAATCTATTTCTACATATGTATTGGAAATAAAAACCTTTTCAAGAGATAGCTAACAAAGAACACTTAGTAGCCATAGCAATTTTTAATTAGGAAATCACTCAAATTTCACTAATTTTGTTCTTTTTTTTTTTTTTTTTTTGAGTAGTGTTTAACGCCTGTTTTTACTACTGAGGCACCACAGGCGGTGGACACTGATGATACATGAAATGAAATGATATACTGGGAAAGGATTTTTTTTTTTTAAAGGAAGGAAGCATTCCAGGCCTAAGTTTAGGTACCTCCCCGGTATTTGCCAGTTATGAAGACTGAGGAAAACCTGAAAAAAACCCCAGTCAGGGAGGACGGTCCTGGCGGGATTCGAACCGCAGACCTCCCGCTCACGAGTCCATGCCTTAACGACCTCGGCCACCCGTGGCGGTCTAATTTTGTTCTGCTTACTTGGACATGTTTGGAAGGTAACAGCCATAGTATATATTATACTACATTTCACTGTGAAAATTCCCACTATTTACAACTAATTAGTACCCAATTTATGCCCAATAAATGCAGTTAATAATTCATGAATGCACGACCATTGTTGACATGTCATAATCTCAGTGTAAGTAAAGGAGCCCATAGCTGGACCTTCTACTGATTACATTTCTAAGGTAAGATTATTAAATTGCCAAAGTTGCCCTTTTTTGCCTTTCAGAAAGATGGTAGCACTATAAATAATTTGCTCTTAAACCTTTTCAGGATGTTGTTATAGCTTCACTTTTATATAAGCTTGAATTTACGATTGAAAGAGAAAAATGTTCTTAAAATATTTTATTTTCATCCACTTCACAAATATAATCACCTAAAAAATTATTATTTCTTTAATTTTAATAGCAACAAAATGCATACATTTCTTGTCCTTGGTAATGCTATACTTCCTCTTGCTTAATTTGCTTATTAATAATGACTACAAATTACAGCATTTTAAATGCATTTGTTCTGCAAACTTCCCTTTTGCCATTATAAAGGACACATTTAAAAAATATAAGCCAAAGTAGTTACACAGGATGTGTGAATTTATGTGAAAAGTAACTGGCACATCTTAATGGACATATGTCCTGTGTTTGATACTACTCAACTTCTAACCAAATTTGCTGTTAAAGGAATACCGAGATCACTGCAAAAATGTGCTGACATGAAGCATTAGGCAATCAAATTAGTACCTCCTCTTACAGTGTTACCTAGTATAGTGTCTCAAAGTTCCTGTTGTGCAGGACTCATTTCCTATATCACAAGCACACAAAATAAAAAAATATAATTTTGTAAAGAAACTGATTAATAGTTTTAACTGGCTTTACTTTTCTTTTTATGCCAGTGCAAAACTCGTATTTTATTTCTAGTGGTCATCAATATTCAAGAATGCATGTTTAAATAGAAAGCTCACAGCTCACACTCGAGACAAATGACGCAGGTACATGCAGAAAGAGTTAGATGAGAAAAAAGCCAGTCATTGAAACACTGTGAATGTGCATGTTGCTGATGGATAAATGCCATTATGCTTTAAAAAATCATACAGAAGAAAGTTAAATGTTTACATTTCTTTCAACTATAGTAATTTTACTAGAAGCATCACATTATTGTTGAGCTTTAATTAATTAGGCATCAATTTGTATTCTGCATTTTGCTTGCTTTCTACTTTCTTTTTTCTTTCATTTAATATGTTACTAGAGGCTGGATCAAGTAGTGCGGGTGATTTTATGATAAGGAAACTTGAAAGTTGTTTGGGAATAAAAAACATCTGCTACTGAACTTGCAAAAAAAGATTTCTGGAAGAAGCAAAAAATTACAATACTGGCATAGGTTTCTGGAAGATGCAAAAAAATTACAATCAGGCATACAATACTGGAACAATTGAAATATGTAAAAAAGAAAAAATATATATTTCATTTTTTTCACAGTAAAAATGTACATCAGTTATTGCTATTGCTTCTAATAGGAATGCATTCAGATAGACACAGTTTCCAAGAAACTCAATTTGCTATACCTGTTCTACACACTAACAACAGCAAAACAGTTTTCATTTAAAAATGTAAAATAACAACCTCAATGCCTAAACATAAGTTGATTACTCTAATTCATTTTTTATGTTTAACATTAATTGTTCTTTACAGTATTTAACAAGAGCATGTGCTTGGCATGGGCTTTCAGCTGTGTTATCAGCATAATAATCACCATTTTCATGATATCTAGGTAAACCAATGTTTGCCAAGTAGGTAGTTGAATATAAATCAAACGGTTCCAGCTTTAACCGGAAAAATCTAGTCCGCCTACCTAAGAGGTAAATTTCCCTGTATTGAAAAATAACAAGAGAAATGGACAAAAGATAGTTCATATGTCTTTTGAGGGAGTTGTTGGTGTCGGCTCTATCTTAAAGGGCGCCAAAGTTTGAGGGTGGTATTTTGATGACATGGGAACTTTTTCGAAGATGGTCAACATTTCTTCGACGACTCCGTCTCAGGGTCTATAGCTTGATTTGTTTGAGCGGGGCTCAACGGAGCTAAGAAGGAATTTCTGAGGTGTAAAGGGAAACCCGACACGACGTACTGTGGTTGTGCAATTTATTGACTTTAAATCCCTAGCGTAGGCTAGGCGATGCGAACTCACTGGTCGCGAGTGATACTGTCGAAGCGTACTACAATCTTGTTATATAAACCGCGTTGACTTAATAATGAATGTGCAGTTCTGATTGAATGTTTACTGTGCGTGCTTTAGTGGGAGAATGATCCTTTATATATATGAAATACAAATCAAAATTAGTTGGGCACAATTCACGCGATACTTCGCACTGTTTTCATAAGAATGCTCGTCATTGGCTGCCTTCAATATTATTACTTAACATTTCATTCGCCAGTTTCGTATTTTTGTAAGACCAAACTTTTTTAAATGGACAACGCTAAAAAGTTCACTATACTCTGCCAGTGGTCTGTTAAGATTCACATGCGGTATGGCTTGTTTACTCCTTTTAACCCTGTCCGGTCGATGGAAAGATATCGTCTCTATTGTCTCTAGTGTTTGGCAAGTCGGCTGCCTAAGGGAAAGATTCGCCATAAATATTTTCTATGTACAATTTTCATTGCAAAATAATATTTATACTATTAATGACATTGATAGTATTTGGTTATAAAGCTGTAGAGAGAGGTATTTTCATGACAATAGTTACATTAATAACATGCTGCTGTAAGAAAATGCATGCAAAACAAATAAACACACACATTAATTATATGCACTTGAGGTAGGAACAGGAACGGTTTCACCTTCCAACTTCAACTAGATGCTCTGCTACTGCTGCAGTTCTGCAACCTTGATATTCCTTAAAGTGTGTCGCTTAGTGCATTAGTATTTCCTTGTTGGCGTACTGAGTGTGGTCCTTGCAAACTTAAATTGTGTGTTGTTTGATCCATTTCACCTGTTTTGGATACTACAACGCGTGGAACAAGATTGCTGGCAGATTCTTAGCACATCTGAAATGTTTGAATGTATCAATGCAGCATGCACAGACATGTACTCATCTCTTGTAGAGTGATGCATCTCTGCTAACACATAATGGTGCAGATAAACATGGTTATTCACAATTCCAGCCAAAAAACCAACGAGGGCCTGTATATCAACAACTGTCAATCATAGAACCATATTCATACAGGGTGTTGTGTTGTGATGAACCTCTTATTCACATCTAACATTTCGTTTTTCAAACCTTCTTTTGTCTTTGCACTCCAAGATCAACTGCTCACCTGTTTCTTGGATGTTGCCTAGTTAGTTGCTAGTGGCTAATAGGGATAGTGCTGATATTCATTATTTATACCTAGCCTCTCGAAACAGAGCTTGCTCAGTTTTCCATTCTTCTGGTTTATATATATATAGTTTGCTGCATACATGCACCATACGCCATTGAAACACTCAATCTTCTCCCTCGAGTAGATGACATATTTGGCTTCAATATGTTAACCCTGTTTTCTACCCTTAAAAACCAGAATATGATTTCCATTAATTAACTCCTTAATCTCTCCAAATGTGGTAATCTTCCTTCCTTCTGGAATGTATATTATTCCAGTGTACGCTTCGCTCCGTAAGACATATTCACGATTTCCTGTGTTTTAGAAGGGAATAGAAGTGAGTTTCACAGACATTTCTTTTAAGTCCATCTCACAAAGAAGCGAACATACCGAAGTGAGTCGACATATGTATTTTAAAAGGTTAAGTGAATTACACTCGCGCGGTTGGACATTAATATTTAGATCCAGCTGCCACCTTCCAATTTATGAGCGTCTGGCGATAATGGCTAGACACGCCTTAATAATTGACACGTCTGCTTCGAGCCTTCTCTAACACACTAAGCACTAAATAAACTCTCAAATTTTGCCTCTCGAAGGCACACACTGCATAAAGTATCCTGATTATGTTCATCTGTGTCTCTTGGAATGGAGCATCCTTGTTCCTTTTAAGTATCTCATCCTGAATCCTTTCTTGGGTACTTAGAAAATCTCAGCGAAGCTTCTCAATTGCCTCGTCATCTATTATGTAATTTTTCCCTTATTGTTCTGTAAATAAACTCTTATTAGCATGAAGTCGATCTTGTGTTTCAACACTTAAGTGACCAACCTTGCCTCGCATCCATAAGCTTACCTCTCGGTCATCTAAACGTCCCTTTAACCAAAGTTCGGCCTCGGCCGGCATTGGGCGCGACAATACATTAGGCGATACTTATTTAAACTTATCTGTTTGGCCTTGTGTAGAAGGGAATAACTCTATTCGATTATTTCCATTCCAACAAGAATATTTTGGAAGGCAGCCATGCCATTCATTTAAAAAGTGCTAAACTGGTTTTTCTGGGTTCCATTATGATACCTTTATGTTTTCGGAAATTTCATCCTTGAGCTTCTTTGGAATCTTGTTTATGCTCATCATTCAATAAAGTTCATTTTTACACAGTTGTACAAGGGGTGTTACAAACCAGTGTTATAATTTTCTACAAAAATGAATAAAAACTGATATACGGGCTGTGATAAAGTACTTCGTTTTGAAGTTTTTTTTTTTTTTTTTTTTTTTTTTTAACGCCCGTTTTCACTACTGAGGCACCGCAGGCGGTGCCCACTGATGATACATGAGATGAAATGATAAATTGGGAAAGGATATTTTTTTTTTAAGGAAGGAAGCGTTCCAGGCCTAAGTTTAGGTACCTCCCCGGCATTTGCCAGTTATGAAGACTGAGGAAAACCTGGAAAAAACCCCAGTCAGGGAGGACGGTCCTGGCGGGATTCGAACCGCAGACCTCCCGCTCACGAGTCCGTGCCTTAACGACCTCGGCCACCCGTGGCGGTATTCGTCTTGAAGTGATTAACCCCACAGAAACATAAATGAAGTTAGATTCCACATTAAAGGATGTCTCCCCTTCGTTTGCGATGGTGGACTGCTGAATTTAAAGGTACTCGCAAATGCATTCAAGATGATGAGAGCTCAGGGCGTCCTAAAATTGCTACGACCGACGAGACAGCGACAAAAATTTACAATACCGTACCATATTCAAAGATCGAGTTGGCTGACTGTGCATACAACTGGATAGGCCGTATCAACCACTTCTTGCGCGAACTTTTGGATATGAGAGCTTTCCGCTCGATCGGTGCCACTTTTGTTCACTATGGACCAAAAAACATTCGAATGAACATTTCGCAAGTGTTTAGACTTATTTCAACGCAATTTCTGTGAATCTTTCCGACGTTTTATAACATTAGATGAAAGGTGGAATCATCACTACAAGCCAGAGACGAAGGAGCAGTTCAAACAGTGGATGGCAACAGTGAAAGTGCATCAAAGAAAGCAAAAACGGTCCATCTGTAGAAAAGTCATAGCTACGGTTTTCTGGGATTCTCCTGGTGTGGTGCTCGTAGATTAACTTCAGAAGGGCAGACCATCACCGCCGAGCGTAACGCTTCACTACTAACCAACTGAAAAATGCTACTCAGGCTAAATGTCCACACCTTGCAAAAAATAAAGTTCTCTTTCATCACGATAATGCACCTTCACATACATCTGGGATTGTTGCTGCAAAACTGCATTATCTTCACTTCCAAGTGCTTCCACATCCACCATATTCGCTGGATTTGGATTCAAGCAATTAACTTTTCGTCCCCAATCCTGAAAAAATGGCTGGGTAGACAAAGATTCACATCGAATGATGAGGTTGAAGCTGAGACAGATGCTTATTTTTCCACAGCTGGACAAATAGTCAAGCCAAGAACTTTCAGAATGCACCTCATACACTAATAATGACTTGCCATTGCCATTTTTGTTTGAAAATTACTATATTAGTGTGTAAAATTAATGCATCTATAAGAGGGTGTTGTTCTTTATGCATTTGTGCTTAAAACTAGAAATATTCAAAACCGTTTATATTACAGATATTTTCAATACAATTATTCAAGTTAGAAAAATGGATGTTTGGAAAGGTAGCACATAATTTTTTCCTACCACTTATTATTCTTCTCTTCGCACAAAGTTTTACACTTTCTTTTTAAGTTTTCTTATACAATTTATTGAACCTCCGTTGTATCATCATAGGCAACTTTTGTAATATTTTCTACATTCAAATTCATATTAGCTCCTTTTTCAAGAGAATCTAGTTCGTTTTTTTCTTTCTAAAAGTTTCAGTTTCAATATGTTTAATGATAAAATACCACTTGGTTCCAAACTACTGCATGCTAACCAATATGACATTTGCAATGTCAATATTGTAATATCTATCTAAAATAATAATAATAATAATAATAATAATAATAATAATAATAATAATAAAGGCTTAATTTTTCTTTACTAAAATTACTAATAAGAAGAGATTGTCTAAAAAATCTGGTGTGCAACATTTTCAAAATGTGAATGTTAAGAACTTGACATGTCCATTGAGGCATAATGTAGACATCTCATGTGTAAATCACCCACATTTCACACTTGTTACATAAATAGCTATTTATTACCTAAACTTTGAAAGAAGTTATAGTTAAAAATTTGATTTCATTTTCGTGTTGGTAGGCCTTTTTGCTAATCTGCCATTATCCTCAAACCCAACATGGGCTGGTATCCATTGTAAAACTGTTGGCTTTGTTCTGATGATAATTTCCTTGCACAGTTTCAATTGTTGTATTAAAATTAATTCTTTGGCCAGTGGGAAAGGCACAAGAGTCAAAAAATTTAATTTTTTGATTTGTTATATTAGATTGAAGGGCAGATTGAGCCCCACATAACAGTATAATCAGCACTATTAAATTCATTCATTGAGAATTATATCTCAATGGGAAAAATCACCCCTAAACATTTTAGAAATATTACTGGAAAAGTAAAGGCACTTAAATCAATTTCAATGATTACATTTGGATTTATATAAGAAAATAGGCTATGCCTAAGTCATAATATGTTTTCATTTTATTCATGCCGCACTATAATCCACTGTTGCTAATAATGAACAGCTGCAGTGTTGGCACTCTTTTTGCAACAATGTACACCATTATACTAATATTTCTTCAGTAATGATCTTGACATTATGTTTTACTTTATTCAAGTTAAAACATGTTATCAAGAAGGAACAAATTAGAGAAGTTAGTACTTACTGCAACAGGCAATATTATTATATTTTAATAATATTAAATAAATGGGAATAATATTTTATTAAGACGAAAGAAATTAAAAATTTCCAATTTATCTAAACTTAATAAGCTTACCTGAAATATGAGCTAAATATTTCAACAGTTGCTTAACTATTTTAATTAACGGTTGTTAATAATTTTAGCAAATGGCATGCTCTTCACACTGGTTTCAATATTCATTTTCTTCTATTAGCAGTTCATTTTTACTACACGAAACCTTCATCTAGAGCTACAAATTGTTTTATTATAGACTAGCGCAGTTTCAAGTAATCGTTGTACAACCACTATGATTTTTTTCTTGTATTGTGAATTTTGGTCCTTTCAGACCCTTGACAACTTTACTCTTTGTTTATTCAAGTGAAACAGTGCTGCAAAGACTAATTCAGAGAGTATTTCTAGTAGTAAAAATACTATTACTATTACTAAATAACAGTGATTATTCACATGAAGACCCTACTTACAATGCTGAAAGTGGTGGGGACAGTTTTGGATGATAGTCTGCAACAGCTATCAAACCAAAAACAAACACTGAAACATTGGTACTTGTAACTTCAGAAAATCAAAACGTTGCAACAACTCAAAAGAATTGTTTTTTTCTGTGAGATAATAACAAGTAAGACAGCGCGGATAATTGTATCTACACTTCCTTTACTCATTAACAGCTTTAGCGGCAACTATGAGTTGTAACGCGTCGATCCTTGCGAATGAAAACATCACGCTGCAACATATCAGGTATGACAGCTGTGGATGGTCTCCCCGCCCGCAACAAATCTTGTCGGTCCTGGCGGTGTAGTGGTTACCATACTTGCCTCCTACACCCAAGATCGCGGGTTCGAACCCGGCCAGGACCGATGGATTTTTCCTGGCGTAAAAATCCTAAGTATGGCTTCCTTCGGAAGAGAAGTAAAGCTGTGGGTCCCGTTTCGTACATTTACGGCACGAAAAAGAACCTCAAACTTGAGAGGCCTATGAGCAAAGTTTGTCGGCCGTTTCACGCCCCGAGTTGAATGGGACGCTGATGACCTGAGCTGTTAAAGAGCGTCCATAAATAAATCATTCAAACAAAAAAAAGCAACAAATCTTGGCGGTTCGCCTATCTCTGTGCCCAGCGACCACCTATACTTCTGTCGACTGCAAATGCTCCATAGACTTCAAACAAAGGTTTGGGAACATTCCCCTTTGTTTCTTTCTCCGTAATGAGAAATTCAAGGACGACACGCTGCGTCACAAACGTCATTTTGAAACATTGCTGCAGTTACGCTATCGGAGGAAACGGAAATTTTGCGCGCGCAATCTCAGGAAATTTCAAATAATTCATACTTAACGTTTCGCATTCGCAACATTGTTGTCGGCTGAAGATAATATATAATGGGAAGGAGGGGGGGGGGGACTTTCTGAGTGGCCCTTGTAAAATCTCAAGTAGAATTACAGCTATTTCTCTCAGCAAACAGAAGTATAGAGTGGTGCCTTATAAATATTACTTGCCAGCTAATGGGAAAAGGACATCTGTTTACAAGGGTTGTTTTCTAAAAGCACTTGACAAGAGCGATAATTTCATTAATACTGTAGGAATGAAGAAAAGAGCTTCATCCAATGGCATGCAGACAGACAGGTTACATGATGAAATGCCTTTCAGCAAAAAATGGCCTGAAAGAGAACTAGAAGTAAGGATTACCCATATAAAATCTTTTCCTGCCTATGAGAGCCATTATACCCATCAACAAAATGCTTATTTTTACTTGCCTAGTATCCTAATTTTAGACAAGCTGTATGCCCTTTACATGGAAATAGCAGAAGAGCCAGTCTGAATTTCATGAACTTCAAAAGCTATATGTTGATACCTGTCATACATGTGATCATTTCAAAATGATGATTCCGTGGGCAAGTAAGATAAAAGAAAAGGAGAAACTTATTACAGACAGGTATATTCACCATGCAGAGCAGCAAAGGGCTTAGGATGAAAACAGGAAAGATAAGGAGATGGCAAAGGTAAATGCAAATGTGAAGTGTTTCTCATTACATCTGCAACAGGGCCTTCCCTTTTTTCATCTGTGGCTTTCTACAAATGTCAGCTACAGACTTTTAATCTCACTGTCCATGAAAATGCTACAGGAGAGGTTACATGTTATATGCGTCATGATGCAATAAGTGGGTGAGGTGTAAGTAAGATTGCATCACATGTCTATAAGCACTTACATTCGTTGCCACCAGAAGTAATACATGTTATATTTTACTGAGATACATGTGGGGGATAAAATAAGAATTCCAATATGATAGCTACGTTTTCATTTCTGCAGAAAGAGTGCACACATTTTGAATTTATAAATCACATATTCATTATCCCAGGATTTCGTCACTATACAAACAAAACAAACTAGTATAGAAATCTTCCTCCCAAATGATTGCTTCCAGCTAATAGTATCAGTAGCTTCCGAGTTGTAGAAATGGGGCAGCAAAGTTTTCTGGATTTTTCAAATTCACTGAAAGGACCCTTTCTTATGAGAAAACAAGATGAGCAGGGTAACATTTTCAAGTGGCATATGTGAAATAGCTGCACCACTCATTTGATGAATTTGTTGAAATTTGGTACAAAACTACCTTGGATGAAAGTGCTCCATTCCATACATTGTGCATCAAGAGATAAGGACTGAGGATAGTGTTTACAGTAAAACCATTCACAGACAAACCAATTCCAACAAACCCGAAAAATAAGAAAGTTCTGATTTGCTTGTTTCTACTAACTGCAACATTTTGTATCAGTTCTATTGGTAAACAAAAGTGTCATGTACATAATAACTGGGGTGTTAGTTGTATAGGATCTTGAATTAACACGCACTCAAGGATCAAGGAAATATTGTAAAACTGTAATTGTAATGTGTAGAAATAATAAATATTCATTCAACAAAAGTGTCCATAATAATGATCCTGACTTAATTGAGCATGACTAGGACTGGGAAAATATTGAGTAAACATTTTTTTGCATAATGGTACTTTCAAGATACCTTTTAAGTTTGTACAGCATTCTTATAAGCTTATAATAGCTTCAAATTAAAATGTTATATAAAATTTAGTAGTTGTACCAAATGACATGCTGCTTCTTTTCTTATTGTTCTTAATTACCTAAGCCATATGTTTTAGTTATTAAAATGTGAAAAATTATTGTATTTCATATTGAAAGAGAGCATACTTTAATAAACATATGTTTTTCATTCTGGAACTATTATCCAGATAACAGTAAATTAAAAAAAATGCTTCTCCTGTAAAATGCTTTTTTTTTGACTTATGTGCCTTATCTGCCAGTCAAGAATTATGCTTTGAAGGTGTGCCTTTACATCCCCTCATATTACAACTCTTTTATTACATTTGATATATTCAACCATTTATTAATATTAATTATGCTTTGAAGTGATGAAGTTATATAGCTTTATATTACCTTTTTGTTACATTTTATATAAAAAGAATGTTTTCTACAAGATCTCTTCATTCAAATTCCCGGGTTAAAATGAGAAAATTATTTGCAATAAATTCCAATTCCTATTTCTCCCTCTTTACGAGAATACCATGTATATTTTACATCATTATTTGATCAGATTACGTTCCTTTGCTGTGGCTAATGCTATCATTTTTGTGTCTACTCCTTTTGGTTAATTTCAGTTGCCAAGTCAAGTTTAACTTAAATTTCTATAAAGCTCAAAGGAACAATTAAAAATGTGTTAGATTTAGTACTTATTTGGGGAATCAATCCTATGTAATTCTTCTTTCTGCAATTATATTTCCACTACTATATGTGATTCTTCTTTTTGCAAATATTTTTTAAATGTTGTTTGTGCTTTTAGTTGGTACGTGTTTTCAGGCTTATGGTTCCACGTACTTCTATATTGATTTTCTTTCTATTTACTGCTGATTTCTAATCCAATAGATATATTCTCTGTTGCAGCTTACATTGTGACAACAAATGCTCATTTAACTGCAGCAATTACTATACTAAGAGGCCTGAATTGAATTGATTCTAGTTAGCTTATCTTGGTACTATCATTTACTGTGTCTGACACCTCAATTCTATACATATTTGGTTTTAAATAGCCTTTGTATACTTTGTTTAAGCTATCAATACAACTTTCCCATTTTAAATAAGCTGTAATCCCACCCCCTTGCAGAGTACCCGAGTAATGCAAATAGGATTATGATGTTGTCAGTCTTCCTAAAACAATAGAGAGCAACAAATAACCACAATGCTTTTCAATGCTTCGATGGAATACAGGTGACTATCAGATCTCCAAAAGTATATTGTGTATAAATAAGAATCTCTTCTGAAACAAGTGTGAGAACTTTCTGAGGAACTTCTTATATGCTGCTTCTTGTCAATCATTCCTTGGTGTGATTAAATCAGGGAACAGCACTCCAAAGATACTGATTATATGTAGCTGAAAACTACTCAACTCTCATTTCATTTTCATTGCTGAAAATTTCCACACAATTTGGATTAGGAAGTAAAAAGCTCTTGCCAAGAAAAGAGTATCATTAAAGAGAGGGGATATTAACTTTGCTGATATCCACAAAGATAGAAATAGATACGAACGTAAAGATGCGGATACATACATGGAAAATTTTAATCATGTGTAGAAGAGGAACTGCAGGTGCTGAACTATTCTATTAGATGGATTTTAAACGTTTTTATTTCTTTCTTATAAATAATACTGATAATTCAAGTGACAAATAGTGACAATTGTGAAGAACTTAAGATGCAGTTTGCTTTACGAAAATTCCTTTACCTTGATCACACAAATACTCTGCAAACATCTTCTATGATCAACAGATAGGTCACATATGCCCCAACAATGTACCTCATTCAACATCTTTAAACCCAAAGTAGAAGTTATAATTCTGCCCAATATGCTTTGAACCTCTGCCTTTCTTGATGTTAATATTAGCCCCATAAATGGGAAAGGCTGCAGAAAATGAATAATTTTATCACACAAATCCTGGACCTTTAATGTTATAAAAAAAAAATTAATAACAAAAAGTATTTTCGGCAAACAGGAATAGGAAAAATACAATATGAAAACTTCAATGCAAGATTCAATGAAAACTTCGAGCATTAGTAGAGAGTTCATAATATGTTATGAATTTTTAACAATCAAATGTGTAAGCCGCCAGATCGGTTATGCCACGGCAACTACTTTGTAGCAACAAATAACGTTAGGTTAGATTCCATATCTAAGCAAATGTGAAATATGCACAAGGCCTACATTTCCGTGTAATTACCCGATTCCGACACAACCATACATTATACTACAAATAGCTCTAAACCTCCACCCTATTAAAAAGCTCAGCACAATGGGTTACAAATCTTAATGTAGTAGGATAATTAGAACTTGCAACTTAAGATTCCGGATATTAACTAATAAGTATAGACTTATGCAAAACAGTATTACGTGATATGTTAGTACAAGTTTCATTCTTCTTAAATTCTACATAACATACTAACAACGAAAACGATATTTGGGGATTAGGGCATGGGTGCATCTTTTCCACCAGTTTAACTCAAAACCATGCAGCTACCTTTATTTTTCATTACACATAACCTTTTGGGGTTATATGCGCTAAATTTTTAAGGAATGTGTCAAAGTGACATAATATATAATTACCTTAAAAACCAGCAATATCACATATTTTACCACACTAAAATGTCGCCATTATAACCCGGAGAGCTTTCGGTAGTCGGGCACTACGGATACCGGCTAACTAATCAATCAAACTTGACGTTACAAAGAGACGAAAAATGTCGCTGCTGCAGGGAATGTTCAGGCAACATTCCCTGCAGCAGCGACATTTTTCGTCTCTTTGTAACGTCAAGTTTTATTTCTGCTTGATATTTTGAAGCACATTTTAGGTAATTGGCGCTCAGTATTCCTAAGCTACCCAACTTCAAACCATAGGGTGCAACTAATCCCGAACTGGTCATCAAAACAATGCTCACATTTTCCAAAACATTAGACAATAAAGATATTGAATTTAGTACACGAAATGTAATGTTTTTATCTATAAATTTAGATGCATTTACTTTTCAGTCACAAGAGCAGTACATGAGTACAGGCCTTTGAAAATGGGCAACCTTAGCATCTAAAAGATAACAGCTGTAGCGCGAGCATAATAGCAGAATCCCATAGCATGTAATAATAGTTAATGTTCAGATGTCGAATAGTGGAGCCCATAAAAGGTATGTAAGATTCCATATTCCGCGTCACCGATTTACTGTACGTATACATAAGTGCGAGTGTTGTCCAGTCAATGTACCATTTAATGGGACGAACTTAACATGCATATAATCTTCCATGATTAACATAATATATTAACAATCAATTAAATAACCATCGAGCAGAGTGAGGTAATGTACATATGGCTATAAGTTAACTGAAATATGATTATATGCAGGTAGAGGGGTGGATGCAAAAATACCTTGGTAGAGATTTGAATGGCAAATAGAATATTCCACGATTTATTATTTTGAAATACCTATTTGTAGGTGTACACCTTAAAAAAAAACTGGAAAAATGAGCATCGCGGTTTTTTTAAGGTCATCAGCGTCCCATTCAAAACGGTGTGGAACTGCCGACAAATTTTTCTCAGAAGCCCATTCTTTCAGGCTTGAGGTTCTTTATCGTGCCCAAATGTACGACATGGGACCCACGGTTTTACTTCCCTTCTGATGGAAGCCATATTTAGGATTTTTATTCCGAAAAAATCCATCGATTCTGGACGAGATCGAACCCGCGATTTTGAGTTTAGGAAACAAGTATTATTACTTCACGACCTGGACCGGCATCACGGTATGTATTATCGCTAACTTAAGTAGATAATTTGGAACCTACGGGTCATTACAATTAATATCCATATTGCAGTTATTAAATACAGTCAGGCTATTGCATCCGGAAGGCGAACTTGAAGCCTCATTGCATGCCAGAGTTGCCGCTAAGAAAAGTGCAAAAATTGGAGCTGTATGCGCAAGGCAGTTTGACCACTGCATAGCTGTTTCTCAATTACAATGAGGGTGCTACAATAGAAAATCGTGCTTGAAGCCACTTGACGTTATACGCAGGGGTGAAAGCACCTTTTGCCCGCGCTTCTAGCCAGAAGCTATTAGGTAGATGATAATGCTTCAGAATCAACGGTGCAATAGCGCAGGCTTTTAGAGCACGTGCCATACTTGTGCACGTTACAAGTAGGACTGAAAGCACTAGGAATCTCCTGTTGCAGCGGAAGTGGATGGTTAGCCAGTACCAAGCGACAGCGGAGACTCCAATACTGGTACGTGGGTAAAATATTAGGCTTGACGGCCTACGCTTACCTCCTTTTCGTAAATTAAAATTGATAGGGGCGGGTAAATCAGTGCAATTAGGGCATTGTTAGGCGGATGAAATATTGTAACGGCGGAAAATGTGCTCTTATTCCAATTCGCAACTAATTTATACAACCAAGTACATCACTAAAATTGAAAATGATTGGTCAAAAAAGTTCAAAAGATTAGAATGGACAACAGTTGTGAATATGTTTCACACGGATTTAAATAATTTAGTGATCAGAAGGGAACAGGAGCTGGATTACACTCCTCGTACTCCACAGTTCAATGCTCATGCTGAAAGATCTGGTCATACCCTCAAGAATAAAATACGAGCTGTGATGTTCGATTCTGGATTACAGAAGGAAATGTTCGGTGAGTCGTTGATGACAGAAAGTTAATTGCTTAACCGAATTCCGTCCTAAGCTATTGAAACAACTCCAGCTGAATTATGGTTGAAAAGGAAACCGGATTTGTCCCGATTCCTAATTTTTGGATGTTAAGTCTATGCGAAAATTCTGAAGAACACAAAAAAGTTGGATCCAAGAGCCAGAAAGTACATATTTATTCTATATACAAATAATAAATATGGACTTTGGGATCCTTAAAAGTGTAGGACATTCCCTGCAACCCTGAAAGTGAAAGAATCTGCAAAGGTGACTACTCTCGACATAGAGGAAGCTCTTAAACTGCTTACCTGCCATAATGCAAAAGCTGATGTTCCATAGGCTCAATTCTTTTCATGTTGTTAATTTTTTTTTATTTAATATAAAGTGCTGCAATATGCACTTATATTATGAGTGACATTTACTTAATGATTGCAAGTTTTATTCTCTTTCTCAACAATGAATGCACGAGTGTTCAGTATGACATATATCATATGATTTTATTCAAATGAATGCATTACCAACATACAATGACTAATAAGTTATTACTTACGTGATGCCTAAACTCAATTAAATGTACTTACGAAGCTGTTGACAATGGAGTGGTATATATATAACCAATGTAATAAAATTTATTCACACTAACTCCATTCACTTACATAAAAGTGCTGCCACAAGAACATCAAGAGACCCAACCACCACTTCTAACAACAGTTTGGCTACAGGCTAAAGATGGGAGGGATCACTCCCAAAACATGTGTCCAGTTTTTGTGTAAGTGAATATAGTGTGAACAAATTTTATTACATTGGTTATATGATGCCTAAAACTTAATTTGCACAACACATACTCAGAACATAATTCTGATTGCTAACTACAATAACATCTTCAAGGGTTGTAATTATATGAATTGATATATTAAAATTTAAGTGTATAATTTGATCATCAACTTAAAACATAGGCTAAAAGCTGTATTATTAGACTCTAGTCAGGGGGGGGGGGGTGATGATTTAGAATCAAACTGGGTATCAAATGACTACCTCTTACTCAAAAACGAATGTCATAACGATTGTGTCAGCTTGATAATTCTGAAAACTTCCTTCGTTATCATGTGCTATACTTTAGAGGAGCATCTTTATTAGCCAGTGGCATACTGACACTTTAGAAACTTATAGTCATAGCTTTGAAATTTCAACAGACAGGCGGTTTTCTATCTCATATTACTTGTCTAAGACACTTCCACATTCTCTGAAATTATTTCGGTGTAGCTCATTAACACTGTATTTGTGGGCATGGGTTTTGAAATTTAGGGCTCTCTACTAATAGGCTGAAGATGTTGAACCTGTTTTGATAAACGTCTACACAAACATATGCAAGATATAAATGTCTTTGGCATTTTTGTAAAACTGAGATTAAGGCTGTCTGCATGAGAGTGTATTTTTTTCTGCTTTGGTTTAACATCCATTCTCTTGAGAATGAAATTTTGGGAGGAAAGAAAAGGCAGGTCTAAAGTGTTACCATTTTTTGACGAAGTTGCATACATGAGCACTGATTATATTCTTGAGTGAACTTGTAATGCAACTGAGCTATTTTTGTAGGCATTAAATAATAATGAAATTGAGGTCTCCTCCTCGAGAGAGTGAAAATACTGAAATTTTATATCTATTTTCATGAATATCTCTGCAACTATTAGGCAGAGTTAATGCTCTTGTTATTTTGTTAAAGCTAGGGCAACAGGCTCTATTGTTATGTGTTATAGATTAATGTTCATTATTTGGAAGCTGTAATTTTTTATATTTAATTACTGTGTGTTATAGGTGCAGTATGAGAATGTTCATAGCAGCATATTTGTTACTGTAAATAGAAAACAAACAAATGTTCAAAAGATTGCATAATTTGATGTATATAAAGCATGTTGAAAATAAATGTCTTTTTTTTATTACCTTGCTATTGGTGGGTAATGATAGTAAAACTATACTAAAATTTTATGATGGGCTCAGCTAGGCAATGACAGGCAAAAGGGGAAGGAAAAAAAAGCCATCTTAGCACTTTTTAAGACGTCATCCCCCCAACCCATCATTATTTATCTTAGCATTTTGCTTAATCATTGCCTTTTTCCAGCATACTTTTTTTTCCCAGCTCTCATCGCCTATCTTAGTCTTTAATTTTTTTTTTTTAATCTTAACCCTTTTTGATATATATTTTTTTGTCTATGTGAGCATTTTGCCTAATCATTGCCTTTTTCTAGTGTAATTCCCCCCTCCCTCTATCATTGTCTATCTTAAGCTCTTTGCTTATTATTATCCGTCATAGCCCACATCCAGTTATTTTTGTGTGTCTATCATTGTCTATATTAGCCTTTTTCAATTTCTTTTTTTTTTGGGGGGGGGGAGGCTACCATTGCCTATGTTGATTTAAAAGGATGAATTTTAAATAACAGACATTTAACATTTTGGATACAATAATGATTGTGTGCCTTCTTGATAACTTGCGATCACTGAAGGTCCCAGGAATTAGCATGGAATGTTAATTATAAATAAAACATAAAAACAAATAGCAAGAACTTAATTTTTTTTATCTGTACAACAACTTAACATTACAATGTCTAAATTTCCATCAATCTGTCTGCATCAGTGAGAACTTCATGAGCATATTTACCTAGAAAAAGAAAAGTTCTTCATTAATGGGCAAGTATAATATTTATGATATTACTGTTTAAAGGTTGCAAAAATTCATAATTAGTGATTAGCAATTGCAACAGTAGCATCCTTCTTCTCATTAACTATCTGCTTGAAGGAATTAGAAAAGTATTTTTATATTCCATGTTTCATTATAGGCCCTTTCCTCTTTTAAGATTTTAATTTAAAAAACATTTTAATTGCAAATGGTTTTAATTGAGGAAAATCAGATTATACAGAGAAGAGTACCATAATTCCATTTAAACTATCAGCAATTGCTATTGAGATTTATATTTTGTGAATAATTTTACAATGCTAAGTTCCATTTATTCTACATCCACTGCATTATTTTCTGCTTTAATTAAATGCTTTATTAATCATGCATGTAATTGTCAAAAATACTTGATATTTTTGGGAAAAAACCTTGATGTCACTTCTTTTGGCCATTACAGAGGCTCTAGTTCAATTCTTAGATGAATTTTTGGGGCATCAGAGGTATATTTGTGGAACAATCTCCCTCTCAAGAGCTCAATAATGACAAAAATTTTGGATATAAATTGTGGTCCACTATTTAGGTGTTTAATTTCCAGACATTTTGGGAAACCTGGAGCAGTACTATATCTGTAGGGCATAATGTACTTTTTGCTTTAGTTACATTTCTATTTAATTGAGCACATCATTTTAAAACATTCTGTCTATAAACTTCCCAACTATCTTGATGATACTTTTCCATTCTTTTGGTCTATCTTGCATAGGCAAGAATTAGGTCTAATCCTGGATGGATTTTAAGACAATAAAGGCATATTGATAAGTATGGAACATTCTTTAGGCTTTCATAGCCTGCAGTATTAAAATGGACTATTACTGGGCTATTTTGCTGTAGTTTTTAGTTTAAATGAAATTTAAAAATCAAAGTTTCTTAAAGAGAGGCAGAGAGGAACAGAACCATGAGAAATGAGAGGGAAAAGAGTGTTTTGCTTACTTGAAAACTCTTTCCAGATAAGACAAAGGCGGAGTTTTCAAATAATTTGCAATAGCAGCAAAACCTTTGATTTTTAAATTTCATTTCATTTAAACCAACAGGAATGGCAAAATAGCCCAGTAATACTACATTTTATAATAACCATGGAACAATTTCTGAAACATGGCCCACCTTTTGAGAGCCTGAAAATGCAACATTTTGGATATAATTTGTTGAATATGCCCAGAACTATATTATGACTTTTATTTTCTGGACATTTTAATAAAATTGTATCCATTGTTTGAGGGGAGAAAACCTGATTCAGTTTTTTGTATTTTTTTGGCCATTCTTGCAAAGAGGAGCAATTTTGAATTTCAGATACCTGTCATTAGTGCCTAAAAATAGCAAAATGTAAGCTAGGTTTTGGTAAGTATATCCACAACTGCTATTCAGATTTTTATTTTCTGACCATTTTCCAAAATATGAATTTCCATTTCACTGTAGGTCACTGTAATTTTGCCACTTTAGAGTCTATTTAAATGAGCATGTACTTTTGCAAAATGCCCATCTGTAAATATGCAATATTTTTAAGCAAAAAACTTGATGTGGCATTCCATTCTTTTGAACATTCTTGCTTAGAAGGACACTAGTTCCATTCCCACATGAATTTTTAGGGAAATAACGCAATATTAACCATGGTACAATTTCAAAATTGAGGCCTCCCACGTCTGAAAATGGCAAAATTATACACAAATTTTATTTACATCTCTGCAAATACTATTCAGAATTTTATTAGTATTTTTGGAAACCTGGATCTCCATTCTATCTGCAGTTCACCATATTGCCTTCTGCTTTAATTTAATCTAGCATATTACTTTGAAATTTTGGTTTACTGGCTATATTTGTTAAGCAGAAAAACTTATTTCCATTCCTAGATACATTTAAGAGAAAGTGGTACATTAGTAAACATGGAGCAATTTTGAAATGAAGACTACCTCTTCAGGGTCTTAAAATGTGCAATTTTTGGAATTTTTTTTTAATATCTCCGCAACTGATATTTAGATTTGCATTTTCTGAAAACTGGAGCCCCATTCTGTATACAGGCCACTGTGATTTTCTGCTTCAGTTTTTTTTTTTAATTGGTTTATTTACGGACATTCTTTAATATCTCAGGTCATCAGCACACATCCTATTCAATTCAGGGTGTGAAACGGCCGACAAATTTTGCTCAGAGGCCTCTTTTTTCAGGCTTGAGGTTCTTTACTATGCCTTAAATGTATGACACGGGACCCACGGCTTTACTTCCTTTCCAAAGGAAGCCATACTTAGGATTTTTACACCCGAAAAAATCCATTGATCCTGGCCGGGTTTGACCCTGCAATCTTGAGTTAAGGAGGCAGGTATGGTTACCACTATACCACCAGAACCGACAAACTTCAATTTAATATCTATTGTATAGTGTGTGTAATTTGTTAAAAAAAACTCTTCTCTATAGACTTGCACTTTTATTGGCAATGCATCTAAATGCAGTGATTTGAATTTTTACGGCCATTTTTGTGTAAACAGATAATGGATTATATTCCAATGTGAGTTTTTAAGAACATCAAAAACTACTATATAAAATGCTGTTCTGTAAATATTGAATTTTGTTTTTTTTGGATTTATAACTTGCATGGAGCAACTGTCCATCTGACTAGTAAAAACAAAAATTTGATAGCCATTGATATCCATATTCCATATTATTTAATATATTATTATATTAAAAATGAGGTATCACAAAATCATTTGGTTACAGTGACTGTACCTGCAGTCAAGTTTTTGCTGTATCAAAATTAAACATACCTCCAGCAGGTACCACGTGATGACTGCCCACAAGGCAATCCTTCAGCTCTGTGCCAGCACAAACTTCTGCTTCATCACACACCACACAATTAGACAACACACACCTACATAAAAGGAATAATATGAAAATACAAGTAATTTTTAATGCAATAAGGTTTACATATCAAAAGTGAGTCAGTATTTTTAATTCAACCTCACTATCAAATGCATTTATAGCCTATAAAATATCATTTTTCATACTATCATCCCCTTATTACATTATTAAAATTAGAGAGAAAATTTAGAGTGAAAATCATAGCTATGTACTTGACTAAGGGCTAATTCAATCTAATTTGTTTCTGTAAATTTATTCATTCCACGAGAGCAAAAACAAGAATGTACGATTTCATTTGGATTTTTTTATCTGTTTGGTATAGTGAACCTTCAATATATCATTCTAGTTACAGTAAGGAACAAGCCTTAATGCTCTTTTTTTTTCTGGAACTGAGATTGGAGCTGTTATGTTGATATAATACACATGAGGGATGAGGTATGTCAGAGTTCGTTCAAGAAAATGTCATATCTCTGGATTGTCAGATGTCATTAAGGTTTGTCCCACACTTTGATTTCCTACAAATTTAATCAAGGAATCAGCTCTGCATAAAGAACACTTTTTTCACCTGCATCAACCTTTATCCTTTTATTGCAATGACTGTTTTAATTTGTTCCCTCATAATTAGTATTTTCTGCTTATGAATAAAATGTTGAAACAATAAATGAGGAATGCTAAGTACAAGAGTTAGTTGAAGGAATAAAATAAGAAATAAGATTTTGTTGGGTTACATAGGTATTAATGGCAGATAGGGTAAAACATCTGCAAAGAGCAGTAGGGAGTAGAATAAAGAATGGGAGAGGAAAGGAAAGAGAATAAACATGCAAAGAGTAAAATATTGCATGTAACAACAGAAAAATGATACAAAAATAACACTAAAAGTAGATGAATAAGTAGTTAGGTACTTATATCCTACATCTATGTATTCAAACTGTTTACATTAACTCTGTTTAATTACACAACATTGGACATGTTTCAGAAGCTCTTTGCTTCCATCATCAGCTGTTTAACCAACTATTCAAACTGACTGCTGGATCCCAAGATGCTTTTGTGGCAGTCTCTGATGGTTCTAGTAGGAATTTGGTGAGTTCGTCCATGGGTGGGAAATCAAAATTCATCAAGTTTTTCTTATTTCTTAAGATAAAAGTCCTTTCTCAATAGATAGTGCTATTCATTCATGAAATCCTTTTATCAGCTTAGTCTCTGGTGTAATTTCATAATTATTGGTCCAAAAATTATGTAAGTAAATGGAGTTAGTGTTAACAGTTTGAATATATTAATATAGGATATATTACCATTCTATTGTATACATCTTTGTAAGTACAATTTATTCTTTTAATTACTTAGATACTATTAATTCATAATAAGAAATGTTCACCAAAATAGAAATATTATTATTTATATGTGCCCAAAATTAATGCAGCTATTACCAAAATAGTATATAAACATTTAATATACATAAAACAAAAGGTTATCCAATATGAATATTTTGGTGGAAACAGAGTTTTGGAAAAATCAGAAGATTCCATTTTCACCTTCATTAAATTACTGGGTGCCCCACATCTGCAGTTCTTTAGAAGATACTGAATTCCTCTTTTCTTATTTTTATTTTTCTTATGTCTTTCAGTATAATAAACCCTAAATATATAAATCCCATTACATGCATTATTACTTTACATGCATGCATTACATTTATTCCAAAAATTGCCTTCTTAAAGTTTCTTGCAACATAACGTCGATAGCTTTAATGCCTGTTTTCACAGCTGAGTGCTGGACACTGGTGATACATGAAATGAAATTATAAATTGGAAAATAATTTTTTTTTCAAAGGTGGTGTTCCAGGCCAAAATTTGACTACCTTACCAGCATTTGCCATTTATGAGGAAAGAGCAAAACCTGGAATAAGCCTCCATTTGGAAGAATGGTCTTTAGAGAATATAACTCCAGCCCTTCCTTTCATAAGCCCATGCCTTAACTACCTGATCAGTAGACTGACCCTAATGTAGTATGATAAATTGTTGGTTAATGGATATTGCTGTTCATAAATTTGCACAGCAGTTCTCCCATACATAAGAAGTATGTCAGCCAGCTCTGCATAAGTAAAGCATTTCATTGTCTAGTCAAATCTGAACTAACATTTCAGTACAGGTTATTTACTAGATGAAAAATAAGAATGGTGATGGAGGGGTAAGGTGAGCAATAATAAGTATTAACATATAAGATATGGATGTACATCTCAAGTGGGGTACCATTTAAACTCCAGTATATCAAAATGTTCTGATATCTACCCAGAATACAACCAGAAAATCTATTGGAAACATCTGTATATATACATTTTTTGTTACTTAGAATATCTATTGATACTGAAAATGATGCTTTTCTGAATGAGTGACAAAACTTTAGCTACATTGATAAAATAAAATCACTACATATGTAAAGTCAGATAACAGTCAGCAAGAGCCATGAAGTAGATGGGATTGCAGAACGAAAACATTGTGACAAACTTTGCTGAAGTGCATGAAACCATTTATCAATTTTTCCAGGCACACAATTATTATGATGACCATTCCAAATTTAAGAGAATATTTAGAGCTAGATGCAAGATTTTATAAGAATTTGGAGATTTGCTAGTATTATATAAATTTCTTATTTATTTCAAAAGAAAATATCTCGCACAGTTCATTTACAAATGCTCTTGATTACAAGCTAAGAATGAATGTCTGAATTTTATTCCCCTTTGGTAAGACATTGGCAAAGTTCTTCCAAGAATGAAGCAAACACAATAATTGCATTGTTTATGTAGTGCTATATATTTAGAAATACTTAATAACTAAATCTTTAAATCTCACAAATTGTCATGTCTCACCCTTCTTGAATCTTGACACTGTTCATCAAAATGCAATTTGTCATACGCACTTTCGGGTCAATATGACAGCGTGCACCAATAATGCAGCTTTTGAATGAAGTTTTTTCTGCCAGGGTACTTTGTTCACCAATCAGGCATGCATCATCTACTTGAGTTGATTTAATGTCACTTGTGCTGTCAAATTTAACCAATTCTAAGTCTCCGACAATGGCTGACCATTTTTCTTTTATCTGCAACAAATCATAATAGAACCATGATCATTGTTGCACATTTATTTCAAGTTTAACAGAAGAGAAAGTTAGAATTGTGTTGAGATTTCTAAATATGTGTCAATAAAATAAGACTATAATTTTTTAATATTGAATGTAGCATACATACTGATTAGAAACGTGAAAGGGCTCTCTATTATACGAGTAGATCTTATATATCTTTGCAACCAATAAATTTTTATATACTACAATTAAATCTCACTTTTTGAGCAGTAAAAGAATTAAATATCATATGATAAACTTTTTGTAGGGTTGCTTGCCTTTGAAAACAATGAAAGAAGAATAGTTTCTAAAGATTCGTCATTTAAATAATATAGAACCTAATTTTAAGGCTGATTAAATATATATATATATATATATATGTTCTAAAATGCAGTTGGTAGGTATTGTCAGTACTGTACAGTTTTCCTCACTTCCTTAAATGGAAATTTACTCATATGGCTGTGGAAGTATTGCATCATGGGAGAAGAAAAGTTTTAAGCACAACCCCTTTAATGCATTAAAACATTAGCATTTTACAACTGCACTATTCCTATTTATGCATGGTACCTGAAACAGCAAGAAAAGTGCCAGGGAGAGGTACCCTAAACTTAGGCCTGGAACATTTTCTTCCTAAAATAAAAATATCCTTTCCCAATATATCATTTCATTTCATGTATCATCAGTGTCCACCGACTGTGGTGCCTCAGCAGTAAAAACTATTCAAAGAGAGAGAGAGAGAGGGAGGGAATGGCTTATGGTAAAGAGACACAGGTAGTGAAAGACTAATACTGAACTTGGTTAAAAGATGTGTAATTTGGGTCAAATGATTTTAAAATATATGTAGAACCACATGTGGTGCCTCAGTAGTAAAAATGGGCATTAAACACTATTAAATATATATATATACACACACACACACACAAACACATTCTATATATGTAACATAAGTACAGTTAAAATGATCATATGGGATAAAAATGTGGAGAATAGAGGGGTTGCAGGAAAATGGATATGGTATTAAAAATGTTGTATACATTAAAATTAAGTATATATTTGACAACAGCAGGTAATATTATCAAAAATGAAGATATTAAACCCAAGAGATTTGGCAATTGAGAGAGTTTTAAAATATTGGTTTAGATCACAACAGCTACCAAAGGAATATATTATAAATAATGTTTAAAGTTTAAAAAAAAATCAGCAGGATCAAGTGATAATAAAGCACAGCCAACAAGAAATGGTATGGGTTGGCAGATAAGGCAATATTTAAGAAAAGGTTTTGGTCATTACTAAAAACAAGAATAAAGGAAATGAATAAACACGCTATTTGAGCAGAAGTAAGGCATAACAGTTTCCTAGTGTTTATAATGCTTTAAAGTGTGGTTATCAAAGATAAAAAATGCAGTCATATGCAATCATATATATTTATTGACAAAACCAATAGGTCCCCACAATTACAGGCTGCCACTGTGGACAGAGCATAGAAACACATTTAATAAATTTAAAACAATTTTGTGTTGGAACCAATACAGTGAAGCAATTAATATATTTTTAATTAGCTAATAAATTGATTGGATACTCTTATGCTCCACTTATCATTGAATTATACAGAACATATTTCACAGACATTTGCCCACATCATCATCTGTGAATCAATTGCCAAATTCGTTGATGAATGAATGAACTTGGTGTAGCTCTTGTGGATTTTTATGAACTTTTGGATTAATTTGTCTTCTGTTGGGATCTCGAAGTTCACAACCTTATCTTCATATTTTTATATAAATTTTTTTTCCCCATATTCCCGCTCCAAAGGTCTATCTACAATTTTCAGTAATTTGACTTTCATTTCTATATCATGTTTCTCTCTCCAAAAGTGATGTGCAACTGCTGATTTATCTATCTGATTGTACCTAATGTTTCTCCAGTGTTTCTTTAGCCTAATTCAAATGCTTCTTTTTATTTAGCCGATATATATTTCATTGCATTCCGATAAGTTGATTTGATAGATTCCTGATTTCTTCTCATCAGGTATTCCATTATTATCACCGGATTTGAGCAGATTATTTACACTGAATTTGTTCACTGTGGACAAAGTCATAGCAAACTCTCTCGAGTATTTTCTGGAATTTTTTGGTGCCTTGGGATGATCAGTAAATTTCTTGTGAATAGTAGTTTCTTTATTTGCTGTCAATGTTGTAAGATGTTTTAACCTCTTCTCTTGTTTGAATTTATAAGTCCATTCAACCATCAATGAATCCTGCAGTCAACTCACAGCTGCTGATACAGGCAAAGGCCTATGATACTTGTTCTGTATAATTCAATGGTAAGTGGAGCATAAGAATAGTAAATTGACTCGCCATCTAATTAAAAATATACATATGAATGAGTTTAGAAACCAAAAAAATATGGTACAAAAAAATGAATGCAGGCAAATAAATGCCGAAAGCAAATTTGTATAAAAGTAATTTGAATAGGAAAAGGACAGCTTGTTTATGCTAGGTTCCAAAAGTTCCAAGCCCGAAAATATTCTTCCTCTCTTTTAGAATCTCATATCATATCAGTGCATAAAACACTCCAATGCAAACCTAAAACTTCCAAAAAGAACTTAATTAACCTTGTTACTACTTACATGGCGGCATGGAGAGCATCAGATTTATTTTGAAAGAATGTCATGATACATTATTAATGCATTCATCTTTCAGTAATTCTTCTAAATTTGTACCCCGCCTTACTTTTAGCATACCCCCTAACCTTAAAAGTATATTTTGCTGGAACCTTTCTCCTTCTTGATTTCTTCATCCTGTTGCAGGTTCATATCCTTGTCAACGCCCTAAATGGAAAACCTGTGCGCTAATTATGCCTTGCCATTCATTCTGCAGCCCCAATTTATCCAGAGAATTTAGCATTTCTTCATTTGCTACCCGTTCTTCTAAGAATGTAATACATATCTAGCAAGCTTTGCAAAGCATTTTATATTAGTTTAATTTGCACTGTTATTTGGTTCTTTATGAACAATCATAGACATTCTGTTAAAACCAAGTCTCCCTTGCTTGTTGCCCTACATGCCCAGTCTCACTGTAAGGATTTTGATGATGCATTTAATTTAATACCTATTGATGTGTTACCAATTCATAGCTCTGAAAGTTTGCTCAGCGATAGAGGGGTGGCTGTTATAATTTTGCACAGAGCTCATATACCATCAGGCTTAAATCTTACATATTAATATGATCTGTTTCCATGCATTACATTACCTTCAAGATCAATATTTATTTTTATCACCTTCATTTGTTTTCTTGCCTATGAAGAACATGAGCTGTTGGAAGCATAGCAAGTGATAATTTTATGAATATTTAAGTGTTTTGTTGAGGAATTAGTTTCCTTAGTTTCCCCAGACCCTGCTTGAAAGACATTTTTATATTATTACATAATTAATTTAACCCTCAAGACATAGCTAAACAACATAGCACATGCTGTTTTTTAACATGGAATACTGTTCTTTTGTTTTGCAGTCTTCATCTCAACTAGAAATAAATGTCATTCATGTTTTAATTATAATAAAGTTCATTACTTTTAAAAATATTTCTTAAGGATGTTTTGTTATAAAAGAACATTATAAATTTATTCTTTAAAGTTACTTCTGCATAGAAGTTCTGGTTAGGCGGAAATATTTGTATGGATGAATAACTGGTTAACTGATCATAATTTCAATGATTCAGGGTCATTTTTTACTTTTAAAATTTTCTGAAACACTCACAAAACTCTTATTAGATACACAAATTTCAAATCAAGAATAAAGTTAAACCATTCTTTACTTATATAAAAAAAGTTTTAAAATGTTAATATTTGGCATCAATGTTACAAAAGTTCACAATATTTTATACAATCAGCAAATATAATTATGATGTCATGAAGTGATAATAAGATCCTATTTAAATTTGAATACAGGATGTCATAAGCTAGTTTTTATAAATGTTTTACTTGCAAATACCAACTTAAAAATAGCATTAGTTCATTACTGAGTCATTACGTTTTTAGAACTATAGGAAGTGTTTTATATATGAATTGTTATTGCGTAGTAAGAATATAAAAATAATATAATGATTAATTTTGTAAATAGACAAACTTACACAAAACTTCTTAGGTTAAATTAGTAGCAAGTTAGATTATATATTGTATTTATTGGAATATACTAGAACACATTACACTATTCAACAGAATGAACTAAAAATACACAAATACATTTTTATATGTGTGAGTTATGTATTCATTTTAACTTTTATTATATCAAGCTCTGTATACACTATGAAGCTACAGGGATGAAGCACCTGTCACATGTATTGTAAAAATGTGTGATATTTACTTTTATTTTTTTACTTATATGTAACTAATTTGACTTTAGTATCCATTGATTAATGACTGTTATATCTATAAAAAATGTGTCCCATATCATTGTATGTGATCAATGAATGAATAAAATCTAATCTAATCAAGGTGGAAGGTATTTTTTTTTAATGCTCTTTAACATCTCAAATCATCAGCATCCCATTCAATTCAGAGCATGAAACAGCAGATAAATTTTGTTCAGAAGCCACTTCTTTCTTTCAGTCTTGAGGTTTTTTTATCATGCCGTAAATGTATGACATGGGAACCATGGCTTTACTTACCTTCCATAGGAAGCCACACTTAGGATTTTTACACCTGAAAAAAATTCATTGGTCCTGGCCAGGTGGAACCTGCAACCTTGGGTTTAGGAGGCAAGTATGGTTACCACTACACCACCAGGACCAGCAATTCTGAAATCACACCTTAGTATGCGACTACTTCATAGTTTATGACCTTGTATAGTTTTGATAGGGCATTCTGAAGAACTCAAATGAAGGGGTTCTGAGGCTTAAACAATTACTTAAAGAATATAAGTAAAACATAGCTTGTTGATGCCCTTTATGGCCTCACCTAATGCTAAATATAAGAAATAATAAACCATCTTTTCATACAGGCTACTTTAATACTCACTATAAAATTTATCTCTATCACTGTAATGTAAACTGTATATTGCACTCACCTTTCTGTTTATTTCACAATATGATGCTATAGTATTGGTTCTCATACCAAAACTTTTAGCACTTGCAATATATCCATAGCAACGAATAGGATCACCATGATATGATGGTTTCATGTCCCCCTTATGGTCATTGAAAATGGATATATTTCTGATTTTAATATCTGAAGCACTTTCAGTTGCAAACTGGAAGATATCTGGGGAAAAAATAAAAGAGTATATTTGGATAGTGGTGAAACACTTAGTAATAATTCCTTAAGTTTGACAGTGCAGCTATTCTGAAGAAAGAAGCAAACTTTCGAATAAGATTGCTTACATACGAGGGTAGGTCCTACAGTTTTCGGCCTAACCATTTTTTTTAAGGTATGATAAAGACAAAAACTTTATTTCACTTTTCAATATAGCTAACCTTTATTGCAATACACTTTTCACATCTTTGAATTAACATTTCAATCCCCCAAAATAGTCAGGGGTATTGTCTGCAAAATGGGCACAAACAGCATCCATCACTTCTTCATCACACCAATCTCCTTGAAGCAACATTTCTTAACAGCTTCCTTTGCAACAAGAGCTGTGTGGACAGGCACGTTGTTGTGCGGAAGGCACATTCCACTACTCAGCTTTCCTAGCCTTTTCTGTTTGATGGAAGCATGTAGTCTGTGCAGTAGGCCAGCATAGTACTCCCCATTTACTGTGGTCTAGAAGTCAATGAAGAGTATTCCTTCACAGTGCCAAAAGATTGTGACACGATCTTCTTGGTCCACTGAATGAACTTGGCCTTTAGAGGCGGTGCTTTGCCAGGTTTACGCCTGCCACTCCATTGATTTTCTTTTGGACAAGGGATCATAGTAGACGACCATAGTTTCATCTCCTGTAAATAGTTTGCATAACTTCTCTCTCGTTGCCACAGCAGAGCTCCAAAAATGCCTGACAACAGATGATTGGTTGGTGCTTTTGGACTGAGGATAGAAGTCTAAGCACCCATCTTGCACTAATCATTATCGTGTTTAAATGTCAATGAATAATTTGAAGGACTGTTATTTTAGAAAGGCCCAACCTTGCTGCTATTTCTGTAACTTTGAGCTGCGATCTTCCATAATTTCTCCTTCCACAAGAGCAATGTTTTCAGGAGTGAGCTCCAAGGGTTGGCCTGCAAGATCTTCATCTTCAATGCTTTCTCGATTCATTCAAAAAAATTTGGCCCATTCTTTTACGGTAGAATAAGAGAGCAATGCATATAAACCATCCAATTGCTGTTTCATTTCATTTGGAGTAAATTCCTCTTTTGTGAAGAACTTAATAACAGTTCGATACTCCATTTTGAACATGTCACAATCTTGCACACATAGCCTACTTTATGCAACTGTATCTGAACTAAACACAGCAGAGCAGAAGTTATAGCTGCAATTATTTACTTAAAAGATAAGGGATGACACCATATAAGGATTTTGTGAAGGGAACCTTATCGGCAAGGCCGGAAACTTATGGACCTACCATTGTAAACATTGCTATAAGCCATGCAAATGAAATGTAAACTTTAAGATCAAAAAATGGTCACACTTTGAGTCCTGAATATGTCTAGGTACATTTAGCCACAGTGCCTTGTTTACTTATGAAAAATACCAGTCATTTAATGTCTAGAAATGCTAGAGTTGCATTATATACTTTCATCAGAAAGAGTTTTTTGCACATGAAGTTATTTGTGTGGTATTGTAAGGGTTAGTAGTGGAGGTTAACTCTACTGATATAACTTGTTTATTTGGCTGCAGTATGATAGAAAGTGTGTGCGCGCGCGCGTGTGTGTGTGTGTGTGTGCGCACGCGTGTATGATGTGCATGACATTCACTGGAAATGCAACAAATGAATTGTCCTACGTTAAATACAGCTTTACTCAGTAAATGGCAGCAACATTATGCAAAGCATAACTTTAACTAATCTTATAAATAGCACAGATCTTAATTTGGATAGAATTTTGGCCATACTGCCTTGCTATATGCTTACAGTTAAAATGGGGAAACCTCTTTGTCTAGAATGTATAAGCTTTCATCTAGTTCAAAGTTTAGGAAGCACATAAATCTTATAAACCATTTTAATCCTGTATTCAAACAGGTTTCACATTATGAGAAAAATAAAACAACCAGCCAGAAAGTTTCTAATCAAATTAGAGTTTCAATATAATAATACAATCTTCAAATGCCTAATGGTGTATATATAACGTAAGTAAATTACCTTTTTTAGTTTCTACACCAATAATGGAAGCATTAAGGTCAGTTTCAACATTGGAGTTCTGTTTGGACAGTTGTTTCTTGATAATATATGGTAACAGCTCGCCTTTTAAAGTACTAAATGACCTAAAACACAAAGTAAATAGTTGCAAAAAACATTTGATAGTATCTACCAGAACCAAAAATAACTGTCAAATAACAAAAGAAATCTATGAAATCAGTTATAAAGATGCACCATAAATGGCTGGATATTACCTTACTACCTACTTAAAAAACTAGAATAGAAGAGAGTTTAAATGAAGCCTAAAAATAATGGTAAAAACAAAGTATTTGATATATGGTGATTTGTGAATAAAATTGCTTAATAAAATAAAGGAAATAAGAGAATTATGCAAGATGTGAAGAAGGGACATGATAGTACCCATATATAAAGGGAAGGGTGATGTAAATAATCCAGCTAACTATGGGAGTACAAGTCTTCTTTCCATTTTAGGTAAGATTTTCTAGCCAATAGATTAAGGAAATGGGTTGAGAAAGAGAAGAAATTATCAGAGTTTCAAACAGGTTTCAGAGCTAGGAGAAAAATTGCAGATAATGTTTTCGAATTAAAGACAATTATAGATAAATGTTTAAGCAAGAAAAGGGAAAGAGTTTATATTGTACTTATAGACTTTGAGAAGGCATTTGGTACTATAAATAGAGAAGCAATGTAGTTAAAGCTCAAAAGGAAAGTAGTAAGATCTTCATAGAACTATTACAAAAATAAGATGGTGAGAACCTGTTTTATGTCAAATTTTCAGGTGATGAGGTAGCAGATTATTTGCACAGTAAAACTGGAGTAAGATAAGGTTGTAAACTAAGTCCAACACTGTTCAATACTGATGACATTTTGGAAGAAACTAAGTTAAGTTACAACTACCAGTAATAAATAATAAGGAAATACCAGGGTTGCTTTTTGCAGATGATTTAGTAATCACATCTATATCTAGTGGAAGAGTGAGAAGAGCAATTGAAGTAGAATACTTTATGTGAACAATGGGGATTGAAAATTAATGAAAAGAAAACAAAGATCTTGGTTTTTATAAGAGGTTATAAATTTAGAAATGATGAAAAATAGCAATTAAATGATAGAGAAATAGAAGTGGTAAGGAAAATTAACTATCTAGGGACAAGTTAAAGCTCTATGGAAGTTGGAATGAGCAGGAAAAAAGAAGAAGAAAAAAAAATTTTGCAATAGCAAAAGGAAAAGCAGCTATGAGTGTTATAAGAACATGTTTAAGAAAATTTTCTGATAAAAGAGTAAATTGGCTGGAAAGAATTTACACAACCACAATATAAGTTTTTGTAAATTGATTTTAGGTTTACCAACAGCATCCCCAAATGGCATAGCACAGCTAGAATTAGGTAGATATTCCACTAAGAAATAAATAATCATAAGAATTACGAAATATTTATTCAGAATTGCCACATTAGAAGAGAGTGATGTTATTAAAGAATGTTTTATATGCAGGAGAATTGTAGTGAAAAGTATTGGTATTTCAAAGTGCAGGAAATTTTACAACAGAAAGGTTTAGGAAAAGTATGAATAAACAGAGGATTTTGGAAATAAATAAATTGAACATTGGAAGATATTGAACAACCAAAAATAATTAGTAGTTTAGTGAAAAGAGTTCATTCAGACTTTATACGAGAATAAAAATAATATGGGGTAGGGAAAAATATATAGAACAATGTGATAAAGCAGGTAGAGAAGGGTTTGCTTGGGATAGAACTGGAGTTATGAATTTAAAAGGATTAGGATATGATAAAAGAATAGGAAATTGTTTAATGTGTGGAGAAACCATAGAGATTTTCATTGTTTATTATATTGTAATTAAACAAAGTAATGGAAAGAAAAGGTGTGGGATAAAAAATGGGAATATTTAGATGGGGAAATTTTAATTACAAAGCTTTTACATGTAAAAGGAGAGAAGGATATAAAAATGACAGGGAACTATTTAGGTAAAGTAAGAGAGAAATGGATAAGAATGATGAAGAGGATAATGGAAGGAAATGTAGAAAGAAATGTAACCTTAGAAGTATAATAATTTATGGATATTACAGTGATTTAGGGAAGGTGAGGGAGAAATGATAAAGAACGGTCAGAGAGTCAATGATTGATAAATTGAATAGGGGAGGGAATGGGAGTAATATAGCATTAGAAACAAGGATTATTATACACCAATAACCTGGGCATTAGTATGTCTATAGCCCTAAGGAAATAAGTAACTCATAAGTATAGGATGATAGTTGAATGAAGCGTTTAGAATTAAAATATTGTAATAGAGTCATAATGATATATGTTAATTTTATATTCATTCTTTACTTTATATATCCCATGTGTATTTGTAATTTTTTTGCATATACTTATAATATCAGTGGGATTTTGCTCAGTTTTCTTTACCTCACTGTTATACTTGATTGCACTTTTCAATATTACGTTGATTTTTTTTTTGTAAACTTTCTTTGCACAATTATATGAGCTTTCTTTAATAGTGTTTAATGGCTATTTTTACTGCTGAGGCACCATAGTCAGTGGATGCTGGTGATATGTGAAATGAAATGATAAATTGGATAGGATTTTTTTAAAGAATGATTCCAAACCTATATATTGGCATTTTTGCAATATTTGCCATTTACGAGGACTGAGGAAAACTGTGAAGAAACCTCAGGGAGGATAGTCCTGGATGGAATCTGATTCTCTCTCTCTCTCTCTCTTCTTTCTTTCTTTTAACTGTGTTTAATACCTGTTTTTACTACTGAGGTTCTACAGGCAATGGATACTGATGATACACGAGATGGAATGATAAATTGGAAAAGAATATATTTTTTTTAAGGAAGGAAATGTTCCAGGCCTAAGTTTAGGGTACCTCCTCAGCATTTTCCATTTATGAGGACTGAGGAAAACCTGTAAAAACTTCAGTCAGGGGGGACAGCCCTGGCGGAATTATTTGAATACTAGACATCCAGCTCATAAGTCTGCACATTAACAACCTCGGGCACCCATGATGATCTGGAGGGAATCGAACCTCATTCTTCTCACTCATGACTGTGACTTAACAACCTCGGCCACCCATGATGGTTTACATGACAATGCTCGATATTGTACAGTAACAGGTCTATGAACAATAAAGAGTTTTATCATAATCACTTAAATGGTTATGTGTAATAATGCTATATGTAAATATTTATTAAAACTGGTATAAATATGTGGAATGCATGCTAATTAGAGGAATTACAAATGTTATCTTGCTGATACATTTGGGCTTAAAACTTGTAAGTTGTTTGTAAAAATTCTACATTGACAATGCATGTATAATTGAAAACAAACAGGTTGTTCTCGAAACCGGTCTACAATAATGACAAGTAATGAAGCATAAGAGTGTGTAGTTCGACTGTATCATAAAATGTTTTCAATTATATGATTGGCTTCACTGTGAATGTTCCAATTAACATTTTAATTACTTATGTATAAGTCTATTAACAGCAAGAAATGATCATCACTAGATGTTATATGGAATAGTCTTAAATAAACCACTGGCAAGCTATCAATTATTTTAATAGATCATCATGCCATATAAATTGCATACATTCAATAGTTTTCCAGCCTAAGGTTAAAAAGTAATCAATCAATGAGTTGTTAACAGAAAATATTTCCATGGTAACTGTATTACTACATAACCTTGCTTATTTTGCATTTCTAGGCTATAATAATATATTATTTAAGTATATTTTGTATTTAGACATTACTTTCACCCATTTTCTTCCATAATTTCCCCAGTTCCCCAAACCAACTCTCTCTTCCCAGTTCATCTCTTTGATACTTAAGTTATTGTTATTATCTAATTTTACACATTAGTGCCAATATTTCAAGATTCCCTCCACTATTATTCCTTTTCTTCCAACTCTTCCTAGTTCTGCCAAACTCAGCCTCCTTGGTGAACTTTTTCGTAATCCCCAGAACTTCTTCACAAAACATTCCATGTACCACATCAATCTTTGTCCACCCCTTTGGCACTCTACAAATTTCTACTGCATACATAATTTCTGACTCAACCACAGCCACAGCCTCATTCTAGCCCTTTCATTAGCAATGTGGGAACGTTATACAAACTTATTCTGACAGCTAATTTACCTTTAACTTGTACACATTTTAGACTGTACCTCCCATCTTCCATTACAAATATGATATGTCAAAACAAGAATTACAATTTGTATATCTCAATTTGTTTAAAAAAAAATAAATTGTAGTTTCTTCCCCTTTCAACTTAGTGATTCAATTTTACAAATGCATATGCACAGAAATGTCATTAAAATTTTATGAGATTCTTAAATTAGAAAGAAAAATAAATGCATTACTGAATAAATGATATGAAAATTTCCTGAAGTAACTTACTTTTCAACAGCCAGAAACTCGAATACCCATTTTCTAATCACATAAAGATGGGAGTCAATTAAACAGCTGTGCATTGACACATGCTGGTGTTTATGTAACACACTTTTAGAAACTGAGACACTCTCTTCAAAGTCTGAGGCAGAAGCCAAAAAAACGAGACGTGATGTTTCAGCATCTAAACCCACCAAATCTCTTTCTATGCAAATAAGAAATATATATTAGTAATGATGGCTTGTAATTATGATGGAGGTACTGTATAAAAATGTAACCCTTCTATATACACTGTAGGCATTCTTTTCTTACCTGGTTTTTGTTTAGTTTTAGGTCCAGGTGTGATGGACACAGAATCAGGAGGAGATGGTTTGAAGTAGAGTGCCGTAATTGCCGCTTGGTGTTTCCTAAACATATCTACAACTTCATGAAGATTTATGTTTGTGATCAAGTCACAGCTGACGACTACTACATCTGACTGCAATGATTAAGGAAATTTTACAGAACACTTAATAGGAAAATATTTTCAGAACTTATTTCTTATTAAAAGAAATAATTTTTATTTCTTTTATAAACTAACACTTATAATTGTTAGCTTTTCCAAATTAATGCATTTTATTTAAATTTGCTAGCCAGACAATGCTGACTGGTATTTTTTTTGTTTCCTGCATGTTAGCCGATATGCGAAACTTCTTGAAATACCACAAAAAACGCTAGTCACAGATACGCCCCTTCACCATGCAAGAGCTTATGCCTCACTGATTGTTATTGGTCAATAAGAATGATGTCAGGAATTGCTGCTATTGCATATCCTGTTGGCACAAAGACTATCTCGCATGCAGGTGTGGTGTTTTGAATCCAATCAGCTGCAAGCAGTGCTCCCCACAAGCGAGATAGTTTTTACATACACACACACAACATTGTATAAATTAACAAGCATTCTATGTTCTATGTTATATCAGATCACATTAGTCAGAATCCAATTTATACCTTGATTTTCTCTTTAACAAATCGAAGTGAATCAGCAGTACCCCAGTCTTCACCAGCAGGGATGCCAACCAAATCGACATGTATTCTGAGACCAGCTGATTCCAATGCTGCTTGCACCTCTGTCTTTACAGGTTCCAGAACAATCACCATTGCATCTGTACAAAACAGATTATGTTATTTATTGCACGGATATTACAACCCAACATGCTTACATGTATAAATTTCCATTTTACCCAAAAGAAACAATAACTTTTTGAAACTTTACACAGATAAAAATCAAACATATAGTAACATTATTTCCCAATACATATTAATTTTCCAAAATGGAACAAGCTATACATAAATATTTGTAACACTTAACTTTTAGAAAAATCTTTTATGCATAAATGTATTAAAGTACACTTTCAGACCTTACTATTTAACATTTGGTAACACATTTATGACAGAAATATATAAATTCTTAGGACAAAGTTAATTCTATGCAAAAAAAAAAAAAAAAAAAAAAAAAAATCCTCTGACAGGGAGATAGCAACAAGGAAACAATATATAAACACTAATGTAATAAACTTGTTTACACTATAAAATATAGTGAACTTTTGTAACAGTGGTGTCAAATATTAACATTTTTAAAAAATTGAGTCGAAATTTTTAGTAAAAGGTATGTTACAATTTCGACTCAATTTTTTAAAAATGTTGTTTACACTAACTCCATTCACTTACATAAAAATTGGACATATGTTTCCGAAGTGATTCCTCCCATCTTCAGCCTGTTGACCAACTGATGTTGCTAGAAATGTTGGCTTGATGTTTTTGTGGCAGTATCTGTTGATTCTATTAGGAACTTGCCGAGTTCATCCATTGGAGGGAAATCAAAATTCATTAAGTTTTCCTTGTGTTTTATGATGAAGATTCTTTCCCAAGTGGAAAGTTATTGCATTGTGGAGTTGTTTCCGTAGTCTCGCCTCTGATTTAATTACATGGTTTTTATGTAAGTGAAGTTAGTATAAACAAGTTTATTACATTAGTGTTTATATACATACCATCCCATTGTCAACAGCTTCGTAAGTACATTTAATTTAGGGAAACAACAGTTAAACAAAGAAATAATAGTTGAAAAAGTAGCTAAAGATGCAAGTGAATTCAGGATATGTCTAGAAAATAAAAATAGTTAGTGAAGTTTGATTTCAAAAAATCAAACCAAGTATTTCAAACTCTGCAGTATGGCAGAATGCGGCTTATCAACTGATACAGAAGTCTGTGTTCAGACAATGAAACATTAAGAACTTCGTTTTCTCTAGCCAAATTGGAATACCAGAATTGGCAAATGGAGTCAATAATGGTTTAAACAAAATGTAAGAGATAAATGACAGAAATAATTATTATAAGAATTAGTCCTTCCATTGTCATTTCGGTCCTGGCCCATATTGTTAATTTCTGAAATCTCAGAGAGAAGTTATGAGTTACCATGATTTAAGTTAGGTTGCAATATTTTCCCAATCAAAGAATAGTGGATTAATTATACTATTATAGTTACTCTAAACATTAATTTCTTTGCAAAAAAAAAAAAAAAAAAAAAAGAAGGATTGGATAATAAATCTTCATATTAACCTTGAAATCCTACTCTCTGCAGCATTTGGAGTGGATACCATAACATAGGTTTGTTTCCAATTGGCAACAGACACTTAGGTCTCCCTGCAGTTATTTCCATCATTCGAGACCCTCTGCCTCCAGCCAGTACAATGGCTTGAAATTCTAAAGCCACCATTGTGCTGAGAACATGAAAAATGAAATCCTTATAATGTAGGATTCATTAAATAATCACATTAAAAAATGAACTGTTAAAAAAATGAGTGCAAGACTCAATAAAATATTTAATGACTTGTTTTTAATATTTCTTTAAACTTAACAATTAAGATACATACTACAGGAAAAGTCTCTATGCTTAATAGTTAACATAACATGTTCAGAAGCTGAATGCTGATTATATACAGGCTTCCATTTCAAATCTTACCAGTCTAAATATCTACCTATTTAAAATAAATTTAATTTATAAAAATGTCAATTTAGATATTGAAGGGAAGTTTAAAACCAATGCTCGTTACATTTGACGGTTTCATTCTCTCATCACAGCCATCCCCTTTATGAAATTTCAAATACACCCTTACCCTATATTTAAATTTTAGATTTGCCATACAGAAACACAAAAATTCATAACATTTTTAAAGCAACAAGTTTACATGTCTTTTTTTTATACCTGCCTTTACAGAAACAAATAATTAATGACAATATTTAAGGGTATTCTATTATTAGTAGCACAAAATAACATTAAACTGGATTTATTTTGTACAGTTACACATTATTTATATTTACATTTCTTTCAGAGTACCAGTCATACTTACCAGAATGTGAAATCTTTTTTTAATAAAATATGCTTATTCATAAGGTAAACATAAAATGTAACATATGTCATGTCTTTAAAATTATAACATTAAAACTGATTTTATAGAGGTCACTTTAAGCCTATTCCTTTCATCAGTTCATTGTCAATTCATAAAGCAAAAAATATTTTCAATAGTGGCATTACATCCTAGTAAAATAACATTCTAAAAAAATATATAAACAATTAAAAAAGGGAAGAATTAAAGAAAGGAAAAACCCATAATTAATTTCATTTCATTCAATTTCATAAATGCTGGATATTGTTCAAAATTCTTACAGCTTTTAAAAAATTTAACTCACTTATCAGTTTCATTACCAGAGGTTAAAGAAGATTAATTTGCTTATAAAAGTAATTGAATTAATGCCAGAGAATCATCGACTTGATATCTTCTTTCTAGCAAATATTTCAACTCTAGATCAAAATTATCCCAAACTGGAACCTTTTCTAGCATCTAATTAAATGCATGAATATCAGTAAAACAACTTCACTATTTAATATAAATGTTTGAAATATAGACCCATTGTCATTTGAAGCAGCAAACATTCACATTTACTTACTAAACAGATTTAACCAGCACAGAGAGAAGAATAGAAGCTTCAACAGCACATACAAAACAAATTTTGAGATTGTAGCATGTATCAATATCTATTGATTCAGAATCAAGGAAAAATTAAGTTTCTTGTACTTTTGAAGCAGATTTACAAACTATGTGCTTTCTGTGATAACAAGACCTTTCTCCAGTGCTCTTTGCTGAAAGAAACTCAAAGAATGTTATAGATATATAAAATATAGAGATATTAATGATGCTAACCTCAGTAAAATGGCAGAGACACTTCATCAGGAATTATGGAATGGTGTCTTCAGTGCAAATGATGTTAATAGTAAATTCAACCATTTTTACATATTTTTAAATTGCATTTTGAAGCATATTTGCCACTAAAAATTAAAAAATTGAAAAAAGAAGTTATAAGTTATATGAGGAAGGAATACCAAGGAATTAAAAAATCTTGTAAACATAAAAGACAATTATATAATGAGCAAAAGCTCAGTAAAGACCCTAAATTAAAAATACATTTTAAAAAGTATTGTAAGATACTTAGGAAAGTCATAAAAGCAGTGAAAGGCCTCCATTATCAAACACTTATCAATCAGTCAAAAAACAAAATAAAAACTACTTGGAATATAATAAAACAAGAAACAGGCAAAAATTTGCAACAAGATGATGCAATAATCTTAAATATTAACAATCAAGAGATACAACACCCTGCAGATGTAGCAAATGAGTTTAATGATTACTTTTTTAATGTAACAAAAAATTTAAATTTATATTCTGGTGATAAAAGAGATGCTTTAAAAATTTTACAATTATCAACTCCTTGTCAAAATAATGAATTCAAACCAGGTATCACTACCCCACTAGAAATTAGTAATATCATTAGAAAACTAAAATCAAAAAGCTCTACTGGTTATGATGAGATCAACAGTAAAGTCATAAAGACCTGTGGAAAGGAAATTAGTACCCCCCTTAGTCACTTGTGTAATGAATCGTTTAACATTGGGTGCATTTCCTGAGAGGCTAAAATATTCAATAGTGAGGCCTCTGTACAAAAAGGGAGAAAAGATAAATGTCTCTAATTATAGACCTATAGCTATTTCACCTATATTTTCTAAGGTGTTTGAGAAAGTAAAGTACAATAAGGCTTTACCATTATCTTGAAAGTAACAACATTCTAGTTAGTGATCAATTTGGCTTTAGAAAAGGAATTTCAACAGAAAATGCAATCTGTAAACTCACTAATGAAATTGTAACTGCATTTAATGAAAGAGCACATGTAGGAGGAATATTTTGTGACTTAGCTAAGGCTTTTGACTGTGTCAATCATGAAATTTTGATAGATAAATTACCTTTCTATGGAATAAAAAACCAATATTTAAAATGGTTTATATCCTACCTTGACAAAAGGAAACAAAAAGTAATGATAAATTATCCCTTCAATAATAAAAACAATGCATCAGAGTTGGGAATGATTAACCATGGAGTGCCTCAAGGATCTGTTTTGGGTCCTCTTCATGACCTCTCCTCATCTATCCAAGATGTAGGAAATGCTGTTCTATTTGCAGATGACACAAGCATATTGATAAATGGAAAGAGCCTTAATGATTGTGCCATTAAATTAAATTTGGTTCTCAGTTCATTAAGTGTATGGTTCAAAGCAAACAAATTGTCTCTAAATCTAGATTTATGAAATTCATTACTCATAGATCTCCAGATCCACAATTACAGATAGGATATTATAACTGTATACTTTCTACAAACCAAATATATTAAATTTGTTGGTTTAATAATTGATAACCATCTGAATTGGAAAGATCACATTGATCTTATTACACCTAAACTAAGCAGCTAGCTAACTAACTACCTAACTAACAGTGCATGCTATGCAATACATGCATTAGTAATGTTGGAATCAATTAAGACTTTAAAACTAGTTTATTATTTTTATTTCAACTCAATAATGAAGTACGGTCTAATATTTTGGGGAAATTCAGTTAAAGTGAACGTGTCTTCCTGTTACAGAAAAAAGTCATGCGAATAATTGCTGATACACATAGCAGACATTCACGCAGAAACCTCTTAAGGAAATTTGAACTCTTCCTTATGAATATATTTTATCCCTCGTGAACTTTTACATACGAAATAAATAAAAATTTGTTTAAAATCAAAATATACATGACAATAATTCTAGACAAAAAGCAAATCTACATCGCCCAATGCACTTTCATGCCATCAAAAAGGCGTTTATTATGAGTGCATTTTAGTATACAATGCTCTATCCTCTAGCCTAAAAGCCTTAATAAACAATGCCAATTCCTTTAAATCTGCTCTTAGAAAATACCTAATGTAAAAGGGCCTATTATTCTGTAAAGGAATATATGAGTGACAATATTATACTGCACAACAAATCAATGTATATGTACACATGTATATAATAAAATTTGTGTGATTAAGTGACTTGTCTGTTTTTGTTGTTTGGTAGAGTTGTTCTAAGTGTTCTTTATTAATTTTATTGAAATTATTAATGTAGAAGCACACAAATTTTTGTAAATACAGGTTGAAAGCTACTGTGGTAATTGTATATGACAAGTTCAATGTTCGTAGGTTTTGGTACCTGTTCCACGAACTCACTGAATGCTCCGAGAACGAACTAACAGGTGCCCGCGGTGTGCGTGAGAATGAAAAAATGCGAACGGATATCTTTCGCCATGCACATTATTCACGTTTACTTACTATCAGCACCACAGATAAATTGAAAGTGAAATTAATACAGTTCAAATAGCAGAGCTATTTTACATTTGAGGTTATGAACACCTTCTGTTCTATTGATTTAGCATTACAAGCAGGGTTGAACGCACTAATGCTGCTAGTGGAATCATTGAATCTCCAAACGGCTGGACAGTACCAAGCAACAGCAGAGAGGGCCGAAGGTAGTGACTTGGCTCAGTTATAGGTAGATGATAAGTTTTCCGCTCTCTCCGCTTTCGGGTCTGGAATTACTTATATTATGAAACTCGCATTACACATCTAGCATGATCATATTGAAAAAGCTACAAATGTACCCGATGGAACAATAAATGCCTTAAAAATAATTATTATAAGCTATTGATCTTGATTAAGGTTGCATGTTTAGCTGCAACTGTTAAGACCGCGCAAAAACTTAAGTTATATCATTACTAAGGCGAACGGTCGAATTCCTTTTCTTTCTTCTATAATTTTTGTTAAAATTCAATGACCTACAACTATAAACATAATGTGCAATAAATATTAGTTATCCAGCATGTGTTGGCATCACTGGTAAGCAATGTTTTTGCCGTTATCATTTGTTCTCGAGAGCGTCCTAAGTGTACGAACTTTGGCGTGGGGAAATAAAGGTAAATTATTCTAAGTGTTAAGCATTTTAACAATTCGGAAAGGTAGCTTAGTGAAATTTCAGAAAATATTTTAAACACTACAATTCTTATGTTTTGCAGTTTGAAGAATGGGACGTCGAAAGAGTAAAAGGAAACCTCCTCCAAAAAGAAAAGCTATTGAACCATTAGATGTTCAATTCAACTGCCCATTTTGCAATCACGAAAAATCATGCGAAGTTAAAATGTAAGTTGAAATAATACAGATTGGATATTTTCAGATAGTGGTTCTAATTGTTTACAGCTTACTATTATGTAGTAGTAAGCTGTAAACAATTAGTGCAGCAGTACCTAAACATATAGTTTACTGTATATCCCATTTCAAAACCAGTCATAGTGGTTGATGGCACATTTTCAGAGAAATTTTACGTAGTTTCTGCATTGAATTGCAGTCTGTCAACTCTGAACTAGAACTCAGCAGTAGTTAGCAAGATGAACGCTGGAGAAATTCAAGTGGTAGTAAAGCACACTAATGATTGACATGAGTGCTCGCACTCTAGAGTTTAATGCCATAAGTTTGTGCTAGTGTACAAAATTAAGATTAAACATAATTCTTACAAAAACAGGTTAGGTGTTATATTTTCTTTGACTTGCAGCACCTTTAAAACTGTGTAACAGTGGGATTTGAATATGTCTTTTGTTTGCATTTGCCAGATAGTTTTAGAACCATAGTAATTGCAAATTATTTATTTTTCTTTGCAGGGATAAAGCAAGGAACACAGCAAAAATAACGTGTAGAGTATGTCTGGAGGACTTTCAGACAACTATAAATTTTTTATCAGAACCCGTGGATGTCTATAATGACTGGATAGATGCCTGTGAAAGTGCAAACTGATAGTTTGACTTTGTTAAGACAATTGTCTATAAAACATAAAATTATATGCTTTAAAAATCAATGAAAAGAAGTTTATTCATATTTTCTTCCCTTATTAGCACATAGATTAAGTAACCAGATTAACCAGCATATTTAAGCATTTTGAATAGCACAGGAATTGTTGCTTATCTGACCGTTGTTATGTGTATGTGTGATCCATGTATTTCTGATACCTCAGTCCATTTCTAGAAGCATTGTTTTCTTGGATCCGTTGTTCATTTTATGACATTCCAAATGTACATGAACAATAGGAGCAAAACCAGCATGATAGTTCCTGGAAATGTCGTTTTCGTGCATCAATCAAATTTTTTTTATTTAACTGGTACCCTTTATTGATCATTTTTAATCACAAATCATTGATAAGTTGCAACAAGTATATTATAATATTTTTTAAGCATACTGTAGCAAAGTATACCTTGTTTTTCTCATGTGAGAAGCAGCAGGACATCGCTGAACAGAGTATGGGAAGAAAGATGTATAACAGTGGCATGTGTTTGCAACATGCCAGAGATACCCATGTTTTAGACCCCTTTCATCATTTTCTTTTTGTTATCCCTGTGGAAAATGATGGATCAAGGTTTCACTACTATAACTAACAATTTTTTAATGCACATGGTTATAACAGTAAGCTAATTATTTCATTAAGAAAAGAGAGAAATGTATAGCAGTACAATGTCAACTTTGATAGTTTATCTGTTTTTATTTTTTAAATCTTTTAAGCTTTCTATCAACGTTAGTTGTGTATGAAACTAGTTATTTAAATAAAACACTCAAAGCTTTGTATTATATTACTTTGTAAGTTGTTTGTCCTTTTCTGAAATGAAAATAAAGATTCAAGCTTACCATACTAAAAAATTAACATGGTTTTGTTAATTCTCCATTCCATTGTAACAAAATCCATTCAGTTATGATTCTTCAGATGTTCTCCAATAATTAGGAAATGCATTCAGTACTTGTAGTTTTAAATAACGGGAATTTTCACATGTAATATAGTATAATCTTGCAATTTTTTATGAGGAAATCACTCAAATTTCACTAATTTGGTTCCACTGTTAGCTTCCCAGCATGTTATTAAGATGATGTTCTGAAGATTTTAGGAATTAACTGACGAGTTACTATTTGAAAGATCAACAACTACATTTTTTTTATGAATATATTTTCTCATTCTGTTAATTCTATGGATTTTTGAAAAGCTTTTAAGAATTTTGGTTCATTTAAAATTTGTAGTACTACCTCAATTAGGCACAACCTTATGAAGAAATTAGAAGATAATTTTTTTTTTAGATTAGAAACACCTGCATTAATCAGTGATGGGGGAATTATAAACTATAAACACTATAAATCTTTGACAAAAATAGCAAAAAGTTAGAAGGGGGGGGGAACCAAAACAACCCAATAGAAATTGCCATAAACCTGTCAAAACAAAAGTATTTCAGAAAAAGAATTAGTTGTCAAATGTAGCATTTTATTGTCGTATTTTACTTCCAAATATAGCAGAATGTGTATCCAGCATTAAAATAGCAATTTCCAACAAATAGAAAGAAACAAACTGCATCAGATCACAATGTGGGAAAGCTATGTAGTGAATGATAAATAAAGGAAATCACCAACAAAGACATTATCAGACTCGGATTTCTAAAAAAATTATAGTAGGGCTGGAAAAAAATTGTGATAATGAATGAGAAAGATTATGAAAACAGCATGTACGATTTATTAATAGCCAGGATTACGAAAAAATGAAAACTGATCCTACTCTAAAATATTTTAACTTTGTCAACAAATTATTAAAATAGGTACCCATTCTAAATGAAAAAAAGGATTATACCAGATAGTTCTACCACACTCAGAATTTATGGCCTACCACACCATACATACACCTGAAAATAAAATGAGACCTATAGTAAACATAATAAATTACCTGCCAATTTATTTAATTTAGCCAATTAACTTTTGAAAAAATTTAATACTCTACGAATATACAAAAGTCAAAGCATAAAAAACTTATCAGAATTAATAGAAAGAATCAGACATGTGAAACTAGAAATCAGGGATTTACTATTTTATGAACAACAATCAGGACTTATTATGGGCAGCCCCATTTCCATTTCTTGCTAACCCTTTATGAGCAGATTTGAAACACACAACTCAGAATTTTCATACATATTTAAAATATGGTACAGATATGTTGACAATATATTTGCCATTGTTAACAAAAATCTCACTGACGATGCTATAAAACTTCTGAACATATAAGATAAAAACATATTGTTCACATACGAAACAGGAACATGTTACCACTCTTGGACATTAAAATAATGAAACATCGAGGAAACTGGAATTTGGAATATACAGAAAGAATACACACACAGACAGTCACATCAAAGCTAAAGGTTTTAACCCCACAATGCACAAACATGAGATATTAACAGCTTAACACACCGGCTAGTTAATCTACAAATTAGCAAAGGAGAATACTTTAAAGAATACAAACAAATAGGAAGAACAGTGGTTAAAAATTATTTTAGAAAAAAACTAGTACAAAAAAGTACAGAAATTCAAGAGGCAAAAACTTATTAAAAAAACCATAACACTTTCAGCAGGAAAAAATAAGCTAATTTTAAAAAATTCACATTCATGGGCTACAAAAATATTTCAAAATATTCTTAAAAGATTTTAATATTAGGTTCGCTCTTGTAAATAGATTGAACGTTAAAAATCTCCGGATAGACAATGTTAATAACAGTATTCCACAGAGGAAAAAACAGGTATTTACAAATAAGTTGTGCAGAATGTAAAAAAATCTATATTGGAAACATAGAATCATGTTAAAAGAACATTTCAGGAACATAAAATACAAGCAATGCAGAAATCAGTAGTAGCATCTCATTTCTGGACAGAAAACCACAACATAGCGAATAAAGTAAAATTATTAAAATCAGTACAAGGGTCTACAGAATTAGCAACATTGGAGAAAATCTTCATAATACAGATACAGTTTAATGAACTTCGACACTTCTGGGGATGAAAACGTAAACTTTGATTTCATCACACCTCTACTAGAGCAGATACAATGATCTTAATTATAGGGATTTAGTAGTTTTCTTATGATGTCCGTTTCCCAGCATCCCAAAGAAAAACCATTAATTATTGTACAGCAGTTACTAACCTCAATAAACCTACCTGGAGAAGAATAGAACTGTATCTAAACCTCACCAAAATTTGCATTAATTGAACCTACTTCACATTCACAGGCAATGTCTGTACACAAAAGATTGACATAGCAATGGGAAATCCACTCTCACTATTCTTGGCAGATATTATTAGAATTGAATCAGTCGCCTTAACACTCTTCATGCTTCACTAACGTTAAAATTATACGGAACCGGTTTCAAAGATATATTATCTCCATCTTCGGCCGTGGACGACTGGTGTGAATGGTTGTTGTTGCATAGTATCAGAAGCAATGTTCTGCTCTGGTGAAACTTTTATGAACTTCAAATTTATATTTTCTTCTTTCGGAATGTCAAAATTCATCAAATGATCCTTATGTTTGTAGATGTAAATCTTTTCCCAAATATCCAATTCTACTGGTCCCTGTACAGCTCTCAATAATTCAACCTTTTTCTTTATATCATGATTTTCGGTCCAAAAGTGATATGCCACCGCTGATTTTTCTATTTGTTTGTATTTTAAATTCCTCATATGTTCTTTAAGATGTATCCCCACATTCCTCTTGGTTTTTCCTATGTAGATCTTATCACATTCAGCACATGAAATCTTGTAAATTCCTGATTTTTTCTCCTTTGGAGTATTATCTGTAGTATTGTCTTTCAAAATGTTGTTTAGACTAAATTTATACATCACTGTTGGGTTATATGTGAATTTTTTAAAGGACATTTTTTCTTTAACTGTTGATAATGTAGTGCAATTTTCAATTCTTTTCTTCTTCTGGAATTTTTTAATCTTATTACGTATTAAGTCTTCATTAAAACCATTTAAAATTGCTATTTCTTGAATTTTCTTATATTCCATGTTATATTCTTCTTTACTGATTGGTAAATTGATCATTCTGCATATCAGACTATTAAAAATTGCATGTTTATGAGCCATAGGATTAAAACCATGTTCTTTGATATAATTATCTGCATGTGTGTCCTTTCTATATATGCCAAATTTAAGGTTTTCTTTACTTTTTATAATTTTTATATCCAAAAAAGGCAGCATATTGTCTGTTTCTATTTCATGTGTGAATTTTATATCTTTATCTTGAATATTCAAAATCTTTAGTGCATCTTCAATTAACTTTTCATTAACTATGGCAAAAACATCAACATATCTGTACCAACACTTAAAGAATGTGGGTAGGCTGAAGTAATGTGTGTTTCAAAATTACTCGTGTAAAGATTTGCCAGAAAAGTAGATAGAGGACTGCCCATGGTCAAGCATCAATGCTATTGATGAGAAGTAGATTAACTTATCTCCCTAAAGAAATAATGGTATAGCAATAAACAACTGAAAAATAAAAATCAATATGACCCAGAATTGATTATTTATTTAACAGTTACTTAAACCTACATACACAATTGAAAAATAATTATTCCTCAAATAATTTGTACATATTTTATTTCTTTTTTGACTTCTTGAGTAGTAACAATTCACATGCAGCAATTACTGTTTTTTTCTACTTTACACGAGGCCAAAGTAATGTTAGTATGCAACTTTTAAAATGTTGCCACAATTTCCTGTATGTAAATAATTTCAGATGTTCTGTTTAACGTCTACATAATAACAATAGAATACCAAAACTCAATTACTCACTGATATTAAGTCCTGTAAAGTCATGATAACATAAAATAAAAATATGTTTTAATTACATAGAGTGTGGGGATGCAAAAAACATTATGTGCAATCTGTGAGTACAGTTGACCAGTTTTGGACTCCAATGCCAGCCAGTCCCTGCTATTGCTTGAGTCAAAACTTGTCCTTGGCTGGTAGCTATTATCTTTCTTATAGCAGAAATTCCTACTCTATGAAATCTGTTTTTCCATTTATAATATAACAGTGCTCATGTTCATTCCCAGATTTCAATATTTGCTGTAGATTTTAACAGATTGGCACATTTAAAGAAATTAAATGTTCTGTAATAGAAACAAAATTTAATATAATGCTGCTTAAGTCCCTGCACTACCTTCCTTCATGTATACTTTCTACAAAATACAGCAACAAGCATTCTTATATCTCCCAATGTTTCCCTTTCTGTAATTTGTTCATTTTATGGACATTTATAAATACTACTTTTCCTTAGAGTCCTGATAATGATCCGGAATAATGATTCTCTTAAGTAGATATAAAATTGAAATGGTCACTATACAATTTGTTTGACTACAGGGGTAGTCACACTGACTAAGCAATAATTTCACATATTAAAAAACATGAAAGCTGCTGCAGTTCCAAGTCTCCCTGTCAGATGCCAGCTTTGTTTTTCAGGGCAGTGGCTTACAGCGTAAAGTGCCTAAAATAAAAACAAGTGCAAGTGCAAAACTATGCAATTTTCAACAGGAGTTTAAAAATGCAATGCATGAAGCATATGAAAAACAATTAGCAAAGAAAGATGCTTCCAAGCAACTCAACTTTTATTTTAACTCCAGTAAGTGCTGGAAATGTTAAAAATGAAATTCATAAAAGGTGTTCTTGTTCAAAAATGGTGAATGTTCAGGTATTGGTAAACATTTGTCAGTTTTTCCATGGTATGTGTGATGGCTTTCCTAGCAACTGATATTCTTTTCTGGAAGCTAATTTGCTCTATGTAAATTCATTTAAAATTAAACATAGCACCCTGCACAAAAATTATGTGATGCAGTCTGACATTGGAAAGGTGTGGAATTGCATTAAAGACAATGTTTTGCAGATTTCCTTTATAAACAGCTACTTTTCCCCAGCATTCCCACAGAAAACTTGCAGACCTCTTAAGGAAATAGCTAAAATCTATATATTTACAAACAGTAAACAGAAGATTAAATTTATGCATTCAGCAACATTTTTTTGTATTCAACTAAAAAAAATCTACCAACAAGTATCAGGACTGACTGCTGGAAATCAAATTTCTCCACTTCTGGACTTATTTATGGTTACAAGAGAAAAACCATAAAATTCATTGTAGAAACCAAAGAAAATGGAAAACTCCCATTTTTAGATTTATTAGAAACTCAAACTCAACTTTGGTAATTACAGAAAAGGAACAAATAACTGATAACTATATAAATAATAATAGCTATAACCAAATTCCACATAAATATGCCATTTTTGATAGTTTGGTACAGACTGGTTAATCTTCCACTCAAAAACAGAATACAAAAAGAATTACAATATATATTCAATACCACTGTAATCAATGGATTTACACAATAGTTAAAATGATTAAAAAATTCAAAATAGATAAAGGCACTAAAGACATTTCTACCCCTAAAAATATGAAAGAGAATTACGAATACGAATATCTTCCAGAATATCATCATAAGTTTGGGAATATCTTCAAAGAACATGGCACAATATCAAAACTAATTAGGTTCTTTGCTTAAAGGTAGCATAACATAAAAAAAGCAGGCATATATACAATACAGTGCTCAGATTATAATTTAAAATACATACAAAAAACTAGAGAAATTTGGAAATCTGAAGGAAAGAACATTTTAGAAATATTCCGCTAAAACAATTGGAAAAATTGGTGGGAACACAACCATGAAATTAAACAAAAAAAAAAAAAAACATTTTTTAAAATAAATACATTCTCCAATAGAACTATCCACATGAAAAATATTTTTCATTTTGAAAGATTGAGAGTGAAGGTTTCCAAAACATTCTTAATTTAAAAATCCTGTTAAGAGAAGCGCGCAACAACATTTGAAAACATTCAATTTGAAATACTTCATTTCTGCTTGCTGTAGAAGAAATAAAAGTCACAAATATCTCCACAAATGCAAAAATGTACTCCCTAGTATTATTGCCTTTTAAGACAACATTATCCAAACTAACATCAGTTCATCATAATAGTATTGAGAAAGCGCGCAACAACATTTGAAAACATTCAATTTGAAATACTTCATTTCTGCTTGCTGTAGAAGAAATAAAAGTCACAAATATCTCCACAAATGCAAAAATGTACTCCCTAGTATTATTGCCTTTTAAGACAACATTATCCAAACTAACATCAGTTCATCGTAATAGTATTGAGAAGTTGTCAAATAAAAGTATAGGATATTATTTCCAAAAGTACAATGTTTGTACATATGAACAAATATGTAAAAGTACAAGAAATTCTAGAAGGGGTCTGTTCTGCAATGCCAAGCAGAAACAAGTAGAGTGTGTTTCTTTATCATCATGCTAGTGAAGTTTCTCATTCTACGCAGACATCCAGTGAAGTAACAGAAGATCATGAACCAGAATAAATCTGAGATTAATCTAAATAGTAACCAGAATCGAAACAGTAACTATGCTGGTAGTATATATACATTATGGAAAGCTTAATTTTAATTGTATATTTTGTTGCATAGATATGAAGATATGTAATATGGGATAAATGCATATTTCAGCAAATTTTAATGCATAAAAATTCAGTCTCTAATAATAACAGCTAGGAGCTGCAGTTCAAGGACACACATAAAGCATAGTCATTTTTACTCACTGAATAATCAATTGCTATTCAATGAGTTTTTCTTGGAGGGTTTGTGCTTTTTTAGTTGCTTATACTTTATTCTTAACTCTTAATAAGGATAATAGGTAAGGATTAAAGGAATAAAAGAATATAAAATATAATAGATATGGACTAAGGAAAATGATGGTTTGTAACTTACACAGTACAAGGGGGCGGAAAAACCGGGGGGTTATATTGCATAAACTAATTTTGAGCAAAATACTGTTTTATTATTTCAAAGATACCATTACATTCTGGTTGCAATAACTAAAATAACACATTACTGGCATCTCTGAGGTTTGAATGATCCACTGAAGGTGCAGGCTTATGCTAGCTGTCAGGTAAAGTTCCTTCTATTGTTTTTCTCACACTGATGGTGAGATAATATTTTGGTGGTGGTTTAACTTAAAATAAGTGAAGAGAAATATGTGAGGCTCTTGTAGATACAAACATTAAAACCTCTAAAAATATGGGAAGCTTTTTACCTCATGCCATATATGTTCTAATTTGCATGTTTTTGAACAACATTCTTATTTAAAAGTACTGTTAATCCTTCTTGCATTCTAGGCAGATAGCGAAAGATTATTGGAAGAAGAGCTTAAAAGGAAAACTTCTGATTATCTATAATTGTATGTTTCTGCTACAATGACATTGCACATAATTAACTTAAGGTATAATTAAATAAGAAATGAGATAAATGGGATCTTTTTTATGATGATTGTAGCGCTTTTAATGGAATGCAAAAGCATTTATTTAAAGTACTTCCTTTTTATACTTTCCACATTTTAAGAGGAAGCTTTGCATTGCTGAAGAAAAGTGTTTCCTTAAGTACAGAAGAGGAAAGAAAGAACGAAAGAAAAAAATATATAGATATATACATTGATGTGTTGAAGAATGATATGAGGAATATACCCCATACATTTTTTTTTACTTCTTATGTCATATACTCTTAATACTTTAATATGTACATCTGTTAAACTCAGTTGTAATTAAACAACAATATAAAATTTGAAGCATTCCCTCCTCTTCACACAGCTTTGTATACAGTCAACAAAAATGCACACCTCTATCCAGAGTAAATGCAATTCCTCAACTCTCTCATCGAGTGTAGTACACTCGATAATACAGAGTTTTGGAGCGCCACAAACTGTATGAGTTGTCAAACTTCAGCAAATAGACACCCTGACCGGGGTAGACATGACTTCCAGCATACACTTCCTCTTGACAGTCTCTTCTGTAAACGGGAACTATGATAGATAACGGTGGCCTATTGCTCAGATCTGTACTCTTTGTGCCCCCTGCACCACCTCTTTCAATATCATCTCCTGCAATACAAATGAATTTTAATGTCTGTGTGATTTCCCTTTGTTTGCTTAAATAATAATTATAACTAATCTATTTGAAATAAACAAAACTATTTCAATTTGTTATATACATATAAACATATCTAATTCTCAAATAAGTGTACTTACGAAGCTGTTGACAATGGAGTGGTATACATTGTTTATATATCTAATTCTATTCTTTAGTTTCTGAGAATTCCTTCACAGTATAAAAATTATGGGTTAACAATATGTTTTAAAATACATTTTTTAAATGTTGTGCTTTATGTTGAATTTGGTAATTTATTATATAAGATTGCATCTTTATATGACATATAATTGATGCTTTTTGTAAGTCTGATAGTATAAGTGTACTAGCTCAGTTGATTTCGTGTAAGGAACATGATAATCTTCATTTCTAAAAATCTTTTTACTATGATCAAATGATACAATTTCTAATATCTATATGGAAGGTAATGTTAGAACATTTAATTCCTTAAAAAAATTTTACTGGGAGCACAAGATGCTAATTGCATTCTCCTCCTCCTCTTCTTCCTAATAGATTTAAGCAATGAATGACAGTTCATTTACATCATCATTAATTCACCATCCCAAAAATATGATGGCAGTCTGTTGGATGTAAAAAGCTCAAAATTTATGAAAGTATAATCGAAACCTTGTAAGATTCAGTCCTACCTATAAAGGCAAAACATATTCTAAATTCAATACTTCAAATGCAATTTTAAAGTAAGGAATTTTCTAAAGTCCAAATAGTATCTTCACAAATGCTTTTTTCTCATGCACTACAGTCCTGTTTTACTATAAATTTATATATACTCTGCTAAAACACTAGTTGCCAGTATACAGTATGCCAAGGTTCATAACCTTATGTTCATAGTTTTTTTTATAAATGTTTTTCATATTCCCAGCTCAAAGTCGATCTACGAATTTCAATAATTTCACTCCCATTTCTATATCATGTTTATCTCTCCAAAAGTGATGTGCAACTGCTGATTTCTCTATCTGATTGTACCTTATGTTTCTCCAGTGTTCCTTCAGCCTGATTCCAATGCTTCTTTTGTTTTTCCAATATATATTTTGTTACATTCTGAACAGTTAATTTTGTATATTCCTGGCTTCTTCTCCTTTGATGTTCTATCATCACCAGAATTGAGCAGATTTTTTTTAGGCTTAACTTGTTCACTGGGGACAAAATAATCCCAAACTCTCCAAGTATTTTTTGCTGTCAATGTTGTATCCTGCTTTAACCTCTTCTTCTGTTTGAATTTCTTGATTTTCTTATCTACAATTTTTTGATTTTATAAGAAAATCAACAAATTCAATGTAACAAAGTATATATTGGAAAAACAAGAAGAAGCATTTGAATCAGGCTGAAGGAACACTGGAGAAACATAAGGTACAATCAGATAGAGAAATCAGCGGTTGCACATTACTTTTGGAGAGATAAACATGATATAGAAATGGGAATGAAATTATTGAAATTCGTAGATCCACAGGTTCAGCTGGTATATGGGAAAAAAATTATATAAAACAATATGAGGATAAGGTTATGAACTTTGAAATCCCAACAGAAGACAAATTAATCCAGAAGTTCAGAAAATGTCCACGAGAGCTACATCAAGTCCTCCAGCCAACCAACAACGGAGCCGACAGTCGACTCTAACTGAGGATGCAGGCAAAAGCCTGCGAAACTAGTTTTGCATAATTCAACAATAAGTGGAACATAAGATTATCAAATCGACTCACTAGATAATTAAGAAGACAGCAAATGTTTACCCACTTTTACTTTACTGGCTTTGATTTACATACAGTACAGTAACAACCATAAATGAAACAATGTCATGTTCACATTACAAACAATTTCAATTCAGTAAATGCTTGAAAGCATGACTATTACTTCCATGCATTTCCGAAAACATGCTTCAAAAGATCGATGAGGACACCTCAACATTTCTTCTGATTCCTGCACAGACATTATTAATTTGCAGACATAATTTACCAGGTGTAGTTGATGCTTCTTCATAAACTTTAACCTTAATGTAGCCCCATAAGAAAAAGTGTAGAGAAGTGAGATCCATGGAGTGAGCAGACCAATGCAAAGGTCCTTTGCATCCTATCCATCGACCAGAATACTCTCTGTTTAATATTTCTCGAGCTACAGCTGAGTAATGAGATGCACAACCTTCATGTTGATACCATATTGCAGCCCGGTCCACAAGGGGCATGTCTTCGAGCAATACTAAAAGTTCTTGGTCCAAAAATTTCTGTATTTCTGCCCATTAAGTTTATCTTCAATGAAGTACATCCAATTATAGGAACCTCAAAGTGCCATACCAAACATTCATGCTCCTTTGCCACTGATGCTCTACTTTCCATAACCATCTTACATTTTCCACTGTCCAATAATGTATGTTATGCCGGTTTATTTAAGCACGATTGGTAATGTCACGTAATCAGAAAATAAAATGTTGGAAAAGTTACTGTTTTAAATTTGTGGTAGAGCCCATTGGCAAAATTCAACACACTTCTGGAAATCACCCCCATAAAGGGCTTGATGTACGCTAATGTGATATGGATGGTATTTGTGATGTTTAAGTATTCAAAGAACACTTTTTCTTCCTGAATCCTGTTCCAGTTGATGGGAACTTATGTGAAGATCAACTGCAACTAATAGTGACTTCCAAATTTTCCCCAGTAGCACTATTCATTTGATGGTGTTTTCTTGGTATGACACCCGTTTCAGAAAGTAAGTTTGCAAGTCACTGAAAATTTCTAACAGATGGCTGCCTTCTTTCAGAATATCGATCTCCATATAGGTTGCAAGCTGCTCTAGCATTCTTATCGAGCTTTTCCATAAATGTAAATGATATCAATGCTCTCATTGATCGTGTATCAAACATCTATGATTGAAAACAAACAGGAACTAAGAATAATGTCCTTTGAGGTTTGAATTGGCAATGATAACACTTGTTTGTGTTCCGATGGCAACAAATGAGCATCTGCATATAAACAAATGAGTTTCCTTTATAACAACAAAATAAAAGAGAAGTGAAAGTGAGTGAAAAATATTTGCTATCTTACTTGTCAAATATCACATCTATTACTCCTAGCTGATAGATAATAACTTTTATATTGAAAATTAAATGTTCTTTCCATTCCCAGGGGGGAATACATTTGAAAAAACAATTTGACCTTGAAATGACATTAGGAAATGCCCTTCCAAGGATGAGTTAAGGTAACTATCTTATTCCCCTTATGAATGCTTCAAATTTTGTCTGAAGCATTTTTCGATTTTTTCCTTCATTACAGGATAAATGCCTCACTCTGTATGTATATATAAAAAGTTATAATTAAATAAACAAGTTACAATTATAGCTTTTCAACTGCAATGTTTTCAGAAAGAACTGCAATCACCTTCTACAAAGAAACACCAATGGGGGAAAAAAAAAAAATCCCTTCCCCCCCAAAGTCAGCCCATTATTTCATGAACTTGTGGGACTCCCCCCCCTCGGCAGTACTAGCAGTCTTCTGAGGCCAGGACACACAAATAGTGTACTGTTATGTTGTTCCAGTGGAGATAGTGGTGAAGGTATACTGCTATGGTGCACCGGGGGAGGTCCTGGATGAAATGAAATGAATTAATGATAGTGCAAATGAGCTCGGAGTCCTTGGCACCTTAAAGCTATCCAGAATTCACTTTCTCAGGGTAAGGAAGGGAAGAAAGAAAGAAGAAAAAAAATCCCTTAACCAAACAGCCCTATCTGATTGAGAATTGAACCCAGGACATCCAGATTAGTCACAAATGCTACCTCTAAACCATGGAGACAGTCTTTATCGTAGGATGCCTAATAGTTACAATCATTCCATTTCAGCATGTGTTTTGATATCATAACTAGCAGGCTTTAGTTATAAATCTTGTGTGTGCTCATGCACTGTTTTACTCCTCAGCTGCTAAACATGCTGCCTCAACTTATGTATAAAAGATGCTGGAATCATAATTCTTTTAAATAAGTGCTGTTTTGGGGGGGAAAAAATCTGATTAATATTATTAAGTTGATATCTTTATGTTTCTGAGTTCATTATTAATCCAGATTAGTCACAAATATTACCACTAGACCATGTTTTCCAAAGCTGACCCTCTTTCCTTTGAAATTGGGCATTTTCCCTTGGCATGATGATATTGTAGCTGTATTCTGAGGTCAAACACCCATAAAGCACATGTTGACCCAATGGTGATGATGATTATCATAACAACAATAATGATGATTATGGTGCGCCACAGGAGTCCTTAAAGCTAATGAGACTTACTTAACCAGACCATAGTTGCTATGGGAATTTTTCCTTGGGTAGGAATATGGGAATGGAATATGAAACCCCAGGAGTATGTAGTAGCCAGGAACACTGACCACTAGACCATGAGATTTTTTATTTATTACCAATTCTTTCATTTACATTCTGAAACCCTCACTGGCTAATTTTATGATAATTTTGTTAGCAAGCATCAAACCTGTGCCAATTTTTGTCTAATTTTTCATATGCTAAAAAATTTGTCTTAAGGTTTATTGTTTTGCACTAATCGAATAGATCACGAAAATTCTAATAAATTCTGTACATACATGTGTTGCTGCAGAATCCAATACTCAACCATCTTTGCAAATCAATGTATACTGCCATAAGGCTAATATGGAACATATTTAGGAAACATTCAAAACAAGACAGGGAGGGAGTATAGGGGTCAATGGTTGCAGTCCATACACAGAACACTGCATGAGTAGACATGCATAACTAAAGCCCTATGGTACATATTATTTTTCTACTATTCATATGGACCAACTAACATCTACAGGAACTAGAATACTTGTTTTAGCTCCCAATCTATCCTGTAGTAGCATATGAAATGTAAAATATATAAAACATCTTGCAGAAATTTGGACTATTTCTTGGGGGGGGGGGATGTAGTTACAGTACAGAGGTCACTGGTTGCAGTATGCCCTATAGCAACACTGCATGAGTGGACAAAATTTACAACATCCTAGAATACTTAATGTTCACATGCTTTAGTTTCCAATCTATCCTATAGTAGCACCTGAAATATGCCTAATAGCTGCTGAAATGTTAGTTTACTGTAAATGGATGATATCCAATTCACATATCAGTTCCTTTCCATTTTACTGTTAACCCTTGCAATCAAGGCCTTGTCTTTCCTTTCTTTTACTTCCATTACACCCAAGTACCAAAAGGAAACCATCCTAGGCCTGCAGCTTTTGTTGAAGCAAGTAATTTTTTTAACATAAATTTTAAAAAGTCAATATTTTATTTTTGCAAAGTACAAGAAGCAGGAAAAATATTTTATTACCTTCATCATCATCATCATCCTCATCTTCTTCTTCATCTTCACTTTCAGAAATGTGCACCGATACTTGACTAGTGGGTGATTTTGTCCATTCAAAATAAACACCAAAACCAATATCATAACTATCTGTAGCAAATTCCCAGAATAAACATGTTCCATCCTCATGAGTTGGAACTCGAACCTGTAACATTACATTCTTTACTTATACTTAGCATTCAACAACTAAGGTGTGTGAAAAATGATAAAGACGAACTGATGAAACTTGATATGTATTCAGGAAAAATTAAATCAACTATATGTGAACTTAAATACATCAAATTACATGATCTTCATTGTAAGACTAGTTCAAACACATGCATTTATTGCACATAGAACAGCAATGAGTGGCTAAGGTTGCTAAATGCGCAGACTTGTGAGTAGGAAGTCTGGGGTTCGAATCCCACCAGGGCTGTCCTTCCTGACCAAGGTTTTTTTCCAGGTTTCCCTCAGTCCACATAAATGACAAATGCTGGGGAGGTACCTTAACACTTGGGCCTGAGACGACTCCTTCCATTAAAAAAAAACTCCTTTCCCAATTTATCATTTCATCTCATATATCATCACTGCCTGTGATGCCTCAGTAGTTCAAATGGGCATTAAACATTATTAAAACAAATTGCACATAGGTTGGAATACAGAAAATAGTCCTGTTGCAAAATGATAAGACTAAGCTGAATGCTTTGTATGCAAATGCTGTTCTGCATTGTGGAGTGAGCAGCCTTGTGTCTGCTGTGTTTGTGAAGAGTGCACAATTACTTAAGCACGGGTAGGAAGGCAAGGATGTCCAGCTCTGAGCAAGGTCAGGTTAAAGCCTATAAAGAAGAAGAATTTTCATCTTGGGAAATATCAAGAAGGCTTGGCAGGTCACCATGAGTCATAAATGAAGTCTTGAAGCTAGAAAATAACTATGGAATGAAAAAGTTGCCTGAGAGATAGCACGCCTTAACAAAAGAGACAAGTGATCTGAAAGTTCAGTGTTTGTAAATCATTGCTTGGACAACTTGTTCATCCTACTGTCAATGTTCACAAAACAACTTCCAGGTTAGTCAGACAAATAAATATATTGAAAAAGAAGAAGCAACTTTTTCTAAAATTTCACCATAAGCAGAAACGGGTTGACTGGGCTAAGAAACACATTACCTGGAAGGAAAAATGGAAGCGTATAATATTCAGTGATGCAAAGAAATTCAACTTGGACCATCCTGATGGTTGGGCATACTTTTGGCATGATCTTAAAAAGAAGAGGAAGTATTTTCAACAGGGCAGCAAGTCTCTAGTGGTCTGGAGTGGATTCATGTATGGAGAGAAAGCACAATTTGCATTTCCTACAGTTGTATGAAAGCCATACACACCATACACTGCTTGAATGGCATCTTTTACCTGTTGCAAAGAGGATCGGAACAGAGAATAGGATATTTCAGCAGGACAACATAACCATCCATACTGCCACATCCACAAGGGAATGGTTTTGCTGGAAAAATGTTACTGTCATGGAATGACTTACCAATTCCCTGGACCTAAACCCTACGAATAATGCATAGGGAATCTTATGTAGGTCTAAAAGTGTTAATTGGAACATTGCATAGAGAAGCTAATCATATATTAAGATCACTGTGTGACTGAGTTTAACTAACACTCTTTTGCTCCACTCACTTGTTTAAATATGTAGAATTGGTTTCACGAACACTTCGTTCATATTGTCAGCCCCATTGTTGACTGAAGGATAAACATTTATGCTATGAGGACATGTAATCTGTTCTGATAGAGGTGTGATGAATTTGAAATTCACGTTTTCACCACTGGAAATGTCAAAGTTCATTAAACTGTCTTTGTACTGTAGATTTTCTGCCATATTGCTAATTCTGTAGATCCTTACACTTCTTTTAATAATTTTGCTTTTCAATATGTCATGGTTTTCTGTCCAGAAATGTGATGCCATTGCTAATTTCTCCAAATGCTTGTATTTTATGTTTCTGAAATGTTCTTTTAACCATGTGCCTATGTTTCTCTTTGTTTTTGCAATGTACATTTTTTCACACTCTGCACAATTTATTTTATAAATACCTGCTTTTTTCTCTTGTGGAATACTGTCATTAACATTATCAATCAGGACATTTTTAACAGGTTAACAATTGTAAACAGATTTAATGTTAGGGTCTCATGCACAGCAATCAGAGATCCCTAAAAATTTAGCAAGAAAATTTTGTAACTAAAAACTAGATGTTTTTTTTAAAAAAATTAATATGCAAGTGTAATATCAAAGTAGAAACATTTTTAAAATAAAATATCTATGGGGAGAGTCTATATTCAATAAGAGTTTTTTTTTTGGGGGGGGGAGATAGTAAGTGACCGGACAAATTCATGCAGACCAATCTTTTAAGACATTTCGAATTCCATCCCTTTCCTATATATAGTACATATTATATGAATCTCTTGTTTATTAAATGTATTTCTTGGCAAATAAAAACATGCATAATCACAATATCAAAACAAAATATGATATTCCTGTAGAAAGAGCAAACACAAAAAAGTATCCAATCATCAAATTATCTGAAGACCAACATGGCAGCAGGGCTGCATCAAATGGTAAGCCATTCACGGCAAGCCAGACTACACTAGAGCTGGGATGGGTTTGTGTGCGGCAACACAAAGTTGACGATAGAAATAATAAAGCAAAATCTAATTAATTCTTATGAACTTTAAAATCTTACAAAGTCATCTATGTCACCTAAGGAGATGCTGAAACTACTGTCTTCATTTTCCACACATTTCTGGCATTTGCTTTAAAACTACCCATTAATTTTTTTTTTGAGTAGTGTTTAATGCCAGTTTTTACTAGAGGCACCACAGGCGGTTTTACCCATTAATCTCCCTTAATTCCCCTTCAGAGATTATAATGATCTCTTCACAGCTATTATCTTTTAATTAATTTAAAATGTATGGACACTACTAATTTATGAATCACATTACGACTTGAAATTTGCTCACCCGGGAATTTCCTCCTGACACCAAAAGCAAACTCAGTACAGTAATACATAAACACTCATTATGGAACAGAATAATTATGCCTAGTACTTACCATTAAGTATTCTTAGCAGACTTTATTCTTGGGATTAGATTAGATGCACGTTGTTTCTTTCAATGTTCAAATGACATTGGTTGACTTACAAGAAACTCAAGGCAAAGTTTGATAAACCTGGTGGCCTTCACTGATGGCTATCAGCCAATATATCTACTGTCACCATGTTAGTCATTAGATAATGACTTGATATATCATAATAGTGTTATGTACATATTATATACGAAAGTGAAATTATAAATGTTATACCTAGAATTAAAGTACTGACAACTAACACTGTTTAAACCTGCAGTACAAACATGTTTATTTGAACAATGCATTAATTCAAATGAGTAATATTTGGACCAAGTTTAGACAAAGCTGATTATTATTTCTTCGTTGTTGCCTGTAAAACATCTTATTATTCAATATAATACAAGTGTAATTTATCACATGTGTTAGATAAATTAGCACTGGGAAGGATTTTCTAAAGGTATGTTCCACGTCTTTTGCATTGTAATTTACTGTAAATGAATAAAAAAAAATATGGTAGCCATTAATAATTTGAAATACACACTCAGATGTTACAAAACTGTCTGCATGCATGCATAACAGCCAAACTTACCGTAACTGTTTCTCCATGGCCCACTTTAATAATAGCATCTCCGCCTTCCTTCCGAATTGAATCTTTGAACTCCTTGATGTCTTTCCGTGTCCACATGGAAGCTGTAGAAATTGTGGGGAATTCACCTGAATTACAAAACATAACTCAACAATGTAAAAAAATCCACTAAACTTCATTCTGGGGACCTTCAACATTTCGAATGAAAGCTTTGCTCCTCCTTTAGAGAGTCAATTATTGTGTTTCACCAAAGCACAATAGGGCAAGCAAACTGAGGTCTGAAAGATCATGTGTAAGTTGAAACACATGCCAGTTGAAAATATAAATTTGTAGAACATTTCTATGGTAATGTTCACCATTATTGAATTGTTTATCTGCAATGGTAGACCAAGGTTTTAAGAGTCACCCTGTTAAGCTTCATTGCATAATTATTTTCTGCCATAATATACTGTTATGTCCATATTACTACATACATTTACCTATTTATATAAGCACCTCCTTTAGTAAATAGGAACAAAGCAAACATGATAAATCCTAGTAATAATATAGAATGAGGTTATTTGAACTACAGGCTAATACAATATGGCTGGATACTGGGAGAAATCAGTCCTCAAGTCATAAAAGCATATACAGGTAGCAGCTTGCAGTTTGATGGAGGCTTTGCCAGCAAGTGGCTATGCATTTGTGTTTTACTGTGTGCTAATTGTTCTTTGTTAGATGCAATCTTGAAGAATGAGTTTTTATGTATCATACATATGTGAAAGGAATTTGCACAAAAATGGTCAGGCGATTAGCATGAAAATATCCTGGCAAATGTTCCAGGTAGAGATACTGTTTGCCAATTTAATATAAATATTACAATTAAAAAGACTAACTTTATGTATCATGATACCTCGCCTTTTTTCAGCTGTGGCAGTTCAGCTCACTGTGTAAACAGATAAATATGATAAGATTGGATTTAATTTTTGTAGAAAATATGTTTCATGTCATGCAACACTTGATTAATTTAAAGCTCTGAAATATACCATTGCATATACACATTTCCTGTAGAGAAAACTATTGTTGCGCTATTCTTTAATCCTTCTTATTTATATTGTTAAGTGTCATAGTGCATAAATTCTTCCCCAATGCCTTTCTTGTTTGAAAATTATTACCTCCAAAAAAATATAAATATACACTTGATCCTCCTTTTTCAAATACATTTTATCTCCATACAAACTGGAAAAATCTAACTCTCCCTGACTTTAGTATATTCTGCAGTGTGCTTCTTGAAAATCACCTAGACTTTCCCAAGCAAAACACAACTACAAAAGTTCACTCCCTTCACCCTTTTCTCCCTTCACAAACAGAGAGTCTTCAGAACAAAATGTAAATTTGCTTTTAGATGTTTAATATCTTCCTGAGTAGAGTTGGAATCTACATGGCAGTGGCTATGCTGCCATTAATTTAATTAATTTTTTTTAAAAAAAAATTACCTTGAAGACCCTCTTCTTCACTCTCTGCTTCACCATCAACAGAATCTATAGCTGGACCACCATTACTTAATAACCTTGCTGTTTCATCACCTGCCTCCATCCCAATATCCTGCTTCTGTTGACGACACTGCTGCTGGTATAACTGCTGCATGTACTGATGGTAATGCTGCTCTTGCAATTGCCTAATTAGAACTGCTTGCTGTTAAAAAATTTATAGGTTGTATAAAATAGCATCTTGGTAATGTCTGCTAAAAACATGAGTTAGCAATGCCATGCCTTATTAAAAATCTTTAGAGACAATAATAATAATAATAATAATAATAATAATACATTTTTTTAAAAAAAAAAAAAAAAACCTTTTTGCAATGCTTATTTTAAATTCTCTTTAACAATTAGCAATTCTTCCTTGCAATATTATGCAACGAATTTACTCACTTCACTTTGCAGATATAATCTGTCAAATATAACAATACTGTTCTGCAATAAAGACCAGAATGAAATTAAAATGGTCCCAATGACTGGTATCCTTTTAACATTATACTTTCACATCTCAAATCTCACCTGTTCTGGATTTCCAGGATACTGCTGCTCTGCATAAGATTTAAATTGGTGATAAGTTTGTTGATTCAAAGCTTCCTGAATTTGCCTCCTGTAAAGAAAAGTAGGTTTATTTAATGTAATCAGTATTTTATATAACTAATACTGACTAACAGATATTTAAGTTTTATGCGAGAATTTATAAAACTGAATTCACTTGTGACTAGAGAGCAGAAAAATATGAATTTTCATATTTAAGATCAATGCTTACTCAATGTACAACACAAATGGAAATGGACAGTATAAAGTATGTGTGCATGTATAAATTTGTGTATATAGGAAATTGATTAAGTGTATAGCCATTGTACAATACAAGTAGTAAGAAATACCAAATGGCTCCTAATTGGAAAATGACCACGGTCAATTTCAGTGATCAATTTAACATTTTGTAATTACTTGGTACTCAATAGTATTAGGACTAGGAAAGTTAGTTGTAAGGATGGGAAAATTTAATTTGGTATTTTGGAGTTTGAGTATTATATGATTGTGCCTTTGGTTGGACTGGAGTCTGTTCCCCTTGATATTCCTGTAGGTAGCTGCTGATGAATTGGTCTGGTGTTTGAGGTAATCATATTGAAAAATTTTGTATTTAAATTATGCAGTGGTGGTGGTGGTAATAGTAAAGAATCTTACTGTAACACACAAACTTATTCATGAGGGAGTCACACCTAAGAATTGCCAGGTCCAAATAAGTGAAGATTCTTATATTGTATTTATTTTTTGTCTTAGCATATATATATATATATATATATATATATATGAAACATAAAAATAAAGAAACACTATTAACAATGTAACAAATTAACACTAATAATAAAAGTAGATAAAGATAAAACACAGAGAAAGAGTCACACTTGAAATTGCTATATTTCGAACTACTGCGAGTTCTTCAATGGTCTAGCTTCTTGCCATTGAAGAACTCGCAATAGTTCGAAATATAGCAATTTCAAGTGTGACTCTTTCTCTGTGTTTTATCTTTATCTACTTTTATTATTAGTGTTAATTTATATATATATACATATACATACACACATATATATACACATATTATAAAAAACCATTGAACTTTTAGACCATTAATAGCAGAGTACTGAGAATCATAATTTTTATATGATTTAGAATGTGTAGAATTCTATGGGCACAATTTAATTTTTCATATTTTGTAATAATGTCTAGTTGGAATAAATCCTAATATTTGATGATATTTTGCAGTGTTGTACAGATTTAAGTTTATTTATTTGTTTTATTTTACATTCTTTAATAAATTCATAAACATTTGTGACAAACCAAATGGTATAATTTTTCAGTTTCAACTCAGGTTTTGTATTTTTGCTTTCATTTGCTAAATTACTAGCTCTCAGTTCCAAGGAGCTCTTCAGATGTTGTCCCAATGTGCCAGTGAGTTTCAAAGAGAGTAGGTCTGAGGTCAGATGTTTTTTTTTTTTTAATGTCAAAAAATGCATATTATATTCTGAGTTGCATTTAAAAAATACCAGAAACATAAGAATGCCATTTCTTAAAGTAGTGGGAAAAATTTAACCATACTTAGAAAAAAATTTTAACAAATAAAATCACAGATTTTCTGGTAAGACCGGTCATACTTCAGTTACAAGCAATCCTACAGCAATGCTGTAGTACATTCTGGAATATGTATATCAGCAATCCCAGAGGCAGGGAGTCTAACACGAGCAAAGGTAGAGAGTGGACACGCATGGCATTTTACGAGGATGGAAGATGATTTAGAAGTTAATCATACAAGAATGGGAAAGTTTAGAGGAAGGAAATGATAAATGAAGGAAAGAGTACAATGTTTATAAATGAGCAGTAGTGGGTATTAGCTTTGTAGTTGATAACAGAAGGAATAGAAATAAATCCTGGATTTAAGCTTGAATTAAGTGTTGTGGATGCAAGATAATTTTGGAGGATGTAACCGAGTTAAAGAAAATGGAGAAGAAAATAGAGTACACAACAAGATGGAGGAGGTTAAAGAAACATTGCAGGATTTAATAAGAGAGGTGAATAGCAAATTGGTGGATTGCAAGAAAAATGGAAAAAATAGAAGGAAAGATCGAGGTGGAACAAAAGAAAATGAATTTAATTATATTAGGAGTTAAGGAGGATAAAGAAAGATGGTTAATATGGTTGGTGAAAGAAATATTTGAGAGGATATTGGAATTGAAAGTAGAAAGATGGGAGATAGTCTGTTTTAGAATAGGAAGAAGAAGGAATGAAAACAGGCCGATACTTGTAAAAATAGCCACATAGGGGTTTTAATGGCAAGTTTTGAGGAATGAGAAGAAATCACAAGGAACAAAGACTTATGTTGATCAAGATTTTGCTAAGGAAGAGAGAGAATGAAGTGAAAATGTGCTTGTTTCATTTGAGAAAATGAAACAAGCTTGAGAAGAAGGAAAAAGGGTATTTGATTGAGGAACTGAGTTATAGATTGGGAAGGAAACAGGATATAAGTCATCAAATAAAATTTAGGGAGAAGGAAAAGATTGCTGACTAGCTGTGCACAGGAGAGCAGAACTATGGCAGGAGGAGAAGGAAGGAGACGGCAGGTAGTAGAGAGAACAGCTGGGAATGGGAATTAAAAAGAAGAGGAGAGCAGTGTGACATCTTCAAGAAGGCATGTAGTACCAGATGATCAGGAGAAGCAGAGGGTGACAGCTTTGAAATCAGCTGATAACAAAAAAGGGACAAACATTGGAGGTTTGAGTGTTGTTTCTACATTAGAGATCAGTATATTAGAGGTGACTAATGGGAACAGAAGGAAACATTTAATAATAGGAGGTGGAGTAGATATAAGGCAAAGCTGGAGAAATTTAAGGCAGTGGAGAGTGCAATTAGATACAGATTGGAAATAAGTATAATTTGTTGAATATAGGGAATTTAAAAATGAAAATAAATAGTGATGAGGTATTTGGAAAATAAGGCTGGGGGAAGTAATAGCAGTTGTTCAAACATGGCTAATCAAGGTGATAGAGTAGAGTTGGAAGATTTTGTGTTTATAGGGAAGTGTGGTTTAACGAAAAGTAGTAGGAGCGGAGTTTCTGGAGATACAGATATATTAGTGAGAAAAATAAATAAACCAAAAGAGATGGATATAAATATTGTGTTGGGTATGATATACAATTACCTGTCTTCTGAACATTATAATGATGCTATTTATTGAGCATAGTTAAGGAAAGAAGAAAATATATAAATATGGAGTTTATTATTATGGGGGACTTTAATGCTAGGGTGGAGAAAATCAAATGAGATCTATAAGTGTGGAAAATGATTGATTACAAGAAAGAATTAAAGATAGGAAGAAATAGCAATAAAATAAATTGCAGTGAAGGTGTTAAATTAATTAATTTCTTGAAGAGAAAATTTTGATAATGTATAATGGTGTTAGGAAAGTTAATGTTGGAGATGAATTTACATTTATGAATATAAATGGTCATAGTGTGGTCTACTATTTGTTGCATGGTGAAGGGGTATATGAAAAACTTTAATGATTTTAGAGGGAAGTAGTGAAAGTGGCCAGACATTAGAGTTAAAATTTATAAGTAGATCTGAGTGGAAGGATGAGTTATAAGTTTTTTTTGAAAAGCATTAAGATCAGTAGAAAACCAGTAGATAAAATATGCAGTAAAGATGTTTTGAGGATAGGAGATGTAGAGGGAGCAGTTAAGAGATTGGAACTAATAGTGAAAAGAATGGATATGAAGATGGAAATGAACAAAAAGAGGAGAAAGAAATACAAATTTAATGAAGAATGCATGGAGGCTAGAAAAGAAGTTTTCAGCAATTTAGATAGAGGAGAAGAACAGAGTATGATAGAAATAAGAAATATTTTTGAAAACATTTTATGATACAGTCGAACTTCAATGTTTTCCATTATATGATTGGCTTCACTGTGAATGTTCCAATTAACATTTTAGTTAAGAAATATTTTTATTAAATAAATGGGGATATAATGTTTACTAGAGAGGAAAAAGGAAGAATGGCAACAAAAAATGAATGATAATATTAAGAAAGCAGTAAGTGATAAAAATAATATAGAAATACAAGCCATTAAGAACAGTGTTTACAAGAAAAATAAAATAGGAAACAAGATTATACTAAAGGAATGCAGAAAGTATTTTGCAAGCTTGGTTGGGGTAAGAAAAGTAAAATGTTGATGTGTAATAAAACAGTGGAAAGAGCTGAGTGTTTAGATGAGAAAATTACAAGTAGTAAAATTGAATGCCAAATTAAAAATTTGAAAAGCAATAAGGCAACAGGTATAGATGAGATTCTGGAGGAATTTCGGAAAATGGTATACTTGCTGAGTGATGGTAGGAGTATATTGGCAAAATTGTTTAATAACGTTTATTTAAAGGTAAGGTATTGCCAAAGAAATTGCAGAATAAGTACTGTAGTGTCACTGTATAAAGGAATAGTTGATTTAAATAATCCAAGGAATTATAAAGGAATTAGTTTATCGTCAAATTTAGGTAAAACTTACACAGGCATAATGGCTCTTAGATAACAGGAATGGATAGAAATAAAAAAGAAGTTGTATGAATTTCAAGCAGGATTAAGGAAAGTTAGAAGGGCTGTTGACAATATAATGATAATTTAAACTATCAAACAATAGTAAACAAGTACCTAAGAAATAAATGCACATTTTGAAAAGGTGTTTAATACAATATGAAGATATATTTGAATATACAGAGGTCCAAAAGTGGCATAATGAAGTTAAATTTCATGTAAGGGTACAGGGATAGTGGCACAGTTTTGCAAAAAGACTGCCAGTTGAGTCCAGTTTGTATAATTTGTTTATTGATGTTAGGAAACAGTTTTAAAGAGTAATTCAGTAATTCACATTGTCCAAATATTGGAAAGATAGAAATACCAGGCTAGCTATTTATGGACGATTTAATGGTAGGTACAACTACAGTAATTGAATTGCAATAAACTATAAATGAAATAAGTAGATTTTGCATAGAATTTGGATTAAGAGTAAGTATTAGAAAATCAAAAATGGAAACGGGTTAGTTAAGAAGGGATGAGAAACAGTGAACCATTGGAAGTGGTTAAAGAAGTTTATTTGAGGGTGAAGTTGTCAAGCAATGGAGGGTGGGAATCACAAGGAAAGAATATTATTGTTAAAGGTAAGGTAGCCGTAAGAATAATTAGAATATCTGTGAAGAAAATTCCAAGCATGTCAACAAAATGGTTGGAAAAATTGTATGAAATGGTCGTGGAATCAAAAATGTTATATGGAATAGAAATATGGGGAACTCTTAAGGGTTGGTTGAAAATTTATTTAACATACGATGTTTGTAGACAGCCATTTGAGATTGCCTAAAGCCTCGCTGAAAGGAGTAGCTTAAAGGATAGGGATGAAGGATTTGATGGTGGAGAGGATTCAAAAATATTAGAACAGGATTTTGAAATTGGGAAAGCATAGTGTTCTTCTAAAGGAGTATGTGAAATACCAAAGAAAAGGAATGAGAAGTTGGATGGGAGAAGTGTGGGAAATATTACTAGAAACTGGGATGGGGGAACTAGAAATTTGGGGATGAAAATAGAGAAGGGTTTTGGAAGAAAGTAAGGCAAGAGATTTTGGCTGGTTTTAGAGATAAGATTTGTTTCAAATTGTATAAAATAATTAAAAAGGAGTGGGGGGAGAGATATGTGGACAGTTAAGATAAATTTGGGAGCTCCTGGATGCGAACAGGAGCATAGTTTTTAAAGGGTTTCAGAGGGCAAATTGGGGAAGAGTGTATTAAGTTTGGAGATATTGAAGGAATATTTAAGGAAGGAATATGAAAAAATATACATGGGCAAGACTAAGAGAAATATAGAAATCAAACTGAAGGAACACTGGAGAAATACCCATTACAAACACATAGAAAAATCAGCCGTAGCAGCATCTGGAATGATAATCATGAAATAGAAAAAGGCATCCCTTTATTAAAAGCTGTTCAACGTCCCAAGGAACTTGACATATGGGAAAAGATTTTCATAAAAAAAATATGAACTCATGAATTTTTAATTTCAGAAGAAGACAACATTTTGTACAAGTTCATCAACAGACCACCAGATTCATCATAATGGCCTTCCTTTACAATCTAATATGATCCACCATGCACCAGTCATTTAACAGTTGACAATGTGAGTGAGGGTCTCAAAAAACATGTCCTGAATTTTTTAATTGAGAGTGAAACATTAAAAGTGTTTTATTATTGCATCAACATTTTAAATGATTTTAACTCAGCTTTCTTGTTCCTTGTTCATTGAAAACGAAGCCACAGAACTGTTTTTAGCATTTTAAAATATTTTATTTAATAGTGCTGCTACATGATTAAACAAGCTGTTAATGAATTTCCCGGTACTTAAAAGTTTACAGAATAAATCCAAATTCAGATTTCCTACATTCCTAAATAATTTAAAGAAATAAGATCACTAAGGGGGAGCTTTCAAACTCTCCTTTGTAAGAATTTTCAAATGAAGGAACTTATCTCTGACCACTTTATTATACTAAAAGTTAAACATTTTTAAATAGTCAGGAACTATCTATGAATCATTTAAAAAACATTTTTCAAATGCGAAATTAATTTTTCTGGACATTATAAACTTGTAGAGAGTTTTGTAAAAAATAAATTACACCACTCTGAGATGCACAATGTACATGACTCATTGTAAACATCTGCATTTGGAAAAGGAAATTTTTCAAGACAAATACTGAGAGCCAAATGCACATAATTCTAGATGCTCATATTTTATATTACATGCTTTCTTTGAGTGCTTCACTGCTGAACACCACTGAAAATACAGGTAGCAAATAACAAAAATTGCTGAATGTGCATTTCACATGTGCATTGACAACATTACACACATGTCTTCAAAATTGCTGCACCTGTATTCATATGCTTAATTTTTAAAGCACTTTAGAAACATTCTGAAATATCCAACTTTGAAATCATTTTGAACTGGTTTATTACTCAATTTGAGTTAAAAAATAAATAAATGCTCACTTACAATACTGCTTAAGTTCCAATATAAAAGTGTCTAATTTCATTTAATTTCCAAAATGACAATATGATAAAATAGCATAGCAACATTACATACCACTCACACAGTGTCAACACTCACAGCATGGCTGCTGTTCATAGAAAGCTAATGATCACCACATTAGCATGTACAGCACATTCATTTTCTCAAGGCTTCTTAAACCTTATACAGCCACTAGTTATTACAAGCATTATCATTAACAATGGATGATTATATCTCATGAAACAATGACTTTCAATATAAATGATATTATTAAAGTAAAGAACACCCAAATATCATTATGATTATTACATTAGGAGGTATTTTATAGAGCTCATCATAGAATTATTAATATTTTATTACCATTCAGAAGCTATATAATCATTGACTTAAAAGAAAAAAAATATTTCTTTTTAAAAACATAACTGGTATGTAATTGTTAAGACTTTTTGGAATGCACTTCTAAGAAATCATTTATCATCATCAATTTTTTCTTTTTCCTCCTTCAATGACGATGATATGGTTTATTTATGGATGCTCTTTAACATCTCAGGTCATCAGCGTCCCATTCTATTCAGGGTGTGAAATGGCTGACAAATTTTGCTCATAGGCCTCTTCATTCAGGCTTGAGGTTCTTTTTCTTGTTGTTAATGCATGACACGGGACCCACAGCTTTACTTTTTATGCCCGAAAAAATCCATCGACCATGGCCGGGTTTGAACCCTCAATCTTGGGTTTAAAAGGCAAGTATTGCAAGTATGGTTACCACTATACCACCAGGAGTGACCTCCTCCTTAAAGAAAAGGTCAGCTGGATTTATTTTCCAAGATGGAAGGTCTCTTTTTAACTTACTTATGACATAAAATTCTAAATAGCAATTAATTATGCCTATGGAATTTTAAATGAATACAAATAACAAAATCTAGAAATATTTTAAGAAACAAATGTGCTGGACAGAAAAATAGAAAACCAGCTCATCTATTACTGAGAAAGTACAAATTAAATTATAGAGTGGGAAGCATGTAGACAGACACATGCAACTTTCACATTATGTTTGATTGTTTCACCTTATATTCCTATATTAATATATAACTAGTATAAAAATCTTCACCTCTGTGCCTCCTGTTTAATTCTATCTTCCTCTTCTCTTCTCCTTTTCTCTTCTTCAATTCTCAGTCTCTCCTCCTCCTCCCTCCTGTCAACAGAAAATAATGTTACTATTTAACTTTCATTTGGATTATAAAAATATTTCCCAAAGTAAAACGTTCATTACACATTACTTCTTAGAAAACTGAAGTGTGAATAGTTTGAAATAAAAGGTGGGAAGAACAATAATAATGTACAATGGGAATAAGTGACATTCCTTTTTTTCCCACAACTCTATTCTTTTAAAATTGCTTCCTTTTGTGCAGTTCTTGGCAACTGGCAATAAATGCAATAATCTAAATCTGTATGGTCAACTGAAACATAAACATGGCAAATTTATATCATGCTAAGTCATTCATACCATCCCTAGAGGCCATGCTTGTTGCATTGAGTGGTTAGTGACTTGAAGGTAGCAGGTTTGTCTCACTTCAGGTGTTGGTGAATTTTAATGAGTTGTCCAGAGTCTGTGTTATCTAATAGGTGGCAGAATATGCATACTGCTAACTATATTGCCACGGAATGCCATTATTCTGCTGTGATATTCAAATGATCCATAGAGGATTGGAAACAAGTCTTAGTCTCAATCCCTACAGTCAATGTGAAGAGGTTTTAGGAGATGGTGGCTCGCATGGATATTGGTTTTAAATGCTTTGAGTATGCCCTACGTTGGTAGCCCAAAGTTTGAAGGTGTTTAGTGATGGTGGGAGGAATTGTGATGGGAGTTTGATTATATGCAGATACAGCTCACCACTAAATAACTCTTCTTGTCAATCTATAGGGATATTGCTGGTTTTTGGGGCTTGACAGTGTTGGGTTGAGTGTGGAGAATTAAAGGTGATGCATTGATGAGAAAGAGCACCTTGTCGTCTGTCAGTTGATGTCATTTATTAAACCAACATGTACGTAGCAGGGCATTTCTTATTGAACTGCCATAACAAGACAGTTGGCAGATGAGCAAAACTATAATGCTTGATAAATAGTAATTTTATATACAAAGAATGTTCTGGCATGAAAATTAAGGATGAAGTCTCGGTGTAATAATGTGGAAGCCGATGTATTTTGGCTGCTCTTGCTCCAACTGCCTCAAAGAAATGCTGAATATTGCCTATCAAGTGCCAAAGACTGATTTCCAAGTCCAGTGCTCAGGACTAACTCTCACAAAAAGGTGATCTGATTGCATGGCCAGTCCATAAATACTCTATAAGACTCCCTTGGCCACATAATAAGGGGCAGCTATATTTTTGCGCCACTATGGATTTAGACATCATTATAGACTATCGGTGACATCACAGGGTTTCGCTACTATTTGCTAGTCCAATTTTCTGACAGTATCTGCTCCCTAATTCATCTTCAGTTCAATTTCGGCAGCCAATTCCATTACAGGTCAATAGCCTTGTAAGGAGTTGCAGGTGTGACATTAACACCTCTGTAAATGTTTCACCTGAAAGAGGGGTCACATTCTTTTCCCCAGAATACAAAGAAAGGGTTTACTCCATTGTCTGCCAAAATGATCCCTCTGCCATCCAAGTGAGAATTCCTGGTTTTTGTGGCATTTCCACACTTACAAGAACCCTTTACTTACATTTTCAGGTTAGAGGTTCTTTTACTTGCTGTAAATCTACTACATGGGATTCACGGATTTACTGCCCTTCCAAAGGAAGCTTTTTACACCCGAAAAAATCCACCGATCCTGGCAGGGGCTGATCTTGGGTATTGGCAGGATTGACATATGTTATACAAAATGCTCTGATAATGTATTCCATAGAAGAGACCATAAGTGAGGAAGACAAAGACTTAATGCTTGCTGTTTTATTTTTTCTGCTCCAGAAAGCCTCCAAGCTCTGATTAGCCAAATAATGATCAAAATAAATAGTAACTGAAGATACACTTATTAGATTTGCCTTTCTACCATATTAGTTTCTACTGTCTTCTTAATTCTTTAGATGTACATTCTTAGAACATACTTTATAATATACAGAAGTGCATGAATAAATATAATATAAAATGAAATACCATAGTCATTTACAGAGCTTTTCTATAAATGGTTCTTTTTAAAACTCCATGCATATGTTCACTAATATCATTTGTGGACGATATTACAGGCATATAGCCAAAATTATTCCAAGCCACATTTTAAAAGCAGCATTACTATTATTCATTCCTGAACATTCCAATATCTTATCCCAAGTTTCATAAAAAAGTTTTTAAACCCTGAAACAAAACAGCACAAAAACAGACTGATAACAGCAACAATAAATATTATATATTACTGCAGTTCATCCAATATAGTTTATGAATGCTGTTTTATATACTATGTGGATATTTTTATCTGCAACTTTTATGAGGGAAAGTAAAAAATTATCCTCACTATACCTAACATATCTAGGTTGTCACACTGTTTTCAGTGCATGCATGCTTAGAGTTGGTACTACTGCGGTTATATGATCAAAGTTTAAACTTGATTGTGTCATTTTCCTTGCTGCAGTGATAGTGTAAATATGGCTGCTCTGCTAGCAGTGTGAGATAAGGAGGAATAAGGAGCAGTCTTCCAATTTCCTTATCGGAAGATATGTAAGGGGCTGAAATTCAACAGAGGCTTTTAACACAATATGGGAGCACTGCTCTACCATGTAAAAGTATAAGTGTTGAGCGGAACAAGAATTTTAAAAGTGGCAGGACAAGTGACACATGAAGCAGCATGCTCATCAACAGCCACCACTGACAAGTTGCCATCGATGAGGTAGAATGTTCTCTACTGATTAGTCAAGGTTTTGCCTATCAAATCATCCACAACGACCTCAGCTTCCTTTAAGTCTGTGGGAAATGAGTATCAAGAGATCTTACTGCAGAGCGCAAGTATATGTTCAGATCTGCTAATGTTATTCAACACTGACTACATTTACCAGACCCAAATAAGAGAGAGGAAAAAAAATGGCAGCTGAAGTTGCTTTACTGCCAATAGCAAATATGACATTTTTATGCAGTTTAAAAGATCACATTATTTACCATTTGAAAATATTTTGATGGAATATGAAATTGTTTACAAACAATATTGCTCATATGTATATAAAATAATATTAATTATAAAGTTTTCCGCAGGCAAGCATTAATTTTTATAAAATATACAAACTTTGAAATAATTGGGACACTTAAAAACTAATCAACATAGCTAAAAGAGCATCATATTTATAGTCTCTTTTAAGGAAAAGGACATAATCTTCCTTCGAAACATTTATAAACAGGGTACTTGTCTTGTCTTAACCTTGCTTGCAAATGAGTCAAAACATAATATCCTGCTCATACCATTCATTAAAACTCTCTTCATCTCACTCCAAAACCTGCTTCATATATTCTTCTAGATCTTTCCTTTCATTGCTAACTCTCACTGTCACATAAGATGTCGATTAAGGAAAATTGCACAAAGAAAATGTTCTTCCTAACCACAAATTTTAATAAGAAATGTTTAATTCACACTACTGTTTCATCATTAACTTCAAAACTTGCACAGTGTATATATTTTATCTACTTCTCCTTTTAATTACAGCTATTTAGGAAATGCAAACATGATATTATGTGGTGCATTGCCAGAAATAACACATATACGAGCAACCCATGGTGTACCATACACTATTTATTACACATGTTCCTGGTGTGATTTCATTAAATGAATATTAACTTAATAAAAAACTAACGTGCTACTGTTGATTTACTTCTGACTATAAACCAATGTAATAAACAAGGTAACTGCAACAAACCAAATAAACAAAACCCATGTATTAATACCAGTAACTTGAACGAATTCACTATGAGTGTACCTGTATCTGCATAACCCCACTTGCAAATGAGTCATAACATAAGACTCAGTAAAACTCTCATTATCTATATCCAAACCCCACATCATACGTTTTTTTGGATCTTTCCTTTCTTTGTTAACCCACACCATCACTTATGATGGTAGATTTGAGAAATTTGCTGGAAAAATGTCCTACCTAACCAAAAAGGTTTAATATTCAATACAGATTCATCATTATCTTCAAACTTTGTAAGGTGAATACTCTTTATCCCCCTCCTTTAATTACTGCTATTTAAGAAATGTAAATATGGTATGCTGTGCACTGCCATAATACAGACATACAAAAGTAACTCATGTGGTGCTAACACCTTCTATTAAGCAAGTTCCTAGTGTGATTTCACTAAATCAATATTAACTTAATAAAAACAAAAAAACAAAAGAAGTAGTAACATGCAACTGTTGGTGTACTTCCAAATATAAACCAATGTAATAAACCAGATAACTGAAAATTAACAAAGATGTAATTAACACTTGGAATACATATTTCACCACTTTGTCTACTATCGATACCTATACTGGATTCTGGTAAATATATTGGTCTTGGCTTATTTGACCATTACAACAATAAAGACAATGAAGGCAGAGAATTTTTGGCAGAATATTTGCAGGGGATGAAACATGGATCCATCACAATGAGCCAGAATCCAAAAACATTGGGGATCTCCAGCAAAAAGAAATTCAAGACTTCTTCCACAGGTAAGGTGATAGAAGCTAACTTATTTTGTGAACTCAAAAGGGCTTATACTGAAAGACTACTTGGAAAGGGGGTGCAGATCAACAGTGCACAATACAGTGATTTGCTAATCAACAATCTGAAACCAGCAATTTGCACCAAATGCTGAGGCCTATTGTCGAAAAAAGTGTTGCTGTTGTTGCATGACAATTTAATGCCACACACACCAGACAAATGTTGAAACCATTAACCATTTGGGTTTTGAGGTACTACCTGGGCTTTAGCAGGGTTTACCTGCTAAAGCCCAGATCTTGCTTCTTCAGATTATAATCTCTTGGACTGCTCAAAGATACTTTTTGAGGTTGTCGATTTTCTAAGGATAAAATAAGGGAAGTGGTGCCTAAATGGTTGTGAGACCAACTAGAAATCTTCTTCTTGAAGAGAATATGCAAGTTTATGAATCACTGGATCAAGTGCATCTGTAAATAAATTGGAAAAACAAGAATGTGGGTAATTCTTCACTTTCTCTCATACTTCTGTTATTAAAAACAACACATATTTAAAGAGACTGTCTTATTTTATTTTGCATACTTACGCAATTCTTTCTCGCTCCTCCAAGTCTCTCTTGTGGGCTTCAACATAGGCAGTGAACAATGGACAAAGCTTATCAAGAAGCTGAATAAAATCCAACATTGCACCATCCTTGGTCATATTTCCCAGGGTTTGCCAAGCTAACCTGGACAGACAGCATGCATATTTAACAGTACAGCAATGTAAAGTAATGAAATTATTTTCCTCACTCTCATTTTAAAATTCATGATCAAGTTCAAAACGGTCTATTTTTCTCTTATCACATGCCAATCCTAGCCTTAGCATCACATTTCAATCTCTATTTAGGTAATTAAAAAATCTATATTTTCAGTGGTGTACCATGCTTCTGTATTATACCAGGTGAATCACCTGCCTCCATTTTTTTTTAATTTATGCAACATGTTAAATGACAGATGCGTCTTGGGTCTATCTTACTGTTCATACACCTCACATATGTGCAGACATAAGATGGCTTGAAAAGTCAGTGAATAAGTGGCCTAAGGAACAGAAGGTACTTGCAGTATAAATCCATTCCAAAAGCATTGTATTATCACACTGAGAAATGAACTGATTCCTATAAACTTTTATTCTACTGTATACATTGTTACTTACTCCATGGAAACTCTCATTGAATAAGTCACAAATCATATGCATCAAATATCAAAATTATATAAAAGAAAATAGCAGATCTATGCAAAGCAGAAAGTGATAGGCTACAACCATTTTAACATATGCCTACATAGTGGATATTGTACAGTCACATAGATGTTAAATAAGTTAATAATTCAACTCTGGCATAATCTACAGCATATAAAATTTTATATGGAGAGCCTAATAGCTTGCACCAAGTTTTAAATTGATGTTAAAATTCCAAAATGCTTAAAACAACAATAGAGGGTTATATTATACAAGTAAAACTTCTAGGCGAGCTCAGCTAGCATTGGGGTTTAATAGACACTTGTTTTCAAGTTTTGAGTGGTCAAGCTGAATTGTTATGTTTCGTAAAGTGCTGTGAAAATTTAGGTTCAAATCTTAAGCAGTAGGTGAAATTTTTTTACCCTTATTTTACTTTTTTCCACCAATGATGTATTATTATGAAACAAACAATTATTATGTAAACATTATTAAAAATTACATGAAACGGATGAGTATGCTTCATGCCTTTTGCTGGCATATACATAATGAACACTGCAACAAATCCATGATCAGTAAGTATGTTTTTGATATTGGTATTAAACTTCACCCATTCAACATTGTTGTAAATCCTTCAAAATGCGAAATTTCCAGGTAGCTGTGCTGAAATCTAGCATGAATCAACCTTCCATGTGCTTTGCAGCAGGTACTTATAATCCTTCTATAAGTCCTTTAGCATAGCAGGCTGCCTGTATATTGATAGAAGCATAACCCTTTCATTTACGTACCATTTTCATGGTATAGTGGCTTCATAAAATGGAAGCATATAAGTCTATTTACTCCTAGGGCACAAGGGAAATTTTATTGTTTAGCCCACTGTAACATAGCATTGTTCACCTCATTGCCCCTTGGAATTTATCCATAAGTTTGCTTTTTCTAGTATTTTTAAGCACAAAACTTATTGTTTTGCAAACTTGTCATTTTGTGTACTCTGATGTCCTTTACAATCCCAGACTGATATCCAGGGTCACTTAGGAAGGGGGGGAAAAAAAAATTCCATTTCTCTGCTTTGAAGTCAAACAACTCTCTCGAATTTCAGTTTCCAACCCCAGGAAATGTTTGGCAATCCACTCTACATTTTGACCATTAAATCTTTAGAAGATGCGATAATTTTTTTCCTATTCTTAATGTTTCTTGATAGAACTTGGGAGACCTTAATTGCATAAATACAGCCATCATAAATACAATCTTACACCACACTAAAATATTTAAGAATGGTCTGACCCATGCTTAACATTTGCCTAGTAAATGCTATATGAATTCAGAAAAAACTTATTTTTATTCACAAGTTTTAAGCATTAGCTAGAAAAGTCTGCTTTTGCTAGAATCTTATACATTAAATCTTAAGCAATTGCTTAAAATAGTCCCGTAAAAGCATGTGCTGAACTTAATTTACTTCATCCAATGATAAATTTTAACTTCAATTTTTCTGTTTTATGTTTCTTAAGTTTCTATTGTTGCACTGTTATGGATGCTTACATACCTTCTGTCTCGCCCAATCACATCAAGAACACCCAAAGGAGGCAATATGTCTGCATTATATCTGCCATGACTAATCTGACAAGTGAATGCCACCAGTTTCAGCTTATCTTCATATGAAATGTGAACTGCTTTGCCTTCTTTCTCTGAAAAGAAAAGAAAAAAAAAACAAAAATAAAACAAAAATAATAAAACAAAATATTGCATTTCTACTATAGTATTCACACTGAAAAGCATTCCACAGTTATTAAACTATGGGCGTTACAGAATCTGCAACAATATATATTTTACCATGCACATACACTTGGATTTGTCAAATTCTATATCCCAAAACTTAATTATTTATTAAAATGAAGTGTCTCTTTGACCTATTTTGTGCAAGCTGCTACAGTATCATTGATTATATTTGCAAATGACATATTTCCCTTTCTTATCATCTAAAATAAAACAGCTTTCTGCATTACTATATAATACTTTATTTTAAAGAAAATATATGTTGAATTGCATTATTAACGAAAGAGGAGGAATTTTCAGTACTTTGAGCCTATACCCTCAGTCGGGCACCTATGGGCTGAAAGGATGATTATACCAGCAGCCAGGATTCAGGAGCAATGAGGGACAATCATTGACAAGGTTTCTAACATTGTTTCCACATACAACACCATGATATCGGCAGAGCCCTTCCTCCATGGAATTCAAGTCACTCAGAAGGGTCATCCACACCAGATGCCAGGACAGACACAATTCCAAAGCTCAATCCTTTGCCACACTACACACGGAGGTGAAATGAGAGAGCAGGAAATTTGTGGAAAGAAAACATCCATCCCAGTATTTCCAGAGGAAACCAGAGAGAGAAAAGGAAAAAAAAACAAGAGAGTTAGGATGGCTGGCAAAAGAGATTTGAACCCAGGATCACCAGTATGCAAGTTCCAAGCATTACTACCTCAGCCATCCCACTTGGTTCTGAAACACATGTTGCTCTGGTAGCTTGTTTACAAAGTTAATAAATTCAGAGGAAAAAGTAAATTAAAAAGACAATAATTTGTTTAGTTTTGAAGATATTTTGTTCTAGTAACGTAGAATGAAAACCAGAGGTCCCATCCCTGATTTATCTAATAATTTTGAAATGGCCTGGTAAATTATTTGGCCTGTTATAGTGAATGAATGAATTTATTAATGAACAACATTACAGTTTGTTATACATCTTTTACTTTATCATCTATACTGTGGATTATCCTTGTTCATTTGAAACTATTTGTAAGTACACAGAGGATTTGGTTGAGAAATTTTAAGATAATTATGTTGAAAAAACATAATTTCATCACTAAACAGCTATCTGGTTATCTTCAAGGGAAGAAAATTTCGCTTTACCTCAATGAAGCAGAGGTCACCTGATTGTGCCCAGAGCTATTAGTTTATTGTTTAAGATGACGCCCAGTATTCCATTGGAACTACTCAACGACAACTAGATATCCATTTGTAGTGTATTACATGAAAAATGATGAGCTGAAACATAAGTTTGTTTTTATTTCAGAACGTATGAAACATGACAAGTTCTTGTTATTGCCTTCTTTTGTGAACAGAATTACTCCCAAACTTGAAGAATTTATTTTTCAGAGAACTCAGCAGTCCAATAAAAGCTCTGCAAATTTGTGCAACCATCAAAACAATTTCCAAGACACTGAAGCAGAATGGCATTTTCATGGCAGGTATGTGAGCAAGCACATACCTAACACTGATTGACAGCTCCAACCCAAGTATACCCAATGTCATCTCTCAACAATCAATAAAACCACAGAAACACAATAACCTATCACTCCAAACAAGCAGTTATGTACATCTAAATAGCAGCCAGACTCCCTTAAAAGAAACCAACAAATCTCTCCATAAAATCATTGCACATCTATTATCCAAAGCTGAACGTTAAAATTTCAAGATAAATAATATTAATCAACAAAAATACAAATTATATTAAGAAATTATGCGAGACCACACAGGCAAGAACCAACAAAATCCAAACAAATTGTGGTGCACTCTAAGTAAACAAAAGCAACAGTATCTGTAAATTTATGTTTACCAAGCCCTGTTTCATAAAAGTTGACAATTGTGACAAATATGACACATATGACAGGCATAAAATTGTAACTTGTCACGTGATAAATTGCTGTTTCTATGCATCAACTGTACTCATTCATGATTCTTTGCTATTTATCAAGCATAAATATTTATTTTCTTTGCTTGGATATTATAATCAATTATATATCATAATGTAAATTAAATCTGACAAAGTTCAATGTGTTTGATAATATTTACCTACTAATGAAATTACTATTATTAGCACAATGTTATATGTAATAATTCATATTAAAAGAATAATCTTACCCACCTTAATGTGTAATTTATAATAAACATACACAAACAACACAAACATAAGTTAGCTATGGACAATGTTAGCTTAGCTACAAAATAAATGTCAGAAAGCTACAGGAGTATTGAAGAAAACATAAAACACTTCTTTCTAATAGAGGAGTGGGGAAAAGAGAGAGAGAAGTTTACCTTAATATATGCTTATTATCCACAGGCACTATTGTTTAGTGCATTAGGCTAAATCACATGCTACATTTATGCCGCACAACAGATAAATGTTCTTCTGTGGAATTTTACACATATGTCAGTTTGTCAGTATTGCAAGTAACAATATTATGTTTCATAAAACCAATATGTCCAAATATTTCTGACAAATTGTCACATTTTATCAATCACAATAAAATTTTTATATAATAGAATATGACATTTGTCATTTATGATACAGAAACTTGTCAAGTTATTGAATTATAAAACTATTGCCTGTCACCTTCAAATTGTCAACTTTTATGAAACAGGCCCCAGGTTTCCTATTCTCAGCAAAATCTTTCCGGTCCAATGTTCATTATTATTTAACAACAGCTTCATTAACACCAAAAACGTGATTACATAAGCTTTACATGAATATAAAAGTGCAGAAACAAGGTGACTAAAATATGACAGCAGCATTGCATTAAGTAAATGGTACAATGATGCTGCATTCCATGTAGGTTTAATAACAACTTGTCAATTAATAACCATTTGTGATGGCTATTGTGGAAAAATATTATGCACTGGGACAAAACAAGACAGTTAGTTATTGTTGCACCATGGATACCAAAATGTGCAAAACTTGAGGATTTGGAACATGTCAAATACAACATTCCATATGACAAGAGCCAAAACCAATGAAATTAAGATAAATAACAAGAAAATACAAGCAAATAAAGACATTGATGTATGCTGCAATTAAATACATTATAAATAAGAAGTGTGACAGCAAAATACCACATAGAACATGAATAAGTGCAATACAATGTACATGGTAAGTATTACAAGCTTAGCTCACGTAAATTGCTCTGAATTGTTAAAGTATTACTCTATGGTAAAAAGAGCAGTAATTAAGATATTTTTTCTCAAGTTTTTCTCAGTCTTTGCATTTAAGATTGATTTTCTATGTAACATTTTCAAAGCCTTTAAAAGTTTATTATGTATTTGAACAGTAGAGTAATAGCTACAGTAAATGTAGCATAAAATTACATTTAAAACTGTCATAATTAATGGTTGGTAATACATAAGTGAATATATGTACACACCTGAGTCAGTAAGAATTTTAAAATTCTAAGTCCACATATATTTCAATGCAATGAAATCTGGTGATACCAAAGATAGAGGAATTTTTTTACAAATACAAAAAGTAAATGTATAAACTTTATTAGGAAGATAAACTGTTAAAAAGCATTATAATAAAATATTCCCAAAAAATTATAACTCTTTTCCCTCTTCAACTATTGCACTAAATAGCATTATCTCAAGTGACTCTAAAGCAGCATGCAAAGTATAACATTTATTTATTTATTTATTTGGTTTATTTATGTACATCTCAGGCCATCAGCATCCTATTCAATTCAGGGCATAAAAAGAGTGATAAATTTTTCTCAGAGGTCTCTTCTTTCACTGCTAATATTCAATATTTTTACTAAGGCTTATAATATACATAAATTATGATGTAGTTATTCATTAAAGGAAGCATATAAATGTTAAAAAACCCATAAGCCAAGTTTATGTTACATTATAACAGTATTTGTTATATTATATTGATAATTATATTACCCTGTAATTATAGTATTCAGTAAGTCAATTGTATTTTGTAGGTGTAAATATTTACACATAAATGTCGTAAATCTATATCATGGGACACTGCTTTACTTTTGCAGTTAATTTGTGGTTAAGTTGTTTGGCAAAAAAAGGAGCCACCATAAATTAAAATCAACTTTTGAACTAGAATTTCCTTTTGAATTAAAACTTTTATCATACAATCCAGATCAGAAATACACAAGTTATATGACAAAATATAGTAGTTTTACAATGGAACCTAAGTCATGTTGGATTAATGGGAGATCTTCTTCTTTTCCTTTAAGTTTTTGTTGGATATTTTGTTGTTTGCTTATTCATCTTTTTATGGATAGCCTGAAAGAATGTTTTCACTTCTTCTACTGAATTTGGTTTGTACTTTTCTTACATTGTGATATCCATATTAACATACTTTCTCTCCTTATATTATCCATCTCTTCACTAAGTTCAGCAAATAACTTATAAAATTCAGATGACACAGATGGGTTGTTTACCACACTTAACACTATACTGATACACAATATGTCGGGGGGGGGAACCAATTATAATACTTATGTTTATAACTTTAAAAATGCTCTATGAATGCCTTTTAGTGTCTAAAATATTTTTATTTAACTCCTACTTCCAAAATGTATACTATTTTTTTTTTTTTATACATTATAGCTTTTACATCGTGGGAAGCTTGCCATGGCTGTAATCTTCTTAACAGTACCAAGTTTATCACAAGGAAGTAGAATTACTGCACACTTTGGGACAGTATGCCAACAGTCACTTAAAGATAAAACATTTTAAACGGTGGCTGAAAGAAGCATGAAATTGAGTATTTCTACTTAAAGAGTTCAAGTTATAACTTTATTTTGTCATACATATAGGTAACATGGTTGTAATCTTCAATGGAAATACAAAGCACTAAATATTCATAAACTTTGTCTATAGAAGGTGTATGAATTTTGTGCTATGTGCTTTATTCTACAGAATATTGTTTTGGTGTCTGTGCATAGAGTGCCAAGTATTTACTTTGACGTTTTTATTGACACAATGAATAAAGTCATTGCTTTTTCAAAGAATAAAATTGCAAAATATTTATAGTTGGAGACATTAATATTGATGTAAGACTATATTCTGCATCAGATCTGATGGTCTATTGTTAACCATACTTGCCTCTTAGACCCAAGAGGCCACCCTGGCTAGGGTCAGTGGATTTTTGGTGTGTAAAAATCTTAACTTTGGCTTCCTTTTACATTTAAATGTGTGAATAAATATGCATTCTAAGCATGTAAATACTACGCACTTAATCAAGCTAATAATTCAATACAATGTTTTATTTTTGTATGGCTGTATAAGATAAGATATATTGTATTGATTATGCTTTAGCAACGACCTATAAGATTATTATTATTATTATTATTCATGCTGCAAGACTGTCAAACTCCAAAATGACATATTATTTTAATGCTCTTTTTTTGTAAAATGAACATTCTTTTGCTATAAACAGAATTAACCTAAAAAGTGTCTCATATCTCAGAATGGAGTGAAAGTAAGCAAAGTATACAGTGCACAACACTTTCTGATTCAGTAGGCTTTTTAAACTTCTTAAGGCAAAACAGACTGAGCTGAGATTAGGAATTATGGTATCTATATGTCTGTTCCAGTTCAGTTTATGATCATCTTTTAATCCTAGAGATTTTTTATGAGAAACTTCTATAATGGCACAGTTTTGGTATTGAATACTAAGTTCAGGGACATTTTTAAAAGAAAGATTACATAAACAAATATATATAATTGGAAGGCAATGAGAACAAGAGCATCAAGAAGATTTAAAAATAGTTTTTTTTAATAGCGTTTAATGCCTGTTTTTACTACTGAGGCACCAGAGGCGGGAGACACTGATGATGCATGAGATGAAATGGTAAATTGGGGAAGGATTTTTTTTTAAGGAAGCAAGCATTCCTGGTCTACATTTAGGGTACCTCTCCAACATTTGCCATTTATGAGGACTGAGGAAAATCTGCAAAAAACCAGAGTTAGGGAGAATGGTCCTAATGGGATTCGGACCCCAGACCTCCTGCTCACAAGATCACAACTTAAACGGTGGCAGTTTAAAAATATATGGGAAGATAGCACAATGAAAGACTTAAAAGAAAATAATACAAAAGATTGGAGAACAGATGTACATGACAGAAATGAATGACAGAAAATTGTTAAGACTACAACTCTCAAAAAAAAAAAAATGTTGTGCCTGATAAGAAGAAACAATGTTTATTCCAGTTCAGTTTATGATCAACTTCTAATGCTACAAGTCTGATATGAGAAACTTCCATAATGTTATAGTTTTGGTATCGAATACTAAGTTCAGGGACATTGTTGCTTTTAGTTCTGAAACCAATAAAATTTGTTTAATCATTATTTAAGAACAATTTATTAGTTTCAAAACACCAGTGCAAATCTTTGAATGCATTCTCTGCCATAACTGACAACTGTTTTTTGCTTTTATTCTGAAACCAATAAAATTTGTTTCATCATAATTTAAGAACAATTTATTAGGTTCAAAACACCAGTGCAAATCTTTGAATGCATTCTCTGCCATAACTGACAACTGTTCTAGCAATCCTGAAATAAATACATTGGTTATCATTTGCAAAGAGTATCATCTACATTCAGTACTGATTCTGCCAAGCAAACCATTATCATCAGAAAAAGAAGGGGACTCAAAACTGACACTTGTGGAATTTCACATTTAATATTACACATTTCTGACACACATTCATTAATCAACATTTTGAGTTCTGTTTTTGAAATATGATTCTCAAAGCTATGGAGAAACTATCTAGGCCATAAGGATAATTTCAAAAGAGAAGTTTAAGGCTATCTTTGTCAAAAGCTTTGGCTAAATCACAGAAAATTTTGAAAGTAGTTTTTTTTTATTTAGACTATTATTACAGTGGTGAGTTTTATGTGGCATTATTACTCAATACACCTCTTCTAAGATTATGTTTAAACACTGTTTACATGCAATCATACACTACTTTTTCATGAGCCTTTGAGAAAAATTATCAAAATATAATAAATAGGTCCTTAGATTAATGGTAAGCATTTGTCTTAATGTAACAAATTAGTTAATTTAGCCTCTCTGGAAATGTTCCACTTTCGTCAGTCTGGTATTACAGCATCTGCCAAGATACTGCTGGGAATGTTGGAACATGCTTATTAATAACAAATATTATAAACGTTAACGTGGCTACTTAACCTAGCTTTGCGTCTTATGATTTGACTTCTAACCGCAACTTATTTTACCTTCCTTTTAAATACATTTCACTTACAGAATCTTCACACAGAATATTTAATCTTACAGTTCATTGCTAAACGGAATCCGAGAAACAGCAATTTAATTGCAATGACATTTTTTTTCACTAGCAAATCACATGGTTTCTTCCGTGTGAGAGAAACCAAATGCTGCAAATGCAATTCCATACCAATCTAAGGCCAGAAAATATTTTTTCCCTAATATGTATCTTACCACTGTTCACTCAAAATTGCAAAATACTGACAACTGCACTTACCTTTGTAAAATCGCAGGGCAAGCCGGTACAGTTCTTTCAACCGAAATCCCCATTTTTCAATGGATTCCTCATCTTCATTGCTTGCATCTTCAGTATTCAAACGATTTAGGCTTTCTTCGGACGCTATACTTAGTCGGTCTAAATGATTATCTAGCTGATTTACGTCTTCGTTAGCCGCCATTGCCACTGCATTAGTGTACTCTGCTTCACTTTATGATAACGTATACTTATAAACTATTTGTGTGCTGCCAGTTACAATCTTGAATGTTATCCATGTGTAAAACAAACCAATTTAAGTTAAACTCACAATTTAATATTCACTTATTAGCATTCACTTCACCTGGACACGTAGTAACTGAAAGGTGCGGTTATCAGCTGTATGGCTGTTGGCATCATTGCCTAACTGACGGACAATGCTGAAACCTGTGCAACGTAAAATTCATGAAGTTACAAATTCGTTAATGTTGAAGCACAGCAGCAGTCATAATTAAAAAGTAGATGTCTTTCAATCCATAGAGTGATTGTACATCAGATACTGGTGTTTCAATAACCAGATTAATATGGTTGGCGAGCATAAACAACGATAATCTAAAAACAGATCATGACGTCATATTCATATCGTTAACAAAATATAACTGTAATATCATTTTCATTCAGTCAAGACGCTGCGTAATCTAAATTTGATTGTTTCATAGCAAAAAATGACTAAAATTACTTCAGGTTCTCCATAATAGCGTTTGATCGGTGAGATAGTATTTATAGCCGCCACGGGTGGCCGAGGTCGTTAAGGCCGGACTCGTGAGCGGGAGGTATGGGGTTCAAATTCCATGAGGACCGCCCTCCTTTTTTTTTTTTTTTTTTTTCTCCCCAGGTTTTCCTCAGTCATAACTGGCAAATGCCGGGGAGGTAACCTAAAATTAGGCCTGGAACGTAAAAACCGGCGTTAAACGCCATTCAAAAATAAAAAAAAACCGTATTTATGTAAAGGTGAATAACTGACCAACAGTTTTTAACCAATTAATTTTTTATCGCTTATACCAATAAAGTATATACTCATCATCTCATCTGATCATTTACCTATAAGTTTAGTTTTAACTTTTATATTGTAAAGCAATAAGTAGAATACCGAAGTCAGAATTAAAGTCACCCATAAAATCTATGTAAAAAGATTTTATAAACATTTTGAAAGATCACAGAAACTATATCATAGTTACAAATAACTTAATAGTAAATGCCGGACTGTTATGCCGTGATCTACGGGAGCTAGGAGTTCCAGCAGACCAAGACATAATACTCGGAATAATGACATCTGTGACTCTGGCCATGAAAACCTCATAACTTAATAGCAAGTTAATTAATTACATTGTGCTTGCACATTTTGCAGACACTAGCAATAGAAAATTTGTCAGAAAGCCTTCTTAATATACATAATGCACAAAATGAATCGCTGATTTAGTGTCTATGAACATTTACAGTTTATCCTAGTCAACATTCATACGTAGCTTGGTATCAGTAGAATGATTGAAGTCCAAACTCATTAAATTTATCTGGTTAGGGCAACATAGGTATCAAACCAATCATGCTCCTAATATCTAGACATGATCAATTCCTTCAAAAACAATTTTATCAGATTAAGCCCAATGCAATCTAGAGTTTGTGGTTGTAATGCACAACCTGCTGCTGTTCATACCTGAATGCTAAGCAGAATTCAGGGTCAGCTACACTGTATGGTTGATGCTAAGCCAACTTTGCATTTCTGGCAGAAAATGTTCCATCACTAGTAATATGACACCAGATCTACCAAGTTTACCACAAACCAACCTTTTTCAATATTCATTTCTGCACAAATTTGCGACCATGCACATCAAGAGACAGATTTAAACCTTTAGAAAAAAGTTCATTAACACTCATATAAGTCCTTTTGGGTCTATTACACAGTTTAACGAAATTCCTGGTGCGCTGCTTTACATAGCAAAATAATCCTATCAGCCAGCAGCCTATTATGTGCCATACCGGCCTGCTGTAAGTGAAGTCAGTACTACTGGTAATTGGCATAAAGAATAGATTATGTTTTTATAAATCAAGAACGTGAGAAGAAATGTAGCCTTAATAAATAAGGAGGCACGGCTATATTAGTACAGTATTTCTACAATGCAAATGACTTAAATTACTTAACTTTCAAAGATAATGGTGAAAATATTTACTATTTATTGTAATATAGGCCTTTTAGTGTCTAAAATATTTTTATTCATACCTCGTAATTCTATTTCAAAAATGTATACTTAAAAAAAAAAAGAAAAGAAAAGTACACTCTTAAATATTTTTATTCATACCTCGTAATTCTATTTCAAAAATGTATACTTAAAAAAAAAAAAAAAAAAAAGTACTCTCTTAAATATTAGCACAAACATCGCTGTATTTCAAGTTGCTTATGTTCTTCAAAGGCAGAAGACAAGTAAAGTTTTTACCTTTTTTTCCTTAAACAGAGTTATTTAATTTCTTCTATTTAAAAAATACCGTTCATTATTGCATTTAAACTGCAGGCAAATATGTTGTTGCTTTCCTACACAACTAATATGTTTCGGACCATTCCTATTTTATGGCCTCTTACCAAAATGCAGCTGATAAAACATACTATGATGAATATGTGATAGCTGACAAAAGTAAAATATTCATGCAATAGGACTATAAGTAATTTCTATAAATTTCTGTTGTATTTTTATTCAAAAATATTTTGCTGTCCATAGCATTCAGGGCTCCCTCGTTTTCTCTAGAAAATAAAGCTAAAGCAAAACCCAGATAATTTCTATTTGATACCAGTGGTACTTTAGATTATCAAACATATATGCATAACATAGCGATCAGTGATGCTTTACCCCGTAGTACGAGATTGGTAGTAATGAGCCTCTTAAATTGCATATTGTTTGTATGGCTGGTTTGTTTTATTGTTTTGCTCTCCTGCTAATCATAGAGACCCAGGTGGCCAGTCAACAGTGGTGCTCTTGCCCTTAGGCAAAACACTGGGGGAAAACAAAACTGATCGCATGGTACTATAATCAATTAGCATTTCAAAAGAGATAGTCAGCCCATTGCCTCTAGTGTGATACTAAAGTATTACTTTGTTTTAAAATGGCTGGTAATTTTGTCCAAGGAATTCTTTTTTCAGTTACGGAGTTCTTTAATATTCTTCCTGGGGGACTTGCAAAAAATTCATGTTTTGTGATTGATCTTAACTTTATATATAAGCTCAATCCTCCAAAGCCTTTTCTGTGCAAATACATTACTCTTGAAATGAATTCTTGGCATTTCAATGAACTTTCTGTTCCTTTCTCTATAATTCTAATAAGTTGCCACATGTTTCATGTTTTGCTGCAGTTCCCAAATATATAGAAATAGAGGGAAATGAGGATATTTTAAGAGCTAACAAACTATAGTGCAGTCCACAGTACTGATAAACTAAGGATCATTAGGGGGTTTAAGAATGAGTTGTAAAAATATTAAGTCATAGTAAATGATATATATTGTTAAAGTTGCATTATTGTAATTAGCACCACAGAACCAAAAATAGAAATATACAGGATGTTAATGAACTACACTGAAATAATAATTTCAGAGAGTGTGGAGGTATTTTAGGTAATTTGAGATGGAAAGAGTATGACCTATCTGATCAAATTTCAAAGCTATGGCTATAAGTTTCTAAAGTGCCAGTATACCACTGGCTAATGAAGATGCCCCTCAAAAGCATAACAAACAATAACAAAGGGAGGTTACAGGACATATCACACTGGCGCAATGGTTATGATATTAGCTTTTGAGTAAGAGGCAGTCATTTGTTTTCAAGTCTCATTCTTCACATTTTGTTTTCTAACTAGGTTCTAATAATACAGCTTTTAGCCTACATTTCAATTTACACACTTAAATCTTAACATGTCAATTCATATAATTACAACCCTTGTAGTTATTGTGCCTACCAATTATAATCATGTCCCGAGTATGGTTAGGTAAATTAAGTTTTAGGCATCATGTTGGTAATACATTCGTTGTCAAGAAAGAGAATAAAACTTGAAACCATTAGGTAAATTCCATTCACAATTCTTTAGCATGCACATCGCAGCACTTAGTAGTAAAAAAAATAATAATAAAATAAAAAAAATAAATTTTAAAATAATAATAATATTTTTACAGCACACTAAGAATTCAACCTGCTGCCTGCAGAACATCATACATTATGCATTACATTACACAAGCAGTTAAAGAGCTCCCTTGAGTAGGTTACATTTATTTAGTCGGTCTTGATACATAATGCAAGAAGGCAGTTAATAGATGTTAAGTTCACATTGTCAAATAATTAGTATCAGATTTTTATGACTCTAATTTCTTGAATATGGTGACGAGCTGGGAAAAGTTGATATTTGTATGCTTACAAGACAGTTTTAAAGACATTCTAAACTAATTTTTCATCCAGCTCGGCTTTAATACCAGCATCTGATGCTAAAACGTTTAACACTATAAAATGTATTATGTTTAGTTGTGGACCATACATTGCCTATCTCAAATTGCTTTATGACATCTCTACTCTCTTTGAAATTGTTTCGGTGTAGTTCATTAACACCTTATTTTATATTTTAAAATGATATTGTCTGCATCCAGTCCTTCTGTTGAGCTTCATGTTCTAAATATCTCAGAAGAGGACAGACATAATCAACTGGGCTCAGCACAAGGATAACCTACACAGAAAGAAAATTCCCACTATACTTGTGCAAGACAAGCTGAGCTGTATTATTCCTGATCAGCTATCTTATGTCACTAGCAGCACACCAGTTCAAATAAGGAAATTTGTCAATAAAAGTTAACAAATACAAGCCACTACACTAATTTTCAGAGGGTTGGCTTTACAGTCTTAATCGATGCTTCACTCCTACATTTGGTAATTTGCAAGAAAATTGTAGACAAAATTTCCTACTTGATACTTGCATATTCGGGTTATCAAGGTTTACGCATTATAAGGTCAATGAATGTAGAATGCAGGTATTATTATTATTATTATAATTATTTATTGTGACTGAAATACAAACTACATTTAGTTCATGGACAACAGAATCATTACCTATTTGTTAGCAATAATAGTTTGTATACCAGTGCAAGCTCTAAGTAGTTTTGATGTATGTTACAATATTTAAAATGCATTTCTCATAGTAATATATAAGGAAAACAAATATTATTCTCCTACTACAGCACCATTAAAACTAAGGCTTTTAGAGTCATGGCAAACTTTAAATAAACTTCTCTTCTACTGGGAGGGAGTAAAACTGATTTATGAAATATTTATGCAGTTGCATTCAAAAACTTATTTAAATGTGATACACATCATTCCAAGTTCATTAAATTTAATTTTAAAGCTGGAAACATTATAGCAAAACTAATATTCTTCAGCATGGGAAAGAAAGAAACGACAAAAGGAAAAAAAGTTACAATAAACATTATGAGATTGAAACAACTGGCTTTCTTTATTCATTTTCCCGCTTATTGCTATATACTACATTTTGCAATGCAACATGTACTTTAGTTTACAATTTTTTTTTCTGTAAGAAGCACAAAGCTCATTTGCTGATACCACAATAATGATTGTCGAAAAAGTCAACAGTCTTGCATTATCACCCAAAGCCTTTTGCTTATAAATTCAAAATTTGCCATAACTATTAAAACAAAATTGGGGGAAAGGGGAGACAAATGTAAATAAGAACACTGGAACAATATACTTTACAAAATAAAAATGCATCTCAATTGTCACATAATCATCACAAGGCTAGTGTACAAATAAAAAAGTGACTTGATGGTGTTCTGCATTTATAAAATTTCACATTAAATGTACATCTCCTCATTCTTAGGTCTTTATGAAAATCTGACAAAGAACAGCCACCCCATGAAACACAAACTTTATTTATTTGTAACTGAGCAAATGATTGGCAACTTTGCAGTCTTTAAATGGAAACTGCAGTTAAGATTTAGTTTTCTCTGTATTTTCACTGTCAGAAAACTTTCTTCACTGCTATAGTATATGTATATATACATTGAATATAAATTTATGTATATTATCTATGTACAGCTGAGGCATTAAACCCTGGCTTCATCATTCTGGTTCTCTATCATTCGGCAAATGCACAGTAGCAAACACACACACACATTCCCAGAGTGGCTCATCAGCAGTAATATCAAGTAATATGTACAACTTTACACTAATTAACATGACGCATGCCAATGAAATGGCAAACAATGTAGTAGTATTCATTTTATCTATTACATTAAGTAAAGTTGAACTAATAGTGCTAAGAAACAAATAAAAACTGAAGCAATTTCCTCAAATAGATCCCCCAATTTTTTTCCTTTGATGTTTATTTTAACAATGATTAATAATGTAGTTATATCCCGAAAACATGTCACTGATTGAAAGAAAGAAAATGCTTCACCGAAGAAATGAGAAGTATCTTTAATGTATTAATAGTGTAATGGATAGTAGCAAAAGGAAAATGTATGTGTATGCAAAGTCTGTAAGGTCGTCATATGATCACAGTTTTATTTTCTTAGAACGAAGCTAACACTAGCATCGAGCCAAGCAGAGTGCATCAATCATTTATGGTATCACAGTTACTGACTGGTTGAATCAGCAGTTATAAATTCTGTCCTTATACTCCGTGTCATCAGCTTCTTGACATTCACTTCTGCACAAGCCAGTGTTCCTGCTGGTAGTTCACAACTCCAACATTACATTAAGAGTCAATTTCTTTAACAGTTATCAATTTTGGTGCAAGCAATCTAAATCCATGTATTTCATTATCATGGCACACTTCTTCACATAAAAATAAAATACTCATTATTCAAACATTTAACTGCAGTCTTTCACAAGCATAGAGGAATTTTAAATTTCACTAGGTTTTACTCTCTTTACACAAAATGAAAAATATTGGATACATTTTATTCAATACACTATTCACATCTGAATTAGTAAATTATTCTGAGATGGTGCCAATAGAAACCAAAATTATGGCTTATGCACTGGATTCAAAATGCAACATATGTGGCTATATACATCCTGCAGAATCAGGACTTATGTAATGGCTTTGACATCACAAAACATGAGCGTATCAGCTGTTTTCAGTTCAACATGTGATCAAAATGTTCACTATCATAACTGTAAATTATTTGTAATGGTCTGCAATATTTAGTTTTGTTTCTCAGATGTGCTAGTTAACCAATGGCATTATCTAGTAACTTTTGAAGAAGAAACTAAAATATAAAAAAAAAAGACTTAAGCCTTGGCTAAAGCAAATATATATATATAGGAACTCCTATTACAATCTCTCAACTACAGCCCATACAAGCTGCAAGATTAATGACAAAGCACACATTACAATGTAACCTCCTCTTAGATATATTATCTCTTTATGGGAACTTAAAAACTTAAAAACAATTTACCCATGTTTCAATGTCCACAACTGAAAGCTACAGTCACATTCTCTCTTACATACATATTTTGCAGAGGCATTACCACAAAATGAAGAATAAGCCAATGGTGTGATGTGCAATCCAGTCATTAACATCACTAATCCAGCTCAAAAAAATGTAATAATATAAACTTCCACTCTCATACGATGTTCTTAAAATATAATATTGTACTTATCAAAATAAACACATCCATAGATATGCTTACTAGAAATAAGATTCATCATAACAATGACCTTTCTTCAGATATATGTGAACCACATTTTCAAAGTGATTCAAAAGAAACATACGATCTATTATTCATGAGCAGATTTGCCCACTTTACATTCAACAATGGCATCCAATCTGTTTCTATGTGTTATTAGTGCAACTTGAATCAAATGTTACAGATTAGAAAAATTTAACTGTCAAATTAAGATTCACACTTTAAAAATGCTGGGATTTACTGTAAAAAGAATTACTTCTATGTAACTATAAACATAGTTTCTTTTATCTTTTCTTTTTTGGCTGAGCTTTACATTGCCAAGCAAAATCAATTGTATTACCTGTTTGGAAGTTCTGATATAGGCCATTCTCTTAGATGTGTTACATATTTGCAAGTGTGACATTTAAGAAATAAAATTTCAATGGTAACGTCATCCTTCTGATACTGAAGACAAACTACTACGAGTTGAGCCCATATGGTGACGATCATGTGATGGGAGATCTGGGAGGTCTGCAGGGAGTGCTAGTGATGGCCCAAATAATTGCTCTTGTTCTTCTAGTTGTTGTGCGAACTGCTCCTCTAGCCTCTAAAATGTAACGAGCAGACAACTGTCAATTCTATGTAGAATGCTTTAAAAATAGCTTACACTGAAATATCAAAATGTTTCAATTCTGAATACAATCTAGTATTTTGCATACATATTAAAAATAAGTATATGTTACTACACACACAATTTCTTGTTACATTAGTTTTGAAAATATTTACTTTTCATAATACATATCACAAATAATAATCAATTAAGCACAAGTTTTTGAAAGTGAAGCAATATGTAATTTGAGCATAGTAGTCAAAATATAACACTATTTTGTACTTCACTTACTTGTTTAAAATCTAGACTTTTCCGTCTAAGAATCATGAGATTAAAATGGAGCAAAATTTATTTAAAACAGTTTTGTTAGTGACTTAAGGCAAAAATTTTATTCTCAAAAAACAAAGACATCATTATGAACTTCGAGATCCTCCTCTGGATGTCTGAGCAAACTTATCCTACCAGAGGATGTCAGTCTTCTATCTATATATGATGGAAGGCATTTTGAAACAGGTCCTGGATTTTAAACAGTGTTACTACTCAATTAAATGTACTTATGAAGCACTATAAACATAAACGAAATGTTTATGTTTATAGTGTTACTACTGTTGATTGGCAAGTTAAAACAATATTAGAAATATTTAAATTTCTATGTGTGATGAAATATTAGCTATTTTACTATGATATATTTTCTCTAAATATGTTACATTGTATCTAATATTCATAATTTTTCTTACTTCAATTACTGTATTTATTTGCACCATGGATGGTGGGAATGAACCACCTCCAAAAGGAAAAGAGAGTATGCCATAGTTACATCAATTTGTTTACAAAATGCAGTAATTTGCTAGGTTGCACAGTATTGTACACTTAAAGTTATACCTTTCAAAGCAATGTGCACTGACTAGCAATTGCCTCATATATTTAAACCAACTTGTGGTAAAGTCCAAATTAATTTTATTGCCCAATTTAGTATTTAAGACTAATCATGATAATGCAGACTTCCAGATCAACTGTCATAGAAACCCTTAATGCAAGGCAGCTTTGTTAGTATGATTGCTACCATACTTCATTTTGTAAGTTAACTGGTTCTCTATTTTAAATGAATATTTATTATTTCTATACATTACAATTACAGTTTTATATTATTTCCTTGATCCTTGGGTGCTTGTTATATCAGCATACTATACAACCACCACCTGTTGTTGTGTACATGAATCCTACATCATTCTAACTATGCACATTAACGAGCGAACTTTACAAATACTTTTCTAAAGGTGATCATCTTCCCTCATTCTTACATTATTACCATCTTCCTTTGCCTTAATCACTTTCCTCAACCATTTTTCTCTTACTTTCCCCACATAATTTCCGAACTGATTCAAAAATTCTTTTCTACTAATCCCAAAATTCTTTAATGCCAGAATTTCTACCATCAAATTATCCCACTTCTTGCTCCATATTTCCTCTCTCCATCCTTCAGTTTCTGTACATTCTAATATACAGTGCAAGTTCTGGTCTACCTTACCACAAAGTGGACACAATTCTTCTTAACTTTTATCCCACCTAGCATCATTGTTCCTGTTCTTGCCTATGCCATATATTCCATAACTATTTTGTCACAAACCTCAATATATTTTTTCCTGTCCCACTCTTTCTTAAAACTCCTATATTTATATCAGATTATTCTCATTTCTTAGGCAACCAAATATTTCCTGTTTCTCTATATCATCAATCCTTGCTTTCACTTTATTCCACTCGCCTTGCCCATTTTGTGGCGACTTTAAACTATCTAGCTCTCCCAAACTAACTTCTCTTACAATTTCTTTTAATCTACCAGTTCATTTTCCTTTTTCTTGAGCCCCCAAGCAGTCTTTGAGAATATTTCCTTCCTCCAATGATTATATCCTCTGCCAGTATTTCACAATGCATTATATTACTAGATTTTTCTGACCATCCTTCTTAGTTAAGAGGGCTGTTTCAAGGAGGCATTTCAGCACATCATGGTAAGACAGAATCATCTAATACCTTAAACTATAAAACATGAACATTCAAGCATACTGTTCATAGTACAAAAATGGTAAAAACGTGTCAAGTCAATAACCCACATATTTCGTTTATTGAAATTACAAACTCAACCAGCAAGGCTATTTCAATGCCTTGGTAACAGGAACAACATTTAACTCAAAATGTTAAAAGTACTCTTTGATTTTATTACAATAGACTTCTCTGTAAATGCATGTTCCTGTTCTGTTCTCACCTAGCTTAATTCCTCCTACCAAATTCAGTAACACATTTCCAACTATCAAATCTCTATGGATATCTGTGCTTTGGTATAAAAGCAAAAACCAGGGCCCTGTTTCACAAAAGTATGGTCTAATACATTACAAATGTACAGACTGGTAACTGGTAGTTATTAGTAAAATTCTGTACCACAAAGATTTTTGCTAATCTTATACTTTACTATTCCAACTTTAAAATGTACAAGTGAATTTTCAGTTCTGTTCCACAAAAGTATTAGAATTAGTTGGTTACTGGTAGTTAGTATAAATTTCTGTATAAGTGTAGGAAACTGGTAAAAAGTTATTATCTTTTTAATGATTTTGGACTCAGTGACCCAAATGTACTAAGTATTAGCGAAAGCAATGAGTAGGAATATATATATAAAGAAAGAATAAGTGTGTAGTTCAACTGTATCATAAAATGTTTTCAAAGAATAAGTATTTGCGTAAAATGATAAAGTTAGAATAAGTGCAAATAAAGGATAGCTTATGATTGACATTGACATTTCCTGTTCCAAATGCATATTTCATACCAGCATCTTAGTTAATGTATTTTTAAGGTTCTTGCTACCTACCACGAAAATAATTTTTTGCATTTTTCATTTGTATTTTTAAGATTCTTGGCTACATGCCATAAAAATAATTTTTCATTTTCTTTCAAAATAATTTCTTTTGGCACAATTTCCCAGTTCTCTCAGTTTTTATTTTTGAAAATGTAAGTGAAATCAAGCATTTTTGTGCAATAACCAAGAAAGGTTATGGCTGGATAACTCTACTATTTTTGGTTTCTCCACTCTTATTTTTGTTAATTAATATATTTTGAGAGGTTGAATTTCAAAAATTTAATTATGCATATTTTGAATGCTTTTATGATAAATTAAAAAGCTAATTTTCTGGAAAAACAATATATGATATGGTATTAAATTTAAGACCAACTTTCTGTAGGAGCTAATACAGTGAAGCAACTTGTATATTCTTAATTAGCTGGTGAGTCAATTTATTACTCTTATGTTCCACTTATATCAAATTATTCAGAACAAGTTTCACAGACCACTGCCCACATCATTATTTGTGAGTTGACAACTGTATTCATTAATGGTTGGATGAACTTGATATAGCTCTTGTGGACATTTTATGAACTTTTGATTTAATTTTTCTGTTGGAATCTTCAAGTTAATAACCTTATCCTCATAATTTTTTATAAATTTATTTTATCTGATTGTACTTGATGTATCTCCAGGGTTCTTTGAGCCTAATTTCAATGTTCTTTTTGTTTTGGCAAAGTACACTTTGTTTCGTTCCCAGAACTTGATTTTATAGATTCCTGGTTTCTTCTCATTAGGGATTTTGTCATCACCGGAGTTGAGCAGATTGTTTAGGCTGAACTTGTTTACTGAGGAAAAAATAATTTTGAACACTCTCGAGTATTTTCTGGAATTTTTTGGTGGCTTGAGGATATGATGTTAATTTCCTGTGAGTGATTGTTTCTTTTCTTGCTGTCAATATTGTATTCTGTTTAAACCACTCTTCTTGCTTGAATTTTATTTTTTTTGTCTTCAATTTCTTTATTGTATCCATTGGTTTTTGCCATTTGTATTATGTGTGAGTACTCTTTGTAGTATTCAAACTTATTCATGGATATGTTATGTATATGTTAGCAAGTCTATGTGCTCAGCTGTTGAGGACAGCATGTTTGCATGCTGTGGGATTGAAGCCAATTGCTTTTATGTAATAGTATTTATATCCCTTCAGCATATTCAAAATTTCATATTATTGTTGTCTTGTTTTGTTTCAAACAAGAATTTCATTTCTCTATCTTGTACGTTTAACAATTTCAAAGCATCATTTAAGTGTTTCTTATTAACTGCCGCAAAGATATCATGAACATATCATTAAAGTCTGGCACAGATATTTTGTCGATATATCTTTGTGGTAGTTAATACGAAACACTTGGATGATGCTTTTTTGATTTTATTTATGGATGCTCTTTTAACACCTCAGTTGATTTGTTTTATTTACAGATGCTCTTTAATATCTCAGGTCATCAGCGTCCCATTCTATTCAGGGCTCGTGAAACGGCCGACAAATTTTGCTCAGAGGCCTCTTCTTTCAGGCTTGAGGTTCATTTTCGTGCCGTAAATGTACAAACTGGGACCCATGGCTTTACTTCCCTTTCGAAGGAAGCCATATTTCAGATTTTTATGCCCCAAAAAATCCATCGATCCTGGCCAGGTTTGAACCCACAATCTTGGGTTTAGGAAGCAAGTATGGTTACCACTATGCCACCAGAACCGACAATATCTCAGTGTCCCATTCAATCAAGGCATGAAACAGTCAATAAATTTTATCAGATGCCTCTTCTTTCAGACTTGAGGTGTTTTTAACGTGCTGTAAATATACGACACAGGATTATGGCTTTACTCCCCTTTCGAAGGAAGCCATACTTAGGATTTTTACTAGTGAAAAAATTAAAATTATTAAACCTACTAGATAGAGAAATTAAATTCCTGTTTGAAATGGGACAACACAATATCATTCCTTTATTTGATTTAAAGATTATAAGAACAGGCAATAATTTGAAATTTGGAATATACAGAAAGGATATGAATACTGACATATACATGAAGAAAGTAGCTTCAATTCCACAGCACACAAACATGCTGTTCTCAACAGCTTAGTACATACTCATTAACATACCTATGTACGAGTTTAAATACGAGTAGTACTCACAGATAATACAAACTGCAAAAACCAATGGAAACATCAAAGAAATTATAGACAAAAAAATCAAGAAATTAAAAGAAAAAAAGAAGTTAAAACAGGTTACAACATTGACAGCAAGAAAAGAAGCACCATTTAGAGGAAATTAACTTATTATCCTTGGGCGCCAAAAAATTCTAAAAGATACTCGAGAGTGTTCTGTATTACTTGGTCCTCGGTGAACAAATTCAGTCTAAATAATCTCTTCAATTCTGGTCATAACAGAAACTCTAATGAGAAGAAACCAGGAATCTATAAAATCAATTCCCAGAATGGAACAAAGTGTATATTGGCAAAACAAAGAACAATGGAATTAGGCTCAAAGAACATTGGAGAAACATCAGGTACAATCAGATCCAAAATCAGCGGTTGCACATCATTTTTGGAAAGATAAGCATGATTTGGAAATGTAAATCGAATTCCTGAAATTTGCAAATAGACTTTTGGAGCTCGGAATATAGGAAAAAAATTTTATAAAAAAATATGAAGATAAGGTTATCTTCAAGATCCCAATAGATAACAAATTAATTCAAATGTTCATAAGAGCTATATCAAGTCCATTCAACCATCAATGAATTCGGCAGTCAAGTCACAGCTGATGCAGGCAAAGCCCTGTAAAATATATTCTGATTAATTTAATGGCAAGTGGAGAATAAGAGTATTAAATCAACTCACCAGCTAATTAAGAATATATGCGATATAGTATTTTGTATTTCAAATATAAACTTAACACATGCTAATTATACAAAAATCATTTATTTCATTCAAGTGAGAAAGAAAAAAAAAGCATGCCAGAGAGAGAAGAAGAAATTATAAATTATAAAAGTAGTTGTTCACAGCAATTTGGCGCACATAACTAAGCATTGTTGTGCAATGCAAGGGTGCACTGCAGAGGCTTGCAGTGTGGTATGAAGATAATGAATGCAAACATTTATTAAAAAAAAGAGAAATGAAGGACAGAATCAGTGATTCACAATAAAACATGTCAGATGAAAACTCAAACTAATATCTCATAGACCAAGGTCAGTACAGCATCACTGCATTCTATTTCTGCACAGAAGCCACAATGGCTAGTATTGGACTAAAATCCAGGAAAGAGGGCCAAATGTTTCATTGTTATTTCTTAATGGCATTGCTGCTATTTCTCTGTTAAGCAAAAATCCTAGCAGAACAAGGCCAGTGCTAATTTGCTTAAAAATTCTTGTGGCTTTAGCATGTAGCCCTGATTATACTGTGGCATATGAGGGGTTTGGGGAAATGTATTGTAAGCATTACGCAAGTTCATTAAGAGGTAGAATAACCGTTGGAAACATTATATAAAGAAAATTAGGGTCTGCATCTGCACAACATAGGGATTAGACAGGGATTTTTAACAGATTTTGAGAGTCCAGTGTGTGAGCTTGAGAAGAGAGCATGTGCCGCCAAATGACCCGGGTGAGCCATCTTAGTTGGCATCCATCATGAATGCAAGTAATAGTCATTTTTATAAACACAGGTTGCCTATGGTTTAAATAATGTGTGTGTATTCAGAGCTTACCTAGTTCCAATATTTTTTTAATGTGATCCTCTTTGGAGTTATGAAAGTTACGATTTCTTTAGAGTAATGTTGCAGCAATGTCCCTAGTTCGATCTCACTGCATTAAATAAGTTACAAAATGTATTTTGGAAGAGTTGCTAGCATGGAGTCATGATAATATCAAACCAGTTTATTAAATGATTTCTTTCTTAAGCATTAAGGTAAAAGACATATTATTGATAAATTTTGTAAAACATGAACTTTTATGTTAACACTGATTATCCTTGTTGAATTAAAAGTAAAACTTTTAAAGATTTATGATAGTTTCACTGTGTGGATCCCTACATTCATTTTTAATTGAACTGATTATCCTTCTTAGAATTGTTAATTTATTAATAAAGCTGTCAGGCTTTGTGTGCAGATTTACTTATATACTGAAAAAAGAGGCTCTGCTATTCTGCCTCTTTTTTTTGCATTACATACCATTACTTAAAATTAGTGAGCCAATGCAATTAAATCAGAATACACAACCATTGCCCTTAGTGTAGATGCTTTTTATCAGACAGATACAAAATTTACTCTAAAAACAAGGTGGCAATACCCACCTGTTTGCGTGGTTTCAATTGGCCCTTCCATTCCTTCAGTTCTCGTGTATAAGCTTCTTCTTGCTCCTTCAACTTCATTGTTTCATGCTCCATCAACATCTTGCCTTTAAAAAGAAAGAAAGAAAAAAAAAATAGTCCACAGCTTCTTAATGCACATCACCTGAAGCAATAATGTGCAAAAAATAATTCCTCTAACCTTACACTTCTGCAACGCATGCAACACTCTTTGTTTCATAATCATACATCTGCTTAAAAATACTCTGCTCTTACTTTAATCTTCTTGATGAGTTATGCACACTTGATGATAATTACATTTAAGTTGACTATTGGTTTCACTGTGTTAGATCCATATATATTTTTTAAAAGAGTTTCTTTTTTAAAAGATATGTTTTAATTGACTATTTTTACTTGTAATTATCTTGTTTTACATGCATTTGTGAAAGTACTTCTAAACAAATATTTTATGTGCATGTTCCATATAACATTTTATTTTTGATTTTCTGATACAAATATAGATTGCAATGTGTATCTAACAATGGGCACATTAAGTGCATATATGTTTATAGCTTTTCTCTTTCTTGTATTATATATCACAATAAAATAATAAAAATGACTAATAAATATTAAGCACTAATTACTTAACTTCATAAAACACATTCTGATAAACAATTAAGATATCAATATGAAAGATGCATGACATTTTTATCTTCCAGTTTGATTATCTTTTCCTCTACCCATTTTAATAGGCTCTTGTTCTCATATACCAAACATGCATGAATAAAGTGATCTATATTATTAAACATATCCTATAACTTACATTTTCAGTTTAAACAGTGTTTAAACAAACACTGTTTCAAGTCAGAATAAATATCTGATTATACACATATACAGAATGTGGGAGAAATAATAAACAGTTTCGAATTAAAAGCTATTTTCAATCTGGCGGGTTTTTTGTTGCGAATATGTGGAAGAACTGTAGAGTTGACATTAGAAATGAGTTTCCCATTTGGTAATCTCTCTCTGATATGTTAGTTAGTCATGGAGTGCTTGACAGTGAGGGGGTGAGTTTGTGCCATAACTTGGTACATCATACCCAGTTCCATCACAGAAACCCAAAGAGCATTTCGACTGGAAGTGAATCAATATGTTGCACCGTCTAGAATGCTATTCATTGTTGGGTGCATCATTTTCATGTAAGTGGAAGTGTGAATAAGCAGAATATGTGCTACTGGGTTCCCAAAAAACCCTATGAACTCCATCAGAATCCACTTCTCGATCCAAAGGTGTTAGTTTGGTGTGCTGTAATGGCCACCATATTTCTTGAAGAATGAAGATGGGGAAACAGGTACTGTAAATTCTATGCACTATAGAAATGCAATTCAAACTCTTTATTTCTTTGAGAATGAAGATGGGGAAGCAGGTACTGTAAATTCTATGCACTACAGAAACATGATTTAACTTTTCTTGTGCTTGAAATTTAAGATATTGATATTCTGTAGTTCCACATACTGCAGCAATTAGCATGACAACCCTATAAAACCCAATTTCAGGATGTCTAATTTACTGATTCCGAGACGTGACATGGCCACTTTATTCTCCAGATCAGATTATTTTTAATGGGGCTATCTTTAAATACAAAGTATTTAAGATCAGACCAAATCAGCAAACATTGAACAGTTAAGGAATCGAATCTGAGCGGAGATAAATGGGATACAGCCAGAACTTTACAAAAAGTCATGAGCCACTTTCAATGCAGTATACAACGTGCATTGAAATGGTGGTGGACATCTAAAAGACATTATATTCAAAAAATGAAATGTTATCCAACATCCAAGAACTGTACTTTAAGGTAATGTAATGAAATATAAATAATTATTATAAATTAAAAATGTTTTCACTTTAAAATCCACTTACTGTTTCTGCCGCAACTTGTATTTGTGCCTTATTTTATGCAGATATCAGAACACGTTCACTCAGTGAAAATAATGCTATTCATTCTGTTAGATTATTATATTTTTACCTTTTTATAAAACGTAATTAAGAAAAAGCTTAAGTTTAGAAAAAAACCATGCACTGAAACAAAGAAAAAATGTTATATGAATACACACGCTTTTCATTCTGAAGCTGCTCTAGTTCTTTGATTGTTGCCTCTGAAGTGGCTCGCAGCTCCTCTAATTGACGCTGATGTTTTAATTCAAAGCGTGTTTGTTCTGCACGATAGCGCTTTTTCTCATTTTCCTGGAACTGCAACCATAACTCATTAACATTTTATCGAAACTGAGTCAAAAGAAGGAATTTTTATAAGTGTACATGGCAGATGCAATAAAACCAAATTTATTAATGAAGAGAGGTTCTTTTTATGCTGTTCACGTACTTCACTTTTAACTTGCAGGTTTTTACAATCAATCATTAAGTGACTTCCACTTCCATAACCCGATCTCACTGTGACTTCTTCTTGTGAGGCTATGTTAAAGACAAGATTTACCAACTTCCTTTAACAACTGACATGGGTGACCTGAAAATGCACATCTATATCCATGTTATTTTGTATTTGGGAGGGGTTGATTATTGAATTGGCATTTAAATGATGAATGGTGCTCACATTAAATATTTATGATATGCGAAAAAGTTCAACAGTTGCTAAACATAAGTATATATTTAGATTAATAAAATATTCCATACAAATTGAATTGTGAATTTTTTAATCATTCTCACTCAACCTAAATGTAAAGACTTCACATATACACACAAAAATCTTCTGGTTCGAACCCGGCCAGGACTGATGGATTTTTTTTTCGGGGCGTAAAAATCCTAAGTATGGCTTCCTTCGGAAGGGAAGTAAAGCCGTGGGTCCCATGTCGTACATTTACGGCATGAAAAAGAACTTCAAGCCTGAAAGAGAGGCCTCTGAGCAAAATTTGTCTGCCGTTTCACGCCCTGAGTTGAATGGGACGCTGATGACCTGAGCTGTTAAAGAGCGTCCATAAATAAATCATTCAAAAAAAAAAAAAAAAAAAAAAAACACACAAAAATAGTATTAATTACCACATTTTATAAAATCATGCATCTGTAAATAACCCAATAAAATGCTTTCAGGCTGGTAGACCATGACCAACTCAATGGAGCATCTCTTAACAATTTGTCTGCAGCTTCATCTGGCATCTTTTATAGTTGAGTGATAATTACAGTAAATATAGTACGAAAGATCGTCATAGCCTAAAACCAACATTTTATTAGGTTAACACTAACCATGAAATCTAAGTTCTTATATTATATTAAATCTGTAAGCTCTATTCCATGCTTTATTAACCGTTATCTACTCCTCTTAATCCTGACTTAGCTATCCATCCACTTAAATCTGCTTATAAATTTTAACTCCACTAATGTTTTCTTCACTTCTACTACTTCCCCATTTACGTTTATTAGCAAAGGAAAGCAACTGCTACTAACCATTTCATCAACCACTATATTTTTCATCGACCCCTTCAGTACACAACAAATAACCAACCATACTGACCATTTACATTAATAACTGTAAATTCACCACCAAAATCTGCTCCCGTAACACCATTACACACTGTCAGTTCATCTTCACAAAAGTTAATAAATTTAACACATTCCCTACATATATTTTATCACAACTTGTTCTTTCTCCCACTCCCTTTTCCTCTCCCCTCTTGCAGTACATGCTTTCTGCCTGATTTTTGTGCTCTTTCTTATCATTGTTATCATTTACTATATCACTGCTTATTGTTATTGTGTGTTGTTGCTGCACATTACTATTATCATTTATTATCATCATGTTATTACACGTTGTTAGGTGTAGAAATAGCAGTGGGTTACTAGTGATATATTTAATATATGTACTTGAAGCATAATGTTACAGAGACTGGTGGCAAACAGAAATAAGGGTGGCCTAGGTCACATCCCCCCCTCAAAAAAAAGGCGAACATAAGAGGCAGGCATGAACGGTCCTCTGTGGTCAAGTTTGAGACATGGTTTGCACATAATGTGATTATTTTAAGAGCAGGAAAATGGTGAACTGTTGCTGGATATCAATAAAGTCCTATAAAGAACATTGAATATAGGTGCACTATTACAGAAATTGGTAAAGAAATTAAATTAAAGGAGCTTAGCGATCATGAAGGGGTGTGATAATAGTACCAGATGCTAGACTGTTTTTAGGAAGACTGGAAATTTTATTGTTGCTGAATTGGTTTATTTATGGATGCTCTTTAACATCTGTCAATAGCATTTATTTAATTCAAGGCATGAAACAGTTGACAAATTTTGCATGAAGGTCTCTTCTTTCAGGCTTGGTGTTCTTTTTCATGCCGTAAATCTACGACACAGACCCATGGCTTTACTTCCCTTACAAAGAAAGTCAAACTTAGGATTTTTATGCCCAAAAAAAACTCATCAACCTTGGTCGTGATTGAAGTATGATTACCACTACACCACCAGGACCACAGGAAGACTGGAAAGCCAGGGAAAACTCAGAATTATACATATATATATATATATATATATATAAAAAGGATCACCACCTGGATTGCTTCCAACAAGATGCAATTTGGTGGCACATTTATGTCTACTATGAAAGAAAGGAGCACCCTATACTGAAGAAACTCAGCAGTAATCTTAAAGAAGCCAATCTCTTTCATGCTATCATGTCCTTCATTTTAAACCTGCCTTATTGATCTAGGTTTTTGAAATCTATTCAAATTAATGGGAAGACAAGACATATTGCCTGGCATTGCTGCTGTTTTAGAGAAAATAATGCTGAAGATAGCGAGAATATTGAATGATTGGGTCAGATGTGGGTCAATACAGGTCTCATCAAGGCTAAAAGATGGACTGATTGCTCAACCAATAGTACAATGAAACCACTGTTAGGCAACATAGAGAGAGAGATATTTTCTTCATGCTAGCACTTCACATGGCTTTCTCCCAAATTGTTTTGTAATGTTTTGTTCTTGAAAAACTGGATACTACTATGAAGAGATGATGATGATGATGATTATTGCTTAAAGGGCGCAAAACTACGAGGTCACTATGAAGAGATGAATGCTCTATTTTTCACGGAATGGTTTCAAATTCATTGCTGAAAATATCCCTTCCAACTATGTAATGGATAATGCACCATATTTCACAATACAAAATAAAGCCCTGACAATGCATTGGTTGAAAATGTACATGCTATAATGGTTGGAAGAACATGTACTGTCCAAAAATATATTACCAAATCAGAAATAATGGAACTTTGGCACCATTTAAACCAGAACCACAGTATCTCCTTATCATTGTCATTTTAACCCAAATGAACTGGGCTCAAGGGAAGGTTACATGGCAAAAATCAATTAAAAATGTTCCATTCAGAAGTACAATACCAGGAAGGGAATCCAAGAAATAACACCTGATTGGGCAATGGTGGTCTCACACAGCAAAAGAATTGTCCAGGAACAATAGGAAGAACAAAACAACAAAGGAATTCTATTACTATAAACATGAGTAATAATTTCATAATCTGCTACTGTTGTTGTTGTTATTATTATTATTATTATTATTATTTCCCTAATTCACAGTACAACACAATTCATTGTTTATTTATTATTTTTTTCTTTCTTTTAGAGTTTTAAGTGTAAGCTTATAATGTATCTACATTTGAAACTTTAATTTTGGAGGTATACGGATGGCTATATCCAGCTAAGCTGGTAACTTCTATGTGGCAAAACTCTACTCCGAGCTAGTGTTAGAAGTTATCAATTGTTTTAATTCCACTTAAGCAAGGATTTGTGGCACCCCTGTCCCCTTGTGGGTTTCATCTCTGGGGTAAATTAAAAAATACCCATACAAGACACACCCACATAACCTAAAAAATTGAAACAAAAATCTGCCACGAAATATCCAGCATTACTCAACATGAACTACTGCAAATATAAGATGGTTTTTTAAAGAGGTGCCAAAATAGACAGTGCCCAGTTTCAGCACTTCCTTTCATAAAATTGGTAACCTTTTAAAATAGAGGAGGAAACTGTTGTATGGTTGTGTCAGTGCCACTCTATGATACCTGCAGATGACATGAAGCACCTTTCTGATCTATAGACAAAACACTGCAAGTTGGTTCATAGTTCATGGGATGGCTCTGTAATGTCACTAAAGGGTATAAAATATAGTGAACTTTTGTAACAGTGGTGTCAAATATTAACATTTTAAAAAATTGAGTCGAAATTGTAACATACACACCACTAAAATTCAATAAAATGGAAGACTAGTTTCGGGAGCCATTGCTCCTATCGTCAGTTCCTGGTCGGCTAGTCTTCCATGTTATTGAATTTTATTGAATTTTAGTGGTGTGTATGTTACAATTTCGACTTAATTTTTTAAAATGTCACTAAAGGGTCTTGATATTTCAATGTCTTTAAACTGTCTCCTTACTCATTTCCAAAAATCATTTATTTACTATTTTCTTCTACTCTTTTAAATTATGTGAAACACTGACTTCCAGAATGTTTTATAGCACAATGACTCACTTATTTTAAACATTCCTTTAAAATATTCTTTCCTTCTGATTGTATATAATATCCTATATACTAAATCAACAATTTTCATTCCCTTCAAGCCCCCAAATTTCATTACTATATTATGTTCAAGTTTCAATCACCTTTATGCATTCTTTACAACTCTTTGGGCTGGTTGTATAAATAGTTAACTTGAGTTTAGCACATAAAATTAGCCGTCAGTTATGCTTAAGTCAGAAAATTTTCTTATAAACATTAATCTATAATTATTTCCGGTTAATCTCAAATTAAATCTAACTAGGGAAATTTTACGGTTAAAGCACTAACTAACTAGAGATTAGTGATTATTAAATAAAACTTTTCCCAGAGTGCAGAAGCTTAACAACTTCATTTATATATAAAATGCTGAGTAACATTTATTTTAATTGTGTGTAGATAAAATTTCTTCAATGTTTCACTTTTTATTTCTGTGTAATAATAGAGACAGAGCTGCATTCAATTATGTTATGCTAGACTAACCTTAGAAGAAGTATATTATAGATTTATGTTTATTCCTACAGTTCATTCAATGATGAATTTCACTGTGTCCTCATGTATTTCATGAGAGAAAAAAATTCATTTCTAGAATTGAACCACAAATAATTCAAAATTGAGATTTCATTTAGCAAAAGATGTCGAAGAACTGGAACAGATGTTACATTCCCAATTTAATCATAAACTAAGCAAAATCATGCTTTGAATTCAATGCTAATGATATTAATAACTTGAGGTTCCATGCAAAAGGATCTTCCAAAAAGTTATTGGAGATGTAGTGAAAGTGGAGAAAGCAACAGCCAGCAGAACCATCAATAAAGTTACTAGAGCAATTCAGCTCTTAGACTTCAGTTCATTAAAATTCCAACTGAAGAGAGTGATGTACAGAAAGTGATGCTAGGTTTCTATAACATTTGCAACTTTCCTGGAGTTTTAGGTGCTACAAACTGCATACACATGGGAATAATAATGCAGAAGTCTTAAGAATACAAATATACCCTTTGGCAATTTCCTCCCATATACTTTCCATATCTTTATTTCAGATAGAATTTGTTTGTTTGTTTTTTCCCCAAATTATTTCCTTATATTTTAGCACGAGATCAATAATAATATCCTTATCACATTTGCTAAAATTTGCCTTTTACATTCGCTTTGATTTTTTATGGCTTTTTTTCCCTTTGATAGCACTGGGCAACAATGAAAATGTTTTGGGCTTAAAAATAGTGAATTTACATGTATTTCCATCTGCTGAATTAAAAAATCACCATAAAAATGATAGATTAGCTCTTGTTTTGAAGATAAAGTGACATTTCATTTTTTAGAGTGAAGATTTTAAATTTGGGGGAATTTTTTTTGGAAGTTGGCACACCTGTCAAATAACAAAACACAAATGCTCTTCAGCTCTTTGTAAGTCATAAACATAGATACTGTTGCTGTGACTGTGAATTACATGTAGTTTCTACTGAAATTAATGCAAAATTTCTGGTTCGCAAGTGCTTTTTTAGTGTAAAATTTGTAAAAATGCCACAAAAATGTGTAAATATGGTGAATAACTTTTGTTATATTTGTGGTGAAATAACATTTTCCTCACAGAAACGCAATCTGACGCCTCTTGTAAAGACTGCCTATCAGTATTATTTCGGTATGAAAGTAGGGGACCAGGATAAGTCTTGGGCTCCACATATATGTTGCAACGCATGTTCAGTTACACTGCGAGAATGGCTGAAAAAGAAGCGATGTATGGCTTTCTCTGTGCCTATGATTTGGCAGCAGCCTACAAACCATACAGATGACTGCTATTTCTGCCTGACTCCACCTAAAAAGGCAGGATTGTCTATGAAGAAAAGAAGAACAGTTCAGTACCCGAATCTTCCATCTGCTATTCGACCCATTCCACATTCGGATAGTTTACCAGTTCCTACTCCACCCGAAAATTGTGTGTTTGAAGTAGAAGATGAAGACAGTGTGGAACAAGAAGAACCAAACAAGCCTTCTACATCCCATGACCCTGATTTTGAGGGAAAAGATGATAAACCGCACAGACTGAGTCAAGCGGAATTGAGTGATCTCATTAGAGACCTTGGCCTGCCAAAGGAGAAGGCAGAAATTCTTGGGTCTTGACTACAGCAATGGAATCTTCTCCAAAGTGATGTGAGAATCTCACAGTACAGAAAACGTCACATGGAACTGCTTCCCTTTTTTGAGAAGAAAAATAATCATATTGTTTGCTGCGACATTAATGGCTTGATGAAGTCTTTGAATTTGAACCATGATCCAACTGAATGGAGGCTATTCATAGACTCCTCCAAGCTTAGTTTGAAAGCTGTGTTACTTCACAACGGAAACCTTCTTTCATCTATTCCTGTTGGTCATGCTGTTCACATGAAGGAGACATATGCAAATATGAAAGCTCTCTTGGACTCAATTAAATATCATGAACACAAATGGAAAATCTGTGGTGATGTAAAAGTCATTGCCATACTCTTAGGAATGCAACTGGGTTACACAAAGCATTGCTGCTTCTTATGCATGTGGGACAGTAGAGATAGGAAATTGCATTATATTAAAGAAAACTGGCCTGCAAGAAATCTTCACCCTAGCGAGAAAAATGTCGTTGCCAAGCCTCTTGTGGACCCAAAACACGTTCTTCTTCCACCCCTGCATATCAAGCTGGGTTTGATGAAAAATTTTGTCAAAGCTATGAACCAAGAAGGACGGGCCTTTAAGTACATCAGAGAGAAATTTTCGAAATTAAGTGATGCAAAAGTTAAGGAAAGCATTTTTGTCGGACCACAAATAAGAGAACTTGTAAAGGATCCTGCATTTGACCAAGTTTTGGAGGGTAAAGAAAAGGAAGCTTGGGAAGCCTTCAAGGGTGTTGTTCATGGATTTTTAGGCAACAAAAGAGATAACTACAAGCATTTGGTGACAGTGCTCCTGCAAAAATACTGTAATCTTGGATGCAACATGTCCCTTAAGATTCATTTTCTCCACTCCCACCTAGACTTTTTCCCTCCTAGTTGTGGAGCTGTTAGTGATGAACATGGGGAGAGATTCCATCAGGACATTTCTGTTATGGAACAAAGATATCAGGGCCGTTGGAATGAAGTAATGCTTGCAGATTACTGTTGGTCCTTGTATAGGGATTCTGCGGAACTCCATCACAAGAGGCAAGCTAAAAGACGACGAAGTCAATAGGCCACCACATGATTCTCTTCAGACACGACTATCTGCAAAGTATTTTTCCAGCAATTTAGAACTCTTAGCATGTAATTACCAGTTAAAAAAATCAAATGCACTTTCATTGTTGTTAACATGTATGTAATTAAAATGTATCCTTTTCTCTCAATCTGTTAATATGTAATACTTCCACCTTGTGTATATCATAGAAACTAGAGCTAATAAAAATTTTTCATTGTCATATTTGTTTTTCTCAACCCAAAATTAGTAGGAATTGCCTCATGAAGTGCTCGAAACATTCAAAAATTATTTTTTTGTTGCCCAATGTAGTCTTTTGCTCTTCAACTTCTCTTCCCTCAAAAGCTCTAACTCTCAAATATATACATCTCATGCCACTTTATAATCTTCACTTTTTATGTTATCTAAATTTTCCACCTTTATTAAATATTACAGTTTCAGTAACTAGTCCCCAGTCCTTCACAAAATTTATCTATTTTCTGCAAAGTAGTTTTTAATTATCTTGCTTAATAGAATGCTCTATCAAATTATCAAAGCAAAGATTTGAACGTTAACATTCCTCCTCTTTTACTGACTGCCTAACATACTGCAAATGAAAAGAATACCCATAAACTTTTATAAATTACTCACCTTTTTAAGTTTCTCACGCTCTTCTTCAGGATCAGGCTGGGAGGCCATACTTATTCGCATTGATTCCCTGAACATCATTTCACGAGCCTTCATTTCTGTGCGAATGCGTTTAGGTAAAGCACGTTTTTCTACTGTCTGCCTCTTCAACAGCTCCTCTTCCTTGCGTTGATTCATTCGCTTAATTTGTTCAAGTTCTTTCTCATGGCGAATCAACATCTAACAAATTCCAAAATATGTATTAGGCTTCTGGAAATGGCAAGTACAAACTGGATGCAAATTAGAAAAGCTGTATTTACCTGATGCCTTTGTAAGAAGAAGATGTCCTTCAGTTGTCTTTTGGCAAGTTGCTGCTTCTCATGAATCTGTCGTTCCTCGAGTTCCCAAAGAGCAGCTTCACGAGCTCGAAGAAGCTGACATTATAAAATTATATGACAGTTATAACATTTACGTTTATACTTTTAAAAATGTTCTATGAACGTTTACCTTATTTATAATTTCAAATATTTATCTACAAGGATTTACCTGTTGTTTCTGTTGTAGGAATTGCCTTTCCATTAAAGCAATCTTTTCTCTATGGGTATCACTGAGTCGACGCAAAGATGATTCATGATTTTCATTAAGTTTTTCTAGGAATAACTTTTCCTGAAAAATATAAATTAATTCCTATTGGGCTGAATACTGCAGGAGAAAAATCTGACATTTAACTCAAACCCATAGATCATAGGGTGGTTCCACTTTTTAAGGAGACATATTTACCAGATAAAAATAGGAAAAGAAACATTTATCTTAATAACAAAGGGAAATGCATTACATATCCAACAAAATTTTGTAACTTGTTTAATAGTTATTCCTTAAGTGTGGGCAGAAGTGACAGCACTGTGGACATAAAACAGGAATTATTCAATATAAATATATCTCAAACTGTATATTTGTATGAAATGAGCGTAAAAGTAAAATAATTAATTTGTAGTTTTAAAAACGAGTGCTCCTGGGTGGGATTGCATAATATAAAAAAATCTTAATATGCTGTAAGCACTTGTTAGGAATCAGCATTAGAAGCAGATTATTATACACCAAAAAACGGGGTGTTAGTGTGTATATAGTCCTAAGTAAATAACTCACAAATATAGGATAATAGTTGGATGAAGTGTTTAGAACTAAAATATTGTAATAGAGTCATAATGATATGTATTAATATTCTATTGTTAGTATTGTGGAATTGATGAAGAATAGATCTTATTGTAATATTTAAAATTGTATGTTGATGTAGCAGATTTCTAGCAGATTTATTTGTGAGTTCCTTTGAAATATATCACCAAAGCCTTCCCTTTAATTTTCAAGACATGATACAGGTATGTAGATGACATATTTGTAATAATATCGAAAAAAATACTCAACAGATGCTGAAACTTATTTTACAACATAAATCTATACAGTTTACCATAAAGAGAGAAAAATAGTTGGCTCCCATTCCTAGATTTAAAAATCATAAGAAATGGAGATAGACTGAACTTTGGAATCTACAGAAGAAAGACACACACAGAAAATTGCATAAAAAATAATAGTTATAATCCCATTTCACATAAATATGCAGTGTTTTACAGCTTGGCACAAGAATAATTAATGTTGGTTGCTCTTACAGAAACAGAGTACAAAATGGAATACCAACACATAATTCAGAGAGTACTAACCAATGATTTCAATAAAGACACAGTAATAAAAAGTACCAATAAATTTAAAAGATAAAATTGATAAGAGGTTTCCACACCAAAGAACACCAAGAAAAGATACAAATTCAAAACTTTCACATACCATCCAACTTACCTCAACAAATTTAAGAAGATATTCAGAAAACATGGATAATATCAAGAAATTATTAGGTTGCACAGTAAAAGACACCATACCAATCAAACAGAAATCAGGAATTTATGAAATCAAATGTACAGGTTATGATCAGAGAAACACCCGAAAAACGAAGAAAAATTTGGAAATTCGGAGAAAAGAACACTTTAGGAATATTCATTTCAGGTTGATAAATCAGCAGTAGCAGCTCACTTTTGGACCAAAAATTATGAAATTAAACCAGAGGTTAAGCCACTGTAAGACCCAAAGGAGCTATCCACTTGGGAAAAGATTTTCATCTTAAAAAATAAGAAAAACTTAATGAATTTTTAATTTCATCCTATGGATGAACTCGGCAAGTTTCTACTAGAACCATCAGACACCGACACAGGAGCATTCAGGTATTTAGGCACCAATTTGAGTAGCAGTAGTTGGATCAGCAGATGATGGGAGCGAGTGATTCCAAAATATGTCCTAGTGTTATGTAAGTGGAGTTAATGTGAACATGTTAAATAAATTAGTGTAGGATCTATGTCAACATTTTGAGATTATAAAATTACTTACAAAATTCACAATTAAGACTCAATGTTCACAAAACTAAATTTATGTTATTTGAGCTTCATGACAACAAAGAAAATGAGATAATACACATTATTAATTCAAAAATACCAAATTGACTGCACCAAATTCATAGGAATCTTCAATGATAAATGTTTAACTTATTACCATTATGTAAATATGTTTTGTAAAATTTGTGTGTAAATATTTATTTGTTAAGAAAATGATCATATTAGTTAGGAGACATACTTAAAATGATTTATTAGGGTTGAATCACTCACATATTACACATAGTATAGAAATCTGGGGAGGGACACATATTTCTAATTTGAATGCAGTACTTATAACATTTTTGTTTTATTTGGAAGCTGTTATAGTGAAGGTATTATATATTAATTTATACAGAGTACATATTACAGAAAAGAAGTCTGAGATGCATATTTAATTTAATAAATCGCCAATCTGTGAAAATATTTTTTAGAAAACAGCTGATACTAACAGTCATATCATTGTATCTCTACAAAGTCATTTTACTGGTAAAATCATAAGGGGAATACACATCAATGAATAAAGATCTTCATGAATACAACACAAGGGGAATTTATAATTGTCTTTGGGAGTTTAGGACAAAAACATTGAACAATAAAGATCCATATAATATAAGTATTATCATGTACAATAAACTTCCCAGTTTTATTAAAACTGCACAAGGTAATCTTTTAAGAAATTGTTGAAAATGCATCTTCAATTAATGTCAGTACAGGTTAGATGAATTATAATTAGACATTGTTACCATTATTCTCTAGATCATATTATCCAGACTATTATATATTTAAATAGTTCCTTTTGTTTATACCGATTGTTCTGCTTCATAAAGTAAAGGTAACTAACAATTCATAATGTAGGGTATTATATTGCTGACGGTATATTTAAAATATTTAATTGATCTGATGAATTACTTTGTATAAACTCTATATAGTTATTGACCATGCTTAATACTTGTATTCATAAGTCTATGAGCAATAAAATTATTATTATCATTGCAAGTCCTTGGAGGTTTGGAACCTATCACCTCCTGCCCTATAGAATTCACATTTACCTCTATTTAACAAATGTTCTTTTAATGAAAATGTCAAGTGCTACAATTAATGATGAATGTAGGAATTCACACAGTGAAACGATAACAAAATCTTAGGTAGATTAAAAGTAAAACTACTTAAAAATCATGTTAACACATTAAAAATGATCATTCTATGGTTGACAATGTGAGCAAGATCTCACGAAACATGTCAAAGTTTTAATTTTAAAAGTTTTAAGAGTGGAATGTCAAGAGTGTTTTAATGTGCTAATATGATTTTAAGCAGTTTTACTTTTAATCTACCTAAGATGCCAAGTGCTTTCTATTTCAGAAATACAAAGAAGATGCATTACTTGGAGACTGAAAGTGAGGAAATAGCAGTTGCAAAAAGGTGTTAAGAGTATGCATGTAACATCAAATACACATTATATAAATTAGTATGCACAGCATGCTATTTTTTTCTCCATTTTAACTTTAGCATACTATAAAAATGGACTATGCTATTACCCTCTGCCACTTATATGCAGAACTCTAATCAGGCAAGCAAGTTGACATTAGGAGTAAGGAAGGGGGAAACTCTTTACTCTATCAAAAACACTTTACTTTTTAGCTTAGTAATAAAACTTTGTAACTTTTACTCTGAGTTGCAGTGCTACAGTGCTAAAACATCAGTTTTTGTGATATTTCTGTGTTTTCTTCTCTATATTTTTTACTGTAATTCCTATTTCATTTTCAGCCCATTTATTGCTTGGTTAATCATTCTAGGCATGTTTTGCACTGAATTATACACTGAATATTAGCAATGCACAAGAGCATCGGATGATACTATGCATTTACTGCAAATATAGCATGAAGAAATACAAGATTCAAGAGTATGGAAAAATGGTCACTACAAGATTAACCTATCTGGAATCTCAAAATTTCTTTTCAGAACATCAAGCAGTTTCAGATAGCAATATTCAACAATTAATCAGGTTTTAACACAGGATATTAAAAATGCCTTAAAAAAGTGCTCTCTTTTTTGACTTCAAAAACACCTTCAACAAAGTATGGAGAGAGAAACTTATGAGTAATATTCAGATTAAGAGGAAATTGAGATGGTTCGTGGATCTATTATCATAAAGGTACTTAGCTGTAAGATGGAATAATGCCCTCTCTAAATGGCACAAGACTCTTTTTCAAGGTCCCATCTCCAGTCCAATTTTATTTTTAATAGTTTTATAGATGACATCCACAAAATATTAGCTGACTTCCCAAAACAAATATGAGATTGTTTGCAGATATATCACCATATGGATTAGAAGAAGAAAAAGAATGGAAGCACAATACATAACATTACAAAAAAATAGAAAATGAAATGAGGAAAATAATCAATAGCATGGAAAGATAGGCAACAATATACAAATAAACACTAAAAAGGTAAATTAAATCTGTCGTCTAACACTCTTCATGCTTCACTAACCTTAAAAATATCCGGAACCAGTTTCAAAGATATGTTATCTCCATCTTCGGCCTTGGACGACTCAGTGTTAGACAACAGATTTAATTCATGTGAGTTTCACTGTGTTAGTTCCATATGAATTTTTTGAAGTTTTTACAATTTTAAAAAAGTTTAATTATCTAAAAGGATAGCTTCCCAGCTTTCAGTTGTCAACACATTACAGATGATTTGTAACTAAAAATCTAAAATGAACTACTATAAGAGAAAAAACGCACTAAATATCTTGGAATATTGACAAAAAAACTTTTCTTCTCTGAACAAATCGACAATATAACTAAGAAAGTAAATAACATATTAAGAAGATTGGCATGTGTCAAATGGGGAGGATCCACATGTCTCCTAACGACACATACAAAAGCTACATAAAGCCCAATTTACTCTATGGAAATGAGATAATATTCACAATTAACCAACTCAACTAAATCAGATACAATACAATCTAGGCCATTAAGAATAATAACAGGAGCTGTAAAAACAACATCAATTGCTGCAATGCAGAGCATAACTAACAACCTGCCAATTGAAACAGAGTTAGATATTAAATCAGCAATACTTGGACAGAAATTAAAAAGTAATCAATACAAGAATAAATGGTTTCATATTCCTGACAGCGCACAATAATTAAAAGCATAACAGATTACGTACAGAAAAAAGATTTACACAAAATTTTAAAAATAAGCACTAAACCTTCCATTATGCTAAATGACCCTCTACAATATGTAGATATCAAGCCAAATGACCTTTTACAATATATAGATATCGATGTGAAACTAAATCTGGATACAATGGTCTCCATGAAGAACGACCTACCTGAAGTATTAAGATTGACAGCACACTAAACAAATGATTGAACTGATATATTTTGTAGAGTATATACAGATGGATTTCTTATTAAATGAGAAGTGGGCTTTGGAATATGCTGTGAAGAATCCTCTCAATATACACCTTTGGGACAGTGTGCTAACAATTTTTATGGTAAAATAATAGCCATTCGAGTAACACTAGAACATCTACTGTATAGCCCTAACATAAATAAAAGAACTGTTAAATAAATTGTACTTACAAAGCTGTAGACAAAGGAGTGGTAATATTTCCTACACTATGTAATTAACATGTTCACATAACTCCACTTACTCGAATTGTTAGACTAAAGCAGCACTACAAAGTATAATTAATTATAGTTGCCCACCAACACATTATAATTGAGATAAGAAAACTATATCATACAATCCAGATCAGAAATACAGAAATAGTTTTACAATGTATCCTGAGCCAGGTGCGATTCAAGGGGAATGAAATTGCTGAAACTTTAACAAAGAGAAAGGAGCCACCATAAAATTAAAACCATCTTTTGAACTAGAACTTCCTTCTAAATTGCAACTAATAAAAAGATTAATCACTGAACAAGAAAAACAAGATATTAAACAAAAACTTAATGAAAACCATATGAAGATCTAAATACTATCAAACATCTTTTATTTACACCAAGAAAAATTGGAGTTGCCAATTCTGCTTAACTGTTGGGCATGATTGTCTGTCAGAACATCTCTTCAGGATGAAATTAGTCTAGGATAGCCACTGCCCTTTGTTTAAGGACATGAATACTATTCTAAACAAAGAATATCTACTGAAATGCAGTTAACTAGATAGCATCAAACAAATGAAAAATAATTTAGAAGCTCTTTATTAGAAATGCTAGGATAAAAATTATAAATATCAGCATCCCCAATGGCTACTAGCAACCAAACAAACCAAATCAACCCAACTCAACCACCCACCCAAGAGTGTGAAAAAACAAAATGCTGATTTGTAAATATAATAGAAGTTAATGGCATTCTGAAGCTTACCCTTTCTTCATGCTCAGCTTCTAATTTTTCCTTTCGAACACGGAATGTATTCTTGCGCTTGTCCTTTGGCATCAGATCAACTTCTTGCTTTAGTAAGCGCAACTCTTGCTTAAGACCATCACGAAACTGCTTCAGCTCTCGTTCTTGCTCAGCACGTATTTTCTTTGAAGCTATGCGCAGATCTGCCTCTTGTTGCATTTCTGCCTTTTCTACTTGCTGTCTCTGCTGACGTATAAGTGTATCTAAATCTGATTCATAGGTTCTCAGCAATGCCATCTTTTCTTGCTCAAATCGTTTGTCCTGTAATTAAAGGATTTTTATATACAGATTGCAAACTTATATTGCCAATGTATTACTAGATTAAAATAAGCTTTTATTTGCAAATAGACCTAGTCTTTTTTGTTCCAATTTTATCATCAAAATGCAGGAAGGTTCTAATTATGGCATAGCTCATATAACAATTACGGGGTTAGGAGTTGGGAGGTTATTTCATTATCACCCACCGAGTTCATGTTAATTTTATTTTAAAATATATTTACATATAATAATATACAAATTCATGTCACATATTTCCAGTGCTCTGAATAATGAAAACTTGATGTAACATTTTTAACCCAATGTTTTCATTGAAAATATGGTAAAACCAAGTACTTGGGCTTAAACTTCCACAAAAGGAATCGTCATTATAAATAGCCTACCTACTTCCATCTGAGATGCACTAAGCTATCGGCCATAATGTTCACTAATCATACTTGCATATGGTAATTGGAGCATAATACAAAGGTAGGAGAGGATTGCTTTATTTAATCCTTTGTTAGAGTGCTCATGTGTAATTAACAAGACAGTTTATTTCATTATAAAATATAGTAATTCCTAATATTCAAAAAATATTTATGACGAAAGGTTTACAGGAAAGATAAATGATATGGTGGTCCTGAACAATCTTGGAGAATAGAGGAAAACCTATCTTACCTGCTGGTCTTTAGCAAAATGTGCCTTAAATGAGAGGTCTTGAAACTGTTTCTGTTCTTGCTTTTGCAGCATTTTCAATTCCCGCAGCTCCTGCTTCCTGAAAATATTAATGCAATCTTAGATATACAGCCTCAGCAGCTTTCATTCCCATACAGATTCCAGCTATCTATTATGTTGTTACCATAGTTGTTGCTTAAACCAGCAAAACAAAGTTGACTAAATAAGTAATGAAACATAGAACATTGGCCACTCCTAGGGAAAGCATTGTTGCTGGGTTGAAATTGTTGAGTCATTGGTGTTGTCATGGTAGGAGGCAGAGCTCTGTTGTGTCATTTATTTTCCTGCATTTTATGTTTTAAATCTAGAAACTGTGAATGTTCTTGTAAGTGCAATGGAGATTTAGAGAGATCATTTTTGTGCAACAATCTTTACATTTCAAATGTGACTTAAATGAAATGCAGTCACTTGAGCATTTGAAGGGGGCTTTAGGGGACTTTTCTACTTCATGTGCTACTGTGTTCCACTGGTTTGGAGAATTTAAGAGGGAGCTATACTCTCTTAAAGATGAAGAGAAGAGTGGCAGACCAATAGCAGTAGTGACTGAGAAGAGCATCGCCTCTGTGGAAACAATGATCAGGGAAGATCCAAGACTAACCTACAAAGACAATGAGCTGTATTAGCGATTAGTTCATTGAGTTTTTCAACCATTCTTCATGATCACCTTTGTATAAAAAAATCAAGATGGATGCCCTATAATTTGTCTGAAGCAGAGAAGATCAACAGGGTGGAATGATACTAAGAAATGCTGCAAAGATTTAACTGTGGAAAGTCTCACCATGTTTCAGATATAAATCAAGAGGCCAAGGAGTATGGAAAGAAAATGGTGCCTTCTCTACATATTGTCATATCCATCCATTGTGCTGGAAAATCAAAAATCTGTTACTGCAAAATGGCACAAAGAAATAGCCTTCTGAAAGTGTTTCAGAAAATCCAATAATGGCATCCAAAGACAGGTCTAAGGAGTATTTTGTTGCAACATGACAAGCATGCACTCACATTGCTAATGTAACAATGAAGTTTCTGCAAGGAACTGAGGCAAAACAAATGGCTTGTCCATCTTGGCACATGTGATTTCTTCCTCTTCCCTAATATGAAGAACTGACTTCAAGGTTACCAATTTTGTAGCCCAGCGCAGCATATGAGGAGTTATCTGCAGTGCTGGAAACTGAGTGACATGCATCCTTCCAGAAGTGGTTCCAGAGGATGGAACGCTGCACACAGTGCAAGGAGGAATACTTGGAGAAACTGGGATAAACAAAATGTTTCTATGAGTATTCATTATGTGTTGTCTCAATACTTATCTATGACCCTCATATCAATAGCTTTAACAGAAGTCAAAACAATAATGAAAAGAATTACCTAAAATGTTAATCAAAAATAATGTATGCAATTACAACTTGTACAATAAGCTGCTCTCAAAAAACATATCTAGTAAAACTCCATTTAAAGATTTTTCAGGAATCTCAAGTAAAAACATACATAAGTGAGCAAAATGTATTACTGAAATAGCATTTACTAGCACCTACATATAAAGAACAATATACAATATTGGATTAGTGGCACTAAATTTTACAAAATAAAATTTTACTGGAATTATAACAAAAATGAGATAAGTGATTACTTTACAACAAATCTCTTATTTTACACTGTTCCCTTTTTTTGCTCCTAACATATAAACCATGCACTCAACTCAAAATATCTGTTTTATAATTTTTCAGTTATTATAAGATGATATAATCTGTGTTTTTCACTGTCCCCTCGGTTTTATAATGTGTGTGTCAACATCAACTGAAGCATGGCCTTCCAGTTGCTCCCACTCTTCAAAGACAGGAATGTTATCATATTCATCAGTACTGCAATTACCAAATCTTGCCTTTTGAAAACAGTTTCTAATTGTCGACTGCAGCATTTTGTTCCATGATACTGCAATGTAATGCTTAGCCTTTATAAAATTTTTAAAAAGTTGTAACAAGAGAAGAATAAATTAGCACACATTTTTTCTATAACTATGAAAAGAAAATCTTACCTGAGGAATGTGGATCTTCATTTCATCCTTCTTTTCTGTTTCCAGGCAGCGGACGGCATATTGAATCAGTATCCTGTGATAATGCAATTTGAAGTTGTACCCAGATCTACTGGTTATAGTTTATTTGAACAGTTTGCAGGGAAAATTTCGCAGTAATGTTCTTCAAATATGAAATGCCAGGAGGATGTATTGTACACCTGTCCATAAGAATAATCTTCCTGCCTCTTGTACCCATTTTTGCATCAAAAGATTTCAGCCAGTCTTCCAACTCCTTTGCCATCATCCAAGATTTAGATTGTGTTTGTATCTGGTCAAGAGAGTTGCAACATTCTTGAAGCATCATGGCTTTGCAAATTTGCCAATTGTTAATGCAGAAAGTTTCTCTGAGCCATCACTACTGTACATAATACAATTAGATGCTCCATGCTCTTCCCACCATGAAATTTTTTCCCTTGAATGCCATTGTAAGGTCAGGCATTAAATTATAATAAAGGCCATCTCATATCAGCATTAAATATAACCCTGGGGGCATACTGTGAAGTCATATTCTTTCAGAGAACCTTTCCATTCTGTATAGTGTTTATTTATTTGCTATATATCCATGCCTTATTTTAAATTTATGAAGCCATCCACTTGACAACTTCTGCTTTCTCACCGAGCATAAGACCATTAATTAGGGATATTCTCTGCCCTATGTTGTCGGAACCATTGTAGCAAATCTCCTTCCAGGATTTCTTCCATCATGAATATATGCATATTTGTCCAATTTGCCCTCAAAGTAACTTTAATCCCAACAAAGCAGTGTGGCAAACAATGAACAAATGATTTATAACAGTCTTACAATAGTAATGTTCCAAGTTCCTTGCTTACAGGCGAACATTCAGTATTGCTTATGGAACACATTTTGATTTCCCTGTGTTGTGATAAGTTGTACATTCTACATGTTTTAAGTGGTTTTTAATCATTTAATCAGGTATGTTTTAAACATAACGCTTCCTAATATGGCTAAAAAAACAAAGAAATAATAGCTTTAACAGCGAATGGGAGGACAAATATTGCTTTGTTGAAGACAAAGAAAAACCTGTGTGTTTATTGTGTAATGCTAGCATGTCTGTTCCGAAAAGAAGTAATGTAGAGCATAATGCTAAGTAGGGTGAATTATGTATTATGTGAAGTAGAAGTGGTTAATGCATAAGGCATAAAGCATAATTAACCCTACTTTGCATTCAGAGGCAATAATTATACACAAAAGAAGGGTCTATCAATGGTAAACCTGCTCTCACCATTCTTAGCAGATATTACATTAGTTTCTTAGAAATAAAATTAGTTCAGGCTTTTCCACATATTTACAAATGTTGGTACCGTTGAGTTGTTCATGTCTTTGCAATGGTAAATGGAAAGAGGATGCAATAAAACTATTTAATTTACAACACAGTACTGTTAAATTTATAATGGAAATAGAAAATTACAAGGTTCTTCCCTTCCAGATATAAAAATTATAAAAAAAATTCTGGAAAGAGAACCACACAATTATATAAAAAAACAACGGCCACAATCCAAAAAAAACATAAATTCGCCATAATCAATAGCCTCACATTCAGATTAACAAACTTACCAATAAACAAGACAGGATATAAATTGAAGTACCATTAAATCATAGATGTACCACAAAAAATGGCATCAATAGATCTCGTTAACATGAAAATTCAAAAATTCAAAAAGCAAAAACAAATAAAAGACATCATCACACTAAAAGGCTGCAAAGGAGATCATACATATAAGAATTAACATTCCACTCATGGGCACACAAAAAATTCCAGAAGATTTTTAAAGAGGCAAACATCTTTTTGGCTCCAGTAAAGAAATGTAGTTTTAAAAAAAAACCTAAAAAGCAATACAAAATTTATAAAATCGGTTCAAAGACTGCAATATAAAATATATAAGCAAAACAAAAACGAACATTTCCACATGGTTTAAGGAACACATGAGAAATGTAAAATACAACACTTGGAAAAATCAGCAATAGCAGACCATTTCTAGCAAAAACCTAAGAATTCCAAAAGGAACCAAAACTCTTAAAAGCTCTTAAAAAACCCATAGAATTAACAGTGTGGGAAAACATATTCATAAACAAACACAAGAAAAATTTGGTTAATTTTGATCCCCCAAACAACAGTAACCTTATCACTAAGTTTGTAAAATCCACAGAGCGAATCTTAATACCACACTGGGAAGCTGACAGTGGAACGGGCTAATGATGAAGACAACAGCCTTTGAAATATGTCCAAGTAAGTGGAACAAAATTAGTGAAAATCGAGTAATTTAGGCACAAATAATTTGTTACATTATACCATATTTCACTGTGAAAATTTCCGCCATTCATGTCTATCATTTATATATTTGTTAACTTTAGCTTTTTTATTATTATTGGTGGTTGTAGTATTGGTAGCAGTGATGCTGAAGTAGTGGAATTGTAACCTGGCACCCGCAAACTCCTAATTATCATGCAAATGTGCCAGAGTACAAATGAACGTTGAACAGCTGTGCTCCAAACACATGTACACTTCCCTAAATTTTTGACTCATTAGCCACAACTGAATTTAAAGTGGATGAAGCCATCTCTAACACTTTGGCAATATCCACTCCTTTCTTATTGTCAATTCTTTTACAATTTTTAATACTTTTATTTTTCATTAATTGTAACAAAATTCCTTTTTCTTAATCTCTTCTGAGTCAGATATTTAGAACACTCTTTATGGTTTCACTTACACGAGATTTACTCAGGATATATGTTTCATGGAACTTTTGTCTACATCAACGGCTGTTAAATGACTGTTGGATCATTAGTAGAAGCTGGGTAGCTAGGTAGATATTGGGGTTGGCTCTGGTGATCTAGTAATAACTTGAATAAAGTGCTGTCTGCTTCCAGGATGTCAAAATTCATAAGATTATGCTCATGTTTTATTTATATAAATCCTTTCCCATATGTTTAGTTCTTTTGGTTATTGAAAAGTTTTTAATAACTTGATGCCTTTTTCTATTTCATTCCAAAAATGTGCTGCCACAACTGATTTATCTATTTGTTTGTAACAGATGTTTCTTCAACGTTCCTTAAACCTAATGCCTATATTTCTCTTTGTCTTCCCTACGTAGATTTTTTCACAATCCTAACAATTAATCTGGTAAATACAGAGTTTTTCTCTTTGGGCCTAGGATATGTTTTGTTTAATTTCAATAAATTTTTTACACTATCGGTTTTGAGGTGTTATGACAACATTGTACTGCTGAACATTTTTTGAAATTTCTTATTCACTGATGGGTGGTAAGTGAACTTTTTAGATGTTTTTTCCCTGATAAATCTCCCAAATTTGTTATTTGTTTAATTCTTTTTTGTTTCTGGAATCTTTTAATTTTGGGTTTGATCATCCTTTTTCTACTCTACTCACTGCACCCAATTTTAATGCAGTAATAAGAAAGGCATCCTATGGGCAATAGAAAACACTAGTACTAGTTACATATAAGTGCAAAACATATAAACATTTTTTACTGTATATTAAATAAAATATGGGAATTAAGGTGGAGTCATGTGCCTTATGGATTTTCAAACACATAGCACTCTTCTTTAAAAGAGGTAGGAACTGGTACTTTTGTAACTTCTGGGTTTTTATAAACTTGCAAAAAAACTTGGATCGAAACCAAAACATTCTGTAATATTTAGTACTATATAAATATGTGAAAAACAAAGCAAAGGGTATCAATCAAAACTCATAAATTGAATTTAAAAATTAGTCCTGTTTCAAATAAATAAAACCACATTCAAAATATGTAAGAACAGTGTCTAAAAGCACATCAGAAGAACCATTTATCTACAGCAACCTTTCTAATACTTCAACTGTAAGGAATTATACTTAGAAGTAAGAAATTAAATAATGCTTGCATTGCTGTATTTATATAATGTTTCCATTTTAGTTCTCTTCATTTCTTACTTTGTATTGGTTTTGTTTCTTTTCTATATTACTAATATTCTTATCTCCCTATTTATGTAAAACTGGTCCTATATCTTACCTAAATATGTGATCATCATAAACCTTGCCATTTTCTTCATCACCATAGATAACCTTGCTTGTAGTGGTTGTGACGACAACACCATCAATTTCAAATTTTCTCGTCCTTTTACGAGTCTTCTTTTTCAGGTTCATAATCTGTATATCCTCTTTAGTTCTTCCACTTCTATGACCTTCCTGAAATGAGCCATTCTTGTTTACTAAAATTGTCATTAGATGATATAATTAACATAGAATTTGTGATTTAAATAATGCTTTACTATCTTGAATTATTTCCATATTTAATGCTATATACAATACTAAAGATGTTTTAATTACCTTCTAAATACAGATAAGACCAAAATAAATGTTTTATTTTTTATATTTTCCCTTTTTTCCAAAGTACTATTTCACCAATTTAATCATGGACGCTTGAACTTTTCTTTTACATTCAACATATACCACAGTGCTTATTAGGAAAACAAATAAAAAGAACTCTTAAACCTGAAACAAAAGTTTTCTAAAATCTGTGTAAAAAAACAAAACTACTGATATTTTCACATGTTTTTCACAAAATAAAGCTTGCTCTAGTGTTTGTTTAAGCTTCATGATCATATTTGATCTAATTAACGCTTGCTCTGGTGTTTGTTTAAGCTTCATGATCATATTTGATCTAATTAACATCATCACTGTTCAAAAACAAAGGCATAAGCAAGCACTGATATTAAATATTAGATTTTATATATATGCAGAGTGTTTATTTTTTCATTCAACAATTCCTGGGCAATTCCAGCATTGCAGTATTTTTATTATTATTAAAATTGATCATTACCATGCTAGTCTGTCCTGATTATTGGTCTAAATTATATTTAAAATCAAATCTTTTACTGGATATGTAATGATAAATATTGTTAAAGAGCACAAAACTGCTTAGGTCATTAAAACTCATGCTGGTGCTGTGTCCAGCACCACCAATGGACTGAAAGTGCCTGGAGGTCTGAGGGATAGAACTGTCGGAACTGGGAACAGGAGTTGTAGGAGAGTTGTGCAAATGTTGTTTGTTGACCAGTAACAGATTCTATGTCTTGCTTATTTCTAAACTTCTATTTTTGTTCATATTTTTATGTTGATACTCTATTTCTAAGGCTTCTCTTCTTGCCAGATGAAAATATTTGGCTGGTTTTTTTGCACTTATCATTGATTTTTAAAATGTTATTCTTTGGTAATTTTGAATGACATATTCCATAATTGCAGATTTTTCTGGCTCATTAAGGTGCAAATGTCACTAATGTTCTCTAAGCCAAGTTTTAATGGTTCTTCTAGTCATATCAATGTAAACTTCACATTGAGATCAGACTTTATATATACCCATGGGCTAAGAAACCATGGCTGGTTGAGGAGTAAAGCACAGACTTGTGAGCAGAGGAGGAGTTCAATTCCTGCCAAGAATATCCTCCCTAACAGCAATTTTTCAGTTTTCCTCAATCCTCATAAATGACAAATGCCAAGGAGGTATCCTAAATGCATGCCTGGAACATTTCCTTCCTTAAAAGTAATCCTTTCTCAATTTCATATCATGCATCAGTGTACACTGCCTGTGATGCCTCAGCATTAAAAACAAATGTTCAATCACTAAAAGAAGGGGTGGGGGGTGAAGAATCCCTTGGGTCTTTCATGGAACACAGTTTTTTATTCCCTTCTTTTTTAAAAGCTGGGCAATACATAACACACAATCTTCTATGAATGGCAAGAAAGGTTTAATTTATTCTTTATGGCCCTTGGTCTTCATGAGCTGATTCATATTTAAAATAATAATTTACACATAAAAATGCACTGCTCTGTGAGAGTTAACTGGCCAACCATCATCACAAATTAATGTATACTCCCACGAGATATGCAGAAAAATAGATTTTGATCAAGTTCAAGGACATGAGAAGCAAGGCCAGGACAAAGTTGTAAGCACAGATGCTGCCTGCTGCAGTTGCCTTACAGATAAGAGGTAAAATACTAGAGATGGGATAAATAAAAAATTTCTTGACTCCAAATGCTGAAAGATTCTCGTATCACTCAAATTGTCTTAAGCAAATCTGAGAGTCAAAGAGCTTAAGGGTGAAGTTGCAGTCCGTAATAGAGTGGTGAACTTTATCTTTAAGTTTTTGATATTTGAATAAATGTTTGGCTTCAAATGTTTTTATATTGCTGAAATGTCTTCTGGCAAGTTAGCATTAGAAAAAAACAAAAGAAAAAAGCACATGCTAACTTTATGCAGAATGTTATTGCAGTTCACATAGTTTTCATAATCAAAAATTTGGAAATAGTTCAGGGTATTAGTGGATACTTAAGATGATGTCACCTCATGATTGACATTAGCCGCAGGTTACAAGAGATGCAATGATTATATGTCAGGTACAAGGTCAAGCTCCTTAAGTACATGTAAATATTACTGATACAAACTTCGTAGGAATAATGCATGGAAAATACTGAAGTGAAACTAAAAAAATATATAGTTTGAATAATGCCATACATAAGACTAGCAGTGTGCGTGCAAGTGCATTGCAGCAGAAAGTTGAGTAAAAACAACTTGAGCTGTGTGTACAACACACAATTTATGTATCTTCAGATATATAAATTGTGTTAGAAACCTCCAAAAGTATCAAAAGTAGTTTCGAGAATTTTCAAGAGAGCACAGTGCATGGCAGTTTCATTAATAACCACCTTCAAAAGATTTCACTACACTGCATACTGAAAAAAGTCACATTAAGGAATACCAAAAGGTGATGATGGTGATCTGTTTGCCACCAAAATTGCAACAATCAGCACATTTTGTTAGTGAACACTTCTACTGCACACCATTGCAGTTAAAACTATCTTTCCAAATTATTAATAGTTATGTGAGTTTGGATTCAAAATGATGAAAAAAATGTAAAGTTTTGAGTTTTCAAATTTTTAAATACTTTCAACATTTGCAGAATCATTCCTATAAAATACCTTTTAAATAAACAAATACCCCTATATACCTGGTAAATCTACAGAGTAATAAAAGAATTCCAATTTCTTTGACCATTAGCAATCAATTATTTTTTTTCTTACAAAAAACAATTGACATTTTTATGTATATACATGAAGCTTACACAAATCACAACATGCACTTTAAATAAGCAATGATTAATCAAATAAATAGTATCTATGTTAGTTGCAATTGAGAATGTTTTACAACTTATATCACAAGCCTGGAAAAAGCAATAGGCCTACATTAAACATCTTTTAAGAAATTATGAATTTTGTGAAGCATTTAAATTTTTTAGCTATTAAATGCTAGTAAAAGCTCACCCTAGCATACTGGTCAGGTCGCCTTCGGAGCACCACTTCCTCCTCCAGGTCTCTTGAGTTACGTGATTCTCTGCCTGTACGGTTCTCCTTGTTGCTGCCTCGACTATCCTGGCTAATGGTAGTCGATACACTCTCAGCATCTGACCTGAAGTTTAAGTTATTTCATTTGAACTATTAGAGCTGGTCTGTAGGCACACTATGTATTACAGTATCTCATATACAAACAAGGAATCACCACCTTACCTGTCAATTGCTTTGCTCAATGAAGATGGTGGCGTCCTCTGACCACTGCTCCTTGTTGAGCCACTTTCTGATGTTTCATACGGTTCATGTTTGTCTAGTACAGGTGGTGCTGTCCAATTTTTGTCCTAAAATCAAACATTTTCACATCTCAATAAATGAACTTATATAACACTCTTATTGAATCACATTCAAGTGTTCCTATGGAAGAACATTCACAGAATGGAAATAAGTAAACAAAACACCCTCATGCAGGAGCAGCATAAACTAAGCAAATTCCTCAGCGAGTTCAATAACTTTAAAAATCAATATAAAATTCAAATTAGGACCTAATTAATTAATAAAATAAGTAATGGCATTGTAGTGTGATATAAGGGAACAAAATTACAATTCTTGCAATCTATAAGTACCACAAAAGAGAAATCACATTTTTAGAATAATTGTTGTTGTTATTTTATTATTATTATTATTATTATTATTATTATTATTGTTGTTGTTGTTGTTGAGATTAAACTACAAAAATTAATGATATACTATTAATTAAATTATATATATGAACAGATAGACAAAGCTAAACTCAATGGGCATATTAAACATTTTAATATAATCATATTAATGAAATGAGCCCTTGACATCTTTACTTTCACTAAAATAGAGAAAGATAGCAGAAAGCTTTGAGTTACATTGTGCATTTAAGAAGATATTCATATTTACAATGTACTAAGCAGCACAATCAACAAACAAAAGTGTCATAAGATTTTCATTGGCTTTGAAATTTAATTTAAATGTTATTGTTGTAAAAACATGTAACTAAAAATTTTTCTGAATTTTATTCTGCTCTTTCACATAAATATAATTCTAAAACACATATTAGATTAATGTTTCACATTTGCTATCTTCCAGACTATGCTTTTGTTAAATATAAAATATGTGCAATGTTATTAATACAATCTATATGCTGAATTAATTTGCTCTTTTATTTTAAAGCAATAAGAAAGAAAATGAAATGCAAGAGAGCTTTTTAAATTTCAGTTTGTAAGTATATTTCTACTCCTAAAAGTTCGATTTCCCTAATTATCAGAAACTATTTTTCTGATTACATTTAAATGGTATATATCAAATTTTGCTGTGAAGAAAAAATATTGGTGCTGCTAGAGCAATTTTTACATTTTGGGTTTCAGGAAAACCCCCATTCCTAATAATTGATATCAGTGATTTTCAAAAACTAATATTCCTATTTTACTTCAATGGTCTATACCAAGTTTCCTTGAGAAAAAATAAAAATTGTGGCAACTAGATCAATTTTTAATTTTCTTTAACCCCCACTCTTTAAATTTCAATTTTCAGCTATACTCCCACTCCTAATGGCCCAATTTCCCTAATTTTCAAAAATTAAGTTTTCTTATTTTATTTAAATAGTATATACTGAATTTTGTTGTAAAAAAAACAAATATTAGTGTTGCAAGCAATTCTTAAATTTTGGGTTTCCGGTAAACCCTCACTCCTAATGTTCCGATTTCTCTGATTTTCAGAAACTATTTTTCTTATTTTATTTAAATGGCATGTACAGAGTTTTGTTGCAAAAAAGCAAATATTGGTGCTGCTAGGGCAATTTTTAAATGTTGGGTTTCAGGTAAACCCCCATTCCCAATAATTAATTTCATTCAGTTTCAGGAACTATTTTACTTATAAATATTGTACTTAGGAAGTTGTTTACAATGGAGTGGCAATATAACCTAAAACTTAGGTGTTCCTTTTTACACTAAACTCCACTCACACAAAAGTAAGACGCGTTTCGAGAGAATCTCTCCAATCTTCAGTTGCTCACTGAACCCCCGTTACTGGAAACTATTTTTTCTGAATTTTCGAGTAACAGCGGTTCAGTAAGCAACTGAAGATGGAAGAGATTCTGCTGAAATGCATCTTACTTTTTGTGTAAGTGAGTGGAGTTTAGTGTAAAAATGAATACCTAAGTTTAGGTTATACTATTTGACTTGTTTTATTTCAATGGCGTACACTGAGTTTCCTTTAAAAAAATTTAAATTGTGGACACTAGAGTGAGTTTTAAATTTCACTTTAACCCTCCACTTAGTTTATAAGTATACCTGTACTTCTAATGGTCAGATTGCCCTGATTTCAGAAACTATTTTTATTAATTTATTTTAATGATTGTTTCATTCAGGAAAAACAATTGCAGCCACCAGAGAAATTTTACCAGTTTCAATCAATAATTTAATGAAATCTATTCCAATATGTAAAAGCACAACAGTGTTAGAGAGCTTGGTCCAAAACTTGAATGTTTAGTAATAAAAATGTAAAAATATACATAAAATATGTTTAAAAAACTGCAAACTTATAGAAAATATATAATAAACCAGTCTTAAATTTGGGCTTTAAAGATTACATTTCATTGTTTTATTTGAACGCACAATTAATATCAAAACACTGTTTCAAATTTTCTGTCATCATGCATTGTCTTTTTAAAGAGTATGCTGTCATAGAGAAAGATCTCTCAACATCACATGTCACTGGCATATACTGGTATAAAGTAATAGCACAGCAATAATATTTTCAGGGCCATCAACAGCTTCACCACTAATGTGTGGCACATTATAAGAAAAAAAATATATATATATATCCTGAGCTCATATTTAGCAGAGTTTATACACTAGTGGAAACTTTACACTTAAGTCTCAGTTTATTGATACAAGTAACTAAGAAATTATTTCTATAAACAAAACTGTACTGTGCTTGTAAACAATAGATAAATGCCAACAAAATATAAGAACTGTGATGCAACTGTTTAAGGAGGGTGTGTTTGTGAAAAGATTGTTTTTACTGACCCTTTTCCCCAAAATGGAAGAAGAATGTTAAGCTGAAACATTACAAATTCTAAAGAATACTGTATTCTCAATTGTGTCTGAATATTCAGTGTATGGTACTATACAGTAAAGTGCATGGAAAAACAGAAAAGGAAATTAAACATGATGAAATTCAATCAAAAAAATTAAAAGTATTGTGGAGAAAGGAAGCAGAGAAAAGGATATCACACAGAAATATGGCATTCTGGTCCGTACAGTATCAGGATAAAGCTAAATTTATAAAAGCAAGTGATCTCTGTGTGTCCACTTCAGCGAAAAAGATTGAAATCTTCAAGTTTTCCACAATTTTTATAAAAAATTATGCAGTGGGTTTAGGAATGTCAGAGAGAGAACATTCCTGTGTAGGGCAACATTATTCAGGAGCAAACAAGAAATTTGGGATTCAACACTTTTCATGCTAATTCTAATTGGCTCAAGAAATGCATACTTCGAAATGGATCATGCAGTAAGTGTAATTAGATGAGGATGCTTATATCACAAATTACATGACAAAAGTTTTCCAAGTCTCTAGCATTCAAAGGTAAAAGGTGTGAAGGAAATAAAAGGAGTAAAGAAAGGATAATGGTGATGGCAGCAAATGTGACAAGCAGTGAGAAACAACTTTTGTAATTGAAAAAATCTGCTAAACCGCACTGTTTTTCTGTTGCCAAATACTTGCTTGAAGATCTTGAATGACAAGTTCTATTTTTGAGTTCTGGGTTGAAAAAATTGGAAACAGGTTCAATCATCAAAATAAGAAAGTAATTTTCATTGATAAATGTTCTGAACATAGTCCTTATCCATAACCTGAAAGTAGTGAAACTCATTTATCTCCTGTCCAACACCTCATCAAAACTAGTCTATGGACCAAGGTATAACAAACTGAGATGATATTACTTCAAAGGAAGTAAGCAAAATTATTAGAAGCTCATCAAAACTAGTCTATGGACCAAGGTATAACAAACTGAGATGATATTACTTCAAAGGAGTCATCTCCAAAATTATTAGAAGCATGGAAATTGGTAAACCTGCAAATATAATAATCTTTTAGAAGCTATTAATCTCCTGTAAAAATTATGGGATGATGTAAAACCTAAAACAATAGCATGTTACTTCAGGAAAGAATATTTTACAATGGTTCAAACCAAAGAAAATAACTGTGCAAGTGAAATATCAGCAGAAGAATGGTCTTCACTCTAGCAGCACTCCAGTTTAACCTGAACTCATGTATTCACATTTCTTACACTATACTCCATTCACTTACATAAAAGTAAGACACGTTTTGGGAGAATCTCTCCCATCTTCAGTTGCTCACTGAACCTCCGTTACTCGAAACTATGGCTGGACAAACGAATGTTTCTGTGGTGGCCTCTGTTGATTGAAGTAGGAAGTTGCTGAGCTCATCTATGGCAGGAAACTCGAAATTCATTAGGTTTTTTCTATTTTTTAATACGAAAATTTTTTCCCAAGTGGATAACTCCAATGGGCTGTGAAGATGTTTCAGCAGTTTTATTCCTGGTTTTATTTCATGGTTTTTGGTCCAAAAGTGAGCTGCTACTGCTGATTTTTCCACCTGTTTAAAGGGAATATTTCTAAAATGTTCCTTCCTCCGAATTTTCAAATTTCTTTTTGTTTTGCCTATGTAGCTCTGTTCACAATCTGCACATTTTATTTCGTAAATTCCTGATTTTTGTTCTGGTGGTATGGAGTCTTTTACTGTGCAACCTAATAAATTCTTGATGTTGTATCTGTTCTTTGGGGCTAACATTATTCCATGTTCTTTGAAGATTTTCTTGAACTTGTTGTGGTAAATTGGATGGTAGGTGAAACTTTTGAATTTATACTCTTCTTTTGTGTTTTTCAGTGTGAAAACTTCCCTTATCCCTTTTTGTCTTTTAGATTTATTGATAATTTTTATCACCGTGTCTTTGTTGAAACCATTCATTATAGCTGTCTGTATTATTTGTTTCTATTCCATTTTGTACTCTGCTTGTGTGAGTGGAATATTCATCAATCTGTGTGCCAAACTATGAAAAATTGCATATTTATGTGGAATGGGGTTATAACTCTCATTTTTTATGTAGTTTTCTGTGTGTGTTTCTTTTCTGTAAACTCCAAAATTCAAACCATTATCAAAATTATCAATAAATCAAAAAGACAAAACGAGATAAGGGAAGTTTCCACACTGAAAAACACCAAAGAAGAATATAAATTCAAAAGTTTCAGCTACCATCCAATTTACCACAACAAGTTCAAGAAAATCTTCAAAGAACATGGAATAATGTTAGCCCCAAAGAACAGATACAACATCAAGAATTTATTAGGTTGCACAGTAAAAGACTCCATACCACCAGAACAAAAATCAGGAATTTACGAAATAAAATGTGCAGATTGTGAACAGAGCTACATAGGCAAAACAAAAAGAAATTTAGAAATTCGGAGGAAGGAACATTTTAGAAATATTCCCTTTAAACAGGTGGAAAAATCAGCAGTAGCAGCTCACTTTTGGACCAAAAACCATGAAATAAAACCAGGAATAAAACTGCTGAAACATCTTCACAGCCCATTGGAGTTATCCACTTGGGAAAAAATTTTCATATTAAAAAATAGAAAAAACCTAATGAATTTTGAGTTTCCTCCCATAGATTAGCTCAGCGACTTCCAACTTCAACCAACAGAGGCCACCACAGAAACATTCATTTGTCCAGCCATAGTTTCGAGTAACGGAGGTTCAGTGAGCATCTGAAGATGGGAGAGATTCTCCTGAAACGCATCTTACTTTTATGTAAGTGAATGGAGTATAGTGTAAGAAATGTGAATACATGAGTTGAGGTTAGATTGCCACTCCATTGTCAACAGCTTCGTAAGTACAATATTTATATATGAGCACTCCAGTTGTCAAGAAACTGACTTAGAGACATACTTGAAAATGGATTCAGACATCACTGTTGCTGAGAGTCTGTCAGATACAGGGATTGTTAATGCCACTAGATCAGAATGTGAAGAAGTAGAGGATGGTGACTGGAAGGAGAATAATGGTGACATTATCAACATAAAAGCAATTTCGGATCAAAAGTACATTCATAGACATTCAGTACAGACAGGATTAGTGTTTTCAGTACTCAACATGGTCAAAAATTTTTTAGAATGCAGCACTCAACATGCAATAATTAAAACAGAAGAAAATGACAAGACCTTTTTAAGCCTATGATAAGCTAGGCTGATGCCTATTGGTAAGGCAATTTACTGCATTCATATTATAGTTCAATTAATACATAAACATGTATTTCTTATGCAATGAATATTCATATACTTAATAAAATAAAACCAACATTTAAAATAAATACATGTTAGATTTAAACACAACATGAAAACATAGGGCAGTATACAGTATTATAAATGTTAACCAAATTTTACTTATCTCAATGTCTGAAAATTTGGTAAGTCAAAATATTATTAACATCTCATAACACTGTACAATTCTTCAAGCTTAAATTAACTTGCTGCTCTTCATAGCTCTTTGCTTTAGCTCTACAAGTGAGGACATTTGCATTCATTTGGAAAATTGTTCATTTTAAATGAGAAGCCATACAAATAAAAATAACTAACAGCAGGCATTTAGTTCTTTGTTTTCTTATTTTCTTGTCTGAAAATTTCACAAGAAACTTACCTTAGACTCAACATTTGTGGAACTGTTGAGAACAATCAACACTTCTTCACTATCCCGTCTCAATGGTCCAACTACACTTCCATTTGGTCTTTTGTCTATCAACCTGGATGCTGTCAGCTGGTCAACATCTGTTGCTTCCACTGTCATACCTTCCACAAGAATGGAAGTCCTTATTGAGTCATCTTCAGGACCTGAAACATCAGCCATTTCACTCACTTCATGCTGTTCCAACAATGAACACATTTTATTAATTACACCTAGAACCTATGTTTCATTTAATTTTTTCTTATATAAAAACACTGCGGTTCTTTATCATTGAAAGTTAAAGCAGCATGCTCCTTTACTTCAATATGGTATACTTCTTGCAATATATGAAACAACTAATAGAACCTTCCATTTCCAGGCACTGTTTGCAAATATCTGTGAATGATAACTATTACATTACATTACTAACTATTAGAATGATAACTAAGAAGCAAGTGAGCAGCTGTGATAGCAGTGGTTGAGACATGGTCATTAAAGGACTATTATTAATGTCACTAGGTATGATTATTTTGATAAAAAAGAAGTGAAGGTGAAAGAGGTCAGGTGGTTTACGATTATTTGTAAAAAAAAAAAAAAAAAAAAAAAAAAAATAATAATAATAATAATAATAAAATAAATAAAAAAATAAAATAAAATAAAATGAAATGAAATGAAAGTTTTAAATTAAGGCTGAAAATGTGACAAAGTGTTGTGGTGCATATTTAATGATCTGTTTGGAAGATGATTCAAATATGTTCATTAAGCTTTAAGAGTTCTGTAAAGAGAATAAACTTCTGTGGAATGGAGTAAAACAGAAAGATGACCGGAGAATTTACTTTTGTACATAAAAATGGCCAAAGTGTCATATGTTATACTCTTTAGGTCTATATAAATAAACAATGAACTCTGAGGTTATGGATATGATAAGTGTGATTAATCATTTCTCATTAAAAATGCAGTTCAAAATGTTAGAGGTTGGTGGTAGTGAGATAGTTCTTGGATTAGAAGGGTACAGAGAGAATTAAAATGCTGGAGACAAACAGGGGAAGATTTACATACGAATGCAGATAAAGGTGCTTATTAGAGGCAAAAAAAGTTTAGGGAGAAAAGCTTAGCCAGAAGTTAAACAAGGAACAAAAAAGAATAACAAGACAACTTGGGCAAAGTTAGGCAAAATGCTATATCACCAATAGCAAGGTAAACATTTTTTCTGGGTCTTTTAGAAGTAAAAACTTTGGTTTTACACGACAATTTGATTAACAATAATCCATGAAAAATAGACTTGTTGGATAGCAAAATCACTTCAAATGAAGTACTGGAACATTTTAAAACTTAAAAGGCATGTGGAATAGAAGAAATCCAAAGGGAGTTAGGAAAGCTTGAGTAGAAGACCTAAACAGAATAAACATATTGGTGCAGTTAATAAATTTAAACTTTGAAGAAGGCATAATATAAAAAATTTGGAATGGGAATAGTAATGCCAATTTATAAAGGTAAAAGTGATATTAGGAACAGAGCATTTTACAGGATGAATGAATGTTTATTTCTACACATTACAATTACAGTTTTAAAGCATTTCCTTGATCCTTGAATGCTTGTTAACTCAGGATCCTATACAACTAACACCCTGAGTGTTGTGTACATAGATCCTACATGACTCTAACTATACATTATATCGAGTGAACTTTACAAATATTTCCCTAAAGGTGATCATCTTCCCTCATTCTTACATTATTACCATCTTCCTTTGCCTTGATCACTTTCCTCCACCATTTTTCTCTTACTTTCCATACATAATTTCGTAAATACTTTTCTGCTATTCCCAAAAATCTTTAATGCCAGAATTTCTGCCTGTAAATTATCCCATTTTTTGCTGCATATTTCCTCTCTCCATCCTTTGGTTTCTGTACATTCTAATATACAGTGCAAGTTCTTGTCTACCTTACCACACAGTCGGCACAATCCTTTATCAACTTTTATCCCATTTAATATCATTGTTCCTGTTCTTGCCCAGGCCATACCCTCCCAACCAATTTTATCACAAATCTCAATATATTTTTCCCTGTACCACTCTTTCTTAAAACTCCTATAACATATCAGATTACTCTCATCTCTTGGGCTACTAAATATTTCCTGTTTCTCAATCCTTGCTTTCACTTTATTACAAGAGTATTGCCATTTTGTGACTTTAATAGCTCTCCTAAACTAATTTCTCTTACAATTTCCTTTAATCTACCTACTCAACTCTCTTTCTATTTTTCTTTTTCTTGAGCCCTAAAGCAGTCTTGAGAATATTTCCTTCCTCCAATGATTGTTTTCACTAGTAGGCCTTTTCCACCTACCCTTTCGGGTACCCGGCCAGGACCGATGGATTTTTTCGGAGCATAAAAATCCTAAGTATGGCTTCCTTTGGAAGGGAAGTAAAGCCGTGGGTCCCGTGTCGTACATTTACGGTACGAAAAAGAACCTCAAGCCTGAAAGAGAGGTCTCTGAACAAAATTTGTCGGCCGTTTCACGCCCTGATTGAATGGGACACTGATGACCTGAGCTGTTAAAGAGCGTCCATAAATAAATCATTCAAAAAAAAAATAACCCTTTCGGGTTCCATCAGGGCTACTCCATTGGATGCTGTTTTAGGTAATCCTAATATAATTTTACAGACTACTCTATGAACCTGATCTATACATTCCCACCCCTTTTCTGTCCCCCATATCTCTAACCCATGCATCATTTTCGATTCAACTGTAGCCAAATATACTCTCTCTAACCAGCTTACACTCATACTCTCTTCAATCATGTTCTTAAACTATTGGTAATTTTCCCTCTCCTAGCGCATTCTTCCTTTGTTCAGACCATTTTCCATTACTGTTCAGCCCCCAAATAATCAAATTTCATTACTACTTTAATTTTACTCCCCTCTAGCCACCATTTCTCATTTTTGCCGAGTTTGTTCACTTTTTTACATACCAAAATTTTTATTTGCTTTTATTTATCTTTAAGCCCTATTTTTTTACAATATTTTTCTGTTGCTTCTATTGCTTTATTTAAACTTCTACTTGTAATTGCAGCTGCTAGTAAATAATCTGCAAAAAGAAAACCTGGAATGTCTTTATTATTAATTGATGGACAGTGTCTGTTTTCCCTCCCTATTTCCTGGACTATCTCATCTATAAACAGATTGAATAGTTAAACATAAATTGGAACTTGCACAGTGAAGCGAATCATATTAATTGATATCATTGTATGATTCAGTTGAACTACACACTCTTAAAGCTTCACTTACTTTTCATAAATGTTCTCGAAACCTGTTTCATACATTTATGAAAAGTAAGTGAAGCTTTAAGAGTGTGTAGTTCAACTGAATCATACAATGATATCAATTAATAAGATTGAATAGTACTTAATTTACACCTCTGTCTTAAGCCAATTCTATTTGGTACCCAGTTTGTTACTTTGTTGCTTTTGAGCCTAATACAAAAGTTATTGCCTGAATACAGCTTCTGTATTAGTCCTATAAACCACCACTCACTCTCTCTTCTCTCAACTTAATCCAAAGTGCATCTCTTTTGATAGTATCAAAGGTTTTTCAAGATCTGCGAAGAGCAAATATACCTTCCCTCATTTTATATTCAGACATTTATCAATGTTCTTATTATAAAGATGTTATCTACTGTAATTTTTCCTTTTCTGAACCCCTCTTAGAAATCCAATAGCCTCCTTTCCCCCTCCACCTATGACTTTAATCGTTTTGCTGACATCCCTGTAAATAACATATTTGTTAAATTATTGAAGCTATTTACAGTGAAGGTCTTGTATATTGATTGATACACTGTGGGTAATTTTTATACACTTCACTTACATGTTTTTAAAATCAGGACATGTTTCAAGAACCATCGTCCCCATTGTCAGCTGTTGACCCACTGTTCTGGTTGGTTCTCTGCAGGTTATTGAATTTTTGTGTGGTGGCCTCTAGTGGTTGTGAAATGAATCTGGAGAGGTAGTCCTCTGGCGGAAAGTCAAAATTCATTGCTGTTTTTCGGTATTTTATGTTAAATTTTTCAAAATTTAACATAACGTTAGCTCCTATCAATAGATACAACATTAAATACCTCCTAGGATCAAAACTAAAAGACCAGTTACCACCAGTAAAGAAATCAGGAATATATTCAATAGAATGCTCTGAATGTGATCTAAAATATATAGGAAAAACTAAAAGAAATTTGATAACCCGCAAGAAGGAACATTTTAGGAACATTAAATTGAAACAAACGGAAAAGTCAGCAGTAGCACATCATTATTGGAGCCATAACCATGAAATGAACTCAGAAATAAAACTTTTGAAAGAATTAAACAATCCTTATGACTTGTCAGCATGGGAGAATATTTTCATCTTAAAATACCAAAAAACAGCAATGAATTTTGACCTTCGGCCAGAGGACTAACTGTCCAGATTCATTTCACAACCACTAGAGGCCACCACACAAAAATTCAATAACCTGCAGAGAACCAACCAAAACAGTAGGTCAACAGCTGACGATGGGAACGGCGGTTCTTGAAACATGTCCTGATTTTAAAAACATGTAAGTGAAGTGTATAAAAATTACCCACAGTGTATCAATCAATATCCCTGTAAATGCCTTATCTATCACTGCTAAGAGACTAATGTCTCTATAATTGCTTGGGTCATTTACCTCTCCCTTCCCTTTAAAGATTGATACATTCACCCCCCAGTTTCCAATTCTATGGTATCTTTCCACCCTCACACAGTGCACCGAATAATTTTATCAGTAAAGCTCTCCTTTCATTATCCTCAAACCACACTTTCCAAAATTTCCCTGGTATTCCATTGATCCCATTTCCTTTTTTACTTTTTAATTTTGTAATCTGTTACCTCATTCTGTAATATTTCATGATCTAGTTCTTTAAGATAATTGTGTATTTTTGGCCAATTTTATTCTCTTTGATCTTATCTACTCACTCTATTCACCAATTCCCATATCTTTATACTGTCCTCCTCTTTTGCTGCCTTATAAATCTTGAGTCTAATTTTTTCGCTCCATTCCTTCCTTTTTTCCTCAATTAAGCATTTATACCCCACCTTGCTATTAAATAGTTCCCTTTTTCCAGTGGATCTTCCATTTGTTTTCACCTCCTAAACTCTCTTTCCACCCTTTTCTTTGCTATAAGGCACTCCTTGTCATACTAGCCCTTTTCTGTAGATTTCCTCTGGTACCAAATTTTCATTGTTCTACCTGACTTCACTACCAACTCTAGATATGACATTGCTTCGTCAGCTTTTCCCTTCTCAATTAATTATATGATTTCCTGTTCCCCGCATCTACCTGTATTTTCTCCTCATTTATCTGGCCCTCTTGTACTATTGCACATTAATACATTGCTGACTTCACAAAATTCAATCAATTTTTGCCTTCTCTAGTGCTTATCTGGTCTCCACTGTGTTTCTATCTATTTAGATTTTTCTTCTCTAGATAGTTATCTGCTTCAGTTCCATAGATGTGTTCTTCCCTTACTCTAGCACTGATGTTTCCCATTATCAAGAGATCTATATTATACTTCTGGTTCAAATTTTAGATATCATTTTGTAAATTTATATAAAAACACAAGTCATAAAAATATGCCTATCGGTTTGTACACCACTCCCATAGCTACAATTTGTTCCTCTCTGTACCCATTTTCTATCACAAGCAACATCACTCTGTCAGATTCTACACACTTTATTTTCTTTACCCTAAGTTTTCTTTCCTTTCTAATAAACACTCCCACTTGTCCTGAAACTCTTCCTTTCCCTTTCTTTTTTATTTCATTTTTTTCAAAAAACTCAAACCCATCCCAATTTATCACTGCACTCTTAGTTCACCATGTTTCCACCCCTGCGACTACATCTCCTAATTTCAGCATTTGTTCTAATTCAACTTTGTTTATGTTATTTATCAGCCCTTTAACATTCCAGCACACCTGCCAGGGGATTTGAGCCCTGTACTGGGTCTGTCCTGTCTTTTCTAAACTGAAAGAGTTTTTCTCTCATTCTTGTTAGCCTCCCCTCCTGAAGCTCTATTTGTCTTCCATGATTACGATCTCTTATGTCAAAATGATCCCTTCTGGCATTGTCACTGTACTCAAACCTCCCTCGTCTTTCCCCACCACTCTTCCCACTGCCACCACTTTGGTCGCATCTCCATCCATCAACCGTTTCTGAGGTAGTTCTCCAAGCAGGTAATGTCATCTGAGCTGCCTCGTTTGCTGCTACATGAGCCACACACCTGTCCCCTCTCTGGTGCTTGCTTCTCCCTTGCCCATCAGTCATTGCCCCTCCCTCCTTATCTCTTCTGTCATTCCTTGACCTTGTAGTTGAGTCAACAGAATGCCATTGGCCCACAGTTGCATTTCTGGTACAAAGGCTTCCTTCATTTCTAGCTTTTTTTCATCTTCTTTAATAATTTGAATCTTATTTCTCACTCTTTTTTCCCATTATCATTTTCAATAAATATTCTTGTGCCTTTTAATTTCTTGCTATTACAAAGTACATTCCATTTGATGCTCATAGTGGCCAATTTAACTCATATTGGTCTTAGTTTTCAGCTTCTTCGTCCAATTCTAAAGGCATTTGTGATTTTCCTCTCTCCAGTTTAATACCCAGTCTTTCTTTAAAAATTTCTTCTGCTTCATCCCATATCTTTTTTTTTTTCCCCTTGTTTCTTCCACTCCAAACATCACTAAGTTCTTGAATCTGTCATCTTAACAATCTTCATGCTTCACTAACCTTAAAAATATACGGAACCGGTTTCTTCGTCCACAGCCGAAGATGGAGATAACATATCTTTGTCACTGGTTCCGTATATTTTTAAGGTTAGTGAAGCATGAAGAGTGTTAAGACAACATATTCAATTCACATAAGCTTCACTGTGTTAGTTCCATATGAAAACTTTTTTTAAAGATTTACAATTTTTAAAAAATTTTAATCACTAAGTTCTGCTTCCTGCTGTTGTCAACGGATTTCTCCAATTTAATTATGGTTGAGTGTAATTAGACCTTGTGTAAATAAAATACCAAATATGCAAGTAAAATGGTTAGAAAGAGTATATGGTTCAATAGTGAAGAGCAGAATGATATATGAAATAGAAATTTAGAGACCAGATGGAGGCTTTTTTTTTTTTAATGGTGTTTAACACCCATTTTTACTACTGAGGCACCACAGGCTGTGGACACTGATGATACATGAGATGAAACGATATATTGCGAAAGTCTCTCTTCTGCTCTCTGTTTTTTTTTTGCAAAGGAAGGAAATGTTCCAGGCATAAGTTTAAGGTACCTCCCCAGCATTTGCCATTTATGAGGACCGAGGAAATCCTGGAAAAAAACCTCAGTCAGAAAGGATGGTCCTGGCAGGATTTGTACCCCAGACCTTCCGCTCAAGAGTCCGTGCCTTAACAACCTAGGCCACCAGATGGAGGATGAAAAGCAATAAATGTGATAAATAGATTATTTTGTACACTTGTCCTAGGTTTACCAATATCTTTGTCTGACAAGATTGCTATAATGGAATTTGAAAGACAGGGCTATAAAAGTAAAATAATGAAAGAGTACTGCAATATTAGTATAAAATAAGCAGATTAGAGAGGAGAATATCATCAAATAGTAAATTGAGGGGTGGATATATAAAATCCAAAATATTCTCCAGGAAGTTGGAATGGGATTAATATAGTATGAGGGGGAAGAATGAGAAAAAGATTTTGGAAGAAGATAAAAATTTAGGATATTGAAAAACAAGATATATGGGCTAGTCTTAATGTTACAAAAATCTCTGAAACTAAATAAAACACTGAAAAATGATTGGGGAAGAGAAAAATATAAGACAAAAGGGGAAGGACATGGCTTAGAACAGTAGTAATATGTTAAGGAATAAGGAATGGATATATTTAGCGGAAATGTCCAATGTGTGAAGAAGCAGATAGTACTTGGCATTGTATTTTAGAATGTAAACAAATGTTGGAGAACAGTTCCTTTTACAAAAGTAGGAAAACTTACCAAATGAAATAAGAGGCAGAAGAATTTAAAATTTTAAGACCAGATGAAAATATAAAAGAACTTAGAAAATACATTAAGAAGGGGAAACAAAAATGGTAATGGAAGATGGGCAATACAAATGGGAATGACAATGTTGATAATGGCATCATTTAGGAGTGTATGTACATATATATATATATATATATATATATATATATATCCCCATTACATACTCAACCTGATGTTAATTGTAATGGGGTATGGAAGAAAGGCAGCAAATGAGGCATAAATTGAAGATTATAAAGTGGAATTTAAAATGTATTCTTAATTAGACAGTGAGTGGATTTAATACTCTTATGCTCTACTTTATGGAATTTAAAGGTTTATGTACATTCACTTATTTCCTTTAAATATTTTAATTTAGAAAAGAGATTTTGTTTCTATTTGAATATAAGCTTAAATAGCTTAATATAAAATTGTAAATCAAAAAAAAAAATGTACAAATGATATTAGTGAAATGATAATTCATTTGCTCAGAGTTGGCTGTGTTGGCTGAGCTTACAGTCATAATAGTTACCCTATAACTTTGGAGGATTAATATAGCATTAAAAGAGCACTATGAGGTCAAATTAACCCTAATTCAATTCATTTATTAATAAGAAGTAAAAATGAAAGCTTTAGACATTTCTGGGCCATGATCACATTCTGTTCCTGCACTATTACCATCCAATACTGGTATCCTTTATGCATGTTCTACATTTGCTGGCTGATTATTTACATTAATAAAAGAGATTAATGAAGTCAATAATATACTGGGACATCTATAAGATATATTTACTAATGACAATATATACAATCTTGAGATTGACACATTTTTTTAACTGCATCTGCAAATGAAATTAAACATCTCTTGCTGCAGATCTCTCATAACATGTTAAATTTCCTCTAGAGTTGAGGATTCAAACCATATATATTTATATTAGTGGTTCTGGGGAATAAGCTGGCATACCAGCATACATTACTAATAAGCCTGTCCTAGAACACTTGTGAGTAGTTTACATCCAAACTGTCTCTTTGCAGTCACATACTCAAATAATCTGATTTCCACTTCTGGAAACTTTGCGTTTTGTCTGCGAAATGTCCACCAGTTATTGCTCCTCTGTCATCCACATTATATTTTCATCCAGCAGTGCAACTGCCAATTTTTTTGCATCTTCAATGATGTGGAGCTCTTCTTTTGCCATGAATGATCTGTAATGATGTTTCATACTAGCCATTCTAAACATGTGCTTTCACTTCAATTGATGCTATGGAAATGACCTATGATATAGCTGTGCATGCAGTTCTAACTTGTGATGGCAGAATGCCAACTTCTATATTTTGTGAATTGATATCATTGTATGATTCAGTTGAACTACACTCTCTTAAAGCTTCACTTACTTTTCATAAATGTATGGAACCCGTTTCGAAAACATTTAGTTCCATCTTCTGCCAGGCTGTAGTTTAACTGAATCATACAATGATATCAATTAATATGATTAGCTTCACTGTGAAGTTCCTATTTACATTTTAATTCTATAATTTGGTTTGTCAGAAGTGTGGTACCAACCCTAATGCAACCCACACAGTAGATATTCTGGATTGTCTGCATATTTACATTAAATGTAAATATATTTTAGAATGAAATGAACAAAATAAAATTTTCAATAAAAACTAGTGCATGAATTACTAACTTAATCCTAATCCCACAGACCACCACTTAAACATGTGAAAATATTAGGATAAAAAAGGAGTGCTATTATTCGTAGAGAGAGAGCATGCGTGCACGTGCGTGTAATAAAATAAAATAGCTTTGGCTATCTACAAAAACATCTTTCTATTTAAATAGTGAAACTAATGAAGAGGTCCACTCACCAGAGTCACTCCTGCTGCCTGGACTTCTCACTTCAGTTCTACTGACCGATGCAGAATCCTTCACCTGCTCATTTTCTTCTCCCACAGTTACCACTGATACATGACTGGTGTCTTGTCTGTAATTCTGCTCATCTTCATCATCTTCTTCTTCATCCAAGGTGGAATTGGAATGGCTTCTCCTACTATGTGGAAAGAATGATAAAGCATTCATTACTTCTCTCCATAATAGTTTAATAATTAAGCATTTCTTTCCATAATTTGACATAAAAAGTATCAATTTTTGAATGATCCAACTTATAACCATTTTTCAGTTATACATATCCCTGTATCTTCTCCTTATCTTTCTGTACACATGTAGAAGGTACAGAATGATTACAACTTGTAAACATGCTGTAGTTCAACTAATCATACAATGATATCCATTAATAAATTGTACATGTTTATACAAGCTATTAATTTTTTGCAACAAATATTAGGTTTACCGAAAGCATCACCAAATTGGGCATTACTATTACAAATTGGGTAACCAGGTAATACTGTAGAAAGAGCTTTGAAATACCGGTTCAGAATTTTGACTTCAGAGAAATACAACATTAGTGTATGTCTTAATTATACAAGGAAAAATTCCGGTGAGGGAGATATGGTATCTTGTTCATGGAAAACTCTACAGGAAATAGGAACAGGAAAGATTGGGAGGCTAAGACAGAATAACATTAGGATTTTTGGAGAAAAGAAAACAAAGTATAGTAGACAGAACACAAGAAATAATTAGGAGCTATAGGGACAAAAACTATGAGAATGTATCAAGGGCTGAAGAGAGAATGGCATAGAGAATATATCAACCCGCATGACAAGCCAGGGAGGGTAGAATTTGCTTGGGCAAGAACTGGGGCAATGAGGCTGAAGGGGATAAGAGGGAATATTATTTAGGGAGATTTCCATTATGTAGGAGAATAGATAATAATATACACTACATAGTAGAATCTGAAGAAACTAAAAGTTTGGAGAAAGCGACTTAAGAAATAGGATAGGCTACCAGAAATGGTAGGCATAAAATGCTGAAGGAAAGGCAAAATAATAATATACTGCTAGCCATTAAAATTGCAACATACATATGAGACACATTAGACCAATTCATTTTCTCAGCACTGAATTTGATTCATCAAAAATAAAACAGCAATACCAGCAGATGCCTGAATTTGATCAGGGAAGAGTTGTGGCATACCGAGAATGCAGGATGCATTCCAAAAAAATGGTTCTCATGTTTAATGAAATGTGTTCACAGCAAAACCAGTATAAGATCAGTAGATTGAGGTAAGATGAACACAAAGCATACAGGATCTCAAAGGCTCTGTCAAACTATAAACGAGAATATAGAGCTCATTTCTGCATGGCTATTATGAACACACACTTGAAACATGTTCTGATGAATTAATCAATTAGTGTCACCTAATGCAGACTTATTTGTATATATACGCACAATGTGTTGCAATTTTAATGACCAGCAGTATGTTAAGCTAATAGGGAAATTCATTAGCAAAGTAGTTGTAAATCACGTGAACTCAAAATATATAGGCGAGTCAAACAAAAACTTACAACTGTAATAAAAATTCAAAATTTCACACCATTGTCCTGTAAGCTTGCACTATTGTAACAAATATCCTATATGAGGCATGACAGTGCAGATAAGCAAACCATCACATACCATAAAATTGAGATCATTGTATGATTGAGTCAAACTAAACACTCTTATTGCTCGTCGACTACACTGATGTTTTGCTGATGATGCAGACAAGAGTTTGTGAAACCAGTTCTGCATTTATAAACAGGTGGAGCAATAAGAGTATTTATGTCCATTCAATATACAATGATCTCAATAATATATTAGCTTCACTGTACAAGTTCCAATTAACATTTCTAGCCATTACATACCAGTTTAAATGATAGCTGCTCCATTTCAGACATCCATCAAAGAAGAACAGTACTTTGTAATTCGGATTTTGAGTAGTGAATGTGTGATACCTATTGAAATTCATCAACAAATGATCATTTAGAATGGTGATGCATATCGAAATGCAAATGGTGTGATACCAGAGAACAGTGCAGTAATTGAAGTCTTAGTGATGGAAAATCGCCAACAGTGGAAGAAATTGCAGAAATGCTAAATATTAACCATCGATCAGCACCCCACTTTATTCAGATATGGATGAAAATACACCAAATAGTGCAAGAGTGTGCGTGCAACCAGCCTGGATAATTTTTTTCTAGAGGAATACATGTACCTTGTAATCGCAGGAGAACTGGCATTGAACATAACAGAGATTATGTAGAAAAATTAACATTTGTGTGCTATACATTCTTAATAAATTAAATGTAAAATAAATAATTTTTTCATTTGACTTGCCCTCTTAAACTAATAAACCATAGTGTTAGGGTGTATTAGAGTGGTTTGAAATGTAAGCAATTTGTATTTATTTAGTTTAAGGCTTTTTCTTCCCCTCTTTTAATTTGATCGATATTTGTTTTTAAGTATTTAGGTTATAGTTGATAAAAATGCTCTAGGATAGTAAGGAAAAATTATTTGCTAAGTATTTTATGGAATTTAGAGGATGGGGCCTTCATTGATTTATTCCTTTAGAATTAGCCAAAGGTACAGGTTTTATTAACAATAATAGACATTTCAACATTAATTCAATTTCAAATCTAAGACAGTAAAAAATGCAACATTTTCTGAGTTGAAATATTTAGAACACTCTCTACGGTTTCACTTATTGGAGATTTACTCAGAACATTTCATGCACCCACATACACATTCTCAGCTGTTAAATGACTGTTGAATCATTTGTAGAAGTAGGGTTGGTAGGTATCTGGGTTGAATCCAGTGGTCTTGTGATAAACTTGAATAAAGAGCTGCCTGCTTCTGGGATGTCGAAATTCAAGCAGACAGCCCTTTAATCAAGTTTATCACAAGACCACTGGAGTCAACTCAGATATCTACCAATCCAACTTCTACAAATGATCCAACAGTCATTTAACAGCTGAGAATGTGCATGTGGGTGCATGAAACCTCCTGAGTAAATCTCCAATAAGTGAAACCGTAAAGAGTGTTTTAAATATTTCAATTCATAAGAGATTAATAAGACATTTATTTCTGTTTGATTTTGATTATTTATATAACTAATATATGAATATTAAACTAAAATGAATGTAAATTTGAATTGTAATATTTTTTTTTTGTGATGATAACAAATTCATTAATTCATTTAAGCTAATGCTGAACTCACAGAACTTTCCAAAATACGAAAATTTTCTTAGCACTTAGTATTTGCTGCAATAGCCAACATTACGATTAAATCAAAAGGTAGGTTGATTTAATTGACCAGGTGTTGCATCTGCTTTAACCCTCAGTACAACTGCACAATGAGACTGCATGATACAACACACATACACCTAATACTGACATACCTATCATCCAGATTGACGAAGCTGGGGCTAACAATGACAACTTCACTCTCATCCAGTTTTTGTCCTTTGACAACACTGACTGGCCTGTCCACACAATGAGAACTGTACTCTAGTGAATCAGGTGACTGATATGCATCATCGTCCGTTGTTGATTCATTAATCTGTGTTTTGTTGGTTTCATTTGCCACAATAACCACTTCTGCTTTTACTTTTACTGCAGGTGTAGGAGTAGAACTGTCTAGGGGAGGAAGTAAAACTGGAGGATGGGTTGTTGTCACTACTGTCACTTGGGTAACATTTCCAGAAGATGAATTAGAACTTATGTCTTCATGTAATCCTGATGTGATTGTCACTGTTGACTTATTTACTTTAGATTCAGGCTGAATTGTTGGTGGTCCTGCAAAGAAAGATATAAAAGTATTAATTTTATACAAAAAAAGTGAGGTTCACATGAGATTAACATTTTAAAAAAATTGAGTTGAGATTGTAACATATACATCATTAAAATTTAATACAAAGGAAAACTAGTTTCTGGAGCACATGTGATCTATTCATTTTTCAATGCCACAACTCTAGCATGATTCAGTAGCAAATCCACTGCACTGCTATTCTGAAGAACTGCCTGGCCTATTAAAACATCAATTAATTGTATTCTTTCAGATGGTACAGACTTGGTTTTTTAAACTTTGTTAATAGTGCTTTAGTATGTTCTTAACAAAATAAGATCTCAATTTAAGTACTCCATGCCATGGAGTATGTTCATATTAACTCTTTGTGTGTTTGACTGAATTATAATAGTGATTAAATTTAGAAAATGAATTGTGAAAGTTCCTTCAATTATATTTAACAAATTCAGCACATGGAGTGTCAGACTGAAAGATTCCAAAATAAACTATAATACATAGTATAAGAAATAAATCATGGCAAAAATGCTATTAGCAGATTTCAGATGACATCTTTTTCATTAAGTGTTTCCAAATTGCAGCATTAAAACAATTTTGTATCATATTAACTCCCACCGAAAGTAATTAACAGTCAATGATCTGCTCACAAGGATATATCTATTCCACAGAGTATGTACTTTTCAGGTTACAACAAACATTCATTTCTTAATAAGAGCTGTAGCAAAATCATTTAATTTTACAAGCAGATGTATAAAATTCTATTAAAATCAGCATAAACAATTTATTCAGAAACTATTGACATTCAGCAAATAAGACAGCTTTTAAACAAGCCAGTATTACAAACATATCCCACAAAAGTGCCAGAGAATGCAGCAAAAATAGCTCATCCTTTCTAAAGACACAAGTATGAATTTCTCCTTCTTCCCAGTAATATAGAAAGCTTGTCGTCTAAACACTCTTATGTTTCACACTATTTTTGATGTAGTCTCTTTATTCCCAAGCATACCAAATCAAAAACTTTTATTGTTTTTGAATGACTGGTTAAAAGAGATAGGAGTTAATGAAACTCATAGAAAGGATTACATTTACCTCACTAAAATTTGTATTAACCAGTCCTATTTTGCCGGTAAATTCTACAAACAGCAAACTGGACTGACAATGGGAAATCCTCTGTTCCCTTTTTTGGCAGATTTATTTACGAGTAAATTTGAGACTCACATAATATCAGCCTTTCCACATTATTTTAAATGCTGGTACAGATATGTAGATGATATTTTTAGTATAGTGAACAAAAAATTAGTTGGAGAAGCTTTGAAACTCTTAAATATACAGGACAAGAATATTTCCTTCACACTAGAAACAGAAATAGATGGGATGTTACCGTTTTTGGATTTGAAAATTAAAAAGAACCAAGAAAATTTGGAATTTGGAATATATAGAAAAGAAACTCATACTGATAACTATATAAAATCAAAAGGATTCAACCCCATAGCTCACAAGCATGCAGTTTTTAATAGCTTAATATATAGACTGGTAAATTTACCAATTAGTACGGAGGAATACAGAATGGAATTGGAGAAGATACAGGAGATTGCAATTATAAATGGTTTCAATAAAAATTTAGTAAATAAAAAACTTAACAGATTCAAAAAAGAAAAATTGATTAAGAACACCACTACACTGATGAATGAAAAAGATAGACCAGTTTTTAAAAAATTTAACTTTCATCCAATAGCTATAAATAAATTACAAAAAATTTTTAAAGAAAGGAACATAAAATTGGCACCTATCAACAGATACACTTTAAAAAATGCTTTATTGGACAATACTTTGAACAACATCCCAGAAGAGAAAAAATCAGGTATCTACAAAACATGTGTAAGGAATGTGATAAAATATATATAGGGAAGACGAAGAGGAACATAGGAACGCGGTTAAAGGAACATCTCAGGGACGTCAAGCATAGACAGATAGATAGGTCGGCAGTTGCACACCATTTTTGGATTGATAATCACGATATACAACAAGAAATAAAGTTACTAAAAGAAGCACAAGGATACATAGAATTGGATACATGGGAGAAGATTTTTATTTATAAACACAGGGATCTGTTGAATTTCAACTTGATGGGAGAATGCAATACAAATTTCCAGTTCACAGAAGTACCACCAGGGCGGAGCCGCAGTTCTTCATAACCGTTGATTTTTCTCCAATCAGTCGTCGAGTTGGTCGAGAATGGAGTGGATGTCGCTCCGAAACCGGTCCCGTCGTTTTCAAAAATAGTGTGAAGCGTAAGAGTGTTTAGACGACAAGTAGTTGATTATATACATTTCAAAAACTTCACTGTGTTTAGTTCCAATTAGAATTTTCAAATTTGTGTAATTTCGATAGTTCTTAAAAATTTTAAATAGAAAGCTTGTTTTGCTAAGGTTGCAGTACTTGCGATCAGCACTTGCAGAAGACAAGCTGCATATGAAAAGTTCACATTATATTGCCACTGCTGCTAGTGTAATTTTACTTCCTGATATTACATACCTTTTATGTATGCTCTTCTTTTCCTTCCCTCACTCTCAGTGCAAGTTTAGATGTTACTAATTGTTCTTGCAATGTTTATTTATTCTGTAATAGTGTTTTCTTAATAACTTAGAAAACAGCATCCAGACGTAGTGTGGATGGAAAGTATTTACTTGTGATATTACAATGCGTTAACAAACTCTGTTCATGATGTTGCAATTTTAGGAAATCGCTCAAAATGTTGTGGAACTATGCTGATGAGGGCAACAGCCTTCAAAATATAAGCATGACAAAATTAATGACATTTGAGCTATTTCCTCATAATAAATTGCAAATTATACTAAATTTCATTGTGAAAGTTCTTGCCTCTTAAAACTACACTCTGTTCATGATGTTTGAAGATTACTGTAGGAAAGATATCTTCAAGGAACTGTGGACAACATTTTGTGCATGTTTTTATTTTTTAACTAAGTAAAAAAGCAAGTATATTTATATTTTTTTCCCCAGCAGGATTCTGAAACAGCAGTTACAGTTATTTCTTCAGGAATGAGTTTTACACAGGGTCCAAAAGATGTGTAAGCATAATACAATTATGTTCCCATGATGACCATTAGCATCAAAAAAAAATTCACAATTCCAAACTGCACAATGTGGAATTATTAAACATTGTAACTTAACCTAACGTTATGGTAATCCATTGAACTGAAGGAGGGAGTACTCTTTGTCAGCATTGTTTGGGATACCAAGAAAGTCCTAACTCCTAAAGGAGGAAAAGGCAGTGCTGAGAAGCTAGACCAAAGAATGTGATACCACTCCTATCACTTGTCTAATCTGCCTACAGACTAGAAAACTTATCAGAGATATAAATATCTAAACCCTCAAATGATGAATCGAAAAGAACAGTTAATAGGTGGTCATTATATATTTATTTATTTCTCAAATGGCAAGGACATTGATTTTTTGTTGAGAGTCCTGAGGAGGTTTTAAGATGGGCTCCATCATTTTCCTTTTCCAGACTGCACAGTTACCAGTTTAGAGACAGCAGGATGCCAAGCCGGTGAAGATGTTTGTCAGGAATGTCACGTAGTGTCCTATGAGCAGCAAAAATAATGCAATTGCTTCCATTCTTGGCATAACTGGGGATGTTCGTTATACTATTCTTCCTATCTTTGAAGATACCACATTCTAATTCCTGGATGTAGGATTCTCTATTCCTCCTGATATATGTTCCTTTTCTTACTGTTTAACCTCACATCTCCCAAAATAATTAATCCCTCAAATTCCATATTTATGTTCTTAGTTATCCATGTCCCCCCCAAAGATACTATCACATTTTAGGTCACTTTTCTCAACTTTAACAGTTTCTTTATATTCCAATAAATAAATTATTATAACAATCCTATTCTCTGAAATCTAAATTGTTCTAATTTGATTCTGTTTCTGGACACTCTCTTCCTAATATTTAATACATCTGTGCACTTTTCATCTCCATTAAGTTGGTCCTGGTGGTGTAGTGGTAAGTATACTTGCCTTCTAAACCCAAGATTGCAGGTTCAAACCTGGCCAGGATCGATGGATTTTTTCGGGCGTAAAAATCATAAGTAAAGCTTCCTTCCAAAGGGAAGTAAAGCCGTGGGTCCCGTATTGTACATTTACAGAACGATAAAGAACCTCAAGCTTGAAAGAAGAGGCCTCTGAGCAAAATTTGTCAGTCGTTTCATGCCCTGAATAGAATGGGACACTGATGACCTGAGCTGTTAAACAGTGTCCGTAAATAAAAACAAATCAAAATCTCCATTATGCTCCCAGCTGGTGAAGAAACCGTGCTCAGCCTCTCATCTCTCCACATATTGATTCCAGCAGATGCTCCTAAGGTCAACCTTCTTGACACATTAACCAGCTGATACTGGTGGTGTCATGTTTCTGGTAGGTGACATCACCTCCTGCTTGTCCTACTATTCCTCCCACTGCTACACTGGTCACTTGCATTCTTTCATAATGAGCCCTGCTCTCAGCTGCATGGAGTCTCACATTCTCCATCTGGTATCAATTTTAGCTGTTTCATATCTTCTATACAAATCTCTCTTTCTTTTAACAAATGCCTTTTTTCTTCCTGTTTTGCTTTCTTCATCTCTCTTATTGCTAAGCTTCTTATCTCCCTCTCCTTTTTTTCCTCAATCCTGCCTCTATGATTATCTTTAACAAATACCTTTTTTCTTCCTGTTTTGCTTTCTTCATCTCTCTTATTGCTAAGCTTCTTATCTCCCTCTCCTTTTTCTCCTCAATCCTGCCTCTATGATTATACTAGATCCTTTCATTTCTTCTATGTGCTTAAATCTAATCATTTAAAGTTATAACCTCAACTTAGGTATTCCTTTTTTACACTAAACTCCATTCACTTACACAATGACACACACTTACACTTCAACCAACAGAGGCCACCACAGGAACATCCATTTGTACAGCCATAGTTTCGAGTAACGGCGGTTCAGTGAGCTACTGAAGATGGGAGAGATTCTCCCGAAACGCATCTTACTTTTGTGTAAGTGAATGGAGTTTAGTGTAAAAAATGAATACCTAAGTTGAGGTTACATTGCCACTCCATTGTCAACAGCTTCGTAAGTACAATATTTATTTAAAGTTATGTTTGCAATTTTTGTACCTTAAAATCAACAGAAGAAAGAATATAATTTCGTTTGGTATACATAGGAAATCCACACATACAGATAATCACATAAAGAATAATAGCTTCAACCCTAACCCACACCAACACTCCATTATAAACAGTCACTCGTAGATTAGTAAACATCCCACTCAAAAAGGAAAATTACATAACAGAATATCAGTACATCGTCAATACTGCCCTCAACAATGGATTAAACCGTGTATTAGTAAATAAGAAGATTAGACATTTCAAAATACTTAAAAGATATTAAAAACACCACCACTCTCTCCAGGATAAAAAAGGAGTAAAGTTTTAAAAATTGACATACCATTCATTGGGAAACAGAGCATTCATGAAATTTTTGTAAAAATTTGATAATGTGTTTGCAGCACAAAATAAATTTAATATTGGGAATCTTTTGAACACAACCATAAAGAATATTATTCCATGCAATAAAAAAGCAGAAGTGTTTTTTTAATAGTGTTTAACGCCCTTTTTACCTACTGAGGGACCACAGGCGGTAGACACTGATGATATATGAGATGAAATGATATATTGGGAAAGGCCTGAAACGTTTAAGGAAGGAAAGGTTCCAGGCCTAAGTTTAGGGTACCTCCCCGGCATTTGCCATAAGGCAGGAGTGTATCAGATAGATTGTTTGGACTATGATCAGATATACATAGGCAAAACAAAAAAAATTTGGAGACAAGGATGAAATAACACTTTATAAATACAATATAAACAGGTGGATAAATCGGCATTTGCAGATCATTTATGGACTTACAATCATGATATTACAAAAGAAACCAAACTGTTGAAAGCTACCAACAATCTCAGGAAATTAACAATATGGGATAAGATTTTCATTTTAAAAAATAAGCATCATGTTATGAGTTTTGACATTCCACCAATGGTTTTCTGTGTTGCTGTATATTGTCACAATCCAGCCAGCATTAATCGGCCCCCAACTGAAGATTGGAGCAAATGCTTTTGAAATATATTCTGATAAATTAATCAGCTAGCAAGTATAACATGTCACTCGATACGAACCTCTTTATGTGTATAATCAATCAACTTCACTTTCTAACTGCCATTCAATTTAAAGTTCATTACTGCTAGTTTCATCAAGATTGTTCTGGGTCTTGAACCTCTTTATTCAATTCTGAAGGAGCCGACAAATTCTCATTTTTTTTTTATTTTCAATTCCATCTTCTCTTTAAAAAATATCTTTCACTTTCTGCCATACTTGTTTCTCTTTTCTCTCTGGAATTCCAAAAATAATTAAGTAAAATATTTTATTTTTAAGTGCGCCATTCTTCTCTTACATTCTGTGATCTCACTTTTCATTTCTCCTTTAAAGTTCATTATCAATCATTTAATTTCTTACATTTTTCCCTTCAACTATTCTTTTCCATTCTCTTAAGTTCATCTATCATATGTTTGTCAGCTTTATGGAGTGAAGAAGCAAACCATTTTAATCATAAAAATCAAACTTGCTCTTTTTTCCTCTTAAATACATGGATAATACCTTGAAAACTGGTTTCATAGTGGAGAGGAAAAGAACGTGAAACTGGCCAAAAATAAAAATGTAGGAGGCATATGCAAGTGGTTTGCTCAACAGCAATATAATACCGTAATTTGTAGCCTAGTTACAGCTTCTGAAAAACCAACAAAGCATATGGGTATGCAATTTCAGGCAAGTAATGGATGGCTTGAAGTTTCCAACTGCTATGTTGTCACTAATCGAAAAACACATGATGAATTACTACATGAAGACAAAATGAGTCTGAGTACCACGTTGTTTTAAGCCTATAATCTCTCTTCTGTCTTACTATTCCTGAACATATCTCCATGAACAAATGCTGAACTAGCAAGCCTGGTCATAAAATAAATAAGGAGCTCATTCCAACTTCTGCAATGCTGATGGCATGCTACACCTTATGCCTGTGAAAGTAACAAAAACCTCATACTTTTATGAACACTATGAATAGTTCCCAGTCATTTATTCTTGCTGAAGAAATGCCTGGTTTACAAGCCAATTTTTTTTTTTTTCACTTATTACACCTGAAGTGAAATAATATTGAAAAGAGGCTGTAAAAATCTCTTTCCATAAGATGCTTTACTTACTGATAATGCTTCAGTCCACAATAATATGCAAAGTTGGTTAATAAGAGTAAAATGTGTCTTTCTTCCTTCCTTCCAAACACTACTTGCATAACACAAGTGAAGGCCCAAGAAGTTACTGTTGACATACCATATAGTTCGAAAGCCTACCTTTGCTTTTACAAGGTTTTTCAAACCTCACCTCATTCAATTTTTGGAACAAACTCTATTTAATTTTCAAAATTCCTATCCAACAAATAAGCCATATTTCTACCACAATAATATTATAACCATAAAAAGGAACTTTTAGGCATATCTTGGCTCTCTAAAATGAGTATTATTCTCCTCTTCTCTAAAGTTTTAATAAAATGTTAAAAATGCTATCCTACTTATAATGGCTGCACATTGTACAGACAGGATACATTTCTTGGTTAGTAAAAAAAAGCACCCTCTATTATGAGTTTTAGCAAATCTATACAGTTCACAGTTGAAATACCTGATAATACTGTTACTTCTCCGGAAGATGTGGTAATGTCACCTGACTTGTTTTCTACTGCTACATTTGGCTTTAGTTTGTCCATTTCATCACTAATAGAAACATCTATCACTTTTTCTTCTTCTCTAGAGGAATCCCTGCTCAGGATGGGACGGACTGCAGACGAAGATTCATGTTCCGACTGGGTAATAGTATGTTCAGGTTGGACGGAGGCTGGTTCAGACCCAATGAGAGAAACTGAGGGCTTCTCATGGGAGGAAGAAGAGGGAGGTGATGGTTCTTCTGATTCTTCAACTTGTTCCTCTGTTTTACTAGCTGTTGTTGGAGGAGGGGGAGCAGGACCTTTCTCCCTTGAACTTCGTTTTTCTGTAGGCCCTTCTGATAACCTTTTTGTAACCTGTAACAAATAATTTCTTTTATTAGATTATTTCAAGTGGCACACTGTATGCAACAGTCTCTATTCTGACAATTTTATAAAATGTTATTTGAAATTTCAGTTCAAAACTATTGGTATATATTCTTTTCCTTGACATTAGATAAAAGATTTAAGCTATGTCTTGAAAGAGTGAAGAATATATTATACATTCTCATTCAAACTCCTTTTCATATTTTAGCACTAATAGAAATAATAGGTAATGAAAGAAAAGGAAAAACATAGAGAGAGAGAAAGAGGAAAAAATCAAAAAACATTTGAATGTTCCAATAATTTCCACTTGTGTCTGTAACTATAATTTTTAAAATTCGGTCCTTTATATGGATATCTAGTAATCATTTGTTAACACATAAGGCACAAAGAGCATATGATTTTTGTTAGCCCTAACAAACTGTAATTGAATTCAAATAAGATATAAGATATTTTCTATGGGAAAAATTGGGATGAACTTACAGCTGTTTTGTTTTCAGAAATACTTGTTTCCTTTTCCTCCTCTTCTCTCTTTCTCTTCTTCCTCTCACTTTCCTCTAACTCTTTGTGTTCAGCTTCTCTCTTTAGTCCATCAGCAATGTCCTTCCCTTCAAGTGGGGTTCCCAAGTCAGGCACTGTAAGAAGAAAATATTATATTCAGATCATGTAACTTGATGTACCATAATTATTAGAAAAATTATGCATTAACCAATAAATGTTTATGCTTACTTAGATCTTCAGTTAGTGCTCAAAGATAATGAATTATCTTTGACTAAATTGATTCAAACTTTCTTAGAAGTATAATAGTTTTTTAAGAAGTTTTTATTTTTTTAAAAAAATTACTTCCTGTGGCTCATTTAGAAACTCTAATGGAAAAGTTAATGATTTCGTCCCTACCATTTTTGAATCCATATAAAATTGACTATTGTGCTTTAAAAAGTTAAGAAGCTGGGCATGATGTTATCTGTGGAAATCAAAGAATGTAAATACAATCATGCAATGCTACTATTGTTATATATTTGAGTACAAAAAGCAATTATAGAAAGAATAATGCTCACTATATACACCCAAGAATGTGCAAATAAATGCAGTAAAGAACAAAAGACATCTTCATTTATGTATCTTTCAAATAAATGTGGTAAAGAACAAAAGACATCTACATTTATGTATCTTTAACAGAAGTCCAAGGCCTTCGAACACTTCTGCTATAGTGCAAGAGGAGACACATACCGATCAAAATGTACCACTGTTTGATGCTACTATAATGGATAACATGGCTAGTTATAGGAAATTACTTGAAATACTTGCATATAGTAATGGAATTACCAAAGAATGTGTACACTCAAGTTCAATACTTAAGTTACATAATTTCATATGTTGTTGCTCATTTGCTTTCATCTTAATGCTGATTTAGTAGGATATGGACATCTTTCCTTTTCCCTCCGTACCCCTACAGTTGTATTTCATCAAACTTTCTAAGTGTAATCTATAGGTGATATTTAAGTTATCATAAACTTCTGAAGTTTAAAAATAAAACTAGGGTGGAAGTGAGTTCAGCTTTAGTTCTAAGTACAGAACATTATGAACCTGTAATATCACGAGTCATTTGAAAAAGTTCTCAAAATGAGCCACAAACCAGCCATCTCACATAGAAATATTTTTGCATTGATAGTAGCTATAGCTGTTTAAGTGCAGAAGTATGTAAACAGGAAAAATGGCAAAAGCTGAACATAATGCAATTATAAGTACTTGGTAAAGAAGAGTGTGAATGCAAGAGAAATTAATTCATATAGATATGACAAACACTCTACGGCACTCAAAACCATCATTTTAAAATATTTCCAAGTGGACCATGGAGTTTAAACATGATAAAAGCAGTCAACAAACAAAATCTGTCAAAATATCACAAATTATCGATAAGGTGCACAGTGTGGTTCTGGAGGAGTGCCAATTACAGTGTCCAAAATTGCTGAAACTCTGAGTGTTTCAAGGGATGCATATTTCACATTTTTAGGGAAGAATTGTGCTTCAATAAATTATCAGCAAGATGGGTGCTGTGACTGTTGACTTAGGATCAAAAGAAAATCAGAATACAAATCTCTCAGCAAAGTTAGGCTCATTTTCTGAGAGATCCTGTCGACTTTATGCATTGTTGGGTGCAGTAGTACATATCTAAAACTAAACAGCAATCTAAATAATGGAAATACCATGATTTTCTAATGCCAAAGGCCAAGTGTGTGAAATCAGTCAGGTAGATCAAGGCATTGGTTTTCTGGGATGCTAAGAGTGTACTGCTAATTGATTATTGTTTCATTTGAACATATATCACTGAAGTACATTATTCTAACCTTTTGGACCTATAGAAGACAAAAATTTGTGAGAAAAGGCCGGGTATTGCATTAAACAATGCTCTCCCTCACACATGTCATTGCAATGGCAAAAATCAATGAATTGGGGTATGATATGCTGCCACCTCTGACTTATTCCTCTAACTTGGCTCCATCAGAGTTCCATCTGTTTCACAATAAGAAATTTCTTCGATAGTAAGAAATTTTCATCCAATGAAGAACTTAAATCATCAGATGAGGCATACTGTGCAGGTCTGGAGGAATCTGACTTTCATGATTGGATAAAGGCTTTTGAAGCATTGTTGGACAAAATGCTTTAGTATCAAGAGAAACTATGTTGAAAAAATAAGAATAATTTAAAATTCATGCCATCATTTTGTGCTTCATTCCAAGAATTTTTCAAATAACCTTCGTAAGTAGCAAATTTGACACTGATGAGGAGTTGAAAGTAGCACTCTATCGATCCAAATATGTGAGTGCACATAAAGGTCTTTATAAAAGGAGGAAAGATATGCATTTAAGATCAATAAAGTAATGGCTGTACCAGTCTTAACTTACAGTAACAAATATTTAACCCTAAATAAAAAAGATCCCACACAGAAGCTTCTGAAATGAGCTTTTTGACACACTTGGACCATAGTAAAAAAGAAATTAAGATGTAGATAATTAAAAATTGGAGTTTGAATAAGAGAATCTAACATAAAGGACAAGAACACATGTTTATATGAACATTCAAAAGACATGATGATTTTGACATTTGTCTGCTAAAGAGCAGGATCTATTTATTTGCTTGTTAAAGGGTATGTTCCCACATATTCTCCATTGTAGAGTTGGAAGTAGCTACAAAGGAAATTAAATTCATTATGCATTAAAAGTTAACATTTCTATCAGTAGTGCCACACATGCCTAATAACACAGGTCATTTTCCATTTGTAATCAGGAAAATGCATTAAAATGATTATATTTATAGACACTAAATGGTGTATCATTTTCCTACGGGCTTTGGCAGCCATATTTTCCAGCTGCACCTTCATGACTAGCCAGCAATTCACCGCAATATGTTAAGCTGTAATAAATGTACTGTTTTTTTAACCTATATTTTGTATCTTTTAACAATATTAACTATATTATGTACCTTTTAACAATAACCCATATTTATAGTATTGTATGGTTTCATATTCAAGATCAAAAAATGACAAAGAATGTCTACATTAATAAAGGTAGTTAATTATAAGCTTACTTTTCACATCAGTGTCGCTCTTAAGGGACGTGGAGTCATCTTCGCCAGGTTCCAGGTCCAATGGCAGCTGGGACGTGCGATGCTCCTGTAACATATACATATGTAATGTTTATGTTCCAGTGCACATAACATATGAAAGACTACATGACTACAGAGGCAGCAAGTTCCAACTGCAAATAATTTTGTTAACACCACATTTTTTAACAGAGTTACTTTACTATTGCTTTCATACTGCAAATGCAACAATGCAGAACTGTCCTATCTTGTACAGCAAACCATCTTTGCCCATTTTAAGAAAAATAGAATATTCTAACACAGTAAGGAAAAACAAAATTAAGGCACTGGTTTGTTCCCAATATGGGGACAATGCTGTCACAACAATGGGAGTTTATCATTGTTGCAAATGACTTCTGAAACACGCATACGCATGAACAAACCCCTAGTAATAATGTTCTGAAAGAATTATTTTGATCTTTTGTGATATTTTTTTTTGCTTTTCTTTTACATTTTAATTATCTACAACGAACTGCAGTTGTCTTAATACTTTTACATAAAATGCCTCTGCCTGAAAAATTATTAACTGCACTACAGTTTACAAATTATCAATATACTGTTTAAAGCATTTTAAAGCATTCAGTTCCTCCTTACTAATTTTGGAAACTGTAAACGAACAGAGCATTATAATAATAAAATAATTCTGTTATAATTACAGTATCTGAGGTGCAAAATTATATAAATAAATATATGTGAGTGTGGATTAAAATTTATTCCAGGGTATCTATATACAGACCCAAAATTTAATTTTATGCATTCAGAAAAAACAGTCTAATTTAAAAATAATTGAGCAATGCTGTTTGTGTCCTGTAAGTCCATAGCTCTAGTACTAAATTACTTAACATCATAACAGACTGAATGGCCTTTACATTTACATGCATGCAATGCATTTACATGCATAAAACTATGCTCCTTTCCTTGGTGCAAAGAAGATGACAATATCATTTCTATTTTTTATTAAATCTGCAGTTGCATGCAATATTATAATAAGCAAATGCACAAGCAAAAATAATTTAATTCCTTGAGCAAGTATCTTGGATACAAATCATTTCTCTACCTTAAAAATAATAATTTTATAAAATATCACAGTTTTTAAAACAAAATAGTTTACTTTTTCCATAAATCTAATGTTTTCCTTCTCTAATAAAATGCTGAAAATGTAAGTTCAAATGCATGTTAAATGAAATACCTTACATAGTGGTAACTATAATATTTTTGTAATGAAACATATTTACATTAAATAACTTCAAATGCATGTTAAATGAAATGCCTTACACAATGAGAAATATATTTATCTTCCAATGAACTATATTTACACTAAATAACTAGTCTATATCAATACTTGAACTCAAACTATAGATCTATGCATTCTGAACAGTTTTGTAACAAAAATCCCAAGCAAAGGGTTACGGAAAATAAAAACAAATTGGCCTAAGGGTAATAAACTAGCATCTTAGTAGTCACTGTTCTATGGATTGTTGAGGTTCTATCATTTCCACATGCACCACAGTGTTCATAAAATATATGCTGCATATGTACTGTAAGTGCCACACATATTAAGCACTAAGTACACATCTTTCTGCTCCTGCAATCTATTTTGTGTCTGATGAAGATAATTTGGAATGTTTCATGTCAATTAATTATTTTATATTTTCTCAATATTATTTTCAAAATCAAAATAATTCTGCACATTAATACAGGGGTTTCATTATTAATGTTGTGGATGCCAAAAATACATTCAGTTCAATCCATGCACCTTGTGGTATTCCATTTCTATCCATGCACTTTCTGCCCAAAGTGAACAGACAGATAATACCATACCTCAGGGGGCATGCAGTTTGGCTGGCGAGGGCCAGGTGAGCCGCATGCACAGCAGAAATAACCCATATTGTTACAACCATCGAGGGAAAATGTTTTTTACATTTTTATTTCTTTTATTCTTTATATTTAAGTTGACAAGAATAGTTACACTGTTACAAATCCATACCATGGTATGCATAAAGTGGAAAACACTGATGATTATTTTATGTATACATATACAAATACAAACACACATATATCTGTACCTAGGATTGTTTTCATTTCAACAATCTTTAGGAAACTAGCAAGTTGGCCATACTAATTATTAAAGTGGTGCAGCCATTGGAAGCAACAATACATCGTAGCTAACCATAAAGAGCTTGTATGGTAAACTGGTATGTGAAAAAAATAAAATGTATAGCATTAAAAAATAAATCCAAACATATGCAAAACTAGTTAATCTCCTTAACGTTCTAATCATTTATTTTCTACCAACAGTGACCATTAAATGTTATTTACAAGATGTCTGAAGACCAGACATCAGTTGCAAAACAGGAATCCCAAGGTCAATTTCAGCTTTTTTTCTTCAAGGATGCAATTACATACATATTATGAATAAAAAGGCCATAGCAAGTAATTATTTGTACTACCAAGGAATCCAAAAACAAAGCATGACAAACACCATTAACAGTAACTTTAAAAATCAATTCAAAGTATTGTAGGAAAAGGTGGCAGTCTGCTACCTCTTAAATATATTCATATTTTCCTGTTTGCAAAAAGACAATCTGTGATCCACTTTACTGAAGTAAGCAAATTTAAGTTTTCTGATTCCAATGCACAAATAGTATAGTTTGTAACTACTAATGCATTATAAGAAGTCTATGCCTTTAAGAAGGTAATTTTCCGCTATTTATACATTTTGAAAAGCACCGATTGCATTAAAATAAGAAACATATGTCCAATGAATTAGAAACATACTAGGTGATATAGCGAGCAGCACATAAGGATTTATTTCCTTTATATCACAAACATCATGTACTAAGCACAACTCTCTGTAGCGCTACAAGAAAAATTAAAAAAACTATCTGCACTTTTGCTGTCGCATATTTTAAGATTTATCAGACTGCTTTCTGTGCAGGCATTCTTAGAATTGGTACTACCGTGATCATGTGATTGAAATTTAACCTTGACTGCATCATTCTCCCTGCCATGACACTGTAAACATGGCTGCTCTGCTGGCAGTGTGTACCAAAAAGGAACAAAGAGCAGTGATCCAATTTCTCTGGTCAGAAGAAATGTGGGGGGCTGAAATTTATCAGAGGCTTTCAATAATATGGAGGTTGTGCTCTACTATGTATAAGTGCTTTGAGAAGTTTAAAACTGGCTGGACAAGCATGATGCATGGAGAGGGGCCAGGATGCCCGTCAACCTCTACCACAGACAAGAATATTCAGCATTCAACAGATGGTACTGGTAAACCAACTAGTTGCCATCAACAAGATAGCATGTTCTCTGCAGATTAGTCATGGCACTGCTCATCAAATTATTCACAATAGGCATGGCTTCCATAAAGTCTGTGCAAGATGAGTGCCAAGAGCAAACATGTAGAGCTTTGTCAATAGTTACTCATCATTACAGAATATTTGAACAGGATTGCCAAAGGGGATGAAGCATGGGTCTATCACAATGAGCTAGAATCCAAATGTCAGATTGGATGCATGCAGAATCACCAAAAAAAAAAAAAAAAAAAAAAAAAAAAAAAAAAAAAAAAAAAAAAAAAAAAAAAAAAGTCCAGACTCAATCTTGTGTGGAAAAGGTGATGATAACCATTTTTTGGGAATCAAAAGGGCCTATATTGACAGACTACCAGGAAAAGGGGCATATGATAAACGGTACAAGATAATGATTTGACAATCTGAAGCCAGTAATTCATACCAAGCGCCAAGGTCTGCTGTTGTTGCATGACAATGCAATGCCATACATTGCCAGTCAGACCACTGAAACCATCCATTTGGCCTGAAATGGTGGAACACTTTGCCTAAAGCCCCATATCTTGCCTTCCAACCATCAACTCTTTGGACCACTCAAAGATGCTTTGATGCTATAAATAAGTGAGGAAAGCAGTGTATGAATGGGTGTGTGAACAATCAAAAACCTTCTTGCAGGGAATATGCAAGCTTGTGGAGTGCTGGACCAAAAGTATCAAAAAGGAGAGAGACAATGTAGAAAAATGGCGCACTTGTTCAGCCCCTCTTTTCAGTATAAAACTGGAAAAATAAGAGGGTGATTAATTGTTTACTTCCCCTCAGAGCTACATATGTAAAGCATTTACTATGAATCAGGGAGGATACCGTATTAAAAAATTGAAGAAAAAGGCAGCAGGAATAGATGGAAGTCCAGGAGAATTTTGGGGAATTGGAAGGGGACATTAGGCTGCTAATAGAATGAAGAAGAAGCTAATACCTGAGAGTTGAAAAGTTAGCATTATCATCCCAATATATAAAGGGAAAGGTGGTCTAAATAACCCGAGTAACTACTGAGGATTTAGTCTACAATCAATGATAAGTAAAAGATATACTGGTATATTGCAGAAAGGTTGCATGAGTGGGCAGAAATGGAAGGTAAATTATCAGAATTTCAAGCGAGTTTCAGAAAAGGAAGAACTATAGATAATGATAATTCATACTATAGTAGTAAATATTTAAGAAATAAAAGGGATGGGCATACATTTTCTTTGCAGATTTGAGAAAGCATTTAATACAATAAATAGGGATGCATTGGTATACAAATTGAGATGCAAGGGAGTTAGTAGCAAATTTATTTCAGAAATTCAAAAATTATACGAAGCAGGTATTGTGTTAGATGTGAAGGTAATAGATCTACTGACTATACAATTCAAAATATGGGCTTGAGACAAGGATGTAAATTGAGTCTGATATTATTTTTAATTTATTTATAGATATATTCTAGATAGGAATAAGGAAAAAATAGACATTACCCAATTGTTAGAAAGAAGGAGGTATCAGGATTGCTTTTTATGCATAATCTTCTAACAGAGGCAGTAACTGTGATAGGATTATAACATATCATTGATGAAATTATTAGATATTGTGCAGAATGGAGCCTGAGGATAAATAGTACTAAATCAAAGTTAATAGTATTTAAAAAGGGAACAAAATTACGAAAAGACTAGATGATTTATAAATAGAAGTCCAATATAGGTAGTGAAAGAATTTGATTATTTGGGAGTGAGATTTATGAATAGTGGAAGGTGGGAGGTCCAGTATAAATATGCACAAGCAAAAGGTAAATTGCTAGGAAAGCTGTTAAAATATGCTTGTATAAGTACCCATGTTGTCAATGAAATGGGTAGAAAGACTATGTGAGGGTTTCTCCCCTCCCTGAATGGTGTTTAACACCCATTTTTATTGCTGAGGCACTGCAGGCAGTACTATAAGAGCCTGTGGTTGAGTTGATGATGTATGCAGTAGAAATTTGGGGAGTGTCAAAGGGTGGACAAAGGTTGATGTAGCCCATAGAAAGTTTTAGAGGGGTTCTGGGGTTACCAAAATGTTCACCAAAGGGGTAAGTATGGTAGGAATAGGAAAGAAAAGAATAATGGTAAAAAGAATCTTAAAATATTGATTTAGATGTTTGAAACTAGACAATAATGATGCACTAAAAGAATGTCTTACATACCAAAGAGATGTATTGGGAACAGTGTTGGCTTGGAGAGGTGGGAAAACCGTTAGAAGAAATTGGATGTATCTGAGATGGAAAATGGGACAAATTATAACAAGAAATAGTAGCAACAAAAAATGTTATCAAATATGAAAACAGAGAAAATGAATAAGATAGGGGTACTTTTAGGAAAATTAAGGGATAAGTGGAGAAAAAGTATAAGGAAGAACTTGGTGGCACTTACAGTATGGTGAAAATTAGTAATTTATTTTAGGGGTTCTTTACCATACATATAAATTAGATTAGATATCAAGTGGATTTGGAGTTAAAAAAAAAATTGTCCAGCACGTCAGCCTTAAGGCTTATTGTGCTACCCCAATGGGAGGTAAGCCTTCAATGTTTACCAAAATCTGTTCCTTGTACAAGTTGCAATATTTTGGTTCTTTTCCCATATCTTCCCTGGTTATACAGAGAACAAGTCTCTTTCTTTCCAGGATTGGACACCCAAAAAGGATATGTGAGGCAGATTCCTGGTCTTGTTTGCACAATCTGCAAGTGGGTTCATCTAAAGACCCATTTTCATTGATGTTTTCTGAAGTGACCATGTTCAGTAATTAGCACTTACTTTCCTCATTTCTCTTCTATCCAAATGGAGAAGGGATGAGGAAAGATTCTTGCTACGGCCTAGGATGAATTTCCTAATTCAAATCTGTTCAGATAGGTTTGCCACCTTAGTTGATGATTATCCCCAATTCATGTTTTGACTGCAGCCTTAGTAGTATAAGTACTGATTCCAACCATGGGCTCAGGACCAAAAAATGGGTTTGTCAACTGATTTGGCATTTCATTCCCATAAATGCCATGATGCTCCGGAACCCACCGGAGTTTGAGCCTGTTGCAGGATGCCATAGAAAACAAGGCATTTTGACATTTCCATACCAGTCTAGATCGCACCTGGTCAGAAGAAAGTGCTTTTAGTGCATTTTTGACTATTTGAGAGAATGAGAATTCATTTACTTCAATAACCCTTTTACCTCTCCCTGAAAAACTGCACAATGTTTACCAAGACTTATACTGAAATTAGTTCTTGGAAATCGGCCATATATTCCTGCACCCGATTGTAGCCCTTTGCAAGATCCATCAGAGTACCACATAAGTTTATTACCTTCTTCTTTTGGCATTGTTCCTTCCATCCAGATGTCTCTAGATCTGAGAGTAACCGTAAATGGATGGAAATTACAGTATTGAGCATTCATTCTCCATTCTGGAATATCCCGGAAATTTAGGATGGAAGTATATATGGTTTCAGCAAAGCTACTACCATACATAAAACCAGGTGGTTCAGAGATGGGAGAACCCCAGTTTTGGCACTACCAAACTTTTAGAGTTCTTGAATGTTCATGCAAATTAAATTGTAATGTGGTCTGCTGAAAATGGATTGAAAATGTATAATTATTAAATTGATGTAATTATGAAGTTATGCAAATGACAAATGTAGAGAGGAGAAATGTGAATTTGAATGTATAATGCTGAAATAAATCATTCATTCATCAATACCAACAAATGGATAAGTCTGTTATTTTGGATATGTAATACCACTAAGTACTCTCACAACAAAAGCTACATAAAGTTGTTATAAAGCTTCTCTACTCATGCTATGTTTTAAATCTCAATTACTAGGTGTATGCATCCAGTAGCACCTTCCCACCATATCACTGAAGGTTTCTTTCTAAACCCATTTCTGCCAGTCTCACAATTAATATACATTCATTACAAACATGGTTATACAGTTGACTCTAAAACAATTCATTTTTGAATGAAAGTGTTATTTTAAATATGAGAAAAGTGATGTGTTAACAACTGTAATTAGAAAACATTTTTTGTAAATCAGTACAACCGAGAAAGCTAACAATGAAAAATTCCATATTTCTAAACATGAGAAATAAGTTTGATCAGTAGAATCTAAAGCAAAAATAGTCAACATTTAAAAAGTTATAGCAAAAATTTTTAGGATACATAAAGCATTGAAAACACAAAAATAAGCCTTAAAAACACCAACGTAGCACAAAATAACAGTTCCAGATCTGGAAAAATCCATGTCTAACACTAAGAACTTCATTTTTATCTTCTAAGGTTCATTTCTTTAGTCACAATAAGCACTGATATGCTATAGATTTTAACACTCATCTCATGTCTATTTGTCTCTTCTATACATGAATGAATAAATGGTGTTTAATGCCTATTTTTGCTACAGAGGCATTATAGGTGATTTACACTGGTGATGCATGAGATGAAATGATATATTGGGAAAGGATTTATTTTTAAAGAAGGAAACTTTCCAAGCCTACGTTTAGAGTACTTCCCTGGCATTTGCCATTTATGAGGACTGAAGAAAATCTAGAAAAAAGCCTGTCAGGGAGGATGGTCCTGGCGGAATTCGAACCCCAGATCTTCCCCTCATGAGTCTGCACTTTAACAACCTCAGCCATCCATGGTAGTCTCTTCTATACATGCAGAAATTACTGTGTTTAACATACTGTTTTACTTCCTCAGCAAATTTAGTACTTAACTCACCTAACATTTCATGCTTCCATTATCTGAACTTAAATCGGGAATGGGAAAATGAAACGTTCTGAAAGTAATGTAAACCAAAATAATGGTTTATGCGCCAAAATGAATTCTTTGGCACAAGCTTTGCTCACACCACATATTTGATATAAAAAAACCAAAAACTGGTATTACTCAATACTAGATCAACACTTTTATTTTTATTTGCATATTCCTTTGAATACTATGGAAGAAATAGCAAAAGTATTTATATTTACTTGTCTTAGCCTTAGCTATAGAAGAAACTGAAGAAATCAAAATGGGTTCTGGTTGATGATTTACGCTAAGCATATACAAAGCTGTTTTAGCCTTGGCCATTTTCAATCCTAGTTACATCTTTCAATCAGCAAATTACTATCAATAACTCTCACATTAAAATAACTAGTATTTATTGATATTCAAAGAAACATTACAAAATGGCAGCCACCTAATTCTGGTCCTGGTCAAACTACCAGTAACCAAAATGTATTATCTTACATATATTAATCCCTTAGAATTATTCAATTCCAACATTTTTGTTTCTTCCTTTTAGTGTCAAATTAATTTCTTCTTTGCTCTAAGATCTTCATTTGTTATCACTTTTTTTTACTTACGTGAGAAATGGTTTGTAAAATGTGAGAATTTAAAAATGATCAGTATCTCTCTCAATTTAACTTTTAAATCGTTAGCAATGAAGTAACTGAAATTTTAGTCACAAATACAAACCTTAGTTGTGAAATTATGTTAGCAAAATTCTTGAAATTCTCAGAAAACAAGCTACAGGGACATGTAAGAAAAAGTGCAAATAGTGCAGATAATAATGACCAACATACGTTAATTCAGGAAAAATTAATGTAATGACTAGTTTTTTTTTTTCCCCCTCCCCTTGATTCAAATATGTAATCAGAATTTTTCCATCAGGCATAGTTTTTTGTGACAGTCACATTTTGTAAAATGTACTTCTTAACTTTGGTCTTTTTTTGTTATAATTTTTATAAGTAATAAAAAGTGTGCTAATTCTTAGTCAAATGGGAAAATTTGCTCAAACATTTATGAATTTTATTCAGAATGGGCTTTTACAATATGCAGGCTTTTTGATATTCAGAAAGCATGTTTATAAAAAAAGTATTCCAACAGGTTTAGATATTGCATTGCTATGATCAGTCAGTCAGTTGGTCGGTCGGTCAGTTCTAGCAATGCCATCGGAACAAGGAATAATGCTTTGTGCTGCATATTGCTTTTTATTTTATGTTTTATTAAATTTTAGTAAAGTTTCAACATGCCAAGAAAATGCTGAAACATCCAGACAATTATTTTTGCTATGGGTATGAGTTTATTGTTCAAGTCTTACAGGTAAATTTCACACCAATTGTTATGAATTTTATTCTGGGTGTAGGGTTGATGATTTTGATAAAGACTGGATCCCAAATATATTCTGTGTATCATGTGTTAGGTTTTAAACTTGATTGAAAAACTGTACAAATCATATGTCATTTGCAATTCTATGATTTGGAGGGAATAGAAGGACAATTCAACTGATCGCTATTTCTGTTTAACCAAAAAACAAGAAATCACATTTAAAACAAAATATACAGTTACCTATCCCAACATGTCATCTGCAATGAAGCCTGCATTGCTATACTAGTTTCACAATTTCATGACCATTATGTGATATAACAATTAAAAGCGAAGTCTATTCATTAACATAAAATCTGGATTTTGTAATTAAATGCAACTAAGTACAGAGGATTTAGCTGCAGATAGTACAACTTAAAATGATAAACCCAAACAGAGCTGGAATTAAGACCCATGAAGTGGCAACATGCTATACTATTCATTCTCTCAAATTTGTTACAGCATTCTTATTTGGGTGCTTTAGATCACAGCTGATGAACTATCAATAGATTATATATACAACATAAGAAAAACAGTATACTTTTGGTTTTCTGGGAATGTCCAAATACAGCTTGTGCAAGGTGTGTGCTCAATTAGCAATTTTAGAGTGAGGAAGTTGTGTTGAACCAATGCTCCTACAGTAAACATTTTAATTTGCAAATTCTTTTATTCTGCTTAAAATTTAAGTAAATCATTTCTGATTTGGTAAGCAAATATTTAATATTGAATCAAGAGGTCCCAACCTTAATTTCCAGCCTCTAAGCAATTTTTTTCCTCCTACTGGCATTTTATATCTATACATTAGTATGAAAATCTTCCTTACAGTTTAAAGGGATCAATTTTGTATTAGTCCATTATCCAAAAACTTTCAACTGACTTCATTGTAAGTTATGCAAGGCTAATAAATATTTCTTGTTGTACATGCAATATCTATTTTAATTCTTTATGCAGCATTATGTTATATATTTACAATATTATAGCCCCCATATGAAAATGTTAATATATAAGATAATTACATATGGATTCAAGCAAAACAGAGTCATCAAAAAAGAATGCTGGGATTTAAAAATTACATTATGTTGTTGAATGGTTCTAGTGATAAAATTATTTTTTCCCCTTCTTCTGTAAGTGATTTTCCCTCTGAAAAGTAGCACGTAGACATGCAATGAACCTGCCTGCTGGCTACAATGTGGACCACACAACAAAATACATAATGTATTCTGTGGTATGCTAAATTAATTTAAATATCTTATTCATTTAAGAACTTTCAAAAAATTCTGTTGGAACTCGCACAGTAAAGCTTGTTAAATGTAAATTATATCTAATCTGTCGTCTAACACACTCTTATGCTTCCTTTACTTTTAAATACAGTGGGACCGGTTTCAAAGAGACATCCTCTCCATCTTCAACCAACTTGACGACTCGTCGCCAGCCAGTCGTCATGTTGGTTGAAGACGGAGAGGACATATCTTCGAAACCAGTCTCACCATATTTAAAAGTGAGTGAAGCATAAGAGTGTGTTAGATGACACATTAGATATAATTTACATTAATTATTTTAGTTCACTACTGTTTTTGACTCTTATTATGGTTGAAATACACCCAATGATTAGGCTTTTGATTAATGTTTTAATTTGTATAATGAAAGGAGAACTATAATGACTGAATCAATAAAGGTGTGCTATATCTTGTTCTTCTAGAATCCCAGATTTTACTAGAATGAACTTTTTTTCCTGATGATACCTCAAGAACAATGGGGATGGTCATTTAAATTGAATTTATTTAAAATGATAATTATAAAAAATTAGATTTTTTCTTCCAAGCTTGTAATATACTTACAGTACATGTTACACACAGAATAATACAATAATGTTGATAACACTTTTAATTAAACATTTAACAAGGCAATCCATTGGAAAATAATTTTAAGTACTCTAACCACTAACAAAAAGACTGATGATCACAATGAACCTAATAAAGTTGCAAGAATTAATTAATACATAATAGTAAAATGATAAACATACATTTAAGACATATGTAGGTAATTGAGGAGCATTTTTTCAAAACTCTATAAATGCAGAATATTGAATTTTTCAGGAAATGTGTTTTTTTATTTTCACCTAGAGAGAGACATTCATTAGACAAATTTAATGTTTTCCCCAGTATTAGATCTTACCATTTTAAATAAAATATCCTATTAAGATATAACGAAAAAAAATTTCACTATGAAGGGTTACAGGATGATTTATTCAGGTTTTTTCACAAGTCAATAAATGCATATGTACCTAATAGACAAAAAGTTGTTCTAATTGTGTGTTTAGTTATTTTTTTTAATTTATATGCAGTTATTTGTTTATTATTACAATAATTCCAATCCACAAATAAGTTTTACAATTTATTATTGGTCTGCATTATTACTTATTAAGCGTTAATAATTTATTTTTGAATTTAATTTGTTAACTTTATTAAGAATAAACATAATAACAAAAATACAACACAAAAAGAATATGTTAACATGCAATGATTAATCATCCTTAATATGCATATAGTATAATAATCTATGCTACTACAATCATTGTATCATTCATACAATATTGAACATTCCTAGCCTCATATCTACACATGGTCAGATGTGTTATCTTCTAGAACATCTTTGTAGAGTTCAATTGCACCATCCAGTACTTCAAAATATTTTAATAGTACAGAAATGTTCTTATTTTCTTTGCTTGCCTTTGGTGAAACAGTGGACAATATAGTGCTAAATGATATGGTTTTCTCCTGAATCTCGGAAGTATATGTTTTTTCACTGATACATTAACATTGTTCTTTACTTTCTTGAATGAGATGATAAGCTGACTATTAATTGTGATTGGTAACCTAGGTTTTAGTGCTTTCTGCTTATTATCCTTACGGTTTTTAATTTCCCAGTCTTTATTCCAGTACTTTCAGGGTGCCACATTCTTTTAAGATGTCATAATATTCTTTAGGAGACAAGGTGTATTTTTTTTTTTTTCTGTATGATTTCTCAATTCTACCAAAGACTCAGTCTGGAGCCATATATCTATGTCCACAGACTGGAAAGAAATGAAGAATATACTTGAATCTTGAACTCTTTTCCAAGAATTCTGTAAGTCAGAATGAAAGTTCAGTAAACTTGTTTGCATCCTCTTGAAGAACCTGTTTTCAGCCAGGTATAGAAAACAATATTTTTCTTTTTTTGCTCATTAGCATAAGCTAAGACGCAAAGATTTTATAATCATCCTTGTCTAGCATAGAAAATTTCGCTCACTAACAGTTTTGGAAGTGGTTGGTTTTGTTGCATATCGAAGGCCATCTAAAGACACCAGACTTTCTTTCATTATTCTATAAAACTGCTTTGCACAAAGTTTATGTAATCTGTGACTAGTTCCTAATTGATTTTTCTTCTCCAAAAATTTCTCTGATTTTATTTTCATGAGATCAACCTTACAAGTGGAGCATGTATCAATGTGGGGAAACCAAAATGATAGATTAAAATATTTACAGAATACATTGTATTTTGATAAAGATTATGTCTGAAGGGTTTACCCTTCTTATCTCTAGATCTTCTACCAGTCAATATTATTTAACCTGTAACCACTTTCAGAGTCACTGGATTCACCATCCAATCTGATTTATCTTGAAAAGTTTCTTCTTACAAAAACAACTGCACCAATGATAACTTCTCTAAAAATAAACCGGGAATATGTTGACGACAATGAAGTCTGGTTATGGGATTATAAGCATCCCATCAAAGAAGTACTGTTACAGTTATTAGTAATATAGCATAAACTATGCGCACTTCTATTATTGCCATCTGCTCAGTATGAAACGAAAGCAATAAATTTATTGCATTTGTTGACTTAATGCTTTAACTCAGATTGCATATATTGGTTTTTGCTAAAATCCAGTGAATTGACCTGCTTCTATGAACAATATATCTTAATATAACAAATGATTTATGAGGAAGTCACTCAAATTTCACTAGTTGTGGAACTATACAGTGGAACTGTGCTGACGATGAAGGAAATTTGCCTTTGAAACATGTCCAAGCAAGTGGAATACAACTAGTGAAATTTGAGTGACTTCCTCATAAATAATTTGTTATATGATACTATATTTCACTGTGAAAATCCCAAACTACTCAAAATTAATATTTCTTAACTTTTGGCAAAATTTGATTCACTGGACGAGTTTGAAGGTCAAAATTATGATGATGTGATGCATAACTAAATTTCAAAAAAATTTGCATTTACTGAGTCTTGAAAAAAAAATGCTTCTCAAATAAGTATGATAGAAAAATATTAAAAAAAAGTTATAATCATGATTTAATGAGAATATTTTCTTATATGTTTAAAATGTTGACTGATACAGGGACAAAGAGAAATAAAATGATTCGGGAATATTTAGGAAAAGTAAGGGGAAAATGGATTAGAATGGTTGAGAAGGATGAGAGAATTAGGATATGATTGAAAAATAGTGCTAACAAGGAGTGGGGGGTTTCATTATGCAGATTACCTGGGAGTTGTGGGTAATGAGATCTCATATAGCTGGATGTTAGACTTATTAATAGTATAATGTAGGTTAAGTATGTTAATTTGTTAAATATTCATAAATGATTACTAAAAAATTAGCAAATAATTGTGGTTTGTTTTGTTTGGGTTTGTATACATTTATGAATATTGTATGTAACCAAACCCGAGTCTTCAGGAAATTCTATGAATAATCACTGATGAGCCAAAGACCAAGGTAGGGTGGGTAGTGATTTGAAAATTAACTGTTTATGTAGGGATATTACTGGTAAGGAAATTCAAATTCTTGCATGTTTCTACAATGTGAATATTTCATTTAGGTTTCTATCAAAATGTATGCCCACATTTTTTACTGCCTCAGTATTATTGTCAATTTCTATTTACAATAAATTTTGTAGGTTCACAGTATTTTAGAACATTATGACCCAATACTATTGTCAACAACTTTCCTGGATTCAGTCTGAGTTCCTATGATAGTAATAAAAACAGGATTGAGTGCTGCCAGAGCTCTGTTCAATTTCACCAGTGTGACAATGAATATAGATTTGTAAATCATCAGCATAAAGTAATGTATACAGTGTTTTATTTAGCCTGAAATATTATTTATATAATAAATAAGGGTTCTCTGCATTGAACCCTGTTGGACTCCTGCCTTCACATCTCACCAAGAGGAAGAAGTCACATGATAAAATGCATTGTTGGCAATTATAAAAAGCAAGCATTGAACCACAACGGAATGTTCTGATAAATTCAATGATACAGGCTTAATTATTAATAGTTAACTATCAACAGAATCAAAAGTCAAGCAGTGTTAATACTGTGAGTTATTGTTTGTCCATAGTCTCTCATGTTTTCCTATAACTTTGAACAATACAGTGCCAGTATTATGTCCAAACTTAACACCCAACTGACATATACTAAGAATTGTGAGTGTTCAGGTATTCCATGATAATTTTCTTTCCAATGATTTCGATATGATGGGTACGATACTGATAGATCTGTAGTCATTCAGTGTAATTGGCGATTTAATCGTAGGGAGCAAGCACATAAAGATTTTCTTCTAATAAGTTGGATATGTTATCATTAATGAGGCATTGAAGATATGAGTCAGGTATAAAGTTAAGGAAAGATGATAAATGGTATATATAAGGTGAAACAATAGAAATAACGAAGGAGTTTGATTACTTGGGGGTGAGATTTGCAAGTAATGGAAGATGGGAGGCACAAGTAAAATGTGTGCAAGTTAAAGGGAAACAGGCGATAGAGCTGTCAGAATAAGTTTATATAGGACTCCAACATTACCTGTGAAATGGTTGTAGAGAGTATATGAGGCAGTTGTAGAGGCAAGGATGCTGTATGCAGTCGAGGTTTGGGGAGTCAAACAGAGGTGAAGGAAGTTGAATGTGGTACACAGAATGTTTTGTGGGGAATTTTGGAATTACCCAATTGTTATCCAAGGGTGGGTTAGTTTGCTTCAATTAGGAAAGATGGGGAGGAAAGGATTGATTATAGAGAGAGCAATGAAGTGTTGGTATCATATCCTCAAATTAGGCAGCTCAAACATATTAAAGGAATATTTAAAATATTAAAAAGAGGTTTTGAGAAGGAAGGGTTGGAAGGACAGGTAGGGAAGGTACTAGAAGAAATAGGTTTGGGGAATGTATGGAGAGCAGGTGAAAGTAAAGTTAATGGATTTTGGAAGACAGTGAGACAAGAGGATAGAAGATATTAAAAAGCAAGAGATTTGGGCTAGTTCAGATGATAAAAGTTCCTTGGTTGTATATAAAAGAATCAAACAGAATTAAGGACGAGAGAAATATATTGAAATTTGTGATCAAATGGGTAAGATGGGTTGGGCATGGAAAGCGTACAGGAGTAATACTCCTGAAAGGATACAGAGGAGACAGTGATAGATGTACTATGTGTGGGGGAGAAGTCAGTGTGTCCCATTATTTATTGGAATGCAAGAAAGTCAAATGGTGATGGGAAAACGTTTGGGATAATAAATGGGACAATTTACAGAAGGATTTAGTGTTAAATAAAATGTTAACAAGAGTGTAAAAAAAATCCAGAAAATGGAAAAAAATTTAGGTAAAGTTAAAGAGAAGTGGGAACGAAATAGGAAGAAAGTAAAAGTAGGATTCTTACAGTCAGACAACCACTCATTAACAAGGTAGGAAACTGTATTTTGGAGGATGCTGCTAGGATCTAGAGTAAAAAAGTAGGTTAATAATGTATGTAAATATATAGTTATTGTAATTCGAAGATATATTGTTGTAACAAATTGTAAAGTTAATTGTGGAATAAATTCAATACAATGAAAACAATATTTTCTTATGAACATTTTCTAATTGCCTTTTTCAGGTACCAAATTCAGTAATTTTTTAGATTGTATATTAGTTCTAAAGTCTACAAGTATTTTTTTTCTTGAAAATGCTGTATTAATAAAATAGGAATCACGAACCTAAAACTTTACAATTCAAGTTCATAAATAAGCAATTGTAAAAGTTAAAATAAAAAAATTAATAATGCCTATTTTCATTTTTATAATGCATATTTCTTATTATTTAGAGTTTAGTTTAGGTGCCAAAAACTACTGTTTTTAATGCCTAAAAGTCTGTTGTCTATTCATTAATGCAGTGACTAAAAAGAACTAAACCTGATCATGCTCTGGATATTCTTCAGGACACACATCGATTGTTTCTGAATATCCAAAAGGATTCTTTTATTTGTATTTGTTTGTTTCACAGGTGCAGATCTGAAAGCACTACACATACAATGATAAAAGTTATTATTAATATCATAATAGTTCAACAACAGACTGAGAGCTAGATTGTTGACTATGCATCATCAATCATTGATGCTGCTGTTGGACTCAGCCCTCAATGGATATTGGCCACTAATCAATTCTAAAGCAAAGGTAAACAATACTTGTGGCATATGCACAAAAATATTGTCATTTCTTTAGCTCATTAAATGCTTACAAAAATCCTGTACAAGGTTAACTAATTTTTGCTTGCTTGAAACACCAATTAAGAACAGTTAAAGGTATTCCTTCCTGAAAATGCATGCAACAGTCTAGCAACCAAATTGCTTAATTGTGTTCGTTTCCACAACCAGATTAGAGCTATGGTCTTGCAAGTGCAAGCCAGGAGCTCTAATGCCCTCCATGAAGAAGTCACTGAAGTGTGCACTAAATATAGTAATTAAAATAAAATGCTATATGTGATTTAACAATTAATTTAGAGAAAAAAAACTGTTCCCTGCATCAGCAACGTTATATGAGTAAGAGGTTCTATATATTTATATGAATAATTCCTGATGCAAAACATTTTTGTTTCCTCTAGGTTAATACCATCCATAAGATAATGAAAATTAAAACATGCAAACCTAAGGCATATATGCAAACAATTTTTATATAGAAAAAGGTACATGAAAGTGCTATGTTATAGCAGATCATTAAAATTTAACTTTGTCAATATGTATCCACAATATTCCTTTTACCTTCTTTCCTGTATTCTAATATTTGTTCTGGAAGTCATAATTCCTTTTTGTACAGTAAAGAGAAAGCGGAGAGACAAAAAAACTTTCTTACTGAATTTTTCAGACCATAAGAGACATTTTTTTTCTTTGAAAATGCTGCCAAAGACCCTCCTGCATCATATGGCCTGCAGAATTCTTTTAAACACAACAGAACAGCTGTCAAAAATGTGCATGTTACACTAATTGCTTCACCTGTAAATAGATGAGCTTATTGACTTTTAAAAGGACAGAAGGAGAGCAGGAAAATAAAGATAAAATACCACACTTTCATTCCTTGTTGAATAACTGCTGCACAGTGAGTTAAAAACCAAATCCTGGTTTCCAGTTTCCAACAATAATGGTACCTGTACAGAAGAAATTTTCAAGCACTACAGCTTTTAAATTATAAGTGGTTCAGTTCGAAAAAGAACATGGAAATAGAGCTGCTTATGAAAGAGTAAACAATGCCACTTATAACATTTTGTAATCTGTATTTCATGTATAAAGATTCTTCTTTATTATACAGTGTACTGGTAAGCTTGTATTCAAGTGCAAGTACTTCATTTATTTTTCCTTCAATCTCTGTACTAAAATTAAGGTGCACATTATGGTCTGAAAATTACTGTAACTGACAGGAAACACTTTGCGAGTACCTGGAGATTTGTTTCCATGCTATGTGGCAGCAATCTGCTTAGTATTTTAAAGCTTTCTTATACACACACCCTCCCTCCAAAACATAGATAGTCTTAGTTGCACAACATTTATAATAAATCCTAATAATCCAACAATCTGTCACATTCTTACTCAAACTATTGGCATTAATAAGAAACAAAGAACAATTTAAAGCAAGTCCAGCCATTATTATCCACAAATAGCATTAGTGATTTATCTTAATCCTTTGCAATTACAATTACTTTCTTTGAGAGCTAAACTAGACATAATATAAGCTCCAATGCAAGAATAATTTATTTAAATTTGTCAGATTCAGAAGATAACATTTTAAGGCAATCTAATATTTTTCTTTCACTTTCAAAGCAATTTTAATAACATAGAGGTGTAATTTCAAGTATGTAATACAAATTTACACAAACACTTTAACATGCAAAAGAAAATGAGCTGCTTAGAATGACAATGTGTTCGTGTCTCTCATATGCTAACAGCCAAGCACACAAATACAAAAGGGGATAAAAACAAGAAACTTACCAATGCGCTGGTATTGCTCTCTGTGCTTTTTCTGTTTCCTACCCCTCTATAATTTGCAAGCATGAAATTAATTTACAATAGTTACACAATTTTAGAAGACAGCTACTGAATCTTATTTAAGATACATAATATACAAAGACTAATATAAGAATCCTTGGTCCCAAAAGGTATTATGCCAACAGTGTTGTAAACTGTCAAACTGCTGTCAGATATGTGTATGAGTAGAATGAAAGTCAATGAAGTAAAATAAGTACTTTCAAAAAGAGAAAATGCTACCAAGTAGAATGTTAAACTTTAAAAAATAATCAGAATTCAAAATTAAAAATCTAATAGAGTTGAATTAACAAAAAAATGTAAATAAAAATTGTACAGGTTCACTGATCTTAAATAATGATTTACAAATTAGAAACTTAAACTGCTTTTTGTCTTTGTTGTTCATATGCATGCCAGCCTTTTCTTCATCCAATGTTACATTTTAATCTTGCAGCACTTTCATTTCAAAACTTCACAATCTGAATAACTACCTGTTTAACATAAATTTAATTTTAACAAAAAACATGTAAAGTTTGATATTGAAGAAGTTTACAACCAATGTTGATGAAATTTTAGATTTCACTCCCACTTTGAAATTTCAAATGGTAGTCCTAACTTTTGATGCTTAAATTTTAAAAAGAACTGAATTATTATATCATTTATTTCTTTCTATCATTGCCTGACATCCTGAACTGTTATTGTTGTTTGAATTTGAACACAATAATTCTATAAAACTATTGAGCATTTAATGTAATAGTTGGGTGTTTTGCTAATAAATTGTTTCAAAATTGTGTATGCCTTTTGTAAGCAGATTAATCAGGAATTCTGAAATAGGCTGTATTACTGTAATATAAATAATCGTGATTTTACCCAAAATAGTTTTTTCATCCTATAAGACTTACTTTTTATTTTCTCCAAATTAAATTAAAACAGTCCACCTTGTCAGGCAATGACAAAACAAAGTACGTGATAACAATTGAATTCTCTTTCAAATTTAAGTATCAAAAAGATATATTCCAATTATTAATATCACAGTGTATTGAGATTAAAAACCGCTTTGTCCCTTTGGGCAAACACCTCTTTCAGCAAAGAAAAAGGGGATAAATTTTAGCAGACCCAGTTAGTCATTCCAGGAAAGATCAATCTAATATAACCTTTATTTACTTTAAAAATAAAAATTATAGTAATAAGCTTATTTCAAAATTCTTGACTGATCCAATTACATTCTGTTCTTTCTTATAGGGCATATACCATTTAAAATAAATAATAAATTTAAAATAATTTATTACTAAAATGCAACTGTTAAAACAATATTAATCCAGATTGCCAGGCAGCGCTATATTATATTGTTATTTTATATTATATTTATATTAGTTATTTTTTATTATATTATTATTTTAGCGCTGCCTGGCAATCTGGATTAATGTTATTGTTTTAAAGTTGCATTTTGGTAATTAATTATTTTAAAATGGTATATGCCCTGTAAGAAAGAACAGAATGTAATACTGCACCCTTTTTAAAATTTAAGCATTAAATGGTAGGGATGCTATTTGAAATTTCAAAGTGGGGGTTAGGGGGTGAAACCTAAAACATTGGTTTTGAATTCCCCCCTCTACATCTAAATTGACATGTTTTTGTTTAAATTAAATTTATGTTAAATAGGTAGTAATTTATACTGGGAAGTTATGAAATAAAATCCCTGTATAATCTTAACACAAGGTTCTGTTCAAACAGCATCTAACTTTATTTTTTCTCATGTAACAGCTAAAACTGAGCATAGTGGTAGAAAGTGTCTTCCTGAGCACTGCCAGGTATATAATTTATTTCCAGCTGCCTGTGTTTGAGATAGGTAATACATGTAAGCTATTACTATTAAAATAATTCAATCTCAGGCTGCTTTACCATGGATATTGGCTTAAATGAAATTGTAAGCCAAAGCTCTCATTGACTAATGCAGCCAGCATCATCATTGTGAAGTTTCTGATGGACCAAAAATGTAGTTCAGAAAGGTTTTCTTTGATAATGAAGAACAATCTTTTGATTGCCTAAAAACTGCTGACAAAGTTGGGATTCGCAGAGGCAATACACACTACATTTTAATGCAGGAGGGGCATGTAACATTTGTGCTTTCACAAGAAAAACAACAACTTTGCTTAGAAATCATTAAGATATACTGGAGTGTACAATGAACATCCGGAGTTTTTGAAAATTGTGATTAATGTTGATGAGATATGGATGTATTGATGCAACCTAGAAACAAGGTGTTTTGACTGCTTTAGGGACATAATGCAGTAAAGTGATGGCTATCCAAAAAATATCCTTCCAGAAATTGTTAACCACCTGTAAGATCATTGACTTAGGTATCCAGTAAGTCCCAAGGAGCTTTTTTTTTTAAAGAGAATTAGGGACACAGTCCCCACTGTCGTGTTACAACAGATAATAAAAAATTATCTGCATTCTTGTTTTTCCAATTTATTTACCCAAAAGTAGGGACTGAACAAGTACATAATTTTTCTACATGGTTCCTTCTTTTTCGATGCATTCAACCTTCCACAAGCTTGTATATTTCGTCCAAGAATTACAGTTGGTCACACAATCATTTATGCACCACTTTGCTGGCTTCATCTGTGAAAATTAATGACCACATAAGGGCATATTTAAGCAGTTCAAAGAGATGATAGTTGGGAGGGGCAAGATCTAGGCTGTAGGCAAGTTCTTCCAGCACCTGGAAACCCAAATGGTTAATGGTATCAATGATATGGCTGACCATGTATGCATTGTCATTCAACAACCCTTTCTTCAACAATAGGTCCTGACGTTTGCAAATTGCTGACTTCAGATTGTTGGCCAACAAATCACTGTAATTATATACCTCATTTCCTTCTAACCTTTTGAGTCCCAAAATATTGCTAACCTTATATTTCTTGCAAAAGATTAGAGTTTTCTTCAATTTCTTCTTGAATGCTAGAGTCCATGAAATTTAACTTGTCACTGTTCTACTATCTCTATCTAATAATGGGAATCTCTCCATTCCCGTAATTCCTGGAAATCCCATAATGGCAGCCCTTCAAATACCCTCCTCACTCATAAGGTTATGCCTGAATGACCGTTTTATAAAGATATCAGTGATGGTCACGTTAAATTAGCCTCTATAGTTTAGAGTTTGAGATTGTGAGTGATATTGTGCACTGATAATGTTTTCCAAGATACAATTTACAATTACAGTCTCTTCCAGTAATTTTTAATTATTTCATTTTCATTACACTCATATTTGCTGTTATTCAGATTGGAAAGTGTGGAAAAGCCATAAAACTCAAAAGTGGGAACAGGATTGTGTAAGTTCACAAGTTTTTTAGTGATGAATGTGAAGCTTTGAAATGTGGGAAGCCGACTATCTCAGTGACTAGCATAGTTGAAATAACTGCTACAAGTACAGGGGTGTGTCCTTGTACTGTCTTACGAGTATTCAAAGAGCAAAACTAATCTGAAGCAACTGCAAATGTTTTTCAAAATAGGTAAAAAGTGCCTGAACAGGAAATCCAAGAACAACCAAAATAGATTCATTCACTGCTGCTGTTATAAGGCAAAGTATTTATTCTCTTATGAAATAGACTTTCTGCCTAGTTTGCAGGATATATAAAGTGCACAAAAGGCTAAGGAATTATTGAAAGGCAGTATGTGGTCCGTATGACAAATTCTTAAAAAAATCAAATTTAGTTATGATAAAAACTATCAAGGCAGGAAATATTTAATAAAAAGATGGTATGTTGTTAAAAAAAGATTCAGATTTTTGAGAAAAAGATTCAGATTTTTGAGATAAATGAAAGAACTTAGAAGAAAGGTTGTCCTATGGTGTATACAGATGGAATGTGAGTGAATGTAAATCACAGTAAAAATATCCTAAGTATGGCTTCCTTCGAAAGGGAAGTAAAGCTGTGAGTCCCATGTCATACATTTATGGCACTAAAAAGAACCTCAAGCTTGAAAAAGAGGCCTCTGAGCAAAATTTGTCGGCAGTTTCACGCCCTAAATTGAATGGGACGCTGATGACCTGAGCTGTTAAAGAGAGTCTATAAATAAATCAAATAAAAAAAATAAATAAATAAATAAAATAAAGTAAAAATAAAATATAAAAAATATGAACTCAATGAAAGGGACTTTCCTCTGAAAACTCCAATAAGGAAAGGTCAGCAATTTATTATTTTACATGCCAAATGTCCTTCTGGTTTCATTCCCAATGCTTTGCTCACTTTTAAATGAAAATCTGCAAAGGACTATCATGAAGAAATGGACAGTAAAGTATTTAAGGACTGGTTAATAAATTGTTGTCAAACATTCCCACCCTTAGCATAATTGTTATGGACAATGCCTCTTATCACTCGGCACCCATTTTGCCATCATTGAAATTCAATATGCAGTCATGGCTTCAAAATAAGAACATCGAGTTTGATCCACGATTGGCAAAGGCAGTGTTATATAAACTTATTAAATTGTAAAAGGATAATTTCAAAATGGATGAAATAAGACATTATGGAAGAAATTCATGGGCAACTGTAGTGCGGCTACCAGTTATCACTATGATTTTAATGCTATATAATTGATAAGGGCGCATGTAAAGGATGTTGCCAAACATAACATCTCATTTAGGAGTAGTGATGTGAAAGATTTTTAATAAGCAATTGAAAAGATGACTGCAGAAAATTGAAGAACATGTGAAAAAATGTGGACCTGATGAAATCATGTGAGAAGCTGATAATTAATTTAGAAGATTTGGAAGATGAGTACAAGGATCAAAATTCATCTCAAGTTTCAAATGACTATGATGAACATTCACAAGATGACCAATCTGCCACTGATGCCGCAATGGTTTTGCATAGGTATATGACCTGCCTGCATCACCATAGAGAGAGAGGGTGAGTATTCCTTTCTCTGTCTATAGAGCATCTGACAACATAAAACTCACAAATTTTAATCATAATGTTTCCACTTCATAATTTGGCATTTGGATTCTGGATCATAGTCAGGTTTCATATTTCATTCCCTGCAACTATTTGGGGAAAAAATTCTATGCCTTCATTTTTGTAGTAGTCGAGTAAGCATTGGCAGATTTCATCAAGTTTGTGCTTAAGCTCTGCAGAAAAATCTCTTGGCATCCATCTCGCACAGACTTTATGGAAGTGAGCTTATTAAGGATGACTAATCTGCAAAGAACATCCTACCTCACAACAGCAACTTGCTGGCTCCCTAGTATCATCTCTCAAGCTTGCTGAATCTTCTCATCAGAGGTGGGGATTGGCAGGTATCCTGCTCTCTCTTCATGCAACATGCTTGTTCGCTCAATTTCTCGTACACACAGTAGAATAATGCCCCCATATTGTATGGATGCCTCTGATGAATTTTAATTCCTAACACACTTTCCAACCAGAGAAATCAGATCACTGCTCTTTCCTACCTCTTGGTATACAATGCTCAGGAGTTTTTTTTTTTATTGATTTATTTATGGATGCTCTTTAACATCTCAGGTCATCAGCGTCCCATTCAACTCACGGCATGAAACGGCCGACAAATTTTGCTCAGAGGCCTCTCTTTCAGGCTTGAGGTTCTTTTTCGTGCCGTAAATGTATGACACAGGACCCCACGGCTTTACTTCCCTTCTGAAGGAAGCCATACTTAGGATTTTTACGCCCCGAAAAAATCCATCGGTCCTGGCCAGGTTCGAACCCGCAATCTTGGGATGCTAGGGAGTGTATACACTGTCAAAGCAACAATGAAAATAATATGTTCAAGGTCAAACTTCAATTTACCTGACCACCAACTCTAAGAATGCATGCGCAGAAAGCAGTATGACATACCTAAAGATGTGGTTATGCTGAAAATGTGGATAATTTCCCTCATACAATTTTTTCCTACCTTAAGGTCAGATACTTTTGAACATACTTATTATCTCTTTTTATGATGTTATCAACATAATTATAGTAACAAATAGAATAAAAACTCCTCAGTCCAACGTACTAGAAGAAAAACCTGAAGCATTTTACCCATATGCCATTGTAGAAGTATGACTAATGAGCACAAACACCAGAAGAGTGATTACAGCATGCTCCACAAGCAGATCTGAAAACTGCTTTAGATAAGTTGTCAGGAAAAAACAATTTATGTTTTGAAGCATATTTCCCAAGTTCTAGCCTCTGAAATGCTGTTTAGTAGTACAAAAACTAAGTTCTCTGCAGTTGGATATCTCATTTTTGAATGCTATTTTAGATGCAATTTTATAATTTTCCTATATTTTAGGCAGTGAAAAGATGTAAGATAATATAGTACATTTCAGTTATCAGTCAGTGAAAAAGGTTGATTTTGAAGTTGGACTTTCCATATGTTCATGCTTGTGGAATATGATGAATGCATTTTTAATAAGTACAGGTTGCTTAATATTAAGAGTTCCATTAAAATGTTATGACCTCAGACACCACTTCTACTAATGAGTTGCAAATATTACTTCACATAATGCTGGTGAATTTGTCTGAAGGATGCAGTAGTAACTGCTGAGAAAGTGCACAAACCAATAAGAAAATGTAACTGCAAAGTAAATGGCAGTTTAATATAACAAACTATTTACAAGAAATTCCCTCAAATTTCACTAGTTTTGTTCCACTTACACGTTTCAAAGGCTGTTGCCTTCAACATTAGCACAGCTAAACTGTCAATTTCCCAGCTTGGTATTAAGGTGTCGTTCTGTGGACTTTATGAACTTTGTGATGAGGTTACTGTAGTTTGGAAAATCAAAATTAATTAAATTTTCCTTTAAATTGATGATGAATGTAGGAATCAACACAGTGAAATGATCTTAAAATCTTTGGTAGATTAAAAGTAAAACTACTTAAAATCATGTCAACACATTAAAACCCTCTTGACTTTCCACTCTTTAAAACTTTTTTTTAAAAAAACTGGGATACGTTTCATGAGACCTTGCTCACATTGTCAACCATGAACGACTAACAGATCAATCTAAATTGCCAGTTTAAGTGACTGTGAATGCTCTGGTGGTCTATTGATGAACTTATACAAAATGTTGTCTGCTTCTGGGATATTAAAATTCATGAGTCTGTGTTCATATTTTTTTATGAAAACCCTTTCCCATATGCTGAGTTCCTTTGGGTGTTGCACTGCTTTTAATGAAGTGATATCCTTCTCGATGTCATGGTGTTCATTCCAAAAATGTGCTGCAACCGCTGATTTTTCTATTTGTTTATATTTAATATTTTAAGAGAATAGAAAAATCAACAATTGCAGCACATTTTTGGAACCAACACCATGAAATCAAGAAGTATATCACTTTATTAAAAGCAGTGCAACACCTAAAGGAACTCAGTATATGGGAAAAAATTTTCATAAAAAAATATGAACATATACTCATGAATTTGGATATCCCAGAAGCAGACAACATTTTGTATAAGTTCATCAATAGACCACCAGAGCACTCACAGTCACTTACACTGCCAATTTAGATTGATCCGTTAGTCGTTCATGGTTGACAATGTGAGCAAGGTCTCATAAAACATGTCCCAGTTTTTTTAAAAAAAGTTTTAAGAGTGTAACGTCAAGAGCGTTTTAATGTGTTGACATGATTTCAAGTAGTTTTACTTTTAATCTACCTGAGATTTTAAATTTTCCTTGTTTTCATTTGTGAATATATTTTCCACACTGATAATTTTATGGGTTTTTGAAGAGCTTTTAAGAGTTTAGGTTCAATTTGAAATTAGTGGGTTTTTTTTGCCTGAAATGGTATGCTACTGCTGATTTTTCTACGAGTTTATATTTTGCATTTCTCACGTGTTCCTTAAACTGTAATGTTCCTTTTTCTTTTACCTATTTATTTTATATTGCTGTCTTTGTAACTGATTTCGTAAATGGCCGATTGTTTTATTGGCAGAATTTTGTCTTTTGTGTGGTGAATTCCTCATAAATAATTTATTATATTACACTATAGTTCACTGTGAAAATCCCCACTATTTAAATCTAAATGACAGTTATTAAAGACATAAAATAAATGTAGATGAAAGTAAAGTGCTACTTCCACAAGCATGCAGAAGCAATAATATGACACAATAATAACTACAGATCACTAATACACAACACATGTTAATTGTAACAGAGACACATCTATTTCCAATCATAGAGACTTTTTACACTCTGCAAGAATGCTCTGTGTAACAGTGAATGCCCTAGAGTAGGCCTTTAGCTGCCTTTTGTGTTAGCGTGGATGTGGATTTTTATACAAATGGTTTACCTCAAATTATGTCAAGGCAGTAACAATGGCTATCTATTCAATGGAACAATTAACTTTTGTCCATGAAAATTAATACTACTGTTCAAAACTACCTTTTTGCGAAAAAGAGATGTCACATGCAAACAATATCAGACTTTTTATTTTGATGCTACTGCACACTTAAATTTTTAAAACCAAAAACCAGTACAATTATTATTAATTATACATGTTGCCAAAATAATTCTCATTTCAAAAATGCCATTCAAGTGCTCAGAAGAAACATGCTCTTTGCTCAAAAAATGGCATTAAAAAGAACTGATCTGAGTCTAAAATCTGGCTAATAGCATATAACATAACTTTAACAATCTAGCAAGTCACTCAACTTGAGAAACTGAGCTTTCTCAAAGAGCTCAAGATCAAATTTCAGAGAAATCTACAATACCAAAAAATCTCGCTCTGCAGATGAAAATTTCAGTCAACAATTACCAGCACTTTCAAGCAGGACAAATTTAAAATATTATAACAATGTACACGGAAAGTAGAAACAGAACACGTGTGCAAAGAAATAATTGAGTGATTCAAAGGCACAGTAAATAAACCACGACATTTTAACAACACAACTTTTATGACAGAGGAATATTTTAATTACAAAATTAATCAAATTTATGCACAAGGCCATACAAATATTCCCATTAGCAAGGAGTCCTTCAGGTTACAACATTTTACATTTTCTGAACCATTAATTAGAATGTGAAGACTATATTAATTTTTGTTACTCAAGACTTCTTTTCCAACACAATTATTTGGGGGAACAAATTTGTCCATGACCCGCGTGGACGGCGATTAGCCAGGTCAAAGTCCTGCCGCCGCCCCAGCACCCCGCTCGGTGTTCACAATGAGTCAATAGCATTCCGGAAATGTCAAGCCTTAACTAGTTTCCCTTCAAGAGGTAAATGGACATTCCTACAGAATCTGTAATATAAATAGAGCTGCCAAGTCACAAGACTGTCTCAGAAGAAATGTCCCAGGTTTCATCGCTAAGGACTGCTCTGTGCCATCACTTGATCTGAATTTGTTCAACTACTACATATGGTCAGCATATCATACCATTTATCAGTTCTATGTGTACTTTACACTTTATATTATGATTAAATTATTTATTTTTATTGATCTACTCATATCTATTCCAAAAATATATGATTTAGACTTGGTAGGTGATCTATAAGAAAATATGACAGGTAACCACCTAAGGGAACCTTGACAGTTCAGCAGAAACCTTGTTTGGATACATAAACCATGACCAAAAGGAGAAAATTCTCAGCAACTATGGAAGAAGAAGCAACATATACAATGATGTATTAGCATTCATTCATCCATACATAATGCATTAACAGCAAATGTTTTTACTGACAGTATAATACAGACTCTCTAAGATCTATGGGTCATCAATGAACATGATAAAGCCACTCCACAACCATGCCTCATGCAAGAAAGCAAACACTTTCTGCTTGTATTGTTTTTTTTCCCTCTTCTTTCTTTCTTTCCTACCTACAGCAGAGTACTCAATGGTCACCACATGGATGCCAAAATTTGCTAACTAAGTTTATGCTTTCCCTTTACGTTGAATTAATGATTATAGAGGTCATTTAATAATTAAAGTTAACCTGACATTTCTGTTTTCATTTTTTCATAAGGGAAAATCTAAGTATCTTGTCCAAAATTTATCTCAAGCATCCCAGGAGTTGAACCTGTGCTATCATCTGATAAGCAGCCAGGACTGTGGACTTTCAGGTTCTTAATTTTGTCCATAGACTTCCTCCAGTCTTCATAAACCTTAAGAACCAACATGCAGTTTCACAGATTAAAACAAAAGATTTTCTTACAAATCCTAATTGACACCAATATACACAATAATAATATGGGCATTGAAGTGTAGTAGCCAATATGTTATTTACTTTCATTCTAAATTTAGTGCTTCATAGCAACTTTACATATCAGAGAGTATAATTTAGCGCAGATGAACCAAAAGTTATCTGGTATCTACTTTCCCAAGATGAATACCTGTTCTTACAGAAAACACCCCATACATCACACTCACTTACTAATGGAATTCCTGCTATGCAGTGTTATCCATTCAATCAAATCTGAGCATGAATCTTTGATCTAGTTATTTCAAGTGCAATAAAAATTTACATCGTTATACTGTTATTAATGCAATATTCACACAAATGCAACTACACATGAGCTTCTAATATCACTGAAGCAATGACTGCCAACTAGGAAACTTCTAAGTCACTCTGTACAGGAAAGTATGATAATACCACCCATGTGTACAATGAATGGTACTATTTCACATTTATCTATTTAAGTTTAATAATTAAATCAAATTATTAATGGAGAGGGGTATTGGAAAATTCCAAAGTAGTTCTTAATAAAACCTCTTAAAAAAAAGTTACAACATTGTTGGCTAAATATCTGATGTGTATGTTAAAATCTAACAGTACTGTGTGGAAGTTAATTGATTCACACCTAACATCAATAAGCAATACAGAAGCATTAGGGCATGCATGTAAGGTTCTTTTCAGTACATATAAACAACTAACAGATGCACACAAAAAATAGATATAACAGAAATATGCAAGTATTGTTAACCATCTGTTCGCTAGAAACTCACATTCAAGTATATAAACAAGGTACACAGGATGCTAATGAACTACCAAAATAATTTCAGAGTGTAGATATGTTGCATACAAGCAATTTGAAATAGGCAATGTATAGTCCGTGACTAAACATAATGCAATTTTATGGTGTTAAACATTTTGGCCTCAGATGCTGATAAGATGGTGTTAAAACCAAGCTGGGTGAAAAGTTGGTTGAGAATATCTTTCAAACTACCTTGCAAGCATAGAAATATTGATTTTATGCAGTACATTATCAGTGTTTTCAAAATTTAGTGCCATAAAAATCCCTCAAATCTTGAACTAATAATTTGATGGTAATATACTAAACATCTATTAACTGCCTTCTTGTATTATATAGCCTATTGTAGAGGGAGCTCTTTAACTGCTTGTGTGGCATAATGCATAAGCTTATGTCCCACAGGCAATGGATTCAATTATTTTTATATTATATATATTAAATATGAAGTGCTGTGATATGCATACTAAAGAATTATGAATGAAATTTATTTAATGCTTTCAAGTTTTATTCTCTTTCTCAATGAGTGTATTATAACATAAAATGGCTAATAAGCTTACTACTAACATGATACCTAACACATATACTCAGGACTATTTCAGTTTGGTTAGTACAATAATTACAAAGGTTGTAATTATATGAATTGATTGTTGAGATTTATGTGTATAAATTGAAACTTCAACTTAAAATGTAGGCTAAAAGCTGCATTATTAGGCCCCAATCAGGGAAAAAACTAACAAACAAAAAGATCAAAAGCTAATGTCATAACAATGTTCCAGAGTGATACGTTCTGAAAGCTCCCTTCATTATCATGTGTTACGCTTTTGAACGGCATCTTCATTACCCCACAATCTCTGAAATTATTTTGATGTAGTTCATTAATACCCCCTGTAAAAGCAAATCATATATTGTCTCAGCTACACATAAAATGCTCTGATGCTTGCTGCTCAGTCTGGTGTGACTGTTTCTAACATAAATTACAACCTTTTACTGTTGTCTTTATTTCTTTTTCTGGCATTTGATTTTACTGATTAGTTTAAGCTAAACAGGAGAGAGACAATCAGAAAACTTAAAAAAAACTTTGTGAGCAGTGAGAATGTACCGACACCTTTTGCATTTAATACCTAATTGTTTATAATTCCATTAATTTAATGAATAGATAGCGATAAGAAATATCATATAAAAATTATTTTAACAGTACTTCCTGTTCACCTTTTACGTTGAGAATGTCTACTAAACTGAGCTAAATGCTAATTAATATTTAATGAATTGGTACATTTCTCTATGGACAGTTTCATTATACTTAAAATATTCCATGATGTTATCACTCTAATATTCTGGCAGCAAAACCTTAAATACATTAGCTAGCCAAGAGAGTTAGTTTGGTTTTTATATGCCACTCTAATATTCTTGAGGCAAAAACTTGAAATACATTTGGTGGCCAAGAGAATTAATTTGGTTTTTGTGTACATGTTTTGTAGGAGTATGTGAGAAATAAAATACAGTAAAACCTTGATAAAATGCTCTTCAAGGGACCAAGTAATGATGTATTACACAGGACTGCATACTAACAAGAGTGGCTTATTTTAGGATTCTACATATAAACACCATGGATTAATTCAGCAAATACATTTATCTAAACAATATAAAGTGAAATCAGCTTTTTATTCATGTTAGTGTTTTCATCATGTTTATGGAGAATTTTAAATTTCTATCATATCGGCAAAGTTTTCCATTCATTCCTTTATTCATGCTTACACTAACAAGACACTTCATAATCAAACACAGTATATTTATTAATGGATATCATTGTATGATTAGTTGAACTACACACTCTTAAAGCTTCACTTACTTTTTATAAATGTATGGAACCGGTTTCGAGAACATTTGTTCCCATCTTCAGCCATGCTAAGGTTCAACTGGTATATTTAACTGAGCAGTCAATGAAAATGGAATTTGAAAGTGCTTGCAACTAGGTAACCAGATTCTGTACAGAGCACTGCATATATAAAAGGCCAAATTCCATTCTTTTGCATTTGCCAACCTTAAGACTCCAGCAGGTGCTAACAGTAATTGGGAATTTCACAAAAAACTTTCCTAATATTCTTTAAAACTAATATTTTAAGAATGTTCAAATGATCAATAACAGCATATTAAATGGGATGATTAGCATATTCATTTTAAATAATTTTACTTAAGGACCAGCAGAAAGCAGTGTGTAAGCAGGATAGCATAACAAACAAGCACATTTTGTCAAGGTTTTGTTGTAGCTGAGTCTAATAATGCAATACAAACTTATTTATGAGTTCAAAAGCACCTTGCTTTCAGTGAACAGAATAAAAGTGGTTCAAGACATTTAATGCTGAATTCTGCACTAGAGCAATGTCCTAGTATCATCACTGATGACAAGATAATGACACACAATCAAGGCTGATTTGAAGACCTGGCAGAAATGTTCAGTTTTGAAGCAATTGGGACACGTGAGGAGAAATAGGAAAGTCACACAAGAGTGGAAAATAGGTTCCATATGAGCTGACTGATAATCAAAAAGTGAAGTGAGTAGTAGTTTCTTTTCACTATTAAGTCATTATCAAGCAATGCTTTCCTGTATGGTGACTTATAAGAAATCAACTCTTTACACACTTAAAAGGGTCATTCTCTGAGGAAGCATAGACATATGCTCCAAAACGTTCACTTAAATAGTATAAGATTTTGTTACACATATGTTTTGGTACATTCAACTTATCTAAACTAAGTCACTGAGTGTCTTTATGAGAACTATCTTGGTTAGTCAATCATTATCGTATCCTCCCACACAACATACATGCTACCATATGAGACCATTAGAATAGGAGAGGCATATTTGCTAATTTCCATTTTTCATTTTATTGCAGTAAATACCACACAATTATCATCTCAGCCAATAGGAAGCGAAGTGTCTCAAATTTATTTACCTCCTCCCCTGCACTCCACCATAGTACATATTCCTCCAGCAGTGCTATTCTCATACATGGAAGACTACAGGTATGAAGATTTTTAATTCTACTCCAGAAGAAAAATTTTGTTCTTGCCATGAAACAAATTTGAGATTCTAGAATATACCAATTAGGCTGCTCTATCAAATCTACAATTTTCATGAACCATAAACATTTTCTTTCAAACTGCTCTTCTGTTTATAATGTTATAATTACCTTAAGCTGCAGCGTATTGATGACATCTGATTGATATTTGTCTTTTATGTACAGTAATGGTACTGAATTTAGAATACTCTGTATTATCAAGAAAAATTAAAAGTTTGCACCTGCACATAAGTCACAACACACAGGTGGGAAGCAAAGCAACAGTTTTAACATGTTTTTTGCACCTGGCACATAAGCCACAACATACAGGTGGAAAACAAAGCAAACGCTTTAAAATATTTCTCTTCAAACTAAATACTGGTACATATGCCTTTCCAATTCTAGAGGCCCCATATAAAGGAGACAAAATAGAGGCTCTTCCGGGAGATTAATGCATTCCCTGTACCCTCTTCCACCAATGGAATACATTGTTTCCATTTCTTGTAGAATTATGTGGGAAAAGTACCATGTCAGTTATAGTGATCATAGATTTAGAAACAATAAGAGTTTATATTTAATTTTCGGAATTTAAAAAAACTTTGAGAGGTGTAAGTTTCCTATTGGCAGCACTGGAAAGAGAATACCTTGAATAGTAACCATACACAAGCCCCAATAAGTAAAACCATTGTTGCAGCTGCAGAAAAATATTAAATTGCAATCGTGTGCTTGCTGTCTGATGTTCTAAGATGAAGGTAGCTCAAAAACATTTTCATGCAATTTTTTTACTATAAGTATGACCTGAGCCAACTATGTCTGGAAAAATTACACAGCTTTTCCACACTCTGCTCTTTCATGTATAAAAATCTCAAGAATTTACATGAGGAAAAATAGCCATAAAAGGTGAGGAGCACATAAGGCATCTAGCAATGTCACATATGAAAACATTACTTGTACAGAAAAAATTGTGAAGAATGTCTGAGTTAATTAAAGGAAAGGAGTTTCAAAACATTCAATTGGCACAGGTGTCAAAAAATCTTTTTGGGAGGAAGCTTTGTTGTAGCTGGGTATCCCACAGAAGAGTAACGGTGGCAGTAAATTGTTAATTATTACGACAATGGCAGCTCCTGGCATGTCACAATACTTCACAGGTAATGAAAGTTTGATTTACTAATATGACCCAGAGTTAAAAAGGCAGTCAGCAATCTGGGTTTTCCTAAATGACAATCCCCCAATGAAAGTTAAGATATGTTGAAATGTAGGCTTGAATATGGTTGCCAGTTTCTTCCCACCAAGTGGACATATTGCAACCATTTCCAATGCAGGGCCCTATTCCACAAAAGTATGGTCTAAAACATTACAAGTGTATTAGTACAAGCTCGTATGAGGTGCATTCAAGTTCTGAATGCAATTTTTTTTCTCAGGACTGGGAGCAGGTAGAAACATGCAGTTTGGGTTTAAAGTATGGTGGAACTCTTTGTGAAAGCATGACAGTATCCTTCAAGTGGATGCCGCAAATACCGACTGAAGACCACAAGGTTGCAGGCATGGTAATTTGCTAGGCAATGTTGACATATGGTGATGGGGGACTTTCTTTTCATCAATTGTGATAACGGATGACCATTTTTCAACCCTGAAATGAAGCGCCTGTGGCAACACACAAATCCACCACCACCAAAGAATTTTCAGATAAATGCCAGTACTTAAAAAATGTTTTGGGACAGCGATGTTATCCTTATTCATTGTATTCAGTGACGGGTGCATCTTACCAAGACGTTTTGAAGAAACTCCATCCAGCATTGTAAGAAAAATGGCCAGAAAAGGCTGCACATGTGCTCTTTCACCAAGACAATCTTCATGAAAACAACTTTAAAGTGGGTTCTCACATTCTCTACTAACCTGAACAGACTGCTAGAGTATTTTTGGCTTTTTCCAATGATGAAAGACACTCTCTGTGATTGCACATTTCCAGCTGGGCCATAATTGCATCTGCGATTTTGCAATGGTCAAAACAGACTCCTGAAGAAGCATTTGCAGCAGCCATGGAATAATGGCATCAAAATTGTGAAAAATGTGTACGTCTGCAGGAGATTATGTTGAGAACTGAACAGAAGTTTTAAATTTTTGGTGAAATAATTTGGGGGGGGGGATTATTGGAGACCTTAGAATTTGAACACACCTTGTAAATATGGTCTTGTAACTTCCTTAGAAAGTTATAAGTGACATTAAAAGTAAGATGAACAGCTGTTTGCATAAGTTGCCATACCTTGAATTATGCCCACTCCTTAGAAATAAATTGCATTTTTTAGTGTACAGAGCAGATTAATGTCAATAATTTAAATGCCTTATTATGCATTTATCAATATTCTAGCATATTAATCCACTTTGAGACAAGTTGCATACATCTATATTTAGGAGTATCAATCACAGTTGTCGAGAGAGGGAGGAGAATTGGGCTTTCTGATTTCTCTCATTTATTTTATTTTATTTTATTAGTCCATTTATATTTATACAGTGCTTGACAATCACATTCTTATGATAACAAAAAATGTGCCAAAAGAGATTATGTTTTAAAAGTGAATGAAGAATGAAAATAAAATATTTTCTTGACAAACAGCAAGAACCTTAAAAAAATGAACTAAGATGATGGACTGAAATATGCATTTGACACATTAAAGCCCAATATTAATCAAAATCTGTACTTTAACTGCACTAACCGAAATCTTTTATTGTGCAAAAATACTGAATTATTCTTTCTTTATACATATTCCTACTCTCATCACTATCATCATATTCGCTAATACTTTGCATATTTAAGTCAACTGACTTCTAAAATTATTAAAAAGATATAATTTGGTGCTGGTATTTGAAGTTACTGATATTCCTACACTTGCAGAGAAACTTATACAAATTACCAGTGCCTGACTAATACTAATTCATAGAACAATAAAAAATCAATTGTATACTTGTAAATATGGAGTTATAAAGTATAAGCATAGCAGAAACAAAATTTTACTAATAAAAGGTTAAAAGTCATACACTTGCAATGTATTAGAACACACTTTTGTGGAACAGGGTGGAACATTAAGTCACTGTCAACAGGCACACACATTTTGCCTTCCCCAAGGTCTTCAGAACACTAACAGAAAGCAGACTGAAGTCTACATTGCAAGGAATGCTGCTTTACTATGACAATGCCTCTGTGCACATTGCTTTGAAAACAATGAAACTTCTGCAAGAATTGGGAATGAAACTGGCGAACCATCCACCACGAGTTCACATCTGGCATTCTGTTACTTTTTCCTGTTTCTATCTATAAAGAATAAAAGTCAAGGGCTATCAGTTTGAGAGTCCAGTAGAAGCTGTTACATACTGCATACTAAAGAAGTAAGACATTGCTGCTTTCATAAATTTTTCCGGAGGATGCAACTTTGTATCGGGTGTGGAGGAGATTACTTCTAAAAGAAATAGGTGGAGATGGTTAGTTATGGGCTTCTATTTAGCAGAAGCCCAAAAATTTTATAGTTACCCTCATAAAATTGTTGCCTTCAAAAACTGAGCACCTTAAATGCGTGGATTTAGAAGCTTATTTTACATTCAGAAAAGATACACTTATTGTTATGGAAAAAACTCTTTTGAATAGTGAAAATCTCTTGAATAAGGTCCATTTTTAATATTTTAAGGTCTCCAACATATTTCAGAAAATCTGGGCAAACTTTCTTGGTCATCAAATATATATCTGCCAATAATCAAAACAAAAATAACAATTTAAAATACATAATTTAAAATAAAATAATAGTTGGTCTTCTACCGAGATGTGAGAAAAGGTTCAGAAACATGTCCAATTAAAAAACCAAGTAATACAGCATAAGTGTCACCAAACTAACTCTACATAATACATTATTTTACTACTTTATTGTTAACAGCTTTAACATTATAATTCATAACTAAAATATTGTTTCTAATCTATAATCAATACAATAATGCCTTACAATTTTTTTTATTTTATTCTCATGCAAATATAATAAAATATGACAGAAGAAACTGCAAAAGGCCGATAGACGGGGCTCTGATCCTCCATCTGCTAAGTTCTCAAGTCATCCAGTTTTCTACTTCTGTGCCTCTTTACTCCCAGGACCACAAAAAGTGCAGAATGAAAAACAAGTGGATGGGTTTTCATTTTTTCACTGTTATCTGCTTCAAGATCACAGCAAGACAGAGCCAAAAAGTTTATCATCTGACAAAACAAAATGAATATGCATGAATAGGTTTGTGTCTAAATTTTTGCCAATGTAATGCATATTTCATTCTGCTCTTTGTGACTTGCACCTTTCCTCAATGTGTTAGATATTGCATAATGCTTTATTGAATGCTAAGTAGAAATTATAGAGTCTACAGGTTGTGACCCTGGTCATTAATGTTACATATTGATCACTTCCGGGTCAATGTTGAAGTAACAAAGTGAGTGAAATGTAATGATGCAGAAATTCTTGGGCTCAAGAACAGTTTCATGTGCATGTTTGCTATTGAAAAAATACATTCTATGTTGTATAAACTAAGCATAAACATACCTCTGCTTCTTCATCAAGGAGTTCTTCCTCTACTACTTCAGCTTTGTACTCAAGAAGAAGGTCTCGAACTGGCTTTGAGTCAAGTGTGCAGTTTATGAAAGGGTACTAAAAGTAAAAACACAAATTTTACTGCTAAATTCAAAGTAACAAAAACATAAAGCATTGTTAGTATACTATGTTTATAAAAGAGCTCAGATTTTTTAAATCAATTTGTCATTAAATATGCATGTAGATGTGTAAAAAACTTATAAAGCATTTGAACTCACTGCATATAAATCTTTGTTTAATTTATTTATCTAGCCACAAACACTGTTATTAGCTTTTAAAGAGCCGTGTCAGGTATTTTGGTGATCACTTGCTGCCACAGTCTGCAAAAAACAGTACTCAATCTGCATTTCTCTTAACTTTACTCCACATGTATATACAGCTATTTCCTTTTCCTTCTCCTTCATCTGAGGCTAAAGCTATTTATCTCATAGGTGTGGATGGTCAGGCATATGGATGATGTAGTTGCCAGAATCATGTACAAAATCATGTCAATAATGTTACAACATTGAATAGTGAGCTGTATTAATGAACAAACTGAAGACTCCACTAAGCGACATGCGAAAGAAGTAATCAAGCCACATATCCTCATGTCATGATGAAGGAAGCTTGAACAGTAAACCTGATAAGTGATCTCCCACCTCACATTTGAATTAGTTTATGATAAATGTATTGCATTAACTCCGGATGCATCAACACTATCATGCATTATACTTCATATATACTAATGAAAATAAAAGCTTGTTCATAAGAATAAATTATTAACTTGAAATGCTAAATGGAACTTCTACAGAGAAGCTAATCATATAAACATCACTGTATGATTGAGCCAAATTACATTAGGCTAACTGTTGACTGCTGGATAATTTGTTTTGCTTTGGGGATGCACATTCTGCTCTGATGGAAATGTGATGAACTAAAATTTTATGTTCTCATTCCCGGAAGTGTTGAAGTTCTTTAATCTGTATTTGTATTTACAAACATACATTTTCTCCCATGTTGCTAACTCTGTAGGTCCTTGTACTGATTTTATTATTTTTGCTTTATTCAGTATGTTGTGGTTTTTTGTTCAGAAATGAGATGCTACTCCGATTTCTCCATTTGTTTGTATTTTATGTTAACAAAGAGTTCTTATAACCATATGCCAATGTTTCTCTTTGTTTTTCCAATATATTGTTCACACATGAAACAGAAACAGATAACATTATTCCTGGACATTGAAATAATTAAATATTAAGGAACCCTAGAATTTGCAATCTACACAAAAAACACCCATGCACACAAACGCATCAATGCTGACAAATTTAACCCCAAAACACATAATGAAGTGATCAACAGCTTAATACACAGGCTTGTTAACCTACCCATTAACAAAGAAGAATACTTCAAAGAATACAAGCAAATAGAAAGAACAGCAATTCAGCAAAGAACTAGTTACCAAAAAGTACAGAAGTTCAAGATGCAGAAACTTATTAAAGAAACCATAGCACTTTTAGCTGGAAAAGATAAGATAATTTTTAAAAAATTTACCTATTCATGGACTAAGAACAAATTTCAAAATATTCTAAAAGTTTTATTATTAGATTGGTATCAATTAACAGATTTAATGTTAAAAATCTCCTTAATGACAATATTAATGACAGTATTCCATCGAAGAAAAAAGCAGGTATTAACCAAATAAGTTGTGCAGAATGCAAAGAAGTTTATATTGGAAAAACAAAGAGAAACATAGGCACACAGTTAAAAGACACTTTAGGATAGCAAATGGAGAAATCAGCAGTAGCATAAGTACAGGATCTACAGAGTTAGCAACTTGGGAGAAAATCTACATTTATAGATAAATAAGCTTCACATTTCCGGAGATGAAAATATGAACTTTAAAAGTTCATCACACCTCCACTAGAGCAGAATATACATTCCCAAAGCATAATGAATTATCCAGCAGTTGACAGCTAATGATGCAGATACATATTTCGCATATGTACTAAATTTAAACATGTAAGTGGAGCCAATATGAGTGTGTAGTTTTGCTCAATCATATAAACTATTACTTAAACCTGGAACTAGATGGCCAGGTTCAATCCCAGTGGCCACAATGAGATTTGTGGGGAATGAAGCAACACCCGGGCAGATTTTCTGCTGCACATGTATTGAACTCAATGCCATATTCAAGCAAAGTGAGTTTGCATTAAAACACGTATAATTATATAATTGAAATCATTTTATGATATAGTCGAACTACACACTCTTATGCTTCACTTACTTGTCACTATTGTAGACGTATAATTAATTTATCTTACAAAAAGCATTTCTATGCCCACCAGCAGATGAGAAGTGGCAAAAAAAACCAGTACTGCTCACATCCAATAAGGTACAGTGAGACAGTATAGTTAAATGTTTAGCCATGGAATACTGTGATTACCAGACCCATGTTGCTGTAAATGCCCTCCAAAGTGTTGGAAAGTCATTACATGAAATTTACTAGATCTTTAAGAATGTCAAAATTAGCAGAAAATGCTTACCATGTTGTCTAATGAAACTGGTACTTTGCCTGCATGTCTTAAGATTATGACATCTGCACTCTGTGAGGAACAATATGTTTGTGGCTAATATTCAATTTAACCCAGAATAGAAACACAATATATCTTCCTGAATCAATCTCCTGAATTCTTAAACAATTAGCATAGCATTGAAGGTATCACAAGAGTACTGGACATCTTTTAAATCCAAGCCTGAAGAGGTAGAGAACTGAAATGCAGATGACTACTTGAACATTTCAACTAACAGTGGGCACTAAAAAAATGTTTATAGATAAAACATATGCACCAAAATTACAGGGCATATATTTTAGCTTCCCCAAAAGCTCATGAGAAGATTCAAAGGATCCAGAAGGGCCACCATCTTGCTTTATGATCGTTTGGTGGGAATGGAGCTATAATTGTGTCACTAAGTCACATTTCTGCTAAAAGGGGATAAATATATTATATTTATTTATGGATGCTCTTTAACATCCCAGGTTATTAGCATTCCAATCAATTGAGAACTTGAAATGGCCAATCAATTTTGCTCAGATACCTCTATTTTTAGGCTTGAGGTTCTTTTAGATGTCATAAATCTACAACACCTAAGGCTTTACTTCCCTTCTGAAGGAAGCCATAGATAGGATATTTTACCCAAAAAATCCATCAACCCTGGCCAGAATTGAACCCACAATCTTGGATCTACAAGACAAGTATCGTTACCACTAGACCCCCATGGGTTAAATATAACTACCACCCTTTATGAAATCTCTCCTTGAATCTGAGGTAAAAGGCTTAACACCACTCGGTTCAAGAATAGGCACTGGAGTTTCCAGCAGGATTCAGCATCAGCTCATGAGGCAGGACCACTCAAACCTGAGTTCAGAGAAATGATCTTGATTTTATGGCTGCTCAAGACTGGTCTTCCAGCAGCCTTGTCCTCAACTGTACTATGATCAGTGCTTGAGGATTAAAAAAATGCAAACCAATATAGGTTAGTGATACTTGAAAGTAGCAGTTGCAGATTTGCCTGTAGAGACTGTATGTGCTGCTACAGATAAGTGGCCAGACTTCAGTTACGGCAGTGCAAAAGAGTTTGTTTAAAAATATAATGGGTGTTATTATTATATAATAGATGTGAGTGCAACACTTAAAAAAAAAATGATAAAAAATATTAAAAGCATATTGCTGTACAACAAAAACTTTTGGCCAAACTAGTTATATATACTATAATTTTCATAAAATAAAGGTTGCAGCAATGTTTTAAAAAAAGTAATGGAACAGAAACATTTTATGTTGCATTTGTAAGCAGATAACATCCAGTTACAGAAAAAAGAAATATAAAATTAAAATAAATATTTCAAAATTTACACAAAATTCTTTAAGTTCTATGTTGCCCTTTAAGCACATTTACTGAAGAAAAAGATTCCAAAAATTGTTCAATTTAATTATTCTTCTGAGTTGAAATATTTAGAACACTCTTTATGGTTTCACTTACGTGAGATTTACTCAAGACATGTTTTGTGGAACAATTGTTCATGTAATCAGCTGTTAAACAAATATTGAATCATTCATAGAAGGTGGGTAGGAAGGAATCTGGGTCAACTCTGGTGGTTTTGTTATAAACTTAAATAAAGTGCTATCTGCTTCCAGGATGTGGAAATTCATAAGGTTTTGCTCATGTTTTTTATATTAATTCTTTCCCATATGTTTAATCCTTTTGGTTATTGAACAGTTTTTAATAACTTGATGCCTTTTGCTATTTCATGGTTTTCATTCCAAAAATGTGCTGCCACAGCTGATTTATCCACTTGTTTGTACAGATGTTTCTCCAATGTTCCTTCAACCTAATGCCTATAATTCTCTTTGTCCTTCCTAAGTAGATTTTTTCACAATCCTTACAATTAATCTGGTAAATACCAGATTTTTGTTCTCCTTGGGCCTGAAATCTGTTTCGTTTAATTTTAATAAATTTTTACACTGAATCGGTTTCGAGGTGCTAAGATGATATTGCACTGTTTGAAAGAACATTGGAGAAACATCTGTTACAAACAAACACATAAATCAGCTATGGCAGCACATTTTTGAAATGAAAACAATGAAATAGAAAAAGGCATCCATTGTTAAACAATCAAAAGAATTAAACATATGGGAAACGATTTATATTAAAAAAAAAAAAAAAAACATAAGCAACACCTTAAAATGTCCACACACTGGAAACAGGCAGCTCTTTATTGAAGTTTATCACAAGACCACTAGAGTCAACCCAGATACTTAAATATGCAACTTTTACAAATGATCCAATAGTCGTTTAATGCTAATGATGTGGACAATTGTTCTGCGAAACATGTCCTGAATAAATCTCATGTACATGAAGCTATAAAGAGTGTTCTAATTATTTTGAGTCAGAAGAGATTATTAATGCATGTTTCACTGTGTTCGATTCCAAATTGAATTAATATTGAAAGTGTTTATTTTACATTCAAATCTCTTTAATGGATGCTCATATTTATTCATGTTGAAATGGTCCATCATATTATGAAAGTTTACTAACAAAACTAATCTTGCCCTTGTTAACAACTAAAAAACAAACAAACTTTGCTTATACAGATAGGTTTATAAAAATGGGCTGAAAGATATACATTGCTCAGTTTAAGTGTATATGGTGAGGTCTAAAATATTGAGATTTTAAATTAAGTACAATATATCATGTAATTTCAAAGCAAGGCATGTTTAAATTAATTAGTCTATTAGATGCAGACTGAAATATCAATGAACTTTTGAGTGAGTAGATCACTAAAATGAATAGAAGAAAAAAATTAGTTACGGAAAAATTAGCATTTTCCCAATGAGAGGTTAAAATCACGATGTTGATAATGCTGCTGTCTCCACAAAATTATGGAATAAAATGGGAGTAAAGAAATACATGCCTGCTGTAATAGCTTGGGAGAAAAGAATGGAAAGAGATTGCATTTGGTGTTGGGTATGTTAAGAGTATGAAGAAATCAATGCAATTAAATGGCAGTTTCAGGAATGAAAACAAGAATAAATAATGTTTTTATATAGCACTCATTTTGGGACCACACAATGCCTCCGAGATACCTAGAAAAATACCATAATAAAGAGGTACATTAAGGTTTCATTGTACTTTACAATCTTACTTAAAAATAAATAAGTAAAAATATGAGAAAAACATAGACAAATGCAAAAAATCTGCAAATGTGATATTTTATGTAAAAAGAAGAAATGATAAAATAACAAAAGTGGATCAAACAATATTTGTATGTTGATATTGCTGAATAATTTATTAAGATCTTTTTATTTTTATCTGTCTACAGTGAAATTAAGTTCTGTAATTATGTGAACATCTGGGCTTTATTTATAAATAATATTATTATATTAAATATAAACCTTTCACTACAATAGTTCATAATTTTAACAATAGTACTAAATTTTTTAAGGAAGCAGATTTTCGTTTCACAGCCATTACTCAATTTTTTTCCACCAAATTCTGCTAATAACCACCACTATATAACTGTATCCACCATAATAATTAGCTGAATGCTATGTGTACCTTCAGAAGCTCATCAGCAGTCGGCCTTTGACTAGGATCCTTGGTAAGACACTTTGCTATGAAATCATTGAAGTCTTTAGACCACTTAGAAGGCTGATCTAACTTTGGTGGATCAGATTTTTGTATTTTAAGTAGCACACGCATAGGAGACATTTCATGATTTGGAGGTTCCATTTGAGCAAATTCAATCAATGTAATTCCAAGTGACCAGATATCAACCTGAAACATAAATAAACAACCAGCTGCGTAACAATTGCTTAACATAGCAATGTTTCCCTAAATGCTGTTTTTATTAATGAAAACCACTTGCTAAATATATACAATTTCTTGTTTTCTCCTTCAAAATTCACAAAGTAAATATTTTTTTTATAATTAAAGTTAATAACTGTGACATCTTTCCAGGGTTAACAAGAAGTATAGTACAGGGAAGGGGTTTTCTGAGAGAAAAAAGGAAATTTGGAGTTCACGATTTTTGGAAAAACATTTAGGCAATAAAAGAGAGAAATTAAATAGCATTGAGTTGGGAGTGCATCATTGAACACTTCATGAAGGAAGGTAACATAAGTGTGGTGTACACAACACCTGTAATTCATGAAGTGAAAAATTGCACTGTTTTGAAGAATGATCAAATAGGTGAGAGAGCAAACAGTACTATGGAAACTCACCTTGAAGTCATATGGATTATCACGGAAAGTTTCACATAGAACCACCTCAGGAGCCATCCAATATGGTGTTCCAATAAATGTATCATGTTTTTGGAGCGTAAATTTATTCTTAGCTGATACACCAAAATCAGCTGCAAAAGGAAATATTTTGAATGAGTATTCTGAACATATTATTAAATATTTCCCTTGGAAAATGCATCTATGAAATCTTTTGCTTTAATATGAGAGTGATCCACGTTCCTATCAAATGTTCACTCAATCTTGACAGCTACACAGCTATTCCAAAAATTATCAGATTATTTTATATCTGCAAGAGATGCACATACACTTTATAGGTAATTAAAATTATGTTAAAAGGGAACCAAATCAGACCAGCTTATACATTCATTATTTAAACTTCCTTGACCTCAAGAAAATAACACTTTTATTAAAAAGTGACTGGCAAATTAATAGATACCTTCCTTTTTGGTATTATTTGAATTTCTTATGCAAGCCACATCAAGCTCAATTCCCATACAGGACTAAATAAGCCAAAACAATAGAACAGAATAGCAATGCAAATTTTTTTGAAAAATTAACTCAATTGCAGCAATACTTTGGAAGGTAGACAAAATTATTGGTGAAAGTTTTACACTCTTTGGTAGGGGAATCAGTATATTGTTGATTTAATGGAGCAGAAAAATAAAGTGTTCCATAGAATTCAAAATAGGGTATTGATGGTCTCTTGTCAAGATGAAAAAAGCTATGGAATTCCAAAATTACCAGATTTTTCATTTTATATTCAACAGCTTTAGATCTGCAAATTGCATTTGAATATTATCTATATTCCATAAAGAAAAATAATATTTCAATTAAAAATATTGTTTTCAAATTCAGAAAAATGGTAACTTACTGGAAATATACCTACTTGAAAAAATCTGTAATGTTTTATGGCTTTTGGTAATCTTGGAAGGTGGAAACCAAGTTTTCAGCACTAAATTGCCATTTTCAATCTCCCAGTTCTGTTTGAAAAACCTTTATATTATAATGCACATTACCAATATTTTTCACTTACATTTTCAAATGTCAATCATGTAAATACCCTCTAATATTTACAAAATACAAACCTCTTATATTGCTTTGATGTATTAATCCTTTGAATGACTGCATTTCAAGCCCATTCTCGTCACAAACAGATGAAATTTTACCCCACATTGAATACCTAATCTTGTCCAGGTACAAAATGTTCTGATTTTTACCAGCAGTTTAGTTATTTAAAATAGAGAACATTTTTAAAAATTGAAAACATGCCTTTTTGAAAATGAGCCCATAATTATTAAGGGCTTGTAGTGCATGAGCCATAGCTTTGGCACAACTGTCCTATGCTAGTAACTATAAATATGTTCATGACAATGATATAAATTAATCATGATACCCATTAGTTTTTAATTGCATCTGCTGCCATCATAGTACAGTTCAGATAATCTAGTTTATACCTCCACAAATCAAATCCTAGCAAAACATTTTTAATTCTCATTCACCAGGGAGATGCACAAGCAATTAGTTATGGCAAATTTCTTTATTAAACATTTATGTACAATTATATTTTGAAGCTCATATAGAACAATTATTAGATCTTTGTTTCGTTTTTCCCTGAAAGCAAACTAGGCCAAGGCTGGAAGCACATAGAGCAGCTGTTCACTTCCAGCCTGCTTGGACAAAGTACTAAAAACATGCTGACCTTTATCACAGAAAATAGAATTTCTCCTTCCCAAGTAAGGCATGCACTTGATTAGCCTTGCAAGGATGATTTTATCAATTTTTTAGCAGAATGGGCTGATGTACAACTGAACCTCCCCAATTTGCTGTGCTAACTTCGCAGGAGTTTTTCATAGTGTTTAGTCTAATCCAGTTTTTCCTCAATTAACACAAAATATCTGCATCTTATTTTCTTGTCAACATTGATCCTGTCGCTTTTAATTTAAGCACTATCTTATGAAATGATATGCCAAGTGAATGAACCCCTGGAAAAAACTCTTGAAATTCTGCATAATACTGAGCAGTTGAATCATTTTTTTAATGCTAATTGGAACTTATATAGTGAAGCTAGTCATATAATTTAGATTGTGTGATTGAGTCAAACTACACACTCTCATTGGCTCCACTAACTTGTTTAAATGTAGAACATGTTTTCCCGGCTTACCAACAACTGATGAATAATTCGCATTATTTTGGAGATATATATTCTGCTCTGGTGTAGGTGATGAAATTAAAGTTTATATTTTCATTCCCAAAAGTGTCAAAGTTCATTAATCTGTCTTTGTATTTATAAATATAAATTTTTCTGTCATTGAATTCTATAAATAAAAATCAGTACTATGGGCAGCCCCTTATATACATTTCTAGCTAATCCCTTCATAAGCAGATTTAAAACATACATCAAAACAGCATTCCCATTGTCTCGTACACATAAGTTGATATATTTGCCATTGTTTACAAAAAAAAAAACACATTGACGATGTCATAAAACTTGTGAATATACGAGATAAAACCACATCGTTCACAAATGAAAGAGAAACAGAAAACATGTTACTATTTCTGGACATTAAGATTATCAAATATTAAAGAAAACTGGAATTTGGAACCTATAGAAAGAAAATGCATGCAATTACATCACAGCTAACAGATTTAACCCCAAAACACACAAAGATGCAGTGATTAATAGCTTAACACACAGGCTTGTTAAATTAGCCATTAACAAGGAAGAATATCCAAATACAAGAAAATAGAAAGAACAGTGATTAAAAATGGATTTAGCAAAGAATTAGTTAACAAAAAAGGTACAGAAGTTCAAGAGCCAGAAACGTATTAAAGAAACCACAATACTTTCAGTACGAAAAGTTAATTTTTAAAAAATTCACATATCATCCAAGACTATGCACAAATTTAAAAATATTCTAAAAGATTTTAATATTAGATAGGCAAAAAAAACAAATTTAATGTTAAAAATCTCCTGATTGACAATATTAATGACAGTAGTCCATCACAGAAAAAAGTAGGTATCTACCAAAAAAGATGTACAAACCGCTAAACACTCTATATTGGAAAAACAAAGAGAAACATAGGCTTGCCATTAAAAGAACACTTCAGGAACATAAATTACAAACAAATGGAAAAAGCAATGGTAGCATCTAATTTCTGGATAAAAAAACCACAACACTGTAGTAAAAACAAAATTATTAAAATCGATACAATGACCTATAGGATTAGGAACATGGGAGAAAATCTACATTTATAAATGCAGATCAATAAACTTCTTAACTTCCAGGGAATGAAACGAAACTTTAAGTTCATCATGCCTCCATCAGAGCAGAATACACATCCCCAAAGCAAAACAAATTATCCAGCAGTCAAAGCTTAGCTGAGGATGTGGATGATGGTCTGTGAAACATGTTCTACATTTAAACTAGTAAGTGGAGCCAATGAGAGTGTGTAGTTTGACCCAATCATACAATAATCTTAATTGACTGAATCATTTCTTAAGAAGTTACAGTAAATAAAATATGTTTTCTATATTAAAACTTTGAACCATGGCAACCAAAGAAATTAAAGGCAATAGAACAATAACTTCTCACTATTCCATATTTGAACACACTAATTTTCCTTATTAGCAGCAATATGCATCCTTGACGTCTGTTGCCTCCTAAACCCAAGATCTCGGGTTCGAATCCGGCCAGGGCCGATGGATTTTTTTCGGGTGTAAAAATCCTAAGTACGGCTTTCTTCGGAAGGGAAGTAAAGCCATGGGTCCCGTGTCATACATTTACGGCACGAAAAAGAACCTCAAGCCTGAAAGAGAGGCAAAATTTGTCGGCCGTTTCACGCCCTGAGTTGAATGGGACGCTGATGACCTGAGATGTTAAAGAGCATCCATAAATAAATCAATCAATCAATCAATTGACGTCTGTGTGTGCAGCTTTGATAGTTGCTGCATTTTGAACCCAGTTCGCATGCAGAGAAAAAACAAAAGTAAAAATTCCATATTAAATTATCTATGTTTAACAGCAGTGTATGAATTTTACTGTTACCTATAACTTAAAACTAACACATCCAATTTGCAATTATACATTTTATTAATTCATTTCACTTGAGCAATCAAAAATTAACAACACTAAGAAGGGGTCTTCCTGAAGTTCTTAATCTTACTCTTAAATGATATTGTAAATTATAAGATCTAAATTACTAGTGGAAAGAAGCTTCCCACTTACCTTCAAACTCTTAATAATAACAAATCATAACAAATATAAAGTATATGAATAAAAGAAGATGCATAACAGAATAGGCCTCAAAGATTAACTTTGCCATTACAAGCTTTGCAAAATTAAACCAATTATATGAATTAATTAGATTAAAAGGAGTATAATAATTACAATAACATAAATATGCAAAATTAGTAAGACTAACAACAAAATGTTATTCATTAACTGTAATATTAAGATGTATCTATAGATATTTTTATACCAAAGGATGAGCCTGTAATTCATTCTATCTTCATCTTTTTGTCACAGCAAGTTCTTTCCTTGGCAATATAATGTTGAACACTACTGTGAAGATGTATAAGCATATAAATAATGTAATACAGTTTTTTTCACACAGTTTTTTCCATTCACTTACATAAAATTTGGACATATGTTTCGGGAGCGATCTCTCCCATCTTCAGCCTGTTGACAAACTGTTGTTAAACGTGGCGGTTGGGTCTCTTGATGTTCTTGTGGCAGCATCTGTTGGTTTATTAGGAATTTGCTGAGTTCATCCAATGGAGAGAAATCAAAATTCATCAAATTATCCTTATTTTTTGTAATGAAAATGTTTTCCCAAGTGGAAAGTTCTCTTGCATTATGAAGTTGTTTAAGTAGTTTTATCTCTGGTTTAATTTCATGATTTTTAATCCAAAAGTGCGCTGCTATTGCTGATTTATCAATTTGTTTTAAGCGAATATTTCTGAAGTGTTCTTTTTTTCCGGATTCCCAAATTCCTCTTCGTTTTACCAATGTATTTTTTATCGCACTCTGCACATTCTATTTCGTAAATACCTGACTTTTGTTCTGTTGGCATGTAGTCCTTTACTCTGCAACCTAATAAGTTCTTTATATTAAAATTGTTCTTTGGGGCTAACATAATTCCTTGTTCTTTGAATATCTTTTTGAACTTATTGTGGTAAATTGGGTGGTATGTGAAACTTTTGAATTTGTACCTTTCTTTTGCACTTTTAAGTGTGGAAACATCTCTTATTGTTTTTTGTTTTTTGGTTTTATTGATGATTTTTATTACTGTGTCTTTGTTGTATCCATTAGTTTCTCCTATCTTTATGATTTGTTGGTATTCCAATTTGTACTCTGTTTCTATGAGTGGAATATTAACTAATCTGTGTGCTAAAATGCAGTGTTTTATAGTTTAGCACACAGATTAGTTAACATTCCACTCACAGAAACAGAGTACAAATTGGAATACCAACAAATCATAAAGATAGCAGAAACTAATGGATACAACAAAGACACAGTAATAAAAATCATCAATAAAACCAAAAAACAAAAAACAATAAGAGATGTTTCCACACTTAAAAGTGCAAAAGAAAGGTACAAATTCAAAAGTTTCACATACCACCCAATTTATCACAATAAGTTCAAAAAGATATTCAAGGAATTATTTTACCCCAAAGAACAATTTTAATATAAAGAACTTATTAGGTTGCAGAGTAAAGGACTACATGCCAACAGAACAAAAGTCAGGTATTTACGAAATAGAATGTGCAGAGTGCGATAAAAAATACATTGGAAAAACAAAGAGGAATTTGGGAGTCCGGAAAAAAGAACACTTCAGAAATATTCGCTTAAAACAAATTGATAAATCAGCAATAGCAGCACACTTTTGGAATAAAAATCATGAAATTAAACCAGAGATAAAACTACTTAAACAACTTCATAATGCAAGAGAGCTTTCCACTTGGGAAAACATTTTCATTACAAAAAATAAGGATAATTTGATGAATTTCGATTTCCCTCCATTGGATGAACTCGGCAAATTCCTAATAGAACCAACAGATGCTGCCACAAAAACATCAAGAGACCCAACCACCACGTTTAACAACAGTTTGTCAGCAGGCTGAAGATGGGAGGGATCGCTCCCGAAACATATGTCCAAATTTTATGTAAGTGAATGGAGTTAGTGTGAAAAAAACTGTATTACAATGTTTATATATATACCACTCCATTGTCAACAGCTTCGTAAGTACATTTAATTGATGTATAAGCATGATACAGGAGTATGCCACTTGTTCTGATTATATAAGTTCATGCATTCTTACAAAAACAATCTAATAACATTTCCTCTCAAATTTATCTAAATAAATCACAAAACTCTAAACTAATCTGCCTTTCTGACTATATGTATTTATAAAAGCAGACCACTGCCATACCCACATGCAGAAGCACATGATTTATTTATTGACATTTTTACTTTTACAGCTAGTTACAAATTACAATATACACTCTAAATTTAACTGGGTGATCCAATATTTATTTGTATTTTATCTTGAGTCAGTTAGAATGGAAGACGTCAGTTAGAATGGATGAATGGATGATTGGCAGAACAATAAAATAGTCCATCTAACTTGAAATGCTAATCGGAAATTGTACAGTGAAGCCAATCATATAATGATGACCATTGATTGAATTGGACTACACACTCTTATTAGCTCCACTTATTTAAATTTAATATATTTAGTTCTCTGAATGCACCATGGAGAGTGCCTGCAAGAGGAAAAAAGAGAAAATGCCATAGTAATGCAGTTTGTTTACAAAATGAGGTCATATTACATGTTTAACCATTTGCTAGGTTGCACATATTATACTCTTGAATTCATATCCTTCAAAACAGATTAGCAATTATATCATCCATTAAAACTAACATTTGGTAAAGTTCAAATAAACTTGATCACCTAGTATAGTGTTTAAGAACTAATCACAGTAATGCAGTTTTCCCCAGATCAATTGTCACAGCAATCCTTAATGCAAAGAGCTTTGTTAATAAGACTACTGACACAATTTATCTTGTAAGCTAACTGGTTCCCAATAGTTTATTTTGGTGTGGTGCACAAGGAAAAATTTGCCAGGCAGAATACATTTTCTGTGCAACTATTTCTGTCTTTTCTAAATGGTATCTGAAATTGTGTAGCACAGTGTTTCAGAAAGAGCAAACAGCATGTGAAACATCAAGAGAGTTTAATATATTGACATGATTTTAGAAGTTTTACGTTTAATTCAACAAGATTATGATAGTTTCACTGTGTGGATTCCTACATTCATTTTTAATTAAACAGCATGCGTGTTTACTTGATCAACTGTGATTGCATCATGGACAATGGTATGCGTTTTGTATTCTATATCAATGCTTACATTTCATACTAATTTCTTTATCATAAATACGGAATTAAAAGACAAAGACTTGAATGAAAAAATTATGAAATTTTTCCATTCAAATGAATCAGTAAGGGTTAGGAAGGTTGCTTCAAGGGGGTACTACAGCATACCATGGTAAGATGGATTAATCTGATTAATAGACTTAAAACTATAAAACATGAATATTCAGCATAGTCATTTATAGTTTAAAAATAGTAAAAATGTGTCGGATATCTTGTTCATTGAAATTACAAATGTCATGCATACAAGATTAATTTCAATGCCTTGAATAACAAAAACAATAATGAACTCAAAATGTTAAGAGCACTCTTAGATTTTATTACAATGAGCTTCTCTGTAACTGCATGTTCTCACCTAGCTTAACTCCTCCTGCCAAAGTCAGCAACACATTTCCAGCTTTCAAATCTCTATGGATAACCTTACTTTGGTGTAGAAAACCAAGACCTTTACACATCTGCTGGCAAACGAACGCTATCTGTGGTTCTGTTAATGGTTTTTCCAGCTCTACCATAATGGAGTCCAAAGCACCACCATCACAATATTCTATCAACATCTACAAAAATAGAAAAAAACAAAGAAAGTTCAGAAAAAGGAAATAAAAAAATTTCTAATATAATAAGATTATTCCTCATCGTAATCCTGCTATTACTTTTTTCAATCATTATTACAAAAAAAAAAAAAAATTAATTTTCAATCTCATTAAATCGAATAGAAACAAAAGAAATTATTTCACTGGATAGTGAGTAATGGCAGATGCTATAATGCAAAAGCCAAGCGTGTAAAAGATAAATGTAAAATAAACAGCAGACCAAAAAGTTATTTTGGCAATGCTCAAGTTTCAAGTAAAGGCAACAATTAATTGCACAACAAATAAAGAGATAAAATTAAGGCAGGAATGAATTGTTGCTGGGAGTAAAGACTATTAAGTTGATAATTTCTATTTTTTCTAGTGTTATTCAATACCTGCTCCAAGAAACATGAACACATGAGCATCCCGGAGATGATTATACAAATTTAAATTCTCTATGAATTTAAACTGTGGAACAATGTAACCAGAGCAGCACAGAAAATGTGCTTGGCCTTTGGTGCTGGTACCGTAAATTAGCGTAAGGTACAAAAATGCTTTGCAAAGTTCCAAGAAGGCAATGAAATCCTTAAGAATATACAGTAAGATCAACAACAATGGATAAGGCTCTCTTAGTAACTACTGAGGAGAGGGGAACAACAGCCAGGCTTGTGAAAACATGGCACAGCAATTCGATGTTGGTACCCCATCTTCATCAACTAGGAAAGAAACTTTATTGCTGGATTCCATATGAGTTGATAATAGCTCAGAAGGAGCACAAGCTGGCGCAATTTTGCACTGCTGTAACACAAGCATAAGGATTCTTTATTTGATAGGTTGCAGATCTGTGATGAGAAGTAGATCCTCTACTACACTCCAAAATGCATAATTACTGCTTGGAGCTCATGAATCTATTTCCAAACAACCAGATCCATCAATGCATCAAAAGAAGGATGCTCTTGGTGGACTGTGCAAAGTATTATGCATCATGAACTGCTGCTAGCTGCTCAATCACTACCATGTGCAATCTAACCAGCTAGAATGTTAAGCTGAAAACTAAGAAGCTTAAAATCGTGAATCACAATCTTTTGCATGATAAAGCAAAAACACATATAGTTAAGGTGGTTCATGATACTCTTATCTACCTTAATTGGGAGAGACTAGTGCACAAACCATATTTTTCAGACATTGCACTATCAGATTATCATTTTTTCCTTTCTTTGTATAATCCCCTTTAAGAACAACAATTCAAAAACTATTGATGTAAAAACTGCGCTGGATGATTTTTTGCTTCTTGCACTAAGAAGTTCTATCCCAATATAATTCATAGTTTTGCATCATGTGGAAGAAGATCCTCAATAGTGATTGGAGTTACATTTTATACTAAAGATAGTTTTGTTTAGAATATGGTGCTTTGAAATATCTAGCCTGAAACCAAAAAAACTTATTTGATCACTTTACAAAACTGAAAAACAAAATTTAAAACATAAACAAGATGTACTTCTGTATAATTCAATGGTAAGTGGAGAATAAAAGTACTAAGTCAACTCACTAGCTAATTAAGAATAAAAAAAATGTACTTCTGTTATTCACCAGCTAAATTTATTGGAAGTGCAGATTATAGAGAAAGCAAAAATGGAGATTGAAGTTAGTAAATATAAACAACTTCAAGAACACAAGGAAAAATCCAATTACAGGAAGAAATGGCCTAATTAACACTGTTCAAGGTGTAAATGGCCTATTTGTCTTCTGCCTACTTGCCAAACAAATAATAAGTGAAATATGAGATAATAAGTGTTGCTGTCCATGTTAAAAGGCAGAGATTTAGCTATATATCTCTTTCCCCTGTTGATCCAACTTTTACAGGCACAAGGAATGTTTTATATCAATCCCATCATTGCTTCTGCAAACGGTACATAATCTTGTGTCAAAATTTCCAGATTGTACAGGTGACTGTGAACTGCTCATTTTATTTTATTTTATTTTATTTTATATCCATGAGGTTCTTCCGGCATCTATCACTTGCACATTGTACAAAGAGAGCAATTTTACAGGCAGTGCCCTAAAGAAATCCCTGCATATATTTTCAGTTTTTCCTGCAAATTGGAAACAAAAAATTTGTGAATATTGCTCGCTTCCTTACACATTTGAATCCATTTTGTCTGTCTTTCTGAAACTTTCTAACCAACCACCAGCAGCTTTGAATTTTTAGTTTATTTAGTTTTTTTGCCAGTCCAACAATTTAAGCCTGCAGAATAAGTCTGAAAATAGGAATGCTCTTGGAACGACCATGAACAAACCATTCCCATAGGAGTTAAACGATTTCTTTTAGTCTGTTGTTTTCTATTTTCTTTTCATGTTACCACTATTGCCTGCAATTGCTCATGATATGATCTTTATTTTTCAGACTCATTTTTTTTGCTTAGACTCCATTCCTCTTTTTGCTTATTGTATAAATTTAATTTAATGATTTAATGATAGTGCCAACTTTTTCGTATGGCATTGTTAATCACAAAAACTATGATTTTGTTCTCTGTTTAGCCACTCATGCCAATATTCTAAAACTGAAATTTATTGAAAGGCTAAGAAAAATACAAAAGGGTCTTCACCTGTATGGCCCAGGCCATTTTTACATAAAAAGCCCCTACAATTACAAAAAGTTTAATACAATATTTGATTTTTTTTTTCTTTAAATAAATACTGTCTCACACTCCTGCTTGTCTTTAAATCTCTAATATTCTGTTTACAATTGCTTTGTTCCAAATGTTGCATATCTAACAATCAATTTTAGCCCTATTATTCCACTATTAGTGGAAAGTGACTATTTAAAAATAGGTTTAAAACTTAAAAATCATTTACTATGTAGCTGATGTGATAAGACATAAAATATAATCTATTACACTTTGGCTATTTTTATTTGCAAATGTAAATTCACCACACTCACTATCTCCATATTTTCCATTTAAAATGTTAAATGAATTTGATTCATAAAAAGCTTCAATTTTTCACTGATTCTGTCTATTTAATTAATGATTTCTTAACAAACACTCCTAACCTTTCTGATATTCTTCTTTCTTAGCTAATGTTTTCCCTTACCTACCAACACTAAAATCATTAGCATTTATAACATTCTCTGTTAACCTCACCTCTAGTACTGCCAAAATGTCCAATTTTGCCACTAAATAATATAAAGTTTCATTAGCTATTTTTATTTCTTTAACCCTTCACAATTCTAAAAAACCAAAGTGCCTTCCCTTCTCCGGCTGCTATTGAGAACTCATTCTATTTTTAAATACATCCAAACAGTTTTTTACTTCTTAATTGAATTATTGAACCACTGAGCCTATTCCGAACTATTAAAGATCCGCATTCTGATGATACCTTTCTCCTCCCATGTTTTCCCCACTACTCAGCTGCCATGCTTTTACACTACTGTTTGTGACTGATGTACTCCCAGCTGCTAACATCACCTTCCATGATGGTGACACAACTTTCCTTGGTGAAATCTTCCCAGCTGGCCCTGACATATCTTGCGACATCATCCTTACTGAAGGTTTACCACTCAGCTGATCGGCCACTATCCTTGACCTTGATGATGCTGCATTCTGCATGCTGCATGTTTCTCTCCCTTATTTGTTTCCCTTCCTTGGTTTCTATTCTTCTCTTCCATCCTCCCATATATGCACAAGTTGTCTTCTGTTGCAAATTGAACCTTGTACCTCCAATCTTCCTCTCATGTTCAAGAGTTTTCGCTAACTAATTTCTTCTATTTCCATTCTTTTGTGCCATATGTCATTGTTCTCCACCAACACCCTTTCTTCACCTACGCAAAGTTGTAAATTTCTTACAAATGCTGTTTTTCTGGTTGATCTTGCTTGTATCATGTTCTGTATCATTTCCCTTTTTATATCCCTTTGTTTAGGGGTCAAATCCTTATTAATATATATTCCAGACCCTTTCAGCTTCTTTGCTCTTTTCAGAATTTCATATTTCAACTGCATTGTGGCTCACCTAAGATTCAACTATTTCCCCTGCCTCTTCTAATTCTAAAAGCCTCCACAATTTCCCATTCCATAATGCAATTCTAGTTTTTCCATTTAAATCTTATACACTTCTTCTACTGCCCAAATTCCACTTTTTTCTTTCACTCCTATGAAGACCAGATTGAATCTTCTTCTTTCCTTCTCCATTCTTTTCAACCTATTTTGAATTTCATTCACCTTTCTTCTTATTCCTTGAACTTCATTTTTTGAGGTGCTCTGGGAACGCATTCACCAGACCAGATGAGAGCTTGCTACCAATAAGCCCTCTACTCACTTTGCATCTTCAGGTTGGGAGCTTACTCCATAGATATGACTGGGACAACATAGACAGGATCAATGACGCATAATCACACCAACACCACTTCCCAACATAACAAGAAGTTTAACCATCTGTCGTCCTTCAACAAACCATCTGCATCCTTCGACACCTGCAGCACAGTGGTGAACCGATCTAATCATCAATTGACACTAGCTGAAACCTCACTACTAGCAAAAGGAGGCAATTATGCCGTTACCATGCCGACTTTACCTGTTGAAGACATCATCTCAAATATTGAATCAGGGATACGTTGCCTTCCAAGGGCAGCAGCTGAAGAGATTTGCCGTGAATCAGTCAGGATTCTACAAAGAGCCAAAGCTCTGCCCAACAATTTGCCTCACTTAGAGAAGACAGCATTGAAGAATCTAAATGCCAATCAAGACAGCATTGTCTATCCAGCTGATAAGGGTAATGCAACAGTGATCTTAAACCAACAAAACTACCATCGAAAAATCCTAGATCTTCTGAAACCAGACACATATCGCATAATTAAATGTGATCTGACAGTATGTATTCTACGGAAAACCAATCTGCTTATCAAGAACTCTTCACTCTCAACAGAAGATAAACATCGAACCACCAGATCCGAAGCCCAGCCTCCCAGACTTTATGGCCTACCTTAGATGCACAAGCCAAAAGTGCCTCTGAGACCCAATGTTAGTGGGATTGGATCCCAGACCTACAATTTAGCCAAGTTTCTAGCCGATTTACTACAGCCCCACGTGGGCAAGACTGATTCTTTCATGAAGAACTCAACACACTTCATCCAGAAACTCCAAAACCTCAATTTGCAGCCCCATAATATGGTTGTCAGCTTTGACAGCTCTCACACAGCTGTCACACTTCCCCCGATGATATAATAACTCTCTTCAAACAGGTGCCCACCATGACTTACTTCCAGTGGAATCACTCATTTTATAAACAAATAGACGATGTTGCTATGGGCAGCCTGTTGAGTCCAGTGGTGGTCAACTTCTTCATGGAATCTTTCGAGACTACAGCAATGGACACAGCTCCACTAAAACCAACTGTCTGGTTCTGCTATGTAGATGATACTTTCGTTATTTGGTCTCACAGGGAGGGAACTCTACATGGCTTTCTCCTTCACCTCAATAGCATCAATCCCCGCATTCAGTTCACTATGGAACAAAAAGTAGGTGGATAGTTGGCCTTCCTAGACGTTCTGGTTAGCAGGAAATCCAAATGCACATTGGGTCACATGGTCTACCGTAAGCCCACTCATACTGACCGTTATCTAAATAAAAACTACAATCACCACCCAAGGCAGAAATGCGCCATGAACAAAACTCCTGTTAATCATGCTTCACAGATTTGTGAGCCCCAGCTACCACAAGAACTGCATCACCTAGAACTAGCATTACAGTCTAATAGTTACTCAATTCAGGAAGTCAAAAGAACCAGCTGCCCGGCAAGATCACAACTAGCCAGCCAAAAACCGGACCAATCCCATGTTAAGGGCAAAGTTTTTCTTCCTTATTTCAAAAATGTCACAGATCGTATTGAGCACATCCTAACATGCCAAGGTGTCAAGACCGTCTTCAAGCCTACTAAGCAGTTAAGAAATTTACTATGCTCACTCAAAGATCCCTGGGACCCTTTGTCACTGTCCAGTGTCTACCGCATCCCCTGCTCCTGAGGTTCGGTCTACATCGGCACCACACAATGCAGCATCAACACCAGACTCACAGAACACAAAAGGGACTGCCGTCTAGGTCAGATAGATAAGTCCGGAGTAGCAGAACACACCATCGAAGCAGAGGGGGAACACATCATCAAGTTTTAGGACACTAACATTCTCTCATCCATGACACACTATCATGCTAGATTGCAACGTCAAGTCATCGAAGTCCACAAACATCCTAATAATGTCAACAGGAGAGAAGAGACCCTGAAACTTAACAGAAACTGGTTTCCAGCAATTAAAAACAAAGTACAATATCCAATAATTCACTGCATCTGAAGCGTTGACCGTTAGTGTCTCTATATTTATAGTACCAGGGCTCTCCGCTGATTGGTCCTAAACGAGCGGCAGCCAGTCAGTCAGCTGGTGGGAGGAGCCTAGTCTCTCCTGTGCTGCTGCTCTTGTGATAGGCTTGCTACGTTATGTGTCGAAGGAAGCTATGTCCATGCAACTGAAGATGTCTGCCATAGTTGCGGATGAAATGCCTGGAAAGTTCATCTCCAGAAGACCACGGCATAACAGCCCAGAAGAAAATTGCACTGACATCTAGTCAATGATTTTCTCTCTGTCTACCATATTAGTTACAACTGCTGAAAATAGGATTAACTGGAGCTAATCATATTGACAATTTATCATTTTCCTTGCTATATCCAGCTTTTTTAACTTGCAGTTTTGCTCAATGTAAATGCTAGGTTCTGCACTTGCATGGCATTAAAATGACAGCGTCATATGTTAAAATGCATTATCTTATTTTCATGTTTTCTTTAGTCATTCCCAAAAGTAAAAATTACATTTCAAAACTCATAGAGTACCAGATAAAGGGAAGGTTGAACATAAGGTGGAAGTTAAATTGGTTCTTGCAAATGCTTTCAAGACTAGTCAGAGAGAAATGAAGGAATAGTACCTGCTTTGCAAAGATATGATTTTCTTGCAGTAAGTAGTGACATATGATTTAGTGTTATTTGCATTTCTATTTCACTTATAATTGCTGCAATATTCCACCAACAATATCATAGAATAGCTTAGTGAATATGTATTTAAAGAACAACTTTACTGTATTTGCTCTTTAAACCCTTAGCAAAAGTGGGCGGTTCATTTCTAAAAATAGTTTTGAAGGAAGGAAAATAAATGCCAGCAATACAGGAGCACCAATTTTCTGCGCGGTGCACATTATTCGGGTGTAGAGGAACTTGTTAATAACACATTATATTAGAAGCACTAAGGTTTTTATTTTACAATGCAGAAAGAGCTATACCACATAATCAGAATGAAAGTTAGATTAATGACCTTTGCTTCATTCATGCTCCAATCATACAAGTTTTGCAACTGACATTTTCACAAGTGTGTTACAAACATTTTTTCTACAAAAGTGACAGAATCAAACAGATTAAGGAAAATTTTGTAGGTGTTTTCATATTTTATCTGGAAATATATCATTTCTAAAAGACCACTATTTCATGGTAACAGTTATGTGTTATTGATGAAAATAAATGTTATAGTTATATAGGAAATTTATTTCAGTAGTCACAGTTTGAATAATTTGTGCAAAAAATGGCTTTTTGTAATAAAAATTAACAGAACAATTTTGTATATACTCTGCCAGACAATGCTGAAGAGAATCTCACCATGAAACAAAGTAAGAAAGAACATCTTCCCTTTAACTGGAGCAACCCTCTATACATTGAAAAGTACCAACTTGGGCAGTACAGCAAATGTCAGTTCATTTAATGGTGAAGGTCAGCACAAAGTGGGCAGTTGCAAGATGGATACATTTTCAATCTGTAGAGGTGGTATGGGAGACACCACGTTACTCATCTCCACATGTTGTACCCTGTGAGCAAGCAATTCTGCAGAATGAGTAATAGAAAAGAAAGCCTGAGTTAGGAAACAGATTTAGTTTGCTGTTTTATTACATTTTCAAGGTTACCATACATGCATATGTTTGCATGTTCAGGTAGTTTGTGGTTAACTTTTCATAAGAATGTGTTAGGAACATAATAGTGGACCACACGCCACCTCTATAGCTAGGGAATGTATCCATCCAGCAACTGCTACTTTGTGCTGACCTTCACCAATAAATGAATTTACATTTGCAGCACTCCCAAACCTGAACTCTTCAGGCCAAAACAAAACAAGAATTTGTCAGTTTGTATTGAGAAGCTGGAAGGAAGATTATGTTAATGCCATTCCTATCATTTGATAAATAAAAATATAAAATATTAATTGATATCATTGTATGATTCAGTTGAACTACACACTCTTAAAGCTTTACTTACTTTTCATAAATGTATGGAACCGGTTTTGAGAACATTTAGTTCCCATGTTCAGCCAGGCTAAAGTTCAACTCACTTCAATTCAGTTGAACTTCAGCATGGCTGAACGTGGAAACTAAATGTTCTGGAAACTGGTTCCATACATTTATTAGGTGATAGAAATTCTCTATCTTGCCTCATCAATAATATTTTAGCTTGAGCCAATAACAATCTAAGTTTAACAACAGATAAACATACAGCTGTAGCAGAGTTTATCAGTGTTATTGTTGGGATATCGAGTAATGATCATTATCAAAAGTTTGCCACTTCTGTTGATACAGCTGAGTAAATGATGTACTCAAAAAGAGTAAATCATTTATATCACAATCACCGTTGCAAAACTTAATTTATTACTTTGGATTTAAGCTCTATAAATGCATGTTATGCACATGCAGACAAAAGACTGTCACCCCTAAGGGTTGTCCAGTTCCTTCTCTACAATACCATGTTTCGTTCCCTATATATTCCAAAAATTTGTCAACTATTTTAGGTGTACTTCCAGTTAAAAACAGCTACTTGTTTTTGGAATACAGACATAGATGACACTGGAAAATTGCTGAGGTGTGTTTCAATATGAGTGTATTGACATGTTCCTTGTTAGATATTGGCAGCCTTCCCTCAGATAGTTTATACAAATTATGGACATGTGGAGGCAAGAAACTTAAATGTCTGACTATGCATTATTGTAATCAGACATTAGTTACATAAAACAGTCAGATAAAGAGATTTAATGGATGTTGCTTTAATGTAAATGGAGGCAAAATATTCAAAACTTAACACAACAGGAATGGTATGAATAATGCATAATGCATGTAGGGATGGTGATTTTTCACAAATGCAATATTAAGCAATGAAATTGACTATACTAACATATGATATGAATGCAAAATTAACAATTTTTTTTTTCTACATAAAGCATTTTTCTTCAATTTTCTTCTGGAAACTTCAAGTGAGTAGTGTGATCATCCTTGGAATGTTTATGATGCACTTGACCACCACTGTTCTGGAATGCCAAAAATAACCCCTCTTGCAAAGTGTAAACCTTCCAAAATTTCAATGTTCGACCACCACACATTTAACAGATTGTATCTTTCATTCCATTCGTGTAAGTCAAGTGAACAAGTGTAAGATGGTGAGGTCGAAAATGATAAAACAGCAGGCAGAAAATTATAACAGGAAAGTTTTTATATCAGTGATGGTGAAATTGTGTATTCAGCACTTGAATTAACAAAAAAAGAATGTTTTAGACAAGCATGTCAAAAGTCGGAGACATTTCAATGCAAAAAAACAACAACACGGAGTAAAGTGGTAAGCCATTATCCAAATGAAGCATGATAAAGTGAAAAGTACAAAATCTGGAAAGTGTTTTTGTTCAACATAAAGCGAAGATGTTTTTGAAGACTAACAGCCCTCTTCACCGAGTGGACCATCCAGCTTTTCGGGAGTATTTGTCAAAATAAATACCTTATTTTAAGGTTGTACATCACATATTTAATTTTATCTGATTCTTAAAAAGAAGAGAGCCCCATAAATTTCACATTATTTTTGCATTAACACTTTAGCAAAGACACTAAACAATATACATAAATAAAATGAGAACTAAACAACTGAATTAAATTTTGAGGTGTAAAATAACACAAAACCATGTTAGGTACCCAAAATTAAAATTATTAATTACAGACAATGTTTACATTAATGTTATTTAAAGATATGCTTGTTTATCAGAATTAACTCAAATTATGCTTTTTTTCAAAATGCTACAAAATGTTAAATTGCAAATGTATAATTGCTAAAAATGCTATTTGTACAAATGAAAAAGATAAATTTCTGATTTTAAAATGCTAAAATTCACCACCCCTAACGCACCAAATTAAGATGTGTACACTAAATTCAAGCACCACTGTTTAGCTATCAAATCTTACCCAGAGTTTGCCTTCATAAAAAAATGCCTCATGAAGATCTACCACATTTGAATGCTTGCATTCTGAGAGAATATCAATCTCGATCATGAAATCTGAAAGATCATCTTCTCCTTCCAAAGCACACATTTTAGCTGCAGCATAGCAACCAGTTTCACGATTCTGAGCCTGAAAAAAACATATTTCGTTCTAAAATTCACTTAAAGAAAACATTGAGGTTTTAACATGATTTGAATGTAATTTGATTTAAAGGTAATGTAGGAGGGGTTTTAAATATAGTTTGTGTCACACTGTGGATGGCACAAAAGTAGCATGCAATTTGAATTTCTGCTAGGAATTGCTACTCTGTTCTTAAAAAGTGTGACAACATACCTTATAAACTTTACCAAAAGCACCATCTCCAAGTTCTCCCACCATTTCCCAGAAATCTTCTGGGTTTGTGTCCATCTTGATGTTGTTGAACACCTTCTTCTTCTTTGCCTCATTGGCTCCACCAAGATGGAGCACTTTCTTCAAGTTACTGAGAAATGACATTTTTAGGTTCAATTATAACTTTGGATGTAAATAACAGAAGCTTTCCTTATTGTAATAGTCATTTTGTACATGAAAAGCAGCACTGCAGTCCTGCCACACATGAAATGTGGCTAACCCCATCACTATTTCACACCACTACATGAAGCACTTTGGATATCTTCCATAGCCATGAAGACTGCATTCCACAACCATCATGTGAATGCACCCATCATGAAAATTGCAGTTCTTTTCCTTAGCCGTGCTTGTGAAAATCTTCCATGGCACTCATCCTGAAACAAGTAATAAATACAATTAGAGCCTCACTTCACTGACTTCCCCCCACCAGCAGCAGCACTTAGATGGCTGCATTCACAGTTCTCTGGCACTCACTGTTCAGTTACACTTTTACACACAGCAATACTATCAACACACTTGATAACCTTGAAATGCACAAAGCTTAACATAACATGCCCAATACATTCTACATTCCTTCTCGTCTTTAATATCTAAAAAGATATTATGAAATCCTAACAATCAAGGAAGGAAAAGCCCTTCATATTCTTGATCAATATTTGTCACATATAGTACCAAAGCAGAAGCTAAGAAATAATACCCATTCAACAGAAATTGCTACTACTGAAAATAAAATGTTGACTTTGATGGTCCCAACTTCTAGTACCCTATAAATGTTGCATTATGTCTTCTCCATTTTAAAAAGTAACAAAACTATATTCAGTAAGCCTACATTTCTCTTTAGAATTTTATTATTTAAAATAGATTATATAGTAGACAGTCCTGTCATATAACCCTTTCAACCAAGCCAGAAAAAACTACCCTGTTTTAATGATTTCCATTCCAAAGAAATGAAGCTGGAACAAATGGTTAACCAAAATGATATTAAAATATGAAGATAAATAAACTATAATAAGATAATTTTACCTACTTATCAGATAGCAGCCTTGTTTATAATGAAAAAAGTACACAGCGAAAGAACTTCTTTATTGTTAATTATTAATGCTGCAATTATTTGAAACAATCTTACAAGCAATCTTATACAATTTACAAGCAAGAAATATTACCGTGTTAACAAATTCTTGTTCCATTTTAATTAAACAGTAATAATTATATTTACAATAAGAATATTCCTCAATAACTATGGAAATCAGTGCCCCCATCACTGATGTATCATATTTTGAAATTCTGCCAAACAAACAATGCAAACAATTAACAAGAAATGTGACAGAGACTGAAGGAAATAGTTTTGAAGCTCCTTGAGAAAATATACAGTTCACAAATAAACCTAAAGCTTAAATAAGTAGCAGACTTCACAGTAGAGTACCAATAATTCACATAAAAAATTAAAAATTAGAATCATCTTTAGCACACAAAAATACACCAAAAAGTGTATTTCTTACTTATTTTCATGTGGCCCGGTGTTCTTGTATAGTTACCATTAAGGCCCAGTATTATAAACATGAATTAACCAATGGTTAAGTTAAACCAAACTGAAGAATTTAATTGTAAGTGCTGTATTACAATGTTTTTGTTAAGTTAATACAGTATCCTCTGATTTTGTGTCTGTTGGTATCATCACTGCTTGGTGAAAAAATGGTCTGCTTCTTTATTTTGATGAAAATGGATGATGCAAATGTTTCAAGATAATGCCAAAAAATTTCAAAGAAGTTAGTTGTTAGTTCAATTAAATAGTACAGTGTGATCATAGAATGTAAAAAATTCTGCAAAATGGGGAGGGGGCAAAAAGTGTGGGGAAGGTTGTGTAATGACTTCTATTCTTGTATTGATGCCATTGGGAGATCAGCAAAACATTTGTGTTTAAAATACATAAATATCAAGAAATATAATAATCTTTTCTAAGTCGAAATGTTTAGAATTCTCTTTATAGTTTCACTTACATGACTGTTGGATCATTCATAGAAGTTGGGCAGGCAGGCAGGTAGGTGTCTAGGTTGACTCAGGTGGTCTTGTGATAAACTTGAATAAAGAGCTGTCTGCTTCCAGGATGTCCAAATTCATAAGGTTTTTACTCATGTTTTTTAAGACCACCAGAGTCAACCCAGATACTTACCTACCCAACTTCTACGAGTGATCCAATAGTCATTTAACAGCTGAGGATGTGGACAATTGTTCCATGAAACATGTCCCAATTAAATCTCATGTAAGTGAAACCATAAATAGTGTTCCAAATATTTCGACTCTGAGGAGATTATTGCATGCTTCACTGTGTTCAATTCCAAATTGAATTAATATTGAAATCAAGAAATATAGTTAAACGGTTTGGAAAGGAAAAACAACAAATTAAAGATCAATTGGAGTACTGTACCAATTGCAAAAATTATGCTGTTAATAATGTAGCAAAGAAAATTATAGAGAAAATACCAAAGAGTTAGATGCATTGGACAACAGTGAGATATCAGAAGTGTTGCAGTAAGTACAGCTAATTCAATCTCCCTACTCACTAGCATCAAAATTGAAGCAGTGGAGATTGCAGAAATTGTTAACAGTTATACTCAAAAGGAACTATGGTAGCAACGACAGATATTCAAAGAGGGGAAGAAAAAAAAACTTAACAATGGACTGCAGAATCAAATATAACAAATTATCATATACATGAAGTTAACAGAGTTACAGAAAGAAAGTGTGAAACAGGATATGGTGTTGAAAGAAGAACACAAAAATAAAATGCAGTACATAAAAAGGAGTAAAATTGAAACAGGAAAAGCTGAAAGTTAGACATTTTATTGTTAAAAAAAAGTTAAATTAAAACTGAGGTCAATTTTAGGCAGTGTTGCAGTTATAATAACAGTAGTTTTTGCATTTGCAGTTACAATAAATTTTAAATTGGTCTTGCATTAGCATTTGTCTAACAATATTGCCTCCTGTGTTTACATACTTTTCCTCTTCATTTTCCATTGATTCTTCTCTTTATAAGTTTTCTTTGTTATCATCTGGCTCTAGATTGTTCATTTCTATGGCAATATTATGAAAAAGTGCACATGCTACTCATGTTCATTCCACATTTTAAAAGTGTTGAGGCCTCTCTCTGAATTTTCCTGGCTGCTGTGATCTTTCAATTAAATTAATCACCTCATCATCATTGCTTAAAAAGGATGCAAATGCATCTGCAATATTTATATGTATGACTGGAATTGTCATTTTGTCTTAAACATTAATTAGAACAATAGAAACAGTTATTATTTATAAGTATGCAAAAATATGAAAAACTGAAGTTTAATCCATGTTTATAACAGTCCTACATCAATACAACTTTCCTACTGCTTCACTGATGAATTCAGAGTCTATTCTCTCATATTAAAGATTTCCGCCCCTTCCTCCCCAAATGCTTTTAATAGTGTTTTTAACATCCTAATCGACAGAAAGTAAAGCACAATCTTTTCTTCGAGGCCATTTCCCTAGTGAATTGAAAAGTGGTGGGGGTCATCACACACACATACGGGGATAGATCCACAAATTTCCGGCCTAACCACTTACTAGGTATGATAAAAGCAAAAACTATATTTCACTTTTCCATATAGTTACCCTTTATTGCAAAACACTTCACACATCTTTTGAATTTTACCCCCCCCCCAAAAGTCAGAAGTCTTGTCTGCAAAATGGGCATAAACAGCATCCATCACTTCTTCGTCACACTTAAATTTCCTTCCTTTAAGGTCCTTCTTGAGTTTTGAGAGGAGCTACATCTGGGCTGTATACGGTGGATAGTCCATCTCCTTGAAGCCACATTTCTTTATAGCTTCCTTTCTAACAGAGCTGCGTGCACAGGTGCATTGTCGTAAAGAAGTCGCACACTACCACTCAGCTTTCCTAGCCTATTCTCTTTCAAGGAAGCACATAGTCTGTGCTGTAGGCCTGCATAGTACTCCTCATTTACTGTGGTGTTCCTCTCTTTGAAGTCAATGAATATTCACAGTCCCAAAAGATTGTGGCCATGATCTTCTTGGTTGACTGAGCAGTGTTTCGCAGGTTTATGCCACTCCATTGATTCTCTTTTGGACAAGGGGTCATAGTAGAGGACCATAGTTTCATCTCCTATAACAATAGTTTGCAGAACTTCTCTCTCATTGCCACAGCAGAGCTACAAAAATGTCTGACAACAGATGACTCGTTGCTGCTTTTGGACTGAGGTAAGAAGTTTAAACAACCATCTTGCACTAGTTGGTCCTGGTGGTGTAGTGGTAACCATACGTGCCTCCTTAACTCAAGATTGTGGGTTCGATCCCGGCCAGGACCGATGGATTTTTTCGGGCATAAAAATCTTGAGTATGGCTTCCTTTGGAAGGAAAATAAAGTCATGGGTCCCGTGTAAAAGAGGCCTCTGAGCAAAATTTGTCGGCTGTTTCGTGCCCTGATTTGAATAGGATGCTGATGACCTGAGATGTTAAACCAAATAAAAAAAAATCTTGCAATAATCTTATTCATGTTTAAATGTTCATGAATAATTTGAAGTATTGTTGTTTTAGAAATGCCCAACCTTGTTGCTATTTCTGTAACTTTGAGCCCTGGTCTTCCATAATTTCTCTTTCCACAAGAGCAATGTTTTCAGGAGTGAGCATCTCCAAGGGCCGATCATATACATCATCCAATCACTGATTAATTTCATTTGGAGTAAGTTCTTCTTTTTTGAAGAACTTAATAACAGCCCAATACTCCATTTTGAACATGTCACAATCTTCTACACATAGCCTTCTTTGTGCAACTATATCTAAACAACTGAACACAGCAGAGGAGAAGTTACAGCTGCAGTTATTTACTTACCAGATAAAGTATCAGCAGATAAGGGTTTTATGAAGATAATAATCCTTATCAGCAAGGCCGGAAACTTATGGCCCTACCCTCATATACTTGGTGGGATGAGGGAGAAAAACATGCTGCATTATTATGATATTTGATGTCTTACTTGCAACTATGTAAAGCAACCAACCCATACACCTCCGTTTCGTTATCTGAATTCAACTTACGAGACCTGCCATTGTGCAACATGTTGATACCAGCCATGAAGAAAACATTTTATGCAGTAAATAGTCAAGTAAACAAACCATTATTTCTGTGGTAATGTTTGTAATGTTGCAAATTATGCATTATCTGTCTGAATGTTCCAAATTTCAAGGAACAGAGTGGTTGAATTACATTATAATGCAATGCTGATCTCCACAATACAAACTAACTCAACTCCAACAAATGATTCCATAATGTATCACAGCTGATGATGTGGACCAAGGTCCACAAAATATTTCGTGATTTAATCTCAAGTAAATGAAGACAGTAAAAGTGTTTTTATTTAAACAATTCAAATCAGAAGAAATGATTTATGCATTATCTATCTGAATGTTCCAACTTCCAAGGAATAGAGCAGTTAAATTTTGTAATAATGCAATGCTAATCTCCATAGTTCTTTGACCTAAGGATATACCCCACTAGAAATTAGTAGTATCATTAGAAAACTAAAATAAAAAAAACCCTCTGGCTATGATGTGATCAATAGAAATTCTTAAAGGCCTGTGCAAAGGTCACAGAACACAGAACACCCCTTAGTCCCCTGTGTAATGAATCTTTATTGGGGTATTTCCTGAGAGACTAAAAATTTAATATTGAAGCCTCTGTTCAAAAAGGGAGAAAAATAAATGTCTCTAATTATAGGCCTATAGCTATTTCATCTACATTTTCTAAGGTGTTTGAGAAAGTAATGTACAGTACAATTTACCATTGCCTTGAAAGTAACAATATTGTAGTTAATGATCAGTTTGGCTTTAGAAAAGGAATACCAACAGAAAATGCGATCTATAAATTCACTAATGAAGTTTTAACTGCATTTAATGAAAGCGAGTATGTAGGAGAAATATTTTGTGACTTAGCAAAGGTTTTCAACTGTGTCAATCATGAAATTCTGATAGATAAATTAGCTTTCTATGGAATAAAAAACCAATATTTAAAAGGTTTATATCCTACCTTGACAAAAGGAAACAAAAAGTAATAAAATGTCCCTTTAAAAATAAAAACAATGCATCATAGTGAGGAATGATTAACCATGGAGTGCCTCAAGGATCTGTTCTGGGCTCTCTTCTTTCTTTTTCTGATACATATAAATAATTTCTCCCTATCTATCCAAAATATTGTTCTGTTCTATTTGCAAATGATACAAGCACATTAATAAATGAAAAGAGCCTTAATGACTGTGCCATTAAACTAAATCTGGTTCTGAGTTCTTTGTGTGTATGGTTCAAAGCAAACAAATTATCTCTAAATCTAGATAAAATAAATGTTATGAAATTCATCATTCACAGATCTCCAGATCCACAATTACAGATAGGATATTATAACAGCGTACTTCTACAAACAAATATACTAAATTCCTTGGTATAACAATTGATAAACATCTGAATTGGAAAGATCACATCGATCTTATCATACTTAAACTTAGCAGTGCATGCTATGCAATACGTGCATTAGTAATGATGGAGTCAATTAAGACTTTAAAACTAGCTTATTATGCTTATTTCAATTCAATAATGAAATAAGGGTAATATTTTGGGGAAATTCAGTTAAAAGTGAACGTGCCTTCCATTACAGAAAAAAGTCATACAAATAATCGCTGGTACACAAGAGCATATATTCATGCAGAAACCTCTTTAGGAAATATGAAATTTAGCTCTTCCATGCAAATATATTTTATCTCTTATGAACTTTTATATAAAAAATATGCACGACAAGAATACTAGACAAAAAGCAAATCTACAATACATTCATGCCATCAAAAAGGCATTTTTATGAATGCATTTTATTACAAAATAATCTTCCGTCTGGCCTAAAAGCCTTAATAAACAATAATTCCTTTAAATCTGCTCTTAGAAAATATCTGTATGAAAAGGCCTATTATTCTATAAATGAATATATGAGTGACAATATTATACCGAGTTAAAAACACTCCAATGATTTATATCAATGCATATGTAAACATGTATATAGTAAATTTGTATGATTAAGTGACTTGTGCATTTTTGTTTGGTTGAGTTGAGGTGTTCTTTTTCATTTGTATTGTAACTATTTATGTAGATGTACACAAAATTTTGTAAATGTAGATAGAATGCTACTGAGGTAATTGTATATGACAAGTTCTATGTTCGTAGGTCTCTGTGACTGCTTTGCAAACTCATTGAATGCTCCAAGAACTATAAACTATACCATGCAGAGCTAACATATTCTTAAAGTTTTACTTTGACATTTAATGTGATTCAGAACAGTGTCCAGCTTTCTTGGGAAAATTTTGCTTCAAAATTTCATGCCACATAGCTAGGCAAATTAAAATGATGAATTTCCAGTAGTAATGTTGGGTGTATGAAAAATAGGAAACATTGTTGCTCATGCTTGTGCCATAAGGATCTAAACTAGGCAACACAGCATGCCTATGATAAGCCAGTTGCTCTTCCCTCCCCTTTCCTTGTGCCTCAAATGCCTTGTAATAATGTATGCCATATAGTAGTTCCATCATGGAACATGGATGCCTCCTATGTGGGAGGTTTCAATTACTAAGAAATTTTGTTACACTTATTTTCATACAGAAGACTGAAGGATAGGTGGTTGGTATGCCCATTATCTCCTATCAAAAGCTGGCAGGGAACTAAAATATTACTTGGACATGAAACAACTGATAATTTTGTCCAGGGACCTCTTTTTTCATCTATGGGGTTGTTTAATGTGCCATAGATTTGTAACACAGGACCCATGCCTTAAAGCATCTATTGGAGAACTTGCAGTCAAGATTTTTATGTCTAAAAGAATTTATCACAACCATAACATTAATAGGTAGTTATGAATCTTAAGTAAAAATTGTGCTTACGAAGCTGTAGACAATGGAGTGGTAATATATTCTACATTAATTTGTTAACAACTGAACACATTAATGTAGGATGAGTTATGAATTTGTTACCCTTTTAGAATGTTACAGGATGATGGTTTCTGTCAAAAGTTAATATAATTCTGTCATTTAACATTATACTTGGGACTTGCATTCACAAGGTCCCAGGTTCAAATCCCTGGAGGCTGGCAATTCTAACCTTACTTTAATGTTTTTCTTTTTAATCTTTTTCTCCCATAGCCTGTTTAGGCAAATGCCAGGATGGAACCTTCCTTTCCACAAATATGCTCTCCCATTTTACCTTGTTTCATTCTATTGGATCTGCTTGCAGAGTCAAAAGTATCAAGCAAGGCAGGTTAGGCTTTTTGTGGCATGACAGTGGGTTTGTGCTTTGGGAATGTTTCTACCCTAGTGTCTGGTATCAAAGCAAACTTTCTGAGGGGTTCAGATACCTTGGAGGGTTTGTTTGCATCAAAGTGCTTAATCTGGAAACAATTTAAGGAACCCAATCTACATGCATGTCTCACTTTCCATGTTTGCCTGGTGTCTCACTCAAGTCATACCTTCCTGCTAGATGTGTCCCTTGTATGACTAGGTACAATTTTTTTTTTATTGATTGATTTATTTATGGATGCTCTTTAACATCTCAGGTCATCATGTCCCATTCAACTCAGGGCGTGAAATGGCCAACTAATTTTGCTCAGATGCCTCTCTTTCAGACTTGAGGTTCTTTATCGTGTCGTAAATGTACCACACGGGACCCACGGCTTTACTTCCCTTCCGAAGGAAACCATACTTAGGATTTTTACGCCTCGAAAAAATCCATCGGTCCTGGCCGGGTTCGAACCCATGATCTTGGGTTTAGGAGGCAAATATGGTAACCACTACACCACCAGGACCAACTCTAGGTACAATGGCAACTTGTATGGTGAAGTACCAAATTTCCTCCTCTTTTCATCCAATTTAACACAATGCAACAATATATCCATTATGATTTATTTTGTGCAACTAATCCAACCATAAATGATCCTATTCTTTCAAGGAAATATATACAGTTTGATAATAAATAAGAAAATAGAGACATACAAATATGCATTATCGTTTTGATAATATGTTCAATTATGTTTGTATTTAATCAATGATTCTGTAGGTTTTTCACAATCTGTTTGACAATGAACATATGGGTTTTTCTTTTGATTTATGGTAAAATAATTTTGCATATTTTGTGGTGGTATCCATGCATTACTAACCTCTTAAATACTGCTGAAACTCCTGTATTGCTGTAGTGCAGTTCTTGTTGGTCAGGTCATCTGTGCTATATAATTAATAATCACTCTTATGTTTTCCTTCCCTCCAGTGCAGAATATAGGTGATGATGGTGATACTGCTGGTCACAGACACTGGTTTGTTTTTAAATCTTTAATATAGAAGTTTTCAGTCTGTATGTTATTGCCATAGCACCATTGCACCTACATATTCAACTATTTGCCATCAGGACAGCTATGTTCATTTTCACCATTTTTCAATGTTGTCAACTGTTACATAATTTTACTATAGTGGGGATTTCTTTGTGCCCAGTTATTTGGGCGAAGATTGCACATAAAACTGGTAATGTTTGAATATTACACACTTTATTGTAGAGATTACATTACCCATGATGCACTGCAGTTTGAATGAGGGATTTCGGGAGTGAAACTGCTGGAGTCAAGTGAGAGCTTATTTTCGTGTGGCAGAAAATGAAAAACAGGCTGTTATATACATGAAGTGTTTATCACAAAATATACAGTGTATATATTACCTTGCATGTAATACACTTCCACCACACCGTCAGACAGAATATACTTCTTTTCAGTCATGGAAATCAAATAAAAGCATTTCCTGCAATCGACGAAATAACAAAATTATGTGCATTTAAAACATTTTGTGGTAAACATGTTCACATATATAACAGTGCATATAATTACCTTGCATGTAATATACTTCCACACACACACTGTGTGAGAAATTATATTTGTTATTTATGTTTCCATGGATGAAAACAAGTATATTCTGTCTCTCATGGTGTGTGTGGAAGTATATTACATGCAAGGTAACTATATGCATGTTTTATATGTGAACATTTTGCGGTAGACATATTCACATATATAATAGCCTGTTTTTCATTTTCTGCTATATGAACATACATTCTCACTTGACTCCAGCAGTTTCACTCCAAAAATCCCTCATTCTAACCTAACCTCTGCAATAGAATGCATTATATTCAAACATTACCATAAAACTTGCATAATGAAACTCATTAACATGCATGCAAGCCCAACAATCTTAAAATTTAACCCCTAGATTAAGTTTAAGTTTTATGAAGGTTCTTCTAATAATGAGTATCTGTTTGGTTTGGTGTTTGCTATAACAAAACTGCCTTTAATCTATACTTGAGAGGTATCTGACAAGCAATCTAGTGCATTTCTTGTTGAGGCAATGACAAGTTATATCACCACCATCCCCACCACTCACTTGCCTTTTCCTTTCTGCTGCCAAAATTTACTATAAATTAAATTACTCTCCTGGGGTTGATGTGTGTAAAAGTTTGCGACCAACTCACATCTTCTTCTACTGACTTCTGCTTCAATTTCATGCAAGTTTTGCCACATTCTGTTCATATCTTCCTACCATTGGGCAGCTTCAGGTATTTTACCAAGTTTTATTGTTATTGCACATATTTATTTTCTAATCCTTCAAATGTTTGCCAATGTGACTAAAAGGGCATTAATAATAGAAAGTACAGATAATCGTGGTTAACTGTATAAGCTGCCTTGCAAGAAAATGCAATAAACTATTTTTCTTGCTTGTAGGTGGTGTTGCAGATTAAGGCTTTAAAAGCGATAATCTCCCCTTATTTACTCTGCTCAGATCTGTGATAAAAAAACTACCACCCTAAAAATTCCTTTCAACATCAATTTTGTTTGGTTCAAAAATGAAAATGAGTTAATGTTTTACCTCTTATTACATTAAGCACCCATTATAGTAAAAGCATAAAATGGTTTCTACTCAGTCTTTTACATAATTTGGAAGATTTTCAATTTTTTGTTATAGGTAATATAGCAATCAGTACAAACATACACATTATTATTACAGACTTGCAATAGTTTCTGGAATTAAAATGTAAAACAATGACAATTTCCTCTGCTGTTTTTATTACATTCACAATGGTGGTGCACCATCAGTTAGTTTAAAATTGACATATACGTAGAAGGGAAATTTGAAAGTGGAATGTATACAATGAAGTTTCAATCACATTTCTAAGTTGTGTAATGGAAAAAGGAAATAATATATATAGCTATGTTTCTCACGTTGTGTAAATCAATGTAACCTATGTTGAAAAATAATCTCCTTGGCATTATCGCGCTTGTTAACATGGATTCAATTAATATGTAAAATTTACAGTATATCACAAAACCTTCTAAATTCGTCATATAAAAATACTCTGAACTAGACCTGTGGCAAAAACTGATGAGTATGCGTACCTATTCTCAAATGTTACCCTGAAAGGTTTACATGCCTACTCCTAACATTGTCCAACTTTCTTACAGACTCGTTAAGTGTACTACTGTAATGACATCTGCTGTAACTTATTTGGAGAATATTAGTTTATTTCGTCCTTGATTGTATTTTATTCCATCGCCTACAGTGAAATTTACCACAGTGCAGAATGAACAAGGAATCGTTCAACAAAATTAAAAATATTTACTAAATTGATGAGAACTAGACATTCTACTGTCACTACACTTACTTGGTGTTCACAAAGTTCCTTCAAGTCCAACAAGCCAAGTTACATGCTTCATAGCTAATAATCGTTATACTGTACATTAACTAAATCCGTATAAATTATATCGACACAAATGTTACTCCTTTATCTACATAGTTTAGACGAAATGGAAACAACCATTTTCACCACGCCTGGAAATGACGTCATCTGCTGCATCGTGCTTTTTTAACAAGATGGCGAAAATGTTAAGTTAATGGAAATGAAAATAGTGTTTCATCCAAACAGCACGTCCGTTAATGCAGTCACGTCCCCCCTACCATTAATATGCACTTAAAAGATCAAAGTAATAATGCGTGCCGAACAAAACTCATATATTACAACTGCGGCAAATTAATTACATTGCGTTCAAAAATCTGACCCGGTTTATTGTGGCAATTCCACAGATAGTAAGAGTTTCTGCATATTTTCTATATCCTTTACAAATTACAAAATTCGGAAGAGAAAAATGAGCTCTATGTATTTAAACCTTAAATAATATGACATGTTCTTTCATGTTTGTATTTTGTTTAAGACAGCTGATCCAATCCTTATATCAATGAAATTATGGGAATAAGTTTATTATCACATAATATGAACGCATATGATTTCACTGACGTTTATTGATAACACATACTGCCACGTGCAGTATTGCTTCCATGTGTGCCTCATGCTCTCTCGTACTAGCGCTAATTTAAACTCATTTTACTATTATGGTGCAGTTGCTGAACAGCAATGTCTAATAACTGTCAAATTATTATACACAAGAATTAAAAGTTCCATATATCGGTCATTATGTCAATATTTACTATGATATCGCACGAAAATTCATCTGACAGTGCAGGCCAATTTCAATGATGCTCGCGGGCCAACACGCTATACTGCGAAGTTTCTGTTACTTTCATTGTTAGTCATATTGTTAAGTGAGTTCGAAGAGATTAATTTTCATTACATGCATTTTTCTTTAGACTTACTTTCGAAACTGTGTCCAACATACAGTGTGTCAGCACAAATGGGGCTGCTTGAATTTAAAATTTCTTCAGTGTGTCCTTACATTTTTGACGCATTCCCTAGTATTCGTCGGCATGCTTTATAAATGCGCGCTGTTTTGGGAAGTGCACACTGAGTTAGCAATTCTTTTCGAGGAAGAAGCATGGGAAATCCAAGACAACAACTTAGATTACAGATTAATTTGTCGAGAATACTCTGCGCATAGCGATTTCCTACATTGGTGCTATCAACAGAATGGCCAAGGAAAAACTTTCTCAATGACACTAAAAATTCATGATTACTTAAATTGTTGCTTGTCATTACTGATTTATTTATTTATTTATGATAATTTAAATTTATTTTATATAATTGGGGTGTTACGTTAAGAATTTAATGGCCACCTGTAACCCGAGGACCATGCGTTAAAGACCTCTGTCATGCAATATGAGCTGCGTCTAAGAGATGGACAATAACTATTGTTATCTATGACTAAGAATTGTATGGGCTATGGAAAGAAATGTGTAATTTGTGCCGATTTTTTCCCCCTTGCTCGTCATTATTATAAAAGGCACCCTGTCTCACAAATCCGAACAGATCACGGATGACTCCAGTCACGCCTCTTTTCACGAATGTCAGCAGAGAAAACCAAAGCGAATCAATAGTGCCTCTTCTAAAAATCATCTGTGTTATTGTTTCATTAACGTGAACCGCGGGATTGCCGCGTGAGTTAGAAAGCGTAAGTGCGGAAAAGTTTAATGTTATCGCCCCTTTTCTAAAAAGACAGCAATCGTACGTCTATCGCCGTGAAATGTACAATTAGAAAGTGTTAGTGCTGTATGGGCGCGAGGATTCGAAACCACTATCATCACATGTATAGCATAACGCTCTCACCGTCTAGGTTATCATGCCGTTGTGCTTGAAAGCCTATATCTATGCAAATCACACTACCTTCGGTTGTCGCTAGGGACTGCAGCTCTTAGCACACCAGCAGTCCAACAGAAAAAGAAATTCGTAAATAGCAATTTATAGCGCACTGTGTGCGTGGTACTATGTTAGGGAGTAAATCTTTGGAATGGTTGGAAATCTCCTTTAGCTTCGGCAGAAAAATAAAAATCTAGCTATATCTATGAAAGTCACTACCTTCGGCTCTCTCCGCTGTCGTTCAGAACTGTAGCTCTTACCACACCAGTTTCGGAGGTTTCTTGCTATAATGGTGTCATGCTATAGCTGTGAAGTTACTGGTTTCGAATCCTCGAGTTTTTTTTTTTTTTTTTTTTTGACACATTACAACGGTTTACTCACTAACATGGTACACAACCCGCTATAAATTTATATTTACGAACTTTTATCTGCTGGAATCAAAGGAGATTTGTCATCATTACATGATTTACCCACCTACTTATTAGCACACAGTCCCCTATTAATTTATATTTACGAAAAGGGGGCGAGCGTAGGCCATCAAGTCTCAAGGCTCGCCGCAGCAAATCACTTGGTGCACTGGTTTCTAGGATTTATCCGAAATTAGCGTAAGGTTAGTAAATGTATATATGAATTAATTGAGAATTCAGTTTAGACAAAGCGTGGTAAAAAGTGTGAAAAACTCCCTTTTGTTATAAGGAACAACATATTGCAGTCAGAAAGTTCGGAGATCAACGCATAGGCTACCTTACGCTTAATAAATAAATAAATAAATAATACATGCAACATTTACATTATTACAAGCGACCATGCAGATAAAAATGTGCATCAACTCTGTTCCGCTAGCTTCCTTTCGGGACTGAGGAGTTCGGCTCTCTCCGCTGCCGCTCCACTGGAGCTCTTGCCCTCCCGTAACAAGCGGCTCGTCAACGATGTACTCCAAGGTTTACTGGTTCCGGCTGTTGAAGTCATAGTCAACGAAATACTGAGTTCTATAGACCGACAGTGGTTTCGGTCGGTAAGAATACCCGTGATTGCGAGATCGATTTTTCGAAGATGTCCACAAATTCTTTCAGGGGAGTACTGCATTTAGTTGAATAAGCTTAGATCAAACTTCTTGCATGGACGACGCCCCTTTTCGAGAATGAAATTGACAACCTCTCCATTCATTTTGCTGCTTAATAATTAATTTGCAAGTTTACATGCATGTTTCAACAATGTGATAGCTATTCAATCCCAATAACCATTGTTGCACTGCTGTATATTAATTAGTTAAATCTTAATAAGAACAGATGCGAAAATGGATTAAGTTCTTAAATAAAAGTATTTTTCCCAGTAACAACCCTTAAGTTTCCCAACCCACAGTTTGGGAACTGCTGGCTTAAATGATGCGGCATTTGAGATGGTCCTCGATTAAATTTCTGGCTGCAAAGTGAGGTTTCTGCCTGCCATGAAATACATGAGGGTAAGCAGTCCAAGTTGGTTCACTCCATTCAATGATTATCTAACTAGTTTTCTTTGGCATAAAAATGCTATGTGTGGTAAAGGCTGCCAAATTGCACCACATTGAGCTAGCACAGTATACTGTGAGCCAACTTTGGCATTTACATAGCAATGTGTCAATGGAGCCTGCAAGGAGAAATCATTAGATATAGATTGTTTTATTTCTATTGGGTCTTTTCTAATGGCTCAAATACAATGATGACCTGAGATGTTAAAGAGCATCCATAAATAAATCAATGGCTTAAATAGGTTCTGATACAAAAATCAAAGAGAAATAAGAGAAAATTATAACCTATATTGAAATTTTTATATACATAGTTTAGCAGAAATGAAAATTTGAGAAATAAGCATCAGAATGAAGCGGCTTGCAAGCCTTGGGCACACGTTTAGCAATTAACAGAGATGAAAATCTCATTTGCAGGATAGCTGTTTGTGCGACAATTATTTAGGTATAATGATTGCAACTAATATAGTTAAACAGAAACTGTAAACTTTCATATTCTTCTCAATTTTTGGCACCAGCTAATGAAATTTAAGATCACTCAATTTTGATGATTGAATGCTCTCTCGACTGATTTCCATTTTTAATTACATGATTTTGTTACATCCTGACTTTGTGTATTTTAAGATTCCCTGAATATAGCACAAGTTCTCATCCGGTAGTATTCTTTTCTACACTTTACTTTTTTTAAGCACTTTCTGTCTGATTGTATATTATGGAAATGTCTGGAATCCTAACCTCAGTTAATTTTTTTACCTACAAAAAGTACATGAATGTATTAAGTGTACAATAGTGTGAATGGAACATGATATTGCTTAGTTTATAATACCATGCTGAAACAATAAGACTTTAAATATACAAGTATAGCAAGATACTCATTATAATGTGGCTTATGCGAGGATTGAAAGTTAGAGCTTGGCAGGTAAAACCAAATTATACAAAATATAAATATGACTCTATGATGAATGCTGAATCCTGTATCAATTTTTCAAAGCTCTCTCTAGATTTAAACCTTTTCTTCCTATGGCAAAAAAAAAAGAACTTCCTTACAAAACATTGTTTAATAAATTCACATTTTCAATATAACATTCAAGCTTCCATCACCATATTATATCCTCTTTTAACCATTTACCTCTATCTCTATCAGTTAACTGCTTCAAGGATAGTAAGCTCCATTTAATCATTGTATATTGACCTCAGTCATCCCATGTAGGTTAGATGAGTTGCAAAATGAATTTGCGAACAAATATTTACATTTGAAGCACTATATTAATGCAATATACTGCCTCCTTGGCCTAGTGGTTATTGTTGCTGACTGCTGGCTGGGAGGTCCCAGATTGGATCCTTGGTATCTCCTTAGAAATTTTCTAGGTTGAGCAGGTCTAGAAGGGGTTCGCCCAGCCTTGAGGGGACAATTGAAAGGCTGCCTGATAGAGAGGTAGCAACCTCTGATTAAACTACCATGTGATGATGACTGGTGGGATAGTCATGTTGCAAAACAGAGGCTGAGGGTGCAGCATTTGCTGGGTTAGTCTGTAGTAACTAAAAAGATTTTGAGGGAATATAAATACGACACTTTTCAGTGTTAATTTATAGAAGGTATGAGGAATCTTTAAAAGCAATGCTTGAACTAAGCATTCACATTTTATCATTTCTGCTTTTGTTTATTAATTACTCCATCTTGAAAACACCACATTATTAGTTTGTCTGTTTTTAGTTTCTCTATTCACAACACACTCTTTTATAAATGTAATGTCTGGTTTTCAAAAGTTCAAAGATATGACCAAGGTGAACCATTTTGGAATGCAGAAGGCCTCTCACAGCTGGTATGTCCCAACTAGATATACAACCATCTAAAAATGGAGTAAGATATATCTCTTTATTAAGAAACATCATTAAAAAGTTTCTTAATACAATTTTCACTTCAACTTCCACAATGTTTCAAATTCTGAAAATAATCATTAGATGGTAATGTAAATCCTATCTCAGCAACAAACCCCCTGTTGCTTTATAAACATTTCTTTTATTTATCATTTTCAAAAAAATAAACATAATTTGCACTTTAAAATTCATAAAATGCAGTTATAAAATAAAATTCAAAATTCTTATTTACACATCACTGACAAAATACATATCTGTTTGAAATAATATAACATTCTGGAAATTTAATAAAAAGTGAAATATTGCTGAAGAAAACATTTCTAGTTACTACTTAGTCAAATATATTATGATTTTGTTTTCCATTCTGTTACGAAGTTACACAAGTATATTTTAATTCTAATGAACACCTTAATATTTTTTAAGCATGTCAAATCACATATCTTCTGAAAAACACCAGCCAATCCATTCTTTTCCAATATCCTTACATGATTTGCTTTTCATACAAATTTACTACTTTAGAGGGAATTGCTGACTAAATAATGTTTAAACTTTCATATATAGTACACCTATTAAGTGCATATAACACTATGTACATATGAACATAGGCCATTTAATCAAATTAAACTCTTAAATTTTCATTACAGCCAGTGATTATCATGGGCAATCCTGGGGTGTTTGCTTCTGTTCTAAATATTTCATTGCATCAGAACAGTTCCCTTTCTGAGCCACCTGAAGGGCTGTCTGTCCCCAAGAATCACGAACATTCACATCAGCACCATTTTCACATAAGTGCTCTACCACTGACAAATGATTCCACATTGCTGCAAAATGCAAAGGAGTCTCACCACCCTTGTTGCGTTGGTTAACACTGGCCTTAACTCCAATTAAAAATTTGACCACTTCCAGGTGCCCATCTAGTGCTGCAGCATGAAGTGGCACATTTAAATCACGGTCTGTAATGTTTGGATCAACACCATGTTGTATCAACCACTGCACTATGTCCAAGTGGCCAGCCTTTGCTGCACAGTGAATTGGCGTGTACCAACATTGTTTAGTGCGAGCCTGATAGTCACCATTCCTGTTGCACTTCTCTAAATAATGAAAAATCTCCACCAGTCCATTTTCTGCTGCAATATGCAAAACTGTTCTGCCCTTCCGATCTGGTATGTCCATACTAGCCCCCTTCTCCAGAAGACTAATTGTAACTGGAATGTATTTGTGCTGAACTGCTACCTGTACAGGAGTTCTGCCATTCCTATCCTGGATGTGCAGAATTAAGTTTTGTTCCAATAAACAATCAACTACTTCAGAAAATCCTTTTTCTGCTGCAGCATGCAGAGGTGTTCTTCCATCAGGGTCCACTACATTGCAATTTGCACCATGCTGAATGAGCAGGCGACAGATTTCTAAAAAACCTGCTCTTGAAGCCAACATTAATGGTGTATGCTCATCTGCATTTAAACAGTTTATATTATGTGCTAGTTCTGTGTTGTCTAAAAGGTACTTAACTAGTTCAAGGTTGCCAGATTCTACAGCCAGAAGCAATATGTTAGTCCTTTTTTTACTCCACATTTCAGTGTTTGCGCCATTATCTATCAAATACTTTACTATGTCTAAGTGACCACGTAGTGCAGCAAGCATCAATGCAGTCTTCCCTGACTTATCAGGATGATCGATGTCAATCTGAGTGGTCTTGTTGATGTATTTCACTATTTTGACATCACCTGAAAGTACAGCTAAATGTAAAAGGGTGGCACCATCCTTACTTGCCACCCAGAGACTAGCTCCCTTATCATACACAGCTTTTATAATCTCCTGTTTGCCCAAGCGTGTAGCCCACATCAATGGTGTCTCCCAGAAAATATCATCTCTTGCTTCAAGTTCAACTGTAGGTTGGTTAAGGATCTCTTGCACTTTTTCCAGTTCACCACTATTACATGCCTCATGAAGTTGTGATGCTCTGCATTTCTTTCCACAGTATTCCACTTCAACACGTGGTCCAGAGACTGTGGTAGGCTGTTCCTCTTTAAATTTGCTTGGTTTCTCTTCCTTCAAAGCTTCAGCAGCCTCCTGTAATAAAAAACTCAAGATTACTTGTTTCCATTTAATTCTAATGATTTTGTGTACGAAGGTGAATCAAATTTAAACCAAACTTTTTATATTACCACTTGTGAGTAGTACAGAGCAAGACACAACTTAGAGACATTATTTGTGGGAGTTTCAGAAATAGGGGTATACTGTTCAATAAAAATGAATGTAGGAATCCACACAGTGAAACTATCATATCTTGTTGAATTAAAAGTAAAACTTCTAAAATCATAAATTTGAATAGTTTGGGATTTTCATACTGAAATCTAGTATCATATAACAAATTATTCTTGAAGAAGTCACTCAAATTTCACTAGTTTTATTCCACTTACTTGGACATGTTTCAAAGGCAAATTTCCTTCATCGTCAGCACAGTTCATCTGTCAGTTTTCCAGCGTGGTATTAAGATGTCGCTCTTTGGATTTTATAAACTTTTGATGAGGTTGCTGTTGTTTGGAAGATGAAAATTAACTAAATTTTCTTTAATTAATATCATTGTATGATTCAGTTGAACTACACACTCTTAAAGCTTCACTTACTTTTCATAAATGTATGGAACCGGTTTCGGGAACATTTAGTTCCCATCTTCAGCCAGGCTCTTAATATGATTAGCTTCACTGTGCAAGTTCCCATTTACATTTAAGTAGTAAATAGGCCTTCGAGCCATAGGAACACCGACCCGCATTAATTCGTTTTTGCAATGACTATAAGATGGAATACACAGACTCAAGAGACAATAACCTAAATAACTTCAACTGCAATTTTAATTTAATATGATTAGCTTCGCTGTGCAAGTTCCAATTTACATTTAAATTTTCTTTGTTTTCGTTCAAGAATATATTTTCCCACACCGATAATTCTATTGGTTTTTGAAGAGCTTTTAAGAGTTTTGGTTCATTTTGGAACTCATGGTTTTTTTGCCAGAAATGGTACTCTACTGCTGATTTTTCTGTATGTTTATATTTTACACTTTTCATGTGTTCCTTAAACCGTATGGTAATGGTCCTTTTTGTTTTTACCTATACATTTATTATTGCAGTCTTTGCAACTGGTTTCATAAATGCCTGATTGTTTTGCTGGCAGGATTTTGTCCTTTGTGTTGGTTTTTAGGTTTTTCAAATTACATTTATTCACTGGAACCAAAATAATGCTGGCTTTTTTAAAAACCTTTTGAAATTTTTGGTGTGCCCATGGATGGAATGTAAATTTTTTATATATCTGCTCTCCTTTGTAACCTTTCAGTGTGGTGTATCCTTTTTTGTTTTTTTGAATTTTTCTATCCTTTTCTTGACCAGATCTGTTGTGTAGCCATTTTTCTGTACTATATCCATGATTTTTTTGGTACTCCAATTTGTATTCTGTCTCATCTACTGGTAGGTTTGTTAATCTGAATGTGAGGCTATTGATTATAGCTAGTTTAAGTTGTTTTGGATTGCGGCAGTTGTTTTTTATATAATTATCCGTGTGGGTATCTTTCCTGAATATGCCAAATTCCAGTATGTTATCATTTTTTATAATTTTTATATCCAGGAAAGGAAGAACCTTGTTGTTCTTCATTTACATTGTGAATTTTATGTAGCTGTCTTGTAGGTTTAGAAGTTTTATTGCATCATCTTTCCATTTTTCATCTACTATTGCAAAGACATCAACATAACAATACCAATATTTATATATGTGTGGGAAAACCTCTACTAATTTTGTTTCCAGGAAACTCATTTATATGTCTGCTAAGAATGGTGAGAGCGGATTACCCATTGCTAAATCCTTCTTTTGTGTATATATCTTGCCTCTAATGTGAGGTAGGTTTGGTTGATGCAAATTTTGGTGAGGTTCAGATATTGTTCTATGATTTCCCCAGGTAACTTGATTGAGGTTAGCCATTTTTTTAAACCATTTATTAGTTTCTCTTTAGGGATGTTAGGGAACAAAGAAACCACATCATAAGACATTAGTAGGTCTCCGTTTTCCAGTTTCATAAGTTTAATTTTCTCTATTAATTCTGTTGAGTTTTTTATGCTTTGGCTTTTGTATTTTGGCAATCTGTTGAATTTATTTCACAAGTAATTGGCTAAATTAAATGAGGGTGAATTTATTGTATTTACTATAGGTCTCATTTTATTGCCAGGTTTATGTATTTTCGGTAGGCCATAGATTCTGGGTGTAGTAGGATTGTCTGGTAAAATCTTTTTTTTTTGTTGTTATTGGGTTTTTTGTTTTGTTTTGTTTTTTGTTTTTTGGAAGATTTTACCAGACAACCCTATCACACCCAGAATCTATGGACTACCGAAAATACAATAAACCTGGCAATAAAATGAGACCTATAGTAAATACAATAAATTCACCCACATTTAATTTAGCCAATTACTAGTTAAATCAATTCAACAGATTGCCAAAATACAAAAGCCAAAGCATAAAAAACTCAACAGAATTAATAGAGAAAATTAAACTTATGAAACTGGAAAACAGAGACCTACTAGTGTAGGTAAGTACACTTATTTGAGCTACTAGTGTCTTACGATGTGGTTTCTATGTTCCCTAACATCCCTAAAGAGAAACTAATAAATGGTTTAAAAAAATGGCTAACCTCAATCAGTTACCTGGGGAAATCATAGAACAATATCTGAACCTCACCAAAATTTGCATCAACCAAACCTACCTCACATTAGAGGCAAGATATATACACAAAAGAAGGATTTAGCAATGGGTAGTCCGCTCTCACCATTCTTAGCAGACATATAAATGAGTTTCCTGGAAACAAAATTAGTAGAGGTTTTCCCACACATATATAAATATTGGTATTGTTATGTTGATGTCTTTGCAATAGTAGATGAAAAATGGAAAGATGATGCAATAAAACTTCTAAACCTACAAGACAGCTACATAAAATTCACAATGTAAATTAAGAACAACAAGGTTCTTCCTTTCCTGGATATAAAAATTATAAAAAATGATAACATACTGGAATTTGGCATATTCAGGAAAGATACCCACACGGATAATTATATAAAAAACAACCGCCGCAATCCAAAACAACTTAAACTAGCTATAATCAATAGCCTCACATTCAGATTAACAAACCTACCAGTAGATGAGACAGAATACAAATTGGAGTACCAAAAAAATCATGGATATAGTACAGAAAAATGGCTACACAACAGATCTGGTCAAGAAAAGGATAGAAAAATTCAAAAAAACAAAAAAGGATACACCACACTGAAAGGTTACAAAGGAGAGCAGATATATAAAAAATTTACATTCCATCCATGGGCACACCAAAAATTTCAAAAGGTTTTTAAAAAGGCCAGCATTATTTTGGTTCCAGTGAATAAATGTAATTTGAAAAAGCTAAAAACCAACACAAAGGACAAAATCCTGCCAGCAAAACAATCAGGCATTTATGAAACCAGTTGCAAAGACTGCAATAATAAATGTATAGGTAAAAACAAAAAGGACCATTACCATACGGTTTAAGGAACACATGAAAAGTGTAAAATATAAACATACAGAAAAATCAGCAGTAGCGTACCATTTCTGGCAAAAAAACCATAAGTTCCAAAATGAACCAAAACTCTTAAAAGCTCTTCAAAAACCGATAGAATTATCGGTGTGGGAAAATATATTCTTGAACAAAAACAAAGAAAATTTAGTTAATTTTGATCTTCCAAACAATAGCAACCTCATCAAATGTTTATAAAATCCAAAGAGCAACATCTTAAATACCACGCTGGAAAACTGACAGAGGAACCATGCTGATGATGAAGGAAATTTGCCTTTGAAGCATGTCCAAGTAAGTGGAATAAAACTAGTGAAATTTGAGTGACTTCTTCAAAAATAATTTCTTATATGATTAAAAAATCATGTCACTATATTAAACTCTCTTGACGTTTCATATTGAAATTTTTTAATAAAAAAAGTTTTAATGTGAAACTTCAAGAGAGTTTAATATATTGACATGATTTTAGAAGTTTTACTTTTAATTTTATAAAAAAAAAAGTTTTAATGTGAAACTTCAAGAGAGTTTAATACATTGACATGAATTTAGAAGTTTTACTTTTAATTCAACAAGGGGTATACTGGTTTACCTTGTCAGTAGCATCATGCCCAAGCAAAAGATACACACAACTATTGCACAATGCATTGTTATTAAATTTTTGGCACAGGAGGGCATAACAGTGAAGTCACCGCCAATCTTGGATGAGCACTTTGGTCATTTGTGATCTTATTAAGGTATAATGGACATTTGATGATTTCTGAAATTGCTTTTGAGATTGAGACAAGTTATGGAAGTGTTCAATCCAGCATATCAGATGACTTAGATAACCAAAAAGTCTTGTCAAGGTGGGTTCTTCAAATTCTCACTGAGGATCAAAAGGCTGCACATGTGAAAGTGTCAGTCTTTTGTCCCAATATTGGGATAAAGGAGAAAGGTTTCTGAATCAAATCATAACCTGCAATGAAACAAAGGGTATATCATATACTTGTGAGTTGAAGCAACCAAGCATGAGTGGAGGAAAAGAGGGAAATCTGCTCCTGTCAAAGCAAAAATTCTGGGGAAGGTTCTGCTGACAGTTTTATGGGACTCATAAGGCATTTTGTTCATCACTTTTATTCATGAAAGTCAAAACAACTTATTATTGCCATTTTCCAGTTTAGGCAAAACATGCTTAATGGTAAAAAAAAGATGTCAAGAAGCTCTTCTCCTTCAAAAAATGCCTATCCATATAAAGTAGCTTTGACAAGGGAAAAACTTGCAAATCCATTGAACAATATTTGAACTTCTCCCTAAAGTCCAGCTTATTGCCTTGTGATTATCATTAATTTGGACCATTAAAATAAGCAATGGGAGGTCGATGATTCAACAGCAATAAAGGTGTGGAACAGTTTGGGTACAACTGCAGAAAAAAAATCCAAACATTTGAGCCAAAGACTACCAGATGTCATGCAGACACTTCTGCCTGAGCCAAGGCAATGAACAACCACCAGAGATGCATAAGGACAAATGGTTACAATAATGCCAATTTTTTTTTATAATAAAGAAAACTTGATAACACTAATGAATTGCATAGTAAATTTCATTTGCCATTTTAAAGTTTATTTATGATGAGAAAAAGTTATAAAGAGAAACTGGGACTTAACATATACACAGAGAGATGACAATTGGGAATAAAGGAAACATTTTACTTTATTAAGCTGTTTGCACCTATAATGGCATTCGCATTTTTACCACAAAGGTTATTAAACATTATATCAGCTACATACTTAAACACAATATTTATGAAAAAGTTTATGTCTGCTATACCCTACTCATAAGAAAAGTTAAATATAAGCTAAACTTAAATCAAAACGTGCTACTTCAAGTTTCACTTACAACAAATACAGAAACAGTACAGAAAATGTTTGTTACTTTTATGAAGCATTGAACTATAGCTATCTTTTCTTTTAATGTGGAGTACATATTTTCTTACTGTTTATTCTTTGTCCAGAACTCTTTAGAAATTTACCTGATAAGTAAGGTGCACCTGTTCTCATAGCTTTACTTACCCTTGCCCATGAGTTGTGCCACCGTTTCTTCTCCGGTTTGAAGAAGCTTGGACGTCTTCGTTTGCTGTAGTTCTCATAGTTCTGCAGAATAAAAGACTTCTATTATCAATAAAGCATTGATGCATACAACTGCTGAAGTGAAGAGAAATTATGAAACAAAAGGAAAAGAATTTACATAGGGATGTTGACTAGAGTATTGACACGTATGAAAGATGCTAAGCTCTTTTGTTTTCCTTTAATTCAAATCAACCTCATTCCACAGATATGTTTATAAGCCTTGTCAGCAAAATGAATTATTTTGACACAAAAGAATGTGGCAGTTAGTTACCTAGCATTCTTGTTTCTAAGATGAGGAAAATGTCTGATGAATTCTTCATCGAGATTATTTAAATGGGACTAGGTCTGAGACCTTACTCAAAGGGCAATCCATGAGATAGCAAAGCATTCCTAAGATTAAAATGCTGGTGTACTTGATGAACCAGAGCAACTAAAATATGTTTTAACATATCTTCCACAATTTTATTTGCAGAATCATCTAATTGATGTTATCTCATTTTCTCTAGGTTGAACAAATGGAAGGGAGCAGGGTGAAATTCATGTAGTTATCAAGAAAGTGTTGAAGTAAAACTGGAAGTTTGCCTTTTGCTGATTTGCTGCCAACTGTCTGGAGAGGAATTTGTGCTGATGCAAATTATTATAGATTTCTGAATTTTGTTGATGATCGTGGAGCTGCTGCTATTACATTCATTAATTAAAACATTTGAACTGAAGATGAACATGAATTATAATAATCTGTTGGAATAGTTACTTTCAATGAGCTTAACTTCCTGGACAAGAGGAATGCAATGTTCTAACTTCCTCTTTGGATCATGGAGATAAACTTCAAGATCTCCAGTTTGTGCAGAATCTCAAGAAGTTTATGCTTGTGGTGAGGGATGGGTGGATGGATACTACAGAAATGTACCTTAACTTTACAATATAAAGAAAGAGCAAACAAAGAATGTGCAGAGTTAAATATTTTATCCATTCTAAGCATTTTGAGAGCCTTCTCCAGTCTATCATATGCTGGTCATCTGACATGAACTTAGCTGAATGTGCATTTAAAAACAGTCAGCTGTTTTCTTGAGTTGCCCAGAATCTCACATAGCCTCACATGATACACTGTGTGCATAGCTGAGTTAGTCAATGTTCATTTGATTTGAATACAAGCGTCATGTTTTTAGTAACACCAGTAGTGAAATATGAGGTCTGTTAGAAAAGTATCCCACTTTATTTTTTATTTCAAAAACCTGATGGATTTGAATCAAGCATGCTTGCATGAGCCGACCTTGAACCTTCGTGCACATGCGTGACAGCTTTTAATAAGGAGATGCCTTTTTCTATTATTTCTTTATTAAATAATGTTCAATATCCCAAGGAAGTTGACATATGGGAAAAGATTTCATAAAGAAATATGAACATAAACTCAGAATTTCAACATTTCGGAAACAGACAACATTTTGTACAAGTTCATCAACAGACCATCAGATTCACCACAATTGCATTCTTCCCTGTTGCAACAGAATTGTAGCAGACTTTTGAGGTTAGGATGCCCATAAGATGCTGTTACATGGTCTCAGTGGAGATTATAAAGATGATACAGTTGTGGTGTATCAGAGGGGTCCTTAAGCCTATTGGTACCTAAACACAGTGAATGAAATGAATTATTGATTGCACAAATGAACTCAATGTTCTTGATGCATTAAAGCCCTCTGGCATTCACCTTCTCAGGGTATAAAAAACTCCAATACCTTTAACCAGACAGCTTGACTTAAATCCAGAATTGAACCTAGACCCTCTGGATTAGCAGTTACATATGCTACTACTAGACTGTGGAAGCAGTTGGAAAATGAAATGTTATTCTAGAGATGCGAGAAATGCATTGATTAGAAATTACGTTGAAAAATGATACCAGAATTTTTAGATTTATCTCCTACTAAACATACTCAGACCAGAGACTTATGAACTGCACCTTCTATGTTATCACACATACATCAAAGATAATAAATAACTTTATCACTCTTACAGTAGTACATTAATATCAACCTATATGAATTGAATTAGACTTTTATTTCTCATATATCAATTTACAAAATTTTATATATAAAAGAAAAAAAAAAGAACCCCCCCCCCACACACATGCATGCGCACGCGTCCACACACACACAAAATTTAAATGTAACAAATAGGATCAGTGCCTTTAGCAATTCCAGAAGGCAATAACTCCAATCAAATATTGTACCTAAGTTGAAGCAGAACTCCAATCAAATTTATTTCAATTTGATTGGCTCAGTCTCCCAGTACTGGGTTCATCAGCAGCTACCTACTGGAATATCCAGTGGACCAAGCTCTGATCTAACCAAAAACACAATACTACAAATAATATGTACATTTAATAAATATTAAATTACATTTCATACAATTATAAACCTTCCTCCTTTTTTAATTAAGCCATTCGGCTAAATTTCTATCCTTGAGAATTGCTTATTCCTTTGGACCTTATACACACTAACACCCTGGTTATCGGTGTTTAAGAATCCTGTTAAATTAGTGCTAAATAACTAATCCCTTTCCCTCTCCTACTCATTTCATCCTCCTTTCACTATCTTAGCAGTCCTTGAGGTCTACTTGCCTCATAAACCCAAGATCGCAGGTTCATCCCAGCTAGAGTCAAATAGATTTTTTTAGGTGTAAAAATCCTAAGCATGGCTTCCTACGGAAGGGAAGTAAAACTGTCCCACGTCGTACATTTGAGCATGAAAAAGAACCTCAAGCCTGAAAAAAGAAGCCTCTGAGTAAAATTTACCAGTCATTTCACATCCTTAATTGAATCAGAAGCTGATGACCTGAGATGTTCAACAGCATCCATAAACAAAGCAAACTAATCAATCACTATCTAACAATTGTATACCATTTGTCATGCACCTTTCCTAAGTATTTTCTGCAAGCTCTAACAAATTCTCTTCTCTTGTTATTAACCATTCTTTTTACTAATTCTTCTTTCCTTAAATTATCCCATTTATTCAATCTCAAATCACTCCTCCATTTCTGTTTTCTTGTACTTAAAAACACAATGCAGAGAGAGCTTTCTCATTTTGTCCACACAGTGGGCATATGTTCATAATCCTCTCTTAGCCCATTTAATTTTAACACACCTGTTCTTGCCCAAGCATGTCCTTCCCTCCCTGATTTATCACATAAAACCACATTCTCTCTCTGTCCCAATCTGTTTTTAAATTTCTGTATAGTTCCAGTGAATGTTGTCTCTTAAGGTACAAAAAAATCTTGTTTCTCAATATCCTGAATACGTGTCTTCAGTTCTCTCTGGAAATGCTCCCTCATGCCTATATTTCCATTCCAAACATTTCTCATACCAATTTATTTTAAAATTTTTATCATTTTTCCGTACCAACTAAACTTTCTGCCAGCTAAACATTCCTCGACAATGTTTCTATTGCCCAACATTTTCACTCTGTACAAATATTTGAATCCTCTTTCAATCACTTTTCCATTATTATAAGTGAATTATTATAATTTCCCTCATTTTTTGAACATTTAATATTTCTCCAAACATTTTGCACCACTCTTATGCATCCAGATATCATTTTGAATCTAATTTCTTTTATTGCAGAGCATGAAAATAAATGCTATTTAATCACATTTTTATGCCTGGGGCAATTGAAATGTCTAATGGTGTTGCACTTCTATTTTACGGTATATCAGTTTTATTCTATTGTTGAGGTATTTCAATCAGTTTAACATATAATTTTATTAGGTAAAGATGTTGTTAAGTGGAAAGGAGGCTGCTAAAGCAGTTGCCCTATTGAAACATGGAAGGAGTATGCATATGTTGCCCAGAAATTACGAGTCAATGTTATGTTTCTACTATAGAAAGAACATACTGCAGGTTCAGGGAACATGGTATGTACTACAGAAGACCAGAATCAAGTCACAGATGGACGACATCTGCCATCTGCCAGAGATGTTTTTGAGGCTGCAAGTTATGCATGATCATCACACAACAGTCACAGAAGCTGAAAATCTTTTGCAAAGGGCATCAGGAGTTAATGTCAACATGAGAACAGTTAGAAGGAAATTTTAAGAGGTACAGCTCACATCTAGAAGATTAGCTACAGGTCCCTTGCTTACCTAGCAATATGCAAGCATGCCTTGCCTTTGCTCATGGACTGAGGAGTAATGCAAAGCTGTCCTATTCATGGATGAGTCGAGGTTCAGCCTAAGATTGCCTAATGAAAGGGAAACAGTAAGGAGGAACACTGGGCACAGGTATGCCCCTTGCACCTTCTCATCAATGATGGCTTTTAGGGGAGGTTCCATCACGGTGTGGACTGGTATCAGTGTGAAAGCTAAGAAAGAGTTGGTTTTTGAGGAGAACAGGGCCCTCAATATAAACTGGTACATTGAAGAAATTCTTCAGGAGCATGTTATCTATTATGCTTTATATGTTGACAATGATTTCTGTTTATACATGACAATGTCCATCCACATTTGGCCCACATTGACACAATATTTGTGTGAGGCACTAGTTTGGCCATTATGAAGCCCTGACCTCAACCCCATTGAGCATATTTGAGACATCATGGGGAAAATTTTTGTCAATATGTTCCTGAGAGCCTCAAAGAACTTCAGGTGGCTTTTTTATACCACAAGGAAAAGTAAGGATCTTGATCCAGAACATGCATTAGATTGCAAGCTGTGATACAAGTCAGATGAGGCAACACCCATTCTGAGAGTGCCACTGAGTGTTGAAAGATGTGTCAAATTACCAATGCAGGTGTGTTACCTTGTGTTCCTTTATGTTATCCTATAGGTAAAAATGAGATCATTATGAAATGTGATTAACTTGCATTCATGTTCATGCTGATACAATAAAGGAAATTATAGATGGAAATAATTTCAAACACAAAGAATACATTAGAATGGTTGCAAAATATTTGGAAAAATATTTAATGCTCAAAAAATGCATTGAATTATAAGTAGTCACATAAAATAATGCATAAAATTAAAAATATTAAAAATTTGTAGGTGTTGGAATTTATATTTTGCCTCTAAGTGTATTTTAAATATACATTTCAATATATTCCAAATACCTTATGATGGTCAACTAGTTGATTGCATAATTCTATATTTAAAATAAGCCTGATAAGATCATGGGACATTGCTATTTTGATGAACTTACCTTTTTACTTTCTCTCTCAGATTTGTGGTCCTTCCAAGACCGCTGATGTGAGTAAGCTACACTGTGAGAGGATATTGGTGGCATCCCTCGTTTTGCTGAAAAATCAACACAGGATTAAATGACTGTGAAATTCTAATATTAATGCAGAACAGTAAAACAAATATTTCAAATTATATTAATAAATAATTTTAAGTTTACTTTCATGTTTGGCATGACCACTTTGCTACATAATGCCTTACAATGGTAATGTAAGAATGAGCGTTAATGTGCTGCAATGAAATTATTATATTTGCAATGTAGCACATTTTTAAAATAATTCCAAACATTGGGAAGTAAAACAAAAAAAATTCAACTTCATTATTAACTTAAGAATACTATATGCATGTGCACCAACATACCCCCATCCCTGCAAAAATTACCAATTTCATTCTTGTTACATCCTACAAGAGCATGAAGATACATGTCTTTATTATGTGGAAGAAATAGCTCTAAAACATTTTAATTCTAAATCAAACACAGTTATGTCATCTCTATATTTCAGTATTTTCTGTTGTTCTCTGATACTGCATTTAGTGGAGTTGCATGTTACAGCAGTGAAGCAGAATACACAATTAGAAAAATTCACTATTAATGCTAATAATATTAACTCTATATATGTTAAAGTTATATATGCCAATGCTGGCAACTGGTGGCAAGATAGGAAACATCAGCACATCATTCAATTAAAACTGAATGTAGGAATCAACACACTGAAACTATTATAAAATCTGTTTTAGACTAAAAGTAAAACTACTAATACTCTCTTGATGTTCCACTTTTAAAAACTTATTTAAAAGTAAACTGGGACATATTTCATGAAACACTCACTCACATTGTCAACCATTCAACGACTAATGGATCTGATCAGGTGGGAAATGTAAGTGACTGTGCTCGCTCTGGTGGTCTGTTGATACTCTGATGACCTGAGCTGTTAAAGAGCATCCATAAATAAATCATTATGGTCTGTTGATGAACTTATATAATATGTTGTCTGCTTCTGGTATGTCAAAATTCATGAGTTTTGTGTTAATATTTTTTTTATAGCTAGCAAACAAATGATAGATCAAAAAATAAAAAGATTTAAAGGAAAAAATAAAATCAAACAAATCACCACACTCAGCAATTTATATAAAGAAAAAACTTACCAAAAGTACACGTACCACCCTTACATCAATCATAATTTTCAAAAAATATTCAAACAATACAACATCGCTTTGGCACCCGTAAATAGATACAGTATAGGCAAATTACTGGATCTAAACAAAATTGAACCCAGATCAAAAGAAGATAGTTCAGGCATATATAGAATCAACTGTAAGGAGTGTGATAAAGTATATATAGGCAAGACCAAAAGAAGCCTGGGTATTAGATTGAAAGAGCACTGGAGAAACATCAGATACAAGTAAATAGAAAAATCGGTAGTAGCAGCACATTTTTGGAATAAAAATCATGAAATAGAAAAAGATATAATAATGCTAAGAGCAGTTCAGCACCCAAAGGAACTTAGTATATAGGAAAAGATTTATACAAAAAATATGAACATAGACTTATGAATTTTGATATATCAGAAGCAGACAACATATTGTACATCATCAACAGACCACCAGAGCACACACAGCCAAGTATACATCCTACCTGAAGTGATCCATTAGTCGTCAATTGGTTGACAATGTGATTCACGAAACTAGTCCCAACTTAATTTTTAATAAAAAAAAGTTTTCATATGAAACATCAAGAGAGTTTTAATTTGTTGACATGATTTTAGTAGTTTTACTTTTAATTCAACAAAATTTAAGAATTATTTGTTAATAATTATTACTCATTAAAAACACTTAAAAGTACATACATCTGTGGCTAAGCTGATTTGTATAATGCTTTGTTTATTTGGCCACTTCAGCTATGCAGGAGTATTAACATGATAACACAGCATTTATTAATCTTCTTTCACCTTATAGGCACATGCCACAGGGTTCTGGTAGCAAGAGCACTTATCTGAATCTCTATGTAACAGGCTATGATGTACAATAAAGCCAGTTGATTGTCTACTACAAAAACAAACAAGTTATAAATGTATTGGGGCATCTGGCAAGACCAAAGTGTTTAAAATTGATTTTAGTACGCGTTTAGCTTATAATCTTTGTTAATGGCAAAAAGAGGCATAAATATTAATGTTGGTAATTGCCAGGTCTAATTGATTTTATTCAGTGGCATGAGAAATAATGATATGCTTGCAGATACAAAGCACAAATGGTCTGGAAAGAATTCCACTCTCACATTTCTTAAATAAACATTTTGCATGTAAGACATCAATCAACAAAAAGAAGAATCTTCCAATTTGTGCTCCCATCTTCAAATCAAGAGCATGCACTCCCTTTTCAAAAAATCTAGGTGTCATCCATGCTTTCTGGTGGGCAATGTTTGATATTTTTGAAACAATGCGGCTTTTGGACTTCCCAAACTGATGAAGTTTTTATAGCCATCAGCACTTTTACAGTAATGCAAGGTTTACTGTGCTTTCCCCCATGACAATTTTTACCTTTGAGAGCTAATGTTTTGTTTGGAAAAGCTTTGGAAAAAAAATTGTTTTACAAGGTCCTTCAATTTATTTTGCATTGAAGTACAGTTTCTTCTTTCACATTATTTTCTTCACTACAAACAGATTTATACTCTAAATTATGTTAACTTTTGCAATCTGTCAATCCATTCATTTGACACAGAAAATTTTTAAGTGACAAACATATCTTGCCACTTTATGTGATTTTTCATGCAATAATATGCCATTCATGGAAATGTTTAAAGCATGTGCAAATTGGAACTAGTTCTTTAAAATTCCTTCTAATTACATACATTTAGAGTAAGTGGCACACATCCTTTTCTTGCAATTTGGACTACTTTGTGTTTTCCATAACCAAGTCTTTAATTTTAATATTTAAATGAGAACGTTATTCTTAAGCTTCTCCTACATAAAAAGATCCCATTGTTTCTCTCTTTTTATTCATTTAATTGTTAACTGAGCTTGAGAACAACAAAAAATTCACTGTTACTAACAAACACCACTTTGCAGTGGGATCTATAAAAACACAAGTCATGTAGAACATGACATAGCTACTATTAAAGAAACCATGGGAATGCTCACTCTTCATGTCATGTGTGGCTTTGGTTGCTATCACTTTTCATGGTTGTACTTTAATTATTCATGTTCTACTGGCGCCACTTTCTTTGCTACAGCATTTTATTTCCAAAAGCATGATTTTTTTATTTCATTGCAATTCCATGAAGTGCAAAATGGCAGGAAATTCAGAATTTCATAAGTATAAATATGAGGATACAGTTATTTTGTGAACATAAGGAAATTGAGGGTACTGAGAAAAAATGTTGTAAATAATGCAAAAACAAATTCTGGGAATGTAAAAGTAGGGTTGTAATATAAATAGAAATTTATGTGATAAAGGTTTTTACATCTGTGCAAAATTTTGAATCAAGTTCTTAGTGTATAAATATTGTACTTACGAAGCTGTTGACAATGGAGTGGCAATATAACCTAAACTTAGGTATTCATTTTTTACGCTAAACTCCATTCACTTACACAAAAGTAAGACGCGTTTCAGGAGAATCTCTTCCATCTTCACTTTCTCACTGAACCGCCGTTACTCGAAATGATGGCTGGACAAACTGATGTTGCTGTGGTGGCCTCTGTTGGTTAAAGTAGGAAGTTGCTGAGTTCATCCAAAGGAGGAAACTCGAAATTCATTAGGTTTTCTCTATTTTTTAATGTGAAAATTTTTTCCCAAGTGGATAACTCCAATGGGTTGTGAAGATGTTTCAGCAGTTTAATTCCCAGTTTTATTTCATGGTTTTTGGTCCAAAAGTGAGCTGCTACTGCTGATTTATCCACCTGTTTAAACCAAATATTCCTAAAATGTTCTTTCCTCAGAATTTCCAAATTTCCTTTTGTTTTGCCTATGTAGCTCTGTTCACAATGTGGATGGATTCCATAACAACAGAAATTTATGAAATAAAATGTGCAGATTGTGAGCAGAGCTACATAGGCAAAACAAAGAGAAATTTGGAAATTCGGAAGAAAGAACATTTTAGGAATATTCAGTTTAAGCAGATAGATAAATCAGCAGTAGCAGCTCACTTTTGGACCAAAAACCATAAAATAAAACCGGGAATTAAACTGCTGAAAATTCTTCACAACCCATTAGAGTTATCCACTTGGGAAAAAATGTTCATATTAAAAAATAGAGAAAACCTAATGAATTTCGAGTTTCCTCCTATGGATGAACTCGGCAATTTCCTATTTCAAACAACAGAGGCCACCACAGAAACATCCGTTTGTCCAGCCATCATTTCGAGTAACGGCAGTTCAGTGAGCAACTGAAGATGGGAGAGATTCTCCTGAAATGCATCTTACTTTTGTGTAAGTGAGTGAAGTTTAGTGTAAAAAATGAATACCTAAGTTTAAGTTCTCAGTGTTCTGCACAAACAACAGTTTAACATAAACTTCGAGTGGATTTAAGAAGTTTAACCGTTATGTATTTTATGCTATGGAAAGTGGAAGCTGTGTATATGGTCTTAATGTGAAAGATGTCAAAAAGAAATGTCTGACATCAGAGGCATATATTGTAAATTAGTTTGCTGTGTGGCCTTACATTCAGAATTCCTGGAGTATACTGGATTGGAGATATTGCTCTGAAATGGTGGGTCTAATCTCCAGTGCTGCTGCAAGCCATTTGATGTTATTAAGTCTTGCCTTGGGGCCCAGGGACCTTTATTTCCAGTAACTGACCATGAACCTGCATTTGCAGCCGGTGGCCAAGGACCTTTAGTTCCAGGTTGTGGATATTGACCTTTATTACCAACTGATGTCCCTATAATACAAAAACATTGTTTAATGTTACGTTACTGTAGTATGCTCTAAGAGATATCTTCAAAACAAATGTATGAATGAACTTTTATTTCAGCAAACAGCATTACAATTTACTCTTAACTATAAATCACTAAATAGTATTATTCATGTTTAATCTAAATAATTAAATGCAAAATTTTCCAATAGCTATTTACTCCTACGTTCATAAAATAGGTTAATAAACAAACAAAGTATATACAAATTTAGCACTACCAAAACTAATGTTCTCCCATACCTTAACTGCAGGTTATATGTATGGTAAAGGACATCTAAAATAAATTACCATTTCTTCATAGTTATTTTTTGTCCTTTTCTTTCCTGAGTCATGAGTTATTTATTTATAGTAGGCATAAAAAATTATATTCGTTATGTTAAATCAATATGAGAGAACTTCATAACCCTTTAGAAATTGTCATAAAAATCTCACTTATAGTTTCCAAAAAATTATGAGTTGTGTCAGAATCTTATTGAAAATATCCACGCCTCTCTCATTATCAGTTGTTCAAAAAATGTGTATTTCCATGTTATGCCTATATTAATTCAAAGTGTACGGTCTTGCAACTACAGTACACCACACAATTTTTTCATCAAGCAAGGGAATTTGATTAATCACAAAGATTTTGTGTGTTCCAATCTCTACTATTTGCAAACCAACTTACCCATCCAAAAAGTCATAGTGAAGAAAATCGTTATTAGCTCCAGATCAGCAACTTTCTCCTAAACCGAATTACAGAAATGAATACAAATTATGTTATTAAGATAAACTACATACTGTTATGGCTCCACTTACTTGATTATAGATAGTACATGTTTTGCAGACCATTTTCTGCATCATCAGCTAACTGCTGACTGCTGGATAATTCGTTATGCTTTGGATATGTATATTCTGCTCTGGTGGAGGCGTCAATGTTCATTAATCTGTCTGCGTATTTATCAGTGTAGATTTTTTCTTGTGTTCTTAACTCTATAGGATGATGACTGATTTCAATAATTTGGCTTTTTTCACTATGAGATGCTATTGCTGATTTCTCCATTTGTTTGTATTTTATTTTTCCTGAAGGATTTTTTTAACCATGTGCATATGTTTGTGTTTGTTTTCCCAATATAGACTTTTTCACATTCTGCACATCTTATTTCGTAATATCAGCTTTTTTCTCTGGCATTTACTAAATATGATATGCAGAATGTGTGTACTCTTAAAACTTGGTATTTGGTAAATATCTGCATTTTTCTCTAGTATTTACCAAATAGGATGTGCAGAAAAAGTGTATATTAGAAAAAACAAAAGAGAAACATAGGCACATGTTTAAAAGAATGCTTCAGGAACATAAAACATAAACAGCAGTAGCCTCTCATTTCTGGGCAGAAAACCATGACATAATGAAAAAGCAAAATTACTAAAATCCATACAAGGACCTACAGAATTAGCAACATGGAAGAAAATTTACATTTATAAATATGGAGACAAATTAATGAACTTCGACACTTCTGGGAATGAAAATAAATTTTAACTTCATCACACCTCCACTAGAGCAAAATATGCATACGAAAAGCATAAAGAATGATCTAGTAGTCGACGGTTAGCTGATGATGCAGAAAATTAAAAAGATAGAGAGATAGTTTTAATTGCATTAGCACCACTCAGCAGGATATTTAATTTTACCAATTTGATAGCTCCATGGGCTAAGGAAATGTCTGTTTCCTGTGATTTATGCTGTAGATATTTCTTTGGAGAACACTTAATATTTCTCCATTACCATCAAATTTTTCTTCCATTAGATCAGCTTTTTAATTATAAATTTTTTCTAAAAACTCTCTACACACTGCTACACAATTTTCTGTTTTCAATAAGGGTCATAAACAAATATTCTATTCTGGTGTTCACTTACAGGTTCAATATATTACCTTTAATTCACACATTATAACACAGCAATTCATGAATTAAGTTGTTGTAAATGGAGCAGCATTTCCTAGCTCCGGCAATTAGGGAGAATATAAAACAGCATATTTAAATTGATGAACCCTAATCATTAATCAGTCACTACCAGTATTCTTAAAGCAAAGCCTCAGAGAATATGTATCATGCATTTTGTGCAGTAACTCTGCAAAGTCTTATAAGTCAGGACCTCGCAACCTTCCGCCCTCCTCTATACAAAGAATAAATAGCCAAGTCATAACAATTCCGATCCCAATACAGTTAGCTAGGGCGATATTGTAATAGAAGACCTTGAAGAGATGCAACTCGAACAAAGACTAACGGGACATGTTTCCGACACGAACACAACTTGAATGGGAGATCTGAGGGGAGAAATGAGATAAACAGCCCAGGAATTCATTAGTAGGAGGACTCTTGCAGAAATCGGCGCCAAACAGCAGCCTACTGAGAACAAACTGGGATTCTCATGTAGCCAACCTAAGAGTAGGACCTAAAAAGATGCTACCAGAATTCAAATACGAAATTAAAAGGACGCACAAGAGACTGACCAACTGTGAAACTAATAAAAGTTATGGGAAAGCAGAAAAGTCCCGCAGTTTTGCGAAGAATCTTGGAGCAGTTACGTAACAGTTGTCGACAGTTTCTGATGAGTCATGAGGCAGGTCAGGCCAGAGCATTTTGCAAGCAGTGTGTGAAGAATCTTGATGCAGTTTTGTAGCAGTCTTTGGAGCAGTTTTGTAACAGTTGTCGACGCAGTCTTTGATCAGTTTTAGTTAAGCAGTCTGATGAGTTTTTAGTCAAGCCCCGCAGTTAAGGCAGGAGTAGTATCATCAAGTTTTTAGTTAGACAGTTTGATCAGAGCAGTGTGATGAATTTTAAACTGTTTTGATGAGTTCTTAGGCAGTTCAGACAGTCCACAGTTAGCTTCCTTATAGCTCAAACAGTTCGAGATTCTCTCCTGGCTAGAAATTATAACTTATGTAAATAAAAGAGGTTCATTGTCTCTGTAACTGTAAATAAACAATTATCATAAGGAATTTACATGTGTCTTGAAGTGAAGGAGAGTGTGTCCCCCGTTCCCATCCTGTCTCCCTGGTAACGTGCATACGTTCCAAAAAACTATAAACAAGTAATTCATTCTCATGTGCCGGAACATTGGTTCTGACATGGTGGACGACACTTCATAGCAGCAGAGCGTTCATCATTTCTCAACAGCACGACGGAACGCCACAGCTGACCCCCCCCCCCTTATTAATACTGCTGCATAAATGCACCAACAAAACACCAACTGACATAGTAACAGAACTGACTTGATAGACACAAGAAACACAGAACATGATAGTTCAAGTATGAATGCAGCCTTAATATTTCACCATAAAAAGGAGAAAAAATTCATATATAATCAATAAGTAAATACAAGTAAAAGAGAGAGAGAAAGAGGAAGGAAGAAGGGAAGGAGCAAAATTTGTTTCAGGCTTAAGTTCTGACCAAGTCTGTTTCAGAAATTCTGCACACTCTGGCATTCATACTTTTATTTCTTATGTAAATAATGCTAGCATAAAATGTACAACCCCATTTCCAATATCAAATGTTTGTATTAATACTTTCTCAAATAATCTAAGATTATTCTGCAGCATAGGCAAAGTATGGGGTATCTCCTCTGATCATCAACGTATCATTTCAGGATTAAGCCAAAATGACCTGTTACTTCTCCAAAAATATAAAGTTCTTCTTTATTATTTTTGTCGTCCTAGTCATCTTCATCCAATAGGTTGGTAATTCTTCTACTGCTACTGCTACTGCTACTACTGTGTCAACAGTAGTTAAATAATTGATATCATTGTATGATTCAGTTGAACTACACACTCTTAAAGCTTCACTTACTTTTCATAAATGTATGGAACCGGTTTCGAGAACATTTAGTTCCCATCTTCAGTCATATACAATTTCGAGTAAACAAAAAAGTCAGCAATCAAAAAAGAAAATTTAGTAAGCTTTATCATAAACCAAAGAAAACTCCAAACCCTAAGCAGAATTATGTAGAAAATCTATCTAATGAAAATTTCAAAAAAGAAGAATTAGCATTTCTAAATAAAGGCTTAAAAACTTGTGTACAATACTCCACTAAAATAGAGGGTTATTTTGGTAGATTTGAAAGTGGCCATTGAAGGATTGAAGAACAAAGAAAAAGAAATAGTTAGAATTAAAACAGAAAAAGTTTTTAAAGGCATTGTTAAAAAGAATACAGCACTACACAACACTTATAACAATACAATAAAATTCTTAAATGAAAAAGATGTTGTTTATACTAAAGCAGACAAAGGAAACAGAGTAGTAATTTTGGATAAAGAAGATTATAATAATAGAATGCAGAATTTATTAAATAAAAAAGAATATGTTCAGATCCCATCAGACCCATTGAAAAGGTGTGTTAATTCCATCAATGAGGTTCTGAAAACATGTACAGTCATTCCAAAAGAAACAATATTCAAAATAAAACAGAGCAACCCTAAAATAGCTAAGTTATATGGTTTACCTAAAATTCACAAGACTGGAAATGGTATACGCCCCATCATTAACAACATCAATATTCCCTCTTACTATTTAGCAAAATGGTTAGCTAATAGATTCAAGCATTACCAAAATTTCAAACCAGGAGCATAAATAATTCATATCAGTTAATAGAAAAAATTAAAGACATAAAATTGCACCCCTCTGATACTCTTATATCTTTTGATGTAGAATCTCTGTTTCTGAGCATACCAAAAGAAACACTCCTGATTTATCTACATGATTGGCTAAAAGCAAGTGGAATTAATGATATACACATAAAAGAATACATCAAACTGACAGAAATTTGCATAAACCAAGCCTTTTTTACTTTTAAAGGAAAATTTTATAAACAACAAGCAGGACTTACAATGGGCAGCCCCATATCTCCATTTCTAGCTAACCTCTTCATGAGTAGATTTGAAACACACATCAACACAGCGTTTCCATACATATTTAAGGTATGGTACAGATATGTGGATGATATATTTGCCATAGTTAACAAAAAACTCATTGACAATGCCTTAAAACTTCTAAATATTCAAGATAAAAACATATCATTTACATACGAAATAGAAACAGATAACATGCTGCCGTTCTTGCATATTAAAATAATGAAATGCCAAAAAAAACTTAAATTTGGAATATACAGAAAGAATACACATGCAGATAATCATATCAAAGCTGACAGTTTTAACCACACAGCACACAAACATGCAGTAATTAACAGTTTAATACACCGGCTAGTTAACCTACAAATTAGCAAAGAAGAATATTTTAAAGAATACAAACAAATAGAAGAAACAGCAGTTAAAAATGGTTTTAAAAAAGAACTAGTGCATAAAAAGGTGCAGAAATTCAAGAGACAAAAACATATCAAAGAAACCACAACACTTTCAGCAACAAAAGATAAACTTATTTTTAAAAAATTCACATATCATCCATGGGCCACAAAAAAATTTCAGAATATTTTTAAAGATTTTAATATCAGGTTGGCACCGATTAATAGATTTAATGTTAAAAATTTACTGATAGATAATGTTAATGACAGTATTCCGCAAGAAGAAAAATCAGGTATTCACAAAATAAACTGTGCAGAATGTGGAAAAATCTACATAGAGAAAACAAAGAGAAACATACGCACATAGTTAAAGGAACATTTCAGGAACATAAAGTACAAGCAAATAGTGAAATCAGCAGTAGCATATCATTTTTGGACACAAAATCACGACATAATAAATAAAGCAAAACTATTAAAATCAGTACAAGGACCTACGGAATTAGCAACCTGGGAGAAAATCTATATCTACAAATACAAAGACAGCATAATGAACTTCGACATTGTTGGGTATGAAAACATAAATTACAAGTTTATCACACCACCACCAGAGCAGAATATACATTCCCACAGCTCAACGAATGATCCGACAGTTGAATTTTAGCCTGGCTGAAGATGGGAACTAAATGTTCTCGAAACCGGTTCCATACATTTATGAAAAGTAAGTGAAGCTTTAAGAGTGTGTAGTTCGACTGAATCATACAATGATATCAATTAATATGATTGGCTTCACTGTGCAAGTTCCAATTTACATTTAAGTAGTTAAATATATTTTGTATTTTTAATCAAGATTTACTTCTTTTATGTTGTAATATACTATATTTCAGCAATGATCTCAGCAGTCTCTTTTTGCTGCTTCGACACTCTTTCTCTGGTTTTTTTGGCCTTTGTCACATTTTCAAGAAATTCATAAAATAACCTGGAGTGCTGAATGGAGTATGGAAAATAATGAGCAATAAACTTCCAATATGAGCAATAAACAGTGGGTCAACAGCTGACGATGGTAACAACGGTTCTTGAAACATGTCCTGTTTTTAAAAACATGTAAGTGAAGTGTATAAAAATTACCCACATGTATCAATCAATATAAATAAACTTCCATGTTAACATTAATTTAATAGGAGATATAAGTAGGTGTGCTGACAATAATTTAACATAAGTATCGTATAAAATAGTGTGTGTTTGATGATGATGATAATAATAGATCAACTATCAGTTAATTAATCCTCTAACTTCTGTCGATTTTGAGTCTTTGAGTTTTCTTGCTTCTGCTTCAAATACAGGACTTGGTATGTGCACTGTCTCATAATGCAAACAGACTTCAATAACCTTGTTCACTGTACATTTTACATTTAATTCAGAATCAGATACAGCTTTTGAATTTTCACCATTATCTTTACTGACTTTATCTGTGGTTTTTATTTAAAATATATACTGTATTTTACCTGAATGTAAGTTGACCCTTAATATAATACGGCCCCAGAGACTCCATAGAAATATTTTTGCTTTAGATTAATAATTTCTAATATATATTATATACATTAGCATAACTTATTGGCAAATTTTCTTTAATTACTTTCCAGTATTATTCCATGCCATTACTATCATTATCATCACAACAATCATCCTCCTCCAGCACACCTTTTCATATACACATACATAACTGGAAAGCAAGCAAGGTAACAAACTAAAATAATGCCATTTCACTCTTACAATGAAGGCCTCTCTGAATTGAAGGATCCTTTGGGAACAGAGGCTCAAGACGTTGATCTTCATGCATCCCTGGCGACCACTGGTTCACATCCTTCTCTCTAGACCCTGAAAAGAACAAAGAGATACATGAATACCAAACCTCCTAGAACCAAAGATGTCAATTAATATAATATCAAGCACTTACAAGGAAGATTCCTGTTGAATTGCATTGCATTATCTTGTGGAAGTTGGAAACCTGTAGCACTCCACCTCTGATTTGAATTCTCTGCAATAGTTCTAGGCTTAAACCTCCAAGAAACTCCTGCTTCTGAGCTTGGCCCAAAGACACCTGCTGGCTGATTAAAGGAATTATTCAATGGGTAGTCCCACTGTTGCCTTGAAATCCAATTGCCTCTTTCCCTGAACAAGTTGGTCTCCATCTGAAAGAATAATTTATTTCAACAGATTAATAGTTGACGATACAACAGCAACACTTCTGTAACTTAAGTAGGGTAGGACAATAGTCATCTACTATTGTGACATACAGAGAACTTTATTGATAACAAAAAAATGAATAACATGTGGTTACTAAGTATGAACACTAAGCAGTGCAATTTAGAACAGCACATGGAGTGCTAGTCAGCTGCATATCATACTTTCAATGTACAGATTTTTTTTAAAAATGACAACTTTGCAGTTGTGACTGAGAGAAATGTAGACAATTTAATGCATGGGCATGTTTCAGACTGACACACCATAAACAACTGGGCACACAAGTTTTGAACTACAGTGTCTACAGCAGATAAGAAGCATAGCGGCAAACCAAGGACTATAAGGATGCTGGAAAATGTCATTGCATAAGGACTGATTTTCAACAAAGTTCCAAGAGATCAGCACTAAGGTATGCACAAGCTCTCAAGAGAGTCAATGGATGCAACACAAAGCCATTTTCCACCCATACAGGCTTCAGGTAATGCATAAACTTTCAAGCCTCAATTGTGGTGTAAGGATATTCTTTGAGAAGTAACACAGCAGCAAGTTCTCAATGGGCAAGTGATAATGTTTGATAAAGCAAATTTGAGTTATGTGGAAATTTTAATGAATGAAATATGAGATACTGGAGTTATATGAACCCTGAGGAACTTATCAGAAATCTCATATAGTCAAAAGGTTTGGTGCAGATTTTCAGCCCTTGGGATTCCACTCCTTACTTTTTTGAAGATGAAAATGGCAATACAATAACTGTAATGTCACAATGCTATATTAACATGTTGGATGAGTTTATGTTTCCATTGCTAAAAATCTTAATATTGATCTAGCATCAGACTACTTTAGACAGAGCAATAATGCACATTGCAAGCTGTTCTATGGACACCTTAAAGACAATCTATGGAAATTATTTCATGCAATGGAGAAATTTCTTGGCAGTTTAGAATTCCAGGTCTGTCAGTATGTAATATTTTGATATTCAAAATACATAATCTTTGACACAGGATCAGGACACATATTAAAGCAAAGAATTAGAGAAGAAATTCCTGCCATACTAACAACTATGGGAATTTGCATCATGGAAAACCTTTCACAGCTGTGTGAGTATATTGATTGAAATGCAGGACATTAGAAATGCATAATTTTAAAAAAATGATTGGTTCATTGACATTGTGATAAATGGCAAATATACAGCTCTCATTTTTTATTTGGTTTATTTATAGACGTTAACATCTTGGCCATCATTGCCCCATTCAATTCAGATTTTGAAGCAGCTGATAAATTCTTTCAAACTTGAGGTTTTTTTATGTGCCATAAATCTATGACACACGCAGCAATATTGTGAATGTAGTTCATATACATTAAAAACACAGAACAAGTTTCAAAATGGTATATGAATATTGCTACATCCTGTATAATCCAATAAAGTCTCCTTTGGTAAATATGAATTTTAATGACCTCAAGGAGAAGTTGAATTTTTAATGTGGATGCGCATTCAATGAATCATAAAACATATACAGTGAGGAATAAGAAAAAGAACACGAAGAAGATGATGATGCTGCTGCTGTAAAATGCATTCCATGGTCTTGGATTGTTTTAGCACAAACAGAACATAACTGCATCAGACACATTGCTTCCTTAGCACGAGTTATGGCATAGTAAATATTACACTTATTAGCACTGAGTTCACAAGTGCAAGTTGTAGACCTGGTAGAAAGTTTTCCTTATGCAGATGTGATTGTAAAAGCCATGCATTATGAACTATCATTGTGTCTCAATATATTTTTCACTTCCATTCAATAAATGGTTTGCAAAACTATAGTGGCATAGAAATCTTTATCAATGGAATTTATCTTTGTTTGCAGCTCTTGTAGCTGTTCTACATACACTGATATAAATGGCAGTAGCATCTAAATCCTTAGATCTTCTGTCAGGAAAATCTCTCTGTTCAAAACATAGGTATAAGAAGAAGGTGCAAATTTTGATATTCCAAGAACCTCATTTCATGAACCTTGTTTTGAGACATTCAGATTTTGCAGTTGTCTTCATGACAGAAACATCCATTATTAATTCTAGCTTGTAAGTTAATGCTTTTATCCAGAACAGCTTCACTACCATCTTTATTGAATTATGTTGCATGTGTCTGTCACTTATGCTTCTAAATGCAGCTGCAAGAGTTTCCCTTAGATGGATTGAGAAAGCTGTCCCTGTTACTTGTACTGTGACCTCTAAGTAACTGAAATATGAATTTGAAATCAGTACATATCTCCTGCACATTAACTGTTCACTTTTATTCAGCTAGTCTCCTTTTCTGAACACTACAAGTTCAGCCTTAGTTTCATTCAGAGTTAGTTTGTTTTCCACTGCCCACTTATTGACAGGATTCATTGCCTTCTGGAATTTGTCTGAACCAGTTTTATCAGTGTGCATGCGAGAGCGAGAGAGAGAGAGAGAGAGAGAGACACACACACACACACACACACACTAATGCCTGGGCTTAAAGGGTTGCCATAAAAACTTCAATAATTGTTTTGCTGATCCAGCTTGACTTTTAAGTGCAACCACATTACCTGCATTTGATTGTCTGCCTAGACTTTGATATTACTCATATTTGATTTCGCAATTAGGATTTCAAACTTTTTAATTAGCACATCCCTGTTTACAGTACTGAACACTTTCTAATAATCTATGAAGACTACATATAGTTTTCAATGTGCATTTATTTTCTCTTGTACACCCTTGAGAAGGTTTACTGCTACCATTATGATTGACCTGGCCAATTGAAAACCAAATTGTTCCACTAATACACATTAACACTTATCAGTTGGTGAGGAGTTTGAAAGCCATAGGTTCTAGAATCATACCACTATAAGACTCAAGTCTGCTCACAAAATGCTCTTCTAGTAATTTGATGTTACATTATAGTGTGATCTTGGAATCATGGAGGATACTTGAAACTTTTAAAATTAATTCAGTGTCTTTTCATGTGATTGTGGATAACATTTGAATGTAGATATAAATGAGTATATTCACAGTGATAAATAGAAAAAATATTTAATTATTCTAAACTTTGATATTCATTTTTTACATAGACTCCACTTACTTACATAAAAGTAAGACATGTTTCGCTAGAATCTCTCCCATCTTCAGTTGCTCACCAAACCGCCATTACTTGAAAAAATGGCTAGATAATCAGATGTTCCTGTGGTGGCCTCTGTTCGTTGAAGTAGGAAGTTGCCGAGTTCATCCATAGGAGGAAACTCGAAATTCATTAGGTTTTCTCTGTTTTTTAACATGAAAATTTTTTCCCAAGTGGATAACTCTAATGGATTGTGAAAATGTTTCAGCAGTTTAATTCTCAGTTTTATTTCATGATTTTTGGTCCAAAAGTGAGCTGCTACTGCTGATTTATCCACCTGTTTAAACCGAATATTCCTAAAATGTTCTTTCCTCCAAATTTCGCTTTGTTTTTCCTATGTAGCTCTGTTCACAATCTGCACATTTTATTTTGTAAATTTCTGATTTCTGTTCTGTTGGTATGGAGTGTTTTACTGTGCAACCTAATAAATTCTTGATGTTGTATCTGTTCTTTGGGGCTAACATAGTCCCATGTTCTTTGAAAATTTTTTTGAACTGTTTATGGTAAATTGGATGGTAGGTGAAACTTTTGAATTTGTATTCTTCTTTTGTGTTTTTCAGTGTGGAAACTTCCCTTATCACTTTTTGCCTTTTAGATTTATTGATAATTTTTATCACTGTGTCTTTGTTGAAACCATTGATTACAGTTGTCTTTATTATTTGTTGGTATTCTATTTTGTACTCTGCTTCTGTGAGGAGAATATTCATCAGTCTGTGCGTCAAACTGTGAAACACTGCATATTTATGTGGAATGGGGTTATATTTTTCATTTTTCATGTTAATTTTCTGTGTGTGTTTCTTTTCTGTAAATTCCAAAATTCAAACAATCTCCATTTCTTATAATTATTAAATCTAGAAATGGTAGCCACTTATTTCTCTCTTCTTCTGTGGTAAATTGTATAGATTCATGTTGCAAATATTTATTATTATTTCATTACAGACATTTTACAGCTTTTATTTATTTAATTATGTAGTATCATCACTTTTGCTACTCTAACTTGCCAATATAGATCGGAGGCAGTGCTAAGAAGAGTGTAAAGGACTCCGTCCTCTTCATGTTATTTTGGGTTCCATAAAGAGGGGCAGCAATAGAAGGGATGCTAATCCAGTTTTCCCTTCAGCTTCCCTTTTATTCACATTATTAAAATATTATGGCAGTAGATAAAATATGCTGGCAATGCTTGCATAATCACTGTGTCTGTGCATGCATGTCAAGCATCACCAGCACATAGTTTCTTAAAAGTGTTGGGGTAAAGAGCAAATAACAGGATGTTGAGAAAAACAACGGGAATAACCAGTTAGTATATGGATAAGGGGGATTGAGAGGCAAGAGGAAAATGGCATGACCAAGCCAAAGAAGAGTTGAGATTAATTAAGCGTATTTAGTCAGGAAAATGTAGGGAAACCATGCAGGTTGCTGACCCATGATATCTGGGACATCTGCCAGATTTAACATCATGCAGGCAAGTACTTAAATTTTGTAAGTGATGAATAACATTATTATCTTAAGTTATAGCTATCCCCCTCCCCCATCTTCCCATCCCAAGATCCCTTTGTGTGTAAATAATTTAACTGATTAAGTAATAGAACGTTACATTTTGGCATAAGTGCCGAGTTAGATTGTTATATAACAGTAAAGAATAAAGAAATAAAATTTAAAATGTGACATTATGGTGGAGGAATACTTAGAATGTCACAATATCTGCATGTTAAATCTCAGACTTTATTCTGACCTACATTATTTTAAAGATAAAAGTATGATTCATCTTCTTTGAATTAACTACTTCAATGCAATACAGCATTCAATTGTTTTTGTGATAATAGTAGCAATATTGTACTGATGCTGCTACTGGACCGTTGCCATAACCGTTGCATCATTATACTATTAAGCTAGAAGCTAACAAGGGCTGTTCTGTCGGTTACAAAACCAGAGTAAATTGTGGCTAGACTTGCTGTTAAGTTCAGTTCTCTTACATGTTGGTGAAAATAATTCATATTTGAATTAGACATTGTTTAGCTGTTCTGTTATATTCACATTAATATTTTGCAGTTTATCGGTTATTATATTAAGAAATGTGAATCATGTCCACCTGAAGAAATATTGCACACCATTTCCAATGGAGCAGGCTCCAGTATTGCTACGGGCATTAAAAAAAAAATTAGTGGGTTTGTGTATATTATGAATTGTGTCAAAGACAATTTAGTACAGTATGAAAACACTAACATGAGAGAAATGAAGACATATGAACCTGAGTAGAGATCAGATGGTAATGAAAAATGTGTGATATAAATACTCAGTGCTGATTCCTGCTCAGGTTCAGGTTATGTACCGCAACCTTCTAATGATGGACCTTATATTTTTATGTTTTAAATTCACCTCTAATTTAATGTATTTTCATGAGAAATTCATGTATGGTATGGTATCAAAATTTAAAATTTCGCTTTTATCTAAAATGTCTGTTTAGCAATTCAAACAATGGATCAATATACATACTCAATATTCCATATTTTCTAAATGTTTAGAAGCTTTCCCTCAGCTTTCCCTTCTTTAAGACCCTTTCATAATCAATGCCTGTAGGCTTCACAAAATATATCTTTTATCATTTAAAAATCTGTGCATATGTTGAAAACAAATGTTCTATATCAATGCTTTTATAATGTACTGTGTTCGTATTCCATGCACATGTACAAAGCCAATGGCAGTGTCTGCAAATATATTTTTACAAATAAATAAAAAATAAAGTAGTTTGTAAAGAACAACATAGCTAAAATAACAAGAACTAGATAAGTATAAATGAATAAAACACTAAAACAGTCGCTTAAATAGTGTAATATTTCAAACTGCTTGTGCTCTTCAAAGGCAGAAGACTTGTGAAAAAAAAATGTTTGTACAATATGTAGAATGGGACAAACTTTGGAAAGTCCCTCACACCAAAATGAGAAAAGAAAAAAATCATTTAAACCTATGTCTGTCTATAAATGTCTTTAGACTTGTTTACATTTATCATTTGTGGTATGTCAATTTCTTAAGTTTGTCTTGTGCTACATTTCAGTTAATTTGAGTGGCTAACCAGGGCAAGATATTCATACTTTGAGCAGGTATGTATAAATAATATGGTATCACAAAGCTCTTACACAGAATGTCTAGTGGGAATTTGTTGAAAACACTCTTCTCACATTTTAATCGCACTGTTCAAAATGCACTCACTGACAGCTACTATGCTACATGAATAGGTAGGAGGAGACCTATTTCATGGCCTGTACATTTGTCCAACCTCAATCTTTTGATTTTATTATTTGCAGGAACACCTAAAAGCCTTAGTTTATGCAATTAATATTCCAAGATACTTTATTAACGTGTCATAGAAACCTACAAAACCGTTCCACACTGTATTGGGGGACTTTGAAAATAAGCGTCAGTCAATAATTTGATGTGTCCATGCACGTGTGGAAGCAGGCAGAAATACTTTGGACATTTTAAACATTTCCTATGAGCTGAAAATCTGAAAAAGCTAATGTGTAATTATAAATGTATTTAATTCAATAACTCACAACCAGGCATTTCCAGGTTTAAGTTTATGACTTTTTTTCTAATTTTAATGAGAGGGACTTGTCCTCCAGAGTCTGTCCCGGTATTTTTACTGCACCTAGTCCTAAGTGTAAACTAAATTATGCACCATGGAAATAATAATCAAAAGACAAAATAAGAATAGCGTTATTTTAGGTTTTTTTTTGTTTGTTTTTTTACAAATTAAGAATGAAGTAATGCCTATCAATTGTTATTATTAGCCCCCTCGTGGTTTTTCTTTAATTTATCTGAAGCTGCCTGTGCCAAATGTAAAGACTGGAAAGTTACAAAATATTTGGAAAGGTAAAAAACACAATTGCACCACTAGGGCAATGAAAAGATATTTTTACTCAAAATAATAAATTCTGATTTTTTTATGTTAACTTACTATCCACTAACTTAGATAACATGACTTATTTATAGTGTCATAACATCCCTGAGGAAATGGTAAACACATCACTGCACACTAGGAAATGGTAATATTCAGCATGTACCTCTCTTCGGGTTAATTTCTTTCTCTAAAGCTACGAAGTAGAGTTGCATGAAACGTATTTCAAACCCACAATGTGCACTTTCCACCATAATCATCTTATGAGATTTCATTCTTTTATCTTGTTAACATATAACTACAATTTTAGTGTAATTTACAGAATGCATTCTGTACACTCGTCTAGATATAGAATGTATCATTTCACGCTAAGAATAATATTAACCGTTGCCTAAGATTAACGTTAAAAGAGAACATTTCAAGTTTTCATCCTCTTTTAGGTTAGAAAATTGGGAATCAGCTCTTTAATAAGTCACTGGTCAAAAACCTCTACTGCGAAACTCAATCAGTGTCTGTTGATAAAAGGGGAATCTAAAATAACAAAAATAGTACAATACGGAAACAAATTAAATAATTACGAACCATATTTTTTTTCCCCCTCTCCAAACAGTTATACCACAGACTAACTACACTATGATAGTATGCGTCAGAAACCCTTTATCCCTTACAGCTCGAGAAATTCTGGAGCTGCAGCGTCCACAACCAGAGATTACTGCTACTGCTGCTGGGTGCACGCTGAAGACCCAAGCGACAGCGGAAAGAGCCGAACTCCTCAGTCCCGAACAGGAGAAGGGGAATAGTGGAGACGCACATTTTTCTGTTTGCGTGGCCCGCTTGTACCAAAAGTATAAATGTTGCGTGTATTTTATTGTTAAAGGTACCGTTACCTATGCGTTGTCCTCCGTAACTTTCTGGCTGCAATATGTTGTTCCTTATTACAAAACTGAGTTTTTCACTTTTATTGTATTATTTTTTTTTTTACAATAATTTCCTCGCTAACATAGAACCACGCGGAGAACCCCCCACCCCTCCCGCGATGCAAACAAAGGAGATTTGCCACCATTGCAAGTCGCCAGGCAAACAGTAGTTAGTCTCTCCCCACTGTCGCTCGAGACTGCAGTCTGCACCTTGCAGCAGGAGCTGTATTAACAGACTAGAGATTTCCACATCTTGCGTGAATACGAATTTAAACAACAGCATATTTCCCACCGTTACAATGTTTTATCCGCCTAACAATGCCCTTATTACAGTGATTTACCCGCCCCTATCAGTTTATATTTACAAAAAGGATGCGAGCGTAGACCGGTAGGCCGTAGCGAGCCGCAGCAAACCACTGCATCCACCCTTTTCCAGGATTTATTACAGGATAGAACTCTAAATAATATAGCAATTACAAGTGTGACTTTCTCTTAGTGTTTTATCCTTTTCTACTTTAATAATTACTGTTTATATATAGTAAAGAAGTCAAAAGTAAAACACACAAAAGCAAATAAAGCTAAATAAGCAAAGTTAAAAGTAGCACCAGAGGTGCAAACAATATTAATGAAAAATAAAAATAAAGAAACACTATTAACAATGTAACAAATTAACACTAATAATAAAAGTAGATAAAGATAAAACACAGAGAAAGAGTCACACTTGAAATTGCTATATTTCGAACTACTGCGAGTTCTTCAATGGCAAGAAGCTAGACAAGTGAAAGTGATAAAAGTAAATATAGAGTATCGAAGGTAACGTTATGCATGGAAACAGATGAAACTAGAAATAAGAGTGTGGGAAGAAAAAAACTAATATGTAAGATTTAAACCAGGTGGTATACGCGCTTTAACTCCAAGTTTTCAGTTAAGTTCACTTCTTCTGTCTCTCCCAACGCTGCTACTTTCCTAGATATTGATATTTCTTTATGCAATGGCTCTTTCCTTACGTCTGTGCACATTAAGCCTACCAATTTACAACAGTATCTTCATTTTGATAGTTGTCATCCATTGCATATCAAAAGACCTATTCCTTTTTCTCTTTCAATCCGTGGTCATCGTCTTTGTAACAACTTTTCATCTCTTGACAAGTATATTAAAAACCTAACTCAAAAGTTCCAAAATCAAAATTATCCTTCCGCGCTTTTAAAATCCCGTATAATCCCATCACACAAAACTTTCCAATGCAAACCTAAAACCTCTAACAAGAACTTCATCAACCTTGTTACTACTTACGTGCCTGGAATTGAAAGCATCAGACCTATTTTGAAAGAATGTCACGATACTTTGTTAATGTATCCATCTTTAAATGATTTTTCTAAAATTGTACCCTGCCTTACTTTCAGAACACCCCCTAACCTTAAAAGTATATTTCGCCGTAACCTATCCTCTCCGAATTTACCACGTCCCTTTGCTGGCTCGTATCCTTGCCAACGTCCTAAATGTAAAACCTGTGCACTAATTATGCCGTGCAAATCATTCCATAGCCCTAATTTATCCAAGGAATTCAACATTTCTTCATTTGCTACATGTTCTTCCAAGAACGTCGTATATATGTTATCTTGTAAGCTTTGTAAAGCATTTTATATTGGTTTAACTTCTACTGTTGTTTCGTTACGCATGAACAATCATAGACGTTCTGTTAAAACCAAGTCTCCTTTGCCGGTTGCCCAACATGCCTTATCTCGCTGTAAGGATTTTGATGATGCTTTTAGTCTAACTCTTATTGATGCTTTACCTACACAATGCTGTGAAAGTTTACTCAGAGATAGAGAAATGGCAGCTATATTTTTACTTAAAGCGCGTATACCACCTGGTTTAAATCTTACATATTAGTTTTTTTTCTTCCCACACTCTCATTTCTAGTTTCATCTGTTTCCATGTATAACGTTACCTTCGATACTCTATATTTACTTTTATCACTTTCACTTGTCTAGTTTCTTGCCATTGAAGAACTCGCGGTAGTTCGAAATATAGCAATTTCAAGTGTGACTCTTTCTCTGTGTTTTATCTTTATCTACTTTTATTATTAGTGTTAATTTATACACACACACACACACACACACACACACACAAAACTAGTCTGTGACTTTTTCTTAGTGTTTTATCCTTTTCCGCTTTTCTAATTATTGTTGTGTATACATATAAATGAATGAATTGCGAATTTGAATAAGAACAGATTTCCTACCGTTACACATTTTACTCGCCTAATAATGCCCTCATTACCCGCCCCTATCAATTTATATTTATCAAAAGGAGGCGAGCGCAGGCCGCTTGGCTGTAGCAAACCACTGGATCCACCTGTTTCTAGGATTTACCCTAGGCTAGCATTAGGATTATGGTGCGTATATATGAATTAATTGCGAATTTGAATAAGAGCACACTTCCCACTATTACAATATTTTACCTGCATCACAATGCCCTACAAAATATTTAACAGTTACAGAGGACAACGCATACATTACATTATTTTTAACAAAAAGAACAAAGATGTCAGCAGAATTTTCCGGGCTGTTATGCCGTGATCTGCTGGAGATGAACTTTCCAGCAGACCACGGCATAACAGCCCGGAAAAGTTTACTGACATCTATTACTCAGGCCGTGAAAGCCTGCCTACCTACCTACCTACATAATAATTAATAATACATAATAATATGCCTACCTACAACATAATTTCCAACATTTGCACTGTTACAAGCGGCCAAGCAAACAGCAGTTTGGCTCTCTCTCCACCGTCGCTCTGGACAGCAGCCTGCACCCAGCAGCAGGAGTTGCACTAGTAGATCAGTGATTTCCGCCCTGCACGTATGTGCGGGTTGGTCTTGCAGGCAAGTATGGGTTACCATTAGATCAGTGGGACTGACTGGAAAATTAACTCGACATCATGCAACACAGAAAGGGTAAAATATTACGATGAAATGGGATAGAACATGCAATGAGGGAAGATGAAAGTATTGTCAAAATAGCTTTGGAATGGAATCCTCAAGGAATAATTAGAAGAAATTGCATACCAAGAATATTGTGGTGCAATAGTTTGCACCTCGCTGAGATTACAGGGATATATTGGAAGGAAATTAAGGCATTAGCAATGGCAAGCATTCATTAATACCCTATGCTTCCCAGAGAAATTAAAGAAACTATTCATTTCATTCAATTACAGGTGAAATAAAACTGCAAGTTGCAACAACTCACAAAAAATGCATAAAATACCTTGGACATGTGCTTGAATAATATTCTTTTATGGCCCTGCATTGTCATCCTTTTAAGTATTAGGAATCTGGTCTAGTTCCTTACAGATATCAAAAGTTGTAGATGTTGCACTAGGTACTCTTATTTGAGATAAAATAAATATTTTTTTAAACAATGGCAACATTATATATCCTTCAATATACTTTAAGTATGAGGGCTGTTCAAAACATTATGCTCATAATTTTTATAGCCATTATTTCTTGTGCTAATATTTTGTTAGCTTAATGTGTAACATACATGCAGTACCACTAGTTTTATTGTTGTCACTTCCGGTTTCCATCTGTAAGAGGGTGCAAGTTCAAAAATGTTCAGTTCTGCCTACAGCAAAAATGAAGGTGACAAACAACAAACATTCTCCTTTCATTTCAACAAATCTTCAATTGAGGCTTGTACAATGTTAATGATGAGTTTGTTCTTCCCTATAGCACAGCTTGAAGATTAAAATGCTTTAAGAGGGGAAACAATTTTCAAAGGAAGATTGATCTGGTTATCCAGTTTATGCTTTGATGGAAGAAAACATTAACACCAATGCTGTCATTGTGAGAGATGATCATTGAATAATATTAAGAAAACTTTCAAAAACTCTGAAAATTTCACTGGGTGCTACCCACACATTGGTAACTGGAAAGTTACACATGAAACCTGTGGGTATGTATGGTGGGCTCCAAAACTGTTGATTTCTGAACAAAAGGATTTTCATGTGCAGGTTTGCAAGCAGTTGAAGGAAAATGCAAAGTTTATTTTAAAGGTAATCACTGCTGATGAAACTTGGCTACATCATTTCTATCCTGAGAGCAAACAGCAAAGCTCTGTGTACAAATCTCCACCACCACCAACACACACACACACAAAAAAAAAAAAAAAAAAAAAAAAAAAAAAGCAAAAGTGCTTGATTCTGCTGGAAAAGTTATGATCATCTCAAATTTCAATATTCAAGGAATGATTTACCAGCTTGCTCAACCTGCACACACAACAGTAACTGGACAATATTACAGAGGTGTCCTGAAAACTATGCAAGGCTATATCATAAACAAAAGGCTACATTTCCATGCAATAAACTGGATTCTGCACCACAATAAATTGATAATGCATAGCTGCACATTGCAAAATGTTGTTGCTGAATATGTCACAAAAAGCCAAATGAAGTGTGTCCCTCATTTTCCCTATAGTCCACATTTAGCACAATGCAACATTTTCGTTTGCCCCAAATTGAAGAAGCACCTTTGCAGGAGGCACTTCCCATCATCAGAAGCAGTATTGAAGGCTGCAAAGGCAATTCTGAAGGACCTATCAAAAACAGATTTCCAGCATGGCTTTGAAGACTGGCAGAAATGCTGGTATAGGTGCATTGCATCCAATGGGGACTACTTGAGAATATTATTGAAAGTATGAGGATAAATAAAGGTATGTTTTCAAAATAAATTACATCATTCTTTATTTAACAGCCCTTGTATTTTTAAATGTAAAAAGTAGCATCTTTGCAAAAATTTGTTTCTGCCTTTTATCACAGAACTTACTGTGCTATTTTGACAAAATCAATGAACAAAATTACTAATGTAATATTCTTTGGAAAAGTTTTATAATTTTTCTAGGATAATTATTAAAGAGCCATAAGCTATTTGCACTTGCTGGAATTTGTAAACTAAAGGGTACATATGCCACACAATGGATACTAGCTTTTAATCTATTTTAAGTATTCCTTCAGCAATTTCTTAAAAGAAAAGAGTTCAACAAAAACAAAGCAGTTATAAACAGCCTTACATGTAGAATGGTGAATCTTTCAATTGGTAAAGAGTATGAGACAGAATATCAACACATTATGAATACAGACCTTTGAAATTGTTTCAACAGTCAGTCAATAAACAAAAATTGTTAACCTAAACTCCATTCACTTACACAAAAGTAAGACGCATTTCGGGAGAATCTCTCCCATCTTTAGTTGCTTACTGAACCACAGTTACTCGAAGAGTTTTGAGAATGGCGGTTTAGTGAGCAACTGAAGTTTAGTGTAAAAAATGAATACTTAAGTTTAGGTTATGTGCTGTACTGTCAATAGGAAGCTCTTTTACCATAGCAGAAATGCCATCTCAATGTTTCAGTTAATATAGTGCTGCTCTTGTATCTAGGTGCCCCATGTTAAAATAGGTTGAGTAGAAAGAGGAGTTTCTGAAATTTTTTCTTGAAGAATGCAATGTGGGATGGAGCTTTACAGAAAGGTATCTTCATATTGCAGATCAGGTATAGGCTTATGAAATTCATTTCTTATGGTTTCTGAGATCCAGTGAAAGTCATGGATCAAACCGGTGACATGTATAAGGCTAGGATAGAATGTTTTCATAAAAGAAGTGGTCAAAATCATATAGAAAGTAGCATCTGTTCAGAAAATAGCAATCCTACTCTCTGTAACACCACCAGAAAATAAGAATCACAAACTTTAGTTTACAATGAAGGAAATGTACTGGCCAATGATTTCATGAAACTCTCTGGATGGTACAAGATATGAAGGGGAAGGCCAAGTTTACCAACTGTTATATTTGCAATATATCTGTTGAGAGAATCTATTGTTTCCTCTGTGCAGAGAAGAATCTTACGCTCTACAACACTATCAGGAAATAAGAACTGTAAACTTACTTTATAATGAAGAAAATGGACTGGCTATTGATTTCATGAAATTCTCTGCTTGCTACAAGATGTGGAGGGGAAGGCTGATTTTAACATCTATTATATTTCCAATATATCTGTTGAGAGAATCCTTTGTCTCGTCAACACATACCAAGATGCAGGTATCTTCTATGTCCTCCCTAATTGCAGCAAGTGTTTTCTGTTACCCAATATCTACATTTATTTTCCTGAGTGTGAACTCACATGGAATGAGTTTTTTGTGGTAAATTTCCAAAAATTTACATAATGACATTTTGTAAATTATTATTGCATTTTGATAACTCCAAATAAGAAAATGTCTGATTTTATATTTCTTAAAAATTATTACCAGCTTGCTTACTGTAACAAAACAATTTTTACCTTGTTACATGAATGACAAAAATTATTTTCCCATTTTAAATAGATCACTGTAATTGAACAGAAAGGAATGAATTAAAGATGCTTTGGAATACTAGTATTTTGACATTGTTTCTCTTCACACTGCTGTGCAATACAAATGACACAATACAGGATATGAGCACCATACCATACACACAGAGGAGAAAACTATAAATTAAATTTCATCTATTATTGTACATTGTCAATTGTTGGTGCAGCCAGCTGTAAATGGTTAACTTTTCACTGTTGACAAGAATTTGTCCGTAGACTTTGCATGATAATGTGGTGCCATTCCGTACACACAACAAATTTAATAATTATATTATTATAACTATATTAATTCTTAAAAATTACTTATTTAGGTAGTTTTAGGCACAAAAGGCAGAAATGGACAAGGGCCCCTGATTTAGGTCATTTTAGACATTATAAAAGCTCTCCCAACGAGTATCATTTACCATAAATTGCAAATCTGCAATTATTTTGCACATCTGCCTAAAAATCTGAGGTTTAGTTATAACAACTGAGTAGAAACTTGAGACTGTGAAATGAATAAAAATTGCACTTTGATTATTGTTTTTTTCCCCTCCCTCTTAATGCTGTTTCATTTTTCTATCTTTACAACAAATATTGCAATTCCTCATTGCAATACAACTATTACTTTTTTATATGATGGCCTTGGTATGTTCTTGAAGGTTTCAAATTATTCTAAATTGGTCTGTTTGCTTTATTCCAGATAATTACGATTTTACTGTAGTTAACATTAAACACCCTTTCTTCATCAAAACTTGCCAGAAACTGTTAATTTATTACAGAGTAGTTCATAAAATGATTTAATTTGTTAACAGGTTTAAGAAGTGCAGAAAAAACCCAGTAATGTAATACTGTTTTATAATGTTTATTAACCTATTTAAAACAGGTAATATTATAATACCATGATTACAGAATAATATAATATTTTAAGTAAGAACTAAACAATAGTTTTACCATGTGCCACATGCTGGAGTGAAGCCAGTTTATTGAGTGTTCTCTTTTAAATATTCTTTCTCTTATCAAATGTCACTCCAGCTTGCTTTTGCACCTAGCCACCAATCATTACTATAGATTGCTGCAAAATATTTCCTCTAAAATGAAATAAGGAGCACCATGCTCAGTGTAATGGGGCAAAGACTATGGCACAAAATTAGCATATATTACTGCAGAAGTAAAACAAAAAAGCTTGAAAATTATGCATAGGTAGCCAAAACCGAGATGTTAACCATGGATATTATTCAAAATCGAACATAATGAACTAATGATGTTACCAATGCAAAAAGGAATGCCTTTATCCAGTAGTGCAACATATGAGAACTAAACAAAGACAGTCATACTTGGAGATCATCTGACATGACTTGTCAGGGAGCCCAAAATTTCTATGGTGGCTCTGATTTTAAGCTCATCAGCTATGAGCTGAACATTCCTAGGTTGATTAAAAAGTAGTAATCATTTATTGCACATGATATTAATTTGCAATTAAAAGATTATTTGTAATACAGTGAGTTTTTTATGTGCATAAAAGTGAGGTAATCTTGCTCAGAATAACTGTTGAAGAGCAAATTCACAATTTCCCCTTCTATTTCCTTTATAGCTAACAACTCTTATTGAAACTCTCTCCTTACCTTAACAGTAATTTGATGTCTACAAAAGCTGTTTCTACCTTTTAACCTTATTTCTGCATGTCCACTTACACCATCATTGCAATCCTTCTATCCAGAAGCTTCATGTTTTTTTCTGTTGGCTTCCATCCACTATTTATCACCTGTCCTCAAGTTTTCCATTTTCCTCTTTCTCTCTATTCTTTATGCTCTCTGCCCAGTACTCTTTTTATGCTTTCCTTTTCTTGATGGAGCAAAATGTTATTCTAAAACATTAAAACTTTACTGCTACTTTAAATACATTTATTAATTTTTTTAAGAGCAAGGAAGTATTCATTTTGTTTTTATAACAAATTCAAAACATATTTGCACTTTAGTAGATTTCACAATCTTTAGAGAGAGAGAGAGAGAGTACTTTATACAAAAAGAAAATGTTAACAGAAAAACTCACATAAATGATTTAGCATTCCTAGCATTATTAAGCTAAGCAATCTCTTTGCTTCAAAATATATGTTTCCACTGCATGTTCTATCTGGCTACATGAATTATAACAGTGAAAAATTGAAATATTCTTTCATGAAATTTCTTTGATAGCAGATAATTATATAATTTTAACAGTTTTATGAATTATTAAAAAAAGACAAAAAAGTTTCTGGGAAATGGAAACACGTATGTTCTAGGATACTTTCCAATACCCTTTAAAAAGCAGGATTACTAACATTACTTCATATGAAATGAAATTTAGTGTATAAGACTATCAGGCTGCATCTACGCCACATATAAACATATATTTATTTACACCAGTAAAGTAACCCATAATTTGAGCATTGCAGAAATCCATGGTTATCCAATTATTGCAGCAAACTAAAGGCAGCAGAAGTCCTTAAGGTAGGGACTTGTGAGCCAGAGGTCTGGGGTATTTGATTCCCACCAGGACCATCATCCCTGACTGAGGTTTTTTCTAGGTTTTCTAAGTCGTTATAAATGGCAAATGCTGGGGAGGTACCCTAAACTTAGGCCTGAAATGCCTAAGAAAGAAAAGAATTACAATTTCATCTTATGAATCATCATGGTCCACTGCCTGTGATGCCCAAAGGAGAAGAAAGAAAAAAAGAAAGAAAAAATGCTACAAACTCAAAGTTCTTGTGCATATTAAAAACAACAGATTTCTGCAAATAATTAGCTCTTCCAAAAGGTGAATATTACGGATGTTTTTTGCGAATAACTATGTTATGTTCTGACAATAATTTTTTTGTTATCCATTAATACAACTACATTCACAACTTGTAATATATACCGAAAGCAAAATTGTGCTACTAGAATGCCTCAAGTAAGAGAGTTTGGCTTGTCAAGACATTTATGCACTTAATGGCCTAAATGTAACTTTAGGATATTAACATTTGTGAATGTGCATAACTCTCGAAGTAAACAAAATCGGTGGGTCAATCTCTCTCACATTTATTTTTCATGTGCCACTTAGGAATCAGGCCAAAGAGAAGCAAATTCTTTCAGAAATGCCATCACTTAACTGTCAAGTTAATATCCTTCTTATCTTTATTAGTTTATAGCATCAACATTTCAAGTTAAACATAGATGTTGTGAATGTGCATAACTCTCGAAGTAAACAAAATCGGTGGGTCAATCTCTCTCACATTTATTTTTCATGTGCCACTTAGGAATCAGGCCAAAGAGAAGCAAATTCTTTCAGAAATGCCATCACTTAACTGTCAAGTTAATATCCTTCTTATCTTTATTAGTTTATAGCATCAACATTTCAAGTTAAACATAGATGTTAGCAACCCTGTTAAATCACAAATATGCAATTTCTTTTAAACGGGGCATAAAAGTAATATTTAAGAGAGAGCGAAAAACTATTTTTAAGGTCTTATGTTCAGTACTATACATGCATATTGGGTGCTAAATGGAATTAATGAAGGCAGAAATGAACCCAAATTCTATGTACATTGCATTGCATATGTCTTTTTAGCAAAAAACTACATCAATCGAAACTAGATCTGCTCTTTGACAAAACATTTCGTTGGCACCTATTTATGGTAGCAGAGGGAATTGCTTCACACTTAATATTTATGGTATATGTCAGATACTTTAGGAGTAGGCAGAGCTACAGTACAATTTCAGTGTCCACTGATGATGTTAACTCCACTGCTAGCGAATTAATTTTTGGTTTTTAATTTTAATTAAAACCAATGACCATGGAAAAATAGCCCATAATGATCAATTTTAATGATAAATCAAGTTATTTGCTTCTTTTCCATCTGAACACTATATTGTTCATTCCACAGCTCTGCACATTACAGGCACTAAAAAGAATATACTTCTGTGTAATACATTCTTTTTTTTTTTTCCTGCAAGGTGTATTAACTGCCAAAATGAAAATAAACCTAATTTTTTTTTTCCTAAACTACAAAGATCCATTAAACTAGCTTACTTTGATGAAAAAATATCTTCAGACAGATATACTTAGAAAAATCATTTATTGATTTTCTCTAAACAAGTGAATACTCCAAGATTTCCAAAGGCAGGTTTAATGCAATAAAAAGATACTTTAAACAAGAAAATCTGTTGTACCTTCTCAAATACAGAATGCGCTACTTCATTACAAGTGATCATTTAAAGAGTCTTATCTAATCTAAAATAACAGTTAGAGCAGATAACTGCCAAACATACAAAATAATTAATTTCTGTATCTGTATAATGTTAAAACTATAGTTTATGAAAGTGTATAGGAGCACAAGAAGTATTTGGGGACAGGCTAACTTGTTTTGAAAGTTTTATGTGTAATTGCAACCTTTGTACTTAAACAATAAAATACGAACTACATTCACAGGGTCTTCATGATTCTTTAAGGTATTTATTATTCCTCAATTACACCCAATTTCTCATTTTGTTGTAGTGACATATGCCGACATTTATCAGCATTTCAGAGTTAGTGGAAGGAGAAATGCCACTAAGCCTTTGAATCTAATTTACTCTGCAATCACTTGTTATTAACCAAGCAAAATGCAAAAACATTTAGATAGTTTGGAACAAGTTTTACAATAAGTTTTATCCACTGTACACAAGTGATCTTGCACGTTTTCAATTTATATAATTATTTTCCTTGGAGACAAATTTGTCATGTTCAAAGAACTATTATGATTTTATTTTAAATTCTCTGCCTCTTTATGCAGGATTGCAATGCATGTGTGTGCAGTGTTGCAGCAGATGCATTCCTGACATGCATTCTTAGCTTGACCAGTTAAAATGGCCAACAACTCTAGGTCACTAAGGGATTACACAATATTATGCTGTGATTTGACACAGGAGATTAATGTGCCTTTAAGATGAAACAAATAAATATAAATTGAATGGTGCAAATTTCTCTTTCCTGCTGCTCTGAAAAAATCCACAATCCTCCAGCTCAGTATTACCTTCAATGCATTTTCAAATAATAATTGAAAACCACCATAGAAATTTTGAAAAATTAAAATGATGCCAGCGGATGCTATTTGATCTCAGGTCTTTAGTTAAGTGTCATCTGCCAAAATTGCTCTCAAAGAGTTCATATAACAAACACCCAACACAATACCAAGATTGTTCTAAAACAATTTAATAAATTATGATATAACGTGAAATGTACTGTGTATCACATATAACGGCAATGTCCATGCACAACTCACAATACAATGGATACACACACACGTTATAAAACACATCACTACAAATTTAATTTATATACATACTGTTACCAAGTTCACTGCAACTTAATGTTGTACACCAGACTTTGATGTAGACATAAAAAATGTCTAATGAGCTCACAAATCTAACCTCTTATTGGTTCTTGAAAACAATTACATGGAACTTAAGATGCAGAACATGTTTATTTCTGTTACAGTTAAGCAAGTATCCCTGACTATAAAGTAATGTGTTTATATTTTCCAAAACAAAATCTTGCAATAATCAATATCATACATTATTGAAATATGTGATGATGAACCAGTGTTTGTAAAAATGAACTCTTCCCATAATTAATGAGCATACTTCTATACTTACAAGCCAGAAACCTACTACAGAGAAACAACCCGTCCCATATCAATATTAACAATGGACAGTGGAATGACCTCTCAGATGAAATAAAATGAAAACAAGAGTTCTGTACAGCATTTTCCCTGCAGTCTTGTGTACCTTTAGTACTACAGCCTTTAACATGCACAACTGCAGCTCCTATGCTGTTAAACAGAGCCTGATGTACAACACTATATTAACTTCTTCCTTCCAAGAGTAGAGCAAAGAAATTACATTACAAAAACTGATTTGTTTTTAAACAGTTACACAGTGCTCTGAAATTTAAACTTAAAATCTATCACTTTCAGTTAGATCCAGTGACTTAGAAAAATAAATCATGAATTAACTGCAAGAATAAGGATTTGACTGCTAAGCTTATTGTAAACATCTGACCACATTTAAGCTTTTCAGCTGTTTAGCTAACTGTAGTGGTGTTTGATTTCTGTTATCTCGCACATTCAGATCTGCACCATACTGCCAAAGAAGTTTTACAATCTCTGCATGGTCCCTCATGGCAGCATAATGAAGAGGGGTTTGTTGCGACTTATTGCGAACATCAATTCTTGCATGGTTATCCAAAAGATATTTAACCACTTCATAGTGGCCTTCTCCTGCTGCACCATGTAATGGTGTGTCTAACTCCCTATCTCTGTGATTTGGATCAAGCCCTTGTCTTAGTAGACACTGGACTATTCCCAAACGACCTTCCCTGGCAGCAATGTCAAGAGGTGTGTTCCACCATTTTTTCGTGCTTGCCTTCCATCCACAAATTGTGCTACTCAAGCCGGAGTTTTCCAGAAACTGGAAAACTTGTACCATTCCAAATTCAGCAGCATGGTGCAATATGGTATTGCCTTTTCTGTCAGGTGTGCTAGTACTTGCACCTCTTTGCACCAGATACATCAGTGTGTCTGGATGATTTCTCCAGGCAGCATAAAATGCAGGTGTTCTCCCCATTCTATCCTGAAGATCCACAGCTGCATCTTTCTCTATCAAATATTCCACAATTTTGTCATTACCAGACTCTGCTGCATGATGCAAGGCAGATTTCTGGTCATTATCCAGGGCATCACATTCTCCACCATGCTCTACTAGTAATTTAGCTATTTCTGTCAGACCTAACCTCGCCGCTTTAATCAATGGTGTTTGCTTGACTGAGTTTTGTGCACTGATTAACTCCTTAATTTCATCGTGGGTTAACAAATATTTCATTACCTCTTCGTTCTCAGATTCAACAGCAATATGTAATATGCTGGACTTATCTCCTTTCTTTTGCATCTTCTGTGTATCCTTTTGCATCAAAATCTGCACCATATCTAAATTGCCCTCCTGCACAGCCCACATAAGTGCAGTTTTTCCTATTTTATCTGTTGCATCAGCATTAACTTGCGAAAGTTCCATCAAGTATTTGACCATCTCAGTGTTTCCTGATAATACAGCCAAATGTAATGGAGTACAGCCATCCTTTGAACAGCCAATTTTGGATTCCTTTTCTATCAAAAGTTTCACCACCTCTAGCTTACCTGTCCGTGCAGCCCACATCAATGGTGTCTCAAGATACATATTATCTTTGGCCTCCAGATTTATAGTGGGGTGCTCAAGAAGTTTCTGCACCAGATCCATGTAGCCCCTCCTACATGCCTCATGTAACAATGTAGCTTTGCAATATCTGCCACCATATACAACTTCAACTTCTTGCTGACAAAATACCAACTCTTCCAACTGTTCCACAGTTAGTGCTTCTTCCGTAAGCTCATTAGCTTTCTGTAACTTAGTTATATACTGCTGTTGATCTTTTTCAGAATTTGGCAAGAGTGTCAATGCTATTGTTGACAGATCATTTTCCAGTTTATCCTTCAATTCCAAATTTGCTGTCATCCATAGCTTTCTAACATTTGTCTGCTTGAGCATGTCCTTTATCAATTCGATAACCTTCTCTTGAAGAGAGGAGTCTAGTTCATCAAAACTGTCTATAAATACTGTCAGTTTCTTTTGCTTATGAAGTCCAAATTCAAATATCTGTTTTTGAAACTGAGTGTGAATTTTTCCTGCTTTTTCCAACAGTCCTGCAGCAGATGCTTCTGTACTACTCAGATACTCAATATGGTCAGTCAACTTGATTGGAATGACCCACAGTTGTGGAATGACTTTCTTCATCTGGATAGCTAAGTGTTGCATAAGGACAGACTTTCCCACACCTGATTCACCCAAAACCACAAGCAGACGTCCATGTGGCTCTTTAGTAAGACAGACATCAGTTCTCACACTGTAGTCAGTTTTCAAAACAAAAAGATGAGGTGGAGATTCTCTTGTCAGATATTTTTTCAGATTAGCCAAATTTCCTTTACTTTCTAACCATATCAGCCTTCCTTCTTTATTTCTGAGGATCCAATGAACAACATCGTTCTCCTTACAAAGATCTATGAAGTCATCATAGCCATTTTTAGTGATCTTCAAACGAGATACAACTGACTGCTTAAATTTTTCTCTAGATATGAAAACATTCAACTGTGGTTTATTGCCTGTCAAGGCAAAAATGCATCCATCTTCATCAAATACATTCTTCCACAGATGGTCAAAACGACACAAAGTTTGTGGTTTGTAGTTTTCCACAACTGTAATTGTGTCTCCATATGTATATTCTTGTCCAACCAATAAGTTGTCAAAAAATTCTTTTCGAGCTGTAGTTTTTGTTTCTTCATCCATTTTAATTACATCTACGAGTGGTAGTCCATGATCTTCTGTACCTGAAGTGATGGAAAACTCTGGAGGCTGGCTATATTCACTTAACTGAGAAACTTCTGGACTATCATCAATTTTTGTACATTTGTCTTCATAAGTGTTTCTAAATGCCTCAGCATATTTGGATTCATGGCTAATAACAAGAAGTTTTTTTTCTGGATTCTGTGATAAATACTCAGTCCCATTCTGAAAATCCCAAAATTCCATATTACTGTCATTTACCATCAATACAAGAATGTCACAACCCTTCCAAACTGCCCACACCCTTTGACTCTCAGATTTAAGGATGGGTTCATCTATAAGAATATAATTCTTGCTTTGGAGGGCTTGTTGGATCTTCATAGTGGTTACCTCTATGACTGTGCCTTCTGGAACAACAACATGTATCACCTGTTTTCCCTCCAATGAATTCTTAATTTCCTCAACATGTGCTTTTTTGAACTGCAACCATGACATTTTGCCAAATTTTGAGAATTTTAATGAAGAGAATGTTTCTGGGCCACACTTCTTCATAACCTCCTTCCAAATAGTCCCATTATCCATAATTGAAAACTTATCATCATTAATATTATTCAGCCAAGAGGTCAAACTGATAATTAGTTGTTTGAAAATTTTGTCTGCTGTAGCCACTGAAGTGTCCAACAGTTTCAAAATCTCTCCCCTTATAAGCCTATCCACCTGCCTTTCACTTTGCCCCATATAGAGCTTAAAGTTTTGGAAGAAGTTTTCCCATTTGGAATCATCTTCCAAAATTTGCAACTGCTTTTCCATACATTTTGACAATTCCTCCCCATCTATAGGGTCCTTGCTGAAAAGTGGCTGTAATTCTTTGAATAACACACGTTCATTAAAACCATTCAGTTTATCCTTAACAGCTGTAACATTGTCATCTTTTACTGCCTGAATGGCTTCCTTTAATGCTTCAATGTACTTCTTCCGAATATCAGATGCTGCCATCATTTCAGCCATGTGATTTAAGTTCAAAGAGTATGTCTGTTCTGTACGTGGCTGCATAAGCATGTCATGCTGTGCTTGGCTAAGCCATTCACTATCATCAATTTTCTTGTTGCTAAAAGCTACAACCATCAAGCTGTCTAATGGACAGGAGATATCATCTCTAACTGTTACCTCATGGGTTAGAGTGCAATAGGAATAGAAGATATCAAGCAAGTGAAAATCTTTTGTCACTGACAGAAGGTCTTTGACATCCACAGTCTTCTTTTTTGTGCTGTGCTCTATCAACTTGAAAAAACAACCACGATACTGGCCTGTGTTTTTGTCTATATATCTATACATAAGCCGGCTAAACACTCCACAGTTTTCAATGTTCCTGATTAGCTGGAATGTGTCAGCTTGGAACAAACTCTTGAGAAAGAGAAATGCAGCTCGCTTTACAAGGCCTGAAGGCCCCATATCTCGTTCATTCTGTGCCTCAATTGCCTGTAACACACAAATGGGATTATTAATCATTAATTCCACACAAATTTTCACACTTTCTTCATCAAAGAATGGGCAACTGCAATACCTACTGATACAATTAATGTAGTATTGGTTTTATATAAAAATATTTGAATATTTATTAAAATGCTAATAAAAGTACAAGAAATTCTCCTCTATCTGGCCTAGGCCATTCTTAGGTGTGACCCATCATTGTTACAGCTAATTTCTTTAATAAATTATAAACTGATCATAATTATTCTTATAATAAAACAAAATAAAATGGAGTATCCTCTGGCTAGCACCTACTATTCTATGCAAACCTATCATCAGTTCATCAGCAGTCTCCTACTAGAAATTCAGAAGACAAGAGATTCAACCATCACTTCAGATTTTTCTCTCCTGATCCCAGAGAATTCTCTTTCAATATCCTTTCCTTATTCATTAATTTTCTCCCTTATTATTTTTCTATTTTAAGCTCCTTTATCATGTTAATTCATTTTGAATTCAATAATTACATATGCCTCTTAGCAACTGACCATGTAAATTTTTTTCTATATTTTGTATACATATTCTAATAAGGCCTTCATTTTTAACATATCTTCAACAATTTTTCTACATCCTAATACTTAATTCATTTTGAACCATTTCTGTTTCAGTGAACTCTTATCTTCATATTTCTTTTTCTGAACATCCAAATAATATATGTTTAACATTCTCTTAATTTTCACAAATTGGGTATTGCTCCAGCTCTCAATTTCTCTTAATCTTTTCTATCTCCATATCCCTAATCTCAAACATGCAACCCCTTTTCTTTCCCTTATATTACAATTATTAGCATTTCATTCTCTATTAGAGGTTGTCCTAATTTCCATATAAAATTAAATTAACTTTTTTCTTTTATCAAAGCACACATCCAGCTCATGAAAATTTAAGAACTTCATCACACTTCCACCACTGCAGAATACACATTCCCACAGCATAATGAACTAGCCAGCAGTCCACAGATAGCTGTGAACAAATGGTTCCTGAAACTAGTTCTGTATATTATAAACAAGTGGAGCAATGAGTGTGCAGTTCGACTCAACCATACAATAATATTAATTATAGTTTCCTTTTTATTTATGAAAAAATAACAGAAGGCATATGATTTTGGCTAGTTTAATAATTTTTTTTAAAAATGTACCGATTCTTCCAGGATACTCAGGTAATGAAATAGACATGTGTCACTGTATATTGAAAAAAATTAGCAGATGAAATATGTTGGAAATTCTTAAATATCTTTAAATATTATGAAGTGACATTTTCGTTGTCAAAATTTAAGTTAAAAAAAAATTAAAAAAAAAAAGCCTATACAAAAACAAAATGTCAGTGATATTATAATTCGCTTTGTGCTTAAAATTCAAATTTTGAACATGTTTTCAGAGTCCTTACTTCCATTATAAGCAGTAGACTAACACTACTATTAGTGTATGATTCAGAGTCATTGGTGGTTTCAATATGAGTTGACACAAAGTTATCCATTTATGGGATTTTGAAGTTCATTATTTAATTTTTATTTTTCAGAGAGAAAATCTGTTCTCAAATTGCTCATTTCAACACTGGATTCCCTACAGATTTCAATAATTTAGCTTCTCTTGCAAGGACTTTTAATTTTTTGTTCAAAAATGAACTGCAAATGCAGCTTATTTGCTTATATTTTGTCCCCCTATAAAATTCTACCCTAATTTCTACATTTCTTTGTTCAGTCGATATAATTTGCTCATAATCCTGGCAGTTGATTTGGTAAACTCCAAACTTCATGATTATGAAAATTTTGTTGCATTTTTAGTGAGTTTTTAATATATCTATTCTGAAGGCTTATATTATGCTTTTTAAAAATGCTTGTCAATTTATTATGTGCCCTTTGATGATAAGTACATTTTATAAATGTTTTTTATTATTTTATAAAGGAAAGGTTGATGATTTCTTTGATACCTGCTATTTATTATTGCAAGTTGGTTGTTTTGGGGTTATAACTACAGTTCTTTGTATAAATTTTGGTTTGTGGGTTTCCTATAAATAGCAAAAGCAATTTTATTTTCTTTTTCTGAGGATCTCCAGGTTCCAAAAAGAGTAGAAAAGAATCTTCAACCTCCACAGAGTTTAAAGCTTTGCTTTTTAAGATTAAGAAGCTTTAAAGCATCAATGGCTTGTTTCTATAGTAATATTGCAAAAAGTTTAACCAATGTTTTAAAAATAAACAGAAAGAATTATAGGTATTTTTATGGAATTCTTAAAGAAAATGCTAAAGAGAAAGCTAACAATGGGGAAAGTAGACTGTTCATTGCCAAACCCAAATTCTGTTGGTTTTTTCCCAATAAAGGTGAAAAATTCTGATGTATGTGCACTTTTGTTAAGTTGATAAAAGTCTTTGATTCCCTCTTTGGATAAAGTATTAGGCTGAAATCATTTCTTAAGAAAAACAACCTCTGCAATGGAATGCTGGTGAATAGAGATGCATCATAAAATGAAAAAAAATAATCTTCATGCATTATATTTCAGTTTCTTATTTTATCCACTAGCCTGTTAAGAAATTTGAATACTCAGGCTCTCAAATTTTTCCATGATACCTAATTTCTTGACTAAGTATTTATGCATACTGTTAAATGGGAGTTCATTCTACTGATTACGGGATGTAAACTATTGCTTGATTTATGAATTTTGGAAAGATCAAAATCTTTGGAAGTGCACAATCATGTGGTTTTAAACTTGATATTTCCTTTATGATTGAAGTTTTGGCATTAATGAGGAAATTGTATATGTTCTAAAGCTGTCCTGATTAAGTTATCCCATATTATGCAACCTAACCTCTTTGAAATCTGTGTTTTCCATATGGTTTGAGATCAATATATGCCATTTTTGTATAATGTTTTGCCTTTTCTATTTGAAAAGTTAGCTGCAAAAAAAGTTATTCAAATAGAAAAGGCAAAACATTATACAAAAATGGCAAATATTGATCTTAAACTATACGGAAAACACACACAGATTTTGAAGAGGTTAGGTTGCATAATATGGGATAACTTAATCAGAACAGCCTTAGAACATATACAATTTCGAGTAAACAAAAATGTCAGCAATCAGAAAAGAAAGCTTAGAAATCTTAATCATAAACCAAAGAAATCCAGAACCTAAACAGAATTATATGGAAAATTTATCTACTGAAAGTTTCAAAAAAAGAAGAATTAGCATTTTTAAATAAAGACTTAAAACTTGTGTACAATACTCCACTAAAATAAAAGATTATTTGGTAGATTTAGAAGCAGCCACTGAAGGATTAAACAACAAAGAAAAAGAATAAAATCAGAAAAAAATTTTAAAGACATAGTTAAAAAGATAACAGCAGTAAACAAGACATAGGAACAAATCCTTAAATGATAAAGATGATGTTTATACTAAAGCTGACAAAAAAAATAATAGCAATATTAGATAAAGAAGAATATAATACCAGAATGCAGAATTTGTTAAATAAAAAAGTACATTTACTTACTTAAATGTAAATTGGAACTTGCACAGTGAAGCTAATCATATTAATTGATACATTGTATGATTCAGTTGAACTACACACTCTTAAAGCTCCACTTACTTTTCATAAATGTATGGAATCAGTATAGTTCAACTGAATCATACAATGATATCAATTAAAAAAGAATATGTTCAGACCCATTCAGACCCTTTGAAGGGATATATTAATTCAATCAATGAGGTTCTAAAAATGTGCACAGTTATCCAAAAGGATACAATATACAAAACAAAACACAGCAACCCTACAATAGCAAAAATATATGGTTTACCAAAAATTCACAAGTCTGGAAAGGTATGCGTCCCATTATTAACAATATCAATACTCCTTCATACTATTTAGCAAAATGGCTAGCTAATAGATTCAAGACATTACCTAAATTTCAAATCAGGAGTATAAACAATTCATGTCAGTTAATAGAAAAAATTAAGGACATAAAATTACATCCCTCTGACACTCTTAATATCTTTCGACATAGAATTGCTGTTTCCAAGTATACCAAAAGAAAAACTCCTAATTTATCTACATGATTGACTTGAAACAAGTGGATTTAATGATTCACACATTAAGAATATCAAACTCACATAAATTTGCATAAACCAAGACTATTTTTCTTTCAAAGGAAAAGTTTATAAACAACAAGCAGGACTTACTATGGGCAGCCCCTTATCTCCATTTCTAGCTAACCTCTTCATGATTGAAACACACATCAACTTAGCTTTCCCACACACATTTAAGGTATGGTACAGATATGCAGATGATATATTTGCCATAGTTAATAAAAAAAAACCCATTGATGATGCCTTAAACTTTGGAATATACAAGAATAGAAACATATTGTTTACATACGAAACAGAAACAGATAACATGTTAATTAAAATGAAACTGAATCATACAATGTCACACAATGATATCAATTAATACGATAATGTTGCCATTCTTGGATATTAAAATAATGAAATGTCAAGGAAATTTGGAATATATAGAAAGAATACACATGCAGATATCAAAGCTGACAGTTTTAATCCCATAGCGCACAAACACACAGTTATCAACAGTTTAACACACCGGCTAGTTAACCTACAAACTAGCAAAGAAGAATATTTTAATGAATACAAACACACAAAGCAGTGATTAAAAATGGTTTTAATAAAGAACTAGTATACGAAAAAGCACAGAAATTCAAGAAACAAAAAAATGTATCAAAGAAACCATAATACTTTCAGCAAGAAAAGATAAGCTAATTTTTAAAAAATGCACATATCATCCATGGGCTACAAAAAAATATCAGAATATTCTTAAAGATTTTAATATCACATTGGCACCAGTTAACAGATTTAATGTTTAAAACCTACTGATAGACTATGTTAATGACAATATTCCACAAGGGAAAAAAGCAGGTATTTAAAAAATAATAGTGAAAAATTCTACATTGGAAAAACAAAAAAAAAAAACAGGCATGTGGTTAAAGGAACATTTCAGGAACATAAATTATAAGCAAACAGAGAAATTAGCAGTAGCATATCATTTTTGGGCAGAATATCATGATATAGTGAATAAAGCAAAATTATTAAAATCAGTACAAGGACCTACCAACTTGGGAGAAAATCTACATCTACAAATACAAAGACAGTCTAATGAGCTTCAATAGTGCCGGGAATAAAAACATAAACTACAAGTTTATCACACCGCCACCAGAGCTGAATGCACATTTCCAAAGCTTAACAAATTATTGGATAGTTGAATTTTAGCCAAGCTGATGACAAGAGTGAAATGTTCTTGAAACCAGTTCTATATATTATGACAAGTGAAGCATTAAGAGTGTTTAGTTCAACTAAATCATACAATACGTTAAATGTTAGACCCTACCTAATTAATGGTCATATTGTCAACAGATGTACATGTGTGCTGATGTCGATTATTTCAAGTTTACTTCTAAATAAACTCATAAACTATTAGTAAAATTCAGATTCAGAACATGTTTCAAAAGTCCTTGCTTCCATCATCAGCTGTAGGCGGATGATCCAGAGACATCCAGTGGTTCCAATATGAGTCAACACAAGCTACCTTTGGTAGGATTTCAAAGTTCATTATTTTCCAGAATGAAAATACTTTCTCAAACAGCTACCTCTAGATTCCATACATATTTCATAACTTCTATTGTGAGGTTGTGTAATTTGATCCAAAATTCACAATGCAAATACACTGAAAATGATACAACAATAGGACCAATTCCAGCATTGCTCTTCCCCCTCCATTGTTCTTTTTATCTGAGGATATTGTACCAAAATCCTTAATTTTTTCTTTACAATTTTCTTCCCAAATATTCTTTTTAGTTGTCATGTAACCTTCTTTCTAAGGAAACCTAGATCTGCTGCTACAAAACTTAACAAGTGTTGCCTCAGTATACATGCACCATGTCTTTCACACTTAATATCCGATTCACAAATTACACTGTTAAATGTATTTTCTTACATAAAGCATTGAACAATCCAGAGAAAACAGAATCTCTCGCACTTGGTGCTTCAAAATGGCTACTGCAGAGTTAAACAATGTAACCTTTACTTGCAGCTTGCATTAATGCAGCAAATGCATTGTAACCAGTATTTTGACTAAACTGTTATGAACTGAAAATATTGTAGGACAATGAATCTGTAAACTAATTGATAGCGGAACCTAACAGCTGATCATATAGAGGTTGTTAAATAATCCTTGGTATTTTGCAATAAAGTCATCTACTCTCTTGCTCTCCAATATTTTTTTATACACGGTAGATTTAAAAGAGCTTGACTCCACTGAAGATGATATTGGTCCATCTTTTCTTGAAGATTACATAAAGGGCAAACTGGCAAAAGAAAAATTCACATTTTCTCAGATGTTTTGATAAGCAATAACCTGCATTCTTCCATAGATATAAAGGATTGTTTATTGAGACACTATTTTTATTTTTTTCAAATTTCATAAAAATGATTCAAAATGACATACTGGAATATTACAAATTATTATTGAGAAAATCACTCAAATTTCACTAAATGTATTCCATTTACTTAAATTTGAGTGATTTTTTCAATAATAATTTATTATATTATACTATCTTTAATCGTGAAAATTCCAGCTATTCAAAACTACTAGTACATTGAAATTTAGAGTTGATAAACTTCTGTGAAGAATGATAAATTTGATATGGGTTTTGGTACAATATTACTTCCCCTCTTAGCAAGATGATCAGCAGCTTCTTAACCAAATAATCCACAATGTAGTAATACCAATTGGAAAGCAATCCTCTTCTTAAGTTTTGTTATAAAGATCCTAAGAGAAGCATATCGTTTTCATGCGATCAGTGGCTTAACCTTGACAGTTGACTGCTATTATCGTTAACTGGCATTTTATTCTACTGGAACACTTTCAGTTAGCAGTGATTTTTGAACCCAAATATTATATGCAACTTGAATCTAACAATAATCAACAGAAATTTAGAAAAAAGAAGCTGAATTAATCAAAGATTAATTAAATTTATGTAGAATATGTTGCTTGAAAACTGGCTTTTCCATAAAGTGACATTTGCCAAATATGAGTTTAAATAACATTGTGTGTATGCAATTTTGTCTAAACTGAATGTTTAAACAAGGTTCCAATGTATTGGAGAGAGAATTATGAACAAAAATGCAAACAGAAGAAAAACACAAGTATTAACTATGCAACTCATACATTTCACCACTTTGTTCCTGCTTATACTCTTTTTTATTATTTCCTTTGTACCTATTTTCTTATGACATACACAATATGTTAGCCTCATCAACTGATTTCCATGCATAGCATACCCGAGGACAGATAGTGCAGTAGATATGCTGTATATGAACTTTGCTTAAATGCATACCTGCGAGTTAAATGATGAATCACGATCCAAGCTTTGTTTCCTCATTTTTCTTAGTTTTTTAGGTTTTGGCTCTCCAGAGTCTTGACGTGAGTACTTTCGTGGAGGGGAATAATCTGCTTCACGTTTCCTCTTATTCTTCTTTCCCTTGTTTTTAATGTGCCACTGCAATTTAAGAAATTAATGAAAAATCTTTACTGATATGTATTATTACAGTTTGCAGCTAATAGAATAGGAAATGAGTGGTATATACTTACATTTTGACGTAGAGTTCCAACAGGTGCCTTGTCCAGTACTGTACGAATTTCCATGTATGTTCTTGAACTTCCTAAGTCTGCAATACAAAATACTGCTCAGCTACATTGGCATAGCACCTTTTCTGACAATATGCAATATTATTATTGCTAATGTTACAAGAAATTTTAGTAAAATGTACTTTATTGTACAGTACAGGAACATGAAGCAGCACAATCAATAACCTTACTTTTTTAAAAAGAAAATTTTATACACCGCATAAATAGGCAAAAGGAGAAAAATGATAATTGATTCCACTAAAATGTTAGGCAACTTTCTTCTGATTACATGATCAACACTACAAGTTAAGTAACATCTTTCATAGAAATAATTTATAATGGCTTTAGAGACAATTTCAAACACACTACTTCACTGCATCATCACTAGTTTGATGAATCAACAAGCATGTGCATATGTAAACTAGGTTTAAGGGCACTTGAACATCAAAGCCCATTAGCACCCCAAAATTCTGAAAGATAAAACTTTATGCCACAGATCAAGATACATAATTAGAAATAATGAAAAAGAAAAATTAAAGGAGTGAATGAACGAAATAAGAAAGTTTAAATATATGCACTGGCATGAACAAACTCTAGGACTGTATAAAGTACTGCAGAATCATTGCAAAATAATTTACATAAGGCACTAGGCATGATAGCTTAATCATAAAAAAAATCTAAGGAATAAACACACGTTTCACGTACACAGAGGAGCCTGTCACCTCAAAGAAGTAGAACATGGCTATAAAAGCAATGTCCAATCCACAATAAAGCTATAATTATTTCTATTATTACAGGAGGAAGTATCCCAGATTAAAGATCTTTTTTTTTTTTTCATGTAGCTTTGCTAGACAGGACTGCCAGGTGTAGTGCCAGTCTTTAAGAATATATTTCCATTAGAGAGGTTTGATATCTGAGTACAGATTCAAACTATGGAGAAATATAGTTCAAACACTGGAGAATGTAAAATTGCAGATTTAAGAGGGTAGTTCCAGAAGTACCCAACTTGACATATAGATGGCCATTGTCATTTGAAAAAAATGACTATGGTAGAAAGTACCAATCTTACAAAGCTTAAGTTTGAAGTTTGACAATGCTACATTGTTTGGCGGCCATCAATATTGAATGCTCTCAATGAATTTGTCAATGTGGAAAAAATTAGTTATCGTTATGTGATACTTTCATTTGAAAGGTCTCAGTCCAATATCATAGCCAAACTAGATTCTATTCTAGGGGAGTCTTCTCCCTCATTTACAACTGTAAAATATTGGGTGGCAGAGTTTAAACAAGGCCGTACAAGCTGCCAAGATCAACATCGCAATTGTTGACCAAATGAGGTGACCACACCAGAAATGGTGAAGAAAATCCACAAAATTGTTATTGGATGACCATCAACTGAAAGTGCACGAGCTAGCTGACACAGTAGGAATTTCAAAAAGTACTTGACATTGCATATTGACTGAAAATTTGGACATGAGAAAGCTGTGCACAAGATGGGTGCTGCATTTGCCAACAATGGAAGAAAAACAGCATCCTAAGGAGTTTCAATTGAGTGTTTGGCAATGTTTCATAGCAATAAAGCAGAGTTTTTGCATTGATTTACCGTGGATGAAACATGGGTCCATCACTTCACACCTGAGCTCAAGGAACATTCAACACAATGGACTGAAAGGGCAGAATAGGCTCCAAAGAAGGCAAAGACAGTTCCATATGCAGGTAAGGTCATGGTGTCAATTTTTTGGGACATACGTGGATTAATTTTCATTATCTACAAAAAGCAAAAATAATCAACAGCAAGTATTATGCAAAGACACTGCAGCATTTGAGTGATGAAATGAAGAAAAAACACTCACATTTGTCGAAAAAAAAAAAGCTTTGTTTAAAGACAATGCACCGCTACATATACATATCCATTATCATGATTGCCAAAATCAATGGGTTAAAGTTTTAATTGGTTCCTGCACCGTATTTGCCACATTTAGCCATCTCAGATTATTTTCTGTTTCCAAACGTAAAAAATTGGCTTGGTGATAAAAGATTTGCCTACAATGAAGAGTTGGAGTCTGCGGCTGATGGCTATTTTGAGAGCTTGACAATTCTCACTATAAACAGGGCATTGAAGCTATTGAACATCTTTAGGAAAATGTATTAAGCTAAAAGGAGACTGTAGAGAAATAAAGATATCTTTTTCCCAAATTTTTTTGTGTTTTCTTTGTTAGGTTGGGTACTCCTGGGACTATCCTTGTAGTTGCCTCATCAGTCTGTCATTGACTTGAATGCCACCACAGTATTTTGACACCTATGTAAACAAAATCATAATATTCCAAAATAACACACACATAACTGATCTTGGATTAATTGTACTTGGAATGAGCACTATATGCATCTTGGAGAATTTGCATAGTACTGAAGGAGTCAGAGAAGATAAGATAACTAGCAACAGCTAAGGAACATGTTTAAAAAATTTATTTGACAAATCATGCTTATCATTGTGTTATCCTAGCAAACTTAGCATCATACTGAGCTTTTATCATAACAGTGTTAAATGCCCAGTTTTATCATTGAAGAATCATGGGCAGTATACATGTTGATATTTGAGAATGATAAATTGGGAAAGATTTAGGGGAGGGGGAAGCATTTCAGTTCTGAGTTTAGGACTGAGGAAAAAAAAATTCATTCAGGAAGGATTGGTTCTGGCAGGATTTGAACCTCAGAGCTCCTGCAAATACTCTACATCACCCTTGTTGGTATACAGAAGCATGCAGCAAGTGCTTAAGTACAACCATGTATATACATAGCACATGAATTTTGGGACTATTTACATACATTTAATTAATACAATTCCCTAAATATCTTAACAAATGAACAACAGTAAATATTCATGTTTTGTTCATTTGTCCACTACTGTAGCAGAGGAGAAATTACTTTGTGATTGACACTTGGGGCCGTGTTTATGCCAGCAACTCTGCTGGCGAGAGGCTCATCCAATCATGTAACAAAAACACATTATCATCAGAGGCGTGACAACAGTGCAACAGTTACAGAGTTAGAAAGTTTAAATTATCCAGTAGCAATGCATTTTTAAGTATGTGTGCACTGATCTAATTTTTTTTGTATGTATTTTATTAAGAGTAGTGGCTGTGCTTTGTACTATTTAAACAAGTGATTCTGTAGGATTTTTTGATCAAAAGTGCAATTTTCCTACACGCTACTCCACACCTATGAATCCAAGCTCAGCTTATGATTTCTGCCACTTGATGAAACTATGTAGGTTCCGCTAAGTTAAAGTAAATTTGCCACCAATACAATAATTTTGAAACATAACAGTGGAAAATATTTAAGATAAAATGTTCAATCATGAAGGACATGCGAGTTTTTGTCACACTTGTAAAATAGCATGGAGTGTAAAATAAGTTTTAAATCATAAAGGAGCAGGAAGAAGTTGTTTATGATCTGGAGTGCAGCCGCTGCAGACGGATATGGAGTGACAACAGCATACTGGTGGTAGTAGAAACATCAATCACAAAGTAATTTATTCCCTAGTATAGTTACCACAGCAATAAACAATTATCATTTGGTTTATTTATTTAAATTAGTATTCTGTGAATGAATAAATAAGTTGCTTTTTAATGAAAGAGTCTAGCAATATTTCTCTGTTAAATATGAATTTATAATAAATTAAATGAATGCTTAATGATATTATTTAAGCCTAAATGAAATGTTTATGCCAAATGGAATTAATTAGAAATGGTGGAACACCAACTGATGCTGTTAGGGCTCTCAATTTGGCAGTTCATAAGAAATTTATCCAAATGAACCAAGGATTACTACTGCTGAACAAAACAGATCTTTGTGCCTAAGGGTTCCAAGAGAAAGAAGGCCTATGTTAAGAACTGCCCGGAAGAATGCTTGACAATTTAACCTATTTCAATCAAACTGTTAGAAACAGACTGCACACGGACAATTATATAAAAGCTCATGGTTTCAACCCTAGACTTCACAAAGAAGCAGCCTTTAATAAGATGGTTTATAGATTGGTCAATGTAACACTAAATAAAGAAGAATGTAAAAAGGAATGCATACACATAATAGAAGCAGCAAAATTTAATGGATTTAACAAACACATGATTGATCACAAAATAAAAATATTCAAAGGAAAAAAAAAGAAAATTAAACACATTGCCACACTTAGTATTTTAATGAAAGAAAAAACTGACCATGAGTTCACTTACAACCCATGCCTCAATAAGAAATTTCAGAAAATCTTCTAACAGTACATCTCTTTAGCACCTAAAAATAAGTACAGTGTTGGCAAACTGTTGATGTTAAACAAAACTTGTTGGCAAACTGTTGATGTTAAACAAAACTGACCCCAGACCCAAAGAAGAAAATTCTGGTATATATAGGATTAATTGCAAAGACTGAAAAAGTGTACAGAGGCAAGACAAAAAGGAACTTAGATATCAGATTAAAGGAACACTGGAGAAACATTAAATACAAACAAATAGAAAAATCAGCGGTTGCACACATTTTTGGAAAGAACACCATGAAATCGAGAAGGATATCACTTTATTAAAAGCAGTGCAATACCTGAAGGAACTCAATATATTGGGAAAAAATTTTATAAAAAAATATGAACATAGAATTATGAATTTCGATATACCAGAAGCACACAACATTTTGTATAAGTTCATCAGTAGACCACCAGAGTACTCGGTCACTTACACTGCCAATTTAGATTGATCCGTTAGTCGTTCATGGTTGACAATGTGAGCAAGGTCTCATGAAACATGTCCCAGGTTTTAAGTAGTTTTACTTTTAATCTATCTAAGATTATAAAATTTTGTTATTTTTGCAAACAACTTGTATAATCAGATTCCATTCATATGACAACATTTTAGACAATTGTGTTCCTTACACACTTTTGATGTATATTAGCAGAGATGAGTCTAACAAGCACTAGCTAAACTCATGCAATCATTATCTCAATGGACATGAACCGTCAGATATAAGAAAGATGTATCTTAATAATGACATTTTACAAAATTAAAAGTAATTGAACTAGTATAGTAACTACTAATATGATTAATAATTAGATATACATGTGGTTCAAATATTTGCAATCAGAAGTATGCAACAGCTACTGACATTTATATTAATAATTAGATATACATGTGGTTCAAATATTTGCAATCAGAAGTATGTAACAGCTACTGACATTTATATTAAGTTAAGCTTGCTTGGGAGCCATTTCTTTCTCCACGAGAACTTTGCCCTTTGGCAACGTCAGGCTACTCTTGATCATCAAATATTACATGCAGAATAATGAAGGTAAACAAATACTACTGTAATGCCATGATCCATTTTGGAAATCATCTACAGAATGTTTCATATCAGCAATATTGTTTAGGACTGTCTAATAAACCACATACAATAAACTCCATGTCCAACATCCAGTGTGACTAAACCCCTAAGGAAAATCTCAATTGTTCTTTTCTTAACAAAAGCATATATGAGACACATGATTATATTACAAGGATGATTAAATTTCTGCCCGTTGTTTGGCACATATAAGGTGACAATATGTACAGTGTGATCTGCATATGGTAGAATGAGTTCAATGTAAAATCTCTTTCTTGATGCAAAACCCTAGGACAAAGGCCTGCCACAGCAACTGCTGTGTCCTCTGCCTTTGTTACATAACCCCCAATGATGCCAGAATACTATCAGCTTACTGGCACCTAACCAGTCACTATCACACAGCTAGAAAAGATGCCTATCAGGCAGCTACCCGACTTTCCTCATATGGTGAAGCTGGGTGATCACCATATCAGACCTTCAACTCAAAAATTTCTAATGAAACCTGGGATCACTAGCCAACAATGCTAACCACTAGACAACAGAGACTTGAGTACTACTTCAGAAATAAAAATGCTGAAAGTAGCTGCGAGATGTGTCATACAACTAATATGGGCTACTTACAGCCATTACAAGATTGTTTAATGTATAAATAGTTACATAAATTCAAACTTAGCTTTAATGCACATGTAAGCAGACTATAAGCATCTACACTGTCCTCCCATCATTAAAATATTTGCAAGAGGGAAAAAAGGAAACCCTTGACAATCTTTATTCATTTGGAGCAATTCAGTTGCAATGATTTGTTGTAATTGATACCTTACCACTTACCTATATTAAATGACCTACATTACCAAGATAAGTAGCAATTTAAAGCAGCAAGTGCAGAATGTCTGTTGTCCTGAAATACAAAAATAATGCAGTTGCTTTAATGAAACTATTATCTACTGCTTCTTACTATGTCGTCCCTTTCTGCGTGGTATTGGAGGATACTTTTCCGATTTATCATTTCTATAGCCACCTGAACCTCTCCACTGTTGATGACTCATGCCCCATTGGTTGCCAAAGTCTCCTGAGCCTCCAGATGACCCTTTAACACAAATTGACATTATAGCACTTACTAGAACAACTGATGTGTGGTTTTCTGAAAGTAAACAATAAAACACTGATATAGGACAAACAACACATAATGACAAAGAAATGCACAAATTAAATTATAAGAACGTTAAATTACAGTAGCTTACAATAGCTGTTTCTGCCATACTGCTGAGACCCATTGGAGCTGAACTGTGAACTAGCCATCCAATTCTGTTGCATGCTGTTTGATGCCCCCTGCATTTGTCCCCACTGGTTTGAAAATGAGCCTCCAAAGGGCTGCTGGTACCCAGATCCTCCACCATCTGAACCATACCAAGTGTTTCTTCCATAAGACTGTTGATCACCATGACCATAATTTCCTCTAAAACGTTTCTTTCCCATCTGCAAAAGTTTTTAAGTAAACATTTAAAAATTGTAATACACAATGTGGCACAAAAATTATTTGAGGAACACAAACACTTTGCTTCCTAATTATATGATGTAATTATTATTTCATGACCAGAGACTGGATGTTATGCACTAAAGGTGGGAGGGAGTAAAATAAGCAGGTAAAATGGCTTCAAATGTCTTGAAAATAGACATTAAAAAAGGGCATTTTATTTTATACAGTGTCATATCTTCCAAAAGTAGTACTGTCATTTTACAGCAATAATGGCCTATTGGGGATGCAACACGTGTAAAACATAAAACATATTTTACAAACATCTTGCTACCAAAAGAAATAAATTTTAAAATCATACTTTGAGCACTTATATCACTTTGAGTATCTAAGTATAGATGGGAATAACTATGAAGATGTCACACAGAGGAAATGCTAAAAATGAGGGAGAGAGGAATGTGAATGAGTATGCTAACCTCCCCTCCCCTTCTCGGTCGTGAAGCTGCACTCACAAAATAACCAAAACAACTATCACAAATTTATCTTAAAGTGCTTCTCTTTCCATAAAGTAAACTAATGAAACTGCTTCATGAGTCTGACTTTTTAATGGCTTGTAAAGAAGGGTAGATTTAATGCAAGGTTATTTTCACAGATTGATGCCCTTAATGGGCTATGTATGTAAGAATAAGGATCGTGTATTCCAACACAGCTGGAGAGAAACTTTTGTATGGTATGTCCTTGAGAAGTGGAAGGGAGAATAGTAGCAGGTGTGCATGCACTGCCAAATGACTTCCTAGCTCCTCAGATCTCTACATAGATTAAAAAAAAAAAAAAAAAAAAAAAAAAAACATACATATTCCATAATCTGAATGGAACATTATAGCACTGTCAGCACACACAAATCTTTGGCAGTCAGTAGAAATATGCCATTTATTGCATCTGACAATCATACACTTTAAACAATATAGTGACATGGAATACCTATTTTTGTAGAATGACAAATGCAAACTAAGAGAAAAATATGTCAATTCCCTCCCTCAAAGGTATTTTGCAGCTGAATGAAAGAAAGTAATTTACCACTTAAAGAAAGGATAGAGGTCACTGCTTCCTTTATGTGAAGCAGATGATTGATCTTGCATGTACAAAAGATGTCATAAACTGGGAAAAAAACACTCTTCCAGAAACAAGTTTTTGGTCACTACAAAACAAAAGAGAAATTGAAATGAAATTTTTATGATATGGAGTAAAAGTATAACATGTTGAGAAAATATGAGTTAGGTACTCTTGTAATGCAATGCAAAATTAATTTTCAGCCTAACCTCTGGTCTCTAGTCATGACTAATACAGAGTTTATTACAGATTAGCAATATTGCTTTAAAGGACTCAGCTGCTTATTCAGACTATTTGAGAAGTTTCTTTTTTTCAAAATCGAACATGTCCATTGATAAATGAATGGATTTCAGTAAAGGTATTTGAATCCTACATTATGCCATTTTTATTTTCTACTAAAATTAAATGTATTTAAAGTTCTATTTTCAAGCCAAAACTTAACTTGTGCATTACATTGTAGCCAAACTAACATTTATTATCAAACATGAGTATTGTCCAGTAAACTTAATCAGAGAATAGCAATGTTTTATTCTCAAAAGTTAGCAAAAATTACATAATGGCATTCTACTCTCAAATTAATGAGTGTTTAATGCGTTCTTACCCGGTCAGTTTGCTGCAATTAACTTAGTTCTTACACAAGCATTAACTTTTAGTATCAGTGCAGACATTCTTGGTGCATCAAGTACTGCTTGAGGTGAAAGTAAAGTGACTTTTAAACGCATAATGGAAGCGGCAGTTGAAAGAAATTAATACTAGTTTTGGAAGAGAGGAAAACCAAAGTTGGAAATAATTTTTAGAACACAAAAGGAGAAATATGCTGATCCACACTCTGGGTTAATTTAGCCGACCAGATTGCAGAGGCCATTATGTTGCAAAAGGTCACTTTAAGTGATTCGTTGAAAAATTGCAAAGTGTTTTACTCTGCCCAAAGAAAAGAAAATGAAGCTAAGGTACTTCTTTGTGTCATATCAGCTAGTGATTTGGAAAGGAAGCTATTGAGGGACAATACAAAATCAAAGAATGTGAATGTATTTCATAAAAACTGACTCCCATTTATGTCAGTTCTGAGGTGTAGTGGCAATAGGCAATAATACTTGTCTTCTAAACCCAAGATTGCGGGTTCAAACCTGGTCAGGATTGATGGATTTTTTGGATGTAAAAATCTAAATATGGCTTCCTTTGGAAGGAAAGTAAAGCCGTGGGTTCCGTGTCGTACATTTACTACACAAAAAAGAACCTCCAGCCTGAAAGAAGAGCCTCTGAGCAAAATTTGTTGGCTGTTTCGCACCCTGAATTGAATGGAATGCTGATGACCTGAGATGTTAAAGAGCATCCATAAATAAACCAAATTAACAAATGACTCCCATTTAATGGTCTAATGGCAAGGCATTTTTTGTTTTGCACCGGGGATTTCAAAATCGAGAGTCTAGTGAGTTACTAAATTAATCAATAATGACGAAATTCCCATAAAAAACATGGAGGTGACAGATTTAAGAACAGGTTTGCTCTAAGAAAAGATTTGGTTAGAAACTTTTAGTGCAAGCTTCGCACCCTGAATTGAATGGAATGCTGATGACCTGAGATGTTAAAGAGCATCCATAAATAAACCAAATTAACAAATGACTCCCATTTAATGGTCTAATGGCAAGGCATTTTTTGTTTTGCACCGGGGATTTCAAAATCGAGAGTCTAGTGAGTTACTAAATTAATCAATAATGACGAAATTCCCATAAAAAACATGGAGGTGACAGATTTAAGAACAGGTTTGCTCTAAGAAAAGATTTGGTTAGAAACTTTTAGTGCAAGCTTCGTGGCCATGAATCTCATAATGGCCAAAATAAAAGTAAGAGTATATATCTTGCTGCAGATTTGAATATTCCTAAATTACACAAACTGTATGAAGCAACTATTGCAAACAGCTAAAAAGTGAAGTTTCCTCTGTTTTAATACAATATTTACAACAGACTACAACATTGGGTTTTCATTGTCAGCTACAGATGTCTGTGCATTTTGTACTCAACATAACGAGAGCCAGGTAGTGAAATGTCATTAAAAACCCAATTACATATTCATAAATTATGGACCAATGCATTTTATGGTTTGACGAAAGAACATCAGGGCAATGAAAAGTACACAGCAATCTATTTTGACTTGCAGCAGGTACATCCAGTGCCGAAAACACTAATTCATAATGCCTTTTATTCCTGGCAATACTGTTTTATTCATTTTGCTGCTTGGGTCTCTCTTATGTTTTTTATCTGGACTGAAGATCAGGCTGCTAGAGGATCAACAGAAATAGGATCTACATTTATTAATCATATGTTACATTTTTTAGTCAATGTGGACCAATGATGTTCGTCTGACTCTCCACACAAGGCTACAGCTTCATATCACCAGACTAAGCACTTGGACGTGCTGAAAAGATTCTTTGGAAATTCTCCAAAATGAAGACAAAAGAAGAATACGTGAAAGTGTACCAAGAAGTGGGAAAAGTGTAAGTAAGAATGGATTGACTATTCTTAATATTAAAGATTGGGATAATACCTACAAAAGTGAAAGGGATTGTTGATGCTAAGAAAATTGAAATTCAAAAAACACATGACAATGGAGAAATTTCTAGGTGATTACAGGTTTTAGTCTTTCCTAGAATTGCTCGGTAGATCTCTGGTCAAGAAACGAAAGAAAGAAGGTGTAGTTCGGCTAAAAGAGGTTAGCAGAAAAAGTCCTTTGTCTGAAGAAAAAAGAAAGGATGTTATAATCCTACTTCCAAAACTTTACGGTAATGACTGGAGGGATATTCCCAGTCTTCATAGGTATGTTGGAGTTCTGGAGGATGACCCAGCTCATGTGGAATGCAACGAAGAACAAGAAGTGTGGGACTGCTTAGGTGATGACTGGCTTTCACATATAACAGATCTCACAGTGAACTACACTATCTTTTCAAATGTTTGCACTAAAATAATTGTTTGGAATTCCTCACACTTTAATCTTCAAAAATATATTTTTTTATTTATTGTACTATATTCATCGTAAGTTCCTTAAATAAAATGCAATTACCTGTCCCTGCTTCCTTCATTCCCCTTTATTTGTATATAACAATAAAGCAGATAATGAATGCTAGAGAAAAGAGAATATTGGTGGTTATGGCAAAAGACGTTTTCTTTAACAAAACTTATGTCCATAATTTTTTTTATCAAAACTTAAGATATTGAAACATCTCTAGGCAATAATTTGAAAAATAGAAGTACTATATATCTAGTTTTTAAGTATATGATTAACATTTCTGCAGGTTCCTTGTAAACATTTTGATCATATAAAAATGAACATTTTATTATAGAGATATATGATTTTTGCATTTACTAAAATTTTTGATCTGATGGACTTGTTTAGTTTTGGGGAGGGGGGAAGCTCTTCATTTGTTTCATTATTATAGCAAGTTTACACCACATGAAACTATTGTTCACCAAAGAAATAATACTACATTTGCACTGAAAACATTTTCTTTTCCCATTATTAATCTTTGAAAATGTCTTCTAAATGAACTGTTGGGCCAGGTTTTAATTTATTATGAGACCAATAGCACAGCATTGATCTCTAATATCTAGATGTCCAAGTGATTAGTTAGATCCCACAGAAGTTAACTAGAAAATCAGCTACAAAATATTTCTTGGGACCTACTTAAAGGAGTTTGTATGTAGCAAAACTGAAATGTTTATTCTTTGTTTACATTACTGAAGAGGATTCAAACTCAAGACTTCAATTTAATTTGTAGATGCTCAGCTTATATACAATGTTCAGTGCATTGATTTATGAGGTGGTAGGTGAGGAGAAAGCAAACATTTTCCTGTCAGATACCATATGGTTGGTGTTATGCCATTACTTTATTGGGTGGCATTAGAGTCAGAAGTGCCAAACGCATTATGTTGATACATCATTCAGTGGATATAATGGAGATTCAGCCAGTAGACAAGAGTTATTAGCAAAGGCCACGATAAAACCACTTCAGATAAGAAAAGCTTCTTTGGAATGAGTATCAGATAGGAAAAATTAAGTCCTGACATCTAATTTTTTCCTACCTAATTCCAATTTCAAATCCTAGATAACATGTATGTATTGTGTGAAAAATGATAGGTAAATAATAAAAGGGCTTGTTTCATTTATCATGCAAGTGCATCACATTTGAAACTTTCATGCATCTGTTGTATTGTCATGGGAAAATTGAATTGAAACAAGCATTTTGAGATTAACAAGTAAAAAACCTTATGTAATGGAAATAAGTGCAGACAATTTTTAAAAGTACTGTTACTGATACTCAGGAAAGGGAACATGCAAAGTTTTAAGCCAGGATATAAATAAGGAATGGAGACGTAGGTTTTGGTTTCTGTCATTGCCATTATTTTTTCCACTGATTCCAAACCTGCAAACAGCCCATTGTGATCCTTTCCACTGCCACAAATTATTATAAGTAAATTTATGATTGCTGTATATTTTCGTTGCTTATACAGGGGTGGTGCGCAACCAATTCTCTATTTTAAAGCTATGTCACAATAAAATTGCAAGCTGTTCGATTGGCAACTTATAAAGGTGGGGAAACAGTGCAGTTTTGTTTGGCATTGTGCTTTATAGCACCAAAAGCAATGGAGCTGTTCATTTCCATGAGATTAAGACTGCTGTAACAAGCCAAGGAGGTTTTGCATTAATGTCAGTAAGTTAAGATGCTGTGTGATTTCTAAACATAAAACAATTATGGGTCAGTAAATTCAAAAATATTTGCATTGTTCCAGATGTTAAACACAGACTGCCTAAAGCAGTGAAATTTTTGCTTCAGCCAGCTTGTAAACAAGCCAAATGCTGGGTCTTTTTTGAAGGTCCTTGGGATGCATGTAAGTAAATTATGTTTCACCCATAAACATCTCAAATTGCCTATAAAAGTTTTCCTTATAGGTCAACATATGTTTAACATGATAGGAGAAAAGTTACATCTTCAGATTTCAGCATTAACCAGTGACAAAGCTCATTTCCATTAATGAACAGAACATGAGATACTGGGCACCTAATAATTCCAGGGAAACTATTGAAAAACCGTTACATTCTCTGAAGTTCACTCTGTGGTGTCAGTTTGGAATTGTGGAACCATTTTTATGGCACAAAAGAAAAGTGACAGTAAATTCAGCATGACATGTAGCAATAATGCAAATCTTTGAAATTGCCAAAAAGACTTGGGATGAATCCAAGGAATATTTACTTTACACAAGATGGAGCCACCACTACATGCATATTATAGCATGATGTTCCTCAGAAATGCATTTAAACCATCTCATGGTTTGGAGACACTGCATGGTCTTTCCGCTGCCTGATTTTTCCATTTTCAATTTCTTCTTATGTGAATTTTTTAAACAGAAGATTATTTATTACAAGAAATTTTAGAATTCTACATGAAGCTATAACTCAAGAATTTGCAGCCACAGACAGAGGCCTGTTGCAACATGTGTTTGACAGTTTCATGAAATGCCTACAAATGCTTGAACTGTAAAATAGGCCAACTTAAGGATTTAGTTTTCAAGAAATAAGTTTTGAAACTCGGTAAATAAATGGCATGTACTCTACTTCATGTTGGCACATTCACTATTTTCCTCTCCTCTCCCAGTCATTTCCCTCTCCTCTCCCTCTCCATAAGTCTTAAAAATTACAGAGCTGGCTGTATATTCAGATGTCATTGTACTTCGAAAATGAGGACTGCAAATCCCAAAGCTATTGCTTGCCTTCTTTTGGAACAATATAGCCATTTCAAATGACAGGTTACGATTGAAAGTTGTATCATGGCTTTTTTAACATGTGCAAGTGTGCCTTTTACACAGCAGAATGATGAACCAGATTCATTCCTAATGCCTGCAAGTTCTGCTCTGACAGTGCTGAAGATGAATGCAATCATGATAGATGATGCAAATAAGATGGTGCTTGTATTTTAATTAGGAAAAGGAAAAATAGTGTGAAAAGTGTCCATATAGCAAAGTAGATATTCAAACTAAAAATGTTAATTGGAACATTCACAGTGAAGCCAATCATATAATTGAAATCATTTTATGATATAGTCGAACTACACACTCTTATGCTTCACTTACTTGTCACTATTGTAGACCACTATTGTGGGTATACCCACAACACAACGAATTATCCAGCAGTCGGAGATTTGAACTGATGATGAGAACAACTGTTCTCGAAACCGGTCTACAATAGTGACAAGTAAGTGAAGCATAAGAGTGTGTAGTTCGACTATATCATAAAATGATTTCAATTATAGATATTCAAAACTGTGAAAGGTGTGCTCTTGTAATAAAAGATATGTATGAGCAAACGAATATAAATCTCGGCATCAAAAAAATAAAGAGGCAGTAAAAGCAATGTTAGTAACTCACAAGAACACGTGAAATCATTACAGAAAATAGTAGAAGTTTTAAATCAAAATTTAACAATGACTAAAAAGTTTCTCAATGAATGGAAAATAATGAACTGAAGAAACCGGTACATGATAATGGGCAGTTACTGTAGTCGACAAACGCATGGCAGAAAGCAATTAATACAAAAAAAGTGAGTTGACAAGCTAATCATTTTTATGGAAATAAATTTGCTACTTTGAACTCAATGCACGAGAACATTAGTAATTCTGCAAGAAATGGACAAAGTAAAAAATGAGAAATATTTGTCAGAAATATATTTCTGACAAAACCCAAAAGCAAACAGTTTTATGGTACAATTATAAAGTTCTTTACTGACAATTGCTATCTAAATTGGAATGTGGAGAAAAGTTAGAAATAATGGGAACAGTTAAATCTAATGCAAGATTCCAAAAGATAGCAGTCAATCACAGAAGAATGTGAAGATATAACTTCTCAATATCTTGTGATGATAATGGTCAGGATCAAACGATTTTTGGAAAATTTAACTGAAAAAGCTACATTGTTAAAGAAAATATTTATACAGTTAACACATACAAATAGTGCAGGCATGAATATTCCTAAAAGACATGATCTGGCGAAATTATCATGTGTAAACAAAGAAATTAATGATGCTAATGAAAGGTTCTGAAATATTTGTTAACAGTTTAAAACCATTGTTAATGTAAACATTTGTAACAGATCACTGCACACCAGCCATGGTCAGCATTTCAATATGAAGGGCAAGGGGGCATTAGTAATATAATTAGTGGTCAAAGATAGGGTATTATCTAGTTTATCAGTGTTTACAGAATAGATTACTTAAGTAAAAAGACAAGCACCATTTTATTAGATTAAATAATATACAGAGAGCTCAACTGCCATTAAATGTATTAAATACTTGTCGTACTAAACATGAAGATACTGTATATTATGCAAGTACCATAATCCTGATCAGTTTAAGCAACCGGAAAGTGATATAGAGAATTTAAGAGAGAAGTATATGAATGCAGAGATTATAATAATGGAGGATTTCAACATCGGAGTAGGTGAGAAAGATGTGCAATTTGGGATTGATATGGTGTGGGACAATAAAACAAAGATTAAAAAAGATACAGTAAGACATACCTAAGGTGAGTGCAATGATAGAGGTAGTGAAAAATTTATAGAATTTTGTGAAGTGAATGCACTAGATATTCTGAATGGTAAATATGCTGAAGATGTATTGGCGGAATTTACTTTTGTTAATAATAATGGTCAGAGTGTTATTGATTATGTATTATGGCCAGTTAACATTGGGTTTATTGTCAGTAATTTTAAGCTACTTAATTTTAGCTCAAGTAGTGATCATTTTCCCTTAGTAGTGGATATAAAAATTCAATCAGGGTATGTAGTGGACAATTATGGGGAAGGGAAGAATGGGAGTAGCCAATTTACATTTAAACGGAAAGAGGATCAGAGAAACAAATTTAAAAGATTCTGGAATCAAGTATGGTCAAATATACCAACATGGAATAAGTTTTATGTTAAAAATAATGAAGTAGAGAAGGCATCCAATAGCATAAATACATTAATGCAAAGAGCTGGAGACGGGATCAAAAACGGGATGAGAGTTGGGGAAAGGGGTGAAGAGTTGTATGATGATGAATGTAAAGTAACAAAAAAAGTGCTGAAGCAAATGCTGATAAAATGGAAAGATGCAGGAGATGAGGAGTTAAAGAAAGAATATTTAAAGGGTAAATATTTTATAACTAATTGAAGGAGAGCAAAAAGCTGAGTGGAGAAGAAAAAATGTGAAGAATTTAATCAGGATATTAAGTGAAGAAAATATTAGTAAGATATGGAAAATGTTAAAAGTAACTTATTACAAATATAAAATTTAATTTCATGTTGGAACCAATACAGCGAAGCAACTAATATATTCTTAATAATCAAATCCACTCACCAGATAATTAAGAATAACTTATTACAAGTTTGCAATTAAACCACATAAATCCAGGAGAGTGGATAAGCTATTTTAGAACTCTTTTTGATGAGCATAATGGTTTAAAAACAATGCCAAGTTTAGAATTAGGAATGTATTATATAGAAAAGTTGGATAGTGAGGTAAGGGATGAAGAAGCAGTTAAACAAGTGAAATTAATGAAAAAGAATAAAGCAACAATAATAGATGCTATCCCACCAGAATTCATAAAAGAATGGTGTTGTGATGTAAACAGAATTAAGTTACTTACAGGACTGTTAAACTTAGTTATGGCAAAGGAAAGTGTACCAAAAAGTTTGAAGAAAGCAATCATTTACCCAATATAAAACCGCAAGGGAAGTGTAGATATGCCAAAGAATTACAGAGGTATTGCATTATTATCAAAGGTTGGAAAAGTTTTTACACGCATTTTGACCAATCGGCTATAAAACTAGGTTGAGGAATATAAAATTATTTCAGAATTCCAAATGGGATTTTGCAGGGGGAGACACATGATGGATAATGTATTCATTATAAAAACATTAGTGGACAAATATTTAAAAGATAAGAGAGAAAACTGTACATGGCATTTGTTTACTTAGAGAAAGCATATGATAGAGTTACAATTGTTATGGGATAAATTAATGAGTAAGGGAGTAAGTTTTCATATGGTGAATATTCTTAGAGCATTATACAGAAGAAATACCTTCTGTGTGAAAGCTGGGGAAGGAATGGTAACAAGAGAAACAATTCAAGAAAAGGGGTTAAAGCAAGGGTGTAAGTTAAGCCTAGTGTTATTTAATTTGTTTATTGATTAAATTTTAACAGAGATAAAAAAAAGAGTAACAATTCACTGCCAGTTAATAATGTCACAATCCTGGGGTTATTATTTGCAGATGACTTAGTTATTGGATCCATCTCAGCAATTGGCTTAAAGCAATCATTGCAGCAAATAGATAAATACTGTAATGAATGGAGCTTGAAGGTAAATCAGGAGAAGACTCAAATAGCAGTATTCAAGAAAGGAGCAAAATTAAGTATATATGAGAAGTGGAGGAAAGGAAATAAAGCATATAACGTAGTTAGGGATTGCATTTATCTAGGAGTTAAAATAGATTGTGGTGCCAAATGGGAAAAGCATAACAAAACAAACAAACAAAAAAAAAATAGCTTTGGCTAAAGGAAAAGAAGCAATGGCAGCAGTTAGAGGTTGTAAATATTAAATACTGATATAAATGTTGAGTGGCTGAAAAAGGTATATAGTATGCTGGTTGAGGCAAAAATATTGTATGGTATTGAAATATGGGGACTGGAAGAAGGATGGGAAATTGTGGATGTTGTGCAAAGATGGTTTTAGAGAAATTTTAAGTGTACCGAGTACAACAGCAAAGGAATTTGCACAAATTGAGATGGGAAAAGTGGCAAGGAAAGGTGTAATTATGAAAAGAGCTCTCAAATATTGGTTCAGAATCTTAAACTTAGATGAAAGAAATTTGTTAAGAAATGCTTAGAATTTCAAGAAAATAAATCTAAGGAGCAATGGGTAGAGTAATAGTCTTAGGATAATTCTGGAGAACAATGGAATGGGGGACATTTGGAGAAGGAGGGAGAACAATGTAAAGAGTTTTTGGAAAGCAATAAAAAAGAGACTGGAAGATATAGAAATACAAAAGCTGTTTAGCAAAATAGCAGGTAAAAGATCTTTAGCATGTTATATACTGATAAAAAATAAATGGGAAAGAGAGAAGTATACTGATAAATCAAAAAAGAACAAAGAGAGGGCATTGCACTGCTACAAGCAGACGCATGGAGATTAAAAGGAATAAGGAAAAAGTTTCCTCAGAAGCAGTGTCCAATATGTGGGGGAAAGGAAGATACGGAACATATAGTGTTACAGTGGAAAGGACGGGACTCTGGAGCAAAAAGTTTATAAATGAGAAATGATTTAAATTAGATAGAAAAATATCTTTAATGAAAATCTTTAGCAAAGTTAGCAGGAATGTAATGGAGTTCCTGAATAAAGTTAAAAATAAATGAAATTAGGTACTAAGAAGGGAAGTAAATCAAATAACTTAAGGGTTGCATTTGATGAATTATCCTATAAGACAATGCCATCTGGTATTAACAGCAGTCACACTGTCTTAGCAATGATTCTTACATTACAATTAGGTTCACAGCACTACATTCCTGGTGGTATAGTGGTAACCATACTTGTCTCTTAGATCCAAGATCATGGGTTCAATCCCGCCCAGGGTTGTTGGATTTTTTTAGGTGTAGGGCTCCCTTCAGAAAGGAAGTAGTCTTAATCTCAAGTTGTAGATTTATGGCACATAAAAGAACCTCAAGCTTGAAAGAAGAGGCCTCTGCGCAAAATTTATTGGCCATTTCATGCCCAGAATTGAATGGGACACTGATGACCTGAGATGTTAAAGAGCGTCCATAAATAAACCAAATCAACAACAGCAATATAAAATAATTAAAATTATTTCTAAAATTAAAAAAGAACATAATTTAGACTTCCATGTTATAATATGCAACAATGGGCTGATAATCGTGTTCCTGGCCTTTGTCGACACACATGACAGAATTTACTTGGTTGTCACTGTCAGAGCTAGAAGGTGAACATAAAATTTAAGTGGTGTTATTATGTTCAGTTATGCTTTAATTTTACATGTTTGAAGTCAAGTTGCATTTATTGATTCATGATTGATTTGTATTTATGAAATTGTGATAATATGAATGAATAAAGTTTAATACCCATATTTACTAGAGACACCATGGGCGAGTGATAATATGAATAACTGTGAGCTTGCCTAACTGGTTAAATGTGACAAAAAAATTCAAATGACAACAAATAATAAGAAGGGTATTGAAGAGAACTACGTTAGTCAAAGCCCTTCAAAGAGTGAACATCAACAATCAAGATTCTCTTTTCAATTAATAAGTCAGGTTGTGCAGACTGTCTAGAATGCTGGTTAGAGTCTATGTATAATTACTTTAAAAATGAATACAGTTGGTTGGTAAAAAAGGACAAAAAAACTTGGTTGTTCTCAATGTGCCAAGGCCAGAAACGTGGCTTGGGACTATAGTTAAGTTCAGGATTAGAACCAGCAAAAGAATGAGCCATAGGGGAAGTTGGTTTTGGAAAAACTAAAGAAATATAGCAAAATAGTTGAGAAAGAAAATCTATACCTACAAAACATCAGTCATAAAAGAGCAAAACAGGCTAAAGTTAATACTAAGAACAAACTTTCACAAACAGGGGTGGATAAAATGTATATTCAATGTGTGAGACAGCAGTAGATTATTTATGACAAAATATGGGGCCATTCACAATGAAAAATAAATGTAAGCATAATATAAATGTAAAAACTAGATGCTATGTATTGTAATGGAACTGTTTACAATGAATCATATAAACATAAAAATAAACATTCAATTAAACATAAACATAGAAGCTGCAAGGTTCATCGACAGTAAGGAAAATGTAAGAAATCAGTCAATCAGAATGCACTGCTGCTTTGTTGACACAATGGCGTCAATGAATGAAAGATTAATTGCCTTATATCAACCCTGCACTTGCTTGTATGACAAGAAAAACAGATAGTATAAAGATGTGGTTTTCAAAGCAAATGTGTGGCATTCAATCTCAAGTGAATTCAGAATTACAATGGATCATTTTCTCTCATTTCGCATACCAGATTATGGAAATCCTCCTGGTAAATTCTTCTTTGATTAAGGGGATGAATGTTAATATTTATTACAATCTTTGCAGAAATGATCAACTTTTAAATATTTTACTCCAAGAAATTAGTTACTGCACTTTGCATATGCATAAGCGCTATAGTTGTCTGCTAAGAAGCAGTCATTTTCAATCAGCTGTTATTTGACTTCAATCAGGTGTCAGTTGATTTTTGCTTGTTCTTTTTTTGATTGACTAATACTAAGTTTGCATCTTTCACTGTGAATGTCTACATACTACAAATCTTATGTGTTACATTATATTTATGTTACTTTTTCATTGTGAATGGGATTTATAAAGTGTCAAAGATAGGAAGGCTTCACTGATTTTCCTGTGGATGTTCAGGTCCAGCAGCTTAATGGTTTTGGCACGAGTGGAGTTTTACACTCTTAACTAGCAGCACCAATATCATTGATCATATCTGTACAGAAATGAAGAAAATATCTGATCCCTATTAAAAAAAAATAATATTAAAATTAGTATTGTGGTAAACCAGTCAACTACTTGCAGTAGTATGCCTGACTTGTGCTGTGTTTGAGATGTGCCATGTTACAAGGAGGTGCTGTAATTTAAAGTTTTTGGGATCTAGTTGAATGTATAAATTCAATAAAGAATGCCATTTTGCAGAATTTGGGCTTCTAAGGTTTTTGTGACATTATCTAATAGAAAATTTTGTTGGATTTGGGTGGAGCCTCTGTTATGTTAAGAAGGAAAAATGGAAAAATTTACAGAATTATCCCAACTTGATTGTTTGGCAATGTGCTAATCAGACTAGAATTGGCAGTCCATGATGAAAGAGATGAGGTTCAAGCTATTGCTCATTTCCATTTTTTCTTCAACAAAATTCACTAAATGTACAGCATGTGTCTAGGTACCCTAAAAATCAATCTCAGCTTAAAATACTGCACAGAGCTTGGTGAAATCAGATTGGGATAATTGTCAGTCTCTAGCCAAACATTTCATGATTGCTTCTAATGATACATTTTGAGATTCCAAAGAGAGGACTTAAATAAAGTCATTGGAAACTTTAACACCTGCTGAATTTATTAAAAATTATGAGGCCTAATTGAGCCCTCAGACTCCTTGCTTCTTAAAAGAAGATATGACTCTTGCAGAAGCTGACAAGGTTATAAAACGTACTATTCAAATACAAGTCTATGGCATCTTCTCCAGGTCATCAAGTTGAGGAGGCAACTGAAGCAGTTGAAAACAAAATTTTCAAAGACATTGAGCTACATTCCAATGCTAAAATTATCCAAATAAACAGCAGCAGTTTTATGCAGCCTTGTCAACAATCTTAAAAACAGACTTGTTACCAATCCTAGTCAAGTTTCCCATTTAGGTTCTTAGACTCAGCCACACAGTGAATATAAATAACAGAAAACCAAGCTGTTTTTGAAAAATCTTCACCTTGTTACGACATGGCAAATGCCTCTTGGAATTCACATAACCTGTGAAGATTAAAGCAATTCTAACTTAATGTGATGTTTTCAGCCTTCAAAATCAGAGGAAATACATTGAAGCATTCAAGGAATATGTGGACATCAGCAGCAAACCGAAGCATCTTAAACAGCTTTTACAGACTCTATTCTAATTTCATCATCAGAATGTGTAAGATCCTTCAGTATGAAATAATGATATTCACAGCAAGGAAGGAACAAAGAAAGAAAGAAAAACAAAACAAAACAGGATGTTGATATAATACACTGCAACACTAACTTTTGCAAAAAATGTTGGACCAACAGTTGGAAAGTTTAATCCACAACATTATATGTAGTTTTGGCTGAGATCAGGAAGACAACTGAATAAACAGCATGAAGAAAATATGACCAGTCAAACAATAACAAGTACATCCTTAACTGACTACCATTTAATTTTTTTTCTCAATTAAAGCACTGGATGTCAGTATGGTAAATTATAGCCAGAACTTCCATTTGATAGTTCACTGGCATTTTTCTGCAACATGGCAAATTTAACTTCCCATAAAATTGTACCCCGTTTCAATTATTAAACCTTTGGAAAAGTTTCCCTGCGTTCATAGAATTATTTTTTATAAATCCCTTGGTCAAAGTAAATTGTATAGGATTTATTGCAGCCATTTAAGATAGTTAAGTGATACAATTTTCCAACTTTTTCCAGTCAGGTAATTTTCATACAGCCACCTTGTGTACAAGCAATAATCTGAAATTTGGCATGGCAACAATTTGCTTACTTTACTTTTGTGCCATTTTCCAAATTCAAATCCCTGATAATGTTGATACAGATTATGTGGGCTGGCTTATTACCAGAAATAAAGTACTTCATTATCCCATTGTTGTTAATAGTTCATCTGTACACCATTATTGATATGAACAATCCGCTATGCATTTTTTAAATCCTTTTATGCTTTTATTTATTCTTTGTTTGTCAATGACTCTTTGTCTGCTATTTTCAGCATTTGGCTTTGTTAACAATAACACTGGTCAGCATTTAAAAATTTGTTCTGATGTCTAAGGTTTTTATAGGTGATCTTTTATTTCTGAATGCATGCTGAATTAAAAAACCACTCATTTTGCAAAATCAGGTCAGGATTTCCTACCTCAGATTTCCAAACGTGGTTCACATTGATCATTTATCAAAAGCTTTCTGGCTGCTCATTTTTGGACTAGAAATCATGAAATTGAAGAAAAAGTACAACTGTTAAAGGTAGCAGAAGGACATATTGTAATGAACAAGCAGAAAAACAACTTAAAACATTGGTTAATGCCTTCAATATCCTGGGAAGAAAATACAAATTTCAGATTTATCAGATGCCTGTCAGGAGTCAAATAATATGTCCTGCAAAGATTACAATAACTCTTTCGACAGTCAAGTAGCTGATAAAGGCCCGCAAAATATATTGTAATGATGTAATACATTTATAAAACTGCAATAGCGTTTAGTTCAACTCATCAGAACATATTAATAATTTCTGTTTTGCTTCACTGTGACAGTTTTAATTGTATTTTGTGTTAAGTATTTAGTTATTTTTAATTAAAAGTATCAATTGCATAGCACACTAAAGAACAAAGTCATTTCAGGAAGCATGCTTGCATGTTTATCATCACATATATGGTGCAGAGGAACAAAAGTGAAATTCACATCCTTCTTTCTCTTGAGAATTTACAGCAGTGTTATTTGAAAGAAAAAAATTCCTTAACTACATAATCCGTTGACAATTACTTTGCAAGATAATATCTCAAGTGAAGTTTTCTTTCTAGCATCACTGCAGAAAAAGAGCAAATACAAGGGGCATTTTATAAGTATGAAAATTAAACCTGAGAATGAAACTTCATTATTTTTCACCATAGTCTCACCTGACTTCCACATACTTAGTCCAAATTGTTTTCATTGAATTAATCTCTTCAGAATTTAAGGACATACTACCCATTACCCCCTCTTTCATGATATTGTTGGAACATCATCTTTTGTTAAGAAATTTTTTTAGATTTCAAAAGAGAAAATTATCGCTCAAGTCAGGCCTGGATTATAGGGTAGATAATTATACTCCAAATACAAACTCAGTTTTCCATGCAGTTTATCTTTGATAACCTCATAAGCTACTTCACTTTAGAAAAGTAGATTTCTCCTGTGGTTTTATTTGGATTAGACAGTAAAAACTCTCTGTATTGCAAAAAATGGTTACCAAGACTGTTCTGGCTGACCGAAGCACATGAAATTACTTGGAATGCGGAGTTCTTATGCTTCCCTTCTTTCATCTCCAGTTACAATCTTTGAGAAAAAGCCAGTAGAATTCTCTTGGAGGAGGTTCAAATTCTGCTATTCTACAACAAGTTTTCTGCTCTGATACCAGCATTCATGGTACCTATTGGGAACTATATTATTATTTTTATTACATTAATTTTTTGTTATTAATTATTTATTCAGATATCTTACATTGAGCATAACATTGATATCACATGAATATTAATAATATGAATTTGTGCCAATTGAATGCGTGGTTTGCAGACTTCTACATTGCTACACTTGCCACAACCATCTTGCAAAACTACAGTTTGCACTTTTTGGCACATTTAAAATTAAAACCACCTTTTGACCCAGAACTTTCTTCTAAATTAAAATCATAAAACGATTAGTAACTGAACAACAACAAAATATCAAACAAAAACTTAAAAGGAAAACTATATAAAGATCTAAATACCTGCAAACACTTTTATTTAAACCAAGAAAAATTGGAGTTGCTCAATTCTGCTTAACTGTTGGGCATGACTACCTGTCAGAACATCTCATCAGGATGAAATTAATCAAGGACAACCACTTCCCACTGTGTATGGACGAGAATACTATCTTAAACAAAGAACATTACTGAAATGCAGCCAATTAGATAGCAACAAACAAATGAAAAATAATTTGGAAGCTCTTTATTGGGAAACCATGGAAAAAATAATAAATATCAGCATCCCCAATGGCTACTAGCAACCAACCAAATTTTTGGCACATTCCTTATGAAGATGTCTTGCCTGGAGGTCATCTATATTGGCCTCCCTGTCCTTTTAAATTGCTTCTCCTAAAAGTTTACTTGTATTTGGAAGCTAATCATTTACATATAGAACGTTCATCCTTACTTGTATTTCTTTAGTCTTCCTCTCTTCCTTTGGGCAGAATATAGAACAAAGGTTCAAATCACTCAATGTTGCCATAGACCTATAAGACAATGACTTGCCATTCCTCAATCCAGCGCTTACTGCAAATTGATTTGTAACTGTTGTCTGTTTCAAGCCAATGTATGTCCCAACCTGCACAGGCAAGCTCAGCTCTCCAGCAATGATATAGCCAGGGTTAGGAAGTTCATTTGCATATCTTTTTTAAAGCAAATTATTGATATGCTAATAATTTAGGTTCATCACTTACTAATTTTCTAGTGTCTTGAATAAATTTTATATTTATATTTAAGTAACTTCATCATAATGATTATGTTTATATGGCATATGTTAACACTCAAATGGGAAAAAGCTGTTTAAAAATGGGTTATTTTAGTTAATTTGCTAAATGATATTTTTTATTTTCAACTGAAGATATAATAAAAATAAATAGTTGTTTCACAGGTCCCATCACAATAGATTCTTACCATCGGAATTTGCTAATAGAATGCTACTTTTCACATCAGTCTCTCTCAGGCATGCAGTAATTCAGCAATTCATGACCATGTGAAGAATATTGCTGCGTAAGTCATGTGATACTGGCTTACCTTTATCTCAAGTGGTAGGGAAATCCCCACCATACTGGAATAGATTATGAAGCAAGGGAGTGTCTAGAAAATAGAATTAGTCTAGCTTCTTTGTGAACAGTAACAATGCATGATATAGTGTTAAAAATGCCAAGGGTGAAACAAAGTAAAGCAAGCAGGCTTAAGAGTTTACAAAGTGAATTTTCTAGTGATCTTGTTAATACAGATGGCAGTGTTTTACACTGTAAGATATGTGAAAAAAAATATATTGGAAGTGAAAAAGCCCTTCAGGTGGTTCAACATATTAATACTGCAAAACATAAGAATGTGATTACAAAAATGTTTACAGCAGTAAAGTGTTCAATGGCTATTAGTCGAATGTATGGGAAATAAGGCAGTTTCTTTATGATCTTTTTAGTCGAATGTATGGGAAATAAGGCAGTTTCTTTATGATCTTTGTGAGGCATTCTTAGCTGCTGACATTCCTTTATGGAAAATAAATATCCCAATTTTACATTTTTTTTATATAAAAGTACACCAAACAATGTGTTCCTGACCAAAGTACCTTAAGTAAAACATACATCCCTCATTACAATAATGTAATGTTAATCTTGGAAATTAAGTTAGCAAATGAGTTTACAAGGTCGCATCTCCTGATTTAAAATGCGGTCTTTGAAGGGCATTAATTTTGGCAATGGTAAGGAATCTTGATCCTGTACTTATGTCTTTTTTACAAGAAGTGTAATGTAACAAGAAGAATTGTGTGCAACTTACAAAAGGTTCATTTAGACAATTGCTCTGCATTATAATTGCTTTTCATTTTTTATGTGGTTTTTAAAGACACCATATTAAGCTCAAATAGATCTGTTAAAGCCACAGAAATTGAAATAATGTTAGTATATTCACACTTAATGGATACCATATTAGATCACATGTACAAGCTTGTGTACAATATGACATAACAAAACACTAAATTTTACAATTTTGTTTCATCAGGATGTGTGCAAGCTAATCATTTCATTAAAGGTACGGTGCAGTCTGTATTTTTCTTTATATTATGTTTGAACATACATTACATTGCTATATTTTCATTCATTTGCAGCCATTTTAATTTTTCATTCAATGTTGATAAGGCAAACAAACAGCTAGTATAAAGGCTGCGGTTCCAGCTTCCCAGTGTGCATGTGCATGTCATAAGGCTTTTGAAGAATGCACACAAAAACAGCCACAAATATGGGACCACAATTCTTTGCAAGAATTTCAGGAAATCATTCTTCGCAATCAATTGCATGCAAATTCTCTAAAAACGGAGTGAAAATTAGCTTTTATCTGGGTCCTTACTCCACGTTCTACCAATATAATTAACTGGATACGATATTGCCAATAATGACTTAATAAATATTTTGAAAAATACAAACTAAAGAAACATTAACAATGATTTTGAGGAATTTGCGTCGTATATGTATAAAATCATCGTTGTGCAGCCATTTACTGTTCTGAAATAAGTCACATGTCATATATATATTCTACAGACCCACAGCCAAGCTGCTCAAGCAAAACTTTACCTGAACGCTAAGAGTGGTTGTTTAAAGTTAAATCACTGACACGCGGAAACTGCAGCTTTGACGGCATAACTGAATCACAGCAAACGCCCCCAATGCAAAACAGTGTAGATTATAGTAAATTCACATTATTCTGTACACAAAATACTCGATGCACATTTTCAGCATTATATTGTGCTATATGTAATCTACGGTTACGGCAAGCCTTCGGCAACAACTTGGAGGTGTGTAAACATTACCGAATTTCAATCTATCAAAACTCCATTAACACACAAATAGACATTGCCCTGTTATATATAATTTATTCATTGCTATCAATTAATTATACGTTATTGGTAACGATACTGAAAATTATTAAAATAATGAAGACGTGTTAAAAATTGCGCACGAAAACCAATGAGTGCGACGGATTTATACTCACAATGAAATTGTTTGTTTTTATCGTAATCAGTAGTTACACTGTATAAATGAACAGCTGTTCATAACTTTCCCAGCGACCAGAAATGGGAGAGCCAACGTTAATTGTTGGTTCCAACCTTTCAAATGATAATCGTTTCAACCGGCTCTCAATGTTTGTTACGTTCACCTAGTGAAGCCACCATAATTCCTTTAATTGCCACCATCCTATTGGCGCTACATGAAATGCTGAGCAGGCTAGCCACACTAAACTTGAAATAATCTCACCAACTTGTAAAAGGAAGCCCTTTTAGGAATACATATGTGCAAAAATGTCTTTGGACAACACATTTGCCTAGCTACAAAACAAAATATCCCTAAGTTATGAGTTTGGCTACTCTGCTGCTCATTGGGGAACATTGTATCCAATATAAAAAAATTATTTATATTTAAAATTATTATATATTTTAATAAAATGTAATGCGTTCATACTATTGTTAGCTGCCCAAAATTTACATATGCTATAGTGTTAGTCAAATCATTGCCTTGGCTCTATAGAGGATGTATGCATCAAGCATGACATGACATGAATAATCAAGCTTCAGTGGTTTTTTTTTTTTTTTTCCTGCCTTGCTAATCCTAAACGAAGGTTCGCGGAGGAAACATGTAGTATACATATGAATAATTCAAACACCAAATGCATTATTGCGAAAGAGCGCAAATAGTGTCATTTTTCCCAATACAGTAACGTTCTTTGTTCAAAAGCCCTACCCCATGCGCAGTAGCGGGTTTATTGGATTTTGGTGCGCATGTTATTCGCAAAATGCTTTACAATGAAAATTACATGAACTTTGCGCAATAAAGATTCAACTTTTGTCTTAGAAAACAGCTTACGTGGGTAGGGTTTGCGATTACTAATCCGGAGACTCTGGGTGCGATGGTCAAATTCTATGGGCAAGGGTTTTTAATGAGATTTTCCTTACCCTGAAAAGCTTATTTCCATATAATTTTAAGGCACCAAGGGCCGAACGTGTATATTATTATTATAAAAATCATTGTTACATTCATCTCTACAGAATAAGTTTAGATATTCATTGGTTTAAGGATGCTCTTGGTGCACCATAACCACGTCACCATCACTATCATCTCCACTGGATAACATAACACCCTGACCTCAAACGTCCACTAAAATATTGCCATGACGGAGTAATGCCCACGAGTTCGCAATGAGTTGGCATGGGGGGAGGGGTGGAACCCTTAAGGTGATATAAGACAATTTAGCTGTCCCAACATTCTGCAACAAGATTATATAATTTCATATATTTTTTTGACATTACGCCTACTCATATTTCCGTTTTTCAATATCCTCTTTTTTTGTTTTTTTTTTTATTTCTTTCCCCCTCATTCCATGTTGATTCCATGCCCACTTCTTGTAGTATATTTTGGATTTTAGATATACAAGATTCTCTTCCCTTAAATTTTCCTCGTGCTATCAATCATTGATTGATGATATTCTTCTCTTTTAGTCTCCCTATTCTACACCAATATTTCAGTATTCTTTCTAGAAATTTGCCTTTATAGCTCAATCTTCCTAGTTCCATTAAGCAACCACATTAGATGAAAATCTAGGAAACCTAGGACAATTCTACAAAATATTCCAAATTAGCAATCTTCCTAGTTCCATTAAGCAACCACATTAGATGAAAATCTAGGAAACCTAGGACAATTCTACAAAATATTCCAAATTAGGCAAAGATCTAGGGAAACCTAGGACAACTCTACAAAATATTCTATTTATCATGATTTTCGCTTTTCATCCTCCATCTGGCTCCCAAATTTCTATTTCATGCATCATTCTGCTCTCTACTCTTGAACCATACATTCTCTTTAACCATTTTTGAGCACTAATGATCTTATCTTAGCTGTCTTGTGCTCTTTCAACAATAATCACCATCTGTAACCATTTTACTTGCATATTTGGTATTTTATTTGCAAAGACAGTCATAACACCTAAGTAATCAATTTTCTTGAAAGCTTCAATTTCTGTGCCCTCCCACCACCATTTCTCCTTTTTTTTTTTTTTTTTTTTTTTTTTTGTCTCCATAATCTTAGATTTAGTTTTATCTATCTTGAGACCCCATTGTCTAAAATGTACCTATAGTTTCAAGCGATCATTTTAATCCTACACTTGTTACCAGATCATCTGCAAAGAACAGACCCGGTATCTCTTATGTTATTTATAGTTGGCAAACAAATATTACTTTTATTAATTTCTTCTAATAAAACATTATCAATAAATAGATTAAAGAGGACTGGGCTTAATTTACATCCTCGCCTGTGACCTGCATTAATTGATGTTTTATCTGTAACCATCCCCCTTTCACATTTAAAACAAAATTCATTATCCTTATAAATATTTTGAATTACCTTTATGAAGGTGTGACTTAATCCTTTTTTTCTCAGTTTGATCCAAAGTGCTTCCCTAGAAATTGTGTTGAATGTTTTTTTCTAAGTCCAAAAACAACAAATAGATTGCACCTCTTTTGTTACTAAGATATTTATCAACTAATGTTCTAATTATAAAAATATAGTCAACTGTTCTTTTGCCTTTCCTAAAGCCTGATTGGAATACTGAAATTTTTCTTTCTTTCTCTGCCCATTCCTGCAGCCTATTTTGCTAACACTCCAGTGAAAAATTTCCCAATAATTGAAAGTAAACTAATTCCTCTTATAATTTGTCGGGTTCCTAATATTGCCTTTACCTTTATAAATTGGCATTATGATTCCCACTCTCCAATTTTTTGTATTTTACCTTCTTCAAGAATTAAATTCACTAATGCACCAATATGTTTAATCTGTTCAAGTCTTCTATCGAAGCTTTCCAACATTCACCTGGGATTCCATCTATTCTTACAATGTTAAGAAGCCAGTGAGATTTATTCTTCTCTTTCTGTAGTATCTAAATGCATTCTCTTAAGCTACTTTTATAGTCAGTACATTATAATCTTACTTTTCCCTAAGAAATGAGATTAATTCTTTTTGGAAGAAATGAAATATTTTCTGTGTAATAATTTCTGTCAGTGTCAAGCAAAGAAATGAGAACTGAAGTGATTAATTCATGCTCATCATGAGCAATGTGATACATTGAAATATTGGCAGTTCTACCTAAGTTTTGTTTACTGATAAACTCTGTAATGACAAGATAGCACACAAGAATTACTCAAAATCTTAAATATTTGCTCGAAATTTTATGCAGTATTCATTTGAATGTAACAAGAAGTGAAATAAGATCTCTTACAGGTGCATATATATGATTTATCATGAAGTTACAATGATTCTTGAAAGAAAAATCCTAATATTTCATAGAGCTGAAAAAAAAATCATTTTCATATGGAAACAAAATAAAATAAGCAAAGTAAATTTCTTTCCAGAAATAGGGAATAAAAGTTAAGATTATTTATACGATTGCAAGTGCAAATTCAACTGTTACTACACAATATTTCAAGCAAAGTTATTTTTGTACTATTACCTTGCTTATGACCTTTAACTTGAAAGAAGTGTCCTGCAATAAATGTTTGCAACCTCTATAAATGATGCACACTACACTGATTAGGCTCTAGATAATGACAAATGAGAAGAATATTCAAAGCAAGGGCATTAAGTGAGGTAGCAGTGTACAAAATTAAGAGCTCATTTCTATGAGAATCATATATACAACACAACATGTAGCCTATCACAAGATATGCTACTATTAGACTGTAACCAATCTATGCTGCTCAAGTGGGAACTATGAATATGTTGAGACTACAGTAGCATTAAAACTATGTTCTTGCTTTATAGGTAAATTTAAGTATACTATATCCAAAAAATTTGAGAACGTCCAACTGTTCCAGAAACATAAAATTTGGTTCATAGTTACTTGTACATGTGCACTCTATAAAGAACTATTTTCATAACCATGTCCTTAAAAACTGCCAATACTTTACTGCTAAAAGATACACACAAAGTAACTTGTAATCTGAACTGCAACTGAGATAAGTTAATAAAATTGGGAGACAGCAATGGGCACACAAAGCTAACCAGGCTACCTCTACCTTCTATTGACGGTGCATCACTCTGCAGTTAGCTATAAATCATACGGCATTGGTTCAAATTCTGTTAGGCCCAAGTTGCCTGCAAGATTTTTTTCTCACCTTGAAAATTCAAATGCCAGGTAACTTATAGTGCTAATGGACCTGGGTTCATTTATTCTATACCTCACCTGGAAGAGACAGTTGTAATGGAACATTAAATAATTAAACAAATTATAGTGGTTATTTACTAATGGGGTTTTGCCAAAGAAGCCATTATTGCATTTGCTCTCCAGTGTTTTTCATTAACAGATCCAACTGGTAGGACTTCACAGACTTAGATATGATTGTCCTGTTTTCTTCTCTATTACATTGAACAAAATTTGCATAAGAATAGATTCCAATTTAATTTAGATGTTAGCTTAATAATCATGTTCTGTAATGAGTCTAAATCTTCCTATTGCAGTTTTGCAGGATGACTGATTTCAGTTATTAATTCTTAAATTTAGTTTCATATCTTCGTTTAATTATTGATTTTATGGATGCAAAGGATAGGCTATTGATTCTATTTTGTGATACGTTTCTTTGCAAGGATACATGCAGTGCCATTACAAAAGGCTCTACAATGTGCTAGTATTTATTGTAGTATTATTTTTTCTATAATGTTTGGAGTTGGTATATTATTTTATAACATTCTTTAAATTGAATTGACATAACTTTGTTGTAGTTTAATGCTTGAATTGCTGTTTTAGAATCTGAGAAGTGTACTATATTTTTTGAATTTATCTAATTGATAATACAAGTTGATGAGAATGAAATGCAATTTCAGCATCAAAATTAGTTTTATGTTGTCCAACAGACAGTATGTTGAAAATTGTAGGATTTTGATTCCAGCTCCTGAATTGTTATTTTAATTAAGATATCTGTTAATATACATAACCAGTATTATCATATATATCTCATATTTTCACTTCCTATTATAGTGCTTTTAACATTATTTCAGATAATTTTGCAACTTTTTATGAGGTAATCAATCAAATTTCTTCACAAATATTGCAAAAGCTGATAGTGGGACCATACTGATGGTGAAGGCAGTCTTTGAAATACGTTCAAGGAATGGAACAAACTAGTGAAATTTGAGTGATTTCCTCAAATTTTCACTAGTTTGTTCCATTCCTTGGACATATTTTGCAGATTGCCTTCATCAGTGTGGTTCCACCATGAGCTTCACATTCGCTCTGTAGATTTTGCATATTTGTTGATGGGGTTATTGTTGTTTATATGATCAAAATTAACTAGATTTTTTTTTCATTTTTGTTTATTAAAACATATTCTTATACTGTTAATTAATAGCTTTAGAATTTTTATTCATTTTAGCCCCCCCCACAAAATGGTATGCTATTGCTCATTCCTAGGTACGTTTATATTTTACATTTCTCATGTGTTCCTTAAACTGTAGGGTAATATTTCTGTTCATTTAGCTTATTTAATGCATACTGCTGTCTTTGCAATCGTTTTTATAAATGCCTGATTTTTTTTTTGCAGCAGAATTTTGTTTTTTGTGTTGGAGATTTTTTTAAACTGTATTTGTTTACTGGAACAAAATAATGTACACACCTAAAACATCTTCTGGAATTTTTTGTATGTCCATGGATGGAATGTAAATTTCTTGTACATATGATCTTTGTATCCTTTTAGTGTGGCGACGTCATTTATTTGTTAATTTTTTTTAATGTTTTTATTTTCTTATTGAGCACTATTGTGCAGTGTTTTACTGCACTATATCTATGATTTTTGATACTCGAATTTGTATTCTGTGTTGCTTATTGGTAGGTTTGTTAATCTGAATGTAAAGCTGTATTTAATTGTGAGCTATGTTGTTTTGGGTTATGACTGTTGCTTTTGATATAATTACCTGTATGAATATCTTTCTGAATATGCCACTGTCCAGCATATTGCCATTTTTTATAATTTTTATATCCAAGAAGGAAGAACATTGTTTTTGTTTTCTAATTCTCTTGTGAATTTAATGGTGAATTAGTACAAGAAATTTATATTCCATCCATGGGCACACAAAAAAGTTTCAAAGATATTTAAAATGTGTACAAAATTTTGGTCCAGTAAACAAATAAAGTTAAAAAAAAACTTCTAAAAGTCAATACAAAAGACAAATTCTGCTACAAAACTATCAGGAATTTATAAAAACAAAAGCAAAGAAAGCAGTATGAATTAAATAGTCAAAATGAACAGAAACAATACCCTACAGTTTAAGATGATTATTTATAACCAATGTACAACAATTTGTTCACACTAACTCCATTCACTTACATAAAAATTGGTTATATATATTCTACTCCATTGTCAACAGCTTTGTAAGTACATTTAATTGAGATGATGATTATTGTTTAAAGGGTACAAAACTGCTAAGGTCATTAATGCCAGTTAAAGGAATACATGAGAAATTTAAAATACAAACCTACCTAGAAATCAGCAATTTCTGGGAGGGGAGAAAAATCCAAAATGAACCAAAATTCTTAAAGCTATTCAGAAATCCATAGAATTAACAATATGGGAAAATGTACTCATAAACAAAAATAAAAGAAAATGTAGTTAATTTTGATCATACCAACAACAATAACCCCATTAGCAAATTTGTAAAATTTACAGAATCAAAAATGTGAAGGTGACTGTGGAACCATATTGATGATGAAGGCAGCCTTTGAAACATGTCTAAGTAAGTGGAACAAAGTAAGTGAAATTTGATTGATATCCTCATAAAAAAATTGCATAACTAACGATACTATGAGTAGTCAGAAGCTTTCACAGCCGGAGTCAGACTTATAACTAGAAGTTACTTCCGGGCTTAGGAGTCCAGACTCCTTAGCTCCAACAGATCACGTCTCCTAAGCCCGGAAGAAACTTCTAGTTATAACGATACTATATTTCACTGCTATTTAAAACTACAATTGTTTTAGATGTTTCCGATCTTGTGATTAATGTTCTAATCCCAGATTAGTATGGATAGGTTGAAAATTAAAGAAATATAGTAGCATCTCTTTCTTCCTCTTAATCAATTCACCCCCCCCCCAAAGGGGGGTATATTTATCATCCAAGAAAATGTTAGTACATGTTACCAACTTAGTGAACTAAAAGCATATTAACAAGCATAGTAAATTAATAGAAACAAAGAAGCATAAAATAGATGGAGGTAACAAAAATCAGCAATATTATGCACACAACAAGAAAACTAGAAATTGATAACAGGGAATAGTAATATAAAAAAATACATATATAACTTATAGCAATTATCAACAGAAATAATAGCACAGAATAAAATTAAAGCTTTGAACTTCATTATTCTATAAGCAAATAAATATTTTATTAATAAGGGCAAAACATCTTCATGAAATATCTATAAATTCATGAATAATTTCATTAGTTATCTACAAAACCAATGCTATTATAATATGGAATAATTATTTGGAGAGTTCGCTCATATTGCCTAATTATGAACAATCAGCTTGTAGTTTGGAGGCTATTGGCTATAAGCAGCTCCACGGCATTAAATTATATTAGTGAGTTCAGATATATAGTTATAGTTTACAGTAGCAGTTCTTGAACTGTGGTTCATGGATGCCTGGGGCGTCCAGAAAGTCCAATCAGAGGATCCACAAAATATTAAAATACTTTTGAATGGCAGGAATTTTCACAGTGAAACACAGTATAACATAGTAAGTTATTTAAGAGCTATTTCCTCATAAATAGCTTACTATATTACTGTTAACAGCATTTATTCTTGATTGTACAATGAACTATGAGAAAATGAAAAATTATACACATTTTTTATAAATGTATTTACTGAGCTAAAGTAAATTATAATCAAATTGAAGGTGAATATTTCTTCTGTAGGGAGCTTTCAAATAGGTAAGTCAAAACAATGACCAGGTAAAGCTTAATATGACCATTTTAGTTTCCCTGGCAATGCACACTTACTGCCACAGTAAGAATGTTAAGGCATGGAGTCATGAGCATGAGGTCTGGGGTTTGATTCCTGCCAGATTATGCTTCTCTGTTTTCCTCAGTCCTCATAAATGGCAATTGCCCAATTTATCATTTCATCTCATGTATCATCAGTGACCACTGCCTGTGATGCCTCAGCAATAAAATTGGACATTAAATACTAATTAAAACAAAATGGCAACAACTCTTAACAACAAACTGCATAGGCTCAGACTTGCATGCTTCAGAAAAATTTTCTCAATCAATCAAAGAAGGCAAGAAAGTGTTAATGCCTTTGTAACAATTTCTTGTATGAAAAAACATTCTCTGCATCATTTATCCAAAAAACAGGTATAGAAACTATTTGCTAAATATAGAATCAGAACTCAGAATATCAATTTTCTCTATTAAGCCAAATATATCACAGCTTAAAAATGAAATGCAGCATCATTCCTCATATAGGAATTAAAATTAGCATGTGTCATCATATATTGTTCGTTACTGTTAATATTAATGTTTTACGCATTTTATATACTTCTTTCAAAGTAATATTATCCTGGTAAGGCAATAAACTATAAATGTTGGTAATTGTTGATTACTGTTAATATTAATGTTTTATGCAATTTATATACCTCTTTCTATTGTTTTATGCATTTTATATACTTCTTTGAATGTAATATTATTCTGGTAAGGCAATAAACTATAAATATTGATAATTGTTGATTAATATTAATATTAATGTTTTATGCATTTTATATACTTCTTTCAATGTAATATTATTCTGGTAAGGCAATAAAATATAATCATTGAAAAAATGTGCATTTCCTGAACTTAGGTGTTCCTTTTTTTTTTACACTAAACTCCATTTACTTACATAAAAGTAAGACGTGTTTCGGGAGAGTTTCCCCCATCTTCAGTTACTCATAGAACCGCCGTTACTCAAAATGATGGCTGGACACCATTGTGGTGGCCTCTGTTGGTAGAAGTAGGAAATTGCTGAGTTCATCGATAGGAGGAAATTTGAAATTCATTAGGTTTTTTTCTATTTTTTAATATAAAAATTTTTTCCCAAGTGGATAACTCCAATGGATTGTGAAGATGTTTCAGCAGTTTAATTTCCGCTTTTATTTCATGGTTTATGGGCCAAAAGTGAGCTGCTTTGCTGATTTATCCACCTGCTTAAACCGAATATTTCTAAAATGTTCTTTCCTCTGAATTTCTAAACTTCTCCTTGTTTTGCCTATGTAGCTCTGCTCACAATCTGCACATTTTATTTTGTAAATTCCTGATTTCTGTTCTGTTGATATGGCCTCTTTTACTGTGCAATCTAATAAATTCTTGATGTTGTATCTGTTCTTTGGGGCTAACATTATCCCATGTTCTTTGAAAAATTTCTTGAACTTGTTTTGGTAAACTGGATGGTAGGTGAAACTTTTGAATTTGTATTCTTCTTTTGTGTTTTTCAGTGTGGAAATTTCCCTGATCCCTTTTTGTTTTTTGATTTATTGATAATTTTTATCAAGGTCTCTTTGTTGAAACCATTGATTATAGCTGTCTTTATTACTTGTTTCTATTCTATTTTATACTCTGCTCCTGTGAGTGGAATATTCATAAATCTGTGTGCCAAACTGTGAAATAGTGCATACTTATGTGGAATGGGGTTATAACTCTCATTTTTATGTAGTTTTCCATATGTGTTTCTTTTCTGTAAATTCCAAAATTCAATTTCTCATTATTTTTAAATCTAGAAATGGTAGCCAACTATTTTTTTCTTCTTTTATGGTAAATTGTATAGATTCATGCTGCAAATTAAGAAGTTTCAGGTAATCTATTGACTTATTTAAAAATTATATATGGAACTAAACACAGTGAAGCTAATCAATTTGAATATAGGCACACGTTTAAAAGAACATTTTAGGAACATAAAATACAAACAGATGGAAAGGTCAGCTGTAGCATATCATTTTTGGACAGAAAATCATGACATAATTAAAAAAGTAGAATTGTTAAAAGCAACACAGGGATCTACAGAATTGGCTACATGGGAAAAAATTCATATTTACAAACACAGAGATCGTATAATGAACTTTGACGTTCCGGAAGAAGTAAACACAAACTTTAAGTTCATCAAAGTACCACCAGGGCAAAACCTTACATCAAAAAGTGCAATCGAGTCTCCAATCAGTCATCCCGTGGCCGAGGATGAAGACGAACGTCTTCGAAACATGTACCACATTTTATGACAAGTAAGTGAAGCATTAAGAGTGTTTTGATGACAAAAAATTAAATCAAATCTATTGACTGTTTCTTCGGTATTATTGCAAAAATGTCACCCACATACCTATACCATGACTTGAAAATTAAAGGGAAGGCTTTTGTGATATATGTTTCAAATGAACTCATGAATAACTCTGCTAGAAGAGGTGACAAAGGGTTTTCCATGGTTAGGCTTAAACTTGTTGGTAATATTTTTTGTTGGAACTGAAGTAATTTTGTTTAATAAAAATATTAGTAAGTTTTAATAAATGTTCTATTTCTTCTGTTTTTAAATTTATTGATGTTAACCATTTTTTTAGCATAAGCATAAGTTTCTCTGTAGGTATGCTTAGGAATAAGGCTTTTACATCAAATGAAACCATTATATCTCTAGCCGTAATTCTGCTATTTTTAAGTTTTTTGACTAGATTAACTGAATTTTTAATGCTCAAACTTTGGAATCTCTTAAAAGATTTGAAGATTTTGATCAATTTTTTTGCTACCTGGTACGTGGGTGAATTGATATTGTTTATTGTTGGTCTCATGCTGTAATCATTTTTATGTATTTTAGGTAATGCATAAAGCCTGGGAAGTACTGGATTACTCTGTGTGATATTCTGTTTTTCAGTAGTGCATAGTGTTTTGACTTCATTTAATGTTTTGATTAACATTTTATTGCATTTATTGAGTGGATTCTTATCAATTGGTATGTAGTCTTGTCCTTACTCTATTTATGTATTCATTTTTGTCTAAAATGGCTATTATGTTACCTTTGTCTGCTTTTATGCATATAACTGGTTTTTCTTTTAGTTTTTTTAATGTCGTTCTATAGTTTATTGATTTCTTCTGGTTTTTTATGTTCTGTAAAACTTTTTTGCATTTACTTTTGATGAATGATTTTTCCCTTGAGTTTAGTTGTTGGGTGGCTATGTCTATGTCGACTATATAATCTTCTATATTATCTGAGAAATCTATACAGTTTTTAGGCCTTTATTTAGGAGATTGATTTCATTTTTGGAAAATGTGGCACTCGAAAGATTAATACTTTATCTGCTGTGTGTGTGCATGAGGGTGGAACCATTTTTATTTGATGTTTTTGTAAGTTCTGGAGTTTCTTTTTTAATTTATGGATTTTGTTTTTCATTTGTACACTTAAATTTTGATGTAGATGATGATGTAAATTTTCCCATATGTGAAAATCTAGTTTTTTTGCTAGTTTTAAATACAGGTTGTAAATATCTACGTCTATTTCATCTAGTCTTTTATACTGTAAGCTCTTTTCAACTTCAATTACCTTTGTTTCTGCTGCCTTCTGGTGTATGCTATTGTTCATTTTAACGTTTTCCTCACGAATACAGGTGTGACTTTTCTTATAAGACATGATTTTAGGAAGTTAATGTAGGCCGCAATGTGTCTCTTTCTGATTTGTAGTTTTATGTATGTTTTAATCTCCCATTTTGTATTGTTAAGGTTTACGTTATAAGTTGTGATATTGTTCGTGTCTGTATTCGTCATTTTTTCTAACCAATGGGTGTTCAATTAATGTTTCTAGATCTGTTTGTCTTGTATATAAATATTGTACTTACGAAGCTGTTGACAATGGAGTGGCAATATATCCTAAACTTAGGTATTCATTTTTACATATAAGTAAGATGCCTTTCGGGAGAATCTCTCCCATCTTCAGTTGCTCACCGAACTGCCGTTACTCGAAATGATGGCTGGACACCCGGATGTTTCTATGGTGGCCTCTGTTGGTTGAAGTAGGAAATTGCTGAGTTCATCCATAGGAGGAAACTCGAAATTCATTAGGTTTTTTCTATTTTTTAATTTTTGGAAATTTGGAGGAAAGAATATTTTAGGAATATTCCGTTTAAGCAGGTGGATAAATCAGCAGTAGCAGCTCACTTTTGGACCAAAAACCATGAAATAAAACTGGCAATTAAACTGCTGAAACATCTTCACAACCCATTGGAGTTGTCCACTTGGGAAAAAAAATTTATATTAAAAAATAGAAAAAGCCTAATGAATTTTGAGTTTCCTCCTATGGATGAACTCAGCAATTTCCTACTTCAACCAACAGAGGCCACCACAGAAACATCCAGGTGTCCAGTCATCATTTCAGTAATGGCGGTTCGGTGAGCAACTGAAGATGGGAGAGATTCTCCCGAAATGCATCTTACATTTATGTAAGTAAATGGAGTTTAGTGTAAAAAAAAAATGAATACCAAAGTTTAGGATATATAACCACTCCATTGTCAACAGATTCGTAAGTACAATATTTAAATGTGCATTTGTTTATTAAAATCTTTAAAGTTTATAAACCAGTGATGAACAACTTAAAAATATATAGGATGCAAATTTAGGATTTTAAACTTTGAATTACATCTTAGGAATCCGGAGTAGCAAGAGATCTTTGATGAGATTCTGCGGACAAGAAAAGTTTGAGAACCACTGGTTTATACTATTTCTGTTGAGATATAATATATACTCAAATAAAATAAACTACATCCAGTTTCTTTTTTAAGTGAGCTTGTTTTGTCAAGTTCCCTATGTATTACCAGCTGGACAAAATGAATAAAAAAAATATAAATATTCTCCATGTATGGTTTTGAATTTTAACCTATTGGCACATAATTTATTTCCTGTTGATAAACCCAACCATGTTCACAATATTTAGGTTTTGTATAACACTAAATGTGTATTTTCTCTGTAGCTTACCCAACCTAACATTTTTTTGCATCCCAGTCTAAGTTAATATCCATTTAACAACTATTAAAACACACCTAAGATACTGCTTCAGTAACCTTATCTGTTTTATAATGAATTAGTTGTAAAACAGATTGTTTTGGTCACAAATATTTTTGTCTGTTAGACAATTACTTTTCTATTTATATATCCAAAATAGTGTTAAGTATTTGAAAACTCAACAATGTGCACCTAAGAAAAAATAAAATAATTAAGTTCATTTAAAATGTTGTTAATAATAATAATAATAATAATAATAATAATAATAATAATAATAATAATAATAATCTGAAATGACAATTATAATGCTCCTATAAGGATCCAAGCAATGAATGTGCACAAACAAATTATAATACCTGAAAAACTAAACGAAATATTATTAAGTTTGGTTATTATTTTTCAACATTAATCTGCAAATAAGGAAAGGTTGGAAAGGGAAACTTGGGAACATTTGAAGTTGACTGAATTTGACTGTATTTTGTATCACTGCTACAACACAGCAGTAGTAACAAGGATTTAGGTTCATATGTCTGTACAATTATTAACATTTCTTACACACGTGTTGATGAAGCCCATCTTCTCTCCGTTTAGGGATTTAGTATAAATACATCCAAACATTTTTTTCTGCAGTATTCAAATGCTGAAAGGAATAATACTGTTCCATTGAAGTGGCATTTATACTGTGCCCTCATTCCACTATACTATCAGAATTTGTATACAAAGAAAACTGAATGCCCTTCAGTGAACACAATTCCCTGTACAATGGAGTTAACAGGCAATTTATCTTTCTCAATCATGTGTATTATGCCAACTGTTTCAGCTATATTTCTGTAGAAAGTCTAGAGTGCGTGCTAGAACAAAGAATACTTATTTATGATTATGTGCAAAAAAAAAAAAATGTTTTACAAGTACTTAAGACTGCCTCCGTGATCTATATTCACTACTAATCCAAAGGTCCTAAGAATCAATCCTGGTCAGGTCATGTTGTCTGGGTAAAGCTTTTTCCTAAACCATAAAAGGGGAATGCCAAATAGCTTTAAGGCACCAAGGACTACGAACTCACTTGTGCCAGAAAGCTTTAAGGCACCAAAGACTCCTGAGCTCATTTGTGTCATTGTTAATTAATTAATTTCATTAATCCTTACAAAATAGTTCACCTGTAGCATTCAGTCCACAATCTACAGACGGAGAATACCAATATAGTCAAAGTAACAATAAATAAAACATACACATATAAAAAAAAAAAGTATTATAAGAGAGAATTTTGCACTAAATTTACAGGAGTAACATTCAGGAAACATGATTTTTAGATTGGTAAACAAATTTTGAACTCAAAGCATTTTCATTGACAACTGAGATAAAAAATGTAGGTTTTAATAGAGAAGAAAGTAGACAAAATAGACTACTGATTCGAAACTTCTACTTGAAAGCTATTAATATGATTAACCCAGCTACATTGGTGTATCTGCCAGCAATGCCACACAGTTGCTGCATTTTCATTCATATAAAATTACTGCTGTACCTGAAATAAAACCCATGAATAATAAAAAACAGATTCCATAACTGGTTTATCAATCATTTGCATGCAGAACTTCTTGACCTAATGCAACATTTTTCACAGTTGAAACTAATTTCAATCTCTCAGGATATGTGGTTGCAAAAACAATATGCAATGGAGTAGTGTCTATTCGGGTAATCCAACTTCTATTTTATGTTCGAAGATAGGCTTATGATGTGCTATTAGTTATTGTAATCAAGTAGCAAGAATTTGCCTAGGCCATTTTTTGCTCTAGCTTCCCAGAAAAGAGATGGCTAATCTTTCCTCTTCCATGTCTCTCAATTTAGCTTTCCACGGCGAAAGTGATCCTTATTCATTGCTGTGTTATCTCTATAGATGATCATGTTCTATTGGGTGAAATTTCTATTCTATATAGGTGTTCGTTCACATAATCATGGCTGGTTTCCAATCTAAAGGTACCCTTTTGGGTTCGTGTGTGTGTGTGTGTAAAATGCTCTTGCAGTATTCTCCAATATTTTCATAAGCTTTTCCAATCCTTAATTAAGTAAAAATTGTACTTACGAAGCTGTAGACAATGGAGTGGTAATATATGTTACATTAATGCTTTCAGTTGTTAACACTAACTCCACTTACTTATTTAAAACTTTGGACTAGTTTCGGGAGAGGTTCCTCCCATCATCGGCTGCTGTTGACTGAGTGCCGTTGTTCGAAACGGGGGATGGACGCCCGTTCGCCCCTGTGGTGGTATCTCGTGGCTCTAATAGAAACTTGCTGAGTTCATCCAGCGGCGGAAAATCAAAATTCATTAAGTTGTTCTTATTTTTTAAAATGAAAATTCTCTCCCATGTGGATAGTTCTATTGGTTTGCGAAGTTGTTTCAATAATTTAATTTCTGGTTTTATTTCATGATTTTTGTTCCAAAAATGAGCTGCTATTGCTGATTTGTCTATCTGTTTCAATCTAATGTTCCTAAAATGTTCTTTTCTTCGAATTTCTAAATTTCTTTTTGTTTTCCCAATGTAGCTCTGTTCACAATCTGCACATTTAATCTCATATATTCCTGATTTTTGTTCTGTGGGAATGGTATCTTTCATTGTGCAGTCTACTAAATTTTTTATATTGTATTTGTTCTTTGGGGCTAACATAATTCCATGCTCTTTGAATATCTTCTTAAATTTGTTGTGGTAAGTTGGGTGGTATGTGAAACTTTTGAATTTATATCTGTCTTGGGTGTTTTTAAGTGTGGAGACTTCCTTAATCGATTTTTGTCTTTTAGCTTTTTTGATGATTTTTGTTATTGAGTCTGTGTTGAAACCATTAGTTATAGCCGTCTTCATTATATGTTGGTGTTCCATTTTGTACTCGGTTTCAGTCAATGGGATGTTGATTAGTCTGTGTGCTAAACTGTGAAACACTGCATATTTATGTGGGGTGGGGTTATAGCTATCATTTTTTATGTAATTTTCTGTGTGTGTTTGTTTCCTGTGAATTCCAAAGTTAAAACTGTTTGCATTTCTTATTATTTTTAAATCAAGGAATGGGAGACAACCATTTTTCTCTTCTTCTATGGTAAACTGTACAGATTTGTGTTGTAAGTTGAGGAGTTTCAATGCATCTGTAGAATGTTTTTTAGGTATTATTGCGAATATGTCATCCACATATCTATGCCATGTCTTGAAGATCCACGGAAATGCTTTTGTAATGTGTATTTCAAAGAAGCTCATGAAAAGATCCGCCAAAAATCATCAAAAATCATCAAAAAAGCTAAAAGACAAAAATCGATTAAGGAAGTCTCCACACTTAAAAACACCCAAGACAGATATAAATTCAAAAGTTTCACATACCACCCAACTTACCACAACAAATTTAAGAAGATATTCAAAGAGCATGGAATTATGTTAGCCCCAAAGAACAAATACAATATAAAAAATTTAGTAGACTGCACAATGAAAGATACCATTCCCACAGAACAAAAATCAGGAATATATGAGATTAAATGTGCAGATTGTGAACAGAGCTACATTGGGAAAACAAAAAGAAATTTAGAAATTCGAAGAAAAGAACATTTTAGGAACATTAGATTGAAACAGATAGACAAATCAGCAATAGCAGCTCATTTTTGGAACAAAAATCATGAAATAAAACCAGAAATTAAATTATTGAAACAACTTCGCAAACCAATAGAACTATCCACATGGGAGAGAATTTTCATTTTAAAAAATAAGAACAACTTAATGAATTTTGATTTTCCGCCGCTGGATGAACTCAGCAAGTTTCTATTAGAGCCACGAGATACCACCACAGGGGCGAACGGGCGTCCATCCCCCGTTTCGAACAACGGCACTCAGTCAACAGCAGCCGATGATGGGAGGAACCTCTCCCGAAACTAGTCCAAAGTTTTAAATAAGTAAGTGGAGTTAGTGTTAACAACTGAAAGCATTAATGTAACATATTTTCCAATCCTTTTTCTTTTATTTGGATTTGTATTTTAAAGCTAATTCATACTTAAGTTTTTTGAGTCTTATGTTTTATGTAGTTACTTTTTTTGCTAAAATGTCAACCGGTTCATTGCCATATATACCATAATGTAAAGTGATTCATTTTAAGATTATTTCCTTGCTTGATTTGTTAATAATTTGTGCATGTATCCAAGGCATTGGACCTAATTTGGTAATTACCTATGGTATCTATAGTTGATTATTTTCTTTTTTACTATATATATATAGCATATTTTTAGAGCTGTAGCATTTGTCTTGAGGGTATTGTAGATTTATTGTTTCAAGTGAAAGTCAATCAGGTATATCATATTCTTTAGAGACTTCTTCTATCAATCAGGTAGGGATTTTAAGCTCTATGTAGTCTGTAGGGTCGATAGGTAGCAATTTTGAGCAAATTTTGTTTTCTGTGATACTTTCTTAACAGTTCTTTTGTGTTTGTTTTAAAACAAATTTGGGTCTTAAGTTTATTGTCTTACCTATCTTCATGAAACCAAGGATTTTTTGATTTATCAAGTGGCAGTTTTTTATAAAGCTGGATGGTTTATTATGATTTGCTTCAATAGGAGGAATGAGGAATGTTTGTTGCTGTAAGGAGCAGAAAAATGGGTATTGTTTTCACTTATAAAAATATTAAAAAGTATTAGACTGTTCTTGAGCCAGTCTTGCATGTGTTGGTTTCCCCTTTTCCATTCCATTTGGATGCTATCCTTCTTTGTGAGATGTTGGTCCTGGTGGTGTAGTGGTAACCATACTTGCCTTCTAAACCCAAGATTGTGGGTTCAAACCCGGACAGGATCGATGGATTTTTTCGGGCGTAAAAATCCTAAGTATGGCTTCCTTCAGAAGGGAAGTAAAGCTGTGGGTCCCTTGTTGTACATTTACAGCATGAAAAAGAACCTCAAGCCTGAAAGAAGAGGCCTCTGAGCCAAATTTGTCAGCCATTTCACACCCTGAATTGAATGAGACACTGATGACCTGAGATGTTAAAGAGCATCCGTAAATAAAACAAATCAATCTTTGTGAGGATAAAATGTTTTATTAGTGTATGCATTATTGGAACTATGTGTTATGAATGTATTCTTAATGCTCATTAATAAATAAACAAGGTATTGAATCAGTTTCTTTACTAATTTGGTATCTGCAGAAGAGGAGTTTTTATGACTTCACACACAGGTAGAGAAAATCTCCTTAAAGAAAAAAAACATATGATCTGGAGATGCTGAACAAAATATTTAGGAGGTAATTTGCAGTATTTGGGAGGATGAATTGCAGTATCTCAAAATCTTTTCAAAAGGATGTTGCACAAATGGATTATTTATTTTTTTTTATTTATTTTATTTACGGACGCTCTTTAACATCACAAGTCACCAGCGTCCCATTCTATTCAAGGAGTGAAACGGCCGACAAATTTTGCTCAGAGGCCTCTTCTTTCAGGCTTGAGGTTCTTTTTCGTGCCGTAATGTACGACAAGGGACCAACAGCTTTACTTCCCATCTGAAGGAAGCCATACTTAGGATTTTTATGCCCAAAAAAAATCCATCGGTCCTGACCGGGTTTGAACCCATGATCTTGGGTTTAGAAGGCAAGTATGGTTACCACTACACCACCAGGACCGACTGCATAAATGGAGGGCAGGCACTTTGGACTTCTACTATGATGGTGAATATAAATTATTACTTACTACTAATAATGAAATAAACACAAAATATGTACCGAGTTTCCACTGCACAACATGATCATCATCTGCATAGCAGAATCAGGACCCTGTAAATTCTGATAATCATGCATTCTCAGTTGATGGTTAGTCAGTCCTGGTGATATAGTGGTAACCATACTTGCCTTGTAAACCCAAGATCGCAGGTTCAATACCAGCCAGCATCGATGGATTTTTTCAGGCATAAAAGTCATAAGTATGGTTTCCTTTGGAAGGGAAGTAAAGCTATGGGTCCTGTGTTGTAGATTTATGGCACGAAAAAAGAACCTAATGCCTGAAAAAAGAAGCCTCTGAGTAAAATTTATCAACTGTTTCTTGCTCTGAATTGAATAGGACACTGATGCCTGAGATGTTAAGGATCATCCATAAATAAAACAAATTAACAGTTGATGGTTAGTAATGGAATATTACTGATCAATGAATTGTCATTTTAATGGAAAATGTAAAATTATCAATTAATTGAGTGAAAGAGGAGTTTTATGAATTCTTTACCTGTACATTTTTTTTATAAAATATCAATCTTCCATTTAAACTCACACGTTTTCTCGCATGAAGTAGTAAATTAGTGAATGACTTTTTAGTTCAATAAATGCCAAAAGACAGTTTAAAAATTAGTAGTTTATATACAGGTTATTAGTTTAACTGAAGCATTGCAAATGAACAATTGAAATATTTCTTGTTCTTAACACTATTATCTGACATTTACATTTTATGTCACATCTTAAATCTCTATCTTAAAAAAGAAGCACCACAAAAAGAGGTGTACAACAGTGTATATAATATTTTATTTTTAAGTAACTAATTTCTGCATTAACACATTACCTTCAAAGAAGTTTTCATGAATCTGATTTTCCTGTATGTTTAATTTTACCCGGCATTGTTTCATATTCCTCATATGTTGGAAAAGATTCCATTCCTTTGACATTTTTGTGCAGCTTAATATCCTTTGCGGACTCAGATTCCTTCTCAAGTGCTTTGGCAGCTTCCTTTTTTCGTTGCATTAATGCCAAGTTCTGCAAAACCTCTTCTTCTGAAGGAGGCTGTTTCCTTCTTCCTCTTAACCATGCCTCCCATTCAGCAGGAAGCTCTTGGTCAAAATCTTCCTTGTTTTTTGGTTCAAACCATCTTGCTGTTTTTCTTCTTCCACCTTGAGGATCAGCTGGTATTTCATAGTATACATTTCCAAAATAATCCTTTCCAACTTGTGTTCCACGAAATCTTCTAGGTCTCAGAGATTGAATAAAGTTTTTAGCAATTAGTGCTAATACACTTCTGCCTTCTTGAGCCATTATGCCACTTGTTTTAAAGAATATTCAGTAAACAGGCATCTGCAACAAAAATAATAGTGTTCCAATACTTCAGTAATTAATTATAAACATAGCAGCTAAGGACATAAAAAAGGAGTTAGTTCTGCCACATTAATGGCTTCCTAAATCCAAAAGGTTTGTGACAATAAATGATTTATATATGATTTTTTTTGGGCTGTCACTTACCCTTCATTTATGACTAAATGTTCTATAATAGTGGAAGTTGTAAAATACTGATCCTGAAGGAAGAAGTTTGAAAAACCAAAGAATAAAAACCTGAAATCACTGTATGTGAGTACAATTGTTGTGAAAGCCTGCATTTTACCAAAAAGAAACTTATGTACCACTTGACACAAATACTTGAGAACTTGAATAAAAACAACTGTAAGTGGCTTAAGAATACTAATCATTGAATAAGGAAAAGGATTAACAATAGTTTTACTCTAAATGTTTCTTTTTTGCTGCTATATCTACACAAAATTACAATTTGACATATTTTGGAAGTATAGTCTTAGTTTACATAATGCAATGTTTCATTTCTGTTTTAGCTTCCTGAATATGAAATAATGGAAGTTAGTTGAAATTGAATTCATACTCATTAAGAAGTTCTATAATAAACATGAGAAAAGAGTAAATAAAAAAAGACATACATTATTTAATTAGAGAACTAAAACGAATAGTAAAACCCAACAAAGTAAGTGTTAATATAATGAAGGTTAATTATAATGCACACATTTTATCTTTCCACTCTAATGGATGCAGCAATAAAGAGTGCAGCATCACACATCCGGCTCACCATATGAACAGCAAAGTGCAGAAAACTTGCTTACCTTTTTCAAAGACAATGCTGAAAAGTTGCTGTGCAGTACGTATTGCAATGCCTTAAACACATTTTGATTCATACAATGCTGCTCAGCTCCCAAACTTTGGCTATTTCTTCTCATATGATGTTTCATTTTTCATTTAATGTTTGCTGATTGAATTTACAGATTAGCTTTTAATCAGCAACATAAAATTACACTTACTACTCTGAAACTCAATGCAATTGCGCACAATATAGAAAAGTATATCAGCAACTATGTGCATCTTTGAATGGCAGTGCATGCAGCTAGTTACTGCAACTCATGTGCAATATGAGAGCATGGAAAGATAATATGTATACACTGTGGTAAGTTAATATGTAGAAATAAATAAGAAATATAGTCTAAGTGATTATCAGAATCAGCTCTCAATTTAATTGCATTTGATCCATTTTGTGATAATTGTTTAAAATTCAATTTGAAAGTTCAAAATATATATTCATTTTCAAACTTCCCATCTGTGTATATGAGCTAGTTTTAAACTTAAGTAATATAATGAAAGAGTAGATGGAGATATTATGACAAAAGTGATAAATCCTGATTCACTAGAGATTAAGTCTAAGTCAGCGTGTGTGTGTATGAAACGATTAGAATTCAATTTTTGTCCACTGTTGTATTTATTTGGTTTGTATACTTGAGAAAAGGAGAATGGTGGCTGTCAGGCAGTATCAAACTACAGTAAACCACTGGGTCCTCCAGTTTCTAGGTTTCACATGCGGTTTGGTCTACATTGGTGTGTGTATGTGTGTGTGAATTGATAAGTAATTCCATTATTCTCAACGTTTTGTTTATTTGGTTCGTAGTTATGAAAAGGAGGCAAGCCTGTTATTCATGCAAGTTTTACTGTGGGGTACATATAGTGAAGTTTCACAAATTAAATTATATGCTGTGCATATTACTTTTTAATTTCAGTGTGAACTTTTCTTCAAGTTATGTAAGGACTTAACAGGTACTTCTAATCTGTTTATTCTGCCAACCTGTCTTCAATATTCTCTAATCAGTTTCTACCACTTTCCTTTCAATTACTTATTAAGCAAAATAGTTATATCACAATAATTCATCAGTTACAACATGGGTTAGTTAATGTTTCGCATAGTTTACATGCCTTCTGATATACTCCATAAGATTTAAACTTGCAAACCAATGGAGCGCATTTGATGGCATGATGGAATTAAAAGTGGTAGATAAAAGGTGCCAAGAAGAAAAGCAGTTAAGAAAGAATAACATGGAGGGACAAAAAGAACATAATGAACTGGATACCACTTAATAAAGTTTCCTACCTATATATAGCACATATACAAAAATACTTAACTCTTGTGCTTCATTGATTTTTTTTTTCTTTCCCCTTATTTGCGGGAGTTGTTAAATGATAATGCACACAATACTTCAACCACTTAATTGTCTATCGGTTTAGTGGCTTACCTTTGCAAAGATATGCAATTTCTTGCAATAAGTACCCCCTCAAATACAGATTAACCTATTCTTAAAAGATGCCGAAAATTACATAACCATACATAACCCTATACACATAAATAGTATGAGCAAACACACAGACAGTGCTGACAACTACCTTGCAGCTGCTGAATCTACAATCGATTGACGATTCGCAAAAATTGACTACAGATACAAAAATAGGATATAAACCCAAGACCGACTCAATTACCATTAGGTTTTGTATGACACAAATATATTCAAGACTTAAGGAATGGAGTTGGTCTTGATTTATTCTTTTTTGCCGAAGAGGCCTTTGCGATTTATTGCTCACTAATTGGATACCTAACGCTATCAAAACAAGTGGGATTTTAAACTTCTCATTTAATCCAAAGATTGGAATGAGAATTACCAAGTAGATACACATACATTTTGTTCAGAACTTAATTCTTAAGAGATATTAAGAGAATTGTTGTAAAGGGAAGGGCAATTAAAGAAAAATAGTTAACACACATTGAATCGAATATTCTATATTATAAAGCAATGATTGAGTAGATATTGTAGTACTAAAGGTAGTTTATAGAGACTGTTTTTAAGAGAAAATGAATATCTAGAATCCATTTTGTAAATTCTAATTGTTTACCTCTGTATTCTACAAAACGTATTATTTATTTAATTACAACTGTAATATTTTGTAATGTAATCAACTTGAAACTCTATATCTATATAAAATGGGCGGACACTTGGATAAATAAATATATAAATAGATAACTATAGAAATTCTTCTTTAATTTATAGAATGGGGGTATTTCTTGAAGATATTTTGACCTTTTTAATACAAAATTTATTTGTCAAATTGTGGCAAATTTATAAATGCTTATTAACAAGAAAGGAAATAAAGAGATACCTGGCTTAGTATAATTAAGGAAATTTTAGAAAAGATTGGTAAGGGAGAAATATGGAAAGATAGAAAATTAAAGAAAAAGGTCTATGGAAAGAAATAAAGCTAAGGATCAAAGATATTGGAGTGCAAGAAATGTTTGATGTTTTTGATAATAAAAAATCCTCCAGTGAATATAAATGCACGAAAAATACTTGTAGTACAAAATGTTTGTTGAATTTGTAATAACAAGGACAGAGAAGGATTTGCATGGGTCAGAATTGAAGTTGTAAAGTTGAAAGGAGTAGATGAATAATTTGATATAGAGATATGTCCAACGAGAGAAGGATAATATCTGGCATTGTGTATTAGAATGCAAAGAAACAAGATTATTGAGAAAAAATTCACTTTTGGAGAAATGAATAATCTTCCAGCAGAAGTAATTGGGAATAAGATAATGAATTGAAACACCGAAAAAAAAAAATGTATAGAAATTGGAAATTTTTACGGAAAGTGGGGAAAAATGGTTAATTTCTTTTAAACAATTAAAAGAAATAAATGAACATAAATTATCAGAGATGACAATTTTTAATTGTGTGAATGAATCCAATATCATGATAACCACAATTTTGTTGATTTTGATTTGATAGGACAGTCAGCAACTAAATTGATGTACCTATATATTATTAGGTAAATCTGTGAATGCGGATCAGCATATATTTAGCATGGTAAAAATAGTATGGCCCCTTAACTTTAGGCAAGTTAACGAGACAAGTTCCACCAAAAAACTAAATAAAAAACGCTACCATAACAATACTATAAAATGCTAAATGTTCATTTATCTTATTTTTAAAATGCGTTTCTTTTTATTTATATATGCTAAAATCTACCATCTCTAGTGATAGGATATGCTTTACAGAAACATGCAGCGTTTTTGTGTTTGTTTGTTTTTTGTTTGTTTGTTTTTGTTTTTTTTTTTTTTTCCATCAATAAATTGGCCAAATCACGTCTTCGCTAAGAGTGAAATGGGCATACTTTTACATGAAAGGCAAATAAATTTAAACATTCTTTTTCTTATAGAAGAAATATACTGCAATATTTCTTGGGCGCCTTTGATTAATAAGATTCAGCAGTAAATATTTTCTTGATTAAAAGAACAGACATGCTTTCTTTGAAACGTGCAATATCAAGCAGTAAAGCCGAGAATGACATTGCTCCAGTATGTATAACAAATGATAGCATACTACATCCGACTGATAACGGGGCTATAAAAGATGCTTCGCTATCACCCTCCTACCTCCACACAAGCAAGAGGTACATAGTGTTATCTAACAGATATACGAATGTATTTTATAGAGGGAAAACGTGATATTTTAGCTTCGTATAAAAACTACGCCACAACCTGAGGCAAAACCAATCCTTCAGAAATCCTTACATCCTCTCGGCAACAAATGTTATATATTTCGCAGATGATACCAATGCATAGGTCGGTATCCGGGAAAGAAGCCTGGATAATTAGAAATCACAAACTTGTCATGCGGAGAGAGGGTAGAATTTGGGAATGAGATTTAAAACTAGATAGGAGGATATTGATAATCAGCGATTACGGATCAGCATTAATGATTAAACAAACCTTGCAACTGCACAAAACATTAACAAATGACTTGGCGACAGAAAAACATATTGACATAGGGAGAAAATTGATAAGCGTGGTTTAGATCCGGAGTGGCATGCTTGGGAGGGATAAGAAAAGCATATATAAAAGAAAAATATCCAATGTATGGGGAAATGGATAATATTTGACATCGTAGTTTTGTTTATATTAAAGTGAGATATGTGTCTGACGGATTTAAGAGGAGACTTTTAAATATAGGACCATAAATAAATATAAAGCTAGTAGAGAGCTATTTAGGACAAATGAAACAACGACTAAGAAATGAGAGAAACCTTCATGAGCTGATAATAGAATATGATATTATGCAAGATAATAATTATATGCTTATTTAAATATGTCATCATCTCCAACTTAAAAAGGCTTAGGCCTACGGCCTGTTCTGGACCCTGTCGGACCATATTAACAATTTGAACTTAGTTACACTGAGCACCAACAGATTTCAGAAGATCCACATCCCAATATGGATTTAAAAAAATGACGACTGAAGTAGCCATATTACTGCTAATAGCAAATACGAAACTTTTGCGCAATAAGCATGTTTACAAGATGACAGTACTCATCAACAGAAAAACGTTCAATGGTTTGTTAAGAATTTGAAATTGTTTACAAACAATGTTTCGTTTCTCATATGTAAACGAAATATAAATTAATATGAATTATAAATTTCTCCACAAGTAAACCCAACTCTTTATAAAATACACAAACTTCCAAATAACTGAATAACTTAAAATTAATCAACATAATTAGGACAACATTATATTTATCATCGTCTCTTTTAAGTAAAAGGACATTGCCTTCCTTGGCAACAGGTTATAAAGGGTGTACCTCTCTTGTCTTAACCTTACTTGTAAAATAATCGAAAATAATATCCTCCTCACACCATTAATTAAAACTCTCTTCATTTCGCTCCAAAACCCGCTTCATACATTGTTACTGATCTTCCCTTTCATTGCTAACCCTCACTGTACCGCCGCGGGTGGCCGAGATCATTAATACGGGGACTCGTGAGCGGGAAGTCTGCGGTTCGAATCCCGCCAGGACCGTCCTCTCTGATTGAGGTTTTTTTTCAGGTTTTCCTCAATCCTCATAAATGGCAAATCCCGGGGAGGTACCCTGAACTTAGACCTGGAACGTTTACGTCCTTAAAAGACCCTTTCCCAATATATCATTTCCTCTCATGTATCATCAGTGTACACCGTCTGTGGTGCCTCAGTAGTAAAAACAGGCGTTGATCACCATTAAAAAAAACCCACTGTCACGTAAGGTAGTAGATTAAGGAAAAGTGCACAAAGAAAATGTCCTTCCTAACTACAAATTTTACTAAGAAATGTTTAATTCACACTACTGTTTCATTATTAACTTCAAAACTTGCACTTATCCACTCATCCTTTAATTTCTGCTATTTAGGAAATGTATATATATTATTATGGGGTGCACTTTCATAATTAAGACATACAAGGGCAACCCATGTTGTACTAAACACTTTCTATTGCATAGTTCTTGGTGTGACTTCACTAAATCAATATTATCTTAATAAAAACTAGCATGCTACCGTTGATTTACTTCCAACTATAAACCACTGTAATAAATCACGTAAGTACAACGAACCAAATAGACAAGCCAATGAGTATAATAGCAGTGACATGAACGTTTTCATTATGCGTGTACCTGCCTCTGCACAACCTCACTTGCAAACGAGTCGATACATATTATTATGTCACGCTTACTAAAACTCTCATCATCTCGATCCAAACCCCGCTTCATACGTTTTTCCTGATCTTTTCCTTTCTTTGCTAACCCACACCGTCACATATGATGGTTGATTAGAGAAACTTGCTGAGAAAATGTCCTCCCTAATCACAAAGTTTGGTACGACACGTTTAATACACATCACAGTTTAATCATTAACTTAAAATTTTGCACTATGTACAACTCTTTATCCTCCTTTAATTACTCTATTTAGGAAATATAAATATAGTATTGTGCCGTGCACTGCCACAATAAAGACATACAAGAGCAACCCATGTGGTATTAACACTTTCTATTACAAAAGTTCCTGGTGTGATTACACTATTAACTCAAATTGGGGGAGGGGAAGAAAAGAAAAGAAAAACAAAACAAAACAAAGAACTAACACGCTACTATTGATTTACTTCCAATTATTAATCACTCTAATAAACCAGGTAAGCGTACAGAATCGCATGTGCTGTAAGAAGATTATTTCAAGAGGAATTGCTTGATGTTCACTTTCCTAATCGGTGTTCGATTCATCGATTAGCAAATAAATTTCGTGAAACCGGAAGAGTTCTTGACAGGAAACATAGAGAACCACCTATACAGTGCTTACAGAAGAAACTCTGGATAACATTGGACATGCTCTGTAAAGGTCTCCTAGAAAATCAATTCGACGTCAGAAATGCTTGAACAACGAAGGGAGGCAGTTCCGGCATCTCCTTGCTTAATATACGTGAGTAATTCACTTTTCTTCTTAATTGTTTATGTTATGTTAGAAATAACTTACGCAACAAACCATACTATATTTACTGAGGGCTTCCAGTCACCCGCACTGCCGACAGAGCAGCCAGCTTCGCCGGCCGGCCGCCGCGAAACCGGTTGCCTGAAGGATTGCTCACCCCATATTTTATTCTTTACTAGCTAACTATGATATTTAACATAATTATCCGCCTCTTTATCATAGTTTACTGTTATGAAACCTAAAAATGACTAAAACTATCGTTTAAAATTAAAATAAAATTTAAATGTATTTAATTTTAAATTATTAAAAATAAATGTAATAATATTTACGATAAAATTACTTGTAAAACATTAGCCAACAATGTGCATCTTGATGGACTTACAAGACATTTCATTGCATTTAATTCTGTAAAATCATTATTGTCATATAGTATTAAAGCATGTCGAAAAACTTATTTTTAGAAACAATCTGAGTTTAATTTCCTAATATCACTGTTGTCAATCTGCCTATCGTCTTCTGTTTCTTTATTATCAGTTACGCAGTCACTTTCTGTTGAAGGTAATTGTTGGAGGTAACTCTTATTTAGAAGCAATCTAAGGCATTATAAAAAAGCTTACACTTCCAGTTTATTAACAGCTACAGCAAGATACAAAAGGAAAGATTTCTAAAAGTTGGTTCATTAGACAGTGGATGGGCAACGATCCCAATTTTATCACAGATGGCGAAATATAGGTGTGCCAAAAGCAGGTGAGATGTGACCAAAAACCGCATTTTCTGCTGCATAAAGAGTCTCCAGGGCGTATCAGCAGCATTGAGAGGAAACAGAGGATTTAGTTCCAACCACTAATTCAAGTTTTTCTGACTATTGAGAACACAATTTTAATCCACTTTTAAGCGAGGCGCTAGTATCAGCCAGAACCGAGAATTCAATAATTTTTCAAGACATCGGTGGCCGAAAGATACTAGACGAATCAACCTTAAAGGAAAAATATTTGCACCAACTATACGAGAATACGATTGATTTCATCAGAACAGAACTACAAGGCCCCTATTAACGAAAGTATTGTCTAATACATACAAGTGTATTAGTGCAAGTCTTGTAATTTTCTGTTCCAGGAACAAAGTGCTACACTGGTAAAGTATAAGTAAAAAGTTAGAAGTGACGTCATATGGAGAAACAGCTGTTTGCCGTACGTCGTCATACCATGCATTATGTTATGTCCACTCCTTACGGATTTTTAATGCACAGAGGGGATCACTGTCATTCCTGCTAAATGGGTGTTGTATTTTTTCTCAGACATAATGATAATTTAAATACTTTATTATGTGTTTATCGATATTAAAACGGTAGATTTCTACTCCAGGCACATCCCCAGGTAGTCACCTTATTAGCTAGGTGAACAGAAAACCCTTTCGATATTAAAATACATTAAAATTGGTTAACTTAATATTTTAAGTATGAAGTTGAATATCTGCTCCTACCAGATATTTATACAAGGCGTCAGTTTGGCGAGCAGCAAAATCTTTCAACTGCAGAAAGGGCGGAAAAGTATCATAAAACCGTATACTCTCTCTTTCTTGCAACGCCCTTGTGACCACCAAACTAGTAGCTAGATACCTTAGAAATAATGTTAACAAAGGAACTTCGATTTTCACCCCTAAGGCATGCTGTTACGCAAACTTCTGGTAAACAAGAAACGGAAGACCGTTGAGGTATATTTTTCGCGTAAATAGAAGCTATCAACCCACCTCTAGCCAGAGGGACCGCGAAAAATATACCAATCAAAAGATTGCGTTACACAAAATTCAAACACTTCAGCCAATAGCAACTTGGCGTGATTTTTGAATTATTGAACAAAGTCAGAAAGCGTGGGCACAAACCGACCGACCGCCTAGACACAAAACTCCCGGATTGCGGAGAATCGGGGCAGTACATGGGGAGTTGATCTCAGCACATGGGCAGTTTTGATAAGCAGTAAAGGGACAGTTTCGTGATAGCGAAGTCGAGTGAAAGTCTGTGTTCGGCTTGCGAGTGGGAAATAGCACCAGTGATCGAAGTTCCTTGACATAACAGAACCATAGTTAACATCCATACAACCCTGAGAGTAACTTGAACAGTCATTAAATACTTTTCTTATTTTGACGAGCTGGTTCTTCTTCTTCTTCTTCTTCTTCTTCTTCTTCTTCTTCTTCTTCTTCTTCTTCTTCTTCTTCTTCTTCTTCTTCACACACGTCTACAAGACCTGGACCTATCCACTAAGTTCTTCTATCCGTGAATTGTTTTTTTTTTCCTTACCAATTTCAAAAACTCCATCCAAAAGTCTCATAAATAGCCGGAGCAGACGGAGGCGAGGAGCAACGAGAACGAGGAGAAGATTTCAACACCGACTATCATCTTAAACCAACCACCGTTATTTCCCTCCGCGATATTCAAGCGTAACACTCCACTTTGAGACGACGGTCCCATAAGGCTACACTTAGCAACATCAATTTCACTTGTCGAGAGATGGCAGAAGAATCGAGCTTCCCGATTGCTCTTGGTCATTTATTTTATTAGTACATTTGATCATTTATATTAATTTATGTTGCTTGACAATCGTGTTCTCGTTATAATAATAAAATAAAACCTGGGAAAATGTGTCAAAAGGGATTTTAAAATGAAGAATGAAAAGAAATTATTTTCGTGGCATGTAACAAGAACCTTAAAAATGCATTAACTAAGATGCTGGCCCGAAATATGCATTTGGAACAAGAAAGTCCAATATCAGTCATAGGTCGTACTTTAATTGCACTTAACCTAACTTTACCATTACACACAGATACTTATTTATTTTTTCTTTACACTGATCATTGTCATTATCGCTAATACTCAATACATTTGAGTCAACTGACTCCCAAAAGCACTGTGTTCCGACATTATGTATAGAAATGATCAGTGCCCGACTAACACTAATACTTCTGTGGAACAGAACAACGACAAACCACTTGTACAGAATTTAACTAAAAACTACAAGCTACGAGTCCATGCACTTGTAATGTATCAGACCATACTTTCGTTGAACAGAGCCCAGGACTAACGTCTGGCTTTCAGTAGATGAGAACATTAATAGTTGTGGTCGCTTAATTGCTAACGTCGTGGTGGGTAAGTTACACTCCACAGAACCTGATAAGCCCGCCGCGTCATGTTATGCAAGATGCTGGACAAAACGAACCACAGCATCATAGCCTGCACCATCAGAGACGCTTTACACATTCTGTGGCCCTCAAAAACCGTGATGAGAAATTTCTATTGCATGTGACTGGCAATGTGGCCTACATGATGAAGGCGGGAGAGGCTCTACCCTAATATATCACCTGCCTTGCTTACGGCTTACACCGATTGGATGAAGCAATTTCCCTTGAGTGAACAACATTATTTCTGAAAGCTGCAAGTAGCATTCAGATGTTCAAGGAAGTGCCACCATAATCCCGCTGGGGTACTTGGCCAGCTATTTTGAAGACTTCAAGACACTTTGACATCAACGAAGCAGCCAGCACAGCAAAGGCTAATGCAGCTCCTCACAATTTCACTTGCCTTCCTGCAGCTATTCAACGCCTACAATCCGCCTTTTAACCATTTAAAGTATGCAATGGAAATCACTGACACAATTTCAAAGAAAGAAATGCCAGGGCCAGTGGGCGCAGTCTGCTCTTTGAAACTCACCGAGATTCTGTAGCGGAACGCAGGGTGGGTTTGCGACCATGATAAATGTACCTGCTGTTCTTCAGGGGGAGCAAATTTCAGACGATTTACCGTGGGGACCGAGAGCACTGGCTTCATTGAAATTTGCACCGATGATTTCAAGTTGTGTCGAGAGAACATTTTCTGACTATAGAACGTTTCAAAAGACAACAGAAAAAGTTTCAGCATAGAAAACCTAGCAATGTATTTAATAAATGAAAAATGTTCTAGTTAAGTTTAGTGCTTTACAACTTAAAAACATTAAAAAAAAACTGTTTAAAACTTTAAAAAACATTGTCCTTTAATTTTTTTTTTAAACTTGGTGTGCCGACATTATAAAGACTTGGAAATTTCAAGTGTTTATGTTTCAGAACAACGGAAAATTGAATTAAAATAAGTTCGTGTTATCATATAGGTATTTGTTTCAATGCGCTTATTCTACTTTAGTTAAGAGAAATTTCAAGAACCATCCTAAAAGTAACTATCTTAACATGCTGAAAAAACTAATTCAGGATTTATAAAAACCCAAAAATCCGGGCCCTAGTATTCATCAACAAAATGGATTTCGTTAAGTGCATTCTTCATCTCTAAGGAGCGTGAAATTTATAACAAGATAGTGACAAAGAGAAGCTACCGAGCGGGGTGGTCAAAATGGAACGCTTATGATTCGGAGGTTCAGGGTCCAAATTTCTTGGGGTCGGCCATCCTGACCTTGGATTTTTTCGTAGTTTTCCTGGTCGCTTAGGTCCATGAATTTTACGCTTATAGCATTTCATTCTATTGCTTCTGTTACAAGATCGAAAGTGTCAGAGCGAGGTGGGCTGGTGCGGTGTGATGGTGGCTTGCACTTGGCTCCGGCGTCTGGTATGGAAGCGGACCGATCGGTTCCACCGACTTCGGGATGTTCTATGTGGAAAGGTTCACGTCCGCGCAGACAGGTCCGGTGTCTCCCATGTCATCCTTTCCTCCCAGAGGTGCCAGGCACAAGCGGCTACTCTCCTCGCCCCAAACAATCCATCCAAATGCGGTACAACATGACTAAACGAACACGGGAAAATAACATTCAAGTGGTGTGTAGAATCACAGCTGTTTAAGTATACCACTCGCACTACAGCAATATATTCAAACACAACTGAGCTCGTTCCGTGAAATAGTATTACTGGCTCCCAAGACCCCAGGTAATTGTGGTCATCTTATTTAAATGCCAACAATCACAAGTACAATGTGTAGAAATCAACTCCTGTGATATGCAATGCTCTGGCATGTTAGTACCATAAGTAATGCGGATCTTGCTAAAGCATCTTACAATTTTATATTTTCGACACATGTAGTTTTTCTTTAGTCATCGGCAGAAAAAAAAAAGTGGCCCGCTGCTAAGAATAAGGGATTTTTTTATGTCCAACCCAGTCATAAAACCCTGCAAGACCGTTTTCTTAAAAGTAATGCCTTAAAAGGAAGGGGACGAGAAAACCTCTCTTCCTATAAACATGGTAAGCCGCCACTTCTATTGTCTGTCGCCAGGAAGTCTTGAAACGTTTCCCCAACAGAAAAACATGCAACCTCTTTTCTGTAGCTAATAAATATACGGAACATCTGCTGTAGAGAGAAAATCATTTGTTCCCAAGTGGGTCAAGACACGAAATTTGAAAACCACCCTGTACCAAGACAAGGCGCAAATTTATGCGCCAATCAGGATAAATGCCGTAAAGCATAGCGCGTAAGGTTAACAACAATACTCAAACTGCAGAGATCTAAGACACTGCAAAAGCGTCGTGTGTGGATGTAAAGCCCGGTGAATAGTTTCTCAGTTAAGTGAGTGTCTCGCTTCAGTGGAGACGAGTGTTAGTCAGATTCTAAAAGAGTGCTGTTAAGTTGTTTACGCTTGTTCGCGTCTGCTTCATTGCGTCTAAGATTCTAAGTTGAGAAGTCTCCTCGACCGAACTCTCAACTAAATTCTCTGCCCCCAAGACATTCAAGGCCCCTGTCTGGGATAATTGCTAATTAATCTTTGCCCTTAAGTGTAAATACAAATTATCCAGTGGATTTTATGAACATTTTTTCGAAGTTAACGAATCCTTCCCAGTCCCTTTTCCCGAGAACTTCTAAAGTTTCAAAACACACTGGTATCATCTCTACAGCCGGAAGAAAGAAAATGATCAACTAAGCACACCCATAAATGAGAGGGAAGAGAAAGGAGTAAGAGAGAGAACAGGTTTTAAAGCGCGAAACAAGAATTATTTCCAAGTCCAAAATCTACAAACTTTCGCATCCTCTGTTCTCCCCAAGATCGGTGCCAATGACGATCGAATTCTTCTTCCTCATTCCTGAACACTAATCGAATTTATTAATACCTCCGAAATTCCAGCTTCAACATAACCTCACCTAACTTAAAACATGGTATCATAGAGGACAACTTTAAAACAAGAGAATAAAAAATGGACACTTTTTCTCAAGCCGATTCCAGACTGCGCGCTCCCCCCCCCCCACCTTTCAAACAAATGTAAATCAATCAGTAGCCACCCTTAAGCGCTATAATATTTGTTTGAGGTTTTAGACTTCACTGTGTGGTTCTAGCTTCTGTCCATAATTTGTAGTCGAGCATCATGCCAAAGAATAATCAACTTCATAGCTAAGAGTGCAAAATTACAGAAAGAGAAATACATAATATTCACTCATAATTTGTCCTAAGACTGCACTAGCTACACAAACTATTAATAAAAATATAAGGAGTGTTAATGTCAGCAAATAACAAGAAAGTTGCCCGCAGCTTTGCTCTAACTTCTTGTAAATATTTTTCACGGATGTCTCAATACAAGTTACGATACCGCGACATTTAGAGCTTCGTTCTTTAACATTAGAATATGTAACCCAGACATGCTGAGGAAGTTGAACGCGAGCATGTTCTTCATCTACACACAATGCCGGTAACATTTATAATTTAGAACAAAGACATGACGGCCGTATCGATTCTGGCTCACATCAGATAACGCGCTTTCAAGGGATGGATAGATGGGTAATCAGATCAAGAGCTTCTTCTCTGCACTGGGTAATGAGACAGCACTTCAATGTTGAAATCGTCTTTAAACGACACAATTTCTCTGTCTTTACTCTACGAGGTAGTCCGCCTGCTTCAAAAGTAAAAAACCAGCGATTTTATGTGTTTATGCAGAAATACACGTTTTTATAGACTTCAGCACTACAACCCGCCTACAATTATAAAGGGGGGGGGGTTATTCATTCGCGTTTCGCGCCAAAAGAGTCGGGGAAATAGAAGCTGGTATACATTACATACGATGACTAATTTGCAGTTACTAGAGGTACTGATATGGTCTATACCAAAAAATTTAAACTTTAATTATCTAAAACTTAAGCTTAGTGCGTTTTATGCGTAAAAGAAGAAGGGGAAAAAGTTCGTGAAGCAGGTGCTGCGTAAACAAACAAATTCCTCAGCAACTTCAATAACTTTAAAAGTGCATATAAAATACAAATTATGGTTTTATTCATTATTGAAACAAGATAAATTATGGTATTACTGTGTGAACAAAATTAGAATTCTTGAAAAAGAGAAACTACATTTTTATAAAAATATTATTATTGAAATTAAACCACAAAAATTAATGGTATACTATTAGTTTAACACACGCACGCAGGCATGCGCACAGAGAGAGAGAGAGAGAGAGAGAGAGAGAGAGAGAGAGAAATTACAAAAAAAGCTTCCAGTTACATTGCGTATTAAAAAGATGTTCATATGTTTCAATAAAACAAAAACATATTACAATTTAAAAACAATTACAATGTACTAAGGAAATATACGCAATCAAACTTATACAATCGAAAGTTACATCGATTTTCATTGGCTTTGAAATTTGATTTATTATTGTACACTTATTAAAAATATGTAACGAAAACGTTTTCTGAAGGCTGTTACACAGCGCTTTCATACAAATATAATACACAAACATATACAAGATTAATGTTTCGCTTTTGCTATCTTCACGAGAGGCTTTTTAATTATAAAATATATGTAACGTTATAAATATAGTTTATGCTTAATTAATTCGCCATTTTGTTTTAAAACAATGGAAGGATAATTAAAGGCAAGAGCGATTTTTAAATATCAGTTTCCAAGTATACCCCTACTCCTAAAGGCCTCATCTGATTTCCCTAAATTTCAGAAAATATTTTTTCTTGTTTTATTTAAATGGTATATACCGAATTTCGTTGTAAAGAAATAAAAATTGGTGCCGCTACAGCGATTTTTAAATTTTGGGTTTCAGATAAACTCCCTCTCCTAATAACCCGATTTCTTTGATTTTCAGGAACTACTTTTCTAATTTTATTTAAATGGTATATACCGAGTTTCGTTGCGAAAAAAACAAATATTGGTGCCAGTAGAGTAGTTTTCAAATTCTGGGTTTCAGACAAGGCCCCTCTTCTAATAATTTGATATCACTGATTTTCAGAAACTATTATTCCTATTTTATTTCAATAGCCTATATGGAGTTTCTTTGAGAAAAAAAAGTGCAGCCGCTATGTAACCTCCACCATTTCAATTTCAGTTTTCAGCTATATCCCCAATCTAATGGGCCTATTCCATAATTTTCAGAAAGCATTTTTCTTATTTTATTTAAATGCGCTCCAGCCACCGCGTTTTTTTTTATTATTATTAACAGAACTCGGCTAATTTCATTGACATAAAAGACAGCTTCTGAAAATCCGGGCAATCTGTCCATTAGGAGTGGGGGTTAGCGAAATTCAAAATCGCTCTAGCGGCCGCAATTTAAAGTTTTTTTTAAAGAAAATTAAGTATATGCCATTGAAATCAAATAAAATAAAATTAGTTTCTGAAAAATTAGTGAAACCAGGTGATAAGGAATGGGGGTTTATCTAAACCCAAAATTTAAATATCGCTCTAGCGGTGATCCATCGAGTTCGTTAACCAGCAATGTTGTACATTCGAGGTGGGGGAGGGGTGGTTAACCTAAAGATTTTTTTAAATTTAAAAGTCGCTCTGGTAGCCTCAATTTATATTTTTTTCAACTAAACTCAGTATAGTTCATTAAAATAAATAAATAAATGAAAATAGTTTCTGAAAATCAGGGTAATCGGGTGATTAGGAGTGGGGGTATAATTGAAAACCGAGTGGGGGTTAAAGCGAAATATATAAATAGCCGCAAGGTTTGTTTTTTTTTTTTTTTCTCAACGATACTCGGCATATGCCATTAAAATGAAATAGGAAAATATTCTGAAAAACAGTGAAATCACGTTATTAGGTGTGGGTGTTTACGTGAAAAATTACTCCAGTGGAACCAATTTTTTTTTTTTTTTTTTTTTTTTTTTGCAACGAAGCTTGGTATGTACCATTTAATAAAACAGGAAAAACATTCTGAAAATTAGGGAAATCGAACTATTAGGAGTAGGGACATACCTGAAACCCAAAATTTAAAAATCGCTCTAGTGGCACTAATATTTGTTTCTTCCTAACCAAATTCGGTATATACCATTTGAATAAACTGGAAAAATACGGAAAATTAGGGAAATCGGACCTTTAAGAGTGGGGATATACATGAAAATCGAAATGTAAAAACTGTTCTAGTGTTTAGTTTTCTCTCTATTGTTTCAATTCCGATTTGTGCTATTTACGGATTCATCAGCATCCCATTCTACCCAGGGCGTGAAACGGCCGGTAAATGTTGCTCAGAGGCTTTCTTTCTTTCTTTTCTTCCTTTCTTTCTTTCTTTCTTTCTTTCTTTCTTTCTTCCTTCCTTCCTTCCTTCCTTTCTTCCTTCCCCTCTCTCTTTCTTTTTTTATTTCAATATGTTATTTTCCGTGCCGTAAATCGACGACATAGGACCCACGACTTTATTTCCCGAAGGTATACTTAGTATTCTATTGTTTCAAAATAATAGGACAAATTAATTCGGCATATAGACTGTATTTATAACGATGAAAACTATTTTATATTTAACAAAAGCATCGTCGATGAAGATAGTAAATGTGAAATATTAATCTAATATGTGTGTGAGAATTATATTTGTAAGAGCGGTCTGTGATAACCTTCAGAAAGCATGTGCGTTACATGTTTTTATTACAATAACATTTAAATTAAATTTCAAAGCCAACATCGATGAAACTTTTGATTGCACATTATTGATTGTGTACATTTACTTTGTACATTATAATTGCTTGTGAGTAGTAACATGATTTTGTTTTACTGAAACATACGAATATCTTAAATACACATTAACTTGAAACTTTCTGTTATTTCTCTCCATTTTAGTGAATGTAAAGATGATATCAAGGGCTGAGTTCATAAACATGGTTACATTTAAAAATGTTTAAAAATACCCACACTGTATAATTTTGTTCTATTAATGGCCATATATTTCATTTAACTAATAGTATACCATTAATAATTGTGATTATATTTCAGCAGCAATAATAATAATAATAATAATAATAATGTGAGTTCTCTTTTATAATATTTGTAATACTTATAAATTGCAAGAATTCTAATTTTGTTCCCCTACCACACGGTAATTAATGCAATACGTTATTTCATTTCATTAATTAATAAAGCCATAATTTGGATCTTATATTCATTTTTAAAGTTATTGAACTTAGTGAGGAATTCGCTTAGTTTACAGCTCCTGCTTGATGGATTTTTTTAATTATATTATCTACCATTAAAAACACAGGAAGGCGAGTACTTCTGTCTGACAGAAAGTATACTAAATACTATTTTCGGTTTCACATGATCATTGGCTAATAGACTTCACAATAGGCTTAATGCATTTAAAATGACTGTTAAAATTATCTGAACCAAATGTGGCAGTAGTTAAAATAGATATTCCAAAACAATTGCAATCAGCCGTGAATAAAACGAACTTGCAATTCACTTCTATCAACCTTGAAGATGATTATTTAGGAGAATGCGTGCATATTACATTAGGCAGAGTAGGGGCGGGTGCTATTTGTCAAAGGGCTCTCTAAAATATTTCGCAGGTTGATGTTTCATTAAGATTCAAGATGCTAGAAACTCTCATCCATCTAAGAACTGAACGAAAAGACGTTTCTAGTGACGCGTTCTTTCTTTAGTCAAGCTGAATCTTGGTCTTTAGTACTCGGCCGCGGAAAAGTATTGCACAAAATTCAGTCACCTAAACTAAGTTATTATTCTATTTTCCAGAATGAATCAATTTATCACATGTGTACATGTTCAAGAGTTTGGTTATTGTGAGGAAGGTACAACAGTGGAAAGTCGTTTCGCAGGCAGTTGTTTGTTAGTGAGAAGTCCGGCCTTTGCATATCAAAACAATAGAAGTAACCCCCCCCCCCGCCAAAAAAACAGGCAATTACTGCATCATTATTTAATTCTCCGTAAATGAAAATAAACATGCCAACAACTTTCTAAATGACGCGCGGTCATATGTGAGTGTACCGCCACGGGTAGCCGAGGTCGTTAAATCGCGAGCTCGTGAGCGGGAGGTCTGGGGTTCGAATCCCGCCAGAACGTCCTTCCTGACTGAGGTTATTTCCAGATTTTCCTCAGTCCTCATAAATGGCAAATGCCGGGGATGTCTTAGCCCTGGAACGATTCCTTCCTTAAAAAAACCCTTTCTCAATTTATCATTTCATCTCATATATCATCAGTGTTCACCGCCGGTGGTGCCTCAGTAGTAAAAACGAGCGTTAAACAAAATTCATTCATTCATATGTGCGATCATTTTTTTTTTTTTTTTTTTTTTTTTTTTTTTTTTTTTTTGGCTTTGATTTATTTAAGGACGCTCGTAAACATCTCACGTCATCAGCGTCCCATTCAATTCAGGGAGTAAAGCGGCCAACAAATATTGCTCAGAGGTCTCTTCTTTCAGGCTCTTTTCGTGCCGTAAATGTACGACACGGGACCCACGGCTTTACTTCCTTTCCGAAGGAAGCCATACTTAGGATTTTTACGCCCGAAAAAACCCATCGATTCTGGCGGGATCGAACCCGCGATCTTGGGTTTAGGAGGCAAGTACGGTTACCACTTCACCACCAGAACCGACTGAGTGTGATCGTGGCTTTGCTTAAATATGTATAGACAAGTGATCACCAACTGTTTTGCTCTCCCTTGCTTGTTCGCTTGCCCCAAACAACTTAAAAAGAGGAGACATTCGGTATCTCAGTTTCTGAACGAGCAAGGCAGTGACGGCTCGTGACCCCTATAGAAGGGTAGGCTAGGACTATACCGAAGTGGCGAGGGGGAAGGTCCCTTTAATCAACATTTGTATTCATCTCCGACAAACTCTCATAACTGCAGCATCATCGTATGTTTGTGCTATACACTTCTGGTTTATGTAAACTCTTCTGATTCAGCTGTTAAAGTATGCCTTAATCCTTTTGCAGTCAATTCAGAAACAGCAATGAATGTTATGAATCTTTCAACCGGTTTATATATCGTAATATCACAACAAACTGTGACATTCATGTAATATCTGTCGTTTCGGCCTGTACACAAACGAAATTTGCTCTTTCTATTTCTTTTCTACTACTATTCATATACACTAAATATGTTTCTCACTTCACACGCTGTCAGCCAAGATGTTTTTTCAAACTATATAAAAAAAATCTTAATTTTGCGCTGTCTTGCTGAGTAAGGTCCTATAGTTTTCAGCTGATGAGGTAGAAATCGTTTCACGTCCAACTGAACAATTAAAGTTAGGCATGGAAATGGAGTCTTTAACAAATCGTCCACTTTAATCGTTGCCACAAAAACTATACTTTTTTTTTTTGTAACTTTACAGTTAACACTGTGAAAGTAAATTTTTTACTGATAAATAGTTAGAAAGCCACCCAAGTGTGAAAACAACCCCTAGTAAGTTACCCCTCAACATGTGTTTCCTACCAAGCGCCGACAAGGGCCGTCTTCCTGCTAGCCCAAGAGAACGCAGAAATAAGCAGGACAAAGGCTAACCCATCTTGGAGGAAGACAAATATAACTCCTTGTAAATCTTTGCTGGCGCATGAAGGTGTAAGTTTAAAGCTTTGATTCATTTTTTGTCTTAAAAGTAGAGCAGTAGAAGAGAAAATGACAAATAATTATTCTTTAGAAGGGGGGGGGGAGCCAGAGCTATCTGACCCTCATTGACAGGCCATCCCTGGAGCAAGGCATTGACTATTGGATTAGACTACTTAGGAATAGCATAAGACATTAAATAGTGGCAGCACAATCGTTATTTATTATTGGCACAATTTCAGTTAAATACTTCATATTAAAATTAATAGCAACTTGCATATATTTATAAATTAAAGACTGAATGCCACCTCACACACAATTATGCATGATAAACACAACAGGAAAATACATCATGAGTTCGAGATTAGACATTTCCAAGACGAGGCAAAAGACAGAACAACGAGACGGAAGGTAGATGCAGCAATTTTAAATTCAAACAGAGACCTCAATGCTGAGAGAATTATATCTTAATAGCTGCGGTTTTTTTAATAATACTTAACATCTCTTTTTACTGCAGGAGCATCACAGGCGGTGGACACTGATGATGTATGAAATGATAAATTGGGAAAGGTTATTATTTTTTTTTTAAAGAAAGAAACATTCCAGGGCTAAGTTTAGGCACCTCTATGGCATTTGACATTTGAAGACTAAGGAAAACCTGAGGCAGGAAGGACGTCCGCTCACGAGCTCGTTCCTTAACGATTTGGCCGCTTGTAATTGCATTGCAGACATTTACATAACGTTACAGGAAGGCGGTTGTAAAACAAACTTCTTGATCATCGCAACATTCGCGATGTTCAATTTAAGATTCTGTATATTACATTTATAACAAAATTAGTAGTTTCTGTATTACATTATGAAAGGTAACGTCCCTATGTATCGATTGCACCAATAGCATCCGTGGATAATACAAAAGTTCGTGGAATAGAATATAAACTGACACTTTACTATTTTAAAGTAGTGTCCTCAGTGTTATAAAATAAAAGTGTTAATAAAGTAAAAATACAGCACTAATCGTATGTACATGTTTTTAAAAGGATCGTTTATCTCAGAAGAAAAGATATACACCTTGCTATGTTTCCTTAAGTCCTAGGAAAACGATATAATATGGTTCCGCAGCATACTATATAGCTCCTTCAGAAATAAAAAACGCATAAAGTGGGCATTACTAGTTCACGCATCACTACAACGTAAATAAACAACTCAAACTACTGCGTATGTCTTTCTTGCATTCAACCTTTTTTACACTCGTGGAGTGCGAACTGCCTCGCCAGTGACTAAAAGAATAAAAAAGTTGAAGAGGGTAAGAGGAAGGAAGAAACGCGGAAGAAAAGTAAGGCGCACGAAAAGGAAGAGGAGAGGAAAGGCACGCTTTAAACACCAAAACGACAACCTCTTTAAATCTTAATCGATTTGTACCTCGTTTATGTCTTGTTATAGGAACACAGAAAGAGTAATAATTTAATCAGATTGCCTTCTAAAGCCCCTTCCTTTGTCCCACTCCTCTTCTCATCTAAACGTTGAATTTCGCTATAAATCTGTATTTGGCGGTAGCATTTAATATAAATCAAAACCTGCTTCTTTTTAGAACAGTTTATGTACCATCTTTTGTCGTAGTTCCGCTGTAGTAAGTTATCAATTAGAATAATTAAATTGTAGATGTTTTCGGGCCCTTTTATATGCTAAGGCTGTACTACCTAAACCACTGCAGGGCACAATTAAGTACGTCATATAGAGATTAAGTACCCTCCGTTGCAAAATTATAAAACATGGTGTTTTCTGTTACAAAATGACAAATAAATAATATAAAATGAAGTTACATGTGGTTTTAGTTAATGTTTATCGCTGGTAAATTTCAGAACAGGAATAATATTTACTACAGTGACATCTGGCGGTGCAAAAGATAAGATGATGCTGTTTTCTTATGTGTTTACTTAATGACATTTGAAACATACAGGGGGGGGGGTACAAAAAAACTTAAAACTGAAATACTGGTAGCACTGCGTGATTCTCGATCAGCTATTAAGGAAACAAACCAGCGCCTATTCCTCTGCCTAAAGAGAAGTTCGTACTACTTGCTGCCCATTAGACAAAAATATTGCCATCAGAACACCAAGACGATATCTCTAACGATGATAATGATTTTTAGAGATACATTAAAAAGGCTTGACAATGAGAATCATTAGAGAGTATCTATGTCAACACAAGTCTATGTTTAATACAATTAAAATTAATTTAACAGGCCTAAGTGTGTTTTTGTCTTATAACTCCAGGGGAAAATCCAACGGAGTTCACCACAGGTTAATTAATTAATTGATTGGGCAAGTAAAATAAAGTAATGTATCTGTAATTTCAGGTTGAAACAACAATTAGTACTGTACTAAAATTTTAAAAAAGATTGTCACTTGGAAAGATACAAAGGTATTCAAGTTTAAGTGTTTACATTTATTTTTCTCTCCTGTAAAATTATGGTTTTTGAATTCTGTTGATTTTTATCCCGTACCCTTCATTTGTATGCTTACTCTTCGTTGCATTAACAGAGTGGTCGAACTTGTGCCTACTGTGTTTATTAAAAGTACAAGTAACGAACAACATAACAGTTTGTTATACATCTTTTACATTGACATGTATACTGTGGATTCTAACACTACCAATACAATCACTGATTTCTTCCATACTTTAACCCCCTGCTTATGAGTATGTAAGAAACCACATTTTCATTTATTATTTTTAAACTCTTTCTCTCTCTTCATACTTCTCCTTTACTTTCCTAGAAACTCTCCCAACATTTGGATTTTTTCCTCTCTCCTACTCACTAGCATTCCTATTATCACTATATCTTTTTGCAGTTTATCCCATTTATTATCTCGCCACCATTTAACTTTCGCACACATAGTGCATTCTACCTTGTTTTTCACTCTCGATCCTTTTAGGAATATTACACCAGTACGCATTCATGTCAGACCCATCCTTCCATTTTGATCGCAAATTTCAAAGTATCTCCCTTGCCCCCAGTTCTTTTTAACTGTTTTATATAAAACCAAGGGACTTTTATCTTCTGAACCAGCCCAAATTTCTTGCTTCTCAAATCCTCTACCCTTCCAGAATCCACTAACATTGCTTTCACCCAGTCTTCATATATTCTTTATTCCTATTTCTTCTACCATCTTCCTCACTTCTCCAAAACCTCTCTTTGATATATCCGACATTCTTTTATTATTATTATTATTATTATTATTATTATTATTAGCATCATCATCACCTAATTTGAGGCCACCATAGTAATACTTCAAAATTCCCTCCACAATTATACTTTCCTTCCTACCCTTCCTAGTTCAACCAAACTTACCCCCCTAGGGGACTTTTTTGGTAATCCCCAAATTTGTGTACAAAACTTTCCGTGTACCACATCTACCTTCATCCTTCCCTTCATCACTCCCCAACGTTCTACTGCGTACTTCTTGGTTTCAAGCACTGGCTCATACAATCTCTCCAAGCATTTCGTGGATAATGTACAAGTTTATTCTAACAACTTTCATAGCTAATTTACCTTTGGTTTGTGCACATTTAGCCTGTAATTCCATATTCTATTACATCCAAATCTTTTCTTAACTTGATTCCCTTTTTAAATACCATTATCTTAGACCCCCCCTCCCCCGATTTATACCTAAATCCCATTCTGCACAGAATCTACTAAGCTCATCAATGGCATGCTGCTATCCTATCAGTGTTATTGCTTCTGCTATGAGAAGAGTGCAAGAAGTCTACCAAGAAACAGTAAGGATTGACATGTCATCATAAGTGATAAATAACTTCCTTAAGCTAGGAAATAATAGTGCAACGAAATTGTGCCTGGGTTACCACATAAATCAATGCATCGATGTTGAGGAATCTCAGTGCTGGTGGAGTAGGAACAACATAAGACAACAGAGTTCACTGTGCTAAGGAACATCAACTGGATGGAGCCACGGAAGCATGTGATATTCAACTTAGACGGTGCTGGTGGATGGTCATACTACTGGCATAATCTTACAATAGAAGAAGAAATATTTTTGAAGAAGCACAAGGAAGAAAGACCCTGTGATCTGGGAGAAAGAAACAGAGGAAACAGGTCGCATTAAAATCATATTATCAGACACTTTGGAAGAACATGTCTTGCAGGAAAGACTGGAGCAGAAACTTTCATATCTCAGCAGACAGAGAAAACACCCACACTGCCAGCTTCACCGCAAAGGAATAACGTTATGAAACGGCCAGCCTCGCATAAATGCTACGGAGGACTTGCGAGAATCTTATTCAGGTGACGGGGAGAAGTATGCCAATGCACAGTAATTAAAGATGGGATCACAAGGAACATTTTTGTTACAGAACACCTCTATGATTGTTCATACGTAGCGAAACAACAGTAGAAGTTAAACCAATATAAAATGCTTTACAAAGTTTACAAGATAACATATATACAACGTTGTTGGAAGAACATGTAGCAAATGAAGAAATTATTCTCTGGATAAACTGGGGCCGCGGAATGAATGGCATGGCATAATTAGCGCACAGATTTTGCATTTAGTGCGTTAGCAAGGATATGGGCCTGCAATGGGACGAGATAAATTGGAAGGAGATTTGCGGCGAAATATACTTTTAAGGTTAGGGAGTGTTTTAAAAGCAAGGCCGGGTCAAATTTAGAAAAAAATCACTTAAAGATGAATGCGTTAGTAAAGTCTTGTGACATTCTTTAAAAATAGATCTGATGCTTTCAATTTCAGGCAAATAAGTAGTTAATGAAGTTCTAATTGGAAGTTTTACGTTTGCATTGGAAAATTTTGTGCGCTGGGATTATACTGGATTCTAAAAGAGAGGAAGGATAATTTTGGTCTTGGAATTTTTGAGCTAGGTTTTTAATATACTTGTCAAGAGATGAAAAGTTGTTATAAAGACGATGACCACGGATTGAAAGAGAAAAAAGAATAGATCTTTTGGTATGCAAGGGATGACAGCTATCAAACTGAAGATACTGTTGTAAATTGGTGGGCTTAATGTGCACGGACGTAAGAAAAGAGCCATCGCATTAAGAAATATCAATATCTAGGAACGCAGAGAGAGACAGAAGAAGTGAACTTAACTGAACATTTGGAGTTAAGACTAGTAAGGAACTGATCGAGAGATCCTGAGCCATGAGTCCAAAGAACGAATATATCATCAATATGTCCCAGCCATAATAATGGTGCCAAAGGTTCTGACTCAAGAAACTCCTCTCCTAAGCGAACTATAAAAACATTGACATAAGACGGTGCCATTCTGGTGCACATTACAGTGCCTTTAATTTGTAGATAATATTTATTATCAAAACTAAAACAATGCGATTGAGAACCAGATAAGCAAGATGACAAATCAAATCTGTGGATGGGGTATGAGGAGGTACTTAAGAGTCCAAAAAAATATAACGGCTGCTAATCCTTCACGATGGGGAGTGTTAAGTGACGTCACATCGATAGTGGCCAGAAGTATATTAGAATGTGTTAAAGGGTCAATTTTCTTAAGCAAACTTGGATCGGCACGGCTTGCTTCGGAGCGGAGTGGAGCTGCTCGGATCGGCTCGTTCGGATAAGATCGACTGCGTTCTGGTCAGTTCGGATCTGTTCGGATTCTCTAGGGTGCTGTCGGGTCTTGTCGGGTATGATCGGATCGAGTCGGGTCACATCGGGTCTGGTCGAGTCATGTCGGGTCGGTTCGGTTCGGCTCGGCTAGCTTCGTACACACACACAAATTACTCATTTGTGTATATACACATTTATGAGTAATTTGCAAGAGAGTAAAATTATTTCATCTTGTTAAACGATGTCAATGGTATTGCCAGGGAGGGCAGGGAAAAATTCTGACAAAACCGTCAATAAACTGCTCCCACCGGCTTAAAAGTTGACAATGAAAATAATAATAAGAAATTTTCGTACGTGAGTCATGGCGGTGGCTTATTTCAGTCGGATTAGATCTAGGATTTAGAAGTATTCTATTATAAAATGCTCCAAATTGATTTGGAGGGTTTGGAAACAGATGCAACTCTATGTTAGCAACAGACGAAACGCTCTATTATCGTTGTTGCCTATCTCTGCAGGCGAGTGTGTTGCTCAGTGCTTCGCGTCATGTTCATTTAGTTGTGAATCAATGAATAACATCAACAAGAGCAAGCAGCAACATTTTCACATTCTTAATTAATGAATAAAGCTACGATAAAGTGATTTGTGCACTGCTTGATCTGAAAGTTTTTTGGAGGATAGATCTCTACAGAAAAACCACAGTCACGATTCATATTAAGTATATAACGTATCAAATTAACTGAACTAGAAAGAAAAAATATTCTATTTTATACATTTTAATAGAATAAAGTCTTTCATATTATCCACCTAATGTCATTATTTCTCGGAAAGAAGCGAGAAACCATTTCAAATAATCACAAACAAAAGAGGCGAACAATTTACGTGCTATTTCGAATTTTAATTACCAGACTTATTTATCTGAAAGGTTGTTTTATCATTTAAACGCTAACATGATACATATTAATTTTTATGGGGCAAAAATGTTTAATTTTGTCATCATACTATATAGCGCTGCAATAAAATAAAAGATCGTGTAAAGGTAAGTTCAGAACAAGCAGTTTAAAGTTCGCCGCCGAAATCTGAAACCAAATTCATCTAGCACCATTTTAGAAATGCGATCCAATAAAGAAAACTAGGCACACATCACTGTAAAGCAATTTGGTACTCATAGTTGGAATTAATATAAGTAATGGTATAGAGGAAGGTTAAGAACCCCTTGAGGACATGGATAGACAGAAGAGTACGGAGCAAAGCAGGGAAATCATTTCTCTGGAAGTACAATTGGTGCTAAAACCTGACTTGAGCAGTACATAAAAACAGGAGGCAACTATCCAGGAGCTCTCGTAGCTTAGACTAGGAGAATAGTATAGGAATAAAGTAACCGACGAAAACAGTTTGAGAATTTATCCCATCCGTTATGAGAAGGAATTGTTGATATATACTGTTCGAATGTAAAGGTACCGAAGAATGGAGGGAAAAGTATCTGCCATAGTCCTATACCGGATCGGGACTTGTTGGGCTACGCTGGCAGGCGGAAAAGGGAGGGGAAAATATATAAACGCTAATAAAAGTGGTACAGCTTAGGTTTTAAAAGGCCATTATAATAAAACTTCAACAGGGCAAGATTCCAGCAAACCACACATACTTTCATAATAGAATATGTATGTTTGAATTAATGCGATATCTCTATTAGATTAGATATTCCACATGCAAATATATAAAGTATAATAAAAACAATAGTAGAAATGTCACAAACACGGCTGAATTCACACAATTTGTTTCCCCTTACTACCTTTGTTATCAACAATTTTAAACCTGAGCTCTCTCACTTTCACATTAAACTGATCTATTTTCTTTTTCTCTTCCAGCCTGTCAGCAGAGTCCAATAAGTCCTCGATTGAGTAAAGGACGAGGCAGATACTTTTCCCTCCATTTTCCATAACTCTACATCCCCCACTCAGATTTTAGCCCCAATAGCAGACCAAGCGAAATCATCTACCTGCATTACACTGTAGCCTGCTGCCTATCTGATATCCTTCGAGCGGTTCTATCTATCGCGCTGATCGCCATCCAAATGGAACCAGTCCTATCGTTGCAGACCCCTTTCTGATCTTGCATGCCCATCTTAGCTGCCTATGGTAGCACAGTGCCAAAATCCAAGCTTGGAAGGAACTAATGCATATTAAATGCAAAATTTATTAAAACTGATTTATTTATCAGTTATCTCAAGCAACAGACATCGCACAAACAGCTACCAGAAGCAAATGGCAATGGGGCGGTCACGTCGCAAGAATGCAGGACAGTAGGTGGACCTACAAGATCTCCATGTGGGACCCCCGGATAGAAAAAAGTACAGAAGAAGATGAACAGACATCTTCAAGGAACATGCAGGTCCAGATTGTCCAAGAGTAGCAAGAGGAAGAGAAAAATAGAAATCTCTCGAAAAGCAACCAGTGCAGTGAGAAATGGAGTAAAAGATAAAGATAGTATATTGTAGAGGATAACAAGTAGGGAAAGCTCGCTTTTTCCTAACGCGGTGAGCTATTCCTCACTAGTTGTTCGTATGCTGTTTAATACACTGACTGATTTGTTCTTTGGTTACTCCATTTCTCACTGCACTAGTTGCTTCTCGAGAGATTTCCATTTTTGCCTTCCTCTTGCCACTCTTAACCAATCTGGACCTGCATTTTCCTTGAAGATGTCTGTCCATTTTTTGGGCCTGCCTTGTATCCTTTTCCTATCCGTGGGTCTCACATGGAGATCTTGTAGGTCCATTTATTGTCCTGCATTCTTGCGACGTGACCGCCCCATTGCCATTTGCTTCTGGTAGTTTTTTGTGTGATGTCTGTTGTCTGAGATAACTGATTTATTAATACTATAGGTATTTTGTCCTTCAAAGTTATTCCCAGGATCTTACGTTGCATCTTTCTCTGTCATATTTGAATTTTGTTTTTCTTTTCTTTTTCTTTTTGTTTACAGGATATGTACAGGGTTCGAGCGTCTGGAATCTGATTTACTTAGTTAGTGTTTGGTCTAAGCAAAGAAAAAAATCAGAGTGCCTCAACTAGCGTGGGATAGCACGTTAGGGAAAAGCGAGTTTTCCCTATTTGTTGGGAGGCTTTTGCCCTTAAGGGACACAATAGTCTCTCTCTTTATCTTTAACTTTTATATTGAAACTAAGTTTACTTAATGCAAACTGGAATCAACAAAAACATGATATATAAATAACAAGCGGAGATGATTTCGCATTGAATTATGAGAATTTAGTCACAGTTAAGATTATAACTTCTGCTTGTACGAACTAAGAAATAAACCCACTTAAGTTTGGCAACATGATTTACGTATTTCTGACATCAGCTCAAGTTGTTAGTTAAGCAAGTTGCATTAGCTTTCTCTCGTTTCAGATTATCTAGAGCTATTATTGGATTTGACCCAACGCAATTTCGGGAAAGGGCGCAGAAACATTCCCAAAGTAAAAATCGCTTTGTTCCGCGAGTAGCCTCTTACCCATTTATTGGAAGAGGTCGATAGAGATATCAGCATCACCATCATCGTGGGGAGGAGAGCACGCATGCTCAGAGAAATCTCCACGTGCCTGCTGGACTGGCTTGCCGCAGTTCGAGGGGAGAGCTGGGGCAGTGTCGCCATTAAGTGTGTGCAAGGGTAGCAATCACTTTGGCTCGGGTGTAAACACTGGTCAACAATGGCCACTTCAGGAACTTGCTGACGGGCGAGGATGAGATACCTGCAGGCTAAACGGCGGCCCTCGTCGAAAAAATGTGGAAATGTGGCTTCCTGACGGAAGTGGCGTGTGCTACTCAGAAAATGACGTAGGCTAGCCATGAGTTCCAGCCTTCTGGATCAAGAGGAAGATCAGGTAACATTCAGCCATCGCACATGTCCTTTATTTATCTTAACAAGAAAAGAAAAAAAAACAAACTACTGTGTATGTTTGAGTTGCCGCCTTCTATTTCAACTTTGTAATGCTTATACATTTTCTTTCTTTTATAAGTTAACTCACTGTAGCTCATCATTTACATACAACGCTATGTTGATGATCTAGCTCAATTAATGATAGTGTGTGCATTTTACTAGTATTAAAATCTCCACAGAACTCTGGTTTAAAAATGGCATAGAATTTTATTCGTGAGTTTTATCTCTATGCTTTGTGCAGATTAGTCTCTACAAAGCCTATAGTTTTATGATATTATGCTGAAAGATGGTGGGTATCGAACACTGTTGCAATATTTCTTAATGTATTTTATAAAACTAACAATAATTAGAGATGTATTCATCCCTCATTTATACTGCCAGTCACCATGCACGCAACTAAGAGGTTAGGAACACACAACTGCGCAAACTTCTTGCATTCTCAACAAGGATAGAGCGCAGTTGATATTGGGCTTTGTTGTATGAGGGCTGTTTCATAATTAAGGCAAATGGAGCATAAGTGGCAGCACTGCGAACGAAAATTATACTCCGTTATTTTTTCTTCGTTGTTAACAGTATACGGTTTCAACTTTTTTCTTGTTTAGTTTTAGTGAATTCCATGATACTATTTTTGAAAATTTTGTTCAAATCTGCATTTTTCAAAAATTGTATATGTTAATGCTATAGCGATCGCAATATTTGTTTTTTCTTCAACGAATCTCGGCTATTACCATCAATTAACAAGCGATTTGTCGAGTGGTTAACCAACAACATTGAACGATTGAAGGTGGGGGTTAATATAAAACCAGAACTTAAAAAAAATTATTTTTTAGAGAAATCTCGGATATATATATATATATGTAGTTTCTGAAAATCGGTGAAATAGGATTATTAGAAATGGGGGTTTACCTGAAACACAAATTATAATTCGCTTGTTTTTTCGCAACTAAACTCTGTATATACCATATAATATAATGAGGGAAATCAGACCATTATGAGTGGGAGTTTACCTTAAACCCAACATTTAAAAATAATTTCAGCGGCACAAATATTTGTTTCTTCACAACAAAAGTCGGTAAATAACATTTCATTAAAATGAGAAAAATAAATTCTGAAAATTACGAATATCGGACCATTAGGAGTTTAAAAATTACTCTTGTGTTTAATTTTCTCTCTAATGTTTTAAAATAAAAAACAAAGTAATTCAGCACATAAAACTATATTTATAACGTTGCATATATTTTATATTTAACATAAGCATCGTCATGAAGATGGTAAATGTAAAACATTAATCTAATATGCATTTGAGAAATATATTTGAATGTAAGAGCGCTTTGTAATAACCTTCAGAAAACGTTTGCATTACATGTTTTTACTACAATAATATTTAAATTCAATTTCAAAGTCAATGAAAATCGATAGAACTTTCGATTGTATATTGATGATTGTGTATATTTGCTTAGTACATTGTAAATGTTTTAAATAGTAACATGCTCTATTGAAACATATGAACATCTTCTTAAATACACGATGTGACTCGAAACTTTCTGCTGTTTCTCTTTATTTTAGTGAGTGTAAAGATGATATCAAGGACTCAGTTATAAACAAAGTTACATTTAAAAATGTTTAAAAATACCCACACAGTATAGCTTCGTTTGTCAGTGTTCATATATTTCATTTAATTAATAGTACACTATTAATTTTGTGTATTTTTCCTAATAATAATAATTATAAAAATGTGGATTCTGTTTTTTGATACTTATAGGTTACAAGAATTCTAATTTTGTTCCCCTCATACCACATAGTATTGCCATAACTTATTTCATTTCATTGATTAATAAGGTCATCATTTTGATTCCATATTTTAAAGCTACTCTACTAGGTGAGGAAATTGTTTAATTTACACAGCTCCTGACGGACTTAAGTTTTTATTTTCTAATTGATCATTATATGCATTATGCCTAATTCAATTAAAAATGGAAAAAAGGAGATATAACCCACTCGGATCAGGGTAAAATTAAATGAGTCTTCTTTTAAAATTGTTTATACATTGGTTGCCGATTTCAAACGTGGTCGAACGAATTGTGAAACGAACATCGCAGTGGAGTACCAACGGAGGTGACAACCAAAGACATTTTTTGGCAAACTCCATAATAAGCAAAGGCAGAGAGATATCGGATACTGCGAGCATCTCAATTGAACTTTTACACAGCGTCCTGCACGAATATCTGACTACGAGGAAAATTTGTGCCTTTGCTCACGTGGATCAGAAACTTGTCCGAATGTGGGCAGAACGTTTGGGACGTTTTAGGTGTAAGCCACGGGAAATGTTTGCGCCAGTTGAGACATTCATCCATTACGATACTCCCAAAAGAAAGGAACTGCAGAAAAAGCGAGCACACAAATCAGAACCTGTCTTGAAAACTCACGAGGGCGGTGTACTGGGATTCCCAGGATGTCATTTTAATTAACCACCTAATATGGATGGAAAAAAACCCCTTAGGTGAAAATTTTTCTCATCTATTGCAGAAGTTAAACAATAAAATTACGGAGACTATTTCACTCATGTGACGTCATCTTAAAATTGACCAATGAAACGAAACGAAACAAAATTTTGAATTTTGACCAATCAAAGCCGGAATACGGAGTGAAATATATGTATATAACTTATTTAACAATAATTAGTCACTTGTCCTCTTGCCATAGAAGAACTCTAGTAGTTCGACATATAGCGATTACAACTTTGTGACTTTTTCTTAGTGTTTTATTCTTTTCTGCTTTTATAATTACTGTTAATTTGTTACATTGTCAATAGTGTTACATTATTTATCTTATATGTAGTCGGCTACACTGATCACAAGACAAATACACGTCGCGTGATAAAACGGATTATATATTATCACGTTAGGTGAATTTGCCTTGTGGTCTTTGTTGGTCCTGGTGGTCTAGTGGTAACCATACTTGCCTTCTAAACCCAAGATCGTGGGTTCAAAACCGGCCAGGATCGATGGATTTTTTCGGGCGTAAAAATCCTAAGTATGGCTTCCTTCGGAAGGGAAGTAAAGCCGTGGGTTCCGTGTGGTACATTTACGGCACGAAAAAGAACCTCAAGCCTGAAAGAAGAGGCTGCTGAACAAAACTTTGCTGAACAAAATTTGTTGGCCATTTCACGCCATGAATTGAATGGGACGCTGATGACCTGAGATGTTAAAGAGCGTCCGTAAATAAAACAAATCAACAACAATCTTGTGGTCAGTGTGGCCAACTCTATACCTCCACTATATAATTCCTGAACACGCATCACTGACCACTTTTGCTAGAGGCGGTGGGGAGGTTTTGATAGCAACAAAAGCATGGACAATCGACAATCATAACGGAAAATAGAGGGTTCTTCAAAGCGTTTTGGTGATGCATAAAATGTGCAAATTGATCTTATCATTAGCAATTCCAAACCACAGAACACAAAGAAAAATAGAGACACCGTATGTTATCTTTTTTTTTTCTCAGTTGGTATTAGAAAATCGAACGGTAGCAATTGTAATAGTCGACTTTTGTCAATTTCAGTCTCACGGTTTCTGAATACAATTTATATTCATAAGTATAACAAGTGCTAATATTCTGTGCGCGAATTTCCAATACATTTATTCTTATTCTATTCATGAAATAGTCCTAAACCCGTATTTTGCTCTTCTCTATTGGCATTACTGACAATCGGCATTCTTCTGTCGCAAGATTGCTTTTAAAGGTTAAGTACAAATATATAAATATTATAATTTGTAAGTCAATTTAGAGAAATTATATTTAAAATTTTATTTGTGAAATAGTCCTAATAAATATCACTCATTACGTTCGTGAATTTATCGTAATCTCAGACCCTCTCGTGATATTACTTGTGATAAAATAAAAGATCACATCTCCCCAAAAAATGTTTTGTTTTACCTGGTTAACGCACCTGCGCCCAAATATGCAATTGCAATGGCGAAAATTTACGGACTATGCCCTTGAATTTTGTAGTAAACTCAGCCCAGTCATCCAACTTTTATTTATTGCTAAAACTCAGCAAATAGTTCGGATGAAAATATTTCTGGAAATAGTGAAGTGCTCTAATGAACTATTTTGCAGACCTTGACTAATCTCTTATAAAGGAGGCGCAATGACTTTGAAATAAATTTGGTGAAAGTTTATCGAGCTGAACGGACGTTATATTGAGAAAAAATTGATTTAAGCTAAGTTAACATTAATTTTTTTATTTACCTTATATATCATACAGTCTTCGCATTATGTCCATCTGCAGGTAGCTGATTCTCGCAGGAAACATGCTGTATACTTAGTCTTGGGTACGCCCGCATCTTGTACGTTATTTTCTACCTGTTTAAAAATGAGACTGTTGAGTGTTACGGACTATAAATATCAAAAGAATCCAAGTTTTGATTAAGAAATGTTATACAGAGGGTGCAAAAAATGTATGCAGAGTTCAAGCAAATAAAGAACTGTGTTAACATAACAAAACTGAATTCATACAAACAGAAAATGATGAGTACTAATCATCTTAGTCTTTTACAGTTACAACAATTGCTCAAAATACCGACCATCGGCGTCGATACATTTCTGAGTACTACTGATTGAGCAACTTTTGCGAAAGTGTCCTCAGCGATTGCAGCACATGCCGTTTCAATTTCTTCCCGAAGTGCTGCCAGTGTAGCTGGTTTTCCACGGTATACGGTACCATGAGTCTCAAATTTGTCTCGAATGAGTGCAATTGTTACCCGCGTTGGCGGTTCTGTTCTGTACACACGTCTCCATTGCCTTTGAACTTCAACAACATTCTCGGTTTTCCAATATCACTTCAAAATTGCTTTCCGCTGTTCAAACGATAGTTGAAGTGGTATTGGAAAACCGAGAATGTTGTTGAAATTCAAAGACAAATTTGAGACTCGTGGTACCGTATGCGATGTTCACAAGGAAAGATCTTGGAGACCTCGCACAGCAATAAGCCCCGCGTCCTCTGAAATTTTTTGAGCACCCACCGCAGAAATCTACAAAGTATTGTGCCCGCGAGACTGGGAGTAGCAGAACCAGCGTACGTCGTATTATTAAAACAGCAAACGTGAAATTTTTCATCCCAAGACTTTTGCATGCATTAAATGAAGATGACCCTGAAACGGCATCCACTGTAAGCGCTGAAGACACTTTCGCAAACGATGCTCAATCAGTAGTTCAACGTACTCAGAAGTGTATCGAGGCCGATGGTGGGCATTTTGAGCAATTGTTGTAACTGTAAAAGTCTAAGATGATTAGTGCTCACAATTTCCATTTATGTAATTCAGTTTTGTTATGTTAAAACAGTTTTTCTTTGCTTGAAATGTGTATACAATTTGGGCACCCTCTGTATTTAATCAATAATGAGATAACACTTAACACTACACACAATGAAAGAAATATTACAACCTGGCAATCTACAAAAAAAAAAAAAAAAAAAAAAAAAAGGAGTTTTGGGATCTATTAGTAAAAATTCTCGGGTAATTATTGATCATTTAGAAAGGGAAATTGGTTTTATTAAAAAGTAATTACTTATTTTTAAGTTCCATAAAAAACAGGCGACTATCATGATGACATTTTATGGCTTCCAATACAATTTTGGTTATGGGTAACGCCAGCTATCACAGTGTCCAGGTTGACCAAAAAACCAACTTCAGCATACCTAAATATACAAATACTTGAATTGTCTAGAAATAACGCTAAAATTTTTGATTTTGATTTTAATATGCGGAAAGGTGACCTCCTCTCCTAGCCAAATACGAGTAAATAACACAGAAAAATCTATACTATATACATGACCGTGTATATATATACATACATACTTACACACATATGACAATAATATCGTCCACATGGCCCTCCCACCATGTCATGCAGACCTTTAATCCAATAGAATTCGTTTGGGCATAGATCAGAGATATTGATAAAAATTATATTTATCGAAATACATTAGAACAGAAGCGAAAGAAGGACTTTTTTTGAAACTTACACCGTGGTCAAATGTGGTTAAAATGCTGTGAACGTGTGCTTAAAATTGAAAAGGAATTCTGGTAAAATAATATGCCCTGATGAACGATGTCATAGACAGTTTCATTATTAGAGAAGATGCAATCAGCAGCAACAGACAGGGATTCCGGGCACCCCGTCATTTGAAGGCCTAAAATACTTTTCATGTTATACTTTTGTCTTACAAAACAATAAAGATATTTTCAAAAGTAAAACATATTTCAGTTAAAATTAAATAAAAACTTTTATGAGAAAACGATCCAAACTGTAAACCCACATTTTAATGTTTTTTTAAATAAAAACAAAAAATTACAATAATTGGTGTAAAGTTATGACGCCACAGATATTCCGTTGCATCGAAAAAGAGTATCTTTAAATGTATAGAACCTTCATGGGTTCTGAAGTCGCTAAGTCATGGACCGCTTGAGTTTTTCTTTCAGCTGTTCCTCATTCCTCAGACTTAAGCAGTCTGGAACTCTTTGTTCTCGAAGTTCCTTTTCAGCTGTACGAGGTTCATAAGTTTCTGGCCTAACCATTAGGCTTGATACAGACAAAAACTATATTTCACCTTTCAATAGAGTTACCATTTATTACAACACACTTCTCACATCTTTTAATTATCATTTCAAACCCCCCCCCCAAATAGTGAGAAGTCTTATCTGCAAAATGGGCATAAAAAGCATCCATCACTTCTTCGTCACACTTACATTTCCTTCCTCGAAGGTCCTTCTTGAGTTTTGAGAGTAGGAAATAGTCACTGGCAGCAAGATCTGTAGGGTGGATGGTCGATCTGCTTGAAGCCACATTTCTTCACCGCTTCTTTTACAACAAAGCTGTGTGCACAGGCGCGTTGTCGTGAAGAAGGCGCACACCACCACTCAGCTTTCCTCGCCTTTTCTCTTTGATGGAAGCTGGAGCAGTAATTGGTGGGTGCGGGGGCGTAGTTGTTGATCGCAGAGCTGATCGTGGTTTCGATGTCTCGGCCGGGCTGCTCACTGATGACGTCGTTTGCTCCAATTCTGTTGAATTTTATCTCAGGGTCCACTGGAGTGTTTCGGGATCAGTATAGATCCACGGGAACGAGAAATATGTTGCCCAAAAATACACAAGGTTGACTTGTTTAAAATATTTTATTCACATGTAAAGTACTGCCTGACTGTTCGCCGCTGACTTCGCTACTCTCTTAGACTGGCTTTCTGAGTGAATATCTGGATGCCTGAATGTCCCTCTGAATCTATGAATGTGTGAGTGTAAATCTGTGAATGTATCTCTACTGAATGTCTGAATGTGAATCTATGAATGTCCGACTTCTACGAGTGTGAAATGCCTCTGAATGTGTCTCTACCGAATGCGTGAATTCCTCTCTGACTTCTGTATTCTAGTTTTTCTACTACATCGCCACGCCTTTCGCTAAATTAAATTCCCTCGTATTTTATTTATTTTCGTGTTGTACTTTCATCATTGGTTATCCTAAAATTATTATTTATATCTAAGTTCTCCTGATTCGTTAACTTTTATCCGAAGACCATTGGCTAGAATTATTCTTTCCCCCCTGATCTAACGTCTTCCCACGAACTTGAATTTTCCCAGAACAAGCTGTTGTAAATTTCGGTACTTTCCTTATATTCTGATTTCTATTGAAAATCTTTTGCCTTCCTTAGTCTGTAGATTTCTAAATGTTCCCGGAGATAAAGCACGTGTTTTCGGCTTTCCTGTAATAAAACATTTTCGTCTCCGTTCTGACATTTTCATTTTCTCGTAAATTATTGCTACCTCTGACTTTGTTAAATACTGTCCCGTTACGGCTACATGTTTCTCTTATTGTCAACTCCTAAGTATTTCCTGGGTAAAAGGTTCGTGACCTAACAAAAGATAGTTTACCCTTTCTTCAGCCTTGTCTAAGGAGCGGTCAGTGAGTGGAGTCAGGTATACATATTCGTCTTTCTCACATATTTTACACAAAATGTACACAAAACTCTTTTGTATGTTACAAGTTACAAATTATTTCTATTTCTATTATATCTATCTCTAAATGATTTTCTTATACCTATACATAATAATTACCTTATCAAATCTAATGCCTTTATAAATATAGCTCTGCAGCCTCAGGTTATAAAATTAATATAGGCAGCCTTATTTCCGGCTTCAAAGCATGCAGTCTGTGCAGCAGCCCAGCATAGTACTCCCCATTCACTGTGGCGTTCCTCTCCTTGAAGTCAATGAAGAGTATTCCTTCACAGTCCCAAAAGATTGTGGCCATGATCTTCTTGGTTGACTGAGTGACCTTGGCCTTTAGAGGCGGTGCTTTGCCAGGTTTAAGCCACTCATTGATTCTCTTTTGGACAAGGGATCATAGTAGAGGACCACAGTTTCATCTCCTGTAACAATGGTTAGCAGAACTTCTCTCTCGTTGCCACGGCAGAGCTCTAAAAATGGCTGACAACAGATGACTCGTTGCTGCTTTTGGACTGAGGAAAGAAGTTTAGGCACCCATCTTGCACTAACCTTATTCATATTTAAATGTTCATGAATAATTCGAAGGACTGTTATTTTAGAAAGGTCCAACCTTCCTGATATTTCTGTAACTTTAAGTCGCCGGTCTTCCATAATTTCTCCTTCAACAAGAGGGAGCGATGTTTTCAAGGAGTGAGCACTTCGAAGGGCCGACCTGCACATTCTTCGTCTTCAATGCTTTCTCGACCATTGGAAAAACTTTGGCCCATTCTTTTACGGTAGAATATGAGGTTACTTTCCCATATACACCGTCCAATTGCTGTTTAATTTTATTTGGAGTAAATCATTCTTTTGTGAAGAAATTTATAACAGCTGGATACTCCATTTAGAACATGCCACAATATTGAACACATAGCCTTCTTTATGCAACTGTATCTGAACTGAACACAAAGGAGAGGAAGTTACAGTTGCAATTATTTAGTTAGCAGATAAGGATTTTGTGAAGGCAATAATCCTTATCGGCGGGGCCGTAAACTTATAGACCTACCTTTGTATCATTCTATCTTATTCAATGTTCATAAACGTGGAAAGACACAATTTAAATATATATGTTTCTCACGTGAATTCGTTTACTTCTTTCATTTCAAACACTAGCATCGCCTGCGAACATAGCCCATCCCAAGCATAGCTACGACAGAGAAGTTGCCTAATAGCCAGGTGTAAGATTTAAAAACATGTTAATTCAAAGTATTGTAAAATACAAACTGACGCATGCAAAGGTCGGTCAGAAACACAAACTGGACCTCCAATAGCTATGTCCTGTTGCATAAGTTTACTAGTATTATTACAATTCATAAATTACTATTGTTAATAATTTCTATTGAATAGCACTGAACATTTTACTAATAACATTCCTCCATAAAATTGTGCAAATTACAAGTTCGTAACGCCATTGCTCCCTGAATATTCTATTCATAGTTCCCTGAATACAATATTAAAAAAATCGTAAAATGTAATCCAATTAGCAGTGGAAATAATGCTGTCATCGGTTTGAAATGCTGTTATTGTGTGTTCTGGGTATAAACATCAAGAAATTAACAATTTCCGGAAATATTAATGAAAACCGAGAAAATAAACGTATGAAAAGGATTGTATTTTCTGAGTTCGTGTAGAATTTCCAACCTGATTTCTTGTCAATTCTTTTCTCCCTTGCTAGAAGGCATTCTAAACCTTTCATAGAATCTTGAATCAAACCGAATACAAAGTTAACATACTTTTTACAAAAAATATATTTCCCGAGACCAGTTCTTTATAAGTTTTCTTAATTAGAGGAATGAAAATAAGTTTACCAGTCTTATTATTAGGTCTAAAGCACTCACTAACTTTGCCAATAGTTACCAACACATTCGCCGTCTAGGCTATAAGTATTATATGGCTCCACTGGTAGGGTGGCCTAATCTATTTAGCAACAACCTCCCCAATTCTTTGTAGCGTAACGAATTGAATAAGTATTAGCAATCGCAAATAATAAAAGTAATTGTTTTGCAACATGAGTTTGCAAATATCACTAATATTATTAAAACTTGTACTAAATTTGTGCAATAGAAATGTGCGATTTCATAATAGTATTAGGTTGTAGAATTGTATGCTACAGGTCCCTAGTCTGGCAACCAGAATAACTTTAACTGTATAAGGGTATAGTGTCCTGAGACACTAACTAACAAACCTTTTCTTTTAGCGTTTAACTGACTGCCAACTTTCAGTAAATTGCGACGCAAATAAGTTTGGAGTTAGCGTTTAATGTTACTTGGTATTCCCTTCTCAAGATAAGGGAGCCCCGGAACAAAATTATTTAGGCAACAGGCCCCAAACCTGCACCGAATCCGGGCCCACCAGTTGACATTCAGAACGCGCTATCGCCTGAACCACAGTGGTGGACAAAGGAATGTATGTGAAAAGCGAATATGTCCATGGGACATCTCCAGATTTTAAACAAATTTTGATATTTTTTTAAATTTAAGCTCTAAATAAGACAATTTTCTTGCAACTAAAATTGCATTACTTCAACATTTTATAATTCAATATAATAGCATTTTCTTGCTCTTATACAATTAGAACATAATTTATTTCAATGATTATAGCAGAAGTTTATATTTAATTAGATGATAAAATATTTTCCATTTTCAGATTAGCAATGACTAAGAGAGAGCACAAACTACTTTTGCATATGTCGATCTTTAGAGTGATATTTGTACACAATCTTTTTGTGCACGTTTACTGTAACCATCATTAAAATGTCGATTCTCTCTTGCTTCTTAAAAGGTTTATTTTTTATTTATAGCAAAATGATAATTATTGTCAAATATCCTTTCAACATATGAGCTAACGTGTCCTAGGTTTTCAGTTAATGCTAATCGCATTATGCGTCCTTTGAAAAACAAGTAAGGACTTGCAGACCGTTACTGTTGGCAACTACTGGTCAGGTATAAAATGGCTTACATTTCTTTTCGTTCAAACTTATTATTAAAACTCTTTGGGAATATTGCCTGGGTTTGCATTTGGTTAATTTTTTACATTATTCATGTAAACAAATTTTTGTAGTTCCACATTCTAGCTAAAAAATACCTATTGTATAAATCTCGTGAATTGCAAATAGACGTATAAAAATAAACGAACAAATAAAAATGAAGCCTTATGAATGCAGTTAAGCTTTCTACGTGCTGAAGTAAGTTCGCACAGATAGGCGTCATCGTATTAACAAACACGAAGCGGCTTGCGCGCTGCACCCTTATATATTCGGTTAAGGAAATCTCATACGCTCTGAAAACATCACAATCTCAAGCGCAAAGACTGTTGAACATAAGCTGATGTCATTCACGCCTGCTGAAACCGAACACAAATATCATATTCTCAAATTATAATAATACTACCTTAGCATTAAAGTTTCCCAGTCAGTTGTATTCCAATCACGATACATTTTTAATTTGTTAGTATACCAACAATATGCATCTTGGTCTCATGTGAAATATTCCGATGGCCCATTTATCTTCAACAAAATTATAAATCTCCTCCCAAATTGTGCATTCCATAAAACAGAGCAAAAACGTATTTGTAAAATGTTTTGTTTATGATATACGAGGGATATACCATTAGTCATGGTGAGTCTCAGCACGTTCCGAAGTTCAGTTGGTGAGACATTGGTAAGGTATGGAGGTCACGAAGAGTGAACAATGTGCGTGTGTGAAAAGCATTTCTCTGCTGCATGAATGCATGCGAATGCCACACAGAGTTATGGGAAGCACTGAGTGCGCGTGCCCTACCTTATCGAATAGTGGCGACGTGGACAGAGGCCTTCAAACATGGCAAAATGTCGACTGCCGATCTGCCGCGCTGTGGGCGTCCTATGTCCGAGGACAAAGATGTACTGGAGATGGTGGTGGATCATCGGATATTTGTGGAATTAGAAGAGCAAACAAGAATGCAGATAAATACAAAGCACCGCATTTTACGGCAGGACTTGAGCATGCGGAAAATATGTGTAAAGTAGGTGTCACATCAATGAAGTGAACTCACTACGAAACATATCGCAACAATCTGGCGAGATTTTAAGAAGAAGGGGATGTGATACTGAATTGCATCATGCGATTGATGAAACATGATCAAGGGCCTATGAAACAGCACTCAAGCGACGAATCAGTGAATGGCGTCATACTGGGTCACCAAGCAAACACAAGCTTCTCCAAACTTTCACCAACTAAAAGCATGATCATTCTGACGTATGACAGTTCAAGGTGTGCTTGTGTGTCATCCAGTGCTGGAGGGGACCACTGTGAATGCCCAGTGTTACAGATCTTTTCATGTCACAATTGCGCCGTACCGTACACACCAAACACCGGAACTTTTGAACAACGCCATTATTCCTCACGATAACGTGACAGCTCTCACAGTCGACAGTGTCAAGTGTGTTTTACAGAAGTAAAGAAGGGATGGGAATTTCTTCCACAACCGCCATATTTGCCCGTTCTCAGTCCCTGTGATTATCATCTCATTCCAAAGTAAAGTAGCCATACGAGGGAGACGTTTAGCTAACAAAGCGAACATTGTGTGTGTGTGTGTGTGTGTGTGTGTGTGTGTGTGTGTGTGTGTGTGTGTGTGTGTGTGTGTGTGTAAAGCATCATGGAAACGTTGAGCACGGCAAAGTAAAGTAGTTTTGACTAGTCCTTGTCAATGATCAAAAGATGCGCAGTGGTTTCTGGTCGAATTCATTTTCTATTTATAGGGGAACCAGGTTAGTATCTCTCTTACTTCCGTACTGAACACATTGTAGGGACGGTTTATTGCACAGCTGTAACTTTTGCTACATTTACGCAGCTGAGAAGTTACCCCCATTACGAGTTTCCTTGAATTGTCTTGCGCAGAGGTCATTCGTCAGGACTATTCAAAACAGCACTTGCCTCACCCACTCTGTTTTCTGGTATTCGTATGCCCGAGGTCGTGCGTTCTTTTCACTAATGAGCATATGTGAATGGGTTGAGGAGAAAGTTTTTGCTTGCTTGAAAAGAAATAAATGTATAACAAGACTCTCAATAGATATTTTTATGAGGTAAACATGCATTTATTATTATTTTTTTTTATGTTTTCCATTTCGATATACTTAAATTCTTTATGTGCTTTTTAAATGTATATATATAATCGCAAAACTCCATAACATTGCAAAACAGGCAATAAATTGTTTTAAACCTTAAAATAGGCAATACATGTCAAAATAGGCCCAAAATGGGGGAATAAAAACTGGTCTTTCTGACCCCAAATGTATGGAAACACGTTCATTTCCATCTGAATCATAAATAATATATCCACCCAAAAGGCATTTTGCTTAACATCCGGGCTCTGGTCATAACATATGAATAAACTTTAACTCCTCTGATTTCTGATCTTCCTAAAAACATGTTTCTAATTCTGTGTAGGTAATTTGTGCACATTTTCTAGAGAATTTCAAAATCTATTCAGTTTCCCAATATAACATACCAAAATTCCTTATCCTTATTAACTACTGTTTTGCATTTGGAGAGATACATTTCATCCTCTTCAGATAAATATTCCGCTATGTCCTTTGCAACCGTATCAGTTACTTTGATTTTCATTTTTAAATGCGTTGTTTTGATTAGAATTTTTGTAAATTTTAAAAAATGTTTCAGTCCTGTAACTTAAATACTTCTTTTTTAAAATGAATTTGTGAGAATTCACACATAACAGGGTAACTAATATTAACAGAATATTCCTTTTAATGTAAAACTGCTGTAATTTGTATAACGTTTAAGAACAGGAGAGTAATTAGGTAGGGCGGTTAAGTGTGTCAAACATTTCGTAAAGATCCGCTTATCCTTTAAAATGTGCTTACAAAAGACTAAATCATTTTCAGAAGAAAGTCAATCCTTGCTCTAAAGTGAGAGTATTTTAACGTCAATTGAAACGGAACAAGGAAAAGGACAACTCATATATTGAGCTGGCGCCTGCAGAGAAACATAGCTAAAACGTGCATCCTGTGTGCGGGGGGGGGGGGTGCTAGTAGGCTCCTCCCGCGTGTTCCATAGTGGGCTGCCCCTGCTGCGCTGCTCCGGTCAAGGTCGCGCGGTTTGGGGGAGGTGCAGAACTTCCTTCTCTAAGAGGTCGATGCTAAATTTTCATATCTTTGATTACGTTAGCCTGATACGCCCCCCTCCCCCCCTAAATGGTGACCTTTAACACCGGCTATTTTGCACATGATTTCATGGATATATACATCGCACCGGAAAAGATTCCAATGTCCTTTTTCTTACGATATCTATGAAGACATTGGATGCCCAACGCTTTTATTTTTACGAGAAAAGTAGTTCTCAAAGTTCATATTTGTTAAAGCGCGTGTAGTAAAGTCAATGTTGACAGAAAATACGCAGATATAAAAATACATTTACATAATTGACAGCAGGTTCAAAGGAGAAAAAAAAAAATATATATGTATTAAATAACAACTTTTTGCAGTATCTTCAAGGATGTAACAGACTTTAGTTTTAACAGATTAAAGTAGATGAAAACTCAAAATAATCTTCAATGTCAATAAATACACGTTAAAAACCCGTGATACGTTAGAATTAAATATACAAGAAAAATGCGCTGCCAGCAAGCAATAACAAACTATGGTATAAAATAGAGTTGCTGGGTAACACAGCATTCTAAAGTTTAACAGGTCAGCAACGCAGGAGCTGCGCTAAGCGAATTCCTCACCGAGATGAATTCCTTTTTATTTAATAATGTTTAACGCCCGTTTTGACTACTGAGGCACCGCTGGCTTAGTCGGTCCTGGTGGTGTAGTGGTAACCATACTTGCCTTCTACTCCCAAGATCGCGGGTTCAAACCCGCCCAGGATCGATGAATTTTTTCGGGCGTAAGAATCCTAAGTATGGCTTTCTTCAGAAGGGAAGTAAAGCCGTGGGTCCCGTGTCGCACATTTACGGCAGGATAAAGAACCTCAAGTCTGAAAGAGAGGCCTCTGAGCAAAATTTATCGACCGTTTCACGCCCTGAATTGAATGGGAAGCTGATGACCTGAGCTGTTAAACAGCGTCCATAAATAAATCAACAACCACTGGCTGTGGACACTGATGATACATGAGATAAAATGATAAATTGGGAAAAAATATATATATATATTTTTTTTTTTTAAAGGAAGGAAACGCTCCAGGTCTAAGTTTAGGGTACCTCTCCGGAATTTGGACTGAGAACTGAGGAAAAACTAGAAAAAAGCTCAGTCAGAACGAGGATCCTGGCGGAAATTAATTCCCAGACTTCCGCTCTCGAGTTCGCGCCTTAACGACCTCGGTCACGCGTGGCGGTGAATTACTTTAAAATTAATATAAAATCCAAATTATGACATTATTAAATAATGAAATGAAATAATGGATGGCATTACCTTGTGTTATTAGGGGAATAAAATTAGGACTCTTACAATTTGTAAGTATCACAAAAGTGAGATGTTATTGTGTTAAAAACATGCAATACAAACGTTTTCTGAAGGTTATTACACAACGCTATTACATACAAATATTTCTATCTTCATGACGATGCTTTTGTTAAATATAAAACATATGCAACGTTATAAATACAATTTATATGCTGAGTTAGTTTGTCCTTTTATTTTAAAGCAATAGAGATAAAAAAAAGCAAGAGCTTATATTACATTTCGGTTTTCCAGATACCTCTACACCTAAATGTCCGATTTCCCTAATTTTCAAAAACTAATTTTCTTATTTTATTTAAATGTTACATATCGAATTTTATGATGAAGAAACAAAGATTGATGCTGATAGAGCGATTTTTAAATGAAAAATTTCAGGTAAACCACCATTCCTAATAATCTACTTTCACTGATTTTCTAAACTATTATTTCTATTTTATTTCAGTGGCCCTTACTGAGTTTCGTTGAGAAAAAACAAACATTGTGTGGGCTAGAGCGATTTTTAAATTTTGTTTTAATCCCCACTCTTTAAATTTCAGTTTTCAGCTATTTCCTCAAATCCTAATGACCCGATTTTTTTAATTTTAAGAAATTGTTTTTCTTATTTCATTTAAATGGTATATACGAAATTTTTTTTGTGAAAAAAACAAATATTAGTGCCGCTTGAGCGAGTTTTAAATTTTGCTCAACTCCACTCGGTTTTCAGGTGTACCTTTCTAATGGCTCGATTACCCTGATTTTCACAACTTTTTTTTTTTTTGAGAAAAACAAAAATTACGACCGCTAATACGTTAACAAACATATGACAATGCTTTTTTCATTGCCATTTTCGGTGCCCAATAGCTGCATCGATGCAGATGTGAAGACTTTTTTTTTAAAAAAAAAAAGCATGGGTACAACCCCTTCGGAATTCGCTAAAAGCAAACATGTCCACATTTTTTTTTGGAACTGTGTTTAACGCCCGTTTTTACTACTGAGGCACTACAGGCGGTGACACTGATGATACACGAGATGAAATTATATATTGGGAAAGGATTTTTTTATTAAGGTTCCAGGCCTAAGTTTAGGGTACCTCTCCGGCATTTGCCATTTGTGAGGACTGAGGAAAACCTGGAAATACTTCAGTCAGGGAGGAAGGTCATGGCGGGATTCGAACCCCAGACCTCCCCTCACGAGTCCGCGCCTTAACGACCTCGGCCAGCGTGGCGGTAAGTCCACCTCTTCAATACGCGTTCCACTTCTCTACGCTATTGCTAATTAAAAATATTTTCAAATCGCATTTTTATTTACTAACTGAAAATTGCTACTTTGGTCGCAATTTATAATATGGAATATTTAAGACGAAATGTTTTCCTGGAATGTGTGCAAGATTTCTCTTTAACATAGTAATCATAAACATATGCTTGTTGTTCTAAAATGTTTATAATTCTCGCCACGTGATTGCTGAGAGCGAAGTCTGTAACAAATGTACCTACTCACGCGTAAATGCATAGCACTCTAGGCCGGGAAGATGGAGAGGTTGACTCAGCAAGACTACCACTTTCCCAGCAGCAGCGGTGAACGCGGGTTAAACTCATTAAGGAGGAAAAAAAGCACATTGTTATTATTAGTGTGCACCGGAAATGGGTTGTTGTCTTTCCTAGAAGTGATGCACTATTTAAATATAATTAAAATTTGTGCAGTGTTGATTGCTAATGACGTTATTTTCAGTATTAAATGTGCAACAATGAACGTACATTTGAAACACAAATAGACTGTAAATTAATTTCTCATTTTTGAAACGTTAGACACATTTTTAATACTTCACACTAAACAAAAACGCAAGAATTTCTAATAGCTATGTGAATTCGTAGGGCAATAACAAAATTAATGCTTTTGTTTCTTCAGAAATGCCCAAACCGCCACGGGTGGCCGAGGTCTTTAAGGCGCAGACTCGTGAGTTGGAGGTCTGGGGTTCGAATTCCGCCAGGACCGTCCTCCCTGACTGAGGTTTTTTCCCAGGTTTTCTTCGGTCCTCATAAATGGCAAATGCCGGGGAGGTACCCTAAACTTAGGCCTGGAACGTTTCCTTTCTTAAAAATCCTTTCCCAATATATCATTTCATTTTATGTATCATCAATGTCACTGCCTGTGGTGCCTCTGTAGTAAAAACGGGCGTTAAACATTATTAAAAATAACGCCCAATGTCTATTTTTGGAATTTGCTGGTGTCAATGACACTCTCTGTTTCTAAACTTTAACTACATTTATCTTACACTGTTATCTGACGTACAAATATTCAATATGCTTCATTTAATGTGTGGCTCCCATTTCCCCCCACAAGGACGGCTCTGTATATTATCACAGTTGTTAACGTTATATAATTTTACTTTATATAATCTGGCGCAACGGTAATGGAATGGTGGAAATAGGCAAATAAAAGTACCGTTCAATCCGCTAATACCCGCCGTTAACTTAACCCCTAGGTTGGGTTTAAGTTTCACGAAGATCATTGTAACAAGGAGTATTTACTTACGTTAGGTTAGAACTTTGCCTTAATTCAGCTTTAACCCTTACCCCATCTTTTTTGCGCACTATCTAGTACCCTATTGGTAACAATCATCTCCACACTACGCCACCATTTTATCCTTCTTGCTCCGACTTGTGCTATTAGTACCCACACACTTTCAGGTGGTGGGTCTGTTACTAGCTTTCAAGCATTCAATTTATCTCCTCTTGAACTTTGTACGTCTTATGTAACTTTTTGGAAATTTTTGCCAAGTTCGCATATTTTTTTCTATCGTTGAGCGTGTACCAATCGATATATCAACGCCAATAGCGTTTTCTTTTCACTCTTATTCTTCTATTTATACTCATTTAACTTCTGGCAAACTTGAAATAACTCGCTAATCTATCTATAAGAGGCTAAATCAGTTGAGAAAGAAACTTCATTAATCGCCTTTGTGAACGCGCACAGTCAACGGAGTCTTTGGGAGCCAAACGAGAGCTTCATTTGACTTTTGGCTAACTTTGCCCCTTGAAGGGTTTACTTTTTTTTTATGACGTACTAAATTTTATATTGCACTAAACCTGTGCAGGGAGGGATCTTGTGGCGGCTGTGCTAAATGAAACTTTTCTGAAGTGCAATAAAAGCGGAGATATGGAAAAGATTTTTGCTGTGGCAGCAAGTGTAAAACAGACATGATTTTGGTGTAAAGGGGGAGAGGCACATCTCGCTGAGGTCAGATGGGTTGTATTGATCACTGAGGGGGGAGGGGTTCAGTTGGAGACCTCCAGGTCATGACCGACTTTTACAAAAGTGCCCCAAAGAAGAACGAAGATGGCAAGTCGAGATGAGGATTGTTCTCTTTCTGTTGATGCATTCAAAGAGGCTTATCAAGCACATGGTGGCCTCGCAAAAGCAGAACTAACGTGATACTTCAAGCATTGAAAACGTTTAACAATATAAAGCTCTGCACTAAAAATGTAACTTTTTGATTAATTGCTGCAGATGTAAAAAAAGAATCAAACTGTTGATAAGAAAATTCATTGTAGAAGAGCTTCGATTATTTAAAAACTATTATTAAATTTGCACAAACATTTCGAACTGAGCCAGTTCGCTGAAATACAAATAAATTAGAATTGTTTAATTAAAAATGTTTCTATAAAAAGTCCAGAAATAACTTACCAAAGGTAAAAAAAATTAAACACATTCAAAACTACAGACTTTTTATTTTAATTTTTTGAACAGTGTTTAACGCCCGACACTGGAGATACACGAGATGAAATGATACATTCGGAAAGGATTTTTTAAAGGAAGGAAACGTTCCAGGCCTAAGTTTAGGATACCTGCCGTGCATTTGCCAATTATGAGGACTAAGGAAAACCTGGAAAAAACTCCAGTCAGGGAGGACGGTCCTGAAGGGATTCGAACCCCAGACTTTCCGCTCACGAGTCCGCGCCTTAACGACCTCGGACACCCGTGGCGGGTCTACTACAGAGTTTGAGGTGTTAAAAGAACGTATATAATGACAAAAAATGTTATATTTGCATTTTTAACTTCTGAACTTCTAAAACTATATGTTGTAACGTATTCTCCTATATTTCCCCTATTTTCATTTTATCTTTTGAAAGTGTTTTACCTTATTAATGTAATTGATTGTTATAAGATTGTCCCAGATATTTACTTTGGAGCTAATAAATTTAAAATATTTTTGAAGAATATATATATATATATATATATATATATATATATATATATCGTTTTGAAACGATTTTGAAATTGAAAGGCTAACACGGGGATGAGTCATACGTTTTTAATTTATATTTTACCACCCTATCAGAGAATGGCAGATAAAAATTAAAATATTTAAAATTTAACGTATATTTTAGACAAAGAAATTACTTATTTAACCCCATATAAGCAGACGATCAGGTATCATTTTATAAAAAGAATCAAGTTTACAAAAAATTTAGTTTGAATTAAACAAAATTAAACCAGTTACAATTTGGAAATACGGATATTTATTTAAAAAAAAAAAAAGCATTCATAGAATCATTACCTACTGGCTAACCTTAAATGACAAATGATTAAACAAATAAACGGGTTTCAATTTTTTCAAAAATATGCATTTTACATTTATGAAATTAATGTTAATATCAAAAGTTTAGTCGTGTGAGTGGTACTATTAGATACACTTTAAAAAATGAACACAAAAGAAACAAAACTTAAATTTTAAAATGTGTAGCGGTAACTAAAGTAGCAGCAAAACTTAATATAATAAGGCTGCGTCAACCATGTGTCCGCCCTGCTGTTGTTAGTTATGTTACCAGTAATAATTGAGAGGGAAGCATTTCTATTTTATGATAAAAATATTTAAAATACACTTGCTGTTTATAATGAGTACACATAAAAAAAATAATTTGTTATGAGTGTCGACTTCTCACAAACTAAAGAATTGGCTATTGAGGTTTGCTCTGCTGCGTATAGCTCCGATCCTCGCACACCCACTTAGTTAGGCAGCGCCACTATGAGCAGTGTTTGGCTGATCTTCATATGCTATTAAGTCTTGTGTCTAATACAATACTCTATGTCAGTGAATTATGGACACATTCAGGTTGCATAAAAGCAGTTTCTTTAGACCAATTTTAAGAATAACAAGGAGAGATATGTTTGTAAATAAATATATAAGAGATAAGTGAAATATATACGTCCTGGAAGGAAAAAATGGAATATAGAAAAAAATTACACGGCCACGCATAACGTAAGGACAATACAGAAATTCCTAAGCAAATACGACGGTTAGCTTTTAAGTTTTTATAAACGACCACTGGGTGACGCTATTGAGGTGTCATTACTATTTTCGCAACAATTAACATTTGTTATTGTGAAAACAGTTGAAGTTTAGACATTGACCGACATAGTTTGTTTAAAGAGAGATTTTAAACGAAGCGATTTTGCGAAAAAAAAAAAAAAAAAATGGAAATTTCACGTAAACGTTTTCTTGAATGGTTTTTTAAAAATTTTAGTAAAGACCTAACTCAACAGCAATGCTTAGAATCGCTTCGTTCAACTTTTGATAATGAAATACCATCAGAAAAGATTGTTTACAATTGGTTGGCAGAATTTCGTCATGGTCGTGGGTCCGTAAGTGATAAACTTCGTTAATGCCGATCAAAATCGATTGTCATTCCAATAAAAACATCGATGCTGTGCTCAATATGATTGAAGAAGATCGGCATATGATTTACAGTGAGATAGAGGAATTCTTAAGCATATCGAACACTGAAGTACATTCGGTTTTGCACGAAAAGATCTGTTCCTTATACATTCCGCATAATTTGACCGAAGCTCAAGAAATCGCTCCTGTTAATTTGTGTAATGAGATGCTCAAAAAATTCCACTGAGGAACTGCAAAATCCGTATACAACATCGGAATAGGTAACCAAACTTGGATATATTCGATGTACCGGAAACTAAGCAACAATTCACTGTTTGGGTGTTCCAAGATGAACCGGGTCCCACAAAAGTTGTTCATTCACGAAACACTTCCAAGAAAATGATCGTTTGTTTCTTCGGTTATACTGGACATGCAACCATTCCTTTAGAGGATCGAAGAACTGTTAATGTTGAATGATAATCAACAATTTGTTTGCCAGAAGTCATTGATAAAATCACGAAAAATAACGTCACATAATTCTTCATCATGATAGTACCAGCTCTCATACAGCACGTCAAAAAGTGATTATTTTAAGGAGAAAAACATTGAATTAATGTCTCATTGCCCGAATTCACCGATTTATCACCTAATGCCTGCTTTTTGCTCCTGATGTCAAACAAACAATGCATGGACAGCGATTTTCATCACCTCAAGACGTTGAAGCCTTTAAAAACCGTGTTTTTAGGTACCAAATTCAAAGCGAAAAAAATGTTTTGAAATTTGTTTGAAAGAATACAAAAGTGTATAAATCTTAAAAAGGCGAATATTTTGCAAAGCAATAAAACAGTTTGTTCCAAAATATTATTTTTCTTTCCTAGTTTTGTAAAAACTTAAAAAGTAACCTCGTATTACAGTACCGACCATAATGAAGAAATACTGATATACCAAAAAGCACTGGATTCAGCAAATTACATATTAAGAAGTCTAAAGGGACCAAATGCTCTAATGATGAATGAAGAGAATTATTGATTATGATGGTTGTAATAGTTATTTAATTTTTCTTCTTCGTCTTTTGCTTGTCGTTGATTCCGGCATTTCATTAAAATATTTACCTCGTGCAGGTGAATGTTTTCGTATTTTTTGTTCTTTTTATCGAAACAGAAAGGATATAACTTAAATGTGCTTCTGAACAACTTTCAAGATAAAAGTTACTATTTCGTTCCGTTAAATTTTTCCAAAACTTCCTTATTAGCTCTATAACACTTAAAAGTCATTCAGCTTGATTAAAGTGAGCAAAGAAATAAAAATATAAGATCCATTTTTTGTTGGCGAGTATGCTCAATTAAATAATGTATTACTAGCATTGATTTTATAGTAGTGTTTTCAAAGTAGTCATTTGAGATTACTAGGCATCGCATTGTTCCTGCAAGCTGACAAAAGCCCACAATACTCTTAGAATACACCTGTATTCATATGATTGCTCGTTCTAGCTGTTTCTTTAGATATTTTACATTTTCACTCCTTTTTCATTAGCTCTAAAGTCCTTACAGGTTGACCTTGGCTTCCTTTAAGCAGCGTGCTCATTCTTGTCTATTCAAAGACCTTTTTCCTCTATCATTTTTTCCTCTTTTTCTTCTTTTCTTTTCCAAATCCTCTTGCACATAATCTATCCATCCTTTCCATTCCTATTCAGCCCCTTAGATTTGTTGAATTTGATTACTAGGGACGGAGGAAGACATTTCGGCACTTTGGTCGTGCTGAAGAGCTAGCCGATTATGCCCATGCCCTCAATTAGGGCACCTCCGAGAAGAAGGGATGAATTCAGGAAGACCTCGAGTGGTTAGAATTCAGTGACGGAGGCACGGAAAATGGCGGGGTCTCTTAGACTGAACACCCTGCGCTCATTGGCGTCTCCCCGTCCCCTTAAATAAGTTCTAGCTCCTTAAAGGGCCGCTTCCATACCAGAGGCCCGGAGAAACCTTTCCAAAGCGCAAGCCACTGTCACACCGCATCAGCCCATCTCGTATGGCACTTTAGATCCTGCAGTATCAAAATCCAGAACGAAATAAAATTAAATGTAGAAATAAATAAACTGAAATGAAACGGGAAAGCAAAAAATTCCTGGAAAAGAAATATCCATTCAAACATTCGCCTAAGCAACCGGGAAAAACTTTTGTTCAAGATGGTCGGTCTCAAGGATCCCGGGACTTCCCGAATGGGAGACTCGAGTGTTACGGCCTATGCCACCCCTCGGTCTTGTTTTCAAACGTTTTTATTAACTCGCTTTCTTGTCTGTTCGGGTGGAATTTTGTAATTAATTTTTCATGCACTTCTAAATGACATGGAGACTTGAAAGTTTGCACATAAGTCAGAAATGAATGACACTGCATTATAATACGGTAATTATTATGGTTCCACGGTTCATTGAGAGTAAAGCAGCGCAATATCAAACACGAAGGTTTTAAAAAATGTAAGATTGATTAGTAAGAACACATTTCTGTAATTACGTTAATAATGTATAAAAATATAAAATTTATAATAATCTTTATTTAAAAATAAGAACAGTTGCTATGATGACTGTATTATATTTATCAATACAATAAATACATTACAGTGTTACTTGATTTATATTTAATTTGTTACTAAAGGCGTAGTTTCGGATCTATAGGTTTAATACCTGTCTATTACGATTTTATAGAAAAATTAAAAAACATACGCTCTCTGAGAATCCCTTTATCTGCTTAAACAATCTCAACAATAGACGCATGTTCAGATTTTGGGAAAAATGGAAAAAACCTGACTCCCCCATGAGTTTAAACGCTAAAGATATCCAGGCTGAATTTTATGCAGGTTTACTATGTGCACACAAAAACATTAGACTCGTTTATGTAAATGAGCAGATTATCTTTTAGCGAATTCTGAAAGAATTGTTGAAAAATGTCTTCAAATCTCCATCGATCCTACCTACTAGGCACCGAAAATGACGATTGCAAAACTTTATATGCCTCTTAACGCTTTAGCGGTCGCAATTTTTGTTTTATCTCAACGTAACTCACCATATAACCACCAATTAACAAATGATTCGTAGGGTTCGTTAACCAGAGATATTAAACCATTGTGTGTGGGAGTGAACATAAAGATTTTTTTTTTAAATTAAAAATCGTTCTAGCAGCCGCATTTTTTTTCCCCTCGACGAAACTCGGTATATGCCATTGAAATAAAATAGAAATCATAGTTTCTGAAAATCGATGAAATCAAATTATTAGGTGTGGGGGTTTACCTGAAACCCAAAATTTGAAAATTACTCTAGTGCACAAATATTTGATGGAATTCGATATATATCATTTAAATAAAACAAGAAAAATAGCTTCTGAATATCCGGGAAATCCGGCCATTAGGAGTGGGGGTTTAACTGAAACTCAAAAATTAAAATAGCTCTAGCAGCACCAATATTCGTTTCTTCACTACAAGATTCGGTATATATCAATTAAATAAAAAAAATAGTTTCTGAGAATTAGGGAAATCGGACCATTAAGTGTAGGTGTATACTTGAAAACCGAAATTTAAAAATTGCTGGTGTTAAATTTCCTCTATATTGTTTTAAAATAAAAGGAGAAACTACTTCATTATATAAACTGTATTTATAACGATGCATATGTTTTATATTTAACATAAGCATCGTCGTGAAGATAGCAAATGTGAAATATTAATCTAATATGTGTGTGAGAATTATATTTGTATGTAAGAGCGCTCTATAATTACCTTCAGAAAACTTTTGCATGACATGTTTTACTACAATAACTTTTAAAGTAGTAATCTGTGACTTAAATTAAATTTCAAAGTCAATTAAAATAGATGAAACTTTGATTGTTTATTGTTATTTGTATATTTACTTAGTACATTGTAATTGTTTTTAAATGGTAAATGTTTTTGTTTTATTGAAACATATAAACGTCTACGTCTTGAACACACAATGTAACTCGAAACGTTCTGTTATTTCTCTATTTTAGTGAATGTAAACATGATATCAAGGGGTTAGTACATAAACATTGTTACACTTAATAATACCCACACAGTATAGCTGTGTCTATCAGCAGTCCTATTATTTACTTAATTGATAGTGTATTTAATAACAATAACAATAATAATAACAATAACAATAATAATAATAATAATAATAATAATAATAATAATAATAATAATGTGGTTTCTCTTTTTTAATACTTATAGATTGCACGAATTCTAACTTTGTTCCCCTAAATCACACAGTAATGCCATAACTTATTTCATTTCATTAATTAATAAGGTCATAATTTGGATTTTATGTTTATTTTTAAATTATTCATCTTGGTGAGAAATTCGTTTAACTTACGCAGCCATGTGACTGACTTTTTATTCATATCCATATATTAAAGGGAAAAGTTCCACTTATCTACAGTATATTTATAGTAAATGGAACATTCTCCAAAATTAACGTTGTCGTAGGTAAACAATCTTGCGTATACTACTTGTTTGTGTACAAAGTTGAGTTCTAAGAAAGAATCTGCGCATACTCCTGCGTCATAACGATATACGTTTACAAAAATTAAATGCTATTTCCCGGGAGTAATTACAAAAAGATTAAAGAACAAAAAAAAGTAACAACGTTTTGTTTGTTCCATATTAAGGTATTTTATACATGGTTTGTATAGGATAAACGTACATAGTATTTCGCTATATTGTTTATTTTTGAAACGTTTTCGTTATTTTTAATTTTTTCTAAATCCCTGCATTCAATACTTTAGCAGTAGTTTTCCTAGAAAAAATTAAAAATCACGAAAACGTTTCAAAAATAAACAATATAGCGAAATACAATGTACGTTTATCCTATACAAGATTATGTATAAAAATGCCTTAGAACACAGAGTTCTAATTGTTGCCTGCAATGACTCCAAGAAATACGGATGTAAAGAAAAAAATGTAAGACAGTTTAGAAACATGCAACAAAAACTTCATAAGAGCTTAACGAGGTACATACTTATTTATATCATCATCGTCATCATCATCATCATCATCATAATAATATTATTATTATTATTATTATTATTATTATTATTATTATTATTATTATTATTATCATTATTATCATTATCATTATTATCATCGTCGTCATCTGTTAATTTCAAACAAACTTTCAGTTTATGTGTGTGAAAGAGTTGTTTCAATTGGTTGAGTTATAATTTAATTAAAACATTTTACTGTTGGGTCTTTAACACAACTCCAGACGTGCTCCCTTTCTACTCGAGAGCTTAAGTTATTAATCATTATTAGTTTAAATTTCGTGTTGTCACTGGATTTCTTTCTTTATGATATGTAGCGAAAATATTAGCAGAGTGGTAGGCCTGTTACAAATAGGAAAAACTATTCATTGGTCTATTATTGTTAATTTTAAAAGAAAAGTGATAATCTTTTTTTTTTTTTTTTTTTTTTTTTTTTTTGGGAAATGTTTCCCAATGTATGTACAAATGTAAGCTGCAATATTGCAAGGAAAAAAAATAAATAAAAAGAACTGTAGCATAATCAATGCAGCAAAAGTGTTCTACAAATATAATTTAAAAACTGCACATTAAGACTGCAACTGCATTTGCTATTACATCAATCTGTAGTTTGTTCCATGTTCTGTTTTTCAAAATGGCATTTTTAAAACTTTTTACATCATAACTTGTATAACTTTCAATATAAATAATGAAAATTTGATTAGACGTTCTTATTAGGGTCATAATCTGAACCTGATAAATGAAATAGATGAAACATTTTAAAATTTCGTAATTGGAGGTCTAAATTTCAAACTCAGAAAATAAATTTTCATTATATTTACACTGTACACATTTTAAATATTAAGATTCAGTTGTAAATTTGGATGTCAGCTATATAATAAAGAAAGACGTATTCAGAAATATTAAAAATATTGAAAATTTTTGCACATATAATAATGAAAATTAATAATTCCAAAATTTCATAACGTTTGGGAATTCATTTTATTTTATATTAATCTTTTTTAAACTTTATGCACAAGTAACGTAATTTTAATAGCTGTAACAAAAAAGGAGAAATTAAATGTGACAAGTTTTATGAACCCCCTTAAGTAAAGAATATTTTACTGTAAAATACAGGTTTACCTAGTTTATGCATTTGCCATAACCACTACATAGAGGAGCCTTCCTTTCAAAATAATCCTTTAGTTTCCAAATTTAACAATATTCACTTCTATTTTCTATATAGTTTCATTTTAATATAAACAATAATACATTAATGGAAGTAATTTATTTGTAGCATATCAAATAAAAGATACCTTTTTCGCTATTTGTTTACAACATTAGCAAAATGATCTCTCTGACTAGTTTAAACAACTTGTTACTACATGCAGTCTTTTGTTTTATCTGGATGCTCCAAGAATCGTCTTTCATCACAGTTCCTTTGCCTTATTTGATTTTGATGCTATTTTATCGTTCCAAAAGGTTTAAACTTCAGTTTGATTATACACATTCATTGCCCCAATGCACGACAGACTAAAATGCGAATAGCAATATAACGTTACACCCACTGCACTTAGTAAAGAGCATTCGCTGTTTGCAGAGAGAGGCCATTTTGCTTCCCACTCTGTTTGCCTGCAAATAAACATCAATTAGCAACTTTGCACGCAATGAGACCATTCATATCGATGTCCCCGTGGTAAAGCTGTACTGAGGATATCAAAACACGAGCGATTCTGAAAAATTACAGTGCGTGTCCAACGATAACGGCTGAGAGTTGAAATACCAGGCAATGCTATTGCAATGCAACGTGTTTATCGTATTTACACAGTGTTATTAATTTCTAACACCGATTCGGTTTGCTACAATTATGAAATGTTTACGTTCACGCTTATAATTAAAATAATTACCAACTTTATTACCTTTGGTTTTGATGCTTGTAGGCTATTCCTCGCAGAACAAGAAAAGTTAACTGTAGAGAGCAGTTAGCTTTTGGCAAATTGTTAACATTTTGTTAAATGTAATTTTAAAAAATATTCGTTTTATCATAACACCGAACAATATAATTTAATTATTAATACGTTGTGCCATTTTGAGGTTTAAATGCATTCCATGTTAATACTCTTTTAAAAAAGTGCAATGTGTCTAAATTACAGCACAAATCTTTAAGAAGTTACTTAATACTTTCTTCCTTTCTCTACGTTTTGTTAGCCATCAGACCGCCACGTGGCCGAGGTCGTTAAGGCACGGACTCGTGAGCGGGAGGTCTGGGTTCGAATACCGTCAGTACCGTCCTCCCTTACTGAGGTTTTTCCAGTTTTTCTTCAGTCCTCATAACTGGCAAATGCCGGAGAGGTACCCTAAACTTAGGCCTGGAACGATTCCTTCCTTAAAAATAAATCCTTTCCCAATATATCATTTCATCTCATGTATCATCAGTGTCCATCACCTGTGGTGCCTCTGTAGCAAAAACGGGCTTAAAACTATTCATTGATTTGTTAGGCATCAGGTCTTTAGCCTACCTCAGCGACCGCTGCGTCCTCTACTTCCGTCTTGCGATATCACAAATAGAGGGCAGTATTGCAGAATATGACCAACACACCGACATCTTGCCGGTCGTCATCACACGGTATTTGAAAGAAAAGTATCGCTACCTCTCTATTACGAAACTCCCCAATTGTCCTTACGAGACTGAGTGGGCCCCGTTCCAGACATCCCTATCTTAGAAAATTTCTAAACATGGACAGAGGATCGAACCCGGGACCTCCCGTACAGCAGTCAGCAACCTAATCACTAGTCTAATGATTTATTTACTTCTTTAATAAATTAATATGAAACATTAATTTTAATCTTTTTCAGAAAAAACAAACCTTAAAAATATTATTTTTTCTTGAAGTATATACCCCTGCAGACAAAGTAGTGATCCGCTTCCAGAGTTGATAACGTCAGAGGCATTCGGTAAATCTGAACTCAAAGTAGGGCTAGCTGTTTCCCTTCGGTACATTTCCACATATTTCTTACCTAATTTCCATTTATAATCGTTATACGGAAAATGCCACAAACACGCAACTCCCCCCCCCCCCCCCTACTTGGATCGGTTGGATCTTCGCAAAGAAGGACATTAAAATAAGTCAAGAAATCAGGTAAGGATCAAATCTACGACCTGCTATCGCCGATATAACTTCATGCCCGCAAATTACTAACGCTACTAATTTAGACAAAGCTTTTTGGAGCATGTTGTATTTAAGAACCCGTTGGCTTCGATGTTTCGTTTCTGTGCAACAAGATAATATATCATTAATGCTTCTCCCTAGTTTAAGGTAAGCAGGAAGTGTAAATCTAGCAAATAGTGCAGCAGTATACATTTTACACAGTATCTCAGAAACTTATAAAGCTATCAATATGAAAATTATATTAATAAAACTTAATTAAAGATGCTCTGTAAAGTTTAATTCTCTAATGCACATAAAACGTTTTTTTTTAAATTAAAACAAATTAAATCATGTTAAAAATGAAATTACAGTGACATAATGTGTATTTTTCTTATAAACTATTGGTGGAATTGGATTTTTTTTTCCTCAAACTGCATACATCATGCTATCCTGGAAACTAGAATAATGTATGTTAGTTATTAGAAAAGAAATTCGTTTTCAAAATTTGAAAAATATATATAAACATTTTCACTTCATATTGGTATGGATTTTCATCAACTAACAGTGATATTTAAATAATTCTAATTCCCAGATCTCACACGTGCACACATTGTGTGTACATTATGTGCACAAGGTTAGTTCAATTATCCTGAGAAAAAATGCACATTTATGTCAAAAGTTTAAGTCATTGGGAAATAAGGTATAAAGTAAAACAAGTGGCTAATCCAACCTAATACATTCCTGAGCAGTTGGTCATCTTCATCTGCCTCTTTTCTCTTCCTCTGCAGTCTTCTATCAGTACTGGTTTCCTTCGTGATGGTCTCAGAAACACAATTTGCAAAACATAGCCTTGTATTTTCAGTCGAGTACAGAGTCATCTTGCAGTTGCTAGATGTTGTCTAGCACTTTAATTCTCATTAAAAGTCGGGGCAGCATCATACACACCTATTCTGAGGGTTTGCGCACCAACAAATACATTTTTTGGGTGCAATTGTTTAGGCTTTCATTCATTCGCATGTTCAGTCTTTTCATGATCAAACATTTTCAGGAGACCAAGTTGGTTAAGATCCCTGTAAATGGGTTGGATGGCTTTAATTGAACCAACAGCTTCAATGACAGCATTTTTCATAGAAGCTTCACGCACATTTTTACAGTCTTCTATTAGTTCACTATAATTATTAAACTTTGCTGAGTGTGGAGGAAGGTCTAAAATATCACATAGAGTTTTTGCTGAAACATAGCCCTTTCCAATGCATCTTATTGAATACACTAACCTCAAATTTATACAGTTTATTTTACAATTTGTGCGTTTAGAACGTATTTCTTCTACATAAAAACAGCTACTTTTACTACAGTATATTCAATTGGTGTTTCTGTTTACAAACTGTGACAATATATTTACATAATTATTACAATATTATTGCCAGTTTCTTGAATCTTAAAAGTATTACCAATGTTTACTTCATTACTCTCATTTGCAAGAAGTTTCGTTTTCGAAGAACTATTCGATTTCTCTTTATTCCCATGCTGACTATATGGCGTTAGGTTACAAACCGAGGCTAAATTGTTATTCATTCCACTTTCTGCACTATTTACAACACTATGCGCTTTACCTCTACTATTTACAGTAAATCTACAGCCATGAAACTTACCTTTCTTGTAGGCACTAAGTTTTCTATTCGTTTTAGTCAACTTTGCAGCACAAATAAAGTAAACTAATTCCCAAACAAACTAAAGGTTGTAACAGCGGAATAACAGCAAGCGATAAGCAGGGAAGCCAATGCTATGGAGCAAACATTATCATAAAAGAAAATAACATTTCTCTATGGAGTTTTTAAACAAAAAACAATCAGGGAAGGAGAAAGAAAAGTGGGCGTGGAATTTAAATGCCCACCAAGCAAAATCTTTATATTTAAATGCCCGTTTGGAGGTTTAAATATTATTTATTTGCAATTAACAATATATCAAATTGTTTGTAAAGAAATGAAGATTTTTAAGGCCAAAAAACGAAAATAAAAAAAATGAACAATTTTTACACTTCCTGGTTACCCTCCTTCAGCTTCGTATCACACTTCCACCCAATTGATTTACTCTTTCAGCTGAGTATCATGTTTGAATTCAGTTTACTTGAACTCCATTTCATGTTTCTTCCCAACCACCACGGGTGCCCGTTAAGGCATGGACTCGTGAGCGGGAGATCTGGGGTTCAAATCCTACCAGGACAGTCCTCCCGGATTGACATTTTTTCCAGGTTTTCCTTAGTCCTCATAAATGGCAAAAGCCTGGGAGGTACCCTAAACTTGGACCTGGATTGATTCCTTCCTTAAAAAAATCCTTTCCCAATATATCATTTCATCTCGTGTATCATCATCATTGTCCACCGCTTGGTAAAAACGGACGTTAAACAGCATTAAAGACAATGCTTCCTCCCTAAGTAGTGGCTTATTTGTTCTCAGTATCAGTACACTATTGGGTACAAACTCAGCGTGTTCGCTTCTACGATGCAGACATGAAACATTATCAACGGGATTAGTTGACGGATTTGCATTTTGCATTCGGAGTCACTTGCGGTTTTGGTCGTGCGGAGTCTTTACCGGGAACAATTTCCAAACCGACGAGTCCCACATCTCTGCTAACATTGATCGCAGTCTACGCGAACTGGGCGCATTAGGCAGCGATCTGAACGAACTCCTGCGGCTGAGGAAACCGTACTGAGGTGCGTAGAGGACAATCCTTCAGCGAGTATTCAAGCTGTAGTCCGACATTTGAGCTTGAGTCGCTCCACAGTCAGTAGAATTCTGTAGAAACATTACGTGTTTCATTTTCAAATGGTCCATGCTACTATGCCAGGTGATTGCCCACTGCGACGGAACTTTTGTGCATGGTATTTGCAGCAAACGGAGCAGCGACAAGACTTTTTAACACACATGATTTTCATGGATCAAACTTGAAGGATTGCTTCATTCTCACACTTCACATGTTTGGGCTTTCGGAAAACTCCATGCCACATTTGTGTGGTGACAACAATTCAAATTTGGTGTCAATTTGTGAGCAAGGATTGTAAATTAATTTCTGATAGGACCATACATTTTGCCGCGATGACTCAGCGCCAACGATAACCTGGCGTTTTTTTAGTTCTGACCGAGTTACTGGAAATTGTTCCTCTCAATTTCAACAGTATAATGTGGTTTCAACAGGACGGGGCACCAGCTCACACTGGCAATCATGAAATAGGTCGGTGTGAGCTCGTTGCTCGCCTGACCTTAATCCTCTTGATCTCTTCTTGTAGGGACGTATGAAGTCCCTTGTTTATGATATGTTGATTGATTCCGTAGATCCTGTAGCATGCATAGCTAGCGCAGCTGATGAAATCAGAGACATGCCTGGCGTCTTTGAGAGAGTTAAGAGAGAGTATGACACGTCGAGGCGAGCTTTGAAAGTGAGTTCCAGATTCTGCTTTTGAGATGAGAATGATGTACAGAATGTCAATTTAATACTTCAGTAATAGTTAATCAATTGCATTTGTTTCTGTTATCGTGTAATCTTCAGTCAAATTATTAATGTATTAATTATTATTCGACTTATTTATTAATTTTCACATACCGGATTACCCCAAACTCTTGTTGTAAAATCATCAAAATAATGACTAACCTTAATACACTGAGACGAAACGCCGTAGACCTTGGGTTCCTTAACCAAAAGCGATAATCTATCTTAGTTTATTTACGGACGCTCTTTAACATCTCGGGTCATCAGCGTCCCATTCAATTCAGGGTGTGAAACTGCCGACAAATTTTGCTCAGAGGCTCTTCTTTCAGGCTGGAGGTTCTTTTTCGTGCCGTAAATGTGCGACAGGTACCCAGGGCTTTACTTCCCTTCCGAAGGAAGTCGTACTTAGGATTTTTAAGCCCGAAAAAATCCATCGACTCTGGCCGAGATTGAAACCGCAATCAGGGTCCACGAGCGCTGTACCGAAATGAAATTAAGACGTATTCAGGCTTCAAGAGTAGGACCATTTTTGTCAAAAGGTGTAGCAAAGAAAGTTAATTTATAGTATAATTTTTTATACTTTCTTCAATGCCTGACAGTTATGGGGAAAAAATGCAAAAGCAGAACAAAAGTTGGTAATATCAATAAAACGGCAATTGGCGTACAAATATTCCCATATGAATAAAAATTCGAATTTTGTCACCGACAGTTATGGGGAAAAAATGCAAATGCAGAACAAAAGTTGATAATATCAATAAAACGGCAATTGGCGTACAAATATTCCCATATGAATAAAAATTCGAATTTTGTCACCGACTTTTTAATGTACGAAAATGATATCTGTTGTTCGTGAATGCTATAAAAACAAAAACGATCTAATAGGACAAAACAAAATTAACTTTATATACGTCACCTTATGAAAACTGGCTAATAATCTCATGTCGACGTGATCGTTTGTCCATCTACAATACAGTGTCCCAAATTTTATTTTCTTCTACAGACAGAATATGCTCTGCACCTTTTATTGCGAATGTGGAATACTTTTAGGCAAATTTATTAAACATATTTATAACTATTGTTTTATCACCACTACTTAGTTGGTCCTGGTGGTGTAGTGGTAACCATACTTGCCTCCTAAACCCAAGATCGCGGGTTCAAACCCGGCCAGGGTCGATAGATTTTTTCGGGCGTAAAAATCCTAAATACGGCTTCCTTAGAAAGGGAAGTAAAGCCGTGGGTCCTGTGTCGTACATTTACGTCATATAACAGAACCTCAAGCGTTAACCTTAAAGAAGAGGCCTCTGAATATCACGCCTTGAACTGAATGGGATGCTGGCTGATGACTGCAGGTGTTAAAGAGCGTCCGTAAATAAACTAAGATAGATTATCGCTTTTAAAAAACGTCTGGGACATATCTTCATCGATCGATTGTTCCAATTAACCAAAATGAATACAACTAATTGTAGCATAGACATAAATATAAATACTTAATCATACATTTATAGTATTATCTTTATCTTTTCTACTCAACAAATCTTATTTTCCCCACAAAATTTACTCCATTATCAGTCCACTACGTGTGGTTCAATTAATTTAAATGTACAAATATAATTTCATTCAAAAGCCTTCTAAAATAATTGACAAACTTCATTCTAGAAGGCAGCACTATACTCTGATTATTTTCTATCAGTCTCTCTAATTGAGCGAGCTGGAAAAGCTCATCCCACGGTACGGGCAGTTGAAGGTTTGGGTCATCCGTGGCATTTCCTTGTCAGCTCGACGTAACTTATTATGTAAAACAGCTGAAGTCACAATAACTGCCATAATTTTATCAGTTTTCATTCTTATGCCTAACGTAGAATGGGGGAACGCATCTTCTATACACTAAACAACCTCTCTACAACATTTCTGGTACGAATGTAAGATGTTCCTCTGTATGAAAGGGTTCCATAAAGGAGTCACCCATAAAATAACACTGCCATATCTTACTTGCTCAAAAAGCGATCGACGGTAACGTGCATTAAATATTGTTAACGTCGATTTTAAAATGTTGGATTTCAGGCAAACCCCCACTCCTAGTTGCCTGATTTCGGGGATTTTCATGAGCTATTTTCTTATTTTATTTAAATGGTCTATACCGAGCTGTTGCGAAAAATTAAATATTAGTGCTGCTGGAGCGATTTTTAAATTTTAGATTTCAGGTAAATTCTATTCCTAATAATCCTTTTTACTGATTATCAGAAACTATTTTTCTTGTTTTATTTAAATGGCATATGTGGAGTTTACTTTTAAAAAAATGTAATTTCAGTCACTAGAGCGATTTTGAAATTTCGCTTTAACCTCCACTCGGATTTCAGGTATATCCCCACCTCCAATGGTTCAATTTTGCTGGTTAACGAACTCGACGATCATTTGTTAATGTTGAGTTTCGTCGAGAAATAACAGAAATTGCATCCGTTATAGCGAATTTATTATTATTATTATTATTATTATTATTATTATTATTTCGATTAAGGTTAACCCTCACCCCCAATGGTCTAATTTTGCTGGTTAACGAACTCGGCAAATCATGTGTTAAAGTCGAATTTCGTTGAGAAAAAATAAAAATTGCTACCGCTAGAGCGTTAACAGACGTGTATAATATATATGCATATATAAAATAGCAATAACTGAAAAAGTAGAAAAAGAATAAAACACTTAAATACTCACGGAATTATTGTTCGCTATATTTCGAACCACTCGTGTTCTTCGAAGGCAAGAAGACAAATGAAGGTGATAAAAATAAATATTGAATCTCGAAGGCAACGTAAAGCATGGAAACACATTAAACAAGCAACAAGGGTGAAAGAGAATATAGTAATATAAATACATAAGAATTAAACCCGGTGGTATACGCGCTTTATGCAAAAATATAGCTACCATCTCTCTCTACCTCTGAGTAAACTTTCAGAGCTATGAGTCGGTAAAGCAACAATAAGTGCTAAATTAAATGAATCATCGAAATCCCTTGGTGATACAGGCTTGTTAGGAAACCGGCACGGGAGACTTGATTTAAACAAAGCATTTATGATTGTTCATGCGGAGCGAAACAACAGTAGAAGTTAAACTAATATAACATAATATGTCATATATATGCTATCTTGTAAGCTTTGCAGAGCATTTTATATTTTCTCACTGAAAATATTTCGATTTAATTTAACACTTATTGATGTGCTAATACTCATAGCTTTGAATATTTATTCAGAGATAGAGAGATGGCAGCTATATTATTGCATAAAGCGCGTATACCAGCGGGTTTAAATCTTACGTATTAATACATGTCTAAATCGTGTTGCTTTTTAATCTGTTTCCATTCATTACGTCACCTTCGAGTTTCAATGTTTATTTTTACCACCTTCACGTGTCTTCTTGCCTTTGAAGAACGCGAGTTGTTCGAAATATAGCGAGCGATAATCTGTGAATATTTAAGTGCTTTATTCTTTTTCTGCTTCTTTAATTATTGTTATTTTACTTACACTGATCAAAGCATTGCTTTATTTTTTATATATTATATGCATATACTTTTATTTTCATTGCCATTTTCGGTGCCTAGTAGGTAGAAGTGAAGGAAATTTGGAGAATGTTTTTCAAAAATCATTTTATGGGTACAAGAGCAATTCGTTAAAAGGGGGGGGGGGTAGAATGCAGGATGGCCGACCAAAGAGATTTGAACTCGAGATTTGAAATCCCGAGTGCGTTACCGCCTGAGCCACCCGCTCGTAAGTTGTGATATTGCTTATGACAGCACCCCTGAGATAATACTAGACAAGTTTAGTAGGGACTACACAATATACATGAACATGCGGAAAATAATTTAGAGAGATAACCTGATCAAATATTTTAAATAACGCAAAATAAAACATATTACAGCGAAAATGGTGGACATCTGGAATTGAATATTTACAAGCTAGTAAAAAAACACGTTCTGTGTGACGTTTCATCACATTCGAATGCAATATTTGCTCCTAGCCACAGATCAATAACATCAAAGAGATGTGTGTTATATTTTGCTGTTAGTTTTTTAGAGTGCAGCACGCCAAGATACACGCTCGCTTGAGCTCTCAAAAGGTGAACTCACTTCATGTGGAAACATGGATTGTTCCGCCATTAAGATAGGACAGCTGGAAATAACTTTGGTTTTATGCAGCAAGCATGTTCACAAATAACATTCTCCACCCCTACTCAGCTAATATGAGGCAAGCTGCTAACTAGTGGAAGGAGGGTTTCTCATTTAGATTTAAGTTACAGCACTTTACTTAACGAGAGCTGAGATAGCTAGTATAAGTGCTTTTCTCGTTTTAATCTTGTTTGTCAACTGAGTTGATGATATTTTCTTATTTCAAATGCACGTATTCGTAATGAAACATTCTTCTTGCTAAGCTCTGAAAGTTAGTGAGACTGTTCAACAATTCACCTCACTTGTGTTTCATCTTTATCTCTCGAGCATATCTGCAATAGCAGCGCCTCTATTATTAGCAGAACAGCAAAGGAATGCTATATGCCACAGAGGATAGCAACAGGTTTGTTCATTGCGCCAAGGCAAACAATTCAGGGCTAATGCAGGGTCAGCACTCTATAGTGAAGTGAATGAACAATGGTCATATTTGGGACAGTCATGACATAAATGAGGATTATTCATCATCTTGTAGGTCGGTCCTGGTGATGTAGCAGTACCCATTCTTGCCTCCTAAACCCAAGATCGTGGGTTCAAACCCGGCCAGAATCAATGGATTTTTTCGGGCGTAAAAATCTTAAGTATGGCTTCCTCCGAGCGGGAAGTAAAGCCGTGGGTCCCATGTCGTAGATTTACGGCACGTAAAAGAACCTGAAAGAAGAGGTTTCTGAGCAAAATTTGTCGGCTGTTTCACGCCCTGAGTTGAATGGGACGCTCATGACCTGAGAGGTTAAAGAGCGTCCGTAAATAAAACAAACTACAGTCATCTTGTAGAGAAATGGTCAAGGATACCCTGAGAAAATTTAACCACGTATTGCATTATTGGATTAATTAGATAATGCCAGTGCATTATACAGAGTGATTAATTTGTAAGTCAGCAATCCTTGTACAACTTGAATAGGTCATTGCTAAAAATCCAACAGTTTTAATTTTGAGAACAAAAAACTGATTTTAAATTAAACAATTACTCTCTAGAACAATACAACATTACTACTTTCAGGAAGATAATGGACATTTAATGTGATACTATTGATTACATTTTTTAAAAATAACAATTTTAGCAGAGAATTAAAATATTATACTTGGTAAAAACGAGGATATTATGATTAAGGCCATTTAAAGAAATCTAACACTATAACTTCAAAGAGAAAAATGTTTTACAGTTTTAAACACTTTTAGATAATCATATTTAAAGGTTCCATGAAACTTTTTATACTTACATTGTGTATTTAAGAAAATATTCATATGTTTTAATAAAACAAAATCATGGTTATCTAAAAACAACTACACTGTACTAAGCAAATATACACAATCAACAATATACAATCGAAAGTTCCATCGATTTTCATTGACTTTGAAATTTAAATGAAATGTTATTGTATTAAAAACATGTAACGTAAATGTTTTCTGCAGGTTATTACAGAGCGCTCTTACATACAAATATAATTCTCTAACACATTGTAGATTAATATTTCACAGTTGTTATATTTTTGTAAAACATAAAATATATGCTAGGTTATAAATACAGTTTATATGCTAATTAATTTCTCATTTCATTTTAAAACAATATAGAGAAATTTAAACACTAGAGCGCTTTTTAAATTTCAGTTTATAAGCATACCCCTATTCCTAGTGGTCCGATTTCCCTAATTTTCAGCAACTATTTTTCTTATTTTGTTGTGAAGAAACAAATAATGGCGCCTCTAGAGCGTTTGTGAAATTTTAAGAATCAAGTACATCCCCACATCTAATGGCCCGATTTCCGTGATTTTCAGGAACTATTTTTCCTACTTTATTTAAATGTATATACTGTCGTTGCGAAAAATGAAATATTGGTGCCGCTAGAGCAATTTTGAAAATTTGGACTTCCGGTAAATCCCCATTCGTAATAATCTGATTTCGCTGATTTTCAGAAAATTATTTCCTATTTGTTTCATTGGCATACACCGAGTTTACATTAAAAATTTTAAATTGCGCCGCTAGAGATATTTTTACATTTCACTTTAACTCCCAGTCTGTGAATTTCGGTTTTCAGGCCCACTTCTAATGGCCCGGTTTTTCTAATTTTCAGAAACTATTTTTATAATTTTATGTAAATGATATATACCGAATTTGTTGTGAAGAAAAAAAAAAACTATGCCCCTAGAGCGATTTTTAAAATTTGAGTTTCAGGTAAACACCCACCTTTAATGGCCCGATTTCCATGATTTTCAGAAAAAAATTTAATTTTATTTAAATGGTACATACCTAGTTTCGTTTCGAAAACGGAAATGGTGGTGCCGCTAAAGCGATTTTAAAATGTTGGGTTTCAGGTAAACCCCATTTCTAATCATCTGATTTCACAGATTTTCAGAAACTATTTTTGTTATTTTATCCCAATGGCATATACCGAGTAAAAAAAAAAAAACAATTTAAAGTGCGGCTGCTATAGCACTTTTTAATTTCGCTTTAACCCCCACTCGGTTTCCAGGTATACCCCCTACTCCTAATTGCCCGATTGCCCTGATTTTCAGAAAAAATGTTATTAATTTATTTTAATGAAATATATCGAGTTTCGTTTAGAAAACAAAAAATTGTTGGCGCTAGAGCTCTTTTTATTATTATTTTTTTAAATTTTGCTTTAGGTTAGCTTTCATCCCCCAATGATCTAATTTTGGTACCCTAAACTTAAGGCTGAACGTTTCCTTCCTTTAAAAAAAAAAAAAAAAAAAAAAAAAAAAAAAAAAAAAAAAAAAAAAACTTTACCAATATATCATTTCATCTCCACCGCCTGTGGTGCCTCAGTAGTAAAAACGGGCGTTAAACACACACACAAAACTCTTGCCTCAAACTTAAAGTATGAAAAAGCAATTCACAAAATTATATATACTTAATTATAGATAAATAATGATAGCGTTCACAATCAACTGTTGATATAACCTCAAATGTTCACTCCTATCCCTTTAAATCTAATCTATTCGATTATTTTACTCGAACTAAATAATATAACCTCAAATATTGGAATATATTTATTTAACTAAATACAATAGCCTCAAATTAGTTGTTTTTAAGTAAAGACCTAAAGCCCCTTTTTACAATGAACTTGCTGATAGTTTTCCTTGGGGTAATTTAATTTTGTTTTTATATTTTCTGCCGCGAAATAATTATTATCAAGACAGGAAAAACATTCGTTAAGCACCATAAAATTACCGGAAAATAATCAACATTCGTTACATTATAGAAGGTAATGGATATCCTTAGCTACGTACTATATATAGAACATCCACTTTATTCATTGTTTAATATCTGTAATTTTGCAACTATTGTTAATACAGTGCGACTTTGTTTAATCGAAGACATGCACACAGGGTATACAGCATGCTTCACAAAGCACAAGCATTTTAGAACCGAACATCACACACACACCACCACCACCACCGCGCCGCCACGTGTGACCGAGGTCGTTAAGGCGCGGACACTTGAGCGGGAGGTCTGGAGTTCGAATCCCACCCAGGCCGTCCTCCCTGACTGAAAACCCTCCAGGTTTTCCTCAGTCCTCATAAATGGCAAATGCCGGGGAGGTACCCTAAACTTACGCCTGGAACGATCCCTTCCTTAAAAATAAATCCTTTCCCAATATATCATTTCATCTCATATATCATCAGTGTTCTTCACCCGTGGTGCCTCAGTAATAAAAACGGGCGTTAAACACTATTCATTAATACCACCACCACCACCAATTAACTTTCCCAAAATGAAAAATTTGTTTGCGTCATATGATGGACAATGAGCTATAACTTCAAGGAATGCAATCAAGATCAAGTTCGATAAACTATCCTAGCTATAAGAGAGAGAGCTGTTGCTACATAAACAATGCTGACCAGGCTGAAATGGAGATTATTTGATAGTACCTCGTACTTGACTGAATCTACAGTATATTTAAAAAAAACTTAAAAACTTAAAATTGAAACGGAAAAAACTTGGCCATGGATTTTATATGTTTCTGACGGCTGACATTCAGATAATTGACTTTCTACTGTCTTTTCATTCCATTGTTTGATGCTTAGTTATTAATTGAGTCCTTATTTGGTAATGTTTAATCCTCCATTAACGCATCGATCACACCTTTGGTATAACTAAACAGATTCATATATTTAACCCATTTCCGAATATGTCCTTGATAAGTTGAATTCGCGGCCTCCTGTTGCAAACCGTATATTGAGCACACACAGGAGAAATGGGTCCATCGGATTAAATTCTGACGAACGTGATGGTATTTCAATAGCTGCATGCCGTACCCTTTGGTTGAAAATTCCCTTCACATATTCAGGAGTGCTGTGGCGCACCAAAGGGTCGAAAGCAATCTCAGGAAAATTGTCTAAGGGTACACTAAAACCACGTAATTGCTAACTATCCAAAATATTAGCTCAAGTCACAGCATGGGTCTGTTTCACTATACGATCATATTGCCTTATAAAATCAGTAATGTTTTAACCGATGCTGCAGCAGAAAACTATATCAAGGGTTCAGTTCATAAACTTGGTTACATTTAAAAATGTTTAAAAATACTCACCGAGTATAGTTTTGTTTATCAGTGATCATACATTTCATATGATTAACTGTGTATCATTAATTTTTGTGAATTAATCTCAATAATAATAATAATAATAATAATTCTAAAAATGTTGCATCTCTTTTGTGATACTTATAGATTGCAAGACTTCTAATTTTTGTTCCCCTAATACCACACAGAAATGCAAACCGCTACGGGTGGCTGAGGTCGTTAAGGCGCGGACTCGTGAGCGGGAGATCTGGGGTTCCAATCCCGCCACGACCTTCCTCCCTGACAGATTTTTTCCAGGTTTTCCTCAGTCCTCATAACTGGCAAATGCCGGGGAAGTACCCTAAACTTAGGCCTAGAACGCTTCCTTCCTTTAAAAAAAAATCCTTTCCCAATTTATCATTCATTTCATGTATCATCAGTGTCCACCGCCTGTGGTGCCTCAGTAGTAAAAACGGGTGTTAAACACTGATTAAAAGAAAAAGTAATGCCATAACAGATTTCGTTTCATTAATTAATAAGGCCATAATTTGAATTTTGTATTCATTTTAAGTTATTCTTCTTGGTGAGGAATCCGCTTAATTTACGCAGCTCCTGCACGACGGACTTTAAAAACTCATTCTTAACCCTTCTTAATCGTATTTTAGTTCATGCGGTTCGTAAGATAAATTGGCAACTCTTCATCTATAACACTTTTACCTTCTATTTTTACGTTACTTGTCAACTGTAGCGGAACGGCTTGGTATCTTACAAAAATAATAGAGGTACCGTAAAAATGTCAAGGATTAATTTCAAGAGTGATTATGCATATGTACAAAAAGATGGGGCGCAGGATTGTGTTTATATACAAACAGATTTAAAGGTGAGTCATTGAACATTAACTTTGTTTAATGCTGCTTGCAATTTAATTTAACAAGCATTTACAATTTTGATTTGTTTAACACTGTATAGGATTTCCATTAATTTCGACATCCATGTCTCAGTCTATTAAAAGTCACAATTCATCACGGCAATTAGTGCAACTGATACCTTTGCTCGTTTATCTTTGGATCACCTTCAAGCAGTCCATATTAAAAATGTGGATTGTGCACTATAACATCTCTATTTTAATTCTACAGAGAGCGTGAAAAACCAGTTAAGTCTCCAAAAGCAAAATTTACAGTAGAGAGAATACAAATTTGAAACTGTCCCCAAAATCGTGAATTAATGTTAAAAAAAACGGATTTCGGGAAACAGAGCATTTAAAACAAGGTATTTCAAATAGAAATATTTACAGTTCACTTTGCCCTGTAGTTTTTTTTTTTTTTTTTTTTTTTATTTAAATCGGTTTTTCTCTTCTGTAGTACAGCTGTTTTGATGACTTACCTATTTATGATCATATTAAACAACACACTTTGAATCAAACATTAAGTTTTTATTTTAATTCTTGTCAGAAAATGTTCAAATTTGTAAGCAGGGGAATATTAAAACACACTTAATTGCACATATTTCGTTATGCCCCGTATCGAAAAAAAAAAAAAAAAAATCGAAAAATTAGACGCACGAGTAAAATAGATTTATAAATATTTCATTTCTCATGTTTCCTAAGATCCATCTCTTTTTAACTCAAACATTAAACACGTATTTATTTTAATTCTTACTGGAAAATTTAAAAAACTACATATAAATTTCATTACATGTTCCAGTTTGCATTGCATGCATCTCTCCAAGTTAGGGCCAGCACTGGGAATATTGTCTACGCTTAAATGTTTAATAGTCATAGAAAACGCTGTCGATCAGTGGTAACAGCTCCAAGATGTATTTCTTATTTTCAGCAAAATTAAAAAACGAAAAAAAAAATGAAAATTTTATGATTATAAAGGAAAAACGATTTTTCTTTACTGTCTCGTCCTGAGGACATATAATCTTTTAGATCCCTGCAACAAAGGCGTTCTGAAGTTTATAGTTCTGAACAACAGAGATTCCGAGAGCTCATTTAAAAGCTTCTTTTTGGTCGATTTCTTTCCAGACTTTGTTTCTCTTGATGACGTCGCTTTTGTTTCCTCTTTGTGTAATATCTTCCTTGTGTTTTTCTTTCTTTTGCTTCTTTTTGTGTTGTCAAATTATTCTGCATCATACAACGAAAAGAATTGCTTAAGTTAGCTACTAAATTAAATTTGCAGAGCATGGTTGTTTTTAAGTTGAAGTTATAACCACAAGGCCATAAAGGCCCGTTAATATGGACCAAACAGGCACGCCCTTCCCTCCTCCGCAAAGAAAATTCCATACTCATTTATCTTTTCCCTTCTACTGTTCAGCTTTAAAACAAAAAATAGCGATGCATATCCGATTATTTCTTAATATCTCTACTGTAGTAGCGGTAGCATGCGGCTCCTCCGTTAGCGAGGGCAGTTCAAGAAAAAGTTTACACTTTTAACTCACACCTGCATACGCCAGCAGAGATTTACATGAACTTGTATTTGTCTTCCTACAAGATGGGTTAGCCACTTTCCTGCTTATTTCTGCGTTCCCTTGGGCCAACAGGAAGACGGTCCCATGGCCAGCGCTCTTTTCTTAGGAACCAAATGTTGAGGGGTTACTGATACCACGCATAACTGACTAGGGGTTGTTTTCGCATAGTTTGAAATTGGGCGACTTTCTTACTATTTCTATGGAAAGTTGACCTTCACGATGTTAACTGTTAAGTTACATTGTTTTGTGGCAATGAATGACAATGGACGTTTTATTGAACATTCTATTTTTGCAAGTGAAACGATTTGAACCTCATCAACCTAAAGCTATAGGAGCTTACTCAACAACACGATACAAAATTAAGAGTTTGAAAAAACATCTTAGCTGACAGTGTGTGAAGTGAGAAATGCATTAGGAATGAGATTAGAAAAGAAAGAGAAAGGGCAAATTTCGTTTCTGTGCAGGCCGATTGATTCGTTTTATTTATGGACGCTCTTCAACATTTCAGGTCTCAGCGTCCCATTCAATTCAGGGCGTGAAACGGCCGACAAATTTTGCTCAGAGGTCTCCTCTTTCAGGCTTGAGGTTCTTTATCGTGTTGTAAATGTACGACACGGCTTTACTTCCCTTCCGAAGGAAGCCATACTTAGGATTTTTACGCCCGAAAAAATCCACCAGTCCTGGCCGGGTTTGAACCCGCGACCTTATATTTAGAAGCCAAGTATGGTTACCACCACACAACCAGGACCGGCGCACAGGCCGAAACGACAGATAATAGATGCATGTTACATGCAATTTGTTGTGATATTACGATACATAAACCGGTTGAAAGATTCATAACATTCATTGCTGTTTCTGAATTGACTGCAGAAGATATAAGGCGTACTTTAACAGTTGACTTAGAAGAGTTCCATGTAAACCAGAAATTTATAGCACAAACGTATGTTGGCGCTGCAGTTATGAGAGAATGTTGTGGAGGAGCATTAATAAAAAGTCCTTCCAGCACGCCATTTGGGTGTCATGCAGTTATGAACTTGGCCCACCCTTCTACAAGGGCCACTGCACAAGGCATTATATTAATAAATGAAATATACGTTAAAATAAAATACAACTAATGAATGACATGAATCGTTATACTTGGTTATAGGTGTATTTTAGCGATCAAATAGAATATTAGCAATTGTTCGTGCTATAATGCATGTAAGCAGGTATTATTAACCACCTTTATTAAATTCAGCGAAGGAATAATGAGACGTAAACTACAGAGCAGAGTGAATCAATCCGCGAAAGGGCGTTATGAACAATGCGTACATTTCGTTTTACATTGTAGCTGTAATGGTTAGCTAACTAATAAAGAAACCAGCGGGTTTGTTTAGGTGTAAGGTTTAGGATTCACATTTGGGAGGTTCCAGGTCAAATTCCTCCCGGCCGCACCCTGACCTTGATGGTCAACAGTACTTCCATGTCGCTTAGGCGAATGCTGGGATGGATCATTTCTTCCTTTCTATAGGCTTTGTAAGTAAGCTGTCACATGCTTTAACCCACCGCAGCAAGCGCTGATTCCCCTACCTTCGTCTTGCGACATAACTGGTAGACAGCAGCACTGAAGGGGAATATGTAACCAGTAACTGACATTTCGCCGGTCGCCATCATGCGAATTTCGTGATCAAAGGACACTCATCGGCACAATTGTCCTCATGACGCTGGGTGGGACCCGTTCCAGACTCCTCTAACATAGAAAATTTCCTGCAGGTATTGAATCCGGGACCTCCTGGCTAGAAGTCAGTAACTTACCACTAGATCAAAGTTACAGTGATGGACCTTTCTTTTCCACGAATTTTCGGCTTTCCAATTTCATCTCAGTGCCAGAGGAATTGAGTTGGTGCAGTGTGAAACGTGGCGGTGGCTTGACCCACATCTGGTATGGAAGATGTCTTTCTGAGCAGCAGCACCGGTTTCAGAGTACTCTGTCTGGAACATTGTTAGTGTTCCATTGTTCCTTGACCCTGGCCGCTCGGTGTCTCCCTCATCTCGCCCTTTTCTATCCGATGAAATTTGGGGCGTAAGCACAAACTAAGCAAAGCTGCCCTACTCCGTTCCCACCAATTCAATCCAAAAGGGCTAAACCATGAAATTGTTGATCAACATGAAAAATACAACAAAAAACTAAAACGGAAAAAAAATATTGTAAATGATTCAGTAGAGATAAGAGCTAACTAAGTAATAAAATACATTGTAAATGGAATCTTTCACAATATACAAATATACGTAAAAATGAACACCACCAAGAGATGCAGTAATGTTAAAGCTGCATGCATGAGCAAAGAATTTGGTTTTGTTGACTCCAATTCTTTAACATACATAACACCACAAATAATCCGTATTTGAGAACTTGGATTTCCTTTAACAAAGATAAACAAACCAAACTGATACACAAAACAATTGCTCTGCATAGCAACCATACACGAAAACAAATGAGCGCTCTTATTTACCTAACAAATTTATAATATAAGTATCTGTAATAGTTAATGAGACGAGATATAAAGTTGATAGAGTAGCACCTATCATACATTTCTAATTTTTTAAGTCTGCAATCCCCTGAAATGACATGACAGATTTGTTTCTTTAATGTTATTTCTTCTGAGAAACCTTAAAATGGCAAACACGTTCACGGGTCGCCTTTTGCACACACTAAAGCTTGCTAAGTGATGGCTTTGCATGTTGAACAACGTTTTTACTATGTAAAAGGTTTAGCGCTTTACTTATCCAAACGTAGGCTTCTAAAGCGATTTTAGTAATAAAATACAGGACTGGAAGCTTAATATTCGTTAAATATTTTGCGCAAATTGTTAGTACTTAACTCCAGGTAAAACGTCAGTATTTATGATCTTTAGAAGAAATAATTTGCAATCATCTATTTATAAAATATTTAATTAACTTACAATATACATGTTTTAGATATTTCAGCAACAAATACGGCGGTTCAGGACTGTTTTTTGTATATAAAGCGATACAGAGTTAAATTGCCACTTTTTTCTGAGTTATACACGGGTTTTTTATTCTTTGCACGATGATGCAGTGGCATCTTGCGCTCACATATTAAAAACCTCGACCGGCCTCACCGTGAAAGATCATACACAAAAAGCGAAACAATTTTAAAACATATTTTAAAATAACAATCTGTTTTTAAAGAAACGAAGGTATAAATATTAAAATAGGAGTTTTTTTAACAATTATTTAACAACATTTTATCATCCAAATAAAGCACAAGGAGTATTTTAAGCATAAATTCTACCCTATTATTCATTTTAAAGCAGAAAACCCTTAACACATGGTCAAATATAATAAATAGAACTTTTTAAAAACATTGGAAATTGACACTTTTAATGGTTTTCTAGCTGTTTGTGGAATACAACCACTGCCTCAGTAACAAGTGTTACCACCTCTAGCTCTAATTACAGCTGTCAGGCATGTTCTATCGGGTTCAAGTCGATTACGTGCTGGCCATACCATACGTTCAATCCCATCCACGCCCAGGAACTCAGAAACACACCGTGTGGACGAGCGTTATCGTGATTAAGAATAATGTCGCCTAGTGCTAAAGGCACTACATGATCAGCAAGAATCTCCTCGATATACCGATAAGATGTCAGTGACCCATTCTCGATGAACACCAGTTCCATTCTTGCTTCAATGCTGATCACTGTTCAAACCAACACTGAACATCCATTAAAAGATGTGCTTGAAGAGAAAGTGCATGGTACATAACGTTCTCCTGGCCGTCTCCCTCCCATCCGATGCCTTCAAACAGAAGTTGCTCTCAACCGCGCTCCATTGCTCCATAGTGCAGTTTTGATGGATGTGAGCAAACTGTATCAGAGAGACATGGTGTTCCCTGGTCAGCAATGGTCCCTTTGCAGGTCTCCTGTACTGTAAATTCACTTCATACAGCGTCCTTCTAACTGTCTGTCGCTGATGTTAACATGCCGTACTTGCTGCAAATTATTCCTGGCCTCCACTGATGTTTTGTGCCAATCGCGAAGAACTTGCAGTAAAAGAAAGCAGAGGTGCTGCTCCTGCGGTCAGAACCGGATCTCCTGGTGTAGATACATCCTCTGTGAACCTCTGGACAGTCTCGTGTACTTCGGAATGAGCAGTGCCAACGACGTCAGTAACTTCGTCCATCCTTCACTTGCTGCATCTTTAGCTCTAAATCAAAATGTTAAAACTGACGTATCACGCGGCACAACAATGCACAGCAACAATTTTAATCAATAAAACATATCTTTGCGGTGATTGTTGTAAAAACCGCCTTACGCACCAAATTAACGGTAAGTTAGAATGAAACAAAAAAAAAAAAGTTCCAAAAATGCACTAAAGTCTCTTTAAATGCATTGCTTAACCATTAGACATGTTGCGTTTCTGTAATGTCGCAAGGTATACAAGACTTGAACCCAAGCTTAAGTGTTGTAAAGAGAGAGAGAACAGCTTCCTGTTTCGCTTTTTCTGCCGCTGAGAGTATTTTGGGATATTTGCCCATGAACATAATATCACGCTTCTTCGGCGGAGGGGAAATTTTCTCCGTTACTAACGATATTGCAAGTCCAATTACAAAAGTTAAATCTGGTGTGAATACGCTGTGGTAGTTGTTTTGCTACTATGAGTGTGCATGGCTTTAATTTATGAAGTTTTGTAGCTGTTCTTGCTGACCTCTGCGGCACTCATGTTCGCTTGTGACAGACACCTGAAGGACTGCTGTGAAGTGTATTTAATCTCCCGCTTATCTCATCTACTTTTGTTATAACACTTTCTTAATTTTTTGCCATATAAAGAGCCCGTGATATGCACTTTCTCTATGAGTTTGATTTTTATGATGCTGCTAGTTGGAACTGTCTATCAGGAAGTTTATTTTTGCTCTGCTACATTTTGTTTAAAGAATATGTTCTTCTGCACCATATTTCACTACCGATATTACTATGCTCACAACGCAATCGCATTCAAATCAACTGACAAGTTAACACACTATACTATACATAAATTATATCATGCGAAGCTATGTGAGAGACCGGGAAACTCCAAGTGAGCTACTGATTCTCTATATTTTTAACTCATGCCCATATCATATGATAACCCATGATAAACGAGAGGCTACCAAAAATGCGTGTATAGCGTAAAACTGCATTGGCTATGTCCTCATAAATGGCAAATGGCGGGGAGTGCCCTAAACTTAGGCCTGGAATGTTTTATCCTTATAATAAATCCTTTCCCAGTTAATCATTTCATCTCATGTATCATCAGTGTCCACCGCGTTGGCTCAGTAGTAAAAACGAGCGTTAAACATCATTAAAAAAAATAATCATATACTACAAAATAATACACCACAACCATTCACAGACTAGGTTAAAATTAGCGCTTCAACCAGGATGTGTGTGCATTGTGTAATGTAAATGAGTATTTGAACTGAAGAAAATCGAGATTTGGGGGTAAAAAGTATAAATCAGAAATGTTTAAAATGGATAAACAAATGCTTGCAATGAAAAACACTAATGGATTAAGAGGTCAAGCCTTTATTTACAGTACCAAATAAATAGAGGGAAATTAACTTTCTTAATGTTTGAAATGTGTTTTTTATGTGATTTTGTGGATCATACCTGAAAATCACTTGAGCCAGAACCAGATAGCTCCTTTATAAAATTTTTCTTAGCACTCAATAAAATAAAATTGAAATTAAATTAAACTTCGAATGCATTTTGAATTACATTTTCATTCAAACATACACAACATAAAAACAGCACAATGAACATTATAATCTAAGACTATTTGATTTTAAGAGCTTCATTCAATAATGTTGAAACTTCTTTTTGTTAAACACTGTTTAACAAAATTACAGCTATTGCGGTTGTACCCATGAAACGATTGTTGAAAGACTTCCGCAAATCTCCAGCACCGAAAACAACAATAAAAATGTGTATGTGTGTGTGTGTGTGTGTGTGTGTGTGTGTGTCTGTTAACGCTCTAGCGGTCACAATTTTTGTATTTTCTTAACGAAACTCGGCATATAACCATAAATTAACAAACGATTAGTCGAGTTCGTTAACCAGCAAAATTGGACCTTTAGGGGTCGGGGTTAAACAAAAAGAATTTTTTAAAAATTTAAAATCACTCTAGCAGCCGCAATTTTTGTTTTTTCTAAACGAATCTCGGTACATTTCTTTAAAATGAATCGATAAAATTACATTCCGAAAATCAGGGCAATCCAGCCATTAAGTATACCTGAAAAACTAGTGAAGGTTAAAGTGAAAATTAAAAATCGCTCTAGCGGCCGAAATTTTACAAGTATTTAAAGAAAAATGGCCATATGTCATTGAAATAAAATAAAAAAAAGTAGTTTTTGAAAATTAGTGAAAATCGTTCTAGCGGCATTAATAATTGTTTTTTTTTCCGCAACGAAACTTCCTACATACCATCTAAATAAAACAAGAAAAATGTTTTATGAAAATAAGGGAAATCGGGGATCATTAGGAGTGAGAGTTTACCTGACATCCAACAATTAAATATCTAGCAGCACCAATATTTGTTCATTCACAACAAAACACGGCATATACCATTAAAATATCATAAGAAAAATACTTTTTATTATTATTATTATTATTATTATTATTATTATTACATTTAAAAATTAATCTAGCGGCTTTTTTTGCAACGAAACTCCGTAAACACCATTTAAATAAAATAAAGAAAATAGTTGCTGAAAATCAGGGAAATCCGGCCTTTTGAAGTTGGGGTTTACCCAAAGCAACATATAAAAATCGCTCTAGCGACACCGCTATTTGTTTCTTCACAACTAATTTGTTTATATATATTTAAATAAAACAAGAAAAATAATTTCTGAAAATTATGGAAATCGGACATTAGGAGTAGAGGTATACTTGAAAATGGAAATTTAAAAGCTATCTTGCGTTTAACTTTCTCTCTATTATTTCAAAATTAAAGGAAAATTAATTCATAATACGAACAGACTTTTAAGATGTATATATTTTATGTTTAAAAAAGTATCGTCTTGAAGAAAGAAAATGTTAAATATTAATTTAATGTTTTTTGAGAATATATTTATATGTATGAGTGCTCTGTAATCACCTTCAGAAAACGTTTGCGTTACGTGTTTTTACTGTAATAATATTTAAATTAAATTTCAAAGTCAATGAAAATCGATGAAGTCTTCGATTGTTTATTGTTGATTGAGTAAATTTACTTAGTGGAGTAATTGTTTTTAAACAGTAACATGTTTTTGTTTTATTGAAACATATGAACATCGTTTTAAATACACAATGTAACTCGAAACTTTCTGTTATTTCTCTCTATTTTACAGAATGTAAAGATGATATCAATGGCTCGGTTCATAAGCATGGTTACGTTTAAAAATGTTTAAAAACACTCACACAGTATAGTTTTGTCTATCAGTGTTCATATATTTGCTTTCATTATTGGCATACCATTATTTTTGGGTTTAATCTCAATAATAATAATAATAATAATAATAATAATAATAATAATAATAATAATAATAATAATAATAATAATAATAATAATAATAATCATCATCATCATCATCATAATCATAATTCTAAACCTTAGGTTTCTCTTTTGTGATACCTGTAGATTACAAGAATTCTAATTCTTTCCCTTTAATACCACACAGTAATGCCATAACTAATTCCATTTCATTAATTTAGAAGTACATAATTCGGATTTTATATTCTTTTTGAAAGTTACTCTACAAATTAGGAATTTTCTTAGTTTACGCAGCTCCTGAGTGACGGACATTTATTTATCTTACGAGTTTTATTCAATAATGTCAAACTACTGTTAATAAGTTATTAGCTGGTAAAAACGTTTTATTTTTTATCAATACAAAAATGCGCTTTCATACTTTAGCACTATTCACCTTGGCCACTGTTTGGACATTTTCTCGTATTACATATCCACAATCTAGCCCCATGACCACCCATGGGACAAAATGTTACTATCCGAGTTACCCTCCTCGAAACACGCAGGGACTGCTTCGAGTTGTTATTTGGCGCCATACAGTGCGAGTTGATAGGAATGGGTTGTTCTGGGATATTGGCGGTTCACGTTATCATGTAGGTACACTTCTTGCAGTAGCCGCATATCCTTCAAATATCAAGTAGCAGTGCTCGTGTTAGTCTCATCTAGTCCATTCCGTAATGTCGCCGCCACCTTTTGTCATACAAGTTTTCGCCACTTTGAGTGGTTACGAATGTGCTTCTCTTAATCGAGCTACGAATAAATGGATTCATTTCTCTCTGGGGCTGAACTGTGCCTGACTGAGCGAATTGCTGAAATACCCCCCCCCCCAGAACTCAAGAGACGATTGCCATCGACTTAGCATAGGACAAGAGTTTTCTTGCTCAGTACAGCAGAATTATTCGTGCTTGTCAAATGTCGCGCTCTCCGTAAAACAAATGGAAGTTGGCAGACTGTCATGTGATAATAAATTTAGTGTGTTCAAATTCTGCCGCTTTTAAACATGGAAACAACGTTTATGAGGAAACATTTGCATGGCAATATCAAGCAAAATGTGATAAAGTATGTATAAATATGAGAAAATGCTACATTTTTAGAGAAATCTTGACATACGCGAAAACGTTTCAAATTAGGAAATGTCATTGTAACATGTTACAAAAATCTTTAAACACAAGTTCAAAAGTAATGTGCATTAATGAATAATACGTAAGTAAAACACAAAGTGAACAGAAGTAAAAACATAACCGAATAATACATGCGGAATTTAGATGCATTGTTGTTAATGGTGTTTAACGCCTGTTTTTACTGCTGGTGCATCACAGGCGGCGTACACGAGATGAAGTGTTAAAGGAAGCGTTTCCAGACTTAAGTTTAGGATACCTCCCCGGTATATGAGGACTGAGGAAAACCTGGAAAAAACTCGGTCAGGGAGGACAGTCATGGTGGGAATGGAACCCCTGACCTTCCGCTCACGAATCCGCGCCTTAACGATCTCGACCACCGGTGGCGGTAAAATCGTTTCATGATTACAATCGCAGTAACTACATTCCTCCAAAGTTCATTAAATTTAAATAAGAAATTATAGTCTCTGTAAAATTCACATATATTAACCGTACCATTGCGAAATGAATAGCTAACCTAAAAGCCTACACTTTCTTATTAAGAATTAAAATAGGTTTTTGTGCAGTCATAAACATGAACTATTTCTACTACATGAAAGATATTACTTATAATGGTAACATTGCGATCTGACTAAAGAAAGAAAGCTTTAGGATCAAGTTATTTATTTAGCATTGAAACAAGACGATGCCCAACTTCTAACACTTGTATAATCCAAATGGCAGACGGTGCCACTGTGTCGGACAGATACTGTCAGCAAAGTGGGTTACAAAAGCAGCATTGCAGTGCTACGGTGCAATCCTAGCCCCACAATGTCAATGTCACGCCATAAATCTCTCTAAAGTTCTGAATGTTTGAGAACTTGTTTCATTGCTCCTTCCAAAGAGAAACTAGTAAAACTTGGTAGACAAACGTGTTTCTAGTTACTCTATTTCAACATTATGCACTCGGAGCACTTCGTTTACATTCATGGCAAAAGGAGTAGACAATAGTGTTTTCTTCCAAATAATCCTAAAATTTGTCGATGTGTATATATCATTATCACGTATATATGTGTAAAATAGTATTATAATTTATAAATTCTAATAAAGCAAGACAATTTTCTGCTTTCTTTCTCTAGTTAGCTTCGACGTTCTATGAAAAGCTACCCTATCTTGAATTCTTTTTCTATATACACAGAAGGTGCCAAAAATGTATACACACTTAAAACAAAGAAAAAACTGTGTTAACATAACAAAACTGAATTCGCACAAACAGAAAATGATGAGCACTAATCATCTTAGACTTTTACAGTTACAACAGTTGCTCAAAATGCCCACCATACGTCGATACACTTCTGAGTACGTTGAACTGCTGATTGAGTAACGTTTGCGAAAGTGTTCTCACATGCCGTTTCAATTTCTTCCCGAAGTGCTGTCAGTGCAGCTGGCAGCTGGTTTTCTGCGGTATACAACATCCTTAAGAGTTCCCCATAAGTAGAAGTTCAACGGAGCTGTATCCGGAGAACGTGCTGGAAACTCAATCGGGCCTTTTCATCCTATCCAGTGCCAGCACTTCAAAATTGCTTTCCGCTGTTCAAACGATAATCTTGGCTCCATTTTGTTGTAGCAACGCTATCATAACGTAATGTGAGTCACATCTGTTTACAGAACGCCATACGATAATCTTGGCTTCATTTGTTCATTGTTGAGTTATCTATCACGTAGCAACGCTATCATAACGTAAAATGAGTTACATCATACTACACATTACTGTTGTTTTTCGGTTCAACTTTGAAATATATTAAATAGATATCTACTGTGAAAGTGAGTACACATTTTTTGGTAACCTCGGTACTTTACTTTACTTCCCCCCCCCCTTTAATTTTTATTCTGACTCATTAAATTTCAAACCGCACTTTCCAACCAAGTACTCAAGGCAATTTCGTCTCTAAAGAAGACTTGAACATATATATTATAATTGAATATCTAGTATTATTTAAAATGTAACTTGTGCTGAATTATATTATAAAATTCACACGATAAGACAAAACCAAACTATTAACAAAAGCGTATGCATTTCTTTTATATTACACTTTCCAATAGAAACAGTTAGAGAGAAATTTTATCAATGATGTGTTATGGACTTTGCTTTTGACTGATTAGTGCTTCCACTATCCTCATCTTCTTTGTGATAATTAATTATTCCTACACTTAATAATGTACTGGAGGGAAATAATTTCTATATAACAGACACAATTTTATAGCAGTTTTATTCCAGCACTAACGTAATAAAATTTTAGATGATTACATTATATAAGATAATTAATAAACGTTTAAATTACTTAAGCATAAGCTTTATCCTTATCATTGAAATTTTATAGTAATAACAAACTACAATTTATATATTTAGCGCCAATAAAGTAACACTATAATTTAAAATCATCCGATAAACAATGAAGCTTTATAAAGTAATGTCGCTTCTAGAAGGGACAGTTGAATGCGAAAATTTGAAAACAAAAGTACAAACAAAAGAAAGCAGAAACTGAATTCATGCTTTATACACAAAAGCAGATAAATACAAATTGTTATTCAAAAAATAAATTGGGCATTTCTACTCTAACGGAGTTACTAAAGGAACGAGAAAGAATGGAACACATAAGAAATTTCAATATATATTATCATTTATCACCCTGGAAGAACAATAATCAAGTATTAAAGCTTAAAAACTGATGATAATGACTGTATGTTTATTTTATTTTTGGGTATGTTGATGTTCTTTCGAACAAGAAAAAAGAAGAAAAAACGCAAATCTGGTTTTCAGCACTGGAGCTTTACTCTTTGCTCTTTGATGGCAAACTCCACAAAGCAAAGACACTTGAAACATTTTGACGTCCTTCTCAGAGTACCAAAAGTCCTTATTAAAAGTTTATAGCGGCTCTAAGATGTGAAGCAGAACTGTAGCTTTGAACTTGCTTAAACCTTAATAATAAATTATAATAACAGCTCTCTGATTCTGGCAATAACGTTGCTTGCTTACTACATTTTACAGTGTTCTGAGAAGAAATTGTTAGAACCGTAAACTAATATCGATTATAAAAACTATTGAGCAATTAATGTAATAGTTAAGTTTTTGTGATAAATTATGTATAACATACAAGAAAGAATAGAATGTAAACGGAAGTTAGGAGTACAAATAGTCTATTTTTTATTAAATTAATAATTGTAACTTTACTAAAAATAAATGTTCACTCTACAGCTGACTAATTTTTTATACCGTCCAAATTCAAACATCAATTAAATAACGGCCTGAAGTTTAAAACTAATGTTGAACATGTTAGTTTCATCTTTTCGCCTCCAGCACCCCCTATTAGCGAATTTCGAAGGCATGTAGCTATTGTGGTTGTAGCCAGGAAAAGATTTTTGGAACATTTCTTCAAATCTCTATCGGTCCTACCTACTAGGTACCAAAAATGACAATGAAAAAAATTTATATATTTGTGTGTGTGTGTCCTGTTACGGTTTAGCAGTCGCAATTTTTGTTTTTTCTCTCAAACAAAGTCGGTATATAAGCATCAATCAAGAAACGATTCGTCGAGTTCATTAACCAGTAAAATTGGTTCATTGGGGGTGGGGTTAACCTTAAGCGAAAATTTAAAAAAAAAAATTAAAAATCGCTCTAGGGGCTGAATTTTTTTTTCACAACTCCGTATATTTCATTAATATAAATTGATATAAATAGTTTTTTGATAATCAGGGTATTAGGATTGGGGATAAATCTGAAAAGTGAAATTTTAAATTTTAAAAGAGTTGGGGTTCAAGTGAAATTTAAAAATAAAACAAAAACAAAAAATAGAAGCCGCACTTTTTTTTTTTCAACGAAACTCGGTATATGCAATTAAAATAATATGGAATAATAGTTTCTGAAAATTAGTGAAATAAAATGATTAGGAATGGAGGTTTACCTGAAACCCAAAATTTAAAAATTACCAATATTTGTTTCTTTACAATTAAATTCGGTGTACCATTTGAATAATACAAGAAAATTAGTTTTTGAAATTTAGGGAAATCGGATCATTAGCAGTAGGGGTTTACTTCAAAACTCCAATTTCAAAAACTCTCTAGCGTTTAATTTTCTCTCTATTCTTTTAAAATAAAATGACAAATTAATTCAGCATATATTTATATTTAACAAAAGAATCGTCTTTGTAATATTAATGTAATAAGTGTTTGAGAATTATATTTGTATATAAGGGCACTCTGTAAAAAAGTTCAGAAAACTTTTGCTTTACATGTTTTTTTTACTACGATAACATTTAAATTAAATTTCAAAGTCAATGAAAAAAGAAGAAGCTATCGATTGTATATTGTTGATTGTGAATATTTGCTTAGTACATTGTAATTGAGTTTAAATAGTAACAGGTTTTTGTTTTATTAAAACACATGACCATCTTAAACCCACAATGTAATTCCAAAACTTTCTGTTATTTCTATTTTGGTGAATGTAAAGATGATATCAAGGACTCCGTTCATAATCATGGTTACATTTAAAATGTTGAAATATACCCACAGAATTTAGTTTTGTCTATCAATGTTCATATATTTAATTTAATTTATATGATACTATTACTTTTAGTGGTATAATCGCAATAATATTAATAATAACAATTCTAAAAATGCACTTGTGATACTTATAGATTGCAAGAATTTTAATTTTGTTGCCCCAATACCTCATAGTACGCCTTAAGTTATTTCATTTTATTAATTATTAACGACATAATTTGGATTTTATATTCATTATTAAAGTTATTCAAGTTGTTGAGGATTTCGCTTAGTTTATGTATCTGCGTGATGGATTTTTTTATTTTTTATTATTGTTTCTTTGACCGCATTGGTCTTTATAGGTGTTAAGTCTGTAGGGGTGAATGAAATGAATTAATTACGGCGTAAATGAGCTCGGAGTCCTTGGCCCTTTAAAGCTACTGGCGTCCACCTTCTCAGATTACGGAAAAACTCCGAAAAGAACCTTACCCAGATAGTTTGATCTGACCGGGATTCAACCCAGGGATTTGGTAGACGCAAACCCTTATCATGGAGGTGTTATACTTGTTACTGTTTATTAGTCGCATGCTGAAGGGTCGTTTTACTCAAAGGTGCTTCTAGGGTTGGAAAAGCTAGAGTATGGCTTTGTTCCAGTTTAATATGAATTTACATATTTAAATTCGAAACAGGGAGGGACTCTGTTCTGGAAAATGTTCTTTTCTAGCACGTTCCTTGTTATGCAAATAATGAAATGGTTCTTACTTTTATTTAAAAGCACTCTTGGCGATTTTATTAAACCGAATTATTAAAGTCAATCAAACTTAATAAGGCTATCTTAACGAATGCAGGGTAGTGCTTTTGGAGCAATAGATGCCGCTAAAATTGGGAAAAGGGTCCTCCAACGAAACTCCAGATATAAAACTACTATTTCGAATCAAATGAAAAAAGCCTCTCAAACGTCAGAGGAAAACAATAGTGAATATATCATCGTGCTGCGAGACGAATAACAGAAAAGGAAAAGTAATACAAAAGTCCCGTGTTGCTGTGGCAGATTGTACGTACTCACTGGAGCCGAAATATATTGAGAGACGAATCGAAAGTCAGTTTGTAGAGGAAACGTAATGCGCTTACCTTTTTCAAGCGCAGAGACCAGACAGGCAGACATTGCCAACGAAAGGAGGGGGAAGTAAAAAATTGGGGTGAAAAAAATGAGAAACAGTATGGCTGATTTTCATGTAAGAATACCATTTAAGCTTTATTTATGTTAATATATATAGGAACAAATTAACAGTAATTATAGAAGCAGAAAAGCATAAAACACTACGAGAAAACCACATTTGTGATCGCTATATTTCGAACTACTAGAGTTCTTCTACGGCAAGAAGACAAGTGAAGGTGATAAAAGTAAATATTGAGTATAGAAGGTAACGTCATGCATGGAAACAGATGAAACAAGCAATAAGAGTGTGTGTAGGGGGGGAATTAAATTAATACTTAAGATTTAAACCAGGTGGTATACGCGGATTATGTAAAAATATAACTGTCATTTCTCTATCTCTGTGTAAACATTCACAGCTATGTGTAGGTAACGCATCAATAAGCGTTAGATTAAAAGTATCATCAAAATCCTTACAGTGAGATAAGGCATGTTGGGCAACCGGCAAAGGAGACATATATATATATATGAGACCCTTAGTAGAAAATAAGATATGCTTTTCAACTATTGAAGAAACTGCCACGGGTGACCGAGACCGTTAAGGCGCGGACTCGAGTGAGCGGGAGGTCTCGGATTCGATTCCCGCCAGGACCGTCCTCCCTAACCGAGGTTTTTTTTTCTTCAGGTTTTCCTCGGTCCCCATAAATGGCAAATGCCGGGAAGGTACCCTAAACTTAGATCTAGAACGTTTCCTTCCTTAAAAAAAAAAAAAATAATAATAATAATAATAATAATAATAATTCTTTCCAAATATATCATTTCATGTATCACCATTGTCCACTGCCTGTGGTGCCTCAGTAGTAGTAAAAACGGGCGTTAAATACTATTAAAAAAACTATTGGAGTATTCAATTGGCTGTTAGAGAAACTATGTACAGCGTATTTTTCTAAAATTAACACAATATAAGTCATAATAAACATATTAGCAACTAAATCTTCAAAAATGTAGTTTCTGTATAGCCCCAAGTTTGTATTTGGGTATCATAATGTCATTTTATGATACAAAAAAAGAGCTAACAAAACTTGTAATAAGATTAAACAACTGGGAACCAATATAAAAAAAAAATGGATATGAAATCAGAATAACAAATAACCAGTTTGCAATAATATCGCTTAATGAGCATTTGTAGACCATATTTTTTTACAACAAACTAAAGATGTGCCAATACCAAAATTTCTCGATATCCGATACCTATAAATATTTTAATACTATCATTATTATTAGGTTTATTTCATATTCATTCATTAGCTCCCATTCAACTCAGGGCGTAAATCGGCCGCTAAATTTTGCACAGAGGCCTCTTCTTTCAGTTTTGAGGTTCTTTATAGCGCCATTTTTAAAGGTGTTTAACGCCCGTTTTTACTACCGAGAAACCACAGGCAGTGGACACTGATGATGCATGAGATGAAATGATATATTGGGAAAGGATTTTTAAATGAAGGAAGGTTCTAGGTCTAAGTTTAGGGTATCTCCCCGGCATTTGCCATTTATGAGGACTGAGGAAAACCTGGAAATACTTCAGTCAGGGAGGACGGTCCTGGTGGGATTCGAACCCCAGACCTTCCGCTCACGAGTCCGCACCTTAACGGCCTCAGCCACCCGTAGCTGTTTTTTCATGCCGTAAATCTACGACACGGGGCCCACGACTTTACTTCCCTTTCGAAGGAAGCCATACGTAGGATTTTCACGCCAAAAAAAAAAAAAAAAAAAAAAAAATCCATCGACTCTGGCCGAGATTGAACCCGCGACCACCAGACCGACTCCAAATCTGCGCAAAGTACAAACACGCTAGAAATTAATGGAATAGTACATTCCAAAATATCTACTTCAAACTGCAATTCTGCACAGTTTATTGCCTTTTTAACGAAAGTTGTAGCTTAGATATACTATCGCCAGAACATGTGCAGAAATATATGGGGGCCGCTTTTATTATGGAATCGGCCATTGGGCTTACAAGCGCACCAACTTCTTGGTAATTGCTACTTGCTAATTAGAAGCTCATGAATGAGTCATGTGTTTCTTGTGACCATTTTAAAATAAGTTGCTTGTAACAACTTTAATTAACAATTGTTCTATTAACGAAAGATAATTTGATAGCGATACCTCTTGAACATCGATGTGTTAACAGTATTGAGAACCCGTCTCTAAAGGAAACAAAAATATAAAACAGTACTGAGCAGATTAATACCTAGGGTGCACGAATCCTGACAGATAATGCCTAACCTACTCTCAACAGATTTCCTGCAAAGCTCACCTTCACGCTCTAAATTATACAGCTCTAGAAATGAAAGCAAAAAGAGAAGAGATGGACTTTAAATTTTTAATGTTTACAGTTGGTAGAAGTGAAACAATTAAAAGGGCTTAGATGTATCAAGGGAAGAGAACTTTAGAAGGGTTCCAACTGAAAAGGAAAGAATAGGCACGCCAAAGAGAACACAGATGAAAGGAATTAATGAGATGATGAAGACAAGAGCTTTAGTGGAAGAAAAGTTACATGAGCTAAGCTATAAAGGGGCCAGGAAAATGAATTCATATTTAATATACAAATAACAATAAAATATTCAAAGCTTTTTCTTCATTTTATTAAAAACCAAAACTTTGACTTTCGAGTGTAAATCCATAAGTTTAGGCCTCGCCGATAAGGATTATTGTCTTCATAAAACGCTTATCTGGTGTCATACCTTATCTATTAAGTAAATAATTGAAGCTGTTACTTCTGCTCCACTAGGTTCAGTTGTTCAGTAACAGTTGCATAAAGAAGGCTATGTGTAGAAGATTGTGACATGTTCCAAATGGAGTATCGAGCTGTTATTAAGTTCTTCACAAAAGAAGGACATACTCCAAATGAAATTAAACAGCGATTGGACGGTGTATATGGGAAAGCATCCCCGTCATATTCTACCGTAAAAGAATGGGCAAAACTTTTTCGTATAGGTCGAGGGAGCATTGAAGTTGAAGAGCGTGCAGGCCGATCCTTGGAAGTGCTCACTCCTGCAAACATCGCTCTTGGGGAAGGAGAAATTATGAAAGACCGGCGTTACAGAAATAGCTGAAAGTTGGGCATTTCTAAAACAACAGTCCTTCGAATTATTTATGAACATTTAAACATGAATAAAGTCAGTGCAAGATGGGTGCTTAGACTTCTTTCCTCGGTTCAAAAGGAACAACGAGTCATCTGTTGCCAGGTATTTTTGAAGCTCTGCCGTGGCAACGAAAGAGAAGTTCTGCAAACCATTGTTAAAGGAGATTAAACTGTCTATCCCTTGTACAAAAGAGAATCAATAGAGTGGCGTAAACCTGACGAAGCACCGCCTCTAAAGGCCAAGGTCGCTCAGTCAACCAAGGAGATCATGGCCACAATCTTTTGGCACTGTGAAAGAATACTCTTCATTGACTTCAAGGAGAGGAACACCACAGTAAATGGGGAGTATTATGCTGGCGTACTGCACAGACTACGTGCTTCCATCAAAGAGAAAAGGCGAGGAAAGCTGAGTGGTGGTGTGCGCCTTCTTCACGACAACACAGCTCTTGTTGCAAAGAAGCTGTGAAGAAATGTGGCTTCAAGGAGATAGACCATCCACCCTACAGCCCAGCTCTAGCTCACAGTGACTATTTCCTCCTCTCAGAACTTAAGAATGACTTTCGGGGAAGGAAATTTAAGTGTGGTGATGAAGTGATGGTTTCTTTTGCAGACAAGACTTTTGACTAATGGGGGGGGGGGGGGGTTGAAATGTTAATTCAAAGATGTGAGAAGTGTAATGCAAGAAAGGGTAATTATATTGAAAAGTGAAAAATAGTTTTTGTCTTTATCATACCTAGAAAATGGTTAGGCCGGAAACTTGTGGACCTAACCTTGTATTTCTGAAACACAGAATATTCACCTTAGTAAGACGACATGCTTACGAAGATAAGTTAAAAAGCATGTTTCCTTGTGTGCGCGGGCATGCGTGTGTGTATAAAGATAGGTCAAGGTTAAAAAAATGCTGTTTTATTTCAGCACTACTTTAATCAATCAAAGTTATTCAAGTAATCGTTAGAGGTTTTTCCGTTTCCTGACGATATAGAGTGGCGTTTTGCTCGTTCAGTCTTTCACGACTTCGTCCTCATTGGAAAAATTGTCTGCACCATAGACGCACTGCCAATGAGTGACTACTCCGCTCTTCGTCTTTCCGCATTTGTTAGATATATACATCACTTCCTCTCCGTATATACAATTGTTCTGTAAATGCTGACAGGATCCACGCTTCCTGCTCATACAAAACCGAGTTCTGCTCACTTGTACAATAATTGTCGCTTCTCCGAAGTCCCGTTTCATTAACTTGCGCCATCTTTCGACGGGACTACAAATTAGTGGATACATATGATGCAGCGAGGTCCCGCTTTATAAGTTTCATAGATACAGCACAAAATGTATTTGCTGCATTGTTTGCTAGATTTACACTTCCTGGTTACTTTAAACTGGCTTGTGCAATAAACAAGTGATGCAAACGTATTTTTATGGCATAATTCTGGATTTTTTTTAAAGAATTTTGTCATAAAACTCATATTTCCGGAAAAAATATTTGTAATTTGGTTCAAACACATTGCTAATACAAAGATAATTAAAAGGATGAAATGAGATATGCCTACTCATGACAGGAACTATCAATCTCATAAACAAACTCCACACAACATTGTAAAATGCTGTCATAAAAGTGTTCATATCCCAGCAAGCATGATTTTATGGCGTTTAGGTCTTATATCTTCTTGATTTTGACGGGGACTTAAAACAATAACGAAGAAATTTAGGGCTCAGACCGAAACGTGATTGAAGAGTGTCCCAAAATATTTAGGCTACAATATATTTTAGATTGTTGATAAAATTTTAAATGAAAGAATATTGTTACAAGTAAGTCTAAGTAATATTTTGGTAAATATGCCTAATAAATTATACTTATAAACTTACTGTTCCTGAAGGGTAGGCCATCTGAATCAAGGAGAAAGAACTGTTTTCAGCAGAGGTGTTTCCATCAATATAAGGCATTACCATTGCTTCCTGTATGAATTAGATCATGTTTTGAAACTTGTGATATCTTGTGAACAGTAAACTATTTGTTTTACTGGCTTTCAGTAAGCTCCATATATTTCTTTGGAGTGTAAATTCAATCAACTATTTCAGCAGATGCTTTATAGCCTCAAAGTCTCTGACACACAGTGAATACAAGTCACCACGAACAGGGAAGTTGTGGGTGATACTGTCAAATCGCCCTTTGTCATATTCATTAAATATCTAAAAACTGTGTTTCTTATTTTGTCCTGATGGAACATCGCTATAAAAGATCAGGTTTTATCGTATTGGGTATCTCAGTCTCTATATAATTACCTCAACTGAACACGTATTATCTCACCCTCGTGATAAAGGTACATGTTTGACTATTGCTTATTACAGCACGGTTTTTTTAATTATGTTTAACGCCCGTTTTTACTACAGAGGCACCACAAGCGATGGACACTGATGATACATGAGATGAAATGGTATATTGGGAAAGGATTTTTTAAGGAAGGAAACGTTCCAGGCCTAAGTTTAGAGTACCTCCCCGGCATTTGCCATTTATGACCGAGGAAAACCTGGAAATACTTCAGTCGGGGAAGATGGTCCTGGCGGGATTCGAACCCCAGACCTCCCGCTCACGAGTTCGCGCCTTAACGACCTCGGCCACGCGTGGCGGTTATATCATGGATACTACAAACGTTCATCCATAATTGCTTCATGTAAAACATTTCCTGTACAGAAATATTCAGGAGCGGCAGTTTCTTCATCGCCAGTTTTAGATGCTTCCTGCATACTAAAATAAAACTTTTTGACTCTCCTCTTATGCACAATGAGAGCTGTTGCTAAAGTGTGTTTAGCATTATCATTTAACAAAAATTGAGGAATACCTGATCCTCTGGGGTTCGATTTCCACCAGGACCTCCTCTCTGACTGAGTTTTTTTTTTTTCCTGGTTTTCCTCAATCCTTTTAAATGGCAAATGCCGGGGAGGTACCCTAAACTTAAGCCTGGAATGCTTCATTCCTTAAAAAAAAAAATCCTAACAGCTCAGGTCATCAGCGTCCCATTCAACTCAGGGCGTGAAACGGCCGACAAATTTTGCTCAGAGGCCTCTCTTTCAGGCTTGAGGTTCTTTTTCGTGCCGTAAATGTATGGCACGGGACCCACGGCTTTACTTCCCTTCCGAAGGAAGCCACACTTAGGATTTTTACGCCCCGAAAAAATCCATCGGTCCTTCCAAGAAAGTAATAATACAAATGAAGTATTGTGGTATTTAAACGAGCATCCAGTATTTTCGTGTTTTTCGCCATAATGGGTGTCTTTGACCTCAAGTTTTGCAATATGATCACTACACTTTCACAAATGTGCCAGAAACAGCACTGTCACTCCTGTTCTGGCCCCTCATATCTTTAGAGGAAGTATTTTGAAGTAATGATTTGCAAATTCTCCCTAATGTGCTATGTGAAATACCACGAACTTTCATAAACACATGCTTGCAAAAATGTTTTAGTACACGACAAATCCTTGAATTATAATCTTAAGAATGATTTCTTTTTAAAAGCGTCTTCATTATTATTTTTATTGTCTAACTCTTGCTCTGGACCTGGTTTGTTACGTCTACACTTAACAGCTTTAGTAACCTCAACCAAAGTCAGCATATAAGTATCTTGAGGCATGTTATTTTCTAGAGAATAAAAATACCTCCAAATTTCATTTATTACTTTCGCAATTGAGAAGTCGGGCTTGGCTTTCTGAAGCAATTCCCTGCCAGAGTAAGAAACAGAGCATTCTCCTTTTAACCAGTATTACCTTTGTAAGTTTTTTTCCTTTAGCACTCCTCGTTTCCTTTTAAGTAGAGGTCGTCTTCTGAACTTTCAGACATTTCACTACGATATAGACTATTGCAATTATTGCACAAACACTGGGCTAACCATAAAACACACTTTCAATCAGGTCACAAAACTATTAACCTTCCCAAATCGAAACAAATAAACAATTAATTTACAGAAGAACAACTGATGACAATAAAAACAATTGAACTGCTGACTACTCAAGATTCAAAGCACCAGTACCAACAGACAAGCTGCGGTACAAATACACAAAATGTACCCGCAGTTTACTGCAGAACCAGCCACGCAGTGTCGATTGACTGGTTTCTGACCTAAACACAGAATTCAACTTTATGCCTGACCATTACAGGGGGGCGTTGTTTGACTGGTTTGTGCACTAAAATGTGCGTATACCCTCAGAAACTGGCTTGACTGTTTTCTGAAATAAACGAATAAATTAATACAATGAATGACACAATATATAAACAAGTATTTCAACTTACACTGTTGAGTTTGTCTTAAATTAACCGTAACAACTACATAATATGATAGTACCTAATAAAACTGGAGTAGGATCTGCATTATCCACTCAAACTTGCAGCACCATCGTAACAGTGCCCGTGACAATTTCTTTGGTTTTAGTCTTAAATGAAAAATAGTGAAGAGACTTGGAAACTCTCTCGTTGAAGTCTCATAGAAACCTAAGTGCTCTTGAGTTCAGGCTCTGAAACGACACATACACTTGTTCTTTCATTGACGCATCAATACTTTGATCCAAAGAAGACCAGAATAACCCGCTTCTTAAATTACAGAAGCCAACGAAGGAAGAACTTTGGATGTTATGACTTGAAACTTTATTTTATTTTTCAACATAAATATTTTCTTTCAATATAACGTCAAAGTTCTGCAGATACTATAATTGCAGTTTTAGAACCTGGCGTGCATTACTTGATTGTTTGTTTTTCTTTCTTTCCCCCCCCCCCCCCGTTATTGCCTCGAATTGATAGTTCCTCCTTTTATCAACACTACAATACAATTAATTTACACCAGTGACAAAATATTCAAATTGAAAGCAAGGCTCTTTCTTTATGATACCAAGAGAATTCACTGGAATTGAAAATTTCAAGTGTGTTAGAAAACAAGAAGAAATACACATAGGTTCCTAGGTAGAAAAAGATAATACTTTTAAAAGTTCCGTCATAACATTTCGGTCCCATCTACTTCATAGAGAATGCTCATGGAATCCAAATTAATAACTGTGATTTAGGATGGCCAATTTCTGAATTGAAACTATTGTATGAATACGCTTCAATGTGCAGTCACTTGATTGCTCATGTACACATGGTGTCCCGCTTAAAACACGAATAAAAGAAACGCACAGCACTAAGAACTGCAAAAGCATGGTTACGTCAAAGAGAAATTAGCGCTGCTAGGCTTATTAGTGCACTTCTTGCATTGATAGACGTTTACAGCAGTATTGTACTCCCTCTCACTTTGCACGCCAGCTATGCTGTTTTCTAATAATGTTTTACTGAGGCAATGAATTGATAGAGAAGCCCAGACCATAGCTTGGTCACCAAGGTTAAGATTTGACACTCCTTGACCTTTTCTTTCGTGTGTTCATAAAGGAACACCAATGGCTGACTTCGATAATTTGAAGCGTAGAGTCCGCCTTACGATACACAATGTTACTATTGATATGCTGAGTAATACCTACAGAGCCCTCGTTTGGACGCGTGGCCGGCTTAACGGGGATTTTCTTGGCACCGAGAAGCACACTGTTTACCGGCGTAGTCTGATATTCATAATCCCTTGAATTCAAGAGCATAAATTTCATATATAAATGAACTACAATAACCACATGTGTTCGTCATAGAAGATGTTGGAAATGATTTCCTTGTGCCGCCACACATCTCTCACGCCTTTTAAGAAAATTTGCTTTAATACTCATTAATTCTTCTGAAATTTCAGCAATTTCTCTTCTTATAGGCCCGATAATTCCGTAAGCATTCACAGCATACCAAACACATTTTTTTTTTCTGGTTATACAATGACATTTTATGTACAAATTCGGGATTTTCTGCACTCCAGTGTCTGTTTTGTGTCGCTACATGACCATTTAAATATAACCATGCTTCGTCGTAAAAATAAATAAACTAATAAAATAAATGAAATTAAAAAATTATTCCTGTGCAAACTTTCTCAGAGATTTTTTGGGACTTCGTTCTAACCTTTCTCCGATGCCATCGAGTTTTTTCTCTGTAACAACATGGGTTTTACTTTTGGCTTCTTATCAAGAACAGGTCTCGTTTCCTTAAATCTATTCTCAAGATTACGAACCGTTTCTCTATGAGGCACACGAACAACAGGGAATCTGACTATAAATCTCTGTCTCACTTATCTACAGCAGTTTTTGTCACATAGAAATCCTACATGTAGATTATGTGTTCTAAATTGTACGGATCTTTTGGCATTATAACGACACGAACACACTATAACACTGAAACATGTGGTTTCACAACGTTTCAACTTCTGTACAGCACAAAGACCAACTGATTAGCCGGTATACGGAGAGGAGGAACAGAACCGGCTAGAAACAAGGCAATGCAGGGCAGGCAAATCCCCGTTAAGCTGGCAACGCGTCCAAACGAAGGCTCTGTAGATAAAGGTCGAGTGCCGACTTAACAATTGCCATGATCAACATTTAATTCCACTGAAAACTAAATTATTGAACATTTTTTGATTTCAGAAAACATTAAGATTTTTAATGAAATAGGTTTCTTGTTAGAGTTATAAACATTCATTTTCTTAATGTTTAAAGTTTTTATCTTGATTCCGCCTTCATGGCAACCAATTTTTGTTACATAAATTGAGAAATATGCACTACCAAATTTGGTTACACTTACTCCTCTTTTACACATAGGTATTTTTATTAGTGTTCTAAGCTGAACATATGTTTAGTTTATCCCTGAATTTGTGATAATAGCAAAAATGAGCTAAACGCGCACTTGAATTCGATCTTGAATTTTTCGCCTGAAAGAAAAAATAGTATATTGCAATATTGCGAGGATTGCGTAAATCTTTTTACAAATATGTCACATTACCATTTTTATACTACCATATCATAATGTAACATATTATTAATTTATATAATATGTTTTAATTTGAAAGTTTAAAATAACGAAAACTAGAAATATTGAATGGATCAGTATTTGTTCATATGTTTGTAGAGTTACGCGTTAGTGTATTGTTAGTTATTATTGTTTTATTGAAACATTTAGTATGTCGATTATATGAAGGTGTTGAAAATTATAGTGGAATACGACCAAAGTGATAAAGATTTTGAAGGAACTACAACCGAGGTGGTTGAAGCGGCGCCTAATATAAGGAATAATTTGCTGCCCGAGAAATCTAAAAAGCGGCATGAGGAGGATGTGATTTATTCAGTTTGACTCAAAAAGAAAAATGGCAGTAAATTAGTAAAGTGCTAGGAATTAATTTTACCCAGTGTAGTGCACTATTCGTATTAATAGCAAGCAATTTGTATTACTTGAATAATTTCGTAAATTTATTCAATTAAATTGTATGGTATTGCAAGTGTGCTACTTTCATAAAGTGAACGCTACAAATGCATATTAGTAATTATTGGTATATACAAATCTAAGCTAAATAATACATTTAAACTGCATGAATTGCTACAAGCATTTCCTTAATGCACAGCATAGTATGTTTTACCACAATTCTAAACTACGTACAGACTGTTGAAAGTATCGTACACAAAGCACCAATTCGAAATGTGTCGATTAAAACAGTTGCGAATCATTGTTATTCCCCATTGGTGTTCCCTCTCTGATGCTCTTTAGTGATTTTTTATACCTAGAATTCTGAAAGAGACACGAAGGCTGCATGCTTGCTTGTTTTCACAATTATGCTTTTTCTTCGTCTCCGTGGTAGCAAATACACTTTCTTAAGTGCACTTTTCTGCTTGCGAAGTCATCAAAACCTGAAGTGCGTGTTAAGGGTTTCGAGTAAACAGTATGAGGGTGCTCACTGAAAGCTTTTCAACTACATTTAAAGCTACAAAGAGACGCATTTACAGCAAAATAGTCTACAGCTTATAAATGTTCTTTTCTAACCATGCCCCCTCTCCCATTAAAAGCTTAGTAGAATAGTTTTAATTTACTAATGTATTTTTCCATTAGCATAATTTCGCTATAATTCTCATTTGTTTCCTTTTATCTTTCCTTGAGGAAAAAACTTGTATAAAATATTGCTTTGAATATATATTAAATTTAACCTATGTGCCGCTTTTAATTTTAAAGACACTTTAAAAAGAAATAGCATGAATTAAAATAGTTACCTTTCCATCTTGCTTTTAAGGATTCACTTTTATTTTATATGTGATTAAAAGGCTGTTTCTTTTATAAAATGTTTTTAACTTTTAAGCAGAATTTCTTTACTCAACTAAGTTTGTTCATTGATTGATTGATTTATTTAAGGACGCTCTTTAACAGCTCAGGTCAACAGCGTCCCATTCAACTCAGGGCGTGAAACGGCCGACAAATTTTGCTCAGAGGCCTCTCTTTCAGGCTTGAGGTTCTTTATCGTGCCGTAAATGTACGACACGGCACCCACGGCTTTACTTCCCTTCCGAAGGAAGTCATACTTAGGATTTTTACGCCCGAAAAAATCCACCGGTTCGAACCCGCGATCTTGGGTGTAGGAGGCAAGTATGGTAACCACTACACCACCAGGACCGACAAAAGTTTGTTCATGTTCAATCTCTCTCGTACATTCCCCGATGAGGTTTTTCTATTAAGCTGGTACCTAGTTCCCGGAGCCACTCTCCCCTTTCAGGGGGGGAAGCATATGCGCTGCTTAGCCGCGCTTTTGCCCTCCGGCTAGGCCATCAGTACCACAGGTAAGGCGGCCTAATCTAGCATCAGCCTCCCCAATTCTGCAGGTGGATAACCCGAGTTCTTAAGGTAGCCCACCGCCCTGGTGCAGCGCAGGAGCACCACTGTGCCACAGCATACTCTAACACCATAAGTCGGGGGATCACACTGCTCCCCGAATCCAACCCATTCGGGCGATTCCCCTAGAGAGGCATGGTGTCCTAGTAACGACAGAAGTACCACAGCAGCTCAGAACTAAATCCTCAAGCATTTGAAATCCCTTATCTCAATGTATTTTCAATTCCAACTTCTTTAAATCTCCATCCATGGTTTAGCCCAATACATTGTATCCATTATCTTCTTCCACTTCCCTTCATGCCTCTATGTGTTGGACTCCTTCACCCACTTCCTACAAACCGCCACGGGTGGCCGAGGTCGTTAAGGCACGTACTCGTGAGCGGGAGGTCTGGAGTTCGAATCCCGCCAGGACCGTCCTCCCTGGCTGAGGTTTTTTCCAGGTTTTCCTCAGTCCTCATAGCTGGCAAATGCCGGGGAGGTACCCTAAACTTAGGCCTGGAACGTTTCCTTCCTTAAAAAATCCTTTCCCATTCATTCATCTCATATGTTATCAGTGTTCACCGCCTGTGATGCCTCAGTAGTAAAAATGGGTGTTAAACACCATTAAAAAAAAGTCCTACATCGGCCTCGTTTCAACGCCATCCCTCTTAACACTCTCAGAGACTTTCCATGATTGCCTGCAATTCTTTCCATATACGCTGCCCATTCTAATCTTGATCTTCCAACATAAATTTCACTTTCTGGCTTTACTTCCTAAATCTTCTTTGTATCTCTCCTCTGTCATTTTTACCAAGCAAAGACTATAGAAAGGAACCAATTGAGAAGGTTTGGATATCCTTACGTTTTGACATTTTATTTTGTTGTATCATTTATTTCACATTAATTGTTATCCTGTTATATGCCACAATAGCACAGTTAGCATGTCCTTCAAGGGGTTGCAATGGGTATATCAGAGATAGATTTAGGCATATTTAAGTAAACTCTGTAAAATGAAATTCTGAGAGAATTAAATTATAAAATACATGTTGGCGAAATTTTCTGTGACCTAGCTGAAGGTTTTGGTAGTGCTAACCATGAAATTCTAATTGAAAAGCTAATCTTATATAATAAAAATTAAAGTAAACTGGTTGAATTTTTAGCTTAACAATGGCAGTTGTTTGTTCAGACAACAACCAGTTGGGGAATTACTGAGAACAGATTTTCACAAGGATCGAATTTTGTCCAACTGCTTTTTTATTTAATATAAATTGCATTTCACTGTCGCTAAAAACATTGAAATTACTGTCCTGTGCTGGTGATAACGGTATAATAATTTCTACCAATAAATTAAAAACCTTCTGAAAAAAATAATTACATGCTTATTATATGTAACTGGTGCAAAAACACAAATTATCATAAAATCTATATAAAGTGATCATCGTGAAATTCATAGCATATTCTCACACTATATCTATCCACTTCTAGCCACGAACCAGATCAACACGATACTACGACATTTCTATGGAAACGTGCTTTTCCCATAGGATGGAGCATCCCCTCATTTCACACCGCATTTGGGCTCCATGTTCTTTTGATCACACACCTTGACTTCTTTTGCTAGGGGGCACATAAAGTTACAAGTGTATAAACTCAAAATTAACTCTATTGATCACTTATAGGTGTGTATCAGGCATGCGGTGCTCATCATAACACCCGCAAGGTGTTTCGTGAAGTGCAGGGTGGTCACGAGGAATAAACTAGATGAATTATGTGTTAGGGTTTACATGCGCTGTATTGGTTTGAATTTAATGTCTATTTTTCACAAAAAAAGTATCGAGGCTTTATAAACACTGTACAACGAAATAACAGAAGTAATATATACATAAAATAAAGTGTCATCGTCAATACACGTTAGTGTCTATTGGGAGTGGCCTAAACAAATGAATAAGTGGCAATAGCACTCGATAGGTAATGCTAAAACGACAAATATTTACGAACAGATGACTGTGATTGTTTAATCAAAACTTCCCTACATATTAATAACCGGAAATACGAAGTCTCTTCAAAAAGTATCGCGAATTTTGAATTTCCGCGGACTACGTATATTCGATTTTCGATTGTTTTGTGGCGTTATGCTGATACTCATGTCCCTCACATATGTTGACAAGCTCGGCCATTTTGAATGCTCAGTTAATTGTTGACAGCTATTTTTCTTGGACGTGTTTTGGCTCGTCTTCGATTTTTACCTATTCCAAAAAATGGAACAAAGAATCTGTATGAAATTTTGTGTGAAAAACAAAATTAAGTGCGCGGATGCATTCCGAATGTTGACTGTGGGATATGGTGAAGCTACTTTGGACCAAAGCAACGTTTATCGGTGGTACAAAATGTTCTCAGAGGGTCGAGAAGATGTGAACGACGGAGAGCGTCCCGGACGCCCGAGCTCGTCAACAACAGACGAAAACATTGAAGAAGTGAAGAAAATAGTATTGGCCAATCGTCGAATCACTGTTACAGAAGTTGCTGAGGACCTAAACATATGGATTGGCTCGTGCCATTCGATTTTTACCAATGATTTGGGCATCAGACGGGTCGCCGCAAAATTCGTACCAAAGTTGCTCAATTTCGAAAAAACACCATCGCATGAACGTTGCTAAGGAGCTGTTGAACTCTGTCCGCGACGACCCAAATTTGCTCCAGACGGTCATAACTGGTGACTAATCATGGGTTTATGGTTATGAAGTAGAAACTAAAGTTCAATCATCCCAATGGATGCTCAAGACCGAAAAAAGCGCGCCAAGTTCGGTCGAATGTGAAGGTTTTGCTTACAGTTTTATTCGATTGCAGGGGCGTGGTGCATCATGAGTTCTTGCCACAGGATAGAACGGTCAATAAGGAATATTACCTGCAAGTTATGTGCAATTTGCGCGAAGCAATCCGCCAGAAACGCCCGGATTTGTGGAAGAACAAAAATTGGCTTTTGCACCATAATAACGCCCCTGCTCACACATCGTTGCTTGTGCGCGAATTTTTGGGCAAAAACAGCACACTTGTGATGCCGCAGCCACCGTACTCCCCAGACCTGGCCCCCTGTGACCTTTTTTTGTTCCCAAAACTGAAGAGGCCCATGAAAGGACGACGCTATGCCACGATTGAGGAGATAAAGACGGCATCGAAGGAGGAGCTGAACAAGATCACAAAAAACGAATTTTTAAAGTGCTTCGAGGATTGGAAAAAACATTGGCACAAGTGTATAATATCTGGTGGGGATTACTTTGAAGGGGACAAAATAGATATTCATGAATAAATAAATACTTTTTGAAAAAAAAACACAAAATTCGCGATACTTTTTGAACAGACCTCGTATAATGCAGAAAGTGAAATAATCGTATGCAAATATTTGGCTATCGCAGTGTGGCTAAGACATTACTATAAGGAGAAATTAAAACATTTTATTTTCTTATATTCATTGCAAACATAAACCCGAGCATTATACTGTAAATGTAAAATTACCAACAAATAAAACCCCATTACATTTACAATCCTATCTGAAGTTTATGGTCTATAGTCTATAGTTAATTACCATTATGGTAACTATAGACCATTACATTTCTCTATTTTATATATTTATTTATTTATTTTGTGCGTTCATTCGGACAAGTTTTTGCTGCTGATTGTTGCTGAAGAAGACTAGAAAACAAATGGGGCCATTTTTAGCACTACAACATGGTGTAATCAATAGCGACTCGTTTTTAAGGCGTGGAGTATGTAGTGCATGGTTCGGGGATGGGCGGAGTTGGGGAAGAATATAAAAATTTAGGTTATCTGTTTTGCTGAAGTCAGTATAAAAGCAAATAAAAATAAGAAGATATTTTTTAAATAAATAACAAAACTCGGACAAGTATTGTAAATACTCTTACACAGATACTTACATATGGGGAATTATTCAAAATACGATAATTTGTTCTCATACATTATTTGAAATGTATACCTCGCACGTATGGTTGACCACTGCTGCTATATTTCTTTAGAGATATGCTTCCAAATCTGAGCACTTTCTCATTTATGACGATCTGGTCCTAATTGGTATAAAACAACTTAGAGCTACAACACTCATTCATATAGTCATTAGAAGTGCTATTAAAGAGATACATCAAAGACAGACGTCACTACCCAGACCACAATGCAGAATAATAATAATAATAATAATAATAATAATAATAATAATAATAATAATAATAATAATAACGGTGCCGTTGCTCATCTACTGCCAATAGCAAACATGAAACTTTAAGCAGTATTGTGCTTACATGATGGCATCATTTATCATTAGAAAATATTTCGATGGTTTTTAATAATATGAAATTATTTAAAAATAACATTTCTCATTTGTAAGCGAAACATAAAATAATGTGATATCAATATAAAAGCATCCAAGTACAAAAAATTATTAATCAACCACTGCCGATTGCCGTTTCAATAAGCAATGAAATAATAATAATAATAATAATAATAATAATAATAATATAATAATAATAATAATAACAACAACAACAATAATAATAATAATATTTATAACTCCAACAACATATATAAATTAGAATAGCTTAATCAAGCATTTTTCATTAATGTAACATTGCATAAAAATGTTTTTAAGCAAATTTACTGCAGTGCAAAATTAGTGGAACATTTAAACACACGTGCATCTACAGAGTGTTGATGAACTGCGCCGAAATAATTTCAAAGAATGTAGAGATGTCATATATAAGCAAATTGAGATAAGCAACGCATGGTACACAACTAAACATATTGATAAGTTGGTGTTAAATCGAAGCCGGTGGAAAATTGATTTAGAATGTTTTTGAAATTGCCTTGCGAGCATAGAATATCGATTTTCCGCAACTCGTTATCGGCGTTTTCAAGATTTAATGCCATAAAAATCCCTCAAATCTCGAACTAATCATTTGACAGTGCGACAATGAACATCTATGAATGCCTCCTTGCATTATGTAGCCTACTCTACAGGAAGCTCCTTGCGTCGCGTAATGCATAACGCAAAAGCTGATGTTTCGCAGGCTGCGGGTTCAATTCTTATTATGAGTTAATTTTTTTTATAAAAAATATTAAGTACTGCGATACACATACTAAAGAATTGTGAATAAAGTTTACATAATGCTTTCAAGCTTTATTCTCTTTCTCAACAATGAATGTATTACCAACATAATAAGCTTACTACTAAATGATGCCTAAAATACAATTTACCTAACACACGATTCTGACTGATAAGTACAATAACTACAAGGGTTGTAATTATATGAATTGTATGGCAAGATTTTAGTGTATAAATTGAAATATCAACTCAAAGCGTAGGCTAAAAGCTGTATTGTTAGGTTCTTGTCATAAAATAAAAATGTGGCGAACGAGATTCGAAAACAAATGACTACCTCTTCCTCGCAAGGTAATGTCACAGCCATTGCGCCAGTGATATATTCTGAAACCTCCCTTCGTTATTGTTTGGAGAGACACCTTCATTAGCCAGTGGCGTATTGGCACTTTAGAAACTTACAGCCAGAGCTGCGAAATTTGAACAGACAGGCCATACTTTTTCTATATCAAATTACTTGCCTATGACACCTCCACACTCTCTAAAATCATTTCGACGTAGTTCATTAATATCCTGTATATACAGACTGGAAACTACCGGAAAAGAAAATGTAATTAAAATATAATGAAAGAAAATTTGCAACGGAAATCTTTGAGTTGCTCAACAATGCAGTGTAATCCATAATTCATTTGAATTTGATTTTCTGTCGTCCTTCTCTGCCTAATGCTCGATTTTACTTAATAAATGTGGTCCACGAACCATAGTTTGAGAAACAGCAGAAACTTACACATTTCCCACAGGTCCTAACTGCAATTTTACCTTATACATGTGTAAGAAAAAATTGCAGTCTACATCAAGAGCTCTGCTGAATATGTAATTTGATTTGCATCAGAAAGTTTCAATTTTTCAATGCAAGTACAACCTTTACTTTAACTCTCAAATTACTGGACACCTTAAAACTAAACGACATAGTTGGGACAGCATCATATTTATCATAATCTATTTTAATGAAAAGGACATAGTCTTCCTTGGCAATAGTTATAAATGGGTGCATTTAACTTTTCTTAACCTCACTAGTAAAAGAATCGAAATATGTTATAACATCCTTCTCACACCATTCGTTAAAACTCCATTTCACTCAAATCTCGCTTCATACGTTCTTCTGAATCTTTCATTTATTGCTAAGCCTCACTGTTTAGGGTTTTTGAACCTAGTGACAAGAGTAGAACTCCTGACTGTTGGTCGGTAGTAAGTTTACTTTAAGGTGCTCGGGGATCTTTTTCCAATTTTACTTATAATTTCATTAAGAACTTTTTGATGTCTATTTTTGAAAACAAAAAGATTACCACTCAAATTATCAGGACTCATCACAGATTGTTCATTTCCGCTTAATTTTTATAGTCTTCGTTTATTTACGCCGTTTACGCAATCTAGTGATTACCTTTTTTTTCTTTCTTTTAAGGATGGATAATATGTGTTAACAAACATGTCACTAAAATCATTTTTAGAGAGGTTTGCCCTATAAAATTGACTCCCTTGTAATCAAAAGACTGCCAAAATCAATCATAAAGTGGAGCACATCACGGAACAATGTTCGTGTTATTTAAGCTTAGTGTACTAGTGAAGAATCTTTCGGAAAAGCCTCTTTCCTCTTTTCCTTTCGTTATTTTCTAAACGATAACGTTATTTGTCTTTGAAAGAAACGGGCTCTAAAGAAAATTTATCATTATGCACTATCGCTATATAGAATCACTATCCACGCGAATATCCTTTCAATTGAATAAATAATTTATCACATATACAACGAATTAACGACATGGCTAGATGTGATAAAAACGGAACACTGAAAGCTGATACACAAAGTCTGCGATATTTAGGATGGCTGCGTATCCCTCACAAGAGGACAGGTAGGTAGTTGACCTTAGATGCATAAAGAGTTCGTCACAGCTCTATGCACAAAAACAGCACTCTAATTAGGTATAATGTCTACCAACCAAGACGGGTTCCGGAATAGCACCTCATCTTTCATCAGTCACATTACAAGCGTCCTTCATTTTAAACAGTGTTCAAGTTTGTAAGTAGGCTTGCAATTCCATCTAGGCTTGAGTTACTAAGCCTGCAATTTTATCCTCATCCTCTTCCCTTATCTCTCGTATCTTCTCTTCTATGCGTCCCTGACTCCCCACTTATCTTCTTCCAATCCCCTTCTACGCTCATCCCTTGTATTTTATAATCCACTCTTCCTTTTGCTTCTGTAAGATGGCTGCCAGTTGACAGATGACTTTCACGTGTCCACACCATTTGAATCAGTGCCTTTCCATTTTCTCTAGCTTTCGGTCCTGGTCATCTATAGTAACCATACTTGACTAGTAGACCCAATGTCGCGGCTTCAAACCCGTCCAGGGTCGATAGAATTTTTAATTTGACGTTACAAACCGATGCCTTCCTGCGACTGAAGTCCCGAATGGCAGCAGAGAAAGCCGAAGTACGACCCCAATGGCAGTGTGAGTTAGAAAGTGTTACCTATGGGATTGCATTTTTGTTTTGTTAAACTTAAACTTACCTAAACTAAGAAAAAGTTGCGTTTATTCTACGGGGTGAACGATCCTTCACGTAACCGGTTTTGCGGCGTGACAGGAAGTTCGCACTAAATATAGTACGGTTTGTCCCGTAAGTTATTTCTAACATAACATACACTTAAAAAGACATTAAATCACTATGTATATTAAGCAAGGAGATGCTGGAACTGTCTCCCTTCGTTGTTCAAGTATTTCTGACACCTGCTTATGAAATTGCTCATTACACTCTGCAGTTCCCCCTGAGAAATGGCAACAATTTCTCGACGAATGTTAGTTTTACGTTCATCTAAAGTGTGTGGATTTGTTTGGTATACTTTCACTTTTAATACCCCCAGAGATAAAAACCGAAGGGAGCTAAATCGGGAGAACGAGGGGTCCATATGTTAATGATAACTCTATCTTCAAACACGTCATGAATTTCCTGTAATGGGAATATTCTTTGGGGAATAGTATTGCCCCATTTCACTTGATACACTGTATTGCGTCGCCTAACAAACACATGCTACTTGCGCAAGATTTCAACTCACACTGAAGCCTCGCGCATCGGAGGAAAAATATACTTCCCGCTTCCGCCGACATAGCGCTGCCGGTCGGTCCTGCGGTTGCGTCAAACATTGCTCACCCAGTATCATGAACAGTGTAGACAAATGATGAAGATTACAAAAAAAAAAAAAAAAAAAATAATAATAATAACATTAATTCTATTAAGATCACATAGGTACACTATGAACATTACAAGAGAGAAAAGTTTACTTGTGGGGAATCGAGCCCACGACATTGGCAATATTAACACGACTCTTTAACCAACTGAGCTAATAGGGCTACGTGCACAACAAGGAAATTATCCGCCTAAAGTAATCCGTAGATACTGTTAAAGTCCTAACCAGTTGGCTTTGTTCGCTACCGTTCGGGACTGCAGCCATAGTACGGCGTTGGCACATACAGTAAAGTATTTTAGCGCATAAAATCCTAAGTATGGTCTCCTTCAGGAAGTAAAGCTATGGATTCCGTGTCGTAGATTTGCGGCAGGTAAAAGAACCTCAAGTCTGAAAGAAGAGGGTTCTGAGCAAAATTTATTGACCGTTTCATGCCCTGAATTGAGTGGGACTCTTAATGATAAGAGATGTTAAAGAGTGTCCTTAAATAAACAAAAGTAAAATTAAATACAGTATATTCCACATTCCTCTCTTTATTTTAGATGGGTTTTACTTAATCAATATCCTATTTAGGAAACGTTTGAATGTTAGTTATTTATGAAGAAAACAATATAAACCTGAAAACTTCGTTATCTGATTTATTATAAGAATGACTTTGTATTCAACCAAAACAATTAGTTTTGTCACTATCAGTTGCAGCTCCACTATTCCACTTTGTACACCTGCTTGAAAAATGTTAATTTTTAATACTAATTCCAGTTGTTGCACTTGCAAAAACAAAATAATTTAAGCTAAGGCTATTCATACTGTAAATTATAGTATATATGTACATTTTGCACATTACCTTTTAAGGCATAGGAATTGTCAAAAAGTTTGATTGTTACTGCGCACAACTTGCTTGCACACTATTCAATAAATGTATGACAGAGAGGAATGGCATTGTATCTTTGTGGGAAGGTACAGAAACAATATACATAGTAGAAGATAACTAATAACCACAAATAAATCTGGTAACAGAGCTTAATAATAGGAATAAAAATGACTAAATGACCTTTTCTGTATCTCTTAAGAGTTTTCCAGAAATATATATGGCAAAGCTGCTTAATGTTGTGCAACGGTTAATTTATACATTTAGAATGCACTAATTACAGATAGTATACATTTATAAAACTAGTTTGTCACCAGCATTGCTCACATTTTTTAAATATTTGTTAACATCAACACCATGACAACAATATTAAGTTTAGTGATGCCAAATCTAATTTTACGAACACAAATGATTCACATAAAACTTTTCGATTAATTTATCTCAAAAGGTTTCGAGTTGTGAAACAAATAGCAAAGCACATTCTTTACTTTATTGTGTTTGTCTATCCAGTATTATAGAATGTGTGAATTCCAAAATAATGCAGAATACTTCAACAGCCAAAATGGTATCAGAACATATTGGTCGTTTTATAGGGTGGAAATCCCGCATAAAATTATGGCACTCTCCATCCTTTATATACAATATATCAGCTGCAACAGTTTTAAGATGTGTTTTCATCATGTTTCAGCAACAACGTGCAGTTCGACAGTCACTATGTGGGACGCTGCAGCGCGAAACCAATTGGAAGTGCCTTATCCTGACACTACTCATCTATGGCTGCATGGGCGCAGTGACCTGGTGTCGACTCACTGAGGTCACCAAGGTCAGCAGTATTGTATCATCACCATCCTTATGTTCGCCCGCTTGTCCACCAGTATGTATTTTATCACCATGTTCACGTAAAGCAGGATTCGAATGTCTCAAAGTATGTTATGGACAACTAATTTCATTTGTATAAATAAATGAAGGCCAATAATAAATCCATATAACTATCTCAATGTTTTACTGAAATTATAACTTGTACAGCACAAGATATACCAACAGATATAGTTTTATAATATACAATATTTTATTTTAATTTTACCTTATTGCATACTTTCTTGCAAAATATACAGGTTTGCTTTTACCAGAGGTTATCTTAATTCAGTTTAGCTTAAAGAATAAAATCTGAGGTTTTAAGAACTTCTGGTCTGTGTCTGAAAAATTTAATTTAATATTATCCTTTCTTTTAAAGTCACTAATTCGTCGCCCTAACTGTGTTACATATTTTTTGTGACATGTCATTGCCTTCAACCATGAGAACCTCCAAAGAAATATTAAAAACAAGAGGACTTCTTGAAACTGGCAATGCTCTCCCTTGAGGGCTACAAAAGCTCAGGTTAATTTTCGAAGAATGAATTAAATTCAATGGTAAGTAAGATTTTAAAATTACAATGAACTTTGACAGATGAATAAGTAAGAAAAAAGAAAATATAAGCCAAGAAATTAAACAGGAATGTTCCTTATGAGCAGTGCCTTTTAATTTGAATATGAACGATGTCATTAACATCTGGATGAAACAAAGTTTAAGGAATTGGTATATTGGAACCAAGAACTAAAAATAATGTTATTTGCAGATGATCAGGTGCTTATGAGTGACCCTGAAGACAAATTACCGAAAGGGCTTAAGAACCAAAGAAGATACTCAAAACTTATAATTTAAAATATCTGTTAGAGACTAAAACTATGATGTTCTCAGAAACAAATCATCTGTATTGTAAAATACAGCAATTAAAAAACTTGAGCAAACTATAAATTATAATCATTTAAGATATCCCATCTTACATGTAAAACAATTAGACATTGAAAACAAACTAAACAAAATTAAAAGGATATGTGGAACAATTAGTAGGACACTGAGAAATCGCACCATAAGGGAAACTCAGTTAAAATTTTATTAGCTGATAGCAATTCCAGTTCTAAATTATGGCTGCCAGAAGTGACAAAAGAAAGAACTGACGGAGTTGTAGTTTTGAAGATCCATGGCTGGTGCATTCTATTAGATAAATAAAATGTCAATATCAGAGGAATGTTTTATATATATATATATATATATATATATTATCAAATTTAAATGATTTGATAAAAGAAAGAAAAATAAATTAGTACGATAACATCTAAAGAATGAATGAAAACAGACTTCCTAAGCTACTTTATTAATTACAATGAGGTTATTTGAGTTTCAGGTTGGTAGAGTGTGGCTGCGCAATGGAAGAAGTCAGTCATCAAGGCCGCATAATGCTTGTGCATGTAGAAGTTTCAGTTTGAGGCAGGTTTTAACAGCCAGTGGTTGTGCGTTCATGTGTTACTCGGTGCTTTCATTGGGTGTAACTGCTTGCTAACTTCGTCGTTAGATATACCACTACATAAATACTGTCTTGAAGAGTAGGTTTATGTAATACATATGTGTAAATGGATGCTTGCAGAGAAGCAGTAAGGGGAATCGTAAGAAAATGTCCTGGTAATAGTTTCCCAGATAGAGAAGCTGTTCACCAACTTGTTAAAAAGTTATGAGACACAATCTCTCAATGATAGGTCAATCCTTATTATCATCATCAATTTTAATACAATACCATTTTATGCTTTTAGTAATACCAATTTATGCTTTCAGTAAAAATATAAATACTGGAATTTGAATAGTCCTGGTGAATGACCTTGCATGATCTGAGCAAGACAATTCTAGGAAATTTGCGGTAAGGGCAACTTCTCAGCTGCATAAATGTAACAAACAATTGCATGCGAGAAAGCAAAGAGCAGTTTAGCTGTGCAATAAACCATCCCTACAATATGTTCAGTAAAGAAGAAAGAGAGGTACTAACCTGATTCTCTTATAAACGTATAAATAGAAAATGAGCTTAACCAGAAACCACTACACAACTTTTGTTCATTTGCCAGGACTACTCAAAACTACTTTACTAACTTTAAGTGCAGCAATTATATCTCCCATTTTCCAGTTACAGGAAGTAACATCTGTTTTATTAAAATATATATGTTTATTTTCATTATTTGATTCTTCTTCATCTCTTAATATTTCACTAAACTGACTTAGCACTTAATCGCTATAATTTTTTTAATTTTCCCAGCAAGTAGCCACTCTCAGGCAGCCTGTAACTTAAATAACCTCAATGTATAAACCAAAGGAAAAGAGAACTCAGGATAGACCCAGAACAAGATAGAAACATATTGAATTCAGAACAGGCCATAAGGTCTAAACTGAAAACTAAGTCTGAAACATCACAACTGCGAATCAAAACCATAGAGAATTCCCTTTCTCTCTTTAACTGGGTTTAAGAACATTCAAGTAATAAACAACTGCTATTTTAGAAGTTTTAATTAGTAGAACATTTATCGGTATGAGCTGACTCTCATAATATGTTTAAATGGTTTCTATATTCAGTACAGTATCTTCTGACAACTTAATTTTTCAATTTTAATGTCATCAAGTAAATTCTGCTGAGGTGGAAACAACCAACCCAAAACCAACATAGCATAAAACAAAAGACAACTAAACTGAACCAAGAAATTAATATTAAATTTCAAAATTATTTTGTATTTGGGAATTTTATTTCATCACTAGAAAACAAAACAAAAGCTTACATTAAAAATTCAGCATTCAAATGAAATAGAATTACCTTATGTTTACGGAATTTCGGAATCCACACAATGAAACTTTTGTTAATCAAAATAAGATTAGAATTACCTTACCTTTCGTGTTTTGTTTTAAAATAAAATTATTATAAAATCTGGCAGTTAGTACAAGCTTTAAGACATTTGAATTCTACATAATTACTGTACCTTTCCCACCAAAATTACTGAGCACCCTTCTATAGTTATGCATAAAGTTAATAGTATATTTTTCCCTTGTTCCTCCTCCTCACTCTCTATTAGATGATTTTATGTAAAGATCCTTTGGAAATTTAAATTTTTACACTAAAATATTTTATTCGTATGGAATGACACTATTACCAATCCTTAAAGGCTAAACTGAAGCCTGCTCATAATTTCTGGTGAGGAGAATCACTTGATGCTTAGTTTGTGCTTAATCTTAAAATGGCATTGCCTAAAAAAAGTACACAAAGTAGCAACTTGCAGGCACCTGCTAGCTTATACAGCAACACAAGCTTTGTATCTTTGTGCACTTGAAAAATCTCTAGTTATTCACAACTAATGTACATATTTGCATGAAGCAATATTTCTTTAAATGTCAAGCACCTATGCATAAATTAAGAGTCTGGAACAGAGAATATTATTATGTTTCAATATGTATACTTTTAAAATAAAAATCTCTATACCAAAACAAAAGTTATGTTGTTTGTTTTAAACTATTTTACTCAAAAGCAGGCATTCCTTCATTAAGTTTGTGTTTACAAAAGGACTAAGTACTAAAAGAAATTCTGGATGAAAATTACTCATAAAACACTAGCTAATGGTTTACATAATATAATAAAAATAATAATTACAGAATTTATAGATTCAGGCATGTAGCTGAATGTAAAGAGTCAATTTTCCTGTAACCATATGTAGATATGCTCATTATATGAAAGTGAATAATTGTAAGATGTGAAAATATTAATGTTATTTATTAAACATATAATTTTGGAGCTGTTTAGTCATGTTACTTCTTCAGCGACCAGATTCTGAATTGTTACATTGACCTCCCTAACTCTCTTAAATCATCTGCAATGGCCATAACCATTTTTTTTTTATTTGTTTTATTTACGGACACTCTTTAGCAGCTCAGGTCATCAGCGTCCCATTCAATTCAGGGTATGAAATGGCCGACAAATTTTGCTCAGAGGCCTCTTTTTACAGGCTTGAGGTTCTTTTTCGTGCTGTAAATATACGATACGGGACCCACAGTTTTACTTCCCTTCTGAAGGAAGCCATACTTAGGATTTTTATGCCAGAAAAAATCCATTGATCCTGGCCGGGTTTGAACCTGCAATCTTGGGTTTAGAAGGCATGATTGCCACTAGGCCACCAGGACCTATGTGCTATAATAACTGATGCAGATAGTGAAGTCATTAGGGCATGGGCTTGTGCATGACAGTTCCATAGTTCAAATCCTGTCAGGATATCCTCCCTGGTTGATGTTTTTTTTCTTTCTCCTTTTTTTCCAGCTTTTTTTTTTAGTCCTTATTAACGGCAAATGCTAGGGTGGTACCCTATAATTAGGCCTAGAATCCATCCTTCCTTCCCCCTCCAAAAATCCTTTCCCAAATAATTTTCTCTCATCAGTGTCCACCACATGTAAAACATCAATGGTGAAAATGTGCATTAAAACTATATATATAAATTACTATAAAAAACCATAATGGGTGAGATCACCATGGCTTGGATTTGTGAATGGAAGATCTGCAGTTACAAGTTCCAGCAGGACTCTCATCCCTGACTGCAATTTTCCAGGTTTTCCTCAAACCTTATTAATGGCAAATAATGAGGAGATACCTTAAACTTAGGCCTGGAAAATTTTCTTTCCAAAATTTCTTCACCCACTTCATCTATTTATTTCAAGTATCATCAATGTCCATGCTTGTGATGCCACAGTAGTAAAATTAAGCATTAAACACTATAAAAAAAAATATAATAATGCAACATTTTAGTTGTTTAACTTGATCAGTATTAAAAGCTTACAAAACAAAATTTTACAGATAGGCCATTATCTTTATGAAAATAATATAATAAAGAGCTAATAAAATGCCAAACAACAACTTTGAACATGTATATTTATGCTGGATGACACTTGTATATATAGGTAACAGTAAGAAAAGATACAAAAAAGTTTGTTATATATTTTCTTTCTGATGTGTATCACAAAAGCAGTAGCAAATGGCACAGTAATATGTTTGAAGGAATTAAAATCCGAAAGGACACATTTGAGTCTTAACATTTTTTTTTAATTTGTTTAATGTATTTCATAATATCAAATATCTAAAGAGATGATAAGTGCATGTTTGATTAAATGAGTGCACAAATGAGCCAAGAGTCCACAATGCTTAACGTTACCTGGCATTTACTTAATCTTAGTTTTGCCATAATGCAACTGAAAGCAAATTCATCTTGATAGCAGAGATAGCACAGCCAAATAAGTCTTTAATTTGTTTATTTATTCCCAGTCAATAAGCAAATACTACTAGATTGCTTCTACCACAATGGGCACCTTGACGCATTAATCTCTTTTTCAGCATAAATTTGCCAAGAGTAACTGATGCTTTGCATGTTATTGCCAAGTTTCTTGAAATCTACAGTACTATTTGATAATATAACCTCTTAGAGGGAATATCTTTGAACAGTATCTATACAGCACAATATCACACACTAAGTTTAATGCACGTACTAATATACATGTTTATTTTGATTAAAACATTTTTAATGAGAATTATTGGGAGAAGAAAATAAAATGTCATAGCACTTTGAACTATTTCATTGGAAGCTAATCTTGTAAAATATATAAATATTACTAGAATTTTTCCCTAAAAATAATAAAAGAATACTACAAAATTAATAACTGATTCATTAATAAAATCTGTTTAACTGTCAGAAATTGTAAATAACCAGATTTCTTTTCCAAATTTGCAGACTAAAATTCATTATTAGAATTCAACTTTGTTTTAAATATGAATAGAAAATTTCTTGAAAAACTTAACACATCTAATTTTTAAACAGCTGAAGTCTTGTAATGTTTTTCTTTTATCACTTAATTTTCATGCAGTTTAGCATTCCTCCCCCTCCTCATTAAGGCCAAATCTTCAAAATTTTAAAAATACCCAGAATGCATACAATTATGCTCAAGATGTTTGCTTCTATATTAGGATATTGTAACTTAAATTGCGTTATATTCCGATATTATTATCCTGTGCACATGCATGAAAGCATAACTATGTTTTATAACTTGAAAAATTACTTTTCAAATGTTTTACTAATCTTGGGCACCAATTTCCTCTTCTGTTTTGTAGTACATCTACATGAATGATTTGCCACATTTAAAAGAAGAATATTTTATCATTATATAAGTAAAATATCACTACAAATGTATCCAAGTGTTGATACTTGTAAGCAAATGATGCAGTATGAACTTGGTATGTTGTTTGCCTATAAGTACTCAGTTTTATATGTTATATTGGTATTGCCTGCAGAATAAGTAAATGTAAGTATTTTATTGGAAGTTAGAACTATTTTACTGCTGTACAGGTTATTATCAACTTCTCGCTGTACCCAATTAAGAGCACACGGCAGATGTCCCCTTGTGATGATGGGTACATCTACATTCCTGTGGCATTCATGGCAATGCTGTATCTTGTCTACCTGGTGGAATGCTGGCACTGCACAGCACGTATTGAGCTTGGTTATAAAGTGGACATCAATTCTGTTCTTGAGAATGTGCGTCAGATGAGAGAGGCCCAACCTATTGTTTGGTAAGCACTTCAACAATCTTCTCTCAGTTACCAGACAGTTCATACACAACATAAAGATGTACCTTTATATTTTGTAATCAATACTGCTCATTGACACCAATTATCCTCTTTAATTTTATTCATAATGTACGGGGTGAACGATCCCTTATGCAAAGGGTTTCGCGGTGTGCGGCCGGCCGGCGAGGATCGATGGATTTTTTCGGGCGTAAAAATCCTAAGTATGGCTTCCTTCAGAAAGGAAGTAAAGCCATTGGTACCATGTTGTACTACTCCTATATTTGCATTTGTACACTACATGAAAGTCTTTGACATGGTAGAACCTTCATGTTTACTACAAGGATTATCACAACAAGGAGTCAAACCCAGATATTTCAGGTTCTTGACATATCTTTACAGCAAATTGTATGCTGAGCTAATAAGTACAGAAAGAGAAGGAAATCCTTTAACTTAGAGGGGTGTGCTGAAAAATTATTACACATATATTTGAAAACATATTTCAAAATGAAGGGAAAAATATAGAATTACAAGCTCACAAATATAAGGTTTGCTGATAAGGTAGCACTGTTTGCAAGGAACCCCAAAGATCTTAAGCAATGTCTCAGAAACTCAGTAATTGCATCAAAAATGTTGAACTATGAGTAAACATGAACAAGACCCAAGTCATGACAAATAATGAACTAGCACCCATCAGAGTCAATCTGGAACTATGATTTGTATCAAAGTATACCTACCTGAGGCAATTAGTTGGCTTTCAACAAACATGGACAAAGAAATGATAATAAGAATGGCCCTTGCATGGCATTCCAGTCACTAAAATGTATTCTGTTAAACAAGAAACTGAACTGCAAAATAAAATTTGAAGTGTTGCAATCCTGCATTTTATTCACTTTACTATATAGTTTCCAAACTTAATGGAAATCCAAAAGAATTGCATTCAAGTGTGCCAGAATGAGAGGGAATAGAAAATCCTAAGAAAGACAAAGAAATGATAATAAGAATGGCCCTTGCATGGCATTCCAGTCACTAAAATGTATTCTGTTAAACAAGAAACTGAACTACAAAATAAAATTCGAAGGTGTTGCAATCCTGCATTTTATACACTTTACTATATAGTTTCCAAACTTAATGGAAATCCAAAAGAATTACATTCAAGTGTGCCAGAATGAGAGGGAATAGAAAATCCTAAGAATATCCCTCAGACAAAATCCTAAGCCTACAAGAAACTCTGCCTAACAAATGTGAACAAATAGAGCATACAGTCTGTTAACTTGTATATCAAAGACTATATTTAGTCTAGCCTACTGTTACAAACTTTTGACTTGGACTGTAGAACTGGTTTTCCTGGTAGCAAAACAAAGCTTGTGACGAAGGTTAGTCCTGACCACTGTGTGTGCAACAGTGAAAGGGAAAGAATGGATCTTCTTTACTTAAGCATGGAGTGGGGTGAATATGAAAACAGCTGTAATTGCCTTGCACAAGGATGGAAAGTCACCAACTGAGATTTCTAAAAAGCTGAAAATCAACAGGTTTGCCTACTGGACAATCCAGTGATTTACTGAGACAGGCAGTGGTAAAGATCAAACAAGGGTTGGTCCTCCTTGCAATGTGAGGTCAATGGCAGCTGTTGAAACAGTGGTGGCCCATATCAGGCAAAATCTTATCTGGAAACAGAAAATAATGGCACGTTATTCAACATTTCCTCATGATCAATATCCAGGGTATTCTCTGAAGACCTTGGGGTTAGAGCTTATTGGCAAGCACAGGACATTTGCTGACACTGCAGTTTAAGCAGAGAGAAAACTGAAATCAAGACAGCTCCTGCAGCGGTGTGCCTAGGCAACAGAAAATTCTGTTTATTGACAAGAAATGCTCCACCAATGAAGAGAGTTTTAACTGCCAGAATGACAGGGTATGTGCGGTAAGTTCTCTAGAAGCTCATGAGAGAGTTTCTAAGGTTCAGAGAGGTTACAATCCCTCCTCAGTCAAGGTTTGGTGGTGAGTAAGCTAGGAGGGCTCCATAAGGCTTCATTTTTGTGATAAAGGTGCAAAAACAAGTGTCAGGTATATATGGAAACTGTTCTGGACCCTCTCATGAAGGACATGATCCACAATGCGCACTGGACCTTCCAGCAAGATTCTGCACCAACTCATAAGGCAAGGATTGTGCAGCAGTGGTTGCAGGTCAATATATCAGACTTCATCTCCTCTGCTGAGTGGCCTTCCAGTATCCCCAATCTTATTCAGTGCTAGAGGGGAAGGTCTGCAAAAAAAGACACCCATCGCTTGATAGTTTGAAGCATTCCTTGGTGGCAGCAGTGGCAGCTTTCCCAATTGATACCATCAGCTCTGCAATAGATAATTGGCCAAGAGACTCTAAGCTTGTGTGCATGCTATGGTGGACATTTTGCAGACTGATTGGTGAGAACTGTGAGTAATGTATGTGTCTATAACATATTAAAAGATTGTTGAAAAATCTCTAACCATATTTAATTTATTCACAAATTAGATTGTGACAGTATTTATGGATAGACTAGGTAATGTATTATTATTTCTCGTGTTACTTATCTCTTATGTGACTGTCTAAAGTGTATCAGTTTATGAGAAGATAAGTATTTATAAGTAAATCCCAAATAGTGTTGATAGAGGAAAAACATAGGATTATAAGAACAAACTAAATTACAGTAATACTAATCCATATGGATTAGTTCATCATATGGGTTCTACATGAGCTCTCCCTTTTAAGAGGCCTTAGTCCTTCAGGGGACATACCAAACTTCCCATTCACCCATTCATGTAAAAAAGAAGATTATTAAATTTTATTTCACTACCAATATTACTTCTTCTTAGCCTTTGATTACAGTCAGCTCTAGAGAACAAAATACATAAACAAATATGATTCTTCATAAGACTCAAAATTTAATAAATATACAAAATATGAAATAGAACAACTTTTTATACAGATACATTTATTGTAATTGCAGGTGGAAAGCTGTTTGTTACCATTATGTAAGGCGTAAACGTCAGGTAACACGCTACCGGAATGGAGATTCATACATGACTACTCAAGTTTATTATGAGCGTGTTAACTCACATTCTGCAGGTTCATGTTTTGTTTTTGCATACTGTGGTGTTAAAGATATCTCTCGTGAACTGCTGTTGGATGTTCGGGGACCCATTACAAAAATTCGCTTCAGCAAAGGTAGGTAAAGAGTTCAGCATAACATGACTCACTTTTAGAGGAAATAGCGGTAAATGAATAATAACAGTGTGTTTTACATCATTAAAGTATATTAGTCATCAGTATCAGAAGAAATATTAATTTTCTTTGCACTCACTTTACGAAAATATAAAACTTCAAATGACACAATAATAAATTTACCATCATCATTATATGAATTACTAAATTGTGAATAATTTATAATTAATTGTTACTTTGAATATATTTTGTAGTTGGTATGACAATCAGAGGTACATAAGAATTCTTAAACCTGTGACAATATAACTGATCCTTAATTCCCTTAAAACTACCTTGCTGCATATTTCAATATCTCTATCACACTCTTCACACTTTATCTTCTGCATTCCCTTTTGGGCAGCCATAATGGCTGTTGATTATTGCTAGATACAGTCATGAATTTTTTTTATGAACAGGGTTTGCATTTGCCAATGTTGAGGCTGCAGCAGAGTTTGAAGAACAGCGAGCACGCTTCTTTGCAGAACATGAACGTTATGACGACTACATGGAAATGCGTGAGGGTCTTGACCTGGCTAATGTCACAAATTTTAAAGAATATGTTGTGGCATATGCTGATCCTGATCGCCTTCCTTGGTACTCGAACCACATTGTGTTCTGGGTGTGCAGCTTTCTGCTACTGTCCTGGCCACTCCGTATGATAATGGAATACAACACAGCCTATGTACATTATCAAGTAAGTTTCCAATACATCTATTATTTTTTTCTGTTCTGATAAATCTTTTCATCACATTTTAGTGGATCAGAACATAACCTCCTTCCCTATTTTCTATTTTGCTGCACAGGACATTAGGAATCATAAGGGTTATCTACTGAAAATGTTATGAAAATGTACTCTGAGTATAAAATGTTAATGCGGCATGCTACATAAAACTCGAAGATAACAAACTAATCGTTTCCAATACTTCACATCTCTTAAGTCTTATACTGAAAAATTTAGCATTCAGTGCTACACATTAAATTTAATGAACAAATTATGCAATGTGTCTAATGTCCTGAGAATGTATTTGATTAAATAAAATTAATCATCACAGATTTCATATAAAGTCAACATTTATGCTTGCTTAAATGGATAATGGATAACACAATAAATACAACTTATTTACTACAACCATGGAATTTGTGTAAATTTAATTATATAAAATGTATCTATGTGTTACTGCTATGCACAAACAAAACAAAAATACTCTCATCTTAGATTCACAGTATAATGCAACTTTTTTCCAAATATGTTTAAAATTTTTACTTCACTGGTACATTCCAAGCCTCTTGCTGGTATCATAGAACATAACCTAGATATAGCCAACATGCCCATCTATATGCTAGTTAGTGGTTAGTTATTCCAGTTTATGTGATAAAAATAATGGCCAGGTTAATATAGGTTAGATTAGATTATGGATAGTTCTTCTGTTTATACAATAAAAGCAATTTACATTTTTGTAATACATACACCACACTAAATCTTAGTCATGCATAGTTACCTCTACTGCTTCCAGCTGTAGTATTTCTCAATAACATGACTCAATGCCTTGTCGCCAATTGCATTTATAAAGTAAAGTCCTAGGTCATTTCTCATATTTTTATTCCAAAGGCATGGATTAGTATTCTGTTCATTTTGCAAACAAAATGTACATCAACCATTTGGAGGGTTAAATGTTAGAACCTTTAATAATGCATATATAGTTCAGAAAAGCCCTACTTCCATATCAGTATACATTTTAGTGGCTGATATTTGTAAAAGGGAAGTAAGTAAATTCACTCAAAATGATATGATCCATCTTTGCTAAACAAGATGCAGTTAAATTATAATTTTATCTCTTGACAGCTTCATACTATGTTTTGCTCAGCTTTGCTTCTTTAATTTCTTATTTAGGTTGTTTCCTATATCATTGTTATATAATCATGTAAATCTCTTTTAAGGAATAAAGATAATCTTCATAACATGTTTGGAAGCATTTTCATCTACCATCCAAATTTTAATTTAAATTTACAGTAAAAGTAGTTATGTTTGCAATAATTATACACAATGAACTACTAAGAATGGTAAGGTAAATAAACTGGGATTGTAATAGAAAATGTTTATTAGAAAAAATAAATGTTTAATGTAGGTTTAAATAGTGGGGATTTTCACAATGAAATATAGCATAACAAATTATTTATGAAGAGTTCACTCAAATTTTACTAGTTTTGTTCCACTTACTTGGACATGTTTCGAAGGCCGTTGCCTTCATAGTTAGCACGGTTCCATTGTCTGTCTCCTAGCATGGCATTAAGGTGTCACTCTGTGGATTTTATAAACTTTGAAGTTCAAAATTAACTATATTTTCCTTAAATATAAATTGGAACTTGCACAGTGAAGCCAATCATATTAATTGATATCATTGTATGATTCAGTTGAACTACACACTCTTAAAGTTGAACTTTAGCCTGGCTGAAGATGGGAACTAAATGCTCTCAAAACCAGTTCCATACATTTATGAAAAGTAAGTGAAGCTTTAAGAATGTGTAGTTCAACTGAATCATACAATGATATCAATTAATATATTTTCCTTGTTTTCGTTTATGAATATATTTTCCCACACTGATAATTCTGTGGGTTTTTGAAGAGCTTTTAAGAGTTTAGGTCTTCAAAAACCCTTAGAATTACCAATGTGGGAAAATATATTCATAAACAAAAACAAGGAAAATTCAATTAAAATGTAAATTGGAACTTGCACAGTGAGGCCAATCATATAATTGATATTATTGTATGATTTAATTGAAATACACATTCTTAATGCTTCACTTACTTGTCATAATGTATAGAACTCAGAGGTTGAATTTTAGGTGATGATGAGAACCGAATGCTCTCAAAAACCAGTTCTATACATTATGACAAGTAAGTGAAGCATTAAGAGTGTGTAGTTCAACTAAATCATACAATAATAAGGAAAATTTAGTTAATTTTGATCTTCCAAACAACAGTAACTTCATCACAAAGTTCATAAAATCCACAGAGCTACATCTTAATGCCAAGTTGGGAAGCTGAACAGTGGAACAATTCTGATGATTAAGGCAACAGCATTCGAAACATGTTCAAGTAAGTGGAATGAAACTAGTGAAATTTAAGTGAATTCCTCATAAATAATTGGTTATAAATGTTATGTTTTAGTATACCAGTAGCAAAAAGGGATCCACTTATGTTAATTATGCCTCTCTCCCTCCTATCTTCCTTCCTTTTTTCTTTCTTTCTATTTGTCTGTATATCATTCTTCTTTTTTATATAAATGCAATTTATACTGTTTTTAGGTATAAAAAAACTGAGTTAAGCAGGGAATGTTAATCCTTTTATTAATACTCAGCTACTTTGATAGTTATTCATTTGTTATACTTGAAACTTCATTACTTCATTAAACTACTAAGCCCTTGGATGTAAACATCTTTTCAGCACAAAAAGGCCCTTATATTTTGCTTTCAAAATAGTAATACATTATAATCATGCCCTATTGGGAAGCTTTAAGTTTTCTTTTTTTTAGGTCCATTTGTTTTCTATTACTCACTTTCTCTTTATTTTAATTGCAATAACTATGCACAACAAAAGGCTATTATAGATAGTATGTTTATGCTTATCAGTTACATTCTCATGCTATCCATGCTGAATGGACTGTACTCAACAAATCTTTTTTGTCATTTCTAGTTTTAACCTTCATAATTTTAAAAGGTTCAGATTTCTTTCTTGCATTTTTCAGTACATTAAACTAATTATTTGGTTATCCTATTCCAAACTCCAAAGGACATTCCTTGTTTTCCATTGCAGGTTCAACATTCTATTTTTAATAGTACAGCAAATTCATTTAAGAACTTTCAAAAAATAAGACATTTTTAAAAAATTATGTTGGAACTGACATAGTAAAGCTTGTTAAATGCAAATTATATCTAATCTGTCATCTTAACACATTCTTATGCTTCACTTACTTTTAAATATAATACGACTCAACCAACTTGAGTCGTCAAGTGGGTTGAAGATTGAGAGGATGTCTCTTTGAAACTGGTCCCACCATTTTTAAAAATAAGTGAAGCATAAGAGTGTGTTAGACAACAGATTAGATATAAGTACACCAAATATTTTATACACCTTATATAAAAATATTTTATATTTTATGCACCTTATGAAGGCGCTTCAATTTAATTGTAATTTTAATATTGCAGTTATACACTAGATATATGGCTAAAGATAAATGTTCCTTGTTTCTCCCTTAACCTTTACTAGAATGCACTGCAAGTAATATATTTTTTTTCTTTAGGTTACAAAGCTGTTTGGAGTTAATTATGAAGTTAATAGCACAACACCCACCAGTGCAGGTTTAGCTGCTGTTCACATGTCCAGGAGTCAGCTATCTCATGGAAGCACTATCGACAGCGGTGAACTGGATTGGGGTGAAAATTATGCCATTGTACCAAGCTACTCAGAGGCATTGCTGATGGAAAGCAGCAATCGTGAAGGACAACAGGAAAATCACTTGCCAACCCATCAAGAAGAAGGTGTTTCATTAGCAATGGCAACAACAGATGGCAATACAATGCACAATTTGCAGACATCTTATTCATCCTATAGTGTTAGAGCTCTGTCCAATATAAATAACAACAACAATAATAACATTGTAAACTATAATTGTGTTGTTCCTGCAACACACGGTAGGCGTTCTTGGGGAGGTATTTTCAATATGAGCAGCAGATCATCCTCATTATCCAGAAGCATTACCCATCAGCAGACGTTGGACAGTTCATCTGGTCTGGTATTGTATTACCCTAGTCCACTGGTAGAGCGATGTCCTGGAGATCCATTTCAAGGTAGGAATGTTACAACTCCTACAGAAGACCCTCCCGAGTATGAAGAAGCACTGAGACTTCCGGTGTTGTCCAGGTTACGAAGATCTCTTACAGAGAGAGGCGAGATCTATCGCAGATCTCGAGAACCTAGAAGGTCATGTGGATCAAGTACTGTAGTAGCACAGATGCAACACATTCGTGTGCAGCAACAAGGCAACAGTATAGGTAGGGCTATCATTAATATGGAGACAAGTTTATAGTCCCTTGATTGACATATTTTTACAGCAATTTAAGCTACGAGCATTAATCTCACAACAGGGATAAGGACAATCATCAATTTTACGTAATCCATTTCTTGGACTTCAGAACAAATCTTTACTCAGTGCTTATCTTTTGCTTACATAGAAACATGTAAAATAAGAGTGAACTTTATTCATTACTTTTCCAAATATGAAGAGGAAGCAGTGCATCATGTCTTGGGAAGAAGAATTTAACTGCGGGCCCTCTGTCAAAAGTAGTTGATATTGTGATTCTCTTCGTGCACCTTTTAGGTATCTCAATTTCTAAAGAGCAGAGTATCCTAAAACTTTATATTTGCAATCTTTAGATGACCATGAGGGAATATTTCTATTTTTATAAAAATCTGCCTGTTGCACACTTAAGTTATCCTTATCTTGTGAAAATATTGCCTTTTAAACAAGCTGTTTATCAAGAGGCTTTATATTCTTGAATATTTATCTAAAAGACTTTCTAGCTACAGCTTTGTATGTCATTCTCTCTCTTTCTTTTTTTTCAGTATGGTACACAGCAGTGTGTGTGTGTGTGTTTTGTGTTTGTGTATGGAGACTACTAGTATCTAATGCTTCATTAGAAATGACACACCATAAGCAAAGCTTTCTCTTCAAAAACATTACATAAGACATGTTTTGAATGGAAAAGGTATACAAGAACCATTTATATATACATAGATATATCATAAATACTATTAAAAGTTTTAATGAAATATCCAGAGAAGTTTTATTATATTTCAATATGCTTTTTACAGGAAATATTTACATGCATTCTGTATATAAAGCACCAATCATTTTTCAAAATGATCATCTCTGGCCTTTAATCAGTATTTAAGTTTCTATGGACATTTATCAATTGTGCCACATAGTCTCTAATGGGAAATTCACCACTGCCATCATTAGGAAGTACTGTAAACTTGCAATATTGGGGTGTCTGCACTTGCGGCTATTTCTAAGTACTGCCCATAATTTATAATCTGAGTTCAAATTGGACTGCTGGAAGGACAATCAACTGGTGAAATGAAGTTCAGTACATTTGCCTGAACCTGAACCCACTCTTTTTGTTTTGTGGATTAGTGCTGAATCATGCTGAAAGCTCCAGTGTACATTAGTCAACAAGGTGTTGCTCAAAGGCTTTACGATGGGCTCCAACACATTATATAGATACACTTTGACACAGAAATTCATCTCAGTGGTACCATAGGAAGACATTCTCAACTATACCATAGTGAATGCACAAAACAAGACTCTCAAAGTTTTTCAAGCTTTTTTGAGGATGAAGTGTAAACTTAATGATATTGGTGGTAGAAAGACTCTTTTTAATTGTGATCATCATCATCATGATTTTAATCCTGCCCCCTCAATGAAAAGAATCCCCGGTGTTCATTGCCTTCAAAATGCTGAATAAGACATTTAATTTTAACTCTTTCCTGGAGCTTTTGTTTTTTTTTATTTGGTTTATTTACGGATGCTCTTTAACATCTCAGGTTATCAGCATTCCATTGAAATCAGGGCATGAAACGGCCGATAAATTTTGCTCAGAGGCCTCTTTTTTCAGGTTTGAGGTTCTTTATCATGCCATAAATGTATGACATGGGACCCTCGGCTTTACTTCCCATCTAAAGGAATCCATACTTAGGATTTTTACACCTGAAAAAAAATTCATCGATCCTGGTCGGGATTGAACCTGTGATCTTGGGTTTAGGAGCTTGAGATGTGGAGTCAGGAAGTGACCTGTACACTGCTGGTAAGCTCTCAATACATGTGAATATTGTCATTTTTAAAATGCTACATCCACCTTCTATCAACGACTGGTTTCTGACAGGATTTTGTCAAATACAAGCTGCCACTGCATCCACCAGCTTCCTCATCCTTATTGGTGCATGGGCGATTCTATCTTGGGTGGTCATCAATGGTTCCAGTTTCAATGAACCTATTAACTGTTCAGTAGACAAATGTCCTAATGATTTTCAGCATCTTGAGGGTTGTAAAAATATCAGATGCTGATTTCCCTCTTTATGGTGAGCTGTAACTGCCACATGATTTTTATAATCATCCTACTCCATTAAACCAACTCTGCAAAACTCTCTTATGCAGCTCAACTTGCAATGTTAGCTTGCTGTATTTTTACAATTATGATGAGTGCTCTTCACAAAGGTTTTGCAATCTGACTCACAAGTTTGTAACAGTATTTATGATATGACTAAGTATATTACATGGCAAAATGAATAAATAAAATAAAATAAAAACCCCTGTTTGGAGATCTATAGTGCTGAACTCATGAAAGTTAGTAACAAGCCAAATGCTGGTATAACTGGTGTGACATTTCAGAATAAATTAATTTATTATGACATTCCTTTAATTTAATTCTATTTTTACAAAACAACAAAGTAAAATGTTATGTGAATGGATAATTAATATGGACTTCTCTCCTGTGAGTAGCAACAAATACTCTATTTCATTGCATTTAATGAGCTTGATTCTATCCAGGTCGCATTATAAACTATAAACACTCTGCTTCCAGTATTTAAATTGGTTGCATGTTATACAGACAGGTCTTAGCTATAGATAAAAATAATGATGCAGATATTCATTATCCTTCATTTTCTTATCTTACATTGGGACAAAACTCTACACTTTTTGATGGAGAATATGAGGTAATTCACATTGAATTACAATAATTAATTTACAGAATGAGCTCTTTTACAAAGGCATTTATAATTTCTGATTCAAAATTTGCAATATAACTATTGCATTATCTAAACCTCAAGACAAAAAATGTTCAAGAAATTTACATCAAAATGAAATAAGATTACAGTTTTACAATGGATACCTCTCACTGTGAATCAGAAGGAAACAAAAATACAAATACTTCATGGAAAAAAATCAGAAATCCCTATATTATAGCAAACTTTTAAACAGTTTGTATTAAATAAGTACAAGAAATGTAATGAAAATAAATCTTAAAGCATAATCTTACATATTTACTTCCAGACTGACCTAAAAGATTGGCAACAGCTATTTGCATATTAATCGTCCATAATTGTTTAGCTGCACACATCTTCAAAATTGGCATCATCAAAAGTAGAATTTGCAATGAAGAAAATTCTGTATGAACAGATGCCTTTGGAAGGTTATTTTCGATCTCTGGAAATGAATTTCCAAGAGCATCATGACCCTACTGTCTTTGTTCCTAGGTCAATGCTTTGAGTGGCAAACACACAGCAGTTCACAATTTGTATGCCCATCATTGGTGCATATCCAGCTGCAACAATACTGAGGAAGTGTTGCATTGCTGTCTTTTCTGATGCAAACTATAATTATTTTGCCTGTATTCAAATTAAAATGGGATCTTACATCACTTTCAGTTATGTTTGCCACGCCTAACTGAAGCCAGTACTCTAACTATTCCTTTCTGCGTGTGTTTTCTTTTGTTTGAAAGAATTAAGCAACAGTTTTATGATTTTATTACTTATAAAACCATACTTATATGAGAATATGAAAATAGAACATTTAAGCCACATAATTTGGTTTAAAAAAAGGAATAGTTCAACTTTACTTTTGACTTAAAATCAATGTATCTGGTAAGAATTTTGTAAGAGTTTCAGAAAATTTTAAAGGCATTTACATTTGACAGTATCAAAGGAAGGGGCTATTCCTTTCAGTATTTAACACTCCAGTTAAATCATCTGATGAATCCTGTATAGATTTTTGTGCATTTGGGCTCCTGAAAAGAGCTTAGGGGACATGAATTCACATATTATAGATGCTCTTTGGAAAGCATTTATGGACAATGAGAACAAAAGAACATGACTGCACTCTGTAAAAACATTCTTCAAGGGAAAGCCATGAAGGGACATCAAACTGTGCACAATAGGTGATGGAGTCATAGCATTTCCTAAAGTAAGACAAAAGGAAATTCATTACCAGAGGTCATATAACAAATGTACCATTAAACAAAAAGTTGAGCAATCAAAATTCCAGATAACTGCACCAGTAATGTTAGATTAGAAAAGTAGAAAGCAAATGGAACAAATCCAAGAGTTCTCAGTATGTGACTAAATAAATAAAAATACTAGCCACACATATTCAGTTTCTTTAGTAGCTTGTCCAAATTTTCAAATGACTCCTTAAGAAAAATGTATGCTAAATGTATTAAAATATTTATTACATTTTTTAAGGTGCAAGAATATTTGGCTATAAAATGGAAGTTCATGATGTGATGTTAAATGATTATATATGACTTATTAACAAAGCCTCTTATTAACATATCAAATTGACAGTAGGTAAGTTAAAAAAAAAACTTTAATCTATAGTTTATACTAAGAATTCTGTAATTAATACTCATAGTTCCGTGAATTCCACAACTCCAAACTAAGAAAATTATTGTCCATGTAACTTGTCTTTTTAATTTTTTTATTTAGTTGATTAACATGATGGTTATGACTTAAAAAAGTATTTCAGATTTTGGATGATAATAGCACTTTTTGTATGATTGAAAAGAGTATACCTAACTTGCTATGCCTGCTTTAATACTGTAATTTCTTAAATTAATAGGAATAACATGTAAGGGAAAGCATTAGATAACATTACATTCCATCATAATTTGCTTAGAACGGATACTTTCCACAACTTGCAATAATGCTAGTGCAGCTACGCACAATTCTGTCGCCTTAAACATGTACATGTTTTCTATCATTCAGGGAAATAGCTCTGTGAAATTTAATACATGTTATTCAAATTAAATGCCTTGTCCACTAAAAGTATCCTATCTTCTCATGTAAAAACCAAAGAATAGAAAAAGTAGCATGATTGTGGTTTTAACTGATGTATGGAATGGACAACTGAAAAAGGCATAGCAAATACTAGTATGGTTTCACAAGCGAGGGGCTATGGGATTTTACCAGCTTATATCCAAAAGTTGTGCAAGTCACTGTCACTTGCTAAAAATGTGGAAATAAAGCACTTGCAGTACTATATAATCTAGGTATCTAGAGTTAGCCTGGTATAGTGAATTGCTGAAAGAAAATATGTTGCATTGAAACTTCTAGCTGTTAATCATTGATCACACACATTAAGTGTTGCAAAATTTCAAGCCTGTTAAGCTTTAGGCTGCAACATGGACGTCTGGAGAGAGCAGTAATGTCTTCCATAGATTCAAAAAAAAAAATATTCAGTAGTGTCTTTATAACAGCCCATATATCAGTTTGAATTTAGATATATAAAACATTAGTGTACCTAAAAGCTCTCTCTTGTCAACAATATATCATTTCTGAGTGTATTTTTAAATGTTATTCTTCCCATTAATACTTCTTTTTCCATACATTACCAAACAGAATATTCCAAGCCTAGTCAAAAAGTGAAAGCTTTCAGGGTTCAGAGTCAAAAGAATTAGAGTTCATCTTTCCAGTTAGTAACCTTAGTCTAAATGAAGCCATTCTTCTTCCAAATGTCTCAGCTGCATCTTGCAACAGTCATCTTTAGTGGTCAAGTCTCATATTTAGGATTTCAGTGGCAACTGATACAGTTCCTGATGATTTTCAGTATTTATATACATGTTAAGGAGAATGTCATCCCTATGTCAACATGGCTCCCCTACTGAACAATCAGCATACAGCATGACATCCCCCTTAGCATACAAATTGCTAAACATTGCCAGGGATAGAATCAGCCACTAATGAGATCCCAAACAGGATACTTTACCAATGAAAGATGATGGTCTGGTTGCAGTCAAATTTTTGGAAGACCATGATTCACAAACTCACAAGATAGACTCTGCTTCATATTCTAAAGCATTAAACTGTTTTGATAAGGCTTATTTCTGGAATATGATGACAATATATTATTAAAACACGTCATTGCAAAGTAGAGAAGTTATGTAACAAACACAGGTTTTCACAATTATTTATCAGAATTTTCTTTTTAACCAACTTTTTTTTTCTTTTCTTATAACAGATTATGCAGCTTAAAATTAACTGGAATACAGTTACTTTTGATGTCACTGCTTACTATGGCCAAGTGCTTCCATTGTCAAATTTTCTGCAGACATCCATGACTGCTAAGATATAAGTTACAAAATGTGTAAGTTAGGGAAAAATACTTAAAGATAACTATTGTAACTTTACATAACAAACAATGTATCCATTAACGTCTGCCACATTTGTATTATTCTTTTGTAAATACTGTTCTTGCAAGCTGCAAGTGCACGTAGCCTGTTACAAAGCTTGTAATTAGAGAAAATTTTTTGCTTAAAAATTTATAAAAATAAAAATGTTACAGTATTCTACATTCTACTAATTGCTGTGTTTTGTCTGCTATCTATATTGCATTCAACTGTAATGGTAAGTATTGAGCACTACTCTTCAAAATAGGGAGTAGACAGCCATGGGTGACTGAGGTCATTAAGGTGCAGACTCATGAGCGGGAGGTCTGGGATTTGATTCCCACCAGGACCTTTCTACCTGACTGAAGTTTTTTCCAGGCTTTCCTCAGTCCTCATAAATGGCAAATGCCAAAGAGGTACCTTGAACTTAGGTCTGGAATGCTTCCTTTCTTAAAAAATAAATAATCCTTTCCATTCATCTCGTGTATCATCAGTGTACATCACCTATGATGTCTCAGTAGTTAAAATGGGCATTAAACATTTAAAAAAGAAAGAGAGAAGAAAGAATGGGAATATCAATAAAGCACATTAACATGAATGCTTTTTGTTATTTAAAAGAAATAATAATAATAACAACAACAAAAACAATGAATAGAGGTGAGCTCAATACAGCATGTGGTATAGTTTGCACTAATCTTTCCTGTAATCATTCAATGACCTTTTTCTTCTTGGGTACTTTGCTAAATGATAGAGGTCAGTGGTGGCTCATAGCCTCTTTAGAAAGTTGAACCAGGGGCATGATTACACGACAACCAAATGGCATGGAGGAAGATCTCTTTTATCAAGACTTATTCTCTTCCCAGACATTGTCGCATAACTGTAATGCCATCATACGTCTGTGGTATAAACTTCTTGTTTATATAACACTTTTTATTTAGCTGTTAAAGTACACTTTAAGTCTTCTTCTGCAGTCAATTCTGAGGCAGCAATGATTTTATAAACTATCAACTGGTTTACCCCCCTGGATGTATCACAATATAACAAAATTATGACATGCATGTATAATTTGTTGTTTCATTGGCCTATATATAAGAAAAATTTGCCCTTTCTATTTCTTTTCTAACCTCTTTCCTATAGACAATATACATTTCTCAATTCCCATATTGTCGTCCAAAATGTGTTTTCAAACATTTATATATATAAAAAAAAACCTTAATTTTGTACCATCTTGCTGAATAAGCTAATATACCTTTCAGCTAATGTGCTCCAATTCATTTCACTTGGAACTTAATGGTTAAACTTAGATACAACAATGGAGTCTGCAATAAAACATCCACTTTATTCATTGCCACAAAACAGGTACATTATTTTGTAACTTAAAAGTTAACACTGTGAGAGTTAACTTTCCACTACAAACAGTGAGAAAAACCACCCCTAGTCAGTTATCCATGGTGCCAGTAACTCCTCAATATTTGGTTCTTAAAAAAAGGAGAATACCTGCTGACCCAAGAGAACAGAGAAATAAGCAGGAGAAAGGCTAATCCATCTTAGAGGAAGACAAATATAAGTCCTTATATATCTTTGTTGACCCATGAAGGTATAAGTTTAAAGAGTAAAATTTTTCTTAGCTAACGGAGGATCTGCATGCTACTGCTACAGTAGAGAGGAAATACGCTTATTGCGTAAGATACAATTAAGAACTAATCGGCTATTATTTCACTGTTTTCATGTATTCATTATTTTAAAAGTTGACCAGGAGAAAAGAAAATGGTAAATAATTGTGGCATTTTCTTGGGGGGGGGGGGGCAGGTCCACCTGACTCTTATTGGTGGGCTGCCCCTGATAGAGGTCATGCTTTTGCTCACACAGTTTTCATATTGTGATGATATGCCACAAAAAGGGTAATGACATACCTTGCTCTTGGTTTTCTTTGGCCCAATTTAACATACCTTACTGCTTCTGTTTGTTTCTGTCTTCTCCTTTCCACATGCTCCACATAATGTTGAATGGAAGCCAATCATATATTCAACCTCCTATATAGGCATTTCTTCTATCAGTTTATATAATAATTTAGGGGAGCTAATTTTTCATCACAGTATATTTTAAAAATCATGCTTTATCTTTTTTCCAGTTATATGAAGTATGTCAGCCTATTCCAGATTATTTCATTGACACACGTTAGAAGTTATAACAGAATCTAACAATTTCAATCCATATTCCAGAGGTTATGTAAATATTTTATATATTACTTTGATAGCAGCTGCTGATCTTTTCACTATGTAAAGCTTAATGAATAAGTTCTTTGTCTGCAAGGTGAATCACAGATATTTGAATTTATTCCTATTTTCACTGTTTTATATAAGTGAAAGGTGTCAACTAAGGATATTTTACCGCCTTTACTAAAAATCAACTGTACAGTCTTTTCTCAATTTATGATAAATCCATTTTCTCTGGCCCATTTTTCAAGGTTATGCAGAGTAAGCTTGTAATTCCTCTTTATTCCAGTTTCTTGTGCCATGTCATCTGCATACATTAACAACTTAGGTATTGGAATGAATGGATGGATTTATTTCTTCCAATTTCCATGCAGATATAATATTTTTAGAATATTAATACAACCAATTTCATGCAGTTTTTACAAGCAAGTAAACAAGTTAAAATCAAAGTAAACAATTTATATTTCCATATTCTCAATATGTGTAAACTTACTGCTATTAAAACATTTAATTTCTCACTTAATCACCTAAATTTAAAGTTGCATTCCTTTCGTACCCCATTACAATTAACACAAGGTTGAGTATGTAATGGGGATATATTCACTCCTAAATAATACCATTGTCAACATTGCTGTTCCCATTTGTCTTGTCCATCTTCCATAAACATTTTTGTTTCATCTTCATAATGTATATTCCAAGTTTTTTTTTATATTTTCATCTGATTTTAGATTTAAAATTCTTCTGCCTCTAGTTTCATTTGGTAAGTTTTTCCAATTTTGTAAATGGAACTGTTCCCTTCTAAACTTGGTTTACCTACATTTTCAAATACAATGCCAAGTGCTATATGATTCTTCACATATTGGACATTTCCCCTTTATATATATATATATATTTCTTATCCCACTTAAATATATTACTCTTGTTCTAAGCTAGGCCAGTCCTTCCCTCCCTGCCTTCTCAAAGGTTTCAATGTATCTTTCTCTTCCCCAATCATTTTTTAGTGTGATATATAATTTCAGAGATTTTTTGACATTAAGGCTAGCCCATTATTTCTGTTTTTCAATATCCTGAATTCCTTTTTTTTTTTATCTTTCCAAAATCCTTTTCTCATTCTTTCCTCCTCATACCAATACTGATCTAATGTCCACTTCCTGTAAAATATTTTAGATCTTGTATATCCAAGTTAATTTTTTTGTGTTATCAAACACTGATTGATTATATTCTCCTCTTCTATACCAATATTTCAGTACTCTTTCTTTTACCTCGAGTTTCTAGCCCAATCTTCCTAGTTGCATTAGTTCTTGTTAGATGATTTAGATCTCGGAAACCTAGGACAATTCCACAAAATAGTCGATCATGTTTATTGCTTTCCATCGTCTATCTGGCCCCCAAATTTCTATTTCATGCAATATTCTGCACTGTACTATTGAACCATTTACTCTCTAGAACCATTTTGCTTGCAAATTTAGTATTTTATTTACTCAAGAACTGATTACACTCATAGCCATTTTTCCTTCTACTAGTGCTTTTCTTTTTTGGTCATCCATTTCTCATTACTAGACAGCCTAACTCCCAGGTAATAGATTTTCTTAACAACTTCAATTTTTGTGCCTTCCCACTACCATTTCTCCTGTTTTATTTAGTTTGAAGCCTGTTTTCATCACCATAATCTTAGATTTAGTTTTATTTATCTTGAGACCCATTCTCTACAAAATGTACCTATTTAGTGATCATTTTAATCCTACAACCATTAAAGAACCTGTTATCACATCATATGCAAAGAGCAGACCTGGTATTTGAACCCAATGTTGATGAACGTTTAAGTTTTCTGAATTAGACATGGTTTCTGCATAATGTTGTTGTTTTTTTTTTTTAAGGAAGTTCACAAATTAATGTATTGTATAATGAAGTAGAAAAATTATACTGGCCTGCAATAAATAAATAAATCTGCTGCCTTAAATGTAAATAGTGATTTTAACTAATTTTGGCATGTTAAATTCAATGCTGAAATCCATCTTCCCCTATCACATAAGGTTTTTAAAAATTGCAAAAAGAATTTGATTTTTGTGAAATAAAGAGTATCATAAAATCAAAACTAAAATGTCACATTCACAAAATGGGTACCTACATACCTTTAAAAAGTTCAGTGGGTGAAGACCAGTACCTTTTCTGTGCTTGGAAGAAGGCTGTGTTAACTTATGTATTGGTTGTGTATCTTCTCTGTTGAAGTGCACCAGTAGTAGTCCACCAGTATTGCTTTTTTCACTGTCCCTGATATTCCATCTCCATGATTTCTTGATGAACTTTTTCACCTTACTCATCACTCATGAGTCCCAAATTAGGTGGAAAGTAGTCAGGATGAGAGTTCAATAAGTGAAGTTTCAAAATCATATTGCAAATGAGAACTTACAGTCTTTATAACATATTTTTTACAATTTCTTTGTATTGCATGTCTTTTTACATTTGCAAGGATTTTGTTGATAATATCCTTGAAAGCACACCATACCTGAACGTCGATATTGTTCATAATCTTCAAAGTCAGTATCCTTCATCAGCTGTCTTATTTGAGGTTCATCAAATACACTCTCTTATTTTAGCCTCAGACAAAAGTGGAAATGTATAAATGCTTGAAGCGTAAGCCATTCTTATCTACTGCTTTGACGAATTGCTTCATGATACCAAGTTTCATATGAAGTGGAGGCAATAGCATCTTTTTTGGGTCAACTAGACTGACATGTATTATTTATTTTTTTTTTTTCTGGGCACTAAACTTTTTCTCTTAGGCCATTTTGCTGACCAGTGCTTGTCCCTACATGTACTGTCCCATTTGCACAAAAAAAAAAGTGTATACCCACCCTGCTGACCAAGTAACATGATATAAACTTTTACATCTCCACACAGTAGCCATTGATGTTCTGGTTTTTAATTTTTTCTAAAATGGATTTCCAAGCTTAACTTTAAAACATGCAAAATATACTTTCTTAAAAAATGGAGTAATACTATCTTTTGTTTAACAAGTATGAACTATACATTAAACAAAATTATTTGTTTTCACACATTGCTGTCTTGGTATTCCAGAGCTTGAAGCCATCTTATTATTAGTTACTGGCACTTTATACATGACACAAAGAAAAACTGAAATAAAGCACTAAACAACAAATACATTGCCAACTACCATGGCTAATGAATTTTAACTGATGCCTCTGTAGTTTTAGAGTATGATGCAATCACTTCACCTTACTTCCTGGTCATGCATTGATAAGCTCCAATCATGTTGGAAACTTTAAACACATGGCAGAGGAACTGATAAGAAAGTAAATATAGGTTGCTTCACTTTGCATTATATTATGTATAATCATTTATATATCACCTCTGTTTACTAAAGTTATTCATGTTTTGCTACTGTATCATCACTGCAATATAGACCGCCACGGGTGGCCGAGGTCGTTAAGGCACGGACTCGTGAGCGGGAGGTCTGCGGTTCGAATCCCGCCAGGACCGTCCTCCCTGACTGGGGTTTTTTCCAGGTTTTCCTCAGTCTTCATAACTGGCAAATGCCAGGGAGGTACCTAAACTTAGGCCTGGAACGCTTCCTTCCTTAAAAAAAATATATCCTTTCCCAATTTACCATTTCATCTCATGTATCATCAGTGTCCACCGCCTGTGGTGCCTCAGTAGTGAAAACGGGCATTAAACACTACTCAAAAAAAAAAAAAAAACTGCAATATAGCATTATAATCAATAGAATATTAAATTAGAAAAAATTGTACCTGTTATGAACAAAATGTGATCATTTACGAAATCAGCAGGCCATTTTCCATATAAATTGTTAATTTCATAAAGGCAACAAAATCATTGCATGCCAGTGTAATTTTTGTCATTTAAAAAGTTATCTATGATGTAAATTCACATAAATATGATCATAAAAATGTTCTGTTTTCATAAAAGGAAAATCTTTAGAACAGTTTATATCTTCAAGTATTTTTTTTCCAAAACTTATATTTTAATTTTAACTGAAATTGGGTATTATTTTTTAAAATCCCTGAATTGTTTATTTCATTTATTTATGGACGCTCTTTAACACCTCAGGTCATCAGCGTCCCCAAATTGTTGATTGATGGAAGAACATAAAACCTGGATTTCAAATGTTGTAACCTTAGACCAAAATTATGTTTAATGCCAATGAAATTGCCACTCTTACCTCAAGCATAACTTATAAAAGTGTTGAAATTTTTTTTACATTAAATATAAAACATACTTTTATTTTCATTTGAATATTTTATCCTATTATTAGAATTAATTTTGATTACAATGCATTTATAAAGTTTGTATTCATTTTAAAGATAAACACACTTTTCATGTCTGCTGTTGATTAAATGCTTGACCACATTTATAGTGGCTAGATCTTATGGTTTGCATACCACTGCAATTTAGAAAGCTAATCTTATAGTTGATTTTTTCCCCCTAAAGATCTGAAAACAGAAAAAATGCAAAATAATGGAATAATGTTAGCAGGTAAAACTACAAATACATATTCATACATATTTAAGCAATGAATTTTAAGGAACTTTCTAAATGGTATAATAAAGCTATGGCATGTGAATGATATCGGATATAGCTTCAGAAGTAATTTTTTCTAGAAAAACCAAATATTTAGGGCAACCAATACAATATCTAATGATGACCACTTCTGCGGTCTAGCAGCAGCATTTGTTCATCTGGGTATGGCTTTTTTTTTTTTTTTTTAGGTTTTCCTTACCCTGAGAAAGTGAATGCCAGATAGCTTTAAGGCACCAAGACCTCCGAGCTCATTTGCATTGTCATTAATTTATTTCATTTCATTCATCCCTACAGACTACAGTTTTACAGATATTGCGAGAAGCCCAATGCAGTCAAAGTAACAATAAATAAAATATTGGTAAACAAAAATTTAATGATACTTTATCTTTCCTTTTTAGTCATTAAGGCTTGCCAAACAGTACAGGAGGATTTCAAAAACTTCAATTCCCATACAGTACTACAGTAAAATGCCTGATCTTTCAGCTTTCAGGTTACATAAATTATAATCTATGAGGAGAGATCATACAGAATGTCTAGCACAAACTGCCTTACATTCTACAAGATTTAAAGTTCAAATTATACACGATGAAAAGCAATCTGAAGCTTTTGAAAAACTGTTGCTGAAAGATTCAAAGACATGTTCACATTTAGTTTTAATGACCATAAGTAACATCTGTAGCTTCCAGATTACAATTTTGACCATCAGAAAGGACATATGCATAAACCCAAGAACAATGCATCATTCATTCCTCACAGGTCTATACAAAGTCATGCATAATATACTGGGGCTTTCACAGTTTTGTTGCCTGTCTTTCAAACAGCTGGCAGGTCAGAAGTCAGAGCATCAACTGTTGGTAAAGTGGATATAATATCTGTACAACTGATTGAAGTTTTTGCAATTACAACTATAATTACATTGAAAATAAGCATGTACCTTCTGACAGAAGAGTGACAGAAAATGCTATCCTGTTACATTCACACATTTTTGATATCCTTTTAGAAAATTGTCATTCATATGTGTAAATCCTCCAAAATTGAGTCAATTTAAACTTGAAAGAAAGCTAAAAGGTGACTATTGTCCACGAATTGCAGGGAGGTGATCCTGGTTCAGGTAAATTTCTGTAATTGGATGGTATGGAACATAAATGATAGAACATCCATGCTTAATAATCTTTACTACTGATGAAGCACGATTTCATTTATGTAGTTATGTTTCAATGCAAAATAGCAGATATTAGAGTATAGAAAAACCTGATTTATACATGAAACCATTTTGCATGATGAGAAATTTAGTGTATGGTGTGTAGCAAATGCATATAAAGTAATACGGCCTATCTTTTTCGAGAATAACAAAATGCAGAAAGGTAGAGGAATGATATACTGACAGGATGCGGTGTTCATTTATGGGGGAAGTTGAAAAACATAGTATATAGAACAAACACCCACACATTAGAAGAACTGAAAGGAAATATCAGGTGAGAAATTGACTCGATTTTGGAAATGTAACTGACGAATGTGAGTGACTATTTTCTAAAAGATACCAGAAGTATGTGGATGTAGCAAGACATTTATTTATTGATTCAGTTGATTGCTTTAATACATAGCAGTACAATTGCTGTTGGACATATTTTAATAAAATGCTACATTATATATAAAAATATCAAAAGTGAAAAACACAATACAATTAGATGTATTCAATATCAAGAAAAGTACTTTGATGATGAAATATATTGTCGTCCTCACATTACGACATAATGCAGTTATGAAATAGTTATTTATCATTATTTACAAGGAAATCTTGAATGGAGTAGAAGCAATGGTTAATTAGATGTTCCTTTACGGATAGTTTGAAAAGTTTACCTTATTGTATTTTCTTTAAGTAGTTCAGAAGGTTATTGTATATCTTTATATCTGAATGCAATATGCACCTTTGGTAGGAGATATAATGCTTATATATACATGCAGGTTTAAATTTTGTCTTGTATTCATGGATGCTTCATTCTTAATAAAGAGTGAATCTGTATTATTGATGGTTTTATGAATAAACTTATTATTTCAAATATGTAAATACAAGGAAGAGGAAGAATGCCTAATTTTTTAATTTTTTTTTTGCGTTATGAAACATATCTTACTTGCACTCAATTCTCCCCAGAGTATTATGCCATACATCAACAAGGAGTGGACATATGCTAAGTAAGTCATTTTAACAGTCTCCATGTACATCCTGCTAGTACCCATATTGTGAAGCATGTCCTACTGAGTTTTTTGTTCATGTGATTTATGTGAGTATCCCATTTTAAATTGCTTTGAACCCATTCAAAACTATCATTACATAATTGTAGATGTAATTGCAAGAACTTGAATTAGTTCTGTGAAAATTATATCTGCTTTGCTAGCAGTTACTGCTTTGACTGCCAGCCTGACAGCTGCTTTGAAACAGATGCCAAAACTATGTAAATTCAGGACGTGAATTAAAGGCATGACTTTCATAGAACTTTAATTCAGATCAGAATATGGAACGAATTGTTTTCATCACCATGGTAGAGGTGTACAGGAATGACCCAGCTAGCAGCATCTCTTTACAAGTCTACTTTACTGTCAGAAGTGTGAAATGAATTACATAAATTAGAAATCATGTTAGCTTAAAGCAGATAATGAATTAATTTTAATAAAAATTAAGAAAATTTCATTATACTGTCATTGAGACTAATATGCATCATGGTTCATTTTGAACTTTTAATATTTATGCATGCTCTTAACTTTTGTGAACCAAATGATAAACCAGTAATTTAGAATAATAACTGTAATTTAGTCTTGAACGGATTTATGAGAATACCATACAATCTACATTTAATTCCTTATAGTTTCAAAGGGCAAACTGAAGTTTACATACTACACGTGGGTATCTTGTTGCCAATGCAATGTAGAATCTGTGTTATTTACAAGGTACAAATAAGTACAACTTTGCCATAATGCTTTATGCTCTGACTAATTAAAAATTATTTCTTAATATGTAACACACGAAGAGAGCTTTTGTAATCAGTACAAGATGACTATAAGTATTTTTAGTAATAAATTTATTTTAACCAAATTTTAAACATAGTATATAACAACATGCACTACTTAATATCTTCATAAAAGTTATATAAATCACTCCAAATTCATCAGATGTCTAAATTTACATCCAGGAAAGAAGAATTTTTTTCTGCTCTTATGTTACTTTACTAATACCAAAGAGATTGGTTTGATGAGTTTTGTACCTGTTAATGGAAAAATCATTGCATTCATTTTCTCATCTCAAAAATATTTGGCCTTTCAACAATGATGTTAATATATAACATAAAAAGTAATTAGTTGCTACTTTATGTATACCTATATTAATCAATTCTGCTTTAAGTAAAAAATGTACTTACGAAGCTGTAGACAATGGAGTGGTAATATATCCTACATTAATGTGTCAAATTGTTAACACTAACTCCACTTACTTTTTTAAAACTTTGAACTAGTTTCGAGAGAGGTTCCTTCCATCATCGGCTGCTGTTGACTGAATCAACAGCAGCAGTTGGTGATTCAGTCAACAACAGCCGATGATGGGAGGAACCTCTCCCGAAACTAGTCCAAAGTTTTAAAAAAGTAAGTGGAGTTAGTGTTAACAATTTGACACATTAATGTAGGATAATTCTGCTTTGTTTAGAGTGCCTTCCAATATGAATATCATACCATTTGCTAATAAACTTTAAAGGTGGTGACACCCTAAAGAAAGATTTTTTTTTTCCTTCAAATGGCTGGTGCACATTATTAAGAAGACAATTGAGGAACCTTTTACAGTAACTAAATTGGAGGCTCAGCATCACAAAAATCTCTAGTTTTATCACTGAGCTCATTAATAATGCCAAAGATGATGTATAAATATATTGCAGAATTTGTATGTTTTCAGCATTGTACCAAAAATTCTTTAAATAAACACAGTTTTGCCAGGCAGTGCTTTCTGTATATCACATTGAGGCAGATCAAAATGAAACAACTATACAGAGTCTGCACATGCCCTACAATATCTAGTGCCAAGTACACTGGTGAATGGCAAATATTATACTTAAAACATAAACCTATTATGCTTCTGCCTTTAGGTGTGGAATAGAAATACAGTTCCATTGAACCTGAAGTCCCAGAATGCATCAATCGATGTGCAGAATGATGGCCAGGACATTAAAATTATGGAGTAAATAATAATTTTTATTTTAAATTCATCTTTATAACATAATTTGTTGTTTTAAATTGCTTAAGGAAATCAAGGAGGTCAAAAATTATTATTATCATTACAAATTGGCATGAAAAGTGGTTAGTTGGTTCATATAGATAAAACCTGTAGATTTTCTGTATGTAATTCTTTGCACTCATTAAATATTTTGTAAAAATATGTTGTACATTAGTTTTTCACCCTCCCTTGTATTACAATCATGTATATAATAAATTACAAACTAATCACAATTATTACTTACAATTCCAAGAACAAAAAAAAATTATGCTCTGGCTTACCATAATTAACTCACTCTAAAACTCTAGAGCGAAGGAGGCATTCAGTACTCACATAACGTACTCAAACATAACACCAGAGGATTCTCCCTGTGCATATTTTGTAATTAAATTCCTATCCCTCTGAATTTCTCCTCTCTCTTTGAACCATTTATCTTATATGGTCTTTAAAGTCTATACTCAGGAATTTATTAATTAACAAAATAACATCTAATTGGATTTTAAAGAGGTTGGCTCTCTATTGCTTTGTTTGGGCATCAACACAGACATGTTCTAGCTGATGAGTCAATTATATTAAGTCTCCACTTACCAAAGCTTATTGGCAGAACATATTTTCATGCACCCTTGTGCACATACTAGGCTTCTAGTTGACTGGTGGACAATTCAAAATGTATCTTAGAATGAATGAATAGTGTTTAACGCCCATTTTTGCTACAGAGGCACCACAGGCGATGGACACTGATGATACATGAGATGAAATGATGTATTGGGAAAGGATTTTATGGAAGGAATCGTTCCAGGCCTAAGTTTAGGGTACCTCCCCGGCATTTGCCATTTATGAGGACTGAGGAAAACCTGGAAAAAACCTCAGTCAGGAAGGACGGTCCTGGCGGTATTCGAACCCAGACCTCCCGCTCACGAGTCCGAGACTTAACGACCTCGGCCACCCGTGGCGGTATGTATCTTAGACCCTTACAGCTAACATCTGATGGGATATTGCAAAATTCTGTAATTAAGCTGTTATGTATAGAAATTTCAAAATTCAATCTTCATATTTCTTGATGTAGATCTTTTACTAATTCTAATGGCCAATATACTTGTGGATGTCTCTCTTTCCATGCTTGCTTCACTCATGCTAGGATGGCTACTTCTCTGCTAAGGTTACAAATAACTTAATTTACAAATTTCACATGCTACTGTGTCCCAACTTCCTACTTCTTGGCAGTTTACTATACACAGTTCAAAATATCCATCAAAACATCTGCAAAGCTTTTTAGGCAGTAAATGCAGTACAAACAAACTTGATGAGTTGCTCTTTACAATGGTATACATATAGTGCTACTGGAATTAATGTAAACCTTGCCTCTCTCTCTCTCTCGCACGCATGCACGCACGCGCACACACACACATACACACACACACACACACAGTGCCAATGAACTACATCAAAATATTTTCAGAGAGTGTAGAGATGTAGTATATAACCAATTTCAGATAGTCAATGTATGGTCCACAACCAAAGATAACTAGTTTATAGAAACATTTTGGCATCAGATGATAAGTCGGCAATAAAGCGAAGCCAGGTGAAAAATTAGTTTGGAATGTCTTTAAAACTGTCTCTTGCGAGCATAGAAATAAAAATTTTCCTCAGCTCATTATCAGCATTTTCAAGATTTAATGCCTTAAAAATTCCTCAAATCTCAAACTAATCATGTGATAGTGCGACACTGATCTATTAATTGCATTATGTAACCTACTTTAGAAGGAACTCTTTGCTTGTGTGGATAGTGCATTATGCAAAAAGTGATGTTCTGCATGCCTGGGATTTAATTCTTGAAATGATGCTAATATTATTTTATTAAATATGAACTGCTGCGATATGCATACTAAAGAATTATGAATGATATATGCTTAATGCTTTCAAGTTTTATTGTTTCTCAACAAGAAATGTATTATCAGCATACAATGGTTAATAAGCTTACTACTTATTATCACAGGGAGCATAAGACAAAAATGTTGAGCAATAAAGATCCATATAGTATAGGTATTATCCTGTATAATAAACTTCCCACTTTCATTAAAACCGAGCAAGATAATTCTTTTAAGAATGTGTTGAAAAAGTATCTTATTGACAAATGTCTATACAGATTAGATGAGTTATAACTGGGCAATGTTATACTAATCTCTAATATTATTTGTTCATATCCTTAATAAATAGAAATTAAATGGCTAAAATTGTAACGTTATTTCATTACGAATTAGTCCTGATGATCTAATTCTGTTATTAATTTTAGTCTAGAATGTAGAGGATTATATACAGAATGTAGTAACCTAAATGTAATGTTACTTGTAAATATGTTAGTTTCCATTTTGACTAAGACAGTACTTGTAAATGCAGGTCTATTGACAGCCAACAAATTATTATTATTAAAATATCCATATGGATTAAGCCCCAAGGTAATTTTATTGTCTCAGTTTTTTTTGGTAACAGTATGTGTAATTTTATTATTATTATTATTATTATTATTCAGAGTGTTGACTTCATATGTATATGGTATAGAAAACAATATTCAGTTGAAGATGGCTTAAAATTGTACATGATATATATTTGCTACATAATTTTGTGAAAGTATCACTGGATACCTTGTAAATTGTAGTTTTTTTGACAAAGTCAGAAACTTGTGTACACAAGTCTATTGACAGCAAATAAATTATCACTGAACTAATTATCACTTAACTACATGATGCCTAAAACTTAATTTACCTAAAACACTCAGGACAAGATTCTGATTGGTAAGTACAAATAACTACAAAGGTTGTAATTATATGAATTGATATGTTATTTATTATTTATATGTATAATTTGAAACATCAACTTAATACATAGGCTAAAAGCTGTATTATTAGGCCAGTCAGAAAACAAACAAAATAAAAAAAAAGTGATGAACGAGAGTCGAACAAGAAAACAAATGACCATCTCTTACTTGAAAGCTAATGTCATAACCATGGCACCAGAGTGATACGTTCATAAACCTGCCTTCATTATCATGTGCTATGCTTTTGAGGGGCATCTTCATTGGTGGCATACTAGCACTTTAGAAACTTATAGCCATAGCTTTTAAATTTGAACAGATAGGTCATATGCTTATTATCATCCCAAATTGCTTATATTTGACATCTCTACACTCTCTGAAATTATTTCGATGTAGTTCATTAACACCCTGTGTATGTATGTGTATACATATATATATATATATATATATATATATATATATATGTGTCCTTGTGTGTACATGCAGACTGTTAATGAATTATGCTGAAATAATTTCAGAGAGTGTACAGATGCCGTTTATAAGCAATTTGGGGCAGATAGCATATGGCTTATCTGTTCAAATGTCAAAGCTATGGCTATAAGTTACTAAAGGGGCAGTGTGCCACTGATTAATGAAGATGCCCCTCAAAAGCATAACACATGATAATGAAGGAAGGATTCTGAATGTATCACTCTGGTGCCATGATTATGACATCAGCTTTTGGAGTAAGAGGTGGTCATTTGATTTTGAGTTCAAATCTTGTTCATCACTTTTTTTTAATGTTGTTTTCTGACTATAGTCTAATAATACAGCTTTTAGACTACATTTTAAGTTGATGTTTCAATTTATTCACTAAAATATTAACATATCAATTCATATAATTATAATCCTTGCTTACTAAAGGTAGAATTATAGGTAATCTTAAGGAGTTCGGTGTCGTATATTCAAAGATTTCCTAAATTTCATTCATAATTCTGTAGTATGAGCATCACAGCACTTCATATTAAATAAAAAAAATTTAATGGCCCAGCAAAAATTGAACCTGCGGCATGCAGAACATCAGCTTTTGTGTTATGCATTAGGTCACACAAGCAGTTAAAGGGCTCCCTCTAGAGTAGGCTACATAATTCAAGAAGGTAGTTAATATATAAGGTAAATTAAGTTTTAGGCGTCGTGTTAGTAGTAAGCTTATTAGCCAATATATGTTAATACATACATTGTTGATAAAGAGAATAAAACTTGAAAGCAATAAGTAAATTTCACTCATAATTCTTTAGTGTGCATATTGCAGCACTTCATATTATATTAAAAAAATATTCATCCGAATGAGATAAATCGAATTTGAGGCATTGGAACCTCAGATGTTGAATTTATGCTTTACACCACACAAGCAGTTAAAGAGCACCCTTTAGAATAGGCTACATAATTCAAAATGGCAGATAACAGATATTCAGTGTCGCACTGTCAAATGATTAGTTTGAGATTTGAGGGATCATTATGGCACTTAATCTTGAAAATGCTGATAACGGTCTGTGAAAAATTGACATTTCTATGCTAGCAAGGCAGTTTTAAAAACATTCTAAACCAATTTTTCACCTGACTGGGCTTTAACCAAGTTATCAGCACCTAATTCCAAAATGTTTAACACCATAAAACTGGGGTATGTTTAGTTGTGCACTATACATTGCCTATCTCAAATTTCTTAAATATGACCTATTTACACTCTCTGAAATTATTTTGGTGTTCTCTCTCTCTCTCTCTCTCTCTCACACGCACGCACAGTGTCTTGTATTTTAAGCTGCTGATTACTGAATGTTGATGAGATCTAGGGTTCAAACTACTGGCTTTAATGACTCTGTTGATGCCTCATGAAGTTCAAATAATAACTGATTATGACTACAACTATGCTATTTGAAATATCTGATCACTACTAAACAAACAATGATCTCTGACCAAGTCATGCACCTGATTATCCTTTTTCTTACTCTACACAGTTTACAACCTCCCAGTACTTTTTTGAATGCTAACATGTAGCTTTTTTCAAGATCAATGTTCTCTGTGATGTGAAGAGCATTATCCATTTGTACTGCTTTTGAAGTTAAACCTTTCTTGTATAGATATTCAATACCAGCAAAAGTTTGTTTTCTCCATTTCTTGAAAGCTTTGCAAAACATTTGCTTTAAACTAATATAACATGTCAACTTTAAAGTAAGGAAAAGCAAATTAGGAATTTTATTTGACAGATATGGAAATTATGCAACTTCAAGATCTACTATATTATGGGCAATATTTACTGTTTAGCAGTATTTTCCATTATCAGACATTTATTCTCACCACATTACTGAGATGTTCAGAATGTTATAATATCTGAGATATCACATTTAACAAATTACTGGCAGCACCATGTTAACAATGTATAGGTATTTTGTACATTTCTTTGAAAGAAACCTACAGCTACAATTTTTGCATTAATTATCAAAATGCACTTACACAATGGCAAGATTTGTGATAAGAAATGTATTTGAACTCATAAATTATCATTAAGGTAAAATATTTACATTAAGAGTTGAAATTATTAAAGCACACGCTCGCACTAAAAATAATCATAAACTTCAGATGAAAAAAAAAAATGCAAAAACAGGAATAGTCAAACTTTCTGTACATAAAATTTACAGAAGCTTCTTAAATTCTTAACTGAATATCAGGCACATAAGTGAGGTCACCTTAATACACACATGTGATGACAAAGCTCAATAATCAAATACACATCATACAAGAGAGAAATAAAAGGATGAATGATGATGATCATTAATTAATATGACCTACAAAATTTCACTTGGTTGCCATCATTGCGATACAATGTCATTCATCTCTTTGGCAAACAGATAACAGAAGTCCTTAACGACACATACAACACTGCATTCCTGAAGAATGATAAAGAAAATGTACAACAAGCAAAACAAAATCTTGTTATTCCTCCATATGCACTACACAAAGGAGATGGTAGATCTTCCTGTGTAGCTCAAACAGAATATTAACAAAGTTTGTATCACATACATCTGGAATCACTTCAGCATCTTGTGTAAAAGTCTTTGCTCAACATGGGAAAGTTTATGTGCTAAACGACAGGGATGAGCTGTTGACAGCTATACAGAGTCATCTGAAAACACAACAAACAGTCAATCAGAATGTAAAAATGCTCGATGCCAAGTATTGTACACATAACTATACTTTTCCCCATTAATTGTCATTTCTACCTTTACAGAATCACGGCTGTTAAACTTTTTATCTATCCCTATAGAGGCAAGCAATTTTATCTTACAACAAGCTTAAGAAAGTTACAAGAAAGCAACAACTGAACTAAACTATCACATCATTCCATTAAGGAATAACAAAACGAAAAAGAATGAGATTCTCCATTTAATCACCACTGACATAGTGCATGCAGTAAGATCATGCTTTACTGACACAGAACTTGGAAATTAAAGATTTAAAGCTCTCTTGGTATATGATTTCACAGAAAACTATCCCAGTGTTGCTGTAGTCACCTACCAAGCTTTCAGTCATCATGGCTACATCTGCAGAGAGAGCCAATAAACTAAATCTAATTTTCAAATTTTCTGAGCTAGATAGTCGCAACATGGCTACTCTATTGAGTCAATGTATAAAGGAAAAGATGTAATTAGTTATTTGCTTTAAAGGGATGTTATTGATTGAAAATCAGCAGAATTTTAAGATGTTTAATGTGAATGTTTAGCATTTTTGAGCACTAAAGTGTTGTCACTTTAGTGGTGGTCAATTTATTAAAAAATGGATGCCCAAAAGTGCATATTGTTTCCTTGTTCAAATGCAGACTTCAAAAGGCCTTTCTTCCAAATATAGTCTGGTAGTCAACATTAGGAGGAGGTTGATTGTAACAAATGCAGAGATACAATGCTTGCATTTGATAAAATACCATTTTGCATTTTAATTCAACAAATTTCCAAAAAAGCAAAGTCTTCCATTATAATTTATTAAATCACATTAACACTAACTTCACTTACATATATAAATAAGTTTTGGGAGTACATGCTCCCATCATCAGCTGTTTACTGACTATTCAATGTAGTGGATCCCAAGATGTTATTTGTAGAGATATCTGGCAGTTTGAATATGACTTTGCTGAGTTCATCTGCAGGAGGAATATAAAAAATTGTTAAATTTCTTATGTGTATCAGGATGAAATTTTTTTCTATATTGAATTGTGAAGTTCTTTTAGCAGATTAGCCTCTGGTTTAATCTTATGATTTTGAGCCCAAAAGTGTGCTGCTACCACCGATTCATCTATTTGTTCTATACAAATATTCCTAAAATGCTCCTTTATTCAAATGAAATCGTTTAGAAAATATTTTGGAATTTTTAAAATATTAATTTAAAACAAATAGATAAATCAGCAATAGCAGCACACTTTTGGACTCAAAAATCATGAACACATACCAGAGGCTAATCAGCTGAAAGAACTTTACAATCCAATAGAGCTAGCTACTTAGTTAAACATTTTCATCCTGAAAAACATAGGAAATTTAACAAATTTTGGTGTTACTCCAGCAGATGAACTCAGCAAGTTCCTATTCAAACTGCCAGATGTCTCCACAGAAACACCTGGGATTCAAACACCACATTAAGTAATTTATTTGTATAAACCTATTTCAAACCAGTTAAAACTTCTTTCCCAAGGAAAGTTTAAAAGTTTAATTGGTTTGAAATAGATTTATACAAAGAAATTACATACGTTTTGCTGTGTTGATTCCTATTGAGTTTTACGCCACATTAAGTAGTTGGTCAACAGCTGATGATGGGAGGGACTGCCCCTGAAACATCCTAACATTATATATGTAGGTGAAGTTATGTGCTAATATGTTTTAATAAATTCTAATAGAATATATAATCACTCCATTACCCATAGCTTCTATATACAATTTGAGTAAATTAAGTTTTTTTCAATAATCAGCCTTGTAAGATTTATAAAACTTGAGCTTGAAGCCATCCTAGACTCTGCCTTCATCAGGAACTAGTGCAATGTGTGGAAAGCATCCATTTATACCACCTTCCCTTCCTATTCTATACACAGATGCTGTTTTCTACATATTATATAAGTTCCTGATAAAGACTACAGAGTCTAGAATGACTGAAAACATCAGTTTTATAAATCTAACATGGCTGACCATCTGTAAAGCCCTGCACAATTGTTTTGAGTCCAACTGGTATGAGGTGAGAGATTAAAATAAATGCCTGCATCTGTTTCTTCTAGCTTTACTACTGAACCACTGTGTATCTATGTAATCACTTATGGTGGATATCTTTTTGGTTATTGTTTATAGTATGCATTGCCTTAGTTCTTGTTCCTCTAAATTTTCAGTATGACTCAGGAGAACTTTTATGTTTGACAATTTAATGTAATAATTTGTTCTAAAAGTGTGTCAGTTCCTTTTCAACCTGCAATAATTCTTGAAGGAGTTTGTTGATTATATTAATCGATGAGGTTCTGTCTTCAAATGTATATATTATGTGGTCAATGTAACCACTTATGGTCTTAAGTTCGCACAAGCTGCTTTTGCTTAGTGCTTAATTACTTAATTTCTGTTTGCTGCTGTACATGAACTATGATTGATGTACCTGCCAAGAGTCTTGAGTACACTAATTTTTATGGACTCTAGAATTATTGGGTTAATAGCTTACTTGTTATAGGAGCCTTGCTTCCATATTTTATAATGGGTTTGGTATAGGCATTGTAGGAAAGTTTTAGTGAAGCTGCCCCAGGACTTTCAGTACGTTTAGCCTACAGGCCACATTTTCTTGAGTTTTAGTAATGCATGATTTTCAGTTCAGTTTGTTATCCAGTTAGATTTTTATGATTAAATATTACTTTTGATCAGTTTGTGATTATTTATAGTTTGAAGTATAATTTGTATGTTTTAAGGAGAAAGATTAGAATACAGTTTTATTATTGCTAATTGTCACTTCGTTTTCTTCTGTCAATGCAATTGGCACCAAATTTCATTCATGGTTTTATCCATGTTGTCATCTTTGTTTTTTTCTGTCTTTTATGTCCAAATTATAATGTAATCTGCAAACAGCAGGTTTTGTTTGTTTGTTTGTTTTTTTAGTGTTTTCAGTTTTGCTTTGAGATTAATGATGTAGCTATTAATAAAAGTTGTACTGGTCACTGTTATTAGTTTAACTGCCCATTTATACAGGGTGCATATTTACACATCTGCTCAATGCACAAGCTGGAAAGAACCATAATGAATGACAATAACGTCTTGCTATGCAAGAAATTAGACAGTTCTGTTTAAAATATCAACAATATCTTTGTACTATATGGTAGGCAAGAAAGCTAATGGAATCATCTCCAAACACTAGCCAATAGGTGATCATGAAGAAGAAGACACGTGAGCAGAACATAACTAGCAGGATATGTGGCCTTCCGAAGATCCACAAACCCGGAAGATGTATGGGGCCGGGGTCAATTATTAAAAATGAAAATACTCCAATCTACCATTTAGCAAATTGGTTATTCAAAAGTTTCATTCACTATCTAAGATTGATAGCTTTAAGCCTAAAAAATACTCTACGGACACCATTAACAAAATTAAAGACCAAAAATAATCACCACACAATACATTGGTTTCTTTTGATGTCAAGGCCTTGTTCCCCAGCATACCACCAAATAAATTATTAGATTTTTCAGAACATGGTTACAATCAGTCAACCAAACAAAACAAATAAAAGAATTCATTGAATTCACTAAGTTGTGCTTAAATCAAGCATTTTTTGTATTTGATGACAAAATCTTTAAACTGAAAGCAGGGCTAGTAATGGGCAGTCCACTATCACCTTTCCTAGCCAACTTAGTCGTAAGCTATTTTGAAATGTACATCACTACAACTTTCCCCCATATTTTTAAAGTTTGGCACAGAGTTGTACATGATGTATTCACCATATGGAATAAAAATACACGTAGGAGATGCTTTAAAACTTTTAAACCTACAAGAGCCATATTTAAGTTCACTGTTGAAACTGAAACAGAAAATATGTAGCCATTTTTAAATCTGAATTAGTGACATTTGAGTGATTTCCTCATAAAAAAATTGCAAAATCATTTTTAACTTATTTACAAAAATAAGCCTGTGACAATATTTATAGCTAGATTAGGTATGGTATACCCTTATGGGGATCAGCAATTTTGTCAGCAATGGTTTTTAAACGGCAAAAGAAAATATTACAAATAATGCAGAATTTACCATCTCATGCTCCCAGTAGACCAATTTTTAAGGAATTAAATATTCTATCATTATCATATATATTAGAAATTGTATCTTTTGTGCATAACAATAAAGATTATCATTTGCATCACACTAGATCCGCTGGGCAAATTCAATTACATCACAGACTTACACAAAACATTAATTATGTGGCACATAGAGGTGCAATTCTATATAATAAATTAACTAAATCATTTAAAAGCACTTCAAGAATAAAATTTAAAAAAATGTGCTAAAAACTTAATGTTAAAGCATAATTTTTATACTGTGCAGGAATTCTTAGAAACTAAGTTATAGCTAGATATGTATATTTAGAAACTAAGGTATAGTTAGTTATGTATATATGTATGTAAATCTTGTAGTTATGTTTTTGACGAAGCCAAATGTGCAAGCCGTACATAAATCAGTGAATAAAAAACCTTGAACCTATATATCTATAAGTGTCATGTATGAACAGAGTAATGTGAATACTGGCATGGCTTGAAGCATCCATTGTCTGAAAAAATGTAAAGTTTCATAAGAAATAATTCATATGCTTAAGAAATAATTATCACTAGTCTGCGATGAAATTACTGCTTCCAAGTTTGAACATTCCTATCTCTCACAAATAAACATAATGGCAAGGCTGTGTGTAATCTTGCTCCAACTTCCTGATCTGCTGGCACCGGCTATCAGATAAAAAAAACATCTGATGTCTTTGGTTTCTGCTATAAATGCCTTAAAATACATTGAATAAATTTGGTTTTCATATCTTGACATACTAAAACTACATACATGTTAAAGTATTACAGTTTTAATTATAAGATGATGATGATGATGATGATGATGATGATGATGATGATGATGATGATGATGATGATGATGATGATGATACATAAAAAGGTACATGATAGAAATTTTCTGAGTTTGAATTTGATTTTAGCATGCTAAAAATACCTTAAAAATACCCTTTGAAACATATGCAAGTGGAACAAAATCTGTGTCTTAAAAATGATCAATAAATTTAAAAGACAAAATCTACAAGAGAAGTTTCCATACTGAAGAATACCAATGGTGATACAAATTCAAAAGTTTCACATACTTACCACAACAAATTTAAGCAGATATCCACCATACCAAAGAACAAAAATCAGGAATTTGTGAAATCAAATATAGAGATTGTGATCAGAGATACATTGGAAAAACAAAGAGAAATTTAGAAATTTGGAGAAAAGAACACTTTAGAAATATTCAGTTTAAGCACATTGATTTTTTTTAGTTTATTTACGGATGTTGGTCCTGGTGGTGTAGTGGTTACCATACTTGCCTCCTATACTCAAGATCGCGGGTTCAAACCTGGCCAGGACCGATGGATTTTTTCGGGCATAAAAATCCTAAGTATGGCTTCCTTCGGAAGAGAAGTAAAGCCGTGGGTCCTGTGTCGTACATTTACGGCACAAAAAAGAACCTCAAGCCTGAAAGAGAGGCCTCTGAGCAAAATTTGTCGGCCGTTTCACGCCCTGAGTTGAATGAGATGCTGATGACCTGAGATGTTAAAGGGCGTCCATAAATAAATCAATCAATACTCGTGGATGCTCTTTAACATCTCAGGTCATCAGGGTCCCATTCTATTCAGGATGTGATATGGACAACAAATTTTGCTCAGAGGCCTCTTTTTTCAGGCTTGAGGTTCTTTATTGTGCCGTAAATGTACCACATTGGACCCATGGCCTTACTTCCTTCCAAAGGAAGCCATACTTAGGATTTTTACATCTGAAAAAATCCAATGGTCCTGGCCGGGATCAGGCCTGCAATCTTAGATTTAGGAGGCAAGTATGGTAACCACTACATCACCAGGACCAACAAAGCAGATTGATAAATTAATGATAGCAGCTCACTTTTGGACCAAAAATCAGAGGTTAAGCTGCTTAAAAGACTTCACAACCCAATGGAGCTATCCACTTTGGAACAAATTTTCATCTTAAAAAATATATAAAAACTTAGTGAACTTTGATTTTCCTCCTGTGGATGAACTCAGCAAGTTCCTACTAGAACTACCACGGCCACAGCACATCCTGGTATCCAGCTACCATTTGAGTAACAGTAGTCAGTCAACAGCTGAAGATGGGAGTGATTGCTCCCGAAACATGTCCTAATTTTATGTAAGTGGAGTTAGTGTGAACATGTTGAATACATTATTGTAGAAAAACTAGAGAGGTTGTGTAATGCAAATATTGCTGGAAGCTTGTTCCAAGAATCTGGTAAAATTTAATACCAAATATGAATTGACATTTATAAACACTGGTTTCAAAAACTAGAAGCTCTGGAGAAGTTTACGGTCCATGAAAAGTCTGATTGCCAGAGCGAATAAGTGTTAACTGCTACAAATGTCAATTTAGATGTAAACGTGTTTGGGCAGATTTCTACTACAAAGGAACTATAGATGAAAGAATCTAGGGTGGCATTAATGAAAATATCTTCTTTACAGGTTATTGTCATAAGAGGTCACACGGATGATATGAGCAATTAACTTACTGCGAGTTAGAAGCGCAAGTGATGACTGTGGGAACTTAGGAAGTGAACAGTTGCAATTCATATACATGGTATTCTTATGATATCTGTAACAACATACTGGAAATGATGAGTAACTGCATACTGATAGACATTATAAAAACTGTTAAATAAGCCAAATATTACTCTGTAATGGTCGATGAAAGGTCTGATATTTTTTTAAAGGAGCAGGTGTAATTGTGCTTCAGAACAGTTACAGATGCTGGAATGTTGTTTTGTATTATTAATGATGTTATTATGCAATTTGACTGTGACATAAATTAGTGTACAGGCCAGTGCTATGATGGTGCACTGAACATGGCAGGCTAGTTCAGGCTAGGCAGTCAGAAAAAGAACCCTGAGCACTATTTGTACATTTTTTTACTCACTCAATTAATCTTGCTGTTCAAATTACTGTAAAGAATTTCCTGGTAGCCAGTATTTGCCGAACTTAATAAAAAATATATTTTGTTTGTGAGAAATTTACCCAAAAATGTTCATTTTTCAAGTAGTTACAAGGCGATGATGCAGTCAACATATGGCCATTCTGTCCAACTATATAAATGGTTTGCTTCTTATCATTATTTCATTCCAATTATGAACAAATGATGGAGTTTCTTGAACTGTCACAAAGACCCATTAGATATAGGTTCCAAAGCAAGTGGCTTTTAATCTCAAATGAGGTCATTTAATTTCTATTTGTGTTCATTATGCAAAATATTTTGTCACATTGATGCTGTTAATACAGCACTAAAATAAAATTTGAGTTTTTAGCAAGCATATTCTATGGGTTCAGCACTTGATTCCCTCACACATATCAGAACTCACTATGACACATTTTCGGAAAATGTATTAAATAATGCACAATCCTTTCATCTATAATAACCACAACTACCATGCTGATGATGGACTGTGAAAAGATTAGATTCTGGAATTGCTGCTTGCAGTTTTGTCACCCCTTCATCCAAAGTTTTTTTTCATTAATTGATGTCTCAGCTTAGTGTCTTGTTACTAGACTTAAAATTAATGCATCACATTTCATTTTTAACATTGAAAAATTGTCATAAATAGAAGTGATGACATTACAGAAATAGCTAATTATTTTTAAAGACTATACTGACCCCTGACAGGCTGAGTTCATTGTAACATGATGATGGATATTTCAAAATAGTGAATATGAACTCCTTAGATAACTTTTCTTCAGTTGTACAGTTTCTGAAATGTGAAAATGTGCATCAGAAATGCTTCCTGAATTAACTAAACTAGTATGACTTGTTTTGAATTTCCTGGTGTCAAGTTGTATAGCTGTTTCTTGAGTCTAGGAAGGTTCAAAGCTTAGTAATGGTGCAGAGCCATCTTAATTCAATTGCCATATTGAGTTGACACCAAAACATAACCAGCACTTTAATGTCACAAGTGGCTGAGGTCATTAAGGCATGGACTCGTGAGCGGGAGGTCTAGGGTTTGATTCCCGCCAGGGACTTCCTTACTGAATGAGGTTTTTTTGAAGTTTTCCTCAGTATTCATAAATGGCAAATGCTGGGGAGGTGCCCTAAACTTAAGCCTGGAAAGCTTCCTTTCTTTAAAAAAAAATTCTTTACCATTTCATCATTTCATCTTGTGTGCCATCAGCGCCCACCACCTGTGGTGCCTCAGTAAAAAACAGCAGCACTTTGGATCTCAATAGTATAACCTATCTGTACATTGGAGGAAATGATTTGTAACACCATCTCCAACTTTTGTCAAGATAGTAATTAGTTTTAAATATTTTATTTCTTGAATTACTTTTTGCATGCTTTGTTTTCAATTTATAACTTTTAACAAAATCTAGTATTAGAGTTATTAGTCAAATGCATAAATGATTTTATTTTATTACAAAATATAATGTTTTCAATTTAATTTTAATGTTAAACTATTAATAAAGATTTACTCTTGGATTATTAAATTATTATCACATAACATTTTGAGATGCCCCCCAATATTTCATATAAGTTGGTACCTTTGTCTAAGTATACGCCACTTGTCCCCCACAGTGGGTTTGGAATATTCAACACAGTTTTGGAGGCATTTAATTAAAATAAATTATATAGAAAATGCTTGATTTATGAACCTTACTTTGTTTTACCGTTTAACAACTAATTTATAAGATTAAAATTTTCTGAAAGTGACAGATTTTTACATACCATGATACCACCATTTAGTCTTCTTTGGATTTTTGTTGCAGGTTTTAACATAGAGGGAGTTATCTGGCGGCCTTTTCTGAAATTAAAAGAGCACAAATATTTCACATTCTTAAATATTTGTGCAGTTTAAAAGTTTTCTAAGCACAGCAACTTTTGCACTGTTAGTGATTTCAATATCTTTTAAATTGAAGACATCTACAGAGTGCATAAGATCTAGAGGTTAAGTTACCATATTTTTATAAAATTTCAAATTATTAATGAATATGATCTGCTTTTTCATTCCATTAATTCTCTGATTGCTTAAGCTTCTGTATAATCAGATAAACAAAGATCACATCAAACATTAATTTGTGACTAAAGAATTTTCATCAGCTGTTTTAAGAAAATCTTTAAATAATCTTAATTATATGATTTGCTCCATTGTATAAGTATCAATTAGTACTTCAAGTTAAAGCTGTAAATATTTTCTATCAATTGGATCACTATGAACACTTCTAATGCTACTAGCTCTTCCAGATCTCTGGACTTCTCATGACTTCATGCCTGTGTGTTCTGTATGTGTATATATATATATATATATATATAAAAATATATAAAAGAAAAAAAAAATAAAGTAACACTATTAACAATGTAACAAATTAACAGGAATAATAAAAGTAGAATAGGATAAACACTTAGATAAAATATTTTTATCTAAGTGTTTGTCCTATTCTACTTTTATTATTACTGTTAATTTTATATATATATACACACACACATATACATGCGCACAACACAGAGAGTGTTAATGAACTTCAGCGAAATAATTTCAGAGAGTGTAGAGATGTCACATATAAACAATTTGAGATAGGTAATGTGTGGTCTACAACTGAACATAAAGCAGTTTTATGGTGTTAAACATTTTTGCATCATATGTTAAGTTGGTGTTAAGGCCAAGCTCATGAAAAATTGATTTAGAATGCCTTTAAAACTGCCTTGCCAGCATTGAAATATCAATTTTCTGCTGCTGGCTATCAGCGTTTTCAATAGTGCCATAAAAATCCCTAAAATCTCGAACTAATCATTTGACAGTGGGACACTGACATCTATTAACTGCTTGCTTGCATTATATAGCCTACACTAGTGGGAGCTCTCTAACTGTTTGTGTGGCATAATGCATAACACAAAAGCTGATTTTCTGCAGGCAGTGGGCTCATTTCTCATCATGCTGTTGAATATTTTTTCCCATTTAATATGAAGTGCTGTTATGTGCATACTAAAGAGTTATGAATGAAATTTACTTAATGCTTTCAAGTTTTGTTCCCTTTCTCAACAATGAATGTATTACCAACATACAATAGCTAATACTAATATGCCTAAAACTTAATTTATGTAACACATACTTAACTGCCTTCTTGAATAATGTTGAATGCTCTAGAAGGAGCTCTTTAACTGCTTGTATGGCGTAATGCATAAAGAAAAAACTGATGTTCCTATTGCTGCAGGTTCAATTCTTACCATGCTATTAAAATTTTTATTCAATATGAAGTGCTGTAATATGCATACTAAGGAATTATGAATGAAATTTACGTAATCTTTGAATATATAACATCCAACTCATTAAAATTACACATAATTCTATCTTTTGTACCCAAGGGTTGTAATTATATGAATTGATATGTTAAGATTTAAGTGTATAAATTGAAATATCATCTTAAAACATAGACTAAAGGTGTATTAGTCAAAAAACAACATAAAAAAAGTGATAAACAAGACTCCAACTCCAGAACAAGTGACCATCTCTTCCTCGGAAGCTAACATAACCATGGCACCAGATGATATGTTCAGAAACCTCTCTTCATTATCATGTTTTATGCTTTCCAGGGACATCTTCACTAACCAGTAGTGTACTGGCACTTTAGAAACTTATAGTCATAGCTCTGAAATTTGAACAGATAGGCCATACATTTTCTATCTCAGAAAAAGGATAAAACATTTAGTATTGACAAATAATCACTATATTTTTAACTTCTTTATTCAAAGGCAAGAAAATTCCAATTATTGAGCTCTGCAATTAAAATTTGAACAAATGAATGATGAATTTCGTAGCCTGTCAGCTGATGAACTGATCTTTTATCCCATTCTGAATATGTGTTTAAGTATGAGTCTACCACATGGCTCAGGCATTAAATATTTATTTTTCAGCTTTTGAGTCTAGATCTGAGTCCCAGTTAGAATAACTTGATGTGAGTGAGGTTTATCCCAGAATGTTCTTAATCTGCAAATGTAAATGCAAAGTAACATTAGTTAATGGATCAAGTCTCATTCTTGCCATCATTAATTCATTTCATTGCCATGCATAATATACTAGCAAAATGCAAACATCCATTCAAAGAACCCTTGGTCCATTACGCTATTAGAAGGAAGGTAGAAGGGGAAAAAAAAAAAAAAAAAAAAAAAAATCCACCACCAAACAATGCATGATTTTATAGGAGATTTTAGCTAGGCTTGCTTATTAAGCTTAGCAGTTATTACAAATCATATTTTGCATGTGTGTCACACATGAACATAAACTGACCTTTTCCTTACAACTGCTGAGCATGGAGACAATACTGAGGCACACAGACTGGACAGACAGTGCAGGAGACCAATCCTCTGTGAGGATCGACAGGCAAATGTGACCATTGCTGTAAATATGAGGATGGACTGGAATGTTCGGACCAACAAATGTCACCTGCAAAATTTTTTTAAGTATCAATATGTGCACACCAAATTCATGTCTTTATAATATATGTCTTTCTTTTCATTGATACTCACTTCTGGGGAATCAAATGGATATTTCGAACTAAACTTAAACTGCAACTGGAAATGTTCTCCTTCATACAATGTTCCTTGTGCACCCTCCATATGGATGACCCATCTGCAAAACACAAATGAGGTATCAATTAATATCATTTAATATTTAATGTATTTTTGTACTCCCACCACCACCACCATCATCATCATCATCATCATCATCATTGCTGCTTCTGCATTCAATTAGCTTTAAATGCAAACTCTTAGTTTAAAACTAATAAACAACATCATTATAATTAAAATGTAAATTGGAATTTGCACAGAGAAGCTAATCATATTAATTGATATCATTGTATGATTGAGTTGAACTACACACTCTTAAAGCTTCACTTCCTTTTCATAAATGTATGGACCAGTTTCCAGAACATTTAGTTCCCATCTTCAGCCAGGCTAAAGTTCAACTCAAAGCTTCAACAGTGAAGCTTTAAGAGTGTGTAGTGCAACTCAATCATACAATGATATCAATTAACATTATAATATTTTACAACATATCTTACAGCAGATTACAGGTGGAATGATGTTCATCAGATGCAGCAGAGAAGTGATGTTTATAAAATCAGATTTTATTTTACATTGCCAAAATTTAAGCATTGTAAGTCCATATTTGGTCAGTATTCTACAAAAGATGTTAGATCTTCAAATAGTATGTATATTTGCTTTAGGAATATTTTTCAAACTCGGAAAAATTTTTATTAAACAAAAAAGCTACACAGTATAAAAGAAAATAGCTGTCCAAACTTTTTCTCAATATTTTGCAGCAAGAGTTTTTTGCACTAAATGTGCATCTTAGAACTTGAAAAGACAAATAAGTGCTGACGCTTACAAACTAAAAATAAAAGATATTATTTATATATCATACTTCCCAAAGTTTAAACCATGATGCTTACTTTTTAACCATAATGCTGAAAATATTTGCTAAAACCTGCACTGCAATACCTTAAGGTTTTTACAGATTTACCTGCTAATCTGTGTTTGCTAGGTTCTGACATTTCTATTCACAATTTCCTTTATATTTTAATTTAATTAAGATTAATGGGGGTAGATATTTAACTGTTCAGATTCTACTATATGAAGGGCTGTAACTTTCTTTTTGAAGTATTCTCTACAACGCTAGATACAAAGTTGCATTCTCTGGAATCAATCATCAAAACTGCCTTGCGAGATGGCACCAACCACTCCTTTATAAGATACATCTTCCCTACCAAAGCAATAACTCTTCTGGTGGGAGCATTGCCAACTGCACTTTTGATTCTTGTAGAAACTGCATTGTTTTCAATACAGTGTGCGCATAAGTATTATCATGACGAAGCAAGAATCCTTGTAACCTTTTTTCTTCAATTACTCTAAAGATTCTAGAAAGGCACACTGGTATATTGGTTAACTGTATTTTGTTTTATTTGTCCACTAGGAAGGCTGTAACATCGTCACTTGCAGAGATGAAGCAAACATCTTCCAGCCTACACGAGAGCATCACTTAACCATCACCATCTTCACATGGTGGTCATTATTTGGGAAGACCTACATTGCCATCTGCCTCTCTAGTTATGGGTCATACTGAAATACTAACTCTTGTCACCTTTGATGATGTCAAGAATATGTCTAGTGTTCACACTTTTGCATTTTCTAAAGCCATTCTATCCTTACTTCTGTATGATCAAAAGCACCAAACAGCAGCAAAGTTCTCTCAAAAGGTATTTTTTCAGGATTTTAGATAAAGTGAAAGAATGCTCAAAGACTTTTCTTATCTTATCTTGCTGTGGATCACTAGTGGATCATACTTTCATGACTTCTACCTGAGTGATGTTTTCTTCTGTATCTGCAGTTGCTGAACTCTTGTGTCCCCTGTCTTTTTACCTAAACTCTACAAACATCATAAACTGTAGTATATTTGTGAACACTCACTGTAACTTTTCTACTTAGTTAAGACTGCACTTAAAATTGTAAAAATATCAACAAGTGCATAACAAGAACAATTAATATTATACACCATTTGTAAGAATGGAAACCACTTACCATTATTTGTTCTTGCTAACGTAAATAGTTTTTTCTAGTGATATGAGAGAAAGTAAAAAATTATCCACACTCTTATTTTTCCTATGCATTTACACAAAATAGGGAATGAACAATACTTGGTCTCCAACAGTCCATAAGCTTGTGTATTCCCTCCAAGAACAAAAGTTTTTGGTTGGTTGCACTTCCACATATACACTGCTTTCTTCACTTCTTTGTCTGAAGAAAATTGACAACCTCATAAAGCATCTCTGAGCAGTCCAAAGAGATGTTAGTTGGAAGGGGCAATATCTGCAGGGTGTTCCAGCACCTCAAAACCCAAATTGTTAATAGTTTCAATGGTCTGAATGGCCATGTGTGGCATAACATTGTCATGCAATAACAAAATTTTCTTTGACTTTAACATCGACTTATCAACATCTGATGCAAAAATCTATTACACCATAAAACTTATGTTTACTTGTGGATCATAAATGCTATCCAAATTTCTTAAATATAACCTCTCTACACATTATTTCAGTGTGATTCATTAACACTCTGTATACATAGATCCTTTTTTTTTTTTAATTGTAGGTGCCTAGTAGGTACAATCAATTCAAATTTGGATTATTAAAAAATCTCTTTCCATGGGTATAACCCGATTGCTTACATTCCTTTGGAATTCGCTTTCATGGTTCCACTGCAATAGCTTACTTCCTTCTGAATTCATTAAAATGAGAAATGGTATTTTATTTGATAAAAAAAAATTAAAATATTGGGTATTCAGGTTTCAAGTATTGGTGCTAAAACATGATACTAGATTTTTTTTGTATAGTGTTTAAAGCCTATTTTACTACTGAGACACCACAGGCAGTGGACACTGATGATACATGAGATGGAATGATATATTGCGAAAGGATTTTTTTTAAGGAAGGAAACGTTCTAGGTCTAAGTTTAGGGTACTTCCCCAGCATTTACCATTTATGACTGAAGAAAACCTGGAAAAAACCTGTCAGGGAGGATGGTCCTGGTGGGATTCAAACCCCAGACCTCTTGCTTTAGAGTCTGCATCTTAATGACCACAGCCACCCATGGCAGTTATGATACTAGGTATTGGGTATGACCCATTGCTAATAAATGAATTTATATTTGCTAGATGGATGGTTGACATTCAATTACATCAATGCATATTATTTTCTTTGCTGCTGACAGCTTCTGGAATGTCTGCCAAGAGCACCAGTGACATGCACCTATGAGCTACTTGGTTACTTTGTAATTAGATACTGTAGCAACAGGTGACAGATAAAATCAAAGAATGTAATAAACTGAAACACTTACTGAGTGAGATTATGTCCCACACCATCAGCATCAACAGTGACACCTGGAGGTGGTTCCCTCATTAGTGACATTAGTTCCTTCTGCAGGCGCCTCTGTAACAAAAACATATCTTCACATAAATATACCTTACCTGCGGTTTAACTACATCATCAGTAATGCTTGATTTAAATTTATTATTAATACACTGCCTCCATTTACTTTAATATTGCCAGTTTCAGTTGTGTGGGGACAGTTTAATGATTACTCTCCTTATATGAAGACGACGTATACCATTACTTTCTATGTTTCTGAATAATATAATAATTTAATTCTTGACATGCACAGGTTTGACAATCCTGTAATTCACCTCAGATATCACATGAAGCAGAAGGGAAAAAAGAGAAAGAGGAAGAATAAGAGAATTATGGATAAAAGAAAAAATTCTGCATAAAGTTTAGGGGTTTTACTTCACTTGTCTGTTCTAAGCTTCACACTGGAAATCATATTCATTCGTATGACAGTTGATGCATTCTTTCATTTTATATAATAAAAGTTACTGAAACATTAATAGGCATTAGGTTAAGTTTAATTCCTCTAATCAATACATAAAAGCAATGAATTCACAATTTTTTAATATATATGCTGCAAAGTAGGGGTTGCAAATGCGAAATCAAACCTGAATTATAATATAGCTGCTAAGCACAGCAGCAAAAGATTGTAGTATGTTATCAATCATGTTATGTTATGTTGATTTGGAACCTTGTCTGCCACTTAGAAATGAAATATTACAGGATGAAAAACCTCTAGTTTGACTGTGAGTTGGCAACTACAGCAAAGTATGCATTACTACATTTGATGTTCATGGAAACTGACAGTGTTTCTCAACAATACAACCTGGTACCTTGTTGTTATAGCACTTAAAGCAAAACCCTAACTTTATTTCACATGCTGTATCTTGCTTTAAAAATACTAACCAATAATTGAATGTTCCTATAAGATGACTTTATTTTACTTTTCCACATAATAACTTCATATTAAAATTCATGGTATCATTTACATACAAGGATGTATGTAAATGATATTTACATCAGGAATTCTACCATTATCATTATCGGAGTTGAGCAGATTATTTAGTGAATTTATTTACTAGGGATAAAGTAATAACGAACTCTCTGAGTGCTTTCTGGAATTGTTTAGTGACCCAAGAATGATTAGTAAATTTCCTGTGAATGATAGTTTCTTTTCGTGCTGTCAATGTTGTAACCTGTATTAACCTCTTCTCTTGTTTGAATTTCTTTACTTTCTTATGTACAATTTCTTGGTCATATCCATTGGTTTTTGCCGTTTGTATTAAGTGTATGTTAATGAGTCTATGTGCCTAACTGTTGAGAATTGCATGTTTGTGTGCTATGCCATTGAAGCCACTAGCCTTTATGTAATTTTCAGGCTGCATATCCTTTCTGTATATTCAGAAGACAAATTAATCCAAAAAAACCATAAAATGTTCATGGGAGCAACACCAAGTCTATTCAACCTCAACAAATCTGACAGTCAACTCATGGATGATGATGCAATGGCCTGCAAAATATATACTGTATAATTCAATGGTAAATGCAGGATAAGAGTATCTGATTGACTCACCAATTAATTAAGAATATGTTAGTTGCTTCATTGTATTAGTTCCAAAACAAAATTAGTTCTAAATTAAATACAATAAGAGTTTATGTGTATAGATTAATTTAGATTACATTTAAGCTTTTAAGTTGGTACAACTTAACAGTCTTAATACTTTTGAATACAGAATTTGTTAACTGTAAGAAATTAGTACTTAAACTTATTAAAATATATATTATGATTGAATATTAATATAATGAACTGCCATTCACATAATAATCAGTAGATTAGTGAATTGCTTTTTAAACAATTATTCTGTAGCAGCAGTTATGAAAGCTTTGATATTACTAGATAAAGTTCTTGGAATGTTAAGTTGTATATATTACAATGCATTCATAAAAGCATCCTTTTGGAAACTAATTGGTGTGTGTAGGTTTTTTTAAATAATAAGAATTGCTCACTGCAAGCATGGTTAATGTTAGGTTAGCTACATAATTATGAGTTTCTTGTCTGAGAATACATGTCACACACAAATTTTGGCCCTGATTCATGGTATCCTATGGTTCTACATAGTTTGTGGTGGATTCCCTGGATGGAAAATCTGGCAACTTATACCTCAGTTCATATCCTGCACATGTCTCATGGTTAATCAGTGCATTAGTTGCACAGAACTTGCTCAATATCATCTCCTTTTTTTTCCCTGCAATTCTCATAACAGTTCCTCATAGCCTGTTGTAGGTGGAAGTAGTGAGCTGAGCCTCACATTTTCCACCAGTCTCCCTTGCAAATATGTACACTAATCTAGGTTGTGTTAATTTAGACATATTTAGGACTCTCTTGAGTTACCTTGTCTTAGGTTTTCTAATATCTGGGTTGTCTTTTTGATGGGTGTTCCCATTTCAATTCCATGCCATATGTGGCTGTTGACAAATACCTTCACATGAAAAAAGCCTCCTTGCTGTCTTTAATGACAAATGTGACTAGTGCCTGATGTCATTAATGCACAGGGCATTTATGAAGTCACTATCATTTTCTGCATTTCATGACTTATGTGGTTTATACTGCAAGTTATGATCAACAACGAATAAAGAATGTCTCCTAATTGTGACACTTCATATGCAAGAATAAAAGTGTAACATAATTTGAGAGAGATTTCAACAAGGTTTCACAGCCCAGGATCTACTGGTGAGCTGATACATGAGGTTTTTTTTTTTTTTTTTTTTTGTAAACTTTATGCAATAGTTCTTTATTACGAAAAGAAGTGGGCCTCCCAGTAACCACACCAAAGTGTTGAACTGACATTAGCTGTTTGAAGAGGAACCAGCATGTAGCTTTGTACAGCATCTGACAGAGTCCAGATTCTTAAAGTAATTATCCATAAGATTTTGATGCAAGATTAGGGAAGAAAGCCTACCACATTCAGATCCTACATGATCTTCTTGAAGATACCCAACATGAGCAGCTATATGTGCACAACTATTGACCAGATCGAAGACAAATGTTTGATGGAGCATGTTCTCTTTAGTGATGAAGCTACCTTCCAATTTCTGGAAAGATAAACCAACACCCAACACCACTGTCGCATTTGATTTGATTGATTGGTTGATTTATTTATGGACGCTCTTTAACATCTCAGGTCATCAGTGTCCCATTCAACTAAGGGCGTGAAATGACCAACAAATTTTGCTCAGAGGCCTCTCTTTCAGGTTTGAGGTTCTTTATCATGCCGTAAATGTACGACACGGGACCCATGGCTTTACTTCCCTTCCAAAGGAAGCCATACTTACGATTTTTACGCCTGAAAAATTTAGAATTATAGAAGAATTTCAAAACAGCACTTGAAAATGCCTAATATCAAGAATGGATATATTTCTATCTTTTACTGTCTGATAACTAAAGCTGTTAAAATGGTAATTGTTGCATAAATAAGATTGGATGTGAACTACAGATAAATGGAATGAGTGATATTTGGACAGAGAGAAATAAGTAATTTGCAAAGAATATTTTGGCTGATGGTAAGACATCAATTAAAGGATCTGGATAGCCAAATTATGTAAACTTTGATGAAAGAAAATTTTTCACTTAAATTCTATATGGCAATTATAACAGACCCTAAAGAAATTGGTATGTGAATAACTCTAATATATAAGGAAAAGAGATGGGATTGCATGGTTGAGATTAGGGTTATGAAGACCAAAGGGATCCAAAATAAATCTAGAGCAGTGGGCACTGTCCAATTTGTGGAAATGAACAGAATATAAAACACATATTACTTTAATGTAGAAACAGTACGATAGAGATTGCATTTAATGAAACAGAAATGGCTCAATGTTAATACAGAAATAGCATGTAAGAATGGCAAGTCACAAGTAAAGGGCTTAAGATAATATTTATAGAAAGTAAAGAAAAACTGACATGTTCAATTGTAGTTGTTGAATTTATTTATTTACGAACAATCTTTAACATCTGTCATCAGCAAACCATTCAATTCAGGGCGTGAAAAGGCCATTAAATTTTGCTTGAGGCCTCTTCTTTCAGGCTTGAGGTTCTCTTATATGTCATAAATCTACGACATGGGACCCATGACTTTACTTCTTTTCCGAAGGAAGCCATACTTAGAATTTTTTACACCCAAAAAAACCATCGATCCTGGCCAGGATTGAACTCTCGATTTTGGGTTTAGTAGGCAAGTATGGTTACCACTACAAAACTAGGACTGACTACATGGTAAATTGATAAGATACATACATAGTTAAGGAATTAAAATCCAGTAAACACACGAGCTTAAATAGAGAGGTAATAAGGAAGGAAAATAAATAAATAAGGAAAGGTTATTGAGAGAGAACCCTCTGGTATTATGACAGAACAATCTGAAGTGCTGACCAAACCTAGGTCTTCTGGATATTCCAATAGTTAATAAGAGATCACTGATGAACCGAACACAGAAGGTCTTTTTTGTTTAATGCCCAATTTTACTACAGATGCACCACAGGAGGTGCTGACTGATGATATATGGGATTAAATGATAAATTGAGAAAGTAAGTAAGCATTCCAGATTTAGGGTACCATCCTGGCATTTGCCATTAATGCGGACTGAGGAAAACCTGGAATAAAACATCAGGGAGGATGGTGGAACCCCAGACTTTACACACAAGAATCCATGCCTTAACAACCTCTGCCATTTGGTATTTTATTTTATTTGGTTCAAAGAATTAAAATAAGAATTAATCATGGACAGTTAATAATGTAGCAAAGAAATTGACTGTAATACATTATTTGTGGGTCACACCTACGAATTGCCTGGGTCAGCTAGGTGGAGCCTTTCAATAAAAAATAAAACTGTTTGATATAATCATTCTTTTCCCTTTCTCTGAATATAGTGCAAGAAGTTGGAATGTAAAATCTGAGATCCAAACTGCAGTAAAGTATGTCACAATGTTGAAAGTTTGCTACAACTACTGCTATAATGCTGAGTTAAGTCACTAAACATTTTTTTTCTCAACTGTGAAACAATGCTAGAGACATAATAGGCTGGCATACATCAGCCAGGAATAATGGCTGCAAGTAATGGAGTACTAGAGAATAAAGCTGTTGAGGAAATGTGGCATTCTGCTTTATGCAAAAACTTGAGGATGAGGGTTTGTCATGAAAATCTAACCCCAAAAAGACCATATGAAGACATTCGTAAATCAAAATTTATTTAATTCCATTTAAACAAAATTTCTTGGAAAAATTTAAGAGTTACACTTTGTTTTTGTGAACAGCATATTTGGGTAAAGTAATCACATGCACTGTGAGATCATTCATTAAACATTGTAACTGTACTATTTACTGTCATGCTGAAGGGTTACCTGTCAATGTCATTGCTTCAGCATATCCAAAACTTTGCTAGAACATAAAAGTGTAGCAACCGCTCATAAACCCAACTTTTAAGTCACCTAAAGTGCTTTTAATGCTTTTCCATTAAAAGATGTAATGAATTAGTTTTTCAACCTAATACGTTTGTTTTGAAATGGCCACAGGCTATATAGCCATTCCCTGTGAAGATAAAATGAATTTTGAATTAATGACACAAATGTATTCAGAGACTACCAAAGCTAAAGTTACCTCAAATACCCTTTTTCACAGAGGAGAAAACTCCAGAAACAATCTTCTCCAGGCAACTGACCAACATAATTATAAATTTGTCTTCCACTTTTGCAGATGCTTTTGGATGATACTACAATCAGTTGAATCACAGAATTGAAAATCTGGTACTATTCTTCACTAAAATGTTTCAGAGTCAACAATTTGAGATAAAATAAAATTTTCTGGTATTATTCTTTAGAAAAATGTTTCAGAATCAACAGTTTGAGTAAAATAAAAACTTATTATATAATATTATATCGGTCACCAGTTCTTAATTTCATAAGCAGAAGCCCAGATATTCCCCACATTTAACTTTCTTGTCTGTCATGATCTGTTACTTCTTCTTATTTACAACATGTGTAAATACTCTAGACACAAGCATGGAAACTAAATAATAAAAAAATTATATATACTAAATATATCTAAAATAATGAAACCTAGAGAAGCAGAGATGAATAAAACAACAAAAAAGTCACACAAATAGTGCAGTATTTCAAACCATCAGTGTTCTTCAAAGGCAGAGGACAAGTTAAGGCAATAGTAGACAAGACACATCAATAGAAGTATATATATATATATATATATATATATCTGCTCTGTTAGCCTCTAGGACCAAAGTAAGACACAAGACTTTTATTAAGACTGTAGCTATTTCCCCTACATTTTCTAAGGTGTTTGAGAAAGTAATGTAAAGGTTTTACCATTACCTTGAAAGTAACAATATTCTATTAATGAATATCATTGTATGATTCAGTTGAACTACACACTCTTAAAGCTTCACTTACTTTTCATAAATGTATGGAACCGGTTTCGAGAACATTTTGTTCCCATCTTCAGCCATGCTAAGGTTCAACTGTCCGATCGTTCGTTGAGCTGTGGGAATGTATATTCTGCTCTGGTGGCGGTGTGATAAACTTGTAGTTTATGTTTTCATCCCCGACAATGTCGAAGTTCATTATGCTGTCTTTGTATTTGTAGATGTAGATTTTCTCCCAGGTTGCTAATTCCGTAGGTCCTTGTACTGATTTTAATAATTTTGTTTTATTTATTATGTCGTGATTTTGTGTCCAAAAATGATATGCTACTGCTGATTTCTCTATTTGCTTGTACTTTATGTTCCTGAAATGTTCCTTTAACCGTGTGCCAATGTTTCTCTTTGTTTTCCCTAAGTAGATTTTTTCACATTCTGCACAGTTAATTCACAGTTAGTCAGTTTATTAACTGTGCAGAATGTGAAAAAATCTACATAGGGAAAACAAAGAGAAACATTGGCACACGGTTAAAGGAACATTTCAGGAACATAAAGTACAAGCAAATAGAGAAATCAGCAGTAGCATATCATTTTTGGACACAAAATCACGACATAATAAATAAAACAAAATTATTAAAATCAGTACAAGGACCTACGGAATTAGCAACCTGGGAGAAAATCTACATCTACAAATACAAAGACAGCATAATGAACTTCGACATTGTCGGGGATGAAAACATAAACTACAAGTTTATCACACCGCCACCAGAGCAGAATATACATTCCCACAGCTCAACGAATGATCCGACAGTTGAACCTTAGCATGGCTGAAGATGGGAACAAAATGTTCTCGAAACCGGTTCCATACATTTATGAAAAGTAAGTGAAGCTTTAAGAGTGTGTAGTTCAACTGAATCATACAATGATATTCATTAATATGATTGGCTTCACTGTGTAAGTTCCAATTTACATTTAAGTAACAATATTCTAGTTAGTGATTAGTTTGGCTTTAGAAAAGGAATTTCAACAGAAAATGCAATCTATAAACTCGCTAATGAAATTTTAACTGCATTTAATGAAAGAGCACATATAGGAGGAATATTTTGTGACTTAGCTAAGGCTTTTGACTGTGTAAATCATGAAATTCTGATAGATAAATTAGCTTTCTATGGAATAAAAAACCAATATTTAAAATGGTTTATATCCTACCTTGACAAAAGAAAACAAAAAGTAGTGATAAATTGTCCCTTCAATAATAAAAAAAATGCATCAGAGTGGGGAATGATTAACCATGGAGTGCCTCAAGGATCTGTTCTGAATCCTCTTCTTTTTCTAATATATATAAATGACCTCTCCTTATCTATCCAAGATGTAGGAAATACTGTTCTATTTGCAGATGACACAAGCACATTGATAAATGGAAAGAAATTGTCTCTAAATTTAGATAAAACAAATGTTATGAAATTGATTACTCACATGTCTCCAAATCCCCTATCATAATAGTGTACTTCTACAAACCAAAGATATTAAATTCCTTGGTTTAATAATTCATAACTATTTGATTTGGAAAGGTCACATCAATCTTATCATACCTAAACTTAGCAGTGCATGCTATGCAATACATGCATTAGTAATGCTGGAGTCAATTAAGAGTTAAAAACTAGTTTATTTTGCTTATTTCAACTCAATAATGAAATATAGTGTTATATTTTGGGGAAACTCAAAAGTGAGTGTGTCTTCCTACTACAGAAAAATGCCATACAAATAATCACCGGTACAAACAGCATTTATGTAGAAACCTCTTTAGGCAATTTGAAATTTTAACTCTTCTATGAGAATATATGAACTTTTATATAAGAAATAAAGAAAAATTTGTTTAAAATCAAAATATACATGACAAGAATACTAGACAAAAAGCACATCTACATAGTCCAGTTTCAACACTTTCCTGCCATCAAAAAGGCGTTTATCATGAATGCATTTTAGTATTAAATGCTCTTCCCTTTAGCCTAAAAGCCTTAATAAATAATGTTAAATCCTTTAAATCTGCCATTAGAAAATACCTATGTAAAAATGCCTATTATCCTGTAAAGGAATATATGAGTTACAATATATTATTCTGAGTTATAAACAATGCAATATGTAGAGAGTAAATTTGTGTTATTCTGCTTCTCTGAATTTTATTGTTTTGGCTGATTTGCTGTGTAGATGTTTCTTTTTTATTTTTATTATAAATATTTTTGTAATGTACACATATTTTTTGTAAATATAGAATGTGTGCTATTGTGATAATTGTAAATGACAAATTCAATGTTTGTATGTCTCTGTGACTGCTTCGTGAACTCACTGAATGCTTCAGGAACTAAAATAAACTAAGTAAATTTTAATTCAGTTGAAACTTTACAAACAAATATGCACATTTAGCTATTTTCATTTTACAATGAAATAAGAATCATTTCCTGGAGTAGTCGGCAGATAACAAAATAAGTTTTCAACAACAGAAAAATGCAACGATTTCAAGGACCCAACTCCTTAAGCCAGCAGCAAATGGCATTACCAATGTAATCTATCATCAGTTTGTTAAAATATTTCAAGTACTACCAGACACTTTTAAGATTTATTTGATTGTAAAATGCCATTCATTGCTCCTAAAAATGTCCGTATGAAAAGGCTATTATCATAAATAAACTATCTGATGGCATGATTTTGTATCTATGAGGGAAAGACAATTATACAACTTATTCTAGTTTATTTAATACATATTGATATATGCAAAACAGAACAGAAAAGTAAAAAGAATTTATTGTAAATTTTTTGTAACGGAATTCTCGTCGATATACATTAGTCAAGATCTATTGTGCATGTATAATAATGATTCAACTACAGGAAAGTTACAAAATAACCAGGGCTTCCTTGTTAAAAAATTGCCAAAAGATGCAATTTTGCTATCTGTAGGGGAAATATCCTAGTTAATTCCTTCAAAGTCCCAATCCCGCAATTTGGCGTTCTCAAATTGTACGCCTTCTACTTTACAAATTCGAAAAATACATCCTTCGAGTCTTCCAAATGACAAAAATTTTTGCGGAAATTTCAAGACATTTTCAAGTGATAATGTAACTCTTGGTGTTGCACTTACATATTATTTGTCTACAAATATATGTAAGAGGATTAGAAGTTTCTCAAAGTGAACAGTTACTTCGCGTTCTCTTAATAATAGATCTAAATATATTAGGCATGTGTTTCATAACCTCACTTTTCTTTCTATGCTTTAGCCATCCTAACAATGGAAGCGTTAACATTTATAGAAAAATTAAACTCTTGATTGATGCCACCCATATGATAAGCGTTGCTAACACATGCATTATTTTCCTTAATAGTCGAGTTACTATAGAATTATTTAAAGCTATCAAACGTTAAAATATAAATGACATAAACTCACTTCCGACGGCGACATTGACGCCATTATACTAATGTCGGCCAGCTGGCAACATCTATTAAAACAAAGGAAATATGACAACCGGTGTTGCTTTAAAAATGGCTGCTTGCAGTTCAACAGTTGGGCCTTGATTAGTACAATTTATGTCAGAATAAATGTATTATGTCGTTAAGAATAAAAGGACAAAATCCAGCTTTGGCATGCCGTGATAGGATGCACTCACCTGGTAGAACATTGCTTTCAGGAGTGAATGTAATGATTGTGAATTTAGTTGCAATATTACTTTATTTTGTATAACAAAACAGCCTAAATATGAATTTCGGTGGAACCATACGACTTAATCGCGTTGGGATATGTATCGTAATAGGTATATGCATTTTGTTTGTTCTGTACATGAACACTAATAGCATAGACAATCTTAAAAATGAAACTGGAAAGGATTCGAACACTGTCAATCTGCGACGGCTGCTGCTTGCCTCAATTGAAGTTGCGGCTAAAGGTGGAGATAAAGTTGTAGCAGTAAGAAAGGAATTTAATGTTGATGAAAGAAGCAAAGGACAAACTAAAGAAGGAGTGAATGATCCTGTAACTGCAGCTGATTATAGTTCTCATTGTGTAATGTTTTATGGTCTTCAGCATAGTTTTCCAAAACTTAAAGTGAGTCAGTTATGCTTAATATTATTTCATGCACATTAAAATTCATTGGTCATTGAGCATATACATAATATGCAATTGATTTCCTCTATTGCATATTATGTACAAAATTTATATCGAAAAAAACATAAAAGTTAAAGCAATTTGAAACACCAGATAATTCATGTTACACTCTGAAAGGTCTTTATAGTGGCAGAATGTTTTGTTTATTATGTGGAAGTTTAACCACCTTCTTTCATGATACATTTAAATCTGATTTGAAACTTCTTTTGCTGTTAGTGGCACTATTCATAGTGCTATATAAATGGATATCTGACCTGAGACTGTAATCATTTTTTAGTTTAGTTCCTGGAGCATCCAGTGAGTTCGCAAACCAGTCATGCAGACCTACAAACATAGAGCTTGTCATTCACAATTGCCACAGTAGCATTCAATCTACATTTACAAAAAATTTGTCTACATCTACATAAATAGTTACAATAAAAATGAAAAAGAACACCTAGAACAAGTTAAATCTGATTTGAAACTTCTTTTGCTGTTAGTGGCACTATTCATAGTGCTATATAAATGGATATCTGACCTGAGACTGTAATCATTTTTTAGTTTAGTTCCTGGAGCATCCAGTGAGTTCGCAAACCAGTCATGCAGACCTACAAACATAGAGCTTGTCATTCACAATTGCCACAGTAGCATTCAATCTACATTTACAAAAAATTTGTCTACATCTACATAAATAGTTACAATAAAAATGAAAAAGAACACCTAGAACAAGTCAACCAAACAACAAAAACAGACAGGTCACTTAATCACACAAATTTTACTATATATATATATATATATATATATATATATATATATATGTTTACATATGCATTGATGTAAATCAATGAAATGTTTTTAACTCAGTATAATATTGTCACTCATATATTCCTTTATAGAATAATAGGTCTTTTCACACAGGTATTTTCTAAGAGCAGATTGAAAAGAATTATCATTATTTATTAAGTCTTTTAGGCTACAGGGAAGAGTGTTGTGCACTAAAATGCATTCACAATAAATGCCTTTTTGATGGCATGAAAATGTTGAAGCCAGTGGATGTAGATTTGAAATGTTCTTTCATATACATCAAAGTGGCAAATGTATACAGACTTGGTAAGGCCATAATATTTAGCCTATTAAAAATGAGTCTACAAGATTCCAAGCTTTTTGCACCTACCACAATTCTAACCACTTTTTTCTGCCATATATATGATTTTCCCATTTGACTGTCATACAAATGAAAACCTAGCAACTTTACAGATTTGGGAGTTTGAATAATGTTAGTCCTGTGCAAATTAATTGGAACATGGCAATAACTTACAAATTTTATATATATATATTTTTTTTTTGCAGCTATTCGCCTAATATATGCATTTAATCTTTGCTAATGGTTAATATGTTGTCCTTTTTGTTTTATAAGTTATTTTACATGATTTGGCATAGATTCCACAAGCCTTGAGCACTTATTTTTAGGTCATGAAACTTCACCTTCACTAGATACTCTTATCATGCATATTTTTATCAACTACCATGCGGACTTGTGAGTGGGAGGTCTGGGACTCGATTTTCACCAGGATCATCCTCCTTGGCTGAGGTTTTTTCCAGGTTTTCCTCAGTCCACATAAATGGCAAATGCTGGGGAAGTACCCTAAAATTAGTTCTGAAACGCTTCCTTTAAAAACAAAATCCTTTCCAAATTTATCATTTCATCTCGTGTATTACCAGTGTCCACTGCCTGTGACATCCCAATATTTAAAATGGATGTTAAACACTATTAAAAAAATGCATATTTTTCTGGAACAGTAAAACTTTGTGAATCTCCTTTTGCAAATAGTCTACAAGTTTTCTATTGAATTAAGGTCAGGGGAGTTTCCTGACTACTCTATCATACAAATATTGTTCTCATTTTCTTTGAATATGGCAAAGAGCCAAATCTTGCTGGAATTCTGTCACCATCTGGAAACCTCTTTTGCAGCTCTCCAACATCTCTTCTTTCCAGTATTTGGATGTACTGGCCACATTTCATCATTCCTTCAACTGGTACTGAGGGTCTCGGTCCTTCATGTGTGAAACATCTTCATGGGGTGTTTTATGGTTTGTTGCAAATGTGCTGAATTGTTGCCTTATTATTCCCTCAGCACTCATATTGAACCCTCTTCAATGTGACTCTCATCAGAGAAAAGAACTTTCTTACAGTGTTCCATTGTCCAATACTAATGACTACGTGCCCACGAGAGACATTTCCTGCCCATTTCTCTTGTTAGAAGGTGTTTCTTTATAGGTTTACGGACTTTCCTTCTTACTGCCAGAAGTCTACGACTAACATTAGAAACATGCAGATTCACTCTTCTTTTCCTGAATTCAAGAGCCAAATCCACAGCAGTGAGCCTGGGGTTTGATTTGCTTCTTCTGAGGAGAAAACGTTCATCACTTGGCATTGTTTTTTTTTCCTACCATAATTTCCCTTTTTCTTTCGTGAAATTGAGTCAGTCTCTGTTTGTGCCACTGAATAATTCTATTTCTGGTGCTTACAGTGACACCAAATTTAGTAGCTAACACTGTTTGTGTCATGGAAGTGTTCTGATATATTGCTACAATCGCACTACTCTTCCTGGGAGCATTGCACAAGGAAACCTCAGAATTCCCCAAAATCAACATACATTGAAATTTTTATTCTAAAACAATTATCACACAGATTAATTAACAATAAATAACAGTGTAAAGATTGCATAGAGAATGCCAGATGTAATAATAAGCAATGTGGCAGACTGTTGCCAATCATTGAGAAAATTATGAAAAAAATTACCTTGTTCCGATAAATTCACATGGGAATATATAGATTATTTTTTTTTTTTTTCGGTTTTTGTTTGATTTTCAAAAGATTGGCCTTTAGTGCTTTTTCATTGGCAAATTTTTGATTACAAGATCTAAGCTCTTATTTACTGCAAGGAAAGTTGTATCATCTGATATAAAACTGATTTATTTGGAACATTTAATGGCAAATAATTCATTAACTATGAAAAGAAAAGGTCCCATATTGAGCCCTGGTAAACACTTTAACATTTTTAATCGAGGACTGTCTTTCATCAATAGTGGTAATCTGTTTTCTATTATTTGAATACTAGGTTATAAAATTTAATTCATTCTCTTGTACCATGATAACAGTTTTTCAAGTATTACCTATTTTGTGAGAGAGGGTGTCAAAGTTTTGCTAAGGTCTACTATAACCTTGTTCTTATATCTTTTAGTCACTGCAAGAATTACAGATCCCACAGCCTTAATTGCAGATAAAACCATATAGTGACTGGCAGAGTAAAGTTTATTCTTAAAATGACCATATTGCTGTTTGAACATGCAGGAAAATTAATTTTTATTGCTATTCAATAGATTATTTCAGAAGAAAAGTCATTGGAGGAACAGTGTACTGATACGCCTTTCATTGGTGATGATCCTGCTGCTGTATTGAGTACAAATGCCCTTGAAGATCAGTTTGTTCCAGTGGACGATATTACAGTATGGATTGATCCTTTGGATGCTACAAAAGAATACACTGGTAATGCAACTCTGTTCTGCAATTATGGTTGCACTTTCTTTTCTGCTAATAATTATATTCTGCTATTGAAGATTCCTTTGTAGGAAGGATGATTGCAAACTTTCTAAATTTTGCTTACTAAAGAGTATTGAACTATTTTTATGTATCCAAGTATCAAAATATGACTTTATAAATGGACATCAGTTACAAAGCCCCTCAAAACTAAAAATGTGGAATTTAAATTTCAGAAAATCTCCTCAACTATGTTGCAACCATGGTATGTGTTGCCATTAAAGGCAAGCCCATCATTGGTGTCATACATAAACCATTTGGGATGGAACCAAAAACCACATGGGCTTGGGTAGATCGAGCAGTTTCTGAAAATTTGAAACAGCCTAAGGTAAGCATATCATTTACAAATATATAGGTTCACCTCCCTTAAGACCTGCTATTTTCATTGAGTGAAATGATGGTTGAACCATTATTACTATAGATCTTTGTTCACCATCCATTTTTAAACATTTTAAAAAACAAATGCCGAAGCTTAATATTAAATATTTCTCTAATAGTTTATTATATATTACAGCAATCAGAAACCTACGCAGACAGAAAAATAATTATAGTGTCAAGATCTCATGCAGGCCTTGTAAAAAATATCACAGAGCAGGCCTTTTCAAAGGATGTAGAAATAATTTCTGCAGCTGGGGCAGGTATGTACTTTTGACATTTTTTCCTTTTTGACTAATATATACTGTGTGTGTGTGTGTGCGTGCCTAATATACCTAGGTTTTATGGCTATACTATACTTTGCTATATATATGATATACAGTCTTATGCTAATTAATGTGAACATGCAAGTAAATTTAGTTTTATAAGTTATTCAGTACTAATAACTATTTCCCTCCAATTTTACACCACATTATTGATACCCATTGTTGAGATAGTTAATTGTATTTATTGCTTTTATTGGTTGTACTATAAGTTAAGTAATTTGCTTCTGTTTCTAGATAGATATATTTGAGAAGATATACTGCAGTTAAAATTGGCACAAAAGTGAAAGATCTGAATTTAAATACTGTTATTTGTATTTTATCTTTTAGTGAAACTTGCCTATTGGTAAGCAGTAAAAGCAGAAGTTTTAAACTTACCTAAAATAAAATGAGAGTTAGTATAAACATTATTAGGAGATGAAGAAAAAGCATTCAAAGCTATTAGCTAACCCACTATCCTGAAAAGGTGCATAGTGTGGTGGCATCATTGTTGTACCAACATCAGAAAATATACTAGATAGCAGTGTACAATAAGAGAGATAAGAGCTTTATGAAGGCGAATTCTTAAACCATGTAATGAAGGGAAGTAGTGGGAGGGTGACTTGGAAGGAATGGGCATGCAAACATAGTGAATAAAGAGTTAAAATGAGTGATGAGAGAGCAAATATACATAAATACCAAAAAGAAATGAAAGTTAAGTACAATGTATGATCAAATAAATACAAATGACTATCAATAAAAGCAGAATTCCTGATCATTTCACCCACACATGCATACACTAATCTAAACCTAACCTCGAGTGAATTGTAAAAACAAGACCTGCAGCTCACTGCAGCCTGATGTAGCCCATGCTCACCACCCTTTTTTAAATATAAATTTGTCGAACATGGTGGTAATGGTGCAGTTATATAACAATTGGCAATTCAGAAAAATAAACAAACTGCTGAAGGTGATGCACAGAGCTGACATGGTATAGAAAAATGTAAGACATAAATACAAACACAGCAGTGTGTAATTTTGCTTTATTAATACTGTACTGTAAGTCTAAGGGTGAGTGTGTGGGACCATGAACTAATTACATTGTACCGTAATAATATCTCCATTTACTCTATTATTTCAGGTAGGTTTAGAAAATTCTGTTTTATCTTTAAACCTATATGGCAGTTTCAATCTCTTTCTTCAAACTAACTTTCTATTTGGAAGCTAAGTATAGCTCATATGAAAGGATATTTTCACATGATGCTTTGTTTGTTTTAGGTTACAAAGTACTGGAGGTAGCAGGCAGAAATGTTACAGCATATCTTCATACAACTGCAATTAAAAAATGGGATATCTGTCCTGGCAATGCAATCCTAAATGCTTTAGGTGGTAAAATGACAACTCTTTCTAATGAAGAATTAGGCTATTTATCAGAAGAAAATGTTGTGAATACTAAAGGCCTGTTAGCAACTCTTGAAAATCATGAATGGTACTTGGAAAAATTGCAGGGATTAAAACTTTAGATAAAACATGCCGAACCTTGCTGTTACTCTGTGTGGAATTTATTTATATTATAATGTTAATATCAGTTATTATACATGCAATGAAAAGTGTATTTATGTGATTTTTTAAAATAAATAACTAGAAAAAACAAATGTGTTCCAGGGCAAGCACATGTAATAAGTATTTATGAAAATCAGACCTTTAACTTTGGTTTAAAATTATGACAAAATACTGCTTTAGAAGTGCAGCAATATCAGTACTTTAACAGTACAAGAAAAGAAAGAAGGGATGGAATCAAATCGAATTGGCAGGTCTTATTTAGCTCTGCATCTGCATGGAAAATTTAATTCAATGCAACTTTCCTACATTTGTGTCAAACTCTTTCTCCTCATGCTTTAACACATCCCATGGTTTGCAACATTAAACTTTTTCTCATTAGTTTTTAATTTCAACTTAATTGAATGCAAATGTATCTTCTATAATCTGTACTTTGGATCCATTTTGCACTCTCTCAGTCCTCTGAAACTAAGTTGTGCTCAATATTTGTCATTAGCAACACTATAGGATTCCCTTTCTAACTGCTGGTTGTTTCAGCTCAGATGAGAACATATCAGAGTTCTTTGGATTTTCCTTAATCTCTGATTTGATGTACATTTTATCACAGCTAGTTTACTTATGATCCTCAAACACATTGGCAACATTTACTTTACTGCACTTTATCTATTTCCATTGACCCATTTTTCTACTGCTAATACACCAAAGGAATAAAGACAAACCATATAAAATTCCTCTAATCACTGATTTCAATCAACTTGTTGCTCATGCTGCCATCTTTAAATTGCTTGCATTTAGACAAGAAACATTAAGACAATTATCTCAATAACTACTTGGTTAAATAACCATGCACCTTTTCTTACTAAATAAAAATTTGGATGTACTGTGTGGATGCTTCAATTTTGAAAGTCAAACCACAGAACATATTGTGATTTTTAAAAAGCATATAAATACAATTACCATCTACCAGGGCTTATTGAATAACTACTGAAAGAGAGAGCATTTTAAAAAAGCAAATTTTCTGATAATTTCTTTTATATCAGGACCAAGAGGAACTAGTGGAAGCCAAATCAACCATCACACCAAGTATAAAAAAAGTTACATACATGCAGCTCATGAGTTCTATTATATGGTTCTGTAGTAGAAATGATTTCGACAAAGTTTACCAGAACTGCAGGTATAAAATATTATCACCTAATGACCTGCAGGAAATCAGCTAGATAAGGCACTGGTATTTTGCTAGAGAACATGTAAACCCATGCACACTCAGAGAACAGTTTTAAACTCTGCATAATTATGCACATTTCTGTTATAATAAGTACAATACTGCAAATACAATGTTCATATCTTCCTAAAATGAAGAAAGTTAACCCTCCACTGGACATAAGGAAAAAGCTACATCAATTGAAATTTGGAGTTTTTCAAGATCCCATAGCATGTTAATAGATAAATATGTTTTGTTATTCATATGACTTGGCTTCACTGTGTTAGTTCCATAGAATTTTTTAAAATAACTTTCTTTTTTAAATGATATGTTTTAATGTTTTGTTATATTTATTTTGTTTTAATATTAGTCTTCTGATTTAATCGCTATTGTTTTACATATATTGCAGAACTTGGGGTCTTTCAAGACCCCGTATAGTGTTAATAGATAATCGCTTTTAGTAGTTACAGCTTGTTATATTTATTTTGTTTTAATATTAGTCATGATTTATTTACTATTGTTTACATATATTTTTGGTATGTAAACTGTTGTTGTTACATTTTACTGTGAAATACACAATTGAAATTAACAAAAACATTTGTATTACAATATTCTGAGTTTGTGGTTGGTTTATATTTATAAACTCGGTAAGTCTTTCTGTTGCCTCTAACATGTTGAAAAAATAATATTAAATTATTCTAGCATTGGAAGTAGTCCTAAATTACAATGAAAAAATGCATTGAATTATGTATTATTATACTGCAAGAACATTACTGATAAATCAGATGAGAATTGATACAGCTGTGAATGTTACTTCATTTCACTTACATACTGAGCATAACTTAATTTGACTGGAAACAAATTTACCACATTTCTGGCTATGTGTGTTTATTTTTTATGTCTTGCTTCTTGGACACATGGAATGCTTTTATCTCTTGTTATTTCATTGCTGATATACAGGCATATTGTATGCAGTTGTGTTCAACGGCAAGATCATTGCTTATTGCTCCCTTATGCATGCATCTTATATCCATTAGTTTTCTATTGATGTGCACATGCACTGTATTCCTAACTGCAGCAGAATCTGCTACCTCTTCTGATTTGACGATAGACTTTGCAAATGAAAATAGATAATTATTGCAGCATTCCCTAAAATATAGATTATCTTATAGAACAAGATGCCAGTGTTAGATTTCACATTGTAGATGCCCACAAGTTGATCCCAGGTATCAACTTTGTGTATATGATTATGTTTTATCACCTCTGGTTTCTGCTTTTCACTAATTACAATTATTGAAAGGTGTCAGGGGAATACGAACGTGACTGCAGATGATTTTTAGGGACATATAATACCATCAGAAAAAATCTAAGACAGATAAATGTGCTTTTCTTGAACACTTTGCTTGTTCTTCCTTTAAAGTTGCAACATATATTTTCACAGCTAGCAATTTTCTCACTAAAGAGATACTACTGAAAAAATTGTTTGCTACATTGTTACAGCCTTACTTATCCATTTCTTACACCTTTCATAACTTTAGAACCTTTATTTTTCCTTATGGACCAGTTTTTGGAAATACATTTCTAGAATTGCAGATCCATCATATTTTATGCCATATTTGACAGGGTTACTTTTCTTATATTGCCAAAATGGGCATTTCCCTCTATAGATTACAAGCTGTTCATTGGCAGTCATTTTAAAACTGGATTATATTTGAGGAAAGTCCTGCAATAAACATTTCCCAGATATCTCTAAATGCTGCTATTTATCCCAAAATATTTGCTCTATCCTTGTTATCAAATGTGAGAAAATATGCAATTGCTTGAATCATTTTAGTGGCATTGTTGCTCTGAAAATTGATCTATCATGTTCTCAGTTTGACTGTTCACTCAAGTTCACTGCCTTCCTAATCAGCAGGCACCTGAAGATATGTAATGCACAACACAATATACCTAAACCTCTAATTCTTCCTAATTTTCTTCTTGGCTCTTTGTACCAAATCATTTAAAATATTCTAGTGAAATTGTCTTCCTGCTCTTCATATGTGAAGGCAAATGTTTGTCATCAATGTTAAAAAAAATTGTCTGCTTCATTTAAAATGTGAAGGAGAATCTGGTTAGCATCTTCCTCTCAAACAAGCTTCCCATTAATTCTAATTATGGAAAAATATCAAAATTTATGTGACTAATATATACTATCTTCAGATGATTCCTTTTATTATAGTTGAAAATTTGTGATTTGTTATTTATATAATGATAATGAAGTAATATTTCCTTTCTTGTCATGAATATGGAGTAAAGATTTGGGGAAGTATAATGTTTTATTATAAATGCTTTGTTTACCTAATAAAACCAATCATTTTCATTTTTATCATATAAACAATGCTATCTAGGGCTGCTTAAATAAATAGTGAAATTGTTACTCAGTTTAACCAACATAAACTATTATTGACTTGAAAAAAAAACATTTCTCTGGGAAATTCAAAGACCCCAAATGTCCACAGCCATTCATCCTTAAAATAGACCTGCATAATTTGAAGAGACTGCTAATTTCTGAATTTTTCATCTCATAGTCTGATAATATGTAACACATAAAGGAGCATAAGCATTATATATTCAATAAGTACATTTCAATAATAATGTGGAGTCTCTAAAAGACCCCATATGCCCAATGGAGGGTTAATAATTTAGCTTGATTTGTTCTGGAATAAGTATGGAAACCATCCTGATGATGGAATTGAAATAATTTCTTCTACTTCTCAGCTAGATGAGGGTTATTTGAAATATTACAGTACATCTCTATGTTCATGCATAGAAATACTTTATTCTATGTGATAAAGATTACTTTCTTGTGCATAACCCATCTATATTCATTTTATTGTTATATATAAAGCAATGCAATAGTTGTGTAAGAAGATTTACCAACTGCATGCAACAAATTACATTTTTTTTAAAAAAAATAAACATATTCTAGTAGTGTCACAAAAGATTGAGACCATTCAGTTTGACAAAGTAGTTTATTTTTAGATGCTTATAATGAAATATGTAAGTCAAAGGCTAGGTGCATGCCAGAATGCAGCAAGAAATTTTAAGATTACTGTCTATAGCAACAAAATTATTTTTACATTGCCTCAAATCTCACTTCATGAAAAGTGCTACCATTCTTTGCATGCAAGTAGGGTTTCAAAAATGAGATTGCATAATTATTCCACCAACATTGCAAAGGAATGCTGTTGTAGAAAAGATATAATTTTAAAATCAAGTCTTACTTCGTGTAGAGCTTGCATCCACTTTTCTTTGGTTACAATCATTGATACCAAGGCTGGCCAAAGGCAACTGAAATGAAACGTACAGTTGCTAAATTTAATATATATCTATAAGTCATTGGTAGAGCTAAAATTGACTATATCTAATTCTAGATTAATAATTCAAAAACAAATATCTGGTTCACTTTTTAAAACTGGCGCGAAATTTCGTTTGTTACCCCGGTGTAGTCAGTATGACCACTGTAAATATTACAAAACACGCTAACATCTATGCAAAGGCATAAAGAAAATAATAAACAATTGTATGTTAAATAAATTTAACAGTACGTCTTAGCTTTTTTTTTATTTATTTTTTTTTTTATTTTACTATTACCCGTTTCCTTTAAACGTTTTAATGTAGTGGTAACGCTTCCATTTTCCATTCGATGGATTAAAGCGCCACAGAATAATGGGATTTATCGTCCAAGGATTATATAACACCGTCAGCTGATTTAGGACTAAAAACAAAATAGAAGATATACAGAGGATACAATTCTCGTCTCGGCAGAAAATCCGTGGCAGGTAATGGAAAAATATTTGCAAACATGAAGCGGTGTGATAGCATTCCGTTTTCGCTTCAAGATCTTCGAAAACAAAATGCTTAAGGTTATGAGTACTCACGAGTTCTATCATAGAGACACACACAATAGAAAGTATAAGTTAATATACAGCTTTACAGATTACTGAGAACCAGTAAAAGGTTTTAGAAAGCAGCTTAAATGGTTTAGAAGTAGAATAATTTGTTGCCTTAATCATATTTGCCGGAATATCTTACGCAGCCCAGAACCCGCATGTTTATAACCTTAACGTAACTTTATATAAATGTCAGAGTTCATTAATGAAGATAAATACCCCGCCCTCAGAGAACGTAGATTTCAAATTAATGCTCTTCTCAAGTTTTAAAAGAATATAGTTGACAGAGTAAATGAATATCTACATGTTAAGTATTGTGTTTCCAGAAAGGCTGTTCAGGATGCAGGTGGCTCAGCGCTGCCGTGCGATGGGACACTTGATGTTCCACAAACATCTTTTCCTCACAAATGTTGGTATTTCAATCACTCTCAGCGGGGTTGGTGACATTTTGCAACAACATTATGAGATATTGAAAGGAACAGAAGATAAATGGAACCATGTGCGGACATTTCACATGTCCATGTCTGGAATGACTGTTGGAATCATTTGTCATCACACATATAAACTTATGGATCATTTCTTCCCTGGCAGGACTTTTGTAACAGTGATGAAAAAAGTATTGTTGGATCAGCTGATAACATCACCAGTTCTCATAGTTGCTTTTTTTGCAACAATGGCATGCCTAAAGAAATCTGATTTAAAAACATTTATAAGTGATTTAAAATACAAAGGTGTACAGCTCTACATAGCTGACTGGGTGATTTGGCCTCCAGCGCAAATAATAAATTTTTATTTCCTTCCTACAAGATTTAGGGTTTTGTATGACAATACAATTTCCCTAGGTTATGATGTATATACATCTTATGTAACACACAAAAAACGCTTAGAAGAATAACAATCCTAATAAATACAATTTAATTGTGAGTAAATAAAAAGTAGGAGAATTTTTATAAATTGATTAAAATAAAATTCATCAAAGTTCTTTCCTTCTGAGGACGAACAGTACAATAAATTTGGTTATATGAGAGAAGTTATTGTAAAAATCTAATTAAAAACATACCTTAAATAGATCTATGTAAGTTTGCAGATTTCTGTAATTTGATCTCATTTTAAAGTTTGGTGATATAAAATGCAAAATGTTAATCTATCAGGTAGAATGCTTGTACTTTTATACCTTAACTAGGGAAAAAATTGTTATTCTGCTGGCCAGAAAAAATACTGGGAAAAATATAAAAAAAAACTTCTGCAGGCACAGGGGCTATCCATTCAGTGAATGAATTTATTTTTCAGTGCATTCCTTTTGTGTGCCAAAGCCTTGTATATTATTACAGACACTTTTGAATACATTTTGATTTTTTGTCTCAGGGTTTTGTACATATTGTGTATAAGTAAATGTAAAAGTGAAATATTTAATTATAAATGAACATAGAATGGGACACTGAAGCAAAAATTAACAGCATAAAATGATATATTAAAATCATTGTGTGATTGAGTCCAACTAACACTCTTCACCAGAGCAGATTACACATACCCACAGCATAACGGTTTATCCTCCAGTCGACAATGGGGCTGACGATGCGAATGAAGTGTTCATGAAATAGGTTCTAAATATTTAAACAAGTAAGTGGAGCAAAAGAGTGTTAGTTTGACTCAATCACACAATGATTGAGTCAAATCACATCAACATAATATGTGATTAACTTCACTATGCTATGTTCCAATTAACAATTTTAGTTAATATAAAATGAGTTAATTTATGTTTAAAAACACTTTTACATGCTCCACTTGTAAGTAAACTTAAATAAATTAGGACACATTTTGTAAATAGCAAAGTTGCTTCCAATTTCCTTTCTTTTGGTAACTCTAAATAAGTTAAATTCATATTTATCATTTCTCTTATATAACTTAAGAGTTTCACGCAGTTTATGCTGAAAGGTTGACACAGTCTATTCCTTTTCTTTCAGAGCTTTACCAATTGAGTGCTTTAAAAGAATTTTCATTTTCAAATGGCTTTTTTTGTAGTATAGCAATTGTTTTCTCTTTTTCTTTGATTGACACAGCTAATTTTAAGCAATTTAGGTTCATTTCTGCCATAGATGCTGAATAAATAACAATCTCATCCTGAAGCAATGAAAATGTGTCTTTTTTATTCATAACACATACTGAATAGATCTCTCTTAATTCTGCTATTATCAGCTACCTGAAGAACAGTTCAGGGTTCCTCAAAGGCAGATGCACTTTACACGCAATCAGAAATTTAATGGAAGACATCATGGAGGCCAAATGCGAAAAGGGAGGTAAATTATTTACAGTGTTTGTTGACTTCAGCAAAGCACTTGATCTGTTAAACAGAAACATCATGATCAAACTAAAGAACCTCATGGAACAATAACACCCAATAGCTCTCATAATACAAAACATCCTAGTAAACAACTAAATTACTTTTAATGACAATACCACAACTTCAGAGATACCACAGTAGAATGGAGTTCTTCGAAGTGATCCTTTAAGCCCCCTTCTGTTTAATATAGATACATGCAATGTGGTTAAAGCAATAAAAAGGAACAATGAACATGTTGAAATTTATCTGTATTCCAACGACATGGCCATTGCATCAAAAAACTGGGAAGATTTACAACAAGCATTGAATAATCTTATGATATGGACAAACCAAAGCGGTCTATATATTAATAAGTCAAAAACCATGGCCATGGTATTCAGAAGTAGTGGGAAACGACTCCATGACAAAGAAATACACTGTGCTGGAGAACAAGAAGAAGTTAAAACAGCTTGCAAATACTTGGAGATAACACTACAATCTCATGGAGGAACCTTCATGACACACCTCAGAGAAAGAACCATACATGTTCTACTGGCCATGAATGGCTAAAGGACCTCACATACATATCACTGGAAACAGCCATTAAATTATGCCATTTAAAGATCACACCTGTCATAACCTATGGATTGACGTTGATATGGAAATTTTTGACAGAACACAACATGGAAAGAACTGAAAAAGTGAAAGTGATTTTACTAAAAAAAAAAGTGCTATGCATCTTGAGAACCACTTATTCCAGGCTTGATTATGCAATGGCAAAAGAAACCTTTCTAGATGACCCAAGATATGATCTCTACCAGCAACAATAGCATGGACTTGGACAATCCTAAGGAGGAAAAAAAATGGCAGAAATAGAGCAAGCTTTACGCATCAGATGCCATCTTATATTGGGACTGGACCAATAACAACTATGAGTTGAGACATGTAGTATATAGACTCAGTGTTCATGGTTTTCATCACAAAATATACACAATTAAAATATATCTTGAACCCGGTAGTAAATGCATTTGTAAACTGTGTGGCAAAGAGTGTGGAAAGTATATTCAGTGGTGTAAAAAAAAAAAAAAGGACAAAATCCATAACAGCTAATAGCAAGAAAATTTAGAACCAAGGAGCATTACTTCTCTATGCATATTAATGTGCATCATTTCTTCTATTATTATTTTGTGGATAATGGTCCATATCAGCTGCTTATTGACCACTAGCAGAATTGAAATGGATTCCATTTTATATATGAGCGAATTCTGGTGCTCTTTGAACTTTTGGATTTTCTGTTTATAAAATATGAAAATTCACTAATTCAAACTTTTTAATATATATTTTTTCCAAAATGTTGAGTTGTTTTTAATAACTTTCTTTTCAATCTAATGATTTAGACTCCAACACTGTGCTGCCTCTGCTGATTTTTCAATTTGTTTGTACTTAATATTTTTCCTTATATGTATTTCTTTTTTCTTTATTTCATTTTACCAACAGTTAATTTGACTAATCCTGGGTTTTTCTCTGAACACAAAAATGATCACTTTTATTTAAATTTGATGAATTTTTATACTATATTTTGAGGAGCAAAGGTGATACAGCGTTCTTTCAGTATCTGTTGAAAATTTTAACTGGCTCAAGGGTAGTATGCAACTTTTTGAAATTTTAATTAGAGATTGAATGAGGGGTTGGAAGAGAATTGAATATTTGAGAAAAATGTTCAATAACAAAAATGAATTTTGATATGGGAAGCAGAAAATTTTTATATTTAGGTTCATTAAAAGACCAACAGTTATCTCATGCATCAACTGGAGCCTATTTGAATACCTCTGACAGCTGATGATATGGACAATGCTCCATGAAATAGTTATTGAAATATTCTAAAATATTTTCATTGCATATAGAGAAATCTGACAAGTCATTTAATATAAGGAACCTAGGGTCACAGACATAAATGTTGAAGTTATTCCAATATTAAAATATGTATATGTAAAATTTAATCTCATGTATGAGTGCCTATCCCTTGTGTGCCTCAGTAGTAAAAATGTTGTTAAAACACCAATAAAATAAATTGCATTAAAATAATCAGCAAAATATCAGGCTAAACACAAGAGTGCACACTACTGATTGGTGTCCTAATGGGAATTGTTGGAAACAACATTTTTTGTAATGTTGTAAGACATATGATATTTATCCTATTAGAATTTATTAAATATGTTCACACTAATTCCACGTGTACAATATTAGGACATGTGGGGGTAATCACTCCCATCATCAACTGTTGACTGAATACTCGATGCTCTGATGATACAAATGGAAACTTGCTGAGTTGTAAGTATAAGATATAAGTGAGTGAAGTTACTGTGAACATATTTACGATAAATTCTAATAGTACAATTTAAATAATTATGTTAATTGTTTCATCCAACAGCTATTGTTTTGTAAGCAAAAGATATAAGACAAAATAATTCATTAACATAAATAACAAATTGAAGATATGGCGAATGGTTACGGTTTTTCTGAACTTGCCAATATGTGCGAATTTATAGGATAGCAAGAGGTGCTTAAATCTACAGGGAAAGATTTCCTAATAGAAGCTAATCACATACTACATTTCAATTTGTTAATCTGCTGATAGGCATTTGCATGAACTTGGATGCTTTAAGGTGAAAGTAAAAGTTTGTAGCATGAACACCATTTTGAAATTTTGAGCTCAAACTTGTACATTTAAATATTTGATCCTAAGTTCCCTGTCTCAAATTGCTTGTCTAAGACCCTTCTAAATAGGGTGCAATATTTTGGTGTTCATAAACATCCTATATTTTGTAAATTATGAAACAAGTTAAAGTATTTTTTGAACATAAGTGACTCATTTTATATTAAGAAAATGAGAACTGTAAGCAAAATTCCCCAATTCTTGTATCTTGATAGAGTTAAAAATGGAAGACATGGAAAAAAAATTGTACTTTTCTGTTAATGAACCAAATGGACAATGTACTTGATTGAATTTTTCTTCTCAGAACACAAAAAGCCATAGAAATTTACAACTGACTGCCTGGTTGAACATCAATATTAAATCAAGATTTATTATTTCCTATGCTTAGAACTAAAGCCAATATTTGCTTGTTACTTCAATTTTATGATTATATGATTCACGATTAGATTATCCAAAAAATCCATGATACTTAAACCTGAAATGTGGATTACAGTTTTAAGCAGTTTGATGAAGAGTCATGATGTAAATTTTATGTATCTGGTGACACCACAACAGCAGCCTATAGATGTTTTGATTTATCTTCTATTTAGCATCTAAACAAAAAAGTACCAATCATGCTGAAGACAAAACCTCAGGATATTTATACTGTCATGGGTGTTCGAGGTCATTACGGTGCTGACTCATGAGCGGGAGGTCTGGGGTTCGAATCCCGCCAGGATTGTCATCCCTAACTGAAGTTTTTCCAGGTCTTCCTCAGTCCCCATAAATGGCAAATGCCGGGGAGGTACCCTAAACTTAAGCCTGGAATGGTTCCCTCCTTAAAAATAAATCCTTTCCCAATATATCATTTCATCTCATGCATTATCAGAGTCCATCGCCTGTGGTGCCTCTGTAATAAAAACAGGCATTAAACACCAGTCATTCATTCAGGATATTTATAACAATAAAAAATAATAATAGAAAAGGGAAAAGGCCTTGTGCATTCTTCTAAAGATACTATATACCTAATGTCTTAATTCCTTAAATTATTATACAAGAAGCATAGTTTCAAAAAGCAGTTTGTCCGCAAATATAAATTTTTCAGGGATCGGAAAAATGCACAGCAACCAAACTAAAAAGATTAACAAAAATAAAAAATATAACTAAAATGTTTATTGGAACATTGCACAGAAACTAATCATATATTGAAATCATATAATGATTTCAATATAAAAATGTAATTTTCTCAATCAAGATCTTACAAGGCTACAAGGTTAAAAAAACAAATCAATTGTTATAATGATCAAGTGCAATCTCAAAGAAAATATGGACAAGTTAACAAGTTGCTTTTTGCACCGAATATATGGACTTATTAAAGTTTGAAACAACTCACATCAATTTTAAATGCAAAATTTATTATTTAACCACTTTTAATATTAAACCTAAGAAGGCAGTTAATTTACAGCATCCCCAATCCTCCTCCTTCAAGGCAATCACATGTAACATTCTCATCAACAAAAAGACCATTATCTTCATCTGTATCTTACCCTTCTGATAACGACTCCAAGATAAAAATTCAGTGAGTCTAGTAGTAGTAGTAGTAGTAGTAGTAGTAGTACAAGGATCAAATTGGAATTTACTGAGGAAATCATAACAAACCACTTCAACAGCCCCACAACCACCTGGTTTTCTGTCCAGCAATAGAAGTGTGGAAATTTATTTTATGTTGGTAATGCAAAGAGCATAAAATGAAATCTGCTGCGAATAGCAAGTTCCCCTTTGGAAAGTTTAGGGAGAGGCTGAACTTGCTGGAGACCAAAGGAAAATGAGACACTGTTCATAGGCTTCTCCTTCACAATTTTATGGAAGGTTTTTGCCCTCAAATTGTGATGAACTAAGTTAGGCTGCTCTGAGTTCAGATTTTTTGTTTTTATCATTGGTGGATTTCAGTAGATGGGGCATTTGTGCACAATGGCTACAAGCATTTATTGTTGGATAGAATATCCTGGAAAAAGCACTTTTTTACTTTGAGGTGATGTGGAACTCTGGCATTATACATCTTGAATAACTTATTAATATTGAGTTCTGAGAGTAGATATAAGCTCTTACATTTTTTGCTTGAGTAATGACTTTCTCGTACTTTCACATTTTATAGGAACCTAACTACACACTTTTTATTTTCATCAAAAAGCTTACTCTTGCTATCACCTCTTCCTCAGCAATGAGAGTCCCTGCTTTTATCATGGCTGCTATACTATTAAGCCATTGCTGCTTGACATTGTAGACAGCATGGAAAAATTTTGCACATATTGGGACTTCTTATCTGTAACTGAAAGGATGATGATGATAATAACAACAATAATAATAATACTCCCAAGTGCTTTTCAGAGAAAAACAAACTGTAATCAGAACAGTTTCTTTGTATATTTCTTGTTTGATGAGGAATAAAGATTATTATTGTTATTATTTCATTATAATAATAAAATGGGCTATATTAACATTTTAAATTAATATGTGGTAGTTCATTTAACAACCATTCAACAATTAACAATAAGCCTAATCACCACACAACATGTACTGTACATACTTGGTAATTAACAAAAACAGCCTTTCTTCTTTCATTGTCATCATCTTGCTGCAAATATTGCCTTTTATGTATGAAAAGAGTCATTAATGTACAAAAAATTTGATCTTGTTTTACTTTGGTCGGATGTGCATACAGTTTTCTTATTGCCTGAACTAGGTCATAAGCTGGGATACTGCCATATTTGATAACTCCCATCTCTGTGATGATAGGTGTCTTAAAATCTATTAAATTTAGATCCTTGTTGTGATATCTAGAAACAAAAAAGTTAATGTTAAAAATGGAAACATTCAAAACACACTATAGCTGCAGTATCTTTTAACAGTATACATTATTATTATTATTATTATTAATATTATTATTATTAATATTATTATTAATTTTACATGATAATGTATTTTAAATAAATAATAAATTAATAACTATAAAATTACCTGGCCTCACAATTTTTCTTGCATTTATTTAAAGGATTCCTCTTCCTCTTCCTGGATCCTTTGGATTTCTTTTAAACAAGACAGCCACCTGTCATCCTTTTAAGTACACCTCTTTACACATCAGCAGCTTTTCACATTTTGAATAAGTAACAATACATTTTGTATTGTTCAATTCTCTAACTTTAGTACACATTATACAAAAAGAGCACAGAAAACAGCATCAAAAAGATAAGGGAAACAGCGTATTATATTCACTTTTTCCCTAAGCATTTGAAGGGGCAATGGAGAATTTGAACTTACAGTATTATTGCACTAGCAAATAATTTTTCTAATGATGCATTTTAGTTTGCTTAGTTTTACAGGGTGAGTCAAAAGATGTTTTCCTATTTTATTACCTCAAAATGAAGGTATGAAACTTATGTACACATTGTATTCTACTGCCAGGTGGAATACAATACAATACTGACCAGTGCAATGGAACATAGTTTCAGTAACAGTTGATGAGGATACTAGATGAGTGGTCAAGGGAAGAAGGTCTGTTATTTCTGTGGGCAGAAAATATGGAATCTGTAAACATTCACTATGTATCTGTATGGAAAGGATGTGCAATCCAGTAGGTGCAAAAATGGTATTGGAATTTCGAGGGTCCAATGATCACAAATGGCCTGATGGCAACTGGCTTTGGCAATACATTCCCCATTCTCATCAACTTTCATTTCTTTGGGGAGAGGGAATCTGAGGGGTAGATTGTTTTGTCTCTGTCAAAGATGAAATGCTGGAATGGCTGCGCAAGTACGATGCCAGTTTCTCTCTTATGGATATGGGGAAAATAATTTGCTATGACAAATTTTTGAATAATTTTGATGATTATGTGAAAAATAAAGAAGTGCTGTTGAAATAAAACAGTGTTCTTTAGCTTAACCTGTCTGTTTCCCATTCATCTACAAAAAATTAGAAAAACTTTCTGACTTACCCTCATTGTTTCACATCAATCAGATGTATTTTTGAGAGTCTGTTATATTTTACACAGCACATGTAAATATGTTAGCAACATATTTATAAAATGTTATTTTAAATTACAACTTCACAATATTAAAGCATATAGTTTAAATGCTTTCTGATTTCAATATCCTATCCCATCCAGTAAATACACAGATAAGGCTAAAAGTACCTTACGGAACTTGCAAATAAAATAAAAATGAATAAAGTGTATCTTCTCATTTGGCACTATAGCCCAGGGTAAGCCTTGACTTGCCACTCTGACCTCTATTCTCTCTAACCTCAGTCTTCATTGATAGAAGGCATTATTATTGCAGGGGGCATGTGATAGTATGCTGGCACCCTAGCAGTCGCCCATCATGTGGTTTTTCCGGATTGAAATCCAAAGTATATGTTTGCTATAAATGTTAACTTAAATGGGCTCATTTCCAGTACAATCAAAATCTCTTGTATCCAGCAACTGTGAGATAAAGCCAGTGCCAGACAACTAATTATGTTTGATAACTTGAAAATACTTTTATAGGTTATGTAAAGAATAGTGCAAACATTTTATGCAGATTTTTAAAAGAAATTTTGAAATACACACTTTATTTTGAGTAATCAACATTCTACATTCATGTTAGTTCATAATAAAAAAACACTAAAATTGCTGTACCTGATGACTTGTGTTAATTAGTAGTCATCTGACATCAGAACAGGGTAGCCAACATTGCAATTGAACAACCATGAATTGGAAATTGTAGCGTATGATGATTCTTTCATTAACTGTGTCCTATTCAACAACACCAACTTCTGTTTAATCATGAGAAAATTATGCTTGTGCTTTATGGACTCTATTGTACAACAGCATGTTTACTCTCTTTGGCTACTATCCACTGGTGTACAACTGATGTTATCATGCTTGCTATTGGGAAATCACAGTAATCATATGCTACATTTATGATACTATTAGAGGACAATGAAAATGTTTGTGTGTTTAAAATTGCAATATTTTTTTTGTCCCTTTCTTTCTTTTCTTATTGAAAAGGGCTGTTGTTTTGGTATTTGGTCATTTGGATGCTGGATAAAAGAGATTTTTAGCATTTCAAGTTAATATTTTATTTAACAGTGTTTAATGTCCATTTTTAACTACTGAGGCACCAAGGCAGTGGACAATGGTGATTCATGAGACGAAAAGGTAATCTGGGAAAGGATTTTTTTCAAGGAAGGAAGCATTCCAGTCCTAAATTTAGGATACTTCCCTGTCAATATAAAGGACTGTGATAAGATATACATAGGAAAAACTAAGCGAAACATTGGGATCAGAATGAAGGCACACATGAGAAATGTTAAGACATAAACAATAGAAAAATCAGCTGTAGCAGCACATTTTTGGAACGAGCACAATGAAATTGATAAAAATATTAATTTATTCAGAACTGTTCAACTTCCCAGAGAATTAAGCATATGGGAAAATATTTTTATTAAAGAAAATGAACACAGATTTATGAACTTCGAAATTTCAGAAGTGGATAATATTCTGTACAAGTTCTTACATAGACTACCAGAGCCACCAGAGCCCCTTACAGACACTTGCCTTCCTAACTCCACTATGACACATTAGTTCATCAGCTGACAATTGTGTGACTGATAGGTCACGAAACATGTCCTGAATTTTAACATTTAAAGAGTGAAACGCTTAAGAGTGTTGAAGATTTTAGCCATTTTAACCATTTTAGAATTTTAACCCTTCCCATGGGAAAGAGATGTTAACTGGTTTAAAAATAGGTTTTATATAAAGCAATTACTTCCCTGTCATTTGCACTTTCTGAAGGTTGATGAAAAACTGAAAAAAAAAAAAAAAACCTCAGTCAGGGAGACAGTCCTGGTGGGTATCAAACTCTAGACCTTGGTCATCTGTGACAATTTTGAGTTAATACGAAACATAGATGAATTTATATGAAAATTATATTAACTTACGCAAACATTTACAAAATTCATTAATCTGCTATTTATCTTTAAAAAAAACACTATTTACCTTCATTATTTAGAGGTAAATGCTGATGTCCAGCAAGATTCTCCATGTTTGTTGTAAAGAAGGTGGTTATTATATCACCACTCTTCCACCCCATGATCATTGATCTATTGGAGGTAGAACGATTCCCTATTAAAGCTTTTACTGCTGCCCAAAGATGTAATCTCAGGGTGAGAGAGATCGGCTACTAAAATGGTTTATTAGAAGCAAGTATAGGATATATTGCACATTAGGTTTTGTGCTATGATGCAGCACCCATCATGAGACATTTCATCTTAGAGATCTTAATGCTTTTCTAGAGGTCTGGTAATAAATTCCTTTTTGGCAAGTGCAGAAAAATTGCAGCCATTGAGACCACTACCAGCACTACGCTGACATTTCTATTCACCTAATTAAGTTATGCTTCATCAAATAACCTGTATAGAGGTATATATAACTGTTATGATTGTACATGCAACTTTGTGCTTCTAATAGAAGGCAAGATGATTTTATTTTTATTTATTTGGTTTATTTATGGACGTTCTTTAACATCTCAGATCATCAGCGTCCCATTCAATTCAGTGCGTGAAATGGCCGACAAATTTTGCTCATAGGCCTCTTCTTTCAGGCTAGAGGTTTTTTTCGTGCCATAAATGTACGACATTGGACCCATGGCTTTACTTCCCTTCCGAATGAAGCCATACTTAGGATTTTTACACCCGAAAAAATCCATCGATCCTGGCTGGGTTTGAACCCGTGACCTTGGGTTTAAAAGGCCAGTATGGTTACCACTACACCACCAGGATCGACAGGGCAAGATGAGAAATTGGCAAAATGATTTATTATACAATAAGAAACTGCATGATTGTTTATAATTATGCACATACCCACTGACTTCATATGCTTTTAGAAAATACCCCACTCACAAATGCTATTTCTGCAATCTTGAGAAAATGGAACCAAATATCTTTAAATGAATATTCATCATAATGTTGGCGATTACATTCTATTTGTCTTGTTTATAGTAAATTACATAATATATTTTTTAAACACAAATAACTTACAGTATAAAAAAGCTTTAAAAAATTGGTCAAACATTTTAATATATTATAAACAACAAATGCAACTTGTGATAGTAGGAATGATGCCCTACAGGACATTTTAAGATTATTTGTTATCTTTACAGCTCTCATTCATACAAAAATCAATGGAGATGATATTCATTGCAATCAATGGATTACTACTGAAAAAAATGGTTTTGATGCACAAATGCTGCAAGTACTTTCATATTATATTGAACACAGGGAGCTTATAAAAAAACTGAACAATCAGAAGTTTAGTTGCAGCAGTGTAAAAATTTGTTATATTTGCTTACAATTCCAGCAATTTTTCATCCACTCTAAGGCATTTTATTAATCACACCTTGCTCAAATTACATTACTAATTAGATTTTGCTATGTACACACTCTCTCTTACTATTATATATGTATGCAACATTTCATACCACAAAGTGTAACAGAATTTTCTCCTTGCTCAACTCTACCAAAATTTCAAAAAGAAATAAACTGCACTCTATTTTACAAGTAACTTTGCACTGTGAAACCATTTTCAAGATTTTTTGTCATTTGGTTTGGTTACTTTAAGCAAATTCTGAAGGAATGTAGCTATTGCAATCTTGTACCTGTGAAAAGATTTTTTAAAAATTTCTTCCATCTCTATCATCTTACCTACTAGGCACCGAAAATGAGAATGAAAATTATATATATAAATGAAAAATAAAGTAACAGCATATAACTGAAATAACAGCTAGAGTAGCAGAAAAGGGATAAAACACTTTGTATTCACAGATAATTGCTATTTAGTTATATATATATATATATATATATATATATATATATTAAAATAACAATAACTAGAAGAACACGAGCTGTTCAAAATATTGTGATTTTAAATCTGTGACTTCCTAAGTGTTTTATCCTTCTTCAGCTTATCTAGTTATTGTTATTTTAGTTACATTGTTCATTGTGTTATTTTATTTTTCATTTATTTATATATATATATATATATAAGAAAAATAAAAATAAAGCAACACTATCAACAATGTAACAAATTAACAGTAATTATGATAGCAGAAAAAGATAAAACACAAAGAAAAAGTCACACTTGAGATCGCTATATTTCGGACTCGTGGAGTCCTTCAAGAAGACAAGTGACTTTTTCTTTGTGTTTTATCTTTTTCTGCTATCATAATTACTATTAATTTATATATATATATATATAAACACTAATAATAAAAGTAGATAAAGATAAAACACCTAGAAAGAGTCACACTTGAAATTGCTATATTTCGAACTATTGCGAGTTCTTCAATGGCAAGAAGCTAGACCAAATTTTTATATATTTTATATATTTTAATAAAACATATATATATATATTTTTTTTTTCCACATATATGTGAAAAATAAATTAACACTATGTACAGTGTAACTAAAATAACAATAAATAGAGAAGCAGAAAAGGCATACAAATATTCAAAGATAGTTGCTATACTTCAAACTTATTGAATTCTTCTAAGATAAGAAGACAATTTAAGGTAAAACTTGTCTTCTTGCCTTATAAAACTCAAGAAGTTCAAAGTATAGTGATTATTTGTGAATATTAAGTGTTATCCTTTTTCTGCTTCTATAGTCTTAAAAATTGCTATAGTGGCCCCAATTTTTGTTTTTTCTCAACATAACTGCATATATTCCATTTAAATAAATTAATAAAGATAGTTTCTGAAAATCACGGAAAGTGGACCATTAGGAGTGGGCAATACCTGAAAACTGAAATTTAAAGAGTGAGGATTGAAGCAAAATTTAAAAATGCCTCTAACAGCTACAATTTAAATTTTTTTAAAAGGAAACTCGGTATGTGCCACTGAAATAAAATAAGAAAAATAGTTTCTGATAATCAGTGAAATCACATTATTAGGAAGGGGGTTTACCTGAAACCCAAACTTAGTATAAACAACTGAAATAAAATAGGAGTAATAGTTTCTGAAAATCAGAGAAGTCAGGTTATTAGGAGTATGGGGTTTACCTGAAACCCAAAAACTGCTTTATAGGCATCATTACTGACTTTTTACAAAACTATACCATTTAAATAAAATAAGAAAAACAGTTTTGAAAATCAAGGAAATCACGTCATTAGAATTCGGGGTTTACCTGAAATCCAAAATTTAAAAATTGCTTTAATGGCAATATATATATTTTTTTCACAACAAAACTTGACATATAACATTTAAATAAAATAAGAAAAATAGTTTCTGAAAATTTGGAAAATTGGACATTAGGAGTAGGGGTATACCTGAAATCCGAAATTTAAAAAGTGCTCTAGATTTACAACCACAGGTTACATTGTCATGAAGATAGCAAATGTGAAATATTGATCTAATATGTGAGTGTGACTTATATTTGTATGTAAGAGTGCTCTGTAATAACACTCAGAAAATGTTTGCACTACATGCTTTTACTACAATAAAATTTAAATTAAATTTCAAAACCACTGATAATCAATAGAACTTTCAATTACTTATTGTTGATTATGTATATTTGCTTTGTACATTGTATTGTTTCTAAACAATTACCTGTTTTTAATTGGTATCAATTAAACCTGTTTTTGTTTTATTGAAACATATGAACATCATCTTCTTAAATATAAAAGATAAGTCAAAACCTACTGTTTTTCTCTCTGTTTTTGTGAATTTAAAGATGATACCAAGGACTCAGTTCATAAATATAGCTACATTTAAAAATGTTTAAAAATTACCCACACAGTATAGCTTTGCCTACCAGTGGTCATATATTTCATTTAATTAATAGTATACCATTAATTTTTATAGTTTAACGTCAATAATAATAATAATAATAATAATAATAATAATAATAATTCTAAAAATGTGATTTCTTTTAGGGGAAAATGATTTGCACAACCATTTTGCTTGCAGCTGTATCATGTCCAAGCAAGAGGTACACTCATTGATTGTGCAATGCATTATTATTTAGTTTTTGCCTTATAAAGGCATTAAATGGATTGAAATTTTGCAAAGATTAAGGACACGATTTGGGGACAAGACACTCTCTAAGAGAAAGTGTATTAGTGGCACAAGTTTCACGGTAGAACAAGAAATTGTGGAAAATGAAAGTCACCAACATACCTCAGATGATTTTTATTTATGGACGCTCTTTAACAGCTCGGTCATCAGCATTCCTCAGATGAGCATAACAGAAATATATATATTCAGGCTGTTAGGGATCTTATTGAGTGTTACCAATGTTTGAAGATTTCTGAAATCGCTTCTTAGGTTAAAATATGTTATGGCAGTGTTCAATCCATTATTTTAGATGACTTGGATTAATATAAAGTCTCGACAAGGTGGGTTCTTAGAATTCTCACTGAGAATCAAAAGACTGCTCATATGGGAGCGTTATCAGAGCTTTTGGCTGAATACCATGATAAAGGAGAAATATTTCTTCATTGAATCATAATCTGCAATGCAAAATAGTACACCACTATATTCCAGAAGCAAGCAAGCGTGGAGTGAAGGAAGGAAAAGAGGGGGAATCCACTCCTGTCAAAGCAAAAATGCACTTGTCAGCTGGGAAAGTTCAGTTAATAGATTTCTGGGATTCTGAAAGCATTTTGTTTATCAATTTTCTTCATAAATGTTGAAGAGTAAATGCAGCTCATTACTTCCAGCTTCTGGTTCAGCCAAAACAGGCTTATGAGTGAAAAAGATGTTCTGCTCCTTCAAAACAACACCTGTTTGCATACAGCTTCTTTGACAAGGGAAAGAGTTGAACAACATTGTAATACCCTGTGAATAGTCTAGACTTATCACTTTGTGATTACCATATATTTGGATAATTAAAAGAAGCACTGGGAGGTCAGCAATTTGACAATGATGAAGGTGTGGAAATATTTATGCAAAACCAGCTGGAAACCCAACTTTACTCCTTCTTTGATAATAGAATTAAGAAGCTTCCTATTGCTGAGAAAAATATAATTGTAAATTGAGAAATTATATACAAAAATAAGATGTATTCCATTTTTATTTAATTTGGCTTTAATAAATTCTAAAAAAATATTCCAGTTTATGGTTGACTCATCCTTATATTCTATATACAAAACTACTTGATGTAAATGGAAGGGGTATAATCCACAAATTGCTCTCTGTCTCTAAAAAACTGCAGTCACCTTTTTTTTACTTCATTCACATAGCAACAATATATGATCTTTATAATTTTCTTTCTTTGAATTCAATATTTTTGTCCTTGAAGCAAAACATCAAGCAGGAATGCTCTCAAATTATTTCTTTTGATTTGAAATCTTCTTGAAATAGCCAGGATTGATGGTCTCTTGTACTGCATACCAGAATGTGATGTGCTTCAGATCTTGGTTTTATTTGTCCAATTCCTGTCCAATAATGGTCATAGCTACAAAATCCTGGATCAATTTCCCTTTGTTTCTGTCTTCTCCTTTCCACATGCTTAACATAATATTAGTAGCTCGTGGTAATCATATTAGGTTTGGAGAAATATATTTTACAAAGTATTGATATATAGTGCATTGCAAAATGATGGCAAGGAATGAAAAAGAATACCTGCAGTTTATGCAACAAGCTGGTGAAAGAAAAACATATTTCCATATTGTGATTTACAGACTGCTCAAATGGTATTGAAAGAAATGCATGGAATAACTTCAGGGGAATTTACATACTCAAAAGAAACCTTCAAACTTCTGTAGCTGCACCAACTATATACTTGGCCTAATTCAAACAAGACAAAATCTGCAGTTTGAAACAGGGAATAGTAGCATTCATAAAGGTCCAGTTAAGACCAATGAATCAGGACAAAATAAAGAATTAATTTAAAAAAGAAACACTACTCAACTCAAAAAATTATCTGTGATTAAAAAAATCTAACAATAAGAGGGAAACAAAACATTTGATATAGGAAACAAAGAATCTACATTTCTCATGCCCACAGAGACTAATCATGAATGCAACCCAACTAATGGAGACACCAGGGGCCTATTCCACAAAAATATGATCTAATATATTACAAGTGTATTAGTATAAGTTCTTTTAAAGTATGATCTTGTAATGCATTTGTTAAATTTTGAGGCTGTTTACATTGAAGATATTATACATTAATTTAAAAATTCTTAAAGAATTAAACAGCCCATAAGAATTGGCTGCCTGGGAGAATATCTTCATTCTGAAAAACTGCAATGAATTTCGACCTTCCACCATGAGATTACCTTTCTAAATTCATTTCATATCCGCCAGAGGCAACCACGTACAACACAACAGCTTCCATGGGACCAACATGAGCCCAAGAAACAATAGGTCAACAACTGAGGAAGGGAACATTGGTTCCCAAAATACGAGAACTTAAAGTATGTTCTTACTTAAATACAGTAAGTGAAGTGTGTAAGCAATTCACCAGCATTATATAAAATAATATATATCTTCACTGTAAACAGCTTCAAAATTTAATAAATGCTTTATATTTGGACACTAACAAGTCTTTAGAAGTATCTCAAGTTTGACCAATGAGTGGTACTTTCAAAATGGTAGTCCCAGAGGTAAGCGAAGCCCACTTAATTACGTATAAACTCAAAATTGGAAATGCAAAAAGTGAATCATCATAAAAAATTACCTTAATCTACAAATAAAAAAGAGAAACACTGCAGCAGACATTGAATTTCTAAAAAACTTTGTCCCAAATTTCTTAAGAAAAACTGTGAAAGAAGTTAATAGTGTACACCAAAAAGCAGCAGAGGAAAAAGTTATATAAAAGCTTACATTACAAAATAACTTAGTAAAATAGAGTTAAACATCTATGCCTTACACTTGAAACTTTCCAATCTCCTAGGCCCCATTATATGGAAAAATTTACAAGATAATCGACACAGAAATGTAAACTTTAGTATGAAAACCAAAAATCGGAAACTAAAAAACAAATATTAAACAAGTTATGATGCCAAAAAACTAAACCAAAACCTAGGACACAACCTCCAGAAAACAATGTAGTATATCTTTCAAAATCAACCGTCAATAGAAAAGAAATCCAGTTTCTCAACAAGGAATAAACACTTGTATAGATTTTTCCAAAAATACAGATGATTATGTAGCAGACATTTAAATTGCATGCTACCCATAAAACATCGACAAAAACATAATAAAAAAGAACTGTGACAAGTTTTAGAAAAACTAACGATTAGCAAACACTACCAAACCAACTACATCTACAAATGCATCATCAACAAACTAAAGTCAAAACCAGTGGTCTACACAAAGGCAGATTAAGGTAATACAATAGCAATTCAGATAAAGAAGATTACATACACAGAGTAGAAAACTTATTAAAAGGATCAGACTACATTACAATGAAGAATCTCCTCAATTCGCAAATAAATAACTTCCATAAAATTATGAAAGAAATCAAAATATTATCAGACTTCCAAAAATGCAAAATAATCATAAACAACCCCATACTCCCTAGACTCTATGTGGCTTCCAAAAATTCATAAAACCAGACAACAGCACGAGACCAATAGCCAACCAAGTCAATTCTCTCACTTATGAATCAAAATGGCTTAATTAAAATTTAATTTACTTCTGAAGTTCAACTGTCTAAACATTAAAAACTTGTACAAGTTGGTAGACAAAATCAAGTATATTGGATCTCAACAGATAACAATTTAGTTTTTTTTTATTTTTTTTTTATGTTAATTCTCTATTTCCTAGCATCTCCACACAAAAACTTTTAAGAAAAATGGCTTACCAACATTGGTTTATAAACCAACTCACCTTACCAAACTGAACAGTCTATGCATCCAACAGAGCACTTTCATTTTCAATGGTAAAATATAGCAACAGATCACAGGTCTAGTGAAGAGAAACCCACTATCCCCAATATTAGCAGAATTATATATGTGATCTTTGGAATCACAAATTACAAAAGCTTTCCCCTGAATATTCAAAACTTGGCACAGATATCTAAACGACATATTCGCAATAGTACCCAAGAAACATAATTCTGACTCTCAAATTACTCAACCTACAACATAAATCTGTAAAATTCACAACAGAAACAGAGAAAGATAGATGGCTCCCATTCCTGGATCTAAAAATCATCAAAAAGGATAACAAAATACAGTTTGGAGTATATCAAAAACCAATGCATACAGATAACTACATAAAAAAGAAAGGTTTCAACCTAGAATCACATCAATATGCAATATTCAACAGTTTGGTTTTTAGATTAGTCAACATTCCAATTAGTGTCACAGATACAATAGAGAGTATGAACACATCATAAGTACAGCCATAAACATGGTTTTAACACCTCTGCCATAATAAAAAGGATCAATAAGTACAAACTTGAAAAATCCATAAAAGAGACTTCTACGCTGAAGGTAATCAAAGACATGCAAAAATATTGCAAATTCACTTATAACCCACAATTACACTACAAATTTGAAAAGATTTTCAAAAAGTTAAATATAAAGTTAGCCCCGATCAACAGATATAACATCAAGCACCTTCTAGGATCAAAATTAAAAGAAAAGGAACACACAGAAAAGAAATCAGGAATATATGCCATAGAATGCTTAGACTGTGAATTGAAATACATAGGAAAAACTAAAAGAAATTTGACAATTTCTTGACAATTCAGAAGAAAGAACATTTTAGAAATATCAAATTAAAACAGACTGAAACTCAGCAGTAGCACACCATTATTGGAGCCAAAACCATGAAATAAACCCAGAGATAAAACTTCTTAAAGAATTGAACAACCCACATGAATTAGCTGCCTAGGAAAATGTCTTCATTCTAAAAAACTGAAAAATCGCAATGAATTTTGAACCTTCAGCTGTGGAATTACTTTTCTAAATTCCTTTCACATCCACCAGAGGTCACTACACACAACACAATAGCTTCCATGTGCCTACAGCTGAGGATGTGAACGTTGGTTCCAGAAACATGTCCTAACTTTTAAATATAGTAAGTGAAATGTGTAAGAAGTTTACCTGCATTATATAAATTAATGATCTTGTAACTTTCTGTTCCACGAAAGAAGTACAACTTTTGTAAAGTATTAGTAAAAAGTTACAAGTTATGTCATATAGAGCAAGATAGAGAAACAGCTGTTTGCCATAACCTTGAATTAGGTTATGTCCATTCCCTAGGAATTTTTAATGTACAGAGCAGATTATCATTATTCCTGCTAAATGGGTCTTGTATTTTTTCTCACATATAATAATAATTTAAATACTTTATTATGCATTTATAAATATTAAAGCATAATAATCCATTTTGAGATGACAGTCCCACATGGCTACATTTAGGAGCATCAATTGCAGTCATTGAGAGATGGCAGAAGAATTGAGTTTCCAGAGTTTCCCAATTGCTCTTGGTCATTTATTTTATTATTCCATTTGATCATTTATTTGTTTATATTACTTGACAATTACGTTCTCATTATAAGCAAAAACCGGAAAAACTGTATCAAAAGGATTATTTTACAACAAAATTATTGAAGAATGAAAAAAATTATTTTCATGGCATGTAGCAAGAACCTCATAAATACACTAACTTAGATGCTGGTCTGAAATATGCATTTGAAACAGGAAATGCCAATATCAGTCATAACCCTACTTTAATTGCACTTAACCAACATTATCATTGTACACAAATACTTATTTATTCTTTCTTTATACATGTTCCTACTCATCATTATCCTCTTTCAATAATATTTAGCACATTTGGGTCAACTGACTCCCAAAACCATTAAAAAGATAATAAATTTTGTGCTAGTATTTGAAGTTAACAATATTTCTACACTTGTGGAGAAACGCATACCATTTACTAGTGGTCGAATAATGCTAATACTTCTGTGGAACAGAAAAAAACAAAAGACAAAACAAAACAAAACATTTGTGCATTTGTAAGTATGGAGTTATAAAGTACAAGCATAGCAGAAACCTTTGTGGAACAGAATTTTACTAATAACTACAAGTTACAAGTCCATACACTTGTAATGTATTAGGCCATACTTTTGTGGAGCAGGGTCCAGAAAAAATTACTAACACTACACAAGTGGTAAGAATGGAAAGTTTCAATAACCCCACAATCTGTATGATAATTGGCACAAGCCAAAATGAATTTGAATTGCAAGCATCTGTCAAAAAGGCCATGCTCTATATAGGCCACTTTAAAAGAAAACACCACAATTGATTTACTAGTCTTTTCTACCAAGGGTAGGAATATGTGGAGAAACTGAAGCAGAAGAACTGACCACCAGAGGAGCTAATAAAACATTTTCAATAGAAATGTTTTAGTAACTAAACAAAAGCAACAAAATGATTGCTTTAATACCATATATGATGAGTAAATTATATTATAAATGTATAAATACTCTAAAGTAAAGTTAGGAAAGATTTTTCAATATAAATGCTTTAGTAACTAAGCAAAAACAATAAAATGATTGCTTTAGTACCATCTAAGATGAGTAAATTATATTATAAATGTATAAATACTTGAAAGTTAGGGAAGATACATTAATAACATTTTATAAGACGTGACTACTACAGCTAAAAGTAAGATTATTGCAGTGGAAATAAAATTTTTAAGATCAGTTTTAGGAATAACTAGGAGAGAGATACTAAGAAATGAAGATGTATGAGAACAATTGCAGATATAAAGCATAAATGACTGACAAAATATTATAGGGCAAATGTGAAGAGAACAAACATTATTTCCAATGTAAATGATGTCCTTCATACATAAAGGAAAACAAAATATTGAAAGACTAAAGAAAGCATATGTAAATGAATGTTGAGTGACTTAAGAGTTTGCAAAAAACATAAAGCATGCTAAAGCAAATTACTACAAACTATTTTTGTGTATCATGTTTTCCCAACTATAGTAGTTCTTTATTATATAAGCAAAATAGTTAATAGTCTAAAATTACAATGTATTTCAAATGATAATGGAAGCTCAGTTTTGGCAATTTGTCCACTGAATGGAACAAAGGTAACCAAACCCATTAATAAAATTCTTCAAAATGATTTCACAGTATTAATACACAAGTTCAGCTAACAAATGCTGCTTTAAAATAATAAAATGTATCACTTAGTACGACTATTCTTTGAAACTAGTCTTTTAAATAAATAAATAAACAAATAAATAAAATTAATCAACAACAAATATCCTATGTATAATATTTGGTTGATTTCCTTACTTGAAACAATGCAGATTAAAGTTAGACTCAACAGATATACAGATAACACAATTATAATGTTATGATGCTGTAATGTACCCTATGCACTATCTTGCAGTGAAGCAGTTTACAACCACACGGTGAAGACAGTTAAGGTGACAATAACAAAGTTGCTTAGCACTGCAATCTGTAGCATACAAAATACTGCAGTGAAGCAACTGCATATGTTTCAGGTGATTATACTCATAGCAGTGGCAATGCAGTTTATGTATGGCATTATGATTTGGCAATTATTACAATATGCTGCAGATATGTCAGTTTAAATGATGTATCAACAGCAACTTATATAATCAGGGCTGCCAATGGAAAGGTCCAGGAGTCCTTAATGCTCATTATTTCTTCCCTTCTTTCTTGTTGATGCACACCACATTTGAACTCTTGCTGAGTACTGTAATATTACAGTAATGCAATCTGCATAAGTGTTTAGAATAATGTAACAAAATCACTTGCCATCAAGTACATAAGCTTGTTTCATTTGTTGCATGTTTTTAACAAGATGTACTTAAAAATGTCTTATTCCCCATTCATGAAAAGCTCAGAACATACCATCATGTATTCCAATGGGTACTAATATCACTAGGAACAGAAGTGCATTTCGCAGAACTAACTTCCAGTCGGATGGCACTGCATAAGGCATGAGAATGTAAGTTAATCGATGAACCTCATGAGCGGCACACACAAAGATGAAAGATGTGATCATGACATTAAGTACAGGATAGCTGGGTAGCAGCACCAGGACACCATGTGTATCTGCTGCCAGCCATATGTGATACTGACTGATAAACAGTTCAAGAGAGATTCTGCCAAACCAGGCAAAGAAGCTTGAGTAACGTGTCCTGAGCACTCCTGATATGTTTCGCAATACTATATAACTAACAATCTGAAACAGATCCAAGTATCCATATGCTTATAATAATGCACCAAAGTAAATAAAAGCAATACAATACAAGTAAATTTCCTACACACTTCACTTACTGTATTTAAGTTTGGACATATTTCCCATCCTCAGCTGTTGACCCACTGATTCCTAGTGCTAGTGTTGGTCCCAAGGATGCTATTGTGTTTTATGCGGTAACCTCTGGTGGATACGAAATGAATTTAGAAAGGTAATCCCATGGCAGAAGGTCAAAATTCATTGCAGTTTTTCAGTTTTTTAGAATGAAGATATTCTCCTAAGCGGCCAATTCATACAGGTTGTTTAATTCTTTAAGAAGTTTATCTCTGGATTTATTTCATGGTTTTGGCCCCAATAAAAGTGTGCAACTTCTGATATTTTCATCTGTTTTAATTTGATATTTCTAGAATGTTCTTTCTTCCAAATTGTTAAATTTCTTTTAGTTGTTCCTATGTATTTCAATTCACGGTCTAAGCATTCTATGCCATATATTCCCATTTGTTTTCTGCAGGGTATGAATTGGCCACCTGAGAGAATATCTTCATTTTAAAAAACAAAAAAAACTGCAATGAATTTCAACCTTCAGCCATGGGATTACCTTTCTAAATTCATTTCATATCCACCAGAGTTCACCACATACAACACAACAGCCTCCACAGGACCACCATGAGCACCAGGAAACAGTGGGTCAACAACTGAGGATGAGAACATTGGTTCTTGAAACACATCCTAATTTAAATACAGTAAGTGAAGTGTGTAAGAAATTTATCTGCATTGTAATAATTAATATATAATATCTTCACTATAGACAGCTTCAAAATTAAACAAATACATTAAATAAAAGCATTTCAATATTCATGAGGGGAGTTCAATTTATCTACCTCAATTATAAGATATAGGTTAAACTTGCTTTGCTACTTGGCAATGTAATCCACTATTTTAAGCACTAGTTTATTTCTCCAGTCATCCTGCTACTGCTTTCTGAGGGCATTTCTGACAGAACACTACTAATCAAGTAGAAATATGAGTTTTAATAATTAGAAAAATCAATGCATGTCAGTCTTAACAGTAGGGTGGATGGTTAAGCTTCCCAAAAGCACAGCAATCTTCCTTTCTTTATAGCAGCCTATGGCACATTGTTGAAAAGCATCAGCATACCTACTGAGTTGCCCACAATGCTTCTGTTTATGCATCATAAGAACTTTATTATGAAACATATGTTTCCAGTAAAAGCTATCTTATGTGGCATGAATTTCAGAGCAAAATGACCCCTATGTATCTCAGAAGATTTATTATGATCTTTCTGACTGACTGTTAACCACGAAACTTCTTAGGGATTAGGTTTCTTTTGCTTCCACTGCATGGACATTGGCTTTGGAATTATGTCACTGAACTCATGTTTCAACTCTGGTAAAAAATCTATGAAAAGGAGTAGCTAAATGTTTTCTAAGATGGTTCAAAATCACCTGTTGTTCCTAGTGACATGCTTTTTTAAATACTGTTTAATGCTTATTTTTACTTCTAAGACATGAAAGAGGACGAGTAAGGAAATGATTAACTGAAATGTTAATTGGAACTTGTACAGTGAAGCAAATTATATAATTAAGATCATTGTATGATTGAGTTGAACTACATTCTTATTGTGTACTTGTTTATAATATGCACTACTAATTTCATGAACCCTTTGTTCACATCATCAGTTGATGGTTAGCTGATGATGCAAACAAAGGGTTCGTGAAACTCTTAGTACATATTATAAACAAGTGCACAATAAGAGTTTTTTTTTTTTTTGAATGATTTATTTATGGACGCTCTTTAACAGCTCAGGTCATTAGCGTCCCATTCAACTCAGGGCGTGAAACGGCCAACAAATTTTGCTCAGAGGCCTCTCTTTCAGGCTTGAGGTTCTTTTTCATGCCCTAAATGTATGACACAGGACCCACGGCTTTACTTCCCTTCCAAAGGAAGCCATACTTAGGTTTTTTATGCCCCGAAAAAATCCATCGGTCCTGGCCGGGTTCGAACCCGCGATCTTGGGTTTAGGAGGCAAATAATAAGAGTGTGTAGTTCAACTCAATCGTACAATATCTTAAAGAGATGATCGTTTTGTTGAAGGAGTGTTACAAGGACAATATGTTTTATGTTAAATGTGGGGAAGATTTTGTAATTCAGATAGTAACTGAAGGTCAGAGGCTTAGCAAAAATGCAAGATGAATCCTATTCTTTTCAATTTGTTTGTAGATGATAATAATAATGGTAGGTTCACAGCAAAATAACACACACAAACCAATAATAAACAAGTTGAAAATTCTTGATTTACTTTAAGATGTTTAATGGCAGCATCTATTTCTGTGATAGGATTAAAATATGCATTAATAGAAATTGCAAAGTATAGGATCTTAAAGTGAGTTAGGAGAAGTCTAAGATAATGGTATTTAAAAAGGAAAATAAGCTGATGAGGGATGAGAAATGGTTTGTGTTGGGGAGCCAGATACAGACTGTGAAGGAATTTTCATACTTAGGAATAGTTCTGAGCTCCTCCAGTCAATGGGAGAAACAAAATATATTAGCATTAACCAAGGACCTATCTTTGTAGTTAAGAAATGTGTATTGGTTGGAGAGAATACATAGAGAACTGGTGGAGACAAGGTGAGCATATGGTATTGAAGTATGAGGGATAGAGAAAAGTTGTAAATTGATGGATAGGTTGGTTTTGTAAGATTGTGTAGGGAATTCCACAAAATGCTGCAAATGTAGGGGCACTGTTGGAAATGGGAAGGGTTAGTGTGAAAGGGTAGTTAATGCAGAGAGTTTTGAAGTTTTGGTTTAGAATACAACAGATATCAGAGGTTTCTTTGATGAATGTTTAAAATTTCAAGAGTCTGGGGTAGGGGATTTTTATTGGGCAAATAAAGTTGGGGAAGAGTTGACAAGGAATGGAAGGGGTGATGTATTAAGAAGTGAATTGGAGGGGGGATTTTGGAAACAGATTACAGTAAGGTTTGAGGATATAGATGAACAGATAATACATTCTATAATGAGGGGAAAAAGGTCACTAGTATTCTATCAGGAGATAAAAGGGGAGACAAGATACATCATTAAGTGTAATAAGCAAGAAAGAGAGGGCATGGCATGGTTTAGATTAGGAATCTGGAGCTTCAGGAGTTTTAGAAGTAATTGTGAGCATGGAGTTTGCCCCATATGTGGAAATTTAGAAAAATGTAGTGCAAATTTTGTTTGAATGTTCAGGAACAAGTGTGTGAAGACAATATGCAATACATGGTAAATGGTTGAAATTAAATAAGCAAACTACAGCAAAGAAAACTTTTGGGGACCAAATGCAAATTAGTAATGCTGGGGAATATTTGTATGAATTTAAGAACAAATGGTTATAGTCAGTGAGGAGAGATGATCTGTGAGTTCGATTGGGTTTGCCTTCTGTAATTGGTCAGTAGCGGTATTTTTGTAATGTTGGGGAATATTTGTATAAATTTAAGAACAAATGGTTGTAGTCAGTGAGGAGAGATGATCTGTGAGTTCGACTGTGTTTGCCTTCTGTAATTGGTCAGTAGCAGTATTTTGGTTTTATGTGTAGTAGATTAAAGTTTAAATGTGTATGGATAGAAACTAGTTAAGGGAGGGGTTCTACAATCTGAAAGGATTTATTGTTAATTTGGGTGATTACTGAATTGTATAAAATGTTTTAGTTTATATTATTATACTGTTTCTTTATTTTATTTTATTTTAGAGGGTTATGACTGTGGGAAAGAGCTAGGGTGATTTCTAAACCATAATTGATGTATTTAGATGTAGTACAAATAATCAATACAAATAGGAGGAATATAGTGTGGAATGTAGAAGGGGGTGCCAAAGTCCTCTGGATATTCCAGTTGGAAGCTACCGATGAATCAAGGTCTGGAACTGAGAACATGGAAAGGAAAATTTATTACTTTGTTTTTAATATGTTTATTTGTTTGTTTGTATAAGTTTTAAAGGAATAAACAACTCACAAGGATAGAAATTTAGTGGAATGGGTTTAATTGGAAAAGGATGAAGGCTCATTATTGCATGAAATATAATTTAATATTGTATTGATTGTATAAATTATTTATAGTATTGTGTTCTTTGGTTGGATTGGAGCCTGGTCCCCTGGATATTTCAGTAGGTAGCTGCTGATGAACCAGGGACTGGGATGCTGAGCCAATGAAATTGGAATATATGGGAATTAGTGCCTTCTGGAATTGCCAAAGGCACTGATTGTATTAGTTATATAATTTTTTTTATTTATTTTTCCTTACTTGTGTTTTGTATGTTGGTATATGAGAAATAAAATTCATTCATTCAAATATAGTTAGTGTAATGGTGAAAAATTGGTATGTTAATCATTAGAATATTTTGTATCAAATAGTTTAAAATATTGGCCTGGAATAGAACCTATGTTAGAACCAGAACATATTGTAATAATATTTATAACTTAGTGCTATTTAAATAAATAAAAAAATGTACATCAGGTACTAAGGCAAAACAGACAATAGGCACTGATGATACATGTAATGAAATAACAAATTAGGAAAAAACTTTTTTTTAAGGAAGGAAACATTCCAGGCCTAAGTTTACAGTACATCCACAGAAGTTGCCATTAATGAGAATTGAGAAAAACCTGGAAAAATTCTCCAGTCAGAGTGGATGGCATGGAAGGAATCAAATGACAAGCTTTTTAAATGGTTTCAAAATTCACAGACATCAGAAAATTACTTTTGATGCCACTATCTTCCATAAGACCTCTACTCATGCGATCGCTTGTGTAGGAAACGTTGTTCACTCTGGTCTCCTACTGAATTACCTGGCCAAAGTTTTGTCCTACAATATGAAGGTTTATCACCACCTTATACACCAACACCTTGTGGATTTTCTTTACCATTTCACATTTGCTTGCAAAGAGTTTAATGACCAAATAAGTGAAATCTGTTAGTTTAATTGTAGAACTGTAATTTACTGTTTATCATCTTTCTCAGTGCTTATTACTAAACAGTATGCTGTTTGGCAAGAATGCCTTACTAATAAGCTCAATTTTAACACAAAAGGAATACTCAGGTAGATAAATTACTGAACACCCCTCATATAAGTTACATTTTGTTATTTTGTTCCATTTCAATGTAATGTACACAGTTAATTATATTAATAAATTTTTTACATACTTCAACTTTTTGGAATTCAAAATACAGAAATTAAACTATAGACATTTAATACAATGGCTTTTGTTTTATACTCCATGTTCATGTACATCTCTAGTGATGCACTTGTTCTAAACATATAGAAGCAATGTTTTGTAATGAATCCAAAACTGAATAAATGCTAGAGTTTCTTTCTTAACAACACATTTAATTTGTGTGTTTGTCACTAAGTTTCCTTTAACCTTTTCTTAATCAGTTAGTGAGTCGATTTAATATTCTTAGGCTCCACTTACCATTAAATTATATAGAACATGTGCCTTTCTTTAAGCTTACTTAATTTATAACATAGTTTGAAAGTGAACTATGAGAGTGGTTCAATAAAGAATGATCATAATATTTTATGACAACATATGAGGTGGTATCCACAATATTGGATTGGTTCTGCCATCTCGATAGTAGTTGCAGTAGAGTTTTGTACTGCTAGGCAGCAACACTAGCACATCTTGATGAGTGAGTGTTTAAAGTTTCATGCAGCTGGGTATATGTGTTGAGATTCTATAGTACTTTTCGTGATACTCTGTGTGTAGTGACTTTACGATGAATCCAAGATTAGAACAGAGAGTGTGCATCAAATTCCTGCAAATCTCGGGAAACATGCTACAGAGACTCTTGCAATGATTTAACAAGTATTTGGGAGATAAGGCATGAGCCGTACAATAGTGTTTGAGTGGTATGCTCGGTTCAGGGTCGGCCATACAGCTATTGAAGACGATGCTCATGCTGGTAGGCCCGTCAGTTGCACAATGCCCGACATTGTTGCTAAAGCTCAACACCTGGTTCGTAAGGATCGATGTCGACCCATTGAAGACCTTGCTCATGAAGCGGGAATTGGTTATGGAACATACCAACGAATTTTAACTGATGAATTGGGCACGCATTGTGTCGCCGCAAAATTTGTGCCAAGAATCCTGACTGCTTATCAGAAGGCACAGCGTGTTGAAGTTTGCACCGAGCTTCGTCGGGCCGTATCCAATGACCCAACCTTCTTGTTCAGGGTCATCACCGGCGACGAGAGCTGGATGTATGCTTATGACCCTGGGACGAAACAACAATCCTCCCAGTGGAAGAGGGCAAATTCATCACGACCAAAAAAAGTGAGACAAGTGAAGAGCAAAGTCAAGAGCATGCTCCTCGTTTTCTTTGATGCCAAGAGGATTGTGCACAAAGAATTCGTACCACCAAATCAAACTGTAAATTCCATGTACTGCTGTGACGTTTTGGGAGGGCTCCGTGAAAATGTGCGGAGACGACGGCCGAACTTTGACGACAAAAGAACTGGCTGTTGCATCACGATAATGCGTCCTGTCACAATTCCATGTTCACTAGGAGCTTTTTTTTATGAAAAACAACATGACGACTGTCCTCCACCTACCGTACTCGCCTGATTTAGCACCCTGCGATTTCGCTCTATTCCCCAAACAGAAATCAACTTGAAAGGTCGTCGGTTCGACACAATTCAAGAAGATTCAAGAAGAAACGCTGTCTGTGCTAAACACCCTCAAAGAACATGACTTGCAAGATGCACTTGGAAAATGGCAGAATCACTGAGACTGGTGTATACATGTGGAAAGGAACTACTTCGAGGGCAATGGCAGTCATTAGTCTCAAAGTAAGTTTTTGATCAGATGGCAGCACTAGTCCTGAATATTCTGGATACCACCTCGTACCTTTACTCAAATTTATAATTTTCATGATGTTTCTGAAAATGATCCTGTTGGGTGCAATACATATGTCCCAGCATTTCTGCTAGTTTTCAGACACATGCTTGGAAACTATATTTGGTTATATCCTTTAGAATCACCTCCGCAGCCTTCAGGGCTGTTTCTAATATCTGATGGAAAATCCTCCTGTGAAGGTGTTTCTTCAATTTGGAGAAAAGGAAAAAAGTTACTTGGGTCTAAATTTGCACTATAGGGTGAGGGACAAAATTCACATAGATTTTTGTAAGATATTTAGCAACATCACTTATAATGTGCAGTCATGTATTATTATAATTCAGCATCCAGCTTGTTGCATGGAAATGTGCTCTTTTGTGTGTGATATGGCCTTGAAGAATTTCCAGGACACCTTTGTATTATTGCCCCGTTAGAGCTATGTTTGCAGGTATGGCATCTGGTAAATAAATTCATTTAATATTGAAAAATGAGATGACCTAACTTTCCCAGCAGAAGCTTTTGCTTTTTTTGGTGCTTGTGATGGAGATGACCACAGAGAGTTTTACTGTTTGCTTTCATCATCGAAAGATGTAGCAATGTTTTATCAGCAGTGATATTATCTTTGAAAGAAATTTCGCATCTGGTGATAACCATACTTGTCTCGTAGACCCAAGCAATTCTGGCCAGGGTCAATGGATTTTTTTTGGGCGTAAAAATCCTAAATATGGTTTCCTTTAGAAGGGAATTAAAGCTGTGGTTCCCATGTCGCAGATTTACGGCACATAAAAGAACCTCAAGCCTGAAAGAAGAGGCCTCTAAGTAAAATTTATCAGCCTTTTCATGTCCTGAACTGAATGGGATGCTGATGACCTGAGATGTTAAAGAGTGTCCATAAATAAACCATAGCAACATGCAAACCTGCATGCATATGTTCTTTTGTTTGGCGATCAGCAGTCCTGAAACTCAGTGTTCAAACACTTCTCGTGAGTAACTTTTCAGTTACCAACATATGGGTGGCACTCTGAAATTTTCAGAATTTCTGAAAGTGTTCCTTAATCGTATTTGACAATCCTCTCTCACAATGACAGCAGCAAAACTACAGCATCACGTCCTTCGAAATTGATTGTCTACCCTCTTTAAACATTTTACCCATCTTTGAGCAGACTATAGGGAATAACAAGTTCTCCATAAGCCTCCTGTAGCATTGCATAGGCCTCAGCTAAAGATTTGTTCAGATGAAAGCTGAATTTCAGAGCAGCATATTGTGTGTCCAGAGGTGCAGCAGTGTGGAACTGCCAATCACACTTATTGCTGAGATACTGTGTAGGTAAAGCCATGCTATGTTGGTATTACCACACTCATTACTGTGAAGCCATCACATCCATATGCTGTATCTATTACAATATTAAAAGACTGAACATTTCATCAAAATGATTTTGTCTCTAATATTGCAAAGTTTTTTTTTCTTATTTCCTTTCTTATTGAAAAATGTATTATGCATTCTGGTTATTTGGGTACAGGATATGAGGAGTTTTACTGTATATAAGATTGTTGAACAGTTTTCCTATTTTTTATCACTTTAAATTGCTAAGTAATGTGAGAAATCAGAATATTGTATGATTACTAAAAACTTCTTTCACATCTCTTGCAATAGCTGCCTGTTTAGTCAATAAGTTACAGTACTACATTATTTTAGGAAATGGCTGGCATTCATATGATGATAAGGCTATATGCTGTGATAGAAGTTCTATACAGAAGGCAAAATGCCAATTAAATTCATGAATAGTTGAAGAATGTTTAGGAGGATGCAAAAACGATGTCAGTACTGTTAAGACTTTCAGTTCAGTACTGTAGTAAAACTGAAAAATGAACCTCTTTGTTTGATGAAGAGCAGACTGGTTATTCACCCCCTGCATGACTCCACACAACTTCCATAAGCTTATGAAATTGTGCTGTCAGGTAACATCCAAGGAATAATCTTATTTTGATTTAAAGTAAAACACTAAAAATCATGTCGTCACATTAAAACTCTCTTTAAGTTTCACAAACACACTAATTAAAGAGAGTTTTAATGTGACGACATGATTTTTAATGTTTTACTTTAAATCAAAATAAGATTAACAAAAGATTCATTGTGTGGATTCCAACATTCCGTAAACATATCCAAGGAATAATTCAGGAATGTTTCTGGAACCATCATTCCCATTCTCAGCTTTAAATGAACACAGTAAATTCCTGATCTAGCTAATATATGTCACCAGAGAAGCAATTAACCTTGACCTCACTAGGCAGCCCCATACTTACCAAACAGTCAGTTAAAGCTGAGGATGGGAGATGATTTTCAAAATATGTCCCAAATTTAAAAAATGAAGTAAGTAAAATTTGTGTCAATATCCATATCAAATCAACTGTGAGTTAACCAATGAATTACTTGGTGGCCATTATAGAAAAGTGAACTATTCAAAAGTGTTATGCACAGTAGTTGGGAACGAAGGACAGTGAATAGAAACTCTTCTCTCAAGGTGGCAAAACTGTTGAAAATTGAGGAGTGAGCAATTAATACAGTTAAGAATATGCAAAGTGTAAATTTTTTATTTTTGTGTAAAAAAAAAAGGGACAGAGGCATTTTCTCTGATTCCCCTTCTTAAGGACTGGTTAAGAGGTAATCATGCTGTTAAGATGTAACCAGGCTGTACATTTGATGATTACTGTTTTAGGGTATAAAATTGCTTAAGCCATTAGTGCCTTAACATACTATAATTAAATAAAATAACCTACACTGAAATATTGTGCAGAAAAACAAAAACAGCAGGTTGGGCCATTAAAAGTAGAAACCTAAACAAATAACAAGGGCAAAAATGTAAAACAATGTATAAAGTACATACTGTAAAAATACACCAGCAAAAGCCGGATACAGCATGTGATTAAAATGTGCTAAAAAGAAGCCATCAATAATAAAAATTTATACCTTGCTCCAGAAACCACAAAGGAGTATAAAATGGAACACTTGGTCAACAGCAATGACTTCATCTGCAAGAACATCCTCAAGAGAGAAACAGAAACACAAAGATGCTCTGAAAAGTGCCAGATGGTGACATTAAATTAAAATGTGACGCACTGTATAGGGCTGGCCACAATGGCATGCTTGAGCAGGTTCACCCTTGAAAATGTGATGGTGACTAAAAATATAATGCCCAAATCTTAAACCAGTTAAACTACTACTTCTTGATGAACAGAGCAAGAAGAGGTTTACCAATAAAAGGGTCAGATTTACTTTTCCAAAGTTTGTTCCCTTGGAGCAAATACCATTCTTCAAGCCAGCACAAGAGATCGGATCTACATAAAAATGCATTAAAATTCCCCTCCCTCCAGGTATATATTTTCTGGATTGTGACAAGGGCTAAAGAGCCATTCATATAGAAAAGCTACAGCAAACGGGACATGAACTTAAAAGTTTGTTGCCAGGTTATTTAACGGGCTCATTCATGAAAGGTTTCGTGAACGTTTGATGTGCACTTGTATGTTAATGCAGGAGCTTGCAATCTCCAACCTTTTTAATTCATGGTAATGGTAGCGAATGTTTGAAAAACAAAACACTGTTAATAGATACATGAAAAACTAGTAGCAAAATGGCTTTGTTTCATGAAAGTTTCATAATTCTTTTTCAGCCACATCACTGTCTGTATGACACATTTCTTTTAACAGATTATGGAAATAACCTTGTTGAACCCTTTGCACATTCAGTGGATGAACCCACCAGTATGCGTCGATATTTTCAATGCTTATACAAAATACCTAAAATACATGCTAATGATGTTTGAAATAACACAAAATATATGGCTTATTTAGGTATATACATTTTTCATTTTGTCAAGGTTATAACAGAACAACTAAAGTCATTTGCATATGGCTTCATTAATAATATCCATTTTCCTTTTTGTTAAGGTTATAACAGAACAACAAAAGTCATTTGTTTCATTGATACAAATTCACATTCTATGGTAAATTCACATTTCTATTGCAAATGATGATTCCATGCATGGTTAATGTGATTGCAACATTCATGTCTCTCGTTGATGTTTTCTATTTGAATGGCCTCTAAAAGAGACAACTTTGCTGCAACATCTGCGGCCTCATTTCCCTGAATGCCTACATGTTCAAGAAACCACAGCAATGTTACGCTGATGCCAGCGTCAACTAGTTCAAACACTGCATTCTGGATCTTCTGTACAAGAGAATGCGAGTTGTACAGATTTTGTAAGCTGTACAGATTTCGTAAGCTCAAAAGAGTGTTCTGACATTCATCAGTCCACCAAGAAACCAGGAGGTATCTGGATTGCGAAGATGACTGCAGATAGGTAGTTGTGCGGCAGAAAGGAGTACAGTCTAGAGGTGCTTGACCAAAAAATACAGCTGAGGAACCTAAAAGATTTCAATTAGCCTTGCCAATAAGCTGCTTTGGCACACGCTGGGAATATATTTGGGAAGACACAATATTGATCTGGCATGGAAAATGAATATGCGAGTATGTATCAAAAGAGCATTTAAGGTAAGATGAACAGAAAGCAAGATCCAAATGTGAGAACTGTAAGTATTATCGGAAAGAAAAGTAGGTTGACCTGTATTAAGTCAAGAAAGATTATGACGATCCATGCTACCCTTTGTACACTCTGTGGAAGAATTTTTTAAGAAATGGGGATCCTTGAACAAAATACAAAAAGACAGATAAGAAAGAATCAGACCCATTAAGATATGTATTAACTCTGTCAACTAGGCTCTGAAAACATGCACAGTTATCCCAAAAGAAACACAATACAAAATAAAACTGAATAACCCAACAATAGTGAAAATATATGGTTTACCAAAAATTCACAAAGACTAGTAAAATGGTATGTGACCATCATTAACAATATCAATGCACCTTTGTACTAATTAGCAAAATGATTAACTAGATTCAGGACACTACAAAAATTTCAAGCCAGGGCATAAACAATTCATTTGAGCTAATAGAAGTAAGGTTGTAAAATCACAACCTAATAAAAAATTAATATCTTTCGACAAAGAATCACTGTATCCAAGCAAACCTAAGATAAACTTTTAACCTAACTACATGATTGGCTCAGAACAAGTGAAATTATTGATGCATACATAAAGAAATATATAAAACTCTTTGAAATTTGAATAAACCAATCCTATTTTTCATTCAAGGGCAAATTCTCCTAACACAAATCAGGATTTACTATGGGCAACTCCTTATCTCCATTCCTAACAAACCCCTTCAGGAGCAGATTTGAAACAACATCAACAGAGCATTCCCATACATATTTAATCTGGTACAGATATGTTGACAATACATTTTGCCATAGTTAACAAAAAACACATTGATGCCATAAAAATTCTGAATATATAAGATAAAAGCATATTGTTCACATATGAAACAGATACCATATTACAATTCCTGGACATTAAAATAAAACATGAAGGGAATTTGGAATCCACAGAAAAACATGTGTGCAATCACATTAAAGCTGATGGATTTAATCTGAAAACACATAAACATGCAGTGGTCAAGAGCTTAACACACAGATTCATTAATCCATCAATTAACAAAAAAGAATATTTCAAAGAAAACAAGCAAATAGAAAGAACCATGATTAAAAATGAGTTTAACAAAGAATTAGTTCACCTAAAAGTACAGAAGTTTAAGATCCAGACACTTTCAGCAGGAAAAGATGAGATAAATTTTAAAAAAGTCACATATTATCCATGGGCTATGCACAAATTTCAAAATATTCTAAAACTTTTATTATTAGATTGACACCAATAAACAGTTTAAAAAACTATAAAGGAAGTATCACTGTGAAACCAATTATATGATTAAAAACTGTTGGGTTATGTTGACTTAAACACTCTTTCTGCTCCACTTAACTTGTTATAAAATGTGGTACTGGTTTGGAAGACCTTTGTCTTTATCCTCAGCCACAGAAAGACTGGTTGGAGACTCCATTCGACAATGTAAAAGTGAAGTTCTGCTCTGGCGGTTTTTTGATGAACTTAAGTTGGCATTTTCTTCCCCCGGGATATCAAAGTTCATTAAACAATCTCTAAATTTGTAAATGTAAATTTTCTCCCATTTAGCCAACTCTGTAGGTCCCTGTACTACTTTTAACAGTTCCACCTTTTTATAATGTCATGATTTTCTGTCCAAAAACGATATGCCACTGCTGAACTCTGCATCTGTTTATATTTTACATTCCTAAGATGTTCTTCCAAATGTGTACCTAAGTGGAAAAAATCATAACATTATAAAAAAAGTGGAACTGTTAAACGCAGTACAGGGATCTACGGAATTGGCTACATGGGAGAAAATTTACATTCACATATATAGAGATCGTTTAATGAACTTTTACATCCCAGGGGAAGAAAATACCAACCTTAGGTTTATCAAAATACTACCAGAGCAGAACCTCACTTTTACATAGTTCAGTGGAGTCTCCAACCAGTTGTTCCGTGGCCGAGGATAAAGACAAAGGTCTTCAAAACCGGTACCACATTTTATAACAAGTAAGCAGAGCAGTAAGAGTGTTTAAGTCGACATACCCCAAAATGTTTTTAATCAACCAATAAACAGATTTAGTGTTAAAAATCTCCTGAATGACAATATTAATGACAGGAGAATAAAGCAGGATTTACCAAATAAGATGTGCAGAATGCAAAAAAAGTCTACATTGGAAAAACAAAGAGAAACATACACACACAGTTAAAAGAACACTTCAGAAACATAAGATAGAAAATAAGTTTAACTTTTCTTTTGTGTTGATAATGATTATTAAATAATTGATCCATTTATTACGATTGCAATGTTAAAAAAATAAGAATAATGCTAGAAATAGTTTTTTTTATTTATTTATTAATTATAAAAACAAATGGAGAAATTTGTGGTAACATTTCATTCCTGGACAGAAAACCACAACATGGAGAAAAAAAAGCAAAATTATTAAAATCAGTACTGGGAACTACAGAGCTAACAACATAAGGAAAATTTACATTTATAAACACAGAGACAGATTAATGAACTTCGACAATTCTGGAGATGAAAACATAAACTTTGCCATCCCACCTCCACCAGAACAGAATATGCATCCCTAAAGCAACATGAACTATCCAGGAGTCCAAAGTTAACTAAGGATTAGGATGATGGTTCTGTGAAACATATTCTACATTTAAATAAGTAAGCAGAGCCAATAAGAATGTGTAGTTCGACTCAATCATACAAACATCTTAACTATTTTACCTCTTACTCAGTGTAGCATATTTTCCACCACTTTATGTTTACAATGCAACATTCTTTACATTCAACATCTATTTCAGGTAACTACAACATTTACATACTCTAGAACAGACTCAGTGAAATAAATGCAAATTCAGATCTTGCTGCATGAATGTTTTATACTAATGTAAGCATGAAAATGGAGTATATTAAGGCTATACTATTTGATCTTGTAGTAATGGTCATTAAAATTGCTCCATATTTATTTAAAGATCAAATGGCTATTTCTTTTAACTCAACTTCTGTTTCTCCTGAAGCCCATTCCAGTTTCTCTGATTTTATAACATAAAAAATTTTAATTATAAGTAAAACCATGGTAAAGTAACATATATGATGTGTAGGAAAATATGAAAATACTTACAGGCACAAAAACTGTATAGGAATGTATTTCGTTGCACTCTAGCTTGTTTCTGCAGAGGAATGAGAATGTTGTGTAACTTCCCATGCCTATTATAGATGCTAGAGTTGCAGATAATGCAATCCCTGGCGAGAAAAGATTGCTGTGGTTGTTATCATCAAGGAAATTATATCGTTGTGCCAATAGATATGCCACCGCAAACACCATCCCATATGAAATGCTGCATAGAAAGTAAAATGGTTTTTAATCCCTGCTTAATTATAGCAATATGAATTACTGACAAATGCAGAATTGACAGATTGACAGATAATAAAAATAAGCAAACCATAACAAATTTTCTGGTGCTATGCATAATGCAATGTAACTAACACTTTTCCACATGTAATTAAATGGTCAATACCTTAGTTGATTACAAAGTCATGATTCACAGAGATGCTGCCTATTTTTCCAAGAGAACATAAGAAAACATAAAAAGGAGGAAATAAAATGCTGTCTTTACATTGAATTAGCAGCATGGTTAATAAATAAATTAGAAATGCTAATTACTCTTTATGGGTTTTCATATAAAATGGATTTCCTGGTAACAGTAGCAGTAGCAGAAGCAGAAGCAGTAGCAGTAGCAGCAGTAGTAGTAGTAGTAGTAGTAGTAGTAGTAGTAGTAGTAGTAGTAGTAGTAGTAGTAGTAGTAGTAGTAGTATATGTTCTTGTTCTTGGATCCTTTGGTAAGTAATTTATATAAATAAAACCTGCATTCATTGTTCCTTGAAGTATCATTTTCTCACATTGTTCATTCAAAAAGTTTAGTCCCAAAAAATTCTATCTTTGAACGATCCTTTTCAAACTATAATAATTGAAGCAGTGATTGTCACATGTGCAGAGTAGGTGGGCCAGAGGATGCTGGTAGAGCACAAAGTAAACAGGGGCCCATCTGTTTCTTCAGATCAAGCTTGACTCCAACTCTCTGTGATTGCTGATACTTTTTGAGCAATAGGATGATAGCCAATGTGAAGAATGGAGCAATTTGTCAGTGCTGCCAGTTTTGACACCGATTTAGCAGTGGACAAGAATGTTGTCACAAATGATATTCAAAGACGGGGTGGGAGGAATAGCAAGCATTTATGACATGGAGGAGGGGAATGAGGAAGAGGGGGAAGATGCAACAGCCAAAGCAGTGAGAATCTGAGAGAATGTGAAATTGTGTAAGCATATATCTTATATGCACATGGCAATCACGGTAGTGAGCAACAGAATATGTTGAATGCGGAAAAATTTTGTTTCCCATGAAAAGAAAAGCAGCAAAGAAGCATATGTCAATCAACCTTTTTCAAAGAAAGTCACAACTTGTAAAATGTGTATAAGGTAACATGTAAAACTGATGCAAATACATTTGCTTATATACTGGTTTTATTTATTTTTGAACATAATTTATGCACTTCCCATATCTATCATTTTCCCACATCCAAAATTTTTTAACTTGGTCCCTTCATAAACAATGAATTGAGGTTCCACATTGTATTCAAGTCAATAGCATGCCCCAGTAAGAGTAAGACTATATAACATTATGTATAATTCTTATTTAATGGTCCTAAAGAATCAACTGAGGGGTATTCTGCAAGTCTGGAGGAATCTAATTCCCTGATGGAATAAGGAGTTTAGATTGTTGTTGGAATGTTCAAGGAAATTATATTGAATAAGAATTATTTTAAAAGAGGTAGTATTCATTTTGTGCTTCATTCTGAGGACTTTTTTTCAAACGACTCTTGTATATTTTGAATTGGATGTTATGGACTTTGGTACATGCAAGAAAGTTTATGACAATGCTCTGTCATTACAAATTACAAATACATTTCCGTCAATAAATCAAAATAAATCACAAGATTAACAAGATTTTTATGTATGCATAGCACCATTAAGGCAAAAATGCAACATTAATATGGAACAGATAATTGTGCTGTCAATGCAATGAGCATAAATATCAGAACTTTGGAAAAATCAGTAACAGGTGTAATGTTATATTTCCAAGGGATTAGAATGCCATAAACTTACATGCAATATGTGTTTAGTTGTATGAAACCAAAAATTCATAATTTTTATTCACTTAATGTACTGATATGGTTTCCAACTCCAAATTTTATTTTTAAAAAACTAATACAATTTGAAATTTCCTTTTTGCAGTATACTTTTCAATTATTATTATGCTAAACACAATGAAGTGAAATAACTCAAGTCATAATGGTAAAGCTGATAATTTTCACTCATTAAATTTATATTTATCCTAGATTATTATTTCTAGTGCCTAAAGGGTTTGTTTACACCCACAAAAGTGAAATACGTAAATGTTAATATTATAAAGCAGAGTGAAAAATATCGATTAAGCTTGAGTATGAGGACCATTTAAATTTAAACCAAACTTTTGTTCCCTGGGCAAGGAAAGAATATCAAGAGGGGCAGGGCAATAGTGGTAGTTAGGTGGGGATGTGAGGGAGGAAGTGATTTAATGGATACTTCTGCATTGCTCGTTCCATTGCCAGTATCACTATGTCTGAGCATGATGTTGCACTGTCCAATGTATAGCAAATCATTTTCAGTTTCCTAACCAAATCAACCCGACCGAGGTTTTGTCCAGACTTTGGTCACAGTTTGAAGAACATATGCTTTCACAAACCGAAGTATTTGACTGTCTCAAGAAGTTCCTCAGCGGCCGTGATGCAGTGGAAAGTGAAACCACACACATCACCACATCACAAGGATGAGTGTCACTCAGGACATAATTCAGGCTGTTTGTGATCTTGTGGAAGACAATGTCTAAGTATGCGCAAAATCGCTTCAAAGGTGGAAGGCACATACCATTCCTTCTAAAGAACTAGGATTTTGGAAAGTATCAGAAAATGGTGCCACATCTCACTAATGAGACGAAAAATTTTCAAAAGGTCAATCAGAGGCTTTTGAATCAATTTGAGAAAGAAGGTGAGTAGTTTTTCACCCAAATTGTGATGAGATGTGAGTACACCACTACACCCCCAAAAATAAGAAAATGAGTATGGAGTGGAGAAGAAAGAGAGGGTGCTCAGTCAAGGTCAAAACTTACCTGTTAGCTGGAAAAGTTCTTATAACCGCAATTTGGGACTCCAAAGGTATATTGCTCATTGATTTTCTTCATGGACAAAGGACTGTGAATGCGGCCTATTACTGCAAACTGTTAGATGATGTGAAAGTCATCTATTGCAACAAAAGATACCGGTCCCACAGCCATAAACTGTGAAAAATTAAGGAAAATTCACTCCCTAGAACACCATCCTTACAGTCCTGCATTATCCCCTTGGGATCACTACATGTTCAGGCTTGGGAGAGAAAAGAATCAGTGATGATGTAGAGGTTGAACACTTTGTGTCCAATTGGCTGTTGATTTTTTTTTAAATAGTGCTTAATGTCAGTTTTAACTACTGACGCATCATAGGTGGAGGGCACTATGTGATACATGATATGAAATTATAAATTGGGAAAGGATTTTTTTTTAAAAGGAAGGAAGCATTCCAGGTCAAAGTTAACTGCTGATGCATTCATCTTCTTTCTTTGATAAGGAAATAAAGAAAATTTATTTCTGTAGAAAGAAACCATGTAGAAAAGTAATATAATTTGTTTTGTAATTTATTTTTAAAAGATTAGGTGTATATTTAAATGACCCTTATATTTTAAATGAATTATTATTAAAAATAGTTATTATTGGTTTAGAGAACTTTAGATTGCTCTAAAGCAAAAAATGCAGTGCAGATGTAGTTTTATCCTAAATATATAAATTATTAATTCACTCCATTAAAATTATACTATTTTTAGCAATGTAATAAATATAAACATTTTTTGACAGTGCCTATCAAAGAGATAATTTTACAGGATCTTTGGTGTTAATATATTTGGATGCCCTCACCTATAACGATCCAGTTTCCACCGAAACCACCATTCATGTATATCGTCATCTGTTGTCACAAACAATGCTTTCCATGGACGGGTCACAAACACCTTCTCAAAAAACACCTAAAATACAGGAAAAAAGAGCATAACTATAACTCTTACTGCTAATTACAAAGATACAGAAATATGTAGAAGGTACAGCAAGAGATATGCTCAAAGGAGGGATATTCCATTGCCATTTAAAGAGACTAAACATAATAATATAGTTATTATTATTATTGTTGTTGTTGTGAAATAAACATTGTTGCTCCCTTCCCCTGCTTTGTATCTGTTCACTGGTCACCACCGTTTCTCTTCTTTTCTGAAATCCCTTTGTTAAATTATTGCCACCCTACTCCTGGATGTAATGGTCTTCAAGAAGTTATGAAGTGAAATGGCCAACTATTTTTAATTTGCTGACAAGTTGGCATGAATTAGTCAGAGCTCTTTAGTTGTTGACAATAATGAATGTTTCTTTTCTTCCTTACAAAGAATTGTATTGCTATATTATGAAGGAAGACTTTGTTCTATTTTGAAAATCAGCTAATTAAGTAATATTTTTCTTTCTTGAACATTCCACCAGCTAAAGCTACCTAGATTGCTGAAAAATGTTTTACACTAATAAATATGCAATACAGTTGTTTGATAATTGATTTATATGCTGAAAAATTGTAAACTTATTGTAAAAAAGAGCTGTAGAATTTTGAAAGTCCTTTAATAATGTGTATGGCTGAAAACCTTTAAAAAATACATAGAATCTTGCTAATAAATAAACAAAATGTGCACAAAAAGTGTAAAAATAATGAGACATTTTTAATGGAAAAAATTGAAATGGTCACAAAATATAGCCATTTTGACAAAAAAAGAGAGAGAGAGCAGGTGCCATATAGATAGTTAGAAAGGTGTTTTGAATAGCTTATTACTAAGTTAAACTGTGGAAATGACCTATATTAATATTGAATGAAATATTCACCATGACTTCTTATCAATTAGGAATATTTTATGTGGCATGCCAGGACTCAATTAAGACCTCTCTAATTTCTTGATTTACTGAATCACAAATTTCAAATTAACTTTGCAGATTATATTAGTTTTCTTGTAATGGGAAGCAATTCACTCCCATCGAATCAAAATACAATCATAGGAATTATTCAAATGACAAATTGTATCTGCGTAAATATATTAAATATCAACGAAGAAAAATTGTTCCATTGAGCACAAAATACAGTGGACTCTTTAATTCAAACTTTAACAGAATATGAAATAAAAATCTAATTATCCTACTTTTGGAACAGCAAAAATGTATACCTATTATATATTAAAGAGAATCAATAGAAAAATCACCTTTTACAGAAATAATTAACATGCAGTGGAACTAACCAAAAAAAATGCCTATTTTGTTTTGTCCTATAGACCAAGACAAAAATTGCTCAAATACTTGAGCTAGCAGTGAATGAAAAATGTATATCAATAAACTTTTAAAAAATTCACACATCATCCACGGGCTACACAAAAATTTCAGAATATTCTTAAAGATTTTAATACCACATTAGCACCTGTAAACAGATTTAATGTTAAAAATCTCCTGATTGATAATGTTAATGACAGTATTCCACAATAGAAAAAAGCAGGTATTTATAAAATAAGTTGTGCAGAGTTTGAAAAAATCTATATTGGAACATACGCAATTGGTTAAGAGAACACTTCAGAAACATAAAATATAAGCAGTTGTAGAAATCAGCACTGGCATCACATTTCTGGACAGAAAACCACAACATTAAACTTCAAGTTCATCACACCTCCACCAGAGCAGATTACACATCCCCACAACATAACAGTTTACCCTCCAATTGACAATTGGGCTGACAATGCGAGCTAAGGGTTCGTGAAACCGATTCTACATATTTAAACAAGTGGAGCAAAAGAGTATTAGTTCTACTCATTCACACAATGATCTTAAATTTTGTAATATTTCCATTACTTGGATATTCCTTAAGTTATCTGCATCAACTGCATTATCTTTACATTTATCTCGTAATTCTAGTCTAAGTACTTAACAAAACAGCATTATTTTGTAATGTTGTCACCTTGATGTCTCCAATATTTGTACAGAACAGACACAAGATGAAATAAGTTAAAAATATATGTCACAGATTGTTACTTACCTCTGACATATAAAGAATTGTGATCACACTGAACAGACCAACGAACTTAAGAACCAGGTACAGGTACTGCAGTGGATTGCTTTCTGATGATGCAGCAGTAACTTGAGGTGGCAGTGCTAGCACCAGATACACCATCAGGAACCAAAAGGATACCAGAGGAACAAAGTAATAGAACTGGTATGGTCGGTTCATACACAGGCACAAGGTCACTGTCATGAAGTTCAGTCGGAACAATACCTAACACATAACAAAATTTGTTCACTTTTCTTTTCCAGAAATGCACAACTAAAATATTACTGTTTCTTTATACATGTATGTACTTATATTAGAAAATACACAACTTTTCTGAGTGTTAATTGTTTAAGGAAGGAACATATAAAACTTCTATCTAGCATATGCCTTAGAAATGACTTTACAATTAAAACATGAGTGGTTGCTATATGAACATTTTCCTTCATACTTTTTGCATCTAGGAGCTTTAGTCACATGATATCATTAACTATGAATGTACACCTTGGCTCTAATTGCAATCTTTTTAGGCCCCCAATTCTCTGCGAGAGATGCTTTTGCCAAGCAGCCTTGTTGCTGGGTTTTTCTGCTGAATTGTAATGTTTAATTTAAATTTATTTGGTAACTAAAAGTTAAACATTTTTTTAGACAGCCTATGATAAAAGAATTTTTTAACAGTTGACAATAGCTTAGATATTCAATTTAATAATTAGGATGCTAAAGGTGATCTAACACCATGCTACAAGTAAATTATTTTAAATTTTTCCTAACAATTGACTGATAATGCATAGCCTACTTTTAAAACTGGATGAGTTTATTAGAAAACAAATTATTAAGTAACTTGAATATGCATTTTATTGACAAATGCAGTTAAGAAATGTTTATATTTATAATATAATTCTTTCTGCAGTTATTTCATACCATGAGCTGTATTGTTACAAATATTTATCTATTGACATCTGAAATATCACTTGATACATTATTGATGTTTGAAACATAATCATTTGAATGTGAGAGAAGAATATGGCTAGCAATTTTATTCTTATTTTCAATAGAATTCTCTATGTAACCTTCAGAAAATATTGAAGATTTCCAACCCCCCTGTGTTAAGAAAAATGCATAATCTATTAATCTATAGCCTATAATTAACAATGTCAGTATTTTGTTATGCAAAAATGACAATAAATAAATCAAAATTTCTCCAAATATAACTTATTTATAGAATATTGAATAGCTTGTCTGTATAATAGTGGACAATATACATATTAAAAGCAAGTTTACTTTTTTCATAGGCATTGATCAATTCAGCCTTTGATCTTTCAAATTTCCTACATATAAAATAAAATAGCACTTTTACACTTGTAGCATAAGTATTATTTACCTAATTTTCTTAGGAAACTGTAGCTCCAAGCCACTCTACAACCATAACATACATCAGTTAAGTTTTGTGCTCACTTATAAAGAGACACCATGCCATTATTTGGTACTTCCCTATATTTGAGGAATGTTATTTTAAATTGCGTTGTGAATTCTTAATTATAAGTTATGATATGTGTGTGCAAACAAATCATATCATATACTTTATTCACCTTTGGAAATTTGTTACAATTTCATGGCTTTGTCAATTACAAAATATAACAATTTCAAACTATTAATACTTCTGTAAATGTAGTTTTATTAAAGTATGCATTGAATTCTTGTATACTATAAAAACAATGATTAATTAAAAACTTCTTAGCTTTCTTCCTCAATCTAATTGGGGGTTTATCTGTGATTTCGTTGGTTATTAAGTTATACATGGATTTTGTTGCTGGTTCCAGTACTGTGCTTATGGATTGATTTATTGGAGTAAAATATTGTTGTATATTACTATTTATGAAACATACACTTTCTAATATGTATAGGCATGGTAGGGTAAGTATATTATTCTGTATAAAGTACATTTTACAGTGGGTGCATTTGTTTAGATTAAACATAAATGCAGCATTTTGAAGGTCTATTATATTCCTTGTGTTATCTTTATGGGATAATAAACAGTGAAATTAGACTCCTGAATACACAAACCTCTCATTTTTCCTTATAAATTTACAGAGTACTGAAAAAAATCAAGAAAATGTAGTGAGCAGCAATCTGTCACATGTAATCAACATTCAAACATTCTTTCTAGCAACCACTCGTGGGTTAGTACAGTTATTTTCAATCTAAAATCTTCTACATCTCATCAAGTGGAGAAAAGATATGTCTAAGAAAGCTGTAAATAAATTTATATTACTCTTTGTTTATGTATGCAAAACCTCACATGCATTAAATTTTAAAATCTGTATGATGCTGTTGCATAAATAAATGGGACCAATGAGTTCTACTAATGCTCTAATTGTCAAGATTCAGTGATGCAATATTTCCAAAACAGACCCACATTTGAGGTTTATAATCTAGTATGGAGGAAAGGGAGTACTCAAAAAAACATCATTTTATAAATCCTAATTTTTATGAAGAAAGAGGACTTTCCTTTTAAAGCCATGGCTTTATGAAACGTTAAAAAATGAACTATGATACTGCAAATGAACCTGGTCACCAGTGCCTAAATTTACTTGGCATGTCTTTTTTGCAAAGACCATACCCAGGTAACATATTCCTGGCAGGAAATGAAACCAGGTTCACCAATGGGAAACAGAAACAGTGCTTGAGCTATGCAAGGACTTAACATTAACCTCTTTGATTATTCAACCTGATGCAAACTATCTAATAGGTCTAATGCAACTTCAATGAGAATTGCTTCAATAATTCAGCTTTTGCAATGGAATCATTTAAAAAGTACATTCTAATCATTATGAATAAGAAAAACTAATCTCTGTAATAAATATCTGCATTGAAGGGAAGAAAAGAATGTAAATAGTACAATGAACTTGCAATTTTTTATGAGGAAATCACTCAAATTTCATTAATTTTGTTCCACTTACTTGGGTATGTTTTGAAGGCTGTTGCCTTCATCATAGCATGGTTCCACTGTCACCTAGCATGATGTTAAGATGTCACTGTGAGATTTTTACAAATTTAGTGATGAGGTTACTGTTTGGAAGAGCAGAATTAACTAAATTTTCTTTAAACTAAATGGAATTTAGTAAGTACTGGGTGAATACAATAATGTAGGATATATTACCACTCCAATGTCTACAGTTTCATAAGTACAATTTATTCACTTAAATTTTCTTTGTTTCTGTTTATGATTATATTTTTTTCATACTGTTTATTCTATATGTTTTTGAAGAGCTTTTAAGAGTTTTGGCTCCTTTTGGAATTTGTGGTTCTTTTGTAAGAAATGGTCTGCTATTGTTGATTTTTCTGTGTGTTTAATTTTATATTTCTCAAGTGTTCCTTAAACTGTAGGATATTTGCCTGTGTATTTCATATTGCAGTCTTTGCAACCAATTTTGTATATGCTTGATTGCTTTCCTGACAGAATTTTGTCTTCTGTGTTGGCTTTTAGGAGTTTTTTATAAACTGCATTTGTTTACTGGAAATAATGTTTGCATCCTTAAAAATCTTTAATCAAACATTTTGAACATCAGTTGCAAAGACGGTAATATGAAATATACAGTAAAAACAAAAAGAACACCCTATGGTTTAAGGAACACATAAGAAATGTAAAATATAAATGTGTGGAGAAATCAACAATAGCATATTATTTTTGGCTAAAAAACCACAAATTCCAAAATGAACCAAAACTCTTAAAAGCTCTTCAAAAACCTATAGCATTAACAGTTTGAGAGAATTATTCATAAACAAAGAAAATTCAGATAATTTTGATCTTTCAAACAACAGTAACCTCATCAATAAATTCATAAAATCCACAGAATAACATTTCAACATCATGCTGGGAAGATGACAATGGAACCATTTTGATGATGAAGGCAAGGCCTTTGAAACATGTTCAAGTAAGTGGAACAAAATTAGTGAAATTTGAGTAATTTTCTAATAAAAAATTTCAAAGTTATAATATATTTAACTGTAAAAATCCCGGCTATTTAAAACTACACTTAGTAAAATGAATTCTGTGACATCACACAAACCTTGCACCAACATTTACATGAGGGTGGATTGAATGATTTTCAGATTTGCCCAATAGTGATTTCCTGTTTTCAAATATTTTTAAGTTAGTCTAGGCAACTCTTTCATGTTTATTTACTGCAATTATGAAATATTTTGGTTTAGACAAGCATTCAAGTGAAGCAATGTAATGCTTTTCAACCATTGAAAAAAACAAAATTAGAGTATTCATTAATTTTTTTTCATTTGGAGGAAAAAGCGGTAATAGAACTCAAATAGAGGTTGGATAACATTCTGGGGATTTATCACCTTCATTTTCTATTATGAGTGGAGTTTCTGAATTCCATTTTGGATCATGCACACAAGTAATTCAGGGCAACCAAAAATGTCTACCATAAAAATTGCAAATAAAATCCATGACATTATTTTAATAGATTGTTGAAAAAGGTGCATGAGATTAAGGAAGCCATAGGGATCTCTTATAGGTGGGTAGTTCATATTTTACATAATGAACTGGGTTTAAAAATATGTTTTGCTAGACAGATGATGAGTTTCCTTACTCTGGAGCAAAAACGCATTCAAGCTTGACCCTCAACTAAATGCATGAAGCATTTGAGATGATTTATGATTATGAATGAGACCTGGATTTACTATTATATATATTAAACATAAATGCAATAAAATAATGTATTGGGAAAGATAAACTGTTTCCAAAGGAAGTAAAAGCAATGCAACACTGGAAAAGTGATAGCATCATTTTTTGGAATGACAAAGGAATTTTGTTAATTGTCTTGAGAAAAGAAATACAATAAAATCTTGATTTAACGGACCATTATTCAATGGACTTCAGATTTAACAGATATAATCTGTAAATAAATAAAGATGAATAAATAACAAATGATAAAAAAATTATATCATAATAAGACGCTTAATGGAAATGGAAGTAATGCATTTTGTGGGTATTTTAGTGATAATTCATGCACACTCTAGTAGTTTGCTAACATAGCATGATTAGCATAAGTATATTAGACAGTATCATTGCTAGTGTTACTGCGCAAAGTACGTGGTGTTGGTAAATTGTCAACATATTATTAGTTAACTTAATGTCTGGAGTTAAAAGAAAATCGGTGAACTTGCACTTAACATTGCACAAAGTTACAATTAATAAATAAGTTGAAAAGTGATGCATCTGCTACTCATATTTGTGAAATATACAGAAAGGAAAGGGAGAGAGGGAAAATAAAGAAAGAAAAAAAAGTTCTGGACATTTGCAAAAATAGAGATAAACTTATTCATTTTCCCCTAAAATATAGTGTTGGGTATGAGAGCTACAAAAGCGATTTTGGTGTGACAGAAAAGCATATGAAGTTGTCAAAATATTCAAATTTAAATAAAGCTGTTGATAAGTGATTTGTTCAACATCAGACTACGGTGCTATTGTTCGTGGTGCTGAACTAAGGTCAGCTGCTGAAAAATTGGCACAACATATGGACATCCAATTTTAGGATAATGATGGGTGGCTTTGATGCTTTTGTCATGGAATTACAAACAGACAAACAATAGGTGAAGCATTGAGCACTGACAGTGAACAAGTTGAGCCCTTGAGAAAGCTCATAAATGAAGTTATTGAATCTGAGGGTCTATGCTATTGTGCTATGTACGAAAAAACTGTTATGAACCAACATGAGACAAGCTCACCTAGTCACAAATTAAACACGGAATGCATTTCAGCCCTTCTTGTGTTAATGCTGATAGCATGCATTGCCTCAAGCTGATGCTAGGCTGAAAAGCACAAAAGCCTGGTGCTTTGAAAAATGTTATGAACAGTTGTTTGTAATTTTTTTTAATTCAAGAAATGCCTGGTTTACCATTGAGATTTTTTCTAACTGGTTTTTCAACAACTTCATACCTGAGTGAGAACTACCAATAAAAGACCCTGAAAATCTTGCCTGAAGAAGTAACAGTAATTTTACTTCTAGACATTTCACCAGTTCAGAAGCTGGTTGGTAGGGATGGAGATTAAAATGTATATTCCTTCCTTTGAACACCAGTTTTTTAATACTACCTATGGACTAGGGAGTCACTGCTACCTGTATTAGAGGAAGTTTCTGGAAGAGGTTATGGTTGTGTTGGAGAATGAAAACAACACTGAAGAATATGCAAGAGGAACCAGAACATGCATAAATTATTAAGTCTGCCATCTTTAATTTGGCAGCAGCTAAATTTTTTTTAACTTTGATTTCCATGATGCTATGATGCAAGCTGGTGATGTTAGTGAGAATGACATGGCTATACATAGATGAGCGTGAACCAAACCATCAAATGCTCAGCCAAAAAGAGATTGGTGAAGATTTTCTATGGGCTGATCAGGTTGATGACGAAGAAGAAGGGGAGGTGGAGGCAGTTCCAGTTTGTTAAAAAACTGTCTGTATTTAGAGAACACATGGATGATATCATTTTGTTTATAGGTAATCATCAGATTCAGAGGTGATTGCTTATTACGAATATTTTTGATAATTTTGATTTATAATAATTAAGAAACAATACAGATGGGGGAAACAAAATTAAACAATTTTTTCAAGCCCAATTCCCAATATAATATGGTATGTACATACAATAGTTCTCATTAAAATACATATTATAAAATGTTCTGCTGAAAGTGTTTTATTTTTAACAATATTCTTAACATTCGTGAATTAACAGATTTTCGGTTTTACAGACAATCCTTAGCCCCTAATAGCTAATTAAATCGAGAGTTTATTATACTACACAACTTTTGGCAAGATGAACAAGCAGCAATTTAGGAAAAATGCCTAGAAATGTTTAAGAAAAAGTTGCTTCATCATGACAATGCAATCAGTAAGCAAAAATAGGAATTAAGTTTGCATATCCACTGCATTCACCTGATTTGGCTCTATGACTTCTACAACCCAAGATAGTTCCTATCGGAATGCAATTTTGGTTGACTGAAGAGGTGATCAAGGATGTAAAGTGGAGGTTTGCAACCTGCATTGCTTCATTTTTGAGTAATGGAGAGCAATTTAGAGAGCATAACATAACACCATGGATCAATAATGCACTGCAATCCTTTGCTACTGTGTTTTGCAGACATATTATACTCAAATTTGGCTCAGCATGACTACTTCCACTGTAGACAGTTATTCTGGAAACCTTGAGGAAAGCCACTTCTAGAAAGAAATCAAAAAGCTGAAGAAACAATGAACTAAGTGTAGAGGCTTTGAGGGAATGTTGAAAAATAAAATGTTTGCATAAAATTTATACTGTTCTGGAAATGTTTCAATCTACCCTCATATTATACTTTCAAAGAAGTTACTGATGACTATGATGTTTCTAAGATCTAACTAATTCAAAAACCATGCTTTGTTATCATTATTAAAATAAAGTATTATATTGCTGTAACATGCTAAATGCAGACCATAATGCCACCACACAATGTTCATTCAGTATGTCTTTTTTATATTTTAATTTAAAAGCTTTGAACTTCCAAAGGTATAAAGTTATGCATACCTCTACTACCCTTCGAAGTCCGCAGTTTTCCAAGCGCCAATATGAACCAAAATTGCAGCCTCTATTCTGTAAAACAAGGGTTGATATGGACCCTTCAACCATTATTCATCACAGTGCTTTATGGTCCACCAACTCTACTACCTATTGATTATGTAGCATTTAATGCATTCACAATGTAAAAACACTAAAAATACAAATTTACTGTTTTTACAATGCCATGCTATTTCATAGTTTAAGATAATTTGCAATAAAATTAAACAGTCACTGCTAATCTTACTATTTTTAAAAACAAGCAGCAATGCAGATTCTTCTAATATTATGGTTTGAGTAGAGCACTTTACTGAAAACATTCTGAAGAATGAACAACAATTTTACTTGAGAGATGGCACAAGAAATAATATTCATAATGTGTTTGATAAATAATTTAATAACTCATTTGATCATATACATTTGTTTATATTGTTCATTTTCATTACACGCAAAGAATTATGAAAATGGTGTCAAAAGAGACTAACTGTTTATTTTAAAAGAGAATGAGGCAAGGAAAGAAATTAATTTTATAGCATTTAGCAAGAATCTTAAAAACAACATAAACAAGGTGCTGGACTGAAATATGTTTTTTAAACAGGAAATGCCAACGTTAATCTTAAGTTACTTAAAACATTCACTGTACTAAATTATTATTCTTTCTTTATACATACTTCTATTAATTGCCAACACATGTGCTATCACTAATCACATAGTCAACTGGTTCCCTAAATTATTAAAACAAATATTAAAAATTGCACTTGTGTTTGAAGTTACCAATATTTGTACATCTGAAGAGAAATCTATACAAATTACATAGGAGAAACCTTTGTGGAGCACAATTTTACTAGAATTACAAGTTACAACTCCATACACTTTTAATGTATTCGACCGTGTTTTTTGGAACAGAGTTAAGAAAATTGAAGATATACCCTACAACCTATATTAGGCATCCAGTGGCCATTACCTCTTCTCTAAAACTGAAGACTGATATTTGAAGAAAGAAATTTAAATTTAGAGATATGAGGGCCATCCAGAAAGTAAGTCCCAATCGCGCCTGGAGATGGAACCACTTGTCGGATAGGAATGCGCATGCGCAGGAGTAGAGAGGAAGTATGTGGGAATAATGCAGTAAAATTTCAGCCTTGTGACGGCCGTGGTTACTGCGCTGTGCTAGGAGAAAATGGCTGCTCTGATATTGTCTCCCGCCAACTGAGAGGTTCGTGCAGTCATCCGAGGTTGGCTCGCTCAAAAGCAATGTCCAAACTTGTATTTAAACAAGTGGAGCCAATAAGAGTGTGCAGTTTGACTCAACAATGATATTAATTACATAGGCTTCTTTACATAGTGTTTGGCAGAAACCTATTTTAACTCGTGTTCCTATGCCATGCATATGCCTCATTTATTCTTTCATCATGCAATAAGAAATGGGTTTGGCTTGTTTACAGTGCCTTAATTTTTGAATGCACATTAAGAAAATCTGCAAAGCTCCTTTTTTTTTTTTTAATTTGAACAAACATCTTTTCATATTAATAAAAACATTTACAGCATCAATTATGTGTAATACCAATAGAATAATTTCATAATCCAACACAAAATCAACAATTTGTGCAAGAAAAACTTACTTGGAAAAATCTAACCAAGCCAGCATCTCCTCTGTGCCAGAAATAACAGAAATGTCCGTAGCCTGACAAGAAGAGATATGCTGAAACCAGCACTCGTATATGCATGTAAATTGGAAGAATACCACTTGCGCCCGTCATATGGTAGATTAGTATCACCAACTGCATCCAGCCTGGACATACATTAACAATGATTTTCTTTCAAGTGCTCATCAATGCAGCACAAACACCTAAATCTTACCACACATTTAGGAATGTCTGTAATCAAATTGTAGGAAAAATCTTATTAGAGATTGCTATTTACAAATAAAAAAAAACTCAAATCACCTTGAGACTATTATCCATTAAAATATTTACGCTGTTAAATACCAATTAATACTAGAAAAATTAGGAAAATTCTACAAAAACTAATATCCTCTTAGTGCTACACTAATACAATAGACAATTTCTTTATTGTGTTGGCAGCATATAATAATTAAAAAATGTTTTTCACCTTTCCATTCATCTGTCTGATCCCTGTGCAATACTTTAGTGAAGCGACTGTCCTCTGTGAAGAAGAGACCAAGGGCAAACACGTAGGCAAAGGGCAGCCAGAAGCTAACCTGTGAGAAATACTTGTTCTCCTTCATGAAAAAATTAGTTCTGAAACAGCAACAATGGTAGAAAATTTCTAAAAAGATAATTTTGACAACTTTATGATTTCAACTATTGCCAACATTTTGTGTTTCCACCAAAATTATCCAAATTATACTACTGTTACTTAATTAACACTGAAAAACAAAAGTGCTGTTAACCAGTTACACAGTACCGAGTTCAAATGTCACTAGGGAATATCCAACTAAAATTTTGTTGAATTTGCAGTTTCCTCAAAACTTTAAGGTATCAAAGTTGTTGTTTACCATTCAATCATCATAAATATAAGGTGTATCACACGAATCCTATGATTTCAAAAGGCTGTATCTTTTACATGCATGAACATAGAACCTTGTGGTAAATTTCAACATACATGTTGGAATAAAATAAAAAAATCTACCATACGAACTTACACTCTTGCAGCTATTAAAAGTGAAGTAGTAAAATAATATTGATATAGAGTTTATATGGTGATACTATACTTCACTTGAACATGTTTCAGGAACATTCACTGCCATCATCGGCAGAAGATCAACTGGTGAAGCATACTTTATAGGCAGACAGAGAAATTTTTAGAGTGTAAAATGATGGTGTCTTGAAGTTCATGATGCAGTTTTTATTTCTGATGATGTAAATTTTTTCCCATGTTGATATTTCCAAAGGTTTGCATACAGAAAATAACATCCACAGTATAAAAATTTATTATGATCTTCCTGTAAGGAACCTGCACCTTCTGACAAGAAGTTGGGTATCTACCAAATCAATTGTGATTAGGTACATAATGGAAAACAAAAAGAAATTTGCAAACCAGTACCAAAAAATTTTAAGAAATAATCCGTTATAAATAAATAGATTATTCAGTGTGACAGCTCACTTTCGGTCAGAAAACCATAAAATTGATAGAAAAACAAAATTAATGAAACATACTTGCAAAGCTTTAGAAATTCAACATGAGAAAAAATTTACCTCATCAAAAATAAAAACCTTGTCATGAACTTCTAGACAACATCATTAGATAAATTCAATATTTTCTCCAACTACCCACAGAGTATTATGCTTCAACCGTTTGATTTTCTGCTGATGATAGTGAATGTTCCCAATTAAAAGTATATGAAGTATGTTGCCAAATGACTCTATATCAATATTAATATCTGATATTTCATAAACCAGACCTCAGAGAATCTATTTTAAAGTTATCTGCATCATTACCACTTAGCAGGAAGCTACATGAGATATAGTATGTGAAGGTGATTTGCAAAAAATATGTTCCAGGTAGAGAAACCATTTGCCATCTTGTTAAAAAGTTACAAGAAACAAGATCTTTCAATGACAAGAAACATGTTTTGAACTGTCATGTTCTTATACAAGAAAAGTTACATAAAATACAGGAATTTCCTATGCAGATGCCAACAGTGCTTTGCCACTAAAGGGCATAATTTTCAACATCTCTTATAGCACAGGATAGTACTTATTATTATCAGCTTTAAATACAGTATTATTTTATGTTTTCACTAAAAATATAAATACCAAAATAAAAATACTATATGAGCAGCAGCCTTTAATTCAAATATCTTCACTGTACTTAAAATGTTGCATTTTCCTCGAGATAAACTGACCAAAGAAAAAGAAAAGTTCCATTGTCTCTTTAGCACACTTCACATAAGCTCAAAGAAAGCAATTCCAAATATAACTGAGAATAGACTTTTCAACATTGCTTATTCTTTTAAAAAAAGCTAATATAATTTTATTTTACAGAATGTGTAAGAACACAAGAAACAAAATCAGTATTATAATATATCACATTTGAAAATATTCATGCATGTGGCATAAAATGCAGTCTGATGAATTTAAATGTATTTCTTCACAAGAGCTTATTTAAATAATTATACATTATACATAATTCCATATGTTTCAAATTTATTTTTGTTATTTAATTCAAGCTTTTAAATTACTTAGCCTATTAAAATTTGCAGGTGTGAAGGTTTAGAATATCAAGCATTTATCAACAGTTCTTAAAATTTTCTTCCTTAAAATTAACTTTCAGTCAATTACTTAAAATGTAAATTGGAACTTGCACATGAAGCTAATCATGTTAATTGATACTATTGTATGATTCAGTTGAACTACACACTCTTAAATGAATCATACAATGATATCAATTTCAGTCAATTAGTTTGAAAACTTGTTTCAGCATATAGCTTCCAAGACAAACACACATTTGTGTACAATATTAGTAACAAATGAGATGCATAATTTTTAACATTGTTAAGGTAAAGTCCCTGACTTTAAAAAGCATAAGCCTGATGAAATTTTGACAATTGTACACATTCACTACAAAACCTTAGATCTTATTCAATAATGTGAAAGATAACCTACAAAAACCAATAGGAGTTGATTTAGTAATTTTCTATAGGCTCTGTTACTCCAATTTATCTTATACTAAGCCTTGAGGAAAATAAGAAAAAATTCTATTATTCATGGAATTACCTGTCGCAAAGAAAGAAGTATGCCATAATGAGACCCATTCTAGCAAGGGAAGTAAGAAGTGTATATGCATCAGAATCTGTTGGCTGAGGTGCATGTTTACCCAACTCTGTAAGTGGTGTGAAGGCTATTGGTGCTATTCCTCTCCATCTCTGTATCCAGCCTCTTATTATAAGAACAAAGGCTAACACTGCACTGCAACAAGGAGAAATAATTTCCGTGCTGTTATATTATCTACTTATATATTATAATTTTTAAATCAAATTAAAATTAGGTCATCAGTCTCATTCATTATTCTATCTTGAGGTTTGATTTTATTTGTGTTTCCTATCCTATATTTGACCAAGTACATGTTATCTATTTTTAGCTGGCACCACTTAATTTTCCATTTTTCACTTAGTACCTTTTTTTGGTATCATTTCAAGCACCAAAAAGAAAAACTAAGGACTGGAATTTAAAGATACAAGCTTTTGGTCACTCATCATACAATTTATCGGTAATGCAGTAAAAGAAATAACTATTACTATGGAAATATAGTAATGCATACACTAACAAATATTTATATGGAATGATGAATTTTATTCAATCAAAGTTTTAGTGAAATAAATACATTTGCCTAGAAAGGGAAACAAAAATAGAAATACAAATAAGAAATTTTATTATTATTATTATTATTATTATTATTATTATTTATTCAGTAATTTCAAAAATTAAAACACAGTTTGCCAATAACACTTTATATTACAATTATAGCAATATATAAATTGTTTAGAAACTATAATTTTGACAGATATAGAGACTATAAACACCAAGCTTCCAAAACATATCCCTATCGCACAGAATGTTGCATCTCGACCAAGCCCAGCGCTCAGCTCTCCTCCCCACTCATGGCTGCATACCTTTTTCTTTTTCTTTTTCATTTTTGAATAGTGTTTACACCCATTTTTACTACTGTGGAACCACAGGCGATGCACACTGATGATACACTAGATGAAATGATAAATTAGGAAAAATATTTTTTTTTAGGAAGGAAGTGCTCCAGGACTAAGTTTAGGGTACTCCTCAGCATTTGCCAATCATGAGGATGAGGAAAACCTGGAAAAAAACCCAGTCAGGGAGGATGGTCCTGGTGGGATCCGAACCCCAGACCTCCCGCTCACTAGTTCACGCCTTAACGAGCTCGGCCACCTGTGGCAGTGGCTGGCTACCTGTCCTTGAACTTCCAACATTCACCAGTCTACATTCATTTGCAAAGACTTTAGAGCATTGTAATTTTGTGTGTAAATGTGTTATAAATATGAACCAGCTCATTGCATTTGAGAGGTATTTATTTGGAAGTTCCCTCAGCAACTGACTCCTTTCACAACTGCAATTCATGATCATGTGAATAAATTTGATACTACTGGTTCAATGCAAAACAAGAAACACATGCAAAGATGAACAGTTTTAACAGAACACAAATTAGATCAAATTGGCGCAAATCTTGAATGTTCACCAAAAAAATCTCTACATCAATATCAGATTTCAGCGTCTTCTGCACATACAGTAACAAAACTGTTAAAACACAACCTTACAAGTCCACACATGTCCAATGTCTATGATAAGGTGATTCCTTAGCTTGAGTGTTATGGTGAATTCTTTCATCAGTGACTGAAGGATTAATTCACCCACAGCTTGTGTTCTTTTCAGATGAGGCATAGTTCCACTAAAATGGTCATATGAACACTTACGACACATACTGTTTGTGTTCTAAAAATCCATATTGTGTATAGGAAATCCCTCTTTAAGATAAGAATGGTGTGTTATTAGCACAAGATGCATAAGGCATGGCTGGCTGTGGCATGTCCAACTGCCAAGACACAAAATGCCCTGTTAGTGGTAAGGATATACTCTGGAAAAACTATAGAAAGGATTTTCTATCAGCCATTTGTCTAATCTATTTTTAAATACTTGAGCACTTAAGTCACTTATTTCCAGAGAAAGTGTATTAAACAAATTTATCCGAATTACTTTATAAATTTAGAAGTTTTCTGTAGTCTATGGAATGGTTTATCCTCTCTAGTCATACGTCAAGTTTGATGTATAGGTATCTAATTTCTAAGATTATACAATTGTTAAGTTTTAATATACACCAGCATATCATGGCTATATAAATGAATATTTGTAGGAATTTTTAATGCAATAAATAGTGTTTACAATGTTGATTTTCTTTGAGTCTGTCAATATTCTCAGTCTTTTTTTGAATTCTTAATATCTATAATATTCATGGATTATCTCAACACTTTGCCTGCCTTCACTTTCATCAGTTACTTGCATTAACATTTTGTAAAATATGCGTATACTTATAAGTTCAAGACAAGTTCCATAAATTGAAAGCATTAGTGGGAGAGAGGGGGGAGAGAGAGGGGGAGAGGGGGAGGGGAGAGAGAGGGGAGAGAGAGGGGGAGAGGGGGAGGGGAGAGAGGGGAGGGAAAGAAAGAAAGAAAGAAAAAGAAACAGAAAAAGAAACAAACACACAAACAAAGAGGAAACTGAAGATAGGTTCATAAAATATCTTAAATGAAAGCAGAGAGAGAGAGAGGAAGAAGAAAAGGGGAAAAATAATCAGACCATTGATGTATTCTCATTAGGTTTCTGCAGTGAGTTACAGGCTAGTAAGTGCAATTGTATACTGAAAGAAGCCTATCTTCAAGGTCATGTCGTGCATGTGCAGGTAGCAGCTTATAGTTGGTGTTAATTACTCTTTGTTGCTATATAAATATAGTCTTGAAGAACAGGATCTTATGTGCAATACATATGTGAAAATAGAATCTTGCATAGAAGTGATCAGGTAATTACGAAAAAAAATATACTGACAACTGGTTGCCAACTTGCTAGAAAGTTACTAGAGACAGAATCTCTCAGTGACAAGAATCTTGTTCTGAACTGTCATGTTCTTATGGAAGAAACGTTTACATTAAATAACATAATTTCCAATGCAGATTCCAGCAATGTATTAGCACTAGTAAGAACAATTTTCAATAGCTCTTATTATCAGTTTTAAACTTATGGAATCTTTTTATGCTTTCAGCAAAAATATAAACATTATCTTAAAAAAGCTTAATTTATGCGTGACCATTCTATCTCCCTTATTCTGGTTATAGTAACTGCACTTCCCCAATGAGCAGCCATGCTCTTGCAGTTCATAACTCAAATAATCCTACTGTATTAACCTCATAAGGAGATCAGTCTCATTAAGATATCATTCTCTGGTTTCATTTATTTATTTATTAAGTCTATGAGGACATCAAATAATACTGGACATACACCATACACATCTAAATATAAATTTACTGATGTTGCATCTTATTATTCAATATCAATAACATAACTGCAGGGCTTGGAAAAAATATGTACAAAGAATTTAGGGTAAAAATGGAGTTGAAATATAGGCAATTCAAGACTAGAAACAAGTTGTCTCAGATGTTTTGCTGAGTGCTGCTCATATTAACTTCAAAGATCAAGAGGATTGAAAATCAATAGTGTACTTTAAAAAAAGAAATTTATTCTGCCAAATACATGAAATAACATTAATTAAATGAATTTCAAATTAAATAATCATTCTCAAAATTTACCTATTGTAGTTCTCAAAATGGCATACCACTTACAAGGTTGAAGTGCATCTTTCTTATGACTGCACCTCCACCAATGAATTTGGTTTACATCTGAATAGCCACCACCATGGGTGGCCGAGGTAGTTAAGGCATGAACTCCATGAGCTGGAGGTCTGGGATTCGAATCCTGCCAGGACAGTTTTCCTCAGTCCTCATAAATGGCAAATGCCAAGAAGGTACTCTAAAATTAGGCCTGGAACGTTTATCTTCCTTAAAAAATCCTTTCTCAATATGTAATTTTATTTCATGTACCATCAGTGTCCATTGCTGTGGTGCCTCAGTAGTAAAAACAGGCATTAAACACTAATTAAAAAAATAAATAAATAAAAATAAAATAAAACAAATAAAAAAATCTGACTGGCTATGATAATGCACATAGAGGTCTGTAGCTTCATACTGAAGTGACTGACACCATTCTTAAAATAGTTTCAAACCACCTTTCTACTCATTAATACTTTGTTTTTATTTTTTCACTTTCACTTAGCTGTGACAGTCCACAACTCCTATTTTTGAGATGTGCAGTAGTTCAGATTTACATTTAGATAGTGACAGATGTGATGAGCTCAATAGATCTACATAAAAGGAAACAAACTAATTTACCATCTACTCTGTTGGGAAGCAAGAAAATGATATCTAAAGCTTGCCAATGTGGGTCAGTCTTGCACATGTTATGCCTATCTCTACATGGTTATCAGATTGCCTACCTGCACAAATCTGCCCGCTACTCCCAACATTACTCTCATTTCTCCTATTTTGCATCAAACAGATACACCTCATAACTATATAACTGTACTTAAATTAATACAAATTTTCAACAGTGATATATTTGACACTTTTCTTGTTCTAAAAGCCCACACACACAAATAACCTCAATTCAGCATAAACCAGCATTTAATGCAAGAAAATTTCAGTTTCATTAATTATTGTAATTGAAAACAAGTATCCACATTTATACATCTTCCACATGCAACACAAAATAACATGAGGCCATCTGTAATAAGCACATTTTCTAACTGTTCTAAGAATGTCATATATACTATTTTGTAAACTTTACAAGGCATTTTATATTAGTTTAACTTCTACTGTTGATTTGCTTTGTATGAACAAACATAGACGTTCTGTTAAAATGTAATCTCCCTTGCCAGTTGCCCAGCATTCCTTATCTCACTGTAAAGATTTCAATGATGCATTTAATTTAACACTTATTGATGCATTACCTACTCATAGCTCAGAAAGTTTATTCACAGATAGAGAGATGGCAGCTATATTTTTGCATAAAGCTCATACACCACCGGATTTAAATCTTACACTTTAATGTTTTTTTTCTCTCTTTCACTCACTCTTGTTGCTTGTTTTATCTGTTTCCATGCATAATGTTACCTTCAATATTTATTTTCATCGCTTTCACTTACCTTCTTGCCTTAGAAAAACTCAAAGTATAGCCATACATAATCTGTGATTTTCTAAGTGTTTTATCCTTTTCTACTTATCTAGTTATTGTGGTACAAATATTTTGTGGATATTTTGGCACTGTAGTGTAAATGCTAGAAAATTGTAATTTTGGACTACAGTATTTGTGGCATAGAAAAAGTTATGTAACTGTAACACATGATGTGGGGTATGTGTCTGCTTGTGTTATCATGTACATATATTTTGGTATCATTTTTGATAAAACAGACAAAGATTTTATGCGTGCATTTTGCTGAAGTTTCAATTTAAGGTAAATCCCTATTTAAGGTTATATAAAAAAAAGCAGGTACCTGTAAAAAATGCTAAATAGGGGGTTATACTGCAATATATGGTTGAAAATTGTTTTACTATCTGTTTTAAGTATACAGTCAGAGCACTTGGATTCACAAATTGATAAAAAGCTAAATTTTGCAGCAGATAGACAAACGGCTTACCTCACTCCTAGGATGGAAAATGTGACCACTTGCAGTGTAGTGTAGGGTTCTGCACTGCTGCAGCATGTCCCATCATTATAATTCATGTGGTCATTGCAATACATGTTCAACAGAATCTGTGAAAGATTTATAGTGAACTTGTAATGTCGATTATTCAAAATATTTACCCAAAGTTTTATTTATTAGTTACAAACAAATGAAATATTCATAGTTGTTTACATTTGTGCATCTAACTCATCCACTTCAGCTTCAAATCCCAAATATGCTCATGCCCATAGCAATGCATGTAACTCTACAGTTAAACCCTCTAATATTTTACATGAATACAAGTTTATAAATTTTACATACAGTCCCTACATGATATTTTCACTCTAAGAAAACACAGAAGATGTCTCCCACAGTAAAAGTTACTCATTTGTGAAATACCCACTGATTTCATATACTATACTATATTTCATATAGTTGTGTATGTATTTGCTTAACTTTAACTAAACAAGAAAATGGAACTATTTTTGGCACCTGAAAAATTAAACATCTCCAATTGAAGTTCTCTTTCAAAAATATGTCTTGTAATGCAAGTCCATTTTCAACTGCTGAGAAGATTTTATTTACATATCTTTTATCTTATCTTTCACATCTACTATTCTGTGAGGCATAACATAATGAATCAATTCTAGGAGATGTAAAATATAAAAGATGGAAAAATGGCACACAAAAGCAAAGAATATGTAATAGCCTTAAATTTTGGTTGGAAAATCCTATTTAAATTTTTCTTCAGCATCTCTTATTTTGTTCCTACATTGTAGTTTTTCCTTTACTTAACTTTATCTGTTTGCTCATAATTTCATTCACAGACTAGACCATAGAAGAACAACAGATTGCCAGAGGTATGCAATGGATGTTTAAAGCTTTATGTGCTAAGAACATTGGGATATTAAGTTCGGAGATATTTTAAAGTGAAGTTTTTGGATATTTGCCTGGCACTGACATTTACTTTTTTCTATTGCTTTATTTATATACATAATAATACTTGTAAAGTTCAAGTCCAATCATAATTAAACCCCCATATCTAGAAATATAAATATAATATTAATATAACAAAATTATATATAATTAGCATAAATAAATATAGGTAATATGATTCCTGCACAGATAGCAAAGGAATAAAATTTATTTTACTGAGCACTACTAGCTCTATTTCTTTACCTGAGTGTCATGCTTCAGAGCTAAAGGTCCAAGATGAATGCCATCTTGGCTTTCTTCAAGATTTCCCTGTGCTACAAGTCGTGAACTGGACCACAGTTGTGCCTTGCTATGCTGCAGGATCTAAAACATCACCATAATACTGTTTTCTCTTGGACAAACTAATTAAATTAAAATAAACCACTCTTAAAAACCTCTCTTTTCCTTATATTATACTTAATGCACTGCAGGGACAACAGGATGATGAACTAAATAAATTATTTAAAAAAGAGTGTGTAGTTCAACTGAATCATACAATGATATCAATTAATAAATAAATTATTTTTATGCCAATGAGTTTTGAACTGAGTAGATCCCATCATTTAAGGGCGAGTGGAGGAAACCTTACTTACATAACTCCACTCAAATGAGATTCATAACCATTTTCTTGGTTACAATATTGTAAATTTTTTTAAATGTTTATCCAAAATGTTTAAGATCATAAGTGTTAGCATTTTAGAATTTGGTATATGTCAATTAAGTTCATTTTTATAAGCACCCTTATTGTTATAAAGTTAATTTTAATTACCAACTCGTGTAGATTAGAGCTTCTTTCAATGTGTAACAATGCCTTCATATTATTAATTCAACCAGAGGAATGTTAAAATTATGCATGACATTTCTTTAATTTATTGGTCTTTCATGGTTTTTTTTTCATCTGTTTCACAGCAGCTGACAGGTCGGCATTCAGTGGTAATTACCAGCCAAAGGGATGTAAATCTGTGCAATTTGATTCAAGTTCTCGCAATTCTAACTACAATTACAATGGAAATAAGTGTGTATCTTATGATAGGTGATGTTAAAAATGTTGTCTTGCTACTTCCACACATTTCTGGTATCTTTTTAGAAAATTGCCTTTCACATGTATCAGTTCATCTTGCGAAATTGAGTCAATTTATTGCCTGATATTTTCTTTGTTCTTCTAATGTGAGGGGGTTTGTTTTGTACACTTTATTTTTCCCCACAAATAGAAATCATCAGTTTGTCATTCTGCATTTATGGCACTCTCAAAAATGATAGGTCCTATAAATAGAAATAGTTTTTCACACTTGCTGTGTGTAGGACATTACATGAAAAGTAAAAATCAAACTTGAAAAATTGGATCACAGCCAGAATTCAACCATGGATTTTTGGCATTCCTTGCTAATACTCTAACAAACTGAACTACCATGTTTTCCTCCAAGCACTTCCAACTAAATACCTTCTTCTTCTTCAGTCAACGCCTGCTCTTGGCTGGTCAGCCATTTCATGCCATGCCACCCAGTACATCTATGCTGGTCCTTTTAATGAGTCTTCTCTTAAGTCACTCGGAAGTGCTGTACAGTGTAGAAGATGATCAACCATTCTTTCCCCAACTAAATTTCTACACATGGTTAATTTGAAAGAATTATTTCCATATATAAATTAATCGCTATAGAGTTGATTGTTGAATTAGAAGCCTACATTAAAAGTACTCATAGCTTTACAAGTTATCTCTTAATCAGATCCAATCTCAGAATCAGATGACAAAAATTCGTGGTTCCCAGCTAGGAGGAAGATAAGGTAACTTAGTGGCTGGAGCACTGACGCAAAAGGGTATTTTGAGCTGTGGTTAGAATCCCAGTCATGAGCCAATTTTTTTCAAGTATAATTCTTCCTTTCAAAAGATAGGCCCTATTATTTTGTATGCATTTCTTTGCTACACTGATTTTCTCATTATGTAAAGGGGTTATGTTTATAAAATTGGGGTATGTCTGTACTCCAGCACCTGATACTTTGCGGTGAAACATGACCACGTAAATGGAACCATAATTCATTCAGTAAAGAATAACACGCATGGATCAATTATTCTTATCATTATAATTCTATAGCATCCAATTATAGACTGTAGGCTTTCACGGCTGGTGTCAATTATGTTAACATGTTAACTCAGTCTTCCGAGCTGTAAGGTCGTGGTCTAATGTCTCCACTTTCATCTTCCCAGATGTTTCATCCATGGCTGAGGTGGACATCTTCAGTGTGTGGATGTCTTAACCTTCTTGAAGACAAGGCAGTGACTGACTCGTTGTTGGAATTGACAGTGTTATATATGGTAGGGGTGCCTTTGGAAGACAGACACTGATATATTAGCTTCAACATCCAATTATCATCCTTGCCTTTACTGGGAGGCAATTGAAATTCACAAACATAAAAATAACCTTATTAAAAACTAAAGAACATTGATTGGCACTCAGCATGGTATCCAGTCTTACAAAACACCAAACCATAGAAACAACGTGAACCAATCAACAACCAACACTTCGCTGGCCATGCCCAAGATCTCCAGGCTAGAACCCCCTGAACCAAAAAACAAACCAATCAGAGCTCAGTTCCACAGGCACCCCTCTGTATATAACTGTCAATTTCAACGAGTCAAGTCACTGCATCATCTTCAAAAAGATTATAGGATCCACACCACTGAATATGCCACCTCAGTTATGGACGAAATGTCTGGGAAGATGAAGATGAACAATCCCATTGGACCACAGCCTTACATCCCGGAAGACTCAGTTAACATAATCCAATTATAGACATTTACCCAAATATTAGGGTGCCTGCAATTCATTGACAATAGTGTCCCTGTATGCTTCAAGTTTAATTTACTCCATTTCTGATGCATGTGAATGACAATGTTCTAAAAAGATGCCAGAAATATGTGGATTAGCAGGATACATTTCCAACATATCCTGTCTTAAGGTATACACTTATTTTCATTGTAGCTGTAGTTGTGAGAACTTGAATCTGTTGTGCAGATATTACGACTGCTTCACTGCGAATTACTGCTATGACTGCTGACTTGTCTCAACTGCCATGAAAAGTGCAACAAAACCATTCAATACCTGGTATTTAACATGAAAAAAGAAATTCTTACAATCTACATGTATTTGTTTCCTAGGAAGCAGTATGCATATGTTTTCTGGTGCAAAATAGTGTTACTGTAATTTCTGCACATTAGGCAATACTAAAATATGTATTATATTGAATTTCCACCAGAACTATTAAGTACCGCTATGCAATCAAATACTATTCCTGGAATTAAGGAAAAGGTTAGGCAGCAGTGAATTCAATTGTAATTAAATAATAAATTGTGAGGTTTTTCTACGTAAATGTGTAAAGCAAATGAAATGAGCTTAGCTGATGGCTTTTGCCATTCAGTACGAGTAAACTGCTTAAATTTCATCTTATTTTATTTTACTGAATCACTGATTTTGGTACTAAGAATGTTAACAGTACACATCAGCTGGAGTATATTATATGTGCGTTTGATCCTATGAAATATATTTTAATAGTATGATGTGCAATTCACTAAAATGTTGCTGATATTACTGATTCTCTGACTCGTGGGGGGTATTCCTTTTGGTTCAGAACTGCAATATTGTACTCTTTAAAATTGTTTATACTTCAAAAACAATTTTATTCTGTAATATGGGGATTTATCATTGTTCACTCTAATAGAAAGTTAACATTTTGAAGTACGCTTTAATGTTAACTAATTTTGTGTTGGAACTAATACAGTGATGTAACTAATATATTTTTAATTAGTTGGTGAGTCAATTTAATACTCTTACCTCCACTTACCACTGAAATATACAGGCCATTTTATGCATCATCATCATCATCATCATCATCACCATCATCGTCATCATCGTCTGTGAGTCAATTGCCAGATTCATTGATGGTTGGATGGACTTGGTGGATTCATTTTATAAATTTTGGATTAATTTGTCTTGTGCAGATCTCAAAGTTCATAGCCTTATCTCTTCATACTTTTTTAAAAATTTTTTCACATATTCCCAGCTCCAAAATCTACCAAATTCAATAATTTGATTTCTATTTCTATATCATATTTACCTCTCTAAAAGTGATATAGAAATGGAAGTCAAGTTATTGAAATTCGTAGATAGACCCTTGGAGCTGGGAATATGAGACAAATTTTTCATAAAAGAATATGAAGATGAAGTTATGAACTTCCAGTTCCCAAAAGAGGACAAATTAATCTAAAAGTTCATGTCCACGAGAGCTGCACCAAATTCATTGAACCAACAATGAATCTGGCAGTTGAATCATAGCTGATGATGCAAGCAAAAATCTGTGAAACATGTTCGGTATAATTCAATGGTATGTGGAGCATAAAAATATTAAATTGACACTCTAGCTAATTAAGAATATATTAATTGCTTCAGTATTAGTTCCGATATGACATTAAATTTAAAATTAATACCAAATGTATGTTTGATATGAATTTATTGAAAACTGTGGCATTGCTGGCATAATTATGTACCAATTCTGCCTCTTTGCTAATATAACATTTGTGAATGCTTATATTAGAAGTATGCCATGCTTGTTAACCCCTCCTGGATCTGGGGGTTGGTGCATGTTTTCAACTGGTACGCACGACAATCAGTCCTCAGCTGCCATACAATAAACTTCCTTTCACTTATAACTATATTTAGATATGCAGCACATTTGAGACCAGGTAAGTTTTCTTTAATTCCCTCCAAACCACCTCATTTTGCATATGTTAAATTTCAATATATTTTTATTATTTTCAACGTTGCCTCACTTTCCCTTATTACATTATTACAGTGCAATTGGAACTATTTCTATACAAATATTATTGTATTATAAAGCTATTATTTCATAATTGATATAATGAGATTTTTACCTATTTAATGTGTATAAGGTTTGATTTTGTTAATGGTTGGAAAGGCATCGCAAGTTTAACCTATCCCCTATGTAAGCATTTTGGAGTTCCTGTGTAATTTTAATAATTATTTTACGTGCTGGAGCTGTTTATATGGGCATTATAATCATGCAATTGTGTTCTGCCTGCCAACATAGTCATTGTGATCTTGTTTTCATTGTAATGTAGTTTAAGTATTTATTGTTTGTGGGGATATTTTAGTTCTTATTGTTTGTTTAGTGCTTATTGCACTGTATTTAGTTTGCAAGTCACAAGTGTTTTAATTATAAAACACCTCAATTTATTAACCCTGTATTAATATTCAAAGTTATTTTATTTGAAATATTTTTCATTTGTTCCATATGCCTATGTGAAGCCAACTATGGCCTTTGGAATATTTACTTTATTAGCAAATTTCTTGACTTTTTATTTAATCTTCATTCTTTACTCACACTTTGTCTTGTAAGCTTCAACTGAGAATATTTAAAGAATTAAAGTACTCCAATGGTCAAAATCCTCACTTTCTTCTTCTATTTATTATAAAATTAATGCCTTACCTCCATTGCAGCTTTGTTGTACATGTCTATCTGTTCATTGGTAATCATAGCCCGTGCAGGGTGTAGCTTTTCTGTATTGACAGGTTCCTGCAGAGTCCACAAGACTCTTGATCTTTTTGCTGATATAATATCTATTGCCTGTTTCAAAATACAATCATGAAAAACTAAAATTATCAGATAGTGTACTTAGAGAAGAACTGCTAAAGGCAATTCCTTTAATGTTTTTAAAACTGTATGTAATAAGAAAATAAATTTTAGTGAACGTAAATTCTACACTAACATTCTTTAGCTAAATTTGTACACTGAGAAGAGACAAAATACCACAAGTGAATAATTCAATTTCTGACCTGACGTAACAAAGATACAGTTGCAACCAGATTGTAAACCAGAAAATTTATGCAGTGTCACAAGTGCAGTATTTAGTTGCCTTTGAGATGGGTATGAAGGAAGTTCATTGTTCTGTTGCACAACTTGTCATCATCTGGTTTCTCACAAAGAAGACGAAATTTGGCACAGTCTACATAGGCTGTATGGGAAATCAACATTGAAAAACAAGGTGAAATTTTGGTGCAAACAATTTTGCAAAGGATGAGATCCTATGCAAGACAGAGGACATCAATGCCACCCCAGGATCATCACTCCAGAGAATATTGCAGTCATTCAGAACTGTATTGAGGGTGATTGTCGCTGAGATTGAAAATTCATGCAGAACTTCAGAGCTATGGAAGTGTCCAATCCATTATCAAAAGTGAGCTTCAATATCAAAAAATTGCTGTTCATTGGATCTCAAGCCCCTTGAATGATCAACAGAAAAATGCACATGTTGAAATTTCTCAACAATTGCTGGCATACTATGAAACAGAAGGAGAGAGACACTTCTATGTTGCAGGGACCTGCGATGAAACGTAGATGCAGTAAATCCCAGAATCGAAGAGAGTTAGCAAAGAATAGCAGTAAAATCATGAAGAGTGTCCAGTAAAGCCAAAAGTTGTTTTGTCAGCAAAGTTTCAGCAAAAGTTTTTTGGGACTATAACAGTCTTGTTTATCTATTTCCTGCATGAACAAATTCAGTCTATTACTATGAAATTCTGGTGAATGCGCAAATGGCCTATTGATCCAAAAGATGAGATTGCCCTATATGAAACGTTCTGTTACTCCATGCAAAGTCCCACACCACAGTTCAGACACCACAAAAATTGACAGAAATGCACTGAACTGCCCTTCCAACACCCTCCCTAGAGCCCAGACTAGTCACCATGTTTGGAGGGAAGCCTTTCTGCAATGATCAGCAGGTGGAGCAGTTCGTGCACAACTGACGGCAGACATGTCCTCATTCTTTCTTTCAGACTGGAATTATAGAACTTTCCACTTGCAGGAAAAGTGCATAAACAAAGCTGGAAACTATGAAATGGGATATGCATTGTGTTGAAAAATAATGGTGCAATAAAGATTTAAAAATAAAGGTTGGTTTATATTTTATTCACCCTTATTTTTATCTGTTGTTCAGCCCCATTTGCCCATGCAAGCATACCCATAATGGGTAAAAATCTAAGCTAATCAAGCTGCTCTAAAACCAATTTCTACAAACTGCCAAAGTCACTTCTCTCCAAAATACACCAAGATATAAAATTACCTTCACAGTATGCATATGAGGCATATTAATTATATTACTGTTACAATTCTGATGACCCTGTTCATATGCCAACAAATTAAAAACTTTGTTAGTCAATCACGCCATAGTTAGAAGCTTGTTGACTGTGAAGAAATATTACTATATGCAAATCAGTTAACAGCTGCCCATTTTTGCTCAAAAGAACATGATTCTGCAACTAAAGTGTGTCAATAATCCAATGGATTTAATTTTATGGAAGAAAGTCTTCATATTCAAGAATATTTCATGTTATGATTTGAAATTCCATCATTGGACAACATGAGTTGACTCAATATAATCATCAGATGTCTACCTTATTCATCTATGACTATTGACACTTACCATGATGCTCAAAACAGCTGTGCAAAAACTGTTAGTGAAGTATTATGTTGGATACTTCATTACCCCCCCTTTTAATTATTATAATTCAGACTACGCTAGTGTTTATCTTGCAGAATAAAACTAGCAAGATAATTCATGAACTTAAGGTGTTCTAAGGGGAAGCTTACGAACAGGCAGGGATTCTGTTACTGGCAAATAATAAGCATGTCAGTCTATACAAATACATTCAAACATTCAGTAGTTTGAACATGAGATATGTAGCGTTATTTTTGTAACATTTTTAGTGTTCCATTGTAACATTTCTGAATGTAACTTCTAATATGAATCATTAATGTGCTATTTAATAAAACTTCAAATACTTTCTTACAAGTATTATTTTATGATTTTAATATCTAATTATGAGGCACATTGTTTACTACTTATACATTCTTGGTTTTCGGAGCAAAGGCAAAGCATGTTATATTGCCATGTGGTGCTTTTGCTCGTTTTAAAATGTAGTTAAGTTTTTATAGCTCACATTTGACATATTTGTTATTCCTGTTCTACAGAAAATACTTCCAGAAATGATTTAATGAATGACAACACATAAGACATTATTCATTTTTGTTTGACAATAAATTAATACTGAGCTCAAGAACATCGATCAAGACAGTGAAACACACATAACTCCAAAGGAACAATTAATGCATATACTTTAATTTACTAAATATATTATTAAAACATTGTGCATATTAATCTCACCTGTACTAATCTAGTAAGATTCACAGAGTATTCCTCAAGTGCTTGAACTGATGCATTAGATTCCTTGATGGACCACGTAGCACTTCCTGCCACTATCATACTGGGAGGCTCCTTCTCATTCTGAAATTGTAAACTTAATAGAAGTTAGAAACAGTGAAGTTGATTGATTATACACATAAAGAAGTGGGTATTAGGTGACTCTATACTTCACTAACTGATTAATTTATCAGAACATGTTTCGAGAGCATCACTCTCATCTTCAGCTGGGGAATGGATAACACTGGCAGGTGATGATTGATCTCTGATGGTTCCAATATACAGCAAAGCAGGAAGTCCATTGGTCGGATGCCAAAATTCATAACATAATGCTTATTCTTTAAAATGAAAATCTTTTCCCATATTACAAATTCCTTGGGGTTGTTGGTAGCTTTCAACAGTTTGGTTTCTTTTGGGATATCATGATTGTAAGTCCAAAATTGATCTGCAACTGCTGATTTATCCACCTGTTTATATCTTACATTTCATCCTTGTCTCCAAAGTTCTTATTGTTCTGCCTATATATATTTGATCACAATTCAAACAATCTGATACACTGCTGCTTTTTTATTGGATGGAATAACATCCTTTATGGCTGTGTTCATGAGGATTCAGAACGTTAAATTTATTTTGTCCTGCCAATACAATATCAAATTTTTTAAAGCTTATGTCCTTCTTTATCGAAAATGGTGGTGTTTCTGATAGCTTTTGATTTTCTTATCTGCTAATGAATGGTTGAATGTTGTTGAGGTCAATATTAATAGCATACTAATATTGTGTATTATTTCTTACTGCATGGAATATTGACTAATCTAGTCAATAGATTTAGTAATTTTAAAGAATGCTCTATTTTTTTCTTTTCTTTTACTTTTTTGGGTACTATTGCAATTATGTTATCCTTATAGCGAAACCATGATTTAAAGATAAATGAAAATTCCTTGGAAATGTGTGCTTCTATTGTACTTGTGAATAAATTTGCCAGAAATGAAAAGGATTACCCACATCCAAGCCAGAAGTTTTGGTTTGTGCACAATTTTGTGTGTAATCATCACTGATATGTTTGTATTTTTAAGTCATTTCTGTAGTTTAAGGGGCATTCTATGTTTTGAACTTACAACTGTGGCATCGCAAAAGAAACCAAACTGTTGAAAGCTACCACCAATCCTAGGAAATTAGCAATATGGAAAAAGATTTTCATTTTAAAGAATATGCATTGTGTTATGAATTTTGACATCCAACCAATGGACTTTCTGTTTCATTGTATAATAGAACTACCAGACCACCTGCCAGCATTAATCAGTCCACAGTTGAAAATGAGAGTGAAAGCTCTTGGAATTTGTTCTGATAAATTAATCAGTTAGTGAAGTCACCTAATATCAACCTCTTTATGCACATAATCCTTCTCATTCTGCCCAGTAAAATGCAAATATGATATATTAAGCACTTTTAGCTAGACTGGCAAAACTCTTATTAACAATATTTACTAAAATTCTATATAGCATTTTTACTGGGACCTGAATATTTTTTATCTTAAATTGCTTCAGCAATATGCATATATTGTGTATAAATCTTTGTCTCTATTAGCAAAAATAATACAAAAATATATTATTTACGTGAACAATAACACAACCAGATGTGCTCTACACATTGTACTGCATTTACATAACTATTTCTATGCCATAAATTTGTAATGCAAGATTATAGTTTCCTAGCATTTGTGCTACAATGTCAAAACTTCTACAATATAAAAACAGTTACATATTGACAACAAGATAAGTAACTTGCTTTGCCTATAATATATTTACACAATTTTCAATGTGCCTCATTTTTAAAATCAAAGATAGTTTCCTTTTAAGCAGTTGCATTTTTAGTTCAAAATGTCCATTTCATTTACTCTACGACAGAGCTGTCCACTTTAAATTATGCGATAAAAATCTGAATAATATCTACACTGGCAGCAGCTTCAATGAATGTTGGTGGTTTTATTTTTTCATCCATGTCATCATGATTTTTATCACCATCATCATTAGCTTCATCAAACTGCTTCATTTGTGAGAACAAGTTTTTCTTTCCACCATCATAATAAAATTTATCACAGCTGCACTGGCTGAATCAATGTGTGTGAGCAAATTGAAGCCAAGCTTATAATTCACACTACACACCATGACAAATGCCCGCACTAACTGATGCTATGATGCTAGAGAGCAAATGAAGTCAACATGTGTGAAAGAAAAGCAGCATAACATAGTCAGTCTTTGGCTCTGGTCAGTCAGGTGTCTGTGGTTTGAGAACATTAATATTTGCAATGGCTGCTCTAAGCTAAGGTTGGATGTATATATCATAAGCCTTTTTGTTATGCTAAATGCAGGTTTTGCACTAGTGCAAAATGTGCTAAATTTAATATTAAATTACATTACTGTTATGAAATAATTTTTAGAACTTGAAATTTCTTGCATTAAATGCAAGTTTATAATTGGAGTTACACTGTACATTAAATTGCACACTTTAGACAACATACTAAACACAAGGAGTTAAATGATATTTACACTCAGGGGCAGCTTGTCAATAAGGGCCAGATGGGTCTGGCCCCCTCATAGAGAATGCCATAATTATTAAACATTTTCTCTTCTACTGGTCAACTTTTAAAACAAAAATGTATGAAAACAGCAATATATAATTAATTATTAATTATATCTTATGCTATAAGTGCTTTTCCTCTCTATTGTTGTAGCAGCAGCATGTGGGCCCTCTATTAGCAAGGGAAGCTTATGGGCCAGTCCGGAAAATTTTACCCTTTAAACTTATATCTTTTGGGTCAGCAAAGATTTACAAGGACTTACATTTGTCTTCCTCTAACATGGGTTAGCCTTTCTACTGTTTATTTCTGCATTCTCTTTGGCCAGTAGGAAGATAGCCAGTGTCCAGCAAATGATATTCTCTCATTTCTTAGGAACCAAATAGGAGTTACTGACAACAACATAACTGACTATTAGGGGTTATTTTTGCACTTTGTTTGAAATTGGGTGGCTTCCTCACTGTTTGTCAGTGAAAAGTTGACTTTCACAGTGTTAACTGCTAAGTTACAAACGAGCATATCTGTTTTGTAGCAATGAATAAGGTGTTATTGAAGACTCCATTTTTGCATCTAAGTTTAGCTGTTAAGTTGGAAGTGAAACAATTTGGACCTAGAAAGCTATAAGAACTTACTTTGCAAAATGGCACAAAATTAAAATGGTTTGAAAAAACATCTTGGTTGACAGTTGTTGAAGTGAGAAACATATCTTGTCTATAGGAATATGATTAGAAAAGAAATAGAAAGGGCAAATTTTGTTTCTGTAGGCTTTACGAAACAACAGATATTACATGCATGTCACAATCTGTTGAAACATTAAGATTTAAGGCATACTTTAACAGCTGAATTAGACGAGTTCCATATAAACCAGAAGTTTATAGCAAAAACCTATGATGGTGCTGAATGAATGTCAAGGAGGAGTATAAATTTTGATAAAAGACACCTTCCCCCATGCCATTTGAATATATCCCTTCTACAGGGGCAAGTTGCCACTATTTACACTATGCGTCATGTGCCAAAAAATGTAAGAATAAAGAATAAATATGAAAATAAAAGTAGGGATAACGTACTGATTGAAAAAATCTTTGCACTCTGCTGTGGTATTATCACCTCATAAGGACACATGTAGCAATCATCCACATTTCAGTTCCAATAAGGACTAAAACATATTGTGAAACAAGAATGTTTCAATGTTTGTCTTAATATGCTGAGATAAAGCAATACCAGAAATTTTCCAGAATACTAACAACTGAAGAGCAGAATATTAACTATTATGACAGAAGTGTATGTATTTTTACTAACTATATAATGACATTTATTCTTACCAATGGATATGTGCAGTAAAAAAATGAATCTATAATGCTCTTTATGTTCATCTTAACATTTGGCATTTTACCATCATCTTATATTTCATTCCCTTGTATTGAAATTGTATAGCTCAAAGTTTCACTCCCATTGAAAACTTACTAGTTTTGTTTTAATATTATTAACTGTCATTTCACTGCATGGCTTTATCTTTAGTGACTTCGCAATGGGATATTTACAAATTACTCAAATATACATTTATTCTGATTTTTTTAACTTTTATTATCCAAGAGTAGCTGCTACAGGTCTTCAGGACGATAAATTAACTAATTAATGATGCTCAAATGGAACTTAAACCCTCTCTAATGAAAGCTGATATGCACTGTCAACAAACAATGCTTATGCTCAGAGGAACAAAGTGAAAGCAAAGAGGAATGGCCTATGACTGAATGTTGACAGGAGTGGAATGAGTAAGGAGGATACATGAAGCAATACGTCAGCAATGATTATGAATAGTTGTTCTACATTTATACCTTTCTTGCATGCAGCACAATGAAGCAAGAATTCAGTACAATGAATAAAAGATTCATAAACAATTGCTATTCTTTATAATAGCCTTTATCTTTAATTTTTTAGCTAAAGGAATTGTTGTACCCATGAAAAAAGTTTTGAAACTTTTCTTCAAATTGCCATTGATCCTACTTTCTAGGTACTAAAAATGATGAATATATATATATATATATATATATATATATGTTTGTGTGTGTGTGTGTGTCTGTCTGTTAATGCTCCAGTGGCAGCAATTTTTATTTTTTCTCAATTAAACTTGGTATATAACGATCAATTAACAAACAATTCATTAAGTTCGAAATGCAGCAAAATTGGATCATTAGCAGTAGGGGTTAACCTAAAGCGATGGATATATACACATATATGTGTGTGTGTGTGTATTTGTTTGTTAATGCTCTATTGGCCTGAATTTTTGTTTTTTCTCAAGGAAACTCAGCATATAAGATTAATTAACAAATTATTCAAATTCATTAACCAGCAAAATTGGACTATTAGGATGTGGGTTAATGTATAGTAAAAATTTAAAAATCACTCTTAGCAATCACAATTTTTGTTTGTTCTGAACAAAATGTGATATATGCCATTGAAATAAAATAATAATAGTTTCTAAAATAAAATGAAATCAGACTATTAGGAGTGGGAGTTTATCTGAAATCCAAAATAAAAAATTGCTCCAGCAGCACCAATATGTGTTTTTTTTGCAACATAACTTGGTACATATCATTTAAATAAATAAGAAAAATAGTTTTTTGAAAATCAGGGAAATTGGAGTTGGGGTATACCTGAAAACAGAAATTTAAAAAGGCTCTAGCAATGTTATATAAAAAAATTATAGATTTAAAAATATATTCAATCATTTTTACATCTGGAAAAGTGAATTACGATTTTGAAATTGAAATTTTTAATTTAATAGCATCACTATTCGATTTGCAAGTAATTTGATTAAATATAGCACTATATATATAGTAAATATACCACTGAACAAAAAAGAATACACAAACGAATATCTACACATAATATAAGCTGCTAAGTCAAATGGGTTCAGCAAGGAGTAACAAAAATATTAAACATTCCAAAGACAGAACAAAATTAAACAAAAGACAACTCTGAGTGATTTAGCAGAGAAAAAAATGTTTAAAATGTTTACATAACATTAAGTAGTTAATAAGAAATTTAAAAAAAATGTTCAATCAGTACAATACCATCTTAGCAGCTTAAAACTGATACAATGTGAAAATTTTATTAAAATGAATCGAATCAGATTTCAGGCCCAAAGAGAAAAAATCTGGAATTTACAAATGAATAGTCAGGATTGTGAAAAAATCTACATGGGAAAACCAATCTGAAATATAGGCATAAGGTTAAAGGAACATTGGAGAAACATCCATTACAAGCAAATAGAAAAATCAGCAGCATCATCACATTTTTGGAATAAAAACCATGAGATAGAAAAAAAAGCATCAAGTTATTAAAAACAGTTCAAGAACAAAAAGAATGTAACATGTGGGAAAGGATTTATTTAAAAAGCAAGAGAAACATTTTGGCATTCCAGAAGCAGACAGTTCTTTCAATTAAATGTACTTACAAAGCTGTTGACATTGGAGTGGTATATATATAAACAATGTATACAGTTTTTTTCACACTAACTCCATTCACTTACATACAATTTGGATATATGTTTCGGGAGCGATCCCTCCCATCTTCAGCCTGTTGACAAACTGTTGTTAAACGTGGGGGTTGGGTCTCTTGATGTTCTTGTGGCAGCATCTGTTGGTTCTATTAGGAAATTACTGAGTTCATCCAATGGAGGGAAATCGAAATTCATCAAATTATCCTTATTTTTTGTAATGAAAATGTTTTCCCAAGTGGAAAGTTCTATTGCATTATGAAGTTGTTTAAGTAGTTTTATCTCTGGTTTAATTTCATGATTTTTATTCCAAAAGTGTGCTGCTATTATTACTGATTTATCAATTTGTTTTAAGCAAATATTTCTGAAGTGTTCTTTTTTCCAGATTCCCAAATTCCTCTTTGTTTTTCCAATGTATTTTTTGTTGCACTCTCACATTCTATTTCGTAAATACCTGATTTTGTTCTGTTGGCATGTAGTCCTTTACTCTGCAACCTAATAAGTTCTTTATATTAAAATTGTTCTTTGGGGCTAACATAATTCCTTGTTCTTTGAATATCTTTTTGAACTTATTGTGGTAAATTCCAATTTACCACAATAAGTTCTTTATATTAAAATTGTTCTTTGGGGCTAACATAATTCCTTGTTCTTTGAATATCTTTTTGAACTTATTGTGGTAAATTCCAATTTACCACAATAAGTTCTTTATATTAAAATTGTTCTTTGGGGCTAACATAATTCCTTGTTCTTTGAATATCTTTTTGAATAATTCCAATTCCAATTTACCACAATAAGTTCAAAAAGATATTCAAAGAACAAGGAATTATGTTAGCCCCAAAGAACAATTTTAATATAAAGAACTTATTAGGTTGCAGAGTAAAGGACTACATGCCAACAGAACAAAAGTCAGGTATTTACGAAATAGAATGTGCAGAGTGCAACAAAAAATACATTGGAAAAACGAAGAGGAATTTGGGAATCTGGAAAAAAGAACACTTCAGAAATATTTGCTTAAAACAAATTGATAAATCAGCAATAGCAGCGCACTTTTGGAATAAAAATCATGAAATTAAACCAGAGATAAAACTACTTAAACAACTTCATAATGCAATAGAACTTTCCACTTGGGAAAACATTTTCATTACAAAAAATAAGGATAATTTGATGAATTTCGATTTCCCTCCATTGGATGAACTCAGTAATTTCCTAATAGAACCAACAGATGCTGCCGCAAGAACATCAAGAGACCCAACCACCACGTTTAACAACAGTTTGTCAACAGGCTGAAGATGGGAGAGATCACTCCCGAAACATATGTCCAAATTGTATGTAAGTGAATGGAGTTAGTGTGAAAAAAACTGTATACATTGTTTATAGACAGTTCTTTATTCAAGTTTATTGCAACTATAGTAGTCAACCCAGATGCTGCCAATAAGATTTCAACAAATTATTCAAAAATTATTTAACAGCTGAGGATGTGAACAAGGGTTCACAAATGTCATGAAAATATCTGCAGTAAATGAAGCCAAAAGAGTGTGTTAAAATAGTTTAACTCAGGACATTTTTTTTATTTGTTTATTTACGGATGCTCTTTTAACAGCTAAGCCATCAGCATCCCATTGTATTAAGGGCGTGAAACGGCCAACAAATTTTGCTCAGAGGCCTCTTCTTTCAGGCTTGAGGTTCTTTATAGTGCCGTAAATGTATGGCACGGGACCCAGGCTTTACTTCCCTTCCAAAGGAAGTCATACTTTTTACGCCCAAAAAAAATCCATTGATCCTGGCCGGGTTTGAACCCACGATCTTGGGTTTAGGAAGCAAGTATGGTTACCATTACACCACCAGGACCGACAACTGTGACAGAATATCAAATAAGTATGTTAAAGATACAAAAAACAAAATAATTAAAATATGTTTACACTTACTAGTCACCATATTAAATAACATGTACAAATGTATGTATCAATATAACAAGAGTCAATGAACGCTTAATAAATTACCTCCATTTCATCACAATATCATTTAAATTTAAATTTGTCACTCAATTAGTAACTTTCATGCAATATTAATACCACTTATGAGTGTAGTGGAAACAAAAGGTGCAGCATGAACCAACATGAACAGGGTGGAGGGAATATGGCATGTACATTAAAACAAATACATATCACTGATACAGCATGCAAGTTAAAATTATTATTGCTTGAAATCCCTCTTACAACTACTTTTGGCAATTTTATTGAATAATAATCTAAATTCAATTAAATGTACTTACAAAGCTGTTGACAATGGAGTGGTATATATATAAACAATGTAATAATCTAAATGACAATCAAAATTGAGTGGATGTTTAGTTAACCATTTACAGAGGAGAAATACAACATTTCTGCTATTGTCAACCACCATGTCTATTTACTAATACTGCAACTCAGCTTTCATTAGGTAGAGAGTAGAGTCTGCTGGCACCTATAGTTAGCTGGCATTTGATTTTTCTAGACAAGGGAAGACAAATTCTTGGTCAGCTAGTTGGTAGTCAGACAGTATCTGAGCAATAAGTGTAGAAATGTGATAGTTCTAGTTAATTTTGGACTGCACCCATAGTTAAATTAATGCAGTGTGGCTTGGACAAGATCAAACCAGTTGCCTATTATATCATAACAGAGAGTGCTTTCACTGATGACTGCATATGCACAGACAGCTTGACTTTGCAGTTGATATCAAGCATTATTTCTGTCTTTGTGTTAATTCAACTCAGTTTGCTCTTATGAGATCAGTATAAATCAAATTTATTATTATTACATGCTAATGGTGTGCCAGTGTTGTTGATTACAGTGTGTAAAAACTGCAGTGTATTGTAATGAAATGTTATCAACCAAAGAGAAATAATAATAAAGTCTACAAGAATAACTGAAGAGGAACTTTAGAGCTATTACAAGTGAATGATTGAATGAATTTTATTTCAGCAAATAATTTTACAATTAAATTTACATATTTCCTCCCTACCTTTACAATTAATTTCATAACTTCATAAAGGCATCAATTTAGAAATTACACATTTTCAATACATTGTCAGCAAACATTACAATTAAATTTATATAAACAAACAAAATCCCTAAAAGTTTAGCAGTACCAGAACTGGGTTTTCCCATATCTTAATCACTTGGACTGCCACGGGTGGCTGAGGTCGTTAAGGCATGGACTCATGAGCAGGAGGTCTGGGTTCGAATACTGCCAGGACCGTCCTCCCTGACTGAGGTTTTTTCCAGGTTTTCCTCAGTCCTCATAAATGGCAAATGCTGGGGAGGTACCCTAAACTTAGGTCTGGAACGATTCCTTCCTTAAAAATAAATCTTTTCCCAATATATCATTTCATGTATCATCACTTCATCCGTGTCCATCGTCTGTTGTGCCTCTGTAGCAAAAACGGGCGTTAAACACTATTCATTCATTAATCACCTGGTTATATATATGATAAAGAACCCCTAAAATATGAGGGGCAGTCAAATGAAAACTAAACACCCCTTTACCAGGTGACAATGGAATTTGTTTTATTCAAAAGTAATTGCCATAAGCACTAATAGATTTATACCACTGGGAGACGAGATGATACATTCCAGTCTTGTAGAAAGAGGTAGGTTGCTCACGGATCCACAATCTCACCCACTCTTGCACTTCCTCGTCCGAACGAAACCTATGTCAATGAATGTCCTTCTTCAGGTTGACAAAAATATGGAGTCACAGGGAGAAAGATCTGGTCTGTAAGTCAACAAGCAGATGGATTCTGTGATGATACGAGACAGGAACACATACTCTTTCTCATGGAATCATTGCAAATGACGCAGACATGCAGTCATCTGCCAAATTTTTGTCTCTCTGTCAGCTGATGCAGAACCCATTGCACACAAATTTTTCAGAACTGCACGTGATCTTTGATAATGGCATGGCTAACGCCAACCTGAACAAGAATTTCTTCCTCTGTGATTTGTCGGTTTTCCTGGATCAGACCATCAATCTGTAAATTAACATTAGGCATAATGACTTGATAGACCTGTCCCAGGTACAGATTGTTTTGCAGTATTATGTGTCCTTTGAGGAATCTACTGACACTCTTGCAGGCTTGTCACTGACATGCAGTGTTTGCCATACACAGCAGACATGCAACCAAGAATTCTGCATGTTCCAGTAACCTCAGTCAACACCTCTCTGCTCTTCTTTGCTTGTCTTTGTTTCCAATGCTAGACAGACACATTTGTCACTATGCTTACCTCCAGATCAATAAAGATACAACAGTGTGGACCTATGCATTTTCCATCCCATCCCATCCTCCATCATTTTACCATTTCACATTCCTATTTTAAGTGAATGCAATTTCATTAAAAATGTCAGAAATGTATGACTCCGTAAAAAAAACTATAATGCAGGTTATTACTCAATATGAAATAAAACTAATATTGTGCCATGTAATTAATGATAAAAATTGGGGGAGTAAAAATGCAAGAGGTTGCCCATCAACAATTTAATTTATTGTCTATCTACTAGGAAGCAAAAAAGAATGATTTCTAAAACTTATATTGCAAATAAAATAAAAAAAAAAGATTAATATTAATAAAATTAAACTGAAAAAGAAACGAATGCACAACTTGTGCATCAATGAATCTGCGACTGGTCACATATGCCTTATATTTAGCATTGAACACAGGCCAAAAATTACTCTATACTTTCTTTAAAATATACCTATAAGTGAAATAGTTGAAAACTCCACAGTGGAAACTCTATACTATGTCTTCCCATTCTTTCACTGTTGTCAGTTACACTGAGGTCAATATTGGCTTTTTTTTGTTCTTCTCTGCATGCAGACCAGATCTGAAATTGGCAGGTCACAACTGCATATACCAATAGTCATGGATGCATATTGCAGCTGATAAGAGCAATCAATGTGTGTTTAGGTTTGAAACAATGAGTTAATGCTTCTCATTTCTCTGTTTGCTATGGTTCAAAGATTTAATACAGAACACATTTTCATTTCATTTAAAGATATGAATCAGCTGCTCAGTGTTGGACAGAATTTCAAGAAAGTTTGCCAGAGGTTCATCCACTTGACAGATCTACTATTCATTAACAGTGCTCATATTCAAAACAATAAGATCAGTTTTAAACAACAATAAAGATGAAGGCATCATGTTATAACAGATAAAAGGTGGATGATATTGCTCATCAATTAGAATAATAACTGAGAAAATCTCTTGCAAAATTAGTACAAGTGGGGGTTAGCTATATATCAGCACATTCTGCTAAAAATTGCTAAAATTTAATCCCTATAAGGTTACTGACATGCATTTTTTACAGGTCTGAGAAATGAGAAATTTCATCTTCCACCTGATGCAAAAAAAGTTAAGGCCATTTTCAGTACTTTGCCAATTGCACAGCAGGCTAAGTATCAGCTGCCTGTGTGTTCCCAGTCTGTGTGCAAAAAAAACAAACAAAAAAAAAAAAGACCCAATATTACATACTGAGACTGCTCATTGCAAGGAAGAGGATCTATTTCATCATTAAGATAAGAGAGATTCCAAAGGGGCATTTATACCATATTCATGGCATTAGTAATTGCTGTTTCTTGTATTCACAGTTCTCACAATATAATCCTGCTCAAAAAATAAATTATGGTAAATGTTCCTGCTCACCTTCCACTTCTGGAAGTCCTCAATCATGTGCTTTGATACATAAGGGCTCCAGATGAATTCCACCTTTAGTCTAAGTTTAGAGTCTCCAAAGGAGAGATCAGCATGGTGACGATCTGGTGGTAATGTAGTATCTGTTCCTTCACGGGGATCCAGATGATTTAGAAATGCTAGATATAATTGCCGTATTCGAGAATCTCCAATGAATACAAAATGGTTGTGTTTGCCCCAAAAGGCAAGATATCTCAAACATCTTCGAGTATCTCTGGAAAAGAAAAAAAAAGCAGTAATATCAATTAATTGGTATCAAACATTTAAAACTGCAAGTACAGAAATGTTTCATTTAAAAGTACACTTACTCAAAGAAGGGATGGCCACATTCTTGGATGGCAAAATATGAATAAAGTCCACTTCTAATCAATGCACCTACAGATGATGACAGATTTAGAGGGAAAGTGAAAGTTACAAGCTTTAAAACTTCCTCTTATGTTTAAAAATTAACTCAGATGTTGGTCATGCAAACAATGAAAAAAATTAAATGTGTGGAAATTATGAATATACATTATCTCAAACACATAATCTATCAAGTAATGCCTTAAACCAGCCGGATATTTTCAGGTTGGCACACCAAAGCTGTTTTTTTCTATACACTTTCATATTATAAAACAGATGCTGACTGTAATCAATGAAAATCCAATACTTCTTTACATTTTTGGTTTTAATGAAGAAAGTGATAAACTTGTATATTTTCATAAAGAAACAAGTGTATCATTGAAAGTTGATTTATATCAATTGTACTGGTAATCATGTTACGTAATTTACTGTAATAACATTGCTTATAGGAGCCAGCCTGTGACTTTGCTTATGTTCAAAAGTATGAAGTGGCCTTTGTTTCTGATATGCAGTCATTCATTATTTCAGTAAGTGTAATAAAGTAGAAAGTCACTGGGTTTTTCAAAAATTTTAATTGCTTATATCTTCATTCTTCACAGTCTTACAAATTCAGGCACTGGCTTATTAGTTATTACATAAGAAATGGGATTTTTTGCACCACCACTTAATGCCATACCTTGACATTCCATCTTTCCTTCAGATAGTCCCACAATCAAGCATCTACTGGGTTCTCTGGAAAGAACTAAAATTACATGGGCTAGCTCTTAAATTATTTTGAAAGACTGCTTAAAAACGGCCCACATTTGTGATAACATTGACTAAATCCAATATAAGTTTGGAGAGGTAATACATTTTCTTTTCACAAAATGAAATTAATAAAATACACTTTTATTTTAGGTTGAAAATTCTGTAATAAAACTGCAAAATCAGAAACCAACAAAATCATGGTGATGGAAAAAAAAAATCCTTTTTGATGTGTAATAAGCACAGATGAGATAATTCCTTTGAAATCAAGATATCAACATAAGCCCATGAGAGCTAGGGTACATAACATTAGAGGGAGGAGGTTAAAATTTATGGCTATAATGCAGAAACCATGCTGCAATTATATAAATTACATTGAATGCTCATAAAAATTAAACCTGCTGTTGTTAACATAACAGTGTTAGACAGAGTTGAAGGTCAGTTACACTGTATGATTGATGCTGAGACAACTTCACATTCATGGTAGAAAATATTCCATCACTAGAAATAAGACAGTGCCTGAATGTTTAAGAATGTATAGAAAATGAACAATTAAAGTTAATTCTTACTTTTGACAGCACTAAGCATGCCAACAGTTGCCTATGATGTTCTTAAAGTCACAGCATAATGATATATGTATACTAACTTTAATTTGTTTACTCTAAGTACATGCAGAAAATTTTAATATATGTTGATGAAATTATGATCCGTGCTATTTGAGCATCAAATGTTCATTTTCAATTTCTCTTGGGCATGATGATTTGTTTGTATACTTTATCTTTTAATGTTTACATTTATTGTTTCACAATATATAAAATACTTAATGACCAGGTAGAAGGGAAAACTTCCTGGATCCAAAATAAGGAGTGTGGTGCTGTATGCTATCAACATGCTTATTTAATATTTATGGTGAGAACATCATAAGAGAAGTAAAACTTAAACAAACGAAGTTGGGATCAAAATTGGACAAAAAAATAACACATACATATGTCAATGATATAATTCTTCTTGAAGAGACAAAAGAAGACCTACAGAAGCTCATATTAAAGCTAAATAATATTAATGCAGCCTATGGATTACATTTTAACATAAAAAAAGACAAAGTCTTACATGCACCAGAGATAAGAAGAAAATCATCATAGACAATCAAGAAATACAAAAGTGTCATTCTTCTATGTACACCATTCTGCAGAGAAACTCGTCAAATTTATTTGTACTGCATTTACTGCCATTTGCACAGTGTTGCAAATTTGCTATGGTCAGTGTTAGTTGCAAAGATGATGTTCAAGGACAAGAAAGCTTCTGTGCCAAGCAAGTGTGCCAAGGATGCTTGATGGAGATTATGGTAAACAATCATCAAGCAGGGATTCAATATTCCAGTGGCATGCAAAATTTATAAGTATGGATTGTTTCTGCCATCAGCAGAGAAGTGGCTGCCCTGGCATGGGTGAAGAACACGTGAAACAAGTGAGAGATATTCACAAATAGCCCAAAGAAATCAGTGCGTAGAACATCCTGAGAGCTCCAAATACTGTTAATTTGTGGTGGAAAGTTCTGTGTAAGAAATTGGCTATGAAGTCTTAGAAACTGCAGTTAAAACGTGATTAACAAAAGCACTTTCAGTTTTATTGTTGACTGCAATGACAGCCAGAAGAGAATGGCAACTACATAAACGTATTAATTTTCAGCTACCATGTAGCATTTCACATAAATGCAGCTACAAATAAACATAACTGTAACATTTGAGGCAACCAAAAACCTATGGAACTCATTGAATGTCAATATGATTTCCTGAAGATTAATGTTTTCTGTTTAAGGTTATACCATGAAACTTTATGGCCATTTCCTTGAATATGTTACAACTTTGGCTGATGTCCCAAATGCAGGAAGATTCTGATGTCTTTCTTTTCCAGCAAGACAAGCCAATCCCATTTCCATAATGACATTGGTGCACATTTGAACATGGAGAGGCATCAGAGCTGGATCAGGGGACAGTTGTCTGATGCAATGGGCAACAAGTTCCCCCAACTTGATGGCATGTGACTTCTTACTATGAAGATACACAAGAAATCATGTGTATGCACTGTTTTTATCCTGTGATGCGGAGAAATTTTAGCAGAGAATTTGAAAAGTGGGCTCCACAGTTAAAGAAGATTTTGGGAATGGCATGGTACAATTTTGATTGCCATGTGGGCCTGCAGTCATACATGATGTACACACTGAAGCAATTTAATGTGCAACAAAATTTGTAAGTTTTTCTTCAGAAAGGTACACCTGCAAGGCTGATATCCCTAATGGGTTTGTAATTGGGTTTGAATAGTTTGAGATTTTCACAGTGAAATATAGTATTATATAACACATTATTTATGAGGAAGTCACTCAAATTTCACTAGTTTTATTCCACTTACTTGGATTCAAAGGCAAATTTTGACGATGAAGGAATAAAACTAGTAAAATTTGAGTGATTTCCTCATAAATAATTTGTTATTTGTAATTGAGGTTTGAAAATGTTATCAAACCTAATGTAAACTCTGTATGCAGATATAGATATCACAAAAAATAAATAAACAGAAGACTATAATTAGATATAACAGCTATGGCAAAACTGAGAAAACTAATGAAGAACCCAAATACATAAATAAAATAAAAAATATGGTCTCCAGCAGATAAAATATTTTAAAATGCTAAAAATAGTTCTATGCCTTCACTTCCAATGAACAAGGAAGCACTCCGAGTTAAAAACATTTAAAATGGATACAATAATAAAACACTCTTAATGTTTCACTGTCTAAATTAAAAAATTCAGGACAAGTTTCTTGAGACCTTTGCTCACATTGTCAACTGTTAAATGACTGGTGCATGGTGGATCATATTAAGTTAGAAAGAAAGGGATTATGGTGAATCTGGTGGTCTGTTGATGAATTGGTACAAAATGTTGTCTGCTTCCAGAATGTCAAAATTCATGAGTTTATGTTCATATTTCTTTATGAAAATCTTTTCCCTTATGTCAAGTTCCTTGGGATGTTGAACAGATTTTAATAAAGGGATGCCTTTTTCTATTTCACGAGGAAGAATTGGAACAAAGATGCCAACACAAGCCTTCCCCATTCTATAAATTTTAAGTTAAAAAGGTATTAGTTGATGCTCTTTCTATAAAAATTGGTATAAATTTATTATTTGCTCCACAAATTTCAGAGCATTGTCCATATACTGTGGTATTATCAAGTTACTGATATTTTAAATAGTAATGCTAAGTATAACCAACCACACCATCATGCAAAAAATAACATGTATACAATGTGTTGATGGAAGAAATAAAATAGGCAACACATTTAAACTGAAGTAAGCTACTGGCAGCTGCACAAGGCAGAAGGAAGTGGTGCAACAAAATGACAAGAGTTATGACTAATTGAAAGAAAACAAACATATAAATGTTGGCACCATATTTGTTAAGAATATCCTGCAGGAACACCAGAGGCTAAGGAATTGCCATTGCCATTGCCATTGCCACTACTACTATCATAGGGAAAGCTAAAAAGATAAAAAAATGCACAGGTTAAGAGTATTCATTAGAAAATTGCGTATGATTTTAAGTTTCAACTGAAACACTGCTCTAAAATTTTCTTTAGCATTTAGCATATCTGGTTGCTTCAGTATTAGTAGTATACCGAGTCTTACCATAAATATTGTCAATGTCACTATTTTTGACAATGACTGTACTTTCAATCATAGAGGACTACACATTCCCAAGGCCTGATATGAATCACTGTTAATTGAGCTGCAAAAGTGGTAGTATCTTTCACAATTAACTAGGATGATTAGGAAATTTGTGTAACTATCCGCATAAGGTAAGCCAGCAGGTGAGATTTTCAAAATGACCCAGAAGTTCAAAATATCCAAGAGGTTCATGTATCACACTATCCAGTATTTCATAAAGACTGGAACTATGAAAGGCTGCCACAGGCACGGAAGGCCATGCACAATATGGACTCCACAAATGGTTAAAGCAATAGCAGCATGTGCACTCAGAAATCTGCTAAGAGATTGTCAGCAATAGTCTGTGATCTAAAATGTCGTAATTGTCTATACGTGTGAAGTAATGACCTGAAACTACATGCTTACAAATACAAAGGCGACCTAGTCACAAATGAATTGAAGAATCACAGATTCATAAAAGCAAAGTATTCACTTAAGTGTTACACAGCAATTGGATACCAATGAATCATTTTTCACTAATGAAAAGATTTTCAGTGTTGAGGTTTTCAATGCTCAAAATGAAACAGTATACACAAGTTCAACAGCAACTAGCAAAAAGACTCCAAGGGCCATCAGTCTGTGCCATTCATGGTGTAATGAGTGAGAATTATGAAGGCACAACTGAGTTCCATTTCTGCAAGAAAGGGGTAAAAACATCAGCCAAAGTGTGCCAGTAGACAAGTGTTGGAGAGACTTGTCATAAACTTGAAAAACATCCTCTTGCATAGTTAGAACTGGATTTTTAACAGGATTTGGTTGCAGTACACAATGGCTTGTTACCAATGTGTCAGACTTCATTTTCACTTTTGATTGGTTGGGGTCGGTCCTGGTGGTGTAGTGGTAATCATACTTGCCTTCTAAACCCAAGATCGCAGGTTCAAACCCGGCCAGGATCAATTAATTTTTTTTCTGGCATAAAAATCCTAAGTATGGCTTCCTTCGGAAGGGAAGTAAAGCAGTGTGTCCTGTGTCATACATTTACGGCACAAAAAAGAACCTCAAACCTGAAAGAAGAGGCCTCTGAGCAAAATTTGTTGGCCATTTCACGCCCTTAATTGAATGGGACGCTGATGACCTGAGATGTTAAAGAGTGTCCGTAAAAATATTTATGGACACCAGATATACCCGGTTTAGAGTTTTCGCTTCATACTATATCAGTTTATTGTAAAGACACAAATTTACACTAGAATACATTGTTTGTCCATGATAGCATTTGAGTATTTAAAGCTTTCCCGATGTATTTTTCTGATGCATATAAAGTGAGATGGGTTGGATAAAGTACATTCCATTATTGATGAGATTGGCATATTAAGTTTAGAGATGGTTTATGATAAAAATCTTCCTATGAGAAATACATTAGTGAACAAATTCTGAAAATAGAAGTGTTAATGTGGAGGAAGAAAAAACCAAAATATATGGGGTTAGTAAATCCTAGAGTAATTGAAAATGATCATTTATTGCAAGATGGAACTTTTCTCAAAGATCAGTTTCATCCTCATGTACTAAAAATTTGTATAAATTCAGGTTTGACAATTTTAACATTTACTTCCTTAGTTGGGATAATTTCTCTCATTCTTACTTACAAGATAATGTACAGGTATAAAGATATACTCAACATCCAGTTTTTTTCCTATTAAAGAAAAAACATTTTAGTATAAATGCACTTAAATTTAGTTGTATTCATTTGGTAAGGGAACTTACACAAACTTTCATCTCACTTACTGATATACCGTGCACAATCAGTGATGCTTTCCCCCTAGCATTTGCTACGCCATGGAGGGGTCAAGCCTACTTGCTTGCTAGCTTGTTGACCATGCTGACTGATGCAGTCGTAGCACAAATGTTCCCAGGCATGTGTTGCAATGTTCGTTTCTTAATTTGATACACAAAGCATATTATGCCTTATGTGTTTAACGTGGCACAGCATTTCTTTTATGTTCCATTCATATTTGTTAAGTCAATGGTGAATGAGTCATAGGACTAATTGAGCATCAGTTCATTCTGTTACGTATGTGAATACCATACTAACCCCTTTTTTCAAAGAATTAACCAACAGGGAGTGTAATAATGCATTTTTTCAACAGGATTCTGCCACTGCAAATAATCCATGAGAGCAATTCACAATGTTTTTCCACAAGACAGAGTTATTAATAGGGATTTGTGACCCCTCTCAGTCTCTCAATTTAACAACCTGTGATTATTATCTCTGGGGTAAATTAAAAAGGCCCGTATAAGACAAACCTGCACACCAGTCAAGAAGTCAATGATAATATTCGTCCAGCTTTCTCAAAATGAACTAAGTAAGTGATGAATAATTTACTAAAGAGAAGCCAAAAGTATGTGGAGAATGAAGCCAGGCAGTTTCAAAAACTTATTTGATAATTTGATAAGTAATGAGCCTCTTACATTGGTTTTTGTATATAGTTGTACTATTCGCTAACTAGCTAATGAGCGGTGCACTCACCCATAGGCAAAACACTCCAGTGAAATATAAACAGCATGTTACAAATTTTTTCTGATGATCCCATATTAAGCAAGGCACAAGGATTTATAACATGTCATAAAACAAAGGGATTATATGTTTGTGATTATATAATATGGGCATGTAACTGAAGATTCCAGACATAACTCTATAATTAATTACAGTTTTATTACCACATAAAAATGAATGCTGCTATTGGCTTACATTATTCACTAAGTCTGTAGGCTGAGAAAAGTTTATTAAATTCTAAAAAATAATGTTCTGCAGAGCAGCCATGTTACCCTTCCTACCTTTGCATTATTCTGTCAGTCCTGCTAGTCTAATGGTAGCAATACTTGCCTCGTAGGCCCAAGATCCTGGGTTCAATCCACGCCTGGGTCGATAAATTTTTTCGGACGTAAAAATCATAAGTATTGAGCCATGGATTCTATGACGTAGATTTACGTCTTGTATAATAACCTCAAGTATGAAAAAAGAAGCCTCTGAGCAAAAGTTATTAGCCGTTTCACACCATGTATTGAATAGGAAGCTGATGACCTCAGAGTTAAAGAGAGTCCGTAAATAAATCAAATCAACAACCTTCATTATGCTGTCTCCCATAAATCTATAAAAGTAACAACTTTGAGTCAACATTCGGGAACATTTAGTGAATGCAGAACTCAATAGATCCCACATTACAAACCCTGCAGCTGTGCACAACAGTTTCTTTGAGGACACAACACAAGATATAGCTGAAAATGATAGACATGGCCAGATTTAGCTCCGATCCTTACGTTTGAGAATAACGATGCATCATACATCCATATGGCTGCCATTCCTGATTTCCCTTGTACCTCCCGTCGGATAATAACCACTTACATGAATCAATACCTGAAAATGAAGCGAAAATAATGAGTTTTAAATTAAAAGTACTGCTATGAGTGAGGTTAGAGCACAGAACCACAAGTTCAATTATCTTACCATATCGAACATGAAGCATTCCATGATATATGATGAAACCTATAACTAACATTAACGCTACCAGTTTTGCATTCTTTGCGTTAATCTGTTGTATAATTTCGGCTGCGGACCTTCCCTGCTTTTCCGACGCCTCAGCAGACATATTTTCAGTTTCCACCTTTGCAATATAACCAACATAACAGCTCTGTAAAAAAAAATGTAAAAACTTCTACCGATGCAGCCTGCACAATATTCATAGCCAGGGAAATAAAGAATTAAAATAACCTCCCGAGTCCAAAAATTAAATTTTATTTTCCTCTTACATTATAGCACATAAAATCTCATGCATTCTTGGCTATAAGTTGGCTATGGCAGATAATCCTTGGTCATAATTCAAGGGTAGTTTTGTTCAAGGGCCAGCATTTTGTGAAGAATGCACTGAAATAAACAGATTGGTAGATTGGGGTTTGGGACGTAAATGGAACAGAAAATAAAAGCAGCATTTTAACTCTAATTCATGAGTCGTAAGATCGCTGCTAGTAATTCAGCGTGTAAATATAATTTGAGGTAATTAATTTCATTATATTTTTTGAAAATAATTTTAAATTAAGGTACTTTTTGGTAATTGTTTTCTGTTAGTATTGTTAGAATTAGACCAATATGGAATTCAAGAAATGCCTCTTAATACGAGAAAAGCCCTGAATTGGGCATTTCCTTGTTCAGCATTGGGCGTATATTAAATTATTTATTACAATTTATTCATATTTTATTGTCTGTTTCAGGGTATAATTCTATAGGGCAACACTGGCAGCATATTGAAAACAGCCCAAACTTTTGAATCAACTATATCCAGCTGATCCTTTACAGGCGGATTTTGCTTTTGTAAACATTTATTATGTTATAACATGCCGTACGTTGTTGTGAGAGGAAATCTTGGAATGGCAAATACCAAAGTTTATGGCTTGTCTCTGCATGAGACAGAACAAGTATGTTCCAGGCTCAGACCTGGACCAAAAAATGCAAATAAAGACGAACTAACGTTTTATAATTCAACAGTCTATGTAATGAACCAGTTGGAATATTTCTTTGGATATAGAGTAATGACATGTGCAACTCAGGGCAACGATGGACAGCCAATATGGACCATGATGAGACCATACTGAAGTGTTATATGTGCTTTGGTTCTCTTTTTATAGCTAATAGATTTAATTTTCTCATCCAGTTATTACTTGCTGAAACATAAGAAAACAAAGTTCAACTGATATACCGTGAAGAATGTGTGTTATTTGAATAAGATTGAAAAGTAGTGGATGTGATTGACACTTTTGTTCAAAGAGGCAGTAATTTACACTTTACATGTAGTCCAATGTTATACTTTCTAGAGAAAAGTTAGTGAGTGAAAGTGATACATGGTTCATATTTGTATATATTTTGATAGAATTTCTCTATAAAAGCATGTGAATGTGTAACTTTATAAGAAGGTTTTTAGCTGGGCAAGTTAGAATATAGAAAAAAAGCTTAAATGGAAACTTGTGTGCTTTTCTGATTATGTCATTACTCTTCTTCCTTTTCCTCAGTATATTGCATGAATGTAATTGAATTTTACCAGAGAAGCTCAATGTGGTACTACAGCATATAAGGCAGTTCTGTCATCATTATATTTTAAAATATGCTGATTTACATAGCATAGCAGGTTCCATAGTGAATGCAACTTGTCAACTTAAACCTAAACTAGGAGTTAAATTTTAGGATTGCTATTGCATGCAAGCGATCTAGAATAATCTTAAATGTTACGTTTAAGTTTCGAGGACCCTTGTAAAACATATTTAGTTGGGTAAGATGACTGCGTAAGTTAAAAGCACATATGTTTATCAATTGCTCTCGTGCATATATCTGTAAATATTCCATTTGCACCTGCTACAAACACCCATTTTGCAGCAACTAAGATTTTCCTGCACCAAATTTCAAATGGCTATATTGTAGGCTTTGACAAACAGAAATTGTCATTTGCTTAATTAAAATTGACCTACATATTAAGAAGAGGCCCCTAAGCAAAATTTGTCGGCAGTTTCACACCCTAAATTGAATGGGACACTGATGACCCGAGATGTTAAAGAGCATCCGTAAATAAACCAAATCAACCACCACCAAAATAATTTCAGAGAGAGTAGAGGTGTCTTAGGTATAAAACGCTTATGGCCTGTCTGTTCATATTTCAAAGCTATGGCTATAAGTTTCTAAAGTGTCAATATGCTACTGACTAATGAAGATGCCCCTCCAAAGCATAACAATAACGAAGGGGTATCACTCTGATGCAGTGTTTACGAGATAGCTTTCTACGAAGAGGTGGTCATTTGTTTTGAAGTCTCATTAATTATTTTTCTGACTAGGCTTAATAATACAGCTTTTAGCCAATGTTTTAAGTTGATGTTTCAATTTACACACTTAAAACTTTAAATGACAATTTATATAATTACAACCCTTGTAGTTATTATACTTACAGAATTGTGTCCTGAGTATATTAGATAAATTAAGTTTTAGGCATCATGTTAGGAGTATATTTAAGTATGTTGGTATTAAATTCATTTTTGAGAAAGAGAATAAATCTTGAAAGTATTAAGTAAAGTTTATTCCCAATTCTTTAGTATGGATATTGCAGCACTTAATATTAAAAAAAATTACTAGACAAGAATTAAACCAAAGGACTACTGAACATCAGCTTTTGCATTATACATATGCCACACAAGCTGTTAAAAAACTCCCTCTAAAGTACGCTACATCAATACTGACATTTAATATAGTCAGTCTTAACTACATAATGATGCAAGAAGGCATTAATAGATGTTCAGTGTTGCACGTCAAATGAATAGTATGAGATGAGTGATTTTTATTTCACTAAATTGTGAAACCTAAAGCAATTTTTCAGTAACACCGACTTAGCATCTGATGCCAAAATGTTAAATGCCATAAATGAGTTATGTTTAATTGTGGACCATACATTGCCTATCTCAAATTCCTTATATACAATATCTCTACACTTTCTGAAATTTTATTGCTATAAATTAACACCTGCATGTATATATACACACACACACACACATACACATTTATATATTTCAAACACTATGAACAGGAAAATTTGCTGATGAAATCATTTGGAAATAATTTTTAGTTGATTCTAGAGATTTTTATTATTTATCATTTTAATAGTAAACATAAATAGAAGACTTTTTATAGTTTTTCCTCATCTCCTCTTGAAATGACAAAGACTAGCCTCATATGGATTGAATCAAATCTTTACAGCAAAGAGCATGAGAAGATTTGGAAGAAGTAAAACTAAGCACAAATAAAATAAAAGGGAGATAAAGTGTAGGTATATGGTAATCATTCTTGCATCATAGACCAGAGGTTGCAGGTTCAAACCTAGACAGGGTCGATGGATTTTTAGGGTATTAAAATCCTAATTATGGCTTCCTTTGGAAGCGAAGTAAAGCTGTTGGCCCCTTGTCATATATTTATGGCACATAAAATAACCTCTAGTCTTAAAGAAGAAGCCTCTGAACAAAATTTATCAGCTGTTTAATGCCCTAAAATGGCAATATTGTAGGAACTAATTGTAACCATTACCAGATTTACAGTTTGTTTATAATTACAATGTTTTGTATACTTTGGTATGCCTTGAGAAACATTGTAAGTTATCATATGTCCACACATATATTTTGTTTCTATAACAGTTTAAACAGTATTTTACTTGCTGCTGATTTAGTATGTATTTTAAACTATCATTATACTTGGGTGAGGAGAAGCTATATTGCTCTAAACTGGCTAACCTAGCAGAGAGAGAGTTAGAATGTCATGCAACCGAAACAGTTCCAATCCTATTTTCCAACTTGCCTGGCTATAGAAAGTATCTTAAAAATAAATGAGCAGTAAGTAGTTTATAACACATTTAATTTGTTGTTTTGGAAATGTGACAAGTAAATGTGCATGGTAATCAATATGAATAAATAAAAAATAATACAGTGGACAAATCTTAAACTAAGAAAAAATTGCATGCAAAGTATGTGATGATGATGTATGCAAATATTAATTAGAAAATAATGAAAGATGACATCTATGTAAATTTTTGTTTTTGGCAAAGAGTGTTCTTTCTAAATGCCATTGAGTTACTAAGAAGTGACAATGATACAATGCTAATTTTACTTTGTTTCTTTTTTTCTAATAAAGGAAGTTAGATTTTGATATATTGTTTTTTACTTTTTATTTGTATAAATTTAGTGACACAGCTTTCTGACCTCTTAGTGAGCAATTTTACACATATCCATATACTGGATGTCAATGAACAACATTGCAATAATTTCAGAGATTGTAGAGCATCTTAGACAAGCAATTTGAGATAGGAAATCTATGGTTAATGACAAAACGTAAATTATATAATGAAATTAGATGCTGATAAGCGAGTGTTAAAGTAAAATCTGGTAAAACTTTGGATTAGAATGTTTTCAAACTTGTTTTGGCAAGCAAGGATATTTTAATTTTCAATAGCTCATGTGTTTTAAGATTTAGTGATATCTCTCAAACTTTGGACTAATGACCGTATGCCAATGAGCACTGTTTATCAGATTCTAGATGGAACTATCCATCTGACTCGTATATACAGGATTTTAATGAACTATGCCAAAATAATTTCAAAGTGTAGAGATGTATTAAGACAGGTAATTTCAGGTAGAAAATGCGTGGTCTGTGCAAATTTTGAAACTGTAGCTCTAAGTGTCTAAAGCACCAATATGCCACTAGCTAATGAAGATGCTCCTCTAAAGCATAACACACAATAACGAAGAGAGGATTCAGAATGTATCACTCTGGCACAATGGTTATGACATTAGCTTTGAAATAAGAGGCAGTCATTTGTTTTCAAGTTTGAGTATCATTTATCATTTTTTTTTTTCTGATTAAAGTCCTAATAATACAGATTTTAGCCTATGGATTAAGTTGTTTCAATTTATATACTTAAATTTTAACATGTCAATTCATATAATCACAACCCTTATAGTTGTTATTGTACTTATCAATCAGAATTGTGTTCTGAGTATTGAGTATATGTTAGGTATTTTTTTTAATGGTATTTAACGCTCTTTTTTAGTTCTGAGGCACCACAGGCAGTGGACACTGATGATACACGAGATGAAATATATTGGGAAAGGATTGTCCAAGCCCTAACTTTAGGGTAGCTCCCCAGCATTTGCCATTTATGAGGATTGAGGAAAATCTGGAAAAAACCTCAGTGAGGGGAGACGGTCCAGGCAGGATTTGAACCCCAGACCTTCCGCTCATGAGTCTGCACCTTAATGACCTCAGCCACCTGTGGCAGTAGTAGTGAGCTCATTTGCCATTTTATGTTGGTAATACACTCATTGTTGAGAAAGAATAAAACTTGAAAGCATTAGCAAATTTTATTCATAATTCTTTAGTATGCATACTGCAGCATTGCATATAAAAAAAATTTAACAGCACGACCAGAATTGAACCTGCAGCCTGCAGAACATCAACTTATGCATTATGCCACACAAGCAGTTATAGTAGGTTACATTTACATTTATTTAGTTGGCTTTAGCTGCAAAATGCAAGAAGGCAGTTAATACAAGTTCAGTGTTACTGTCAAATGATTAGTTCGAGATTTGAGGAATTTTTATGGCACTAAATCTTCAAAGTGTTGAAAATAAGCTGCAAAAAATCAATATTTCTATGCTCGCAATGCAGTTTTAAAGACATTCTAAACCAATTTTTCACCTTGCTTAGCTTTAACACAGACTTATCAGCATCTGATGCCAAAATGTTTAACACCGTAAAACTGTGTTATGTTTAGTTGCGGACCATACACTGCCTAACTCAAATTGCTTGTACATAACATCTCTACACTATCTGAAATTATTTTGATGTAGTTCATTAACAGCCTTATAAGGTGAAACTTATCTGGGTTTCAAAGATAAGTTTAGATTACTTTTTATGAAGTATGCTCATATGTAAGATATAAAAGTAAAAAAAAGTAATCAATAAGAACCAAACTAGATAATGATTTTACTTGACGTCAGTGTCGTAAACTGTGCCAAAGATACATGCTCCACAGCTTGTGTGGTATTATTCTAAATGGAAGCTTTATTAATCAGTGGTGTATTGATCCTTTGGTATCTTAATGCCATAAATGTGAAATTTACACAGGCAGCTCATAGATTCCTGTCCCAAATTGCTTGATTAAGATCCCTGTACAGTCTATTAAATTATTTTGTTCATTAATACTCTGTGTATGCAAACTGTTCTTATATTTACAGTATTAATGAGCAAAATTGAGATACATAAAAGCATATGCTGATGAGCATGGATTCTGTAGAAATATATTCTGACTGTTTTTTTAGAAACGGATTAGTTAAGAGGGATAAATATGAATTTAAAAGCTCTTATGCATCCTAAGAGAGACTGTTCACCGTTAATAATAATTTATTGCAGCCGAGACTCTTACAAGACAAGTTATTTACACAGTATTCAAGTTATAAATGTACATATATATACACTCATATCTGCCATTATCAATTATATACTCAATGTTTCATATATACACATAAAACCAGTAATAAAAAAAATCAAAATATTGTATGGGATTTGAACGTAGGAGCTTACGATATCCATTACAGTTCAGCAAGCATTTCTCTATTAGGAATAGTTTTAGATAGTTTAAACAGATTTAAATTTCAAGTCTGTAGTATTTTTAATTGAAAATAGTAATTTACTATATAATATAGATCCTATTTTATATGGGTCCTATTTGGTTTGAGATTTATTTATGCTCACTCTATGGTAATCGTTTGCTCTTCTTGTACCATATGTATGGCAGTCTTTATTGAGCATGTTAAATTTCTTTTCATCCTTGACTAGCATAATGGTTCTGAATACATATAGTGAAACTATGGTTATCATGCTCTTAATTCTGACACAAAATTTAAATGTTAAATGTTATGGTTATCATGTTTTGTTTTATGAATGTGACCTACAGTACTGTTAACTGAAGCATGTATATATTTCTTATGCACTTTTTTGTATTTTAATATTCTGTCCATATTGTTTTACTTGTACACACTCCTCCCCTCTAATGTTCCCATATTTTGTTAGTTGCCTCAATAGGTACAGTCCCGAGTTCATTTTGTTACTATTTCTACACATGTGTTGTAAGCTCAATTTTCTTCTATGTATATGCCCAAAAATTTATAGTTACCTGTTCTAATATGATATTGTTAATCTTTACATTTAAGTTATCATTTTGAAATGTTATTAATTTTTTTTAACCTATGTTTAACATTAGTACATTGTATAGTAAATACTGTGATATTTCACCAGCTGCACTCTTCATTTTTCTTTCTAAGCTTTCCCTGTCTCCACTCCTACATATTATAGAGTATCATGGGCATAAGAGATCACCGTACTGTTTTCTTGTTGAGGTAAATTATTTATATAGATTAAGAAAAGCATAGGTCCTAGCATTGAACCCTGTGGTACCCATGATTTTACTATATTATAATCAGAATTAATGATGTATATAAGGTTGCCACCTGTTTCCCCAATTTATTTCTGTACATTGCACACTATTTTTAGGTATGTTGCTAATAATTTATTGATTTGTCCTCTAAAACCATAATGTTCTAATTTTGAAATTAGGTGATCAGAGATACAGAGTCGAAGGCTTTAGAGCGATCTAAGTAAATTCCTGCAGCTTTTTTATGGATATCTTTCAATTGCAGCAATTCATGCACATATTCTGCTATAGCTGTGATGGTGGACTTTTATTTCTAAAACCATGTTGAAAATTACTAAGGATGCTATTACATTTTTAAAAAAACTATTTATTACATTTATTAGTACTTTCTCACACAATTTTCTGAAAACAGAGGTTAGAGCAGTTGGTCTGTAGTTACTAATATCTGCATTTGAACCTTTTTTGTAAATTGATCATACCACACTGATTTTTAATACTTCTGGAAATAAGCCCTCATCAACTGAGTATTTATTAGATACACCAATATATTCAGCAGTACTTGTCTGCAATGTTAGTACTCCATAGTTTCATCTTTAGTTTTATTATTGTTTGTCCCTAACTACAAGATTAGTATTCATTTCATTAGTAATGCGGATATAAAACAAATCTCTTCAAATATAACCAAGAAAACTGAATTGAGAGATAAAGCACAAGTTATCTTGGCCATAGTTTATATTGAGATTTGGGCTATGGACTTTGTGAGCACGGCTCTTAATGGGGAAATGCAGCAGCAGCTGCAACTAGAAAAAGGGAAATAGAGTCAACAGATATAAGGTTAGTATTTTTATTTGTATTGAAAGCATTAAATGATACTATATTTAAAACTAATAACAATAAGCACTAACCTGCATTATAAAAGATGTTGAAAATGAACGGGAAGGTTAGAATAGTCAACACGATTCTTCAGCTGTAATATAAATAATACATTTTGCAGAAATTATTTATTAGCACTGTCAAAAAGGAGATTCCCTAAAAGCATCAGAAGAATGTGCAGGAAATAAAGAGAAAGGCCTAAACTACATGGAATTTCTTTGGAAAAACATTTTAAAGAAATAAGCTAAGGATTAGGATATGAAGTACAAGAAATATTTGGTGGCTCTAATAAGTTTCTTAAGTTTATATAGATGCATGCAAAATATATTAGTTAGGGAAAATTATGTTGAATGTTAAAATTAAGATGACAAAAAGGATTTGCATGGGTCATAACAGAAGTTGTAAGTAGAGTAAAGGATCAATACACAGATGTGTGCAATGTGTGGGGAGAAGGATAATATCTTGCAAAGTTAATTAGAATGTAAAGAAACTAAATTGAGAGAGAAATACATTCAAAGAAATGGAGTAATCCACTAACAGAACAGATACTGAATTTACATTCAGAGGGAGAAAAATAAATTATTCACAGAAAGTGAGGAAGAAATGGTTGAGGGGATCAATAAACATGTTAAAAAAATGATATATGCAGAAAATTATTGAGAGATGATTTTAATTATGTGGATGAATCTAATAACCTGATAACCATCATTTTCCCGACTTACTCACCCAGATGGCCTACCCTTCAGGGAAAGTAAGTTCATAAAAATAATTTATTAGGCTTGCATGTAACAACATTCTATCATTCAAAAGTTTACCAAAAATCTAAAACATATTTAGTCTAAGCATTTTTGGACACTCTTCATTCATGTTTTGGTCTGAGCCCTAAATTTCTTAATGTTTTTACAAGTTCTCATCAATATCAAGAGGATATAAGACCTAAATGCCCTAAATCTGGTGAGATATGAACACTTTTTGACAATGGTCTACTACAGAGGCAGAATGTGCTGTGGAGTTTGTTTAAAAGGATTAATTAGCTTCTGTCATGATGAGTGGGCATTGCTGATTTCATCATTTTAATTATCTCTGTATTAGCAATGTAGTCTTCTAATTACAAATATTTTCTTTTTCCACAACTATGGGTTTTATGAAAAAATTCAAGAATTATGCCATATGTTTGCACCTTGCATTTATTGCGGAAACCTTTAAGCGCAAAACATTTTAATTTATTTTACAGAAGTAGCATAAAATAAATATATTTAAACAAAAAATATTGAAATATATACTTTAAACAAAAAATATTAAAACCACTATCAAAACATTTAGTCTGACACCAATTTTTTTTTTTAAACTGAAATTTGTAAACTTCGTGCTTGATTGCCTGAAATGAACAATGCAGCTGTTGCATTACCTTTGTCTGCTGGAAGGATGCCTTGATTACTACCACATCAGATGTCCTGCAGTGCTCTATATTCACTCCTCATTAGATTAAATATCAGTGGGCATATAATACTGACTCAGTAGTATATGTAACAACTTCACTGTTCCTAACTTCTTTTAAGATTACAATCAGTGGGCATGTTCTTTTTATTACTTTGCTCATTTCTCTCCTGATTTCTTCTGCTGCTTCCATGCCAGAAACAATGTTCTTTATAGATATTGTTTTTGGTGTAAATGCAAATTTTAAACCTTTACAGAACTGCCAAGTTCAATTGCTCATTTGTTAAATTGACTACCAGTCTTGCATGGGGTAACTATATGTTCTTGTTTGTAAAGACTATAAACTTTCTTAATGAAGGCCAGTTATGGCTATTTTAAAAGATAAGAATTACGGAATTTTAATGTGTGACTCAGAACTTTATTTATTACAGTTTATTCATGCTATCCATACTCAAACACCACTTCTTAAGTTGTCTATGGGCACCCAACTATTCATGGACTGACCATACTCAGAGATGACATAACCTTGTTCTCTCTGAGATTTGTGCCATTGGGGCAGTTTAGAGCTGCAGCACCATTCCCTGTGAGGTCTACTCAATGGTACTGCATGAAAGAAACAGATGAATTTAGTTTAGCATCCAAAGTGGCATCCAGTTCGCACTTTAACATCAAACCTGTATGGACCAATCACAACGTAGTTTGAGATTAGATAATTATAGACACATGATTGGCTGGGGTTTTCTAGCCACCACAAATAACATTTACTATAAAATGCCATCTTTTCTTGCTAGTTCACAACAGTTACCAGATGAAGGCCATGGAGTTAAGATGGCCTAAAGCTTGGTTGCCGACATAAACATTACTCTGCTATAGATCCCTAAAATCATCATAATTAACCAACATGAGAAAAATTTAAGTCTTTAATATCTGCAGATATTAAAATTTGTCCAAGTAATAAACTGCTACTCTGGACTAAATTTATAAAGAGAAATATTAGAGACCATTATAATGGATTCATTGAAAGGGAAGGCAATGGGTTTTATTTCTGTCCTTATGAAGAAGAAAAAGATTAGAACCTGTTGTATTTCATCCCAAAAGTAAACCCCTACTTTATATTAGTGCCCTAACAGCAAGAACCAGCACATTAAAACCATGAGAGCAATTAAAAAAAATATAAAATAAACAAAAATAATTAATTATACATCATAGACACTATCTCTGATTGATGGATGGAAATAGAAGAAAAGATCTAAGAACAAAGACAACACATAATTTGAGAAGTTTTAGTGCAAGGCAATTTGTTTGACAACCTTAAAGATTTTTGCGGGATCCATGGAATATAGAAGCCTCATTCTAGATAACGATATTTTACTTCGATTTTTAATTAATAGATTGATTTTCATAAGGAAATTCATTGAATGTTTCAAGAATTAACTGCCCTTCAAACATTTAAGTCCTTGTATCTGCTGCCATCCTCAACAGTACTGCTACGATGGCACCTCCTGTAGTCTGGAAGGAACTTTTAGGTTCAACTATTGGCATGGCCACAAATTCTATCTTTTCTGCATAAATGCATTTGACCATGAACATCAATTTAATGATTAAACTAATATCTTAAACCTTTTGTCATTCAGTGCAGTCACTGAAGATTTTGCACATAACCAAGAATGATGCTAAACAATTCCTCCATTATCCACAGCTCACCTCTTAGTCTAATAGCAAATTTTGTACATAATATAGTTACTCTGATGTACATGCTAGGATATTGGGGAATTCATGGCAATGAAAGAGTAAATGATTTGGCAAAAGAAGGATCCATAGTGCATGTATAGGTCGAGAACCTACATACAGTTACACTTTGGCTCTATTCTGGAATTATTTTGCAAGAAACATAAAAATACAGATATTGACTAAAGGACCCAGACATTTGAAGTCCATTTTTAAAGATGTCTATTAAGACTAGATTTATGAATTGCTTGCAATGGACAAAATTAATCTCAGCTGGATGGTAAGACTGATAATGAGACACTGCCAGCTGAAGGAATATCTCTACAGATGTGCAGCACAGCTCATTCAACTTGCAAAAAGATGACTCTATGGTCTTGTGGTCAGCATGTTTGCGTACAAATTTGGAAGTCCTAGGATGGAATTCCATAAGATCAGTTGCTTGGGTAAGATTCTTCATTTTAAACTGAAGACAGAGAGAGAGACCAACAAATTTGCAGAAAATGCAACAAAAGATAAGAGACAACATTGTCTGCCACATAACCGAAAATCTCTTGTGGTTCAAAATATTAAATGTTTTAACTAATGGTTCTTGCGATTGCAAAATTTTATTTCCTCTTAGTAGCTGATGTCTTCTGTTCAGAATACAGGTATTCTAGAACCTGAAGGAAGGAACAACAGATCAGATCATGGTCCATTGGGCATTATTATTCTCTCCATTGCTTAACCCTAATAATCTTAACCTAAATAGCAAAATTTTCACTCCAAATTTTCTATGTGTACTCAGGTTTACAGGCATGTAAATTATAAACATAATTTAAAACATGGTTTCGGTATTTTTAATTTATTACCTTACTGTATGTATTTCCATATGAATTGAAACGTGAATCTTTAAGAAAAATACATATATTTAAATACAACCTTATTTTTACTCAAATTGCATTGCAAACAATTTTATTTTAATATGGGTTGAATTTTTTTCCACAACAGAAATTGAAACTGCTGGAAGACTTGGATAAAAATCCTGAATCAAAAGAAATAAAACATGTTTTACCCTTACTACATTCCAAATATGTAGAAAAATTATTTACCTTATTACAAAAGCATAACAACAAATTATATGACAATACTATTTAAGTACAGTTTTTATCTCATTCAACATCACCAAGTGTGGAAAAATGCTTCTGTTTCAAACTGTTGCAAATGAGCTAACAAATGAATCAAATGCCAAAGATTCTGGGTTTAAAAAATATCAGCTTTTCTGTAATGATCTGAGCTATGCATTCTTGATTGTACAGGTAAAAATAAGTGTTGTCCATTCTGCTTAAGCATTACCATCCAAAAATTTAAGATGAAACCTTCAACTCCCAGGATGACATTTTTGTACAGGTTTTAATTTTAAAATCCTGCCAATTGCTGAATGCTATAAAGATGATAAACTAAACAAATTATTTTTGGCACAAATCAATCTGAGCAGTTTTGAGTCAAAGCAATTAACAATTTGATTTTTAAAGCAATGAGCCCCAAAATATTTTGTATTCACAGTTTGAATTAGCTTGAAATTTGAATCTTAATCCTATATTTGAAAGTCAGCACTTTTGTTATATTTACCAAAATGGTTGCCAGTTTTATGCATCCTGCTTTTCAAAATAGTTTTTGGGAGTGAACTTTGAAACCTAGGAACATGTATTATTTATTGATGGTGCATTTTTTTTCAGAATAACATGACATTATACTTGCAGAAGCAACATTAATCAATATTTCTTACTTCTGTGGAATGTTATATGTTGGCAGGTTGTAACAAATGTTATAACGAATGCGTTTTGCAGCTTGCATTTCTATTTCTTTACTAATCCTATATGAGTCCTACATCACAGTTCATAATCAAACCATTGACATACATTAAGAGCTCTTTGATACTAGTCAACATCTGAACTTATTACTTCTATCCAAGTCATATTTTCAGACCGATCAAATATGAATGCTGTTCAGTATTAGCAAGAACGGAGCAGCTTATTTGCTACACCAATGGACAAGCATGCTTTCAGACAACATTTTTCCATTTTGGCTGAGCAATGCCACACACATGCACACATTTTCATATACACTTACACATACAGAGCATAACAGAAACATCTTCCTATTATAAACAATGTAATACTTAAGTATTTATATATAGTTATATACACAGCAAATGAGTGGAATGTCAAGTTATATCACAAGTTTAAAACCACATAAAAATTCTTACTACTCTTTTTTTCATAAGTATTTTAATACCACAGGTAAAGAGCTGCCAAATCTCAATTTTAGCACATTGAACATACAACTCCTGTTGTTCAGCATGCTTTTCACAACCACAACTGCTCGCTATAATACTGAGTAAGTACGGCAAGACTGTTAACTGTGGTGCACTAAGATTCAAAATAGCATAGCTTCAGTATGGCTTTATGCAGAAGCATATAAATGAAAATTATGCTGAATGAATGATTATGTTGTAGTAAGAGGCAAAGGCATTTTGATGTGCCAGCTAAATACTGATCTTTGTTACTTCCTCAAAATATTACTGCTGTCTGTAAAGTGCTGTCTTATGACATCCAACTTATGGAATGTTGTCGTTGTTGTTGCCCATTACATTAGGTATCTCATTACAGAACATTATAAAAGAGAGGTAAGTTATTTGCATCCATGACAATCCATAAGCTCCTGGATATTGCTAAACAAGTAACAAGAAATGGTAAATATCTAATGGAATATATAATTAATTTGTTTTATTCACACCTGTAATATTTTATGAACAAGTCCTATACCCCCATTATGATTTTTATATTATATTCAGGACTAAGTTGATAAACATGGTGTTTAATCTAGTATGCTATCTAAGTAATGTAGGTATTTTTGATAAATTTAAAATGCTCATTATTTGGTTGCACAATAAGTACAAGTAAATAATTTACTTAACAAAAATCAAGGTGACTATCACATCTTCTCAAAGTATCCCTTCATATCTATGTAGCTCTTCAACCTTCAAAACCTTGCTTGGAAACAGTCATGCTATTCTTCTTTGGATAGATGTGCTATTTCTTGCTTGTATGCTTGTACACTTCCAACACTTTCTTCTGCATTGCTGATCCATCACCTCCAAAGTTTCTTTTTTCACGGAAGAAAGAGAAGAAGAAAAAAAACCAAAAGATACAGCGCTAAATCGAGACTTTACCCAATGAGTGCCAAACAAGACATTGACTCCTCCAAAAAATTCAATTTTCTGCATTGCAGAATGTGCTGGGGCATTGTTGTGGGAGGCCAGAAGATTTTGGAGATGTACTATATTTGGTCACCTCTCATGAATTTTCTTAAAATTTCAGTCAGGCAACTGTCACATACAATCAACACTAATCATTTTTCTATTCTACAGTGGTACAGTGGCCACATGTATACTTTTCAAGAAGAAAGTAGTCACCATCTGCTGGCCAATATTGCATACATGCTTCATTTTTGCAGGATATTCCTCATCCTTAACAATCCTAACTGGCATTTAATTTCTGGTTTGCACCTTTAATTATTTTTTGTTGTTTATTTATGGGTACTCTTAACATTTCAGGTCATCAGCATCCCATTCAAAATCAGGGCATGAAACTGCTGACAAATTTTGCCCAGAGACCTCTTTTTTTCAGGCTTGAGCTTCTGTATCATGCTCTAAATGTATGACACGGGACCCAAGGCTTTACTTCCCTCCCGAAGGAAGCCATACTTTGGATTTTTATGAATGAAAAAGTCGAGATTGAACCCGCAATCTTGGATTTAGGAGGAAAGTATGGTTACCACTATACCACCAGGACCGACACATTTGTTTGTGAATATAGCAGAGTCTGGCAATGTTTCAAGCAAAGGCTCCAGTAATTGAGCTGTGCTAAACGATTTTTATAATCATAAAAAAAGTCATTGCCTGAAAATGGTTTCTAAATTGGCTTCATGGCAGAATAGCATACAGTTAGCAGCACACAATGTCAATGACATTTTAGCAACAGCTGGAGCCATGAGCTATCTTTTGCTATTATTACCAATCAGAAAATACTCTTTCCATTGCTGTGAACATGGAATTTGTATCTTTCCTAGTTTTCCTGTACTTGGAAATTAAATTAGCGACGCTCATAACATACCAGAAGCAAAGGTGCAAATAGTGCTATAAGAATCCATTCCTTTATCAATTGTAATTACATTAAGGTACCAGTCACTAGTATTATATGCTTATATTATATTATATTTGATTTAATTTGAGGTATTTGTCCTTTACTTTAAAAAAAATGAACTAATATGTGCTTAGAAAAAAAATTGAAATGCAATTTTTGTAGTTCCACTTATTATTATTATTATTATTATTATTATTATTATTATTATTAAATCCTGAATTAAAAGAAACATACACAAAAATACAATATATGAGGTATAAAACCACAATTTCCAAAATGAATTTGAGAAAGACAGAATCTTTTCAATGTTAACCGTGCTTTCCTTTATTACGTTATGCTCCAACTGTAGCTAGTGAAACAAATCAAGTAAAAGTTTCTTAAGTGTTTTTGTTATTATCTAATTAAATTAAAACCTTGCATAAAAGTGATCAAAGAAAGTGGAACCAAATATAACTGCAAAATAGACATTGAACACACTAGTATTAAAAACTTATTTTAAAAGAAATCGAGAATGTATAAATATTTGCTAATTATTTAAAGTGAAAAGTAATTCTCCAACGCTGATTCTTAGATAAATATGTCAAACAAGTTAAAATGGTAGAGATAGGATGTTATATGCATTTTCTTAAATGATCTGTCATTAAATATTTATTAAAAAATATGACATGTCCTATAAATCCTGGGTCTTCTGTAAACCTTATCTCACCCTCAGGATGCTTCCACAAGATAAACAAATTCAGTTCATTACCAGATAGAACAAAATCTCTCAGGTCTTTGCAACCATATGGATATTATTAGAAACACGTTGGCTAACTTAACAAATGCATTAAATTTCTTTTGTGGCTACAACCATCTCTTTTCACTTTTGCTCCATCTATGGTCACATGGTCAACTTGGCTTAGTTCCTTCAAGGTGAATGTCACAAGACAATATTAGCTTTACAGGTATGCATTCTTGTGCACCACAGCCTGCTAAAATGATACCAGAGTAAATTTTTTTTTCACATTCACACTACATATAAATAAAATGCTTTGAGCATAAATTTCACATAAATGCACATTATATAAAATTATTAAAGCGTATATTCCTCACCACTTAGCTTAAACAATTAAAAAAAAAACATCAATAAGCAGAAAAATAGCTGGATATGATCTGTGATACATATTACTTTATGAGCCGCACCCATTACACAAATATATAAAATGCAGAACTGGAAAGTAAATGAAATATTGTTTGCTGATATCATTAGTTCACAGGCACTTCAAAGGTTACACTATACAAAGTTTTCCTTCTTTCAAACTTACTAGTCTTATTATGATATGGTTTGTAGGCCTTGCTTTGAGTTTCAGCTTGTGAGCATAAGTGCATTTTTCATGTTCATGAATGTTTGGTTATTCTAAATCATATGTGCTATTATACCATATAATCATTGAATTTGAAGTTCATAGAGGACCAATGTCAAGATCTTGATCTGGAGATCACCAAATATTTATTACCTGTATGCATGTAATATTACAGAAAACACCTGTAATCAGAGAGTTTTTTTTTTGAAAAACTATCAATTCTATGTGTGTGTGCGCGTGCCCACACACACTCTCTCTCTACAAAACACAAAACAATATTCTCATATTTTTTATTTTTGTTTAATCTGCATTTTTCAGTATATAAATTACATTTTATAAATTCACCTTATATATTTTTAAGGGCAATATTTACCTGTAGTATTTGTGTAACTGCAAGACACTCACAGAAGACTTAAGATATAGGGCATACACTAAAGTGCAGAAGTGCATTGTCTGATTACTGGGAGAAGAATAAAGTTTTATTGTATTATATATAAAGATTTAGTTCTACTAGCCTGACAAATTTGTCTCAGCAACTTAATATAATCACTGCTTCCAACCTTGTGCAAAAATAACACAATCAATTTAGCTAAAACAAATAAAAAATTTTGTTAATTTCAATTTTTGAGTGTTTTTTGTTACATGGTCTCTGAAAGGAATGCATTTGTTTGTAACTACTATATGATAAAGATAATTTGATGTACTTGATTAAAAATATATTTGATTTCAGTTTTTCTCTTTACATGACAAGTTTCGTCAGTTGGTCTTATCATTTTGCAATGCACCTTATTATAGAGGGTGATTAAAAGTTGCCATACACAGGATATTGTTCCTTTGTTTCAAGTAAATTGGCACAGTGGCATTAACAAAGGATTAATGCATAGAGATCATCCTCTGGACAGGATGTTTACTAAGAAAGCATCCAAGCAGGATGATTACATATGAAACTGTAGCAAAGCTCATAAAGAAATCAAGGAGACAGGAAGTGTGATGAATTGACCAAGAGGTGGCAGGCCATCCACAGAACCATATGAGGGATAATGGTGTTAAAGAGCCCATACCTGCCAATTATCAGCAGAGTCTGGGATCAATCACATCAGTATCACTTGCATTATGCAGCAAAGCAAGTGGCACCCATACAAGTTGCAACTCTTGAATTAGTGAGGGTGATCCAGATAGAAGTATAAAATTTTGGGATGGTATGGAGGTATCTATGATGATCTCAACTTCATCTGTGGCATCATGTTCACCAGCAAGGCCAACTTTACACCAGTGGTTAACTGCCAAAATGTCTAATACTGGAGTGATGAATCCCCAAACCTTCTAAAATGTAATGTGGTGACAATGTGAGCTGGTGTTGGATATAGAACACCAAGCTCATTTGTCCCATCTTCATAAACAGCAACTTTAACACAGAGAGAGAGATAGATGCCTTGCCATCTTCAGGATACTGTTGTCATAACTTTGGTTTTGAACTAGAATGGTATTTACCACATTCTTTCAACAAACTGGCATACAAACACAGAGAACATTTTTTTTTTTTTTTTTACCAAAGTGGGATAAGTTACTGATGGATATAAGAAGTTGGAGAATTTTAAATTTAAGATCAGACATCAATATGAAGACGGCAGGGAACTATTTAGGAAAAGTAAGACAAAAATGGCTAAAAATTGTTTGGGCAGATAACCAAATAAAAGAATTATATGCATTAATGAATACTAGAATATTTGAAAATGACTTATTTAAATACATCCACATTATATATACCACCATGATGTTAAATAAAAGTGGAATGAAAGAAGTGCAACTCCAAACTTTTAGTTTCATACAATTGGTTATAAACAAACATTATTAGTATCATCAAGTAATTTATAGTTTTTATTGTAATTTCTTGTTCTTATTGGAAGTATATTACTTTTTTATATTTGGATTTAAATAATATTTAGGTACAGTTGAGCCAAGTCTTCTGGATACACACATGGGAAACTGCTAATGAGCCAAAATAAAGGGTTCAGAAATTAATTAAAATTAAAAAAAAAATATATATATATATAAAAAGATACTAGTGATTAATCAATGTATTCTTTATTGCACCATTCAAAGCACTTTATATCAACTGTGATGCACTCGGAGTGTGTTATGCAGCTCACAAGGAAAGAAATAACATTTAATTAAAATTGACAAATTATAACCACAATATAAAAGATGTGAGCTGCTATGTGTGCCACTGAAACTAAAAAATGAATTTTCAACCGAACAACAAAAATGTATTCAGTTGCATTTGTTAACAGTTTGAAGATAAAAGCAGAGTTTATTATTCTTACTTTGTGATTTCACTTTTCCTGAACTTGGAAGTAGAGACTTTAGCACACCAGTGTAATGCCCTATATGTAAAATGTTTGACTTCACTCATTTAAACATTACTGAGAAGTGTGCTGAGACATCTCTCTAGACATTGCTATAAAATGCAGACTTCTGAAGCAATCCATTGATCAGAAAATAGTATAATTACAAGAAAGACCAAGAGAGAAAAATGTAATAAGCAGCACATGCACACAGCCTCCTGTACTTAAGTGGAGTGATTATTCTCCAGATCTAAAAAAGCCCAATTTTAGCATCACAGCTATAACAATTTGTTTTAAATAACATTTGCTTATACCTTAAAGAACAAAGTAAAACATGCATACATTCAAGATTTTAAATCTGTTCCCCAAACACTAGCTAAACATTCATGATTAAACACTCACTCCAAGCAATATTATAAATGGTTTTAGTTGGATCAAAAAATATAGCTCTGTGTACCTTCTTTAGATGTCTCTGAGTTTTTGGAAAGACTGTTAACAGAATTAGGCCAATTACATTCTTTCAGATGCACAGATCTTTTCAATTATTTTTTAATTTATGTAAATCTATTGATTTTAAAATATTAAAGGCCCTGTCTGGTATTGGGGGGGGGGGGGGGGGGGCAGCAGACCTTCAATCTGTATTCTTCAGATGAAACAGTTTTTTGTATGCTTTTTACAGTGTGCTACAATATATCTTATAATTTGCATTCACAATCATACAGAGGTATCATGGAAGGTAAGCATTTACTAGATCACATCGGATGGAATCAAAAAAAATATGGGAATGCATTTATTAGCTCATATCATACCAATCTCAGCAGTGTTCCCACCATTGTTGCATTCATTATCACATTATGTATATACTTGTTATACTGGTCTGTTTAGTTCACAATGGACGATAAAAGAGAAGTTGTGGAGTTGCTTGCATCATTATCTATAAAGAACAAAGAAAAGAAGAAGAAAACTTATTGGTGTCAGCATATAAACAGGAAAAGATTAGTACTGAGAGCTCACCATACAATTTCCAATCTCTGGAGGGTGATACAAAACTTTTCCAGTACTTTTGAACAAGTCAATGTGATCTAATGAATGCTTAGCTAAATCTTTGGGCATAGGAGCCAACATACACAAGTTTTCCCTTTCTTTATTTCCTCTTTTTGTTTGTCTGCCTTTTCCATTTTTTCCATCACAATTTGTGTTTGGTAACACAATCTACAAGAAATGATCAGTATTGATATGGGGTATTAGGATACAGTATGCAAAGATACTGGTTGGTAATACTCTCATAAACAGTATCCTGTATTAAATGTTCTCTAATACTCTTCATGCTTACTAACCTTAAAAATATTCCGGACCGGTTTCAAATATATGTTTTCTCCATCTTTGGCTGTGGACGACTGGTGTGAAAGGTTGTTGTTACGTAGTATGAGAAGCAATGTTCCGCTTTGGTGAAACTTTTATGAACTTAAAATTTATATTTTCTTCTTTCAGAACGTCAAAATTCATCAAATGATCCTTATGTTTATAGATGTAAATCTTTCCCCAAATATCCAGTTGTACTGGTCCCTGTACAGCTCTCAATAATTCAACTCTTTTTTTATATCATGATTTTCGGTCCAAAAATGATGTGCTACTGCTGATCTTTCTATTTGTTTGTATTTTAAATTTCTCATATGTTCTTTTAGATGTGTGCCCACATTCCTCTTAGTTTTCCCTACATAGATCTTATCACATTCAGCACATGAATTATAAAAAGTAAAGAAAACTTGAAATTTGGCATATATAGAAAGGACACATATGCAGATAATTATATCAAAGAAAATGATTTTAATCCTATAGCTCACAAACATGCAATTTTTAATAATTAGATATGCAAATTGATCAATTTACCAATTAGTAAAGAAAAATATAACATGGAATGTTAATATAAAATTGGCCCCCACTAATAGATTTAGTCTAAACAGCATTTTGAAAGACAATACTACAGATAATACCCCTAAGGAGAAAAAAGCAGGAATTTACAAGATTTCATGTGCTGAATGTGATAAGATCTACGTAGGTAAAACTAAGAGGAATGTGGGGATAAGTCTAAAAAAACATATGAGAAATTTAAAATACAAACAAATAGAAAGATCAGCAGTAGCACATCATTTTTGGACCAAAAATCATGATATAAAAAAAGAAGTTGAATTATTGAGAGCTGTACAGGGACCAGTAAAACTGGATATTTGGGAAAAGATTTACATCTATAAACATAAGGATCATTTGATGAATTTTGACGTTCCGAAAGAAGAAAATATAAATTTTAAGTTCATAAAAGTTTCACCAGAGCGAAATGTTGCTTCTCATACTACATTAACAACAACTTTTCACACCAGTCGTCCACAGCCAAAGATGGAGAAAACATATCTTTGAAACCGGTTCCAAATATTTTTAAGGTTAGTGAAGCATGAAGAGTGTTACACGACAGATTTAATTCATGTGAGCTTCACTGTGTTAGTTCCATTTGATAAAAGTTTTTAAAGTTTTTACAATTTTTAAAAAATGTTAAAAAGTATCCTGTATGTCCACCACTGTGGTTTAGTTGATAACACATCTGCTTGTCAATGGTAAGCCCAGATTTAATTCCCAGTCAGGGCATGTTACCTAAATAAAGTTTACCTTATCATGGAAAGGTAATTTGCCAGGTAACTTACGATGCTAAGGACTCTAGACTTATGATGTCTCATTTTATTCCTTTAATTAATGTCTTGAAAGACCTTAGAAGTTGCTAGGATGTTCAGTGCTTACAAAAGAAAAGTATGCATTGTTATAGGAATAGTAATATCACAATAATCTTATAATGAAGAAGTTGTTAAAACTGTGTACAAAATATTACTTTTAGATCTCTTGATGAACAAGTTAAATATATTTCATCAAAAGATGAAACAAGTTTTGTACCCGGTAGTCTGAGAAACATGAATTAGTTCAGGAGATTCTTAAAGCAGCTTTTACTTTCATTTTACTGTTTACCTAATCAGCTCTATGAGAATCACTAGATGCTTTGAAAATTGTTTTTCTATTTGCACCTGGATTGAAAATTATGAATGCAATGTCAAGTAAAGTAAGATTATTATGCCCTTTCAAAATATTTACTTAGATGTAAAACACCTCAAACGCTAATCTATTGTTCAGACCAATAATATAGAAAAGCAGAAGAGCACATTATGTTTGCATGAATCCATAATATTAGAAAAAACATGGAAATCTGAAATGATAGAAATAATCAGGAAGTCAGAAAATAAAGAATGATTTTACAAATTTTGACAGCAAATATGTGAGCTTTCCAATATATATCATACAGAAGTAACATTCTGTAAAAGCTGCATTTGCATCCACAGCAAATTATGTAACAGTATCATTATTACATTAAATGATGCTCATGAAAGAGTATTAAGAAACTTTTATTAGTTTGCTGACTAAAATAAATCTTAATTATGTTTACAAAAATTTAAAAATTTAGGTAACTGACAAAACTGCTTTTTGCATATCATCTAACAGCAGAGGTGGTAACTGTGATATGGCTACAGCATGCCATCGATGAAATTGGTAGATATTGTACAGAATGGGGCCTAAAAATAAATAGTAAAATATCAAAGTTCAGTATTTAAAAAAGGACCCAAATTAAAGAAGGATGAGAGATGGCTTATGAATGGAGACTAAATAGAAGTTGAGGAAGAATTTGAATGTTTGGGGGTGAGATTTGCGAGAAATGGAGGATAGGAGGTTCGGTCCAGAAGGGTACATGCCAAAGGTAAATTAGCTATAAGAGCAGTTAGAATAAAATTCCCACATTACCAATGAAATGGTTTGAGAGATTATATGGGGGTGTATAAAATATAGTGAACTTTTGTAACAGTGATGTCAAATATTAACATTTTAAAAAAAATTGAGTTGAGGTAACATACAGACAACTAAAATTCATGTGTTACAATCTCGACTCAATTTTTTTTAAAATGTTAATATGAGGGGTGGTTGAAACTAAGATGATGTATGCAGTAGAAGTTTGGGGGGTGTCAAAGGGTTTGATGAAGATTGATGTAGTCTGTAGAATGTTTTGTAGAGAAGTATTGGGGTTACCAAGAAGCTAGCCAAGGGCGTAGGTTTGTTAGAATTGGGAAGAGTATAAGGTATAATAGATATAATAGTTGAGAGAATTATGAAATATTCATATAGATGTCTTAAATTAGATGATGATGATGATGATGATGATGATGATGATATACTAAAAGATGTCTTATGCATCAAAGAGATGTTTTGGGAAGCGAGAGTTGGTTTGGAAAAGTTGGGAAAATATTGGGAGAAATTGGAATGGGGGATGTTTGGAGATTGGATGAAAGTACAGTTGAGGTTTTTGGAAAGAAGTGAGACAGAGGGTGGAAGATATTGAGAAGCAAGAGATATGGGCTAGTTGAGGACAAAAGCTCTTTGGAGTTACATAGGAAGATAAAGAAAAATTGGGAAAGAGAGAAGTATATAGATAATTGTGACCAGTTCAGAAGAATAGGCCTGGCATGGATGCGTACAGGGGTATTATTCCTTGAAGGAGTAAGAAAAGGTTATAAGGTAGGATGCATAATGTGTGGGAAAGAAGGTAGTATGTTTCATTGTTTATTAGAATCTGAAATGGTGAAAAAATGGAGGCATAATATTTGGAATTTTTTTTTTTTTATTTATTTATGGACGCTCTTTAACATCTCAGGTCATCAGCGTCCCATTCAACTCAGGGCGTGAAATGGCCAACAAATTTTGCTCAGAGGCCTCTCTTTCAGGCTTGAGGTTCTTTTTCGTGCCATAAATGTATGACACGGGACCCGCGGCTTTACTTCCCTTCCAAAGGAAGCCATACTTAGGATTTTTACACCCGAAAAAATCCATTGGTCCTAGCCGGGTTCGTAGTATTTGGAATGATAAATAGGATAAATTATATTGTGATATATTAATAATTAAAATACTGAAAGAGGAGAGGATAGAGAAAATTAATGAGTTGGGGAATTTTTAGGGAAGCTAAGAGAGAAATGGGGGAGATGTATAGGGAAGAAGTTCAAAGGCATACAGGAGGAGGGAAGCGGGGAAATATAAAGGGGAATTCATATTACATGTAACTAGGGGTTAAGATATGGATGAACCAAGTTGGGGTATAGGTAATTGACAGTTTCCTTTCTCCCTTTATCTCTCTTTTGAATTTTCTTCTTACTTTTTTTAAAGCATAATACAATAAACAGTATATTCTTAAAGCAAACAAAACATGAAAGTCTCTGATAGGCACAATTAGACGTACAATATACGTGGGATATAGAATGATGTACTATTTAAAGTTTATATCAAAGTGTTTGATAAAATGAAATGTGAGTATAAATTATGGAACACATCCTATTAAAGAGGCATCCCTCTTGATTCATGAATATAAAAAATATATTCAAAGTCCAAACATCAAAATAAAAAAAATAAATAAAAACATCTGCTTTTTAAAATGTGACGTAAGACTAGGGTGTAGTTTATCAATTATTTTAATTACTTTATATATTGGCAACATATAACAATAGGTCAGCAGCTCTTCAAGACCCAAGAGTATTGCAGGGAGGCATATGATTAGCACACTGAACCCCATGAATCACCATATTGCGCAGCTTGCAAAATTTAAGATCGCCACTTCTTCATCAGGCTACTTGCCAGTTGTCCTCACGAGGTTGGGTGGACCCCGTTTCAGACCTACTTTACTTAGAAAAATTCCTAAGCAGGTACCAGGAATTGAACCCTGGCCTCCCAGCTAGTAGTCAGCAATGCCATCCACTATACTAGGGAGGTGGTCTGATGATAAAGATAACAATGAATAATGATGTTTGTGCTTCTAACCACACAAATGTGAAGAGCCTTTCAGGAATGTACATACCCTTAGTTTACTAGTTATGTTTTGTAACTGTTTGGTATGGGTTGAACAAATGGGAAAAAAAATAAATAAATAAATAAACAAATTCAAATGTGGTTATAACCATAAAAGAACTTGAAGCGAGTAGAAAATTGCACAATTTTATGGAATGTTGTAGCCGATTAAGTTGTTTTATGTTACAATGAACAAAGTAATGAATCCAAGCCTGCTGATATTTTATTCATCAAGCAATAACAGCTGTTTATCAGAAAATGAAGCAAAAGAATATACTAATTTACTGTACGATAAATCTAAAGTAATCTATGTTTATTATAATAAAGTTTAAATTATATCTTACACAAATTAATACATTTCCAGTTACCATGTAGCATAAAAAAATATATTCGAAATTGCTCCACTATCTATATTTCGGATAAATGTGCTTCTATTGTACCTAAAACAGAGCTAAATTTATCAATGCAATTGCAACTCATAATTTGATTTCATCCTTTCACAAATTTTAAGTTTTTATCATCTATTGAAAAATACAGCAAGGAGACAATTAAAATGTATAAAACAATAGCCACAAGCATATGTTAAATGTATGTGAAATTTGATGAAAGAAGTGGACACGCAAAGACTGCAGTGTGCAGAAATGAGATGTAACAAAAGTTTGATTGGCAACTAAGGTTAAAATCAAATATGTAAGAAATAAATTAAAAGCTCAAGTCTTAATGACATTGTAAAAACTTTATATAAAAATGTTATGGCAATAATATGTAGGGTTTAAATTCTAAATGAACAGAAAAGCTTTGCATATTTATTATATAAAAATGTATGAGGTATCAATGGATAGGAAAACTATTCAAGTTTACATTAGTACTGTTGCATGTATGCATGCATTCTTATGCTAGGTCAGAAGAACTATTGAAATCACAGATGCATTGTGTTTGACAAGTACTTCATTATTATTTGGCACACAGTTGTCACATTGAACATTTGTAAGTATTTAAGCTGTAGGTAATCTTGTTAAGTTTTCCTACCCATCAATATGCAAAGTTGTTCCCTTCTTTCAGAATTACCCTGTATTTCAAAATATAAACCAAAAAGAATAGAACCATGGGACAGTCAAGATAAAATGCAAAGCTTATCTGAAGCTGAACATGTTTTATAATAGATAATACATTGTTAGGGACCCAGAAAATTCTTGAGTCCACTGTTCCTAAATTATTGGGTAAATATGTTAAAAATTCTTCAGTAAATTTGAAACTATTTCAATTCGTAATCACTTTTTAATTCTTTCAAAAAAAAAAGAAGTTAAAAATGATTTATTTAACACTGCTTTATATACTTCCACAAGGCTTGAACGACTTTTTTTTCTGCAGGGGGGGTCACACATTTCACTGTCTAATTTCTAGTATCTTTCTTAATAATGTGTATTTTATATGTTGCCTAATTTGGAGATTTGCCCGACTTGAAAACAAATTGATCCATTTATAGATATCTCTTCAACCCCAAACTTTTGTAAAAGTATTGACATACAAAAACCTAAAATGTCTTCAAACAAGTTTTTGAAATGCTTGATTTGGAATATATGCCCTAATTTAAGTTTTGCCGCCAAGCTAATAATAGAAAAAGCTGTTAATGAAGCAATACCTTGCTTCAGTGATGGGAACATAACAAGGAGCAAAATTCTAAAGAAGGCTGCACACTGGTATGCATCAAGTCAGATATATTTGATACTTTCTTGTCTCTTTAGTTATTCAAGACATGAGGTCGCATACCACAGCAACAGATATTTGCATTAATCTTCTAATCCAATGGAAGACATGGCCTCTTGGAGTGAAAATGATGTTTTAATATACAGGTGGTTGAAATTGAGCAACAGGAGAAAAGAAAATGGGTTCATAATTTCAATTTGTTTTGTGCCCAGCATGGTGCCTAAGTTTTAATGTGTGATTCACTAAATGTTCCCACAAAGTTCCAGTCCTATTATTGGATGTACCCAAAAACGTTAAATGAACTTCTGCAGAAACTGTCTCCACTATTACATGAGGAATAAATGAAACTGCCAGCAAGTTTGTATTATGATGATACAGTATTATTTACCTTATGTATATATGTGATGATGAAACGAATAAGAAACAGTATTAAGTCACATCAGCCTGAATTCTCTGAATGACTCATAAAAGTAATCACTTTAGATCAAATACTACAAAGAAAATAGGTTTCAACTATACAATATTTTAAAAAGACTAGATTTCCCACTAGCAACTAAAACATTAATTTTCCAACTAAACTAGATTTAGTTGGAAAATCACTAAATTGGCAACTTAATGCTGTAATGCTTGCAGAATGCAGCATGCTGAATCTCGTGAAACGTGTCTGCAGCATTTTCATGATGTCATCAACATGAGGCAAACAGGGGTGCTGCAGATATTGTACTTTCATATTGCATGATCTGGTGCTGCCAGCCTAAAATAAATGGGAATTACTCCTGGGATTTGGTCATAAAAACATTGTAAAAACTGGAAGAAGCAAGAAGAATTTGACAGGCAAACTTTGGAGTCCTACAAGAAAGTTTATGAGAGAACAGAAGAGCAGGCACGAGCAAAGAGTAAAATAATTATAAACCAAGTGACCACTAATTGCATCAGAAAATATGTCAGAAAGAATAATTATATTATAAATTGAGATGAACCAGGGACTGGGGGGCTGAGCCAATCAAATTGGAATAAATTTTGATTGGATTCAGTGCCTTCTGGAATTGCAGAAGGCACTGTTCCTAATTGTTATACTTAAAAGTAATATTTGTTTTTCCTTTTATTTGGGTCTATTTTGTATTAAAAAAATATGTATGTGATGCAGGAGAAATAAATACTAATACTATTATAAAATGCAGTTTTTAGAGCATTCTATGCAAATGTAAGTTTTACTCATGTAATACACCTCAAACTATTCATCTTAATGATGTGAATGCTTAGTAATATATTCTTTTAAACAATTAGTAAGTATAACAAATATTGGTAAATATTTTCTACAAGTAAATATGATATAAATTTTTTGAATGAGATGTAATTGAAATTCTAATTACACTGGCCTGTAATGATTTTGCTATATTAATGAAAAAGTGGCCTGCTGATTTTGAAAATGACATGTTTTCTTAAAACAGTAGAAATTTTTTGTAATTTGATATTCTATTGATTACATTGATTCAGGTGATGATATAATAACAAAACATGAATAACTTTAGTACACCCAAGTTATAAATAATGCTTATATATAATATAATGCAGAATGCAAAGCAAAGTATCTCTCGATTTTTTGATCAGCTTTTCTGTCATATGTTTAAAGTGACTGCAGCTTATAAAGGGATTGTCAGGAAGTAAAGGGAAGTGATTATGTCATAGTCTAAAATCACAGACATCAGTTAAAATTCATTAGCCACAATAGTCTGGAGAGTATTTGTTGTTTAGTGCAATATTTCAGTTTATCTTTGTGTTCTGTATAAAGTGCCAGAGAATTAAAAATTAGATGGCTTCAAGCTGTGGAATACCAAACTGGCTATGTGTGAACAATGCAAATATTTTCTGTTTTACATGTGATTGGAGTTTGTTAAAAAAACAAAAGAATAATTTCACTCAGTTTATTAAGAAAGTAAGTTTTGCATATTTTAAAGCTAAGCTTGGAGACCAGGATAAGAAATGTGCATATAAAATTTGTGAAGGATTAAGGCACTAGTATAAGGGAAAGCAGATTTCCATGTCTTCCAGAATCCCCATGATCTGGCATGAACAAAAAAATTAGTATAACTGTTACTTTAGTTTGATTAATATATCAGGGTACAACAAAATTAATAAGTCAAAAATTAAATACCCAGAAGGCTTATAATCAGCTATAAGACTAGTTCCACATGGACCTGATGTCCCAGTTTCTATCCCATCTATTGGACTATCATGATCATTCGTCTTTCTCTGAGTCCACAATAAATATTCATGAAGATATCTCATCATTCATAAATGAAGTCAGCTCTTAAATCAGAGTTGAACAATTTGGTGTGAAACTTAGATCTTACGAAGCATTAGAGTGAAATACTGGGGTGGCAATTAAAAGCAAAAAAATTGCTAGTGAAAGACGCCACATTTTACGAATTGAGATGTGAAGAATTTTGGAAATTCTTTCAAGATGGAAAACAACCTGGTTTATTGTTGTGACACACTTGGTTTAATTTTTCAACTTGAAAAAATGATCTTACAATAGAAATGACTGGTGTTTATTTATTGATGCATCGAAAACAAATGCATAACAGAACAAAATTTCCCTCGATTTCAGTGGTGTCTTTTTGTGTTATGAAAGAAACTTATAACAATTTTAAATCCATTTTAGAAAAAATTAAATACCCAGTACATCAAAGGCTATTGTATGGAGATATAAAAATTTTTGGTATCTTAATATGCCAGCAGGGGATATTTCCACTTTTGCCTGAGGCTAAAATAAAAGAGGGTTTATTTGATGGACCTCAGATCAGACAGCTAATGAAGGAAATGGCTTTTTGAATGCTATAGAACTCCAGGCATGGTGTGCTTACACGAATATTATCAATAAGTTCCTTGGAAATGTGAAAGACTTGCAATAAGAAGAATTGTAATAAATATGTTATGAAGACCACAAGTTCTCGGATGCAATATAAGTTTGAAACCTCATTTCATTTGCTCTCACCACTTTCCACCTAATTTGGGACCCATGAGTGATGAGCATGGTGAAAGATTTCATCAACAAATTAAGCAGATGGAAAGATGATATCAAGGATGGTGGAACGAAGCAATGCTGGCTGACTAAAGCTGATGCTTGAAGATTTGTTGATTTGTTTTATTTACAAGACATCATTAACACCTGATGTCTTCAGTGCCCCATTCAATTTAGGGTGTGAAACGGCTATTAAATTTTGCTCAGAGACCTCTTCTTTCAGGCCTTTCATGCTGTTAATCTATGATATGGGACCCACGGCTTTACTTTCCTTCAGAAGGAAGCCATATTTAGGATCTTTATGCCTGAAAAAATCCATCAACACTGACCGAGATTTGAACCTGCAATCTTGGATTTACGAGGCAATTATGGTTATCACTAGACCACCAGGACCGATGGTGCTTGAAGAGAGAAGATATGCAACCAAAACATGAAAGTAAATCAACACAGCCTTCCTTTCAAGGATAGAAAAGATGCTGACCTTCAACACCAAATTTTTTTAAAGGCATTTTGGTACCCAGTTTTGTGTATTAGATAGGAATATAGTATTTTCATTTGGATTTTATAATACTCTTTATTTCACAAAAATCCACTTCTTTTAATGAGCATTTGTACTAATTTTTATGCAAGTAGATATAAAATCTGATTGTGAGAGTATATTAAAGAAATGTGTGAATTTTGCAGTGTCATCAAAACTTAAGAGATTCTACATTTTAATTCTTTTCTGGTACTCACGTTAACCAAAAAATTCATTTTAAGATTATAAAACATTAAATTCAAATTTTTAAAAAAAATCATGCAAATTTGCAAGAAAAAAAATTACGAATGAAGGTAAATTTTAAAATATTGAAAAAAAAATTCTTCGGTAAAAATGGTAGAAAATAGGCTTCACATAAATTAAAAACATGTAAATAAATATTTTTTAAAGTTTTAAACATTTGCAATTTTGTGAATTACAAAATTTACAGGTTGTAATAATTTCCTGGCTTCCATCACTTCATACATTTCTTTTCTTCAAACTTCTTTTAATAATTGTAATCACAAGGTTTTGCTACTACTTTCAGAGTATGGGTAAATGTGATTTCTCTAGTTTATAAAAATACATCTAACCAGAGAGGGCCTTTAATGCTACATTTGCAATGTTGTCAATTTAGAAAATATTATTCTGAGCAGTATTTAAAAATATTAATTTATCAGGATGGATTTAGACTAATTTCTAAACAGTTACACCTAAAAAAAACTGCAAATATAACGTTCTACTACTGTAATTATTATATTAAATTGATAAACTTTATAAACATTATTTACACTAATAAATATATATAAATGTAAAATATCCAGCAACACTTTGTGCCTGGAAAAATTTTAATCATGGTAAGAGTTTGTAACAAGACAACAATCAACTTCTAAATATTATACACTCTTTCAGTTAAAATATATTTTTATAACATAATTAAACTGCCAGGGCTAGGCAGCTGCCAATGAGTGATACTGTTACCTTACACCGCTTTACGAGCTGGAAAGTTTGTCTTTGAATTACTTTAACAATATTCTTTTAAGTATTAGTTTTTGTTTCTTATCTAAATACATTCTTTTCCACTTTTTTATATATCAGCCAAGAAATACACAGTGATCAACTCTTAAACAACAATTCAAACAAGTTCACTCATACAAAACCTACTTGCTGTTATATCTGTTTTATGCAAACAAGATAAATTTTTCCTTCTAACAGTGAAACATTAAAACATCTAAGTGATTTCTTTCCATCTTTCAAAGCCTTATGCTCATGTTCTAATACTCATAAGTAATCAATTATAGTATAATGAGGGATGGAATGAAATATGTATCTAATTTAGCAGTGTAAGAAATTCACATTCTAGTTTCAAATGATAGAGGAAAGATCTCTTTTTCTCCTATATATAATGTGTGCATGTTTTAAAACAATTTGCTTGGCTACAATTATTATCTTTATAAATTAATTTTTTATTTATTAATGTGCATTATTATTTAGAACACATAACAAAAATTACTGTGAAAAATTTCTATATATACTTGAAAAAATATCTAATTTGAGCTCTAAAATTCAGGAGGGATTTATACACATGTCAGGTCTTAAAAACAAATCAATACAACCTTCTATTGCCAGAGGCTATCTATTAATACCTTTCCTTAAGGTAATTTTACTTTTTCTTTCATTTAAAAATTTTACACAATGACAGATTACACATATCTGCAGCAATTGCTAGCAAAACAGTGCACTGTATTTTTCATCACTTGTTTTACAGGCACATTTGATTTACTCACAATATGTTCTGTGACATTAAAAAGAGAGAGAAAGAGTAGTGATTCCTTTCCCTCTGAATGACACAAAACACTGAAAATTAATATCTGCCAGCAAATATTTAAACTGCAGTTTTTTCTATCAAACTTTAATTAAGTAACTTTGAATCCATAACATTCCCATATTGCATTGCAGTTTCTCTCCTTTTATTTGGATCACTTTATGATGCCATGACCGTTTTTTTTTTCCCCCATTACCAATACAAAAAGTTATGAAAAAAATTAAGAGGAATTTATTTTCAAGCAGATACTGAATTTTATTTTGTACTAAATTAAAATAATAATGCATCCAATTTTATGAAATAAAACCCTTCTACTATCCCTTTGCATGCAAATAGTTAAATTAACTTTCACGGGCACATATCAGCAATGAGCGATATTGCAATGCTGGCCACTTTTATTAGGAAGAAAATGCAGTGAAGTGGAAAGCATTTAATGGAATGTGCATTCAGCAAATTTAATTGCTGCAAATAATTACAAAATTTGGTTGTAATACTCTGAATTTTCTAGCAATGCTGCAGGCAATAATTTGTGCCAGCACTGATTTGCTAACTTGAACAAGATCAACAAACTGACTAGGACCTATCCAACTTCAGACATCAAATAAACACAATGTTTACAATGTTAAAAGTGCCATTCACATCCATGCAGTATGCACTATATTAGCTGCTATTGGCAAAAAGGAGTAGAGACAGGGCAACCAGAGATGCACAACGGAGATTTATCACTTTTTTTTTATTTGATTTATTTACGGATGCTCTTTAGCATCTCAGGTATATTCTACAAGAAGTTGGAGATTCTATTTCTTTTAAAATAATATCTCAAGTCAATGAGTTAGCAAGTTAACTTGACATTATATGTTGCAGCAAGCAAAATGGGCTTATGAAAATTAGAGAAATGGTATGAATACTGCTTTCAGTGTATCGCTGGTGAAAATAATTTTCTTTTCCTTGACTCATGATCTATGGATGGAAAGCATAAAGGCTTAGAGCAAACTATCCCTGCTGGAAAGTGCATGATATTTAAATTTGTAATACCTAGAACTGCTTAACAAATTTAGCCTCTGTGCCTACTAAACATATTATTACACCATCTGCCTATATGCCATAAAAATTAGTCAACTTGAGAATCAACTGCATGGTATACTGTCACCTTCAATCAGTTCTCATCAACTTGATTTTTTTTAAATGGTGTTTAACACCCTTTTAACTTCTGAGACATAACAGGCAGTGGATACTGACGATATATGAAATGATAAAATTTGGAAAGAATTTTTTCTAAAGGAAGGAAGTGTTCCAGGCCTAAGTTAAGGATACCTCCCCAGCATTTGCCATTTATGACAGGAAAATCTGGGGAAAAAAAAACTCAGTACATAAGGATAGTCATGGAAGGAAGCGAATCTCGGACCTACTGCTTATAAGTCTGTACCTGAATGACCTCGGCAACCCATGGAGGTATCACTTTGATATACTACTACTTGTTATATATGCATTCTGTAAGAATTATTATAAATTTAATTGTCTTAAATGATTTACCACTCCAAAGGAGCTTGCTTTTGATTTAGCTGGAGTGAAATTTTACGATCACTGTGGCCAGTCATTTTTTAATTCATGCTCATGGTGAAAGCTTTAAACATTTTATGAACTCTGATGTTGATCATTTTGTAAAGTTTAATCACACCTTCTGTAAAGAACAAAGCTTTCAGCACTCATTAAATTTCCATTGATCTCCTTTGCACATTGTAAGCCACTAGAAGCTAATATTTTGCTGCAAAAATTGTAAGTACCAAATCTATCTAATAGCACTAAATATACACACTTATGGTCTTGAAGTTGGATGGGTTTCTCATGAGAGTTCAGTCAGTAATAAACTCTGCACTAATTGAATACAAAGTGCAATGCTGATTCTTTGGCAGCTAAAAACCACATATATCCAAATGTTTGCGAAGTATAGATTTATACAATTATTATATTGGTTTTTCTAAGATATAAAATGAAAGTGAGAGGCAGGGAAGTCCTTATTCCCCTACTGCCAGCCAAAATCACCAATGCCTTTGAAAAGCAAGTGGTTTTCTCTATGTAACTTACACTTCTACTTAACAAATTTCAAGTAATACTACAAGAACAGAAATACTCCAATTTGCTATACTGCAGCAAAGCATAGCTGCCACACAAGCCAAATGGCTGTAAATCTTATGCAAAATTTGAATAATCAATTGGTATTAATGAGCTGAAAATTTATAATGTGCTAAAAGTTAACACATGCAACAATGTACATATTCCATTATGTCTGGTGAAAATTCAAAATTGAAATATAGAAAATGATATAATCATATCTCAAGAGATTTGAAAGAGTCAGACAGAAAAAACTTGAACTGACCTTGATTTTTTAATCATGTTTTATATCTCAGAGAGACTATAATATTTAATCTACCAAAATAAAGATTATTGCATTAACATAGTTAATGAATGCAGTAAAATTTCAATTTTATAAGGGCAGTGCAGTACAGGATAGCTATTTCTATAGAAATCCTTTCTCATCATAGAAAAAAATATATTTAACAAATTAATCTTTTTTTTAATTTAAAATGACACACAATAAGTTACCCATTCTGTATCATTTTAAATATAATAGCTTCACTGTAAACAGCTTCAAAAATTATACACATAAGTAATCTTTTTTTATTTCTTAAACTAATTAGTGATGATGTTATCCTTTAAATACTTGCTTTAGAAAGTCTAATGTCCATCATATAAAAATAATTAGTTCAGAATGGAGGTTTCATCAACATCATTGGATCAGTTAGCAGTGGAGCTAATTATCTTAAGGATTTGCCAAAGATTCTGACTCAATTAGGAATGAAACATTTTGTGGTTGCCACAGAGACTGACGCAATGATAGCTGAAATTGATTTTAACATAAATAAATAAATAAATTCATTTACATAAAAAATTAGTAACATGTAAGGAAGGCTCTGATGTATAAAAAAACTGGCTTGAGACAACAGCAATTTCTTTAATCACTCATTTGTTAATTCATCTTACTTTTCCCATTAAAACTTCATGAAAATGATCAATCTATATTATTTTTTGTTTTTAATAAATGGAAATGCATCAGAGTAGACAGAATTCCTGCATTTTTAACATTTAGCATTTTTTTATATTAACCCAACTATTCACTGCTTTTTTCAAGATATATGCTAATATTAACTAGATATAAGTATTATAATATATATATATAAAATAAGCTCAATGAACATATAATTGAAAACATTTTATGATTTTATGATACAGTCGAACTACACACTCTTATGCTTCACTTACTTGTCATTATTGTAGACCGGTTTCGAGAACAGGTTGTTCTCATCATCAGTTCAAATCTCCGACTGTTGGATAATTCATTGTGTTGTGGGTATTCTGCTCTGGCGGAGGTGTGATGAAGTTAAAGTTTATATTTTCATCGCCAGAAGTGTCAAAGTTCATTAAACTGTCTCTGTATTTGTAAATGTATATTTTTTCCCATGTTGCTAATTCTGTAGGTCTTTGCACTGATTTGAATAATTTTGCTTTATTCATTATATTGTGATTTTCTGTCCAAAAATGAAATGCTACCACTGATTTCTCAATTGGCTTGTATTTTATGTTCCTGAAATGTTCTTTTAACCATGTGCCTATGTTTATCTTTGTTTTTCCTATGTAGATTTTTTCACATTCTTCACAACTTGTTTTGTAAATGCCTGATTTTTTCTCCTGTGGAATACTGTCATTAACACTGTCTGTGAGAAGATGTTTAACATTAAACTTGTTAATCGGTGCCAACCTGATATTAAAATCTTTAAGAATGTTCTGAAATTTTTTTGTAGCCCAAGGATGATATGTGAATTTTTTTAAAAATTTGTTTATCTTTCTTTGCTGAAAGTTGTGATTTCTTTTATAAGCTTTTGTCTCTTGAATTTCTGTACCTTTTTGTATACTAGTTCTTTTTTAAAACCATTTTTAACTGCTGTTTTTTCTATTTGTTTGTATTCTTTAAAGAATTCATCCTTGCTTATTTGTAGGTTAACTAGCCAGCGTGTTAAACTGTTGATAACTGCATGTTTGTGAGAAATGGGGTTAAAACTGTCAGCTTTTATGTGATTGTCTGGGTGAATATCTTTTCTGTAAATTCCAAATTCTAGACTTCCTTGATGTTTCATTATTTTTATGTCCAAGAATGGTAACATGTTATCAGTTTCTGTTTCGTATGTGAACGATATATTTTTGTCTTTTAAATTCAAAAGTTTTATTGCATTCTTAATGAGCTTATTGTTAACAATGGCAAATATATCGTCGACATATCTGCACCATGTTTTAAATATGTATGGGAAAGCTGTATTTAGTGTGTTTCAAACCTGCTTATGAAAAGGTTAGCTAAAAATGGAGATAAGGGGCTGCCCACATAAATACAGCTTTCTCATACATATTTAAAACATGGTACAGATATGTCGACGATATATTTGCCATTGTTAACAATAAGCTCATTAAGGATGCCATAAAACTTTTGAATTTACAAGACAAAAATATATCGTTCACATATGAAACAGAAACTGATAACATGTTACCATTCTTGGACATAAAAATAATGAAGCATCAAGGAAGACTAGAATTTGGAATTTACAGAAAAGTTATTCACGCAGACAATCACATAAAAGCTGACAGTTTTAACTCCACTTCTCACAAACATGCAGTTATCAACAGCTTAATACGCAGGCTAGTTAACCTACAAATTAGCAAGGATGAATTCTTTAAAGAATACAAACAAATAGAAAAAACAGCAGTTAAAAATGGTTTTAAAAAAGAACTAGTATACAAAAAGGTACAGAAATTCAAGAGACAAAAGCTTATAAAAGAAATCACAACTTTCAGCAAAGAAAGATAAACAAATTTTTAAAAAAATTCACATATCATCCTTGGGCTACAAAAAAATTTCAGAACATTCTTAAAGATTTTAATATCAGGTTGGCACCGATTAACAAGTTTAATGTTAAACAACTTCTCACAGACAATGTTAAATGACAGTATTCCACAGGAGAAAAAAATCAGGCATTTCCAAAACAAGTTGTGAAGAATGTGAAAAAATCTACATAGGAAAAACAAAGAGAAACATAGGCACTGGTTAAAAGAACATTTCAGGAACATAAAATACAAGCAAATTGAGAAATCAGCGGTAGCATTTCATTTTTGGACAGAAAACCACAATATAATGAATAAAGCAAAATTATTAAAATCAGTGCAAGGACCTACAGAATTAGCAACATGGGAAAAAATATACATTTACAAATACAGAGACAGTTTAATGAACTTTGACACCTCCGGCGATGAAAATATAAACTTTAAGTTCATCACACCTCCGCCAGGGCAGAATACCCACAACACAACGAATTATCCAACAGTCAGGGATTTGAATTGATGATGAGAACAACCTGTTCTTGAAACCGGTCTACAATAATGACAAGTAAGTGAAGCATAAGAGTGTGTAGTTTGACTGTATCATAAAATGTTTTCAATTATATGATTGGCTTCACTGTGAATGTCCCAATTAACATTTTAGTCAATGAACATCTTTTATCTTATATTTATCTTATAAATTTTAGGGTCTGTACCACTGTCATCAGTTTAACATCAGTTATCATGTTTAAATAAAAACACCAGATCATGTGGCAACTGTGAGCTAATAAGGTTTTAAACAATAGATCAGATATTATTTTAACTGGTGATGCTTGGGTTTTCACAACCAGTGTCCAGATGTAACCACATTACTTCTTGTCTTGTCTTGTCAATCCTACTGTTGACATTTTGCATAGAGCGAAACAACTAAGCTTTGCATCAACTTCACTTTTATGATGCAGCTGCAACCAAAAACCAAGCAAAAGAAGAATCAATGCTGCTAATGATTCTGTTTATTCAGTGCTACAACTGTCTACACTTTAAAATTGGCACCTTACTGCACTGCAGGAGACATTCACTGCCATACTAAGTATGATTTTACTGCACCCATTCAGAATTTAGCAACTGAATCAGGAATTTGTAAAAGTTTGAAAAGCAGTGTTTGTTGCAACAGATTTGAATTTTTAGCACAACCTCCCCCCCCTCCCCAACTCATGGTAGTTCCACATTTGCTGGTTTTACTATTGTATACTTTATCTGAAGTATTATCATAGTCTGTAATTTTTACTGGTAAAGTAAATTAAATTATAAAACTTAATATATAGGTATATATTCTTCAGTCTTATAGGATATTAGCATTAGTAATGTACACGATTTTTAAACAGTCTTTGGATCTTCATAAATGCTCTAAAACTGTTAGATGATAATTAAAGACAGCTATGACAGATGAAGTTAATTTGACAGTTTCTGATTCATTAAACATAACAAACATCTGTATTTTATAATGTTTGTGTTTCTTAGTTAGTAATTCAGTAACAACTATTCTCATATTAATTGCAATCTTAAAAAGCTGAAAATCCATCACTTTAATACTACTGAAAATATTACAAAAATAATGACTACAGGTATTTAAAATAGATAAAAAATTAATAATATTTTCGTGGCTATAATTACGACAACAAAATGTTCTTTATGGCTTCTTCCAAAATGTTTTACTTTCTGCTTAGTTGTTTTCCAAGCTCCTGATTCATTTGCATTCCTTCAAATGCTCTAATTAAATTTCTAAAACTTCTGTACATTTTACATCTATAAAAGTGCATATTATTGGAATGTACTAGCATACAGCAATACAATTACATTCAGTTATCTAAAATACTGTTAACAACATAGGAATTATTGTTTAAGATTTAGAAAATTCCTTTTAGTTCACAGAAAATAACAATGCCATTTATGAACTACAGCTTACTGCTCTATGTGCTCCTTATTTAATGGAATGTTTATTCTCCATTATAGGTGAGAAATACTTCAGCAAATAAAGTTACTCAACGCCTTACCTTTTCTGCTAAAATATGTACCATAATGTCAGGTACATCCAAATGACCAGTGCCTTAGTGAAATATATTCTGCAAAGGGGAAAAGAGGTTTTACATTAGATATGTTCATTGTAACAAAGCTCACAATTGTCACATTTACTTAGCTAATGACAGAACAAACATGTATGGTCATTACTTCCCATATATAGTTTATCAGTGCATTGTTTATACTGTGCAATCATTCTGTTATGCAATCTGAGGTTTGTATACACCAGCAGAAACTGGCTGACATTCAGTGGATGCACAATTTCCAGTAAGACTGGAGTTAAAGTTTGCAATTGAGCTTGCTCTATATTTAAGATTATTCTATGAATAAGTCGAACGACATACACTCTCATTGGCCTCACTTACTTGTGCATCATCTGCACTGCATCCTCAGTTTACTGCCAACTGCTGGATAATTCATGGTAGTCCTTTGGGGATGCATACTCTGGTGGAAGTATGATAAACTTAAGTTTATGTTTTCATCCCCTAAAGCGTTGAAGTTCATTAACCTGTCTCTATATTTATAAATGTAGATTTTCTCCCATACTGCTAGCTCTGTGGGTCCCGATTGACTTTAATAATTTTGCTTCTTTCACCATGTTGTAGTTCTGTCCGGAAATGAGATGCCACTACAAAAATCATTAAAGTCAGCACAGGTACTTACAGAGTTAGCAACATGGGATAAAATCTACATTTATAAATACAGACACAGTTATTGAACTTCGGCACTTCAGGGGATGAACACACAAGTTTAAAGTTCATCAACCTCTACCAGAGCGGAACATGAATCCCCAAAGGAACAGTATTAATTATCCAGCAGGCCACAGTTAGCCGAGGATGCAGACAATGATCTGAGAAATATGTTCTAATTATAAACAAGTAAGTGGAGGCAATAAGAGTGTGTAGTTTGACTCAATCATACATGATCTTAATTATATGATTAGCTTCACTGTACTAGTTCCAATTACCACTTAAAATTGCTCAATTCAACTGTTTTAGTTGCATTTTTGTAGAAACTGTGCATTAGATTTTCTACCGTTTATTGTGGAGTGTGCCTAGAGTAGGATATGTTAAAACAAGGAATATTTATTAATGATTATGTGCAAAAGAAATCATACAAGCACTGAAGGTTAGAGCTTAGTGCTAATTTTCTCCACATCTCCAACAGAAATGCAATTTTCAGATTGGTAAACAAAGCTCAAACATTTCTGCATGTTCAAAATGCATTTTCACTTACAAGAAGTAGAGTACAAAAAACTGGGTTTTGACAGAGGAGATGCTAAATGAAGTAGTTTCTCAGAAGTCTTTAATGTGATTAACCCAGCAAGTTGGCATATCTATAAGAAGTATGCATAAAGTCACTTAGCTACTGCATCTTAATCCATATAAAATTACTGTTGTACCTGAAATAAAACCTTGGATGCACTGAAACAAAATCTCGGAGGATGAATTGCTGCAAGTGTCTCAAAATATTTTCAAAAGGATTTAGGCATATTTTCCACAGCAAAGGGCAGACACTTTGAGCAGGTCAGTCCTGGTGATGCAGTGGTAACCATACTTGCCTTCTAAACAAGATCACAGGTTTATTAATGACCAGGATTGATGGATTTTTTTCTGGCGTAAAAACCCTAAGAAGGATTAAGAAGGGAAATACAGCCGTGGGTCCCATGTCATAGATTTATGACATGTAAAAGAACCTCAAAGTCTGAAAGAAGAGGCATCTGAGCAAAATTTATTGAATGTTTCATACCCTGAATCAAATGGGACACTGATGACCTGAGATGTTAAGGAGCATCCATAAATAAACCAAATCAACAACACTTTGAGCAACTATTACGATCAGTGCTATATTAATTACTATTTACTATTAATACCTAATGAAAGAAACAAAAATTGCACAGGAGTTCCGAATGCACAATATTATTCCCCTCGGCAGGTGGTGAATTCATAACATGGTTAATATCCCATCTGCAAAATCAATTTCTAATTGCATTGCAGAATGAGGACCTTATAGATTCAGTCTCTAGAAACAATTTGCTACAAGAATATTTGGGTGCTCTTATGTAAGAAAGCAGTTATTATACCTTTTTAATAATTTAATTATTTAATGATACTTCAATTAGTAAAAAGAAAAAAGAATTCTATTTAGTGCCCTGCAAGGTTCTTTCATGCCAATATTTACCTTACTCATGACACAGTGCAACAACGCTTGGGTCGAGGATCACCAACAATGTCATCTGTATCGCCTGTGAAGCGCTGAACAAGAGGTGTGGGTCCTCCTGGCACTTCAGGAGCAATTGGGGAGAAACTTGTTGCCATTCCATCTGGGCTGCTATTACGTATTTGCGATCTCTGCTTTTTCAAGTCCGAAAGTGTCCCAGCATTAATAGTCACAGACACATGTATGTTGATGTTGCCATTTCCTCCAGTCACATAACTCGTTGGTTGTCCTGAAATAAGATCCCCAAAATCTGCCCAGCTTTCAAAATAGGTGGAAAGTAGTGTAACATTTTCCAGGAGTTTAATATAGCTCTGTTATATGCTAAAATTAAGCTTACATTTATTGAAATCTGTAGAATCACTATGCAAAAATCACACAACTACTATAAGTAAAGAATTATTTTTTTCTAAGCTTTTGATCACTACTATTGTTTGAATGTGACTTCTTTCATGATTGCCTTGCTACATCTCTAAAAAATCTATGTCTTTGAATGAAAAGCATTCGCAACAAGGTTCACAAATGCCTGAGACTGTTTTTTTTTCTTAAAATAAATAAAAACTTTTTAGAATATAGAGTCAATTTAGGGACAGGAGGGTAAAGTATTTACACAAATGGTTTTAAGCACAGAATTATACAGTACCTTTAAAGGTTTCTGGTTGTCACAATGAAACATCTCCCTGCATTGTTTACCTATTTGTGAGGCCTATAGTCTATATAGTTGCTTTGATATATGGAGACATGTTTTGTTACAGCATACTTTCTTTGGTGTAAATTTCTAAGGTTATAAGTGGCAAACTGATTAGTTGTTATGCCACAACATGTATGAAGTTTTATGTTCCATTCTTATATGAAAACAAACTCATGCAGAAGAGTGAGGCAGTGATTTTTTAAGAAAATTCCTTAGCATTTCTGCTTCAGATAGATATATACTGTGCATCATTTTGTTAATAAATTTAGGTAAGAGGAATGTGTTCTTGATAAAAAGCCACAAATAAATTGCCATGAGCTTACTGAAAAGATACTTGATAATACTGTAGAAAGGTTACAATAAAATTCAAGGAAATCTTTGCAATGGCAGGGAACAGGAATTTGTTACACTGTATTGCTGGCAGTGATTAGGCCCTAATATTAGTATTGCAATAGCTACTCCAATTATCAATGCTTTTCTAATTTTAATTTGGTATTAATATACTTTGACTGCCACCCTGGTCCAGTGATTAGCACTGCTGACTACAGCCTGGGAAGTTCCAGATTTGATTCTTGGTACCTACCTGGAAATTTTCTGAGCTAGGAAAGCCTGGAACAGCGTCCACTTAGTCTTGCAAGTACAATTGGGGAGCTGCCTGATGTCAGTATCCTTGTAATTTTGGAAGTCACATGATGGTAACTGATGGAGTGTTGATCACATGCATGTCCCCCCCCCCCGCTGTACTTGCCCTTTATAGATGAAGTTGTAAGATAGAGGCAGAGGATGCAGCAAGTACCACTGCTACCCTTAGCCCTTCATGGGCTGGTGCTTCAAGGTTCATAATATACTGTGTAAAGAAGTTTATTAAACTAGATACTGAAATAAATAGATATTCTATATGAGCATTTAATGCCACATTACCTAGCGCTGATCCCTTTGATTCATTATGGTAATCATCTTGTATAGTCTCCAGCTCTTTATCTTGACCTTCAGGTGCCCTCCTTTCTGTTGACACTGCTACTACCATATCATTGCCATTTCCAATTACTTCCCCATTTACCGACTCTTTCTGTGTTGGATATGTGTAGCTGGATATCGACTCATTTTGTGGAGAACTAACTTGAAATGGTTCTATCCTTGATGTGCCATTGCTACCCTCACCAGGTGAGACAAATACCTATAAAAATGTAAATTAGTAATACAGACCCATTGGCAATAAATGTATATTTCCATTTAACACATATAGCTTATAGAATACTTTTACATTTTATAAGCCCAAATAAAAGTTATCTAGAAGAGATTTTCCCAGGATATTTGCTAATCTGAAAAGGTGAACTGTAGATAATGTTAAATGCCAAAAATACTTGACAATTTGGATGGAAAACTGTTTTCAGAAAATCAAAATACACTGTTCACAAACAAATGGGACATGCATGAAGTTTATGAAACAGCAACAACGTGACATGACATAATTCCTTCACTCACTTATAGAAAAGTAGAAAATCCAATTATCTAAGAGCAATACTGTATCCCAGAAGTTAAGACTGATTTTTTCCAATCAGTAATTTACTTATACCAATGAAATACCCTATATGACTATAAAAAATCTGCTAGAATTATTACACCAAATGCTGTTTTTTATATTTGGATATTTTATTTATTTGCTAGAGACCTTCTATTACAAGTTTCAGTTGATTAATTACATTTTTAATTATAATTCAGTTGCACAACATACATGAATACAAAATAAAATACTGGCCAAAGAAACATATTAGCATTAAATTTAAAACTAATTTTGCGTTGGAACTAAAACAATGAAGCAACTAATATATTCTCAATTAGCAGGTGAGTCGATTTGATACTCTTATGCTCCACTTACCATTGAATTATACAGTACGTTTTACAGGCCATTGCCCGCATCATCTCAGCTGAGAGTTGACATGATGGTAAGTGGGGCAAAGAGTATGTGACAAGTCCTCAAACCCACGCATGCCCAAGAGTTAATGTATTTATATAATTTAAATAGTAATAATTATTAAATATCTCATATAGCCTGTAGTAACATGCAAGAACATTTCATGTATTAGAAAAATGTATTTGGCTACCTGGATGCATACCTCGTTGACGAGAGGAAAAAGGAAGCATATTGTAATCTCTTCTGCTCTCACTTACTGATAATGGCTGGAGCAATAAGTTTCTCTATTGTGACAAAGCTGAGTCCATGCAGATGTCCGGCATGAAATGAACAATAGGTCCTTTATATCTTTATGCTCCAAATTTGTTAAAGAAAGAAACAGGTACAGGTGTTGGCAAAGACGTTATTTCATCAATAATCATGAGCCCCCCCTGTCAGAAGTCAAAGAGTTGATGATTTTAAAGGAAGCATTGGGGAGTACAAGCGCTCACCAATAATATTTGAATATTTTGAAGGTTCATAATCTGTGAGGTCTCACGACTACATAGGGACACTTTGAATTTAATATATAAGTGGAAGACGATGCAATCTCAGAATCAGAATACACAAATTCCCAGAATGCAGTTCGAGGATCAGTACGGTAATTACCAGAATGCAGTCCCAGATACAGTAGGCAAGTGAAAGAAAAGACACACACAATGTACTATTAGGGCTGTAGATGCAATTTCAAGCAACATATGTAGCTTGTGGCATTAATGTCAAAGAGGTAATGAACCAGGTGACTGACAACTGAGTATCATGTGAATAAATACTTCTTGGTGTTAAATGAAACCAATTGTCATGTGATTTGAACCCTTCCCTTTCATCTCCCTCCTCCCTTGACTATAAGGTCGCAAAAGATGACTTTGGGCCCCTGAAAGGCAGAGGGTGCAAAATGGGACCCTCGGGTAGATATTGTACAACCATCAGCACATTGTATTACATTAAAAACCGCTTCAAATTTGGTGCCCAAAGTGGGACCACATTGATGTATCCCACATTAAAACCACTTCAAGTATCAGATCGATTCACCAGCTAATTAAGAAATATTAGCATTACTTAATATTGTTTCTGATTTCACTTACATGTGCTTGCAATTACTACAGATAATCTAAGTTATACACTTCTTTATTATTACGATATATTTTCAATTTAATTTCAAATTTGGTTCCTATAAGTATTTTTAGAAATGCTTTATGTTCTCAGGGTTATCTGTTAAGTTGTTGGGATCATTTAGATTGAATTCTACTCAATTCTCTGAATGCATGAATATGTGCCTGACAGCAATAAATAGGCAAAAATAATGAGGTACACCAGCAGGAACATTGTGTTTCATAGATACTTTTGCTTGATAAATGAACAAAAATAACAAGCTTATCAAACAAAAATGAGCAAGAAAATGCTACAATGACCAAAGTTTAACAGCCTTGAAGGATTTATTAAGCTCCATTGGATACAATATATCTGAGAGATACCTTTCCCACTTAGTGCTGACTTTAACAAGAAATGGACCAACAACATTTGCTACACTGCCCAAACCCAAAATCTCAGGAATGTGACATTATGTCAACAGTACCACCTGAAAGATAAAACTTTACTGAGGTTAATGAGGGTATGACAGGTCAGTTTTGAACACCAGATTGCCTTCCTGTTTACTTGCATAAGCCTGCTTACCACTCTCTTCATTTCTCCTCTTTCACATCAACGGTCTGTCACCTCATAATAATACACATATTTATTGTGAAGTATAAGCTGGAGCCAATGGTTCAAACTTCATGTAAATCTACAGATTCACTCATTCCTATAAACATCTCCCTTTCAACATGGCAATGACAGAAATGGGTTCAGTGCTTAGGATAGTTCAACAACGAATTATATTACCACCCAGCAGATTAAGGTTTCAGAGGGTATTAGGAAATCAAAACAAAAATTACCTCTTGTGCCAATCTTCGAGCTTCTTCAACTGCATCTTTCTTAGTGATTATGGTTTTATCTCGAATAGATGTCCTCCTAACTGACTGTGTTCTAGTGTTTGACTGAGTGCGGTTTACACGTTTATTCTTAGTTTCTTGCATTCGTTTTGTTTCTTGTTCACTTCGTAACTGAATTATTCGCTCGCGCAATTCTGGGTCCTCACAAATATCTGTAAGTAAAAACACAAAATGTTTCATTGCTAAATTGATGACAATATTACCAAATTAAATTAGAACACAAAGGTACAATTCAGCCTGTTACAAAACATAATAGTGACATTTATGTTTCTCTCTTTGTTTTACTTTCAACTACACAACAGTTACAATCTATAATAATGCTATAAAATTATCTCACCTGCAGGGGTTTCATCATGTTTTGTTTTAGCATTTAGATCTGCTCCATGGTGGACAAGCAATTCCAAAACTTCCAGCTTAAACAATAAAAATGAAAACATTTCATAACAAAAATAATTTGTTGTCCAATTAACTAATTTTTTGCATTGGCTTATATAATAATTACTTACATGTCCCCAGCATGCTGCAGCATGAACTGGTTGCCAATCATCATTGTCCTTCACATTAGTTGCTACATTGTGTTCAAGAAGAAACTCCACTACTCTCAAGTAGCCATTTGCAGCTGCAATGTGAAGCTGTAAGTATATAATGCAATGTGACAAATATCAACTTATATTTCCCAGCAAGTTCATTGTTCAAGATGAAATATTAAATAAAATTCAAGCTGTACAATTTCCTTAGACAGACTATACTTCATTTAGAATTAAATAGATTCCAAGTTCAGAATTAGTGTTAAATCAACATTAACATGTTGCACTATGACAGATATCCATTATCCTTCGAAGTTGGTCCTGGTGGTATAGTGGTAACCATACTTGCCCCTAAATCCAAGGTCATGGGCTTAATTATGGCCAGGATAGATGGATTGGGATGGAAAAATCCTAAGTATGGCTTCCTTCAGAAGGGAAGTAAAGCCATGGGTTCCATGTTGTAGATTTACAGCATGTAAAAGAACCTGAAGCCTGAAAGAAGAGGCCTCTAAGCAAAATTTATCAGTCATTTCATGCTTTCTTATTGAATGGGACGCTGTAGACCTGAGATGTTAAAGAACATCCATAAATAAACCAAATCAATAACAAATCATCCTTAGAAAGCAAACTGATTTAAGACATAAGTGGTCATGCAAGTCAAATCTGAATTATACTAAGCTTGCAATTCACAGCAGCAAAGGATCATAGTGTAACATAACAAATTATTATTGAGGAAATCACTCAAATTTCACTAATTTAGTTCCACTTACTTGGACATGTTTCAAAGGCGATTGCCTTCATCGTCAGCATGATCCCAATGTCCGCTTCCCCGCGTGGTATTCAGATGTTGCTCCGTAGATTTTATGAACTTTGTGATAAGGTTGCTATCGTTTGGAAGATCAAAATTAACCAAATTTTCTTTGTTTTTATTTATGAATATATTTTCCCACACTGTCAATTCTATTGGTTTTTGAAGAGCTTTTAAGAGTTTTGGTACCTTTTGGAATTCGTGGTTTTTTTGCCAGAAATGGTCTGCCACTGCTGATTTTTCCTTATATTTTACATGCCTCATGTGTTCCTTAAACCGTATGGAGATATTTCTTTTTGTTTTGCCTATATATTTCATATTGCAATCTTTGCAAGCAATTTCATAAATGCCTGATTGTTTTTCTGGAGGAATTTTGTCTTTTGTGTTCGTTTTTAGGAGGTTTTTTAAACTACATTTGTTTACTGGAGCCAAAATGATGTTTGCCGGTTTAAAATTTTTTTGGAATTTTTGGTGTGCCCATGGGTGGAATGTGAATTTTTTATATATCTGATCCCCTTTGTAGCCTTTTAGTGTGGTGATATCTTTTATTTGTTTTTTCTTTTTGAATTTTTCTATTTTCTTGTTGACCAGATCTTTTTTTTGTAACCATTTTTTTGTGCTATCTCTATGATTTTTTGGTACTCCAATTTGTATTCTGTCTTGCTTATTGGAAGGTTTGTTAATCTGAATGTGAGGCTATTGATTATGGCATGTTTATGTTGTATTGGGTTGAGGCTTTTTTTTTTTTTAATAGATAATTACATAAAAAACAACAGCCTCAACCCAATACAACATAAACATGCCATAATCAATAGCCTCACATTCAGATTAACAAACCTTCCAATAAGCAAGACAGAATACAAATTGGAGTACCAAAAAATCATAGAGATAGCACAAAAAAATGGTTACAAAAAAAAGATCTGGTCAACAAGAAAATAGAAAAATTCAAAAAGAAAAAACGAATAAAAGATGTCACCACACTAAAAGGCTACAAAGGGGATCAGATATATAAAAAATTCACATTCCACCCATGGGCACACCAAAAATTCCAAAAAATTTTTAAACGGGCAAACATCATTTTGGCTCCAGTAAACAAATGTAGTTTAAAAAAACTCCTAAAAACGAACACAAAAGACAAAATTCCTCCAGAAAAACAATCAGGCATTTATGAAATTGCTTGCAAAGATTGCAATATGAAATATATAGGCAAAACAAAAAGAAATATCTCCATACGGTTTAAGGAATACATGAGGCATGTAAAATATAAACACATGGAAAAATCAGCAGTGGCAGACCATTTCTGGCAAAAAAAACCACGAATTCCAAAAGGTACCAAAACTCTTTAAAGCTCTTCAAAAACCAATAGAATTGACAGTGTGGGAAAATATATTCATAAATAAAAACAAAGAAAATTTGGTTAATTTTGATCTTCCAAACAATAGCAACCTTATCACAAGTTCATAAAATCTACGGAGCAACATCTGAATACCACGCGGGGAAGCAGACATTGGGATCATGCTGACGATGAAGGCAATCGCTTTTGAAACATGTCCAAGTAAGTGGAACTAAATTAGTGAAATTTGAGTGATTTCCTCAATAATAATTTGTTATGTTATACTATATTTCACTGTGAAAATTCCCGCAGTTCAAAAACTGATCATAGTGTGTTATCAATCAATAACATTATTTTAAGATTACTATGGATTGCTGTCTATGAATTAGAAATGAAGCAATGTGAGTTGCAAATTTCAAGTTTGACTTGGTGTTTACCCCTCTTAATTTAATAACACATCCTTTAAAAGCATTCTTTTTGTGTGTCTTCCAACTTTCCTTTGTCTTTACCTTCTTTGCAAGGCTAGATCAGGAACTTGCAATAATATTGTACAAGAACTAATAGGTTAATTACACATGTATGAGAATTTCATTGCTCTTTTAGCACTTACAGGTGTAGCCCCTTGATGATCATGCCACTCAATATCCTGGCACTCTGCTACAGCTTGATGCAGATCTTGCAACATCTGAAGCTCTGTGGCAGCTCGTGTCTCATCTATCAGTTCTTGTGTGACCCCCCGCCGTGCCATTTCTCCTTCTATATAATCCAAAGCTGCCTCATCCTCACATATGTCATAAGGCATGTTGCCATCAGCATTCACAGCCAGCAGGTTGGAACCCCTAATACAATATTAAATCAAATTAGTTTCAACTGACAAAAAAGTTAATGAGAAACAAAAGTAGGTACAAACATATCCTATTGGTTATAATATTCTCTGCATATGTCATATGTAAAAAAGCATACAAACAAAGCCCAGCCAAACCTGATTGGGGCATTTTGCAATTTCTGACGTCACCAAACAAAGTTCCAAATCTCCACAAACTCACATAAACAATTACTTCCTAGCCTGGATACAAAAATGTAACATAAAAAATGTTTTCTATTCTACATTAAAGTATTCAAACTATTCACACTAAGTCTCTTTACTTATATAACCATGTTTTGGAAGCTATTTGCTTCCATCATCAGCTGTTGACCGACTACTTGAACTGGTGGTTGGATCCCAAGATGCTTTTGTGGCGGTCTCTGATGGTTCTAGTACGAACTTGCTAAGTTCACAATCAGAAAAACTAACAGAAATTTATGGAAATTCGGAGGAAAAAACACTTTTGTAACATTCATTAAAAAGTTGATAAATCAGCAGTAGCAGCGAACTTTTGGATCAATAATTATGAAATTAAACCAGAGACTAGGCTGCTAAAAGAACTTCACAAACCAATACAACTATCCATTTGGTAAAATATTTTTATCATAAGAATGGATGAAAAACTTGATGAATTTTGATTTCCCATGCATGGATGAACTCGGCAAGTTCTTACAGAATCATCAGAGAATGCCACAAAAGCATCTTGGGATCCAACTGCCAGTTTGAGTAGTATGTCAACAGTTGAGGGATGCAAATAGCTTCTGAAACATGTCCAGTGTTATATAAGTAAAGAGAGTTAGTTAGTGTGAACAGTTTGAATACTTTAATGTAGAATATATTACCACTCCATTGTATACAGCTTCACAAATACAATTATTCTTTTAATAAAAAAATGTTCTTTACTAATTTGTATGATTGAGTCCAACCTAATCATTCTTTTGGCTTAACTTACTTCTTTATACATAGTACATGTTTTACAGACCATCTGCATCCTCAGCTATCTGTTAACCACTGGAAGATTCTTAGTGTTTCTTTGGGGATGTTTGCTTTAATGGACATGAGATGAACTTGAACATTGTGTTTTCATCTGAAGGAGTATTGAAGTTCATTAACCTATCTTTGTATTTATGCACTTAGATTTTTTCCTATGTTGTTAACTGTTGATCTGTCTGCTGACTTTTATAGCTTTACTCCTTTCATTATATCATGGTTTCTGTCCAAAATTGAGATGTTAATGCAGATGTTTCTTTGCTTTTTAAATGCAGTCAATACTGTTTAGTGAAAAATAGCTTTTATCTATATTTTTGCTTCCTGTACATATTACTAAGTTTGGCAAAGTATATGCATACATTCATATTAAATAAAGAATATCTCCTTGCATGGATTTATTTATGGTTGTGTTGCTTCCTAGTCTTGCAGTTTGTTAGGTTATTATTCTAAGTATCAGTATGTATTTCTCTTACGGCCGGTTGTATAAAGAGTTAACTCGAGTTTGGAGCATTATGCTAAGCTTGGAAAATTTGGTTGTGTAAACATTAACATAAGATTATTTCCACTTAACCTCAAATTACATCTTACACTTGAAATTTCACAAGTTAAAGCACTTACTAGAGATTAGTAGTTGTTTAATAAAACATTTCTAAGAGTACAGAATCATAACAACTTCATTTATAAATAAAATGCTGAGTAACATTTATTTTAATTTCACGTAGTTTTTGCAATGTTTCACTTTTCAATTCTGCATATTAATAACAGAGTTGCATTCAATTATATGTTATGCTAGGCTAGCCTTACAAGTGGTATATTGTACAGATTTCTGATTATTCCTACATTTTATCCGATGATTAATATCACTGTGCTCCTCGTGCATTTCATGTACAGAAAAATTTATTCCTAGAATTGAATGACAAACACTTCAAAATGTGATTTCGCTTATCAAAATATATAGAATAACTGGAAATGATGTTATGTCCCTAATTTTATTCATAAACTAAGTGAAATCATGCTTTGAATTTGATGATACTGATAACTTTAAGATTTCATGTGAAAGGAAACTTCCAAATAAGTTATTGGAGACATATTAAAGTGGAGAAAGCAATGGCCAGCAAAGCCATCCATAAAGTTACTAGAGCTATTGCGGCTCTTAGGCATCAATTCATTAAAATGACAACCAAAGAGGGTGATGTACAGAAAGTGATACTAGGTTCTATAACTTTCACAACTTTCCTGGAGTTTTAGGTGCATTAGACTGCACACACATGGGGATAATAATGCAGAAGTCTTTAGAATAGAATTATATCCTTTGGCAAATTTTCTTCATGTATGTCTTTTATCTTCGAGATGAAAAATCTGTTTTTTTTTTTTTTTATTTTCAATTATTTCTTTACATTTTAGCACCAGATCCACAATAACATCCTTCCCACATTTGCTAAAATCTGCCGCTCGCATTCACTTTGACATTTTCTTATCCATGTTTGAAGACCAGACAGAAAATATGAATTATTGATTTTCTCAGGTTAAATAGTTGATCATCATCTCGCTTTAAAGTCAAGTTTCTCTATTGTTTCACAATATTGCCATGAGTTTGACTGTTATTGCAAACTTAAGATTACATAGTCTGAGGTTATTTTTATGCAACACAAATGATGACTAACCTCTAGTTACCTTTTAATTACAATTAAAGGTAATCTCCAGTTAGTAAATTTTATACAACCAGCTCCCAATAGTATTCGTTTTTCAAGAATGCCATCTATTTAGTTTCATGCCTAGTATTATTCCAAAATTCACAAATGCAACTCATAATTGCCAAGATTAGACATATTCACTGAAATGCCATCAATTTCATCATAACTAGAAGTCTTGAAATGGTACTGCAAACAACCTCAGATTTTAAAAGCTAATGTGTAATCAAAAAAATTTCAGCTCTGACATTGATGGAGGGATGAGGGGGAGAAAAGAAAAATAAAAGTTCACTTACCGACTAATGAGGTACCGAACAAGGTGAAGGTGCCCACAAGTTGCAGCTGCATGTAATGGTGTCCATTTCTCACTATCTTCAGCATTAACATTAGCACTATATTCAATGAGAAGTTTCATCATTTCTTCATTGTCATCTATACAACACTGAAAATAGTAAAATATTACTTTAAATCAATATTTTCAGTGCATATTAAAATACTTTTCTGCAGAATTATTTATGTATCTGCTCAAACCTAAAACTTATAAAAAACTAAAAATACAGTCAAATTACATTTAATAAAGAAACTCAAAGTTTAGGGAGAAAAAAAGAAAAAAGGAAAAATTAGATACTGAGGATAACAAATTCAACTATAGAACCCAAAAAGCCTAAGAAGCTCTTCCATTATGGACATTTCTTACTTTAGTTTTGTACATTCCTGCTATTTATTTAGTGCTTAACTTCTTTCTAGATAATGTGCACTGTAAGAGTTTAACTCAACCCCTTTTCTATATATTGCATTTATGCAAATCTAATGCACCATTGAATGTAATGTGCACTCAAAATTTGAAACTGAAAACCATAAATATCTGGAAGAAATATTTTGCACATCTTTGTAAGGCATTTTAAAGATAAGCCCATCTGCTTCATAAAACGATCCACCCACCGATGGCTAGCAAACTCTTGTTTCGATATACCAAGGACTTCAATCTCCTCTTTTGCTTTATTTCTTATGGTGTCAAGAGTCACAGGTTGCTCATTCTTCCTCCTTTCATGTAAAAATTTCAAAACTTTTTCTTCAATGCCAGGAGTCTTCCTTTGCCAAGACCAGTGAATTTCTTCCTACTAGCTTTAGTTGCAAATAATGCCAATATTTGTTGCCACCAAAAGTAAACATTGCTCTCAGCACATTATCTCCTTTTCTGTTACCTTTTTTTTCAGCATAAAGAATTACTGTACGCTTGAAAATAGCATCATAAGATGTTGTTCTTCATTTACCCTCCATTTAGAGACTAACTATTAAAATGCTCTATGCAATAATAGGTCAACAATAAATGTAATGAAGTCGAAAATTGCAGCAATGCTTTATGATGTAATACATTATAAATTTGAATAAAGTTACCAGTGAACTATGGAACAGATCTGCACTTGAATCTAATGCACACAAGAATTTTGATCCTACATTTGTACAAAAAGGTGTGCATTACATTTGCATAAATATGGTATTTATTTTATATTTTTTGTGCATGATTTTTTTCTTCCTTTTACTTCTCACTCCCCCCTCCACTTTTGGTTGCTGTAGAACATTCTATGCCAAATATAAAGAAGGAATGAATAATTATGAAATAAGCATTGAACAAATATGTTTTGTGTTATTCTCAGGTTGAGAGGAATTTTTAGAAAAATTACCCCTAACAAGGTAAAATTACCATCAGCACTTTCACCATAATATATATTTAGGTTTGTCACACTGCTTTCTGCACATGCATGCTTAGAGTAGGTATTACTGTGGTCACATGATTAAAGTTTGTTTGTGCTTGATATTCCTTGCTGCTGTGATAGTATAAACATGGCCACTTGGCTAGCAGTATACACCAAGGAGGAATAAAGAACAGTGATTCAATTTCTCTGGTCAGAAGGTGTGTCAGAGACTGAAATTCATTGGTGGCTTTCAACAATTTGGAGGAAATGCTCTACTGCATTACAATGAGTATAAGTGGATCAAAAGCGGCCAGACAAGCCTGAAGCACAAAGAGCAAGCAGGAAGCCCATTAACCTCCACCACGAGAAGATACAGCAAACTCAAGATCTGGCTTCAATATTAAATCTAGAATCGAGCACAGTGAAACATGCATTAATAATCTCATCTGAGTCAAAATATTTAGAAAACTCTTTATGGTTTCACTTACACGAGATTTACTCAGGACATGTTTCTTGGCACTATTGTCCACATCCTCAGCTGTTACACCACTGTTGTATCATTCATAGAAGTTGTGTAGGTTGGTATCTGGGTTGACCATGGTGGTCTTGTGATAAAACTTAAATAAAGAGCTGTCTGCTTCTGGGATATTGAAATTCTTAAGGTTTTGCTTTTATATGCAACAATTATTTAACAGCTGAGGATGTGGATGAGGCTTCAGGAAACAAGTCCTGAGTAAATCTCATGTAAGTGAAATTATAAAGAGTGTTCTATATATTTTGACTCAAGAAAGATTGTGTTTCACTGTATTCAATTCCAAATTGAATTAATATTGAAATTATATCAGTCATCACGTCAAATGGATTAAGACTACTACAGATCAGGTTTGAAATAACAAAATGGAATACAAGATAAGAACTATCCTTTCTAATTGTAAGCATGATGTCTTCAATGTACATCTACATCATCATAAACAAGAAATTAAAAAATTTCTGAAACTTAAAGAATGAAGAAGATTAAGATCGGCAGATATACAGTTCTTGAACAGATGTATAACAGAAAGAATTTGTCCCAAATTTGTTAGAAAAGTGATTAGGTTCAACAAATATAGCCCAGAACAAAAAGCCATGGAAAAAAAGTTCTTGAGATAGAAAAATTTAAGCACTATGAAGAGATTGCTGAAATAGATTTGAATTATATTTAAAATTATCAAAACCGTTGACACAACAATTTGGGAAAATTTGAAAGAAATATCTTTGAAATTACCAGTTTTTTAGTAAATCAGAAAGCTAACTACCAAAAGAGAAAATTTAAAAAAATTATGTAAAAAAAACTGATGGGTGGGAACATTATCCCCAAACCTAACCTCAATGTCATAACCCCTCTAATGATAGCTTTATCTCAGAAGAAATGGAATTCCTTAACAAAGGCATGAACACATGTGTAGGTTTCTCATGTAATCAAGATGAGTATATAGCAGATATAGAGTTTGCAATAGAGAGTTTAAACATAACAGACAAAAATTTCATTAGGAAATCTACAGAAAAAATAGTACAGGAAATTAAAAATAACTTTTGCCCAAGATCTTATCTAAAACTAGCAAAAGTTCTGAATAATAAAGACATGATTTACACAAGGACTGATACAGGTAACAAAATTGTTATTTTAAAAAAAGATTACAGGCAAAGGATGCAAGATTTATTAAATGAATAAATGCATTAAATCCATGTAAGAAGTCTTGAAAAATAGTACCCTGATTCCAAAAACAGAACAATACAAAATTAAGGTCCACAACCCATCTTTATCCAGGATATATGACCTTCCAAAGATTCACAACCCTGGAAGAAGTATGAGCCCAATTATTAACAACATAAATACTTTGATCTACAATCTGGTTATCATTACAGTTTCATTCACTACTTAAATGTGATAGCTGAAGTTCAAAACACTTCATGGAACTCGTTAACAAAATTAAAGATAAATTATCACCAACAACACACTGATTTCTATTGATGTCAAGGCCCTGTTTCCCAGCACACCACAGAAAATATCTTTAGCTTTTTTAAGAAAATGGTTATAATCAGCCAACCTAACAGAACAGTACATTGAAGAATATATTGAATGCATTAAGTTGTGCATAAATCAAGCATTTTTTTTATATTTGAGGACCAAATCTTATAAGCAGAAAGCAGGATTAGTTATAGGCTCTCCATTATCACCTTTCCTAGTTCATTATTCATGAGCTATTTTGAGATGCACATCATTAAGGCTTTACCCCACATTTTTAAGGTTTGGCACAGATGTAGAAAGTGAAAGATGCGCTAAAACTTTTAACCCTGCAAGAGCCTACAAGTAAGTTCAATGTTGAAACAGAAGCAGATAATATGTTGCCATTTTTGTATCTGAAAATAATTAATAATAATAAACTTGAATTTGGAATCTAGAAAGGACACGCATACAATTATATCAAAGCCCATAGCTCCAATCCAAAATCACATAAGAAAGCAATGTTCAACAGCATGATATACAGACTTAATAAATATACCACTGAACAAAGAAGAATACAAGAATGAATAATATTCATATAATAAAAGCCGCTAAATCCAAATGGGTTCAGCAAACAGAAGATTAACCAAAAAACTAAAAGATTCCAGAAACAATACATATATATATAAAAATAAAAACAAATAAATCACAACTTTGAGTGATTTAGCAGGGAAAAAACATTTAAAAACTTCACTTATCACCCCTTCAGCCAGTAGGAAATTTCAAAAAAATTTCAAGCAGTGCAATATCATATTAGCCCCTCAAAACCGATACAGTATAAAAAATATGTAGGAAAAACAAAGAGAAATATAGGCAATAGGTAGAAGGAATATTGGAAAAACATCTGTTACAAATAAATACGTAAGTTAACTATGGCAGCACATTTTTGGAATGAAAACCATAAAATATAGAAAGGCAATCAAGTTATTAAAAACTGTTCAATAACCAAAAGAATTAAACAAGTGGGAAAAGATTTATACAAAAAGCATGAGCAAAACCTTATGAATTTTGACATCCTGGGTGCAGACAGCCTTTATCAAGTTTATCACAAGATCATCAGAGTCAAACAAGATACCTTCCTACCCAACTTCTACGAATGATTCAACAATTGTTGAACAGCTGAGGATATGGACAATTGTTCCACAGAACATGTCTTGACTATATCTCATATAAGTAAAACCACAAATTACTCATGGTTCTACCAACTGAACATCCACAATGAACTTGGTTTCTATGAAGTCTGTCTGAGATGGGCGTCCAAATAGCACAATCAAAACATGTTGACATCTGCCAATGTTTACTTAACCACTACAACAATGAAGGCATAGAAACTTTGAGCAGGGGGTGAAACATTGATTCATGAGCCAGAATCCAAATGCCAGAGTATGGACTGGAAACATTTGGGATCTCCAATACAGAAGAAATTCAAGATTCAATCTTCTGCAGGAAAGGAGATGCTAGCCATTTTTTTGGTACTCTAAGAGTCTATACTGGAAGACTACTTGGAAAAGGGATGTTTAATCAACAGTATTATATTTATTAATTGATATCATTGTATGGTTCAGTTGAACTACACACTCTTAATTTTCATAAATGTATGGAACCGGTTTCGAGAACATTTAGTTTCCATCTTCAGCCAGGCTAAAGTTCAACTCAAGAGTGTGTAGTTCAACTGAATCATACAATGATATCAATTAATATGATTAGCTTCACTGTGCAAGTTCCAATTTACATTTAAGTATTATATTTGCTGGCCAGCAATCTACAGCCAGCATTTTGTACCAAATTCCAAGGCCTATTGTCAAAAATGTTGTTCCATAATGATGCAATGGCACATATGGCTGCCCAGACCATTGAAACTGTTAATCATTTGGGTTTCCAAGTGTTGAAACACCCTGCCTACAACCCAAATGCCTCACCTTTTCTAACAATCATCTCTTTGGGTTGTTCAATGATGCTTTACAAGGTTGTCAATTTTCTATAGACAAAGAAATGAGGGAAGTGATGCATAAATGGTTGCATGACCAACCAAAAATCATCCTTCTTCTTGAGAGAACAATAGCTTGTGGACTGCTGAACCAATTGCATCAAAAGGAAGGATACTATATAGAAAAATTATGTACTTGTTCAACCTCAATTTTGTTAAAATAAACTACAAAAAATAAGAGTTAAGAAAGTTTTCATTTTCCTCATAACAACTACAATCAGATCCTAGCAGAAAGAAAAAGGAAACTAACTGAAATCAAACTGGATTTTTACAGCACAAAAATAAAGCTAGGCCACATCTGAAAGAACTTTGATCAATCCCTGCAACGTAAAATACCCAGGCTTGCTGTGCATGGTTTTCATCACAAAACGTTTAAAAGTACTGGAAGAACAAAGACTTTAACTGCATACAGCAGAGAAGATTTACACCATCAACTAAACACTTCTGTGTGCATTTTCTTTTTATTACAAAAATATTGAATTAAATAAGATTTGCCTTATTTACTAATCTTCCTCTATTGGAACAGAATAAGGGATTTTTGACAGGTAAATTTAAGGCAGCAATTGAATGTTTGAAAGGATCTGACTTTCATTATGATATAGACATGGAGCAATGTTTCACAAAGAGCATTAATGTTATTGGAAAAAAACTCTCATGTTGAGAAACAGGTAGAAATTTAAAAAATGAACTCCTTTTTCTATTCTTCCGGTTGATACTTTTTCAAATTACCCTAATATTATATTCTTAATAGTTCTATCTAGTATTCTAATCCAATCTCTATGAGAAAATAAATTTGTGAATATATGCACTAAAATCTGCAAGATAGCACCACATAAAAATAAACATGAGTTGGAACTAACCTGATGCAGAGCTGTGAGCCCATCTTCATTTGTAGAGTCAGGACTAACACCTTTCATCAACAATCGTCTTACTGGAACAACACAGAATGTAAGTTACATTGTATTAAATGATTAAGATTGTGATTATGGCCACTATCTTGGTTAGAAACTTAAAAATACCTTCATCAATATCATTCCTGGCAGCAGCTTCTAGAAGCATGACACTGTCACTGAAGTAAATATGTTTGTTTGATTTAGGAACCTTGTGGCCGGACCATTTCTTTTCTCGTTGTGCCCATACCTTGAGTTGTTGAAGGCGGCGGCGACGGGCTAAGTGCAATCGCTCCTGTGTGCTCAAGTGCTCCACATGGGCCATTTCTGCCACCAAATCTGCATGATCCATCTTCCTTGCCTAAGCAGATAAGTTCAACTTTTTATTTTGCTCCAGAAACTAAATAAGGCATTGGCATTGAATCTCATCATATTTCAAAGTACAGTTGTTCTACTGTAGCTGAGAGCATATCATTGTTTGAAAAGTAAAATAGACTTTACTTATAATCAAGACAATGTTGGTAGTATACAGGTAATAATGTAAACAAACAGGCAAACTCTCTGTTGTCCTTTTAATTTTTAAGTTTCCCTAACAGTGACATGCCAAATTCAACTCTTACATCAGCAGGATGTAATATATATCTTGTTCAGTAGATTCTGAGTTGAGTAAGAGCTCAAGTATATAGAACATGTCTTCCCCTCCAAAAAAAATATAGGATGAATTAAGTCCAAAATATTAATTCATGTTGTAGGTGTGAGCTATTAACAATTCCTTATGAGAATTTTTGAAAGATATGACTTTACATTCATTTCCTAATAATTTAATTCTCCTGGGGCAGGCCATTATGTATTTGAATTGCAGAATACTGGAAAAATCCGCTACATGCTAGCCAGCCTATTCTAATTATTCATATTTCTAGTACTGAATCTACACACACTGAAATTCCATTAAAAAATGTTAAGCATTTTCACAATATACTAATGGGGTTTACATAAAATCAGAAACAGTAATTTTCTGTGTCACTGCAGACTGGGACCATCTTAAATTATTTTATTGATTATAATTTTTGAAAGCAAAGAATAAAATTTATCCAATTATATAAACCACCATTTTTTCTGTAAGCTTGAAAATAAAATTAAAACTATAGGTGCACTTACCTTGTACAATGTCGGTATGATGAAGAGCAATCTACTTCATTATGACGAAAACAAAATTAACTGGCATCTGCGGCCATCACATTAATTGGTATATCATGTTGCTGAGTTGAGAATCTCCGGCACAAAATCGACGTACTTCAATGTCAATTACGTCTCATGTTCTACAAACCGCGATTTTTACCTGTTGTTCGTCAAACACTCCCATATACCACCGGTTGCCATGTTCATTCAAATTACTGATATGACAAATTCACTCTTACGTGTACGAGCTGTCTGCTGATAGCAAATAGTAACACATGTTTCTACAGTCCATATCATTGTTCGCAATCAGTATGCATAATATTTGTAATGACAAGAATTGGAAGGAACGTTTCTATTCCAGTGCAAAATCGAAATAAAGGGCAATAAGTTAAAACTCATTCAGAAACTGTGTTAACACCTTGCTTAAGTGTGTCATTAGAAACTTCAACAAATTGCCACCAGATTGTGGTAATATCATAGATGAACTGAAAACGGAAATTCATTGATAGCTCTTTATATTGATTGACAGGTGTGGATAGTGTGGGACGTTATCGTATCCGAAAGGCGTCGTAAATATTTAACTGTGCTTAACGATGTTCACTTCCGAGGCTGTAAAAGCAGGCCTCTTTGCTTCGCTTGGAAGCTTCTTTGGAAAACTTTGCAATTTAGTGGATGTTTCATCAGGTGTCAGTAACAGCATATATATTTTTTGTTGCTTTTATTGGTTGTTGAATAGTTTTCATACATAACACAGAAAGTTATTTATATATAAAGAACAAATAAATAAGTCAACCTTTTTTCAAACGTTACCGAATTAACCATTATATTATATAAAGAACAAATAAATAAGTCAACCTATTTTCAAACGTTACCGAATTACCCATTTCATTCCATTCATGCTGACAGGGATAACTTCTTCTTTTGCAAACTTTATCATTCTCTTCATAATTCTTTTTACTGCTTATATACTTAAAGGACGAATGTCAAACTATGGTTCAACAAACATAAAAGAACCGTGAGTCCCATTCAGCTATCTGCCAAGAGGTCGATAACGCCATACCAGTTTAATTACATATGGGAAAACTCAATACATAAACTGAGCATTGCATCGAGTAACGGGATTTGTCTAATTAGTCGGCGGCCTTCCAGTTTGTGCATGGGTAGCAGCTAACTGCAGCACATTGCATACTAGGGTGGGTGGATAAAGAAATATGTCACTTAAAGCCTAATTGAAGAAAAATAAAGTTTTATGTTTTTCAATTTATTTAAGATCTAGAGAACATTTATTTGTCAAAAATCTTACTGATACTAAACTCTACACAGTGCAAATTTAACCTTCACCATTACCTTTGGTATAACACACTGAATGAAAACCTTGGTGTAACAATTCTTTGGACTTAGCTAATTTCACGTAGAAATTTGAACAACTCATGTTTCGCAATTTTAACATAATATCCATTAACAGCACATTTATGAAATTCAGTATAGAACTCATTCTGTCATATTAGTTATAAGGAGTTCTCCATAGTAGACATATGCCAATAGGCCACAGTTAAAAACAGGTATCTAGCAATGAGAAAATCCTATCCATGCATGGATTGTATTTATTCTTTTTCACAAGAAAAAATTATGTAAAGTATACACATGAAAATATAACTTCCAATATCAAAAGGCTTATATGAATTTAAAGGCATTTGTGTTTTAAAAAAAAAAGGTAATTTATATTTTCTTTTTAGTTTTTCCTATTTATGGCATAACTTAACATGAACTGATGGTGCATTGTGAACGAGCATAAGCAAGTGCTTCCACTGTTTTATGAATCAGACATAATAATAATAATAATAATAATAATAATAATAATAATAATAATAATAATAGGTTTATTCCAGTAGACTTGTATTAAAAGTTTTTATAGGGTTTCTGGCTTTTGCTTTTGTAGACTATTATGTTGTATTATCAATATAAGTATTGTATATATTGTTTATATAATTTATATGATGAGATTATATTCATAATTATTAGGACATTTAAGAAAAATAAATTTTTGATGTGTTAACTATGTTGCTTAGAGCTGTAATCATTATTTAAACTCCTGTTTATTTACAAAATATGCTGTTTCTATACTTTTAAATAGTGATCTTGGCGGCAGGCCTTTATAAGCAATATATTTTAAATTCTGTAAGACCATTTGTTATTTTTATTGTATATTTGTATTTTCTATATACATATCTCTATTACAAGCACTTAATGATATGTCTTTTATTCCTATATAGAAATCCATGGATAAATAAATGAACATACAAACAAGTAAAATTAAAATGCAATTTACACAAACATGTGCCTGTGTGTGGTGTTTAAAAATGATGGTAAAAAATTTACTGGTGAGAAATACAAGCTAACAGAAGCAAAACAGTTCCAATAAACATGGGTCCACAAATTAACCATGAGATAGTGGCATTAATTTTGTTGTTTGGGGATGCCAAGGCCAATTCCAACATAAATTGTGACAATTTTATTTATCAATCAAGAGGCAGTAAAATTCATAGCTTTCACTTCAACAGCGCAGAAATGTGATTGAATGTAACAAAAGAAACTTGTTTGAACAACAATGAGTGAAGTTGTGTTAATTTACTATACTGACAAACATCAAGCGAAGACTTTTACAGCAGGTGTTCAAAATGCTGACTGCAACTTAAATGCAACTCTTTTAGTGTCCTTCGCAAAGATCTGGGAATGCACTCAGGCAATTCTGGATCATTATTCATTTGTTGGAAGGCACCTATAATGTGACACTGCAATTCTTTGGGTGTGCTGATGTCCATTGTATAAATTAGGCGTTTTGCATAACCCCATACACAAAAATCCAAAGGATTTAAATTTGATGATCTGGCAAGCCATGGTACAGGTCCTCTGTCTAACCACATTACATTGCTGAACATGAAGTGCATGTTGATGTATTCTATGTTACTTATTTGCTTACCATGTTTACAAATCTTTTCATAAATTCACAATAGACACATAACCTTTATTTGCAACATACCATTGATCAATTGATTGGTTTGTTTATCACTAAGGCTTAAGCAATGAGGCGAAGAGTAGAGGGAGAATGCAGCGTGTATGAAGCATGAATGTTGCTGATTTACAGTATCCAGGTGCTTGGTTCAGTGGAGGTTCCAACTAAAATAATTAATGTCATTAACTGGTAAACAGTTAATTTGTGGATTTCCAGATTATTGAAACTTTTTTGCTTCTTTTAGCTTCTGCTTTCCACTGATAAACAAAAATAAATATATATATTAAAAATACATTGAAGGTAAATTTACAAACTACAGTCTAAGCATAAGTCCTTGTAAACATTAACTGATAAATTGTATTACATATTTTTTCTTAATAAAACAGTGATTTGATGCAGCAGTTTGTATTTTTGATTTCCACTTATTAGGGAGCAATAATAAACTTACTTCTGATATCTTCTTGTTTCATCTTACTGTCTTTTTCTGTGAAACATGATAAGTGGTTAAATAATTAAGATCAGTATGAACGTAATTATATGATTAACTTCAATATACAAGTTCCAATTAGCATTTTAAGTGCAAGATAAGTGTTGTGTGTGCTAACTTTCTCATTGTTGATGGAATGGTAGTTTATATATATATATATACTTGTGTTGTATATGCAAATTTCATAGATCAGCAAAAATATGAATAAAGAATATAAAAATGTATAGTACAATTTTGAGAATATGAAAAAATGGAAATTGATTGTTTTCTTTAGAGAGGATATGGTGTAAAAGGGGCATTCTTCCTTCTAATGATGAGCTCTAATGCTAATGTTTGGACCCGTTTTGCTAAAGCACTCCAGCGCTCCAAGTCATCAGTTCCACCAACAGTTATCAGCACTGCAGTTAGCTACTTAGGCTCCGTACGTATTTTTTATTTTCAATTAATCTGTAACTTTTTCTGTGGATTACTGAAAAAATGATACAAGGCACAAATCTAAATTATCTTAAAACTGAGCTAATATTAGTGGTTTGGTTGAGGATGGGTGACTAGTCATAACAGTTAACAAACTGTATACTTTTACTTGCAAAATTGGCTTTGGATTCTGTCCTTATTAATATACAGGGTCTGGCAGGAAAATATGCCATTTTAATATATGTTGCACATTAACACTATATAGTGAATATAAAGCACAAGAACAGACAACATAATGCCATTTTATCACATATAACATAACATGTGCATGTTTGCTTATTTTTTGAAAATCATACCTCCTAGACAGCCATTGTCTGATGTGATGTACTCATGAAGTCAAACAAAAATATCCATTTTGAACATCGGCATGTTAGGTGGAATTGCCTGGACCTCTCTCTTCAGAGCCTCTCCATTGGTCCTCTGCATTGTTTCACTTTATCAATCATACCCTAAATGTGATTGACAACAAAAAGAATATATTAGGTATATTATTTTATCTGTCTCATGCCTTTGACATAATGAACTAAGACTTACTGTTACAAAACTTGAAAACTCAGTAATAATAGGGCATGCCCCTAAACTGAATCAAATCATACCAAAACAAGAGGGCATAAGTAATATAAATAAAGCACATGAAGTATTGTGAGATAAAATACTGCCATTTGACAAAAACGAACCTCATTGCTGAAGTACCATAGGGGTCAATACTAGGACCAATTCTCTTTCTCTTGTAAATGACCTAACATTTAAAATTACTCAAATAACAACAATTCAATATGCTGATAATATAACCATTTTAGCAGAGGGTTCAGGGAAAGAAACTCAAAAACTTATCCTAGATAAAATCATGCACGAAGCACCAAAGTGGTTTAATGGGAATAAAAAAATAATTAATGCAGCTAAAACAAAAAATTCTCAACTTTTATCCCAAACAAAATAATTCTGAAGAACCAATAATTACTTTTAAAAATACAATTATTCAGAGCACTAACAATATAAAATTCCTAGGCATTATGATTGAAAACAATTTAAAATTAAATGTACGTGTGCAGTACTTGATTAAAAGTTAAATATCATTTGTTTCAACTTTAGGCAACTTTTACAAAATGTAAATATAGCAACTCTTAGAATAGCATATTTTGCATGTGCACACTTCATACTGAGATATGGTATAAATGCATGGGATAACTCTCTATCCTGCAAAGAGTTATTCATAATCCAGAAATGACTAATATGAATAATGACTTGAGTCATGTACAAGAACTTCATGGAAACTACTGTTCAAAAATCTTATATATATGAAACATTAAGGCTATTTTAAAATGATCAATCATTATGAAAACAAATGGTGCACTACATAAACAGAAGACAGAAAATAGATATACATATCACCAAAACCAATACAACAGCTTTCCAAAACAGTGCAACACATATGGGCAACAAATTATACAATAAATTGCCAAATTACCTAAAAATAATAGATTAGAAATCAAAATTTGAAACCGCACTGATGGCTTTTCTGTTTTGTCACTGCTTCTGCACACTTGAAATGGGATAACTGCAATGAGGGTATGAATATGTCAATATAATATAGAACCATGTATGTCTGTAAATAGTTTCAGTTCGTTTTTGCCACTAATATCCTACATCAGGTACACATTTGTGTAACCAGTGATTTACGGGATCAATAAAAGTATCCATTTATCTAAAAATACCGTCCAGAAAGAATCACTAACAGCCAAACAGGAGGCTCTGACTGGCCACAGTATGTTCCCCAAAGCCAGAGATGATTCTGCTGTCACAGTATGTACATTGTCATGTCTCGATGATAGTTGCAGTTGCTCCTTCTTACTGCAAATAAATTGATGCCAAATCAATGCCACATCTATGTAATTCAAGTCAGTAGACATCAGTATTATAGCTATGAATTGATTGTGACATGTTCCTGCAGTGATCCTCAAAAAAGGAGGGTCCAATAATCCTGGAAATCAAAACACCATACCAAACTGTGACTTTTTCCCTCTATAGTGGTTTTTCATGGAGTTTGTTTTGATTAACATTACACCAATATCACATGGTTTGTTTATTAATGTGACCTGACATTCAAAGTGTGCCTGAGTCAACGCAATCAAGTTAGAATTTCCCTATTCTCATTCAAAACTCAATCAAGTTTGTACTAAGTTATTTCCTGGAAATACAGTCACACTCTGATAACTTGATCACCTGCAGTTTTTAATGATGAATAAGTTAAATCTTAATGGAGAATGAGGTGTACACTTGCCTGACATGTGTAAAGCTGCAGCAAGTCTGACTACTAATGCCTGGGGACTCCTGCCAACAGCATTCCTGGATGTTTTCTGGCATCCGTATTATCCTCATTTTTCTCATTGATTGCTCATCCATAGCACTTGCACTAGCCTGGAATTGATCAAGCTATCTCTGAATTGTGTGCCGTTCTGGTACTCATATGATTTCAAATGTACTGCTGTCAAAACTTCTGCTGCCACATGCCACACTCATTACTTTTAAAGTATGCCTCAACCATGAAAGAACTTGTGCAGAAATCCAACACTCCATTGCTACTAATAGCAACCTTCCTGATACAACCTGCCCTGCTCTGTTTCATCCTGGCTGCAGGGTTATGCGAAAGTTTTTAAAATACTTCAAAATGTAATATCTAATGTAAAATAAGAATAAATCAGGGGTATATTGCCCTCTTAAATCACTGGATTAATTGATTGATTTATTTAAGGACGCTCTTTAACAGCTCAGGTCATCAGCGTCCCATTCAACTCAGGGCGTGAAACGGCCGACAAATTTTGCTCAGAGGCCTCTCTTTCAGGCTTGAGGTTCTTTTTCGTGCCGCAAATGTATGACACAGGACCCACGGCTTTACTTCCCTTCCAAAGGAAGCCATACTTAGGATTTTTATGCCCGAAAAAATCCATCGGTCCTGGCCGGGTTCGAACCCGCATTTTGGGTATAGGAGGCAAGTATGGTAACCACTACACCATCATGACCGACTTAAATCACTGGTGGAAGCTTATCTTTTGTAGGAGATTATAAATGCATCCACAAAATAATGTTTGAATTGTAATTTAGTGTAAAGTATAATACTTGCAAATCTGAATAAAAGTGCAGTAATATGTTAATATTTTTTATTCTGAAAGTTTGTTTGTTCAACTATTCCTGTTCAAACTAATATGAATCAATATTTTAAATGGAGTAGCCCCAAGAAATATTTATAATATAGGTCCTTATGAAAGTTGAAGTGTATTAGTGAATATATATGAATGGAACTGATTAAGTTTTTTTTTTTTTTTTTTTAATAAAGATAAGTGGCTAGTATAGTGGACAGAAAGACAAGTTATTTTAGCAGTCACAGTAAATTATTATATCAGTCACTCATTGTTTTCCTTCATGAAAACAACAGTGAATATATGTGGATTCTATCTAAATCTATTACCGAGAGAATGATAACGCTCAAGATTGATATTTGAGAGGTCTGGGTTTATATCTCTCGGGCTGGCCATCCTGACCTTGGGTTTTTTCCTGGTTTCCCCTAGTCTCTCAGGGGATCTTTCCTTTGCATAAACTTTCCACCCTCCCATTTCATATTATTTCATTGGTTCAAAAGTGCCAGAATGAGGTGGACTGATGCTGTGTGATGATGGCTTGTACTCTATAAAGATTATTATCCCAGCATCTGGGATATAAGAGAATCTTCTAAGGGGCTCAAACTCCTGGAAGGGAGTTTCACTAGCATCAGGGTGTTCTATTCAAAATATGTTAGGGAGCTTATTTATGTCTCTGCCTGGGGATCCTGGCCACCCAGTAACTCTAACCTCATCCCTTCCTCCCTGGGGGCAGAAACAGTAGCTGTAAGCAAGGCTGAAGTACCGAAGTATCCTTCTCTGCCCCAAACAATCCAATCCAATCTAAATCTATTGGTATACAAACAGAGGGTAATGAAAATTAAAGAATGAATGTGAACGATGTTGCTATGGAGGAAAACAATTCAGTTATTCATCAGAGAAAATATTTAAATTGTATGATATTAATAGCAAATATATTTTCTATAGTGATTAATTCTGTTAAAAGATAGAGCATGCTAATGTTGCAGGCTATATTGGGAAGGATGATGTTTGGCGAGGTAGTAACCATATATTGGTGGAGTGGAGCAGCCCTTATTCTTCTGGGACTTGGTCTTATTGCCAGCGACCAGCATTTAGTAGTACCTGATTGTCTCATTGACAGCGACCAGGGTTTAAGAATACCTGAAAAAGTGGACTTAAGCCGTATTGTTAAATAAATTTGCATTAAGATCAGAAGATATAATATATTTAATGTAGATATATATTTAATGTATAAACCATTCAAAATATGAATAGAATGTTTAGGTATTTAATTTTTTTGTGCAAGGTATCAAATTATATCTGTAATCTGTGGTGGAGTAATTGCACATTTATTGTAATGTTGTTCAAAAATAATTTTTGTCAACATATTTTCATTACAATTTATATGAAGTGGTTTTATTTCAAATTAGCAATCTGAATCCTTAAATCTAAAATGCATATGTAAAAATATATTTAAACATTTAAAAAGTGAAAGTAGAAAGTAAGAATATTGTTGTCCAATGCTCAGATTTGTATATGTTATCTAGTGAAGGTGTAAAAAAAAAATATATGAGTAATTTCTAGAGAGGTGTTTATGTTTCACAAATGTTTTCCAATTGCAATGCTGACTTGTTAAGGGAAATTATAGCCTTTTTGAGGCTTGAAGTTTCTGCAGTATTTGTTTGAGAAAGAAGTTTTCAATTGTTAATGACAGATCCAACAGGTAATTTTTCTGTCAGTGATCATCACAACCAACGCACAAAGAATAGGTCTAAGGCCTATTCCCCGTCCTGGCAGACTATATAAAACATTGGAATTTATACTAAGCACCTAGAGATGTCAGAGAAATAGATGGTCAGCCAAGTGCATCAAGTACCATCTAAGGTATTACTTGAATGTGAATTGGCTGGCAATTTTGTACAAGGACCTCTTTTATGGAAAATAATATTAAATTGAATATATGAAAAACAACGACGATTAAAAGAAGCAAATCATTTCTAAAGGTAATAATTCTCTCTTTAGTAGTCTGATTAAATCAAAAACCTTTCAAATTATCTAAAAATGTGGGAAAAAATATATTTTGCAAGGCTAAGGTGCTGTTTATGTTATTTTTAGAGATAATCATTAAATGGTTCAACTAAGCATCATTTGTTGCAGAATTAAACCTCTTTTATTTTTCTTGGTTCTTCACATATTCTAGCAGTATAATTCACTAATATTGCTTTGTAATTATCCATGCTTCACAAGGATAATATTTTGATTTTTTGTGTTTACAAGATGCCAAATGCATCAACTAATAATTTCATATTGTGTCTATATAAAATGTTAAGTACATTTGTTACTTATTTTTGTAGTGAATTTAAATAGGGTTCTAAATTTAACAGCTCATATAAAAAAATTACAGAAAATTCTTAATACTTTTATGATATGATTTGTAAGTAATCTTCAGGTCATCCAAAATAACGGATACCAAAGCAACAATTTCCTTGCTCCTTGAGTGCTCATTAATTCAGGATCATATACAACTAACACTCTGGTTATTATGTACATGAACCATACATCGCTCAAACTCTGCATGTGATCAAGTGAACTTTACAAATACTTCCCTAAAGGTTATTGTCTTCCCTCGTTGTTACCTTAGTACCATCTTCCTTTGCCTGGATCACTTTCCTCCATCACTTTTCTCTTACTTTTCCTGCATAATTTCCAAACTGATTCAAAAATTTTTTTCTACTATTCCCAAAAATCTTTAATGCCAGAATTTCTGCCTGCAGATTATCCCATTTTTTATTCCATATTTCTCTCTCTCCATCCTTCAGTTTCTGTACATTCTAGTATATAGTGCAAGTTCTTGTCTACTTTACCATATGGTGGGCACAATTCTTTGCCAACTTTTAGCCCACCTAGAACCATTGTTCCTGTTCTTGCCCATGCTGTACCCTCCCTATTCATTTTGTCACAGAGCTCAATACATCCTACTCTTTCTTAAAACTCCTATAATATAACAATTCTTGCTTTCACTTTGTTATACGTGCCTTGCCCATTTAGTGTCTGTAAACTAACTAGTTCTCTAACCCAATTTCTCTTGAAATGTCCTTTAATCTACCTGCCCAACTCCCTATCCTTTTTCCTTTTTCTTGTGTTCCCAAGCAGTCTTTGAGAATATTTCCTTCCTCCAATGATTGTATCCTCTGCCAGTATTTCATAATGCATTTATTACAAAATCTTTTTGGCCCACCCTTCCTAGTTCCATGATGACTACTCCATTGGATGCTGTTCTAGGTAATCCCAATATTATTTTACAGACTGCTCTATGAATCTGATCTATGCATTCATACCATTTTTCTGTCCCCCATATTCTATAGCAACCAGTATGACAGTGTAATGGACATTGGCTCATTTTTCAGATCATTCTTGCTCAATTTATTGACTGAGTCTATGAGGAGAGGCTAATAGGAATGTTAATTGACAGTTTAGGCAGACAGTAATGGTATAAATAACTATGACACAATTTAGATAGTAAAACTTGAAATAATGTGGATTGAAGAAAAATGGAGAGCATTCTATAGAATGCTTAAAAAACACACATCATGTAATAGAAAAAATTTTATTTATAATACATGAAAATAAACATTGTATATTTTATCTCGAAGTTAAGGAATAAGGCAAAGAATATCGTGGGTCTTTGTTTGGTTTTTCTCCACGTGAGAACTAGGCTGGGAAGCACACAGTTCAGCTGCCCATACCTAGCTCACTGCACAATCGACATAGTTTTGAAAATGTGCTTATATTTTTCACAGAAAAAGAAACTTCTTCTTGGGCTGTAAGGGATGTAATTTTAGCAATTATGTAGAGAATGTGCTGATGTATGGCTGACCTCCACTTATGCTAACTTTGCAAGAGTTTTTTGGATAATTGTTCTATTGAAGCATATACACAGAGAAATGAAATACAATAACTCAGGAACTCCTCACATTCATTAACAGGCCTTGTCAATGGCAGCAATATATGTCCTTGAATATAAATTTATAGCTGTAACTTGTCAGCTTTAGATTTAGTATGTGGGGGGGGGGGAACAAAACAGATACACAATCTATAAAATATACAAATCAGTAGTACAGATATTAAAAATAAATTTTTGGAAATATTGCAAACATCCTTCATAAATGATATTAAGAATAACAAGTCTGAATTTGAAAACAGGCTTTTTTGGGATGGAATGAAATTAAGTTCTAAATTATTAACATTTTGCAAACATAACATAGCTAAACCTGTGGAGTATCATAAATTATTTATGGAATAAAGGCTATTTCCAGATTGTTTATAGTCAGACCAGTATTTAGAAAGAGATTTAAGTAAGGTATTAAACACTGCAGCTATATAATGTTAAAAGAAGAAACTAGTTAAATATGTGAAAATATGTTTTATTAGCCAGACTTATTGACTTTGTAACAGTTTACAACTTTCAACCTGATTTCAAATTTCCATTTATGTTTACAGTAGGTGGCTATGTTAATGAACTTACTGATCTGCAAACAAAAGAGAGTACTTTATTTTTGATTTGTCACTTTTGATAGTGTTAAACAAGAAATTTTTAGTACATAGACTGGAATTTGTAGAATCAAGGGGATTGCAGTAATTAATTCTCAACATCGTGTCTTCCTGATGGGAAACAAATAACCATTTTTTTTTGTCTAAAATGAGAAATATGTACTATAAAACTGTAGCATTATATACTGTTATATGGAATACAACAAAAATCACAAAAAATATATGTATATAACAATGATGTTTAATATATATATATTATATTCCTTGCTATGATGCAACTGAAAAATGGGAGGAAATTAACGAATCTTTGGAAATATCTACAATATACTATGTGAAATCTTTAATACAGTATAGAGAAAACTAAACTTAAAATATATAAAGTGTCCAAAAAGAAAAATAATGCAGAAATGTATTTAATAATAAAAAAAGAATGTAACGGGAAGACAGATGTAAATATATGGACAGATAATAAACTAAACATCTAGACTATTTATGGAATAAGATAAAAGAATAACTTTATCTAGTTAGATATTGTAGAAATGTATGTAATACAAATGGGCTAAAAACAATCTAGTTCAGAGCTATCTGTTTTGAATTGAGGTCCAGGAAGTGCAACAAAAGAGGTAGGTTAGTAATATTGCATTAAAAAACGGCCTAAGGAATATCAAGTTATGTAAAAATGTTTTTATAATAATGTGTTTACTATATACTCCTTGCAGGCATACAGAGCTTTACTCTTTATAAAAAGAATACAATTGGAAATAATAACAATATACAAATATATTTATAAAATCAGAAATAATGAGATTTTTATATTTTAATGCAATAGTTTGTAATGAAGTAAATTTAATCAGATTTATAAAGTTACCTCTTTCATTAGAGACGGCTGAAGCTTATTTATTTATCAGAGGATTTAAAAAGTACTTAATTAACAAATTTATCCTAAATGATGAAAATGAATTAGATGGCTTCAAGACTGATTAGTACTAGTGATAAGAGTATCCTATGTTTAAGTGAAAGACCTGCAATAGAGTTGGAAATAGTTAAGTGAATATCCAGAATTACAGTGCATTCAGTTTAAAAGAGGATCCATCTTAAAAAAAAAGCATTATAGAACATTTTCCAAATTTGCTTACCAGCTTCTTAATTGAGCTTTCGGCTGGTGCCTCCATTTTGAATTTAACAGAAAATTATGCTTGACACTGTGCATAAAGCTTTGTTTAAAATAATGTTTTAAAAAACCATATTCTTTGACGCTGAAACCATTGTTAATCAATGCCCACTCAATGGTAATCAGAAACGCGAAATTTTCTGCACCTGAGCAATTCATTGCCCTACCTTCCCCACCAAACACTTTCTCATTGTTAAAATATAGGAATTGGTTATCACTACAAGCGAAATATGCTCAAACTTATGTACTTGTCAATGTGCTATCTTCTTTTAAATGGAAAGTACTGTAGTAATTGTTTTATATGGGCTCAATTTGATTAATTATAAGTATTTAATTGTTAATATCCTGTCATTATGTTTGTAACTGTATTATGATTTAACTGTGTCAGAAGTTGTAACAGTATCTAAATAAAATATAATTATCCTCAACAATGCCATTGTTTTTTCAATTTTAAAATATTCAGTAATGACCACGGTGAAAACGAGTATAAGAGCTCTAATAGATAAAATATTTTAAAGTGCTAAAATCATTTCTCTGGCTTCTGTGGCTTCACTGGGAAGAACTCTCGAGTTAAAAGCGTTTAAAAAATTGATACAATAATAAAACACTCTTAACGTTTCACTCTCAAAATTAAAAAAAAATCAGATGTTTCATGAGACCTTTGCTTACATTGTCAACCGTTAAACGACTTTGCAACAAAATAACAATCATTATTTTGTTGCTATCAAGCCATAGCAGGTATCAACTAAATTGTGAGCAGGAAATATTTTGGTACATAGTTGCATTTGTACCACTAGATGGCACTAAATTTATAATTATACAGTCATATGCAAAGTACGTATATTGAACTGAAACAATTTACCAGAGCTACCAGGAAATGGAATCTGTCACAGCAGTGGCAACTGGTGTATTTCTTAAGGCTGCAGTAGTTTATACATTACACTGTTACTGGAGACACATTTTAAAATATATTTCTTTTTTGATACTTTTTCAAAAAGAAACTATTAAGCAATTCTGAAAAGTTATACTGTTTGTAGCTTGTAGAAGAAATGTTGATTTCACTATGGTGCTATTTTACAGTTTTGTTTTGTATGTTGTAAATAATATTATTGAACAGTTCAACAGGGATAGTTAAAAGGCCTGCACAACCTAAATAACTTTTGAAACATGTGGCTAGTGAAACCTATTTTGTGCAGATAGCTATATACTGATAACAAAAAGTTTACTAACTGTTTTCTACTTCCAGTTTAACCAGTCCAACTCTTTAAATGGAATATTCAATATAACTTTTTCATTTTGAATAATGCTTATTAAGAGCTTTGTTAAAAAGTATACCCACATACTTCTGTTCAAATTTATTGTTGCTAAATCAAGAAAGCAAAGTGTAGCAAATAATAAAAAGATACTTCCTTTAAAAAAAACAAAGTTATCTCAATGTCTAAATTCTGTGCTCAAACTGGTAGCCCTCAGCTGCTGACAATTTGCCAGTCAATCATAGAAACAATTTAAGGAAATAATCAGGCTTTAGGAATGTCTTACACCACTTTCATCATTCAATACTTCAAATCTTTCAAGCTGTAGGGTCTTTCTCACATACTACTGACTTCAAATGCCCCCCCCCCCCTCAAAGGCAAATCTGGGGATCTTGCTGGCCACTCTCCTACCAATCCATCATTGGGAAAAGTCTGGTCTAAGTGCCGACGAACATTCGTCCATAGTGAGCTTCATGTTGGAAACAGACCTGGATAGGCCATGGTTGACTAAAAACAAAATTGCGATTGGCGATACTACGTGATTTTGAAGCAAATCCAACATTTAACGTTTCTCTTTAAAAAAAAAAAAAAAAAAAAAAAAAACTGATATTGCAACAACATCAGTTAAAACATAATTTTTTTATGGACACTGCATGTGGTTCTCCATCCATTGTGCATACGCCTGACTAGTTCAGGCAGAAAATGAACTCCATCATTGATTCACAAAACTGCAATTCTTCAATCGTTTAATGAAAGTTGCAGCAAGAGTTGAATTTTATGAAGATGTTGCTTGGCACTTTTAAGCATCTTCATCACGAACTTTGGGTTATATTTGATTTTAATGTCAACTTTTGGATTTTCTAACATCCAACGAAGTATTTTCATCAGTTGCACTTTTCGGGCGATCTATCTTTATAAGTCCTTTACGTTTCCAGCTTGAGTGACTTTTTATTATCCTTGTCACTGTTGTATGTGGAATTGGATTGCGATCCGGAGGCATATCAATGAATAAATTCGCCGCCACTCGATGACATTCGTCTATCTCCATAGCCAATCATAATTTAAATTAGAATTCTTTCGCTTAACATCAGATAGAATTATCTAATACACTAGGTGTCAGATTTAATCCCTTAAACAAGATGTTTCTATATCGATAAACATGATTCCATGGATATAAATAAAGGACAGTATATAATTACTGACAAAACACAGTAAATAGAAGAAGTGTTTTATCATTTGCTACACTACTTTTGTTTTCGTGATTTAGTAACAATACATATGTGCAGAAGAATCTAGTGCGTGTACTTTTTGAAAAATGATATGAAATTATTTTGGGTATTTCATTTAAAATAGAGAATTAAAGTTAATTTACGGTTAAACCTGAAGTAGAAAAAATTCGGTAATATCATTTTTGAGTTTTCAGTATACGGTTATTCCCACATACCACATGCTTCAAAAGTTATTTAGGTAGTGCGAAACTGTCAACTAATCTTGTATGCAAGAACAAGGTTTGATTGATAAGTCTGTGAAAAATTAAGAACAAGAATTTTTGGGAGAGAAAATTTGTTTTACATTTCTCAAAACTTGTGTATTTATTTCAACGGTTTTCTAATTTATTTACCCCATAAACAAAATGTGATTTCTTTCGCTCTCAAAATCTGCATTTGTCTCGGCGACATCAATTGATGCTAATTTCTTTCCTGCTAGTGATTTCTTAGTGTTGGATAATAGGAAGTGGTTCGAAGGAGGCAAATTCGGAGAGCAGCGGAGGGGGGAGTGAGAAAGGATTTCATACCTAAGTACAATTGTTTTGAGATCGCAATCGCAGACCTGTGCGCTGGCGCGTTATTGTGATGGAGCAGGACCCTTTTCTTCACCAAATGATGATTTTTCTTGATGGCTTTCGTTTGATTGCTCCAGTAGCATAGCGCCACATTCACCGGTTATGGTATTGCCCTTTCCCAAAAAGCCAATTAAAATTATGCCGTGGAAATTCCAAAACAGGGTCACCGTCACCTTTCCTGCTGAGAGAACTATTCGCCTTTTTGGGAGAGCTTTCTTCTGTTGCAACTCACTGCTTCGACCGATCCTTCGTTTCCAGCTTAAATAATATCCAAAATATTACGCAGCCGATCTCCAGAAATGCCCACAGCTTCAGCAATCTCCAGCATCTAGTCTCTGATTGCTCAACACACGTCGTGGTTCCCCCCCCCCCTTCTTCTTTTCAATATTTTCAGTAGTCGTTTCTTCCACAGATTTCCGTAACTACCAGTATCACTTGTGCTCTCTTGCTCACATCTAAACACACCAAACCATTTATACGCCGTTATAAGCGAGGGTGCACATTCACCGTAATGCTTGTACAGCTACCCCTAATTTCTGCGGGCGTTGCCTCTTTCAAAGAATGTTTTATTACTACACGAAATTCGTGTTTCTCCATTTTGAAAGCTTGTTTATAATTTAAAGCGAGAAAATATACAGACTATGATTCGCAGCTATTTATAACCATTTCATTATGCCTCAATAGTTACCACGTTGCAAAGGTAACTTTTCAAGTCCCAGATCTCCCGCTCACGAGTTCGTACCTTAACGACTTCGGCCATTCGTGGCAGTACCAAGGTAACGTTGAAAACAATATAGTGCTACCATTGAGTGTTGAATGGACTTAACAAACATCCTTCGTATGAAGGACAGAGGGAGAAAAGAGTAGGAAAAATATTCTAACTAATAAGATATCAACAAATGAGATACAAAGTATAGCGAAGTGTCAAACATAGCCTGGATAATTTAAAATACGTACTGACACTGCGAAGAATATACGTAATTTTGAAATATCCAAAATGAAACCAATTAATGACATTTCAGAAAAAGTACCTCATAAGAAGCAAAATAATACTACCACACACCAAACAAGTAAATTTAATTATTTGGGCTGCAATATCTCTTAATTAGATAAGCGCAAATAATAAAATAGCTAAATTTCAGTAAAATTTAGTGAACGGATTAGAACAACGTTAAAAAGAAAGATTCATCGAGAGACTATAGTAACATTATGTTTAAATTGTATCTGTATTGCTAAACAGCTCTGACCGCCACGGGTGGCTGACGTCGTTAAGGCGCGGACTCGTGAGTGGGAGGTCTGGGGTTCGAAACCCACCAGGACCGTCCTCTCTGACTGGGGTTTTTTGCAGGGTTTCCTCAGCCCTCATAAATGGGAAATGCCGGGTAGTATCCTAAACTCAGGCCTGGAACGTTTCCTTCCTTAAAAAAATCCTTTCCCAACATATCATTTCATCTCATGCATCATCAGTGTTTACCGCCTGTGATGCCTCAGTAGTAAAAACGAGCGCTAAACACTGTTAAAAAAACCACTCTGAGACATAGATAATGAAAAAAAAAAAAACAAACAAACGAATAAATCAGATCAGCTGCAATGAAGTTTTCATTCAGTAAAACGGACGAACATTAAAACATAAAACCCTAATACACACAAAGGGTAACCGAGGTCCTAAAATCGTGAACGAAAGTTTTGGTTCACCAAGAAAATTCTCTCCGACTGAAGGTTTCTCCAGGTTTTCCTCAGTCCTCACCAATGGCAAATGCCAGGGATATAGTCTGAATTTCCTGAAGCGCTTAATTTCAAAAAGCATTCATTTATCAATTTCTAGTTTAATCTCATGTATAATCAATCACTTTGCGATGCCACGATAGTAAAAGCAGTTAATATTTAAAAAAACGACAAACATTTCAAAATTTGATAAAAAAAAATTCTAGAAAACATTCAGATAAAATGATTCTGGACGGTTTCCGAAACAATTTCATATAACGGTACAGTGTGATCCAAAGATTAGCTACCAAGTTCGAAGAACTTTGTCTCTTGAACCGTTAGAACAAATAAGTTGTAACTTGTACGATGTATTCGTAACGCTTCGTTATTTCATTAACAACATTTTGGAAGTGTTGTCCTGCTGTTCGATTTACGCAATATCACAGTAAACTGTGAGGTTACTTTTTCATTAAGCTCAGGTGCACTTACATCAATTTCATCTTGTATTGCCTCCATACTGTTGCTGGTTGATTCCGTCTTTGAGGTGACCCCAAAGAAATCACATGAGATGAGATTTGAATTGCTAGCCAATCCAGCCCAATATAATGCCGAGTAAAATGTAAAACAATAATCATATTGTTAAATGTTCGTGAATACAAGAAGGCAGCATGCGTCCTGCATGAACATGAAATGTTCTTTCCTTCATCAAAGAAGTTATGAAGAAAAGGAATAAAGGATTGTTCAATGACTGGCAAATGCAATGACATAAGGCCCGAACACACCAAGAACTGGATGAGCACACCATGCAGCGAAGCTTTGCGGATGAAGAGACCTGGTGCACCAATGAATACTCTAGCTATTCTGTGCCCCAAATGCGCCAATTTAGTTTGTTGACGTAACCGCCAATGGAAAGTGCTTCATCCAAAAACCAAATGAGTTGAGGGCCAATCTTCCCGTTCTCAATTTTGGTTAATACTGTCTCAGCAGACGCACGTCTGCCCTTTAATGTCAAAGGTTGATGCACTTCAAAAAAAATCTTGTAAGGAAACACGTGTAAGGTCATCATACAGTAAAAGCATCACGCTGGAGCGTGGTGATGCTTTCCGTACTGACCTGGTGGGACTTCTCTGAAATCATCGCCACGGGTGGCTAAGGTCGTTAAGGCGCGGACTCGTGAGCGGGAGGTCTGGGGTTCGATTCCCACCAGGACCTCCTTCCTGACTGAAATTTTTGCAGGTTTCCCTCAATTCTCATAAACGGCAAATGCCTGGGAGGTGCCCTAAACTTAGGCCTGAAACGCTTCCTCCCTTTAAAAAATCCTTTCCCAGTTTATCATTTCATCTCATCTTAAAAGTGACCCATGAAACGAAATAACATTTTGAATTTTGACCAATCACAGCCGGATATCGTAGTGAAATTATCGAAAAAAAGTATCTAATCTGTTTTATCATACAGTTGTCTGTGGTCAGTGTAGCTAACTCTATATCCCCACTGTATAATTCCTGAGCACGCATCACTAATCACTTTTCTGCGTTTTCAGTATTTGCAAATTTAACAAACTTAATGCGTATTCACTCAAGCAAGTGTTTTTTCGTATTCAGCCAAAACCGTCACGGGTGGCCGAGGTCGGTAAGGCGTGAATTCGTGAGCGGGAGGTCTGGGGTTCGATTCCCACCAGGACCGTCCTCCCTGACTGAGATTTTTCCAAGTCCTCATAAATGGTTTACCGGGAAAGTACCCTAAACATAGGTCTGAAACACATCCTTCTTTAAAAAAATAAAAATAATAATAATAAATTCTTCCTTAATTTATCATTTCATGTATCAATGGTGTTCATCGCCTGTGATGCCTCAGTAGTAAAAGCGGGCGTTAAACACCATTCGTATTCAGCCAAAGAGTCTGAAATAATTTTGTAAATTATGTAACAATATCTGCCTGAGCAACCATAAATCTTAATAAACACTTTGTTCAGAAATTGTAAAATGTTTTCTTTCTTTTATTTTTCTCAGTTGGTATTAGTAAATCTAACGGCAACGATTACAAAAGTCGACTTTCGTTTATTTCATTCTCAGGGTTTGTGAATAGGCAAGTGTTCAAAAGTAGGTATAACATCTTATACAAATGTTAATAATACGTGCTCGACTTTCAAATATTATATTACTTTTATTCTTATTCTTCATAAAATAGTCTCAACTCCATATATGGATCTTCTCTATAGGAATTACTGACCATAGACATTCGTCTGTTGCTAGATGACTTGAAAAGGCTAAGTATTCACAATACAAATATACAATTGTTACAATTTTGTGAGCCAAGTTTAGAGAAATTATATTTAAATTCCTATTTTAATCGTGAAATAGTCCTAATAAATATCATTCGAGGCTCTGAGCTTTCCAAACAAATTCGCGAACGTAGTCTCAGACCCACTTGCGATAATTTTGGTACTTCGGGCTGCCACCAATTTGTGGAATGAGAATGGAGTAGTCAATGTGGTCTATTTATTAAATCATTTAACGGTACATTTTGCTATTTATTTAAATACACTGTCAAGGGGAAAAGAAAAAAAACCACAGTGACGTCGCGATCAGTAATGGTTGCTGACATTAATTTTTGTTTTTGAACAAGAGCACGTAGCGAAATTATTAACAAAGATCTGAAATGCATGAAAAAATTAAGTGACGGTGAATTATTTAACATGTAGTAAATGTCTTACATCAAATAAAAGTTGAATTTCGAGAAAAGTCGTTTTTTCCCTTGGCACGTATATTTTTGCACGTCAGTGTGATAAATTCATGGTCTTGGATTCTATGGAACGTTATTGTTACAAGTTGTGCTCTACCAACTAAAATATGCACGAGCCGCCACTGGTAAAGGTACATGACCAGTGCGATCTTACCGAATGCGGGATAACCCGAATGCTTTGGAAGAACTAAAAGACAGCATAAGAAGAAAAACTGCAGCAATTTATTAAAAAGTGTGACAGTGTGATGGCACAAGGCCATCATTTCCAACAATTTCTATGACAAAGGTAATTAACATGCGTTTGAAACAAGACGTTATGTAAGACCAAGTCAGCCGACAGACAGCGGGGACGCACACCCAATGAAAGTACCGTACCGAAGTGGGCACAGAGAGCGGCGACTCCGAGGTGCCTGTGCATGGAAATTAAGTGCAACTCAAGACATTGTTGCTGCTGCAAATCCCGAGCGACAGCGGAGTGAGCCGAAGTACTGTAGGCGCGGCCGTTTATAACAGTGTAAATGTTGCATGTATTAAACATAATGTAACCTATGCTTTGCCCTCCGTAACTTTTAAATATAAATTGATAGGGGATTGTTAGGCCGGTGAAATATTGTAACGGTAACAAATCTGCTCTTATTGGAATTCACAATTAATTCATATATATACACACGGGATAACCTCGGATAAATCCTAGAAACCGGTTGACCCAGTGTTTGATGCGGCTCGCTACGGCCGGACGGCCTTTGCTCGCCTCCTTTTCATAAATATAAATTGATAGGGGCGGGTAAATCACAGTAATGGTGGCCAATCTCCTTTGATTGCAGCAGCAAAAAAATCATAAATGTCAATTTATAATCATTGTAATGGTGGCAAATCTATTAACTCCGGCGGACATTAACAAAAAAAAAAAAAAAAATCAAACGTGAGGTTTCGAAACCACTATCTTTACAACTATAGCATGACGCTCTAACCGTTTGAGCTATCATGCCGTTACGTTTGAGCCTTATTATCTAACTATATCTGTGGAAGTTACTACCTTCGGCTCTCTCCGCCGTCGCTTGGGACTTGCAGCAGCAAGCAGCAAGAGTGTCTGAGTTGCACTTAGTTTCCGTGCTCCGTGTAAAGATAAATGCTACCCAGTGCCTGGGTGTATAACCGGGCCACTCTGTATCCAGGGTAAGAAATATGGAGACCTAGTCCTCCAGGTTGGCGGCTTGGCTTAGGGTTAACTGTCCCTCTCAGTGAATAATTTCGGAACTTCAATTGAAGCCTCGGATTGTGGAGACAACTAAGGCATGTTAAAACTAAGATACGAATTAATACCAATTAATTTAGAACATTAATTAACATTAGAACATTTATAAAGCTGGAACTCTAAAGGACCTTGTTGCACAAATTAGATTATATAAAATAGGTATTATACAAGAAACTGTGTTTTATAGTGGCAAAGAAGTTGAGAAACTTGAGCGATTTTATTTTATTTTTTATATTTTCGCTTTAAATTACCCCCCCCCCCACTCCCCCAGCGTGCAATTTTGCTGGTTAAACGAACTCGAAAAATCGCTTATTAATTTATGGTTGTTTCGTTGAGAAAAAAAAAAAATTGCGACCGCTAGAGCGTTAATATGTACACTATCATTTATGGTACCTAGTAAGTAGGATCGATTGATATTTGAATAATTTTTTCAAAAATTGTTTCATGGGTACAATCGCAATAACTACACTTCGGTATTCGCTAAAATCTTCTTTGTTATTTTTTCATAGATGAAAGCATTTAGCCCAAATTCACTTTAACAGATCATATGAATCCATTCTTTAAATTAGACTTGATAACAAACATCACGCTTAGTTGTACTGACAGTAGGCTACACGTGATCACATCACCAACGCTTGGAGGAATAAAAACCGGTACAAAAGCTGAAATTGTCAAACGTTTCCTGGGGTTGTTTCTCCAAAGCCATAAGAAATACAGTGTGTGTGTGTATGTGTGTGTGTCCTACTTTGGTCCTTCTTATCGTTTTTTTTTTTTTCATTACTTTCTTTCGTTCTCTCTTTCGTCCTTGCTTCCATCTTTTCGTTTGTTCGTGCTTTCCATCCTCTTTTTCTTTCTTTTCATAATTTATCTTCATACTTTCCTTCAATTCTTCCTTTTTATTTTCTTCCTTCTTTCTCTTTTCTATATTTTCGTACCGAGATCTTTTGCAGCCTCCATACATATTATATTCCCATGTGAGTAACCGAGCATGGTGGCTGAGGTGGTAACTCTGGACATTCGCATTTGGGGGCCCCAAGTTTAATTTTTTTATGTAGTTTTCCTTAGTCACTTAGGCACATGCTGAAATGGGTATTTACATTTTACAAATTTTCTGCTGTGTCATTCATTTCATTCCATTCTGTTCTGTTACAGGGTCGAAAGTGTCAGGGCGAGGTGGGGCTGGAGGCGTGACAGTAGCTTGCGCTTTGCTTTGTACAGATTTCTGCCCTATGTGGTGTAAAAGCTCGAGTTTCTTCTGCGTTGATTTGTCTTATTTACGGACCCTGTTTAACATCTCATATCATCAGCGTCCCATTCAATTCTGGGCATGAAATGGTTGAGATTTTGCTCAAAGGCCTCTTCTTTTAGGCTTGAGGTTCCTTTACGTGCCGTTTGGATTTAACCCGCGATCTTGGGTCTACGAGGTCTATGGTTACCACCAGACCACGATGACCGACGAACTCCTTAGAGGGCGGCTGCACTGGCATAGGGGTCTGCCGTTAGTGTACGTATGCAGGATTATCGGCCGTGAATCCTGGTTGCCTAGTGTCTCACCTCCATCTCTTCCTCCCGCAGGTGTAGCTGCGAGCTGGACTCAAGTACCGATCATATTTTCCTCCACCCCAAATAATCCAATACAATTCTATGTTGGAAATTTTACCGACCTATGTTCGTAATCGCTGCTTAGGGTACTGCTCTCTAATTTGCAATGCTAAGCACATTTCCACAGAGTCCCGTGATTATTTTGATAACTAGTGTGAATTAACTAGGTGGTTTCTCTATAGATTGCAAGAAGTAATGTCACACAGTAATGCCATAACGTATTTCATTTCATTATTTGTTAAGGTCATAATTTGCATTTTCTATTTTTTTTAAGTTACTCTACTAGGCGAGGAACTCGCTTAGTTTATGCAGTTCCTGCGTGACGGCTTGTCCAGCATTAGAAAACCCAGCACACCCGACTTCAATGATGTATCATGAACGTACTGACCGCCACGGGTGGCCGACGTCGTTAAGGCGCGGACTCGTAAGCGGGAGGTCTGCGGTTCGAATTCCGTTAGGTTTTCCTCAGTCCTCATAAATATCAAATGCTGGGGAGGTACCCTAAACTTAGGCCTAGAACGTTTCCTTTCTTTAAAAAGATCCTTTCCTAATATATCATTTCATTTCATGTATCATCAGTGTCACCATCTGTGGTGCCTCAGTAGTAAAAACGGCCGTTAAACACTAACCAAATAAAAAAAAAAAAAAAAAAAAAAATGGACGTGCTGGCAGGAACGTCTGACTGTATACAGGAAACATATTTTAAAAACAAATGAACAAACACAGTCGCGGTAGGCAGGAATGTGGGATATATTTCCAGTCCAGTGCCTAAGAAGTTAAACGAGACAGAACACTCTCCAAAAGTTTTTTATGTCCAGGGCCGGACCCATGCAGGGTAAACTGGAACATATTATTGATAATTCCTTTATATTGTAGACAAAATCTGAATAGACTTGTACTAAATTGCCTAACAATCGGTGGAGTGTGTTACTTTTTGCCTAATGACCATGTAATTTTTCTAAAAAGAGTCTGAAAATCCGAGCTCTACATATGACAACAATACCTCTTGGCCTAGAATCGTGGAGGGGAAAAGTTGGCATTCTAATATTACAATTTGAAAAAAAATGTAACTTCGTGCTTGTTCTATGGCGACATTGATTAGTCCTTGTGGGAAAATTTCAGCAATATTAGCGCTGGTACTTTATTCACTGTGTATTAGTCGAAGATAAATCATATTCTATGTCGAAGAGAAAACTGAACTGCAAAATATTAAATAAAAAAGTAATTTAAAAAAAATGCTTATATTATAAGTTAAGAGGTTGGATGATACAAAAACACATGCTTGTTTAGAATTTCGTTAACAGAACAAAAGTTAAACTTTACATATCATATACTAAAATGAAACTATCTCCTTGGTCTAGTGGTTAGCGTTACTGACTGTTGACTGGGAGGCCCGGGTTCGATTTCTGGTACATACTTGGGAATTTCTCTAAATTAGGGAGATCTGGAACAAGGTCCACCCAGTTTAGTGAGGACAATTGGAAAGCTGCCTGATGGAGAGGTGGAGGATCTTCGATCGCAACATAGCGATCGGTGAGATACGGTGTACAGATCACATGCCCCCCTGCAATACTGCACTGTACCAATGATATGACGTAGAGGACGTAGCGGTCGTCGTGATACGCCAAGGCCCCCATGGGGCAGTAAAAAGGAGGGGGGGCTAAGGAAAAAATATTAAAATGCTGGGTATTCATGTAAGTAATTACTGCATTAGGGCGCACAATGGTGTAAATGCGTTTATAAACGGGGGTTATGAGTTAGAACTTAATCGTTCTAAAATGTAATTTAATAGTTGTTAAGCTCTTGTAGTTATGACAGTGTTGTTGTAAAACCTAACAATGGAATGTAAGCGGGAGGGGTAGTGCTGTCAGTGTTTTATGGATTTCCATGCCAGGAATGTAATAGAGCAGAAAATCGCGTGTTAAAAAAGTGTACCAGTTTTTCCCAGGCGCCTTACGGATATTTTCGCTGTTTATTCTATTAGTACCCAATACTCGTTTACGTGAAAACCGAATTCTGCATCGAGACATGACTTTTAGGCTAATTCCAATTGGCGACCGAAATAATGGATGTTTCACTGCTATGCACTTCGTAACAACGATAAACCACACTGCATCGCATTGTTTGTTTTTGCTTGCCCCTCCCTTGTAACCCCGTCTCTTTTCCACGGTGCGAGGGCAGATAGATATTTTGGGGGGCGGTCCAACAATATCGATCGATCGAGAGACACGCTGGTGCCGCCTGGCGTTGGGGGCTGCAATGTCAGTCGAGATGTGACACTGTTGGTGAATGGCCGTCCCACCGCAAGACGTGCTGCCGCCTCCAACATGGGGAATGGCATGAACAAGGTAGGCACAAACTCAACATTTTCTCTGCATTGCGGGACAGAACTCGGTTCCTGAGGTCCGAAGCGAAGTGTGGCGCTCGGACCTTGCAACTGCCATTCGCGCGAGGCGCTAAATTACATGTGTTCGGAAACAACGCCCGCGATTTAGCAACGCCAAGAGATCGCGCTCGACCAATTGGCACAAGTTTCGATTTTCATTAATGAAAACAGTCCCTTATTTTGTAAACAGCGGCGGAGATGCTTACAAGCAAACACACAGTAACCTTTTATAGTACTTAAAGTTTCTTTTTAATTAGAGAGGCTTAGTAACAGCGGGGCTATTAACTGCTGACTTGCTTTCATTAGCGCACACATTCGGTTTTGGTAACTTAAGCAACTGATGGATTTTGATGGACAGTAGCATTTGTTTGGCTCCGATTGTTGGTCTTCATGATGCATGAAGTGCTCTCAATTTTTCCTTTATTTAAACTTTCTAAGATTGTTGAATATTACTTTTTTTTAATTAACTCTCAGAAAGGCTGTCACAAAAAGCATGAAAATAATACACGGTCTGTATATTATATAAAAGGTTTTTAAAAAGTAAGGCATAGTTTCAAGTGAAAAAAAATTAAACACGATAAAGAAAATGAGCTTTTCTTTTCTTTAAGTGCACGTCCTTGGAATATCTCCATCGTTTAATGAATTTGACATTCAATTTCTGAACAAAATACATAAATAAGTTTATTATTCCCACCATTGGCGTAGCCAAACTTTTCTCAAGGGAGGTTTTCAGTTTTGTATTTGGAATAACTCGGGGGGAAAATGTATGAAGACATTTTAACAAAAATACCTACTTGCTTTATTTATTTTATAAAATGGGCAGTTGAATATTGGAATCCAGGACTAGCCTACAATATATTGTACTTTTTAATATTTCAGTATAACAATAAAGATATTTTAAATATTACACAATGCAGTTACCACACAAAATAAATTATATTCTATATTATTTAACGGTGTTACACAAATCACGCGCCAAGTATGCAAAAGGTTACATATTACAATTTAAAAACTAAATTAAAAAAGAAAGAAAGGCGTTGAACTTGAAAGAGTGGAGGACCCAAAGGCGGGCTAACCCCCCACTAACATCTATGTAGTTAACCCATGACTGCAACACCTCACTCTGTAAATTTAGTATGATAACTTTTACTAGTTTTAAAAATAAATCACACACTTAAATTAATTTTTTCGAGTCTTGCAATTAAATTTACACTTAGTTAAACGTTAGAAACGTTTCCCTTATAGCTTCATTGTCCAACTGTTTTCATATGCATTTTCAATTTCTTTTGGTGATAATTATTTATGACTCTATGACATTTCTAAGTGTGTTCATTATTTATTTTTTAAAAAATATAATTTTTGGTGAGCGTTTCCCTCTTGGAGCTACCACTGTCAAATGTTTATTTCAATTTCAATTCTCGTGGGGGAAATACGGAATTTTTGTTAAACGTAGGTTGCTTAATAGTTTTGTCTAGCCTGGAGATGTGGAAGTCGTTTGTCTTCTGTTCATAAGCGTGGGAAATCACATGTTTAAGGGGAACCTGTATGCCCGCCCTATCCTATCTACACTTCCGTCGTTTGTTTGTTATAAAAAGGTTAGACTAGGCTGATATTACCACAACAAAAGTACTAATTAAACCCATCAACAAATTGCTTTGTTGCAATATTAACAAACACTTCTGTAAATAAATTAAGATAAAGATGTGTTTTTAATATAAAATTAAAAAGAATGGGTTACTATTTCAAATACTTGACTACAATATAACACGCACAATTGTCGTAAAAATCCTATATAACTAAGAACAATTAAATAAAACTTAATTAAAATGTCTCAGGATTAAACATAACAAATGTAAATGAGGTATTGTTTTGAACATTTATAGAGACTGCGTTACCGTAGCTCTTCAATGGTTCAAAATAAATATTGTTCATATTTATTCATTGTTATATGTCCTATTCATCTACCTGTATCCTTTCTCCATTCTTCTCCATTTTCCCAAATCTAGTTTTCAATCACCCTCTCTTTCACTGTTCTATTTCCGGAATTCATGTCAGCGGCCCCTCAATTTCTTCTTTTTCTTTTTTCGTCACCTATCTTCTGTCATTTATTTATATGATTGTTGATTTGGTTTATTTAAGGACGCTCTTTAACATCTCAGGTTATCAGCGTCCCATTCAATTCAGTGCGTGAAACGGCCGACAAATTTTGCTCATGGGCCTCTTCTTTCAGGCTTGAAGTTCTTTTTCGCGCCATAAATGTACGACACGGGACCCATGGCTTTACTTCCCTTCCGAAGGAAGCCATACTTAGGATTTTTACGCCCGAAAAAATTCATCGATCCTGGCCGGGTTTGAATCCGCGATCTTGGGTTTCGAAGGCAAGTATGGTTACCACTAAACCATCAGGACCGACTTCTTTATATGATGAAACTACCTTATTTGATTTACTGTGGTAGTGTACAAAATTTTTGAACTTTCATATTTTTTTAGTAACACTAATTCTAATTTTGTCTTTCGTTAAACTTTCTGTCTAATGGCGCCAAAAATAATTTTTGTAGAAGATAACATTCCATGCTTATACGCCATAACCGATTAGTTTGTAGGAATTACTTTATCTCACAAAGCACTCTCTAAAGCAGATTTTTTTTGGTCTTCTTTAGTTACCTGTATTACTTATATAAGTTTTAGTATTTAACAAAGTACATCCTAAACACCAATTTCCCTATTCTACTGCTGTTTTCCAAACAAATATTTTCAATCCATACCTATTTTCGTGTTAATTATTATAACTATTGTAACTCTGAATGTAAAGGCCTAACTTTACTGTTGTAACAAAGACCAACACTACATAATAATGAAAGTTTCCTATGACTATTTCACTCATGTGACGTATTCTTAAAATCGACCAATGAAACCAAACCAGCTTTTGAATTTTGACCAAGCACAGCCGGATTACGGAGTGAAATTATTGAGAAAAAAATTATCAAATCCTTTTTATCACGCGACGTACATTTGTCTCGTGGTCAGTGTAGCCAACTCTATACCACCACTATATAATTCCTGAACACGCATCACTGACCACTTTTACTAGAGGCGGTGGAGAGCTATTGATAGCCATAAAAGCACGAACAATGAACAATCATAACACAAAATGGAGAGTTCTTCAAAGCGTTTTGGTGATGCGTCAAATGTGCAAATTGATCTTATCATTAGGAATTCCAAACCACAGAATTCAAAGAAAAAATAGAGACAATGTATGTTATCTTGCTCTCTCTCTCTCTCATTTGATATTAGAAAATCGAACGATAGCGATTGTAATAGTCGACTTTTGTCCATTTCAGTATAGTAAAGAATATAAAATGTTATACTGAAATTCTATTGTTATTCCATTCATGAAATACTCATAAACGCGTAATTTGCTCTACTCTATTGGCATACTGACAATTGGCATTCTTTTGTCCCAAGATTGCTTGAAAAGGTTAAGTACAAATATACAATTATTACAAATTTGTAAGCCAAGTTTAGAGGAATTATATTTAAATTCTTATTTTAATCGTGAAATAGTCCCAATAAATATCACTCGAACGCCTGAGCTTTCCAGATAAATTTACTCACTATGTTCGTGAATTTATCGGTAATCTCTGACTCTCGTCATATTACTTGTGATAAAACAAAAACGCATACGTATTTATATACGCAGTTACAGCACAAATAGTTTCATACATTGCAATAATTTAAAAATTGATTTTATCTGTTTATGTTGAAGAAGGAGTATAAACTTATTATTGAACATTATAATACCGCGAAACTGCTTCAAAATCTCATGAATACAGACATAGTAATGGAAAGTTTTTTATAAAAAAATCCCTTGTTTTGATGACTAGAACTTTGGTAAAGTTTTAATGGTCGTAATGATAAAAGGGAGGGAAGGAGCTTGAAGCCACTGATATAGCAGATTATTGCGCTTCAACTTTTACGTACGAATATGGGAAATCTGTTGTTAATTACTGAAAAGTACGCCGAAAACATTAACAATTGAACGACCGACGCAACCTAGAAGATAGGGACGTTATAACTTCGCTAACAAGTGAAAGTCGGGTTTTCTCGAACTCGCTTGGTCAGAGAGATTATGGTGTTTGAATCAGATAGCTTCAATTTTCATCTCTCTTCCATAACAACATTTAAGGCTGAAATTAGTGACAGATACCGGCAATATAATTTTTTTAAATACATTATTCCAAGACGTAATTTGTTTGTTTACTTAAAGATAGCGGAATGCTTTCAATTTTATGCAGTTTTCACGTGCTATTTGCTGTAACAAGTAATTTGTAGAATTGAGCCCTGCAATTTTTTGAGAAGAAAACAAATTACTAATGCCTACAGGACTTTCATTTCAAAATAGGTCAGTTTGAATAACTAAATATTTAACATAAAATTGAATTTGAACAAAAAGCATGTCAATTAAATAATAAGGGAAAGTAAAAAATCAATTTAGTTAAATTTTAGGTTTCACCATATCCCCTCCCCCAGCCATCCCATTTTGAAAAAATAGCGCCCCTACATTTTGATGTTCATTGCAATTGGCTCACTTTCTTTTTTTAACCAATGTCTACAGCCTGACTATTGCTATTGTTCTTCGAATTTGGGCAGAATAATACTAGTACTATTAACTATTGAGCATTTAATGTAATCATTTTTGGTAATAAAATTATTAAAAAAAAAAAAAAAGGTTTATACACCACAAGAAAGAACAAAATGTAAGCGGATTAGTCAGGAGTACGGAAATAGGCTGTATTTCTGAAATATTACTTAACTGTAATATTACCCAAAATGCCTACATTGTTTTTTCATCCTACAGCTGGCTTCTTTTTTCTTTTTCTTTCTTTTTTTTTTTTCTTTCTTTTTTCCTGTCCATTAGCAAACAGTAACAACCATCCAGCTTTGCAGGTAACGATAGAAAACAAAAGATGGTGTAACAATCGTCTTTAATATGTAGGTAAACAGTGAATGTCCTAGTGAACTAGCGGAAACTGTAGACCCAATGGTAAATTGATTTTAGGCGTAAAATATCAAGCATGGCTCTCTTCTGAAGGAACTTAAGGTGGGAGGGAAAAAACTCAAGCCTGAAAAAATAAGTTCTGTGCAAAATTTATCGGCCCTGAATAGAGTGGGACGCTAACGACTTAAATAAACGAAATAAACTTTGTATATCCAAAAGTAGGGGATGCCATTTGAAATATCAAAGCAGCAGTGGTTGGAGGTGAGGAATGTACAGGTAGATAATGAACACTGGTTTTAAACTTTCCCCTCAATATACAGATTTATGTATTTTCTTTAACTGAATTTATTATTTTAATAGCGTTTAACGACATGAGGTATCACAGGTGGTGAACACTAATGATAAAGGAGGTTTTTTTCCAGTAGTGTTTAACGCCCGTTTTTACTACTGAGGCCCTACAGGTAGTAAAATATGAGATGAAATGATAAACTGGGAAAAGAGTTTATTTTTTAAAGGAAAGAAGCGTTCCAGACCTAATTTTAGGGTACCTCCCCGGCATTTGCCATTTATGAGGATTGAGGAAAACACCTGGAAAAAACCTGTCAGGGCAGAATCGAATCCCAGGCCTCCCGATCACGAGTCTGCATCTTAACGACCTATGCCGCCGTGGTGGTGAATATATGTTAAATTGCAGTTTCACAGGCTGGGAAGTTTTTAAATGAAAGCCCTGTATATCATAAAAAGGAGAGTAAGGAGTGTTTTTATTATGTATAATATATTAATAATTACTGTAAAGATGTTCTGTTAGACTTTTGATCTAGCTTTACTCAAATTTACCACTCTAAAATGTAGTAGAATATATTAGTATAGGCATGTTTAAACAAAACAGCTACGGTTTCAACTAGTTAACCTAACCTTTTGCCTTTCGTGTTCCAGAGAACTTCCATATCAGCACTGTCAGCTAGATCAGTGGTATCTAAAGTTACTCTTGTGGCAGCTGGACAGAGAAATTTAAACGGGCTATCATGGTCAGCCGCTGTTAACTTCCTTCCAGCTTAATTGGTTCAGGGAATCGGGCTGGGCGCGCTCGGCAAGCCTGGTATTTTCTTCGTAATGTTTCGGGTGGACGTTTTCATTCCACAGCATTAGAACAACTGGTTACCTAGCCAAGTTTCGTTTGCACTTTATCTAATCAGGAAGCGACTAATCAAGGAAAGCAGTGAACTAGTATCAAAGGAAAAAACAAGACTTAAGGTAATCAGGAAGTGTGAATCTAGCAAATAATGCACCAGTATCTCATAAAGCTATCAATATGAAAAATTTATGAGGTATTAAGAACACTTAGCTAAAGATGCTCTTTAAATTTAATTCTCTTATTGTAAATAAAAAATTTTTTAAACAAAAATAAATCTTATATCCCGATAACTTAAAATTTTAACATAAATGTATCTTTTTCCCAGGATTGGCTGGACCATTCTTGTAGAAAACTTGCACACACATAATGTATGCAGATGTGAAGTGTGGTAACTGATATTTAAATATCACCTTTAGTTGATAAAAATCAATAGGAATAAGAAATTAAAAATATTATTTATTTTTTTTTTTTTCAAAATTTGAAAATTAATTTCTTTTCAAGCAACTAGCATAGGTATATTATTCTAGTTCCCAGAATAGCACGTTGTCTGCAGTTTAAGTGGGGGGGAAAAAAAGCATTCCGATTCCGCCAATAGTTTATAAGAAAAATACATTATTATGTCTTAGTGTTTTCAGTTTTTTTAACAAGATTTTATTTTGGTTTAAACATTTTAAACAAAAACGTTTGCGTGCATTGGAGAATTAAAATTTACAGAGCAGCTTAAGTTAACTTTCTTAATATCTCTCAAAAATGTCATATTGATAACTTTATAACTTGCTGAGATACAGCGTAAAGTGTATACTGTAGCATTTACGATTACACTTCCCGGTTATCTTAAGCGACCAGTTCTTGGGAATAATACGGTAAAGAATGTGTATATTAAAAATATCTGCTTTCTTTAATTTCGAAAAGATTATGTGATAAGTAAAACCTGTATACATTTATTTTCGGTGTTTTATGCTAGAAATGTGGCACTGTGAGTTTCAAAATTGGAAATGATGTAAATTTCCTTTCCTGAGGCACTTTTAATATATAGATTTGTCTAAAAGCGGATTTTTACCAATAATTTGTGTATGTCCAATCTCTTATTTACATAATAATATTATACTAGTTAAACTCATTCACTAGTCTTTAAAGGAAATTGGTACAAGGGCTACTTTTTAAGTTTTTACAAAAAAAATTGGAAAAAAACCCCTGCTTTATTGCTTTTCAAAATATTGGCCTTTAAATTCTGTACACTTTTGCATGCCCCCAAAACCAATTCTCGAAAAGTTTTTCCCATTCTTAAGGTGGTACCTGAAAAACATGAAAATCGCTGTTCACGCATTTTTGTTTGACATTCGGGAACAACTAGAAGTCTTTAGGCGACAAATAAGGTGAGTATGGGCAATGAGACATTGCTTCGATGTTTTTCTCCTTCAAATAATCATTTGTTTTACTGCTGTGTGAGAGCCGGCATTGTTATGATGAAAAATGATGCGACGTTTTCGGTTGTTTATCCTGATTTCGTCGATGACTTCCAACAAACAAATTGTTGTATGCCATTGTTATTTAACACTTAAAACTCTAAAAGCAACAACTTAAACTTTTAAAAACACAATATTTCGAGCCGTGGTTCTTGTTCACGACGAAGAAGATATGTATTGTTTTTTCATTGATATTTTCGGTGCTTTGTAGGAAAGATCGATTGAGATTTAAAGAAAATGTTCAAAAATCGCTTTACCTTCTTAAGTTGCCAATTTGACATTCCTCGACACACACTTAACTTGTTGTATGATACGCGATTACATAGGAAACGTGCTACGTTCTAAACGCACTTTTACGGTCTTGCAGAAATGAGCTACCAGATCTGTGCATCAATAAATAATCCTTCCTTGAGCTGGAATTATTAACAGTATTTACAATATTCGTCACAAATCGTGTTTAATGTGCAAGGGTAGTAAAATACAGACTGCAGACTAAAGAACAGGCTATTATTCACTTCACTCGCGCGTGGTAAAGTTATATTCACGGACTGCGCCACTGGATTTGATGAAAATACTTTCTCTCTGTAGACAAGTACTTAAAACTTCTGTGCTAGTTTTCAAGGGATCAATAAACAATCTCCAATGAATGTGGCTATGAATTATGTATGATCGCAGTGTCATCCGCAGCCCGCGGTCACACAACGTCAATTTTTTTTAGAAACGAAACAGATGTTTGTTGTTTCCTTTGCGCAGTCAGCTGGTCGAAAAACAACACATTACGAGAGTGCAATCCTTGAGGCTGAAAATGCTGAAACTGTTCAAATGCAGGATCATGCAGTCAACCAAAGTGTTTCAAAATCCGAAATGGCTCATGGCTTAATAACCTACGCCATGAAAGCTTCAAATCAAATGTTCATTTATTAAAACTACAACTGGAAATATCTAAACATCAAGTTTCTCTTCTTCCTCTTCTTCTTCTTCCACCTCCACCTCCTCCTCCTGCTCCTCCTGCTCCTCCTCCTCCTCCTCCTCCTCCTCTTCTCTCTTCTTCTTTTTCACAATATTCAGAACAGATAGAACCCCATCCCGCTATAAATCGCGCAGTATCAAACACTCATCCATTTTATAAATTAAGTAAAAGTAAGAAACATTTCTCATAATTGTTAACATTTGGGCATTTAAAGATTGTCTTTCATATATTTCAAGCATAAAAGCACCGTAATAATAAGCTTAGTTTGAAACTATTAGTATTAAAGCTATAACATTTCCAATATGGAATTATTCATTTACACTCTTGTTGTTAAATTTTTTTGAAACAAAAAAAGACAATCTTCATATTAATGCTCCGTTTGCTAAACATTATTCATATAGTATGTTATATAATCGAATTTAAGATTGCTGTAGATTTGTTTTATTTACGGACGATCTTTAACATCTCAGGTCATCAGCGTCCCATTTAATTCAGGGCCTGAAATTTTGCTCAGCAGCCCCGTCTTTCAGGCTTGAGGTTCTTTTTTGTGCCGTAAATGTACGACACGGGACCCACGGCCGGCTTTACTTCCCTTCAGAGGGAAGCCATACTTAGGATTTTTACGCCCGAAAAAATCCATCGATCCTGGCCGGGTTTGAACCCGCGATCTTGGGTCTAGAAGGCAAGTATGGTTACCACTACACCACCAGGATCAATATTAATTGTTGTGGTTTAATCTCAATAATAATAACAACAATAATAATAATAATAATAATAATAATAATAATAATAATAATAATAATAACGTGGTTTCTATTTTGAAATAGTTATAGATTAAAATCTTCTAATTTTTTCATACAACAATGCCATAACATTTTTAATTTCATTAATTCATGAACTCGTAATTTGTATTGTGAAATTTATTGAAGTTGCTGAGGAATTCGCTAGTTTACGCAGCTCCTGCATGAGGAACTTTTCGTTTTTCTAATATCCAAAATGGTTGCTAAGGGAGGCTTTACGACAAGCAGCTGACACATTTGATGCGTTCTATGAACAGGAAGCAAGTGGACGCAAAACACCCGCTGTTTTACTTAGAGACTCAACTCTTCAAAGCTTTCCATTATTTTGGCGTCGGATATTCTTAAATCACCCCCTCACCGCGGTTCCGCTACACACGCGCTGGTGATGAGAGTTTAATGGAGAGTGGTTGTATTTTCCGCAAGCTATTGGAGCATTTTATAGGTTGCAGGTGTTCATTCCTATACCCACACCAGTTTTCGGAACAGAAATTTTAGGAAACAAGCGTTCAAGAAAGGTAATAACAAATCATGTAAAATAAAATTACTTCAAGTTATATGTAAAACAGCATTATTATAGGGGATTGAAACATAGAATTTGAGAAAAATGATACATTTCTGAAGAGTATTCAGATCTATTGTGGGGGTGACTAGTGCATGCATTTCAAAATTATTGGTATGTACAACCACGCAAGAAAAATAATTTTGACTGTTTGCCGTGGTAGGCATCAGAAGAAAAACCTACACAGGACGTTACATCTCGATCTCGAAACTGATTCTGCCCAATCCTCGATTTCGAAAAGCATTTAAAAGGGAAAGAAAACACACAATAATACATCTCTTATGGCTCTCAGTTTTTGTTGTAACTTGATATATGCGCATTTCTTATTGTTTAAAGCTCATTTATAGTAATGCAACTATAGCTTCAAACTTTGTAACAAATGTGCGAAAATGAATGGAATAGATTAAAAAGACGGATGTGGGATAAGAGAAAAGAAATGGATTAAAGTTGCGATGGGCAAACTGAAAAGCATAACTTGGCAGTGTTATGCGGAGTGTCCCAAATTTCTAGACAAGTTAGATAACGTTATTTAGAGCATGCCCTGCGATGTTTTGTTTCTGTGCAAAAAGGTGCTATATCACTGTTTCCCCTCATTGTATATACTTCCAGGCCTTATTTGCGTTCAGTATCGGTCTATGTATCAAACTCAGTTTGTTCACTTCTACATCATGTTCACTGATCAAGTATGCTTCACACTTGAAGCATGTGCAATTCTCATAATTAACATTTTTGGGACTTTGAAAAACTTCATGTTACATTTTCGAGGTCATCTTAGTTCAGATTTGGTGTGGGCAGGGGTTGTAAATTGATTTCCGATAGGACGACTTGTTTTTCCGCGACAACTTGGTGCCAAAAATGACTGGGTGTTTTGGAGAGTTCTACCTGAGTTACTGGAAACTGTTCCTCTCAACTGGTTTCAACATGACGAGCCACCAGCTCATTTTGGCAATGGAGTACGTCGTCATCTGAAGCTAAATACGGCAATCACTGGATGGATCGAGGTGGGCCCGTTGCTTGGCCAGCGAGCTCGCCTATTCTTAATCCTTTTCATTTCTACTTTTTGGGGACACGTAAAGTCCCTTGTTTACCAAACTGCTGTTGATTCCGTAGATCGTTTAGCATGCATAGCTAGCGCAACTGATGAAATCAGACACCGGGTGTCTTTGAGAGAGTTACACACAGCCTGGAGGCGAATGGTCGTTGTGTTCCAGTATCCGCTTTGAGAATGTTAATTTAACCTTTAACACTTATCAATTGCATTTTGTTTGTTTTATTTCTGTCGTTGTGTATTCTTGGATCAAATGAACACTGTATTAATTATTAATGGCTTTATTTATTAATTCTCACATACCGAATTACCTTAATCAATGCTGCAAAAACATGCAAATCATCTTATTATACTGAAGCGAAACGTCGCATCCCTTGGGTTTCTTAACCGGAAGTACTTTAAAAATTATAATCTGTCTTAGCTCAACGTTTGTCGGTTGGAACAACCTACACAACGGATGGGGAAGAGATGGAGTAGTTAACGCGGACTGACGGAAGTTCGGACGGGGAGGAATGTTTGAACGAGCGAAACCCCAGGTGGGTACATTGTCAGAGGCAAAGCGTCCATTAAGGCGTTAAGGCTGAGCAGTTTGTGGCTTGTATGTGTTCATTTATATTGACGAATATTTTTAATGATGTTTAACGTCCGTTTTTACTACTGAGGCACCGCAGGTGGTAGACACTGATGATACATGAAATGGAATGATATATTGGGAAAGGAGTCTTTAAGGAAGGAAACAATCCAGACCTAAGTTTAGAGTACCTCCCCGGCATTTGCCATTAATGAGGACTGAGGGAAACTCGAAAAAAAAAACCTCAGTTAGGGAGGACAGTCCTGATATACTCGAACCCCACACCTGCAGCTCAGGAGTCCGCGCCTTAACGACCTCGGCCACCCGTGGCGGTTTGTTAAGTGATGGATACATCAGAAAGTTTCGTTGAGAACAAACAAAAATTGCGATTGCTAGAGCGCTAACAGATGCACACACATTATTTTCATAGTTATTTTCGATGCCTAGTATGTAGGATCGAAGGATATTTTAAGAAAAAAATTCAAAAATCGTTTCATGGGTACAGCCGCAATAGTTACATTCTTTCGAAATTCGCTAAACATTACGGAATATTGCTTATAACTTTATACTTTCATTTTTTCTAAAAAAATGAAAAATGCTGCATTTATTAGACTCATATCACTTACTGTTTTCCACATAACATAGAACATTTTTCCTCAAGTCTATACAGGATGTATCAAACATTTTTTCCTGAATAGCAGTCTATCTTATATTTATATTTTATCGGGTCTTCCAGAAATATTCCCTATATGTGTATGCATCTCTCATGCACCAACGTTTTCAGATAGACGTTCAATTTTTTTGTTGGAATTCAGAAACTATGGTGGTAAATATTCCTTTCTTAAAAACTGTTTCCGCCATTCTGCCAGAATATGCCTCAAGTATCGCTTTCTTCATAGAGCGGGCAAACACTTTCTTCTCTCCCACAGACATCTAAGTAATCCTCTCTCCCAAACCTGTAGTAGTTGAGCCTGCAGGTTACGCGAGATCTTTTCTGCGCATTGTGCCTTAGTATTTTGTCTAGCTATATCTCGCAAAGTCTGTTAACTATCTTCCTGTCTTAGCGCGTAATGTTCTGTCCCGTTAACCAAATATAGCCCAGTCCAACTTGTTCTAAACACTAACTTTTTTTCAATGCTCCACAAATACTCCCTTCAGACACACTGCACGAAGAAGTGTTTCGTTCTTAACCACTTGATTGTTCTTATATTAAAATTTACACTTTTGTTATAAATATCAAACACTTTAAGAACCCTGCAATATGCTATGCCCTTCCCTACTGTAGCATCGTCTTAGAAATGCTTCGTTCCCTTCCCTTATTTTACTCTCTCGCAGAAGAGATGGCAAAGCGAGTTGTAGTTCAAATATAAGTAAAACATCAAAACACGATATCTATTTTATTTCTTATAACCTACAAGGTAAAAAGGTTTTAGAATTATTTGATCACAGATATATTAATAAATTTGTGTTGTCGGTGAACAATCATCTATGCAAAAGTACTCGGAGAAGATCAGATCATTAACTTATATATAATTATATGTTAGTTTACAAATATCTGTAGAGCGTTAGGGGATAAAAAACCAATAAGTAACATTTATTCTTCACGCAGTTATTTCTTAATAAATTTGTATTAGATGATATTTTTATGGTATAGCGTGTCAGACTTTTCTGGTATGTCTGCAGAATGTAAGAAAATAAAAATAAAAAAATCTTCCGCACCTTAATTATGTGTCTGTTGAAGAAGTTAACCTTTGCAGCGATGTGCGCAATCATTTGCATAGACTTCCACGGTCTTACAATCACGAAACCTCTTCAGCAGGACTTATGCAGGAATATATTTCCTTCTCTTCTACTTTCACGAAGCTCCTACCATTTCCCTTTGTTTTTATTTTTACAAGCTTATTATTTTATCTCGTTATGTAAAAACAAAATAACACGAGAGGTTCATTACTGAAGTAACTCCATGGCGGTTCTTGTCGCCCCTTTCCTCGACTCCAATAGACCTGCCAATAATTAATAGCCGCACACAATTGATAAGCGCGTCAGCAACATTAGCTTGGCTTTTCAGCCTTGATTAAATGTTAATTCAGAATACGCCTCAATTTTATGAATAGCATAGGGGGATTTAGGAATGAAAATCGTTTATTTCTTACAGTTATCTTAAAAAAAAAACTGAAGCACACCTAAGACATAAACGGTGAGCAAAGAAATCAGTGAACTGATGGGAAAATGTTGAAATAATAGCCAGGAATCGAACCGCAGAGTTTCTGTTTCTGACGCACTAAACAAACTGAAAGCTTCTATGGCAGGGCGACATATATATTCTGCTGCTATTAATAAACATGTCTTTGTGAATTCTCTTTCAGAAAAATATTCAAATAAAGAGCTATATTGTGCGATTCTATAACACGCAAGCACTGGGTGCTGACAAAATGAGAAAATAGTTTCATCTGAGAAAGTTGGCAAAGTTCTCCGTCATTATTTCATAACGTCTTCCCCTAATTTTATTATATTGAAATAATTCACGTAACGAAGCTCAGTGTAACACACAAGACATAAAGCTTTGTTTTGTTTTGCAACAAGTACTTGTGCTCCCCATTCGTTAATGAACGGATGTGATCTCCCCGAATTATTTGTAGCTTCACTCATTACCCGACCACAATGAAGAGCCAGCACATTGTGTTAGTAGAGTAACGCAGGATGTTTCAGCGATCGGCCTATCTCAGCAACTACGGTGGTGAACTGCCGCAACCAACGTAAACTAAACCTGCTAATTACATAAACTAATGCTGGCTCTTTTATGTTCACTTATTGCCACGCGTTTGCTTTTCTTACTTAGAAAAGAAGCTGCCACAGAAGAGAGTTATGCCCAGGTGCACAATAAAGAACTTGTCCTGAACGATGTCCTTCCGCCTGCTAGAAGCCACAATCATGCTTTAGGATACGGGCTGCCCACTTTTGGACATGGTAGCTCAAAACTCATCTAAGAAATTAAAAAAATATCTTAAAATATTTACGATTTAATTTGTACTTAAATATTATAGGGTACTTTTTAGAAATGTAATAACTGAAGTATTAAACAATAACGCTGTTTAAATGAAAAAGTGTATTCTAATACCCATAGCATTTCAAGAATATCTGATAATAGCTGGTTGCCAGGACTATCTCGTACAAACTGGAAAGACCCAACTGTCGTATTTATTATGAGGAAATCCAACAAAAGTCGACCCCACAGCCTGCACCATTCTTATTCTCTAAATCCAATTGCCGGAGCCTCGCCAACATTTGTTTTATCTCCACTGACGCTTGTTGGCAAGCATTTTTATCGGCATATTCTGGCAGACATTGAAACATAGGCTTTGTAACGGCGATAATATTCCTGAACGCAGTTTGGCAGTTTTATATATAAAACATTTATAAATAAAACGCGGTAACTCTTACTTGCATAAGTAACAAACCGAACTCACAATTAATTCGGTGATTGGAAAAGGAAGTCCAAAGTTTGCAAAAATAAATGAAGATGTACATTTTGTTCCTGAAATTCCAAACATCGCTTAGTTCATTAAAGAATATCCAATAAAGTTCGTCACGCAGGAGCCGCGTCAACTAAGCGAATTCCTCACTTAACGTTAGCAGAGTAACTTTAACAAAGAATATAAAACTCAATTTATGCCCTTATTAACTATTAGTTATGTCCTTACTGGATGGTATTAGAGACACAAAATTAGAATTCTTCAATCCATAAAGATCACAAAAGAGAAACGATATTTTTAAATCATCATTATTATTATTATTATTATTATTATTATTATTATTATTATTAACCACAAAAATTAATGGTAATGAAATATATGACCACTGATAGACAAAGCTATACTATGTGGGTATTTTAAATATAATCATGTTTATGAACTGAGCACTTGATATCATCTTTACATTCACTAAAATAGAGAAATAACAGAAAGTTAAGAACTTACATTGTGTATTTAAGATGATGTTCATATGTTTCAATAAAACAAAAGCACGTTTATTTAAAAACAATTACAATGTATGAGAGAACGAGGCTTTCACGGCCGGAGTCACACATGTAACTGCGATTTCTTCCGGACTGTTGTGCCGTGGTCTGCTGGAGATGAGAATTCCAGAATTCCAACTACATCGGACATCTTCAGTGGCGTGGACGAAGTCTCCTCCAACGCATCAGACGCAGTGATATCTCCTTGCAGGAGACTTCAGACAAAACGTCTGGAATTTTCATCTCCAGCAGATCACGGCACAACGGCCCGGAAGAAAATTACAATACACTGAAGGAATATACACAATCAACAATTAAAGTTTCGTCGTTTTATTGGCTTTGAAATTTAATTTAAATGTTATTGTAGTACAAACATGCAAGGCAAACATTTTCTGAAGGTTATTACAGAGCGCTCTTACATACAAATATAATTCTCAAACACATATTAGATTAATATTTCACATTTTCTATCTTCACAACGATGCTTTTGTTAAATATAACATATATGTATCGTTATAAATACAGTTTATATGTTGAATTAATTTGTCCTTTTATTTTAAATCAATATAGAGAAAATTAAACGCAAAAGCGATTTTTAAATTTCGATTTTTAAATTTCGATTTTCAAGTATACCCCTACTCCTAAAGGTCAAATTTCCCTAATTTTCACAAACTATTGCTCTTATTTTATTTAAATGTTATATACACGAATTTTGTTGTGAAGAAACAAATATTGCTGTCGCTAGAGCAATTATTAAAATTTGGATTTCAGGTAAACCCCCGGCCTAATGACCCGATTTCCCATGTTTTCAGCAACTATTATTTTTCCTGTTTTATTTAAATTGCGTGAATGCGTGCGCGCGCGCGCGCGTGTGTGTGTGTAGTTTCGATGCGAAAAAAAAAACAAATATTGGTGCCGCTAGGGTAATTTTTAAATTTGGGTTTGAGGTAACCTCCCCTCTAATAATCTGATTTCACTGATTGTCAGAAACTGTGTTTCTTATTCTATTTAAATGGTATATCCCGAGTTTCCTTTAAAAAAATTAAATTGCGGCCGATAGAGCGATATTTAATTTCGCTTTAACCCCCACTCTTTAAATTTCGGTTTTCAGGTATAAAGTTTCGTCCGCAACTACCCCCCTTTTAATGGACCGATATTCGATTGATTTCGCTTATTTTCAGAAACTATTTTTATCAATTTATTTTAATGGCATATACCGCATTTCGATTTTAAAAGTTTCTTTTAAATTTTCGCTTTAGTTTAACTCCCACCCCGAATGTTTCCATTTTGCTGGTTAATGAACTCGACGAATCGTTTGTTAATTGATGGTTAACGGTCGAGTTTTGTTGAGGAAAAACAAAAATTGCAACAGCTAGAGCGTTAACAGACACATACATTATATATACTTTTTTCATTGTCATTTTCGGTGCCTAGATCGATGGAGATTTTATGAAAACTTTCGAATAGCCACAATAGCTATTTTCCTTTCCAATTCGCTAAAATTTTCGGTTTGCCCAATTGTTTACTAGAGAGTACAGTTATTATTGAATGCAGTTTTAGGTAATTATTCAGACTGTAAAGTTTTGAAGTGAATATATAAAGTAACAACTTGTAATTAATTTCGTATGTGCCATGTTTACGTTACCTCTTTGCTCTAAAAGTATTATTTTAATTTTATATTCCCCCCACACACACAGCATTTTTAAAATTTGAACGAGTACTTCTTCTTGATGGTAAACTTCAATAAACTCTACTATTGTAATATTAATGATTGTAATTTTAAATTGTTTTGCTTTCTTCAAGTTTAAACATTCCTCACATTTACTAAGATGGAGGACATACTGGATCTTTTTCATGCACTATGTAGATATGGGTAAATTTCTTTACTGTCCGTCATTTTCTCACTTTGCCGGTCCTGCGGCAAAAGGGGTGTGTGCAGCTGTATTGTGTACTGCCGTTTTTATTCTACTTCCGCTTGAGTGGAAAGATAAAATGTAAGGACTATTTCTGGTGTTCAGTTTAAATATTGATGTGCGAAAAAGTCTATTGTCTGTGTAATAATGTTTTATGTAAGTAATTACAACCGCAAAATAACGAAATAATGGTATGATGTTACGTGAGCTTGTATAATTTAATCGGTTTATTTATCAGGCACGAAATGGTGGCCGATATCATTCAAAATGAAAAACAATAGAGTGGGAAATGCAAGATTGTAAGTGCATATTACTGACATTGCTTATATCATCAACAAAGTTCTTAGAAAAAATATCAGCCGGAATCGATCTTTTAGAATATTGAAAATCGGATATAATGCAACAGAATAATGATGGAAATACAGTTTACATAACTGACTTACATATTAGACACAACAACAGGAAGCCATTATCCAAGAAAAGACAAAAAAGGCTAAGAAATAAATACGTGCATATATAAAAAATTGAAGTAAACAATTCCTCATGGGATCGTTCACTGAGAGTTTGTAGCTGACAACAAGATACCAAAAACCACCCGTCACACTGAACATTTGTGTCTGTCAGTCTACGGTAACAAACAGTGTAAGAAAAACATTTTTTTTCTCACAAACAAAGGAGAAAACTCATATCATAGCTCCAAATGCACACCTAGTCTCTTTATCTAACACTCGCCTCCAAATGCTGACGCGGAAAATACCCGAATTAAGACCCTAAACACTCATAGGTAGCAGTTGTTTAATTATATTAATTTAATAAGTTCATTTGAATATGTTTTTATATTAGTTAAAGGATGTAATGTTGAATATAAAGCTCCAAACATTTGTGGTAATAGTTATTTAGTTATGTTAATGTCATTACTAAAGATAAAGGTTATAATGTTCTATTTAAAGCTCCAAACGTTCATTAATAATATGTTTTTAATCATACAAATTTAATAAGTCAATTTGCACATGTTTTATATAATGGTAAAGGCTTTAATTTTCAATTCAAATAACAAATATTCTTAAGTAATACGTTTTAAATCGTATAAATCAGGTAAGCTCATTTGTGTATATTTCGTATATCAGACAAGGGACATTACAATGTATGCGATAATGTTTGTTTGTTGGCCTTTATGACAATATTTATAATATAAAAATGTAACGATTCAAAGGACCACACACATAGCCAATTATATGAATTACAAATAAAGAAAACTGTAATTTTAAGAGAATCAACCAATGGCAAGGGTAACAATATTACTAATAATGTGTACCAAGAATGAAACACGAGATAGACAGTTTTGTTGCGACTAAATTAACGATGTTATTCTTTCAGTTATGCTTATGTTGAAAATAATTCACTGTAATGAATAATATCATTACAATATTATTGTAATCAGTGACAGTTAAATTTCAAAACATTTAGTGAATAGTGTTTTGTATTCCGTGGGGAGAGGATGTGCTTTGTGCTCCGTAAGAAGTCGCGGTTCGTACTGCGTGAAGAGGAGTTGCGAGTGGGAAGAAGTTACACATTATCAGTCATGGTGAATAATAAGAGTCACAAGTTTGAATTAATATCAGTATAGAAATATACTGTACGAGTTATACCGAGACTAAGATAAAATAAAGCGTGTTACATGTCTATTAGTATTAAAAAGAGACTTTGCGTGGAGTATCGACTAAAATGAAACAGATTATTGTCGATATTACCAACCGTGACAGGAACATTGCCACTAAAGCACATTTGTCGGAAGAGAAATATAAATTCCGTTACGTCTGTCTCGTATTCAGTGTACATCTAATAGTATTCTCAAAATTCATTTATCAGAAAAGTGTACGGTTGTGTGTTCATGACAGAGCATTAATAAACTTCATAGCTTACTTTGCACACTCCTTTCACCCCAGAAGTATCAATCAGAGAAATCAAGCCATAATATCAAACTGCGAGCTAGCCGTGCATATCAATGAATGTGGAAGACACCACACACGCATCCCCTCATAATGCCGCCGCAACGCCAAGGAAATGCGTGCGCTTCCAATCACTTACTTTGTCTCCGCCTTAAGTGTGACGTACAGAATACATTGTGTGCAATCGCCGAACTTCTATTCGGGACAAACACATCAATCTTCAAGATTTATGGTAGCTGGCAGGTCACATGCAACGCACAAGAAGGGTGACAGGAAAACATTTTATTTGTTGTAGTTCCAGCAGCACGGGAGAGAATTAACCGTGGGCAACAACAGGCAGGTAGTGTTGCTTTCCTTGTTTTAGCGAATTCCGAAGGAATGAAGCAGGTTCTACCATGAAACGATTATTGAAACATTTCTCCAAATCGCCGTCGATTTTATCTACAGGTCCCAAGATGACAATGAAAAAATGTGTATGTATATATGTGTGCGTGTCTTTAACGTACTAGCGGTCGCATTTTTTTCCCTCCTCAACGAAACAAGGGATATTTCATAAAAATAAATTAGTAAAAAATAGTTTATGAAAATTATGGCAATTAGGCCAGGAGGAGTGGAAGTTAAAGCGAAATTTAAAAATTGCTCTAGCAGCCGCAAGTTGAGTATTTTTTTAAAGGAAACTCCCTATATCCAATTAAAATGACATAAGAAAAATAGTTTCTGAAAATCGTGGAAGTCAAATTATTAGCAAAGACCGTTTACCAAAAACCCAACATTTAAAAATCACCAATTTAGCAGCACCAATAATAACTTTTTGGCAACAAAACTCGGAATGTGCCATTAAAATAAAATAAAAAATAGCTTCTGAAAATCGGAAGATTGCGAGGACAGATTTTTCCTCAATCCCAAAATTTAAAAATCTCTAGCGGCACCAATATTTCGTTTTCACAAAAAATTCAGTATATACCATGTAAATGAAATAAATATAGTTTCTGAAAATTACGGAAATCGGGCCGTTAGGAATGGGGGTATAGCGGAAAACCGAAATTTAAAGAATGAGAGTTAAAGCGAAATTTAAAAATCGCTCAACGGCCACAATTTTTGTTTTTTCGCAACGAAACTCTGCATATACAATTGAAGTAAAACAATAAAAGTAATTTCCGAAAATCAGTGAAATCATATTATTAGAAATGGGGTGTATCTGAAACCCAAAAATTTAAAATCGTTCAAGCGGCACTAATATTTGTTTCTTCACAACAAAATTCGGATATACTATTTAAATAAAATAATAGTTTCTGAAAAATTGGGAAAATGGACCTTGAGGTGTACAGGTACACTTAAAAACTCAAATTTAAAAAGCGCTCTTGCATTTAATTTTCTTTCTATTATTTTAAAATAAAAGACAAATTAATTAAACATATAACTGTATTTATAACGATGTATATGTTTTATATCTAACAAAAGTATGGTCGTGAAGATAGCAAATGTGAAATATTAATCTGATATGCGTGTGAGTGAGAATGATATTTGTATGTAAGAGCGCTCTGTATACCATTCAGAAAATGTTTTCGTTACATGTTTTTACTATAGTAATATTTTTCAAAGCTAATGAAAATGGATGGAACTTTCCACTTTATATTATTGATGTGTATATTTACTTAATACATTGTAATTGATTTTAAATGGTAGGTAACATGTTTTTGTTTTATTGAAACATATGAATATCTTTTTATATAAACAATGTAACTCGAAACTTTCTGCTATTTCACTATTTTGGCGAATGTAAAGACGATACCAAAGGTTCATTTCATAAACATGTTACCTTTAAAAATGTTTAAACATATCCACACCGTATAGCTTTGTCTATCAGTGGTATATAGTCCCTTTATTAATAGTATACCATAATGATTGTGGTTTAATCTCAATAAAAATAATTCTAAAAATGTGGTTTGTCTTTAGTGATACAGATTGCAGGAATTCTAATTTTGTTCTCCTAATACTACACAGAAATGTCATAACTTATTTAATTTTAATGAATAAATAAGACCTATACTCATTTTTTAAGTTATTCAACTTGATCAGGAATTCGCTTAGTTTACGCAGCTCCTGCGTGACGAATCTGTTAATCATATCGCTACACCAGCCCAGGCGGCTAAATTGTTCTGTCCTATTATGATTATGGTTTCTTAGCTCCCGCAACCATTTTCATACGCGTATAAAATTGTAACTATATCGTTCGCATAAACACTTTAATTGAGCCTATTTAATTTTCTAAACTCACCATCTATCAAAAGGATAAAATTAATATGATATCATTTGAAAATTTTAAATTACCCTTCGTTTATAGTCTCCTCCATTGTTTGACGGCAAAGGCAAAACGAACAGCATGATGACATCTAATTTAACTTTTACCGCACGAGATTTAAACATTTTCTTACTTTCTCTTCCAGTTTTCCTTTCCACCATAAAAATAAATCACCCCGCGCTTTTTCCTAACAAACTTTGGTTAAAACTTAATAACGAACGAAAAAGCTTCGCTGGAAGAACAGCACAAATTATTTTACTTTAGTTAGATGGCATTCTGTAACAGCGGACTAACGCGTTGTGATGGCACGATTCGCTATTGCTTTCTGTGCCCGTTGGGCGGAAGGAGTGGAGCTGGGCAAACAGCCGGATACCTTGTAAAGATTTTCTTAGCACGACTAAATTAAGGCTCAAGAGACGGTTATCTAGTTTTAACCACAAGAAAAACTCAATGAAGATTTCCTTCCACTCGAAAAATTCTAACCGAAAAATAATGAAACCAAAATGTTGCGTAAATTTTAGTAAATAAACATAATCCATTTTTCACACTATTATTTACAATGCTGAATAATTATGTCAGAGATAGACTTCAGAGAATTAGATATGAATCACTATTCAATGTTATTTTGTTAGCATCTTTACCGCAATTATATTTATTATTTAATGTTCTCGTTTTTTGAATTTTTACGGTAAGTACATATGGATAATAAAGTAATATGACCACGAGGCTTCACAATTTGGAAAAAAATTACTGGCGATTTTTCTGTTTTTTACAGCAGGTTGGAGGTTGGGGAAATGGATTGGTAGGAACGGAGGACGACTTGTCGGTATTTCAGTCTTGCCCAACGATTGGCCGTTTAAACCTAAGCCCCCAGCTGGATGAAGGGATGGGTTAAGGGAGACAAAGACGCCACCTGGGACTTAAGACTTTCTTTTTAATGGTGTTTAACGTCCGTTTTTACTACTGAGGCACCACAGGTGGTAGCACTGATGATATGAGGGTAGGTTCATAAGCTTCCAACCTCGCCGATAAGGCTTATCGCCTTCACAAAAGCCTTATTTGGTGTCATATCTTATCTGTTAAGTAAATAATTGAAGCTTCCGCGAAGCTGTGTTCATTTGTTCAGATATAGTTGCATAAAGAAGGCTATGTGTAGAACATTGTGACATGTTGAAAATGGAGTTTCGAGCTGTTATTAAGTTCTTCACAAAAGAAGCACTTACTCCAAAAGAAAGGGCCAAACTTTTTCGAATGGGTCGAGAAAGCATTGAAGACGAAGAGCGAGCAGGTCGGCCCTTGGAGGTGCTCACTCCTGAAAACATCGCTCGCTCTTGTGGAAGGAGAAATTATGGAAGACCGGCGGCTCAAAGTTACAGAAATAGCAGCAAGGTTGGGTCTTTGTAAAACAACAGTCCTTCGAATTATTAATGAACATTTAAACATGAATATGGTTAATGCAAGATGGGTGTCTAGACTTCTTTCCTCAGTCCAAAAGCAGCAACCAGTCATCTGTTGTCAAGCATTTTTGGAGCTCTGCCGTGGCAAAGAGAGAGAAATTCTGCAAAACATTGTTGCAGGAGATGAAACTCTGTTCCTGTACTATGATCCCTTGTTCAAAACAGAATCAATGGAGTGGCGTAAACCTGGCGTAGCACCGCCTCTAAAGGCCAAGGTCACTCAGTCAACCAAGAAGATCATGCCCACAATCTTTTGAGACTGTGAAGGAATACTCTTCATTGACTTCAAGGAGAGAAACACCACAGTAAATGGGGAGTGCTGTGCTGGCCTATTGCACAGACTACGTGCTTCCATCAAAGAGAAAAGGCGAGGAAAGCTGAGTGGTGGTGTACGCCTTCTTCACGATACGCGCCTGTGTACACATTTCTTGTTGCAAAGGAAGCTGTGAAGAAATGTGACTTCAAGGAGATCGACCATACCCTTTACAGCCCAGATCTAGTTCCCAGTGACTATTTCCTCTTCTCAAAACTGAAGAAGGACCTTCGAGAATGAAATTTAAGTGTGACGAAGAAGTGATGGATGCTGTTTATGCTCATTTAGACGTTTGGGGAGAGGGGATTGAAAGGTTAATTCAAAGATGTGAGAAGAGTATTGCAATGCAGGGTAACTATATTTAAAAGTGAAATATAGTTTTTCTCTTTATCATACCTAGAAAATTTTAGGTGGGAAATTTGTGCACCTACCCTCGTACATGAGATGAAATGGTGTATTGGCAAAGAATTTCTCTACGGAATGAAATATTTCAGGCCTAAGTTTAGGGTACCTCTACGGCATTTGCCATTTATGAGGACTGACGAAAACTTGGAAAAAATCTAAGTCAGGGAAGACGGTTCTGGCGGGATTCGAACCCCAGACATTCCGCTCACGAGTTAGCGCCTTATCGACCTCGGCCACCCGTGTCGGCCACTTTCGACTCTGTAATGGTACTAACTAAATGGAAGTGAAAGGAAAAATTCATTCCACCATTTGCCTTAGCGGCCAGCCATGTAAAGGATGGCCTGTCTCAAGGGATTTGAATCCAGAAACTCTCAAAAGCGAATCCTACGCGTTACAGTCGGGAGGATGGCAAAGTAAAAGAACGTTAGCTTTGCAAAAAATGAGCAGACCACTACCCTTCGAAATAGATAGATGGGTAACGGGGGGCGGGGGTTGTTAACGGAGTTTCAACGACCTCCGGCATGTCATCCTGTAGGAATTATTGTGGAAGAAACGCCTTCATTGTTTCCCATTCCTTGAACAAGTTGCAGTGTAAGCGTCCTTCCCCTGATTATCTATCAGGAACGCACACTCAAACAAAATGTGCGAGGCAGCCTCCTCATCCTGTTTGCACATTCTACAAGTGGGTTGGGTTCATCTTTATAGAGACCCACTTTTCGAAGATGTTTCATGAATACTGCGTTCAGTAATTAAAGCAACTACTTTATTATTCCTCTTCTATCAATTTTAGAGGAGATGGAGAAGGACCTAGGACCAACACCCAGCACACTTTTTTTGCCAACTGATCAGCCTTTTCATTTCTATAAATGTCCTGATGCCCTGACACCACTGCAGTTCGAGCCTGTTGCGAGATGGCAGGCATTCCCATACCAGTTTAAATTTTACCTGGCACTTTGACTATCTGAAAGCATGAGAATTCGCTTACTGTGGTAACCCTTCTCAACTCCTCTAAAAACACAGCTCAGGAAGCAAATACTTCCGCCTGAATAACCGTGCAATGTTTATATTAATGCTGGTCCTTGGAGATTGGCCATATATGCCTAAACGGGATACAGTCGGTATCATACAAGATGGTCAAGTTCTGTGTGTGCATAATTCCTTCCATCCAGTCTTCTCTAGATCCGAGAGTTACCTTAAATGAAGAAAAATTACTGTATTGAGTGTTAATTAAGTCAAATCTCATACTGAGTTCTGCAATATTTAGGAAATGTAAAATGAAAGTGTGTCTAGTTGCTGTGAAAGTGTTTCTCCAAGCGATGCAGTTAGCCTAGCTTCCGCTTGTATATAGATATCCTTGGAGGAAGACTAAACAGTCTCCAGTGCAACGGCTGGAATACCTCCGAAGGCCTTGTAACACATCTCTGTATCTCGGTAAACTTACTTGCTGTAGTAGTTTTTAAAATTGTTCGCCACCAAGTAATGACGCCGTAAGATATCTGGCACCTGGTATATCGCCAGTGGCCAATATGCAGTTTTAGACCGCAGCTGGATCCGATAGTGCGTTTGGTGGCTACCAGAGATCACCTGGCTCTACGGAGAATGTCGTTAATATGGTTGTTAGAGAGGCGGAGGCCTCTTTTTACTTTGTACCTTGTATTTACTTAGCATTTTAATAAAATAGAAAAAAAAATATGTTTGTTCCAGGTCAGTTTCTTATCCAGTTGAAGACCTAAATATTTAACCGGCTCAGAATATTCCCAAATTAATCCTAAGCAATAACCATTATGCTCAACCGAGAGTCTTAGGTTTTAACTTACTCTGTTCCTTATTAAACATGATCAGTTCCATATCAAATGCATCAGCCTAAGTTTCGAACCTAAACTTTTTTAATTCATAAACATCACAGTTCACTTTGTTTTATTATTTGACTTTGTACATGTTTTAGAACTCAAAATATACTCACAGCTATTACGTTATATCTTTTAAAAAGCTGACTATCGATGGGTAAACTTTGATTCCATTAATGAGTTTTCCATGAGTGTGTTTTAACACACGTTATATTTAGTAAATGTTTTCTTCTATATAAGGTGAAAACCAAATTATGTCAAAATTGGAAAATAAATAGCATAAAAGAATGAATGACCGCTTCCGTTGCGTCTGTGACTACTAATCCGGAGGCATTTCATGACTATAGACATACACCTACATTATTCACGTGGACAACCTACAGACGTCGCGAGAAGACCAACCAGCCAAAGTGACAATAAATGAAACATAAAATGAAACTGGCGCGAATTAAATGGTAAAGTAATTTTTGGTCAAGCCTGTCATGTACATATTACAGACTTAAGCAAAACATTCATGTCTCTGTTCAATATACGCTGATAAAGATGTTTTGATTAATGTTAATCAGCTTTTTATTTCATTATTTGCTCCATTTGCTTGTCAATAGAAATGTGTTTACATCTGAAAATTTGGCAATCCGAGGAGAACTGGCAGGCTGAGGTTAGTGCTCAGCCTGTGTGAGGATGCTGCGTACCTACCCTGTGTTGGGTTTAACCGCAGAGAAGGGATGGGGGTTGTGCTGTTTTGGGTGTGGGAAAATTTGGCAATATAAGTGCACTGAGTTATTTATACCATGCGTTCGAAGGAGCTCCAATCACCGGCTTTGGCGGTTAAGTTTTCCTCCCATTTTTAGTGGTACAACTTTGATCAATAATAACATACACTCTACGTTAGTTATAACGTTAGCGACGTGTGCATTCATACCAATAAATGAATGGTGTTTAACGCCCGTTTTTGCTACAGAGGCACCACAGGCGATGGACACTGAGGATACATGAGATGAAATGATATATTGGGAAAGAATTTATTTTTAAGGAAGGAATCGTTCCAGGCCTAAGTTTAGGGTACCTCCCCGGCATGTGCCATTTATGAGGACTGAGGAAAACCTCGAAAAAACCTCAGTCAGGGAGGACGGTCCTGGAGGGATTCGAACCCAGACCTCCCGCTCACGGGTCCGCGTCTTAACGACTTCCGCCACCCGTGGTGGTTTATCTACCAAGCAAAACATTACGCACTGCATGTGTATCATCATCTACTCAAACACCTAAGAGTCGGTCCATCTCTTTGCGTTAACAAAAGCAGAATATAACAGTAAACAGTTGAACGTACATACCTCTGATTAGCCATATCTCCAGCTGCCAGCAGTAGGCACTATTCTGTGTTGTTGGAGTTGTCCTTCTGCATGCACACATTTTAATGAAAAGTCAGTTCTGCTTCCGCAAGCCAAGGGAATTTTCGTAACTGTTCATGAGACAGACTCCTGCAACAAAGAGACATCCAAACAATCAGCACACAAGTCAAAACCTGTCGCGAACAGAGCAAAGACAACATCTGCAGGATAAAACATGACTGAAGTTGTTGAAAAATTCCGTCACCCAGGAACTGCATAAACTAAGCGAATTCCTCAGCAACTTCAAAACAATGAACATAAAATACAAATTATGCTCTTATTAATTAATGAAATGAAATAAGTTATGGCATTATTCTATGGTATTAGAAAAATAAAATTACAATTCTTGCAGTTTATATGCTTCACAAAAGAGAAACCACATTTTTAGAGTTCTTATTACTAAGATTAAACCACAAAAATTAATAGTATATTATTAATTAAAGGCAATACAAAGCATACTGTGTCAGTATTTTTAAACATTTTTAAATGTAACCATGTTTATGAGCTGAGCCCTTGATATATGTGTTACATTGTGTATTTAAGATGTTCACATGTTTCCATAAAACAAAAACATGTTACTATATAAAAAAAATTACAATTACTACGCAAATATACACAATCAACAATATACAATCGAAAGTTCCATCGATTTTAATTGGCTTTAAAATTTAATTTTAATGTAGTATTAAAAACATGTAACGCAAACTTTTTCTGAAAGTTATTACATACAAAATTAATTCTCAAACGCATATTAGCTTAATATTTCACATTTTCTATCTTCACGACGATACTTTTGTTAAATATTAAATATATGCAATGTTATTAATACAGTTTATACGCTGAATTAATTTGTCCTTTAATTTTAAAACAATTTAAAAACAAGGGAAAATTAAACTCAAAAGCGCTTTTTAACATTTCAGTTTTCAACTCCTAAAGGTCCGATTTCCTCAATTGTCAGAAACTGCTTTTTATTATTTTATTTAAATGGTATTTAACGAAAACGTTGCGAAGAAACAAACATTGGTGCCGCCAGATTAATTTTTAAATTGCTTTCAGGTTAACCGCCAATCCTAATAACGTGAATTCACTGATTTTCAGAAACTATTATTCCTATTCCATTTCAATGGCTTATACCGAGTTTCTTTGAGGAAAATAATAATAATAATAATAATAATAATAATAATAATAATAATAATAATAATAATAATAATAATAATAATACGGTGGACAGAGCAATTAAATTTCGCATTAGCCTCCACTACTGAAATATTTCGGTTTTCAGCTGTACCCCCACTCCTAATTGCCCGATTTCACTGATTTTCAAAATCTATTTTTGTTATCTTATTCAAAATTATACCGAATTTTGTTGTGAACAATAAATATTGATGTTGCTAGTGTGATTTATAAATATTGGGTTTCAGATAAACTTCCACTCCTAATCACTCGATTTTCCTGATTTTCAGAAACTATTTTATTATTTTATTTAACTGATACATATCGAGTTTCGTTGTGAGAAAGCAAATATTGGTGCCGCTAGAGCGATTTTTAAATTTTGGGTTTCAGGTATACTCTCTTTCTTAACAATATGATTTCAGCTATTTTCAGTTTCATTTCAATGGCATGTACCGAGTTTCCTTTAAAGAAATTTAAATTGCGGCCGCTAGAACTATTTTTAAATTTCGGTTTAACTTCCATTTGGTTTACAGGGATACTCGACTCCTAATGGCCTGATTACCCTTATTTTCGGAAAATATTTTTATTGATTTATTTTAAAGAAATGTGCCGAGTTTCCTGGAGAAAAAACAAAAATTGTTGCCACTAGCATTTGTTATTTTTTTTAAAAATGTTCGCTTTAGGCTAACCCCCATCCCTAATGGTCCAATTTTGCTGGTTGACGAACTCTACCAAAAGTTTGTTAATTGGTGGTTATATGCACAGTTTAGTTGAGAAAAAAAATTGCGACCGCTAGAGAGTTAACAACTATATATGCATATGTGAAATGAAATGAAAGAGCCCATTATGTCTCATAAAGGGCTAGGGCCTCCTGCTAAGGCTCATTTGTGACTCACTTGGTGAGCTATTCCACGTGAGCTGGGGATTCTACTGAAAAAACTATGCTGTTTTATTGTTTCTTGTTCTTTTTGAGTCCTTGCCAGTTCATACTCCATTCGCTTCTATTGCGGGCGATGCTTGACCAGTGAACTTTTATCTGCGCTCATCTGTCCTGCTGTAGCCTCGCCACGTGCCCGCCCCATTTCCATTTTATCACTGCAGCTCTGTCCATAATGTTTCTGATTCAACACGTATACACACTTCAAACAAAGAAAAAACCGTGTTAACATAACAAAACTGAATTCACCCAAACAGAAAATGATGACCACTAATCATCTTAGTCTTTTACAGTTACAACAGTTGCTCAAAATGCCCACCATCGGCGTCGATATACTTTTGAGTACGTTGAACTACTGATTGAGCAACGTTTGCGAAAGTGTCCTCAGCGACTGCAGCACATGTCGTTTCAATTTCTTCCCGAAGTGCTGTCAGTGTAGCTGATTTTCTACGGTATACAACATCCTTAAGAGTTTCCCATAGGTAGAAGTTCAACGGAGTTAGATCCGGAGAACGCGGTGGAAACTCAATCGGACCTCTCCGTCCTATCCAGTGCCTTGGATCCAGTGCGCGGGGCTTGTTGCTGTGCGAGGTCTCCCAGATCTGCCCTTGTGAACATCGCATACGGTACCATGAGTCTGAAATTTGTCTCGAAAGTGTGCAATTGTTACTCGCGTTGTCGGTTCTGTTCTGTATACACGTCTCCATTGCCTTTCAACTTCAACAACATTCTCAGTTTTACAATACCATTTCACAATTGCTCCCCGCTGTTCAAACGATAACCTTGGATCAATTTTGTTGTAGCAACGCTAGCATAACGTAATGTGAGTCACATCTGTTTACAGAACGTCATACGATAATCTTGCCTTCATTCCTTCATTGTTGATTTACCTGTCACGTAGCAACGCTACCATCATGTATGAAAGTCACACATCTGTTTACAGAACATCATACTACACATTACTGTTGTTTTTCTTTCCACTTTGAAATATATTAAATAGATATCTACTGTGTATCCATTTTTTGGCAACCTCGGTATTTATACGTTTTTTAGCTCCAATAATGAAATATCATGGTAGAATCCATTACTTCCTACACATGCATTTTCTAAAATGAGATATGTTTGAGTTGCCACGTACTTTACAAATCTTTCCTTCATATTTGTAAACTACAATAGACAAGGGACACGCACATTTGCAGGCACAATGTTATTTTTCGATACCTTGTCCCACAAGATCATTCTGCAGGAGCAAGCACTGCTAAGGGATTTTCATTCAATTACAAGCATAATGCAGCGTACATTTCAAACTCGGAACGTTCCCCATAGTTACTGGACTAAGACAAGTTGTCGGAAAAAGACAAAACGCTGCAAGAACTTTTTACGAGAGATGGAATTATGACGGTATACTAAAAGCGTCTGATAGCGGCATCTGAAGCCAGAGTAAACGGCTATAAAATATGAACTGCAACTGTTACAAAGATGTGAGCATATGGAAAAACCTTACACCCAGCGAGGAACTTCATTGTTCCAAACACTGGGTCTCTTAACGTTTTTCAGCACTTGGAAAAGTCCCAACAATAACCATGTGACTATCAGGTAAGCCAATGTTCCACTTCAGATAAGAGCGCGGATCAATAAATAAGCTAATAGAGAGAGGCATTTAGTCTCCAGACAAAATAACCGAGGATGGAAAGTATGCTATTCATATCTAGAGATCTTTACAATGTTGTAAGCTGTAAATTATGTACTAAATAGAATAAGCTATTTATATAAGCTATACAAACTTCACCCTTCATTCATATTTTGTTTTCCTAGCTTCAACACTTTGCAATAGTGCATGAAATTGTGCCATATCTTGAGCTTTTTTAAATAGTGTTTAACGCCCGTTTTTACTACTGAGGCACTACAGGCGGTGAACACTGGTGATACATGAAATGAAATGATATATTAGAAAAGGATTTTTTTAAGGGAGGAAACGTTCCAGGCCTAAGTTTAGGGTACTTCTCCGGCATTTGCCATTTATGAGGAATGAGAAAAACCTGGAAAAAGCTCAATCAGAGAGGGCGGTCCTGATGGGAATCGAACCCCTCAGACCTCCCGCTCATGAGTTTGCGCCTTAACGACCTCGGCTCTACACGTGGCGGTATCTCTTGAGCTAAACTCGCATTTACTAAGTATAGAAGTCCCTTGATTCTTGATTTTTATTCCCAACATATACAGTTTTCCAATTTCATGCGTAAGTACACCCTAAGAAAATAAATAAATAAATAAGCAGACTCTTGAAGTGTTCATTTGTTAAGTTCTGCTTGGCTCCTCACTCGATTCACACTGGCATGTGCCTGAGCGCGGGTTTTACAACCTTTAGTTTCATTCTATCATCTCAAGACATATCGACTTCTCCTTGGTAGATAACAAATTACACTTAATGATGTCACGTTGAGACATCCCCTGCAGGCGTTTATTTACGCATAAAACGCACTAAGCAATACTTAAAGGAAAGTATTTTTAACGCATCACGTTGTTTGCTATTTTTTATAACTGGAAAAGTTTTGATGTATATTCACTTAAAAAGTTTCATTTAAATCATTTAGAATAACAAAATTAGATCTGGCATCCACTGTTGTTAGTGTTTATGCTAACAGATATTAAAACGCAAATTCCTCACTAGGTAGAGTAACTTTAAATAGAATATAAAAGCCAAATAATGACCTTAATTAATGAAATAAGTTTCGCCATTACTGTGTGGTATTAACATGACAGACTCATAAAAGAAAAACTGGACCATTATCATTACTTAAATAGATTGTTTTTTTTTTCTCTTCAAAATCGCTTGAAAAAATATCTATAGTGAATTTACTCTATTTTTCAAAAGTAAGCGGAACAAATTAGAATTCTTGCAATCTATAAGTACTACAAAAGAGAAACCTCATTTTTAAACTTATTATTATTATTATTATTATTATTATTATTGATTTACAAAAATGAATGGTCCTGTTAATTAAAAGAAATATATGAACACTTATAAATATATATCGAGTGTATTTTTAAACATTTTTAAATATAACTGAGCCTTTGATATCATCTTTACATTCATTAAAATATAGAGAAATAACAGAAAGCAACCTTGTATATTTAAGCAGAATAAGATTGCATGTGTCAATAAAACAAAAACATGTTACTATTTAAAAACAATTACAATGTACCCAGCAAATATACACAATCAACAATAAACAGTCGAAAGTCCCATCGATTTTCAATGGATATGTAAATCAGTTTAATTTTTTTAGTAAAAACGTGTAGTGAAAACGTTATCTGAAGTTTATTACAGAGCGCTCTTACATACAAATATAATTCTCAAACACATATTAGATTAATATTTTACACTTGCTATCTTCACGACAATTATATTGTTAAACACATAACATATGCATCGTTAAAAATACATTTAATTTGTCCTTCTATTTTGAAATAATTGAGAGAAAATTAAAAGCTAGAGCTCTTTTTAAATGTCGATTTCCAATTATATCCCTACCCCTAATGTTCAGAAACTATTTGTCTTATTTTATTTAAATGGTATATACCGAAATTTGTTGTGGAAAAAAAAAAACAAATATTGGTGCCGCTAGAATGACTTTTAAATTTTGGGTTTCAGACATATCTCCACTGAACCGATTTCCTTCATTTTAAGAAATCAGTTTTCCTATTTTATTTAAATGATATATATCGAGTTTCGTTGCAAAAAACAAACAAACAAACGAATGAATATTGGTCCCGCTGGAGTGAATTTTAAATTTTGGGTTTGAGGTAAACCCCTATTCCTAATAATCTGATTTCACTTATTTACAGCTATTTTTATTATTTAATTGGTATCCATTGATTTTCGTTTTCGTTGCGAAAAAACAAATATTGATGCCGCTAGAACGATTTTTAAAAATTTTATTTGAAGTAATTCCCCACTTGTAATAGTCTGATTTCACTGATTTTCGGACACTATGTTTATTAATTCATTTTAATGGCTTATATAGAGTTTCCTTGAGAAAAAATAATACTTGGGGCCGTTAGAGTGATTTTTAAATTATCTTTTAAATGTTACTTTGGGTTACCACCCCCAACCCACTTTCACTCGTTCAATTTTGCTGGTTAACGAACTTAACGAAACTTTTGTTGATGATTATATGCCAAGTTTCGTTGAAGAAAATAAAACTTGGAACCGCTAGAAGACACACAAACACATATATGTACCTATGCATATACAACTTCTTCATTTTCATTTTCGGTGCCTAGTATGTAGGATCGATAGAAATTTGAAAAAAAAATTTCAAAAATATTTTCCTAGGTACAACCGCAGTAGCTCGCTAAAAGTAAGCAAATAGTTATGAAATGATTTTCGCTCATGTAAATATACATTGAATAGAGTGCATTCTATGTTTACAAAGAGTAACCATGTAAAAGTTTTTAGACATGGAGAAGTACATCAGAAGTCAACAGCAGGATTGTATCCGACAAGAAGCCCACTAATCGCCTACGCCCACTACTTCGGTCACAGGAAATGTTATGCCTGTCCGTCGGCAGGCAACGGTCACAAAGTGCAGTTTTAAGCAGCGTTGCCTATTATTCGAGATAAAAAAAAGTATTTGAAAACTCTAGAGATAGAAGAAACATACTGAAACTTTTTGTGCTCGTTATTACCAGCTTTATTTTTGACACCGAGCTCCCTTCTCCCACTCTGTAAACAATACGATACACATAGCCTGTTGAGTCCCTCTGGGAACAGTAACTAAAATTAGGCACAATTAGCCACTCCTGGAAAGTTCAACCAGTCTCTAGAGACGTTCTTTATTCGCCTTCTCCGCTCCCTTCATTGACCATCAGCTGCCGAGGTTTTTCACTAGTTCGTCTGACCATCGTCTTCAGTGTCTTCCTTTTCTTCTTTGACTTGTTCTGGAATTCCACTCGATAAGTAACTACCGCCATTGTCTTGCCCATGTTTCATGTTATGAATCTTGAATATCAGTCACTTCCCCTAGGTCGTCATTTTGAATTTGTTCGAAACAGCTGTTCAAGACATACCTGTCTTGTCTTATTAATCAACATAAATTTTAACCGCCTAAATGTCATATCAGTCACCTCTGATTTCACATGGTCTGATGGAATTATTCTGCTATACCCAATCCATTCCTACCGTTTAGTATTAGGATTTACTTGTTAAATCCCTGGAGGGCAAGGGCCCCTTCCCTGGACATTAGCAATTCCGAGTAGTCACTTCGGGATAGATCCTCATACTTGTCTCAATGATTACTTCAGTGGGTTTTACCAGTTCAATGTGTCCGTCGCCTTTGATGACCAGTTACTGGCTAAATGGTCTTTAAGTACTCAGCCCCAACCTATCTTCTTAGCCCTACTTTCCCGTGGGTTCCAAAATGTCCTTTCATGTCCAATGAATGTTACTAGCGACATGACAAGTCTCAGTGGCGGTTGTGATCCCTGTAGAAAGGCGGACAGTGGCATAACTACATGACACCCAAATGCAGTGGGGAAGATTTCTTTTATCAAGACTATACATTCCCGACAAACTGCAGTCACGTCGTACATTTGGAACTCTCAATTCAGCTGTTAAACTACGTCTTAATCCTTCAGCAGTCAATTCAGAAACAACAATGCACGTTATGAATCTTTCAACCGGTTTACGTATCGTAATATCAAAACAAATTGTATGTAACATGCATCTATTATCTGTCGTTTTGTCCACCTGTGCAGAATCGAAATTTGCCCTTTCTATTTCTTTTCTAACCTCATTCTTATAGACAAGATATGTTTCTCACTTCACACGCTGTCAGCCAAGATGTTTTATAAACCATAAAATACCCTTGTTACTTTTGTACCGTCTCGCTGAGTAAGCTCCTATAGCTTTCGGTTGATGAGGTCCAATCTAACAATTAAAACTCAGGCGTGAAAATGCTGCCTTCAATAAAACGTCCACTTTATTCATTGCAACAAAACAGACACGCTTTTTTTTTTTTTTTTTTTTTTTTTGTTAACAGATAGCACTGTGAAAGTCAACTTTCCACTTACAAACAGTGAGGAAGCCACCCAATTTCAAACAAAGTAGGAAAACAACCAATAGTCTGTTATGTGTGGTATCAGTAACCTCTTAACGTCTGGTTCCTAAGAAAAGAGAGAATACCAAGCGCTGGCCGTCCTGCTGGCCCAAGAGAACGCAGAAATAAGCACGAGAAAGCCCAACCCAATTTGGGGGAAGACAAATATAAGTCCTTGTAAATCTTTGCTGACTCATAAAAGCATAAGTTTAAAGCGTAACATTTTCAGGACTGGCCCATGAGCTTCCCTCGCTAACGGAGGACCCGCATGCTACCGCTACTACAGTAGAAAGGAAATACGCGTAATGCGCAAGATACACTTAAGAACTAATTGGTTATGTATACTATTTTCATGCATTTTTTGTTCTGGCCCTTATTGACGGACCGCTCCTGCCCGTCCATATATTTCACTGTTGTTGTCCCATCCACCAGGCCTGTAATTTTGCCGATATCTTTTTGAGGAGCCAATCTCTCACACTGAGGCCTATGACACGTTTCTAACATTGTCGTCAGTGACCAGTGAGCGCCGTACAGCATCATGAGAAAGATGCAATTGTTCATTACTTCCCGTTTTATTTTTAAGTTAAATGTTATATACTCAAAGGTAAATTTTCTAAATCTTGAAATTTTCAAATAAATATCTTCACAGGTTGATCTGTCACTATAATACACGTGGTGCAGTTTCTATTATGATATCTCTAATAGTTATTGAAACATAGTTTCTTTTCTTTTACATGCTTATGTGATAAATGTTTATGATTTATACCAAATCAGTATTTTAAAATATTAATTAAGCAGAGAATACAAATTGCCATGCATTATTTTACAATGCTCTGGTTGTCTCAGAAATTTCTAAACTTTTTTTTTTCATAACTGATCAAATTAATTTTCTTGCCTATACATTGAACAATATAAAGCTGTTCTGATAATCATACGATACTTTTTGTCTACATCTTTAAAACGTAATTAGATGTAATGCCTCTCAACGGAATTTTAAAAACTCTCTCATGTGTAAATGGCTATATATTAGTAAAGTAAACAGTTTCACATTTTTTTAAGCTTTAAAAATGAATTTCTAAAACATTTTAGGCACTCTTAAATTGCGGGACAGGGTTTGAGTTCGGGATTCCTCCCCCTAGGAGCGATGTCTTCACTATGCCTAAAGACGGCTTATTGCATTCTTGAGGAAGGGGCTCGTACCAGATCCAAAGAGACCCGAAGTTCACAAAAGGCAGGGACGATTACTCTCTGAGTTGAGCTGTTTGCAAGTATGTTCCATCTTATTCTCCACAGTTTCATTATTTGATAATAAAAAGCATTAGAAACATCAAAGCTTCACTCAGGTCTACATCTGCCTGAGAAATTTGGCCAACTATGACTTCGCCATCTATCGAAATAGGACTCGATTGCCGCTTTAACATCAAACAACCTCGCACCGAAGAAACACATTTAATGAGTTCAACATGATGTAAATATAATCACATATTTGACTCAATGCTAGAGATAAAGCGAGGATATATAGAGAATACAAAGAAACAAAGTACAGACTTCGCACGGAACAGGCGGCGGGCGCTTAGCACCAGCTGGCGAGGTCGCGCGAGAATGTTCATATAAATATCCATATGCAAACTGATATAGATACATTATTTTCGAATGTTACTTCCGCACGAACGCCACTAAGAATATTAAAAATCAAATTACAAAAATTAAATCTGCTGGCGTGACCTCGGTGTTATAATCGATGTCCTACTCAGCATCTGCATGGTTTTAATTTAAGACGCTTTGTAGCTGTTCTTGCAGAGCTCTTTGATTTTAGCGCATTCCAAAGAAATTTAGATTACAGTTGCACCCAAGAACAGATTTATTATTATTATTATTATTATTATTATTATTATTATTATTATTATTATTATTATTATTATTATTCCAAATCTCCACCAATCCTACCTACAGAATCCATAAATGACAATGAAAAAATTCATATATACAAATATATCATACCAAGGGAGTCAAAAATATATACACTCTTTCACAGTAGATCTCTATTTAATATGTTTTAAAATTGGACCGAAAAACAACAGTAATGTGTAGTGTGATGTTCTGTAAACAGATGTGACTCGCATACATTGTGATAGCGTTGATACGTGGCAGATAAATCAACAATGAACAAATGAAGTCAAGAGCATCGTATGATGTTTTGTAAACAGATGTGACTCGCATTACGTTATGCTAGCGTTGCTACAACAAAATGGAGTCAAGATTATCGTTTGAACAGCGGAAAGCAATGTTGAAGTGGTATTGGAAAACCGAGAATGTTGTTGAAGTTCAAAGGCAATGGAGACGTGTGTACAGAACAGAACCGCCAACGCGAGTAACAATTGCATGCATTCGAGACAAATTTGAGACTCGTGGTACCGTATGCGATGTTCACAAGGCAGATCTGGGAGACCTCGCACAGCAACAAGCCCCGCGCACTGGATCCAAGGCACTGGATAGAACGAAGAGGTCCGATTGAGTTTCCACCGCGTTCTCGGATCTAACTCCTTTGAGCTTCTACCTATGGGGAACTCTTAAGGATGTTGTATACCGTAGAAAACCAGCTACACTGACAGCACTTCGGGAAGAAATTGAAACCGCACGTGGTGCAATCGCTGAGGACACTTTCGCAAACGTTGCTCAATCAGCAGTTCAACGTACTCAGAAGTGTATCGACGTCGATGTTGGACATTTTGAGCAACTGTTGTAACTGTAATTTATCATTTTCCATTTGTATGAATTTAGTTTTGTTTTGTTATGTTAACACAGTTTTTTCATTGCTTGAAGTGTGTATACATTTTTGATAGTGTGTGTGTGTGTGTGTGTGTGTGTGTGTGTGTTTTAGTTAACGCTTTAGCGTTCGGTATTTTAATTTTTCTCACGGTACTCGACATATAACCATAAATTAAAAAGGATTCGTCCAGTTCGTTAACCAGCAAAATTGGACCATTGGTGGGGGAGGGAGTTAATCTAACGCAAAAATTTAAAAATCCCTCTAGCGGCCGCAATTTTTGCTTCTTCTCAACGAAAATTGGTACATGCCATTAAAATAAATTAATAAAAATAGTTTCTGAAAAACAGGGAAATCGGGCCATTAAGAGTGGAGGTATACCTGAAAATCGAAATTTAAACATTTGGGATTAAAGCAAAATTTAAGAATCCCTCTAGCGGTCGCAATTTAAAAAAATTTAAAGGAAAATCGTTATATGCCTTTGAAATAAAATGACAAAAATAGTTTCCGAAAATCGGTGAAATCAGATTATTAAGAGGTGTTTTCTTAAACCTAAAATTTAAAAATCGCTCTAACGGCATTAATATTTGTTTTTTCGCCACGAAACTCTGTATATACCATTTGATAAAAAGAAGTTTATGAAAATTAAGGAAATCGGGTAATTAGCAGTTGGGTTTTAAACTGAAACCCATAATTTAAAAATCGCTCTAGCGGCAGCAAAATTATTATTATTATTATTATTATTATTATTATTATTATTATTTTGCAACAAAACTCGACATATACTATTTAAATAAAATGAGAAAAATATATTCAGAAAATCAGCTAAATAGGATTATTAGGAGTAGCTGTACACCTGAAAATTGAAATTTAAAAAGTGCTCTAGGGTTTAATTTTCTGTCTATTGTTTCAAAATAAAATGACAAATTAATTCAGCACATAAACATTGGATAAATTTATATTTGATAAAGGCGTTGTCGTGAAGATAACAAATGTGAAATATTAATCTAATGTGTGTTTGAGAACAATATTTGTGTGAGAAGAGAGTTCTGTAATAATCTTCAGAAAAACTTTTCGTTACACGTTTTTACTACAATGAAAGCCAAATGAAAATCGATAGTATTTTCGATTGCATATTATTGATTGTTAATATTTACTTAGTAATTGTTGTCGTTTTTAAATAGTAACATGGTTTTATATCAATGAAACATATAAACATCTTCTTAAATGGACAGATTAACTCGAAACTTTCTGTTATTTCTCTCCATTTTAGTGAATGTAAAGATGATGTTAAGGACTCAGTTCATAAACATGGTTACATTTAAAAATATTTAAAAATACCTATAGAGTATAGCTTTGTATATCAGTGTTCATATATTTAATTTAATTAATAGTATGCCTTCATTTTTTTGATTTAATAATAATAATAATAACAATTAAAAGTGTGGTTTCTCTTTTGTGATAATTACAGAATGCAAGAATTCTAATTTTTGTTTCTCTAATACAACGAAGTAAGGCCATAACTTATTTCATTTCATTAATTAATGAAATTGGATTTTTACCTATATTCATTTTTACAGTTATCCAAGTTTCTGAGAAATTTGTTTAGTTAACGCAGCTGCTGCGTGACGAACTTTTATTTCTAATGTTTTATTTATTGTCCCTTTGACTGTATTGATCTCGCCACGTCTGTAGATTGTGGACTAAATACTATAGGTGTAAGTCTGTAAGACAGTATGAAAGGAACTGAATTAATGATAACACCTACGGGCTCGGCGTCCTTGGCGTCTGCAAAGACTTTTCAACTAGTTATAGGTTTCAAAAGCACAGTTTTACATTTCTTGCATAATAATAATAATAATAATAATAATAATAATAATAATAATAATAATAATAATAATAATAATAATAATAATACACATTTTAATATCATTCTTCAATATGGGAAGAAGGGAGGTACTCCAGAAGAAGAACACACATTTTCTTTTTCTTGGCGTTGTAATGGCGCGACCAGTAATAATCAGTGCTTGCTTGTTCAATACCGTGCAGTATTAGCACTGATACTTTCTCCAATGCTACTTTTCCAGTTAAGAACTTTACGGATTAATGGTTTTAGTATTTAAAATTCATTATCAAAGGTAATTTTTGAGAAACATTGAAATAAATGTTTTACATAGAGACCAGCTTCGAATAACTGCACATTTCTAGATGTTAGTGACAAATTCAAGGATTCGCAACAGGATTAAAAATGAAAAAAAGCAGCAGCAGCCAGTAGTGTATTTATTTACAAAATATATTTATTGCAAATTTGATTCATCCATCACACGGGTCCTGGAACCGTATGTCATTCCCAATACTCTATAAAATACATAAAATTACTCAAACCAATATTTAACTCTTAAGAGACAAACAATATATATAATTAAATTCATAAATAAATGAAAAATATCAAATAATAAATTTTTTTCAAAGTACGCATGTAAAATGAACATAAAAAGAAAACAGTACAAAAGTAAATAACTTGCATTCCCTCACATATATGTACAAATAATTAAAAAAAAATGTGACTCACGTTCCCCCTTCCCGGTTACCTGTCTCTTCCGATTTGAGTTGTCTCACTTTATTTAAAACTTTACCTACTCTCTCCTCCTTCCTATCTATCAGCACAGCAACTGCTCTCTCCCGCCGTTAACACACGGGATCGGTAGATATCTTTCTCCATTCTTACTTGCCCTTGCAGAGGCTGGCCGACCAGTGGGACAGGAACAGCGCGTCTGGGCAGCTTTACTTGCCTGCAGCCGAGAGGCGGGTCGGTTTAGCCTCTAGGTACCATCCTAGTGCAAAAATCCGCTTCGACTCTGGGCGGTCCCGGTTGAATTCATAGGAAACGGGAAGAGGCCCTTGTTAGTACGCCAGAATATGTTCCCAACATTCTTTCTCCGCACATATGGGGCAGATTCTCGTAGTCTCTCTGTCTGTTACTTTAGTCATCCGCAACGCGCCTAACCTGCCCCTGATTGCAGAGTTTGGATGAAACGCTCCAGCCTCCCATCCGATTTTCAGCTCCAATTGCATCTGCAACGAAACTTTTTCCGTCGGCTGCCTATTAATGTCCCTCAAGCGTTTCTTAATTTTCCTCCAAAACCCCATCCTGTTTCCCCGTTCTGGAATCCAAATGTTACCCAGTGGTGTATTTTCCAGACCCCTTCGTAATTTTGAAACCCAGGTCTTATTTCCGCCATTTGCTTCTGGTAGCAGATCGCCCTAATTAGTCCCTCCGTAAACAATTCGTAGCTACTGCTCGGATTCTGCATTCTATAATCTCGCCAAATTCCCTCCACAAAATGCTGTACTCTCCCCACTCTTAAAGCACCTGTTAGGAAGCCCGTTCTTACCCGATCCAACTTCTCTGTTCGTTCTAACCCCATAAGTGAATGCAGGTTGTGCTACTGCTCCATATACAGCTTCACTTCCGCTTCACATACGGAGTGTTTCTGCGTCTTTCATACTCGCTTTAAGTAACGCCCCATTGGCACATCTGTCCTACATCGAGAAAGTTAGCCCAAGGTACACGAAATTCTTGACGTTATCCAATTAATGTGATACATATGTCCGTATCTCTGGTTTGCTATCATTCTTAAAGATAATAATCTTCATTTTACTTGTATTCACCGTAAGTAATCAAGTATCACAGATGGTCTGTAGTAATCTGTTCAGTCCACGCTGTTGATTTGATTTGTTTTATTCACGGACGATCTTTAACATCTCAGGTCATCAGCGTCCCATTCAAATCAGGGCGTGAAACGGCGGACAAATTTTGCTCAGAGGCCTCTTCTTTCAGGCATGAGGTTCTTTATCATGCCGTAAATGTACGACACGGGACCCACGGCTTTACTTCCCTTCCGAAGGAGGCCATGCTTAGCATTTGTACACCCGAAAAAAATCCATCGATCCTGGCCGAGATCGAACCTGCGGTCTTGGGTTTAGAAGGCAAGTATGGTTACCACTACACCCCCAGAACCGACTGTCCACACTGTAGGCGGGTATGACTGTAGGCTATGCACATGAGTATTCCTAGCATGTGGAATAAACACGGTAGACTATGATAAACTATTGACGAAAGAGATGTGTGATAATTTCACAATCCCGCATGTGGTTCACAAATGACGTGTTAATACTTCTGGATACAATACGCATTTTCGGAGGATTGGGAACGTTAGAGAGGGCGAAGCAAATCATCTATTTGGAAGCTACAGCACGCACTTCATGATAACCCAAGATCTAAGCAATATTCACATTAAACTAATATTATTATACCTTTGATTCTCTATGCTCCCTTCAAATATTCCACTCGCGTATAAGTAAATTCGAAAATGGCATGCACGTTAACACTAAATGCCTCAGCTTCATGTACCCTTAAAACGCCCGTTATCAGTGAAATGACCGCTACTACTTTCTGGTGCATTTTTAATCGTTTTTCTCAATGAAAACTATGGAGTTTTTCCCTTATCGTCTTCTATCCTACTGTGATGGTATAAAGGGAACGATTTTGTTCCTAATTTGCAATCCTGTTTGCATTTGGCTTCCGGAGTGAGTTTGTATACACTTGGTGTCTGCTCAGTATCACATATTTAAGTGTTCTGACTCAGGCCGATGATTTCTTACTTACAGACGACTGTAGTGATGTAGAGGGAACAATATGACTTCTGAGCTGCGAACCAGCTTCGAATCCAGCTTGAAGCGAGGTTCTGGTTTCAGACAGTTTTATATTCATGGCGTTTGCTAAGTATCATGCATGTTTAGCGTTTTATGTCCCCAGGCCCCTTTTGCCTATTCATTTAATTTGTTTATTCGTTCATTCTTCTTTTATACGTCATCACCGGCTAAATGGTTTTTAGTAACCAAAAGAATCCAATATAAGCACATGTTTTCTCGAAAATAAGAAATATGTTATTATACCAATTAGGTTTGCTCTATGCTATGTAGTAACAAATTATTTGTATTAAAAAGGCATACATTATAAAAACACGGGTTTTATCTATACAAAAACCTGTTACATTGAAACATTCTCAGAGATATAGCTTATGACACGGGGAGTTTTTGATTACAAAAGAACCACCTTCAACTTTTTTACATGTCAAACAACTGTCTATGTTTTGTTTTTCTTACATAACACTATTTGACATGTCTTGCGTTTAGCGACCTTAGATGTTCCTTCATCCCTATAATCAGCCAAGAGTGACGGTGACAGTATTCTATAAAGCTACATAAAAAATGAAAAGATAAACTAAATTTTAGACACGGATACAAGAGCTGATAAACGAATGACTCACGCACTAGGCTACAATGAGTTTGAAACATGTTTGTTGTAAATTGACTATTATTGTCGCTTACAGCTACGCAATATACGTTCTAAGAAGTGTAGGGAAGGAAGCAGTCAATTCACCGCCTCCAGAAACCCACGGTAAATTTGCGATTATTTTAAAAAGTTACGCCAGAAATGAAAAAAAAAAAAAAAAAAAAAAAAAAAATATTAATGAGCTAAACGTCATTGAAAGGGATTAAAAGTCACAAAACCATAGAAAAATACTTCCAAAAACAGTGAAAATATGACGTTTGAAAATCAAAAGCGGTCAACTGACCGCCATTGGGCGTTCTAGTGTTAAATCTCAATTCCAAGGTTCGTTAGCGTCCCTGTGCTTAATAGGTAATGAGGCACTTTAATGTACCTTATCCTGAAAACTTGAACAGGCGAAATAAATTATTCCTTTCCCTTTTATAGTCCTCAGAGGCATTGTCAGCCACAGCTGTGTTACGTCACAACACTGGGGACACTTTTAACTGCTATGATAGCAGCTACCTTGCTAATGGAATGCAATATGAGTGGAAGATAACGACAGTCATAAAACGTGTGGGAGTATTCTTGTAAATTATGCACCACTCTTATCCAACACCTTTATCGTATTATTACTAACATTTCATTGCATCATCACCAGCATTTTTAACTGCTGAAACAAGTAACACTGCATGATAGCCAAGTTGTATTGTTGGCCATAATCATGTTGCTCGACTGGCTCACGTACTCGTAGGCTGTTTCCCGTGCACATAAAAGGAAAGTACACCGATCTGTTTTTAATGCTCTTTTAATATTTTAAGCTGTTTCCTTAAGATTAAAGGCGAATATACTACACTATTGTTCAGCATTATAAGCTTATAGCCGCATTTTTCTGTTTGTGAATTTCTTTAAGAACTAACGAGTTTCCTTTAAAAATTAATTTTAAAATAAAAATCCTGGTCAGGTTTTTCTTTTTTGTTTAAAAATACATTACAATGAAAAATTATCAATACGAGGGTAGGTTCATAAGTTTACGGCCTAACCATTTTCTAGGTATGATAAAGACAAAAACTATAATTCACTTATCAATGTAGTTACCCTTTATTGAAATACACTTCTCACGCCTTTGAGTTAACATTTCAATTCCCCAAAAGTCAGAAGTCTTGTCTGCAAAATTGGCATAAACAACATCCATCACTTCTTCGTCACACTTAAATTTCCTTCCTCGAAGGCCCTTCTTGAGTTATGAGAAGAGGAAACAGTCACTGAGAGCTAGATCTGGGCTGTAGGGTGATCGATCTCCTTGAAGTCACATTTCTTCACAGCTTCCTTTGCAACAAGAGCTGTGTATACAGGCGCGTTGTCGTGAAGAAGGTGCACACCACCACTCAGCTTTCCTCGCCTTTTCTCTTTGATGGGAGCACGCAGGCTGTGCAGTAGGCCAGCATAGTACTCCCCATTTACTGTGGTGTTCCTCTCCTTGAAGTCAATGAAGAGTATTCCTTCACAGTTCCAAAATATTGTGGCCATGATCTTCTTGGTTGAGGTCTTTAGAGGCGCTTCGCCAGGTTTACGGCACTCCAGTGATTCTCTTTTGAACAAGGGATCATAGTACAGGAACACAGTTTCATCATCTGTAACAATGGTTTGCAGAACTTCTCTCTCGTTGCTACGGCAGAGCTTCAAAACTGCCTAACAGATTACTCGTTGCTGCTTTTGAACTGAGGAAAGAAGTCTAGGCACCCATCTTGCACTAACCTTATTCATGTTTAAATGTTCATAAATAATTCGAAGGACTGTTGTTTTAGAAAGGCTCAACCTTGCTGCTATTTGTCTAACTCTGAGCCGCCGGTTTTCTACAATTTCTCCTTCCACAAGAGCGAGCGTGTTTTCAAGAGTGAGAACCTCCAAGGGCCGACCTGCACGCTCTTTGTCTTCAATGCTTTCTCGACCCATTCGAAAAAGTTTGGCCGAGTAAGTGCTTCTATTATGAATAACTTAATAACAGTTCGAAACTCATTTTGAACATGTCACAATCTTCTTTACATAGCCTTCTTTATGCAACTATGTCTGACCAAATGAACACAGCTGAGTGAAAGTTATAGCTGCAGTTGTTTACTTAACAGATAAGACCAAGAGCGTTCGTCCTGGTGATGTAGTGATAACCATACTTGTCTCCTAAACCGAAGATCGCATGTTCAATCCCGGCCAGGATTGATGGATTTTTTCTGGCGTAAAAATTCTAAGTATGGCTTCCTTCGGAAGGGAAGTAAAGCCGTGTACATTTACGGCACGATAAAGAACCTCAAGCTTGAAAGAAGAGACCTCTGAGCAAAATTTGTCGGCCGTTTCACGCCCTGAATTGAATAGGGGGCTGCTGACCTGAGATGTTGAAGAGTGTCCGTAAATAAAACCAGTCAACAAAAAGAGCAAAAGTGAAGCCCAATTCCTGAGCACACGTTTCTGAACAGAATTACAGACACGGTCTCTTATGTAATGTCGTTTTATGTGAAAGAAACTGAATTAATCCTCAAAGTAAGAGCCATTATAGTCTTAGCGATCTCCTGCGTGACGGACTTCCCCCCCTCTCCCTATGGCAATGAGATTTCTTTAATGATCAGCTTAGGGTTTCCAGCAGCTTCTCTGCGCTTGAGAAAGTTGGGTCTTTTGGGCGATACTAATGTTTATACTAATTCCCTATGCCCGCAGTTACTTCATATGTGGAGTTAATAAATGACTTGACTTTTGTTTGAGTGATTTGGGGGCTGTTATACTGCATACACGTTTATGGAACACCCTGTAGTTGCACTTGAACAGCATAAACTTAATTGATCAACAGGGTAAGTGATTACTGTTTCTTCGTTTTCTGGTAAGGAAGCTGCGTTAATAAATCAGGCGTTACAACGAAGAGAGGAGACACAGAAGCATTGCCAAAGGCTTCTTACCTCGTCCCTAACGTTCCTTTCCGTAGTAAAACACTGCCAATGAATCTAATCACGGCAGCGTCAATTTAATGCAAGTTGTAACTTAATTACATTTCAAACACAAGAACGTTTTAAAACACAAAAGAGAAAAATTTCCTGAGAGGTAAAATCAATGAGTTCTGTCGAGAGAGATGAAAACAGAAGTAGTTTTCTCATGGAAGGAAGATGAAATAATGGTCTCGTTTTCTCTGTTTCTTTTTACAATAAAATATCTGTTGTTTCTCTCCCGCTTTTCTAAAATTTAGGAAACAAAATCACTATAGCGCACTCATAAAGAAATGCAGCTATTGAAAGGGATAGAATGTCATTAATATTCAGCATATTAATAAATAATAATAATAAAAATTTATTCCTCCTCTTCACCTTTTCCTCCGCAGTTTTGTTCCTCTTTATGGTTAGTTCCAGAAACGCTACATGTCAAAGTCACGAGAGAGTATATGACGTGATGAGAAAATAGGCGTTTAATTCATGGTATTGTTTTTCTGTTTTAGAAGACACATAACTGTCGTCTGTTGTACTTTTTAGTGTTGCTGCGAGAATTGTATCTGCAGCTAACGACCTGGCCAATTACGGAACAAATTCTGAACAAATTCAAAACATGATTCATAGCTACTAAATTATTTCTAAACCGTCGTAATTCAATTCAGCGTCCCATTCTATTCAGGGCGTGAAACGACGGACAAATTTTGCTCAGAGGCCTCTTCTTTTAGGCTTAAGGTTCTTTATCGTGCCGTAAATGTACGACATGGGACCCACGGCTTTACTTCCCTTCCGAAGGAAGCCATACTTAGCATTTTTACGTCCAAAAAAATCCATCGATCTTGGCCGGGTTTGAACCCGCGATCTTGGGTTTAGAAGGCAAGTATGGTAACCATGACCGATGTAATTGAATTGAAATGTGTTAACCAGATATCCAGAAACACCTGACTTCCTTTGTGGCTCAGTATGTTACCTAGATACTTTAACAGGGGCCTTATGAAAGTTCTCGGCCTGACCAAGAGAACACGAGATTTAAGTAAAAATCCTTCTTTTATTTTTCAACATAGTCAATACATTTGGTCCAATGACTTCAACTTTTTAGTACCTCAGTATAATAAGATTAAGCATCTGTCTCAACCTCATTTGATGGTAATCCAGTCATTTCTTCAAGTTTGGGAACACAGAGTAATCTTTGGGAGTCAAATCCGGCGAATACAGCGGATGTGGAAACGAAAGTCGTGCAGTTTTGCAGCAACAATTCCACACATGTTTGAAGGCGCATTTAAAGCCCTCTATTATACCAGTATGGACATTTTGGGCCTAACCGTATCTAACTCCCATAAGACCACTGAAGTTCCTGTTGTTTTACTGGATTGTCATATGTTTGTGTTATACTGTTGAATGATGCCTTCGGCGTCTGCTCATGTTCTTCTTTTTGCATTAGAAGAACTTGGTCAGACAGAAAATGCAAACTTTTGAGACTATGTCAGTTATAGTTACGGCACTTTCGCACAGTACAGAATTGAAACTCAACGGCCAATGTTGACATAAACTGCCTTAGACCTGTCAATTAGGAATGAAGTATATAAGAATTATAGGACTTAGAGGGCTTCCTACTAAATTCAATTTAGAACAAAATTTTATAAGAACAAAAGTCTCACTAAACCCCCCACAATCTTCTTCCACAACGAAATGAAATAAGTATGCATCAAGTTTTAAAAATATTTATAATCTTATAATCTTAGGCTTCAAGTGCAGTTTTTTCGACATTCCTATTATGTATTTTCACGTATGAAATCACCAAAACATAAGTATTAAATTTTAGGTAGTCTATTCTATTTAACACCAAATACTAAGAAAAACCCTTACATAATACTTAAATAACACAGTCGAGATTTCTTCGATGGAATCCAGTTCTTGCTTCCAATTTTGTGAATCCACATATTTCGTCGTGTTTTCCTGAAGGAATGCGATATAACGTAACGCCTTTCTTTCCTTGAGTTGTACAACACTCAGGCATATTAATTAAATTAAAATAAAATTTTAAAAATGTTCTCTATATGGCACAACACATAGATATCAGCGGCTCATGCTGGCGAACCAATCACTAAGCTCGGTTGTCGGCAAAGTCCGCCGCAAAGCGTGTCCATTCTTGTATAATGAGGACATTATAGTGATGAGAGAGAGAGCTTTATTTTCCGTAAGGTGTGCATGTTTAGCCTGAATAGCATCCACAGTGAAGCGTAATACTCCCCGGTGATGGTTCTGTCCTTCTGCGGGTAGTCTACGAGCACCACACTTTGGAGAAAATGTTAACTCTAGTTTGTTTACACGATCGTCACAAACAGGTGCGCCATCTAGAGGATGATACTTAATAACTATCATGGTAATTTGGCCCTTTTCAAGACATCTCTGAGTCAGGTCAAGAACTTTTAGAACACTCTCTAGTAAACGTTTAAAGTAATAGGCATTTGGTAGGCTCATTTGTTGGTATGTGAAGCCTTTTACAGCCCCATGTGGGCCTGACGACCGCTGCGTTTTCTACCTCCATCACGTGATATCATTGGTAGAGTGCACTGTTACAGGGGACATGTGATTAGCACACCGCATCCCGTTGATCGCTATATCGCGACTTACTTAGATCGTAGATCGCCACCTCTCCTTCAGGCAGCTTCCCAATTGTCCTCGCGAGGCTGGGTGAACCTCTTCTAGACCTCCCTATCTTAGAAAAATTCCTAAGTAGGTGCCGGGAATCGAACCCGGGCCTCCCGGGCAGCAGTCAGCAATGCTAACCACTAGATTAAAGAGGTGGTCCAGTAACTGGTAAGGGGTTATGCAGCCCAACAAATTTATTAAATATACGATTTTGTCACTGTGCACATAATGATTTTAATTTAATTTAATTCATTTAAGCTGCATATGAACGACGCGAAGAATATTAAGGCCCTTAAGGAGCTGTGTACATGTTTGTGTGGTTCGTTAAACACTTAAGAGAAATAAACATTTAGTTTTACTCCCGTTTTATTACAAACAATTACCTATTACGGAAGTCAAACGATGTTGTATGTGACTGAATTGAAATATATTATGTGTGAAAACTGCTTGTAAATAAATTGTTAAATGTTGCAAACTACACTTCATAAAACATCAAATAATAAAATATTGACTGACTTCTAATTAGGCGTGCAAGCATTTCTACAAACGTGATTCAACTAAACAGTTACATGACATTGGATACAAAAATACGTGAACTGGGTTGCCACAATTTACATCCACATTTTACTGCTAACAGTTTACATACTAACGAGAAGCCAGATAACTCCCCCCCCCCCCCAAATACCAACACGTTTTGTGAAATATTAACCCCTGCACATTATTCACCTGTTATTTCTCCTAACACTTTATATAATATTAAGTAAAACTTAACTATATAAAACTGTTTTACCTTTGCAGTATGTGACTTTGCTTTATTTTGTTGTGATTTCAATAAAATTTGGAAAATGCTGTACATTATTAAAAGATAATATTACAATACATTTTATAATCTAATACTTTTTTCTTTTTCTATAAAATCACACTTTTGTTAGTACGAGATTCTGTAATAGGCTAATGCTGTTTTATGTCGGTCCTGGTGGTGTAGTGGTAACCATACATTCCTTCTAAACCCAAGATCGCAGGTTCACCTGAATAGGTTCGATGGATTTTTGCTGGCGTAAAAATTCTAAGTATGGCTTTCTTCGGAAGGGAAGTAAAGCCGTGGGTACAGTGTCGTACATTTACGGCACGTAAAAGAACCTCACGCCTGAAAGAAGAGGCCTCTCAGCAAAATTTGTCGCCCTTTTCACGCCCTGAATTGAATGGAACGCTGATGACCTGAGATGTTAAAGAGTGTCCGTAAATAAATCAAATAAAAATAATAATAATACTGTTGGACAAGTGGCATTAAAGGAAATGATAGCTAATTTTAATTTTTTAGCTCTGTCTCAAATCTTCTTGTGACATACAAAAGTCTACAAAATTGTTCTGTCAGAGCAAACGTATGGCAGTTGCCATGTTTTTAGGTATATTTATGTGTTTTTTTTTCAAAAATAAGTTTATTGTAAAGCAATATATGGCGAAAACATTAAGAGTACTTGAAATGCTATAAATAAACACCTCACATATGAATTCTATCACCACCTTTGATGAACCCATGAAACTTATTTCAACTTTTAGGTGTTTCTACACCGCCACGGGTGGCCGAGGTCGTTAAGGCGCTGACCCGTGAGCGGGAGGTCTGGGGTTCGAATCCCGCCAGGACCGTCCTCCCTGACTGAGGTTTTTTCCAGGTTTTCCTCAATCCTCATAAATGGCAAATGCCGGGGAGCTGCCCTTAAAGTTAGGTCTAAACACTTCCTTTCTTTAAAGAAAATCCTTTCCCAATATATCATTTCATCTCGTGTATCATCAGTGTGGTGCCTCAGTAGTAAGAAGGAGGGTTAAACACTATTAAAATAAGTGTTGCTACTAGCTGGCTGATAACAGATGCTGTCCAGGTAACTGTAAATCTCTTTAGCTGTTTTATGTTTCTGAACCACGCGCTTCATCAGCTGTCTAATTACAGGACGCGTGAGGTCATTGCAATCTGTTTAGGCTCTGGCGAATGTTAACAACGGGAACCCAGCTTGAAACTTGAAGAATGATGGTGGACATGGAGGAGCAGCAAGCGGCAATACATGGGAAACAACAGCTGCAGTGTAAGCCCCGGTTGTTTTTATCTCACGTGTAAATCAGGAATGCGATATGCGCTTCAGGTTTTGAGAATGTTCCAGCACAGCTTCCCTCTCCATTTCTCTAACTATCCCTTTCTGTCTCTGCCATTCTCTATCTCCTGTCTTCTCCCGTTCTTCTTTTCCTTTTTTGCCCCCTCCCTTTTTCTCTCTCCCAATCTCTATTTACGTTTTCATTTCTTCCTCCAACCTTGTTTTTCTCTTAATTTCTCTTCTGTTATTTTCCATGCCTCTTCTAATATTCTTTCGATTCTCTTGCATTTCCTTACTAACTCTTTCCCCCCCCCCCTTCCATTTGTTATTTTTCTACCTGTTTTCCAATTTCTCTTCCGTTCCGTTTCTTTCTCTTCTTCTATTTTTCCGTTTTCTGTCTTTTTCTTCCAAATATTCTTTCTCCACCATTGAGTGCTCTTTGTTTCCAACATTTTCTACACTTTTTCCTTTTTCTATCTTTCTTATTCATTTGATCTTTATTTCTTTTTTCGTTCCCTTCCTACCACTCCTTGCTTTCTCTGTCTCCCGCTTCTTTTTTCGCTATTTGCCGTTCCCATCTAATTTTTCATTCTTTCTCTACGCTCTTCCTTCTGTTGTTTTAAAATTCTTCATTTTCTCTTTCTTTCTTCTCCGTCTCCTTTTTATTCACTCTCATGGATAGTTATGCCAGAGCGTTCATTACATATAATATAGTGCGGTATTTATAAAGTAAAACCACCTCCTTGGTCTAGTGGTTAGCGTTGCTGGCCGCTGCTCGGGAAGCCCAGGTTAGATTCCCGACACCTACTTAAGAAATTTTCTAAGATGGTGATGTCCATAACGTGGTGCACCCAGCCGTGCGAGGACACTGGGAAGCTTCTGATGGAGAGATGGCGATCTCAGATCTAGTAAGCCGCGATATAGCGATCGGCGGATACGGTGTGCTGATCCTATACCCTCCTGCAGTACTGCACTCTACCAATAATATCGCCTGATGGAGGTAGAAGACGCAGCGGTCGTCGTGGTAAAGCTCAGCCCACATGGGGCTGTAAAAAGGCTTCACAGAGACTGCTTTCTTGGTCTGGTAGTTAGCGTTGCTGATTACCGGTACCTGTTTGGAAATTTTCTCAGAGAAGGAATGAGGACAATTGGGGAGCTGCTTGAAGAAAGGTGGCATCCTTAGATCTCGAAAGCAGCGTGATAGGCAATCGGCGGGGTGTTAGTATACGGATCACATGACCCCTGCAACACTGCTTTCTGTCAATGATATTGCAAGACGAAGGTAGAGAATGCAGTGTACGCTGCGGAGGTCAACGACCTGGATTGTCGCGTCATAAAGAGGGAGGAGAAGGATTTATAAAGTTATAATCTCACAAGCAATACAAATAAAAATATCAGATTTTAGCTTTATCTTAGTAAATAAATATTGCTTTAAATGAGCCAGGTTACCTCTGTAATAAGTGTGCGTAATTTTGAACACGGTCGTTCCTAATTATTGCACCGCGTGGATTTTACACTTAACTAACACCACCAAATACGACAGAAGTTGCTCTAAATTCACTTGAGCACCAATGGAAAATTGTCCATGCTCTACACACAGATTTAAAATGTTTCAATTTTAAAGGCCACAGACTATATTTTAGTGTATTTTTACAGGTTTTATTACTAAATGCAACATTTCACTAGCATTCGAAATTTTACAGTTTTGCTACAGTTTTTTCATAAATATTGAGAATATTAATGCTGCAAAATTGCGACAAAATAATACCTATTTTGTAATAAATATTTTCATTGTAAAACTTAAGTAATATAAATTAGGCAAGAGCCTAAATTTTTCTTACATTCATTAGAACGTCTGTATCACTCTATCGTAATTCTTTTCTTTGTAGCAATATTATTTTCCATTTTCAAAACGTATGTATAATTTACAAGTCTGAACAAAACTGAACTATTATTAAGTTACACATTTGAAGGGTACAGAGAAAAAAACCAAGAGTCCAAAAACTTAAAACTGAAATACTGGTAGCACTGCGTGATTCTCGATCAGCTATTAAGGAAACAAACCAGCGCCTATTCCTCTGCCTAAAGAGAAGTTCGTACTACTTGCTGCCCATTAGACAAAAATATTGCCATCTGAACACCAAGACGATATCTCTAACGATGATGATGATTTTTAGAGATACATTAAAAAGGCTTGACAATGAGAATCATTAGAGAGTATCTATGTCAACACAAGTCTATGTTTAATACAATTAAAATTAATTTAACAGGCCTAAGTGTATTTTTGTCTTATAAACTCCAGGGGAAAATCCAACGGAGTTCACCACAGGTTAATTAATTAATTGGGCAAGTAAAATAAAGTAACGTATCTGTAATTTCAGGTTGAAACAACAATTAGTACTGTACTAAAATTTTAAAAAAGATTGTCACTTGGAAAGATACAAATGTATCTTGAAAGTTTATTTTACATCTCCTATAAAATTACGGTTTTTGGACTCTAGTCGATCCTGGTGGTGTAGTGGTAACCATACTTACCTCTAAATCCAAGATCGCGGGTTCAATCCCGGCCAGGATCGATAGATTTTTTTCGGGTTTAAAAATCCTTCGGAAGGGAAGTACAGTCGTGGGTCCCGTGTCGTACATTTACGGCACGATAAAGAACCTCGAGCCTGAAAGAAGAGACCTCTGAGCAAAATTTGTCGGCCGTTTCACGCCCTGAATAGAACGTAACGCTGATGACCTGAGATGTTAAAGAGCGTCCGCAAATAAAACAAATCAACAACAACAGGGACTCTGTTTTTTCCTCTCCTGTACCCCTCACATCTAAGAGAACATACGAGTGATACAATTCGAAGCTCTTTATGTACCGTAAAATGTGAGGGGAAAGAACTGATAATAGCAAAGTCTTATTCATTATTCTCCTTTCAGTTCTACTTGCAAATGTTAGGCCCGATTTTACAAATATTAAATAAAAACGTGGTAAATCAGCAGCATAACGAATTACACAATAGACAGTTTTCTTGGCTGTTGCATAACTTTGCTACGCGAGGCATAAATGTTTCATTGTTTCTGAAGGCAGCGAGAAGAGCTTCGCATCTGCTTTAGTCTGCGGGGAGGAAACGGAAGTCGGATGAGAAGGGCGGAAGCAATAAGAAGAGGCAGCTATTACCTTTTGTGCACGTTTTTCTCTCTCTCTCTCTTAGATTTTAACCTTGACTTTGTTGATGTCTCCATCTCTAATATCCAATAGAAAGGGATGCTGCCCTTACGAATTTTGTAGAGTGGGTTTTGTGATGGATATGTGGACGTTTCTAAGGGTTTTCCCATTCATTTTAATAATCATCTTCATATGTGTTTATTTCATCTCATTTCGTTTGAATGGTTGGTGAAGACCGTGACTCCTTATTCATCTTCTATGTATTCCTGAGCTTGTTCTTATGAGTTCTGTTTGTGTTCTTGTGTTCTCTGGCCTCTGAAACCGGAGACTGGTATATAGGACTAAAACTCGGGTCTCGCACTGAGAGAAAGCCAGTTGCTCCAATGAGCTGTCTGGGTTCCCAAGAGAGAGACCCAGTGGTGTTCTGCAGACGGCTGACAGATGGGAACATCCACAAGTCGGAATGTCTTGGGAAGTGCAATTAAAGTATTTAACAGCAAATTGTGTACGGTGACTATCTTTCTGGTTATCACAAAAGCCCTCCCCCCTTTTTTGAAAAGTTTGGAATCTAGGACTACAGCAAAGGCTACTTAAGTCATATTTATTAACATTCCCTCTAACTCGGTCTATTTAGACAACCCACCCTTTTTAAATATCCTTTGCTCACATGGCAGAAACTGGCGTACTTAATGGCTCAGACCGAATCCACATTTCACTGTCTTGAAGGTAGTATCACTTCTAATTTTACAATTACATTGTCAACATATGATAGAAAATTGCATCATTTTAAAAAAAAAATCGTGACGCAGGAGTTGCATAAACTATGTGAATTCATCAACTTAAATAACTTTAAAAATTAATGTAAAATCCAAAGTATGGCGTTATTAATTAACGAAATGAAATAAGTTATGGCATTACTGTGTAGTATTAGAGGAACAAAATCAGAATTCTTGCAATCTATAAGTATGACAAAAGAGAAACCACAGTTTTAGGACTATTATTGTTGAGATTAAACTACAAAAATTAATAATACAATATTAATTAAATTAAATATGTATATGACACACAAAACTACAATTTGTAGGTATTTTTAAACATTTTTAAATGTAACTATGTTTATGAACTGAGCCCTTGATATCTTTTCATCATTAAAATAGAAAAGAAAATAAATAAATAACAAAGTTTCAAATGTGTATTTCAGATGATGTTTATATGTTTCAATAAAACAAAAGCATGTTACTATTCAGAAACAATTGCAATACTAAGCAAATATGCACAATCAACAATAAACAATCGAAAGTTTCGTCGATTTTCATTGGATTTGAAATTTAATTTAAATGTTACTGTAATAAAAGCATGTAATGCAAACGTTTCCTGAAGATTATTACAGAGCGCTCTTACATAATATAATTCTTAAACACATGTTAAGTTAATATTCCACATTTTCATCTTTACAACAATGCTTTTGTTAAATATAAAGCATATGCAACGTTATAAATACAGTTGATGAGTTGAATTAATTTGTCCTGTATTTTTTTAAACAATATAAAGAAAATAAACGCAAGAGCGCTCTTTAAATTTCGGTTTTCAAGTATACTGTTCCTAAAGGCCCGATTTTCCTAATTTTCAGGAACTATTTTTTTTATTTTATTTGAATGGTATATTTCGAGTTTCAATGCAAAAATTACAAAAATTGGCAACGCTAAAGAAATTTTTAAAGGTTGTGTTTCAGGTACTCTCCCACTCCTAATAATTTGATTTCACTAATTTTCGAAACTAGTTTTAATATTTTATTTTAATGGAATATACCGAGATTCGTTGAGAAAAATTAAAGAGTGCGGCGGTTAGAGTAATTTTTAAATATTGCTTTAACCCCTACTCATTAAATTTCGGTTTTAAACTATACCTCTTCCCCTAATAGCCCGATTTCTCTAATTTTCAGAAAATATTTTTTTTATTATACTTAAACGGCACATACAGAGTTTCGTTGCGAAAAAACAAATATTGGTGCAGCTAGAACGATTTTTAAATGCTGGGTTTCACGTAAAGCCTCATTCCTAATAATCTGATTTCAGCGATTTTCGGAAACTGTTTTTCTTTTTTTATTTCTGTCATTTACCGAGTATTTATTTAAAAATTAAAAATTGTAGCCCCTAGAACGATGTTTAAATTTTACTCTCTTTCGGCTTTCAGGTAATCCTCCATTCCTAATGGACCGATTGATCTGATTTTCAGAAACAATTTTTATTAATTTATTTTAATGAAATACTCCGAGCTTCGATGAGGAAAACAACGCAAAAATTGAGGCCGATAGAGCGATTTTTTTAAATTTAATTTTTGCTTTAGGTTAACTCCATTCCCAATGATCCAATTTTTCTGGTTAACAAACTCGACGAATCGTTCGTCAATTGATGGTTATATACCCAGTTTCGATGAGAAAAAACAAAAATTGCGATGGCTAAAGTATTAACAGGCATATATATTGTTTACAATGCAACAGAGGTTAAAAAGACATTAACACTGGAAAATATCATAAGTAGTACACAATTTACAGTGTTAAGTGTTAATCTCTACAGTGCATTTTAAAGAGGTACTAGGCCTCCACAGGAGTCTTTTATATTTTTGTCAAAAGGGATATATATATATATATATATATATATAATATGAATGAAAAATAAAAATGAAATGACACCATTAACAATGTAACAAATTAATAGTAATAATAAAAGTAGATAAGGATAAAACACTTAGATAAAGTCACACTTGAGATTGCAGTGTGACTTTAAGTGTTTTATCCTTATCTACTTTTATCATTACTATATATATATATATATATAAATTAACAGTAATAATAAAAGTAGATAAGGATAAAACACTTAGATAAAGTCACACTTGAAATTGCATTTATCTAAGTGTTTTATCCATATCTACTTTTATTATTACTGTTAATTTGTTACATTGTTAATAGTGTTAATTTATTTTTATTTTTCATTTATATACATATATATATATATATATATATATATATATATAAAAACTTGTCTAGCTTCTTGCCATTGAAGAACTCGCAGTAGTTCGAAATATAGCAATTTCAAGTGTGACTCTTTCTCTGTGTTTTATCTTTATCTACTTTTATTATTAGTGTTAATTTATATATATTTCTTCATTGTCATTTTCGGTGCCTAGTAGATAGGATCGATAGAGATTTGAAGGATTTTTCAAAAATCGTTTTCTGGTTGTTTCATTAACCCAAAATGGCGGGTTCGATTGCAGCCAGAATGGATGGATTTTTTTCGGGCGTGAAAATCCTAAGTATGACTTCCTTCAGAAGGGAAGCAAAGTCATGAGTCCCAGCTCAAACCTCAAAGAAGAGATCTCTGAGCAAAATTTGTCGGCCGTTTCACGCCCTGAATTGAATGGGACGCTGATGACCTGAGATGTTAAAGAGCATCCGTAAATAAATCAAATCAACAACAAATCTTAAGAATTTGTTTTTACAATAAGACTATGCAAACAAATGCATACCGAGTATCTGCAATTTCTAAGATACAGAGAAAATGTATTCCGATTTTATATTCCTCTTATTAATTCCTATTACCAATTTTATTTACGGCATTTGGTCCCGTTCCAATATGTATACTGGATATATCAGAAAAAAGTTAAAAGTAGTCTGTGGTGTTAACTGTGTACGAAAGAATTTTTGACAACATTCCTTTCTTCATCCTCATAATTTTATGAATGCAATGCACCTGTCCCAGTGTTTCTGCCAGTCTTCACAGACATGCTGGAATGTTCTTCAGAATCGTCTCCGCAGCCTTGACCGCTTTTGCTGATGGTGGAAAATGACTCTTACGAAGTATTTCTTCTATTTGTGGAAAAGGAAAAAGTCAAGCTCGGCTAAATCTGGACTAAAGTGAGAGTGAGGAACATACTTCGCCTTGATTTTTGTGAGATGTTCAGGAACAACATTTGCGACACGAAGCCATGCATTATAGTGCTGCAGCATCCAGCTAGTTACACTTTTACGTACGCAATGGCCTTTGCAGAGATTTCAGGACTCTGTAGTATTGCGTAAAGCATTCCTTGAATATGCAAAAATGAGATGACCATAACTTTCCCAGCATGTTTTTTGATGTTGAAGATGAAGGAGATTTCCGCATGTAACTTTGCTGTTTACTCTCAGGATCGAAACGGAGTAGCCCCAAGTTTCACCAGCAGCGATTACATTTGAAAGAAACTCCGCATCTTCCTGTAACTTCATCTTCAACTGCATGCAGACCTGCACGCAGGAACCAGCAGTTCCGAATTCTGTCATGCACTAACACATCTAATATGCAGCTTTTCAGCTACCAACGTGTGGGTGGCAACCGTGAATTTTAATATTCTAAAAGAGCTCTTGATGTTATGGGACGATCCTATTTCACAATGACAGCAGCGGTGTTAATGCTTTGTGTTACAGCACAAACTGAAGCATTGAGTCCACTTCCTTTGAAACTGATTGCCTTCCTTCTTTAATACGATAATAATAATAATACTTTTAAATCAATTTTCAGCTGTGCTATAGAGAAGAACAAATTCTGCATAGACCTCAAATGAAGATTTGTTGAGACGAAAGCAGAATTTCAGAGCAGCATTTGCTCATCCCCTGCCAACTCCATTTTGATGTAGTCAGAACTGAACATGTGTCAACCTGTCACAGGTGGGAACCGGAGGTGACAACAATGAAACTAGTATCATGTGAACATCAAGTATTAAGTCACCAAAATACAGAGGGTGCCAAAAATGTGTACACACTTCAAGCAAAGAAAACTATGTTAACATAACAAAATTGAATTCACACAAACAGAAAATGATGAGCACTAATCATCTTAAATTTTTACAGTTATAACAGTTGCTCAAAATGCCCACCATCGACGTCGATACACTTCTGAGTACGTTGAACTACTGATTGAGCAACGTTTGCGAAATGCTCTCAGCGATTGCAGCACATGTCGTTTCAATTTCTTCCCAAAATGCTGTCAGTGTAGCTGGTTTTCTACGGTATACAACACCCTTAAGAGTTCCCTATAGGTAGAAGTCCAACGTGGAAACTCAATCGGACTTCTTCGTCCTATCCAGTGCCTTTGGTCCAGTGCGCGGGCTTGTTGCTGTGCGAGATCTCCCAGATCTGCCTTTGTGAACATCGCATACGGTACCATGAGTCTTAAATTTGTCTCGAATGCGTGCAATTGTTACTCGATGCGTGCAGTTGTTCTGTACACACGTCTCCATTGCCTTTGAACTTCAACATTCTCGGTTTTCCAATGCCACTTCAAAATTGCTTTCCGCTGTTCAAACGATAATCTTGGCTCCATTTTGTTGTAGCAACGCTAAGATAACGTAATGTGAGTAACATCTGTTTACAGAACATCATACGATAATCTTGACTTCATTTGTTCATTGTTGATTTACCTGTCACGTAGCAACGCTATCATAATGTATGTGAGTCACATCTGTTTACAGAACATCATACTACACATTACTGTTGTTTTTCTTTCCAACTTTGAAGTTTATTAAATAGATATCTACTGTAAAAGTATGAATACATTTTTGGCACCCTCATAATTTATCAGTTACATTTTACCATGACAAATTATGCCTGTAAAAAAATTATGAATCATCTTATTGAACAGCACTCGTAAAAAAAACTGAAGACAATATGTGACGGCATTTGAATGTTTTCTAAATCTTTATTCCATTGTGAGGTACTAAAAATGGACAAGGAATGTGTGGAAGAGTCCGCGTTGATATAAAACATTACATTCTACGGATCCATAAAAGTAATCATATCAAAAATGTAAATATTACAAACAACAAACTTCTCTTCTTAGTTTCATTATGGACTTTTATTACGAAAAGTTATAATTATGTTACTTATTAATAACTTAGAAGTGCAACCGTTAATGTTGTTGTTGGTTCGGCACTGCTATGTTACAACTGCTGTAGAAGCTTCAAAGCAAGAGACCAGGCTCAGGTTGTCGTTAACTTCTGCTACTAATGCCACAGTTGCGAAAGCGCTGTGACAAATTGTTAAACGCAGTTATAACTCAATAGTCGCATGTTTTATTTATACAAAACTCGGTTATCTAACATCTGCAGTTCGCATAGAAACAGTTCCAGTAAAGTAATGACCATGCGATGCATAAAATATGAAAATAAAGACAATTTCAGTGTTGAAATAATACAGCGTTTACCTGAACCCTCTCGGAATGTTCCTTAAGCATGCAAATGAGCGTGAACACCAAAACGTCCGTATACATAGAGTCAAAGTATGCAGGCAGGAGCTACATCGCCCATGACTTAATAGGAGAATTGTTGTATATAACACAACGAAAAGAAGAAAAGTGATCAATGATTACTTTATCGCTTTTCCATAGAATGTGTGTCAGAGGTATATCCGCCCTGCGTTGCAACACCTGCTTTTTATGTGAGAGCAAATTCGTAGCGTGTATTTTGCGCTTGTACTGTAATCTTGTAGTTGTGCTTGTTATAATGCAACGAATTTTAATTGTGAAAAAATACAGAACAAGATTTTTTCAATACATTTCCTTAAACTGTTTAGTTTTCACAAACAAAAGCTATGCCTATGTGTTTTGTGCTCTGTTGCAGATCGGATAAAGTAAGCTGAGCTACACCAAGAAAAGATAAGAGTTTAATTATAATACACCGAGAGAGAGAGAGAAAACGCATCACCTAATATTTTTTAATATTTTTACTTTTGTGCATCACAACTTGTGAATTATTATAATTAAATACATTTTGCAACCACTCTTGTGTATTCGTATATAATTTTGGGTCTACAATTTCCTTTATTGTGTGAGCATGAAAATGAATGCAATTTAATCACAATTTTACACCGGGTCAACTGAAATGTCTAATGAGATTGTTGTTACACCAGTTTTATTGTATTGTTGATGTATTTCAATCAGTTTAACACATACTTTTATGAGGTAAAGATGCGGTTAAGTCGAGAGGAGGTTGCTAAATCAGTTGCCCTGTTGGAAGATGAACGGAGCATGCGCTATGTAGCCCAGGTTTGCCAGTCAACGTCTCTACTATACAAAGGACATACCGAAGGTTTAGCGAACTTGTATCTACTGCAGAAGACCAGGATCAGGTCGTAGAAGGCGGACATCCGTCAGAGATGACCAAGTTCTGCGGCTGCAAGTTCTACGTGATCGTCACACAACAGCAGTAGAAACTCAAAATCGCTTGCAGAGGGCATCGGGAGTCAATGTCAGCGTGAGAACAGCGAGAAGGAGATTTGAAGCAGCTCAGCTCAGCTCTAGAAGACCAGCCAGAGGTCCCTTTGCTTACCCAGCAACATCGACAAGCACGCCTTGTCTTTGCTCGTCAACATCTGCAGTGGACTGAGGAGCAATGGAGAGCTGTTTCATTCACGGATGTGTCGTGTTCAGCCTGAGATTGTCTGATGGCAGGGAAAGAGTATGAAGGAGGACTTGAGATAGGTAAGCACCTTGCACCTTCTTATCGACGATGACTTTCAAAAAGTTCTGTCATGGTGTGGGCCAAGGCGAGTTGATTTTTGAAAGAACGGGGCCCTGAATGAAAACCGGTACGTTTGAGGAAATTCTTCAGGAGCATGTTATCCCCAAGCTATGTTGGCAATGATTTTGTTCACATGTGGCTCACATTGTGACACAGTATTTGCGTGAGGTGGGAATTCAGGCACTAGTTTGACCAGCGCAGAGCCCTGGCCTCAACCCCATTGAGCATGTTTGGGACATGATGGATAAAAATGTTCGCCAACGTGTTCCCGAGAACCTCAATGAACTTTGGGAGACTTTGCGTGAGCAATGCGAGACCATACCACAAGAACCCCAAGGAATTTGATTCGCAGCATTCCCGTAAGGTTGCAAGCTGTGATACAAGCCAAAGGAGGAAACACCCGTCTCTGAGAGTGTCACCGAGTGTTGAAATATGTGTCGTTGTGTTACCATTGTAGGTAAAAACGAGATCATTATGAAATGTGGTTAACTTATATTCATGTATAGACTCAAAATGATATCTGAATACATAATAGTGGTTGCAAAATGTTCGGAAAAATATTTAATGTTCAAAAAAGGAATGGAATTACTTCACACACATTGCGTAAAATAAAAAATATTCAAACATTTTAATTTATTTTTCCCCTTCTTTTTTCTCAGTGTAATTTCATGTTTTTCAGATAAATTTTAGATAAAATTAGACTAATTTGTGGTGAATACAGGATATACAGAGTACCCAAGACAAAGTATAAGTTCAAACCTGATGCCTGTCACTTGTTTCCGAATCTTCTGAAATACAGATGTTCAGAAAAATACTACTGAAAAAGAAGACACCATATCTCAAGTCTAAAGCTAATGTATTAGTTGTCTCGCGGTTTTGTTAGTTCACAAAGAGAAAATCTGAAAGCTATCTTGGGTGCATTCGCAGCCATGCTATGCGCATGCACATGCTTTTGTTTCTTCCGCGTTGCCATTGTTAGAAAATCATATCTCAGAAAGAAAAGTGTTAGAGGATTTCGAAGCAATGAAGCTATTGTGGTCGTCATCCTGAAAAATCTGCTTATATTTCCGCTATTTATTTATTTTAGCAAATTCAGAAGGAATGTTAGCTATTGCTGCTGTGCCAGTGGGGAAAATCTGCATCGATCGTATCTATTAGGCTCTAAAATATTTTAAAAAATTTAATATTTTGAAAACATGCATATATATATATATATATATATATATATATATATATATAGCGGTCAAAACAATTTTTTTCTCTTTTTCAATAAAACTCGTTGAGCTCAACCGTGTTAATTGGTTGAAAATATGGAAAAGATCTAAAATAATAATAATAATAATAATAATAACAACAACAAACTAATATTTGTTATCCTATTTGTTGCTCAAAGAATTTGTGTATCTTCAATAAGATTATATTTTATAAATTTGTGTCAAGTTATTACTAACACCAGGAGAATGCAAACGACCGCTTCTTGCTATCTATTTAGCCGAATTAGTTGCATTGTCGTGAGTAACAACGTCTTCATATGGAATGCGATGTAAATTGACTTCTCACGCGGCCAGGGTCGACGGTCGCTTAAGTTTTTATGTAAATTAGTTAATGGCAGGAGCACATGCACAATATCGATTACATTTTGTTGAACTGCAGGTCAGCGTTCGCACAACGTGCTGTGTGCTGAGAATGTGGCACATGGCCAAGATTCTCAGGCCACAGAACTTACTCGAAAGAGTGCTTAAGAGATAATATTGGAATTATTGTCTGCCAGGTTTGACGTAAATTGTTGATTTGGTTTATTTTTTACGAACGCTTCTTTAACATCTCAGATCATCAGCGCCCCGTTCAAAACGGCCGATAAAATTTGCTCGGAGACCCCCCCTTTTTTTTTCAGGCTTGAGGTTCTTTTAAATGTACTAAATGTACGAAGATTTACTTCCCTTCCGAAGGAAACCATACTTAGAATGTTTAAACATTTTAAATGTAACCATGTTTATGAACTGAGCCCTTGGACAAAGTTTCGAGTCACATTCTGTATTTAAGATGTTCATGCGTTTTAATAAAACAAAAGCATGTACTGTTAAATATAAATTACAAATACTGAGCAAATATACACAATAAACCATAAAAAATAGAAAGTTCCATTAATTTTCAGTGGCTTTGAAATTTAATTTAAATGTAATTGTAGTAAAAGCATGTAAGGAACGCAAACATTTTCTGAAGGTTATTACAGAACGCTCTTAAATACAAATATAATTCTCAAACACATATTAGATTAATATTTCACATTTGTTATCTTCACTATGGTGAGTTTGTTAAATATAAAACATATGTATCGTTATAAATACAGTTTATATGTTGAATTAATTTGTCCTTTTATTTTAAATCAATACAGAGAAAATTAAACGCAAGAGCGCTTTTTAAATTTCGGTTTTCAACTGTACCCCTACTTCTAATGGCCCGATTTTTCTAATTTTCAGAAAATACTTTTCTTATTTTATTTAAATGGTATATACCGATTTTTTTGTGTGTGAAAAAACAAATATTGGTCCCACTACAACAATTTTTACATTTTCAGTTTCAAGTAAACTCACTCCTAAAGGCTCAATTTCCCTAATTTTATAAAATAATTTTATTATTTTTAGAAGAGGCATACCGAGTTTCGTTGAGAGAAAACAAAAACTGCGACCTCTAGAGCGATTTATTATTATTATTATTATTATTATTATTATTATTATTATTATTATTATTATTATTATTATTATATTTAAGTTTTCGCTTTAGGTTAGCTCCCACCCCCAACGGTCCAATTTTTCTGTTTAACGAACTCAATAGTTTGTTAATTTATGTTTTTATGCCGAGTTTCTTTGAGAAAAAAAACAAAAATTCCGGCTGCTAGGGCATTAGCGCGCTCACACACACACACATACACACCCATAAAATTCTTTTCATTGTCTCTTTCGGTGTCTAGTAGGTGGAACTGGCGGAGATTTGAAGACATTTTTTAAAAATCGATTCATGGTTTTTGATTGATTGATTGATTTATTTACGAACGCTCTTTAACAGCTCAGGTCATCAGCGTCCCAATCAACTCAGGGCGTGAAACGGCCGACAAATTTTGCTCAGAGGTCTCTTCTTTCAGGCTTGAGGTTCTTTATCGTGCCGTAAATGTAAGACACGGGACCCACGGCTTTACTTCCCTTCCGAAGGAAGCCATACTTAGCATTTTACGCCCCGAAAAAATCCACCGGTCCTGGCCGGGTTCGAACCCGCGATCTTGGGTTTAGGAGGCAAGTATGGTAACCACTACACCACCAGGACCGACATCGATTCATGGGTACAACCAAATTAAACCTTCGGAATTCGCTAAAAACTTGCGCGCTTATTGCAAAACTTAAAATAAATCTACCAATTACTTCCCCTCCCCCCTCTAGGATTATCTAATGTTTATTCACCTAACATGTACAGCAAATGTCGGTTTCACTACACATAGTACTAAGTACTTATATTTTTATTCACACAAAACCCAGTAAGTAATTAAACAATGGCCTAATATAAGTAAACATGGCTTTTATTCATGCATATGGCTGTCATGGTTCAGGATACAACAGTTCTATCCATGTGTATGACCTAGTGCTCCAAGTCTGAATTATATGTTCATTATTTACGACGTTTCCTGAACAACGTCATCATTTATCCCAAGCGACAATCTCTTGAATTGCAGAGCAGTAATGAAGTGGTCAACAAAAGCACACATGCTGACATGCGCACGCCCCTTCATCTCCATGTGTTTGTCACAGGTTGATTCAAATTATAAGGCTGTGTGCCGAACGGAATGAAAGAGATGCTTGTGAATGAACGCAATTTATCATGACCCTGCATGAACTTCAACACTCCTCTTTGTACAGCTTAACAACTTGTATATTAACCACAGATGCCGCCACGCCACAAGACGTGGCCTGATGAAACTGAAAAGCTGGTTGCCGTCATTTCGAGGTTTATAACTAGGCAACAGCACACGAAACATCTTTGCTAATAAAGTAATCCGTTATTGATTAAATATATGCGGTCCATAAAGTCCCGGCCTCACATAGAAAATCATGATTCACTGATGCGATGATCATGTTATTTGACACACAGTTTCAGGATATAATAATGATTGAGAGATAGAGGAGAAAGAAGTAGAAAAGAAGCGAAGTGAAGTGAAAATTGGAAGAATGTTCTTTTGGCGCCACAGCCTGGGGTGAGCCTTGGCGACTTCTGCTTCCTCTACTTCCGTCTTACGATTTCACTGATAGAGAGTAGTATTGCAGGGAAGGCATGTAATTAGTACACCGGCACATCGCCGGTCGCCTATCACGCGGCATGGGAAAGAATAGGATGAGTAATAATAGAGGAAGATAATGAATAAAAATGAAAAAGGAGTTCAAATAGAACAGGTGAAAAAAACACCAAAAAATATAAAATCAATAGATAGACTAAAGCAGCATAGAAAGAGAAAAAGAAGAGAGAATAAAAAAATAGGGGCAATGGAAGAAGAGGGAAAAGAAGAAAAGTAGTTAAAGGGAAACAGAGAAGCAGAAGGGAAATAGAAAAGCGGAATAATAATGTAAAAAGGGCAGTGAGAAGTAGAAAAGAAAGAGGAAGCAAAGAAAAGGGATGACTAACAGAGAGAAGAATACGATGAACCAGTCTAAGAATAATGGGAATTGAAAAAAGTATAAGCAGAAGAAAACGACAGGAAGAGAGGGTAAACAAGAAAGGAGTCAAATGAAAGAGATAACAAGACGAAATAGCAGGAACAAAAACAAAGCCACGAAAACAATGTTCTTGCTGCAAACATCCCGAAGGTCTCTAGTGATATAGACGGTGCTCCTGATGGGCACATCACACGCGGGAAAGCTCCAGATCCGCCTCCCTGAGGATAATTCCGTGACGAAAGGCTAAGGCTTCGGCTTATATTACGACCAAGGAAAGTTTTCACAAAACTCAAAAAAAAAAAAAAAAAAAAAAAGAAAAAAAGAAAAAGAAAAAGAAAAAGAAAAAAAAAAAGAAAAAAAAAGAAAGAAAGAAAGTTTAATAATAAATATAGTTTTGTTTATAAAGAGCAAGCCATATTGAATTTTCTGCAGTTGAAACTACCGTATACAAAGTTAAATTCTAGTTGTCTTTCTGATCTCTATAAAAAGTGACTATACCGTTTTAATTCCATTTTGTACATTCTATAAAGCAGCGGTTGGTCCACGATTCCCTTTTCGAGAATGAAATTATTGGGGACCTCTCTGAATTGTCGTTAACACGCTGGACGGAAATCGCAAGTACCTTTGGTTGCTAGTGTAATCTAGCTGCTCCCGAGCGACAGCGAAGAGAGCCGAACTTGTTTCACACCACGTTACTCAATAAGAAGCATGTTCGCAGTTGATCACAAGAAAGGAAACGGGGAATTATAATGTAGCCATGTAAAGAAAATGATAATTAAACAGGAAAAGGCGTGCGCTTTTAACAGTATAAGTGTGCATGCATTCCATACTATTTAAATGAGATATTTCTTAATTTGAGGTGGGGCTAGTATCCGTTGTATCAAGTTTTGCAAGGTGAATGCATTCAGATATTGTCATTGCTTTTCCATCTTGCAGCAAAGAAAGCGCGATCTTCTTGCCATCGCATATCAAGTAATGAAATAAAGAAATTAAATTTTTTCTGTCACGAAAACTTGACTATGAAACTTTGGCCATTCAAACTATATCTAATGTTTTAAGTTTGCAAATATATTTACTATATGTTGATCATTTTAAAATTTCTCGGAATGAAGCACAAAATGAAGGCATTGGTTTTAACTTATTTTTATTTTTCAACGTATTTTCCCTTGATATTAATGCACATTATCCAGCGATGCTCTAAAGCCTTCATGTCATCACGAAAAGTTATTTCCACCATAGAATATTATCATTTGGGGAATGTGAAAATCCGGTGGAGCCAATTCACGAGAACAAGGCGGAAGTGGCATCAAATTGCTCACCATTTTATTCATTTTTATTCGTTGATTTGGTTTATTTACGGAAGCTCTTTAACGTCAGATCAGATCATCAGGCTTGAGGTTCACGTGCCATAAATGTACGACACGAGACCCAAGGCTTAATACTTCCCTTCCAAAGGAAGTCATACGTAGGATTTTTACACCGGAAAAAAAAATCCATCATCCGTTCGCTATCTTGGACCTGCGAGGCAAGTATGGTTATCACTAGATCACCAGGACCCAATTAATTGATTTTTCGATATCGCAACGACGCACATATGGGTACGAATGATGACTTTCTCTTCGATAAACTCTGCCTTTTCTAGCGTAAATTTGTCTTCAGTAGGTCTCAAAAATCAGCATAAATTGTTCCAGTGATAGATGTTCCGAGTAATCCGACGCCATGATGTTCCGGGCTTTCTTTGGCGGCGGAGAATCGTCTGGACTGCTGTTTTGTTTCAGGTGTGTAGGAGGACCATGATTTCGTCCCCTGTGACCATGTTTCCAGTGCTGCCCTCTCATTACCACGGTAAAGGTTCAACATTTTCTGACAACATTCAACGCCCACTTGCATTTAAACTGCTGAAAGAAATCGGGATGCTGAGATGTTAAAGAGCGTCCGTAAATAAACCAAATAAAAAAAATCTGAACTAATGACGTGGAACAAAAGTAATTGTAGACGTTATGTAATTTTAGAGAGTAAAAATAAGCTTAATTTTTTATAATTAGTGGCAGTGGGTAAAGAAGGAAAGATATAATACGAACTTGTTTACTTTACGAGTTCAAGCTGAGAACTAAACCAGCAGAAGTAGAACGATAGAACTTGCTTTGCCTTTGGTGAAGAACCAATACGTCAAAGAAGAGCAAGAAAGTGGCTCAAGATATTAATTTGGGGGATAAATGCACGAGAGAGACGCCCAGCACGTGTTTCTCAGTTGGACTAAAGACAATGAGGTTTTCGGGTGATGGGCAGACGTTGTGAAACTTTGAAGCATATAACTACGGCTACACTCTAAAACTGAAGGAGAAGCAGACACTGATCGCTAATGAGGGGAAGAAAAGCAGCTCATTATATAGTCAACAACTTGGTGTAGTTATCTCTTCGAGATATCGATTGCTGAAACCGATGGACCACGTGCGAGGGCTTTCGCCACGCAGTGAAGTAGTTAGATATATCGCTCCCTGAAGAGACCTATTGGGTTTGGGTTTCTTTAACATCTACTCCAGACTTTCTCTGCTTACTTGCCAAAACTTCAAATAAAAATATATGTCACAGTGATTAATACTAAAAATAAAGCTTCCTATATTGAGAATGCTTGGAAAACTTACTAAGAAATATATTTAAAACCGACATATTTCCTTAATAACAATCGAGCACATATTTTCGATATGAATGGGATCACCGCCACGGGCGACTGAGGTCGTTAAGGCGCGGACTCGTGAACGGGAGGTCCAGGGTTCGATTTCCACTAGAGCCGTCCTCCTTAACTGAGGTTATTCCAGGTTTTCCTCTGTCTCATAAATGACAAATACCTGGGAGGTACCCTAAACTTAGGCCTGGAACGCTTCCTTTCTTAAAAAAAAATCCTTTCCCAATACATCATTTCATCTCATGTATCATCAATGTCCACCGCCTGCGGTGCCTCAGTAGTAAAAACGGACGTTAAACACTATATAAAAAGGGTGGAGGGTCAGAGCACGAGCTAAAACATTTCACTGCATCAAACGTTTGTTTGACTTGTCTTTATCTCTCGAAACACGCTCTGTATAAAAACCGAGTGGGTAAATAGAAGGAAGAATCATGGAAACAAATTACGAAACAGCAGAGGCAATGAAGGTAAGCAACAAGAGAGAACAAAGAATATTAAGGGGAACAAAAAGGAGTGGCACTGTGGGAGAATACAGTAGAAAAATAAGTGATGTCTATGTTGTAAACATTGGGAACCAATAATAAATAAAAAAAAAAAGCTATGGTTTCCAAACGGGGTCAGAATCTAAAGAATGATTTTAAAAAATGAATTTAGAAAGGCTGTTTTATGCAGTAATAAGTCAAATTAATTATTACGCAATGGAGGAAGTTGATTTGCTTTATTTAGGGACGCTCTTTAACATCTGAGGTCATCAGCGCCTCTTCAATTCAGGGCGTGAAACGGCCGATAAATTTTGCTCAGGGACCTTTCTTTCAGACTTGACGTAAATGTACGACACGGGACCCACGGCTTTACTTCCCTTCCGAAGGAAGCTATACTTAGGATTTTTACTCCCAAAAAAATCCATCGATTCTGGCTAGGACTGAACCCTCGATTTTGGATTTAGGAGGCAAGTATGGTTACCACTGCAACACCAGCACCGACAGAGGCACAAAAAATAGATATCCGGCAGTGGAAGAGGTTCAATGAAGACGATAAGGAAATTTCTGAAATACATGCCGGAGATGCGTGTAAAATATTTAGATAGGGCATATAAAGCAATTACTGGAATAGAGGCAAGATGTACAAGTGTGGATTAGTACAAAGTTCTTTCTGCTTACCAAGAACATCACTAAAGAACATAGCACAATCAGAACCAGGAAGATTTAGTAATAGGGAAATAAAATACCGTTGTTGACTGGATGAACAGAATATTGCAAAAATGTGTCGACTGAATCAAATTAAATAAAAGGGAAAGAGTCGGGAATATATACGATACATAATACGGTAGGGAAGATTGGTATAGGTCATTTGTGGAAGGGGAGAGCGATAATTTAGAAGTAGGCTTATGGAAAGAAATTAAGAATATACCAGGACAATTTTTTTCAACCTCCGATGGGACAACAAAAAGGCAAATGTGAATCACAAAATGATTTTATTACCAGGAATCAAGTACAGTCATAGTTAATTTTCCACACAGTCGCGGTGAAGATTAAGACATTTGTCATGTTGATAGACGAGCTTTCCAACACCCTCGTCATGGAAGGTTGGCGCCAGCGCAGACAGATAGGTCTTTTTGGGAACCCAGCGTGCACAAAGTTTTCGATAGTGTACAGAACTGACCTTAAAATGTCCGGAAATTCCACATTCAAGTCACTGATGGTAAACTTCCGTCTCTCTCGAACTATTTGATCAACTCGCTAACAAGCGACAGACCTGCGTCCTTGTACACCTTTATCATGAACATCAGTTCGGACTTCTTTAAATGTCCTACACCCTTCACCCTCACTCATACAGTTTGCACAATAAACACGGCTCATTTTGCGATGAATTTCTTCCCTTCTGCCTGTAGAAAACGAATGACCCTTCGCAACTCGCACTTGGCGGCCTGTTTAATTTGGCTTTGGCGGTGGGATAGTAAAGCAATAGGACAGTGCGCAGATCCGCCTCTTTATGCTTATCTGGTCACGTAGCAGAGCGATCGGAGGTTGAACAAAAATAGCCCTCGTAGTAGGGGATACAGAAAGACAAAATGTTCTAGCACGCTTAAATGGAGAGGGGTGAGGAAAGGAAAAATGGATCGATAAATTGGGAAGGAAAGGATTCGCATTGGTTAGGATAGAAGTAGGAATGATAAAAAAAAGTGATATCTAAAAATTGAAGAGTGCTACAATTAGAAATAGCAGGGAAAAATCTTACAGTAAAGCACTGAAAAAGCCTATCAACTGATGATTAGTAGTTGAATTATAAAAGAACCCCATAACATTAACAATCATTGATGTAGATTAGAATTCAGTTATGTAAATGCTACTCAAGAAATAGCTTTCAACGATTTAAAAGGATTTTAAGAAAAAGAACAGAGCATAACAAGAAATTAAAGAAGGAAGAAATGAAGTAGAATACATAGAAGAGAACAAGAAAAGTGAACGGCAAAAACAAAAATGGATTAGAAAAGACAGAAAAAAAAAAACAGCAGAGAATAACGAAAGAAAGAGGGAACAAAAACGTCAAAAGGAAGGTGGAGAACAGAAGAAAACCACACAGAAAAATAATGAAAAGTGTAAACGGGCAGGAAAATAGAGGGAAAAAAAAAAAGATAAGTAGGTAGAGGAAAATGCTAAAAAGAATCAGCAATTTTGCCCCCTCCCCGATGGGTGTTGTTCTGACATCTTCAAATTGTATTTTATTATTCATCCATGCGATTTTATGGCGCGCATCATTCACCCATTGTCTGACGGCCTCGGAAATCAGCTTGTGATTAGATCGTAGGCTTGCCTGAGAGCACGCTACTGAAACGAAATGGTTTTCTTAAGATAGGCTGGCCTCAGAAAGCATGTCGTAATATTATGCGGCAGGAGAAAGGAAAAAAAATGTTGACAGGAATCAGACGGTCAGATTGCACCAGGTGGAGTCAGAGGAACCTATTGGGACAAACCAAGCAGAAGACGTAGATGAAGCCAAGGAACAGCTGGTGTTATTGAAAAGAATTTTACTAGCATGCAAAAAGCTTCATACTGAAACATAAATGTATGATCTGCCGAAAAAATATCCTTTCACAATTATTATCTTCAAGTACACATACCTCGTCAATTACATCCGCTGACAGCCCAAAGCAATATTTGACAATTAGTAAATGTATACACGGGGTTTAAAAAGTAATACATGGTTTAAATTAAAATTGACTTTTGACATAAAGTCATTAATTAACACGAAATTAATTACGCAATTTTTCGTAAAAATTGCTGATCTATTGGAAGAGATAAGAAGTACCCCCCCCCCCCCCCGATCAAAGAAGTTCTAAGAACTACAGCAACATGAAGATTCAGTTTGGGGTCAGTTCTTTGAAAGTGTATGAACGGCCAGAAAGCTTTAAACAGACAAAACGTCAGCGATTAACAGCGGAATTGAACACTACTTAAGTTTGAAAACTGGGACGTGAAATGGCATATGAAGCAACGAATCCGTAACTATGTGCGAGCTTTTGTCTATAGCACCTAAAACTACAGCAAAGTTGCGAATGTTACATAAGCCTAGCACCACTTTCCTTACATCTGTTGACATTTTAATGAGCTGTCTCAGAGCTGCTGTTGCTCTAGTAACTTTATGGGTGGTTTTACTGGCCGTTCCTTCCTCCACTTTGAATGTACAACTATTTGGAAGCTCCCAGTCAAACAGAACCATAAAGTTAATAGTATCGTGAACATCGAATTCAAAGCATGATTTCGCTTAGTTTGTGATTGTAATCGGGGATGTAACACCTGTTCCATTTCTTCGACATCTTTTGCTATACGAAATCGTTAAGTTGTGATTAGGTATGTGCTTATTTTCATTGTAATTGCGAGAACTTGAATCAGTTGCGTGAATGTTTTATCAGCTTGATCGAGAAGTTACCATTTAGTCTGCCGACCCGGCAGCTACAGTGAAACAGGTGACAAAACTATGAAACAACCGGCACTTGAAACACAGACTAACAATTATTACTACTCATAAGGCACTCTCACATATCTGTGCTATATGCAGCCATTAACTTCATTGTTAAGCTATGTCCGTACACAATTGTGTGTTGCACCTATTGTTCAAAGAAGATATTTACGCTTTTATTAAAAGTAAAAGATGACTTCAAAATACAATTAAATGTATTTTAAACTCACAAATGAAAATGTTCTGCATTACTGGTGTAAAAATCCTAAGTATGGCTTCCTTCGGAAGGGAAGTAAAGCCACTGGTCCCATGCCGTAGATTTACGGCATGTAAAAGAATCTCAAACTTGAAAGATATGGCTTCAGGGCAAAATTTATCGACCGTTTCACGCCCTGAATTGAATGCGACGCTGAAGACTTGACATGTTAAAGAGCACCGTAAATAAATACTACTAATAAATTATCGGTGGTCGATAATATAATAACATATCGGCCCTTAGCATGCCGATGTCGCACAAGCGGCTGCTGGCTGCTGGAACCACTCTGCAGCGTAACGCGAGGCCCAAGCAAAGGAATGGCATTATACAGAGGGTGCCAAAAATGTATACACACTTTCACAGTAGATATCTATTTAATATATTTCAAAGTTGAGCCGAAAAGCAACAGTAATATGTAGTATGATGTTCTAACAGATGTGACTCACATACATTATGAAAGCGTTGCTACGTGACTGGTAAATAAACAATGAACAAATGAAGCCAAGATTATCGTATGATGTTCTGTAAACAGATGTGACACACATTACGTTATGCTAGCGTTGTTACAACAAAATGGAGTCAAGATTATCGTAAATCAACAATGAACAAATGATTATCGTATGATGTTCTGTAAATAGATGTGACTTACATGACGTTATGCTAGCATTGTTACAACAAAATGGAGTCAAGATTATCGTTTGAACAGCAGAAAGCAATTTTGAAGTGGTATTGGAAAACCGAGAATGTTATTGAAGTTCAAAGGCATTGGAGACGTGTGTACAGAACAGAACCGCCAACGCGAGTAACAATTGCACGCATTCGAGACAAATTTGGGATTCATGGTGTTGAATGCGATGTTCACAAGGGCAGATGTGAGAAACCTCGCACAGCAACAAGCCCCGCGCACTGGATCCAAGGCACTGGATAGGACGAAGAGGTCCGATTGAGTTTCCACCGCGTTCTCCGGATCTAACTCCGTTGGACTTCTACCTATGGGGAACTCTTAAGGATGTTGTATATCGCAGAAAACCAGCTACACTGACAACACTTCGGGAAGAAATTGAAAGGCCATGTGCTGCAATCGCTGAGGACACTTTCGCAAACGTTGCTCAATCAGTAGTTCAACGTACTCAGAAGTGTATCGACGTCAATGGTGGGCATTTTGAGCAACTGTTGTAACTGATGATTAGTGCTCATCATTTTCTGTTTGTGCGAATTCACATTTGTTATGTTAACGCAGTTTTTTCTTTGATTGAAGTGTGTATAAAGTTTTTGGCACCTTCTGTTAATTTAGAGTGCTTCTAGTACCAAAGTAATACTCTTCACTGACTGAGAAAACTGCACAAATATGAATATATATATATATATATGAAAATGTCACCTAAGTAAAAGAATAAAGTATATAAACAGTTTTTTCATAGAACACGATTCTTTCGTCAAGAGTAATGAATGTTACTTTGTAAAACGCCCCCATTTAGTGAACTGGGTCCCTAATGAACAGAACCCAATCTTCTAGCGCTCATCTTCGTTAATTTATTTTATACCTAGTTTTAAAACACCGCAGAATATGCAGAAAACGTTTATCCGTGATTGATGAATCCTTCGTCATCTATTACGTCAAAGGTCAGTGAGAGCGTCTGGTGGGCGTGTGCGAAATGCGAGACGATGAGCGTGGGGGGCGTGTAAAACACATTAGGAGTCTGGGACAGCAGCAAGGAAATTTCATTCATGGCAGACCTAGAAACTGACGGAAGAACCTAGGTCACGTAACAAGGGAAAGAAAGAAAAAGAAAAAAGAAAAAAAAACGACAATCGATCCCGCGTCCCTGGCAGTGCAGGGCTCTGCCTGTACTCTGCTTGCCGTCCTTGGCTGAAGAAGGGAATACAGCAATGACAAAAGAAAGTTCCTGCAGGCAAGTGCACACGCGAGGTTAAGAAACCCCTGTAAATTGTATCATCCAAAGCGTTTCGATTAATTTTATCATCTACGTCCGAAAATATAAGTTAAGTAGCAGATTATTTCTGCTTATCTTTTTGAATTCGTTGTTATTACCAGAGTTTTGAAATAAACAGCCATTTTAAATGTAAATTGTTACAAATCATTACAGGAATAGCATACGCACAAAGATAAATAAAGTCACGCAGGAGCTACATAAACTAAGCGAATTCCTCATTAAGTTCAATAACTTTAAACATGAATATAAAATCCAAATTATGGCTTTTTAACTAATGAAATGAAATAAGTAATGACATTATTGTGTGGTATTAGGGGAACAAAATTAGAATTCTTGCAATTTGTAGGTATCACAAAAGAGAAACCACAGTTTTAGAATTATTATTATTATTATTATTATTATTATTATTATTATTGAGATTAAACCACAAAAAATAACATTATACTATTAATTAAATGAAATATATGACGACTGATAGACATTTATTCAAAATTTTTAGTTTTTAACTTTGGGTAACCCTCACTTCTAATAATCCAACTTCGCTGATTTTCTGAAACTATTTTTCTTGTTTTATTTCAAGGACATATACTGACATAAACCGGACCACAAGAGCAATTTTTAATTTTTCGTTTTAACCCCCAATTTTTAAATTTCGTTTTTCAGGTAAACCCCTACTCCCAATATGCTGATTTGCCTGATTTTCAAAAACTATTTTTGTTTTATTTAAATGGTATATAGGGACCTTCGCTGCGAAAAAAAATATTGGTGCCGCTAGAGAGATTTTTAAATTTTGCGCTTCAGGTAAACCCCCACTCGTAATAGTATGACTTGGCGGATTTTCTGAAACTACTTTTCTTATTTTATTTCAATGCCGAGTTTCGTTGAGAAAAACAAACATTGCAGTTGCTGGAGCGTTAACAGATATAGATATTCATTATCATTTTTGAAGCCTAGTAAGTAGCATTGAAGGAGTCTTGAAGAAATTGTTCAAAAATCGTTTCATGGGCACAACCGTCTCGAAATTTTCTGAAATCCACTGTTGAACACAAAGCAGCGCGCAGTGAAGATCGCGCCAGTCGCCGAACAAGTACCGTTCACATTTTTACTGGCACTTCTTTGATCAATAACAGCATGCACGCAATAGGTATTAGTTTTATTTCGTAGCAAATGCTAATCTACGTTATATAATGTCTGCAGTCACACATTTCCGATATCTATAAAGAACATTTGCATTAAGATTCCTACTTCCACAATTCTTCCAATTTCTGCCCTGATTTTTCTTTAACTTCCTTTACAGTATATACGGTAAATATTCTGCGCGCGTTTGGGACAAAATCACCCCAGTTGTCTGTCCTAAAAGCCTGACATTTTCCGCATTGATGGGTGCATGTAGGCAGTTTACACTGGATAAACGAAACATTTTAGCATGTGCATGCACCTAGTTAAATTCATTGTATTACAAAAACTGCATGGGCCTACAAGAGTGCCGCCCCGCATACTATCATCTTTACATCCACTAAAATAGAGAGAAATAACAGAAAGTTTCGAGTTACATTGTGTATTTAAGATGATGTTCACTTGTTTCAATAAAACAAAAACATGTTACTGTTTAAAAACAATTACAATGTACTAAGCAAATATACACATACAACGATAAACAATATAAAACTTCATCGATTTTCATTGGCTATGAAATGTAATTTAAATGTTATTATAGTAAAAACATGTAACGCAAAGTTTTCTGAAAGTTATTATATAGCGCTCTTACATACATATACGAGATAATTCTAAAACACATATTAGATTAATATTTCACGCTTGCTATCTTCACGATGATACTTTTGTTAAATATAAAACCCATGCTTCGTTATAAATACAGTTTATATGCCGAGGTAATTTATCATTTTATTTTAAAACAATATTGAGGAAATTACACACCTGCTATCTTCACGACAGTGCTTTTGTTAAACATAAAATATATGCTTCGTTATAATTAAGAGATGTGCGAAATTGACATTTTAAGACGGTAGCAAACCAGAAGAAATATAATCTAAATAGGTACACGCATATATGTAATGAAGAACGTACCTTGATGCAGAAAAAATATTTCCTTAGGATATCCATTTTAGGTTCTATACTTCGTGATCTAGGGGTAGTGCTGTGTCCTGTGGACCCAAGGTTTTTGGGGTCAAACCCGGTCGAGATGGTGTGTTTTTCAGAACGCAAAAATCTCCAGCAAAAGTCCTGCAGTAGTGACGTTAAATAACTCCATACCTGAAAACAAGAGGTTCGCTATTACACGTCAAAGTAATACCTTAGATCTCTGCTAGATGACATTGGAGACGATGATCACCTGTCACTCTGTCCTCTCTAGGAAAATTACGGTAACTAAATTCTCCTTGGTAATCGAAACCTCCATGTTCCACGTTGGAACGGGTGACATAATAATAAATAAAATGTTATAATAGCCTGTCTCCTGTACTATTTCCATTAGTATCGTAATTATAATAGGATCTGTATATCCCGCAAGCATAAAGTGATTTAAATGCTCGTAACTAAATATTGCCCGTTATCATTATCCACAGTTTCTGTAAATAGTAAAATTAAAATTATTAGTTCGCAAAAAAAAAAAAAAAAAAAAAAAAAATCTGAATTTCACATTGCAAAATTTGCAAAAATCAGCCCTTACTTTATGTAATAGGGATGAAAACTTTTTCTACCATGGACGTGAAGTTGCCATATCATCAACCATATATTGTAGATGCCTCTAAACTATGCCTAGCCTTCCGAGCAGGTATTTGCATTGCAGCCAAAAGCTCTAACCTCTAATGTAATGTGCCCTAATTTGCGTCAGGTTTATATCTTGTTAGCGAAAGAATTGTTTCATTTCTAGTAATAAACGCACTCTCCCGAAATAGAGGTATAGAGGTCAGCGTTCCTGGTTAATATGACTAGGGTCCCGAATTCGATTCCGATATGCCATTAAGACTTTTCTTTGATTAGGAAGATATCCTTGGCGCCGGTTAGGTTAAGTCTTATTAGGTTTAAGAACCTCCATGGAGCAATAATCATCATCATCAGCATTCTTGTTTGGTCGACGTAGGTGCGCCTCAGAAAACAACCACAATGTCCCCACATAAAGGGGGGGGGGATGCTCAAGATCCAAGGAAATAGAAATGACCGGAATTTGAAAAAAAGTTAGTAAAGAATAATTCAACATAGTTTGCATATTTCAAAACTGCAATAATAATAACAAGCATCGTTGGTAAATCTTGTGCTCATGTCATATCTTTGAAATTGTCGCTACTTGTTTATCTGTTTTTAATAGTGTTTAACTTCGTTCAAACCTCTGAGGCATCACAGGCAGTGGACACTGATGATACATGAGATGAAATGATAAAGGGTACCTCCCCGGCATTTGCCATTTATGAAGAGTGAGGAAAACCTCGAAAGAACCTCAGTCAGGGAGGACCGCCCTGATGGGAATCGAACCCCAGACCTCCCGCTCATGTTCCGCGCCTTAAAGACCGTGGCAGTCGTTAGTTACTTGTGAGAACAGTCGTTTAATAAATTTATTAAACCCAAACATTAAGACAAGTTTTAAAATAATAAAAAAATGGCACCAAATGATGGCTATAAATCGAATATTTCATTAAAATTTTGGTAAAATAACTTTAAAAAACGCCATATATGCAAAAGTTTGGGGGGGAGTAATTACACAAGCTGATGTTTAAACAATGTGGTTCTATACGTTTAGTTTTAATAAACACAATTAAATATATATTGGCTTTGAATTTTTATTTAAAATGTTTTAATTAAGCTGCATTTATGAACAACATAGATCTCATTTTTTTAAAAAAAGTAAACCTTTCCAGCAATATAGCGACAAACCTCAACCAGACGAATTTCGCAGAGGGGTAAAAGATAAACTACTGTGTTCGTAACAGAGTAGCGAAAATACGGATAGTTTTAAATGTTAGGGAGTAGAGTGGCTTTTATAAATTCAAATGTCTCAAATTGTTAATTAACTGTATTTGATAGATTGACAGAAAAGATGAAATAAATGTAAGCTATAAATAATGATTTTTCAGCTCATTTTCATGAATTATTTTTAAAAAATGCTGAAAATGCTCGTTGCTTTAAAAAACTGGAGGTAATGTGCGAACTAGCAGTTCCTGCTTGATGCAAAGAGCGCCATGACACTTTGTGGCTACTGACCCGGTCGACACGCCCACCAGGCAGGCGAGGTAAATGTATACATACCTCTGTTATCTCACGCAAACTGCTGTGCTTGCAAAGAAATAATCATGCAGCGAGTTCGTCATTCTTTTGTTTCACTTAAAGAATGGAGTACTGTAATGACATTTTAATGTTAGTTAGTACAGGTAAAAATATTGGTAAAATCTTAAATATATTTTTATAAAACAACCGGTATGAAGGTCAGCCAAACCTTTAACTTTTACTGTTGCACATCTCAATTCCGTTTATTCTTAGAATGGGACGTAATGTAAATGTATTTAAATCAAATTAAATACTGCAAAGGATTTCAGCTTCGTCTTAAATGTATAAACTGTTTGCTCTCAAATACTGCTGTAATCATTCCAATCATCCATGGTTCATTTTAAGAACAACATTTTTTCTACGTCTGTTGCCCTCCACAGTCCTAGAAAGGACAGAATTCGCAAAAATGCGATTTGAAACAAGATGGATGTAATAACTTCAAATTTTCGATTATGTTATAATAAAACAAGTTATCTATTATGGATATGAGAAAAAATGATGTAGGAGATGGGGCCGTATGTGGGATGCGGTCGTTACTCTTGAGATAAGGAAGAGGAAATTAAGTGATTACTTGATTTCTTGGTTGGATTTTGCTTTGCTTCAGGATTAGGAATATTTATCTCAGCGAAATTCTGGAATTTTGTGACTCGTTTGAGTCAGAGGGAAGGGTAGCAAATCTAGCAGGCTACACGGAAACACTCAAGTGCTCAGTTGACACAATTTATTCACTGTTGTTGTAAGAATATCGGACTTTTCGTATTGACTTGGAAATATTTCTAAGATCTCAGTTGACTTCTAGATAATGCTTATCTGTTCACAATTGCCGACCACTTTTCTACAGACTTCGCGCACTCCGATTCTGATTATCTGTTCTTACGCCCACTTATTCCAATTAGCTCTTACTATTCCTCCCTCCGACTGCAACCAGTGACTCCTAATCATTCCTCAATGCTAACACATCACTGCTCACTGCTCCTCTTACTTTCTTACATTATGACGTAAAGTTTATTGTATTGTTGGGGACCTCTCCCGCTAAAAATTAGATCCGCAAAGTTACGGAGCACGGTTCGATTCTACCTGCTTTATTTGTCCTTCATTAATATCTATGATTATATAGGCTCGCTCCAATTCGTTCACTTTTGGAAGATTCCTATTGGTTGAACTGTACTAATTTACTAAACTAAATCTTCTCACGCTGTAATAATTCCAAGACGGACATTCCCGCTTAAATATTCGGAAACTTTTCTGATCTGACGTCCCTTCACTTTTCTACCCTTTCTGGTTTACCCACAATAAAATCGCTATAGACCAGGCCTCGGCCATAAATAAGAAGCATCTATTTTTTTCTAAAGTCATGTCAGAAACCTGTTGGCGTGTCTAAATGTTACTGTTACAAGGGCTATAAAACATATGCTGTCAGCTAAGGTTGGTATGTGTTCAGTTCTCGAGAGAATTCTTACCTTATTGTCATTATGCACCGTTACCTATTGAAACAACACTTCTCTCTGCGGTAGTTAAAAAAGGCACATTCCGTGTCTCAGCAAATTATTTTCCCTAAATCCTTTCAAAAGAAACGAGTTTGTGTCAGTTCTTCCCTGGTCGAACCGTTTTAAATTCCATTGGGACAAACTTCAATACGACACATTCCATAGTTTAACGAGCAGTCCGGTATTGTACTTTCACACAAAAACATAATGACCTTCTGCAAAAGATTTGGCATAGGTGCTATCTAAATGAATACATAACACCCTTAATACAAATTACATACACGCATAAGATCATATTTACATTAGTAACATCCATTATAACCGTTTGAATTTAATCAACTGTGGTCCTTATTTTCGGCTACAGAGATTAACACAAAGAGTGACGAAATTGGTACCAAATGGAAGAAAAGGACATTGGGTTCCGAAAGATCTTGCAAGACTGTCAAATACGAATAATAAAAATAATATTTTCAGTGTTCCCGTATTTTACATCTCTTTATTGTAAGTGAAAAGGATATTAATATTCTAGTTTTATCTACTTTAATTTTTACCAATACAACAATAATGTTCCATTAAAAAATAAAAGTTTATGATAAAATTATGCTTTTCCATAAATACTGTAATATCACATTTATGAGCCATTTGTAGACTTAAATTTAGCGAAAACACTCATCAACAAGAACAGTCTTTCAGGCATATGTCAAAGTAATACTTTTAAATGTCCCAATTCCTTAAAGGCAAATTTCTATGTTAATAGATCTTCTCTCTGTGCTTAAAAACTTCAAGGTTAGTTTTAGCGAATTCCGAAAAGTGCAGTTATCGTAGTTGTATCCATGAAACGATTTTTAAAACAAACAAAAAAATCTTCAAACCTCCGAGTCTACTTAATGAAAATTAGGAGTTTTATATATATACATGAGCGCGCGTAAACATGTGTGTGTGTCTTTTAACGCTCTAGCGGTGAAAATTTTTGATTTTTTCTCCACGAAACTCGACGGGTAACCATCAATTAACAAAGGATTCGTCAGGGCGTTAACCAGAAAAATTAGATTATTGGGAATGGCGGCTAACCTGAAGCGAAAATTATTTACAAAAAAAAGTGCTCTGACATCCGCAACTTTTATTTTATCTCAACAAAGCTGGGTATATTTAAATAAAATAAATTAATAAAAATAGTTTCCGAAAATGAGCGTAATAGGACCATTAGAAATTCAGGTATACCGAAAAACCGAATGGGGATTAAAGCCAAATTTAAAAATCGCTCGAGCGGCCGCAATTTAAAAACTTTTTTTTTTTAAAAAAAGAAAACTAGATACATGCCATTGAAATAAGAAAATATGACATTTAAAAATCGCTCCAGCGGTTCCAATATTTGCTTTTTCGCAACGAAACTCCGTATATACCGTTTAAATAAAATAAGAAAAATAGTTTCCGAAAATTACGGTAATCAGACCTTTAGAAGTTAAGGTATATACCTGAAAATTGAAATTTAAAAAGCGCTCTTGTTTAATTTGCTCTGTGCTGTTTTAAAATAAAAGGACAAATTAATTAAACATATAATTGTATTTATAATGATACACATGTTTAATATTTAACAAAAGTATCGTCGTGAAGTTAGCATTACCTAATATGTGCTTGAGAGTTATATTTATATGTGAGAGTGCTCTGTCAGAAAGCGTTTGCTTTATATGTTTTTATTACAATAACGTTTAAATTAAATTTAAAAGCCAATGAAAATCGATAGAACTTTAAATTGTTCATTGTTGATTGTATATATTTTCTTAGCACATTATATTACATTTTTTTTTTTTAAATTGTAGTATGTTTTTGTTTTATTGAAACATATGAACATCTTTTTAAATACACAATGTAACTCGAAACTTTCTGTTATTCTTCTCATTTTAGTGAATGTAAAGGTGATATCATCAGTTCATAAATTTCATTTAATTAATAGTGCACCATTAATTTATTATTATTATTATTATTATTATTATTATTCGTTTAAGTGTGGCATCTCTTTTGTGATACTTATAGATTGCAATAATGATAATTTTGTTCTCCTAATACGTCACAGTAATGCCACAACTTATTCCATTTCATTAATTAATAAAGCCCATAATTAGGATTTTATGTTCATTTTTAAAGTTATTCAAATTTCTGAGGAATTCTCTTAGTTTACGCAGATCCTAGTTGATGGACGTTTTAAATGTCAATCAGAATACCCTCGGCTTTGAAAAAACAAAATGATATAAAATTCAGTTATAAGCCATTTACTTCTCCTGAACTCAATAATGGTGTTCGGTTTTTGCAAAACGCCGCAGTTGTTCACTAGAGGACAGTGTTTACTCAGGCTTCGCTCTCCTTCTGCTAAGCCAGAGATTTTGCAAAGTTGCAGATGCTTGTCGCATGATTTGAAATGGCATTTGTTTTCAGAGATCACTACAGGTAACGTTTAAAAAAAACTTTTCCCATGGAAATCGGAAATGAATCAATTGTCTACAAATGAATGTTCGAAAGGTTTTGTTTGTTTGAACCCGAGGTTTTCTTTATAAGTCTGGTGTCCAAGTCTAATAGAAAAGAAACGAAAAGAAGGGGGGGGAGGATAAAAGTAAATTTGCGAGGACGGTGCGATTTTTGGAAGATTTGAAGAATGCATGAACGAGGGATATTTGAAATAGTTGTTTTTGTGAAAAAGGCATATTGTTGTTTAATCTTGGGATACTGGTGGGGGTTTTGAATGGACATACAACAATATAAAACAGGCTTAATAATAATGACTATTTCCCTAGATTCGGAACGTATTTCATATTATTGTATTAGTTTCACAAGCATCTCAAACAGAGTTATGTAATATAAACAATTAAACCAAGAACTGCTTTTTAAGTTTCACATAATATCCCAGTAAATCGAGCAAAGCAAGGGCACCTTTGTTCTAGAGATCTGAATATCAAGATGCACAATCATCTTATGCTTGTTAACAAATAAACAACTACCCCCAAAAAGTATACATTTTGTTATTTTTGTTTTTATCACATGCCACTTCTCCTAATCAGTTTTAAACAATTAAAATAGTTTCTGGTATAAGTATATTTTGTAATTCTGTGGATTTCACATAATAAAATGCCCCCCCCCCCTTCTCTGTGTGGTTTACACAGACAGTGACTGAGAGCGCGAGGAAAAGATGATGATAAAAGAGCCTCTTGACACATGAGCGCAATAAGGATTTACGTGCCGTTTGAGGTGGTCGAGGAGAGAGCAAATGTTATTTGTTTTAAAACTTGTAGTTAAAAAGGATGCTACAAAACAAATCATAACACTAGCAGTTCAAAAATAAACGAAACGTCTAATAGTAAAATGTAGGTCTACCTTTTATTCCTTACACGCTGTCCTTACTCCTTTACGTATATGAGTCTTTTAAATGAATTTAAATTAAAATTAAAAGTGATATAGAAATCCCTCACACAGGTCAATTTTTGTGTTTTGAAAGATATTTTAATGATAACAAAAATGTTACGATCATTGTTACACGAGTTATAAATTTTTCTTCTTCTTATTATCTGAGGGAGAATATATTTCCGTGTGCCGCAATGCTTTCATTTGATTTGCGGAAGTCGGTGTTACTATGACAACAAAATATGTTCATAAGGTTAATTATTTCTTCTGTTATTATGAATATTTTTACAATAATTGAGATTGTGTTGAAAAGAGTGCATATACATATGTACATTTCAACATATTTTCAGCAGTAAATGAAAAACAAAGTCCTTTACGCAGGAGCTCCATAAACTAAGCGAATTCCTCACCAATTTGGATAGTTAAAAAAAAAAAAAAAAAAAAAAAATAGAAAATCCAAATTATTGCCTTATTAATTACTGTGTGGTGTTAGGGAGAAAAAATCGCATTCTTGCAATCTATAAGTATCACAAAAGAGTAACACATTTTTATAATTATTGTTTGTTATTATTATTGAGATTAAACCACAAAATTAATGGTATACTATTAATTAAACGAAATATATTAACACTGATAGACAATCTACACTGTGTGGTATTTTTAAACTTTTTTAAATGTAACCATGTTTATGAACTGAGCCCTTGATACCATCTTTACATTCATTAAAATAGAGAGAAATAACAGAAAGTTTCAAGTAACATTGTGTATTTAAAAAGAAAAATGTGTTGTTTCAATAAAACAAAAACATGTTACTATTTAAAGACAATTACAATGTACTAAGCAATTTTCACAATTAACTTATACAATAGAAAGTTTCATAATAGAATAGAAAGTTTGATTTTCATTGGCTTTGAAATTTAATTGAAATGTTATTGTAGTGAAAACATGCAACGCAAAAACTTTTTGAAGGTTGTTACAGAGCGCTTTTGCGTATAAATATAATTCTCACACATATATTACATTACTATTTCAGATTTGCTATCTTCACGGCGACACTTTTGTTAAATATACAACATATTCATCGTTATAAATACAAGTTATATGCTAAATTAATTTATCCTATTATTTTAAATCAATATATTGAAAATTAAACGCAAGAGCGCCTTTTAAATTTCAGTTTTCAAGTTTTAACTCTCTACTCTTTTATGCAGGGAGCTTCTCCAGTAAATGCATAAGAGAAAAGATTCATAGCATATATTTCTAAGAACAAATCTGCTACTATTTCTATCAATTTGTTCATGAGAAACCACAAATTGCAATTTTGGCTCTTAAATTATGCACATCAATGAATAAAGTACTAATAATTTAAAATAATATTAATTTAATTGTTGCCACATTTAAAACTGAGTTTATTACTTCTCATAAATTATGAGAATGTATTTTACTACAAGGCAAAAGTCATAAGGCATGGCAACTATTGTCTTTCTCGCGAACAAGGGAGAACACAAATAAGATATAGGGTTGAAGGTGTATGGAATGTAATTTCAAATGAAGTCACCAGAGCTGCGTGTCACAGCACGCCCCGAAGTTCAGTTGGTGAGCAACAGTGGTCAGGAATGGAGGTCACCAAGAGTGAACAAAGTTCATAAGTGAAAACAGCAATTCTCCGCGACAGGAATGCACGAGAATGCCACACAGAGCTATGGGAAGCACTGGATGCACGTGACATGCCCTATCGAACGGTGAAGAGGTGGACAGAGGCCTCCAAACGGGACAGAATGTCGCCTGCCGATGCTCCGCGCAGTGGGCATCTTATGTCCAAGGACAAGGATGTACAACAGGTGATGGTGGTTCTTTAGCGATGATAGGCGCTGAACACATGTGCAATTAGAAGAGCAAACAGGAATTCTGGCATCGTGTGCAAAGTATGTGCCACATCAATGAAATGAATTGCAGATGTGGACTCGCTACGAAACATGTCGCATCAATGTGGCGAGATTTTAGGTAGAAGGGGATGCCCATGTTCAATCGCGTCATTGCAATTGATGAGAGTGGGGACAAGGCCATATGAACCAGAAATCAAGGATACTCCTGTGAATGGGTCAACACGCAAATACACATTCCGTCACAAACAAAAGTCATGGTCACTCTGGTGTATGACAGGTGTGTTTGTGTGTCATTCAGTCCGTTTGTGACATTCTTGTGCATTCATGCCGCGGATAAATGCAATTTTCACATATGAATGCTGTTCATTCTTCGTGACCTTCACTCCTTACCACTGTCGTCTCCCAACTGAACTTCGAGACGTGCTGAGCCAAGCAAATCTTCTCTTGGCTTTATTCTTAAGTACATTACACACAAACACTATTGTAGATTCTCGTGTTGTTCCTTGTTCCCGAGGGGGAAAAATGTCATAGAGTTATGAACTATCCTTTGATAATGCAAAATTTTAAAACATATTCTATGTTTTCTGTAATTTATTAGACACGTTTATAAAGCTTTTAAACTGTCAGAATTTAGGTCTTGCTAATACATGTATAAAGATCCTATCTTGGTTATTTGCCCAAAAGACCAATCGTCTAGGAAGCTGTTCTTGCACCGTAGTTTTATTTTTCCTTTCTTTCTTCTCAGCTAACACTTAATGCCAGCACACAGTGCTCCTGTTGAAAGAGTCCACTTATATTCTGTGCTAATTAGATGGAGATTGCACCAGCTGCACCAGAAACAACAATGGAGTGCTACGTTTACAACAATGACGCAATGTACTCTTTATGTAACAGTTGCCCGCAACGATTTTTGAAACAAAAGCAGGGCTTTGTCGAGCGCGATTCAGTTGCAACAGACTCCGCCCTTTCTCTGGAGAGGGAAGGAAATTAAAATTTATAAAGCTAATTGCTATGTCTGCGTTTTCTCAGAAATTTGTAAATAAACATTCAAACAAAATAATACTGGCCTTGAACACTGCAACGGCCATATTATTATAAAGTTTCCAAGTTACATTGTGTATTTAAGAAGATGTTCATATGTTTCAATAAAACAAAAACATGCTACTATTTAAAAGCAATTTCGATGTACCATGCAAATATACGCGATCAACAATATACAATCGAAAGTTTCGTCGATTTTCATTGGCTTTGAAATTTAATTGAGATGTTATTGCATTAAAATATATAACGTAAATATTTTCTGAAGCGCTCTTACGTACAAATTTAACTCTAAAACACTGAATTAATTTGTTCCCCCCCTTTTTTTAAACAAGTGAAAGAAAATTAAACGCAAGAGAGCTTGTAAAATTTCGGTTTTCAGGTATATCCCTAGTTCCAATGATCCGATTTCCCTAATCTTCGGAAACTATTTTTCTTGTTTTATTTTAAATGTTACATACCGAATTTTGCTGTGAAGAAACAAATATTGGTGCCGCTAAGGAGATTTTTAAATTCTGAGTTTGAGTTAAGCCCCCACTTCTAATGGCCCGATTTCTCTGATTTTCAAAAACTATTATTTTTATTTTATTTAAACGGTACATACCGAGTTTCGTTAAAAACAAATATTGATGGCGCTAGAGCGATTTTTAAATGTTGGGCTTCAGTAAAATATTCATTCTTAATAATCTGATTTCACTGAATTTCAGAAAGTATTTTTGTTATTTCGTTTTCATGGCGTGTACCAAGTTCACTTTACAAAATATAAATGTGGCCACTAGAGAGCGATTTTTAAATTTCTCTTTAACCTCCACACGGTTTTCAGGTATACTCCCCCTCCTAATGACCCGACTGTCCTGATTTTCAGAAATTATTTTTATTAATTTATTTTAATGAAATATGCCGAGTTTCGTTGAGAAAAAACAAAAACTGCGCCCGCTAGAGCGTTAACAAACACACATGTGTGTGCATAAATTGTTTTCATTGTCATTTTCGATGTCTAGTAGGTAGGGTCGATGGAAATTTGAAGGCTTTTTTGAAAAACTGTGTCATGTGTACAACCGCAATAACTTTCATTTGAAATACGCTAAAATAGGGACAAGTTGTTATTACTCCGGATTTATTTGGTATTCATCACCATGGTGAAAGCGGATTTCGCATTTTTTACAGCTGAGCATACTTAGCGAAATTGTGTCTAAATGCGATGTGGCAAGTGCACAAATGAGGGAGCGTGTCAACAACTTTCTAGCTGAGGCTATGAGATTCGCTCTATTCATATATGGGATTCCATAGCGCTGATATGAACTCTATACCTACTTTATATCATTTTATTGAAAATAAGGTGTCTCATATCAATTTGTGATTTATTTATGGGTAATATTGTTCTGTAGTATGAAGTAAAATCTCTCAAGATAGTTTAATATACACAGCAGTACATTGAAAACAATTTAAAAACACCTCAATTTATTGTTATATTTGAAGTATCTGAAAATGACCATTTTCTGGGGTAATTTCCCTTAGTTTTTTCTCAATAATAAATTTGTAATTTTTTTTCAAACACAATTTTACCGAAAAAAGTACTACTTAATATAAGGATATCATTGATCAGGTATTATGTACCTACTTGTGATTTCCACTTCTTACTTTTCCTTTTATTTTCCGTTTATTTATTACGTGAAAATGTTTATCTTTGTATCTCAACCTTTATGAAGAATATCTTTCATTAAAAACTATAAAAGCGCGTAGCAAATACCGCATTAAAATCCGTATTAATGAACAAACATGTGGTTTGAAGTTCTTGTTACTAATGCAGCTGGGAGTTACCGTGCGCATATTCTGTTGTGCAGTTGGAGTTGGTATACGTGAACTAGTGGAAAACCTTGACCTTCCTCCTCTTGTGTAATTTTTTTTTTTGGGGGGGGGGAATATCTATTCTGGCAACTTTCCTTATCCCGCAGGAAGATCCGCTAAGCATCTACACCAATCATAGAGAAATTCGCGCGAATTGTGCTGGATGTTTCTTTGCATAACTTCGCACTCTTAGAAGCAATAAATGTGAGGTTATGTTACCTTTAGCTTTAGTAATAAAATGAAGGTAACGTTAACTGGGTGTTTAGCGATCGAATAATGCGGTAACAAGAGCAGCTTGTCAAACGATCAAGAACCCGCGCCTGCCGACAGCAAGAGAGAGCGATGATCTGTGAGACGAGCACCCGCCGGAGAGACGCTGCAATGTGCGACGGGATGAGAGGAAGGAAACTAATTATCGATTGCTGAGCTGGAGGCAGATCGTGAAGATTGATGACTCGTTGCCGCTCTGTCTAATTCGGCACCCAGCTTACAACAATGTCACAATGATGGGAAAAGAGGCGTCATAAAAAGAAAGAGCAACCGAGTTAGAGATGAACTTTTTCTAAGATAAAAAAATATCCGTCTCTGTGATTTTGAAGGTGGTTTTTATGCATAACATTACAAGAAGAAAAGTAAGTAGGAGAAACAAACTTTCCTTTCTGTTTTATTCATAAAACCCCTTCCTAAAGACTACAGACCAATTTGCACACTCTTTCCAAAGCACTTGAACGCGTCATACACAACCTGCTGACTGATTTGCTTCAGAGTATGACTTTCTTGATCCTTATCAGATCAGGCCATAGAACAAGCACAGCACTGCTTAACATGTGTGAAGATAACGTGGTGCCTGCGAAGAACGAAGACTGGCAATACTTGTATTTGAACTTTTGATTCCGTAGACACAGAGTAACTTTTTACTAAACTAACGTTGTTAAGTATGTCCTGTGGTTCAGCTCCTATCTTCGTGAAGGCAGGAAGGAGTTCCCCAGGCTACTGTTCTGGGTCCCTTATTATTTTCATTATACATGAGGCAGTATTTATGAGCGGTCACCCGCATATTTAATTAGAGTAATTATAACAAGTAATTTTATGTAACTTCGTTATAGTCATGAGTTTAATGTCATTTTATTTCCTGTATAAGTGTTTAACTATTGTGCCATGACACAGAAAGCTACCCCAGTCATAAAATCTGACCTGGGAATTTCTGTAGCCTGTTGCAACAACATTCGTAAGGAATCCTTGAGCAAGATGTTTATTGGTATTCTGTTAGAGAATTTCTAGGCACCATAAAATATTTGGCGAATGCAGGGATGAAAAGACAGACCGATAACCTCTTCAAGGGAAGAAGCCAGCCGCTTTAGCTGATATCTACATGTAAAAAGTCACGTAGACATGTTTATTTACTCTTTAATTTTGCGGCCCGCGGTCAGTTTTGCAAGAGTATTCACCGGGGCAATATCAGTGGAAAGGCTTTCTCAGTTCCGTTCAATTAGTGAAAAGCGGTCGTTAGTTTTGCAACAGTAATAAATGGACGAGCTTTATTAGTTGAGTGCAGTACATCTTATGTGCAATAGTGTATGAATAATAAATTGTGTTCCGCCTTCCATAACGAAAAATATTGTTAACTCCCCAAGACTCCTTCTCTATGGTCGCAGGACCATAAAAATATCCAGCAGCAGTGTCTCAACAGCCGTGGCAAAACTGTAAGACAGCGGTAACCATCGAAATTATTTACCCCTCAGATTACACCCCAAACCTATCAAATCGAATTTCCTTTTTTCAAATCCTTCCCTCCATTCATTACATATTTAATTAACAATCCTCTTTCTTATTAAATACCGCTGCAGACATCAAGGACATCTCGTGCTATTAGCCGTAGTAAATACCACCTCACCGTCGACGACTTACACTCTCGAACTAGACATTCATGACGCAATAACATTAACCGAAATCTAGACTCAATTTATCCATGGACGCATACTCTCACCTTAATTCCTTAACCCCTTAAAATCTCAGGCTATGGTAGGGGGACACTAGCGATTGGTACGAGACATAGGCAATATTCCTGCCATTAATATCAATCAAACTGTAATACTCTTCACTGATTCTGCGAAAAAGTTTGGTGTTATTATAGACAGTAGTTTTGTTGAGAAAATCAAATTGCTGAAACCTACAGGAAAGTAACTTCTCTAATCCATACGTTTAAAAGATTAAATGTGTCCGTACACAGAACCTTGAAAAGATCTTGGTGCAATCCCTTCTGATGCCTCACTTCGACTACTGTGATTTTCTGCTCACAGACTTAAACTCTAACCTAACGCAAAAACTACAGCGTGCTTATATGTGCATACGTTGCTCGTTTTTTTGATCATATAACACCCTCCCTCGACATGCTGTCTTGGTTCCGCCTGAAAGACCGAAGAAATATTCATTGTCTCACAATACTTTTCAAAATTATCCATACATCTTCTCCATCTTATTTATCTTCTCGTTTTCAAAATCTGTCTTCCTCTCATAATCCTAGCAAACGTTCTGAATACCAGCACGTACTATTATTACATCGCACCGCAGTCATTCTCCGTAACCACTGCCCGTCTCTGGAATGCATTGCTACGGGATGTCAGAGACTGCCAAAATTTAGAAGCATTTCATAAGAAATGGTTTAACACAACTAGAAATAATCCATTACTGTAAATTCAGATCCCTGATGTTACAACACATTATGTGTTTGTTTTACCCTACTGTAGTATTATTCATTCTATTGTTTTTATTACTATCATAAATGTTTCTTCATAGTATTGTTAGAGTTTTTAATTTTATGTTTTGCTCGTATATTTTTTCCCATTTTCATGATTAACATAAATTCATATATATGTGTGTAAATTGTCATTTTTAGTGTTTTCGTATTATTATTGTTCTTCTTCAGTTAATATTTTTTATTATTCATTTTCTTTATCCAAATTTATGTTTTAGCATACTTTTATTTATTTAATGTTTTACGTGTGTTCTCGTTAGTGTCAATGTTATAATTGTAATATTGTCGCTATAACTTAGTGTAATTATTATTAGATTGGTAGAGCGGAAGAGAAGACCTAATGGTCTTAACTCTGCCAGGATGAATGAACAAACATTCTTGTATTTTCCTTTATCTTTATTGAAAAATACGTTTGCTTTTAATTCTTTCTTTTCTTACACATTCAGCATTCTAAAGAGTTGTTGTTAAAAATATAAATCTCTATCTTAAAACTTCCTAAAGCAAACTCTTAAAGACATAAATAACTTGACTTGCATATCTGAAAAGTCACAAAAACCATTCATTTTGAAAATTGAAACAGAGCCACAGCGAGAGAAAAGAATGTTCAGAACAAGTGACTGTAGCGAGACTGTATATTCTCTTTACGTTAAGGAAAGTTTACGAGGAAATCCCTACTGGGACAGGCTGTTGCAACTTTAATGAAGCGGAGTTCTGGGCCGTTCCATGTGGAGCGCTTTGCATTTCTTTCCGTTAGGATAAGAGTGCTGAGATTAGTGATGCTGTACGGTTTTAAGAACTGCCCTTGGAGGATGTAGGGCTTCATCGATTAAAAAACAACATTTGATTGTATAGAAGCCCTAGAAAGTGCCTTAGCCTCTTGCTGTACTGGATAAAAATGTAATGCCTGCAGGGAACATGAAATTTTTGCTCTTCCTTATCTCCGCCTTTATTTCGTCTTAGTACATGGCTTTCAACTCCCTAGGGTGTGTTTCCAAACATGCAGTGAAAATATGCGTCTATAGATATTTATTAGCTATAAGTTTACGTTACTTAGGTTTGATTATCCTACTGGGTGTAAAATATATATATTACAAGGCTGGGTATCATGTGACCACATCCAGAAACGCTTCGTTTACGTGCTAGATCTCCGAAACGGGAGGATGAAGAACAAACCATTAGACCCCGCGACAAGCTGTAGAGATCCTTTCATTAGATAAGCGTTGTTTACCATGGTATTGCTTCAGCTGTTACGTGATGCACATCAGTCCTTCACCACATGCCACAGCCACTTGAGGGTTGCCCTTGGAAATCCGTCGCAACATGCGATTCCAGCATGATGGCGCTCCAGCACACTTCCCATTTGAATGCCATCTTTAACAACTGATAGATTGGACATGGAGGCCTTAGCCTGGCCTCCTCGAGTACCTGACCTGACACCATTGCATTTCTTTTTCTGGCGGTACCCTGTACCCTGGGTACAGGGCTGCAATGTGGAATCAACGTGATGGTTGTTCATCTCATTACTCAGCTGTAGCTCAGAAACATTAAACAGAGAGTATCCTGGTTTGATGGATAGGATGTAGAGAACCTGTCCATTGGCCTTCCCTCTTCCCTCTTCTCCCTTTTCCACACTTTTTCTTATGGGAATATATTAAAGATAAAGTTTATGATAAAGTACCAGCTACACCTGATAAACTACATCAAAAATTAGGAATTCCTATGCAAGAATCAGCGAAGAAATGTTCAGACGTGTTCATCGAAGTTACTGGTCATATTTTCGAGCATTTACTGAATTGAAATTGTTTGTAATGTGAACATGACATTGTTTGAATTATGGTTATCTGTACTGCACGTAAGTTGATGCCAGTAAAGTGAAAAACATTTGCTATCTTATTTGTACACTATCTCGTCATCTATCACCCCTAGCTGCTAGATGTACTAGAATTTTTATACTGAAAGTTAAATGCTCTTTCCATTCCCAAAATAGAAAATACACAATTCCATTTGGAAAAAAAAAATCATTCGACCTTGAAATGGCATTGGGAAATGCATCACAAGACGAGTTAAAGTCGCTATCTTATGCCCCTTATGAACACTTCAAAAGCTTTTTCCGATTTTCCCTTTGCTTCGGAGTAAAATGTCTTATCCTGTATGTGTGTGTGCTTATACACTTTTTCATTGTCATTTTTGGTGCCTAGTAGGTAGGATTAATGGAGAATTGAAGAAATTTCCCAAATATCTTTTTACGGGTGCATCCCTTCGGTATTCGCTAAAAGACTTAGAATGTAACTTTATGTAGTTTAAATTTTCTTTATATTAGTTTAACATAAAACGAAATAAAAGTACTAGTTCATGAATTCACAAGAAACTTCACTAGCCCCGCAACTTTTTTTAATGGTGTTTAACGCCCGTTTTTACTCCTGAGGCACCAAAGGCCTAAGTTTAAGGTACCTTCCCGGCATTTTCCATTTATGAGGACTGAGAAAAATCTGGAAGCGGGATTTGAACTCTAGACCTCCCGCTCACGAGTCCGCGCCTTATCGACCTCGGCCACCCGTGGCGGTAGAGCCCGGCAATGAAACCACAATTAAGTAGATTCGTATTCTTAGAGTTTCTGTATGAAACCATTGTTACTTTAAATGTAATATTGTTTTTTTGAAATAACTGCAAGTTTCCCACATTTAATAAATATTGTTGAGCTGTCATTAATATTCTATTACAATATAATTATCTAATAGTATTTTGAAAGATTTCATAGGCAACAACAATATGTCGTTTAAAACTGAAGGCTTTCTTGGGAAAGCACATGACGAGAAGAGACGTTTCTGGTGGTGCACACACATAATGAATCTTATGGCCACCTACCGCTTCCTTTCACCTGGCTCGTGAAGAACTCCACAAATTTACCGAGATAAACAAATACAAACATCAGGCGCAAGATAGAAAATTCCCTATAGACGTTTGTTTTACGCACACAGGGTAGGAAATAGCGCCGCCATTTTGTCTAACTTCTCATAAAACAAGGTATGTCTGTTTCAAATTACGTGTATTATTTTGAAAGTTATAACAAAAATTAGGTACGGAGAGCAAATAAAACACCCGATATCACCTTTAAGTTTAACGCCGTGTGTTTATTGTGATCGCTCAATACTGGGGGATGGAATTGTAAATCTATTCCATATTTGGCACATTCTATCTCACATTTGTTAAACTCTTGCTTTTAGTTGCTACTCGCGCTACCAGAATAGGCGTCTTTCATTCGCATTAACCGCTACCCCGAGGGACAAATGCGAAGCGAACGATGCCTTCAGCTTTACTTCGCGTCCACGCACTTTCAGAAATTACTTGCCAGCTAACGATCCCCTCCCTTTCAGAAATTAGGCGCTTTTGACCTCAGCTGCATGGTTTTCAGTTCTTCCCAGATCTTTCTACCCTTCTGGTTTGTATTTAAAAGCAGCTTTAGAGAAGTTCTTTCTAATTATTCTTCTCAATTTTCTTTGTTGTACCATTTCAGTTACTAAAGTTCAGCTATTTTGCCGCAACCGTTGTTAACACTAATAACTAATTCTTATGGTTCATTGTCTTCAAAAGCGGAAACTGTCATTCTATTAAACTTAGAATTTTTTTGCATCGTTAAATATCCTTGTAATCTTTCAAATATTCGACATTTATACTTTTATCCTCATTAAAAACAAGAAATATCCCTCAATAATTATAAGTTCGGATAAATAATTGCCTATAATGAAGAAACATGCATCCTTGTCGAATTTAAGTTCAGAAAAATTAGGGAGAACATACACTTAATTTATTTGAAAAAAGTTATATATATTCTTTTTGATTTATTTTATTTACGGACGCTCTTTAACATCTCAGGTCATCAGAGTCCCATTCAATTCAGGGCGTGAAACGGCCGACAAATTTTGCTCAGAGGCCTCTTCTTTCAGTCTTGAGGTTCTTTTTCGTGCCGTAAATGTAGGACACGGAACCCACGGCTTTACTTACTCCCTTCCGAAGGAAGCCATACTTAGGATTTTTACGTCCGAAAAAATCCATCGGTCCTGGGCGGGATCGAACCTCGATCTTGGGTTTAGAAGGCAAGTATGGTAACCACTACACCACCAGACCCACAAAATGTATACACAATGGGCTTACGCAAAATAATTACAAAAGTAGTTATGCAATATGCTTCAATGTACAGGATATTTCTCAATATATCCCCCCCCCCAACGTCAATGCACCGTTGCTATTTTTCTGGTTTTTTCTTACGAGCGTCAGGAAACTCTGGACAGCTGCCTGAATTTCCTCGTTGCCGAATTTTTACTATGCAGCAAGTCCTTCACGTTGTCGAGTAAGGCGTAATAGATACAATCAATATAGTGGGTGCGGCACAACAATTAACCCCAGCAATGCCAACTTTGCACTAGTGTTGCTGGTGTGGGTCGCGCGTTGTCATGTTGGAGGAACACTCCTCTTTCGCCGTACTGAATTCTGCGTCTAAGCCGTGTAAGGGTCTCGCAGTAACTTCGCTGTTGACAGTCTTCCTTGAGGAAGCCAGTCCATCAGCAGTAGTCCTGAAGTGTCCAAAAAGATGAAGATTGTCTGCTTGCCAGCAGATGGGGCAGCACGAACTTTTTTGGTCCGGAGACTCCCTGCATTTTCCTTGCAAGGACTGAGCTTTCACCTCTGGTGTGTATGGGTGTGTAATCGTCACCAGTTTCTCCCAAGAATCCTAATCTTCATTATACACCTCCTTTTGTTCTGTGCGGGTCAAGTCCAGTGGAACTCAATGTGCGTACACCTTTTTCATTTTCAAGTGGCGTGCAGAGTTGCGCGGCCGAGGCCTGTCTGATATGCCAGTTCATCAAAGGTTGTGCGCCTATCGATTCAGACACAATGTTAATGTTCCTGGAAGACCGCCATGTTGACTGGCAACCAGAGCTCACGTTCTTGATTCCCTGCCGGCGAATCCTTGACAAAGTTGTAAATGGTATTTTGTGCAGGAGCTTCTTGACTTCATAAAGCAGTCAAACGTCTGGTTATGGGGCAGCTGAAACCGCCGGTCCCTTCCCCGTAGCGGCAATGACTTGAAAGGCTATCAATTACAGAGAAAAGCCCCGTCACCTGACGTTACTCCGAGGTTGGGTCGTCTACAGAACTCCCATGAGGACCCACCATCCGTGCAGGACAAGTTTGACACCAGGCATGTCTGGCGCCGGATAGCCCGAAGGATCCGGAACCACCTTTATGGGATTCGACCATTCTCAACTTATTCCGCACTACCTCGCGCATCCCTCTTTGCTGGATGCTGGACGGAGACATCAAAACGGATGTTTCTCGTTATGGAAGAACAGGGGCACGCTTGGCGCAAAGGACTCACGCCTATATTGAATTTCTTTATGTTAAGATTCAAGTACATAATGAGTCAACACCGGCTATGTTCGGTCTAATATAACACAACCTTCTCACTATGCAGGTGAGTGACCCGAGCAGTAAAGTCGCTCAGCACAATCCCGTCGCAGGAACCATTTGCCCTGCCGAGGACACTCCCCGAAGGCAGGAGAGCAAATGTTTTGATGTCTTCCTTCCACAAAAACCATGCATTTCATCTTTGTCCTGATTGTCGCCTTTCATTTTGTCCACGTCTTTTCTACTTTTAACAAACAAACTAACACTAACATTTCGTTACACGCTCTGCTTACAATTGCCATCTAGCGCCTGCAGGGTGTATTAATATCAGTTCATCGCTCTACTTATGGGCGTGCCCAGGAATTGCGCAGTATTTGCAAAGCACCGCTCTGTAAATCGTTTCCTCACATTTATTTCAAGCAATTAATACACGATACATAAGTACACAGATTCTGAAATCTTACTTTAGTAAAACGGTGAATGTTTCAGGTGCTGCCCGGTCTCTATGTGGGCAACTACAGAGACTCGAAAGATTCCTCTCAGCTGGAGAAGTTCGAAATCACACATATTGTGGCGATACATGACGCTGCAAGGAAACTGCACTCGGTGAGTCTCTCAAGAGAATATTACTAATTGTCCTTATGTTTCTATTTATTAATCTGGTTTTAAAAATACCGAATTGTGAAATGTGTGTGCTAGTAGAATAGCCAAGATAGATTAAATATGACATTAAAGAAGTAGTGCATATTTACATCTTGTAAAGGTGAAAGAAACTGTATCCACATAAAGGGTGTAATAAAAGAAGTTGAAGCGCATGTTAACATTTTTTTTGTAATAACGAGCAATTTATAATATGTACATAGTACGAAATACACATCAACCTAGAATCGACCAATGAAACGAAATAAAATGTGGAATTTTCATTAACCAACGGATTACACAAGGAAATTATATAAAAAAATTATCAAATCCGTTTTATCATATAACTCTCACTTTATAACTCTACCATATAATTCCTGAACACGCATCACTGACCACTTTTGCTAGCTATTGATAGCAACAAAAGCATCGACAATCGACAATCACAACACAAAATGGGGCTTCTTCAAAGCGTTTTGATGATGCGTCAAATGTGCAAAATGGTCTTATCATTAGTAATTACAAACCACAGAATATAAAGAAAAACATAGACACTGTATGTTATACAGTTTTTTCTCAGTTGGTATTAGAAAATCGAACGGTAGCGATTGTAATAATCGACTTTTGTCCATTTCAGTCTCACGATTTCTGAATAGAATAGATATTCATAAGTAAAAAAGTGTTAATACTCTGTGCGCGAATTTCATATATATATATATATATATATATATATATATATATTACTTTTATTCTTATTCTGTTCATGAAATAGTTCTAAAACTCGTATTTGCCCTTCTCTATTGGCATTACTGATAATCGGCATTCTTCTGTCGCAAGATTGCTTGAAAAGTTAACTACCAATATACAATTATTACAATTTTATAAGCGAAATATTGAGGAATTATATTTAATTTTTTAAATTATTCGTGAAATAGTCCTAATGAATGTCCTAGAGGGCCTGAGCTTTCCAGATAATTAAATTACTTCTGATAATTTCAAAGTTATTAGTGTAATAATATTAAGCAGTTAATACACTTTTCTAAACATCTTAAAATTGAAGACACAAGCAACTATTTTTCGTTAGTAGCCCCGGCCACGATGACGTCACAGAGATATAATCAACGGCGGATTCCGGTAAGTACAAAGTTCATTCAGCGCGTTAACAGAAAAGTACAAATTTTTAATCAGAGTGTCTAAAATACTTTAGAAAACGGTATCAAGTTTTAATGCACAAAGAATGTAATATTTTATTTCTAAAACTATTTATAGATATTTATACGAGGGTTTTCTTTTTTCAACCTCCGACTGGGCATTATAAAAAACCAATATGAATTAAAAAATGGTTTTATTACCATGAGTCAAGTACAGTCACAGTTACTTTTCCACATGGTCACCGCGAAGATTAACACATTTGTCATATCGATAGACGAGCTTTCCAACACACTGATAATACAAGGTTGCCGCCAGGGTGTGGAGATAGGTCTTTTTAAATGGAGTATCGAGCTGTTATTACGTTTTTCACAAAAGAAGGACTTACTCCAAATGAAATTAAAAAGCGATTGGACGGTGTATATGGGGAAGCATCCCCCTCAAATTCTACCGTAAAAGAATGGGCCAAACTTTTTCCAATGTGTCGCGAAAGCATTGAAAACGAAGAGCGTGCATGTCGGCCTTGGAGGTGCTCACTCCAAAAAACATCGCTCGCTCTTGTGGAAGGACAAATTATGGATGACCGGCGGCACAAAGTTGCAGAAATAGCAGTAAGGTTGGCTCTTTCTAAAGCAACAGTCCTTCGAATTATTCATGAACACTTAAACATGAATAAGGTTAGCTCAAGATGGGTGCCTGGACTTCTTTCCTCAGTCCAAAAGCAGAAACGAGTTGTTGTGAGACATTTTTGGAGCTCTGCCGTAGCAACGAGAGAGAAGTTCTAAATCATTGTTACAGAGATGAAACTATGGCCTGTACTATGACCCCTTGTCCAAAAGAGAATCAATGGAGTGCCGTAAACCTGACGAAACGCCGCCTATAAAATTCAAGGTCACTCAGTCAACCAAGAAGATCATGGTCACAATCTTTTGGAACTGTGAAGGAATACTCTTCATTGACTTCAAGGAGGAACATCAAAGTAATTGGGGAGTACTATGCTGGCCTACTGCACAAACCACGTGCTTCCATCAAAGAGAAAAGGTGAGGAAAACTGAGTGATGGTGTGCGCCTTCTTCACGACAACGCGCCTGTGCACACAGCTCTTGTTGCCAATGAAGGAAGCCATATTTAGGATGTTTATGCTCGAAAAGGTATACAGTTGTAAGATACAAGTACAGCAGAAATCTTTGTGAACACAACTACCAATAACTACAAGTTACAAGTGCATACACTTGTAATATATTAGATCATAGTGTGGGGGAGAGGAGCAAGATGTTTGAAACAATCGCTTGGTAATTGCGCTATGAAAGGCAAGGATTATTATCAGGCAGTGCGCTAATGCGAAAAAATAAAAAATGAGTATTTCTGTCGCATCTGTTGATGAAACAGTCAGTTTTTAGTAAACAGATAATACTAAAACATATTATATTGTTTATTACTCGCCTACCACGATCTTTTATTTGTAAGAAATACGATACAGCTGTTAGAAACTGTGGGGGTTGACTGTCGCGGGAAAATCCTGTGGCTTTCGTGTCGGCGGTAAATGAAATACCATAACGGAAGCAATATAGAGATGCGTGACGTGCATATAACACCTGATAACACGTAGCGTGGAAGCAAATGTGTCAGGAAGAACAATCGGAGAGAACGCCAACATTGCGTGTGCAGTTCAGCCCATTATTAACAGAAACGGTCAAATGTATTGATTCCCATCATCAGGTATGCTTTAATAAATTTTTCAGTGTCAAACGCAGGCTACCAAAGGTTGCTGCTTAGTAGTTCATTTAACCGTTCATATAAACCAGTTGTTTGTAATTAGATCTGCAACTCAAAAACAATGGTTTATGAAAAAAAAATGGTTTTCCTAATATTTCAGCACCCTTAATTATATTTAGTCTTTTTCTCAGTTGTTAGGAGCGGTGTATAAATCAGGGCCAGAGGGCCCGGTCCCCCAAAGAAAAAATCCATCATTATTTACATTTTACCTGCGTCTGGTTAAATTTCAAAACATAAAAATGCATGAAAAGTGTTTTATAACCGATTAATTCTTAATTGTATCTTACGCAATAGGCGCTTTTCCGCTCTGCTGTAGTTGCGGTAGCATGCGGCTCTTCCGTTAGCGAGGGAGTCTGTTGGGTCAGCCTGGAAAATTTTACGCTTTAAACGTATACATTAATAAGCAAGCAAAGATTTACAAAGAAATTTATTTGTCTTCCTCCAAGAAGGTATAGCCTTTATCCTGCTTATTTCTCCGTTCTCTTAGGCCAACAGGAAGACGACCTATGGTAGGCGCTCGGTATTCTCTCTTTTCTTAGGAACCAGATGTTGAGGGGTTTCTGACACCACGCATAACTGACTAAGGATTGTTTTCGCACTTTGCTTGAAATTGGATGACTTTCTCACTGTCAGTGAAGAGTTGACTTTCACGGTGTTAACTGTTAAGCTACAAAAAAAACGTGTCTGTTTTGTGGCAACGTATAAGTGGGTGTTTTATAGAAGACGCCATCTTCGCGTCTAATTGTTAAGTTGAAAGTGAAACGATTATCTCATAAAGCGAAAGCTATAGGAGCTTACTAGACGGCACAAAATTAAGATTTTTTTATATGGATTAAAAAAAAAAACATTTTGGCTGACAGCGTGTGAAGTGAGAAACGCAATCTCGTCTATTAGGAATGAGATTAGAAAATAAATAGAAAGGGCAAATTTCGTTTCTGCGCAGGCCAATGAAACGACAGATATTACATGCACGCTCACAATTTGTTGAAATATTACTATGCATCAGTGGGAGTAAACCGGTTTAATGATTCATAAAAATCATTGCTGTTTCTGAACTGACTACAAAGGGCTAAGCCCCTGACCCACCCTTCTACAGGGCCCACGAGCCGGCACTGTCAGTAAGTACCACCAAGAGTGGCCGAGGTCTTAAGGCGCGGACTCGTGAGCGGAAGATCTGGGGTTGGAATCACGCCAGGACCTTTCTCCCTATCTGAGGTTTTATCCAGTTTTTCCTCAGTCCTCATAAATGGCAAATGCCGGGAGGTACCCTAAATTTAGGCCTAGAAAGCTATCTTCCTTAAAAATAAATCCTTTTCCAATATATCCTTTCATATATCATCAGTGTCCATCGCCTGTGGTGCCTCAGTAGCAAAAACGGCGTTAAACACTGTCCATTACTGTCAGCAAAATGGTTAACATGTTTTCTGTCCTCATATGTCTATATGATTATACATGCCTCCATTTCACAAGCTGCCTATTTAAAATAAAGTCAATTTGAACAAAAACCTTCAATTTAGATGTTGAATGGAAAGTTTAAAAGTGTGCTGATTACATTTTACGTTCCACTCCTTCTGTCCCACCCACGCCCACTATGAAACTTTAAAAGACACTTCGTCTTTATGATACTTAAAATTTAAAGAGAATTCAATTTCTGTTACTATTTTTTTCTACCATGCCTGGCTTGTTGCTGTTTGTATTCCGCCTGAGAATGTTTAAGAACCCAAGAATGTAAGCGGATTGCTCAGAAAAGTCAGCGAGGAGTGTCAATATAGGCTGCATTGCTGTCTTGTAGACATGTCTAACCAATAATGGAATTCCATAAATTTCTGGCCTCGCCGATAAGGATTATCGGCTTCACAAAATCCTTACCTGTGTCACACATTATCTGTTAAGTAAATAATTACAGTTGTAACTTCCGCTCCGCTATGTTCAGTTGTTCACATAAAGTTGCATAAAGAAGGCTATGTGTAGAAGATTGTGACATGTTCAAAATGCAGTATCGAGCTGTTAAGTAAGTTCTTTACAAAAGAAGCACTTACTCCAAATAAAATTAAACAGCGATTGGACGGTGTATATGGGGAAGCATCCCTCTCATATTCTACCGTAAAAGAATGAGCCAAACTTCTTCGAATGGGTCGAGCAAGCGTTGAAGACGAAGAGCGTGCAGGTCGGCCCTTGGAGGTGTTCACTCCTGAAAACATCGCTCTTGTGGAAGCAGAAATTATGCAAGACCGGCGGCTCAAAGTTACAGAAATAGCAGCAAGGTTGAGCCTTTCTAAAACAACAGTCCTTCGAATTATTCATGAACATTTAAACAGGAATAAGGTTAGTGCAAGATGGATGCCTAGACTTCTTTCCTCAGTCCAAAAGCAACAACGAGTCATCTGTTGTCAGGCATTTTTGGAACTCTGCCGTGACAATGAAGGAGAAGTTCTGCTAACCATTGTTACAGGAGATGAAACTATGGTCCTCTACTATGATCCCTTGTCCAAAAGAGAGTCAATAGAGTGCCAGGCGTAAACCTGGCGAAGTACCGCCTCTAAAAGCCAAGGCCACTCCGTCAACCAAGAAGATCATGGCCACAATCTTTTGGGACTCTGAAGGAATACTCTTCATTGACTTCAAGGAGAGGAACACCACAGTAAATGGGGAGTACTATGCTGGCCTACTGCACAGACTACGAGCTTCCATCAAAGAGAAAAGGCGAGGAAAGCTGAGTGGTGGTACACGCCTTCTTCACGACAAGAGCACACAGCTCTTGTTGCAAGGGAAGTTCTAAGTGTGAGAAGAAGTGATGGGTGCTGTTTATGCCCATTTTGCAGACATGACTTATAACTATTTTGGGGGATGAGGAATTGAAATGTTAATTGAAATGAGATGTGAGAAGTATATTGCAATAAATGATAACTATATTAAAAAGTGAAATATAATTTTTATCTTTATCATACCTAGAAAATAGTTAGGCCGGAAACTTATGGACCTACCCGCGTATCTCTTAACATCCCTGCTACTTCAAATAAAGTCTCAATGCAGTCCCTGAAGCAGCCCTTCGTAAAATAGCAGAACATTTCCTTGACATCAAACACATTACTCAAATAAATCTCTCACGTGCTGCCGAGAGGTGGCTGGGGACGTATCTGACAAGTAAAACACACAAGTAAAACACTACGCACTGCATGTGTATAATCGTCCATTAAAATATTTAAGAGCCGGTCCATCTCTTTGTGTTAACAAGAGAATAATATCAATAGTGAACGTTATCAACACATTCCTCTGATTAGCCACCTCCACCTTAATGCTAAAAAAGATCTCTGTACTGGTTTACTCCCCATCAGTCCCATTAGAAATGCATTTTCTTCATTTTTAGTAGATCCACTAAGTCTCTGTAATAGAATAGCTAATATCAGAATACTTGTATGTGCTGTTCAGATCGCAGTTGCAATCACGACTAGATTTCTTGCCGTTTCGTAAGCCTACCCTTCCCAACTAAACGACCTCATTGTCTTTTCTCGTGAGCATAATATTTCCAACTCCTTTCCTCTTATTCTTTCTTGGAGATTCACCTTCAGAACCACCCATTAAAAACAGAACATAATTAACAAATAATGTTTTAATAGCTAACACAATAATAATAAATAACAGTGTTACCAACATACTTAAATAAATTATATTACTAGCACAATAATAAAAAAACATGAACATCTAAGCTATGATTTGATAAAGGGAAATATTTCCGTTTTAAATTCAATGGGAGTTTTAACCTGGTTCTGGATTCACGATTAATGCAAACCTTTTTCTCTTTTACACTAATATAAGCTTAAGGACTGAGAAACAACTCATTTCTGCAAACACGTAGACTTATTTCATTTTTAATTCACAGATTCAATTATACCATAAATTATGTTTTGTTTCTACAATTAATGTTGAGAGCTGAAGTGCGAAAGTTCATTTTTGTTGTGTGCAGTTTCAAGATGAGGAGAGCATACATAAGTTAGTAACTTTTACTGAAGATCAATGCATTTAATTTACATGTAATACATATATACAATGTAAACGGTTTCCCGGCGTGCGAGACTGGCTGCTGTGTCGGCGATGCGGGTGACAGAAAGTCCGCAGTAAATACAGTACAGTTTGTCGCGTTAAGTAATTTCTAACACACTTAAAAAATAAATTACTTACGTATATTGAGCAAGGAGGTGTTCGAAATCGTCAGGAAATTCCTCTTTAAATAAATAATCTCCTTACAGTACGCTCTGATTCTATACACACGTATGCATCATAAATAAATACCCCTTGGGGAACAGAGTGCTTATATCGCTCCATTTCACTTGCTACACTGCGTCGCCTAAAAAGCACGTTCTACTTGCGCAACATTTCAACTGGCTCAGTGGAGGGGAAATATACTCCCCACCTCCTCCGACATAGCGCTGTCGGCCGGTCCCGCGGTTCCGTCAAGTATTGCTCACCCAGTAATATGAAAACCTGCCTCGTTATATCTGAAACGTTTTAAACAGAACAATGCCAGCTCAGGGTTAGAGAGGTTTCACTGTACTTAGTTTAAAAACTTAATGTTAATAACTTCCTCCATTTTTCGCACAATTACTTACTCGTTCTTGCATGAAAAATGGAGTTAGCCGGTATTTCTAAAATGCTGTAGATTTCGTAGCAGATATTCAGGTATTACATGTTCTTGAAGAGAAAGTTCTAAAGTGGTCAAAACGTTACACCGCAGTTAACGAATTTGATTAGTATGTTTAAATTGAAAAGTTCTGCATTAAAGTGACCTATGTCTCCAGAAAGAATAATAACACAAATCACACTCAGATTTACAAGGGAAGCTGTACAACAAAGAATAGAATTGTTTTAAAGTTGTTGCAATAAATCTCGCGCCGGCCGCAAACTCTGCTGTCGGAGTTGCATAATCTCCCGGGGTCATGTTCACTCAAGTTTTATGACGGGGCCGGAGACTGAAAGAGCAACAAGGCCCTGTACCACAAGAGTATGGTCTAATATATTACACTTGCAACTTGTAGTTACTAGTAAAATTGTTCCACAAAGGTTTTTTTAATAGTGTTTAACGCCCGTTTTTACTGCTGTGGCACCACAGGCGGTGAACACTGATAATAAATGAGATGAAATGATATATTGGGAAAGGATTTATTTTTTTAGGATGGAAACGTTCCAGACTTAAGTTTAGGATACCTTCCCGGTATTTGCTAGTTGTGAGGACTAAGGAAAACTTGGATAAACCCCAAGTTAGGGAGGACGGTCCTGGCGGGATTCGAGCCCCAAAGCTCCCGCTCACGAGCCCGCTCGGTCACCCGTGGCGGTACAGCGGTTTCTGCTACACTTGTACTTACAAATGTACAAGTAATTTTTCGCAGTTCTGTTTCACAATAGTATTAGTATTAGTTTGTATAAATTTCTCTACAAGTGTAGGAACATTGGTAACTGCAAATACTAGCACAAAAGCTGTTATCTTTTTAAAGAGTTTGAGCGTTAGTTAACCCAAAGTTGACCCAAGTATTAGCGAAAGTGATGATAATGATGGTAATGATAAAGTAGGTTAAGTGCAAATAAAGTACGGCTTATGACTGATATTGACGTTTCCTGTTTCAAATGCATATTTCAGACCAGCATCTTAGTTCATGTACTTTTAAGGTTCTTGCTACATGCCATGAAAATAATTTCTTCTCTCTCTCTCTCTGTCTCACACACAATAATCTCTTTTGGAACAATTTTCCCAGCTTTTTTTTAATGTTTTTCTTATGAGAACGTGATTGTCAAGCAATTTAAACAAATAAATACATGTGAAGTATAAAATGTACTAATAAAATAAAAGGCCGAGAGCAATCGGGAAGCTCGCTTTTTCTGCCATCTCTCGACGGCTGAAATTGATTCTACTAAATGTAGCCTTATGGAACGGTCGTATCAAATTGGATTAATACGCTTGAATATCGATAAATACATAATAAAATGTTTATTTAAATTATCGTTATATCTGAGAAAAAACCAGACCCATTTTGCAGGTAGGACAATGATCCGCTATGTACATTAAAAATCCCTAAAGAGTGGACATATCCTAATTCGAGGTATGGCAAACAGCTGGTCCTCCATCTTGCTCTTATATGGCGTTACTTGTAACTGTTTACTAATTCTTTACCAGTTGTAGCATTTCTTTCGTGGGACAGAAAGTTACAAGAACCTGCACTAATACACTTGTATGTATTAGACCATACTTTTGTGAAACAGGGCCCAGCTATACGGCAGTGTGCATTATGAAATTGCAAGCGTTAACATACAATAATTATATATTAAATTCCGCCTGTAAGTTCTGAGAGGAATTTCAGAAAGATTACCGTTCCACAGCTTTCAACGATCCACTCGCTCTCTTATGAATAAATTCCGGGAAGCTGGAAGTATTTGAAAAAGTATTAAATACAACAAGAAAGTTTCCAACTAGTTTGTTTCGTCGTCTTTCATACAAGACTGGCATTTCTTATCATTCTGTGTAAAGTTAACACCTTGTACATCTATGTTGTGCAAAAACTATTACTTCGTGACACTCTAATAAGATTAACATGTTCAATTTCTGGATCTAACCTCCTGGGTTTCAAAAGTTAAAAGATAAAAGCGTATAAAAATACTCCACAATCCTGAACACGGTTATAAAAACATAAGAAAAAATACTCATTTTCTTAAATAAACTATTACCAGATATACGAAACTTCTTTTAAAAATGCCAAAAATGTTTGGAACAAGAATCAGACAATTTTAGCATCTCACTTTTTAATGTGAGTGAGAAAATTATGTTTACTAATATCGTCCAATTATAATAATCACCTACTCAGTGCTTTATGTCAGCGGCGTCAATTAATGCCGTAACCGATAACGAGGTTTAGCATTGCGGTACACACGTAATTGATTCATCCGGTGCTTCGCTCTGATACATTAATGAAGACAATTGAGCATCCTTCGGAGGGTGTATAAAGAGTTAATTTGAGTTTAGGGCAAAAATTAACCATCAGCTACACTAACTTGGAAATTTTGGTTGTAAAAATATTATGGTCATAGTATCAAATTAAATCAAAATCGTGAAATTTTATAAGTTAAATCTTTAACTAGAACTTAGTAATTGTTAAATAAAGCATTTCTCAGGGTAGAAAAGCATAACTACTTCATTTATAAATAAAACGGTTAGTTATGTTTACTTTAATTTCGTGTAGATAAAGTTTCTTAGATGTTGTTTCACTTTTCATTTCCACTTAATAACAGACAGAGTTGCGTTCAATTGTAGGTTATGTTAGATTAACCTTACATGCGGTATATTGTGCATATTTCTGATTTCCCACTTCTCATTCGAAGATGAATTTCACCTTGCTCCTAGTGTATCTCATAAGAAAAAAAATCTGTTCCTAGAGCTGAATGGCAAAAAAATTCAAAATGCAATTAAGCTTTACGTCCTCAATTACATTCACAAGCTAAGCGATATCATATTTTGATTTCCATGTTCATAATGCTGTTAACTTTAAGGTTCTCTGCGACAGGTAGTTTCCACATTCAAAGTGGAGAAAGGAACGGCCAGTAAAACCATCCATAAAGTTACTAGAGCAACAGCAGCTTTGAGATCTCAGTTCATTAAAATGTCAACCTAGGAGGGCGATGTAAGGAAAGTGGTGCTAGGCTTATGTAACATTCGCAACTTTCCTGGAGTTTTGGGTGCTATAGACTGCACACACATTCCTATTATATCGTCTGGGGTTATTATACAGAAGTCTTCAGAATAGAATTATTACACTCTTTGGCAATTTCCCGCAATGTACGTTCTTTATGCTTATTTGAGAACAAATCTAATTATTTTTCAATTATTCCCTGATATTTTAGCACCAGATTAATAATAACATTCTACTAATGTTTGCTAAAATTTGCCGTTCACATTCGCTTTAACTTTTCCTTATTCATGTTTTAAGACATGTTAAGGAAAGAAACATATGTCTAGGAGGCAGAAAAACTGAATTATTATTGGTTTTCTTAGGTTGAACAGTTGAACATCAAATCGCTCTAAACAGGAATTTCCCTATTATTTCGCGAGGTTGCCATAGGCTTGAAGGTTATTGCAAACTCGTGGTTACATAGTCCGAGGCTATTTTTATGTAACAGAATTGATAGCTAATTTCTAGTTACATTTTAAATTACAGTTAAAAGAAATCTCTAGTTAGCAAATTTTATACAACTGGCACTTAGAGTGTACAGATTATGGAATTGCAATATACATCTAATCTAATCTCTTCTGAGTCGAAATATTTAGAACACTCTTTATGGTTCAAACCCGGCCAGGGTCGATGGATTTTTTCGGGGCGTAAAAATCCTAAGTATGACTTACTTCTGAAGGGAAGTAAAGCCGTGGGTCCCGTGTCGTACATTTACGGCACGATAAAGAACCTCAAGCCTGAAAGAAGAGACCTCTAAGCAAAATTTGTCGGCCGTTTCACGCCCTGAATTGAATGGGACGCTGATGACTTGAGATGTTAAAGAGCGTCCGTAAATAAAACAAATCAAGAACTTACATGAGATTTACTTAGAACATTTCGTGGAACAATTGTCCACTCATCAGCTCTTAAACTGACTGGGTATCATATGGTAAGGCTGCTGTAAAGCGCGGAAAGCACTACACTATAGAGATCTGTCATTTACGGTAATTATAAAACTATGCTAAGTTCGTCAATTTCTTAACTCTATTTTTTATATCAGGAACATTGTTTTACTTTCTCAACTAAACTTAAAGTAGGAGTTTAGGAGAAAAATAAATAATACTAATGCTTAAGTGTTTGATCGCCATTCAGCAACCACCAATAAATAATCAAAAACGAAAACCAAATTAAAAATACAAGATTTACCCATATTCGCTAATGTGGCGTTCTACTTAATTACCTTTTAGCGAATTCCGAAAGAATGTAGCTAATGCTGTTGTACCCATGAAAAATTGTTTAAACATTTTCTTCAAATCTCAATTGATCCTTCTACTATGCATGTAATATATACGAGGGTAGGTCCATAAGTTTCCAGCCTAACCATACTCTAGGTATGAAGACAAAAACTATATTTCACTTTTCAGTATAGTTATCCTTTATTGCAATACTCTTCTAATATCTTTGAATTAACATTTCAATCCCCTTCCCCAAATAGTCAGAAGTCTTGTCTGCAAAACGGGCATAAACAGCATCCATCGCTTCTTTGTCACTCTTAAATTTCCTTCCTCCAAGGCTCTTCTTGAGTTTTGAGAAGAGGAAATAGTCATTGGGAGCTACATCTTGGCTGTAGGGTGGATGGTGGATCTCCTTGAAGCCACATTTACTCACAGTTTCCTTTGCAGCAAGAACTGTGTGCACAGGCGCGTTGTCGTGAAGAAGAGCACACTACCATTCAGTTTTCCTCGCCTTCTCTCTTTGATGGATGCACGTAGTCTGTGCAGTAGGCCAGCATAGTACTCCCCATTTACTGTGGTGTTCCTCTCCTTGAAGTTAATGAAGAGTATTCCTTCACAGTCCCAAAAAATTGCGACTATGATCTTCTTGGTTGACTGAGTGACCTTGGCCTTTAGAGGAGATGGTTTGCCAGATTTACGCCACTCCATTGATTCTCTTTTGGACAAGGGATCATATAGGGGACCATAGTTTCATCTCCTGTAACAATGGTTTGCAGAACTTCTCTCTCGTTGCCATGGCAGAGCTCCAAACTGTGGAATGATGATAGAGGTGAGTTGTGCTGAAGATACGGCTAAAAGTAAAAACAAGGACGGTGAAATACTGGGGAGACCAGCGCCCGCATAGCGCCAACTACTATAGACACCAGCTATAAAATATAACACCAATGATTTAGGCTGCAGAGGTGGAAAGAGGACTCTGAGGAATTGGCCTGGGTTCAGTATGGCAACGAGGCAATGCAAATAATAAAAACATGTGGAAGAAGATTAGAACAAGGCTAGAAGCTATCAGCAGGCAGGAAATCGAGGCAGAATGTAACACGAAAGTTTTCTTGAGCCTATCGAATGAAGTTAAAGTAATTTAGGGTAGAGGGTATGCTCGTTCTAGGGAGAAAGGCGAGATCAGAAATGGTCAGGTTTAGACTGGGAAATTAGAAGGCTAAAAATATAACGGCCAGTTCTGGTAGGAGAATGTATCCAATTTGTGGAGGGGATGAGGAAGGGCACATATTCTAGCCGAATGTGAGAAAAATGCCGTTACTAGAAAACCTTTAAGGCAATTAGAGGACGATTGGCATACTGGGACCTACTTGCCAAAGTGCACGAAGCTGGAACAATTTATTTTTCTGGTTAAATTAGAAATACCATGTAATAAGTTTTCATCCATATTTTTGTGAATATTGTTTGTTCCTTTTTCTTGTTGTGTATTATATTTGTAATGTGTATATAGAATTTTATAACAAAAGAATTACACCTACTAATAAAGAGTTTTTATATTCTGAGTCCCTATTTTTGTTTTGTGACTGAGTGGATTTGTTGCAGGATAAACACTACCTCTGTGTGATGGCCTCAGATACTCCGGACCAGAACCTTACCCAATACTTCCCCCTCTGTAACGATTTCATTCATGCGGCCAGACTCCGTGGCGGCAACGTCCTCATACATTGGTAAGTACCAGCAGTGTGTATGTGAAAGTGAAAGAAAGAACAGCAAGTAAAATCAAAAGTCTCTTTCCTCATATTTTACTACACCTGTATCTTGTTATTGCAGCACACAGTTTGTTGTACCTAATGTTTAATTTTTAAAACCGAGCAAAACTTAGTTCACGATGATATACAGGACTTTCATTTCAAAACTTGTCCGTCTGTTTAAAATTAACATAAACAAAATATATCATTTTAGAAGAAAGTTTAAAACCGATGTTGATTACGTTTTAAAAGTCATAAATGTGACTGAACAAAGACGAAAAGCATTAACAGACGAGGTTGAAAAGTGATGTATTTTTTCGTTGTGCCTCGTCGAAAGCACAGACCAATCAGATTGAGTCAACTTTCAATTTTTATATGCACAATGAAGTTATGACTTTTGCATTAAAAAAGAACGGCTGGCATATGTTCTCTAAATGAAACTACAAAGGGAAGGGACATTTATGATGCTGTTAAACATTCTGTTTGATAAATTCGGAGGTTTCGACAAACGTTCAGCAATTAAGAAAAAGTCCTCTTGCATTTCATTGTATTGCTCACCAACAAGCACATTGTGGCAAATTATTAAACATGTGAGGTTTTTAAAAAGATAGTTAACATTATCAACATGATAAGGAAAGACAATAAAGCGCTTTTATATCGCCAATTAGTGTAATTTTAGAAGAAATTGAATGAGAGCATGCAGATCTATACAATTAGGTAAGCGCAGGTTTCCCTGTCTTCAGAGATTTTTTGATCTGAGGACGATAATATTCCTTACACAGTTTGTACCATCAGATACTACAGAGATAGAACAGGAGCTCAAAAGTGCCCATTTTCTTCGACAGTTGACAGTTTAAACAAATATTACGAATCAAATTAATGACCTCAATATAAATCTACAAGGAAAGGATCAGCTGGTGTCTAATCTTATGGGACACATATGGATTTTGAAACATGCCAAGATTTTTCCATGCCATCTTACAGAAAACAAACCTCACTCGTTTTCCTTGTTACAGGCATCTAAATTTAAAGTATGAGGAAGAATTATTTTTTTTCTGAATTTTGTATCCATGAATTCAATTCAAGATCCTCAGACTCTGAAAAAAATGAAGAGCAGTACAACATTGTTTACTAACCCACTGACAACTGACATTGAAAACCAACCACCAAATTCAATTCGACCTTTCCTTCAAAAAAGGTTTGAATTCTTCAGACTTCTTTGCAACGAATGTTTTTCTAATATGTGTGACTTGGGGGGGGGGGGTTGCACCAATGTTTGGAAGCTTATGAATGGATGTAGACATTCCGGCCCTTGTGAGTGCCGCCGATCGTCATCTATCGCTACTCCTTCAGGCACGTTATTAATGTTTCAAGTGCTGCTGAAAATGGTTAACTAGTTTAGGATGCGGTTCGCCATCTGATAGTAAATACTTTTATGCCATCAGGTTAACAATAATTGCTCTAGTATACTCAGCATATTCTCCAGACACTACACTATCAAATTATTACATTTTCCTTTCTTTGAACAATAATTGTGAGGACAGCACCTCCTAACCTTTGCCGATCTGGAAACTGCATTGGATAACTTTTCTTTAGTGAATTCATAGCTATTGCGGTTGTACCCATGAAACGATTTTTTTTTTTGGGGGGGGGAACTTCTCTTCAAATCTCCATTGATCCTACCTCCTAGGACACCAGAAATGACAATGAATACATATTGTGTGTGTGTGTGTGTGTGTGTGTGTGTGTGTGTCTGTCTGTTAACGCTCTAGCGGTCGCTAATTTTTATTTCTCTCAACGAAACTCGGTATATGCCATTGAAATAAAACAGAAAAAATAGTTTCTGAAAATTAGTGAAATCAGATTATTAGAACGTGAGGTTTGTCTGGAACCCAAAATTTAAAAGTTACTCTAGTGGCGCCAATTTTGGTTTTTTCGCAACGAAACTGGGTGTATTCTATTTAAATAATATAATAAAAATAATTCCTGAAAATCACAGAAATTGGACCATTAGGTTTTGGGGTTTACCTGAAATCTTAAAATTTAAAAATCACTCTTGCAGCAGCAACATTTGTTTCTTCACAACAAAATCCGGTACACACCATTTAAATAAAAAATAATAGTTTCTAAAAGTCATGGAAACCGAACATTCGTGAGTAGGTGTATACTTGTAAACCGAAATTTACAAAGCGCTCTTGCGTTTAATTTTCTTTATATTGTTTTAAAATATAAGGACCAACCAATTCCACATATAAACTGTATTTATAATGTATATATTTTATTTTTAACAAAAGCATCGTCGTGAAGATAGCAACTGTGAAATATTAATCTAATATGTGTATGAGAATTATATTTGTATGTAAGAGCGTTCTGTAATAACCTTCAGAAAACGTTTACGTTACATGTTAATAACATTTAAATTACATTTCAAAGTCAATAAAAATAGATTAAACTTTTGATTGCATATAGTTGATTGTGTATATTTTCTTAGATACATTGAAAATGTTTCGGAATAGTAATATGTTTTTGTTTTATTGAAACATATGCATATCTTAAATGCGCCATGTAATTCGAAACTTTCTGTTATTTCTATTTTAGTGAATGTAAAAATGACATCAAGGACTCAGCTCATAAACATGGTAACATTTAAAAATGTTTGAAAATTCGCACACAATATAGCTTTGTATACTAATGGTCATATAGTTCATTTAATTAATAGTATACCATTAATTTCTGTAGTTTAATTTCAATAATAATATTAATTATAAATCTAAAAATTGGTTTCTGTTTTGTAATACTTACAGATTGCAAGAATTCTAATTTTGTTTCCCTAATACCACACAGTAATGCCATAACTTATTTAATTTCATTAGTTAATAAGGCCTTGGTTTGGATTTTATATTCTTTTTTAAAATTATTCAACTTGGTGAGGAGTTCACGCAGCTCGTGCCTGACAGACTGTTTTGCTTCCCGCCCTAAAGGAGTTCTATGAAATGAAATTCATAGTCTTCCATCACTTTAGCATGGTCACTGCATTTAATACTACATATTATGTTGTTCACAAGATGATGCTTGGAAATATCAGGTCTGGAATCTACAGAACGTTTTGGTCACTTTAATAAATATTAATATATCATTTTAAACATTCATCTGAGACGATGTTATTATGTGTACAAATGGCATAGCTGAAATCAGAAAACATGCGATGCGTCTGTCAGTCAGAGATCCCAAGAACATTATTCGCTCTCTGGATAAAGTCAAGCCTTTTTGATTTCATATTCGTGTCGTGCCCGGTTATTATAAATACTTAAATACTAATAATAATTTAGAAATACCGTCTGTGATGTCTTAACAGTAAACTTGGACGTTAAACACCATTAAAAGGATAATTTAAAAAGGAACAACTCTTGACAGTAACTATAAGTTAAATATGTTGCAACTTTAACCTTTGTTACAACACGCTTGTTGTCTCTACATTGGCACTGGCAGCATTGCTAGCTCAAGTAGGTTGTGGCTAACCTTTACGCGACTGGCAGTTCACGTGTTTCGTTCAAGTTGAACATTTTGAAGCTCCTTAAGCGACTCACGTGATTAGAGTCTGAATGCTGATCAATGCCAATGTGTGCTCTTGTAAACCTCGTGAGATGAAGAGCAAATTGCGTCTGTCTAGTGACACGGACTAATGGCAGAGTCTCGACCCAGGGAGGTGATAATTGAAATAAAAACAAAACACAGTTGCGGGTCATAATGAAGCAGAGTTGCCCAGGTCACCGAAGGAAGCGCTACTTGTCATTTCCTGGGGGAATCGATCTCACAATTCATATGATTCTACATAACTCTGGTTTGTGTGGCGAGGGGGTGGGCATCCCATCTTTATTAAAAATAACATTGATCTGTACAGCGGGTTCCATCACGCCCAACGCACTACCCAGTGCAACCTGGTGCGATATTTCATCCAAAATCACAACACGTCACGCTTTGCTGTTTTCGACAGGTCAGGACATGTGTTTTATATTTTCTCAACTGGCTTGCCAATTTTAACAGACTGTTCTTTTACAGGCATATTTCAAACCAAGCTACCAATAGTTTGTCTACTGCATAGAGCAGGAAGGGGAAAGGGGGGGGGGAGTAAGGGAAGGAAAAGGAAAAGTGTGTTATAGACGGGGAAAAACAGCAAGTAAAAAAGCAAAGAAGAAATACAAAAAGAGGCAGCATTTTCTCTCTTTTTTCTTCACTCCATTCCCTTAAAACAGCAATATATTATTCTTCAGCATTTTGTTATTTTATACTATTGCGTTCCATTAGCTTTTGCTATTAAATCGAGCAGTAATGGATTCTTTAGACGTAGGCACTTCTGTTATTTTTCCGTCAAGTGATCCACCCCACAAAACATTACGCTACTTTTCTGTTAACGCGCCGAACGAAAAAAGTATTTGCAAAAAATTACCAACGCTTGTCACATCATAACAGAATGAAATGATTGCTGAAGTTTCTAATAAGGCATAAAAACGTGTTATTCATAATCGCAATGCTTAAACTAGTCGGCCCTGGTGGTGTAGTGGTAGCCATACTTGCCTCCTAAACCCAAGATTGCGGGTTCAGTCCCAGTAAGGGTCGGTGGATTTTTACGGGCGTAAAAACCGAAGTATGGCTTCCTTCGGAAGGGAAGTAAAGCCGTGGGTCCCGTGTCGTACATTTACGGCACGAAAAAGAACCTCAAGCCTGAAAGAGGAGACCTCTGAGCAAAATTTGTCGGCCGTTTCACGCGCTGAATTGAATGGGACGCTGATGACCTGAGATGTTAAAGAGCGTCGGAAATAAATCAAATAAAAAAAATCTCGCTCAAGAATTCTTTATTATTATTGTTACAACAGGCTACAGAAATTCCCAGGTCAGATTTTATGGTTGGTAGCTTTCTGCGCCCTGGCAGGAAAATAACATTTTACACACAATAGTTCAACACACACAGGAAATAAAATATTACTCATGACTATAACGAAGTTACATAAAATTACTTACTATAATTACTCTAATTAAATATGGGAGTAGCAGCTCATAACTACTATCTCGGAGCTTAAGAGAGGAAGATGTGGGTCAGAATGCAGAAGCGCAAATAAAATATGGGGCAGATATATTTTCTGTAGCTGACAATCTTTTCTGTAAGTTTGGCCTGGTGAAAGCACCTGTTACTATGACATGTAATACTAGGAAACACATATTCAGTAATAAATACTCATCATTTGAGCTCGGGACGATACAGCGTGGCTACATACTCGGAAAAATCGGTAGACCAAGGCCGTATCGTGCATGCGCAGATATCAGCTTGTAGTTAGTTTGAGGGAGGCTTTGTCAGCGAACGGTTATGTATTACACGGTGCTTGAGTCAATTGTTGATAACTGTTGTCATTATTTATGTCACTACATAAATATAGTCCTGAAGAACAGGTTTCTAAGTAAAAGGGTTATTGAAAATCACTGAAATTGTATTATTATGAGTGGGGGTTTACCTGAAGCCCAACATTTAAAAATCGCTCTACCGGCACAAATAATTGCTTTTTCGCAACGCACCTTGATATATACTATTTAAATATTTTTTTCACAATAAAACTCGGCATGTACCATTTAAATCAAATAAAAACAATATTTTCTAAAAATAGCACAAATCAGATTATTAGGAGTGGAGGTTTACCTGAAATTCAAAACATAAAAATTACTCTAGCGGCACTAATATTTGCTTTTTCGCAACGTAGGTCCATATACACCATTTAAATAAAATAAGAAGAAAAAAAACAGTTCCTGAAAATCAGGGAAATTGGGTCATTAGAAGTGGGGGTTTACCTGAAACCCAAAATCGGTCTAGCGGCACCATGATTGGTTTCTTCACAACAAAATTTTCTATATACAATTTACATAAAATTAGAACAATAGTTTATTAAAATTAAGGAAATTGGACCATTAGGAGTAGGCGTATGCTTGAAAACCGAAAATTAAAAATCGCTCGGGTTTAATTTTCTCTCTCTTGTTTTAAAATAAAAAGACAAACTAACAATGTATTTATAACAATGCATATGTTGTATATTTAACATAAAGCATTGTTGTGAAGATAGCAAATGTGAAATATTAATCTAATATGTCTTTGAGAATTTATTTGTATGTAAGAGCGCACTGTAATAACCTCCAAAAAAGTTTGCGTTACATGTATTTACTATAATAACATTTAAATGAAATTTCCAAGTCAATGAAATCGATTAAATACCGATTGTTTCTTGCTGATTGTGTTCATTTGCTTAGCACGAGTACATTGTAATTGTTTCTAAATAGTAGCATGTTTTTGTTTTATTGAAACATATGAGCATCTTCGTAAGTAAAGTACACAATGTAAGTGTTATTTTTCTGTATTTTAGTAAATGTAAAGGTGACGTTAATGGCTCAGTTCATAAACATAGTTACACTTAAAATGTTTAAATATACCCACAGCATAACTTGGTCATATAAATAATGGTCATATATTTCATTTAATTAATAGTATACCATTAATTTCTGTGGTTTAATCTCAACAAATAATAATAATAATAATAATAATAATAATAATAATTCTAAAAATGCTGTTACTCTTTTGTAATACTTGACTGCAAGAATCTAATTTTGTTCCCCTAATACTATACAGTAGTGCCACAACTAATTTCATTTCATTAATTAATAAGACAATATTTTGGATTTTATATTTTTTTTGAAAGTTATTTTACTAGATGAGAAAATGCAGCTCCTGCGTGACGGGCTTTTCTCTCATGGCAATGTGTGCAGGAAAAAGTATATTTAAAAGATTTAGTTAAACAGCTAATAAAAACATTTGTGTATATAAAAGTAAAACCTTCGAGCAGAAAACTTATTAGAAAATAATACTGTACATTAAATTAAACTAAATGCTTAGAATGCACTATTTGTTATAATAAAGGAAATGGCCAGACAAAAATGAAAAAATAAATAAATAAATAAATAAAATTGCTCAATTTTATTAAGTCTTTTAATATGTAATTTGATCTACTTGCAGCTGTTTTCTGTAAAAACAAGAGAAGATGCGTTTTAACTAATTAGCTATACGATATACTTGAAAATATATTTCTACACAAATTGCTTTCAATGTTTTTTATAAATGTTGGGTTGTTTATACTTTTATATTATTATTATTATTATTATTATTATTATTATTATTAAGGTGTGATTTAAACTGTCAGTACCAATTCCTATTGGCACTACAGCATTACGCCCTGACTCTCCTAGAGTAAATTACTGCGATTCGAAATCCGCCTAGAGTATGGATGTTTTGCGAGTAGGTTAAGGATTAATGAATATATATATATATATATATATATATACATTTATATATATATATATATACATTAAAATATGTTACACCAAATTATAAATTATCAAGTGTTCAAAAATATAAAATTATGTGCACATTAAGTTTGATATGTATTGCTCAGAATTTATATAAATTTAGAGGACTGTCAAATTAATTTAAAGGTGTAAATTCTTCTACACACATTTTAAAAACACTTTCTTTTATATAATATGATACAAATGCTATTATTTTAAATTACTGATAACGTCATAAAACTCACATAAAGTTGTAAAACTATTCTTTGGTAAAAACTAGTTTCAAAATAAAAGATTTGAGATATCCGAAAATGTTTTTCAAAAAGTCTCAGTTAATTTAAAGTAACCAGGAAGTGTAAATCTGGCAAATAATGCAACGGTATACGTTTTGCACTGTTTTAAAGCTATCAATATGACATTTTTAGACATATTAAGAAAACTTAACTAAAAAAGTTCTGTAAATTTTAATTCTCTAATGCACATAAAACGTTTTTTTAAAAAAATTTAAACAAAAATAAAATCTTGTTAAAAACTGAAAATACTAAGACATAATAATGCATTTTTCTTATAAACTATTGGTGGAATTGGAATTACTTTTTTTTCTCATAAACTGTAGGGAGCATGCTATCTTGGGAACTAGAATAATACATCTATGACAGTTGCTTGAAAAGTAATTAATTTTCAAATTTTGAAAAAAAAAAAAAAATAGAAAATTTGAGTTTCTTATTCTAATGATTTTTATCAACTAATAGTGACATTTAAATACTTGTAGTTACCACACTTTACATTTGTATACATTACGTGTGCAAATTTTCAACAAGATTGATCCAGCCAATCCTGAGAACTGCATTTTTAGGTCAAAAATTTAAGTTATCGGGAAATATTTATTTTTGTTTTATAAACTTTTGTGTGCATTAGAAAATTAAAATTTACGGAGTATCTTTAGTTAAGTATTCTTAATATCTCATAAAATTTTCATATTGATAGCTTTATAAAATGTATACTGCTGTACTATTTGCTAGACTTACACTTCCTGGTTACCTTAAATTAAAAATTTGGCTGAGTTTGTAAGAAACTTCTGTATTATAAATATATCAATCTAAACACTTATAATTTACGAAAGTTTTGAAAACATGTATTTGAATTTCCTTTTTTCAAATGCGATGTTTCCTACCTTGAAATGTAAGTGTCCCTAAAAATTATGCTTTGTATACCAGAATTATAAACTGCTTTTATTGATTGGTTAAAATTGGTAATAAAATTCCACATTATGATACTAATTACATAAAATTACCATAGTAACAACTATGTCATTAAATTGTTCTCATTGCTAAAACGCTGTCATCAACTGAATAGTGTATTATGATAATATTAAAGAAACAATTTATATATTATTGAAAATCATCATTTTCACTGTGGAATAAAAGTTACAGAAATAATGAAAATAAAATAAAATTAAACAAGTAAATATATTAGCTACCAAATGAATTAGTACAATTTGATAGTACTAACTTTCTCTGGGACATATGCCACACTGATGTTTCTGAAAAATCGTTAATATTTTCCCTGTTCATCTGTAACGAATCTTTCGTATTGCTCCTGATAAGTATAATACAAATTTCTCGGTGTTAGTGCAGTCCAGTCTTTTAATTTTATGCTAACATTTCTTGCTAATATGTAAACAAACTAAATATCTCCATCGATACAATGTTGCAGGGGGGGTACCCAAAACTTAGGCCTGGAACGTTTCCTTCCTTAAAAAAACTCTTTCCCAATTTATCATTTCATCTCATGTGTCATCAGTGTCACCGTCTGTGGTGCCTTAGTAGTAAAAACGGGCGTTTAACTCTACTAAAAATCCGATACAATGTGATCAGAAGCACTGATTTCCGAGTAATTCATCAGAAAATGTTCATTATTATTCTAATTGTGGCATATAAAAAGTTAGCATATGAAAATCGCCTTTATGTTACCTGTTGCAATTTCTTCGACACTAAGAAATGTATGAAATGTATGAAGCCGGGGCCTACTAGTACGAGGGCTGTTCAAGAAAGAATGATCTACTTTTTGACAGCTTATCCTTACTCTGGATCAATGCACCTGTCACAGGGTTTTGTCAGTCTACTGAAAACTATTTTTTGACAGGTCTTTCAGCATCGCCTCCAAAGCCTTCACCACTGCTTCTGTTGTTCATTTGTTTTATTTACGGACGCGCTTTAACTTCTCAGGTAATCAGCGTCCCATTCTATGAGGTAAAGCGGCCGACAAATTTTGCTCAGAGGCCTCTTTTTTCAGGCTTGAGGTTCTTTATCGTGCCGTAAATATACGACACGAGCCCCGGCTTTACTTCCCTTCCGAAGGAAACCATACTTACGATTTTTACGTCCGAAAAAATCCATCAATCCTGGCCGGGTTTGAACCCACGATTCTGGGTTTAGAAGGCAAGTATGTTTACCACTATATCACCAGAACCGACCCGCTGCTTCTGGCCTCCCATGAAGATGTACTTCAATTTGGAGAAAAAGAAAAAAATGACAGGGGATAAATGTGAACTATAGGCGGATTGAGGGACACACTTCACATTGTTTTTGTGAGATATTCAACAACAACATTTGCGTGGTGCAGTATTCAACTTGTGGCACGGAAATGTTTGCTTTTGCGAATGATTTGAGGACATATCTGTAATATAGCCCTGTTACAGTTATGTGCGCATGTATGAATGGTGTAAATCATTCCTTGAATATATGACCATAAATTTCCCAGCAGAAGCAGCAACTTGTGGTGACGATGGAGCTGTTCTGTTTCCTCTCAGGATCAAAATGATGTAGCAGTGATTATCTTTGAAAGAAACTGCGCGTCTTCTTGTAACATCTTCAAATGCATGCAAACCTGCATTGCTTGTCCTTTTGTTTGGAAATTAGCAGTCTTGGAACCACCGTAACATTGTGAAGGCCTCGACTGAAGATTTGTTGAGACGAAAGCAGAATTTCAAAGCAGCATATTGATCGTCACCTCCATTTTGCTATAGGCGGAACTGAACATATCTCAGCTTGCACACCTCTCACAGGCAGGAACCGGAAGTGACATGTACATTACGCATTAAGCTTACAAAATATTGTAAAGTTAAATTATGTCTGTAAAAAAACACATAATCTTTTTTGTTGAACAGGCCTCGTATTTAAAGATATATAGCATTTGCTTTTTCAGAATTAAATAAAAAAAACCTAAGAGGAAGCAAATCCCAATAATGTTCGCATTTGGAAACGGATACTGTATAAGAGAATTTGCTATGCACAGTTTGGTGGGAAGTTGTTGGTCATAAAGACGAGGTAAGGAAATTATGTGTTAAGCTCTCTATGTAAACTGTTAAAAGTGACAGAATGTTGAAGTTTTGAACGCAGGACACAGCTGATGGCTTAACCGTTTGTACAGCCTGGCAGGGATGTCGCGCAGTGTCACGGTGGCCGTCGCTTACATCATGAGCGTCACGTCTCTCAGCTGGAAAGAGGCCCTCAAGGTGGTTCGGGTTGGGCGGGCTGTGGCCAATCCAAATTTTGGCTTCCAGAAGCAGCTTCAAGACTTCGAAATGTACAAGCTTGCCGAGGTAAGCCGACACGATTAGCTTTAGTGTTTATTCACCTAGTAGCGCCAAATTATAGACCCCTACTTTAGTTTCACAAGCTGCCTTCGTAACGGGACCCTGGGCAAGGCGGTGTCTTAAGCGAAGGAGAAATACGGACTCTGACAGCAAAATGATTAAACTGTAGCTGCTTTAACACTGTACGAACAGTCAACTGCAAGAATGATGTATGTACATCCTTTGACCACAAAAAGTCATCGCCAGATGCCACTGTCGATCGGAGAACTTCGGGGACACTCGCACTCGCTGTATTCACAAGCGCATGCAGCGAGTGCACACTGCAGCGAGCGCATTGCTATAAAGGTAATGGTTACAATCATGAGCATCTGGAAAGAGGACGTTAGGATAGAGTAGCGGTGGCCGAGCGATCTAGAAGATATTGCTCTCTGCGTAAGCTCCTGGATTCAAATCCCACACACAAAGCTTTTTTTTTTATTATAGGTTTTATAAGTGTATATGCAGAACATTATTTTGCCTTAATATTATATTATATTTTAATCTATCATTAGAGTTTTATGACATTACCTATGCATACACACAAAATTGTAATCACAAACGAACGTATTCTTTACAATAACTACATAAATATAAGAACAGAAACATTGTCTTCTAAAGTGAAAACACATAGAAATAAACACAAATTAATATCGTGTGTGAACTCTCAGTATGTATAACTACCCTCAATCTTCGAGGTATAGAGGTCAGATTTCTACAGTAGTGTGGACGAGAGGCTACGACACCCCAGGCTTCTTGAATTTGTGTCCATAGCGATCGTTTGTGCTTCTAGCATATTGCATTTACATGGAACAAATACTGAAGGAAATATTTTAATATATATTAAATTCTGCTTTTGTAGTTATTGCTATATATATTTGTAATATATAATATAATATTTGTAATCTGTAATATTTTCTTAGTGCTTTATCCTTTTCTGCTTTTCTAGTTATTTTTATTTTAGTTACATTTATATTATATATACACATGTGTATGTGTTAACGTTAAAGCTTGCTGTGTATGGGCAACAGCATTATGAAACTAATTTGCCATAATATATTACAAAGGTTTATTAAAAGGGGGGGGGCGGGGAGTTCATGCCAGGAGGCGAACCTGCGCTCTTAAGCATGAACACCGTACCTCTGCCACAGAACTAATACAGCACACATACTAAACAGCGTCTTTAGTGCATGTCATATAACACAGCTGCTACACAGTCTAGCTGTGAACCGCGCGCTGTAACGAGTAGGAAAAGTTTTGTGTGATGTCACACAACAGCCGTAGAAGCTCAAAATCGCTTGCAAAGGGCATCAAAAGTGAATGTCAGCGTGAGAACAGTGAGAAGAGAGTTCAAGAAGCTCAGCTCACCTCTAGAGGTCCCTTGCTTACCCAGCAACATCGACAAGCACGCCTCTTGTCTTTTCAATGGAAAACTGTCCTACTCACGGATGAGTCAGGTTCAGCCTGAGATCGCCTGACGAAAGGGAAAGAGTATGGAGAAGGACTGGAGAAAGATACGCCCCTTGTACCTTCTCGTCGACGATGACTTTCATGATGTGGGCCGGTATCAGTGTGGAAGTCAAGACAGAGTTGGATTTTGTGGAGAACGGAGCCCTGAATGCAAACCGGACATTGAGGAAATTCTTCAGGAGCATGTTATCCCCTATACTACATATGTTAGCAATAATTTCCGCTTCATGCATGACAATGCCCGTCCACATGTGACACACTTACGTGAGATGGAGATTCAAGTGCTAGTTTGGCAGTACGAAGCTCTGGCCTCAACCCCATTGAGCATGTTTGAGACGTGATAGGAAAAAAATGTTTGTCAACGTGTTCCTGAGAGCCTGGATGAACTTGGAAGTCTTTGCGTGAGCAATGCGGGGCCACACCACAAGAAATAAGGACCTTGATCTGCAGCATGCCCGTAAGGTTACAAGCTGTGATACAAGACAGAGGAGGAAACAGCCGCTTCTGAGAGTGCCACTGAGTGTTCAAAGGTGTAATGCAGGTAGGCGTGTTACCTTGTGTTACTCTACAGGTAAAAACATGATTATGAAATGTGATTAACTTGCGTTCTGTTCATGCTCATGCATTAAAGGAAATTAAAGACTGAAAATGATATCGGAATACATAACAGTGGTTGCAAAATGTTTGCAAAAGTGTTTAATGTTCTAAAACGAACGAAAGTATAATAATTTATATATATATAATGTGTAAAATTAAAATTATTCAAAAATTTTACAGGTTGCATTCCTTTTTCGCTCAGTGTATTTAATTCATTGCTTTCCATCGTCTTGAAAATTAAAGACAGTAAACTTCTTTTGAAATTACCGGGTCGTACCAAACAGTCATTAAAAATGTGAACACGCAAGTGACTAACAACAATAAAGCAAACAGAACAGACATGTATTTGCTTGTACCCCGCATCCTTTCGCTAAATGTTTGTTTTCTTAAAACTGCACACACAGATTCTATGTGCATACACTTTTGTATTGCCATATGCAATTTAGAAGTGGCATATGTCATTTTTGCAGTGAATTATTCGCACAATATTTGTATCTGCAGTTACAATGTGAAAACTTGCATGTTACAATAATTGTATTTAATATTAAATTCCATAAGAACAACCAATAAAATGTTAATGATCCAGCCATGTTACAGATACACAAATATTACCTACATGAATACACTGAACCGCCACGGGTGGCCGAGGTCGTTAAGGCGCGGACTCGTGAGCGGAAGATCTGGGGTTGGAATCTCGCCAGGATTGTTCTCCCTGACTGAGGGTTTTCCCAGGGTTTCCTCAGTCCTCATAACTGGCAAATGCCGGGGAGGTACCCTAAACTTAGGCCTGGAACGTTTCCTTCCTTAAAAAAAAATCCTTTCCCAACATATCACTTCATGTATCACCAGTGTACACCGCCTGTGGTGCCTCTGTAGTAAAAACGGGCGTTAAACACTATTAAAAAATGAATAGACTGTTTTTTTAATGGTGTTAAACGGGCGTTTAACACCAGTGTATACCGCACAGGCGGTGTACACTGATAGTAAATGAAATGATATATTGGGAAAAGATTTTTTAAGGAAGGAAACGTTCCAGGCCTAAGTTTAGGGTACTTCCCCGGCATTTGCCATTTATGAGGGCTGAAGAAAACCTGGAAAAAACCTGTCAGGGAGGACGATCCAGGTGGGAATCGAACCGCAGACCTCCCGCTCACGAGTCCGCGCCTTAACTACCTCGGCCACCCGCGGCGGTGATTAGACTAATGATAAGCGGTTATTGATAAGGCAGTTTTACAGAGCATAGTTAGAATGAGTACAGATGAGTGAAATGCCAATAAACTGAAGACCCATAAATCTGAATTTATCTGAATAAAATGGATATCTGAAATACTGGAAAAACTTGCTGATAACAGCGTCTCCCTCCGCTTTACAACTATTTCCTACATTTATGTAAAAAAGTACCAAAATGAAGTTTTACAGTGACACCCCTCTACCCCTGATGACGTCCTAGCATTGTGTCATTTGATGACAAATGGTAGACTTTTAATATTTGCAAATAAAAGTTGAAGTGAGAAAGTACATGAAATACTATAGTTCGGTTTCAGCAGCCTCTCTGTTTTTCACTTTAAATATTTAATAGGCAAAAATTGTGTGTGCCTATAAAAGTAAAACACTATTAATAAACAACAGAACATATTAAATGTAGTACTAAGCTTTAAATTAATGCAGACATTTTCATTATGAATGTGTAAATTTTAATTTGAACTTATGAATAATTAAGAGATAAAATGAAAAAGCTTGCTATAATATTGACGTTATTCTCCCCTTCCCCCATTCCAGAATGAGAATAAGTACTTTGAATTCTCCATTCATTCCAACATTTGCAGTTTATGGAGAGAGTGTGTGTGTATATATAAGGAATTCGTGTTGAAATATATTATAGCTAAATTGGAAACATTTCATATTTAGAAATTTCTCAAATATTTGTTTGTATAAATATTGGTACTTAATAGTTGGCAATAACTAAAATCTCAGTCCAAATGCTTTATTTTGAAACCTGATTTTTTACATATGCTTTTTGAAAAACTGTTATTTCTATATATTAGCTATTTAATAGCCATTTTGAAGGAAAGTAAGGCGTGTAAAGAGTTTTAGTTATACGTTTTGATCAATCCCAAATGTAAAAAAATTAATAGACAGCTTTAAATGCTTAGCATATCTGCAATTTGGAGTGCTGTGGAATATTTTTATTGTGTAGTTTATTAGGAGGTGCAAAATCTGGCTACTTCTATTTAAGGCTGGACTCAAGTCAAATCCTTTCCTTCGTCACTTTAGGTGGCGTTGAGTCCGATTCTAAGGAAGCTGCGGAGTTTTACATTCTATTAACAACAAAGTAACAGCAATGCAAGGTCGCTTCAGCACCTGGGTGAATGTCTGTTGAAGGGAAGCTTGCTAATTCATAACGGAACTACACCTATATCTAATTTCTTTCCTTGTGCTTGTGATTCTGTAGCTCATGTCAATCGCGAGTAGGCATAACCTGTAAACCTAAAAGTGTTACAGTTGGCTTGTTCTGCATTAATCAAGTACTTCGAGCGACCGAGGTCGTTAAGCCGCAGACTCGTGAGCGGGAGGTTTAGGGTTCGATTCCCACTAGGACCGTTCTCCCTGACTGAAGTTTTCCTCAATCCTCATAGATGGCAAATGCCGGGGAGCTACTCTAAACTTAGGCCTGGAACGCTTCCTTCCTAATTAAAAAAATCCTTCTCCAGTTTATCCTTTCAACTCATGATAATCAGTGCCCACCTCCAGTGATACCTCAGTAGTTAAAACGGGAATTATTTAAAAAAATACTTTGAGCGATTATTAAATAAAATTACTCTTGGAACAATGCAACTAAAATAACAAGAACTTGACTGAAGCATTTTTCCATTTTCCTCTTCGTCGCGACACTATAAATATCTCACCTCGTACATACCGATGGTGCCAAAAAATGCATACACGCTTTCACAGCAGATATCTATTTAATATATTTTAAAGTTGAACCGAAAAACAACAGTAATGCGTGGTATGATGTTCTGTAAACAGATGTGACCCACATACATTATGATAGCGTTGCTACGTGACAGGTAAATCAATAATGAACAAATGAAACCAGGATTATCGTATGATGTTCTGTAAACAGATGTGACCCACATACATTATGATAGCGTTGCTACGTGACAGGTAAATCAACAATGAACAAATGAAGCCAAGCTTATCGTATGATGTTCTGTAAACAGACGTGACTCATTACGTTATGCTAGCGTTGCTACAACAAAATGAGCAACTGTTGTCTAAGATGATTAGTGCTCGTCATTTTCTGTTTGTGTGAATTTAGTTGTGTTATGTTAAGACAGTTTTTTCTTGCTTGAAGTGTGTATACATTTTTGGCATCCTCTGTATAAACAAAACTCCATGCTTCTACTTTGACGACCGTAGCAACCGTTTTCAGAATAATAAAAAAATAACTTAAAATTTCAAAACGTACGGGTAGTGCTGTATATATTCTTGAGAAATAAACTGGCCCCTGACTGAAAAACCTTGGACCACACTGACATAGACCGCAATAAGGGTCCTGCGTGGTGAGGTGAAAACTTCATCTTTGCACGGTTTGTCTTACAAGTGTTGGTTACGTTCTTTGCGCTATGTTCTGTGCTTACTTGTACTGTTTTCGCTCTGGTAGCAGTAAATCAGAATTGACCTTATATCGTGTGTTGCAGGAGAGAAAGCGGCTCAAGGAACGATATCCGAGCCTGGCGCTACTAGCACAGGACGAGGAACAATGCCGGCTTATGCTCCATTCCTACCAGTCTCTCATCATGTCCCGTGACCTGTGTGAGGGAGACTGTGCCCTGGGCCAGACCTGCCCCACCGGAATGTGCCGTGTTCCCAGCAAGAGGTGAGCTTATCGTTAAACATTCATTGGAAAAAGGGCTTGCAAGAAAACTACAGCTGAGACAAAACCAACTACATTACGAGCTGGTATCAACTAAGAGATGAAAAGACTGAAGGCGGTGTGGCACTTGTGATGGGCCGTCTCTGGTTTCCTTCCACCAACGCTATTAGCTTCCTTTCTTTTTTACTACAGTTGTATTAAAAATCTCTTACTGGTATGTGACTGGTAGGGCTGCATGCGATTCTTCCGCCTGCCTTTTTACTCTGATCTTGAGCCATTAATGAAAACTAACTCCGAGCCGGAATCTATGGCTTACTAGGAACGGGACAATTTGTTTCATTCATAGACTGATAGGGCGGATAATTGCCCTGGACTTGCCGGTGCCGCTTGGACGAACAGGAACATGCTGGTGGACCTGTCAGGATAGCATTTGACATTAGAGTCCCTTTATCTCATCTAATTCCACATAGAGATTGGCTTAATAAATTCCAGAGTTTGCAGCGCTTAGAGAATGTCCCACCTCAGTGAAGAACAGAACAGAACGGCTGGAGGCTGGGAATGATAATTGTGGTTCTGAAGTGGACAAGCACAGTCTCTACTTACACTTCAGATTCCACAACTCGTAGTGTCGTAGTCAAAAGCGCAGAAATTCTACAATCCAGAAGTATTTGTCCCAGCTCTTTGATCAAATATGAGGCAAATTGCGGGTGTGAAGATACGGTCAAAACCAATGAAAATACACATTAGGCATGTTGCTTTAGCTAATGGTGTTAGATCCTGTGGCCAATCAATGTTATTTAACCATTTAGCAGTTTTGCTCAATCTGGGAATATACGGTACGTGCAGCAGACATCTAAGACCAAAAATAAAGGGGGGGGGGGGAACTGACTAAATAAAGTTTCAAAGTTGTACGTTACAGAAAATATCATGGCAGATGTTACATAAAACTTGACTAAGCAATGTAGTCTATAATTTGAATAAGTATTTCAGCACATTATACCCAACCCCAGCTTGTTGTCGGTTCTGGTGGCGTAGTGGTAACCATACTTGCCTCCTAAACCCAAGATCGCGGGCTCCATCCCGGCCAGGATCGATGGGTTTTTTCGGACGTAAAAATTCTAAGTATGGCCGTGGATCCCGTGTCGTACATACAAAAGAATCTCAAACCTGAAAGAAGAGGCCTCTGGACAAAATTTGTAAGCCGTTTCACGCCCTGAATGTAACGTTGATGACCTGAGATGTTAAAGAGCGTCCGTAAATAAACCAAATAAACAACACAGCATTGCTTTGATAAGGGTTCTATAAAAGTTTGAATTCAAGTTTTAAATAATTAAAACTACTGCGGTTAATACTAATCTGTATACAGAAAAGTATCCAATTGGTAGTCCGCCGCACACAGCATCGTTCTCCCAGCACTCAAGTAGTTGCAGCGTTTCCGTACCAAATACCAGGGTCATACCAAAAGAAGTTTAGGGAGCAAGTTGTGACAAGACTGTTCAGAATGATCATGTGTTTTTGTTTGCTTGACGGTTAACATTATGTACAGCTGCTTTAGCGACAATATGGCTAGTCTAATGCAGGAGTGTTCAAACAGGAGATTTGTGGTGACAATCGATTTCTGAATGCCAGAAACATGCCATTCATCGACGGTTGATAGAAGTTATGCAGACAATGAGATCCTCTACTCATCAGCGTGTGGCGAAATGCTAGGCAGAAAACCTTAAGCTGCGCTGCTACAAGCGGAGGAAAGCTTTAGGGAATTCTGCATAAAGACCTGACCTAGCGATAAGAAATTCTCACCTCTTTCCTGCTCTGTCAGTGGCTACAATTTCTGCAGTGACGATGACTGAACATATTGGCCACCGAAATCTACAAATGAGAAGGGCATCGTAAAACGTCTCACGCTTAGATAAATGCCTCACTCATCATGGCGATTACTTTGAAAAGCAACGCGAACATTGCAGTGTGCTAGATTGGATTGTTGAAGACAGAGGACACCTTGGTACTTCAGCATTGCTCAAGAGTTAGCCATTAGGGCCTGCCACCTCCGGGAGGAAGGGAAGTGGTGAGGGAGACACCTTCTCTGTTAAATAATATTGCGGCAGATGTAACTTCCGCTCCGCTGTGTTCAGTTCAGATATAGTTGCATAAAGAAGACTATGTGCAGAATATTGTGACATGTTCAAAATGGTGTATCGAGCTAGTATTAAGTTCTTCACAAAAGAAGGACTTACTCCAAATGAAATTAAACAGTGATTGGTCGGTATATATGGGGAAGCATTTCCCTCATATTCTACCGTAAAAGAATAGGCCTAACTTTTTTCGAATGAGTCGAGAAAGCATTGAAGACGAAGAGCGTGCAGGTGGGCCTTGGAGGTGCTCACTCCTGAAAACATCGCTCGCTCTTGTGAAAGGAGAAATTATGGAAGACCGGCGGCTCAAAGTTACAGAAATAGCAGCAAGGTTGGACCTTTCTAAGCAACAGTCCTTCGAATTATTCATGAACATTTAAACATGAATAAGGTTAGTGCAAGATGGATGTCTACACTTCTTTCCTCTGTCCAAAAGCAGCAACTAGTTATCTGTTGTCACGTATTTTTAGAGCTCTGCCGTGGCAACGAGAAAGAAGTTCTGCAAACCATTGTTACAGGAGATGAAACTATGGTCCTCCACTATGATCCCTTGTCCAAAAGAGTATCAATGGAGTGGCGTAAACCTGGCGAAGCACCGCCTCTAAAGGCCAAGGTCACTCAGTTAACCAAGAAGATCATGGCGAGAATCTTTTGGGACTGTGAAATCAATCTGCATTGGCTTCAAGGAGAGGAATACTATAGTAAATGGGGAGTGCTGTGCTGGCCTATTGCACAGACTACGTGCTTCCATCAAAGAGAAAAGGATGGGAAAGCTGAGTGGTGATGTGCGCCTTCTTCACGACAACGCCCCTATGCACACATTTCTTGTTGCAAAGGAAGCTGTGAAGAAATGTGACTTCAAGGAGATTGACCATCCACCCTAGAGCCCAGATCTAGCTCCCAGCGACTATTTCCACATTTTATAAAACTGAAGGGCCTTAGAGGAAGGAAATTTAAGTGTGTGAAAGAAGTGATGGATGCTATTTATGCCCATTTTTCAGACAAGGCTACTGACTATTGGGGGGGGGGAGTTAAATGTTAATTCAAAGATGTGAGAAGCGTATTGCAATAAAGAGTAACTATATTGAAAAGTGAAACATAGTTTTTATCTTTATCATACCTAGAAAATGGTTAGGCTGGAAACTTATGGACCTACCATATATCATTTCATCTCATATATCATCACCTGTGGTGTCTCAGTAGTAAAAACGAGCGTTAAACACCGTTTAAAAAAATTAACAAGATTTTATCTAGCCATCGTGTCCTCCCAGGCAGCTCGAAAGGAAACAAGACGCAAGTCACACTATCACCGTGCTTGTAAAAAGCTCTCCCAGCAACAGCACGTGCCGCATACTATAATGCTTCAGGATTACTAAATGGCAAAGCCTTCGCAATAGAACTTAGAGTTACAAACAGAGCTGAAAGCACTAGGAACTGGATGGAATCTCCGAGCGGCTGTCCAGTCCCAAGCGCCAGCGGAGCTCACTCCACGCACTTGTGTCTCATGTTGAATGTATTGGAGAGGGGATTAAAATAATGTAATCTATGTGTTGCCCTATGAAAAAATGAATTATTAGTGCATTGGTGCGCGGGTAAAATATTAGGCTTAACGGCCTAAGCTCGCTTCCTTTTCTGTTGATAGGGGCGGGTAAATCACTTTAATGAGGGCGTTGTTATTCCAATTCGCAACTAATTCATATATACTCACACATTACCATAACACTAACCTCGTGTAAATTCTAGAAACCGGTGGACCAGTGGTTTGCTGCGGCTCGCTACGGCCTTACGGCTTACGCTCGCCTCTTTTTTGTAAATATAAATTGATAGGGGCGGATAAATCACTGTGATCCTTTGATTGCAGCACGAAAAAATTGGTCAACAGCAATTTATAGGTCATTCTGTGGGGTTTTTTTTATTGATTTATTTACGGACGCTCTTTAACATCTCAGGTTATCAGCGTCCCATTCTATTCAGGGCGTGAAACGGCCGACAAATTTTGCTTAGAGGCCTCTCTTGCAGGCTTGAGGTTCTTTTTCGTACCATAAATGTACGACACTGGACCCACGGCTTTACTTCCCTTCCGAAGGAAGCCATACTTCGGATTTTTACGCCCTAAAAATCCATCGGTTCTGGTCGGGTTCGAACCCGCGATCTTGGGTGTAGGAGGCAAGTATGGTAACCACTACACCACCAGGACCGACATTCTGTGCGTGATACTATGTTCCCGAGTAAATCATTGTAATTTTGCAAATCTCCTTTATCCAGCAGGGGAAAATAATAATAATAATAATAATAATAATAATAATAATAATAATAAAGCATCGGGATGTAGGATTCGAAACCACTATCTTCACAACAACATGACACTCTAAACCGCCAAGAGTGGCTGAGGTTGTTAGGTGCGGACTCATGAGCGGGAGGTCTGAGGTTCGAATCCCGCCAGTGCCGTCCTCCCTAAGGTTTTTTTTTTCCCCCAGATTTTCTTCAGTACTCATAAATGGCAAATGTTGAGGAGGTACCCTAAACTTAGGCCTGGAACGTATCCTTCCAATAAAAATCCTTTCCCAATATATCATTTCATCTCATGTATCATCAGTTACCACCGCCTGTGGTGCCTCAGTAGTAAAAACGGCTTAAACACTTTTAAAAAAATAAGCTCTAATCGCCTGAGCTATTGTGCTTATAAAGTTTTATTTTCTAGCTAAAAAGGTGGACTTTTGTGCACGTTCACTACCTTCGGCTCTCTCTGTTGTCTCTCGGGACTGGCCAGCCGCTCGGAGATTCCATGATTCCACTGCAGCAGGAGATTCCATTTGATTTCTAGTGCTTTCAGCCCTGCTTGTAATGACAAATATAATGTTTCATCGGTTCCGAACAATTGCCGGCGCTACAGTTACCAACTCTAAATACATTCAAATTTTCCCGCTTCCTGCGCCCTCCTGTAGTTTTAATACAAATATTTGCATTTCGCTTTATTTGGACAGCTCCGCTACTGCAGAACAACTCTCTTTCTGTTTTGATATGTTTCCAGTAGTACGTACAAATAAAAAATAAGTAAAAAAAATCACAACTGTAGCACAGCCAGATACGCGTGTTTTACTGGGAACAAATGAAGGAGTAACTCCCAAGAGATTTGCAAATTACGAATCACAAGGACATTACAATATTAATTAAATTCATTTAGTTTATACAATCAAACATGTATTTAGTTTGAAATCTAATTTCAGCCAATATTCTCAAGCTGGCAGGGAGCTGATTTTACAGTCCCATCCTCCCCGCCCCCTTTAGCGATCTCTGCAATAACCTATTGGATGGATACCACGTTTACATTTTATTATATTGATGCACGTCACTATGTTTACATTAATCATACTTTTAATTAATATTTAGGTTATGTAGCGAGATAAGAGTGAATATTTTTTCAGTCCTGAATAACTGTTATGTTCTACGCACTTGAGGTACTATTAGGCAAACCTCACATTATTCAAACACTTAATACATACTTTCAGCCATAACAAGGAACAAATTATAATATACTTACAAAATAATAAAATGTGTTTTTCCACCAATATTACTTGAACTTACGAGATAGCAATTCGACACTAAGCCCTCCATGTGAGAACAGTACACTTTGCTGTTCTAGCGGGACGTAAACAAACAGTGCTGACAACAGAAACCCTGTCTAAAAATAAAAAAAAAAAAATCAGTGTTACTGTAGGTTCTTTATTGCATAAATTTCGGTACATGGAAAATGAACGAAAACGGCCTCCAATGACGAAAGATGCTCACAGAGTGTGAAAAGAGTACTTATACCTTTGAGGAATGAAAATTAATTTCTACAGAAAGATAGCATCCTTTTCTCGAGGAGAACTATTGCGAATGATACTTATATTCTGCACAGGTGCCAAAATTGTTGGAAAATGAAGATGAGCATTAGTTGGGCTAAGTACTTGCATTTAAAAATTTGTTGCAGAATCGGTTTATGTTCACCAAATGAGAAACTGCTTACATGTATTCTGAAAGGGCATTTGCAGTGCGGCGTTGATCTATCTAATTGGTTCACAATTCATAAGTTCTCACAGAGCTATTGGCTATATCCAATGTTGCAGACTTTTTAGGAGGAAGTCTACCTCGAGAGGAACTACTCCTCCGTCGACTCCCCGGATGCTGCCGCCAACTCCAGGAGCATCAGGGTTAAGCCGCAGTAGCAGTTCTCTGAGCAGGCGTCCTCGCAGTGGTCCTGCTGGTTTGCACTCCTACACGGGTTCTGCACCGCCCTCCAGAGCGGGCTCAAGGCTGGATGTGTCCGAACTGCCCCCGGGAGTAATGACTCCGGGTAGTTGGCAGGATCGGAGAGTACGTGCCGGTTCTGCACCCACTTCTCCGATGACGTCCCCGCCGGTCTCGCCGCAGCACTGGCCACGAAGGGCATCCACTCTCATTAAGAAATCGCCTTCTACAGCAGGTGCCAGCGGGTCCTCGAGCACGTAGTGAGTGCCACGGGACCGCTCTAGCGGCGCGTCCCGTAGTCCTGAACCCGATACAGACTGAGAATGAAATACTAATAAGTATCTTGCCTTCTTCAAGAGGTGCCATGTCCCATATATGATAAACAAAACCTGCCATTTCTAACCAATTTTAACGCTCTTCTGTTTTTAATCATAAAAAGTATATTTCAATCAGGAGTGAGATATGGTATGGTTCATGATTCATACAATAGGCAGAATATAAACAGAAGCTTATTTGTCTATTGATGATTTCATTTTATTGTGTATATATTTTTTAAAAAGTAGCTTTGATAGTTTGGCAAAAATAATTAATAGTTGCAACAATATTATTTTACAAGATGCAGAACCTTTCTTTAAGTAGAGTTACATAATGTAAAAACTGTAAAAAAAAAAAAAAGGTGCTATCTAATTTAAATTTAATATTACATATATTAACATATATTACAAAAATCTCCAATGAATAAAAGCCAAGATTTTCTGCAATAATTACAAATCTTCACTCCAATAGAACTAATCAGTAAAACATGAAATCCATTAAATAACCAAACATACAACATTCACAAAGTCTATAAGCAAGAAACCTCCCCAGAATTACTCAAATACCCCTAGCTACATTAGCAGAAAGATATCCACCAGATGAATGATTCAGATCTACACAGATGCTCACTAATGTCTAATAGAAGAGCAAACATTGGAAAGTATTCAATATTATTATCTCACAAGCTTACTACAATGGAGAGATCAAAGCTATCTATACTGCATTACAACAAATAATTTACAGATCACAAGCATTTAACAAGACAGTAATCCTTCTCACCTTCTACATTGGCACTAGAGCAATAGTATCCAATAAATGCCCCCATTTTTCAGCAATCAACAAAATATGACAAATAACCAAAACCTCACCTAATTAAATAAAGCTATTCACAGTTAATGGGTATCCTGACATGTTAGTCTAACTGGAAATGAAATAGCAGATTCCCTAGCCAAAAAAGAAATAAACATCCAATTCACTAAAACATTGATGAACTTAACATTTTACATAGAATTTAATTTAGAATAGAACTAAAGAACTATTCCTTTGCAAATGGCGAATAACAAAACATGAAAAAACACATAAGACTGCAGGCACAACAATAAAACAAACTAAGATTTTGACTAAATACTAATACCAAGCTCAGCTATCTCCCAGCCCACTTGCATAAGATAAACATCAACCAAAGTAAATACTGCAATGCAATCAACCAGACATATTATCAACAAGGACCATCCATTGGAATGGAAAAAGCTGTCTATTAATAATGTACATAGTTGAAAAGTACTGGAAGGCCAAGTAACAGATGGGGCAAATCTTCAGTATCAGCCATTAAAAACTGACCAACCCACCAACAAATAAATACATGAATAATAATAATAATAATAATAATAATAATAATAATAATAATAATAAACTAATAAATGCATGAATTTTATATTACAATCAAGTAACACTTTTTGATAATATTCTGTAATTCATCAACAAAAATAAACTTGAATGCTTAAATATTGTACTTACAAAGCTGTTGACAATGGAGTGGCAATATAACCTCAACTTTGGTATTCATTTTTTACACTACACTCCACTCACTTACACAAAAGTAAGACGCGTTTCGGGAAAATTTCTCCCATCTTCAGTTGCTCACTGAACTGCCGTTACTCAAAACGATGGCTGGACAACGGATGTTCTTGTGGTGGCCTCTGTTGGTTGAAGTAGGAAGTTGCCGAGTTCATCCATAGGAGGAAACTCGAAATTCATTAAATTTTCTCTATTTTTTAATATGAAAATTTTTTCCCAAGTGGATAACTCCAATGGGCTGTGAAGATGTTTCAGCAGTTTAATTCCTGGTTTCATTTCATGGTTTTTGGTCCAAAAGTGAGCTACCACTGCTGATTTATCCATCTGTTTAAACGGAATATTCCTAAAATGTTCTTTCCTCCGAATTTCCAAATTTCTTTTTGTTTTGCCTTTGTAGCTCTGTTCACAATCTGCACATTTTATTTCTTAAATTCCTGATTTCTGTTCTGTTGCCATGGAGTCTTTTACTGTGCAACCTAATAAATTCTTGATGTTGTACCTGTTCTTTGAGGCTAACATTATCCCATGTTCTTTGAAGATTTTCTTGAACTTGTTATGGTAAATTGGATGGTAGGTGAAACTTTTGAATTTGTATTCTTCTTTTATGTTTTTCAGTGTGGAAACTTCCCTTATCCCTTTTTGTCTTTTAGATTTATTGATAATTTTTATCACTGTGTCTTTGTTGAAACCATTGATTATAGCTGTCTTTATTATTTGTTTGTATTCAGTGAGCAACTGAAGAAGGGAGAGATTCTCCCGAAAAGCATCTCACTTTTGTGTAAGTGAGTGGAGTGTAGTGTAAAAAATGAATACCTAAGTTTAGGTTGAATGCTTAAGTTTCATAATTTGTATAGTTTTAAATTATGTTTTCAATTAAAAGTTAAATAACTGCATTTGTTACTAATGAATGATATAACAAGTTGTTTCTTCATGGACCACGAATATCTCACTTCATACTTGAACAGCATTAAAAAAACTGTCTGTATCAAAATATTTAAAAAAAATCCTTTGAAAGAAATTACTTGTTTTATAAAAGAAAATTATCAAATCATGTCATCTGCAGATGTGTGGATAAACACAATTTGAAATTTAAAGGTTCACAACGTTTTTATTTTTAACTCACTATGATGATGTCCAGATACTCCAGGGTGTGCTGACATAAAGTATGATCACCATGACGCTAACTGGAGTTAGTAAGCTGAAGCTTATGACCACTCTTATTCTGTGGTTAGAAAAGAATGTTCCTCAAGGGCTCATCTGGATTTACTTAACCAAAGCAATTGAGTCAAATGTCAATGCCAAAATGTAGGGCTAAGATGCCATTCAATTTAAAATCTATAAGAGCTCTTCTTGAACATTCTTACTCCAATATGAAACTGAGGATGAACATTTCTAAAAGTATGTATGAAAATAACCAGTTAAAAAATATTATGTATATAATTAAAGCATAAATGGCTCTACACAAGGGCCAACAGGGTCATAGCTCCATCTAATGCTTGCAAAAACTAATAAAATATAAATAATAAAATAAAAAGATAGAAAGAATGAATGAACTATATAATATTGACATTTTCATTTGGTTAAATAAATGGCAGTGTTTTCAATAACATTAACCAATGATGTAAGTTTGAGTTTGGCAAATTTGAGTTGACATTTGTTTGGCTCTCACAAATAGCAATTCTGGAGCTGCCCACATTCTTTAAAGGAAATTGTACAACATTTGTAGCACTCTGCCATACTAAGTCAAGATGGAGCTCATTGCATATGAACCAATGCTCAGCTTTTGAATTCACAAATTCATTTAGCAGTACCTTTCCACAATGTGTGCTGCTTTATATATATATTTTTTTTTTACAATTTCCTAATCTTGCATATACAATCCAGGAATTAAAAAAGATATCAACATTCATTTGCAAAATTCATATCTGATCAAGTTTAGTATTCATAAGTTCAAATATTTCAATATATTAATTTACTGCTGCAACACTTCAGAATAAATATGAGTGAAGACATGGCAGAGTTTGCTTTCTCAAACTACAGCTTTAAACAATGTTTATCTTTGCAGAATCCAGAATAAGCTATGATTCATGACTCAATATGACATATTCCCCCTGAATAACATATCACTTTTGTTGCTCTATGCAATGGACCAACTGTAGTGAAAATAAAAAGCCCAAGAAGCAAGGGAAAAATTAAACATAACAAATGGAAAGTACTGTTGTGGTTAATAGTATACATTTGCTAAAGTAATAACATGGTTTGTTTATACTGCTGACTCTATATATGCCATAATATAAGGAAATTGTTATCTTTTAGTTTCTGTCATATCAGGGCTTGTGAGAGGTGTTTTTTTCACCAATGCAACTTTTCTTTCAGATTCTCCTCCCTTTTCCATCAATTATCCTGTTTAATCCACTATCCACTATCCACTAAAACAGGGGTGGCAAACATCAAATCAAACTAGAAGTTTACAACCCACATTCTCAATGGCAGACAGCCATCATAACATAATGCCATTAATCCATAATGCAATAAGATCCTTTTCTGCTGTGCTTAGTGGACATAATATAACTTTGACTCAGCATGGCCACGCTGCACTATAGTGTTATATTTAGCAGATAAAGAGAAAGTGCGAGCATTAGCCTAGTTAAAGAGTTTCTCTGTAGGTTGGCACTGCTTTTGCTAGAAGAGGGTGCTAACTTAAGTAAGGCATGAGAATACAAGGATTTATAAATTTATTTTGGCTTAGTTTATCATTGATGAATTCAGTAGAAACTGCAATAATGTAAAATAACTATATAAAACAGCCTGGAAGGAATGCAATCTGAACAATTTTTAAGAAGATTCAAAGTATTAATCTTGCAATTTAAAGATTACTCGTTAAATGTTAGCCATTATAGCAGCAAAGTAACCTGTAACAGAGTTGCAGAGTGTATTTACATTTCTGTTGACTTACCCCTGCCAAAGTTTATTTGTCAGATGCTTTAGGCAGATTTCAGGTCTCAGAAAGAAGGAAAAGTAGTCATGCCTCAAGCAATGCTGATAACCTTTATGCAATTTAATTTTCAACAAACTTCTAACTAGAATTAATTTTTGTACCTCATTCCTTTATTTTTTTTAATTGACCTTTAGGTGAAGTTGCTGCAGTAGAGCAATTTTAGCATTTTCTAGTTTTATATTTCAGCATATTCTCAGTAAATTGCAATTCTGCCTTTCTATTTCCCCATTAAGTTACTTATAGTTTTTTTAACTGTCAATAATTCTTCATTGTTAGAGATCATGCTATGATTATTTTGGTGTTACCTTTTAGTTAGGGATTTTCTCTTATTTAAATGTTTTGTTAAGTAATGAGGCAAATTTGGAACTATATTTGGAACAATGCCTGTGTTTAATTTCCATCATTCTTAGAATTTTAACATGTTCTCCTTTTACTAACAAATGAGTTTGTTTTATCAATGAGATTATAGAGAAATGCAGATCAATGATAACACTTGGATGAAAGATCTTTGTCTCTCCCAGGAACATCTTTTGTCTTTTTTTTGCTGTCTTTAGATGACTTAAAGAAATTTTTAATTTCATATGCTTTTTAACCAAACTTCCAACTAGGAATGAAACAAATAGGCATTTTCTTCTGTTTTTGTTTCCCAAATTGCATAATAAAACTTTATTACTCATTAAATAAACTATATATGAATAATCCGGACATTTGCATAAGGTAGGTCACTACGTTTGCCATTTCTGAGATTTATTTCTGCTAACAGCATGTAACATTCCAGACAAAGTGATCAAACTCCCTCAAATGGTGACAGTGCTGCTAATAGTTCACAGTTTCACCACACCCTTGCCTTCAGTACAGAAGTGTGATTTATGGTTATAAAAACATTTTACAGATTTTTTGCTTTATGCTTTTATCTGTCCTATATTACAAGTATTAACAAAAAAAAAACAATAAAAGAGCAAAAGGAAAGCATGTTTGATTTTAACATCTTTACTTATACTAAAATAAGGATAAAGAACTGAAAGTACATTGCAATTAAGAACAGTTTACTGGAAGACAATTTTAAGTAAAAAGCTAACGAGTAGAAAATATTTACTATAAAATTGGGGTTTTTCTTGGTGTTATTTTTGTGAAACATTTACTATTAAAAGCAAATGAATTGTTCTAGCAATGCTTCATTCAATACTTACCTGGCCAAATCTACAAAAAGTCCCTGAGACAAATACTTCCTATATAATTTTCTAATCAACTCAACTTTATTAAATAAAGAATTTACTGCTGCTGAAATTAGTCAGGATAAAGTGTATTTCTCCTACATAATCTCTAAGAGTGCTATAGCTAGGGGTATGGATTAACAGGGTTAATCCAAAAAAGCACTGGAGATGACTTGCAGGGATTTGGGTGAGCACTTTGTTAAAACAGTTTGTGAGGAAAAATCAATAAAATAAACAAACTTTTTTAATTTAACCGTCTTCTATTCAACGTTCTGCTTAAGTTATTGATTAGTATTAACTGTTGGAGACTTTCTATGCACATAATTAATGTTGGCAACTACTGTGCTATTTAAGCTTGCATTCATTTTAGGTGTCATTTAATTGCAAGGCTGTTGCAATACTCTATTATTATTAATGCTTATATTATACTTTTAGTATCATAAATTGTGGTGCAATGGGGTCAAATTTGATAATTTTTTTTTAAAATTAAAACTGTTAAGGCAATCGTGAAAATTCATCAGTTATATCTGATTCTGAATTAAATTTGAAAAGTACGACAAACAAGATTATGAAAATTTTCTTACATGATACACACCATATTCTAGATTTGAAACAGAAGCAATTAAGTTCAAAAACTCAAAATCTGCAGATAATTTAAGTGATTAGTATATTCTAGATTATTGAACAAATATTATTATTGTATTATCATTGTGAATTAACTATATCCTTCCTTTCCCAGCTCTGTATTCTCCACTGGCCATCACAGCTTCTATTTAACTCTCTCTCTATCTGTCTCATTTTTCTGTGAGCTCTTAAATTATGGCCAGTACATCTTTGGATCAATATCTCTTTCCTAAAATCAAAGTAAATTTTTTCCATTTGAATCCCAAAATAAGTTGAATCTTGTGTCTCTTGTAATGTTAAACAAACATGTTAAGGACTTTAACTAAGATCATAATTTTAGCTCTGAAAATGTAAACTGAAAAAATTAGCAATAGTTCAACTTTTATGTTGTCTCAGAGCTTTAAACACTGAAGTGAACACCTTTGAATTAACTTAAGCTGTGCTCTGAAAATTTTAACTAAGATTTCATTGACAGTTAACACTTAAAATAACATTTTCAACATTCAGAAGATTGCAGAGCAATAAAACTGGAAATGAGACATTATCCTTGGCACTGCTACCTGATCATAGAAAATAAAAATGGTGCACATCCAACCTGAGGAAGTGACAGAAAAATGTGAATAATTTTTCTATATGAATTTCAATTTTTACTGAGCAAGAAGTTTAGGAAGTCATTTTTTGATCTTTCTCAAAAACCAAAATCCTAGCTATGGTTCTGCTTTTTTTACACAATAAATAAACATTTTTTTAACTACTTAATAAAACTGTCTATACCAAAATCCAAAATTGCAATAAAAACATACTACTTCCCAGTATATATGCTATAAAAGCTGTATTCATTTGCTTTTTATATTTTAAATAAAAAAAAATATAAAATGTCAATATTGTTATGAGATCATTTATAAATATCAACATTTTAAATATTCTTCATTAGTATATACTTTTGTATCATAATATTCAATGATGAATCCGATAATATAGGCATAAAAATTGCTGTAAAAGCTAAGATTAAAACATTGTTAAGTTACAAATTGAGAGAAAGTGAGGCAACAAAAGGCTAGTTGATGCATTGATTTCAATGGTGCATTTTTATTTATTAAGCATTCATATGTCATCATTAGACTACAAAAATACTACAGATTAGCTATAAATTATTGAGCAATACTTTATATACATAATTTATAGTTAATAAGTTTTCCAGGCTTGTCTATGGGCCTGTTTATCTGCATTCTTCTCTTATAGGCCCTGGTTATAATCCTATAGAATTATATGGCCACCTAATTATTCTAGAGAAATTAAATTTTCCAAAATATGGCATTATTTTCACAGCAGTGATAGACAATAAAAGTAAAAGGTAAATAAAATAAAAGATGGAATAAGCAGTATATTCCAATTTCTGTGGCATTTGAAGCAAACAGCAATTTTATCTTTGCTTACCTACTAGAAAATGCACCAAAGGTTTGCAACAGCAAAAATGTGAATTTCAATTACATAGCATAATGTACTATTTCAACCACAACATTGCCAAACATGCCAAATTGTATACCAGAGTCGTTTTGCCGTCCTTACAGGAAGTGCAGTGCATGTAGGCAATAACATTGTATTTCATATATAAAAATTTGACTTAATATAATACTTAGGCAAATACAAAGCACATGAAAGTTAGTAATGCTGTAAGAATTATATTTTTTTTCTTAGTAGCAGCAAAATGCAGCACAAATATGTGAGGCCAAAAACCAACTTTACTTCCTTCTAAAGATTTTGTAAGATATTTTCATAAACAATCACAGCACTTATGACAGCATCCCTTCTGCGAAAACAATCACTTGCTGCACAAATGTAAACACCTTAGTTTTAACTGGTCCTCAACACTGTCCACCAGATGTGCTTCATGCTTGGTTAAAGACTCTGTCAACTCTTAAGCTGCAAACATAGCTCTGAAAATGGTTTAAATTAACAAATATATAAGTAGAAAATTAATTGAAAAATTGCACTTTTATGCAACAAAAAGGCTCATATTTTAGCAAATATTATAGACCTGCTCTTCATTGCAGTTAATTATAGCAATGTGGGTTGACAGAGATCTTGATGCTTTCTAACACACATTATATCAAACTATCTTCATGTTCTATAATTAACTAGATAATAGTTCTGGTTATAAAATAAATAACTATATTGTTTAATTTTAGTTAAAAGATTTAGTATTTGTAAGTCTTTGAGCCAAAATCAGTACATTTTTATGTGGTTTTATACTTTTTCATAAAGAGTACTATGGAATTGTCTGAGTGTATTACTATAAGCTGTAGAGAAAGAACCCCAAATGTCTATGTTACTGTTTATGTTATAACCCTTTGTAGTTGTGAATGAGTGCAATGGAATCATAAATTTAAAGTGAATGATGATTATTTTGTAAATGTTCTTTCAATCTTTTAGAAGTAAAAACAAAACATAGTGCAAAAACAAAAAAATACATAACAGCATCATAAGAATTCATTTAAAGAATCTTGTTATTAAACAATATTTGATGCAATGTCTTGTTAATAAATATTTTATGTAAAAAGCCCATCCCCAAGCCCTCCATATTCAGGAAAGTTTAAAAAATTTCCTTTTGTTGTAATATAATATTCAGTAATTTCTGCAGCATATTGGCTTGAGGGATAGTACAGTTCTTGTGATGCAGAGCTGCTGAACGCAGTGAAAAAAATAATAGAATAACATACAAACAGAGAATATCAAATGACAATGCCTGCTTAGACAAAAGAAAATTACTTTAGCCTTTCACTATAAACTGAAATTGCTCAAGTTAATGCAAAAATATTTATACTATCAAGCCATAAAAAATCAGATATAAATAAAATTGCCAACAAACTTTAAAAGATCATAGTGTAATGTATAGGCAGATTAAGATATTGGATGAAATACAGTGGACTCTTCTTAATTCAAACTCCAAGGGGACATGAAATAAATGTAAATATCCAACATTTAAATTAGAAAAAAAATATATATATATATTATTAAAGCAAACCAATAAAACAAAATTACTTTTCACAGAAATAATTAACATACAGTGGCACTTGTTTAAAAATGTCTGTATTTTGTATGTTGTCCTATAGTGCAAGACAAAAACCCACTCACAATAATTAAGCTAGCAGTAAATAAAATTATTTTTAACTTTGGTTGGTTGATGATGTGCTTGGTAGTATTCTATCGTCTTTATCAGTCACATTTCCTTCTCACACCTTTTACTATTTCTTTTATAACTATTATTTTCTTCTGTGATGTTAAGCTACAATACATGCCACAGTTCAACATTGTGAACTGTATACTGCATGGATAAATCACAACTAACAACTTAAAGAGTCATTTGGTCACTAACTTCAGTAGAGTTAAGAAGATTTTCACTTTTTTCCCCCTTAACTTACCTACAATTATCTTTGATATTTATAAACCAGTTACAATTGCAATCTTCTGTTTGCTCGCTAACCATTGCTAAAATTTTTGGAAATACCTAACACAACTTTAATTGGAATTCAGGAATAAGTAATGCTTTTGGAATAAAAAAAAAAATCCTGCTTTCAAATTATCCAAATATAAAATTTGAATTAAATAAAAAATGTTAATATTGTTTTCAATAGGAATTTCAAGTGGAATAAGCTTTAGTTAAATATGGTGGACGTTTGTAACAGTGATGTTTAGTATAAGTTTAGAATAACTGAGTCGACTTTGTAACACTTACATCACTAATAGTTTTTAAAAGAGGAAAACTATTAGTGATGTAAGTGTTACAAAGTCGACTCAGTTATTCTAAACTTGGAATAAGCTTTGTTCAAATTATTCATGTTTGAATTAAAGAGAGTTCCACTTTATAATCTTTGATTGCAGTATATCCATAAATTTTTAGTTGCTTCCATTACGAAGCTTATGCTATTTTTGAAAATAATATAAAATACAGAGAGCTATTTTTAGCCTGTGACTGCAGCTGTAAGCGAGCCTAAAGGACCAATAATAATACACAGACAGTATTAGTTTTAATTTATAATGACAATTAATCTGTGTTATAGAGATTTTTTAAAGTGGTGTCCATCTGCAATCATACATTTCTAACATCTTTTAATGAAACTCCCTCAAAAATGGAATTCTTCCATTTTTGCCCTGAAATTTTCTCTAAGTACCTCTTCAGTGTAGAGTTCTTTCTGTAGACTTTAATTTTTTCTCTTTTTTAGTGGTAACATTTCAATACAATATACTATAATAATATTTACTTCCCTGACACACTATAAAACACCGGCACACTAATGGCCTGCAATAACAAAAAGCCTCGAATGTTATACAGATCTCTTTAACTGTAAATATTAATGACATAAAAACAGAAATAATGCTTACTCTGATACAGCAAACTGCAACCGATTGTCCACATGCAGCCATTGGCTCAGGAACTGTCTTATTATTATGCCAGGCAACTGGCACAACCTTGGCCCAATGAGTGCTGTACTCAGCTGTAGATGCAGGCCAAAAATAAGTCTTAGTGTGAAATAGAAAATGAAGATTCCATATTAAGCTATACTTATAAGGGTTGCCTCCAGGTCTGAACATTCAAAAACAGATGAACCTTGACTCACCATACTAATTTGAGGATCTTGAGTCTTATGGTGATAGTCTTTCTCATGTCAAGTTAACAATTTAGCCTGCAGCACCATCTAAAGTTAAAAAATTCAATAACACTTTTATTTTGTTTTTAATGGAAATCAACTGCTAAACTGTTCTTTATTAACATGAAAACACATGAATAATGAGGAAAGCACATGCCATATATAGAGCAATTTATATAGAACTAATACATTTCCTTATTTATATGGCTGAAAATACACCTATGTCCCAAGTTTAACATCAAATTAAGAGGGATATTTGGTAGTTTTGATTCCCTGTCATGATATGTGCAGATGTCTATATTCTTTATTCCGAATTATTCACTTTTATGTTTGACAGCTGTTTTTGATATTTTTTCTAGTTGCTGTGAAAATGCAGTACACATTAAATCAATGGCTCTTCTTTGTGAAGCAATATGGATTGCAAATTTAATTACAGCTGCTTGAAGGGCATATCAGAGAGAACTTGGTGTCTCTGGTGAGTGAAAAAGGCAAATATCATTCATCTAGATTGCCCAAGGTTGTTTTAGACTTCTGGGCACAACTGGAGTAGTCACCTAGTAAGTCGTTAAGATGTTTGTCACAGGAGACCGAGTACACCTACTCAATGTGTCACAGAGCTGCAAAAAGTTTTCACCTAAAACCATATAGAGATATAGTTGTTCATTGGTTGCAGGAACCAGATAAGGATAAAAGAGTGAAATATTGCCTTTGGTTTCCAGCATTCATTGTGCAAACTCCTGGCATATTGTCCATCAAAACCGCCTGTGGTACCTCTGTAGTAAAAACGGGCGTTAAACACCATTCAGTCCATCAAATGGTTCACAGATGAAGTATGGTTCCATTTATGCAGCTATGTGCACCCACCATGCTATCGGGCCATCCAAAATCCACATGAGATTCATAAAGCACCTATGCATCCATTTAAAGTGAGATTTGTAGTGCAATATCAGCACAGAGAATAGTGGGACCAATTTATTTGTACTAAACTGTGGACACTGCAGAGTACCACCAGATTTTCATGGAGTTTGTTGAGCAACTGGATGATGCACATTGGGTGATAGATATTTTCAATAAGATGGAGCTATATGCCATACATCAAACCAATCCATGGCGCTGATGAAAGTTTTTTTGACAGCTAGATAATCTCCAAGAAACTGTAGTCACCAAGATCTGATTTGACAACACCGAACTTCTTCCTATGGGTTACTTAAAAGACAGAGCTTGCGCCACATGCCCCCAGACATTCAACGATCTGAAGCACAACATTATACAGAAGAGAGAGGACGTTTTCAACAGTTTCAGTAAAGGTTAATAATCCTCCAAAGATACTCTACATTTAAAGCATAATAAGATGTGGCCAGCATCATTCGTTTTGAAATACATAAAGTAAGTAACATGTTAGTTCTGTATAAATCACTCTGTATTTCTAATTATGTTGGTGTAAAATGTCAATAAAATGATCAAAAAAGCAGCAAAGGGAATAAATTACAATTGCAAGGTTACCACATTTAGTGTCATCAGTGTCTTTTCAGCATTCCGCATTGAAACATAACTTCTACAGTTAGAGCAGTACTGTGCAATGATGAAATATTCACTGTTTCATCATTTATTCATCCTCAAGTCATACATCAGTACAGAAAGTCATGTGGCAAAATAAGATAGGCACTTTAGGCATAAATTTCCTGACAGTCCAGCTCCAAAACAAAGTTATAGTTAGTACAGAAGTTTATTGAAATAGTCTTTGTGATTCACCAGAAAAAAAAAAAAAACTAATTAATGATCCAAGACAAAACTCACTATATACATGATCTCCGAGTATTTGGCCTTAGTTTATGGTCCCCTCATTCCTCAGATCTTATAGTTTGTGATTTTTATCATTAAGGGTCACTGAAAAATAGATAATGTTCAACTGACCCTCACACAGCGGAGAAACTTAAAACTAACATTAAACAAAATTGGGTCCATCAGTGATGGGGAATTGATGCATGCCAGTAATAATTTCCTAAGATGTAGATTGTGTGTCAGGAAAAATGAGACAAATTTCCAGCACCTACTGTAAGGAGGGTGAGTATCAAATTCTATTATTTTAAAGTGTGTACCTAAGTTTTAAAATGGTAAAACACTTGAGCACCTCAAGTCTATGGAAGAAAATATTTGTGCATATAAAAGATTTAAATTTCAATCAGTTGAACTATGTGTTGGGACTTTTAAACTGCTTTCATTGGATTATCTTTCTGAATAAAACCTCTTCAATTTCATAGCCAGCTGTTTGCTTTGCATATGTAATTATAGATTAGTACATTAATTATTATACATGATGGAATGCAGCTTTATGTTGAAGAATCTGTTATGAAGATATTGCTGGTTTTGATCTAGTCAAAGTTACACAAAATCTATCAATCTTCTGAAACAACTTTATTTGATGGAATTGATGGAAACAGTACACATTAAGATGCTGAAAATAGTCTTACAGTATAATCTTTGGAGCAATGTTTTAATTAGGAATTGCATCATAGAAAACCTATTTATCTTTGTAACATCCATGTGTTTAGCTAATGCTCTAGAAGTTGGCACTAACAACTTCACACTCTCAATCTGCACAAAAGAGAAATGCCACAGTGTGATTTATTGTGAATTGTTGTGATATAGCTGCATCTGTGCACAATTGCACTTTTCAAAGCTGCAACACCATGTTGCAACCATGATAAATTCATTCAAAACAAACTGATCACTGAATTTTTTAGCATTAGATGGGTGCTGCAGGCTAAATGGTTGACTTGAAATGGGAAAGACTATTTCCACAAGACTGAGCACCCTCTAGGTGTTAAACCCACAGGCATCCCTCGTTAAAATCCTTCCTTTTACCTCTATTTTCATCTTCATGTGACTAATAGGAGCGAATAGAGGCTCTCATTAGAGAAGATACCCAGTCTTTTTTTTTTAGTAGTGTTTCATACTCATTTTTACTGCTGAGGCATCATAGGCAGTGCACACTGATGATACATGAGATGAAAGATAAATTGGGTAAGAAATTTTTTAAGGAAGGAAATGTTCCCAGCTTAAATTTAGAATCTCTATTCAGCATTTGTCACTTACGAGGAGTCAGGCAAACCTCAGTCAGGGAGGATGCACCTGGTGGGAATCAAAACACAGACCGTTCACGAGTTTGTGCCTTAATGACCTCAGCAACCCGTGAAAATATCCCATATTCTTGACAGTACATTACAAAATTTCATAGGCAATTGTAAAAATATCATTGCACAAGTAAATGTTCCCATAAAAATTATTTTTCACTGCTGTTCAGCAGCCAAATTCAGCAATAAGCATTATGGTTATAAGGCTCAGTTTAATGACTGTAAATGTGTAGAGCTCACTTTGTACATCATTTATGAAAGAGGTACTGCTTGTTAAGGGTTAAGGAAATAATAAAATGTATTTTTGTCAACATTGTACACAGATTCCACCGTTACTGTTACTGTTAACATGAATTTGGTTAAGGAAAGAGATTGTTTCTATTTTTACGGAATGAAATACTAACATACTTTCCAAACTTATTTTTTTACTAAGTTGATAGTTACTGACTTGTTAAATATACAGTTATAGTTTGTAAGTTGTTGGATATTTTAAAGGTCCAAATTGAAATTCATTAGACAATACAATGATAAATTTATGCTTAATAAATCTGAAAGCTGATAAAAATGCAGAACATGCAATTTTAATGCATTGCTGCTTATTTACAGCATAGAATTCTAATAGCTCAAAAATTTTCTGAGAAGAAGTTTATATACGCTGGCTGAGTAAATGTTATGTGATAAGTAGAGCATAATTTATATAAGCTTTCCATCTTATATTCAATGTACAGCTGGCTTGTACATTGTATATAGATATTTTAGTTGTTGCTCAGAAACCAATAATGATCCAATATTTGACACAAATGTTATTCTTACATCCAGATCTAAATTTTGCCTTCTCAGTGTTTTGTCACTGCTTTAAAGCATTATGCATAATTTTCATATCAAAGGTTAGTAAAAAACTTCAGAGTTTATGTATTACATGCATTCTAAGTATGAAGTTTAAATGTTTCCCTAAATTATTATATTTACCATTTCTTATCACAATATACTCAAATTTGTGTTGAAATATTGTAAATATCTGATTTCTGACAATTTTGTAACAAGGAGTGACTCAAAAATGCAATTCTGAGAGAATGTTTAAGCAGTTCTAAAGAGTTCAAAAATATTTTATGTAATTAAATTCAATATTAAAAACTGCCTTTATAGTTATGGAATCTTGTTTGTTGATAACTTTTCATTGTTCTTTTTGTGTAATGAAATGTAAAATAACTTAGACAGGCACAAATTTAGAGTGGCCATCAAATGAAGCTTAGACATTTATAGAGTACAACTTTAGTCATTAATAATAAACATATGGCAGCTGGTGTCTAAAAGTTACAATTTAAAGCAACTGTGCCAAAATTTGCAGATATATGGCACTCTCTTTCCTGCTGCAGAATTTTTCTATTCCTTAAAGATTAATACTCCTAAATATTTTAGTACATTCTTCATCCAACATAAGAACATTTAACAAATTATTTACGAGGAAATTACTCAAATTTCACTAGTTTTGTTTCACATACATGGACTTGTTTCGAAGGCTGTTGCCTTCATCAACATCATCAGCCTGTGCTTCTCCCTGCTGATGATGTCCAAAGTAAATGGGACAAAACTAGTGAAATTCTAGTGATTTCCTCATAAATAATTTGTTATATTATCTATATTTCACTGTGAAAATCCCTGCTATTTAAATCCATATTAAGAACATTTGTTCTCTTTATATAACCTATTAAATATAAATCAAAGATCATCAGGATTGAGTGGCTTATAGGACCTAGATTTGATCCTAGACTGAAATAAGGAGTTTGTTGGCCATAAAATGCATCAGGTTTACTAAGCCTGTACTCTGTAGTGTACCTAAAGAAATATATATACCCATTAGGGACTAGTATGTAGGTCATCTACTGTCCTGTGCACTTTTTGGCTCGAGCTCAATGCTTCAATCATTTAAACACCTCCAGAAGAAGCCTCATACAAACACCAGCATTAATGTAAGGAACATATACATTAAACTAGATAGTATGTGCTTGTGTTAAGTTTGGTAAGTATGCCTATCAATGCTGCTGCAGATGTACATTAATGTTTGTACATGTGAGGTGAATGATCAAGGAAAAACAAATCCCAAGCAATCCTAGGGATTGATTTTGGAACTTTTTATTGATAAAAAGTTTGCCTAACAGTTTTACACTATTATCCCAAAATAATAAAAATTCATCAATATTTCTACCTTTTTAAGTAAAAATGTCTGGATGGCCGTGACTACATATTTTATTGGGGAGAGAGAAGTAAATTCACACTCAAAATACTTATATATAAATTTTCCATTAATTTTTCTGATGCTGCTGCAGTCTTTTAAAGATAGAGAAAATTGGCTCCTAAACATAAAATTTTACTTTCTCAAGATAGAAAGTAGAATAGACAATCACAATTTTTCCATCAAATAGCAGAACGCTCACTGATCTTCCATCTTCCCAGATATTTTTAACTGTGAATATCCGGACTCTGAACTTTATCAACCAGATGAATATATTAAAAGAAAACACGAAATGCTTTATGAAGTGGCACTGTAATCTAAAAATCAGAAAAAATAGCTATTCCCTTTGTCTTCAAATGACAATACAGAATCTGTAAAAAACTAAAAAAAACTGGACATTATTAGTATCATATATGGATGTTGGACACCAATAATAAAGTATGGATGGATGGCAACCCTAACAGACATGCTGCCTTAAATATTGTTATCCATTTTGTGTACAATAGGCAATTAATTGGAACTCAGTGCAGTAATTACATACAAAGAAGCTCTGGTTCGTTATAAACTCCATTACAAGAAGAGTGGCAAAAGGAAGCACTTGTTGAATATTCGTTGCAAAAGAAAAGTATGTTGCACTAGGGACAGACATAACCTGTAGATTTTCAGTGCATAAGTCAAGTTCTTTAATGATGCCACATTTAACATAATGCAGATTTAACACAGTAATAGCAACAGAAATGTGAAGTTAAGTAGTGCAAGTCTGCCAACTAATAACATGTGCATCATTTTGTAGACAGTACTTCACTTTCTGTCATAATTAAATATATGTGAAATAAAATTCTGCATATATGAAAAGAGAATGTACACTCAAACTGGATGGAGGATAATTAGTAAAATAAAATAAGCATACAATACCTTTCCCAAGATTTGGTAACTGCATAATGATTGTTATAAACTTTGCCCATTTCACGCTTATTTTTATGTCTTCAGCAGTCTATAAACTGCTGGAAGATATTCAGATGGAGAAAATACTAACTTTGTTTTCCAGAGAATATACCAAATGTATAAAGTCGCTTCACCTTTGAATTTTATGCATTGAAACATTGATTCAGTGATTCTAAAAGGATTCTGGAACTAAAAATATGATTTAAATATGACATTTAATATTTTTCCTTTAAATAGCAACAATTGGCAGAAAATTAATGCACATTTCTAATAACTGTTTTTCATTACTAAAAAAACTTGAGATGCTAATAAAGGCAGCTAAATAGAGAGTTTACAGAAACCTTGTATGGGATATATGATTAAATTAATATTACAGGATTTTGAAAAGCATGAAAACCAAATTACAGATGCAGAAAGGGACCAGATTTAGCATCTGTAATGACAAAAGAGGGAGGATAAGAGTTGCAATAAAAGATGCAAAAAAATATATCAATGAAATAGAATAGCAAAGATTAGTGATTATGAAATTGGGGCCCAAGAAGAAATATCTGATGTAGAGACATTTTTAAGGATAAAATTTAAAAGTAAGCATTTGAGAACTTTGATTTAGGATAAGAGATAAATTATTATGATTAGCAGAATGGAATAGTACAGATTTGTAAGTGATTTATGAAGGAGAAATAGCAAGGTTAGGCTATGTACTATTACTTTTATAATAGGTTATCTGCTGGAAACTGATTAATTATTTTAGTAGTTTGTGGTAGCAAGAATAGTTAGAAATTCTGATACAGAATACTGTATGGTAAAATTATGCAGAGTTTTTAAATTCAATTGTTTGTGTCTGTTACTATTTACATTTACAAGTGGAGACTACTTGTAGAGATAAAATATTTTATGTTATAAAGAATATTGAAGGCTTCAGATTCAAACAAGGAGGAATTGAGTGTGAGAAAGTGGACAGATATAGGTGGAGTCAGTCCCTGGAGAGTTTTATTTAATTATGAATTCTATAATGGCAAGATTGTGTGTTTATGGAATAAATTGGTACAGTCAATTAGACGTGGAGGGAGAGGCTCTAAGTTAGAATTTGTGTATAAGTGGGCAGGAAATAGGATGCTCATAAGGACGAGGAATAAATGGAAAAACCACAATGACTGGTTTGATTATGAATGCAGGATAAGCTTAGTAAAGGGTGCCTTAATTAAGTGGAGAGAAAATGCTCAGGAGGAGGATAGAGGAAGATTGATAAAGCTAAGGGTTTTGTACTAAAGGTTATTAGATTGGAAAAAAGATGAATGGGGGAGGAAAAAGGCCATAGAAATACAGAAAAATTGGATTGGGAAAGGAAATTATAAGAAATTGTACAAAAGCTAGAGCAGGGAGACCATCAAATGTGTCGGAAAAATGGGTGGAATATTTTAAAGGCTTATTTAAAACAAGGGGCTGGAATATTTGGAATTGGAATGAAGATACAATGAGGTGCTGGACGGAGAGTTTTCTCGTGAAGAGGTGTTGAATCAGGTTCAGAAAGGGAAGAAGAATTAGGCAGTAGGAAAAGATAGATTGCACATAGAATTTTTCCAGGTATGGTGTCAGAAGCAAAACCAATTAAAGTGTTTTGACAGGATTATTGAACTCAATTAAATGGACCAAGAGGATACCCAAGAGTTGGCATTCAGCTATTATACACCCCATATATAAGGGTAGAGATTTTATTGATGAACTAGGAATTTAGAGAAGAATTACTCTTCTGGCAAATTTTGGCAAGGTTTTTACCAGAATTTTAACTGGCAAATTAAATGATTGGGTAGAAAAGAATACTCTATTCCCCATTTCAATCAGATTTTAGAAAAGGCCAAAGAACTGCTGATAATGTATTTGTTATTAAAACAATGATAAATACTTAGCTAACAAATGGGGCACATTATATGCAGTATTTGATGACCTTAGAGAAAGCATATGATTGAATTAATAGAAAGGTATAAATTATGGCTCAAAGGGATGAGTAAGGAGAGATTGTCTTGCTGAAGGACCTTTATAAGGGTTATATGTTCTGTGTTAGATGTGGTGAGGGCCGTGTGACTGAGGAAGTTAGACAAGGATGTAAGTTGAGCTTGATTCTTTTCAATTTATTTATAGAAGACATAATGGTAGATTTACGGCAAGTGAATATTCACAAGTCAATATAAAATAAGCTCGAGATCCGGGGCTTACTTAATGCTGACAATTTAATGGTTGCACCCATCTCAGGAATAGGTTTAAGGTATGTATTATCAGAAATTGTAAGGTACTGCAAAAAATGGGACCTTAAAGTAATAAAAAAAACTAAAACAAAACTATTTTAACTAAATGCACAAAGTGGGCATGTTTATATAAAAAAAATTGATGTCTTAATCTGAAGTTGAATTATTAATTCTCCTTTCAATCTCTGCAAATACAGCTTGAATCCTAAGTTTATAAAAAGTTCCACTTCACTTTATTTTAAGAGTTACAGGTGCAAACAGCTGAACTACAATGTCATATCTATATTGGTAACATTTTGTTTTGTTTGAATAAAAGGCTGGAATCCATACTTGGATATAACCATATATAAAATTTTATATTTTTGAAAAAGGAAAGGAGAAATTTTATGTAATATTTCTGCATGTTTCTTAGTTTCTTTAATACTAATATTCATTATTTTAATTTGTTTATTGGTAGAACTTAAATAATTTTCAATCCTGCATTAGCATGAAAGATTCTAAAGTCAAACTATTATACATTAATATATTAACAGCAGCTGCCAGAGCTTAAAAATAGTTTAAAGGCTCTAATTGGCTATAATGTAAATATGTGCCTGTTACCTTCACTATTCATGTGCAAGATAAACTGACAAACTGTTTTATATTATCAGATAGAAATGCATTTCAATGGGTGTTTAAATTTATTTAGAGCATATAAAGATAATAGCTACATAATTTTATTTATTGCCCAGTAATGGTGCTATGAAAAAATGGTTATATTTTCCTTAATGTTACTTGTTTCATTAATGGCATGCTACAAAGCTTTCAAAGCCAATGAATCATATTTAGATGTTTTAGAGCTTCCTTTTTGTTTTTCTTTATTCAGTTGTGTAATTTCCTGATGCATTCCATGTGCAACCATGCTACAAAACTTTAATGTCATTTGATTATCAACTTTATTTTCCACTCAAATGCAATGTATTTTAATATTCTCATATGAAATTATTTACAACAGAATCTCATTTATCCAAAATAATTGGGAAGAGATGATATCTCAGTAACAATTTTTGGATAAATTTTAATTTTCAGAAAGCACACTTATCTTTGGAGGAAAAAACATTATCAGTAAAGTCTCTCTTTGTTGTAATCAAATAATCTAAATATTTAGTTAAAATTTAAAATGAATTTCTTTTCCAAACTAATACAGGAAGCAATTAATATTCTTTATTAGCAATGGAGTCAATTTAATACTCTTATGCTCCATTTACCATTGAATTATACAGAACATAATTCACAGGTTTTTGCAGTCAACTCATAGCTGATGATGGCAAAAGCCTGTGAAACATGTTCTGTATAATTCAATGGTAAGTGGAACATAAGAGTATTAAATTGACTCAATTGCTAATAAAGAATACTTAATTAAAACCTTGGCTTCAACATGCTGCTGCACCTTGAGGGTAAAATTGGTCACTCCTGATGTTTCGTACATGACCAATTTTACCACTAAAATGCAGCAGCACCTTGGAGCCAAGGTTTAAACTATAGACATGAGCCACAGAAGCTTATGTCTACACTTAACTCTAATATTTATTATTCATATCCTTAATACCAAGATCTATTAAAAATATAATTAGATATTTTGGTCTGAATTTTATTTTTGCCACATTTCTTTGCTGTTACATATTGCTGTCACTATAAGTTTCCACTTACTAAACATTTCAATTAAAAATGTACATTAAAAAGCATCTTGCAAAAAACATACTTACCCCTTCTTGAATGTGTAAACTTCAAACTGCAACTGCCTTAAGCTTACTGTGCATGAGTGAGCCCTAATACCATCTTACCTGCTGACCAGACATGGAATTCTGCACTTGGTTGGCAGAGGGCAGTAGCATAGTTCATTTGACATGCACAGCAATGAATGGTAGACATTACACTAGTTAAGCTAGAGAAGGGGGTGATACAATGAAGCAATAGCAGAGCAGAATAAATGACAGGACAAACTGGAGGGCCCAGAGAAAAAGTACCCAGATACTGCTTTGTCACTTACAATCCCACTTGAGGCAGCTGGGACCAAACCTAGGTCACCTTGCAAGAGATGAGCAGTCCACCCACTTAATCATAATACTGTCCCTAAACCTACTGTAAACATCAGCAAACAAAAGATTACCTTTCCTTCTACAATAGTTGCTAAGGAGTCAACTACCTGTAAAAATTTCCTCAAACCTCAAGTACATTATCTTGTGTTTGGCAGTGGAAAAGGTGAAGAAAAAAAAAATTTTAATCCCAATTTGTTTGACTGAAGTTTGAATAAATGAGGCTCTATGGTACTTTAATGTATATGAATCCCAGAGTTAACTTATCTGCAATTTGCACTCTAATGAGCACAAACTTCCTTGCCTCAAATCCCAATGACAAGTTTAAAGCTAGACTTTTAATTTTTATGTACTACTTACAATGCCAAAACAGGAAATGAGAAAGATCACTTTATATACAATGATACCCTTTCCAACAAAAATCCCTAGATTTAGATTATCTGATCCTCTGAAAATGTTAGAAAAATATGGTTCTTAGCATAACACTTTTATAATAGTTAAATATGGTGGACTTTTATAACAGTGGTGTGTAATACTACAAATTTAAAATGAATGAGCCACATTTGTAACACTTACATCACTAATATTTTAAAAAAGAAAAACTAAGTTTCTGGAGCTAATTGCTTCCATCATCAGTTCCAGATCAACTGCCGGCCTTATTCTTCATGGTGGTTAGATTTGTCTCTGGTGGTGGTTGGATGAACTTCTGTATTAAGATGTCACTTGGCAGGATTTCAAAGTTGGAAATGTGATTTTTATTCTTCCAGATATAAATGGTTTCCCAGACTGTGGGTTCTGTTTTTCCTGTAATGTTTTTTAGTTATTTGGGATTCTTGTTAATATTATGTTGTTCCTTCCAAAAATGCCAAGCTACCACTGATTTTTTTCCTGTCTTTGATTTATGTTCCTGATGTATTCCTTTGCTTGTGTTATGCTTCTTTTAGTCTTTCCAATATAAATTTTTTCACAATTGTTACAATTCATCTGATATATTTCTGATTTGTTCTCTTGTGGAATATTGTCTTTTAGTTTAGAATTTGGTATATTTTTCATGGAGTAACTGGTTTTGGAGCTAAAATAATATTTTATTTTTTTAAAATCTTTTGGAATTTATTGAAGGCCGACGGATGGTATGTGTATTTTTTGTACATTCTATTTTCTTCCTTGTTAGAAATAAATGTACTGATGTCTTTGATTCTCTTTTTGTTCCTTGATCTGTTTACTTTCTTATATACCACTTCTTGTTTGAAACCATTTTCTATAGCTATATTTATTATATTGCTCAGTTCTTGATCATACTCTTCTTTGTTCATGGAGACAATTACCAGCCTTTTTTAAAATATTAGTTATGTGTTACAAATTAGACTCAATCATTTTAAATTCTTACTTTTATAATAGTTAGTATAAATTTTATATTGTGTACATGGGCTTGTTATCAAGTTGAATTTAACACATTGCTAAATGTTGACATTCAGGGTAAATTTACAAATGCCTACACCACTAATTAAATTATTTTTTACAAAATAAGCAATGTTTACAGTAAATGCAAAATGTTATTTTAACTATGATCAATTGGGTTTACTCCTACTTGCATAACAGTAAATATTACTTTCCTTCATCGGCCTGTAACACACCTGATTCTTTCTTGTGATATTAAAGATTACATCTTCAGTACATCCACACACCTTGTCCAGGTTTTCAAATGCCTCTCAAGGGTCTTTTGTTGCACATTTAGACACAACAAATATAAAATGTAAGTTAATCCTGAAATATACCAGTTATATTGCAGTAAATTGAAATGAAATTCTCCTTGACAAAGCTTAATTATACAATATAACATTTGTGCTAGATATTTTAAAAGTAGAAATGCTAATTTACACTATTTTTACTAAAAAAATCATTATTCTAGCACTGTTGAATCCAGAGTTACTGAAGCAGTTTTTATTTGGCCTTCCAAGATTCAATCAAAACTCAAGGATACCTTAAATTTTTAATATGCTCTTCTGAATAAATAATTTTATAAAATGTGCATCTATTATCTTCTCTTATCATAACCAGCCATTTATCATAATGCAAGAACAGCCTTCTATTAATAAGCACACTTTCACAAGTCATGTAGTTGCATTTATTATTTTGATTTAAAATTTTCAAAATTAAATCATGAGCACTATAACTGGGTAGAGAAAAACTTTTCAGACTACTCTCTTTCTTTGCAATTTTAAATATGTATGCAATCAAATGTTAGCAAGAAAATGCAATTGAAACATTACTATGAAGTAATGTAAAAAAATGCTACAGTTTGTTTCTTTGTATTTAAACTGTAAGTTATTTAAATTGTACTTAGGAAGCTATAGACAATGGTAATATATATCTTATTAGAATTTATTAAACATTAAACATTATTAACCTTCACTTACTTATACAACATTAGGAAACGTTTTAGGGACAATTGCTTACATCATCAGCAGTTGACCGACTAACAGCTGATAATGAGAGCAAACTCCCCCCCAAACATGTCCTAATGTTGTATAAGAAAGTGCAGTTAGTGAACATATTGAATAAATTCTAATAGGATATATTTAACAATTATATTTATATTATCTGATTAGAGCAAGGAAACAAAAGACATGTTACATACAGGGAGTAATTTTGCAGATTTATGTGCTTTGTTTGATAAGCAGAAATTGAAAAATATAGAAAATGGAAATGGACAGTAAGCATGTCACACAGCACATAAAATTCTACACATATTCACAAGAAATTATCATTAAGAGGCAGAAAAATAAATTGCACCACTGCATTGTTTTAAATAACAGTCAACACAATATATGTATTTGTAGTTCAGCATTATGGCCACATTACTGTCAGGATGTGTTTTTGTTGGGTTTAGCTGACCATAAACTCACCCTGAGATGGCAAATGATATAACCTTAGGCACCAGCATTTAGACTCAAAATCCTTATAGGAAATTATTAATATTTAAAGTTTTAAATAAAATTACTACATGATATCAAGAGAGTTGATTTGTAGGGGTTATGTGGCTGTAAAGACAAATAGGAGGGTTGAATATTTACAACCCTCTCAAGTGCTAAAAATCAATAAAAACAAAATTTATGGTAAATGTAGCTATGCAACTATGGCTATTTATCTAACAGAAAGTGAACACACATCTACTTTAAGTTTCACATGAAGATGTCACAATACTGATGCATATCAAAAAAATCATAAATGACCAGTTAAATAAGAAAAATCAGTAATTAATTTCTCAGTGTTTAAATGTTCCCAATTAAAATATTTTAAATTTATAAATTCACAACCACTAAAAATTATCTGAAAAGAAAGTGAAGATTGCTTCTGTCACCATTTTCTATACAATTACACCATGAGTTAATTGGTACATATGGTTGTAAGTGTAGAGAAAATAATTTTTATTTATACCATAGATGCTCACGAAACAGAATAGGAAAGTTCTCCAATTCCACAAAACCTTTTGTAAATCTGCAATTATGAGCATTGAAAAATGCAAACAAACATTAACACAATTTCCTATAATTTATTTCCTTCAGAAATCCTAAGTAATTCTGCATTAACTGAAATTTAAGTTCCATTTTGAGGTTTAACACCTAAAGGTTTAAGAATTAGTGTGTAAACAATTACATTTCCTCAATTCTTCCTTTGTTAACAATGGACACACTTCTTATACAAGACTGATTTTAGATTTGTTCCAAGGTCTATCTTATATATATATATATATATATATATATATATCTTTTAAGTATGCTCACAGAAGGAATGGTAATGTTTATGTTTTAAAAGATATTGTACCAATTTACTGATGCTATGAGGCACTTTTGTTATCTACTATTATTATACCACAAAATAAAATTAAACAAAAATTAAGTTTGTTATTTATTTTCCTAAACATAACACATGAGGGGTATAGACACAAAACTCATTCACTTTTGACCATAATGAGTCAGGAGTGTAGCCATGTAGGTTAACTCCCTCTCACAAATTTGTTGGTTAACGAACTTGATGAATCGTTAATTAATTGATGGTTATATGCCCTTACTTCCCCTTACTTTTGAAAATTAGATGTACGTCATTATGAATGACTGATATAATGATCTGTATTTTATCAAAGAGAGGATTAACACATTTATCAGTCTAAACACAAAATACTACAAGATAATTTCATTAAAGAGAAGATTAACATATAATTCCAACATTCATTGTTCATCTACAGGTTTTCTATGCCTGTATATCAAAATTCCTTTCTACGTGTTTTAGGCTTGAAAACGGACAGAGTTCAAGATGTTTTAAAACACACAATGCAAGTGGAAGTAATGTATCTTGTAAACTGATTCAATCCTGGCCAGGGTTGAAGGATTTTTTTGGGCATAAAAATCGTAAGTACAGCTTCCTTCGGAAGGGAAGTAAAGCCAAGAGTCCCATGCTGTAGGTTTATAGCATGTAAAAGATCCTCAAGCCTGAAAGAAGAGACTTCTTAGCAAAATTTATCTGCCATTTCACACTCTGAATAGAATGGTACGATGATGATCTGAGATGTTAAAGAGCGTCCCTAAATAAAACAAATCAACAACAAAGGTTGTGAAACAATGGGAGATGATATAATAAGTGCAAAATCAATGTCTTGTAGCAATCTATAAATTTATTGTATCTTTGAAATGTAGTGAACCTCACTATTGCCGAAGCAAGAACTCTGTATGTGTTTACTTACCTTCTGATTTGAACATCAGAAAGTTATGGAGACTGTATAATTGTTCAGTTGAGAGTGAGTTAAAGTAAAGCAGTGTTTTTTTTATAATATTTTAATACCAAATGTGATGGTCTTTGAAAGGATTTGTGCTGATTTTGCTTACAAATAGCTGAACTAATAAGGGTGGAAAAGAATCTTTAAACCAAATTAGACTTGATCACTAAAAAATCAGTTCATTCTCTCAAAGCCAAAACATTTTATAAGTTATTACAGGAAGAAATGGAAGAATTGCACAATTTAGTATGACTGTCAAAAAACTTGCTTTTAACTAAGTTGCCAGACCAATCAACATATTTTAGTCCACAATAGAGTCTCTACAATTTTACAACAGTCAATGGCAGTTCCACTTCAAAACTGACAAAAGACAACATACAGGACTACTGTTGGAATAATATAGTACATCATAGAGCCTCCAATAAGATAGCCAGTACCGCAGTCTCATCTCATGTCATCTAACTGGAGTGAACACTTTAAGGCTCATATTAGATGGCTGTGGTGGACAAAATAAAAACATCAGTCATTAGTATGATAAACAAATAGCTGAATTCTAAAGCTTCATATCATGGCAAAATAATAAATGATTTTCCTGTATTTGGCCCTTCGTGCAGTTGGTCATGTCTTAGCACACACTCAGAGAGCTGTACAGAGAAAGAAACTATTATTGATCCTGAAGAATATTCTAGCTATTAAGAGTCTACGGAAGTGTCCACATTTTAAATGGTGATAATATACCTGTATTGCATTTTTAACCAAAAGTTTCTTTCGGGCTTGGAAGCCGTGGTCTCATGCCTGAACCTTCTCCTAGAAGACTCAGACTGCACCACTGAAGATGTCCTCCACAGATGGGGACGAAGTGTTTGGACACCTTAGCTCCAACAAATAGCTGAATTCTTCCAAGCCTGGAAGAAACTTTTAGTTATAAGTCTGACTCCAGCTGTGAAAGCTTCCGTCTACTCATGCACTGTATTGGATTGGGACAGTGCAATCCAACATGTTTCAACCCTACAGTCAGTTGGCATTTCAAATTTCAATACTAGAACTAAAATTATCTTTGATTCAAGGTCAGGAGCATACAGGATTTGTTACAAAATATGTGACAAAGTGGTGCCAGTGGTTAAAAATACTATTCCATCGGTATTATTTCTTAAAAGAGTGGAAATCAATCCCAAGAAAGTGACCGATGTTAATAATCATTATGATCCTAACTGGAAGGAGTTAAATAAACTCAAATATTATACTAATATATAAATTGGAAATAATAACTCTTAACAATATTCATAATGACTGTTGGAAGGAGTTCCAGATGACTTGTTAAAAGATTAGTTTTTTTATTATATTGAGCTTTTACACACTATTTTTTTTAATAGTGTTTAATGCCCATTTTTACTACTGAGGCACCACAGGCAGTGAACACTGGTGATACATGAAATGAAATGACAAATTGGGAAAGGATTTATTTTTAATGAAGGAAATATTCCAGGCCTAAGTTTAGGGTACCTCCCCGGCATTTGCCAGTTACGAGGACTGAGGAAAACCTGGAATAAACCTCAGTCAGGGAGGAAGGTCCTGGCAGGATTCGAACCCCAGACCTCCTGCTCATGAGTCCGCACCTTAACGACCTCGGCCATCCATGGCGGTATTTATTTACAAACTATGTTTGGTTATGCAACTATATATAATATGGGGTGAACAACCCTTCATGCAACCGGTTTTGCAGTGTGCAGCTGGTTGGTGACATTTGCTTGATAGACTTTCACTAAATACAGTCTTGTGTCGCCTGACAAACACGTGCTACTTGCACAAGATTTCAACTCACATTGAAGCCTCTTGCAGGTGGAAATATATGACTAATAGCACTGCTGGCCTGTTCTGCAGTTGCATCAAGCATTGCTTGCCCTATATTATGATAGAAAAAAATTATATTCATTGGAATTGGAATTGTGCTAATAAAAGATGTCACTAATTCACTTTTGTTACATTTTTCTCACTTACATTCCTGTTAGTTTCTTTGAATTTCATTCTCCATTATATTCTGAACCTTGAATAACAGTTACTTTTCAAAATCGCCTATACAATAATTTAGGATCAAAATTCACTATGCTTGTAATTTAAATCCCTAAGGAACTCTTTTACTGAAATGTATACATCAGATTATTATTTTTTTTAATAACACATGTTTTTATTATTAAGGCACCACAGGCAGTGGACAATGATGATACGTGAAATGAAATAATAAATTGGAAAAGGAGTATTTTTTTAAGGAAGGAAGCATTCCAGGCCTAAGTTTAGGGTATCTCCCTGGCACTTGCCATTTATGTGGACTGAGGAAAACGTGGGAAAAAACCTCTGTCAGGGAGGATGGTCCTGGTGGGGAATCAAATCCCAGATCTCCTGCTCATGAGTCCAGGCCTTAATGACCTTAGCTACCCGTGGTGGTGAGATTATTTTCTTAAAAACTCATCATGACAAATAATAATATTCATAAACCATTTATTCTGGAAACAATTTGATTTTTTCGTGGAAATATAAAAAATTGCAATTCCTATAAAATCTTGTTTGAGGATTATACAGGGTTTTGAATTTAGACCACTCATATATTCTACGTTGAGGGTAAAAGGAGAAGGGTATTTCTTAGTGAAGACAATCAAGTTATTACTGTCTTTATTTTTCCAAGTAGCAGGTCTCTCTCCAAACGTCTTACAGTGTTTGTACTCTTGCTTTACTTGAATAGCCTGGTTTACAATCATGGGTCAAAATTGTATGCTGTAGCTATTGCTATGATGTAATTCATTCTAATGGCTAAAACAAATACAGCTACAGCATATAAATTGTTCCATTACTATTTCAGCTGTAAACAGACCTTAATACAATTTCTTTTCATAATATAACAACATAACAACCTACAAGAGGGAAACGAATCTCCTATACAATATATAACAAAGTTACATTTTACACTTCAGTTCATGTACAACAATGGCAGGAATATACAAATATACTTTTCATTAATAAATCATAAACATGCAAAGCACTATGCATAATTTGGTATTAATAAAATTTTTCCAATAAACTTCTCACTTAGAATTCTTTTTAAGCAAATAGCAACAATATGATAATTTGGAAATATTGAACTCAAAATAATTGCCACAATTATCTTGTAATTTCTTTTTTTACAGTAATGAATGTAGCTTCCACCATAACAAATGAAAAAACCAAAGGAATTACAATAAACACACACAAATATCATAAGTAATATTTAGCCTACTTTTAATGCTCTAAAAGGCACATATAAGACATGCTTATGCTGTAAATGCCATACTTGTGGCACAAATTTACTAATCGAGAAACAATAAAACGAGGATGACAGTTCATATGCATAATACATTAATTAGCATACGTGAAAAGAAAACGAAAAGATACGGCAACCCCTTCAAACATAATGCATTCAGTCCATTTAAAAACAATGACAAAAATACCAATTAAATTTGTGATGATCTACTATGAAACATATAAGATGTTTAACATAAGGTGAACACAATACAGAATATTAAAATCCAAACTAAATTGATTGGAAATCATTCTTAAAACTTATATGGCTGATTCCAGTCAACAAAATCACCAAAAGTGGTTATAAAGCAAATGAGCCATAAGGATGATAAAAGTTTTATATCCAGAAGAAAGCATAGTTCAACAATATACTTTCTATTTATATAGCATTTCTTATATTGTGCCTGAAAACTGTAAGATAAAGTCTCAATAATTATGTTTACTGACAATGGTAGTCATAGCTCCCAGAGACAACTTAATGAAAATGTTTCAAATCTGCAGCCATTCAGCCTGGAACACCTGTACTATATTTCCTTCTTGATGAACACATACACAGACACCTTTTCACATCAAATATACAGAACAAGAAAACAAATACACAGCAGTTAGAGGGTACAACTTTGCAAGGAGAATGTTTTGAAATAAATATGCACACAACCATAAAGAACAAGGGAAGGGCAAAGTTAACTTAATTGCATCAAAAACAATTATGATAGCTGCATACACAAATACTGACTACCCTTCACTAGCATTGGCTACAAGCAGCACACCAAATAAATGATTGCTATGTCACTATGCAACGTGTATGGAATGCCTCCATGTGATGGCAACTCTGAGTGAACTGCATTAAAATGAGAACACTGTCCCAAAGTCAAAGTTGAAGTGCAAAATGATCTACATAGCATGTGATATAATATGTATATTTATAGTGATAATAATAGTAATAATATATAAATATAAAATTTAATACTTGAAATGGAAATTCTTCATGATACTAATTTGTACATTTCCTATACTTTTCTTTTCAAATATCAACAAAATTCTGATTAACACATACGCTTTAACAGAGAACACACTATGTACAAAATGGAAGCAGCTTCTTTTTCTAGAAATACATTTGTGAATTAGCTGCAATTACATATAAAAAAGAGCCTTGTTACTGTCTTCTAATTTATGTTTATCACATGCAGCAGGTTGTTCGATAAAACTTCACATTGCTAAACAATGTTAAATAATACCCTTTAACCTTCAGAGAATATGTTAAAGGATATTGCGATCAATGCTATCAAGGAAATTGCATGTCTTTCCAAGAAATTAATTCTTATATGCAAGCTCCTGTAAATTAGTTACAAGTTTCTTTAATTTACACAAGAAAATGCAGAACTTAATAGCACCGACTACAATAAAAGCGCTTAATGAAGCTTGAGGGCTACTGGTTTGAGTTGCAGCTCTGGAATTTCCCTTTCTACACACACAAAAAACAAAAAGTATGAAGGGAGGGAAAAGAACTATTGTGATGCCTTTGGCAATCAACAAAATGCTTGCTATTTTGTTGAAAAATACTGGAATAAGCTGTTGAATAAAAATAATGGCTAGGTAAATCATGTTTAAACATTTTACAGAGTGCAGCAAGGATTTGGAAAGAATCAAAACTAGCTTGTATGATACCCTGAATCCTAATTCCTCAAATATATTTGTTCTGTGTTTTATTAGCATGCAATACCATAAACAGCAAAAGCCTTAGTTTATGTAAAATAATGTTCCCCACAAGATTAATATAGTTAAAATGTCAAATTTATTTTGCTCTAAATCTAATAGAAATGCCATTGCAATTACTGATATAACTGCAATTTGATCATAAGGGTATGCCATACTCATTATTAATCAATTTCATTATGCCAAGTAACTTTTACACGTCTATTTTAATAACTCACAACAGAACAAGTGATAGTAGTAATTTTAGTGCATTCAACTTCAGTATTCATTAGAGAAAATAAGAGTAAAACTGATGCAATATTTATGCACAACTAAACCAACCCATCTAAAGTCAAACACATGAAAACAATTTCCAATATTAGTAAAGTAGCTGTCAATTGCTACAAGTGATCTGAATGTATTTTATATAATTTGATCTGCTGTAAATTTACAAGCTGACATAATTATGCCACAATGAAGATTCAAATTTTCGAATAATAGGATAAATATATACATATATACACAAGTGTTCCATTTATCCTGCTCACACGAAATAAGTTTTTTCTGAATCAAATGAAAAATTGTTTCAAACAAAAGTTTTCAAGGAAAAAATTATTTTGGGTGAGCAAGATAAATGCGACAGCCTGTAAAAATGTTTATATTAGCAAGTCACATTAATAGATGCAACATGAATGTGAACAGAAAGGGAAAAATATTTAATGCTGTGATAAAAAATTTGCAACTACAAGATGGAATGTGATTGTAAGGATACTGAGGTTATTTCTTTAGAAATGTGACTGTGTGTGTCCACCATAAATATTCCAATTAAACATTTTTCCATAAAAAAATTCATACCCCACTTTACAGAATTTCAGTTTTTGGAACCCTAGACACAGTAAGGAAATTTTCATAATGAGCCATAGATATATCCATAGGCATTCCAGCAATTTTAAGATGTTTCTTCTTTTTTCTTTACTCTTCATGAAATCCTTAATAAGAAAATGCTATCTGCATGCCTGCCAACGATGTCTAAAGCACCAAATAAAATATGCTTTGTGATCCTGACTTTTTGAGTGCCATTAAAACTTAATGAAAATTAGATATCTATGCATACAGGAATGAAACATGATATTATAGCTTTAAATGGCATCATAAAAATTAAATGATTAACAATAATGAACCGCTAGCATTTCAAAGTGCACAGAACAACCAAATTGTTTAACAAAGCAGAAAACTTTTGGATAGATAAAATATATTGTAAAAAATTCACTCATTGACTTTTCTTCTTATAAGCTGTTAAGGTTTTCACACATCCCAACGCACTCTTGCCCATTCCAAACTGCAACAACTCTGCAGGAACACACAGCTGATATCAAGCACCATCTCAAAGTTTAACCCATGATGAGAATAATTAAAACTTTCACAGGCGCTACCCATCTGTTCTTATTTCCTCTTCTATTAGTTCATTCAAACTTGGATTCCTACAGTCCTGGGATATATCATCTAAATGATTATCAAAATCAATCAGCATTTCATAGGAGCGCCCCTGTAGCAACGTGGCTGTCACACTTCTTGAATTATTCTCCAGTGAAAAGCTGAAAACATCAGATATAATGGAATGGAACAGAAAGAGACAATGTTTCTACTGCCAATAAATACAGAATGAAAATTTTACATACCTGGATTTTTCCTTTGATTTCCATTTTCCATCAATAAATTGTGAAACACAGAGAGCCACATTCTCCATGTTTAACGATAACCTTCGGTTGTCTATCTGTAAGAAATATTTGGATAATAAGAATGGTTTTGTCTTTTGTAGTTCCTAGTTACTCTCCACATTATGCATTTTAAAGACCAAGGCCCCATTCCACAAAAATATGACCTTACACATTACAAGTGCAATAGTACAAATCTTAATTATGCATGGAGTTGTAACTTTATGTTCCACAAAATATTATACAACACATGTAAAGTATCAGTTAAAGAGTTACAGATGACATGATTAAAAAGCAAGATGGAGGATATGGCATCACATGGTGCCATATCTTGATTTAGGTTATGTCACCTCTTAATAATAAATTTGTAATTTTCAATGTCCAGAACACATCATATTATTATAAATTTTTTCTCAGTAATAATTATCATTTAAATATTTTGCTGTCAATATCTCAATATTCCAGCATGATCTTCCATTTTGAGAAAACTAATCCATTTTATCATTTGCATTTGTATATAATATAATATAAAATAAAAATAAAAATAAAGTAAATCTATTAACAATGTAACAAATTAACAGTAATTATATAGTAGTAAAGGATAAAACACTAAGAAAAAGTCACACTTGAGATCGCTATATATTTCGGACTCCACAAGTCCGAAATATATGGCAAGAAGACAAGGTCACTTGTCAAGTGTGACTTTTTTTCTTAGTGTTTTATCCTTTACTACTAATATAATTACTGTTAATTTATATATATATAAATGAAAAATGAAGTAACACTTGGAACAATGTAACTAAAATAATAAAGCTATTAGATGTTTTATAATATATATATATATATATATATATATATATAAAAAACCATTAACAATGTAACTAAAATAACAGTAACTCGAAAAGCAGAAAAGGATAAAACACTAAGAAAAATTTGAAATCGCTATATATCGAACTACTAGAGTTCTTCTATGGCAAGAAGACAAGTGACCTGATAGATGTAATGGTATAAGAAGCACTAAATAACAAAAGCTTAATAATACAATAGTGTATTGCAAAACACAGAGAAAACAACAAATAAAATAAAAAGAATAATAGATAAATGGAAAAGAAGTCAAAAGCAACACCAGAAGTGCAAACTATATAAATGAAAAATAATATAACACTATTAACAATGTAACAAAAATAACAGTAACTAGAAAAGCAGAAAAGGATAAAACACTAAGAAAAAGTCACAGATTTGAAATTGCTATATGTCAAACTACTAAAGTTCTTCTATGGCAAGAAAACAAGTGACATATGTGTGTATATTCATTTTCATTACAAGCAAAAATTATGAAAATGTGTCAAAAGGAACTAATTATTTATTTCAAAAGAGAAATGACAGTAAAGAAATCATTTTCATTTAATTTTAACCAGAAGCTTAAAAAACTTCATAAACTAAGATGCTGGACTAAAATATGTCCTTGAAACAAGACAACTGAATGTCAGTTGTAAGTTCTACTTTAACTGCACTTAACCTAAAACATTCATTATACTCAAATACCAAATTATGCCTTCTTTATACAGTCACCTATTAACATTACCATCAATTTTACTGCTAACAGATCACAAATTTAGGTCAAGTGATTCCCTAAATTATTAAAAAAATATATTAATAATTGCACTAGTGTTTGAAGTTATTAACACTCTTACACCTGTAGAAGTATGGCATCCTTCGGAAGGGAAGTAAAGCCATGGGTTCCATGTCGTACATTTACGGCATGAAAAAGAGCCTGAAGCCTGAAAGAAGAGGCCTCTGAGCAAAATTTGTCGGCCGTTTCACGCCCTGGATTGAATGGGACGCTGATGGCCTGAGATGTTAAGGAGTGTCCATAAATAAACCAAATCAACAACAACACCTGTAGGGAAATCTTTACAAAATACAAGAACATGACTAATACCAATACTTCTGTGGGACAAATCAATGAAAAATCATATGAACACTTATAAGTAAGAAGTTGTAAAGTACAATTGTAGAAGAAATCTTTGTGAAACATAATTCTATTAATAACTACTAGTTACAACTTCATACACTTGTAATGTATTAGACCAAACTTTGGTTAATAGGGAAACAGAATGCAGGGAATCATATTATGATCTTAGATTCCTGGTTCAGGGTTTGCAATGCATCGTATTCATTGCTGGAAAACAAAACATCAGCACGCCTAAGCTCAAATTGAATGTGATCATTTTGTGAATGATACCACATGATACGTGCAAAAACATGTTTCTTTCATAAAATTTTGCAAGTGCCTATCTTATAACATAAACTGCATGTTATGCAAATTTATTCTTTTATTACAAAACTAATAATTTTTCTAATTTTCAAAAAATTAGTCCCAAAACAATCTCCAATGTCACCTTGTCCAAGAAATGTCATATTGTACATGATGGAAAGTAAAGCTGTTCTCAAGTTAGAGATATTTGGCATGTCTAAGCTGCTGAGTTTGTGTTATTATTTAGCAATGCGTTTGATACTGCAATATTTTCCAGAATTGCCTGATTACAGTATTTTGCATAAGGGCTATTTGACTTTAATGCTTTCGCTCCAGTGATTGAAATAAAAACTAAAAGTGCATGATGGGTAAACAAAATTACAACTTACTATAACAAGGCAAGCAGGACTGAAGTTCTCCGCTATTTTATCTGCTATTCGCTGCCCAACCTTCTCATAGCTGTAAAGAATGTCCAAGATATATTAGAGAATAGTGAGCTTTTGAACTTATAATTAGTGCTACACTAGTTACACTTCAGTCATCAATAAAAAACAGAACTGAGGTTTAATTTAGATATACCCCAAAATACTCTTTAAATGCTCTAACAGAGCAAATTAAAGAATAAAACATGCAACATAACCTTGAACAAAGTTGATGTCAGTTAATTTGTACCTAAAGCTGACCCATAATGTGTATATCTTGCATCACTGGATCACAAATGCATGATAGAAAAAGAAAAATTGCTTCATTTTGTAAGTGTACAACTATGAATTTCTTATTAAAGTGGAAATTCCTAATGCTGATGTTCACCAAAGACTTTGGCATGCAAGTGAAAATGTTTGCTGTATGCTAGAAGATTTGTTGAGCATTTTAAAGAGTGGAACACAAGCATAAAATAAGTCTCACTTCAGTCATTATGTAAAGAACAGATCTGCTCCTCTATGAGGATGTTAATTTGCATCACTCCTCAAAAATTTCAATGATTTCCTAAAACTATTGCTTAATACATTTTATGCATTAAAAACAATATCTGTAAGAAACTTGGTTTGCAGTTGCAGTGCAAATAAATAACAAGTTTATGGAGTATTTTGATCAGAAGAGATGAGAGGATGCAGCAGGAGGAGCCTCTTGTTCATCAGCTACTATGCATATACATAAACTGAAATATTACCTCTTGTCATGTACATTCCCAGAAAAATATGCCTCAAGATTTATGCATACTCATTGTTGTTTCATTACACATTTTAGTAAAATATTTTATAAGACTATTAGAATTATACTGAAACTATATATTAATGGGCCCAGTCATATATATTAAGTATAAGAAAACTTGCAGTTATTTCAGTATCAATCAATATTACATTTGAAGTGCAATGCTCTCAGGCAGATGCCCAATAATCAGTCGTTTCACTAGTAATCAGCTGTTAATGAATGGCAGACTAGTGAAGTTCATGTGAATTCATTAAGTAGTTGCTTTATTTTGTTTTGTGTTAATTAATGTAAAGAAAATTAACACTAAATAAAACTAACATTCTAAGCCATTTTCCTGAAAACTGACATTAAAAGTCTGATTAGATCAACTGCAAATATTAATTTGTGTCAAACTGTGATTTCAAAAGTAGGAAATATATTAACACTTTCTGTAGAGATAGACTTCAGCCTGCAGATTCCAGACTTAATAAAACAATCACTAACATAGATTTAAATAGCTTGGATTTTCATAGTGAAATATAGTGTAACAAAGTATTTATGAGGAAATTTCAGTGATTTCCTCATAAATAATTTGTTATATTAGTCAATGACATGTTTGCTACCAGGAGAATGGATTTTTTTGGTTTAAAAACGTATATTATTAAGATTTTTATTAAATTCTCTCTATCAATGATGCAAGTATGAGTGTTAATTCTAGTTTTTAAGATTCTGGAAGCTTGCAATTTATATTTAGCAGTAGCACTCCAATCATATCTGCATAAAGTGCCATTGGTAAAGATTTTGGAACCTGGCCAAAATGTTAAATCAGATGCTTACAGCTTTTCAATACAGCTCCTGGAACATAAATTAACAGCATTACTCTGCCTCCAGAAAAAAAGAGTATGAAGTTATCAATCATTTTCAATGATCTGCATCTGTTTACCAGGTTTTAGTTTTGTTAGGGATAAGATATTAAACCAATGTTACATAGCAGAGAAGGAAATCTACAGGGTCTTCAGGTAGATGTATGAAATTTTATAGGAGAATATTAAATTTGCAGAATTTTGGGAAAATGAGTAGGAGAATATGGGAACTATGGAGAAAATATAATATTTTGCCAAGATATTCTTGATTTTTCATAATTAAAAGATTACACTTTCTATGAAAAAGCAGCTCATTACAAAATACCTATATATCAGACATATCTAATATTACCTTAAATCTCGTATGTTTTCATTAGCTTGATAATATCCTGCCACCACCAGTCCTGATGCTGAAGCCATGTGATCTATCTGTAAGCAAAAACAAAAAAATTTGCATATCTCAGAATTTTGCTTATTTTATCAGTTACTTATAACGGCTTTCATTGTAATGGTATGAACTTGTTACCAATACTATATTTCTAAGTGTATTTAACTCTTGTTAACTGAAGAGAATTTCCATGCAGGAAATTGAGCTTTCAGTTGTATTTCTATAGGAAGTGTGTGTTATTGTTTCTACTGTGTATTTGTATATTGTAGAGTATACTGATAATGAGATATACACTAGAACAAGGAATACTTATTTATGATTGTTCTGTGCAAAAGAAACCATACAAATATTGTAAGAGAGAATTTCATGCTAATTTCCAGAAATAACATCTTCATCAGGTAATGTTATTTTCAAAATTGGTGAAGAAATTTCAAACCCAAGTCATTTTCATTGACAAGAAGCACAGATTTAAAAAAAAAAATACACACACAAAAAAAAACAGTTTTAACACAGCTGCAAGTTCTTCAGTAAATAACAGTTCCACATTCATAATATTTGCTTCATAATTATAGGCAGAATGAGGAAATAAGCTTGTTTTCTGATTTCATTTGGCAGTATGTTTTGTCTTAGAAACAATGTGTCTTCTATAGTCATCTTGACCACCATGAAGAGCACATATTGCAAAACATTTTAGTTAGTTTCTATCGTTCCATTCCAGAATATATGCAGGAGGTTTCAATTACCAAGAAGAATTTCAAGTACACTTATTTCTATAAGAGGGTCGAAGATGGCAGAACATGTGATTTTCACTAACATGAAGGAACTAAGAAAGGCCATTTCTTTCTACAACCATCCTGATATTTTATAGTACAGTTTTATAGTTTTATAGTATAGTACATTCTTGCCAGTTAATACAATGTGAGCATTGGTAAGCTTCATTTTAGGTAATCATTCACTTACAATTAAAATACTCTTATTACAGTCACTTATAGACAAAATATATATATACACAGCACACAAACAACCTAATACCATACAAATAGTAATGCCTCGATTAATGCTCTACCACGTTTGTAACACCAGTAACTATACTAAAATGAAGGGATTATTTTATCCCCTACATAGCTGCCAGTTGATGTGCATAGAAGAAAGCATAATTGACTTTTTTTTTCTTTCCTTCTAGAATAAAAATATTTGTCACATTCATTTTGCATTTCTGTGATAATTTCCCATTTGACAGTAACAGCAAGGAAATTGTGATATTTACAGAAAATTTGGAATAGTTCGTAGGTCTGATACTGTAATAAGGTGAGTAAATTAATTAATTTATTACGTGTATGTTAATATTCCTTTGTTTCTCTTTGTCACAGAATTACACTGTCACATAATCTGTGAATTAAAAAGCGCAAGATTAAGATTTCAATAATGCCTGATAATTATAACTGATTTGCTAGTAAAATTTTCATTATTGTATAAAATATATGAGTTTCTTAACAAATGTGACAATGAAACACTAATGAGTAGACGATAACACAAGATCTATTTCAATTACATAATGGTGCAAATTGTAGCATGATGTAAGTTTGTCATGTCTCAGTCTAAGGAAATCACAATCACTAATTTTTGTTATACTGCATGTTAATATTAAACTTAATAAAATTTTTGCAGATTTAAACCTGTTTGGCATTACTTCAGTATAGCTCTGCATTAAGTTTAGGTACTGTGAACTATGACTAACAAAGATGAATATATCATTTAGGCCTGCAGAATATTTCCAAACCACTCGCACAGGTTTTACATCCCGACCATCACCTGCTTTCATATCCACTCACGGCTGCCTGCCTGTCTTCTGCCTGAATTTCTGAGCTGTTACCAATCTACGTTTGTTTGCAAAGACTTTAGAACATATCTTTGTGTGCAAATACTGCTACAAATACAAATCAGCTCATTGCATTAGTGAGAAATTTATTCGAAGCTCCCAGTCAATTGACTCTTTCTAAGGCTGTTGTTACAATTTTGTGAGTAAATTTGATACTACTGGTTCGGTGCAAAACAAACATGCTAAAATGTGTACAGTTTTAACAGAAGATAAATCAGATGAAATTTGCACAAATTGGAATTTCAGTGTCTTCTACACATACAGCAACAAAATTGTTAAAACTGAAACCTTAGAAGTGTACATCTATCCATTGTCTAAGACAAAGTGATCTCATAGCATGCGTGTGTTATTGTTAGTGGTTTCATCGGTGACTGAAGGATTAATCCCTTGCCAGATGACCATTTAAACCCTGCACTGGCTGTTTCTGGATACCCAATAAACAGATCTATGTATTTAAATTGGCCCACAATTTAAATTTCTGCTTGCAGAACAAACCTTTATATTTTGCTTATTTTTAATCATATTTTAATGAAACAAAAACTGAATTAAAGGGCATTAAATGCAGAATGAACCCACTATAACAATTAATACTAATATTTATTTACATAATGACAAAAAGTATTTTGAAGTATATTTTACATGTCTTTGATTCCAATTTATGGAGTTAAGGAGTTCTCTAATTTTTACTTTTGAATGCTACCATGATTCATCACTTGTTTTGCATTGTAAGCTCAAGCTTTCTCTTTGTGGTTAACCCAGCACACAGCACCTAATAATCTTGTAAGGGGAGACGTTTTTTACCTTACACAAACCACCCACACACTTTTTTATCATTCTTCCTGTATCAAGAAAGTAGGTTATTTATATACATACATGTATATGGCTTTACAGGTTGAAACTAAATGTGATTGCGTTTACATGACACAATAAGCTTAGCTTGTTATGCTCAGGTCAGCTATGCAATTTTCAGCTGCAGAGATAAATAAATATGCAACTTCTAGAATCTGTTATAGGCATCACATGTTTGGATTTGACTATTAGAGGATATTTTCATTTCAGCTAAATATTAATGAGGCTATTTTATGCCAGCTTTGACATAAAATGTTTTGATCTTTGTGAAAGTAAATCAGGATAGATTTACAATAGCTGTATTTACAACTGGCAAAAGGACTGATAAAATTATAGAAAAGGACAGAGTTAATGGACTCCATAGTCATGCACATATGCTTCATCAGGGTAGGGTTGTTTATCTAGAGAACTGGTACAGCTCCCTAAGTTAATTGTTTATATAAAAGAATGACGAATGCCACTGCAATAATATATTCAAATTGTATTGCTTTGCCAAAGGATATGAATGTACAAACTCTAAAGAGAGGTGAAATGGAGGGCGTCAGCTTCTACCTTTTACCCATATTGCTTGGCATGATGAAGGACCATTATGTCTTTATCTAATTGCAGTTCCAAAATTTTGATGAATAATACATGAAAGTTAGATGCCCAAAACCAAAATTACAACTTTCAAGCCTAATATTATACATGTATACAATATGCATGTGGATGGTGTTAATTTAGCAGATCAGGTATTGCAGACATATCCCTCTTACAAAAAACTGTAAAATAGTCCAAAAAGTTATACTTTCATATGTTCTGACATCACCATACACAATTGCTTAATAATTTGGAAAGCTCTAAAACCACAAAAAACAGCAACTATCTGAATTTTCACATATCAATTGCTTGCAGCCTAATTGCAAGCTATCAAACTCAGAGGTCTGTACACACAGGGTGGGAAAGTCTAAAACACCTGCCACCTTCAGATTGACAGAAAAACACTTCCTAGAAGGATACTATCTATGGAGAAAAAAGTTGCATCCGTTTCAAAAGTGTGTGGCATGCCGCAAAAGGGATACATGCAAGGAAGCCAATATGATTTGTGGAGATGTGCCCTGATGTCACTATCCATGCTTCAAGGTATATCATTCAAAATGCAACTTTTAAAGGTAAGTTGAAATATTTTATAGAATTTATTTAAGTTTATATTTTTAAAGGATTTGTGGTGACTGTGGAGATGTGTCCTTATGTCACTACCCATGCTTCGAGGCATATCATTCAAAATGCAATTTTTAAAGGTAAGTTGAAATATTTTATAGAATTTATTTAAGTTTATTTTTTTAAAGAAGTTTTAAAACAATAAAGGGTTAAAATCATTAGACTTACTGTGCTTGCCAGATGTCTATACACATCCATATCAAGGAAAACGTTAATTATCCCAAAGCTAATTTTCTTTACAGACAAAGCATACTTGCACCAAAATGGTCATTTGAACACTCACTATTAGTATTCTGAAAATCCAAATTGTGTACAAGAAACCCCTTATGGTAGGAAACTTGAAGTTTGGTGTGCAATTAGTGTAAGATGCAAAAGACACAGCTGACTGTGGCATGTCCAGCTGTCGAAACACAAAATTCTAAGTGAACAGTAAGGACATATTATGGAAGACTTGTATTAACTGAAGATAGCAAAAATAGAAAATATGAAGGCAGAAAGAGGCTTAAACAACAGTAGCTGAACTTAACAGTCTCTGAAAGTGATAATTATATAAATGTAGGAGAGTAAAACAACAAATAAGAAATTATCTTGTAGAATATTCTGAATTGATAATTTGTTTGTTTATATTGGTGTACAAACTTATACTATAAAATCCATATCTTCTTGTAAGATCAATGGTTTTAATATATATATATATATATACACACATATATACATAAATAAATGTGTATATGTGCTTGAAAGGTATATTGAATCCACCAGAGACTGTTATGATCCAACAAATTACCTTCAGGTGTTATAACATGTATGTAATTTTGTACACCAAGGTCCTTCTGCTTTCATATCGGCTCGCCCCATTTAAGTAGCCCAACTTCTTAGCAATAATAAATGAATAGTTAAGAGAGTCTTAAGAAGGAATTGTATTAGTTATCAGCATGCTCTTTAATAATACCATGTATTATTTGAAACTGCAATATTTCATGCAAGCCATTTTTCATATTAATTATATTGTCCACAATTAATGTTAGATTTGGTTAAGTACATATATCCCATTCAACACCAAGAGAAGATTAGTTATCCTTGGATCATATGTCCTGGCAATACAGCACTGATGGCAAGTGTTTAAATTATATGACACTTGTAACCACAATAATATTTTTATACATATGGGTGAACTCCTTTTTATAAGTTTTCCTAAATCATTTAATTGTATATGCTCCAACATTGGGGAACTTTTCCCCTTTTCACAATGGTGAGAAAAATCTGTTGAATATGTGAACTAAGAAAATTAATTCTACACTTATTTACATTAATATACGTGTGGTGAGAATGAATAATTGCTAATGCATAAATAGAGATTTACTGTTGCATTAACATAGCTGGAAGAAAATTGTACTTATAATAAACATCTAAGTTACATTACAGCTGAGTATGTGTGACCATGAACTCTGTTATTTTTAATATTAATAACATCTGCATTTACTCTCCTGAAATTAAGCTTGCTGTAATAATGTAAACACTCACTTTGTAATTATAAATTTCGGTTGAGTGGTATGCATATGCACAGGGCCTTCCGGTTTGTAGGATTTACTCAAGATTAGGTTAAGGTTAATGTGTATGCCTAAGAGTTGATTATTAATTGCACTGTTTCCATTGCTTTCTGATGTCACTATATTTGAACATGGCAGTTGCAACTTTCATATATTAATAATGCAATTCCTAAGAGTAGATAGTTTGTTATACACTGTTTACCCATTATTTCATTTGTATGTTATTTGATACTTTGGAAATGTGCTTTTATCCAGTAATAATATCTGCACATAATCTTTTATTTCAGGTAACTTGGGAGGGTGATTGGCATAACAGCTTTTAACTGAGTCACAGCTCCTAATACTGTTTTTATTCACTCTTCTGTTGTTCCTGATAAGTTTAACACTTTAATTTCTATGGTGTGCATGTACAGAAGTTTCACCAAAATAGCTGATCAACAATTTATTTGACAAATATTAACTTTAGTCTTAGATAATATGATTTATTGAGTCAAGGAAAAGCATTAGAGTTTCTCTTATTAAAATTTCACTTTAACTATTACAGAAACTTCAGAATTTACATGGTAAAAATAAACCTGCAGTTCACATTAATTCCTACATTATCTGACATTCATATTATAACAGTAAAGAAAACAATTCACTAAAAGCGCAACCAAATAACATTTTGCTTATTGTTAATCTTCATATAAATAGGTGAAGATGCAATACCAATGAACAGCATTTGCACCTCTGAATTTGCGATTTTTAACCCTTAGGACCAAATAACATAAGTTATAGCATTTATAAAGAGTTATTGTAAGGAACATAACAAAGAAATAAACCTTATTTAGGATAATGAGTAAAATAACGAGTACATGCCTAGTCGTTACGTTTGCCTGGAAATATGTCATAATGAGTAGGGTTTAAAACCTTGAGGTTGTGCGCTTAAATCAAAATTCTGCTGAACTATGCCCTTAGTTTACACTCTTCTCGAACTTCACGACTCTAATGCCTACGAAAGCATTAGAGGAGTGTCCAAATTAACCTATTTTTATCTAAACTTTTAACATCAGGAGAGACCTCTCATATACACTAAACGTAAGAGAGCCACAATTTGACTGTTTATTTTTAAAATTATCCAAATTACCAAAAAACAATGAAAATCTTCAGTACAAACCTGAGTAAGAGCGATTTCCGCCATAGGGGTAATGTGTAAACATATGTGAAATAAAGGTATTGCATCGCAGATAAATACATTTCTTCCTTTTCTATCCTCTTTTGACTTTTGATCTTCCGCTAACAATACACCATTGACAGCGCAATGCGGATATTTCGCTGCATGAAGGACCATTTTACAGTAAGCACGAGCAGAAAACTTTATGTCAGCCATGTTGCAATAAGAACTACGTCATTAATTATGAAAAATTTATTAGCGGATACGCAAATAAGCTAATTGGAGACATTAAATTCCACGAAAATATTATATTGCATCTAATATCAAATGAAAACAAACTATTATGGAGTGTATTCTTTTTAACTGCTATGGTTAATTCCGTTTGCATTTGTTAATGCGCATTTAAAAATTTCTTTCACTAGGTAGGTTCTTGGGAGGAAAAATATTTTGAACCCAAAATCTGATTTCACTACTAATTATTTAATAAAGAATGCCAAATAAACGTCCCAAGTATACAATAATTTCGCCTGCCGAAACTTCGGTGAATACTATCGAATACTGTATACACATATTTCTCATGATTGGATTGGAAACGTCAAAACATATAATGCGCATGAGCAGTATACAGCAGCAGTAACTGTAAGGCAGGATGGCTATTGAACTCGTAAAATTGTATCAGAATAACAGCGGATGCATTAGAAGTAGTAAACTACTTCATTACAGTATGAAATTCATAACTGACTGGCATTAGAGATCAGATTCAATTCCGTAGTCAGCATTAATAATGTTCAATGCATTAACTTTAAGGGGTTGCGATATTTACAATGATGCCAACTATTACACAAATTACGGCACTTGCAATACTCCCCCCTTAAAAAAAAAGTAGTTAAAAACTTACATGGTTTAGTTCTTTCATGCCTTAAAAATTAAATAAAACATGAATAATTGCTACTTTAATATAACTTCCTTTCACTTGATACACAATGAAAGATGGCTACGCATTGTTTGGATCAAATTCTCTTTCACTTAAAATGTGTTGCATAATGCAAAATATCCTCCTTTAATAAAATAAAAAGCCCTCAATGAATAATTGATTTTTTCAGAATAAACTACATCTTATTGCAGACTTTAATACAAAATTTGGTGCACCAGGAATATTATCTTAAATGCTAATGACACTTTTCTTGCTATAATTTTTGTAGCATGTCAAACCAACGAAATAAGATGCACCATGTAATGCACATGAATTACGTTACTCTCCCCTGCTTCTCATTTAACACAATGCCAAACTATTATCTTTAAAATGCTTATAATTTATTTCAGATTTCCTTCGCAAATTCGAAAATATGCAACATGTCTCTAGATGCCAAAAGCCAGCAAGAAACAGAAAAGCAGTATGGTATTCCCCATTCTGTTTCTCCAAGGGCATTTATTTAGTTTTAATTCACTCAAACTGTTCTCTTATTCTGCATTTGGTTATGAAAGAAGTAATTCATCTTAGCTTTACTGCAGAATTCACTTAATGGATTTGAACATCTGGTCAAATTATGCTACGGCTGTAGTTTTAAACAGTGGAAATGTTTATAGTGAAATATAGTATAATTTTGCATTTTTTATGAGGAAATCACTCAAATTTCACCATTTTGTTCCACTTATTTAGATGTGTTTTGAATGTTGTTATCTTCATCATCAGCATGAACACTGAAGTCTTTTATGCAAAATATTCTTGACAGGATGTTGGTAGCATTATTTTTGCTAATGGTATACAAAGAAATTGGAGTTTTGAGGTCATAAGAAGAATTTGGAGAGCAGCGAACTTTTAAATAAAATACAATTTTCACTGTACAGGCATCCATTTCAGCTAGAGTAATCCTCTAGCATCTCCAGAAAAACTTCTACATGGTTGATTGCACAGAACCTTGCGAAGACTTTAATTATGGGCAGATATGGTGACACATAAACTTCAAACTATACCAGCTTATGCATTAAAATAAAAAGTAAGCTAAAGACAAACTCATAACATAAGGAATGAACAAATTTTTACGCTTTAAAATAATCTATGAGCAAAATACTGATATAGTAACAGCTTGCATGCAATGAAGAAATCTATCTTGTAATGTACAGTGGAACAATCAAGCAGCTGAAAGAAAACATTACACAAATGCAAGGGTTAATCCTTATTGAGTTATACAGTCACTGAAATGGCTATTTTTACATACATATATTATTTTTCATTTTTATTACATTTGAATAATGCATTATAAATAATACTTGTTAAAGTTTTATATAATGCTAAAATAAGTAACATTCAAAAATGAAATGAAAAACTCCCTTCTACTTATCTTTTACTGGCTATAAAAATATATATTACAAGGCTCAGTGGTAGATAGATGGGTACATTGTAATCATATGTTGCTAATAAACCCACGTCCAGAAATTCTTTACTTAATTGCTGGACCCTCTAAAACAGGAGAGGGATGACAAGCAGTAGAAGTTGCATTCATTAGTTAAGGTTTGTCAGTGGTACTGCTTCATGTTACATGATGCACAGCATCGTTCTTCACCATATATCACAGCCAACTAGTGTTTACAGTATTATTCTGTTCAGTAGTTTCATACTTTACAGTATTCATTTGGGTGGCTATTGTCAAGTGAGAATGAACAATGGCAGCCTTTTACTCAAATGCAGAGTACACTCAGCTATTTTTTATCTACTGGGAAGCCCGAAGGAATGCAAGAAAGGCTCTATCAACGATGTTACCTCAACAAGTGTCCTCCAGCCCACACCAAGTTTTCAAGACTAGAGAGGTTAAGCGAAACGGCAGCTTGTCCTAACAAACACCCCTGTGAATGCCCATGGACATGCCTTACTCCAGCATTTTGAAGATCAATCTTCTATGAGCACTGAAGCTGTTGCACACACCATTGGTAAACCACATGTCAGTAAGGCAAATTTTGCATGATGAGCAACTTCACCCCTCCAGAAGGCATATGCGATGACTCAGGATGATTTTCCTCTTCGTGTCAACTTTTGCCAATGGCTGCCTGGACAAACTAGGCAGGTACCTCACTCCCTCAATTTATCTTGTTTTCTGACCAGTCTACCTTTACCAGGAATGGCATGTTCAACTCTAGAAACGGCCATGCTTGGTTGGAAGAAAATCCTCATTAGCTGCTGCATATCCACAGCCATCAACATCATTTTGCAGTAAATGGGTGGGCAGGTATCATTGATGACCATCTAATGGGTCCCTATTTCATACCTGTTGCATCTTAATGATCCTGATTGCCTAGTATTTTGGCGTCAAGTCTTCCCAAGTTGCTAGAAAAGTTGCCTTTGGAAATTCATCTGTATGATGTGGTTCCAGCATGATGGCACTCTGGCGCATTTTGATCATGAAGTACGTGGCCACTTGAATGACACCTTTGGCAACATGGATTGGATCTAGAGGCCCAATAGCCTGGCCCCATTGCTCACCTGATCTGATTTGGATTTCTTTTTCTGGGGGTACATGCAAAACCTGTATAAGAGACTCCCATGGAGACACAACATGATCTTGTGGCACAACTTCAAATACCAGCTGGAGTCATCCGAGATATGCCAGGAATCTTTAGCGTGGTTTAGTGACAGTTATAATCAATTCACTTACTTGTTTTTTTTATATGGGCATCATCATAAGCAGCAGACCAACTGGGGGAACAGCTCTCTGATGGTGGCAGAAGGAACTTTTTTAATATAGTATTTCAAAATTATCATGTGTGTTTATTTTCATCACAATGGATTTTTTAAGTGTTTAATAATTTTGTTTCAGTATCAATGTCAGACTATATGACAGAAGTGGGCTTCAACTGTTGATTTCTGTATTTGATTGTAATGAATATCTCAAGAGTCCATTTGTGTAAGCTTCAAAATTCCTTTTAGTTTTTTAATAGGCATTTCAGCACATTCTTTACAATTAACCTGATAAATATTTGTTTGTCAAGTGGTATTGAATGCAAGTGTTCATGCAAAATGTTATTAAACCAATCCAATTATTAATTTAAGATATTCATATGATTAATATTATATGCATTTATGTACTTGATAGTTTCTATGCAAGTAAATTGACTTCTAAATATCACTGTGAATTATCTTGTTAGGTGAAATAAACAAATACAAATATTATACTTACGAAGCTGTTGACAATGGAGTGGTAATAATTTCTAAACTTAGGTATTCATTTTTTACACTAAACTCCATTTACTTACATAAATGAATTATTTTATGTAAGTGAATGGAGTTTAGTGTAAAAATTGAATATCTAAGTTTAGGAAACAAATATAAGTTTAAAATAAACTAAAATTGTTAATTGGAACATTGCACAGTGAAGCTAACCATATATTAATATCATAGTGTGATTGAGTCAAATTAAAACTCTTTTGCTCCACTTACTTGTTTTAATATGTAGAACCAGTTTCACAAACATTTGCATTGTCAGCTAGAAAGTTGACTGCTGGATACTTCGTTATGCTGTGTACTCTGCTCTGGTGGAGGTGTGATGAACTTAAAGTTTATGTTTTCATTCCCGAAAATTTCAATGTTCATTAAACTATCTTTATATTTGTATATGTAGATTTTTCCTAAGATGCTAATTCTGTAGATCCTTCTATTTATTTCAATAGTTTTGCTTCATTCAATATGTCATGATTTTCTGTACAGAAATGAAATGCTACTGTTAATTTTTCCATTTGCTTGTAATTTATGTTCCTGAAATGTTATTCCTAATATTAAAATCTTTAGGAATATTCTGAAACTTTTTTGTAGCCCCATTGATGATATGTGAATTTTTTAAAAATTAGCTTATCTTTTCTTGCTGAAAGTGTTGTTGTACCTTTAATAAGTTTTTGTCTCTTAAACAAGTAAGTGGAGCAAAAGAGTATTAGTTCGACTCAACACAATGATCAAAAGTTTGATTATTTATGATTGAGTTGAACTACACACTGTTATTGGCTCTACTTAATTGTTTAAATATAATGTATGTTTCATAGACTCTTGTCCACATCCTTGCTACATCCTACGAAGCATAACTAATTATCCAGAAGTCAACGCGTAGCTGAGGATGTGGACAAGGGTCTGCAAAACAGTACCACATTTAAACAGGTAATCAGAGCCAATAAGAGTGTGCAGTTCCAATCACACAAGATCTTAATTATATGATTAGCTTCACTATACAAGTTCTAATTAGCATTTCAAGTTAAATACACATTTACCCCCTTTATACCATATTCAGAAACAATTCTGCTTCTATAATAAATAATTCCATACAATTTCAAAATTTATCTTTGCATCATAATTTAGGTACTTTTATATTTGAAGTCAAGATTATCAAATATCATTATTTAGAACAAAAATCAATTACTTTTTTGTAATTTATATATTTTTGAAGACAAAATTCAGCATCATTATAGTAACTCAATTATTTTATTGACATTATTTATACAAATTTTTATGAACAATTCTTTGAATTTATTCACTGCAATTCGGTCTACCTCAACTTAACATAAAAGTTTCATTATTTTGGAAACAAATTTTACTATTAAACTCAATTAAATGTACTTACAAAGCTGTTGACAATGGAGTGGTATATATATAAACAATGTAATAAAATTTGTTCACACTAACTCCATTCACTTACATAAAAACTGGACATATGTTTTGGGAGTGATCCCTCCCATCTTCAGCCTGTAGACCAACTGTTGTTGTTAGAAGTGGCAGTCTACAGGCTGAAAATGGGAGGGATCACTCTGGAAACATATGTCCAGTTTTTATATAAGTGAATGGAGTTAGTGTGAACAAATTTTATTACATTGTTTATATTTAAATTTTACTATATTCACTGCTGGCTAACTGTTAGATATACCAAGCCACCTGGACCCTTCTGAACCACTGCTTTGTTCTCCCAACGCTGCCTCCACATTCTTTCTACAACATCAAATTCTGTTTCACCTTGAGACCCATCAACACTGTCTGATAATGTTAATGAATGAATTCCTCGTTCCTGTCTTATGGAGCACATACTCTCATGTAGCCAAAGGTGTGGGGATGTTCCCTCAAGAGTGCTTCCTATTCCATTACAGCCAACCAGCTCAATGCTCCTTATGGCTGGCTTATGTTGAATTAATCGTCGCAGAGATACTGAACTCAAAGCTGGATTACAGCACAGCTTCAGTGTTTCAAGAGTTGATATATTCTGAAATGCCCTGAAACAAATTATGATATGTTTAATAGCATTTTTGATTCACTATTAGATAGACTGAGTTTTAAAAGTCATGAAGACTATAAATGCAATTAATTTATACCTTAAGAGATTCCAAATATCATCATCGGTAAGGTGACAATCAGACAGATCAAGAAAGTTTAAGAGTTCAAATTCATTTTTTTCTATGAATAAAACTATTTCTGTTGCTACAGAATCTTTGCCACTATTGCAAGTTGCTGCCAAGTTTATTCTTTGAAGCCTGGAAGGATTTAAGCGGCCAAGAAATCCAGATATTCCCCTTTGGCCAAGATCATTATAACTAATGTCCAATTCCTCAACTGCATCAACTGAAAACAACAAGTTATAAACATCATTAATTGTAAAGTTATCTGTGTACATAATTAGTTCACAAAAACAATAAATTGATTGTTTCTCTGGGGAGGTACATTAAATTTAGGTCAGGGCTGCTTCCTTCCTTTCGAAAAAAAATCTTTCTAATTTCTCACTTCCTCTTATACATCATCAGTGTCCACCACCTGTGAAACTGCCATGGTTGGCTGAGATCATTAAGGTGCAGTGGAGGTCTGGGGTTGGAATCCCGCCAGGACCGTCCTCCCTGATTCAGGTGTTTCCAGGTTTTCCTCAGTCCTCATAAATGGCAAATGCTGGGGAAGTACCCTAAACTTAGGCTTGGAACGTTTCCTTCCTTAAAAAATCCTTTCCTAATATGTCATTTTGTTTCATGTATCATCAGTGTCCATCACCTGTGGTGCCTCAGTAGTAAAAACAGGTGTTAAATACTATTATATATTAAAAAAAAAAAAAAAAAACACCTGTGATGCCTCAGCTGTAAATATGGGCATATTAAAAAAATTTTAAGCCCTTGTTGAGAGATAAAGTCATAGAAAGGGCATAATATATTACATATGATCTCAAGACCTGCTCAATCTGGTTTGGTATATGAATTTATTTATTCATTTACTATGACTGGAGATTAAAAGAACTTGATGGATATTGCCAAATTACACAAGTGACTTTCATTTATACGGAAAATAAAATAAAATAAAAAACAACCATACACATATACGTGGAATTTCTAGATCCTTAAGACTCAATCCATCCTCATATGGAATTGAAAAATTAAAAAGTAGTCAATTTTCAATGTAACGAGTTTTGCTACTGTGAAACTACAGCACTGGTGCCAACCTGTATACAAATGAATTTTTCATAAGTGAACTTCTACTATAGTAAGCCCAAAAAACTAAAACAATGAAAAAGAGAATCTTCTATCATGTGCTCAATTTTAAATAAGACTTCCCGTTTTAAATTATGGAAGCGAGTTTAATCCTCCAGACATGATAAACAATGTAGATCTCCCTCCCTCCCTCCCTCCTTCCTTCCTTCCTTCCTTCCTTCCTTCCTTCCTTCCTTCCTTTCTACTTCTTTTTTTTTGATATTGCTTACTGTTCTTTAGCTTTGTTATCTTCATCTTAACTAGAAATAAATCTTATCCATGTTTTTAGTGTAACAAAACTTCATTAAATTTTAAAAATATTTCTTAAGGGTATTTATAAATAACATATTAAATTTATTCTGAATGTTTAAATTGGGGAGTGGTACTATTGTGATATAGTGTAGTTTGTGAATGAATTCCTGGCCAATTTGCCACCCTTTCAAAGAATAGTTGTGTTACTTTCATATACTTAATTTGCACAAGTATTGCCATAAACATAACAAAATGTATTAGCGGTTATCTCAATTTAATCATATTCATAACTGAGCGATTGGTTGATAAAGTATTTTATGTTGCATTCCAATTAGTTTAATTAATGCTAGTGTGTAGTAATATGTTAGTAATTTAGATTGCTAATTTATATGCCCAATTTCAAGTGGATATTGGTTAATAATAAAAACACTACTCTTGTTCAATTCTTTGAAACTAACGAACATAAATGCAGACATTTTCATTTCATTATCAAGCAAAAGAAACAGATTACTGGCTTCAATTAGGCTTGGCAAATATAATTATGATATCTTGAAGTGATGTAAGATCCCATTTAAATTTGAACACATTGTATAAACCTGAAAGAATGTGAAGAATACCATAAGCCTACTATTCCTTAAGTACATAATAAGACAAAGACAACGGTTGTTGCATTTATTGGAAAACAGTAGATACATGCAGGTACAATAATTTCCAACCAAGCTTCCAGTCAGAGAAAATGAACTCGTGGAATTACAAGTTAAATGCATGTACAAAATCATCTCCCCAAGACTCTGTACATGGGAAAGAGGTAAAATCAGACAGATTTTACTTACAAGGGTGTACCCTGTGGAAAAGTGGGAGGGGGCGCTTAAGTTGCCCAAGTCTGCTCCTAATATTTTATTTTGGCAAATTTAAAGTGAAATTAGCTAAAAGGGAAAAGTGTTACTTATTTAATAAATTGACACTATGATCTAGCTTAGCAAACCATGGTTTATCAGGTTTATGGATCCTTAACTGTTATATGACTGTTGGATTGCTAGTTGGAATTTTGTTTCTTGTTGTCTGAGACCGTCAGATGACCAGAACTCCCTCAGACAATGACCAAGTCAACTCCAACCAACTATCCAGCAGGTTCATAACAGCCAAGTATGTGAACAAAGGCCCTGATAACCTGCTGAGTAAGTGAAGCTAGGAAGTGTGTTATTTCAAATAGTAAACTAATTATACACCGTTAACGTGTGCTTCACTGTGTTATATTCCAAATTTCAATAATATTGAAAAAAATTAGATTTAATGATTTCAAATATTCCCAGTTACAACCTATGAACCAGTATGTTAGGTAGAGAAAAGTTGATGAGAAGTGCAAGTTTGTCATCTTCATCTTGGTCTTGGTCTTTTGGTACTGGTTTTTTGGTCTTGGTCTTTTAGTCTTGGTATTGGTTTTTTGGTCTTGCCTTGGTCTTTTGCTGTTGGTCTTATTCTTTTAGTCTTTGTCTCGGTCTTGGACTTGGGCTTTTGGTCTTTGTCTCGGTCTTTAGGTCTTTGGTCTTTGAACTTGGTCTTTTTGTCTTTGTCTTTTGGTCGTGGATTGGTTTTGGTTGGACCGTGTTGGGTTGGATCGGGTTGGAATATCAGATCATACCAAAATTTTTGGGGGGCTAAGCTAATTACCTGGTTTACAATTAAGATACTTCAGTTCTTGTAAACCTCACAATTGGTGAAACATATTTCTTTCACTTTTTGCAAGTTTGCAGAGGCTCACTTTAAGTGCAGTTGACTGCATCTATTATTGGATAATACAGCTGTGCATATTACATACAAGTCTGGTGAATAAATGAATATAACTGACTTGAATTTTTTTTTCCTTCTCATTTTTAAAATTGTGAATAAAATTTTCTCCATCATCTATTTGCCTTAATGGAATGGGAATGTTTTTGCATACCAGCACCCCTGCCCCAGTTTTTATGGCTATAATATTGGTAAATAAAGGAAAAGAAGTGCAAATATATTTTATATACATATATTTAAAAAAAGGTTTTTCATGAATTTATATTAACTTACGGCAGAGTAGCATTCTGTCTACGGAAGTTAGCCTGAAGCAATTACAGGTGAGGTCGCATGCCTGAAGGTACAATCTGCTGAGTGACACCAATCTGCTTAGGATGATACTAATATGTTTCATACTCTCATCTCCAAGAGGATTGTGGCTCAAATTTAAGGTTGCTAAATTCTGAAACAAAGTGTCACAATCTTCAAATATATGATCATACAAAGAGTTTATATCATTTCAGTTATCTGTCATATTCATTTGTTCAAATTGCTGAATCAAGCTGATCTAAAAAACAAATTTAGATGTACCAAAATGATTTAAACATATATGAGAATGTACATTTTAATGTTTTATTGTTCACTACAGATAGAATGCACAACCTTAAAACATTGGCCAACAGAGGACTATTAAGTTATTCTACTGATTACAATCTTTCAGCCTGAGTGAATTATAGTAGCAATGAAAATTTACAAGGGTAGGTCATACGTTTCTGGCCTAACAATTTTCTAGGTATGATAAAGACAAAATTATATTTCATTTTCAATAGAGTTACTCTTTATTGCAATGCTCTTTTCACATCTTTGAATTAACATTTCAAATCCACACCCCCCAAAATAGTCAGAAGTCTTGTCAGCAAAATGGGCATAAACTACATCCATCACTTCTTCATCACACTTAAATTTCCTTCCTTGAAGACCCTTCTTGAATTTTGAGAAGAAAAAATGTAACTGAGAGCTAGATCTGGGCTGTAGTTAAGCCACTCATTGATTCTCTTTTGGACAAGGGATCATAGTAGAGGACCATAGTTTCATCTACTGTAACAATGGTTTGCAGAACTTCTTTCTCTCTCGTTGCCACAGCAGAGCTCCGAAAATGCCAGACAACAGATGACTCTGCTGCTTTTAGACTGAGGAAAGAAGTCTATGCATCCATCTTGCCCTAACCTTATTCATGTTTAAATGTTCATGAATAATTCGAAGGGTTGTTGTTTTAGAAAAGGCCCAACCTTGCTGCTATTTCTGTACCTTTGAGCTGCAGGTCTTCCATAATTTCTCCTTCCACAAGAGCGATGTTTTCAGGAGTGAGCACCTCCAAGGGCTGACCTGTCCTTCATTTGTGAAGAACTTATAAACACCTAGATCTCCATTTTTAACATATCACAAACCTTCTACACATAGTCTTCTTTATGAAACTATATGTGAACAACTGAACACAGTGGAGTGGAAGTTTCAGCTGCTATTATTTACTTAACAGATAGGGTATGACAACAGAGAAGAAATTTTTGAAGGCAATAATCCTTATCGGCGAGGCCTGAAACTTATGGGCCTACCTTCCCAGTCCTAAAATTAAATTCTAATTTCACGGAAACTAAAATATTGCAACAGAAGATAAATAAATCACAACATATTTTAATAATAATGAGAGTAAAACCCTATATGATTAAATAGGAGGTCCACATTGTGGCTGAAATGCTACACTCTCTGATTATAGGCTCTCAATATTCTGTACTAGATCACAATATGATGGCATGGTGAAAAGTTCTCGGCCTGGCAGTAAAAGACTTTTGTTTTCTAGGTAAAAATGCACTTATTTTTCTACATAATCCCATTTGAGGTCAATGCACTTTGTCCACCATTTTTCCAGTCAGTAGATTCAATCCCTGAAGTGTGATGCTGGAATGTCTGCAAAATACCCATCTACCTCTGCATAACCTCCTCATTGTATGCAAAACGTTTTCCAGACAAAAATGTCTTTAGGTGTGGGAATAGGTGGAAGTTAGAGGGTGCCAAATCTGATGAATAGGGTGGATGATCCAACAAATGTTGTACTTTAAATCCCTCAGTTTTCACATTGCCAAGGCACCTTTATGCCTTATCAGGTGCACTGTCCTGATAAAAGATTTTTTTTCTTTTTAATCCAAGCCTCTTCTTATTTTTTTCATCCAATTCAGTCCAGAAGATTTGCAAAGTTTTCACCACTTATTACTTTACCCTGTGCAAGATAATCAATAAAAGAATCCCTTTTGCATCCCAGAAAATGCTTGTCATAACCTTTTAGGGAGATGAAATTTTTTGGTGCAGGGCCACCAGCTTCCATCCTCTGCTTTGATTGCTGTTTCATTTCTGCAATGTAGTGGTGGACCCACATCTTATCCACAGTAACAAATCGGCTCACAAAATCAGTTGGATTCTTTTCAAAATTGTCGAAACATTGCTGTGATTTTTGCTTTCACATTTACTTTTAGTCAGTATCCAATAAATGCAGCACCTATCTTGCACAAAGCTTTCTCATTTTTAGTCTTCAAGTAAAATGTACCGTACACGTTCTTCTGATATGTCTGTGGCGTCGGCTATTTCATGCACCTTTAATCACTGATCGTCCAATACCATATTGTACACTTTCTTAAAGTTTTCTTTGAGTTGCAGTTTTGGGACATTCTTCACGTAGGTCATCTTCAAGAGAAGTACAGTTGCATTTAAATTCTGCCATCCATTTCTTAACACTTGAAAATGAAAGAGCAGAATCCTTATAAACCTTCACCAACTTTGGATAAATTTCCACTGGCAATGAATTGTCCAAAACACAGCATTTTATAATGGCATAATATTCTAGTTTCTCCATCTATGAAACACAAACAATACATCCATTTTCGACAACTATATGAACAAAACGATTTGGTATATTAAGTTGACAATTGATTAACATTATTGCAAAACATGTAGTAACATAAAAAAAAATCATTGATGTCAATACTACTTCTGTGCAACTTTTCACTATTGACTTACCTGCAGAACAGAGGCTGATGGGTTTTCAAATATTTTGCTCATGTAAACAATTCCATTTGCAGTGATATTGTTACAGCTTAGATCAAGCTCTCGTAGCTGTGATAATGTTGGTAGGCACTCTGTTAGTAACTGCAACAAAATTTCAATAATATTTCAAACAGTATTCAACCATTTTTGGGAATTCCCACATATGCACTTAATGTATTCATTGCTAATTATCAAAATTGCTTGATGCATGAGCAGGGAAAATGAGCCAAAGTAATGTATTATTTGCTATATATAGTTTTATTGGTAATATTTCTTTTTAGACATATGATAAGTAGCCTATAAAGTTACCAAAAAATGTCTTCAAACATCTTGAAACATTTACCATTAATATTGAGAACCTTCTGCCAATTTGATATGACTCTTTCAGCCAGGGAGCAAAAAATCCATTCAGTGCAGTTTCCAGGTAGGTGAAGATTTAGAATATTGTTCTCAGAGGTACTTATCCAAAGAAAGGAAAATATGATAATCTGCTGGTGCATGTCTGGAAAACATGGTCGGTACACTAGAGTTTCTGAATTATGACCGATTATGGTTTTAGAAGCCACCTTAGCTATATGCGGTTTTGCAAAAAAATAACACATTTGCAATATCATGAGTGCAGGCTTCTTAGTTTTTGGCTTTTTACGGCCATGTTCCAGTTGGTTAGAATACATAAAGTTGTTTGTTGTTTGGCTGGCTGGCAGCAGTTCGCCTAAGACACCATACATAACTTTCTTTTGCTACAGTGGCAGTTTCAGTTGTTTGAGAACTGTCAATCAGTGATAACTGCATCTTGGAGTGTTGTAGAAGATCAACTTCTCATTACATGTCGGCAGCCTATCAGGAAAGAGATCCTCCTGCTGATGTGACAACAATGCAGAATAGGCATTAGCTTCTGAGCCACTGTCAACTTGTGTAAAACTCAGTGACTGAGTTTATATCTTTTTCCCAGCTGATGGAAATGGAGCCATATGGTTTCTGCACTGACATAAATTATTGTGCTACATCCTTACAAGTCTGGCTGTTGCTCACTTCAATAGTTGTCAAGCAAACCTCTTTATCCACTGTTGTTTGTCTTCCTGTCTTTGTCTTATCCATAATGTTTAGTTGCCTTCCTGAAATTTTGTGAACTGTATGCAACAAGTTAATAACTTGATCCAAGCAAATAAGATTACTACTGACATCACTGGTACTGATTAGTTTGGGCTACAGCATAGAGGTTATGTTGTAGCAATTCCTGCAAATGATGGTAGCTACACAAGTAGACACCAGGAATAACTTAGGCATTTCAACATTTTATTGCTGCCAGAATGGAGATGATGCGTTAACCTAATTAGTAGAGCATGGATCTTTAGTCCCAAAACGTACAAGTATTGAGGTAACTTACCCCTATGTACAGTACTGCTTGGGAACCAGTCAAGCCTCCTTTTCATGAATGGGAGTGGAAGGCAGTGGAGACAAATCAGAAATGAAAAATAAAGGTGTCAGGCACATTAAATTGCAAGGAAGCAATCAAATCAATGGCATATGTCCTGCATAGATATGAGTCAGGCAAGCCTAAAATGGAAAATGCCTAGATAAATTTATCTGAACTCATGCTGGTTATCAACATGACTTAAGCCACTTGGGACTGTCAGAAAAAGAAAGGGACAGTATAGCTGCAGATATTGCAAACAAAATTCATTTTCAAGTCAAACTGGACAAAATTAGAGATTCGGTGTCAGATGCTGAATTACAAAGAATTCATCTATTAACCAAGCAGGATTTATATAATATTGAACAATGCTATAATTTGTGCTCCTCAACCATCAAGCATCAAAATGACTGGACTAGTGTTGAGGCATAAGTACATGAAATGAATGAGTGACAGTTACTGTGTGTTGTTTTTTAAGCCACAAGACATGGTCAGTGGCTCCCACCCAGAATTAAAAAACAAAGACTTTGTATTAATAATAATGAACAAGGCACAGGGCAAACTATTAAAAAAGTATGGAAATGACTCTGTATGTATTGACGGAGCACATGGACTTAATAGCTATGGTTTTAAACTTGTAACATTGTAGTACTGGATAATACGAGGCAAGGGTTTCCATGCACCTTCCTTATATCCAAACAGGAGTGATTTTCAGGTGGTCCCTATTTTTCCATTGCATAAAATCGGAAGTTTTAGCAGAGCCCATCTATAATGCTTAGGTCTCAATAATGGAAGAGTCATTAATGAGACTCTATTGTACATGGCATGTAGATAGAACCTGGAGAAAAAATATAAAAAAGTCAAAGGCCAAGAAAAACAAGGAGATATTGACAGTATTGTAAGAACATTCCACCATATTTGAGATAATGCTTCCTGCTGCAATAGATAGATTGAAATTGACCCTGAAACATATGAGTTTGCTTCATACTTCCAGGAAAACTAAATCAGTAATGCAAAATGCTAGGCTTTCTGTCATAGGTTGCAGCTGGATTAAATACCAAATGAACACAGAGTTAATGCATCACATGCTTAAATATATCTATCTGCAAGGAAAATGTGTGAAATGTCTGGATAAAGTAATGTTTGCGCTAATATCGTTTGTTAAAGACTTGATAGGCTCATTGTGCTTATGAAAGGAAAGCTGATCAGCAAAATGAAAGACACTCGTCATATACAAAAAGCAGGCTTGGAAATAAGCAAGGACAGCATTATTAAGGAAGATGGTGGTTGGAAGATCCCATCCTCATCGAAAGCAGTGAAAATATATTTTGTGCAAGATAATGGACTGCATGTAAATTGAAATTAATCTGCAGTGAATGTAATACATGCATACACAGATACTCTTGCACATGCGTTGATTCCAGAATTAAATGTAACATGTGTAAATGCATTTCAGGTCTGCAATGAACACTCTCTAGGACATTCTGAAGATATTAATGACTTTATAATAGACACTGAAGATGTTTCTGTTCTCAATGAAAAAGAGGAAATACTAGCCCAAGTGAGCAAACAAGAAAATCCCAACTGTTCTGTGTCCCTATCAGAACAAGAATAAAAATTTGCTTGCAAGTTTTCAGATGCCATTAAGGGAATTTCCACAAAAGCAAAAGTTGAAGTTGTGAAGAAACAAATGGCATTCTTAAAGGCAACATTAACCACAGTTCACAACCAAAATGAACTAGTATCCATGCCCAAAACTAAAGAAATGTTCCAAAGAGGAACATTTTTCCAAGACTCTTTTATACAAATATAAAACAAATTAAGAGGATAAAAAGAACATTTCAATGCATTCCTCTTGCAAAACCTGCTACAATGGAAGCCAACATCATCATATTTTCTTTGCTGCAAGATGGAATGTCACCTGAAATTAAGAAATTTCTTATAGTGTTAAAAGCATATGCCTTTTGCTGCATCATTATTGATTTATTACTTCCTTTACATGTTGCATTGCTAGAAATGTTCACTTCTGAGGTATGATTGCATTCTTTTTATTCTGTGCTTTTTGACTGTTCCCCCAGCCTGGCATTGACTAAGATGTTCTTTTTTGGCACATGATTTCTTTCTTTTTATTCTATACTTTATTCCCCCCCCCCCAGCATTGATCCACCATTTCCTGGAATTTTCTGCTGCTGCTGTCCAGGACTGGAGCATCAGGCTGGCAGTCATTCCTTGATTTTCTCCACTGGCCTCAGCTCCAGTTCTTGAAAAGAAGGCTTGATTGGATCCCAAGCAGTACTATATGTAAGGGTAAGTGTGTGCGGTACCAAGTTAAACTTCAAACCATGTCTGTCAATTAGTACAGGCAGCTGCACACAATATACATCATTAGGGGGTGATACTGGTCATGGATACTTTACCGTAAATGTGTATGTAATACCGTGATATCCCAAAGACTACTACCATCACCTTAAATGTTTTGCTCATGGGAAAGAGGGCTGTTTTATCCATAATGTGTACCTTTTCTCTGAAGCTGATAAATGATACACTGGAGAATCATCACCTGTAGCTAATTAGTACAGTCCACATCTTTAGTCCCTTGGACTAGAGGCTGGAATGTTTTTTTTTTTTTTTTTTGAGTAGTGTTTAACGCCCGTTTTTACTACTGAGGCACCACAGGCGGTGGACACTGATGATATATGAGATGAAATGATAAATTAGAAAAGGATTTTTTTTTTTTAAGGAAGGAAGTGTTCCAGGCCTAAGTTTAGGTATCTCCCCGGAATTTGCCAGTTATGAAGACTGAGGAAAACCTGGAAAAAACCCCAGTCAAGGAGAACGGTCCTGGCGGGATTCGAACCGCAGACCTCCCGCTCACGAGTCCGTGCCTTAACGACCTCGGCCACCCGTAGCGATTCTGGAATGTGGTGAAACATCCAAATCATATTTTAACATCCTCTGAAAACTTTGTGCTGCCATTTGACAAAATTGATAAGACTGTTCCAAACAGCACACTGGTGTTGCATATCAATGATTGTTCTCATACCGAAATGAAGACCACAGAGAAGCTGACAAAATTTAATTAGGAAGTTCTCCAGCCTCTCCCTATAGTTCTAATCTTACTCTGAGTGATTTCCATTTGCACTTGGTCTTGTTGCTAGTCAAAATAATTTTTCCAGAGCTCTTGAACACATATAAATGCCTAATTATGGAATGGGGATTACACTGAGAAATAAGGGTATTCATATCAGTAATCGTATTTGTTTCATTTCTATCTTGGTTTGTAACTTACTGACTTTCCTTAATACCAAAAGATGTCCACTCTTGTGTTTCATTTCTATCTTGGTTTGTAACTTACTGACTTTCCTTAATACCAAAAGATGTCCACTCTTGTATCATACAAAGTGTTTTATCTTTTTGATCCCCAAAGATTCATCACTCTTCTAAACATGACATTTAGTTGGTACTTGCAAGTGGTGCTGTCATGGTACTGTTGGAAGGGTGAAATATGTGAAACTCTCATTCTAGCAATGACGCCATGAAATTAAAAATGCAAATGCAGCAAAATTCCAAAAGTTATTTAACACAGGGAACAAACTTAAAGTTGATCCTGGTGGTGTAGTGGTAACCATATGCCTCCTAAACCCAAGATCACAGGTTCAATCCCAGCCAGAATCAATGGATTTTTTTTTGGGTGTAAGAAGGGAAGTAGTCATGGGCTTCATGTCATATAATAGCGGCATCAAGAAGAATCTCAAGCAGCATTGGCCATTTCACGCGCTGAACTGAATGGGATGCTAATGACCTGAGATGTTGACAGAGAGAGAGAGAGGGAGAGGAGGAGGAGGAGGAGGAGGAGGAGGAGAAGAAGAAGAAGAAGAAGAAGAAGAAGAAGAAGAAGAAGAAGAAGAAGAAGAAGAAGAAGCTTTGAACATTTTCAATGCTCTTTAATATTTAAACAATTTAATGAAAAATTTACAAAATAATCATTTTTATACTAGCACGTTTTTTGACTTCCTGATGAGTTACTGGCTTTATTAAACTTAATTTTATGTATAATAAGAGTAAATTAATGTTCTGTTCTATGAAGAAAAGCAAAGCACTTAAGATAGCAGGGTGAGCCACAATTCTGATGCTCTAATCATAGTACCAAGGTAATTTCCAGGCAAAAAGCTTATAAGCCATCCTGTTTATGCATAATCTATGATGAATGCTGGTACATAAGAAATAGATAAATGCTGAAATCTATAATTCCATTTCATATGTTTCTTTTATCCTGCTGCTTTTTACAATGATCTATTTACCTTGACACCCTCATCACAGAGCAAGTTGCCATCAAGATGAAGCTGCTGCAAAGTGTGTTGTCTATTCAGTGCTCGGAATACAGGTGACAGCATATTGGATAACAAAGCTAAGTCAGACAACTGCAATGACTGAGTGGCTTGGCATGCCTCTAGACAGTTGTTTATGTGAGCGTCAAAACAACCTGAAATGTATGCAACATATCTCAACATTTACAGAGCTGTAACAGACATTACTGAGTGCAGAATATGAAACATTTAACATGTTTTAACTACCAAATAATATAAGTATTTCTAAAATCATCTGATTAAAATGATTTATCACTTTTTAACAATCAGTTGTAAAGAAGCCTCTGCTAGTGTATGAAACAACTGACAAAGATGAAAAGAGCATTAGAATATGCAGCAGAATAAGTCAGCCCAATAACAAAATATACTACTTAGCATTTAATATATGCATACTTTTTTAAAGTTCTCTCTGAGCAAAGTTACAGGGAATGAAGAGTGGTTTTCCTCCTTATTCCATGCTGATGACCTGAGATGTTAAAGTGTCCATAAATAAAAAATCCTCCTTATTCCATGCAGTATGGCAATTAACAAAAGAAACAGAAGCTATATTTTAAATTGACACAAATGGAAATAAATCATATACCATGCAATAAATTTTGAAACTTCAAATGGCTCATATTTAGGCAACAAATTCACAACAATCAGTGATAACACTCCTGTCACATCTGCTACCTGCATAACTTTATTGTTTGTGCATGAATGTTGCCAGTAAATTATGAAGTAGACCAATATCTGCTGATTTATCTTGGGAGCTAAGCCCTTTTTGAGACCTTTTTATATGGGAAAAAATGAAACATAGTAATTAATAACTATGTAACATTAAAATAAAAGTTTCATAATAAGGCCTATTCAAAACATTTTTAAAATAAAAAGTGAAAACTGTATAAACTAATACATAAATAGCTAGCACAGCCACCCTAGGCCTAACTTGATATTTGTTTTACCTCAGTAAGCTTGGTTACTACCTATAGGAATTCAGATTGTTGTTTCTTTCCATTACGAATGAGGGGCTCTGATTGTCCATTGTGCCATATCTTTTAATTCTATTTATTATACCATCCATGGAGGTTGTAGGAACCTGCTGGATATTGTTAATTTCTACAGTTTGAATTGGTATGTGATCTTTTTACAACATTTTTTCCATGCTAAATCAATCTGATTTGTTCAATTCTTTTTGGATTTTGGAATTTTAAAAATTGATTATTAATCATTTCTTTGTTGAACCCATTTGACTTAGTGGCTTCTATTATGTGTAGATATTGTTCTTGTATTCAGTGGTATATTTACTAGTCTATATATAATTGTCTGTATGTGTCTTTTCTGTAGATGCCAAACTCAAGCTTACTACATTTTATAGTCTTTAGATCTAAAAATGGTAATATGTTTCCAGTTTCAATTTTAGCTTAATTATAGGCTCTTGCAGGTTTAAAAGTTTTAAATAATTTTTCATTTTCTTTTTTGTTCATTATTCTGAATACATATCTACATATCTGTACCAAACTTTCAAAATGTGGAGGAAAGCCTTATTGATGGGCATGTCAAAATACTTCATGAATAAATTGGCTGGGAACTGCTCATTACTAGTCCTGCTTTTGTTGAACACTTTACCGTCAAATGCAAAAATATATTTGATTTAAGCACATCTTATTGGTGTATTCTTTGATGAATTCTTTTATTTTGTTACCTGATTGTAACCATTTTTATTCAAACTCTAATAATTTACGTTGTGGTATACTGGGAAACAAAGTCTTGACACCATATGAAACCAAAGTGTCAATCTGTAATAATTGGTCTTTAATTTATCAACTCCAGAGAGTTTTTTAAACTTATGCTATCAAATTTAGATAGAGAATGAAAATGTTTGATAATAAAGTTGCTAAATGGTACGTTGAGGTATTTAAATTGTTAATAATTGGCCTCATACTTCTTCCAAGTTTGTGCAAAGTGATCTGATAGAAAAGAATTTAATACTTGGACATATTTTTATTTAGTAGTGTTTTGTATCTGAGATTTTCACACTGAAATATAGTATAGTATGACAAATTATTATTACAAAATCACTCAAATATCACTAATTTTGTTCCACTTACTTGGACATGTTTCAAAGGTGTTTGCCTCCATCTTCAGCCTGAAATTAATGTCTATGGATCTTAACTTTTTCCTTATCCTATCCTCATCTTTATCCTATATTTTTATTTTCCTACATACATTTGTAATATGATCTATAATTGATTTAGATTTATCAATAACTCTTGTTGAAACATGGATTAGCTCTAAAAGATTAAATGTCAAAAGCAGATCATTGAACTTTTTTTAATTACTATCAGAATGATTGAGATTTTGAGATCTATATTTAAATCACCTACTTAAATGATGTTATTGTACCTAGAAAATTTTGTGAGCAATTTTTATACTTGAGCAATATCCAGCTTTGCACTACAGGACTCTTAAATACCGAATACCAGTCTCAAATTATCATTGTTACTATCTTAATGCCAGTAATTTTAATTGCTTTTGCAAGCATATTTATCTACTTTCAATACAGTCACTTCCAAGTTATTTTCTGCCTAAATGACTACCTCTCCCTGTTTAAAGGATACTCTACAATACTTACTATATAGTTTATAGTTGTTAAAGTTCAATAGGTTTAATTGTTCACTGGATACTCCATGCTCAGTTATAACTGTCAGTTGAGGCTTAATAATAATTGTTCCAGTGCAATATGCTTGTTATTTATATAATGTATATTTAAATAAAAAAGTGTAAAACTTAAAGCCTTACTGACATACTTCAAACTCTACCTTCATTTTGCATCCAAGATGTACTACTTACAGCATCCACACATGTACTAGTACTCTTACTCCTTTATTCCCAGAATACGTGGTTTGCTGTTTAAATAACACTTCTTGGCAAGTTACTATTAAAAGTTATGTAAGTAATTTAAGTTGTACTTTAGAAGTTAAAGACAATGGAGATATTATATTAGAATTTATTAAATATGTTCACACTAACTCCACTTGTTTATATAACATTAGGACAGGGGCAATCGCTCCCATCATCAGTCACTGACCCACTAGGTACTAGGTTGTTGATGATTATGAATGTTGTACAAGTAGAGTTAATGTGAACATATTTAAAATATTTTAATAGGATTTAATATGCAAGGTTCAACATCTTTTCCTGTTACTGCAGTTATTTCAAGGTTAAGGCATGTCTAATTTAAAAATTCTATATTAGTTTTGCTTATCAGTACTGTGGAGTAGAAAAAAAATTAAATTAAATCCAAAGAGATTTTGGGTACATTGCTAAAAATGCAAACAAAATTATCAATACTGCACTAAAATTGTAAAAATTGACCTAAGATATAAAAATGTCAGGAAAGGGCAGGAGGAAATAAACAAATAAAAAAAAAGATCATTTTACTCCACAAATTCAAGATCGGGACTTATGTACATATCAGCATTACCTACAATATTTTACCAGAAGATGACATAATCATAAACACTCTGTTACAAGCACAGTATATATAGTGCAGTATGAATCAGTACACAATGGAACAGCATATATTTATTGTCTCTATGTGCTGGAAAATTTTATTAATAAGGAAGTGACAAATATTTGCACAGGGTTCAGAAACTATTAGCAAAATCCTCCATTCAGCATTTGGTAAAGAATCTGGAAAATACAGGAATGCTATTGGGTGCCTGCAATGGAGGACCAGAAGCAATGGTGCAGGAAGTCTTTTATAAAATGTCACAGGAAATGGGATTTCTACAAGTATATGTTAATGAGCTCAAAAAAGCAAAGCTGCAAAATCATACTGCTGTGCACAAATTCAAATTTCCCCAAAACAAGAGACTCAATTACTGTCATTGATTCCAGCAATTTTTCAATGAAATCTGGGAGCAATGAACTTCATTAGATTCTACAATAAGGCATGGTCCACCTCAGTGGGCATTAATTTTCCAAAATACCCATACATGGGCTCATACCATGGGAAACACAACTCTTTGTAATGAAAAAATTTGCATGTGGTATGCTCTGTTGCAATGCCACATTACTGGCCCCCTCAATCTTCCATGCAATGATTTGTTTTAAAGTCTACAAGGAAATCTTCCATAAGTTTGTTGGCAAACTCTGTATTGGCTATTACCTTGAAGTGCTAATTGGAACTTCTATATTGAAGCAAATTATGAAATTAAATTATTTTATGACAAAGTCAAACTACATACTCTTGTGGCTTCACTTTCTTGTTATATTTAGTAATAAGCACAGCTCTGGAACATGTACATTTCCACGTAAACAAAAAAGTAATCAATGAAGAAGAAGAAAAGAAAGCTTAGAAATCTATACCAAGAACCTAATAAATTTAGAAATGCTGAACCTAAACCACATTACATAGAAAACCTATCCAAGGAAGTTTTCAAGATGGAAGGCCTTAAAACATGTGTACAATAATCCAATAAAATAGAAAATTATTTTGTGGAATAAGAAGTGGTGATTGAAAAGCCAACCCATAAAGAAAAAGAAATAGACAGAAATGGAAAACAAGACATACAGAAATCCAATAAAATCCTTAAATAAAATATTTCTAAACATGTAATAATTTGAAATTTGGAATGTACAGAAGAGTACATAAAGACAAGTGTCTTCAATCCCACAGCACACAAGCATGCAGTCCTGAACAGCTTAGCACATTGTCTCATTAACATACACATGAATGAGTTTGAACACAGTGAAGAATACGCACACTTAATATAAACTGCAATAACAAATGGGTACGACCAATAAATGTAGACAAAAAAACAAGAAATTCAAACAAGAGAAGAGGTTAAAACAGTTTACAACATTGACAACAGGAAAAGAAACTACTATTCACATAAAATTTATTTATCACTCTTGGGCCATCAAAAAATTTCAGAAAATACTCAGAGAGTTGGGTATTATTTTGTTTCCAGTGAACAAATTCAGCCTAATTAATCTGCTAAACTCAGGTGACGATAGAATCCCTGATGAAAAAAAACCAGGAATCTATAAAATCAAATGCTCGGAATGCAACAAAGTATATATTGGTAAAAAAAAAGTGTTGCAATTAGGCTAAAAGAACATTGGAGAAACATCAGGTACAATCAGATAGATAAATCAGGAGTTCCACATCACTTTTGAACAGATAAACCTGATATAGAAATGTTTTGCAAGAAGGTTTTAGAATTATCTGTTGCAGTAGTTAATGAATTTGTTCAAACTGAAAAGGGAAGAACAGCAAGAAAAGGATTAATTGGAAAGAGCACTTTAAGTATTGGTATAGGATTCTGAATCTACATGATGGGAACTTATTAAAACAATGTTTAAATTTCAAAAATGAGCTTACCAAATAAGAACTGGGGCAAATAATTTATTGATAAATTTGGAAAATATGGTTTTAGAGATGTATGGTGTATGAGAGAAGCCAATATTAAAGGTTTCTGGAGGGATATAAGAAAAAGATATACAAATACAAAAATTATTTAGTAAACTGACAGAAAAGAAGTAACTAGAGTTCTATGTCTTAATGAAAAATAGTTATTGATTTTGTTTATTTATGGATTCACTAAGAATATTTTGAAATTTTTTGTAGCCCATGGATGATATGTGAATATTAAAGATTTAATGTTAAACATCGACTGATAGCCAATGTTAATGACAAAATCTATATTTGAAAAACAAAGAGAAATACAGGCACAAGGTTAAAAGAACATTTCAGGACCATTAAATACAAGCAAATGAAGAAATCAGCAGTAGCATTTCTGGACAGAAAATCACAACATAGTGAATAAAGGAAAATTATTAAAATTAGTATAAGGATCTACAGAATTAGACATGGGAGAAAATCTATATTTACAAATACAGAGTTTAATGAACTTAGACACTTCTGGGGATGAAAACATAAACTTTACATTCATCATGCCACCGGCAGGTTAGCTGAAGATGTGAACAAATAGTTTGTGAAACTAGTTCTACACATTATAAACAAGTGGAGCAATAAGAGAGAGTAGTTTAACTCAATCATACAATAATCTTAATTGTATGATGAGCTTCACTGTAAAAGTTCCAATTAACATTTCTAGTTGTCAATAATTGTTCAGATACTTCAATGATTGCTAAGTTGCCACATTACTCTAAATTCAAGGATTTTATTAATTTTTTTTTTTGTAAACAGAATTGGAAAAATTGAACTATAAGAAACTTAAAATGCTTTCCTGCAAAGCCAACTGCATTAACAAAAATGTTAACCAGAAGAACTTTTTATAAGAAATATGTTCTTGTCAACAATGAAATTTTGAATTTAAAAGCATAATCCTTAAATTCTTTGTAACCTGTGCATGCTGAAACATTTTGATTTCTACTTCTAGTATCCCATGTCCTTTTTATTCCCTTAACTGAAGCCTCATCTTATCAAAATGCTGCTCCCACAACACACAATTTTTTTTTATTTGTTTATTTATGGACACTCTTTAACATCTTAGGTCATAAGCGTCCCATTCTATTCAGGGCGTGAAACGGCCGACAAATTTTGCTCAGAGGCCTCTTTCAGGTTTGAGGTTCTTTTTTGTGCCGTAAATGTACGACATGGGACCCACAGCTTTACTCCCCTTCCAAAGGAAGCCATACTGAATTATTAATTAAGCAAAATATCTGTATTTCATACCTGATCCACTATTATGGCATGCCTCTGCATATCTTTCAGTAAGAGTTGGAATATTCCATGAAGTTACCATCGAAACAATTTCATCAGTGTTTGCAATTAATGATAATGGATCATTCTCATCCAGGAGAGCACCTTCCTTAGTTAGCAGCTTTAGTGATGGTTTAACTCCTTCAATGCTACCAACATATAATTTTCTGTATAAACATCATGTCATTAAAATTAAAATTGTATTGAGCTCATTTAAGTACTTTTGCAATAAGTATCCGAAGAACTCAACTTTTAAGCTTGTTAATAAAAACACCATTTAATGATTAGATATGCTTGATACCCTGAAAACAACTATGCAGATTAATGTATTCACTTTATGATAACCAATGAGGTTTGAAGTTCCTAAATAAAATTTAGAGGAGCACTAGTGTCACTTGTGTCCGATAAACAATTAATATTTAAAGAGCTGTTCACAATAAATTTACTATTTATTATAACTAACTATTATTGAGGAAATCACTCAATACTATATTTCACAGTGAGAATTTCTGCTATTCAAAATTACTATTTACTATTCTGTACTATTTACATTAGCAAGTTTTCATAATTTAAAAAGGACATATGCTAAATAATAAAGATATAATGGTGATGCTATGTTTGCAAAACAAGACAAATATATTTTTTGCCCAGAAGGATAATTATAAACTGCAATCATGATAATTTCATATTAAGTGGAAGGATGCAGTATCACATTGTAGATGATATTTAGTAAAAAAAAGAAAGAGAACCTTGAAAGGCTGCAGAATGACTAAACAATTAGATTGATTTTCTTCCACTGAGGCATATTGAATTGCCTGCAAAGAGAATGTGACAAAAAATAATATCTGGCCAATTTTTCTCCAAATACTCCAGTATTCATTGTTATATGTTCATGGTTATCCTCATCCCCACCATCATTATCTAGCATACTGAGGTCTATCAAATTTGCTGCATGGCTTCAAAAATGCATTACACTATTGCCTTCTACTACACAGTTGTCCAATTCATTACTTGTATTTGGGATTTTCAATCACTATCACCATCACCTCTTCATTCACTCAACTGTGTTGTATACCCTGAATCACACATTTAATGCCTAACTAGCCACATTCACACACATATTGATATTTACTCTTCAGTCTAGAAAACTGCTTGCTTGTAAAACAGGGTAAATTATTACATTAACCAAGAGTGAATTTGTTATATTCATACTTTCTTCTGTTTCTCTTGCATTTCTATCTGCTGTTTCCAAGAAGCAAACAAGACTTCATCATTTGTTACTGACAATTTCTTCCTATTTAATAGAATGTACTACCCTTTTCATGCTAATGGCAAGTAAAATAATTTTACTGGTTTAATTGTTGATTCATAGCACATTTACTTGCCACCAAATAATGTGTACATTAGTGAAAAAAATTCCCACATACTATGTGCATTCCATTTCCATTTTCAATAAATGTCTTCAATAATATAAAGTGATGTAGGTTGCACTTATTATTTCATATGCTGGTAAAATCTGTTTTTTTTCTAAAGTGTCAAAGAATCTTACTGTGGTTAATTAATTTTTAATTCTTTTTAACATACAGGAAAAAAACTGTTTTGGATAGCTTCTACAAATGACCCAACAGTCATTTAACAACCGATGATGTGGAAAAAGTTCCACAAAAGATGCGTCCTAAGTAAATCTCAGGTAAGTGAAACCATAAAGAGAATTCTAAATATCCTATTAACTGAGGTCAAGTTTTTGTGTCTTTTTTGAGCAGTTTTTGTATGAAGTCATGGTAATACACTCTTGTGACATATACCACAAAGGATTCCTTGGTTATAAAAAGCAAAGATCATTTGCTTGACTTTTGATTGCATCATCAAAAATTTTTTGGTTGTGGGGAGGATTCCTTTCCCCTTGGACTGTGATTTCAACTTTGACCCAAAACCTCTAATGCACATCAAATCTTTATTCAGAAAGTTTGCAATGTCCTTGTATTTTTGCTTCTGTTCAGCAAATTCACTTCTTGATTGCTGAAAAAAATAAATTATTCTCTTTTGTAATCATTTGTCAAAAGATGGAATATTTATATTGATGGAGTCAGGTGGCTTCTGAAAGTTCCTCATATGTCGTATGATGATATTCTTGAAGAGCACTCACCACAAGCTTCACACTTTGTTCATCTTTGATGTCTTCTGCTTTCTTATACTAACCAGACCTACATAAATGATTAGTCCGATGAGAAATTGTACTATGAACCACTATGAGCTCACTAAGAACTTCACTTAAGGGCACTGTGAATTTATGAGGGGTTTTTATCTCATTAGGTTAATACACGACTTTGATCTTCTGCAATCTAGATACCTTCAGGCTCCATTTCTAACTATTGTTATAATGTACAGAGTATGCTATGAACAAAATGAACACATGTGCTTCTTTCTCAAGCCTTCAGCTGCAACTAATGTAATTTTCTTTAGTACTGCGATATCCAAATAGGAAGTACTGCCAATTGCATATTATTTATGAAATTATAAAATGGATGCCTCTAATTACCCAACTGATCAAAAAGACCGTGACCATATGACTTTTGCAATTCCAATCTTATGGCAAAACCCTAAGGATCATACCATTCCTTGAAAATAAATTTCAAAGCAGCATTGATTCAAAATAATTACCAAGTCAGTTCCTGTATTCAAGAAGTTGATTTAAAAGAATCAAATGACAATGCAAATATTTTGCTATCCAGTTTTAATGGTATTAATGGCTCATTTGTTCAGATTTGAAAGTAATGGCTCTCTTCTGTGGACTGAATATACTAAAAATTTTGCTGCTTCATGTGCGATGGGCAAGCCAAAATAAAAGAAACTGCTATATAAATAAACTACTGGCTACAAAGAGAATTGCTCATTTCAGCACAAGTACTTGTTAGCTCTGAAAAGTCCTTATTCTTATCACTTATACAACTAAGTTTGCTTAAGAATTTAGTGAAAGCAATGACTGTAACTGGGATGCACTTCTTCCTCTGCCGAACTATTTTTAATGAAGCAAAACTAAGCGAAAGGATATTTATTGAATCTCTGGTCATGGAACTAATAAAAGTTACATTGTTTGAAAGTTAGTTAAATGTACAAGTGGCTTTATATAGTTAAACAACTAGGAAACTCTCTGAGAATTATAGGAAGCGAGTTTATTCAAAATTATGAATAATGAGATGTAATATGCTCTCAAAATAAACTTTTCCAGAATGCTTAACTTGACTTTTTACCTGAAAAGCAAATCTTAATATCAACAAAAATATGGAGGATGCTTTCACCAGTATATTCCAGAAATTGAAAAGATGTTACCATGGAAAATGGAACTCAAATATGTTGACTATTGTTGGACACTCAAAAGAGATGTTCCTCAAACAACAAACAGGTGAAAATATACTTTGCATATACTTAAGATATATAAATTTAATTTCAGTGAGATAGATATAATGTACTACAAATGTTTTAATTATACTTTCAAACTAATACAATTATTAAAAAACTAGGTAACAGAAAAAGTTTGTAAATAGATTTGAAATAAACATGTAGATGCATGTTTTAACACACAAAAAGCAAAATTTTTTCTCAGTGTTATTATTTATTATATTAAGTGGCTTCTTAATTAAAAGACTAATAACTAACCTGAAATATCTCCTAGCAGCTTCTTTTGCTAACCATTCAATAGACAGACTTTCAGGATTTTGCAATGGCACAAGCAGTAGTTTGTCTTCTATCCTAACTTTAATTGATAATGGACCCTTGGAGAGCTGTCTGATTCTATTTGAATGAGCAATATCACCAGGCTCAGTGCTGGTCTCTGATGTAAACCCAGAGTCAAAGAGTGTATTGTGATGGACCAAATTGTTGGCTGTTCTTGGGGACCTGAAATACAAAGAAGGATCTAACATGCAACACTTCCAGCAATACTGAAGAAGAAGAAGAAGAAGAAGAAGAAGAAGAAGAAGAAGAAGAAGAAGAAGAAGAAGGAGGAGGAGGAGGAGGAGGAGGAGGAGGAGGAGGGGGGGGGATGAGGGGAGGGAGAGAGCAGGGGAGGGAGGGGTGAGGGGAGGGAGAGAGCAGGGGAGGGAGGGGTGAGGGGAGGGAGAGAGCAGGGGAGGGAGGGGTGAGGGGAGGGGGAGAGTGGGGGAGGGAGGGAGGAGGAAGAAAGAAAAGATCAAAATAATAAAAGAAGCAAAGAGAAAGAATAGTATGAAGGATAACACAGATTCAAGATAAGTGTTAAGAGAATGTGAATCATAAGTTCTCTTCAGTGTTGAATAAGAGCACTATGAAACAAAATAATGTATTTGTTAACTAAAATTGTTAATTGGAAATTGCACAGTCAAGCTAATCATATATTAAGGATAATTGTGTGACTGAGTCGAACTAACACTCTTTTGCTCCACTTACTTGTTTAAATATATAGAACCGGTTTCACAAACCTTCGTTTGCATCGTCAGCTAGAAATTGAGACTTGAGCACATTTATAGTTGATGACGTGAACAAAGGTTTGTGAAACTGGTTCTATATATTTAAACAAGTAAGTGGAGCAAAAGAGTGTTCGTGGACTTAATCACACAATGATCTTAATATATTTGTGTTGTTCACTTTTAATACAAATAATGCCAAAAAAGAAAGAAAACAGAAAGTCTGTATGTACTCTTTTTAAGCAATAAGAAAACAAGAATTCACAGTTGCTGAAGTTGTATGACAGGAAAAGGTCTTGGAACCATTACTACTTATAATTTATGTTTGCTACCACATTTATCACTTCACATTATTTCACATGCAAATGATAACTGCAACAAAATTACTGAAATTAGGTTAAGTTACTTTGTATATATTTATATAATTTATTAAATTGTTCTAAATTAGCATATGTTATATAGGTACTTATTCAGAAAAGGAAGAGGAAAAAAAAAACTGTACGGAAAAAATTTACGCTATATGATATGTATGCGTCCCTCCCCTATACAGATTTAAATCATGGCATAATACATTGGGAAAACTGCAAGATCCAAAGACATTTGAAATGGCAAAGATAACTAAATTCTTCATCACAGGTTTGCTACAAAAGAACTGCTGCTGTGAGTGAACACATAAAATATTAATACTATCTAACCAACTGTAGTTTACATATAAACAGAACATAAAGCAGAAGCAAATTAAAAACAATAACCACGAGAAGAATGAGATAAACTCTAAATTAAATTTGAACTTGAAGTGCTAACTGAAACTTGTACAATGAAGCAATTCATATAATTAAGAATGTATGACTAAGTTGAACTACAAACTCTTATGGTTCCATTTACTTGTTTATATTTAGAACATGTTTCGCCGGCCAATCAGTGCATCCTCAGCTAACTGGCAACACTTTTGGGAGATGGAAACATTCATTTTAAGTTCATCAATCCTCCACCAGAACAGAATATGCACCTCCAAAGGAACACTATGAATTATCCAGCAGTCGACAATCAATAAAAGTGTGTAATTCAACTCAGTCATACAATAATCTTAATTATCTAAATTAAATGTATTATACTAGTGATCAAATTACAAACTCTATTTCTCCACTTACCAACATTTATTGGCAGAACATGTTTCATGCATCTTTGTCCACATCCTTGACTCTGTTCAACCAATGGATGATTTGTATTGTATCTTCAGATGTTTACAGTTGACCTACAGTGAAATGTTACAAAACACTTTTACTAGTGCATCATTGTTAGGATTTTGAAATTCATTAGATTATAAATTTGAATAGTTTGGGATTTTCACAGTGAAATATAGTATCATATAACAAATTATTTATGAGGAAGTCACTCAAATTTCACTAGTTTTATTCCACTTACTTGGACATGTTTCAAAGACAAATTTCCTTCATCATCAGCACGGTTCCACTGTCAGCTTTCCAGTCGTATTAAGATGTCACTCTTTGGATTTTATAAACTTTTTGATGAGGTTGCTGTTGTTTGGAGGATCAAAATGAACTAAATTTTCCGTGTTTTCATTCAAGAATATATTTTACCACACTGATAATTCTATGGGTTTTTGAAGAGCTTTTAAAAGTTTCGGTTCATTTTGGAATTCATGGTTTTTTTTGCCAGAAATGGTATGCTACTGCTGATATAAACATATGGAAAAATCAGCAGTAGCATACCATTTCTGGCAAAAATAAATAAATAAATAAATAAATAAATAAATAAATAAAAAGAAAAAAGAAAAGAAAAAGAAAGAAAAAAAAAGAAAAAAGAATTCCAAAATGAACCAAAACTCTTAAAAACTCTTCAAAAACCCATAGAATTATCGGTGTGGGAATACATATTCTTGAACAAAAACACCGAAAATTTAGTTAATTTTGATCTTCCAAACAGCAACCTGATCCAAAAGTTTATAAAATCCAAAGAGTGACATCTTAATACCAAGCTGGAAAGCTGACAGTGGAAATGTGCCGACAATGAAGGAAATTTGAAACATGTCCAAGTAATTGGAATAAAACTAGTGAAATTTGAGTGACTTCCTCATATAATTTGTTATATCGTTAGATTATCCTGATATTTCTTGATGTAGATATATTCCTATAAACTGTTTCAATGGTTTATATGCTGATATTTGGCAATTTTGCTTTATTTTAAATTTAATGATTAATTTCCCAAAAACAGTTGGCTACAGTTGATATCTATTTGCTCATATCTGATATTTCTGAATGTTTTTTAAATATGAAACTTCTTGATATTGTTTTTTGTTTTCCCAATGCATATTTTATTTAGAATAATTTTTCAGACTGTAATAAAATAAATATTGCAAATACAAATAGAAATATAAGTATCAGACTTAAAGAGCATTTCAGGAATACCAGACACAAATAAACAGATAAATCAAATAGTTTTTGAATTGCGGGAATTTTCACAGTGAAATATAGTATCACTTAACAAATTATTATTGAGGAAATCACTCAAATTTCACTAATTTAGTTCCACTTACTTGGACATGTTTCAAAGGCGCTTGCCTTCATCGTCAGCATGATCCCAATGTCCGCTTCCCCGCGTGGTATTCAGATGTTGCTCCGTAGATTTTATGAACTTTGTGATAAGGTTGCTATTGTTTGGAAGATCAAAATTAACCACATTTTCTTTGTTTTTATTTATGAATATATTTTCCCACACTGTCAATTCTATTGGTTTTTGAAGAGCTTTTAAGAGTTTTGGTACCTTTTGGAATTCGTGGTTTTTTTGCCAGAAATGGTCTGCCACTGCTGATTTTTCCATGTGTTTATATTTTACATGCCTCATGTAGAGAACACATGAGGCATGTAAAATATAAACACATGGAAAAATCAGCAGTGGCAGACCATTTCTGGCAAAAAACCCACGAATTCCAAAAGGTACCAAAACTCTTAAAAGCTCTTCAAAAACCAATAGAATTGACAGTGTGGGAAAATATATTCATAAATAAAAACAAAGAAAATGTGGTTAATTTTGATCTTCCAAACAATAGCAACCTTATCACAAAGTTCATAAAATCTACGGAGCAACATCTGAATACCACGCGGGGAAGCGGACATTGGGATCATGCTGACGATGAAGGCAAGCGCCTTTGAAACATGTCCAAGTAAGTGGAACTAAATTAGTGAAATTTGAGTGATTTCCTCAATAATAATTTGTTAAGATAAATCAAACCTTGGCTAACTATTTTTGGGATTTTAATCATATAATAGAAAATAAAGTAAAATTTTCAAAATCAGCACAAAGATCATTGGAACCTAGAATATGGGAAAATATCTACATCAAGAAATATAAAGATAGCCTGATGAATTTTCAAATCCCAACAGACGACACACTAACACTAACTAACAACATTTTGTAACATCACACCAGAAGCCAGCTATTATATAACATTCACAATGGAGAGCATAAATATTATAAATTAAATGTTATATGCTGGTGTGTCAATTACACACACTATTTTTCCCTTACCAAAGTTTACTGGCAGAAAATGTTTTGTGGATACTTGTTCATTCGTCAGCTGCTAGTGGACTAATGCGCAATTTGCATTGCATATGGCTGTGTAATGCGAATATAACCTCCGTAGTAAAATATCTGTCATGAAAGCTATACCTGGTTTCCATACTTGAGGGTAATTCATCTTCTCTAGAGCAATCATTTCGTGTTAAATCTATTGATTCCTCATTCCCCTCTGGACAATCGTCATCACCATGGAATATCCACATATCCATGTTAACTGCTGGATTTTGCCTCATAGTATTTCCTGATGTAAATTCTTGTCTGAAATGCAGAATTACAGACATGGTAGTTAATGGCAAATGTGCAAAAGTTTAAACTTGGGTCCGGACTACTCAATTTAATAATTTTTTAACACTACTAAATTGTGCACAGTTGCCAGAGTGCAAAGATTCTCTTAATTGGCATTTATGGGTACCATCATCAAAATTAGCTCCAGTTATAAACAAGCAAAGTTAATAAAAACTGAAATGCAATACATTTCTTTCTACTGCATAACATTTGCTGCATTCAGAAAAAAAAAAGTTTTGAGACACAATGGTCTGCTAACCATAAGTTAAGACACCAATTAAAAGCTTTATTCTTGCATGCCACAACAACAGCATATTTAATCTCTGTGAGTCGGAATATTAAAACACTCTTTTTGGTTTCACTTAAATGAGATTTTACTCAGGACATATGTTTCATGGAAATGTTTTCCACATCATCAGCTGTTCATGACTAAAGATCATTCATGGAAGTTGGGTAGGTAGGAATCCAGATGGACTCTTGTGGTCTTGTGATGAACTTAAATAAAATGTCTGTTTTTTTATTTAAGTTCATTATAAGATCACAAGAGTCCACCTGGATTCCTACCTACCCAACTTCTACGAATGATCCATTAGTTGTGAACAGCTGATAATGTGTAAAACATTTCCACAAAATATATATCCTGAGTAAAATCTCATTTAAGTGAAACCAAAAAGAGTGTTTTAATATTCCGACTTACAGAGATTATTAATGCATGTTTCAATGTGTTTGATTCCAAATTGAACTAATATTGAATAGCATATTTGTTAAGCCAGCTTTAAGTAGTAATTTATTGAAATTAAAGCCAGCAAGTATAAAATGGGGCTCGAGAGGGAATGCTTTTGTGTAACGGTATTAAATTACTTTAAATGCAGGTAAATAAGTTATTGGTCACTTGAACATTTGATATAAGCATATGTGAACCTTTATCCTTCATATGCCAGTTTTCTACAGGTTTCCTGAATTTAACAAAAGGTGAATAGAGGAGAGATGTCACGTTACCAACAGCAGTGACTAAAATGTGTTTCTCTGGTAGGGAAGTTTTAAGAGTAACCTATATGGACACTAAGATGACTTTATGAATTAATTTGCCAAGTTTTTCCACTATCCTGCACCAAAATTTAAGAGTGAGAAAATATTTTCCCCCCTGGGTACCAAACAACCTCATGAGGTAAAAACACATCAGAGTAGCTGATTGGTGCAGGGGAAACACGGAAAGGATTTAGCAATAAGTACTTCAGGTGCATTACAGCAGCTCATCCGTTTGGGTTCTCCCTTAAAAGCCTATGACCAAGGTAAATAATGGAGAAACTTATGGAAGAATTTGGCAATTACTTTCTTCTGGACAACTGGTAGTACAGACAAGTCTATCCATCAATGGTGTTTTTTAAATATGGGAGAGATTATGCACATAAAGAGCTCGGTTTAAGGTGACTGTATACCTCACTGATTAATTTATCAGATATTTCAAAAGCAACTGCTCTCATCTTCAATTGGTGATTGTCTAATACTGCAGATGATGATGTGACCTCTGGTGGTTCCAATATACAGTGAAACCAGAAGTACATTGGTGGGATGTCAAAATTCATTACACAATGCTTATTTTTTAAATTGAAAATCTTTTCCCAAACTGCTAATTCCCTGGGATTGTTGATAGCTTTCAACAGTTTGGTTTCTTTTGCGATGTCATGATTGTACATCCAAAAATGATTTGCAACTGCTGATTTATTCACCTGTTTATATCTTACATTTCTAAAGTGTTCTTTCATCCTTGTCTCCAAACTGTTCCACCTATATATCTGATTACAATCCAAACAATCTATCTAACACACTCCTGCCTTTTTGTTGGAAGAAATAATGTCTTTTATGATACTTTTCAAAAGGTGTTAAATTTATTTTATCTTGCCAATACAATAACATATTTTTAAAAATTTCCATGAATGCACTGATTGCCCATAGATGTATGAGAATTTTTTAAACTCGAGTCCTTCTTTATCATGGAGAGAATGGTGGTATTTTTAATATCTTGTAAGCCTTTTGAAATGTCTAATTTTCTTATCTACAAATGAACTGTTGAATACATTGTTGAGTGCAGTCTTGATGATGTACTGGTATTCCGTTGTGTGTTCCTCCTTGTTGAGTGGAATGTTTACCAATCTATGAGCAAGCCTGTTTATAATGGCATATTAGTGTGGTTTAGGGTTGAATATTATTCTTTATATGATAATCTGTATGTATGAGTTTCCTATATATACCAAATGAAATTATATTGTTTTTTCTGTATATTTTCAAGTTAAAAAAGTGCAAACAATCTTCCTCTTCCATTTCCATAGTGAATTTTACTCTATGGTCTTGCACACTTAGTAATTTTAGGTCATCCTCTGTTAGTTTTTTGGTACCATTGCAAATATAACAAAACAATGATTTAAAGATAAATAGAAATGCTTTGGTAACATGTGTTTTTACTGTACTCATGAATAATTTGCCAGAAATGGAGAGAGGGGATTATTCATAGCCAAACCAGAGTTTTATTGGTAAATTTTTCCATTGAATGTAAAGAGGTTTTGGTCTATACACACTTTTGTAAGATGGAGGAGATTAGTTTAAAAATCCAGGAGAGATAACTAAAGATGGTTCCAGAGATTTTGTTACATCATGACAATGTCTCTGCTCATACAGACGGTTCAGCAATTTCATTTCTGGAAAGAATATCTACAAAATGTAACATCTCCAGTCTGTAGTTCTAACTTGAAACCTTGTAACTTCTTCCTGCACAGAAACTGAAGAATGTTTTATATGTATATCAATTTTCCAGTTCACAAGAAGCAGTAACAGCTGTGAATAGAAGTTCGGAACCAGTGCCATGGCTGCTTTCAGAATTAGTCCCAACACATGCCCCAATATGTAGAAAAGCAATTTTCTTACTGGTTGTCATTGTGTCACAATACTTATCTGGCAACCCACACAGTATTAACATGTTCCTCACATATGTCTATTTTAGAGACTAAACAAACGAACAGCCTACTTTGTACAGAAATACAGTAATGAAACCAGACATGACTCTGCATTCCATTAAGCAAAGAACTGCAATATATCTCACAGCTACCAGCATCTCTTGACCTGTTTTGAGTGAAATGTTACCATAAATATTTAACAAAAAAATTTGCTTCATTCTGCCAGTATGAAGTTACTGCCTATATAGTTAAAGAGAGAACTGATGTGTCCACATTCAGAGATGCAGCTACAGTGCTAACAATATAAGAAAGCATATAAAGCAACCCTGGATGCTCTAGCATCAAACAGCCTTAAGGAAATGATATGATGTGGCATACAGTGAGCAAAACAGCCACAAAGCTAGGAATAAGCAGGCACAATGCAGACTGCAATTTATATAGCTTGCATTACTGATGAATTCCTGCCCATTTGGTGTCATATTTACCTGCTAGTTACCAAAAAGTTCACAAAAGCATCACTCAGACGTGCCAGAGAAATATAAAATGACTGAAACTTTTTGCTCAGCACTGATGCATGTGACAAAGCTAGTTTTCTGTGAAATGAAACCTCAGAATGTGAAATTTACAGACAGAAAATGGTCAAGAACGGTAATCAGTTGAAAAGAAGAATATGTTCCAATTTAAATTGATCAATAATGTGAAAATATAAATCTGATTGCTTTCCCCAGACACTAAAGAAAAAATATAATAGACATAAAAAAAGAAGAAACTATCATCAGCCTGCAGCATAATTTTGGTTCTACTCCACTCAACTTGGAAGACACTAGAAAGGTGAATGGGAAGTTCATCCCTAACATGCCTGCAGACCCAATTTGGCACCTGTGAAAATATTTTTTTGAACTTATGAAGGACCAAATGCAAGTTTGATGCAATCCAGCAAATTTGAGCTTCGATTTTCTTTAGGCAGCAGAGTTCTTCTCTAAGAGTATTTTGAAATGACAATGGGAAAAAATGCATAATATGCAGTACTTTACAAGTGTGGCAAGTAAATAACAAGAGTGCACATCTCCTATCGTGCAGTGTCATGGGTGCAGGTTGGTATAGGAATGCAGTTAACCTTGAACCTTCAAGCGCAATCACCATTCGTTTCATCTTTCTGTCTGCTTTGGTTTTGTCCTTGAGCCTTGGTTGTAGAGGATGTTGTTCTGTAGTCTGCCAGTTGCCAGTTTTTGAATGACACAAAGGATTTTCAGAAGACTGGGAAGAGGTTAAAGATGATGAACATGCCAGTCGATCTAAGTACAAGAACTGAAGCAAACATTCAGAAAATTAATGAAATTGTGCAGAATGACCAACATCTGAGCATTCGGATGATTGCAGACATGATGAACATGAACAATAAGACAAATTTTGCATGATGAATTAAACATTGCAAAAGTTTATGCAAAACTGGTTCCAAAAAAACCTCTCTCAGGAACAAAAAGATCATCAGAAGAACATTTGCTCTGATGTCATGGAATGACTCAGCAAAGAACCAGACTTGCTCACACATGTTATCACATATGATGGCACATGAATCTTCCAGTACAACCCAGAAACAAAACGTCAATTGATGCACTGGAAGACTGCCACATCACCAAGAATGAAAAAAGCACTAATGAGCAAGTGAGAACTGAAGGCAATGCTAATCTTTTTTTTTTATATCAGGGGTGTTACCATGATTGAATGAGTGCCTAAGGGTGAAACCGTTAATCAGAAATATTACAAAGAAGTTCTAATCATGGATTCTGCATCAGGATAACAAGCCAGCCCACAATGCCATATCTGCAAAACAGTTTTTGGCAGACTAGCACACTTCTGTGCTGGAACATCCCATATATTCACCAGATCTGGCTCCCTATGACTTTTATCTGTTCCCAAAAGTAAAAAGTGCATTGAAGGGAACACATTTTCAAAGAGGTAAAAACAAAAATGGCAGATTTGTTGAAAGGGTGACAATGGATGACCTACAGCATTGAACAATGGAAAACATGTATGCAACTGTGTATAGATAGGGGAGGGGAGTATGCTGAAAGGGATAAAATTTAGTTGCAACTTTGTTTGCAGTAAATCACATTCCTGTAATAAATCACATTGTTGTTTACTTGCCACACCTTGCATATTTTATTAAAAAGTTTTAAGTTAGAGCAAAGTAATGTTAATGCTTTTTTGAATTATCCTTATGTTTCAAAAGCTTATCTGGAATACAAATCCATGAAGCAATATAGAGTGAACTGCTGTCTCAACCATTGCCACTAGTATCACTTATTAAAATATGTAACATTTAAAAAACAAAAGTTGTAATATGCAGATCTTCAAAAGCAACTATAGCACAATAATTGGAAGCAGCTTGCTTGTACACATCCTCTTTCTTTTTGCATTTTGCTAAAAATGCTTTGCCCTCAAAAGGATATGTGTTTACAAATAATGTGGCATTTAGATAACAAATAACAGCATTACCTTTGCTTCCCAAGAGGTGTGACTTTTCTTTTCTTCGAAGGCCTTGTGTCCTGAACTAAGTCATCTTGCAGCCAATCTTCACCTACTTCCTCCTCTGCAAGAAAACCTTGGTTGTCTGGTACAGCTGGTTTTGGAACCTGCTTTTAGTATATAAGAGTACCTATGATAGCTCAGTATAACATGCCACAATATTCAGTTTATGTAATTATTCTAAGATAGAAAAAGAAAAGACATTTAACTTGTCCTTTACACTAATCATTAATGTGTTTAAATGTAATTAAAGACATTAACATTTAATATTATTATTCATCTAATACTCTCTAATAATGCAACAGGTCCCTAAGACAAGGCCTTTTTTCATTAAATGCATTAATGAAGAGCCTTTAAAATATTTTTTAGAATTGCTTTCTCCATATTTGTAAGCAACTCACAAAGTGTGTAGATAAGTTAAAATTTCAAGAGTTTTTAAGGACTATCTCAAAAACCAACATACAAGGATTGGAGGATTGTTTCTTTAATAGTAGTAACTATTAATTATAACTGATACACAAAATGGTAACTGTATGAAACTACTAGTCCCTCAATGTAGTTTCCAACATTGTATAGCACTTGTTGTGTAAGCTGTAGTATATGGTAGCAGCTCCTATTCGCTGAATGGTGCAGATGGAGTAGTCTATTACCTGCAACAGTTCAGAAATGGCTCCTTTATTTTTGGAATCAAATCAAAATTACAGGAGCTTAAGTCCAGCGAGTATGAAGGATGATAAAGTACACTTCCTATCCACATCAAGCATATGAATCAACCAATGGTTGCACAATATGTGCCTGAGCATTGTCCTGCAAAATGATGGGAGGAGTCTGCAGAAAGTGAGGTCATTTCTTGCACAATGCTGGTTGCAGGTGATGTTCCAAAAAGTAATAGTAATACTGTGCATTCACGATCTGTACTTGGGATACATTTTGCGTTAAGATAATGCCATCACAGTCGTACACCAGAATCACTGGCATTCTGACACACTTTTGAATTTGTGGAGACCCATAATGATTGCTTTGGTATTTCAGTTTGGGCTCATTGCTCATTATGACACAGAGTAGCAACATCTGTTTGCACTCATACCATTTCAAGTAGGTTTGTGCAGCAATGTATCATTGCCAATTCTGCAACTCCATCAAATGGTGTGGAATCCATTGCAATGCAATTTTTTGCATACAAAGATGGTCTTTCAGGATATGAAACTACAAAGTCTTAGATGCTATGCCTGTCTCTCAGGCTAACTCACAAACCGTGTGAGTTGTATCCATTAAGAGCAGCCCACCACCAAGCTGAAGAGCATCTTCACTGGCATTAGCCAAGGCATGTTCTGCAAAAGCTGTCATCTGTCCTTGAAGGCTTTGATCTACTGTGCTACGGTTCATGTGGCAAAACTTGAATCTGTGCACATCTCATGAAGACCTTCATGAAACCATCATGTACAATCACAGGCACATAAAATTTTTATCCAGCTGTTTTGAGAACATCTTGAGTACAAAATGTTAAATCAGTCTCTCACAGAGGACACAATTCTTTGCGGTACAGTGCACGTGCAGAGTGATGTGAATGGTTTTTTTTTATTTTGTTTATTTATGGATGCTCTTTAACATCTCAAGGCATCAGTGTCCCATTCAATTCAGGGCATGAAACGACCGATAAATTTTGCTCAGAGGCCTCTTCTTTCAGGCTTGAGGCTCTTTATCATGCTGTAAATGTATGACACAGGATCCACGGCTTTACTTCCCTTCCGAAGGAAGCCATACTTAGAACGTTGTGAATGGATGAGTTTATTTATTATAAGGTAGGTTGGGTACCACCCTAACGTATACATAAGAGAGAAACAATGGTTCCATTTCCTGGTGTATATGCAACACTATTAAAGAAACAGCTCTTCCATATACTAATATTGGAAGGGGTCTGCTGAAATGGATTAGGACTTTCCCAGGATTTGTACCCTTGAAATAATATTTTTGTAATATTAATTTAATTTGGAATTGAACACAGTGAAACACCCATTAATAATCTCTTCTGAGTCGGATGTTTAGAATACTCTTTATGTTTTCACTTAAATGTGATTTCTCAGGACATATGTTTCATGGAACTATCGTCCACATCATCAGCTGTTAAATGACTGTTGGATCATTCATAGGAGCTGGGTAGGTAGGTATCTGGGTTGATTCAGGTGGTCTAGTGATAAACTTAAATAAAGTGTTGTCTGCTTCTGGCATGTCAAAATTCATAAGTGTTGGATTTTAGCCTTGCTGATGATGAGAACCAAATGTTCTCGAAACCTGTTCTATACATTATGACAAGTAAGAGAAGCATTAAGAGCATGTAGTTCAATTAAATCATACAATAATATCAATTATATGGGAAAGGATTTATATAAAAAAACATGAGCATAACCTTATGAATTTTGACATCCCAGAAGCAGACAGCACTTTATTTAAGTTTATCACTAGACCACCAGAGTCAACTCAGATACCTACCTATCCAGCTCCTACGAATGATCCAACAGTCATTTAACAGCTGATTTTGTGGACGATAGTTCCAGGAAAATATGTCCTAAGTAAATCTCATTTAAGTGAAGCCATTAGGAGGGTTTTAAACATTCAACTAAAGAGAGATTATTAATATTTTTGTAAATTTGGACTTGCCAAGGGTAAACATGTAGACTTTGGCACATTTTATGCTGTGTAAATATGGAGCATTAGCAATATATTTAAACTTCTGGCCATACATTTTATCTAAGAGTTTAAAGTAAAGTTTCATTAAAAGTGCACATCTAGCATTAGGGTTCAGATATGAAGTAGCATTCACGACATTACAAGCCCTCTTTTTTTTATTCCAGTCAAATTCTTAAATAAATATAAAATATCCTACATATTTTTTTATTACAATCTCTGATTAACAGCTAAAAAAAGTGTTTTACTCCCTTTTGGACCATAATAAAAAAAACAGTAATAGATTTTGATAGAAGAGTCACCTTTTTTGGTAAATCTTTTAATGTGGTCTTTTTGCGCAGCATATTCATTACTGTGCAATATTCTTCCCTTGCAGCAATAGCTGTCTCTGTTATGTTTCTGCTGTATGTATTTTCTTCTGGCTCCATGTGAATGTTTGGTAAATCACTGGACAAATCCTCTGCATTATAGGATTCTTCCCAGCTGCTGGAATGTTCTTCTTCAGAAATATTTCCCAAATTAGAGTTGTTCCTCTGTTGATACTGGTAGCTGTGCTTGCCATAAGAAGTAGATGGCTGCATATTATCTGTCTTTTTCTTATTGCTTCTCTGTTGTGTAGACATCTGTGTCTGCTGCTGTGGTAATTCTTCCACATGATGACCAGCTATTAAAAAAAAAGCTTACTTTAGGCATTCTGCTACAAGAAAATTGTTTATGTGTTTTGGGGTTAAATCCATCAGCTTTGATGTGCTTGTCTGCATGCGTGTTTTATCTGTAGATATTATACTCCAGATTTCCTTGATGTTTTATTAATGACCAGAAATGGTAACCTGTTATCTGACAGATAACAGGTTACCATTGCATTAACCTATACATTAACAAGGAAGAATACTTTAAAGAATACAAGAAATAGAAAACACAACCATAAAAATGGATTAAGCAAAGCACTAGTTCACAAAAAGGTTCAAGAGGCAGAAACTTATTAAAGAAACCACAACACTTTCAGCAGAATAAATAAGTTTTAAAAAATTCACATTTTCACGTGCTATGCAAAAATGTCAAACTTCTATGAGATTTTAATATCAGATTGGCACATACAAACAAATGTAGTGCTAAAAATCCTCTGAATGATAATATTAATGATAGTATTCCACTGGAGAAAAAAGCAGGTATTTACCAAATAAAATGTGCAGAATGCAAAAAAGTCTATATTGGAAAAACAAAAAGAAACATAGGCACATGGTTAAAAAAATACCTCAGGAATATATAATACAAAAAGTGGAGAAATCAGCAGTAGTATCTGATTTCTGGACAGAAAAACCATGATATAGTGAAAAAACCAAAATTATTAAAACCAATAAGAGGACCTACAGAGTTAGCTATGGAAGAAAATCTACATTTATAAATACTTAGACAGATTAGTGAACTTACAGGGATGAAAACATAAATTTTAAGTTCATTGAACCCCACCAGAGCAGAATATATATACCCAAAGCATAACGAACAGTTTGCTGATGATTCAGACAATGGTCTGTGAAACATTTACTACATTTAGGGCCGGTTGTATAAAGAGTTAACTCGAGTTTAGAGCATAAAATTAACAATCAGTTATGCCTAACTTGGAAAATTTGTTTGTATACACATTAATCTAAGATTATTTTGTCTTAACCTCAAATTAAGATGAAATAATTAAGATGCAAAATTTCACAAGCTATAGAATTAACTAGAGTTTAGTAATTATTAAATAAAACTTTTCCAGAGTACAGAAAAATAACAACTTCATTTATAAATAAAATGCTGAGTAACATTTATTTTAATTTTATGTTCATATTACTTCAATGTTTCACTTTTCATTTCAGGGTAATCGTAACAGATAGAGTTGCATTCAATCATACGTTATGCTAGGCAAACCTTATGAGAAGTGTATTGTATAGATTTCTGATTATTCCTTCATTTCATCCAATGAATTTCACTGTGCTCCTCATATATTTCATGAGATAGAAAAATTCATTCCTAGAACTGAATGACAAATAATTTCAAATGCGATTTTGCTTAGCAAAAGATGTCAAAGAACTGGAACAGATATAAAGTCCCTGATTATAATCATAAATTAAGCAAAATTATGCTCTGAATTCGACGTTCATTATACTAATAATTTTAAGCTTCCATGTGAAAGAAAACTTCCAAATAGTTATTGGAGACATATTAAAAGTGGAGAAAGCAACAGCCAGCAGAACCATCCATAAAGTTACTTGACCAATTGCAGCTCTTAGGCATCAGTTCATTAACATGCCAACCAAAGAGGGTGCGAAAAGTGATGCTAGGCTCTTATAACATTTTCAACTTTCCTGGAGTTTTAATTGCTATAGACTGCACACACATGGGGATAATAATTCAGAAGTCTTAAGAATAGAATTATATCCTCTGGCAATTTCCTCCCATGTATGTTCTCCATCTTTATTTGAGAATAAATTTGTTTTTTCATTTTCAATTCTTTCCTTATACTTTAGCACCAGATCATTAATAATATCCTTCTCATGTTTGCTAAAATTTGCCATTCATATTTGTTTTGACTTTTTCTTATCCAGGTTTTAAGACCAGGCGGAAAGGTGAATAATTATTGATTTTAAGAATTTCAAATAATTGGGTTGAAATTGTAACACATCACTAATATTTAAAAAAGAAAAACTAAATTTCTGGAGCTAAACACTCCCATTTCAGTTCCAGATCGACTGCTGGCCTTGTTCTTCGTGATGGTTTGGTTTGTCTCTGCTGGTGGCTGCATGAACTTCTGTATTAAGATGTCACTTGGTGGGATTTCAAAGTTGAAAACTTAATTTTTGTTCTTCCAAATATAAATATAAATGTTTTCCCAGAGTGTAAGTTCTGTTTTTCCTGTAATAATTTTAAGTAGCTTGCATTTCCTGTTAATACTATGTTGTTCCTTCCAAAAATGCCAAACTACCGCTGATTTTTCTTTCTGTCTTTGATTTATGTTCCTGATGTGTTCCTTTGCTTGTGCATTACAAATTTGACTCAATCAATTTAAACTCTTAGTATTAAACATCACTGTTACAAAGGTTCACCATATTTAACTAATAATTGATTTTCTTACGTTAAATAGTTGAACATCAACTTGCTCTTAACATCAATTTCTCTATTGTTTCGAGATGTTGCCATAGGTTCAACAATTAACTCAAATTCCAGATTATGTAGTCTTACCTTTTAAATTATAGTTAAAAGTAATTTCTGGCTAACAACTTTTATACAACTGGCCCTTAAACAAGTAAGTGGAACCAAAATACTGTGTAGTTGGACTTATCATATAATGATCTTAATTATAGGATTCACTTCACTATATAAGTTCCAATTAGCATTTCATACTAATACACTTTTATCACATGCTCTTACCTAATCAACTGCACTGCTCTTGAACTAGGCAATAATGCAAGTATGCTATTTCCTAAGGATCATAGATAAGCTTTGTCTAACTCTGCCACAGATTCCTCCTTGTTTAGTATGGACTCTTAAGAGTCAAGAACAAATATTTCCTTTGCATTACACTTTTATAAATCTTAACAAAATAATGTAATATCAAATTATATATTAATTGACATCTTTACCTTTTTCCAAGTATCTTCTTAGCCTTTCCTTTATTTCATCAAAATAAGCTTGTTCCACAGGGCCAAACTTTTTATCTGTTCTTGCATACCACTTTAGGAGACACTCAAGTGCAGTTTCACCCTGAAAATTACCTATTTGATTAATTCATAGGATGAGTAGGGGAGGAAAAAAAAAAAAAAGCTAATTCTAGTTTTAATGACTATGACATTAGTACTTACACTACTTTACAGCTCAAAAATAGTTGTACTTTACAATATGATTACACTATAGCATAACAAAAAGTGTTGAAGAAACAAGTTGAGAAAATGGAAATAATGATAACACACGATATGTGCATTACAGATGACCACTTTTAATAGCTGAAAGTATGAGGACACACAATAGAACACAAATGGAGAAAAATAAAAAATGGAGTTTGAAGATGCAAACAATACTAATTATAGTGTGATGATAAAAAATTATTTTAGAGGATAGAACAGTGGTTATTAAAACTCATAAAAATTACTTAAGTACAAAATTGACAACTTTCATGGTGGACAAAATGTTATTACAAAATTTTAGCTGACGAGTCGATTACATACATCAAAGGATGTGGGACAAGGGTACACAGAGCATCTTCTGCCAATAAACTTTGGTAAGTGGAGACTAGAGAATATGTAATCCACTCATTAACTGAAATATTTACTTATAATAACATTAAATAGTAGGGAATTACTAAAAGAGAGGGAGGAATGCATCCAAATCCAAAACCAATCAAACAAAGATTTAGCAAAACTAAAGTTCATATATACCATCAATGGAAGAGATTAATGATCTATCAGAAATAGGACAAAATTAATCAAAATTACAATTAAGAAAAATGGATTCCCCAAGATAATTGCCTCTCTGCTCCAGTGTTCATGAATATTGCTGACTGCAGCTTGAGAGGTGCTGGATTTAATTCTCAGTGCCTACTCACAAAACTTTGAATTTGGGAGGCTTAGTATTAGGTAAATGCACAAAGAATATTAATGTAAACTAAAATGGGAACAGGAAGATCACATTTATCATCTGCATAGTAATAACAGAGTACCATGTGATTAGCACAATACATGCCACCAGTGCACAGCCAACAAAAATAATGTTAAATGCCTAATCCACCACCACAGGTCATTAAAGCATGAACTCAGTTCAATTTTTTGCCAAAACCTTTTATTAAAAAATGGTTTTATGTTTCACCAGTGTCCACTGTGTATGATGCCTCAAGAGTAAAAAACAAAAATGGGCATTATACACTATATATATATATGAAAGTAAATAAATAAATCAATCAATCAACTATCAGCAATATTAACACATTTGTACTATAAATATTCTGATGCCATAGTTTCAAACATGTTTCTCTGAAATTCACAGTCATAATTTATTCTTTCTTCATTTTGTGCAATTACCTCATCTGTGCGCATCACAATGGATGCTCCCCTGTCCATCAGCAACTCAACCACCTCCAAGTTCCCGCAAGATGCTGCATCATGTAATGGGGTCACACCACCACATTGTGTTCCTCCTCTGTCATTTATACTGGCACCTTTGTCCAACAAGTGCTCCACAATGTCACGGTATCCATGGTTGCTTGCTTCATGAAGGGGCAGCCAACCACAATGATCACGGATGTTAACAGGGTGACCCTAATAGTATTTAAAGTGGAATTAGCATATCTTGTTACTTTCTTCTACTCAGGTTGTCCAATGCTGGAACTTCAAAGTTCATTATTTGGTTCTTGATTTTGATGATGAAAATTCTTTCCCATGTTATTGCTAAGAATTCAATAGAATTTACAACATGGGAAAGACAAGAGCCAAATTTTGAATTTTAGAGTTTCACCATTGGACAACCTGAGATTTATTTTACAATCACTGGATATCTTCAGCAATACTACCATTACCTCCAGTCAGTCTACAACAGATGAGAGGAACAATGGCTCTTAAAACATGTCAGGTTTAAATGTGGTTAGTGAGGTGTAGTATTATAACCACCAGCCCATAATACTGCTTTATTATTCCTACTTTACTATTATCAGAGTCTATTAATAATAAATATGCAATAGCTTGAAATGCTAATTGGAACGCATACAGTGAAGAAAATCATGTAATTATATCAATGTATTATGACTGAGTTGAACTACACACTCTTAATGGCTCCAGTTTACTTGTTTACATGTAGTACATGTTTTGCAGACTATTGTCTGCATCATCAGCTAATAGTTAAGTGCTGAACATTCGTTATGCTTTGGGTATATATATTCTGCTCTGGTGGAGAAGTGATGAACTTAAAGTTTATGTTTTCATTCCCAGAAGTGTCAAAGTTCATTAATTCATCTCTGTATTTATAAATATAGATTTTCTCACATATTGCTAACCTGTAGCTCTTTATACTGATTTGAATAATTTTGTCATGGTTTTTTGTCCAGAAATGAAATGCTACTGCTGATTTCTCTCTTTTTTTTTTTTTTAAACTGTTTCTCTTTGGTTTTCCAATATAGATTTTTTCACACTCTGCACACCTTATTTGGTAAATACCTGCTTTTTTCTCTGGTGGAATACTGTCATTAATATTGTCATTCAAGAGATTTTTAGCATTAAGTCTGTTTATATGTGCCAATCTGATATTAAAATATTTTAGAACATTTTGAAATTTTTGTGTAGCACATGGATACTATGGGAATTTTTTAAATTTAAAATTTTTACTGTTTTATAATTTTAATGTCAAGGAATGGTAGTATGTTATCTGTTTCGTATGTGAACGATATGCTTTTATCTTGAATATTCAAAAGTTTTCTGGCATCGTCCATGTATTTTATGTTAACTATGGCAAATATATTGTTAACATATCTGTACCAGATTTTAAATATGTATGGAAATGCTCAGTTGATGTGTGTTTCAAATCTGTTCATGAAGAAGTTAGATAGAAATGGAGATAAGGGGCTGTGCATAATAAGTCCTGATTCTTGTTTACAGAACTTGCTCTTGAATGAAAAATAGGATTGGTTTATTTATTTATTAGTGCTAGGCAATACATTCTTAAATAGTTGGTGAGTTGCTTTAATACACCTATCTGTGGTTGTACATTACTTTTGAGAGATAAACATGATACAGAAATGGAAGTCAAATTACTGAAATTCGTAGATAGACCTTAGGAGTTGGGAATATGGGAAAAAATGTTTACAAAAAAATGAAGATAAGGTTATAAACTTTGAGACCACAACAGAAGACAAATTAATCCAAAAGTTCATTAAATGTTCACGAGAGCAACACCAAGTCCATCCAACCATCAATGAATCTGGCTGCTGATTTACAGCTGATAAGGGCAAAGACCCATGAAACATGTTTTGTATAACTCAATGGTAAGGGAAACATAAAAGCATTTTAGCAATTCACTAGCTATTAAGAATATATTAGCTGCCCATTGTAAGTTTTGACATGAAATTAATTTTAAATTTAGACAATACATATTTTCAGCCCAGGCTCTTATCTAGACATATTCAATATCTATATATAATTATAATAATTTCTAAAAAATTACCAAATATGAATTAACATGCAATTTTGTTTCAGCTAACTCTTTTTTCAACTTTACTCAAAAATTGTCCTATGTTTCTATTATCCTTTTTGAAGATTTCCATTATAGTCTTTCTCCTACAATTCTAGCCATTTCTGCTTTAGTAACTCCTTCCCCCACAAATCCATCCCTAGCCACTCAAATACTATGTGTCCCATATCTTCCTTTCCTCCACAAATGGGGCATTGATTCTGTGAAACTATGGCCTTCCTGCCGTGGCTGGTTTGAACAATGACTTTTAAAATTATTCTAGTACATCTATGAATTCAAATTGAATTACAAACTTCTTACCTGTTCTATAAGTCTCTTGACTAAGGAAAGATTTCCATTCATACAGGCTACATGCAATTGTGTTTCTCCTTTCTCATTTCTTTTTATTTTTAGACGCTGTGGTCGTCTTCGCTGGCGTAACTTCTCGGTGCCCTCATTTTCACTTCCAGAATCTAAAAGAGAGCGGTGCAATTTTTTCAATATCTTTTTGGAAAAAATTCTTTCACACAGTCTTATACAAACAAATTTGGAACGAAAATATAGTCATGGCTGCTAGTTGTGTCTCAGGTCTTTGGCTTACTTTATTTCAATCATGAACCAATGTTACCTCTTGAATTTCTGCCATTTGATTTTACTTACTTTGTAACGTACAAATGCTTTTCTCATGTTTACAAGAATGACTTAAAACATATCAGTACTCTTAAGCTCATGTCTTATTTATTTACTATTCCTCATAATACTTGTTTTAAAAAAATTGATGCAGTTGGATATTATCAGCTGATTAGAAATTGAAAACAAGAAAAATGTAGTGAATGACAGAACAACTAAAAGATTTTAATAAGACATGGATGAGCTGGACATAATCTTTTGATGGTAGGAGTAGCAGCAGCTAAGACTATCTAACCTGTAAGGTCATCCAGGCATATATCATGTCCAATATCAAGATTTATTTCTTCATCATCAGAGTTTTCAGAACCACTATCATTTTCTGTAGTAATCATTTGCAATTGCTTTTCTGTCTCATCTGAAAAAAAGAAGCAATACTCATTATACATAATGTCTGCATGGAAAGTGTCCAATCCATTTCTTACATGAAAGTTAAGTGAAATAAATGGGAATATATCCCTACTAAATTGAGCAAGAAACAATAAATTTTTTAAAACTATAATTCATCTATTCTATGTATGCATATATTAATTATGGTTTTAATTCTGATTTAAAGTTATTCCCTTGCTTCAGCTTTAAGGTGTTTGATAATTTGTTATAAATATAACTTCTTTTACAATTGGTTTATGTTCAATAATTTTTCTATTTACAATCACTCTATGGAAATTTTCTTTTATCTTAGTATTATATTGATGATAATGCTAATTAAAATTATTAGCAAAAAGTATAGTTACTTTTTTATAGAGAGAATAATTCTATAAGTACACAAGGAGACAATGTTAACAAGTTTGGTTCTGAATAAATTCCAGCATGAAGATCTCCTGTCAATCTTGTAAATTTCCTTTAACAAATGAATTGTAAAACTAAAATCCAATTTAAATTGGTCCAAATTTCAATTCCGTATTGTATATGGGAGTAAACTCAATCATAGCATGATATATTCATTAAACAGAGAGTCAGTGCTGTGAAACATTACACCTTCTACAAGAATATATTAATTATATTCACACTAACTCTACTTAACATTAGGACTCCTCAGTTGTTGATGGATCGTTTCTGAGCAATTGCCCCAGAAACAGGTCTAATGTTGTATAAGTAGAGTTAGTGTGAACATATTTAATACATTCTTATAGGATATATTATCACTCCATTGTCTACAGCTTTATAAATACAATTTAATTAACATTACACTGTACTTACTTGCATTTACTAAAGATATGTTTTGGGAATACTTGCTCCCATCCCATTTTTTGGAATGACTGGCAAGTGATCCAGAAGTACCTATCTGTGTGTGTGCATTCATGTGGAGACATTAGTGTTGACTTATGTGCATCTACCAGGCTGATCTGGGAGAAGGGACGCTGAAGTTCATGACATGATCCTTATTCTTTTGAATATGGATTTTTTCCCCATGTTAATAGTTCAGCTGCTCTCTGGCCACTTCAAGAATTTGGCAATTGGTTTTATATCTTGATTTGTGGAAAAGAAATGGGTGGCTACTGCTTTTATCAAATTTCTTCTGTCTAATGCACCTGAGGTGTTCCTTAAGTCTAGTTTTCTGATTAACTTTGGTTTTACCCCTGTATATCTGATGGCAGTCTGAGCAATTAATTTGATATAAACCTGGTTTTTAGTATGATGGAATTTTGCCTTTAGAGATGTGCCTATTAAGTTCTAAATGCTGAAACTATTGTGTGACACCACCAAGTTTATGTTGTATTCTAAAAATTTTTTTGAATTTGCTGTTGGCCCAGGAGTGATATATAAACCTTTATAGCTGGTATTTTCTTTTTTAAGGGTGGTGATTTGTTTTATTGCTTTTAGTCTATTGAATCTTGCTATTGGATCTGGATTAAAAACAGATGATCTGATGGTATTCTTCCTTGTTTAGTAAAATGTAAACTATATATTAGACTGCAAAATGCATGATGGTGTGATCTCGGGTTGCAACTATTGTACTTGATGTAACTGTCTGTATGGGTAGGTTTTCTGTAGATAACCAAAGATGAAGCTGTTTTTGTTTCTCATAATCTTCAGATCCAGGAAAGCCAAAAAATCATTTTAAGCTATTATCTGTAAAGGAGTGTACAAATAGTCTAAGCTTGAGATGCTAATTGGTACTTGTATATTGAAGCCAATCATATAATTGAAATCATAGTATAATGGAATCAAACGAAACACTCTTATTGCTCCATTTACTTGTCCATAAATGTAGAATCTGTTTCACAAACCTTTGTTCGCATTGTCAAAGTCTAAGTCTACTTTTAGTTGACGATGAGAACAATGGTTTATGAAACTTATTTTACATTTATAGACAATTAAGTGGAACAATAAGTGTGTTTAGTTCAACTCAATCATACTATGATTTCAATTCCTATAAACAAGTATAGCTCACTTTCTTGCAAAGTTCATTTACATATTTATATGAAAGTTTGTTTTATAGCCCTAAGAAGTTTATATATCTCACTTGTTCAGTAACTTCTCCAGCTTCAGTTATCTATAAATTATCATCAGTTCGTTTACTTTTAGATATATTTGTTATATGTTATCATATTTGCGTTTAACTTAATTTTGTTGTCTTATTGATTGTAATTTCTAGTTACATATGTATTTTTATCTGTATATCTTTTGCATCCCACATCTCCTGTAAGAGCCATGGATTTAATAATAAATTAATATGGAACTCTTTTTTCCTGGCATTAGATTGGATACTGTTTAGATAGATCTTATTTCTATCAAACCTTTTTCATGCTTTAATAAAATATAACTAAATAACAAAAACTATATTTAAATAATAAAGATGGTATTAAGAGGAAAGATGTGAAAGACGAAAAACCTTCTGAACTTAATGGCACACAAGAACTAAGATGGTATTAAAAGGGAAGCTGTGAAAGAGCAAAACCTTTGAACTTAATGGCACACAAGAATTACAAATTTTTGCTTCTCTTGTAAACAGTATGGATGCACCAATATGAAACCAAATGTCACTAACATGAGGAAAATCTTTTCTTAATAGCTTTACAGATTCTAAATATCTACCTCATGCAAATAATGGTTTGTTCTTTTTCTCTAAGAACATTCTCCAATGGCTCTCACATATCCTATGCCAATTCATTTTGCACTTACCAGCAAGCTCACTATGGCCTTTCAATCTCTGGACTTTTGCCAATGCCTGAAGTACTAGTTTCTCAAGTTTTGCATTACATGCTGCAATTGCCAAACTGCGAGCTCTGTGATAAGTCTCTTCTAACTCTTTGTAACTATCACAGGATAGCTCCTGGACTTCACCAATATTAACCAATGTCTTGCAAGCCTAAAACAAGCAAAGCTAAAAGGATTAACACTTCAAGCTTCTGTAACTGACAAATGTTACTACTATACTGTAGATAAGAACAAATCTCTATGCTCAGTGCAAGAAAATATTTCAGAAAAATGTCCTAATTAATTCATTTAACTTCTTATATTCAGATAAATAGCTTTTAAACAGTCACAAATCAACAGTTTAGTACTTTGAACAAGTTTTTGGAACAGTAATTCTCCTCTCTAGTAGATAAACTGACAATTTTTACTGATTACATTTGCTGAGAGTATATGAGGATCTAATAATATAGAATTAGTTTGGTGACACACATGCTTTATTTACTGGCTTTTTTAATTGAACATATTTCAGAAACATTTCTACCATCATCAGCAGAAGACATATTATTTTACTCTTCATTGTTAATAACTTCAAGAGTATACGGCAAATGAAAATCTATTATTCATAATCTACAAAAATGAAAGTAAATACTTTAGAAGCATTAAAATAATAAACAATAAGGGGAGATGATAATTCAATTTCCATTCCCTTTGAGCGATAGGAAACTTGCACTAATAGGCATAAGTTTTTATCTGTCCTGGTTTTAGTGATCATTTCCATGTATTGCACCTTTGATATACCTGTATGATCCTCATACTTTGCAGTCGCTTTCAAGATTGTACTGATGACTTGATGAGTTATGTTCTACATTTTTTTGAAAATAGTCATGAATGCCTTGGCTTGTTAATATGTGTTTCAGGCTTTAATTGCAGCATGTCTAATGTTGATTTATCATGGCATATTTAGCATAGAATTTGGACTATATTTGACCACTCATATGTAAAATAAAACTGACAAAAAGCAAATTGTTGGGAAATGGATATGAACCTTTTGAAAAATCCTGTGCAACAGTCAGAACAATATTGTTGACATAAAGCAATAATACTATTTTATGGACATCTTTTAATATTGACATATTCACTCTTACATATTTTGCTTGAAAAATACCATAAGGTATAATCTACACACATCTACCATGTTTTACTTGCACACTCCCTTTTATAATTGAATAGTTACATGCCAATTGGATACAACTTTTCAGCAAGTTTGTGGTTAGTAATTAAAAAAAGTGATAATGAATTGTTAATTTTTTATAAATAATTACAAAAATGTTGCTCTGTGGAAGAACATTAGAATTAATAAGAATTTATTTTAACAGATTTTCTCCCCCCTACCCCTGTATTAAATTCTTATTTCAGTCCTTTGTAGTACCCATGGTGTGCTTTGGAAATCTAAATCAATAGCCTAAGCACAACTTGAAGATTAATTTTTTATCTGGTCATAGTATGACTATAGTTCTGCATTATGTCTAGCAATATAATAATTCCCTATACTGTATAAAAGTTAGTTTACTAAATTAATTACATTTAATATATTTTAAAATATATTTATTCACTGTATAATCTAAAAAAAGGGAGCATATTTCTCTTGTTTTTTTGTTGCAAATTTCTAAACAATCACTAACATTTAATAATTGCAGGTTGTAACCTTAACAATAATCTTCATTACGTTCTTCAATCACATTCTGTTCTACTTGTGAACAGTCTTCTTTTAGCAGCCATCTTCAGCAGATATCTAGTTCTCCAAGAAAACAAAGCACACTTCCATATACAATAGTAACATTTTTCTTTTTTTAAACACAACCCTCCCCCCCAAAATACTTAACTGTTGTTCTTTAAAGATTGTAGAATGTGTTACTAGCAAAATCTCATTGTCAGTTACCACATTTTGGTCTCTCAAAAGCAGCCTTTAACAAGCATACAGTAAAATCCATCTTTTATTTTTTTCATGGGACTATTTGAATTGCCAACAAACACAAACAATATTACAATTAAAATTGACATATTTCTATTATTTCACAAATAACCAAATACTACTATTAATTCTAAAACCTAGTCTCTGGTTCATCAGTAGTAGTGTACTGGAATATCCAAGGGACCAGACTTCATTGCTAACCAACGCTATTTAATGTATTTATTTATTTAGTATCAATTATATTACAAAATAGACAACTTACCCAGCTTCTTACAACGTATTCAAAAGTTGCCTGCTTAAAAATGTTCCCGGTCCGAATACATCATAACTCCAGGTTGCTGATTATATTGGAGAACAAACCATAATTAATTACTTCACTCCTGTTATTTGTTCTGATAGTAAAATTTTTACTAATCATCTATTCCTCAAATCTTTTCCCCTCCACCATTTAACTCTAACACTTATTCAATTTTTCTTTCTACATCTGTAGTCCCCACAACTTCATTTGTTCACAATATATAAGGCTTTCACTTAAAATTTACCGGCACGCATGTTGTTTGATTCTGGGCAGCTGAGCATGTCATACCACTCACTGTCAATGGGCTTCAAAATACTGCACATGTGGGATAGTTTTAAATGAAAGCCCTACATTATACTATGATACTCATTTTCTCCCCCAACTGTGTGTTGTATATCCAATCTATCCATTTAACACTTATTTCTGGTATTTTCCTTAAACATGTTCTTTTAATCCCCATAGACATTTTTCATTTAACTATTATTAACTTTCTCCGATCAACCACCATTAGCACTTAACCTCGCCCCAAGATAATCATATTTCTTAATCATTTCTATTTCCTGCCCATCCATCCACAATTTATTGCACACATTGTGATTTATCCAAGAGCACTATTTGCAAACAATCACAATTCCAGTCAAAAACTGCTCACCTTCTTCCTCAAACCTATTCAGAAACCTATGACAATTTTCTGTTCATTAATGAAAAGATGTGGCATCCACCTCGCCAACACTTTATGAAATCCTGGTTCTTCAGAAAGAATAAAGTGTGCACTTATGCACATCTCTGAAGTGATTTTAAGCATACTTAGGTGTCAATCGCCTTCCACAAGATCACAAACGGCCTAAATGTCATCCTGATAGGCCATGATTGATGTGCATGGTTTCATTTTTCACTGCATCATGACCACTGAGGAACTTCTTGTACCAATTAAACACTTGGATTGCTACCTTCCACACATCCCCACTTAAAAACCCCTATGGCCCCTGTCCCTCTTGCCACTCTTTTCAGTCCACAGAAAAGTCTGGTTTAAATTTGAATGGCTCTCTTGATATACTGATATTTTGGGACTTCACTCCACCCCATGAGAGAACTGTCAAAAAAAAGCAATACTTTACAACCCTAAGGTTTAACCCAAGCAGACATGCATTAGGAATATCACTGAATGTGATTGCTAAGTAAACCTGAATATGATCATCACAATATTGCATACTAACCTCTGCAGGATTTTCTTGCCATAGTTGTAGTTCCTTCCTGAAAAACGCAAGTGCCAGGTCATACTGCTGATTGTCTTTGTAGGTCTGTGATAAGGAAACATAAGCTGCGGCCAATTCTCTTCCAGTTTCTCCCAGAGCCTCAGAGCACTAAAAATAACAAAGGTCTTATGTGTTACAAATTAAGGACAGGTGCCTATTTAAGTAAAACTTCTACAGTTTTGGCCAGCTTCTAGTAATAAATTATTCATTTATCTGCTTTAATGCTAAACAGAAGATACACTTACACATTTTGGGGATACTAGCATAACATAGTGGAGTTTCTAACAAACATAATATTGTCATTACAAAAAAAGTTGATCTGTCTATATGAAAGCAAATAGCACAGATGCACTACCCCACATTCATTCCGTATGTTGATACCCAACTTTTGTTCATAGCATTCAATTCCCAACAGTAGCAATAAATACATCTTAAGAATGTAACGAAACTCAGTGTATTGTACCACCATGGGTGGCCAAGGTCATTAAAGTTTGGACTCGTGAGCTGGAGGTTTGGAGTTAGAATGCCACCAGGACCATCCTCTCTGACTGGGTTTTTATTCCAGGTTTTCCTCAGTCCTCATAACTGGCAAATGCTGTGGAGGTACCCTGAACTTGGGCCTGGAACACTTCCTTCCTTAAAAAAATATCCTTTCCCAATATATCATTTTATCTCATGTATCATCAGTGTCCACTGCCTGTGGTGCCTCAGTAGTAAAAACGGGTGTTAAACACTAATCTCTACTCCTAGTGTATTGTTTTTAAACCAATTTTCTTTACAAATTATACATTCTTCATAGCACCCTTTATAGCATCTTTATAATATGGAACCTGTAATAAAACAAATATAATATAATGCCAAAAGTGTATCACCTCCAGCATCTTGTTATAATATTCCAAAGCCTTTGTGTTGTTCTTTACAGCAATACAACCATCACCCATTTTCTCATAAAGTCTCTTCTTTATTACTAGATCATCAATTTGCATTTCCAATAGCTCCTTCTCAGTTTTGCACATCATTACAGCTACAACACAGAAATGTCATATAAAATAATTAATTTTCTGTCAAAGGTTTCACAAAAACAGGGCATGAAAATAACCTATAGTGTCAAAATTATATTATTAATGCACATTTATTCTTAAATTATATGCAACTCAGTTATGCATCAGATCCTAATCTTATTAACATTTATAGAAATAAATTTTCTGAGAGGCTTTAAGTATTAAAAAATTATAAAATTCCCAACCATTCTATTTTAATAGATTTGTTTAGGCCTTCAACAGAAGCTACAGTAGCAAAGTAACAACTTCCTCATCTCAAAAATAAATATATTTTTGGTTGGACCAAAGGTAAATAAGGCCTTGTGTAAAATGATTTATTGGTGAATACATTTCAGAAATAAAACTAAGTTATTTTTCTGCATAATATTCACAAACATTCACACATTTTTGCCATTGTTTGGCAATTTTTATTGTTCCCATTTCATAAAAAGCAACAAGATTGGGTACAGAGCCAACTGCATACAAAATCTTCTACATCTACACTGTTTGAAAGCTTCTTTAGATAGGAGCGCCAGAAAAATGACAACTGTGCAACATAGCAAAGAATCTCCAGGGCTGTATACCTTCACAGACTTGCTATTTCATTTGTTAAGAAGCAGCAGTGTCCATCCATAATTCTATTACTATGCAATATATTACAGCAATAACATGCTAAAAATATGGCTATATATATATCTGGCCCTTGCATGCATAACAGCTCAGGAAAAGGAGAGGGAGAGATAATAGAAAAAACCCAAATTTCATATATCAATTGTGGAAAACACGATATACCAAGAATGGCACAATACCCCATGCTATTCTTCAACTGTGGGAAAATGCGTATTCACGCACAATAATCCATCGTTCATACAGTCAATGTTGATCGAAGATTTATCCAAGAGCACCATTTGCAAACAATGGAATTTCCATGCAAGAGTCCTGATTCAAATCAAACTCTTGGATATCTGAGACAACTGGAACAACACATTGGAAATGAGATTGATCTCTCCAAACACTAAGTCCTTGGAGAAGCCCTTGTGGATGAATGGAGTAAATGTGCCTCAAATGAACATTAGCCTTATCATGAACAGGAACTGTGCTACTGTTCTTCACATCACAGAGGCAATATTCCATATTAACCTGCTTCTACGATTATATAACCATGAACTTTTTCTTGGACTATGACAAATGAACACTGTGGTTTAAAACATTTTAAAGACAGTCATGAATTGAGTTATCTAAATAATTTCAAGCCTTTTTTGTTATTTGTCAAAAAGCAAATGAGTTATTTAACTCTTTATTTTATTATTATTTCTGTTTTCAGTTAAATATGTAATAATGCAATAAAGCTAAGCTTTATCAAGTGACTACTTTTATGTTTTGAGCAATGTAACTGATAAATAAAGGTAGTGAAAATGAGTGCAACTGCCATAAGTTATAAAAGTGCACAGATAATCATTTATGTGCAAATTACTTCACAGGGGTAAAATGGAAATCAGAAGGCTGTAAGGATTGAAATCTCTGAGGCTTTTGGATCATCATGCAGCAGAGAGACATTTATATGCACATTCTCACAGGCTATGAATTTTGGGTATATCATTTCATTACAGAAGTCAAACAGAAAGCTTGCCAAAAGTCAATTGCTGCCATAGTATGGAATATTAAATTATCCTGCCCTATTAGAAATCTCATTCATTTTTAATCAACCTATATGCATATTGGTTATAAATAATTAAACTGAATTAAGCTTATAACAAATAAAAGTATTAAATATGACAATTTTTTTCTGTTTCATTTAATAATGAGGTACCAACCCAGAGCTAAAATGCACCAGAGAAAACTAAAAGTTCCCAACACGAGCAGTCCAGTTTGCAAACATTTTCCAAATCAGTCATGCATACACCCTTCTTTTTATGAAATATATTTTTCCTACATTGTGTTGCATAACCAACAACATTTCAAAATAAATTCATAATAATGACTGTTCCCATTTTTCCAAATTAATGAGCAATTATTTAAGATCATCGCATGGATGATTGTATGGATTCAGTAAACTTAGAAACAATTTAACAAATCATTATTGAGGAAATCACTCAAATTTCACTAATTTAGTTCCACTTACTTGGACATGTTTCAAAGGCGGTTGCCTTCATTGTCAGTATGATCCCAATGTCCACTTCCCCACGTGGTATTCAGATGTTGCTCCATAGATTTTATGAACTTTGTGATAAAGTTACTATTGTTTGGGAGATCAAAATTAACCAAATTTTCTTTGTTTTTATTTATGAATATATTTTCCCACACTGTCAATTCTATTGGTTTTTAAAGAGCTTTTAAGAGTTTTGATACCTTTTGGAATTTGTGGTTCTTTTGCCAGAAATGGTCTGCCACTGCTGATTTTTCCATGTGTTTATATTTTACATGTCTCATGTGCTCCTTAAACCGTATGGAGATATTTCTTTTTGTTTTGCCTATATATTTCATATTGCAATCTTTGCAAGCAATTTCATAAATGCCTGATTGTTTTTCTGGAGAAATTTTGTCTTTTGTGTTTGTTTTTAGGAGGTTTTTTAAACTACATTTGTTTACTGGAGCCAAAATGATGTTTGCCTCTTTAAATTTTTTTTGGAATTTTTGGTGTGCCCATGGACATGCGACATCTGAATACCACGTGAGGAAGCGGACATTGGGATCATGCTGACGATGAAGGCAACCTCCTTTGAAACATATCCAAGTAAGTGGAACTAAATTAGTGAAATTTGAGTGATTTCCTCAAAAATGATTTGTTATGTTATACTATATTTCACTGTGAAAATTCCCACAAATCCAAAAGTATTTAGAAACAATTATTTTTTACCAATTCTCAAATATTTTTCTATCAGCTTCCTCTCAGCAACTATTGGTGTCTTGAGTTTGTATGCTTTAAACAGTGCTTGCTTTGCTCCATGAAAATCTGGCAAACTGAAAAGAACCTGCAATAAAAAACAGAAACCTGTTCAGCATTAACCCTTATATGATTGATAAAGGGAAACCAACTATTGAATATTTCATCATACCTCAGCTTTGTTTAAAAGTGTTTCACAGGACAGTTGTACTTTGTCCTCCAAACGGCTTGCTACCTCAAGAGCTAAGCCAAGAGAACTCAGTGCTTTTTTGCTTTCATTCTGTCTTTGATGTAGCATTCCCAGGGAAGAATAGCATCGAAATAGGTCTTCAAATAGATCATGCTCTTTGCATATATGTATTGCCTGCAGAAAAAAGTTTGAATGAACAACAGTTTATTTACAGCATCATCAATTACGCTGAAAATGTTTTGCATTTTCAACTGCATTTAATACCATTTCATCAATGATACTCAACATTAAATTACAAATATGGGGAAAGAAAGTAAGCAAATAAACAAGAAAATATAATTATTCAAATTGCATTTGAAAGATATAGAAATTGAGTGACTATATATTCTATTAGACTCCACTTACATATATATCATTGGACACAATTTGAGGACAATTATTCCATCATCAACTGTTGACTATTATTCAGTATGGCGGCTGGATCCCGAAGTGTTTCTGTGGAGAAGTCTGATGATGGTTGATTCTTATGGCAGATGGTTGTGATTTCATTTCATTATATTTTTGGCATTCCAATACAGTTTGGTCAAGTCTTTGCATTGCTGTTGGTTGGGAATGAGTATTGAACACACAAGGAGATGATCTTCATATGTAACCAGGCTGCTGGCAAATAGTACACTCAACTGAATCTTGCAGTCTTATTTTTTGGAGGTAAAGGTACACTTCAGTGTGGGACCAAGCTGAAGATGGAGGCAAACGCCTTTGAAACATGTCCAAGTAAGTGAAATAAAATTGGTGAAATTTGAATGATTTTATAATAATAATATCATATTATACTATATTTCACTGTGAAAATCCCGGATACAAAATATTCCTAAAAATGTTCCTTTTTCCCGATCCCTACACTAAATTCATTTTTGTATTTTTGATTACAGTGTGCGCATTCAATTTCATAAATTCCTCATTTTTGTTCTGTTGCTATAGTGTCTTTTAATGTAGAACCTAGAACATTTTTGATATATTTGCTCTTTGGGCCTAACTCTATACCATGTTATTTGAATATCTTATTGAATTTGCTATGGTAAGTCAGCTAATGTGTGAAACTTTTGAATTTTCCTTGATACTTTCCTGTGTGGAAACATGTTATAGATATATTCTTAATTAGCTGGTAAGTCAAGGGCTGTGTATGACATGATGATTTAATGGTAAGTTGAGCATCGCATAAATTGATTCATCAGCTAATTAAGAATATATTAATTGCTTCAATGTATTAGTTCAGACATAAAATTAGTTTTAAATTTAATATGTTATAGATTTTTGGTTTTTAAATTTTCATTGGCTATTGCTGTATTAATTATCTGTTGTTATTTTGTTTTGTACTATTTCTTTGAGTGGAATGCAATCTATTCTGTATGCCAAGCTGTTGAATACAGTATATTTGAGCAAAATGGGCTTATAGCTGTGGGATCCAGCTGCTGATCTTCCTGTCCATGGTTCATCCTCGAGGGTTTCCTTGCCTTCCTGGTACCATGCAAAAACCATCCTTGCATTGTCCATTCATTCTCAGCACCAATATCGAAGGTCTGACATATTTTCCGCACCATTGTAGTTACTGCTCCCCAGTTTAAATTCATAGAGCATACAAGCTAACATAGAAAACTGAATCTAGCAGCTATTCTAACTCTGCAACAATCTGTTACCACTTAATATTTTTGTTGTGCATTTAATTGTTGCCAATGCTTGAAATTTGAGCATGAGAAAAAACTGGCAAAACATTTTGGGTAATGAAGTTAGAAATATATATTTTCAAGATGTATGCAAATGGAGCTATACTGTCATTCTTTCTACACAAGTTTTTCCCCAAAAACAGAGAAATGCTAAAAAATTATTATGAACTGCATAAAAAAGTGTGTACCTTACTTTTTGAATGCACTCTATTCCCTGCTGAACCTCTTGCTGACATTCCAAGACAAGGCCAATGTTCAATAAGAGCCTTGCTCGCATCTCCATATGCTGCTGTTTGCCTATACCACTCAGCCTATCAATTAAGAGCAGAAAGAGATATTTACTAGTTAAAACAATATTTACAGGAATCATTACAGTTTTAGAAGTGATAATCCTATATTTGCACTAGCTGGACCTAAGAAAATGAAATTTTCCATGATTTTGCAGCATGGCTTTTAGCAGTCTAGACTAATTATATGTATGCCTCCATATTACTTAGAAGATATATAAGATTTCACTTTGAATCCCTTGATTGTTACTCATATCTGCTTTCCAGGAGATCCCCTCCCATGCTTAAGCATGATAAATGTTTTAAGTTGGCAGTTCCAATGCAAGAGTTTCACTTTACTGCTTATAGTTACTGTTCACATAGTCCTTTGACACTTATTTTTAACTGACTAGAAAGTTTTGTTACTATACCTTTCACAGAGATTCAAACTTCTCATGTATGCTTTTTTGGCTTCTCTAAGGCAAGCCTTGTAGTCAGAGGAATCACTGCCTAGACTCTCTGCTTTACAGAAATATGTGCGACCTATTGTGGCTAAAGCTCTCTGCTCCTCCACCTGGTTTCCATGTGAAATGGCCACCTCTACAAACAACCACAAAACAATTTAAATAAATAACAGATGATTTTTAACACAGAATGAACATACAGTGAAACCTTAACCCATCATTTCCCACAAGGTAAGCAAAAGAAAACAATAGATGCTGGAAAACGATGGATGGAGGAGTTTAAAACATGAGCATCTCTGGCATGTTAAAATTAGGGGAAAGGGCTTATTGATTAACATGAAAGAAAGCTTGAGGAATACAGGAATATGCTACTAAATACCTTTTAAAATAGTGAGGAGTCATGTCTCATACCCCTGCCAGAGATGCACATTGTCTAAATTTTCTAAAATTACCTACAGCTTTTCCGTAACAGAGTGCACTATGACTTGGTAATAGTAAAACATTCTAGACTTTCTTTTCATGCCATATGCCTACTGCAAGAGCTTAGAATGGGCATTGAGTTCACTTATGGTTTCGTCTGTCCTCTGTCTTGTGCATTTTTGTTTCATATACACTTCCTCTCTGTCATACACATGACTTTACAATATATCTTTTGTCTTCATGTGTTTCATTCAGTGATACCTTGCAGCTTCACATGGAGAAAACAATGTGTGCATTGCTACAGTATGTTTCAAAACACTATACTCTGCTTTTTGCATTAATCAATGATTTGTGATTCAAGCATACAAGTTACATAGGTCAAAAAAATATGTTTGATCAAGGTGGAAAAACAATATTGTGTGGAACAATCAATGCAAATTTTATTACCATCACTTATAATGAAATTATGCCTGGAACTATATAAATCAAACAATGGATCCAGGAAAACCATGTTTCTGGAAATGGTGATTTAAGTTTTAATATACTTAAAAACTTAGCATTATACACAGTCAGCTAGATAAAGCATAATAAAAGAATATTGGAGAATGACAAACTGAAATTAAAGAATTTAGGGAAAAGTAATTTAAATTGGATATGCACTGCCTAGATAACTAAAAATTGCAAATAGGACTCATCAGAACTGAAGATTATTACAGCCTATGAACATTTATGTCATTAATTTGATTGTATTATGTTTCATATCCTTAAACAGTAATGCTAGAAATATTCCTCAGGAGTATCATATAATGTACGAGGTGGTATCCAGAATATTTGGAACTGGTTCTGCCATCTGGTCACAAACTTACTATGAGACTAATGACCTCCGTCACCCTCAAAGTAGTTCTCTTCCATACGTATACACTGTCCCAGCAATTCTGCCATTTTCCAAGTGCATCTTGGAAGCCATGTTCTTTGAGGGTGTTAAGCACAGACGGCGTTTCTTCTTGAATTCCCTCAATTGTGTCGAACCGACGTCCTTTCAACTTGATTTTCAGTTTGGGGAATAGAGCGAAGTCGCAGGGTGCCAAATCAGGCGAGTACGGTAGGTGCGGGACAACCGTCGTTGTTTTTCGTCAAAAAGCTCCTAGTGAACAAGGAATTGTGACCGGGCGCATTATCATGATGCAACAGCCAATTTCCTTATCGCCAAAGTTCGGGCCATCGTCTCTGCACATTTTCACGGAGCCGTCGCAAAACGTCACAGTAGTACATGGAATTCACTGTTTGATTTGGTGGAACGAATTCTTTGTGCACAATCCCCTTGGTATCAAAGAAAACGAGGAGCATGCTCTTGACTTGTCTCACTTTTTTTTTTTTGGTCTTGGTGAGTTCGGGCTCTTCCATTGGAAGGATTGTTGTTTTGTCTCAGGATCATAAGCATACATCCAGCCCTCGTTGCCGGTAATGACCTTGGAGAAGAAGGTTGGGTCATCGGAAACGGTCCGACGAAGCTCTGTGCAAACTTCAACACACTGCGCCTTCTGATCAGCAGTAGGGATCCTAGGCACAAATTTTACGGCGACACGATGCATGCCCAATTCATCTGTTAGAATTCATTTGCATGTCCCATAACCAATTTCCACTTTAGGAGCAAGGTCTTCAATGGTTCGACATCGATTCTCACGAACGAGGTGTTGAACTTGAGCAACAATGTCAGGCGTTGTGCAGCTGCTGAGCCTACCAGTGTGACCATCGTTTTTCAATAGCTGTATGTCCGGCCCTGAACCGAGCATGCCACTCAAACACATGTGTACGGCTTAGGCTTTGTACCCTAAATACTTACTTGTTGAATCATTGCGAAGGTCTCCATAGCATTTTTCCTGTGATTTGCACAGCATTTGATGCACACTCTGTTCTAATCTTGGATCCATCGTAAAATCACCACACACTACACAAAGAATATCATGAAAAGTACTATAGAATCTCAACACATCTACCCAGCTGCACGAAACTTTGAACACTCACTCATCAGATGTGCTAGTGTTGCCACCTGGCAACATAAAACTCTACTGCAATTACTGTCGAGATGTCAGCACCAGTCCCAAATATTGTGAATACCACCTTGTATATGACGGTTTAACTATTTAAACATTTTTATGAGGCATAATGGGATGCCAATATTTCTTCTCTAATTGCAAGACTTTCTGTTTCCATTTCATTTTCATCATTTTACTTTCTTGCTCTATGGTTTTCTCTTCTAAATTATTTTTCAAAAATTTTATAATAAAATACATTTTTAAAGATAGCATATCTATATTTATTTCCTCTATAAGAGGTTTATACTTTGCAAAGATCCAACTTAACTTGCAATTCTTTGTTTTCAGGATATCTGTCAGATGATGCAAGTGAAGCAATATACGCAAAGACACTATAACAACAAGTTTTTGACAAGCAAGAAAAATGGGCAAAAGATTTGTTGCAAGCAAGAGCTACACAGTATAAATTATGCTTGGAAAAAAGAGATGATCTCTGGGTATTTCACATAATTTCCCATAGCAAACAACACAGAGAAGTACAATTCATTAAATGTACAAAGAACAAACAATAAAAACAATTCATGAAATTAAGTCAAATCTTTCACTAGAAATTTTTTTTCAAGGCAAAGATTCTCCTTATTTTAACTTATGGCATCTCACTAAACTGGTACCTCTTAAGACAAAAGAACTTGTAAGATCAAGATTCTTGCAGGCAGCCATGGTTGCATTAAGATATAGTCCATTCCTTATCCTGCTAGTTTGTGAATTCAACAAAGCTTTTCTTTCTCATAGAATCTGAGAACCGATCTACTCCATTCATGTATTTGCAAACGTATACTACAAGCATAGAAATAGAAAAGATATGGAAGAATTCTATGGTGTAGATATGTCCAAAAGGCAGCATGCCAAACCATAAGCAACTGTCTGATCCAAGAAAAGGAGATGAATAAAAAATTTTGTATCTTCCCCTAAAATTATGATTAACTCAAAAATGACTTAATAAGCATTTCTGCAGTATACTTCTATGATAGCGATTTTGCAGTATTAACAATTTTACAATTCTGTGTTTCTGCAGCTTAAATAACTTTTGGGTATAGTAATACTGCAGTGTAACAGTTTGTCCTAATGAACACCTGCAACAATGGTTGTACAAACATATATGTGTTGCTATACAGTTCAGATTACTATGCCATTCCTCATTAGAATCAACCATAAAAGACTATATTTATAATAGCAAGACTGATAGGTCCCACAAGGACCGTCCTCTCTGAGAAAGGTTTTTTCCAGGTTTTCCCGAGTCCTCATAAATGGTAAATGCCAGGGAGGTACCCTAAAAACATAGGCTTAGAACACTTCCTACCCAGTTTATCATTTTATCTAATGTATCTTCATGTCTTACACCTCATTTATCATCATGTCCACCTCCTGTGATACCTCAGTAATTAAAACAGGTGTTAAACACTAGTAAAGAGAAAAAAAAGGCTGATAGGCATGAATGCGAGTGACTTCATTGTGCCTGCCAAGAGTTGGAACAGAAGCACATGTCTGTAGTTGTTAATTCATATGAGGTGAGGTTACTTCACTTGCAATATGAGCACAAAATGTAAGGTTGAACAGGAAAATTGGGTATATCAAGGGAGGTGGGAAAATGATTATTTTATTACAAATAACAAGTGATAAACTCCAGTGTTTCATATGCATGTACCTTGTGTCTGTACTGAAGGAGTACTGTAAAAAAGAAAAATACATGATATATGAGGAGGAGTCTCGAATTGTGTTAATTGGAGACTTAAAGAAGTAACTGCAGCAAAATATGCATGTTCACCACATTAAGATCCAAAATTCTACTTTTCATGCTTCTTACAGTTGAAATCGCCCAAGCTAAAAAACTCTTTACCGACGGTATTGCTTTGATAAAATGCATTGTTGAAACGGCGAAGACCTTTCAGCGACAATAAAATGGCAAATCGGTTTGAATCAATATCTCTTTCACATCATACTGTACAAAGAAGAATTGAATATGGCTGAACAAGTACGAAAAAAATTATCAGATCAAGTTAAACAGTGCCATTTCTTCTTGTTGTGCCTTGATGAAAGCACAAATCAGTCAGATGTGAGTCAACTTTTGATTTTTATATGCACAATCCTGTAGGACTTTTCCATTAAAGAAGAGCTGCTCAGTATGTGTTCTCTATTTGAAACTACAAAGGGAAAGGCATTTATGATGCTGCACCAGCCATTTTAGGGGAGAAATCCATATTAATGGAACTATTAAGAGAAAATGGTACAAATTGTCTTGCATTTTGTTATATTGTTCACCAACAAGCATTTGTGGCAAATTCCTGACACAATATGAAATTTTTAAAAAGATGGTCAAGGTTATCAACATGATGGGTGGCAACAGAGCGCTTTTACATCGCCAATTATGTCAGTTTCTAATAGAAATGGAATCAGAGCATGAAGATATACTTCTTTACATTCATGTGGTGAGATGGCTAAATGCAGGGAAATGTATCCAGAGATTTTTGGTCTAAGGAAGGTAATACATGACTTCCTTATCCTGTTTGTACCATCAGATACTACAGAGATATTACAGAGTTAGAAGTACTAATTTTCTTCAACAGTTGGCTAGTTTAAACAGATATTACAAATCACATGATTGAAATCAATGTAAAACTACAAGGAAGGGATCAACTGGTATCTGATCTTATGGGACACATCAATGGATTTTGGAAAAGGCTATGATTTTTCCATGCTACCTTGCAGAAAAACAACCTTACTCATTTTTCGTGTTGCAGGCATCTAAATACAGATTTTGAGGAAGAATTAAACTTTTCTGAATTTTATACATTCAGAACATTATAGACGAGTTGAATTCAGATTCTCAGACTTTCAAAAAATGAAGAGCAGCGTAAAATTATTTCTAACTCATTGATAGCTGACGAGGAACACTAACCACCAATATTCACCTCGAACTATGTGACTTTCATGGATTGTTTCCTTCAAAATTGGAAGGAAAAAGGGTTGGAACTCTTTTAGACTTCTTTCCAACAAAAGTTTTTCTAACACGTGGAAGCATCCACTTTTGTGAAAGTATATTCTCCTCCACAAAATTCCTGAAGAAATGGCACAGAAACTGCCTCACAGATGTTCTCTCCTGAATATTCCCTACCTTGCAACTACAGGAATTGATGAAGACATCCCAACCCTTGTTAGTGTGGCCAATCGTCCTCATCTTCACATTAAATGTCTACTCCTTCAGGTACATTACTAATATTTCAAGTATTGCTGAAATGGTCAACTGTTTAGGATGCGGCCAGCCATCTGATAGTAAATACTTTTATGGCTCTAAGGCTAACAGTATTTGGACACCACAGGTATAGATGCCATGATCAACTTAAGCTGGCTTGGACAAAACAAAGCATGCTTAGTACTATAACAAGGTTAGCTTTAGGAAAAACTAGTAGAACAACGTATTTTCACAAACAATATGTGCACTGAATGTAGTTTATGCAACAAGCTAGACAAGCATCAGTTTCTGCTTTATAAGAACCATACCAGATCATTAAGTGATTGGTCGGTCCTGGTGGTGTAGTGGTTACCATACTTGCCTCCTACACCCAAGAACGCGAGTTCGAACCCGGCCAGGACCAATGGATTTTTTCGGGTGTAAAAATCCTAAGTATGGCTTCCTTTGGAAGGGAAGTAAAGCCGTGGGTCCCGTGTTGTACATTTACAGCATGAAAAAGAACCTCAAGCCTGAAAGAGAGACCTCTGAGCAAAATTTGTCGGCTGTTTCATGCCCTGAGTTGAATGGGACGCTGATGACCTGAGATGTTAAAGAGCGTCCATGAATAAATTAATAAAAAAAATCATTAAGTGATTACGTTACACAAAGAATGCTTACCTAAACTTTATCATCGTAACATTAGGAATAAACGGTGAACACAAGAATGAAGATTTAAACAGAAATTATTAAAGTGAAGCAACATATTGTTTGATCATAGTAGTTGGCACAGTGACTTAGTGAGGTATAATACACTAACAGAAAAGAGAGAGAGAAGAAAAGAAAGAAAAAGTAAGACAGAAAAATAGAAAAAATACTGATCATTTACTATCATTAATAAAAATGAAGTTAATGTAAATTTCGAAGTAATTCTAATGACCTTCATAAATGAAAGATATATACTTTTTCTCAAATTTTTCACTTAACTTTCATGCTCAACATTTGTTCACTAAACTATACTAATACTGAAAATGGAAGCAATATTGATGCCCACAACTTAAGTTCAGTCTAAAAATAACAAAACAAAATAGTTTTTGAATTGCAGGAATTTTCACAGTGAAATATAGTATAACATAACAAATTATAAAAGAGGAAATCACTCAAATTTCACTAATTTAGTTCCACTTACTTGGACATGTTTCAAAGGCGGTTGCCTTCATCGTCAGCATCACTTGAAACATGTCCAAGTAAGTGGAACTAAATTAGTGAAATTTGAGTGATTTCCTCAATTATAATTTGTTATGTTAACAAAACAAAAGCTCAGTATCTGGTGTACCTCCCGCCCTCTAGTTTTAATTTTAGCCATTATTCTCTTGGGCATGGTTTTGATTAAGATTCTGATGTCTCTTTGGTCAACTGTCCTATTGCTCTTGCAGTGCCACCCAGAGTTCCTGTAAGATCTCTGGGATAGGATTACATCCTCCAATGCATCTACCCAACCTATCCCAGAGATATTCTATACAGTTTAGGCTGGAACTGCAAGCTGGGAAGTTGAGTTCAGCAATCCCCATGTCATCAAGATACTGGGATATGATATGCACTGTGTATGGACCAGCATTGTTGTGCATGAATCTCCAACAAATAGAACATAGGGCATGATGTGATCAGCAAAAATCTCATTGATGTAGTAATGAGCATTGAGGCTACTATTGTTGATGTACACTAAATTGGTTTAGACCTTCACAGAGATACTAACCCACACAATCTCATCAGAACCTTCGCCAAATGGTATCCTTTCAAAAAATATGCACTCTGCTAACTGCTCTCCAGGTCTGCATTAACACCTCACACATGTTGTAAATGATTACAAGCTTCAACCACTGTGTGTAGCAGTTTCTTAGAACCTGGGAGATGAAAGTGAGTGGAGACAAGATGGGACTAGACATTAAGATGCCTAAATAATGCATCCAAGAAAATAATTAACCACCTTTACCAATAGTACATTCCATAACTCTTAAATTTAAGGTTTAACTTAAAAATTACCAAAAATATGCTGTGATGTGTTGTTATTGGGTTTTTTTTGTGTGTGTGTGTGTGAGTATAGTTACTAATGCCGACTTCTATGATTAAAAATGAACTCAATATAGAGTTGAAACTCTTACCTAAATGTATGTTCTGGTGCTGTAAAGCTTTCTCATAATCTCCCATACTGGTGTACACCTCCCCAATCATACGATTGGCTATTCCAACACCTAGCTTGTTTCCAAGTATCTCATCAGCTTCTGCTTCTTCCTGGTATCAAATAATAATAATAATAATAATAATAATAATAATAATAATAATAATAATAATAATAATAATCTAGTAATTTTAAGGGCACACATTGTACAAATGCAGATTTACCTATGCTCTGTTTCATGCAAAAATCATTTAACTGATTAGTGTGACAATATTTATTACAAGAACAGATTGTTATGCAAATAATACTTTTTCTGCATGAAAATAAATGGCCATAATCTAGCTTATAACTCCAAAAGAACAATCACCAGTTTTAAATAAAAATCTTATTTCACATAAAGCACTATTTTCTCAACAAAATGATACATCTGTCCAAAAATAATAGTCTTATTTCTTTAGATGTATATTTATTGACAATAAATGAATAAAGATATTTATTTATAGAGAATACAATAAACAAACACAAGTGACTTAATATAATGTATAGCAGTATGGGTGGAGAAAACAATGTCAGGGTTACAATGGAGAACTAAAGACTAACACCCTGTTGTTTTGAGGCAGTTTGTAGTAATTCTTTCACTTCATACTTCACTTCAATAAGACATTCAATGTCTCTGCAGGAAGATATTCTAAGGACTTCACAATGATGGTGTAGACGTGACCTGTTAATGTTGGAAAGACTCCGTGGCAAGTTTCTCAGCACTTTCCTTTTTCAACCCTCTCTTTGCATGACACCATTGCTGTCATAAAGTTGGTGATCAGAAATGGCTAGCTGCTGATCATCTGCAACATTCTTCATTCTTCTTTGCTTCAATACTATGCTCTTCTGGTCATATAAATTCCATAATAATATACTGATGTATATTATTATGGAACCTTCACAATCATGAAATAGCCACTGCACTGCCTAATGCATGTTCTGAATTGAATGCTGAAATTGATACGAGCCCTTAACACTTTTCTCAACATTCCAAGTACATTTCAATGCTCTGTGAACATCTCTAATTCATATCCTGTGCATACCGGTTCTTCACTTTTGTATCTAGAATGAATAAGGCTGTTGAGGAAATGTGATTATTATTTTAGGACAAGAGAGAGTATATAAAATGCATATTTTCAGAAACTCTTAATAAATACAAAATGTTGTTATAAACTTAGGTATTCATTTTTTACAGTAAACTCCACTTAACATAAAAATAAGATGCATTTCAGAAGAATCTCTGCCGTTACTTGGTTCAGTGAGCAACTGAAGATGGGATTCTCTCAAAATGTGTCTGAAACACATCTTATTTTTACATAAGTAGAGTTTAGTGTAAAAAATGAATACCTAAGTGTAGGATATATTACCACTCCATTGTCTACAGCTTCGTAAGTACAATATTTATATACAAAATGTTGTATTTAATTTTATTTTTTACTCTGATTTACTCTATTATATTTTATTTTTACTTTGTAGAATAAACTATCCTGTCACTGTAGAAATATTTTGTATAAGCATATATGTGCATGGGATGAAGACGTGCAGAGAGAGAACAGAAACATGCAATATAATGTCTATTGCATCATATATTAGTTACATAAATATCAGAGTCAATTTGTCTGAAATATTTGTGCAGTGCAGTGTTCAGGATTCAACTGATGGTGCACTACATAAACCTTTGAAGACAGCAGCACACCCCCACAACCTGAGCATTCATTTCTTTCTATGATTTCCACTTGTTTCTCCTGAAGTGTTGTTATGAATGTATTTATTGCTGAAAATATGTGTTTGAATCAAGTTGATTGATTTATTTTATTTACGAATGCTCTTTACCATCTCAGGTCATCAGTGTGCCATTCAATCCAGGACGTTTAACGGCCGATAAATTTTGCTCAAAGGCCTCTTTTTTCAGGCTTGAGGTTCTTTATTGTGCCATAAATGTATGACATGGGAACCACGGCTTTATTTTCCTTCTGAAGGAAGCCATACTTAGGATTTTTACGCCCCAAAAAATCCATCGGTCCTGGCCAGGATTGAACTCGAGATCTTGGGTTTAGGAGGCAAGTATGGTTACCACTACACCACCAGGACCGACTTGAATCAAGCTGTACATATAGAAATGTGTAAAATGAAATCAAGTTTTAGGTCATATCTTCAGCAATATACAAATGAATTTAAAACAATTTATGTTTTTTTTTTTTATTTGGTTTATTTATGAACGCTCTTTAACATCTCAGGTCATCAGCGTCCCATTCTGTTCAGGGCGTGAAACAGCCGATAAATTTTGCTCAGAGGCCTCTTCTTTCAGGATTGAGGTTCTTTTTTGTGCCATAAATGTACGACACAGAACCCACTGCTTTACTTCCCTTCCAAAGGAAGTCATACTTAGCATTTTTACGTCCAAAAAATTCCATCGGTCCTGGGTGGGTTTGAACCTGGAATCTTGGGTTTAGAAGGCAAGTATGGTTACCACTACACCACGAGGACCGACAAATTACAACGGATGAAAAAGCATTATTTTGCCAAAAGTTTTATAAAACAGTATGCAAATAATATTTTTGCAAAAAGGTAAATAAGCTATGATAAAAGAGATAATTTACAGTATAAGGAATTACTTCCAATATTTTCTCTGTCTTAGCACATAAATCATGTATGTCTTACATTTATCACATAAAAATCTGTTCCCTGTTTATTATTACTGAAACCGTAATAAAACATTCACATCTATGTAGTACACCTTAAAAAATGGCATTATGAATAACAAAACTTATTTAGAAAGGAGATAATGTTTCTACTTATTTTGTTTATTTACTGCTTAGGAAAATACAGGTCATGAACATAAATAAGAGCACTGTAAACAGAATCACAGTGGTATGAACCTGACTGGCAGTTTTCTTGCCTCATTCTCTCTGACACCTTATTAATGTGAGCATCTCTCTCCATAGTTGAGTGTCCATGCCCTTCTTCAGTCCCCACCACAGATCCTGGTCCCCACTTCTTTACTGTGTACCTGAATGCTCAAGTCTATTTAAAGTGACAGTACTATGCAGCTATGGAGCTCAAGGAAATGAATTCCCATTAAGAAATTATAATGAACAGCTTCAGAAAAATGTATTGGCCCACTTGAATATTCTAAGTCACCGTTACTAGAAACTGTGCATGCTCCGGCATCTAGAGCACAATTTCACTAACAAATGCAACTTAAGTATTGAAACTCATTCTGTTATGAGTAATGTTCCATGTGATCAGTGATGGTTTTCCCTCTTGGTGCGAGGTTTTTCCTATGCGTGAGCCCCTACTCATTTGCTGTGCCATGAAGGGGGTAGGAAGACTACTTGCTTACTTGTTGACCTTGCTGACTCACAATCATAGCACAGCTGTTCGCAGGCGTGTGTTGTTTGTTTCTTAATTCAACAGTATACATACAAGTGTATTATGGCTTATATGTTTACAAAGGCACAGCAGGTCTTTATATGATTCATATGTGTTAACTCATTGATGAAACAATCATAGGACCAACCATTTTTAACATACATTTGATTCTGTTAGTTATGTGAATACCATACTAACATTTTTTTGCAAAGAATTATAACTGACAGGCAGGTGATTATGCATTTTTCCAACAGGACTAATCATACTGAAAATAATTTCAGGAGGGCAATTTACATGTGTTTCAACAAGACAGAGCTATTAGTATAGACTCGTGGCCCCCTTTGGTCCCCCAGGCATGCAATTACTATCTTAGAAGTAAATGAAAAAATGTTAGATACAAGATGAACCTGCATACAATACAAGAATTCACAGATCATATTTGTTAAGAAATTGTCCAAATTGCTCAAAATGAACTATAACAAGTGATGAATAATTTCCTAAAGAGATGCCAAAAATGTGTGGAAAATGAAGGTAGGCTGTTTCAACACTTAATTTGATAAGTAATAATCATTTTGGTTTGTTTATGATTGTATGGATGGTTTATTTTATTGTTTTACCCTCCCACTAATCATCAAGACCCAGTGACTGATAACTTGTTAATGAACAGTGCACTTGCCCATAGGCAAAACACTCTGGGGTAAAACAAAACTGATCAGATGGTAGTAACCTGTTCAAAATGAACATGCAAAATGTGAGGAAAATTGACTTGCTGTAAATAAAGATGAATATTTATTAAACAATGCGGTAAAATCTAATAATGGTACGTGAAATGTAACCTGAATAAAAATTTAAATTAAAAATGCCTTGCTTGGAAGGATTCCAAACCAAAAACCTTGAAGTTGGTGACCATTCAAATATCATTGAGTTATTTGAATGACTGCAATGAATGGCAATGAATGACAAATCAGAATGTCTCTTTTTAAAATTAAGAAATTTAAAGGAAATCAGTTAAAAACAATAATAAATATCTTTAAAGATAATTATGAAAGTATTTTTGTGAGCTTGTAGGTTAGTGCCCAAATGCTGCAAAAGGTGGGATGTAGACAAAATATTAGGCTCTAATTATTGGTCAACCCTAATACTAGCCTAGCTTCTGCATGGTCTTTCTTCTAAAGAAGCTCAGGTTAATTGCACAGAGAACAAATGCTATCTTGGGAGTCAACCTTATTAAATAAACTGCATTACATTTTTCTGGAACTATATATAGGTTAAATATTGTACTTACGAAGCTGTTGACCATGGAGTGGTAATATATCTTAAACTTAGGTATTAATTTTTTTACACTAAACTCCACTTACTTACATAAAAGTAAGATGCGTTTCAGGAGAATCTTCAATTGCTCACCGAACTGTTGTTACTCTTACTTTTATGTAAGTGGAGTTTAGTGTAAAAAAAAATTAATACCTAAGTTTAAAATATATATAGGTTATTTAACACTTGAAAATAATTTAAAAACAATGTTAGAAACTTAGTTTTTTGGATTGATTTATTTATGGACGCTCTCTCAGGTCATCAGCATAGAAACTTAGTGAAATAAACACAAGTTAATAACATAATTTCTGGTGTTACATTATTAATAAATAATAACAGTAGCTACAAGTCATACCAAATAAATTTTGCATCAAATAATTTTAAAAAAATGTTCATTTGTTAACCTTTTAAATTTATTTAGTTTTGTTAAGATTTTATTTCTTGCAATATTACATTAAAAACTATTGGGGTTGCATGCACTTTGATAATTACAAATTTTCCTCATTTTAACTTAGAAATGTCCTGAAGTCCTTGTAACAGTGCATGCCACAATGCAGTTGGAGGAATTATCAATATTATATAATTTATGTTGACAGTTATTTTTATGAATGTAAGTAGTGTTTAAATATTTTCTTCATAAAACTGAAAAGTAATATACCTGATTCCATTTAAATTTCATCAGAGGGTTTGAGGAAATAATGGGGGACTTAAGAGTAACACTGAGATGCAAAGGATCAATGTAGCAATATAAGGACACATAGCGGGAAGGCAGTAGATTGACTTACATGCAATTGATATTAGTAAGTTAAATACTGAGTTCTGCAAGATATTAAACACTGTAAAATTGATCTTGGATAGATATCTATAACTAAGTTTTATAACTCACTGTTGTGAAATTCTTAATTTTAGATATATGCTTTATCCCTTTTAACCATATTACATTCGTTTAAAAACCTATATTTTCATTTACTACAGGCTCAGCACAACATTGTTTATAAAAAAAAGTTCAACTATCAAGATCAATATTGTCGTCCTTGCAGTTTAGTTTGTAAAAATTTTACTGCGGTTCAATTTATGCCTTAGAAAATGTCTACTTATTTTAATGCGTGCTTACCTTGTACTCTCGCAAGGCATCTTTATATCTTTCCTGCCGAAAATAGAGCTCCCCCAACTTAGCACAAGCCAGAGCGAGCTGCTCCAAATGACCCTCATTTCTAGCCTTTGTCTTTCTTCGTTGTAACTCTGTTAAAAAGATGATTTATAAGCTGCATGAGGGATTCACAGTATTTAAATTATTGCAAATAGAAACTGTTTGTCGGCTGTTTGCTTCAGTCTGATATGCCCGAAAAAAACACCGACTATATTAGTTTTTGCTTTCATTTATTTTTTTTATTTACTTATGGACGCTCTTTAACATCTCAGGTCATCAGCGTCCCATTCAACTCAGGGCGTGAAACGGCCGACAAATTTTGCTCAGAGGCCTCTCTTTCAGGCTTGAGGTTCTTTTTCGTGCCGTAAATGTACGACACGGGACCCACGGCTTTACTTCCCTTCCGAAGGAAGCCATACTTAGGATTTTTACGCCCGAAAAAATCCATCGGTCCTGGCCGGGTTCGAACCCGCGATCTTGGGCTTATTTTTGTGAACATATAACATCCCATATCAACTGTCTCTGGTTTTCTATTAATTATGATGAAAATGATCTGATGCTGTTTGGGCCAAAAGTAACCTGCAGGTTAAGGAAGTGTCTCATACACGTGCACATGCACACATACACAATGTTAGCTTTGACTGTTATGATTGTAGCAATTTAATAATAAATTTGAGACTAAAATAGTTTTCACACTTATACCATGAAATATAATATATATATATAGTTAGCACAATAAAACTATTATCCCATTCAATAGTTATACCATTTATAACTATCTTTGCCGAGCAGCATTCACAGACTTGATTTTTGCAGAATGAATTGCACTGCATTTTCAAATTTTCGCTATAATGCAAATACTGAATATAAAAATCTAGATTTCAGATAGCCTCCAGCATGCATATTAAATTTGTCTTTAGAATGATAATAGTTTAGAGCACTTACTCTGCAATTCCATTGGCGTATTTCTATTAGTTGACCAGATAACCTAAATCGCAAAAGTTAATGTTTAAAATTCCTAATGTACATATGCAATGCTTTAAAACTTGAACATATTACTCGCGAATAACATGAAATTGGTTTGAATGAAAATAAATTAAGGAGTATTAATTTTCTTCAACATAAAAGTTAAGACGTGCATTACAACGTGCTTGCACAAATTGTTTTTTGTTTTTAAATCTAACTTTGGCGCCCAAATACTTCAACCCGATCATAGTGACCAATGTGTACCAACCATTGCCAAGCACCCGCAGCGCGAAATAATGCATGAAAATCTCTGTCCTATTATGCTACTTATAGGTTCTGAAAAATTTAACTATTACGTTAAGCATAATTAAATTACTTATTCCTTACGGGCATCATTAACTCACGCCTAAAACCTAAACATTGGAAATGAGTAAAATGTGTATCCCTAACATATAAGAAAGTGCGGTAAATGTGTTTTTATAGCCTGCGTTGATCTTTGCAGATGAGCCGGGTCATTAAATACATTAAACTACAAACACATTACCGCAGATCACTGCTCATAATCATGTCTAACCATGCCACATTTATTAAACTAAATACAATCGTAATGCTACACTAACGGGAGATTACTGTACTACTTGTTCCGGCAAATTTTGCATACTACGAAATCCATTATTTCTAATAAATAATAATATTGTAAGAATTCCATTCTATTTCGAATTAAAATTATTCGTGATAAAGTGAAAGAGCACACCCTCTTTATTGCGTATTTTTATTCTGTTAACTTAAAGCATTATGTTCTAGGGAAGATTAAATTATTTTTACACAGCAAAAGAAGGCAGTTAGAATGGTCAGACAGATATATAATAATTGTGGGTGGCATTTTAAACAATTGCAAACAGTATTACTTCCATGTACATTCAAATGAGAAACATTCGTTTTTGTGAAAAGTAATTTGAAAGAAGTTCACTCCTACAATACAAGAACAAAAAATGACAGGTGTTACACCATTTAAACTATGTACATACACTGGCCTGAAAATGTTTTAGCAGTTTGCGTGTCTTTGAAAGAAATATCCACCCTTCTGATATTCAAGAATGGTCAAATTTAAAATTAATTTTATGTTGGAACTATTAATTAAGAATAAATCAAGAATTGAAAAAACCTTTTATTTTATGAAGCATTTATGAATTTATGGCAAATATTAAATACAACTTATTTTCATTGTGCTGTTGTATTTTATTGTGTTACATGGTAATTGTTATATTTATATAAGATGTAACTATTATATTACATGTGATTTTGTAAATTGACTTAGTATTGTAATTACTAGCAATGTTATTGTCATATTATGTACACAATCCTTTGGATGTAGTAAATGAAATGAAATAAACAGTGCTGCTAGTTCAATGGAATAAACAATAATTTAAACATATGCAAAGACAAAGGAGTTTCTTCGGATAAAAACTTCATTAAAAAGAAAGAAAAACCACTCCCAGGCCAGTACCAAACTATCCTAACAGTGATATTCTATATATGCTACAATTAGTACATTAACATTTTAAACTATGAACATAACTATAAAGAGAAATTAAAAAAAAGTTGATTTTAATCAGTTTTCTAAAATGCACCACTATTATTTCATTTCACTGTCGCCAAATATTTTAGCTATAATCTAGGACTGATTCTCTTTTTACATGAATATGATCAATTCTGACATTCTGAATTTGTTTATTTGTCCATGTGCTGACTAGTCCCATAGTTTCTTGTAAGATTAGTGGATTTAATAATAATAATAATAATAAATTTAAAAAAAATACAAATGTATCACTCTGTGCTGCATGGCCTATGTTGGTTAGTCTTACAAACTGATGCAATATACTTAATTATCTGCTTTGGGTATTTTTCACAAACTTTATTAAAAACCCTCAGTAAAATAACCTTGTAGTAGCTGGACCAGCACGTTTCCTCCATGACACCTCTTTGGATCAAAACTGATTGCATTATACACAGAGCAATACCTGCTAAAATTACTAACAATTTAAATTGTCTAATAAGGATATTCATAACAATTGTTTTTCTCAAGATTATTTTTGTATTTATTAATATAGTTTTCTTAATGAAAACTAGCCCTTTTTAAAGTTTAACTATAATTTCCTTTAGAGACTATTGTGCGTAGCATCAGGGTGTAAGTCGTCTCCTCCAGCCAATGAGAAAAGAGCTGCACCACATGATTATGTTAGGATATAAATAACATTGAACAGATAATAGTCACAAGTATTTGATGTTGATGTTGATGTGATGATTCATCTAATTCTACCAGCTGGAAGGTAAATAAGTAAACTCTATTATCTGAAAACTGCAGTTCATATGCTGGTTGTGATATAGTTTCACGTGAGATATAGCATGAAATTGATATTTCTTTTCCCACATCATTTAGAACAGTTAGTATTAATAGTTGTTTATATAAGGAAAAGGGAAAAAAGTTCCCAACCCATTTATTTTATTTACACTGAAATACTTTCCTAAACAACAAAGATGGAACCTTATACAGTTATCTCCTCTGTTAAGGTATTTGTCTAAATAGCAATTCTGTCAAAATTCTGCAGATAAAAGATGGAATCCTGATCCACCTGCTGAATAAAAGAATGACACTCTATACTTTATCTCATACACAAACACACATACAAACAATACTAAATTCCAAACATTATTTTTGCACATACAGCACAGTCATCTCCTTTGAACTATACACAGCTTGCATTTTATAATGAATTTAAATTAGGCTGTCCTTAAAATTCAAATAACTTACAGAACCTCATCTTATCTACCATATTTGCCCTATTTTTAGAGTTCAATAAAATATAGACTAATACTCTGGGGAAATGGGACAGGTATAAATGATATCTTTGCAATATAATATACTCTAGGATGGATGTATGTTTTATTCATTTTGTTAAATCATATACATTTACAAAATACAATGATGAAACAAATGAAAATAATTTCAAGGAAAGTGAAAGTAAAAGGAAAAAAATGAAAATAATAAAAGGGAAAGAAGAAAGAAAAGAAAAATAGATACACAAGACTTCAATATATATAATACAATATAGCTAAACATAAATCTGTCAAGTCTTCCAATATGTATTTATGTTCTAGTTTCCAGATATTCTGATACAGCATAAAAACGTACTCCATTAAATATGCATTAAGTGACAACATAAATGAATTGCATTATTTGATGTTTTTAATGTGCTCTGGCAAATGGTTGTAAAGTTTTAAGCCTGAATAAATTATTCCTTTTTGGCATAAAGATGTACAATTGCTTCATATCCAGATTTCTTATTTCTAGTTATGGCATGAATAAAAATCAATCAATGTCTCATTAATATAAAAGAAAGTAATTAGGATGCTAGTTAATTGATATAAGAGTATCATAAACCTCTATTCAAATGTACAAAATATTAATGTAATAAATTTGTATTTATGTATTATTTTATTATATGTAAATGAAAATGAAAACAATTTACTGCTAGGGATGAAATGCATGGTTACTCTACATGTAATATGATTAAAATTATAGATTACAGAACACTTTAAAGTTATAGATCACAGAACACTTTAAAGTATTATAATGTACTCTTTTTTTCCTGTCTCATCAGTGTGCATCCATACACTTTCATTTTCTAGTGGTTCGGCTTGGCTACAAAATATCTTGTGCAAATATGTTATATAGGAATATGTTTGAAGGAACATCTTAGGAATTTAAAATATAAACAGATAGGTCAGCAGTGGCATACCATTTCTGGACTGAGAATCAGGACATCAAAAAAGAGGTTATTAGCAGCATGAGGGCCCACAGAATTAGATACATGGGAAAAAATTTATATATATAAACATAAAGACCACTTAATGAACTTCGACATTCCAGGAGAAGAGAACATAAATTTCCACTTCATAAAATTGCCACCAGGGCAGAGACTCACTGGTACATAACCAACGTTTCCCCAATCAGTTTGCATGTTGGCCGAGGATGAAGATGATGCATCTTCAAAACTTGTTCTGTTCTTCAAAAAGTAAGTGAAGCATTAAGAGTGTGTAGACAACATATTTAATGATTTTATCACTTAACAAGCTTCACTGTGTTAGTTTCATTTAGAATTTTTTATAATGCAATAATTAATAATGCACAAACTTGCCAAACAATCCATGTAAATAGTATTTGACATGGCATAAATCTTCAATCTTTCCAGAAGTGAATAATAACTTATTACCATGGTTCACCACATGAAATCGAAAGATTTCACATACTGAACCATCCCTTATGTTTCTAGTTATTAAAATTTAAAAAAGAGCATGTAATATGAGTAAATAAGACTTTTATTTTTGGTGTTGCTTTACTGATGCTGCAATGAAAAGTCATTAAATAACAGGAATTTTATAATAATTTTTACATAGGTATTTACAGAAAATATTTGCATTTAATTTTTTCAGCAGGCTTTCTGATTCGCAACATGCTTGGTGCATCTACCTACAACCTTGCAGATACCCTCAAGGAAAAAAGTTTTAGACGTGGCCCTCAATTACTTTTGCACTGCCTAATTGCCTCATTGTCATCTGCAAACTTCTGACTTCACTAATGTTCATTCAAAGATCCAAACAAGTGAAAGTATCACATTACGAATCCATTAGTAATCTCTTCTTAATCTATTTAGACACTCTTTTTGGTTTCATTACTGAAGAATTACTCAGAACTTGTTTTGCGGACCCTTGTCGACATCCTCAGTTTTAAACAACTGTTGAATCATTTGTAGAAGTTGGGTTGGTAGGTGCCTGGATTGACTCCAGTGGTCTTGAGATAAACTTAAAAAGAGCTGTCTGCTTCTGGGATGTAAAAATTCATTAAATTTTGCTCATATTTTTTTATGTAAATCCTTTCCCATATGTAAATTATATCTAATCTGTCGTCTAACATACTCTTATGCTTCACTTACTTTCAAATACAATGAAATTGGTTTTGAAGAGACATCCTCTCCATCTTCAACCAACTTGACGACTTTCCCATATGTTAAATTCCTTTGGTTGTTGAACTCTTTTTATTAACTTGATGCTTTTTTCTATTTCATGCTTTTCATTACAAAAAAGTGCTGTCACTGCTCATTTTTCTATTTGTTTGTAATGTTTCTAAATGTTCCTTCAACCTAATGCCTATATTTCTCTTTGTTTTTTTCCTATGTAAGATTTTTCGCAATCCTGAAAATTAATCTGATAAATTCCAGATTTTTTCTCTTTGGGCCTTAAATTTGTTTTAATTGCAATAAATTTTTTACACTTTTGAGTGCTAAAATGATACTGTACTGCTTAAATTTTTTTTATAAATTTCTTATTGCCTGATGGAAGCACGTGAACTTTTAAAACATTTTTTTTTCCTGTTGAATCACTCAGTTATGATTTGTTTCACTCTTTTTTTGTTTTGGGGATTTCGAAATTTTTTTGTAAATCATCTGTTGCCGAACCCATTTGATTTAGCAGCTTCTTATTATGTGTAGACATTCATTCTTGTATTCTTCTTCGTTCGGTGACATATTTACTTGTGTGTGTGTCATGCTCTTGAATGCTTTTTATGTGATCTAGGATTGAAATTATGGGCTTTGATTTCTCTGTGTGTCCTTTCTGTAAATGCCAAATTCAAATTTATTATTGCATTTTACTATCTTCGAATCTAAAAATGGCAACATATTTTCTGTTTCAGTTTCGACAGTGAATTTAATTGTAGGCTCTTGAAGGTTTAGCAATCAATATTCCTTTTGAGGAGTCCCTGGCATTTTGATTCTTTGAGGCCTTTAATTTGCTTACCAGCTTGTAATTGATTTGTTTTATTTAAGGACGTTCTTTAACATCTCGGGTCATCTGCATCCCATTCAATTCCTGGCTTGAAACAGCCAACAAATTTTGCTCAGAGGCCTCTTCTTTCAGGCTTGAGGTTCTTTTTCGTGTCTTAAATGTACAACACGGGACCCACGGCTTTACTTCCCTTCCAAAGGAATCCATACTTAGGATTTTTATGCCTGAAAAAATCCATCATTTCTGGCCAGGTTTCAACCTGCGACCTTGGGTTTAGAAGGCAAGTATGATTATCACTACACCACCAGGACCGATACCACTTTGTATCAAGCACTATTAAGTGTAAACATTTTCCTGGTAGTGTACCAAAAAGTAATTATCATTCTAAACATTGTCAGCATGATGTTCCTGACAGAACCCATGTCTCAAATTTTGTTTTAATGGGAGATTATGGGTGCTTTTACTGCATTAATTATTTCTTACTCCCTAGTCATAATGGTGCACTCAGGATTCATCACCTGCATTAATGCAATAGAGAAAAGTATCTAACTGTAAATATTGTACTTACAAAGCTGTTGACAATGGAGTCGTAATATATCCTAAACTTAGGTATTCATTTTTTACACTAAATTCCACTTACATAAAATATGACGCGTTTCAGGAGTCTCAAGAACAACTGAAAAAGGGAGAGATTCTCCCAAAATGCGTCTTATTTTTATGTAAGTGGAGTTTATTGTAAAAAATTAATACCTAAGTTTAGGATGTATCTATGTTAGCATTGATTGACTGGTTGACAGAGTGTATAATAATATATCTTCAGAACTATAGCTTTAGTGAACTCTAGAATCTTTCCTACAAGCTTAGGATTGTATTCTGATAGATATGCTGTTCTTTATCTTTCCAGAATTTCAGTACTTTGCAGTCTCATAAGACCGTTCACATTGGCAGCTTGCGAGATTTCCATGGTAGAGTACTATTATTAATTGGCATTTCTGGAATGGCCATGTCCAGCAATCACTCCAATACCTTTTATAATTTACTCTCGATCACTACTCAGTAGACACTATCAGATTATAATAAGAATTTTACCTAGTTCTTCCAGTTATGTGATGTTCTTTCTTGATCTCCTTCTTGAGCATTAGAGTCAAAGTGATACTGACCAATAAACTGCACACACATTTGTGGTCATCAAAATGTTGCTATGGGACCCTTCTGTACATATTTTCCTATACCTGAGGTCTTCATGTGTAATATTATATGTAGGGTCATGACTCATTTGAATTCCATGGCAATTTCATAAGCAATAAATCATCTGCAATCACAGATTCGCTACTTGATCACTGTCAAGTTACAAAACAAACTGATCTTCCATGGCTCAAAAACGAAGTTTTTTCTTCTATTTGAAAGTTTCTCCACTTAATTATAGATTCTCTCCTTATTTAAACAACTGTCTCCCTGCAATCATTTCTTCTAAAGATTTCAGTAGATTTCACTCTCTCTGACCACAAAAAATGCATATTAATTTTCTTTCAAGGTGCAATTTGCCAGTGGAACAGCCATGTTGTATGAGCCTCTGCGCTGGTGCTTACTGCTCGATTATCATGTAACTTTTGCTAAGGAACCACTTTGTATTTCAAAATAAGTTTTTTCATTATGTTATACCTCTTCATAAATTTTAGAATAAAATTTCAGTGTTTAATGACTTTTTATTGTATATATTTAATTTAATTTCCCCACTCCTTTTCATAAAGTACTATGTTTACTGCTGCTAAATGCTATAATCAATGTATTTCTTCAGAGACCCATTTCAATTAAACCATAAAAGTAATAATATTGTGCAGAGCATTTATACTTTATTTAACACTGAAAATATAACTGTACATAATTCTTAATTAATAAAAATATTTTAGCATGAAATATCAAAATAACAGACTTGCATACATCATTTCTGGCATCTTATATTTGCCGATTTTTTTTCTTCCTTGATTTCCTCAAACTGGGAAGTCCACACAGAAAGATCACTATGTCCAAACATCTATCAAAAGGGAAACATATAAGTTATGCTGTTTTGAACAAAGAAAAAAGGTTTCACCAAAACTACTATATTTAAGTTAAGCTGAAAACATTTCTTATTTTTTAAGTGTTTTTGAATATCATGCACACTACTGTTAAGTCTTTGGTACAATGAATTAATGATGATGGTACAATGAGCTGGCAGTCAAATCCAAGTCCATCAGTTAAGAAGCCATAATAATAGGCAACTAAAAGCTCCACAAGAGATTCAGAAGTTCATGATACATGTTACAGCCTTGCAGAGATGGCATGAATGACTGGGAGTCTTGGCATTTTTGATGATATAGTGCAAAATCATTTAACCATGAAAAAGCAGTGCCAAGATCTAGGCAATAGGCATAAAAGATTAATGTTCAATTATCACATAAAGAATGGTTGAATAATTTAAAATATAATCATGGTTTAATATAACAAATTATTGAGGAAATCACTCAAATTTCACTAATTTTATTCCACTTATTTGGACATGTTTCAAAGGCTGTTGCCTTCATATTCAGCATGGTTCCACTGTCTGCTTCCCAGTGTGGTATTAAGATGTCGCTCTGTAGATTTTACGAACTTAGTGATAAGGTTACTATTGTTTGGGAGATAGCCGCTGAAAAGCAAGTGTATTGGAAGTAGAAAAAAATGAACCACTACAAACCATAAGCGAGTTGGATAGGCAAAATTTTATGCAGAAAACTTGAAGAAATTTTTTTGAGGTTAGAAATGCCCGAGTTAAACAAAAATGGGGGGCTATAAATAAAAAAAACTAGAAAAATCTTAGACAGAAACAAGGAAGAATACAATTTGGAAAGAAAATCAAAACAACATAATAGAAAATATGGTAAACCAGCCAAATCAACACCTTTAAAAAAAAAAAAAAAAAAAATGCAACTGTTAAATATGGGGTTAAATTCGTGTATGGATTATTCAAGAAATATAGCAGAATATATACCCGACATCGAAGTAGCAACTTTTAACAAACAAGAGGAAGAAAAAATACATCCGATTGCAATGTGGAAAAGTCCTAGAGCAACTAATTAAAAAAGAAAACCCAAAAAGACTGTATCATAGGGTTCTTAGATCTTTAAAAGTAAAAGACATTATTTATAGTAGGGCTGACAAAGGAAACAAAATATTAATAATGAATCAGACAGATTATGAAAACAATATGTATAATATATAATTTATTACCTAGCCAAGATTAGGAGAAAATGAAAACAGATCCTACACAAAAATATATCAGTGCAGTAAGAAAACTATTAACAAAAGTAACAATTCTGAGTGAGGAAGAAACAAAGATCATACCAGACAACCTTCAATACCTAGAATCTATGGCCTACCAAAAATATATAAACCTGGCAATAAAATGAGACCTATTGTAGATACAATAAATTCACCCACATACAATTTGGTCAACGCCCTTTTAAAAAAATTTAACACTTACCAAAATACAAAAGCCAAAGCATATATAACTCATCAGAATTAACTGATAGAATTAAACATGTGAAATTGAAAAACAGGGATTTGCTAGTTTCTTATGATGTGGTCTCTTTGATTCCTAGCATCCCCAAAGAAAACTTAATATATATCGTAAAGAAATGGCTAACCTCAATAAATCTAAATGGAGAAATAATAGAACAATATCTATACCTCACCAAAATTTGTATCAATCAAACCTACTTCACATTTAGAGGCAATGGTTATACACAAAAGAAGGGCCTAGCAATGGGACCCTCTCACCATTCTTGGCAGGTATGTACATGACTTTCTTGAAAATTAAATTAGTTGAAGTTTTTCCACATATATACTAAATAGTATATGTAGTAAATGAAAAATGGAAAGAGGATGCAATAAAACTACTCAATCTACAAGACAGCACTGTTAAATTCACAATGGAATATAACAAGGTTCTTCCCTTCTTGAATATAAAAATTATAAAAAATGGCAATAAGCTAGAATTTGGCATATTTAGAAATGATACCCACACCGATAAGTATATAAAAAATAACAGTCACAATCCAAAACTATACAAACTCACCATAATCAATAGTCTCACAATCAGATTAACAAACCTATCAATAAGCAAGACAGAATACAATTCACAGTACCATAAAATCATAGATATACCAGAGAAAATTTGCTACACAATAGATCTGGTCAAAAAGAAAATAGATAAATTCAAAAAACAAAAATAAATAAAAGATATCACCACATTAAAAGGTTACAAAGGAGACCATGCATATAAGAAATTCACATTCCATAGATGGGTACACCAAAAATTCCAAAAGATTTTTAAACAGGCAAAATCATTTTGGGTCCAAACAAGAGACCAAGAGACAGAATTCTGCCAGGAAAACAATCAGGCATTTATGAAATCAGTTACAAAGATATGAAATACATATGCAAAAGAAAAAAAATATAACAATATAAACACAAGAAAAATCAGCAATAACATACCATTTCTGGCAAAAGAACCACAAATTCCAAAAGGAACCAAAACTTTTAAAAGCTCTTCAAAAACCCGCTGAATTAACAGTGTGGAAAAATATATTCACACACACACACACAAAAAAAAAAAAAAAGAAAAAGAAAGAAAGAAAAGGGGGGGGGGGTTAATTTTGATCTCCCAAACAATAGCAACCTCATCACTAAGTTTGTAAAATCCAAAGAGCGACATCTTAATACCACACTGGGAAGCAGACATTGGAACCATGCTGAAGATGAAGGCAACAGCCTTTGAAACATGTGCAAGTAAGTGGAACAAAATTAGTGAAATTTGAGTGATTTCCTCAATAATAATTTGTTATGTTATACTATATTTCACTGTGAAAATTCCTGCTATTCAAAACTACTTATAATCATGGTTGCTTGAAATGTTTAAACTTATATTCAAAAGCAAGATTTCATTTAGGGGAGGGGAGAAAAAAAATTACATATTTTCATGCAATGGAATTATTTAAAAATCTCTCCAGTATCTCGAAATATTTCTGATAATTAGTAGATTTCCAAAGTAAAAAGTGAGATTTATTGTTTTTGAAGCTGACTAAAAGAGACAAATAGAAGGAGTTTCCAGACAGCTAATGTTATTTTCTACATACTGATGCTGGAAATGATGGCAAGGAAAGAGCATTAAATTTGCATTATGAAATGGCTGAGGATGTGGCTTGTACCTTAAGTCTGCGCTAAAAAGCATGAAATATGTCCATTCACTCAATTTTTAGAGCTCATTGAAATCATTATGCATTTACCTCCAATAAGATGCTATAAATTATTTCCATTTTTTTAAAATGGAATTATGACAAGTACTGCAGAAGAACTGAAATTAGGATTATTCAGCACCAATGAAATAAAGCAGGGAAAGGGAAGGGAAAAAAAAGTTATTTATTTAGAGTTAATTTTATAATTGAAAAAGATGGGTAAAATTTGAGGAAGATGAAGGAAAAGGAAACTATGTATAGGGATTTAAGATAAAAACAGTGCATTTCATTATGTTTTATTAACTCACCTGTCCAACAAATTCAAGCAGCATTTTCTTACTCACTTCTACCTCAGCTCTTTTCCCCCATCTGAATTCATATTTGAGAGGGTCTGACTCGACAATGCAGGTGTACTTTAGATAGTGCTGTCTCACCAACTCCTGCAAATATTAGCAATTTTTAATGAAAAAAATTACCTGTAATGCCTGACATGATGCACTTACTTGAATTAAATACATTGCAGAAGAAGGTAGAAACAGAGAGAGAAAAAACAGGGATAAGCAAAAGAGAATACTTTCAATTCCGCTTGCACTTTAATTGTGCGAAACACTGGAGGATAATTATCGGAGCTCAAAATATTAGCCAAAGTATGCTCTAATGTATTTGTAATGTCTGTAGGAGTATCAATTATAAACTCTAGTTTACCTGCAACACAACGGAGCTTATCTCATAAAACAGACGAAGGCATTCAGTGGTTAAAAGAGGCTAAGGCAATCCTAGACATAGTTTTGCGACCCTTTAGTATTTGATGGCATTTGGCACGCAGCTTTGTAACAAATCATATTTCCCAACTAGGGTGGCAACAAAAAACTGTCAATGCACCATAGCATGCATGCAATGCATCTCGGCATTCATTAGTCGACTAAGGAACCAGAAAGCATCTGGGGTGGGAAGACGGCCGGGGAATAGCCTGATCTGCAGCAGTAATGAGCATGGTATCGAAGAGCGCAATCATAGTGTCAATAGGGTTAAAGGCAGAGCTAGAAAATATGGCCAGTCAACTGAAGAGATGCCAATTTGCCTTGCTGAAAAGCCACTTTGGCACACGCTGGGAATGTACATGGGAAGACACAATATGGATCTGGCACAGAAAATGATCACTGGAGTATAAATCAGAGAGGAAGTTCCCGGTAAGATGTACAGAAACAGAGGCAGAATGGAAAGAAAGATCCAAATATGGAAAACTGTGTTTACTATCTGAAAGAAAAATTGGCTGACCTGTATTCAGCAAAGTAAGACTGTGGCAATCTAAAAAGTATACTATCATGCAACCTATCATACACTCCGAGGAAGAACCCCATAGGGAATGGTGCACATTAAAGTTCCCTAAAAGTAGGAAAGGGGTAGGTGGCTAGGAAAGAAGAAAATCTAGATTAGCCACCATGATAGTAGTATATGGAGGTAAGTAAATATTACAGGTAATAAAACTAGGCTTTAAAAGTAAACAGTAACTGCTGCAGCCTGCATAGGAGACTGATCTCTGATTAAGAGTAAAACTCTGCCATGTGTGGGAGTGCTTATTAACCAGCCTCAAATCGTGTATTAAATCATTTATGAATAAATTAAAAAATATTGGACTCAATATGCAACTCTGCCTAAGACTGCAATCTTGCGAAACTTCCTGAGTCACTTCATCCTCTCCACACCTGATACAAAAGTGCTTATTTTATAAATTTTCTCTTTAATTCAATGATGTCTTTACTTATCCCTGTTTTTAATAATTATACCATAACATTTCTCTAATAACTTTGTAACATGCTTTTTTTAAATCCACAAAAACCTTTAAATTATCCCCTACTCATTTCATTGGAAAACAGTTATCCATTATTGTCTTTATCATCAGAACGTTATCTGAAGTTCTTCCAAAAGCCAAACTGATACTGTGATAATTTGTGATATTTTTGGCTCCATTTTTGGATTCTTTTTTCTAATACTCCTGTAAAATTTTTTCTTGGTTGAATAATAATGCTATTCCTCTATAATTATTGGGAATTCTCTCATTACCTTTACCTTTATAAATAATAGCCATTCGCCAACTTTTCTCTTCTTACATTTAACAGCATTCAACAATCCAGTTAAACAATTTGACCTACTTTTTCACATCAATCTTGGAAGAATTCTGCAGGTAAGCAATCTATAACCACGGCTTTATTTTTTTTCATCTTCTTGACTTATTAAGTTCACATAAACCAATAATTTGCCCTTTGTGTGTGTGTGTGTGTGTGTGTGTGTGTGTGTGTGTGTGTTGGTCCTGGTGGTGTAGTAGTAGCCATACTTGCTTCCTAAATCCAAGATTGCAGATTCAATCTCGGCCAGGATTGGTGGATTTTTTCAGGCGTAAAGATCCCAAATCCTTTGGAAGGGAAGTAATACCATGGATCCCATGTTGTAGATTTACGGCATGTAAAAGAACCTCAAGTCTGAAAGAAGGGGCCTCTGAGCAACATTTATCAGCAACTTAACACCCTGAATTGAATAGTATATTGATGACCTGAGACGTTAAACAGCATCCATAAATAATCCAAATACACAACACATGTGTGTGACTTATCTTCACCGTTCCCTTAATGTTAAATTTCCTCTAGCAAGTATGTTTTATTTTTAAAAATATGTTGGTGGACTTGGTTATCTTAATGTTATCTCTTGTGCTTTTAAAGGATGGTTCAGCCTTTTTGATTCCATTAGTTCCATAACTTTTGCTATTATATTAATTAGTGATATATATACTTATAATTTTAAATTTCACATTCAGTTTTCATATGAAAATTGTGGCTGAAATAGAGTAATTAATATTAAAGCCATATTTTCTATATTGTTTTAGCTCCTTTTTCAATTTTTATGAAATTTCTTGTTAGCTTTCTTTAATTAAGGATAATGTTTGTTAAGGATTTCTGCTACATCTGGATCCTTTGTGAGCATTTTATCATTAAGTACAACAGGCATTTTAAAATTGTCTTTGTTGATTTTGGTATTACTTATGAATCTGAGCTCTTTTGCCATCCTTTCTTCATTTAATTTTGAAAAAGCTATCAAAGTGATTTTCTTAGCAGTATTAACTTTTCTATTGAATACTTTACATTTTTTATGCCATCACATATATTACTTATATTTCTAGTTATACCTCTTTTCTTTTTCAACTTTTTAAATGGTAATTCAGGAAAGTGTAAAGTTTTTAACTTTACACACTGTATATTTTTTTTTTTTTTGTATTTTTTAATATTTTAAGAATTAAGCCATAAAATGTTCATGTGGTCAGTTTGTTTCAATTCTTTACAGGATTCTCAAAATTTTTTCCAGCTCATCTCTACAGCATTCCAGTTTGTCTTTCAAAGTTCCAATAAAATTAGATCTTCATATGGCTTTTCTTTAAGTTTTTGTTGATTGTTGTTCTTGCTCACTTAATAAAACTTTTTATGAGTTTCAATCTAGAAGGAATTTCTAGTTCAAAACATGGTTTTAAAATTAAACCCATTAAAATGTTAATTCGAATTTGCACATTGAAGCCAATCAATAATTGATATTGAAACATAGGTGCACGGTTAAAAGAACATTTCAGGAACATAAAGTACAAGCAAACAGAGAGATCAGCAGTAGTATATCATTTTTGAACAGAAAATCAGAACATAGTGAATAAAGCAAAATTATTAAACTCAGTACAAGGACCTAACAAATTAGCTACTTGGGAGAAAACCTGCATCTACAAATACAAAGACAGTCTAATGAATTAAGACATTGCTGAGGATGAAAACATAAAAACATAAACTACAAGTTTATAACCTGGGCGGAATACAATTCCCACAGCTTAATGAATTATCCAACAGTTGACTTTTAGCTTAGCTAATGATGAGAACGAAATGTTTTTGAAACTGGTTCTATATATTATGACAAGTGAAGCATTAAGATTGTGTAGTTCAACTAAATCATACAATAATATCAATTATATGATTTTAATTTTATGATGGTTCCATTTTTTGTTAAAGTATCAGCAATCTCATTCCCTTTTAATCCCATTTACCTTGGGATCCATTGTAAAATTGGTTGGGGGATCCATTTTGTAAATTATGTAAACATTATAGTGTCCAGAAAAATCTTCTATAACCTTTCCTGTAGGATCAATCTTCTAGAGTACCCATTAAATAAATTGCTGATTAGTGCTAACATTAATAGCTATCTAGTATTTGACTTTTCAGGAAAAAAAAAGAACCATACAGCTTATCCAAACAGGAATCACATCTGAATTTGCCAGCTAACATGAGCATAAGGCTTGATATATCATAACAGAAAACTTTTCACTTTCACAAAAATTTGATTAAGTTACTTGTTTTGCTTTATATGTAAAGTAATCTTAATGATAACCTGAGTCATCAGTTTACGAACATCCCCAAAATATTGGTGTGGTGTATTTTCTTGCAAAATGCCCAATCCAGTCAGGAACTTCCACATTACATCTGCAAATGACAAAAAAAATCATGTTAATAACCACTGTTGCACAGTATGCTATTATGATTGCCACTTAAGGCAATGTATTGATGGAATTTTAATAAAAAATTGCAAAAATGCATTTTTAGGTTTTCATAATTTCATTACGTTTGAGGTTTCTATTTTCATACAGAGATTTCATTTTCTGAATTTGTCGCATATTTAGGGCATAAGACAATTATTTAAAGGGTCATAAGCAAGTAGGAATTCCATATCTAAAGCCAGTACTCAGTGTACTGTCATTTTCATGAAATAACTCCTTTTTCTGTATTTACTGTTTGAATTTTGCAGACTTTGATATTTCTAAACATTATAGGAATTTATAATCTGTAATGTTGGCAAATCTGAAAAGAATTGAAGGCTGTGAATTGGAGACAAGTGAAAAATTTACTAAAGAAATCAAATTCTTTGTGTTTCAGTGATTATGATCTGGCTTTGTGCTTAGAAGTGTTGTTTTTTCTCTTAAAAAGAAGATGTAATAATCATTATAAGTTGTAAATAGTATAGTTTACATATTATTAATCCTCCCATATGCATAGTTTAATTCATAAATTTACATAAATAGGTTAGGTTGTATTAGGAGAGTAGAAGCAAAATATTTCTGTAGCAGTGTATATTTATAATGTAAATAGATATCTGTAAATATGAATAGTATTAAAGACTATCCTGTATGAAAAAGAGTCAATAATAGTGTAAATAAAATGAGAAATGAATTAGTAGCTGAAAGACAAAACATGCAGAGGTGAGAAAGAAATTTTTGTGAGAAATACTGAACCTCAAATTTCATCCTCCAATAAGAAACTTTCACATTTTAGTAAATTATTTATTTCAGATTCTGTAAATATTGGCAATAATTTGAGTGATAATTGTATGCAAGCCCCTTTCAGTCAATGTACGGTCTCATTGAAACCTTATTCACCATTCAGAATGGAAATTAATTGATAAGTTTTAAAGCTTGGTACTCAAAAACTAATAATGACAGCTTTTTTCCTTCATTCATTTTTTTTATTGCTAGGCAATTACAAAGTCTATTCTAGTGCATTAAATATGTTTAAATGAAATAATAAATAAAAAACAGTAAAATTGCAATTTAACTTTAAATTTACTGTTAAAACAAACACATTTGCTATGAACTGTTATTATAATCTCAAATGTTCATTTGTTTTTAAGAAGTTCTCATTACAAAAAAAATATGACATAGTTGATACAAAAATAGTAGTTAATGGCAATTGTTATAATAGTGTTCAGTTGTATTTTATTTAATTTAGATCTCCACAAGGTCCTGCTTGGAATAAAAGCTAATAAAATTAGTGCATGTTTTCAGAAAGATCAAACAGGTAAACCAAATTATTTCAATGATTTTACTAAAAGTACAAAAAATGGCATTGTTATCACATTGCAATTATCTTACTGAATCCCCCTCTTGCTTATAATTTTTCTTAGGTAATTTAATTGAGCTTTCAAAATCATAATTATCATGGCAACAAGCATTCTTTAACCACAGTTAAATTATCAAAAAATTATAAGTGCTCATGATATTACTGAAGATAGCAGTGGTGCAATGTATAGTCCATGTTTTATTGCAGTTTGTGGATTCAAAAATTTAGTTATAGAAAGACAAAATTCAATGAAATGTGTACAAGTCCTTGTGTCCATCAAGTAAATCAAGCAGATCACCATTCAAAGTAAATCAAATAGAATACACTTCTAGAAATAGGCAAGGGCATGCAGCCAGTGCACAATTTTCTGCAGTGATGGGTATGCCTATTATTAGCCCGTAAACACAAAATACTCATGTTAAAGGGTTTAGCAAAGAAGAATATAAAATTAAAGGAAGGAATCCTGACGCCTCATTCTACTATACTGTGGTACACGTGAGCGAAAGAAGAGGTCCATGAATGTAGCAAGTAAAGAATTTAAAAATTTGTGTGAAGGTCATGCCAATGAATTTTTTTTTAATGCTGTTTTAACGCTCATTTTTATTACTTAAGCACCACAGATGGTGAACACTGGTGATAAATGAAATGATATATTGGGAAAGGATTTTTTTCTTCTTTCTCCCTTCTTTTAGGAAGGAAACATTCCATGCCTAAGTTTAGGGTACCTCCTTAGCATTTGCCAGTTATGTGGACTGAGGCAAACCTTGCAAAAACCTCAGTCAGGGAGGACAATCCTGACAGGATTCTAACCCCAGACCTCCCGCTCACGAGTCCACGCCTTAATGAACTCGGCCACCCGTGGCGGTACCAATGAATGTGAATGTAACTTTATTGATCAGTCAGTTCTATGGAGATTGCTACAGCAGAAGTAATATGGAAGAGATTATTTGAAGCTCAACTATACTACCATGGTGGCTGATGGTAATGCAAAGACATTCAGCATTTTAGAGAAGCTGTCATTTTAAGATACAGATGTTACCATTGGAAAAGAAGAATGCCTCAATCACACTGCAAAGAGAATGAAAACTGGCCTAAAAAATATGGTAGCTGAATGGACAGTGAAAAGAGTATCATTAGGTGAAAAAAGTTTGGCAGCCTATAGAAGACCCAATTGTGGGGTTGTCATTCAACCTGGGGTTAATTGTAATGGGGTATGGAAGAAATACAACCCCATAAAGTCAGGGTAAGCAAGTGGGGAAATTTAAGTTTATTAATAGTAGTAAGTTTACATGAACTGAGAGGATGGAAAGGAAAACTGGTTACTTTGATTTTAGCAGCAGCAAAGAGAGAGAGAAAGGGGTGGGAAGAGAAGAAGAAGAAGAAGAAGAAGAAGAAGAAGAAGAAGAAGAAGAAGAAGAAGAAGAAGGAGGAGGAGGAGGAGGAGGAGGAGGAGGAGGAGCGAGGAAGAACAGAAGGAAGGAAGGAAGAACTTGAACAAAAATATATAATTATTTTATCCAGATGTTTGACAAGTGCACATGAAGTAAGAAATAGGCTGATCACCTAACTTTCTGACATCTGAAGATGCCGAGTTTAATTAAATAAGTAGTTTACAGTGTATCAGAATCCAAAACAGGCCTTAGACCTAAGCCTTATAAGTTGTTGATGATAATGTTTATAATGTACATTTTCCATTTAGCAAATTCCGAAGGATTGTTGCAATTGTGCCCATGAAACTATTTTTGAAAAATTTCTTCAAATCTCCATGGATCCTATCTACTAGGCACTGCAAATGATGATGAAAACAAAATCATATATAATTAATAAAATTTTTTTTTTCTGAATGAAACTTGGCATATAATCATTAATTATCAAACAATTTGCTGAGTTCATTGACCAGAAAAATTGGATCATTGGGGGTGGGGGTTATCCTAAAGCAAAAATTTTGAAAAATTGGTCTAGCAGCCGCAATTTTTGTTTTTTCTTAATGAAACTTTATATTTCTTTAAAATAAATTGATAAAAGTAGTTTCTAAAAATCAGGGCAATTAAGGCATTAAGAGTGGAAGTATACCTGAAAAAAATGGTAGGATGTCATTAAAATGAATGAATAAAAATAGTTTTCTGAAAATCAGGGAAATCCAGCCATTAGAAGTTGAGGTATACCTTAAAATCAAAATTTAATTAGTGGGGATTAAAGCAAAATTAAAAAATCACTATAGCAGCAGCATTTATCTTTTTTAAGGGAACTCAGTATAAACCATTGAAATAAAATAAGAAAAACAGTTTTTCAAAATCAAAATCGGACAATTAGAAGGGAGGATACCTAAACTCAAAATTTAAAAACTGTTCTACCTGCATTAATATTTGTTTTTTTGGAATGAAACTCTGTACATATCAATAGTTCCTGAAAATTATGCAAATTGGGCCATTAGAAGTGAGAGCTTGCCTAGTTCCTGAAAATCACGAAAAGTGGAGGTTTAGCACAAACCCAAAATTTAAAAATTATTGAGTGGCAGCAATATTTGCTTTTCCACAATGAAACTCCGCATATACCATTTAAATAAAATAAAAAAATAGTTCCTGAAAATCAGGGAAATCAAGATATTAGGAGTGGGGTTTACCTGAAACCCAAAATTTAAAAATTGCTCTAGCAGTGCTAATATTTGTTTTTTCACAACATAACATGGTATATAACCTTTTAATAAAATATTTTCGAAATTAGAAAAATTGGACCATTATAGAAGTAGGGGTACATTGGAAAATGAAAATTAAAAAAATCTCTCTTGCATATAATTTTCTCTATATTGTTTTAAAATAAAAGGACAGATTAATTAAGGGTATAAACTGTATTTATAATGATGCATATGTTTTTTATTTAACAAAAGTATAGTGTAAAGATAGCAAATTTGAAATATTAATCAAATATGTGTGTCAGAATTACATTTTTATGTAGAACCCTCTGTAATAACCTTCAGAAAATGTTTGCATTACATGCTTTTACTACAATAATATTTAAATTAATTTTCAAAGCCAATGAAAATAAATGAACCTTTTGATTAAGTATATTATGTATATTTGCCGAGTATAATGTAATTGTTTTTAAACAGTAACATGTTTTTGTTTTATTGAAACATATAACATAATGATAAATACACAATTTAGTTCAAAACTTTCAGTTATTTTTCTCTCTATTTTAGTGAACTTGAGGATGATATCAAGGTCTCAAATCATAAACAATTAAAAACACCGGCACAGTATAGCTGTATATCAGTGATAATATATTTCAGTTAATAGTATACCATTAATTTTTGTAAATTTCAATAATAAATAATAATAATAATATAACTTGTAAAAATGTGGTTTTTCTTATAGATTGCAACAATTCTAATTTTGCTACCCTAATACACCACACTAATGCCATAACTTATTTCATTTCATTAATTAATAAGGCCATAATTTGGATTTTATAATCTTTTTTAAAGTTACTATACTAGGTAAGGAGTTCGCTTAGTTTGTGCAGTTCCTATTTGACAGACTTTTATTTGTTATTTCTATCGCAAACTTAAAATAAGCAGGATTTCACCTATCTCATTAAAATCATATGCTTTTCATTGGTGTATACATAATGTCACATTTTTGCCCCTTTTCAATTTTGTTGTCTTTTTTCATAGTCTGGCCACATTTATTGTATTTATTTTACTTTCATCCAGTTATTTACAGTCATCTCAGGCAGGTTTTGCACACTCGTAAATTGTTGCTTGTCATTTTTCAGAACTGTCTTTTCTTTTTTTCTTTTTATTTGGTTTATTTATGGACACTCTTTAGGTCATCATTGTCCCATTCAAATCAGGGCATGAAACGGCCAACAAATTTTGCTCAGAGGCCTCTTTTTTCAGGCTTGAGGTTCTTTATCGTGCCATAAATCTATGACATGGGAACCATGGCTTTACTTCCCTTCCAAAGGAAGCCATACTTAGGATTTTTACGCTCGAAAAATCCATTGGCCCTGGTCGGGATCAAACCTGCGATCTTGGGGTTAGGAGGCAAGTATGGTTATCACTACACCACCAGGACCGACACTGTCTTTCCTAAAAATACTTTAACAAAAATATTTCTTTCTGTGAATTAGGATGGTAAGCTGTTATAGAAAAAGGTACTTGCATATAAAGGGACAGATACATGTAAAGAGAATGCAGGATTTAGGATATTATTTTTCAGTTTCTGCACCAAGGCCAATTGTTTCTGCATGCAGGTACTCTACATTCTACCATTCTCAATGGTAAGCCTGCAACATCTATGAAGCTGAGCCCGAATTTAATGAATAGACTTTTTTCAAATCTGCTTCAATAACATCCTGCAATGTTGAGCAGTTTTTCCTGATACAGATCAATGCCAAGTGACTATAGAGGGTAGTTTTTAAATGTATGTAATTTGTTACTGTAATACTCTGTGACCATGTGTCCTGGTGGTGTAGTGGTAACCATAGTTGCCTTCTAAACCCAAGATCGCAGGTTCAAACCCAGCCAGGATCGATGGATTTTTTCGGGTGTAAAAATCCTTAGTATAGCTCCCTTTGTAAGGGAAGTAAAGCCGTGGGTCCCATGTCGTACATTTATGGCTTGATAAAGTACCTCAGGACCGAAAGAAGAGGCCTGTGAGCAAAATTTGTCGGCCGTTTCATGCCCTGGATTGAATGGGATGTTGATGACCTTGAGATGTTAAAGAGCTTCCGTAAATATATCAAATCAAAAAAAATCTGTAACCATCCATTCATTTATAATATTTCTTTCATTATGTGTAGTGTTCAGTGCCTTTTCTTGATTATTAATAAATTCAAAATTTATAAAAAAAGAGGTTAAAACTTTTAATGTGTTAAATTTTTTTAAAGTATTCAGTAAAATTTTAACTTAAACAAATGTAGGATTTTGAAAATGTGTCCAAACATTTTGTTTTTAGGTCTTGTTATTGTCATATTTTTGCAGTTTTTAGATCATAAATGCTTACATATTTCTAAAATGTTTAGGCATAAATATCTGGGACCATAATTATTATAAATTACTAATAAAAATGTACTTTGCTTTGCCTCGTTTATAAGGTGTAATACTTAATACCGATAATTATATCTGTTACATATCTAAGTTCAGCATAATAATTTTTATTGGAAATGAAGAATCAGACTTGAACTAGATTCATTTTATATTAAGCAGTTTTGAAACAGATGAGTACTTGCTAGGCAGTAATTATGTATGACATAATGTGCTCAATAGTGAATAAAATTTTCCTATATTGTTTGCCATATGAACAAAGTTTCTTGCATTTGGATCTCTCTTACTTTTTCTTGCTACAAAAATGGGGGAGAAAGGAGGGCGGCAAGGATCTAATATGTAGATACCTTTGAAATATTATGATAAAACAATAGGAAGAAATTATTAAAGAAAGAATGTAACATGGAAGCTGCAAAGCATAACATACCATCTTTAACACAGCCTCCACACATAAAGATCAGTGATAAAGCCAACAACAGCAGCACATAATGTGGTTCTTCCTCTTTTTTTGGGCTGAAGGAAGATTCAATGCTATTTACAAGGATGTATGACTTGGCAGAGTCTGGTTCTATTTCCAACAAACGAAATCCAAAAACCTGAAATTTATGCACAAAATTATAAACATCATATCAGTCATCAGTTGTATGTAAATTAAAAAGTACTATGGCCTTACCTGCAAGAGCACTTCCTTTGCTTTGTTTATCACCTCCTTATATAATTTTGATCTGATTTTCAAGACTTTCTTGATGTCAGATTGTTTTATGGGATGCTTGTGGTGATCTTGAGCCAGTAAATAAAGCACAGTATCAGCAACCAAACTGTCAATATCCTGGGGTGATAGTGCAGCCCCTTGTGATGATTCTCCATTCTGAGACATTTGTTGACAGCTTTGTGAAGGACCAGCTTTTTGGGAGCTCCCCTGAGAGGTTGATGTACCAGATGATCTTTTAAAACCTCCCTCAGAGTTCCCTGTTGAACTCTTTCTTTGGTAGCTCGCCTGGGAGTGCTTTGATGCCATTATCTGCATGCATATTAATATGGTCATGCATACATGGCAAAATAGTTATTATAAAAAGCAACATCTGATGAAAATACCCTTTTATATTTATGAAATATGCATGGAACTGTCTTCTTGTCTTTTCCAAAAAAACACCTAAGATGAAAAACAGCAAGTAATATTACTCAAATTATACTTGTATATCATAATTATGCTTTATTTCTAAAATTGTGCTTAGAGGTGAATGAATCATCATCCATTCTTGGCAACATTGTTTCAGAAAAATTTCAGAGCTGAACTTATAATGGTGGTAATTTTTTCTTCTTGGAATTAGTATTTTTCATGTAATTGATTTTATCATTTTACTATATATAAAAGTGGAATACTCTATATTTCTAATTAAATGCGGTGATGAACTGTAAATCTATTACACAGCTTTCTAATTCATCCATATCATTTCCAATAAATTTAAACACTATACCGAAATGTAAAATGAAAAAAATCATGCACTACTGTATTTTAATATTGAAAAAATAAACCCACTAAGGTACAATTTCAAAGCAATTTTTAAATAAAGCATTTCAACGACTATATTTTTAAATCCTGTTGCAAATTTTAGTCTTCTGTGTAGCTCCCAGTCTCTTCAGCATCAAATTGTTTATTGAATGCAAGTCTTAGGTGAGCTTCAAGATTTTCTATTTTCAGATAAGACCTTACAGGATTCACTTAAGAGTACAGCAATCACTCTCCACTGCAGCAAGTGACAAAGGAATTATAATTGTTTTTACTTGAATTTAAGAGTGGTTATCTTGCTTGGGTATTTCTGTTAGAAGAAGACCTGCCTGCACATGCCATTGCTATAATTAGGTTTGATACCTATGAAATTAGATATATACCGGGCTTCTAAAATATTTCCTTATTGCTCACTGGGGTTTTGCATCTCAGCTAAGGCTGCTTGCCTGCCACCTAATCTTGACATAGCAATGCATTTTTGGGCATAAATATTATTATAAATATGAATCAGCTTGTTGCATTTGAGAAGTTTGGAAGTTTCTTGGGCAATTGCCTCCTTCCAGAACTGTAATTAATGATCTTGTGAATAAATTTAATACTGCTGGTTCAATGCAAAACAAGAAACATGCACGAAGACATAGGATTTTAACAGGAGATAAATTAGATGAAACAACAAATTGAGGTTTCAGTGTCTTCTGCACATATAGCAACAAAATTGTTAAAACTCAATCTTTGCAATGTGTCCATTATCTACAAGGTGTGTAGGTGTGTGCATTATTGCAAGTGGTTTCTTTCATCAGTGACTGAAGGGTTAATTAACCTACAGCTTGTGTTCTTTCCAGACAAGTGATAGTTTCACCAAAATGACACAAAACCCGATAATAGCAGTAAGGACATATTCATTCTGGAAGCCCTGTAGAAACATTTGAAGATTTCTTACAATATAGTTGGGATCTTTTCTGATACAGTACTACAGGTTGTTGTTGTTGTTGTGATCTCTTGTTTAGTTATCATTGTATATGTCTTGTACCCCTTAAATGGTTAATTACTAGTAACATTTATGTTAGACAAACTACTTTGCAATAATAAACATCTAAGCCTTAGGAAGAAAGCATTAGTGTTAAGTTAGAACTATAGTTTCATTCAATATACACATTCAAGAGAGATCAGCAGAGATATCAAGTTCATGTATAATTCCAGACATAATCCACCTTTGAACCAGCATGGCAATATCTCTATTCTATTCAATAGTACCTCTAATAATGAATGAATGGTGTTTAACGCCCGTTTTTACCACAAAGGTACCACAGGCGGTGGACACTGGTGATGAATGAAATGAAATGATATATTGGGAAAGGATTTTATGGAAGGAATCGTTCCAGGCCTAAGTTTAGGGTACCTCCCCGGCATTTGCCATTTATGAGGACTGAGGAAAACCTGGAAAAAACCTCAGTCAGGAAGGACGGTCCTGGCGGTATTCGAACCCAGACCTCCCGCTCACGAGTCCGAGACTTAACGACCTCGGCCACCCGTGGCGGTACCTCTAATAACAAATGTATCTAACTGAAGTACGTAATGTGCATTAAGCTTACAATTAGGATGGAAAAAAAATCAAAGCAAGCTTCCTAAATGCAGCATTAGCAATAGGAAAAAGATCTCCTTCCAGGCATTGCCTCCAAGACCATAAGCCAATAACACTTCATAGAGAGTTTTAGATGAAGTACCTCTCCCATCTACTGCCTCATACCAGAAACTAGTACAGAAACAGAAAACATGAAGAAACAATTAAATATAACATTTAAATTCGTGTCGGAACGATTACAGTGAAGCGACTATTATGTTCTTAATTATCTAGTGAGTTGATTTGATAATCTTATGCTCCACTTACTGTTCAAAGATCTAACCATTCTAGGATGTGTGAATACAAAATGCAAGCCCAACAACATTTGCTTATGTGTGCTATGCTAAGAACTGCAGTTTATAAATATAAGAGTATGCATTAAATAGAATAATTATAAAGCAAAGAATAAACTATAGACTAACTATCTCTCAAGTGCACTTTTACACTTTATTATTTTTGGAATTGTAGCAGATGATTGTTAATGAAACCTACAAATCTCTTGAAATGTAGAAAGAAAATTACAAAATAGAATATTCTATATTACACAACTGCAATTACGTATGTAATTAAATTGTAATAAGGCCTGTGCAAAGGAAATTAGTACCCTCCTTAGTCACTTGTGTAATGAGTCTTTAACATTGGGTGTATTACCTGAAAGACTAAAACATTCAGTGGTGAAGCCTCTGTTCAAAAATAGAGAAAAGATAAATGTCTCTAATTATACACCTATAGCTATTTCCCAACATTTTCTTAGGTGTTTGAGAAAGTAACGTGCAATAGGCTTTACCATTACCTTGAAAGTAACAATATTCTAGTTAATGATCAGTTTGGCTTTAGAAAAGGAATTTCAACAAAAAATGCAATCTATAAACTCACTAATGAAATTCTAACTACATTTAATGAAAGAATATATGTAGGAGAAATAATTTGTGAGTTAGCAAAGGGTTTTACTTGTGTCAATCATGGAATTCTGATACATAAATTAGTTTTCTATGTAATTAAAAATCAATATTTAAAATGGTTTATATCCCACCTTGACAAATGGAAACAAAAAATAGTAATAAATTGTCCCTTTAAAAATAAAAACAATGCATCAGAGTGGGGAATGATTAATCATGGAACCGCCACACGTGCCCAAGGTTGTTAAGGTGCAGACTCACGAGTGGGAGGTCTGAGGTTTGATTTATGCCATGACCATCCTTCCTGGCTGAGATTTTTTTCAGTTTTTCCTCAATCCTCATAAATGGCAAATGCAGGGAGGTATCCTAAACTTCGGCCTGGAGTGTTTCCATCCTTTAAAAGAAAAATCCTTTCCCAATTTACCATTTCATCTCATGTATCATCAGTGTCCCTGCCTGTGGTGCTTCAGTATTAAAACTGGCATTAAACACTATTAAAAAAAATCATGGTGTGCCTCAAGGATCTATTCTGGGCCCTCTTTTTTTTCTTATATATATATTGATGATCTCTCCTTATCTAGCCAAGATGTAGAAAATACTCTTCTATTTGCAGATGACACAAGCATATTGATAAATGGAAATACCCTTAATGATTGTGCCATTAAACTAAATCTAGTTCTGAGTTCTTCGTGTTATGATTCAAAGCAAACAAATTGTCTCTAAATCTAGATAAAACAAATGTTATGAAATTTATCACTCACAGATCTCCAGACCCACAATTACAGATAGGATATTATAACAGTGTACTTCTACAAACCAAATATATTAAATTCCTTGGCTTAATAACTGATAAACGTCTGAATTGGAAAGATCACATTGATTTTATCATACCTAAACTTAGCAGTGCATGCAATGCAATACATGCATTAGTAACGGAGTCAATTAAGACTTTAAAACTAGTTTATTATGGTCAATAAGGAAATATGGTCTTATATTTTGGGGAAATTCAGTTAAAAGTGAGCATGTCTTCCCATTACAGAAAAAAAACCATACCTATAATTGCTGGTACACATAGCAGATATTCAAGCAGAAACCTATTTAGGCAATTTGAAATTTTAACTCTTCCATGTGAATATATATCATCCCTCATGAACGTTTATATAAGAAATAAAGAAAAATTTGTCAAAATATACATGACAAGAATACTAGACAAATAGATTGGCTTCAACACTTTCCTGTCATCTAAAAGGAGTTTATTATGAATGCATTTTAGTACAAAGTGCTCTTCCCTCTAGCTTAAAAGCCTTAATAAACATTGATAATTTCTTAGTGTTTAAATTTTGAAGCTGTTTACAGTGATGGTATTATAATATATTTAAAATTAAACAAATAGATTATATTGGACTGACAAGTCTTTAGAAGCATTAAGTTGACCAATAAGTAGTACTTCAACATCCAAAAGGTATATAGTAAAATTTGTCTGTGAGTCACTTGTCTGTTTCCGCTTCTTTTTTTTTTGTTTTGGTTGAGTTGTTCTAGGTGTTGCTTTTTCACTTTTGTTGTAATTATTTATGTAGACGTACACAATTTTTTTTTTGTAAATGTAGAATGTGTGCTGCTGTTGTAATTGTATATGACAAGTTTATGTTGTAGGTCTCTATGACTGCTTTGCAAACTCACTGAATACTCCAGGAACTGAACTAAATGATAATTTACAGTATGAAGTGATTCATTTTCAAGCTATTTTGTTAAAACTTGAAATCCTTAGAATGTAACAATTTTGTGAAAGCATGGGCTCAGGTACAACAATGTAAATACCTGACTGCCTCAATGCCCATGTAGTCAGTGTGTCTACCTGTACACCCAGAAATTTGAATATTGCCCGGTCAGTTGCCTGGAAGATTTTTTCCAGCATTTTTCGTTACTCTGAAAAAGAGATGCCAGGTAGGTGTTATGGATTCTAGCCTCATTTCACCAAACATTTATTCATCGTCTCTTTGGCCCTTGGCTGTTATTAGGGTCGTTAAACTGTAACAAAAATGTAAACACCTATATTAAGGGGGAATAAACCATGTTCAAAATTACCATAAGACAACACTTTTGCAAATGTAAAAATGTTCCAGCCAGATACGAATACCTTGTTATCCACTATCCAGCGTAAGTTTTTGGTTTAGGACACCAAAATAATAATGCATGCAACCGTAAATGCTAGTTAGTTCTCGGAGCATTCAATGAGTTCGTGGAGCAGCCAGAGAGACCTACGAACATTGAACTTGTCATATGAAACTAGATAACGATAGGTAGGATTCAGACAGCGCAAGGGTACAAAAGATCTGGTTACAGACCTTAGAAAATATTAAATACTTCAAACAGAATAATATAACTGTACCCTCGATTGCTAAATGGGCCTCCTCAATACCTCACACAACGCGTGAATGTTTGCACATGCTGCCAGACGTGAAAAATATTATTTTTGCACATATTCATAAACAGCTTCATATATTGCTAATCCAATTTTCAAATGTATTTTTTGCTTATACCATTTCTTAAGGCTAATGACTAATGTTATCACAGAGTTTTGTATTATGTAAAAATTAGATTTTTGATAAAAACCCTTACGTTTTCATAACAACTACCCTGCCAATTCAACCAACCTCTATTAACACCGCGCCAAAAACAAAACAAAAACATCTGATTACAGGTCAGCATCTGTTGTATCGACTACACTCGTGGCTGATTCTAAACGTTGTTCATTTGTTGGTATCACTGTTAGTTGACGTTTTGAGGGCGAAGGACATGGGTTGCCGGGGGACTACCCACGTCAGCTTAGGCGCTATCGCTGCGCAGGGAACGATATGAATTCTGTAAAATACGTTAATCAGCATGCTGATATAGTTGGCAGGCTACGATGGAAACAAAGCTACAAATAGATTACACCAACGAAAAGGAAAATGTCCCAGAGATTAAACTGGTATTTATCGACATTAGTAAATACACTCGAACCACACAATTATTGCTTTGCAGCGCTGGGGTCTTTGTATTTTATCTTATGTACGGATATCTACAGGTATTACTCAGCTAAGATAACTAAATGTATCGACTTTTTAATTAATGACCATTACTACTTATGCCTATAACTTCTACTTAGTTATGTTCGCAATTGAATAAAAGATACATTTGCAGTTAACATTATGTAATTACAGTAAAGCACCTCTGCAACCTGCATGAATCAAGTGCTTGCCTTCCTACCTTACATATTGTTACAATATTTGACAATTAACAATGCCTATATGTCTGTCAACAGGAGCTAATATTTACATTGGAGGGATTTAAACCATTTGGATGGTACTTAACACTTGTTCAGTTTGCCTACTACACTGTATTTGGCTATGTTGAGAAAGTCCTGAAAAATCTTCCAGCTCGGAAGTAAGTAACCCAAATTCCACAATGGAACAATTGCTTTAAACATCAGTAGCCACGTAATATGCAGCATTGCATATTGAATTTAACATATGCTATATTGTTGAATCATTGCTATTCTCCTTGGTGTAATGCAACCTTTGGTTGCCTAAAGCAACAAATAGGTATTTACATTTTTGGAACTCTAGTGGTTTTCATGATCAGAGCCAGTAGTCTTGACATGGAATATTCTTTTCACTAGTTTCACTTGTGTATAAAGTAAGTGCTGGGCATTTGCTAAGCGTATAACTAAGATCCTGTGAGCTGGTATGCAAATGATTGTTGGATTCCTTTTAAAACAAACTATGAGATTGCAGAAGAAACAGCATAAAATAATTGAAACTAATCTAACCCAATGGAAAGGTAAAACAAAAATAAATACCTGAATTTTCACCTAAATCAAACAATATATATTATGTAATGCAGCATATTATCAAATGTAACTTAAGTTAAATTGGTATGGCTCTTATTGTAAGCAATGCTATTATAATGTAAATGGCAGCAACAATAAATGTTATTAAAGGAAAAAGAACCAGGAGCTTTGTCTATTTGACAGTGGAAAAACGAGGGGTTTACACTTTCCATGTTTTGTATGTAATACTTTTTTTTACCAGAATACCTTAAAATTGTGTCTTTTACTCTCAGTAAAAAATATAGTCAGTATTTTGTGCTACAAATGTGACGTCCTACTAATTATTTTCATCTCTTTTATTTGTTTATTTAAAGTAGTTTTCTTGAGCAGAAGATAAGCAAACACTGAGAGGATGAAAAGGTAGCAAACAAAATTTTAAAGGATATTAGCGCAATATCAAATTAAAGTTGTCAAAAGTGCCCTCTTCAAGAAAACATTTTTTTGAGACTCAGATAAAATATAGCCTAATAATATTTTCATTCCTTGTTTCAAAACCCTTCCCCACCAAAATAAAAAATAAGCTGGCAGTAATAAATACCCAATGATATCTGCAGAGTTGAAAAACTTTTTAATGATTTCTACATTCTCTTTATAATCTACTTGCCATTTGTTTTAGTGCCTTGAATATCAACAGCAGCTAATTGGATTGCTAGGGAAAGAGGAGGACATTTTGATACCTCAACCTTGCTCAAAGGTTGACCAATTATGCCTTTGCCCTCAGTAGAGATACCTTCATGATGAAGGGATGAGGTGGGGGAGACAGCAGGTGGCCAGATATAGATGGAGTTCCTAACATTGTTTCCAGATAGAATACTCCAGTGCCTCCAAGAATTCAAACCCCTCAGAAGGACTGTTTCCATATCAGGTACCAGGACAAAAACATCTCCAAAGTGCAAGCTACTTCACACTAAGCCAGTCCACCTCGCCAGGCACTTTCAATCCTATAACAGAATCAATGGAATGATATGATATATGAAGTGAAGAATGAAAATTCATGGAAAGGAAAGATATATCCAAGCTCTCACCTAAGTGACATGGCCAACCCCAAAGGATTTGAACGCAGGACCTCTAGAATTCAAGTGCTAAGCATTACCATCTGAGCCACCTCAATCAGTACAGCTTCTAATGCAAATTTGCTTAGATATTCACCATCAACATACTTTAAGAAATTAAGCTTAAGACTTGTTCCACATTTTTAATGAGGTGTTACATGCTACTAAAAAATGCAGTATGAAACATGTTACTTGCTTAAATTCTCATTGCATTTTGTTGCAGATTGCTTCCTTGCAAATAGCTGTTTATATCTGGAAAGCAAATCGGAAAGAAAAATATTTTTGACTTTGTCAATAACTGCTAAAATGGCATATTCGATGCACAAGAGGGCAATAACTAAGAAAATAATGGAGAGGCACTTTTCTCTCTGTGGATCATTATAGTATCATATTGTACAGAATTAAATTCAGATGACTTCTTATTTTTAGACCATACAAGAATGATTTTATGTGCAGGAATTAATTATACCAGAGATTACCAAAAAATAAATAAATGAAAAAAAACTGGAACTGTATTTCAGCTAGTATGAAATTAGCAACCATTTCTTGCCAGGGGGAAAATTTTCATAATTTTTTAACTCTGCAATGGAATGTGCTGCCTAGTGTTTAAATATACATTTTATTTCTTCCATCATGCATTCATATTTCCTTTCCATACATTCAGATATTTCTTTAAATTTTATTATTTTTGTGGCTTGAATTTTTTAAATACAGTATTTTATTACAGTTGGTCTGTTATACAATTGCTCTAGAATTGTTACAATTGTAATGTTACAATGTTCAATTCAGCCCAAATGGTGATAGTTTTGATTTTAAGCTTAAACAATAATGCACATAGATAGTAAGCAAGCTAAACATGTGAAAAATAAATTAAAACCCATTCTCACTGTAATGTTTAAACTATTCATTTGCTGAGACAAAATGCAGGCTTTTCCAATGCCATGGCTTCGTAGCATATGAAATGTTTAAGGACTACTGCAATGGACAGAACAAATACAACATTATTGATTTTACCATCTGAATTTGGATGTCTGTGGTCTATTGGCAGAACTTGCAATTAGTGATCCAGAGTTCCTGAGTTTGATTCCTGGTCAAGAGAAGCTGTCTGGGTAAGGGTTTTTTTTTTCCTTGCCCAGATAAGATGAATGCCAGATAGTTTAAGGCGCCAAAAACTTTAAGCTCATTTGCACTGTCATTAATTCATTCCACTCATTCATAAGTATAAGGACCCCTTTGGTGCATCATAATCATTTTACCTTCACCAGCACCTTTACTGGGACAATTAGTGGCACTACAGGCATGCCAGCCTCAGAAGATCGCTAAAATATTACCATAGCAGGGGGGGAATGCCTACAAGTTCATAAGACAGCTGGAATTGAAATAAAAAAAAAATCTGAAATTTTGGCATCCAAATAAAGGTACATTTAGGTCTATCTAAAATAGTATTACTTTATAATATTAGTGTTTTTAAAGATAACTTTATTTTACCCAACTAATATTTCCGAACTTCCTGGAAGGAGGATTATTCAATCTCTGCAAACCATTGATTTACAGTCTATATTACATAATCATAATGGAATTCTTTTTCTGTATAGAAAGGTATCCTTTCTGTTTTTAAAATTATGGATGTGATGAATAAGTATCGTGTTCCATCAATGTATAGCATGCTTAAACAACTGCACTCATAGCACAAGAATAGTGCTATCAAGCTGTACCATGGTAAAGAGGCATAATTAAAAAATATGCCAAAGTGTTTCCACTAATTGCATCCAACATTTTAAAATTGTATTTGCAATAATGAACACCTTTTGCTGTAGTTCCCCAATGCAAATACAAGGAGCATTTAAAAAGTTTGGCACCCAATCTTGCCACTGTTAGACAATCATGTTTACAAAAATTAACTAATGCAGCTGGCAACAATGGACCTTAAGCTATCAAAATATTCACAAGTGCAAGTTTAAACTTACGCAGTCATTGTCATGAAGTATGTTGAACTCAGTCCTGTGTTAATCATGAAATGATGAATATTTCTAAAGAAAACTTTTAGATTGTACATTTTTACATGCTCTAAGCTGGGTGAAAGAGCAACATATATCCACAAGGAGTTGGTAGCTGTTCATGGTGATTGTGTTCATTTGATACCATTGCAAGATGGATTCGATCATTTGAAGAAGGGCAAGAAACTTGAAAGACAACCCTCACTCTGTCCAGCCTCGGGAAGCTGTGAATGAGAAAACAATTCAAAGAATGAGGCACTTGGTAGAGAAAAATCAAAATATTACTGTTGAAATGATTTTTGATTTGTTTTATTTATGGATGAGCTTTAACATCTCAGGTCATCAGTGTTCCTTTTAATTCAGGACATGAAACAGCCAACAAATTTTGTTCAGAGGCTGATCTTTTAATGCTTGAGGTTCTTTTATATGCCACAAATGTATCACAAAACCCGCAGCCTTCTCTTCCGAAGGAAGCCATACTTAGGATTTTTACACCTGAAAAACTCCATCAATCCTTGCCGGGATTGAACCTATGATCTTGGTTTAGGAGACAAGTATGGTTACCAATACACTACCAGGATCAACACTGTTGAAATGCTAAATATGGAAGTGAGCATCAATGTAGGCATTGACAATGTACTCCATTAATATTTAAAGCTGCAAAAAATCTGTGCAAAATGGGTTCTATATTTCCTAACCAATGAAGAGGAGAAAGGAATGTGCAAGGAAACTGCTGAACATGTTTCCACCAAATGGTCCTAAAGGTTTGACATATATGCCCTGGTGATTAAAATTGTTTTTTTTTATTATATTACCGAAATAAAGCTCAGAATTGCATGTGGGTAAATGAGAATGATCGAAGACCGGTTGTTCTTTGAGAAGATTTTCGTTTGTGGAAACAAATGTTCACTGTTTTCTTTAACTGTGAAGGACCATTAGTGGTTGACTTAAGTAATAGAAATGACAATGAATGGAAAATACTATGACACTTATATTTTGGATCCTTTATTTGAAGAGTTGAGGCAGAGGCATCCGAAGACAGAAACTTCAAGGCTGTTGCTTTTGCATGACTATGCATTTCCTCACAGAACAGCTGCAAATTTGAGGAAACTGAACATTTAACAAGTTCAGGATCTTGCTCAAGTTATTAATTCAGCTTGGTTGACAATATTCAATCAGAGTTTAGTATTACTTTTTACAAGAGGTTGCACCTTCTACAACAGTGTGTGAAGAGAAATGAAGATTACTTTGAAGGACTATAAGGATAAGTGTTTGAATCCAGTCCTTAGCTTGGACTTTAAGGTGACATTTTAATACTTTTAGAATGCTCCTCATAATTAGCTAAAATAACACCTTGTGCATCCCAAAAAACAGGATCCATAATCATAATATTCTATGCTGCATAGAGTGTAGAGATTTTTATGCTTCCATACCTTGGTATCAGACTAACAAGCTAGACTCATGTTTCATTCAGTCACACACATATCTTATCTTTCAAGAAGTTTAATTTGTCTGCTGAAACACTTTAAAACATTGTCTGCAAATTTTAACTTTCAAGTGATTTTGAAATGCATCAACATCCAATTTTCAATTAATTTGTTCATGTAAATTCATTTGTCAAAGAATTTAATAAATATTATTATAAGATGTGTGCTTTCCTCTAGCGTGTCAGTTGATATTTTCCTAAATTGTGACAGTTTGCTAATGATTACTATTATATTCATCTCAACAGGACATTCCACCACATTTAAACTCCAGAACTCTGGCTATTTCATTTCATTTTGCTGTTGATTCAACACGTTATAATTATAACACCTTCTATGAAGCAACACAGTTCTTTATATGCTATAAAATACAAATTTTAGATCAACAAAGGTGAAACATATCATTAAACCTTACATACTAATAGTAACTGTAACCATAACTGCCTTAGGATACCAATGAAGACCTATCTCCTGCTGGCCCTACTAACACTTGGTACAATGGGTCTATCCAACTCTTCATTAGGATACTTAAACTACCCAACTCAAGTGATCTTCAAATGCTGCAAGTTGATACCAGTACTGATTGGTGGCATCATCATCCAGCAGAAAAAATATGGTGCTATGGACTTCCTTGCTGCAGGCTGTATGTGTCTTGGACTGACCTTGTTTACTCTTGCTGATAGCCAGATTTCACCAAACTTTAGTACTTTAGGTCAGTACAACATGCAGAGATGTAAAAATTACATGCAAAAGGAATTTCTCTCTTGAATTTGTATGTTTCATTTCACATTGTGAATTATATACATGTATGTAAATTTCTTTATTGGTTTCCTCCATGGTACTATGATAATTATATTCTGCATAAAGTAATATTTTACAATTTTAATATTTTCCTCAATTTTATGCTAAAGAATGTGCTCAACTTAAATAAAAATAAAGTTCCTAAAGCACATTTAAACAGAATACCTATTTATATGTGGGCATTGCACTTCAAAACAACACAAATCATCCATATGAACATGTCCATGTTTGATACTTCCCAAGGTACTGGAATTATAATTTTTAACAGAGTGTTATTTAACTGCAATTCTGTTCTGTGTACTGGCAGTAATCCATCACGGTACTACATGAGGGACTTTAGCTTGATACCTAACTGTATTTCTAAATGCCACAACATTGATTGATTCAATGCATCCCAAGTGTTCCATGAATCTATTGGCACTTGGTTCTAAAAAGTGGCAGAGCATTGTAGCATTCATATGGAAATGAGTCTGGCAACATACACTTTTAATTATGTTGTGGTGAATCTAAATAAACTCTCTCACAGCTTTGCTAACTTATTGTTTTGCGTTATCAGCTACTTGTTAATTGTAAGAAAGATTGCAATCTTTGGAGGACATACTGTTTGGCTCTGTAGGAGATCTAATGCACTTGAAATTTGTATTTTCTTCTTCTTCTTCTCCTTTTCCTTCTCCTCGGCATTCAAGTTCATTAGCCAGTTTTTGTATTTATTAATGTTGATTTTTTCCCCTCATGTTCAGTTGTGTATGTCCTCCTATATTTGAGTGGTTATAATTGTTTTTCAATTGCATGATTTTCCATCCAAAAATGAGCTGCCAAAGCTAATTTTTCTATTTGCTTATACTTTATATTCCTGTTATGCTCTTTCTCTCAGATACTGATGTTTCTTTTTTGTTCCTCCTGTACGGATTTTACCAAATAGGTAGATAGTATATCATCAGAAAAGAAGTCAGTAATTTGTTTAAATTGTGCAGAAAGCAGTAAAATCTTCTTATTTCTCTATCCCTCATGCCTATTAGACATCGGGTTACTGTAAAATTTATATTTGAAAAACAAAAAGGAATGTAAAACTCGACAGAAAGAGCACAGCAGGAACATAAAGTAAAAGCAAATAGAGAAATCTGCTGTGGCAGCTTATTTTAGGACATACAGAACTAAACATGTGGGAAAAAATCTACGTTTCAAATATAAAAATCAGCTAATGAGCCTTGATATCCCAGGGGAAGAAAATACAAATTTAAGTTCATCAGATGTCCACCAGAGCCAAACAGTACATCTTCCACAGATTATAGCAATCCTTTCAGCAGTTGCGATGATGCAGACATGTTCTAGTAAAATAGCAAGTTAGTGAAGCTGCAAGAGTACTTAGTTCAATTCATTACAACATATCATTGGTTATTTGACTTGTTTCACCATGGTAGTTCCAATTGTATGCTAACAAATACACAAGTTTGTATCTATCACATTTGGTATGCAAGCAGGCATACTTTCTACTGTTATTCGATAATTCATGTTAAATTGTACTATGCATATTCCAATACATTAAAAACTTAATCCACATATCATTTTTTAGAGTCACCAATGAGGAGACTATTTTTAAGCTCAGTAGATAACCAGCAGATGAATTATTTGTAAATTTGTGAGTAAATTGATGATCAAATATCTGTGTTTCATTTTAACCATTCTTATAGATGCAATATAAAATTTGGGCTTATTTTTTTTTTTACCTAAATTAAGTAAAAACAATAAAAAGATCATGCAGCTTGGCCTTTAAGTTAAGAGTGTTTTATTAAACTTCTAAAGCTGCAAGTGGAACATTTTAGTTTTTGTAAAATATCCATTACAACAGTATGTTTGATATGCTGGGAATTAATGCAGGAGTTTCTATAATTCAACTGTTGCATTTCAGGTGTTTTAATGATTTCGGGGGCACTTCTCTGTGATGCAGCCATAGGTAATGTTCAGGAGAAATTCATGAAGGCATACAAAGCTCCAAACACTGAGGTGGTGTTGTACTCTTATGCTCTAGGCTTCGTATATCTGTTGGCAGTAATGTTGATCACTGGAGACTTTCAGAAAGGAATGGCATTTTGCTCAAAGGTATGTAGCAGTCCTTAGTAGACCCTGAGATAATATATGCCCTGTCCTCAATAAATAAATGTTATAAATCCTAATGAGTTTATTCTGTGTTTAGTATCCCAAGGAAACCTATGGTTATGCACTTCTGTTCTCACTTGCGGGGTATTTTGGGATCCAGATTGTTCTGACGCTAGTGAAGACTTGTGGTGCCTTCACAGCTGCTACAGTTACCACTTGTCGTAAAGCTGTTACCATTATCATCTCATTTATGTTTTTCTCAAAGCCTTTCACATTTCAGTAAGTATGAACAGCCCAAGAGCACTGCTTACTTTGGTGTTATATGTCTCGTGTTATTGGAAAGTTATTCAGAAAAAGATGCATAATTATATTTTTTTTAAAATCTAGAAAATGTAATTTTTCTATTATAAATAACAGTAAAATCTCCATTAGCAAAATAGAGAGGTCAGAAACAATTTGTATAGTGAATGGTCACTTATTTTCAGATATAAAAATAAAAAAAAAAAAAAAAAAATTCACACTGGTATATCTGTTATCAAAATAAAACTAACTGAAAGTGAATACAATACCAAACATAATAAGAAATGCTGTACATAGTCAAATGAAAGGTAATACACATTTTTGCAAAATGGGCAAATATTTTTCTGCATCTTTTTTTTTAATTTTCTAATAATAATGTAGACAACCACTCCTGAAGATCCTTTTTGTTATGAACATAAGATGTAATACATAATCACTTATGATATGGTATTAATGTATTTAATACATTATGAAAAATTGTTTATTACTGGTTAATCTGACTTTTAGTTAACAAGTTATTTTTAAGAGATTTTACTCTATGCTTAAAAACTTGCAAATGGACTATAAAGCTTTTATAACAAAAATGTCACACATGCTTAATATATTATTACTGTTTTGATATTTGACACTGGAACTTGTTTCGAACACACATGCATTCAAAACCTGTATGGAATATAAAAAATGAAGTACTAGTGTAAAAAATTCAAGCAAATATTTTAATTTAAAATAACTTCACTGTTAAAAGTCTTCCTAAATGACAAACTGATTACCACTGTTAGCCCTTTGAGCATATGTAAGAAGAATGTTTGTGAAGTTCATGGCCTGATACATGAAAAAGAGTTCAGTCATCTATATTGTCTATTACCTTTACCCATTATCCTTTGTAATAATACAAGTGAATACATGTTATCTTCTCTTCATTAGTTTCTGCATGAATTAATGTTTTAGAAAACTGTGCAAGGTCATTTTTAAGATGGTGAACCTCGGGCAATAATAAAATATTTTGTAAAAAAAGGAATGGCCACATGAAATAACAGAATGGATTCTACTTTATAGGAGAAGCTGCTTCATTTTTATAGCAAAATGCATAATGTCAAGATAAGATGTTGAGAAATAAAAATGATGCAAACATTTTTTCAATTTCATTTGTTTTTGAGGCCACAAACTTTTCAAACATCAGAAATAACAGTAGTTGATTATTTTTAAGGCAGTTGAATCTATGGAAAGAAAATCTAAAATGTAGTTTCTATGGCTGACAGTGCAAGTATGGAAGTTGTTGATATGATTGTGCACATGAACTAATTTTGAAAATTTAAGTGTTCCATTTTTTAAAACTTAAAGCTTATGAATTATCATTGTGGTATCAGTGCAAGATAAAAGCATGTTAATTAAGCAATCATGGGAACATAATTACCTCAAGTACTTTCTTATGATTCAATGCTTGATTTTCTTGTTTCAGGTATGTTTGGTCAGGAATGATTGTGGTGCTAGGAATTTATCTGAATATTTACAGCAAGAACCAGAACAAGAGTGCACAAGACTGGTTTAAGCATTTAAATAGACACATGTACCAGTATTTGGCATTTGTAAAAATGCACAGGCATCCACGCAGTGCAAAAACTTTATCAGATGTTTAGAATTATGTTATTTTGATTATATAAATATATGTACATTCCAACATTCAATGTAATCAAAAACTGAAGCAACAGTATTAAATAAAACAATAAAAATTTGCTTTTATACCAAAGTTTAGGTATACCCAAGAATAATCCTTTTCTAAAACCCAGATGTTCAAATGGCCTTTATGTTACTGGAGCCATACTCTTATCTTCAGCATTTAAAGCAATGTATTTTCCATTATTTGTTCATTGAGAAAATTCCTTTATTGACTGTTATAACATAAAAATTCTTAACCCTATTCCTATATTCAAGAATAATAGAAACATAACACCCTGTGGATATATGATACAAATTTGCATATTTTCATTTAAAGCATGGAAGACAGATGATGCAAAAGTTTGTTTTTAACATGTGCTTAGTTTCCATGCACTATACATTTCTTGTATGCATCACATAGATATGTTGCAGCATAGGCATGCTCTGGAATAATTAAGATCATTGTATGATTGAATCGAACTACACTCTCTTATTGCTCAACTTATTTACGATATGTACTTGTTTCTAGATATTATAAACAAGTAAATGGAGCAATAAGAGTGTGCAATTCAACTCAATCATACATGATCTTAATTATATGATTAGCTTCACTGTACAAGTTCGAATTAATATTTCTAGTTAATGCTCTGGAATGTTTATTCAAATGTAAACATTACTTGGCATTTAGTCACGAATAGTGGAGAGTAAGAGAGAAGGAAGGATGTTTAGTTTTTCTTCATACATTAAGCATTGGTCTAGTAAAGAAATTCATCAATGAAGATGAAATTCTTATATAATTTTTTTTCTGACTCTTTAATCTCCTGATATGTGGGTGTGTGTGTGTTTGTTTTTTTTTTTAATGGTGAAACTGATTGCATCCATTACCTAGTTATAGTGACAATAATGATGCAGGGGCAACCATATAGATAAAAAGCATCACACTAATTCAGGAAACCCAGGAGTAACAAATTTCATCTGACGTAACAAAAGTGTCTGATATAACAGCATTCTTTTAAGAAGATGCAGCTCTGAAATGTTGTGAGTAAACTAATTTTTATCTTAAAAATAAGGTTAATATATTAAGAGTTCTAAGGGAGTGAGATGGTCAGTTTCAACATAATTGAAATGAAAATTATTCTAATGGAACAAGTATAAAAGACAACCAAAAATTACTGATCTACAGATCCATTTTCAGAAATATTATGAGCATAGGTTTGAACAAATTTGGAGGTTTTTACATTTCAATAATAAACTTCAACCACAGTCAACAAGAAGGGTTTTCAAAATTCAGCCTTATAAGAAATTTTCCTTGAGAAGCTTCAGACAGTTTATAAACCAAATCAACAATTTCTTTCTTTCTTGGATGAAGTATGATTTCTTGGAGGAGGCTTTTGGGAAATATATGTAATATACATGTGCTCTGGAAATTTGTCAAAAGTGAACAGGGTGTGAAAAAATATCTTGCTATAACTTGCAATTGTCACAACAAAAGGATAAAACAAGGTACATTTGTAAATCCTGTCTGATGCCACTACATAAAGGGGAATGTTTCCAGAGATTTCACTCCCTCTAGCATTACTAGAAGCTTTGGCAAATGTTTACCCAAAACTCCAGTTCATACAAGTTATTAGAATATTTTTTATAAATGTTGCAGTGGACAGCAAAAGCTTTCATAGAAGACCGTATTCTCCAAATTATTTAAATACTTGGTTCCTAATGCGTTAAGGTCCTTCACATGGAACAACATAAGGATAAAAAAATTACTAGAGATGAGAGCAATCTCATGAAAACCAGTTTACACATTTACTTAACATTTTGATATAGGAAAATGTTTAGTAAAGATGACTGAATCTTAAAGGTCATTTGAATTATACACAGTCCCATGTGCAACAATACTGGGTGTCCCACTTAAAACATCAATAAAAGAAATGGTTGTAATTGTTAAATGAAACACTTATTTAATTGAAACTTAACATTTTCTAATTAAGAATGGCAATTTTAATATTTAATAGATTTTAACATGATACCATTTGTTGCAAAGCAGATATCAAGCCTGTTGTCAACCTCTATACAAATATTCCTCAGCATATCAATAATGGCATTTTGAGTCGAAGGCAGATTCTGCATTTCAAATAAATGAGATCAGTCATCGGTGTTTTATACACTTGATCCTTTACAAATCCCCTTAAGATTCAAGGGTGTTTGATCTGGGCTCTATTGCACAAAAATATAGTCTAATGCACAAGTATATGAAAGTCTTTTTGAAGTAAGAACTTGTAACTTTTTGCTTCATGAAAGAGTGTATACCACTTGTAAAGTATTAGTAAAAAGTTACAAGTGACATCATATAGGAACAAGATGGAGGAGCAGCTGTTTGCCATATTTTGAATTAGATTATGTCCTTATGCAATTAAATGCCTTCTGTACTTTATATAGCTTTGCTGCCGCCTCGTGCTCTGTCTTATATCTTGATACCAGTTTTCTAATAATTTGCTCCTGGTAGTTAATCCTATCCTATTTCTTCAGGGGACACAATTTCTGTCTGGAGCTGCAGGCAGGTATGGGAGTGGATTTGACAGTGCCAGTGATGATTCATGTTTCACTTACTGGATAATAAAGTTCAGCCCTTGACACTACTTAAGCTTTCAAGGTGTCAGAGTTGGCACCTCACTTAATTACTGTAGCCATTTTAAAATATTCAGAAAGTAAAATTTGCTTCAATTCTCATTTAGATTCATGTCAAAACTGGATTTCATTTTTCTTGTTATATGGGCAGAGGACAGAAATCTCTAAACATATCATTATATTTAGGACAATAAAGTTGCTCTATTCTAAAATGAATGTTTTTGAATGTTGATATTTCCTGACTTATAAGTTTTTAAATTTAGATGTTTCAAATATCTTCTCATCTTCAGCTGTACAATAACTGCTTGGTAAGTTTAGGGCTATTTTGTGAAGTAATGCCTAAGTTTTTAAATGCTTCTCTGTGAATATATATTAGCTGGAGAAACAATTTACTGAATTTGTCCAAAGAGGAATGTCAAAATTCATTAACTTATTCCAATTTTTTAAAATGAAAAATTTTCCCCGTGTGAATACAGTCTACTTCTTTTGACAAAATGTTCTGCACCTCCCTATTTTTCCCATTGTTTTAGCCAAATATTTTCAAAATATATTACAGACTGGGTATTCTTTTGAGCATATGCTTGATTTCTTCTCTGGTGATATGCTGTCTTTTTATTGTTTATAGCTACAATACCTAATTCCACATAAATATGCAATTTTGAATAGCTTGGCACAAGGCTAGTTAACATCCAACTCATATAAGAATACAAGAAAGAATTACAATATATATGAGTAAGTCATTGAGTTCTAATACCAACTAACTTGTTGGCCAGGCATTGCAGTTCCAACATGGACAACAGGTAGTAGCCTGCATTAAGAATCAGCCCACATTAAGCTGAATGATGAAAGCGGAGATGGGGATGGGATGATGATGGAGAAATGATAGAATGAGTGGCAAAGGAAACAGAATAAATGGAAAAAACCTTCCCAGACTCCTCTTCATTTGCCACAAATCCCACTTACTGCTGCTGGAACCTAACTTGGGTCACCTCAACAGAAGACAAGCAGTCTAACCACTCATCTATGGGCTGCCTACAATATACAGAATGTATCAAACTTAATGGCACCAACTGAAATGGTTGAAAGTATACAATAATAGAAGCAAAAATGCTCCAGTAAACATGGGTCTGCAAACAAGCCATGTGAGAGATAATTACAAATGTGTGGTTACAAGCCGCCACTGACTTCATTAAGAAATATCATCCTAGTTAGTATAAATGAATTGAAAATTATACTTTTCATTTAATTTCCATTCTAAGTTGACTAAAAATTGATTCATTGCTTAACTTAGCAAAAAATACCATTTTACTTTAGTATGATAAGTGTTATGTATTGTACATTCTTATCTGTTAAAAGAGGTGTTCAAAGTGTTGTTCTTGCATCTGCATGCAATACTGCACTTATCTCTGCAGTGAGTTTAGAATTCTTTAAAATATTCTCAGATCATATAATTATTGAGGGAGTGACTGAAATTCACTAATTGTGTTCCACTTACTTGGACATGTTTCAATGTTTCATCTGAAGATGAAGGCAACAGCATTTGAAACATTTCCAAGTAAGGGGAACAAAATTAGTGAAATTTGAGTGATTCCCTCAATAATAATTTGTTATATTATGCTACATTTCACTGCAAAAATTCCCAATATTCAAAATCCTCAGATCATCTCGAAATTCTTGACAAGCATGCACAATTCTCTGCTCTAATACTTGAATCTATCAGTGGTAGTGCTGTACACTATACTTGTGAGATAACCCCAGACATAAAAATCCAAAGGATTGAGACCAGGTGATCATTGAGGCCAAGATACAGGCCCTCCTTGACCTATCCATCTTGTACCCTATCTCCTCGTTAGATGTCTTCTTACAGTAGCAGCAAAATGTGCCAGTGTTCCATTATGCATGTACCACATACTCCAACTTTGCTCAAAGGGAACATCCTCAAGCAATTTTGGAAGATTATGCTGCACAAACTGAAAGACCTCTGCCCATTGAATTTTCTTGGAAGAATGTATGGCCCAATGAGATGATTACCTGGTACCCCTAACAGCACCTTCAATGAGAAACGCTGCTGATGTGGTGACTCATGAACAGCATGTAGATTTACTTCATACCAAAAATGTGTATTATGATAATTAAAAATACAATTGCATATGAACCCCCTTTTGTCGGTAAATAAAATGTTACTTGTAAAATGAGGGTTGATTATAGTCTGTTGCATCCACTGACAAAAATTCACTCTAGTACCAAAGTCTGGATCAGTGAGACACTGAACTCATTGGAGGTGATGAGGGTACAGTGAATTGCAATGTAAAATTCTCCATACACTATTTAGCCGGTCCTGGTGGTGTAGTGCTAACCATACTTGCCCTCAAAACCCAAGGTTGTGGGTTCAATCCAGCCAGGATCAATGGATTTTTTCGGGCATAAAAACCCTAAGTATGGCTTCCTTCAGAAGGGAAGCCGTGAGTCCCATGTCGTACATTTGCGGCACGAAAAAGAACCTCAAGCCTGAAAGAAGAGGCCTCTGAGCAAAATTTGTTGGCTGTTTCACGCCCGGAATTGAATGGGATGCTGATGACCTGATACAGGCACTTGTGTGGCAATTTTTTTAGTTGAAGTTCCTGGAAAGACTTGTAGTGCTTCCAACATCATATCTTCAACTTCAGGCGTGATGTGTGCAGGCCTTCCTGCTCCCCTGCCACATGCGAAACTACACTGTTCTCTGAGGTGCTGATGGATCCTTGTAAATGTATAACTTTTGGGTTGTCTTCGATCAGGGTATTCTTGATGGTACAAACATGCAGCCTCCTGTGCATTGCCGTTAACCCTTCCATAGATGAAATGCATGTATACATACTCTGCATTGCTGTATGATTCCATTTTGACTACATACAGTTCAGCACACCTACACTGTCAGACAAATGATTCCACTGCTATGACTGTGTACTGTACCCATTGTGTGGTTTGATAACACCACCACCTGTTGGCAATGTTCAATGTTCAGTTTTGTAAACGAGCACATTGCAGATTACTTTGAGTAATGTATCTGATGAATACAACGAATGAAGTCAGTAGTGGCTCATAACCACACATTCTCAATAATGAATCTTGCACATGGCTTGTTTGCGGACCCATGTTTACTGGAATATTTTTGCTTCTATTATTGTATACTTTCAACAGTTTTAGTTTGCACTATTAATTTTGATACACTCTGTATATTCAATGGACACAATCCTAACACAATAATAAAAAAGTTTTACTAACTCAAAATGCAAAAGTCCATCAAAAATAGTTGCTAATACAGCAGATCCACATATAATCTGGAATACAATAAAAAACTGCAGAGATATTAAAAAAATATGGCACAAAATTAGCAACACAAAATAAACAAACAAATTTATTAGATTCTTCATTAAAAGACTGCAGACCATAAGAGAAGAAATTGGGCATAAACTAAGATTGTAATTTAAAATATACATGAAAAATGAAGAGAAATTTGGAAACCAGGAACAAAAAATATTTAAGAACATCCAGCTAAAACTAATAGACAAATTGATAGTAGCAGTACATTTATGGAAATGCAACCACAAAATTAAACAAGAAATTTTCTTAGCAGAAATGCATACTGTGGTAGAACAATCTGCATGCAAAAAATTTTAATTTTAAAAAATTGAGATATGTAAATAAATTTTGACCTTCATTCTTTGAATATATTTAGTAAATTCCTATTTTAAGCCAATGGATATTGATAGAGATGCGATTAAGGGACAATGAGAAAGTTTTTGGCCAAAATGAACTAACATTTTTTTTTTCAAATGGTTCCTTGAACTATTGGGCATCCATATGCAGTCAACATTTGCATGTTCCTGCTCCCTTATGGCTCTATGGCAATTTAAAGAGCTCTGCTATCCATTTTTAGCCTGCCACATCTCCCAAGCAGAATGAGATGCACAACTGTACTGTCTGATAGTGACGCAAGGAATAACCAGCACCTAAATGAAGTGGCGTTATATAGTGCGGATGTGGAAGTAGTAATGCAAGAATGTATCAATTGTGTAGCAAAAAGGATGACTACAGTTTTCCTCAAGCTAAAGATAGACACTGCTGACACTAGATGGATGGTCTTGGCCATGGTAAGCTGAAGTTAGAAACTATAAAAAGATTAACCAGTTGCTACAGACTGGTCATCCATAAGCATTTGCCAAGAAAAATGCCAATAGGTTACACATTTGTAATACAGATCCACAAACCAGAAGCCAGAACATCAGAAGTGCCCCATAGAGACAGATTCTTGGTGTTTCTATAATAGGAGCATAGCTCTCGGTCAGACTCTGCAGAGTCATTGCAAGATGTTTGTTCAGTTTGATGATAGTGTGGTTAGAAGAATTCTCCTCATCTACAATAGACTAGTTTGCACTGAACTATTCGCAAGCTGTGCTGGTGAAGGAACACAAAATTCAAATGAAAGTGTTCTCTCATTTGGAAAAACTGTCCCAGGAAATGTTTTCATAAGCAGCAGCTAGAAATTGGGGCATTAAATGGTGTTTCTGCTTTTAATATGGGCTGTTTGGCTTCTCAGGAGCTGAGATCTAAGACAAGGGGTGAAGAATGTTTGGCAGCTTCTTCAAACATCAGTAAGACCCAGGATACAACTTGGCTCTATGAGAGAGATTAGTGCCACAAACAGGAAAGGACCTGCAAGTGGCAAAAGTAGTGCAACAACAGCACAGAAGGACATAAAGGAAAGTATAGACACACATAACTATAAATCAGAAGGGTTCTGATATATAAAGTGCACAATTCACTGTTTACCAGCATACTTTTTTTAATAAAACAGTGTTTTTCTCAAAACTTCATTTTCACACATTCAAAATGGCCTACTAGTTTCAGTTTTTTCTTTAAATTAAATTAAATTTTCCCAGAATATGAAGAAGTATCCATTGTAACATTCTATGAAACAAAATACATGGTACCACCAATAATACTTTCAAAAAATTTTTTCTATGAAATAATAGTTATTTTAAAGATTAAAATTTATGTATAAAAAATTATTATAGTCCATCATTAAATTTATTTAAAATATCCCTTCACACAACTTTTGTATGTGGTTTAAAACTCCAATTACAAAAATGCCAATCCAATTTTTACAACTCATGAAAAGTGTAAGGCATTTTGATTATGTGACATGCTTACATAATAAAATTGATGAAATAATTTATAGGTTGCAAAGTATTTATCCAGTTTGAATGTAATTTGGTATACACATTAATTTAATAGCAACACAATCACAGTAAAATTTTCAGAAAAATCCAAACAACAATGTGGAACTTTAAAAATTCACTCCCAGCATCCCTTAAGGTTTAGCCATGATGACACTAAACAGTCCTAAATTACCAAGCAGTCTTGAACAGATGAGATGGGAATGAAGGTTCCTGAGATATGTTCTAAATTTAAAGACCTGTGAGTGAAGTTTGTGCCAACATGAGAATACATTCAATTTTGAAGATATCACTGTCAATAGCTTCTAAACACATGTTTAAGTAAGTTGCACTTGCTAAACTGAAAGAATTTGGGATACATTGTGATAAAAGTTGATTTATAAAAAAGCTGTTTTATTTTTTAGGTTTTTGTTAAACAGGTTCAGATATATATATCATATTCATTTGTTTGTTGCCTAAGATCACTCCAGTCACGCTTCAGGTGCCTCAAGCTTCCACGTGAACTTCTTCTGGGTATTCTGTTCTGTCACAGCCGTATGAATTCCTCCCAAACTGTAAAGTACCATATTCTTAAGGCAACTGCTCTTTACTTTAAGCTAGTTAATGTAAATTATTGGTAATGAGGTTTTAGTACATAAATAAAATAAAGAATGAACTTAACTTATGGTGCTTTGAAAACTGAAACTGTACCACTTACCTATTTAAGCTAATCTCCAGTAGTAGTTTTGCTGGGGTTACTAGGTCTGAAAGGTCAATCTGAAATGAAATATTTTATTTTGAGATTCTAGTGCAGTTTTCAATAATGGAATGCAAATACATTCACACTACAGAACTGATTACTCTTTCTGTTACTCAAATGTTATCAGGTGTAATGCTCAGGGACAACATCTATTAACATGTTAACAGTTAAAATTGTTAATTGGAACTTACACAGTGAAACTAATCATATATTAAGATCATTATGTGATTGGGTCAAACACTCTTTTGCTCCACTTATTTAAATATGTAGGACCAGTTTCACGAACCCTTCATTCTCATCATCAGCCCCTAGTCGAATGGAGGATAAACAAAGGGCTGACGATGAGAACAAAGGGTTCGTGAAACTGGTCCTGCATATTTAAACAAGTAAGTGGGGCAAAAGAGTGTTAGTTCAACTCTTAATATATTCAATGTACTTAATATGCACTTAAATATATGTACTTAATATATGTTTAACAGCTATCATTTTTTCCTGCTAAGAACAGTAAATATTTGTCCTGATGTAATTGTAGTTATACCTACATTACATGATTATGAATTTATTTATTATAAACTACAATTATCATATTTACTTGCATAAATACTGGTACTACATATTGTACATACACCTACTTTTTCCTGAAAAATGTAGCAAAACAATTCCTGCATAATGTAAGCATCCCATTTTCAACAAATGACAAGTAACATAAAATCATAATGTTGGATGCATTTATGCATGTTTGATTTGTGAATAAAATTTTAAAACGAGTTAATCTTCATGGTTGTTTTTTCTAAAACACACAACAATCTTATCATTCTTGATTCATTTTAACATATACGAAAAATATTTTTCAAATAGCACATAAATATACAGTCATTACTGTCTCTAGGAATGGAGTATTACCTGTTTATTTTATGTTTGCTGATTTTGGTGGCAGTTTGTAAACTGTTTACATCTGCTCCTGTTGGTGCAATCCCGAACATTGCGCTAATGCAGCCAAGTGGGGATGCTAGCAGATGACAAGGTTTCATATTGAAAACTGACATGGACTTACAAGGAACAGACTAATGCCTGAGGTAAGAAATAAACAACTCTGACATGCTGCATTGTCAATGGACATAAACAAAATAAAGCTATTACCAGGTTTGGCTCAGGTTAAGCAGATAGAAACCCGATTCATCCTCACTTGTGACTACCTTGACATCATCCAGGCTGGATAGCACTTGTGTGTTGTCGGCAGAGCATGGTTCTAAATGATAATTCCTTCCTTGGCAGTCAGCAAATGTAAAATAAACAGGTAATACCAGTCATCAGTGTCAGTTGTATCCTGCATGCTTATACTGTTATATTATAATAAATAAAACAAGTATAAATATTTAAGTTGCACCAGCAAACTTTAAGTTGAAAGTGATTAAATTTGCAGAAATTCACAGATACAAAAATGCAGGTTAAGAGTTTACAGTGTTTGACTGCAATGTGCCAAATCAACAAAGGCATTTTGTGGTCACAAAACTTGCATGTATCCAGCTGCAGAAAACGGAATAAGTATCTGAATTACATAATAATGATGTCAAAGTTACATGAAATATTGTAAAACAAAGCATGAGAAATCACAAGAAGCATGCCAATGAATTTCACTGCATCTAAAGCAAATAGTCTAGATCTGCTGTTGTATAAGAAGAAATGAACTTTCATTTAAATAAAACACAATGCAATCATCTCTTTGTCAAAAACTGATTGATTATAAATTAGGTATATTAGTGTTAGTGGTAACTATGCATTACTATAATAAATTCCCATTACATTTTGTTTCTTTTTAGATAAATGAATTTTTACTTGATTTCATGTTGCATTTTTTGCATTATTGCTAACTATATAGTGCTTGTATAAAATATAGTGAACTTTTGTAACAGTGATGTCAAATATTAACATTTTTAAAAAATTGAGTCGAAATTGTAACATACACACCACTAAAATTCAATAAAATGGAAGACTAGTTTCGGGAGCCATCGCTACTATGATCAGTTCCTGGTCGACTGCCTAGTCGACTAGGTAGTCGACCAGGAACTGATCACAGTAGCGATGGCTCCTGAAACTACTTCCATTTTATTGAATTTTAGTCTAGTTGACCAGGAACTGATCATAGGAGCAATGGCTCCCGAAACTAGTCTTCCATTTTATTGAATTTTAGTGGTGTGTATGTTACAATTTCGACTCAATTTTTTAAAAATATATAGTGCTTGTCTCTATTTATGTACCATTGCTATTGATCAGAGGCTTCAAAGTCACTGTATATTGATTTCTCAGTATTACTCAAATGTCAAAATGTGAAATCAGCTCAGAATGTCTGGTATTAGTGTGGAAGCTCCATATTTTTCCCTAATATTTTTCCTTGCATAAAATATGCATCCTGAATTCTTATTTCTAAAAACTAGGAAAATTAGTGTATCTTTTATGCAAGTAATATGGCAATATGGCTTGTTCCAGCTTAAGTTATACTTTAAGCCATGCAAAGTACATAAAACAAATAGACAAAACTTGAAAACATAAATTTATCAAAGTTACACCTTTTCCACTTGTCTTTTTTTGAGTAGAGTCTGTGTCTTCTAGAATTCATAATGCACTAAGCCCACCCTTGGCAAAATGTATCTTTGACTAAGCAGAATGAACAGAACATGACCCTACAACTAACGGCACTTTGCATTCTGTCTTTCTGATTGGAGAGAGGCATTTATTTAGTTAATATGAGTTGTAAAATAGATCCAACTGAATTTTTTACATTATAGTTTTATTATTAACAGCATTATATTATTTGTAATGATGATATATATTGACACTGTTAAAAAAATCTGAAGTCCATTCTATTAGTACATTCCTTTTTCTGAATACTTATGTATATAAAGACAAACTGCAAAAAAATTATTTTTAAGCATCACTGGTTGTAAGATAAATGTTTATATTTTAAGTTAGATTAAACTGGGTGTCTAAATTTATGATAAATACAAAACAGATGATTGTCTTTATAACATAGATGAATGTATGAGATTTCTATATTCTATTCACCATGTAATGTTAGGTAAAAGTAGTTCTCTTCTTATGTAACTATGATTTTACCTTCTATTTGAGCAACTAATCAAAATGCAAAATGTCCACTTCCAAAAGAAATTGAGTTTGATATAAAATCCAATAGATGTCCACACTCTCTACATGCCTGTGCAGTTTAAATTTTTCAAATGATAAACAGTTCCTTTGAAAATGAGACATGAATAGGAGTGACTTCATCAAAACATGAGTTGTCCAGTATTGAAAATGAGCCAAATTGCAAAATGTCCACCAGTAAATGTTTTCCATATTCCTTCATTTAAATCTCTCTGGCAACACTGTATGTTAGTTTTTTTATTGGCAATTAATTGTAGATCATTGTTGTTGGTTTTGACATACGTTCAACAGTTTAGTATGAAAATAATGGATATATGTGACAATGGCATAGTTGTAGGTGAAAACTTACAAGGAAGGGATTAATAAGAATGAAAAGTAAAACTAAAAGGAAAAGGAATATGAAGTCAGGTAATACTATTACATTATTACAAACGTTGTTACTTTTTTCAACCTATTTCGCATTATTATAACTACATTGTGAGGTTAGATAATAGTACAGAAAGCAAAGCAAAAATTTTACGAAAAGATAAGCATTTTTCCTCTTATAAACTGAAAAGGATGCTGGGAGAGGAGTAAAGAAGTTATTTCAGCTGTTACAGATTTTCTTAGTAAATCATAATTTGATAGATCCACCACTGGAGTAAGGCTATTTGCTGATGATTGCGGCTGACAAAGTAAAAACCAACATGTTATATATAACCTAAACTTAGGTATTCATTTTTTACACTAAACTCCATTCACTTACACAAAAGTAAGATGCATTTCAGGAGAATCGCTCCCATCTTCAGTTGCTTGCTGAACCGCCGTTACTCAAAACAATGGCTGTACAAACAAACGGCGTAACAGCAGTTCAGTGAGCAACTGAAGATGGGAGAGATTCTCCTGAAATGCATCTTACTTTTGTGTAAGTGAATGGAGTTTAGTATAAAAAATGAATACCTAAGTTTAGGTTATATTGCCACTCCATTGTCAACAGCTTCGTAAGTACAATATTATATATACTTTATCTTTCTGGTTGCTGAGCCCTGGAGAGAAGAAGATACCAACTCTTTGGTCCACAACCATCCCAATATGAATGATCCCCTTATAGGAAATACGGCTCTGGATCTCATCAAGAACACAGAATTTGGAACACCATAAGGGACTTGGGGCTGGCACAAAAAGCCTATGGCTGAAGTGCAGGATTTCTCCAAACTCTCTCCAATACCCCCTCTGATACTACCACTACTTCTGGTTGCTGAAACACCATCACATATAACAGATTTGGCCATTGTTTATCCAGTTCGTGCGCACTCATAGGGTTTCTGGGAAGGTTGAAAATTTTTTTTTGTCAAATTCCACAAATTCTGAGTTCAACCAACTATGTGAAACTATACAGAGAGTTGAGAGAGATAAACGTTTTGGGAATAGACTGGATGGTTGAAGATTATAAGGAACTTACAGGGACTTTGAAAAAATTTTATAGTATTAGTGATATGAAAACAATTTACTTACGAAAAACTGGTTCAGGAAAAAATATTGATATTAAAATAAAGACAGTAACTACTTACCACTATGATAATCTCTCAAAGAATTTTATATCAAAGCTAAAATGGGCAACAAATTTAACGGAGATGCAAGAGAAAAACAAGATAGACCTTTGGTCAGTCATATAAAAGAAGAGAAGAAGGAAGATGAGAGGAAGCTACTAACAGCAAGGTTGTGGAAAATTTGGAAGGAAATGGATGATTTGTTTTTTTCCCAAAGAATGTGTCAGTGATTTAGTCACTATGGAGGAAATGCTGTGTAGGTGCAACTTGTTAGTATTGGAAATTTCATAATGGTTTATTTTTCAGGACTCACAATACTGTTTGAGTAATCTATGCATGTTTTGTGTTAAATTTGCAGCTTGCAACAATTAAAAACCTCATTCTAAATTTATGGGACTCCGATTTTTTTTTTTTTATTGGTTTATTTATGGACGCTCTTTAACATCTCAGGTCATCAGCATCCCATTCAACTCAGGGCGTGAAAGGGCCGAAAAATTTTGCTCAGAGGCCTCTCTTTCAGGCTTGAGGTTCTTTTTCGTGCCGTAAATGTACGACACGGGACCCACAGCTTTACTTCCCTTCCAAAGGAAGCCATACTTAGGATTTTTACGCCCAAAAAAATCCATCGGTCCTGACCGGGTTCGAACCAGCGAGCTTGGGTATAGGAGGGAAGTATGGTAACCACTAAACCACCAGGACCGACTGGGACTCTGAACAAATTCAAAAATGCTGTCCTGTGTGTATAGTTTTTTGTGTCATCTATTTAAATTTCATTCTCATAAAAAAAAGCAGAGAAGAATATGCATTTGACAGAATCCTATAATGCATATTTTGTACAGATTGATGTTACTTAAAACTATTAGAGATGTGTGCTGAATTTGTTAATATTTATTTGTAGGACTCAAATATATATAGTCAGATCAAAATGGAATATAACTGCTTCAAAACACAAAATGTCCAAGTGAAATATTGTTATAGCATTTACACTTCTAAAGATTCATTTTTATTGTAAACTATATATTAATTACATCTACTAAACCTAAAAAATAGATGGTTCCATAGTTATATGTTTTTTGCCTTTCCCGAAAATTTTGTTTTATGTGATGTTTTGCATTTTGATTAGATGCTCCTATTTTATATGCTCAACTATTATATCCTTTCTGTTATCATTACTTCTTTGTGTCTATGGCATCATATATATAAAACTATAAATAGTGATATATGCTGTAATGCATTTATCTTAACATCTCCAATAATTATTAAACAGTTTTAAGGAGGAAAATAAATACATACATTTTGATAGTATATAAAACAACTTTAAGGAGATCTGAACGGCTTCTAGTTTGGCATTAAAATTGTTTTTATTGCTTCCTAATGGAATATATTGAATAAATATAAATATAAATATAAATTTAAAACCTAAAGCATAAAGAATTCAGCAGAACTCATTAAACTTAAAAAATGTTCAAATTTCATCCAGTGATGGATTAATTTCCTTTGATAAAATTTTCTTTTTCCTCACTGTTCCAAAATATAAGGTGATTAGTATCTAAGAGTGGATTAATGTGATATGGCCAAGAACATAGCTGAAGAATACATTTATTTAATAGGAATTTGCATTTTTTTCCTTTAAATGAAAAATTTTACAGATAAAATTTAACAGGTTAAGCCATATGGAATCTGCTTTCCCCATTTTTAGCAAATTTGTATACAAATTATTTAAAAAATACATGTAACAAATATAAAAAATAGTGCACGGATGTGGATGATTTATTTGGAATTGTCAATGAGACTAATATTGAGGATGCAATGAAATTTCTTGATTTACAAGAATCAACAATAAAATCTGACACTGAGAAAGAAAATATTCTCTTTCAAGACTTGCAGATCATCAGGAACAAAGGCAATCTGATAACTGCATTAAAGCTAATAGGTTAAATCTAAGATCTCACCAGTATATAATATTATTACCTTAACATACAGATTGATAAATACCCCCTTAGAAAACACAATGCAATAAAGAATATACTTATATAATCAAAATTGCTGAATACAATATCTTCAGTAAAAAACACAGCAGATTAAAAAAAAAAAAAAAAAAAAAAAAAAAAAAAAAAAAAAAAAAAAAAAAAAAAGAGGTTCAAACAGCATAATAGATAAAGGAATTCCTAAAATATCATTACAGAAAGAAGGACTGAAGTTCAAAAAATTCACATATCACTGTAAACTCTTCAAAAATTTCAAAGAGCTTTACATCAATTCAAATATTGGAAATTTTCACAGTGAAATACAGTATAATATAACCAGGCATCTACCAGATCCCATTGGAACTTAGTTTAAGGGAAATTATCTACATCAATAAATATGAAGGTAGTCTGATGAATTTCAAACAACAGGTGATCGATTAATTACAAAAATTTTAATCTCCCATTAGAAGTCACCTATAGTCATCCAAGATGCAGTTCGAATCATCCATCACTTGACTAGCAGCTAAGAATGTGGGTACATGAAACATGTTCCGTCAATGCACATTGATAAGTGAAGAAATTAGAGTATCTAATCTACACACCAGCTAAAACTTTACTTCATAATAATGTTCTCCACTGTGGAAGTTCTGCAAAGCTACATTTTGATAAGTTTTACATTTTGCACTTGCTCTTTGTTGTCCATGTGGAAACCATCTGTATAGATATGTATCATTCCTCTTTTGGGCACTTATGTTAAATTGTAATTTGCTAATTTGCTTTAGAATTACATGTGAAGCATCATTTTTTGTTTATCTTTTCCACAAGATATAGTCTTGGATTATAGATGCAACATACTAAGGAATTTTGTTACAGATATTTAGAGTTCACCTTGTAAATCAATTTATAATTTTGATAAATACGAGGTGTGTCTGGAAAGTAAGTACAGATTTGGAACAAAAGGCATAGAATATGTTTTCACAACAACATTTATTTGTACATGAAAAAGCATTCCTTAACCTATTTTTCAACATAGTTGCCACCATTGTTCAGGCATTTGTGATAGTGGGAAATCAACTTTTGTATGCCCTCTTCAAAGAAAGATGCTGCCAGTGAAGAGAGCCACTGCTGAACACCATTTTTTGCGTCATTATCGCTGACAAAGTGCCTTCCTCTAAGCTCACATTTCATGTTCAAGAACAAGTGATAGTCAGAAGGTGCGAGATTGCGGCTGTATGGCAGGTGATTGAACTGCTCCCAACCAAATTGTTGAATATTGTTTTGTGTGACACCAGCAGAATGGGGAAGTGCATTGTCAAGAAGCAACATAATGCCTTGACTGAGGATTCCACGCCTTTTGTTTTGAATTGTGCGCCAAAGATGTCATAATGTTTCACAGTATCATACCGTATTGATAGTTGCATTTCTGGGAAGGAACTCAACAAGCAGAATGCCCTGTCTGTTCCAGAACACTGTGCACATGATTTTTTGTGCTGACAATGTTGTTTTGAATTTTTGTCATTCAGGGGATCCTATGTGCCTCCATTTCATCAACTGTTGTTTTGATTCTGGAATGACATGACAAATCCAAGTCTCATCATCGGTCACTATCCTGTTTAAGAATTCATCTCCCTTATCACCATAGGAAATGTCAAAGAACTGTCAAGTTTGCTTCATTTTGTGGACATCCGTAAGCATCTTCGGAGCCCAACAGGAACACAGTTTGCGATAATTTAAGCATTTTATGACAATCTCATGGACAGCAGTTTTTGAAATTTTTGGAAACACAATACAAAACATTCTTATTGTGAACCATCTGTTTTCACGAATGCCTCGTTCACTTGTTTAACCAAACCATCAGTGACAACAGAAGGCCGCCCTCTCTTTGATTTGTCATGAACATTGAATTGTCCCTCATTAAATTGGATTAAACTACTTTCTCACCATTTCATCTGTCATTACATTTTCACCATTAATCTCTATAAGTTGACGATGAATTTCAGACTGGCTTAACATTCCTTGTGTTCAAAACCATATTAAGGAACACACTTCACAGTTGGTGGGATCAGAAATTGTCTTAAACATTTCCAACGATCACAAACAACTGTAAACACAACATTATCCGATTGTAATGGGTCAGTGGACAGACAATGAGCCAGAGAGACAAGTGCGCATGCGTGGAACTGCAACACTAGTGTTGCAGTGGCAGTATAATAAAATGGTATTTACTTTCTGGACATGCCTCATAGTTCATGACTATTTTATAGGATAGTAAAAAACCAATCTTTACTAAGCATATTGAAACATTAAATGTTTGATCTTAATAAAATAAATCAGTAACTTAAGCAGCAAAAGCATCACAAATGTTTTATTAAAGTTTTATACAGGAACATATAATTTTGAAAATGTGAATTTCAGCATTTTTATTAAGTAGAAGAATTCATAAAAATTAAACATTTGATGCAATACACATACCTTTCCTAGGAAAAGTGGTGCTTCACAAGTATTTTGATCTGCTTCATAAAACTCTATACATCCATGTCTCCAGTCTGCAGGAAGAGAAAGTGTTTGTGACCGCTTGACGGGAACTGGTGTCATGGAAGGGATGATAGACTGAAGACCAGCTTCTTCTGATACCTATAGCAAAAATACCTGATGTCACAAGTGATAACAAGGAGTCAAAACAGCAGCTTATAACTGTCCTGGTATATTAATTTGGTAATGAATATCTTTTAATGTCATAATAACAAATGATTTTTTAAATAATAATAACAATAATAACAATAGTAATTGAACAAATATATAGGAAAATTGCAAACTATTAAGGAAGCATTCTTATAAATTTTCTGATTAAAGAAATGTTTTATATTAATGTGTGTAGAATTATTTTTTTTAAGCATTCACAGAGATTAAAGTTTGGCTTCCTTGGAGCAAAATTTATTCAAATGATTTATGCATTATTTGTTCCTTTGTACGTGAAATGAAATCTATGAGAAAATAAAAGCAATGTATCCAATGACAATTAAACTTAAAAAAATGGGCTATGTAGTACACAGATAATTGTTTGATTTCAATAACATTTTCTCGCATTTTACATACTCTGTAAAGTACTACAGCAAATTAAAATTTTTTAAAAATTGTAAAAACTTAAAAAAAAATTTTCATATGGAACTAACACAGTGAAGCTCACATGAATTAAATCTGTTGTCTAACACTCTTCATGCGTCAGTAACCTTAAAAATATTTGGTACCGGTTTCAAAGATACGTTATCTCCATCTTCGGCCATGGATGACTGGTGTAAAAGGCTGTAGTTACGTAGTATCAGAAGCAATGTTTTGCTCTGGTGAAACTTTTATGAACTTAAAATTTATATTTTCTTCCTTTGGAATGTCAAAGTTCATCAAATGATCCTATGTTTGTAGATGTAAATCTTTTCCCAAACATCCAATTCTACCGGTCCCTGTACAGCTCTCAATAATTCAACTTTTTCCTTTATATCATGATTTTCGATTCAAAAGTGATATGCCACTGCTAATTTTTCTATTTGTTTGTATTTTAAATTTTTGTTTGTATTTTATTTAGTTTAGATATCATGATAATCAACTCACTGGATAATTCAGAACATGATAATAGAACTTTAAAAGTGAAGCTTTATGAGTGTGTAGCTCAACTGAATCATACAATGATATAAATTAATGATAATAGAACTTTAAATGCTAAATGGAACTTATACGTGAAGCTAATCATATAATTAAGATCATTGTATGAATGAGTTAAACTACACACTCTTATTGGCTCCACTTACTCTTTTAAATTTAGTACATGTTTCACAGCCCATTGTTTGTATCTTGCTAAGCATCTCAGAGTCGATGGTTAGCTGATGCTCAGGACAATGTTTATGAAACATGTACTAAATGTAAACAAGTGGAGCCAATAACAGTGTATAATTCAACTCAATCATATATGGATCTTAACTAGGGATAGAAATTAGGTTGACTGGTTAGTTACTAGTGGACATTGGGAATGCTGATATTTATTATTTTTTCCCTAGCTTTCTAATAAAGGCCTTCAAACATTTGTTTGTTACTATAAAATTGCCTGCATTTCAGATATGCTCTATATGCATGTCCTTATATATGACCAGTGCCATCGTTGATTAATTTCATCCTGTAGCGATGTTCTGACAGGCAATTATGCACAACAATTAAGTGGAATGAGCAACTCCAATTTTTCTTGCTTTCAATAAAAGATGTTTGAAAGTCTTTCAATTTTCATGTGGTTTTCCCTTAAGTTTTTGTTGGATAATTTGTTATTCTTGTTCAGTTTATTAATGTTTTTATGAATTCAATTTAGAAGGAATTTCTAGTTCAAATAATGCTTTTAGTTTAATGGTGACTCTTTTTTCTTGTAAAAGTATCAGAAATCTTGTTCCTCATTAGTCCCTACATGGCTCAGGATCCATTGTAAAAATTATTTCTGTATTTCTGATCTGGATTGTATGATATATAGTTTTCTTATTTCATTTATAGTGCATGTTGGTGGGTAACTATAATTCATTATACTTTGTAGTGCTGCTTTAGAGCCACTTAATAATAGAAATTATTAATAACACAAATTAAACCAAATTAAACTTTTTTTCTGCAAGCACTATGCCATTTGGTTGATGAAATTCAATTTCCCACAATACCTAAAAAACCCGAAATAAACACCTCTCAAGGCTTACCAATATTTAACACTATTTTCTTATGAGTAAAAACTACCAAATGTTGAAAAAGAAACATACAGCAATTAAAAACAAACCTTGAAGCATACAGACTTGGCAACTGCAGGGACTTCCATTGAGAGATATTCACAGTCTGGATCAAAGGGCCGTGACATATAGCTGGCTTGTTTGGCAGCACCTGTAGCAATCACTTCATCTGGAGCAATTCCATTTAGGATCTCAGCCTCTGGGAACAGATCCTTGAGCATTTGCTGCAACTTTGGCATCTTCATCGCACCTCCACAAGGTATCACCTGCCAAAATAAAAGGAATAACACACATTTTTCTATAACAATCTTGAGACAATGTATGATGTTCATAGCATTCACTATATGAGTGTCACTCTGAAAGTTTTTAGCAGAAAATGTTTCAATTTAGCTTAAATTGTGACAGTTCTTGAAATATCCTCCATTTATACATATGTAATTTTGCATTAATTCATACCACTGATCAAGCAGCTTTTGGAAGATCACTCAGTCTCAATGTAAGCCCCCAAAATATTATCAACAAGATCATGTCACACATTGCATCCACTGATTTGACTATGGAGATAGTGACTAAACTTTGCACTTCTCAGAGCTTTCACACTGGTTCTTTCATATTTAAAAATCGAGCATTTAGTTTTTCATCATATTTCTCCTGCACATTGTATTTAAGAAACATATGAGAAATGTAAAATATAAACACACAGAAAAATCAGCAATAGCTGATCATTTCAGTGGCAAAAGAACCACTAATTCCAAAAGGAACCAATACTCTTAAAAGCTTTTAAAAAGACCCATAGAATTAACAGTGAGGGAAAATATATGCATAAACAAAAACAAGAAAAATTTGGTTAATTTTGATCTTCCAAACAATAGTAACTTCATCACTAAGTTCTTACAATCCACAGAGCAGCGACATCATAATACCATGCTAGGAAGTAGACAATGGAATCATGCTGAAGATGAAGGCAACAGCCTTTGAAACATGTCCAAGTAAATGGAACAAAATTAGTGAAATTTAAGTGATTCCCTCAATAATAATTAGTTATATTATATTTCTCAGTGAACAATTCTGCTATTCAAAACTACAAAGAAAAGAAATTTGGAAATTTTATTTGTGCTTAAGAATGGCCTTCTAGCAGTCCTGATCTCAATCTCCATGGACTACAAACTGTGGTTAGTGCTTGAGGGTATGGTTTGCAAGAAAAACCAACTAATAGTGTCTCAAGTAGTAATTCCAGTAAGCAGTGGCAGTTTTTTCAATGATGGTAGTGTGTGTTGCTTTAGTTAAATGGCTAGAGACACTTCAGTCAGTATATGAGAGCACAACATATCAAAAGCAAATGAAAAAGTATTAAAATATTTTGTGGCTACTTAACTGAAACTTTGTAACAGTATTTATGGCAAGACTAGGTACTTAACTATTTATTAATCTCTTCTGTATTACCTTGTTGATGAGTTTACTGTTAAGATTGGCTTCATCTATGGCATCGTGTATTGGCTGAATATATTCTGAAAGTTCAGAGCTGATAAGATTTTCAAAACGAGCTCTTGTTATGGAATAACTAAAATCAACTCCCTCAAAGAGTGATTCCACAAAACACTGTACTGTGTTCACTGCAGAAAGAATGTGCTTCCATGTTTCAGCTGCATTGCGCAGCTTCATCATGCTGCGCCTGCTATCCTGAGGATCCAGTTTCCACCGGCTGTAACAATAACACACCACGTGCACATTTTGATTATAGTCATTGAAGCATGTGCTCAGGTATCTAGATACAAAACTGAAAGCATAAGTTCATTAAATTTCTATTATCAAAGAGGATTAACATTCAATTTAAAAATAAATAAAGAGTATATTATAATATCATTACTGATAAAGATTCATTAAAATATTGTACTACCCATAGATTAAATGACTATGTATTCAATTACAATGTACTTCTACAACTTTTCTAACTTAGGCCTGGATGCTTCCTCCTTTAAAGAATAAAATAAACAAAAAAACATCCTTAATTGATATTATTGTATGATTTAGTGCTCTTAATGCTCTTAAAGCTCTTAATGCTTCACTTACTCATCATAGTGTATAGAACCAAATGTTCTTGAAACCGATTCTATACATTATGACAAGTAAGTGAAGCATTAAGAGTGTGTAGTTCAACTAAATCATACAATGATATCAATTATATGAATGGCTTCACCGTGCAAGTTCCCTTTTACATTTTAATTTTAAAAAAATCCTTTTCCAATTTATATTATTTCACTTCATGGATAGCCAGTGTTCACTACTTGTGGTACCTTGGCAATAAAAATGGTTGTTAAACACTATTAAAAAAGAATGAACATGACCTTTATAATCTTATTAAATGAAAATTATATAAATATTAACAACTTTTAGCCTAGAAACGTAAGCTAAGACAATTTCACTGTACTTACTGATTGAATTCACCTGCTAGGAAATCTGCCAAGATGCATGTAAATTTATTGCCACCAAGGTTTGATTTATGAACAGTGGAACAAACTGTATACATGCCCGAGTTAACAAGCATTACTGTTGCATCCATTGTTGCCCCTCCAAGACGGTAAACAAGGCAGTAGCTGCAACATCCACATTCATCAAACTCTATTGAAGCAGCTTATTAAGATTTATTACCTAAATACCATAACATTCTATTTTCATCTATTCATTAATGACATATGCAGATTGATGTTTAAAACTCCAGGGCCCTGTTCCACAAAAGTATTGTCTAATATATTACAAGTGTATGGACTTGTAATTTGTTATTACTAAAATTCTGTTCCACAAAGGTTTCTGCTATGCTTGTACTTTACAATTCCATGCTTAGGAACACGTAAACAGACTTCCAACTAATCTACATTCTAAAATGATTTCAATTTATTTTGATTTTGATTATGTTGCTTTGCTGAGCATAAGTTGAGACTATCTTAGTTCATCTGTGTTTAGTAAGAGATGAACATATATGCAATATATATCAGGTTAAGCTATTTATCGGTTGCCAAGATTATTGATTTGAGTACTACCATTAAAGGAGCTGCAAATCTATTGATGCAAATCGCTACACAATTTTTATATTTGAGTAATAAATGACATAAATGCTGTATAGATTGTATCACAAATAATGCTCACGCACTATTCCTCCTCAGGCCTGGAAAGACCAACTCCATAAGCCAATAATGCTGCCGAGGGCTCACTTATCACTTGCAGCACTTCAAATCCTGCTTCATCTGCAGAGCGCATTACAGTCTGACGGCTGTTTTGTTGGAAATGCAGGGGCACTGTTAATACTGCACGTTGCTCAGTCTCCAACCCTGCTGCAATACCTGCAATGCATTGATGACAAGTTACTTGGATTCTTTAACTAATTAAAGATAGGATCTAACCTGGCTCACACCATTTAAACAAGGCTTCTTATTAACTATTATCTCAGAAATCTATTTTACTCTACAATTATATGAATATTATGAAGCACCCTTCACTATTGTCGACTCAGTATTTGGGTCAATCTTTTTTGTAGCTACATTAAATCTATCTTCCAATCACCCCAAACAAATAATAATTTATTATAATAATAAATCTATTACAACATAAATAAAATAAAATGTTATTAACTCTGTATAATTATTTCACAGAAAATAACTTCAATGATTGAAATGCCATACTTACTGTCAGATGTCATAAATAATGAGCCCATAATATGCATTTTAGCCATTTGTAAATCTACTAGGAATTACATTAGATAAAAACTGATATGTGATGAACATATAAATTCAGATGTGCTAGGTTTTCAAAATGATCCACTTCCTATTATCAAAATTATATCTGTTTTGTCAGTAAGGAAATTTTAAAACTAATTAACCTATACATATTTAGCTGCTTATTAAAAAATAAGATATGTGTAAACAAGAATTATTCTAGATCAGCTACACATAATCATTTCACCAATAAAACTGTCTCCTTCAAGAACCCATTGTTAGATTAACTAAATGAAAACAATGTTTTAAGTGCTGTAGCAGTAGATATATATATATATATATATAAAAGTTGCCACAGCAAATACATGAATTAAATTACAGAACTTTTAAGATCATACACCATTGGTTAATAGAGCAATTTTATAACTTTAACAATTTTTTTTGCAACACCTATAAATATATTTAGCTATCATCTCTTCTGAGTAAGATATTTAGAACACTCTTTATGGTTTCACTTACATGAGATTTACTCAAGACATATATATTTTGTGGAACTTTTTCCACATCATCAGCTGTTAAAAAAGTGGTTGACGTGGAAAAAGTTCATATGTCCTGAGTAAATCTCATGTAAGTGAAACCATAAAGAGTGTTCTAAACATCCTATTCAGAAGAGATTATTAATGGGTGTTTCACTATGTAAGATTCCAAATTGAATTAATATTTAAATTTATATTTAATTAGTTTATGTAGTTAGAAATTATTTAATTTAATTGTTAAAATACCAGTTAAATATTTGTAATTATCTACTGAAATGCAACCAACTTGAGAGCAACAAATAAATGAAAAATAATTTGGAAGCTCTTTATTGGGAAACTATGGGAAAAAAATTATAAATATCAAAATCCCCAAAGCAACCAACCATTTTTTGTGATTAATTATACATTTCTATTTTGACTTGTTTTACAATTTCATACTCAAATTATAATTATTAATCTACAGCATTACATTTTTGATATATTTCTATTTTTTTTAAAAAAAAATTAAATTTCATTTTTTCATTGTCAGTCTAAACTGCCACCTTTTATGCTCATGATTCAATAAAGTGGAAAAATAAATTAATTTAAGAGGTAAATTATATTAAAAATCTACTGCTAGGAATTTGCAGCCATTAACTTACTAAACAATTTTCTGTATATATGTGTTGCAACCTCTTCTGGGGAAATGAGACAAACTTTATCTCCCCTTCTGATTTCATATTTAGCCATTTCTTCTTCAGTAACAATTTTACATGGACTGCTCTTGATGACCTGTTCCAGTTCTAAATCTGGTATTGATTCATTGAGCAGTTTTTTGTTGTGAATAACAGTAGAAAGGCCATTTCTTGGTAGCTCTGCCTTAGCACTTGAACCAGTAGTCTGTATACAGAAAACAATCTATAAATCCATAGCAAAGATGGAAAATATTATTAGAAAAATGTTGCCATTAATTTCAGAAAAATGTAGTACTGTTCAGTAAAATTGCAACAAGAAATACTTTTAATGGAAGAACAAGACTTGAAAAATTTGCATCACAGGTAGGATTCAAATCATGAATCTTCAGTCTCTGCATTCATGCTCTAACAAACTGAACTACATGTCCTTCTCCAAGCACAGAATCATGAATCTCTCTCATCTGATTCTATCTACCCTCATTTCCCAAGATTTTTTCTACTAATGGAGATTTGTTCCTTTAGAAGTAATTTGCAACCAATGGACCAAGTACTCCTAACATGAGCCACCTCTTTGTTTATGAGTCTATTTTTTTTTAAAAGTGTATAATGCCTGATTAACTACTGAGGCTACACAGGCTGTGGACACTGATGATTGATACACTGAGAAAGGATTGTTTTTTTTAAAGGAAGCATTCCATGCCTAAGTTTAGGGTATCTCCCGGGCATTTGCCATTTATGAGGACTGAGGAAAACCTACAAATAATCTCAGCCTAGGAGGACAGTCCTGGTGGGAATTGAACTCCAGAACTTTCACTCACGAGTCTGTGCCTTAACAATCTTGGCTGCCAGTGGCAGTATCACCTCTTAAGGAACAAACCTCTCATAGTAAAGAAAATTTTACGGAGGTCCCTGGGATACATAGAATCAGATGAGATTCAGATTCAATGCTTGAAGGAATACAGAGTGCTCAGTTGTTTACAACATTGTCATGGAAGGCTGAAGATCCACGGTTCCAATACCAACATTGAGCAAAATTTTTCAAGTTTGACTATTCCATTCCTACTAATATCCTACATATGGCTCTAGCCATATTCTTTCACACTATGACTTCCTAATATTAGCTTGAAACTTTTAACATGGTAACAATGTATAAATAATTACATTTCTAAGTTTACATATCAATTCAAAATAATTGATTGGGCTAAATCCTTAGAGTTTAATCATCAATGTTCATGAACATTTGTTAGATAAAAAGTATAGAAATACCAGCATTGTCAACGCCAGGAAATAAATTTTAAAATTTAAATTAAAAAATCAGTGTTTTTGGATGTGATAATTAAAGTTGTTAATATTTATATCACAGTTATGATTAAACTATCTCTTTGCTCTCACTCATTACATAATCTAGCTTATTTAAGATTTTCATTCCATTATGAAATAAATGAATACCATTTATGTTAATTAAAATTGTCAATTGGAACATTGCACAGTGAAGTTTAATCACATATTAAGATCATTGTGTGACTGAGTCGAACTAACACTTTTTTGCTCCACTTACATATTTAAATATGTGGAACCGGTTTCAAGAACACTTCGTTCACATCATCAGTCACATTGATGAATGGAGGACACACCATTATGCTGTGGGGATGTGTAATCTGCTCTGGTGGAGGTACGATGAACTTTTAAGTTTTTGTGTTATGAAGCTGTGAAAAAAGTGGTTCTATATATTTAAAAATGTAAGTGGAGCAAAAGAGTGTTAGTTCGACTCAATCACACAATGATCTTAATATACCCTTTATGTTGTTTACCTTTCCATTCATCACAGAAGACTGTATTATTGTCCATCAGATTGGTAATAGGTTATATTAGCAATACTTTTATGCATAAACATGTCAGATGTTTATGAAATCCCTGTGGATCAATGAAACAATTCCTGAATGCCTACAACGAATGCTATTACATCACCAAATGCATAAAGCACTATAACCTGCATTACAAAGTGTTCTACAAACATAGAAATTTTAATAATTAACTGTCATAACTCAATTCTAAAGTGTCTCAAATCAGTACATAATTACTTACAGTTTCCATTTCACTGAAGGCTACAACAGCAGGAGTAACTCTGTCCCCAGAGTCATTGGCAACAACTTCTATTTTCCCATCCTTTAAAACAAACAAACAAACAAATAAAACTAAACTTTCAATATTTGCAATAAATGTATACACATAAGATGAATAAAATATTAAAACCAAACATACAATGCTCATGTGCTTCTGCAATAGTTTTACTTCTCTATAACAATCCCTGAATGCTTTCAACAATAAATGCTGTAAGATTCTGAACATCAAAGGATTTGCTAGTTTGGTATTTGATTACTTTAACTGTGGACAATGAATTCTTATAACATTTTTATAAATAATATGTGAATAATAAACTTACTATCTCTCATATATTATAATTTTTGGCTATAGAGGATAGTAAGCAAAACTGAAATTGAAATTCATTGAAATATTAAGCAAAATAAAGGACAACCTCTACTTAGTTTTTGCTCAGGTTGTTCTTAGGTGTGGCTACCATCTTCGAATATTACATTACAATCACTGCTTACCTAACAAATTATAAACTAATAACCCTTTTCATCTCTAATACCCTAATGTTTTCTTAATGAACCAGCCTTTATTATTATCAGCATATTCCTCTAATACTATGGCTAAAAGAAATCTAAAAGTTTTGGCTGAAACAATTGGTCCTCTAACTCCCATTCCCTTCATTCTCCTTATTTCTTCATGATAGTCTTGCCCCGCTATTAATAAATATTAAAAATTAAAAACACCTTTTATATTACTAAGTCCCTATTCATTATCTACTGAACATTTCCATTTCATCTTCACATTCATAAAAATTCTCCTAAGAATCTTACCTGTTCTTCATTGTTAAAAGTTGTCTCAACTACTATACCAATATTCACCTTCTTCCATTTCTTTCATGAATATTTTCCTCCACTTATCAATTTCAAAATAAGAATTCCAGCTAAGCCAGCAGTAAAAGAGGAAGTTGTGTTGAGTTCCTGACCTTTATAGCAAAAGGGGAAAAAGAACTATGGAAATCTATATGGCTGTATGCAGAGCAAGAATTGACTATTCTGGAATAGAAAAATAAGATAGATAGGCACACCTGATAAAACAGAAGAATTAATGCATATTTTTGTTACATGGCTACTGCTGATTATTGGAGGGTTCAAATGAACCCTGGCCCAGCTGATAATTATGAGCCATTGGAAGATTTTTTAGTAAGATTGAACAATTGGAAGAACAGCTCAGCTAAAAATAAATTTGGTTATGAAGGAAATATAATAAGAAATTAAGCAAGCAAATCATTAGAGAAAAATAAATTTTGAAGAATGAACTTGGTATTTTCTGGTATAGAGGAAAGAAATCTGATCTGCTCAAGAGGAATATTAACCATTCCATCTTAATTTTAATCTCATATTATTACAACAAAGAACTATACTTTGGGAAATGTAAATGTAATACTTTTTTTAATGCAATAGATTCCAGTTGGAAATCATCTCAGGTTTTAATCTTCTATTTGTAAGGCCATTATTAATGAAGTTAAGTGAAGGTACAAGTAGTTATGCAATTAATGGGAATTTATTCCAACACATAAGAACCAGAAAAAGATAATTTGACTGTTGAGCAGCAATTTATTAAGCTGGTAATTTGAAATAAAAGTAGCATTAATTATTTCTGTGGATGGTATATGCTAATTGCCATTTTACTTTGGTCCATATTTATATAAGGAATTTAAAAGTGCAAATTTTTTGAGGGGACCAATATCTAGATTAATTAAGCTCCTTGCATCACTGACAAAATAGTGGAAACTAATTTGTGCTATGCCCAAATTCTAAGTACTCATTTATCACTTTGTAATCAGTCTCCGAGCTATTTAACTTTTTAATTTTATTTCTAAGATTTCTTTAACTTCTAACTGAAGCCTAGGGGCTTAATGTATTATTTCGTATTGTTACTGTATCTGTGTGAACAAACCTGTCCTTGTGCAGCTTTAAAATACTATTTACTATATATTTCTTTGAGATATCCTCCGTTATATTTTAAGAAACCTGTACCCTTATTAGCTAATTCTTCACATTCCAAGATGAGAAGCTACTTCATCCTCTTCAAAATACTATCTGAATTATGGTTATCTTTGATTTTCCAAAAATGGTCAGCCACTTAGTGTGCAATCTCATTAACTTATCGTATCTTATATGTTCCTATTTATTCCTATCTTAGAACGACTTAATTGTTTGTAAATAATCTATTGCTTTATCCTTTTGAACACCCTAACCTAACTTCCAATAATAATCCTTCCTTATTCAAACTGAAATACATGTAACTCGTTTGTAGAGAGTCACAAACACATGAGGCATTGCTTTAAAAATGTCTGTAGCAATTAATATATACCTTAAATAATGCCAAGCACGCCGAAGTATTTCCAACATGTATTCCAAACGAAGCCGCCATATTCACGTGTGTCACTAAACAATAGCACCAACTATTGCATCAATAATGTTCACTGGCTAAACACAGCACTAAAATTTCTTTCCGCAGTGTCCGTCTGAAAGTTGAAAACACTTAATTGCAAAAAATTGCTTACATGTAAGGGAACGGTCCAATACAAGGCCTATTAAATTATTATACGGTATCTCTCTGAATTAATCCAGAGCTACTGGGAAGGTATATCATGTTGAAACACTACTTTCAATAATTATAAATTGACAATAATTTTTTATTATTATTTAATTAATTTTATTTTTATTACCGATTTGACTGCATTTGTCTTCTCGTGACGTCTGTAGTTTGTGGACTAAACACTATAGGTGCAAGCTAATGGGCTTCCAATACTAAGACCATAAATGCGCATAATTCAATAACGTGTTAATTTTTTTTAGTATGAAGTTAATACTGAATTAGTCCAATTTCACTAGGAACTTTTGTAATAGAGTTTAGTACTACATGGGTCGCTCTTATGTGCCTGGCTGTATCTCTAATTTTAACTTTGAACCGCACGCTACCATAAATTTCCTTAAGAGCAGTCATTAAAGAAGAAATGAATAAACAGTATACTCTGGCCTTTGAAGTCAATTGATAAAATGTAGTGTGTATTAAACATGTGGTTAGGGAGGACATTTTCCCTTCTCAGCTTTCCCGAATCTACCTCATATGTGGCAGTGAAAGTAGCAAGGAAGGAAATGTCTGGAAGAGCGTATGAAGCGGATTTTGGAGCGATTTTTTTTTTTTGGAGTAATGTTTAACGCCCGTTTTTACTACTGGGGCACCACAGGCGATGGACACTGGACACTGGTGATATATGAGATGAAATGACAAATTGGGAAAGGATATTTTTTAAGGAAGGAAGCGTTCCAGCCCTAAATTTAGGATACCTCTCCGGCATTTGCCAGTTATGAAGAAAACCTGGGGGGGGGGACCAGTCAGGGAAGACGGTCCTGGTGGGATTTGAACCCCAGACCTTCCGCTGATGAGTCCGGGTCTTATGACCTCGGCCACCCATGACGGTTTTGGAGGGAAATGAAAATATATTTGATGAATTGTGTGAGCAGGATGTTATTGTCAAGAAAAACTATGGTATTTTTGTTAAAATAGATGTGGATAAATATGATGCTGTCTCATCTATGTCGATTAGTTTAAGATGTCCAAAAATTTGGAAGTTAGTGTCTTTTTTAAAGATTTGTACTTGCTTATGGAGAAGTTCAGTTTGATCTTGAATGCAGTGAAAGGAGTTAAAATGTACAGATGGAGCAAATTGGAAAAGTTGGTGAGTTGACTAGCTAATAATAATAATAATATCTCGCTCATTCAAAAAGTGACTTCATTAATAAACGTTGTCAGGAAAAGTTACAATGAAATTATATTGTTGTATATAAATTACTAAATTACTTCATATATAATAAATTCAGCTTTTCAAACCCTAAGTAGTACACACATAATAGACAATATAATAACAAGTACACATCAAACGGCATAAAGATCATAACCAATTTGTGACATTCAATCTAGAAGTTCCGGTGAACGCAGTACATAGTACGTGTTCTCTCTCTCAGATTGCGGAATAGAAAATCTTCCATCTATTAGCTGATTATGATGACGACTGTGAATTGCCATACAGATTTCTTAGGTCTCCGAGCTCATTTGCGCCTTCGTTAATTCATTTCATTTCATTCCTCCCTATAGACTTAAACTAATATCCACTCGACTACCCAGACTCCAATGCAGAAAAAATGGCGGCGGTCGTTGTCCTATTGCTGTCGGTAGCAAACACGAAACTTTTATGCAGTATTTTGATTACAAGATGACATTATTTATCATTAGAAAATAATACGATAGTTTTTAAGACATAGAAATTGTTACAAACAATATTTATCATATGTAAACGAAACCAAAAATAATATGAATTCGACTTACATAAAAACATTCATGAAAAAAAATGGTTTAATGAACTATTGTCCATTATCATTTACTGCAGTGCAATAATTAATGAAATAATAAAAAGATCAAAATGCATAAACAAGAATGATTTAAGTATTTTTCACTTAGTGCAACATAGATAAAAATTATTATAAGCAAATTTACTGCAGTACAAATTTTAGAAATAATTTAAACACACACATCTATACATTGATTTAACTTTCAGCTTTTGTAAAGCCATACAAATGTTAAATGATTAGCCATTTATATACGCGCGAGTGTGTGTTTGTGTGTGGATATCTCTGATAACGCTCTAGGGGTCACAATTTTCATTCTTGTTTTTTTTTTTTTTTTTTTCAACGAAACTCTGCATATAACTATAAATTAACAAAGGATGCGTCGAGTTCGTTAACAACAAAATTGGACAATTCGCTTTAGGTTCACTACCCCCCCCCCCCCGGGTAGTTAGCCTAAAAAAATTAAAAATCGCTCTAGCGGCCGCAATTTTTTGTTTCTCTCAACGAAACTCGACATATTACATTAAAATAAAAGGATAAAAATACAAGCATATCAATCAGGCCATTAGCAGTCGGAGTATTAAATCCGTATTAAAAATCGCTCTAGCGGCAGCTATTTAATTTTTTTTAAAGGAAATTCGGTGTATACCATTGAAATAATGAAATTAAATCAAATATCAAATAGTTTCTGCAAATCAATGAAATCAGATTATTAAGAATGGCGCTATGCCTGAAACCCAAAATTTAAAATCAACCTAATGGCATCAATATTAACATTTTCACAATGAAACTATGCATATGTCATTTAAATAAAATAAGAAAAATAGTTCCAGAAAATCAGAGATATCGGGCCATTAGAAGTGATAATATACTGAAACTCAACATTTAAAATCGCTATAACGGCCTGAGCATTTGTTTCTTCACAACAAAATTCAATATATACTATTTAAATAAAATAAGAAAAATAGATTTTGAAAATTAGGAAAATTGGACCTTTAGGAGTAGGGGTATACTTGAAAATCGAAATTTAATTACGATTCATTTTCTCTCTATAATTTTAAAATAAAGCAACAAATTAATTCAGCATATAAACTGTATTAATAACATTGCATATCTTTTATATTTAAAAAAAAGCATTGTCGCGAGGGTAGCAAATGTGAAACGTTAATCTAACATGTGTTTCAGAATTAGATTTGCATGTAAGAGCGCCCTGTAATAACTTTCATAAAACATTTCCATTACATGCTTTTACATTTAAATTAAATTTCAAAACCAATGAAAATCGATGAACTTTTCGATTGTGTATTATTGATTGTGTATATTTGCTTAGTACACTGTACTTTTCTCAAAATAGTAATATGTTTTTGTTTTATTGAGACATGTACATCTTCTTAAATACGCAATGTAGCTGGAAACTATCTGTTATTTCTTTATTTTAGTGAATGTAAAGATGATGTCAAGGTCTTAGTTCATAAACACGGTTTCATTTAATTTTTTTTTTAAAAAAATACCCACATATTCTAGCTATCAGTGTTCATGTACTGAATTTAATTAATAGTGTACCATTAAGTTTTGTGGTTTAATCTCAATAATAATAATAATAATAATAATAATAATAATAATAATAATAATAATAATAATGTTATTTCTATTTTGTGATATAGATTGCAAGAATTCTAATTTTGTTCTCCTAAAACAACAGTAATGCCATAACACATTTCATTTTATTAATTAATAAGGCCATGATTTGGATTTTATATTCATTTTTAAAGTTATTCAAGTTGCCGAGGAATTCGCTTTGTTTACGCAACTCCTGTGTGATGAACTTTTCTGTTATTACAGCATGAAGGCAACAGACCCTATGGATATTGGAAATAATAAAGAAAGCCGTGATATAGTTATATTCGAAATGCAGCTTTACCATTTTAGTTTAGTGTTCTTATTAACGTTATAAACTAAAAGCATACAAATATTTTAAAATAAATTAAAATAAAATAATAAATACAAAATGAAATACTAATCCTATTTTCGTGTTAAAAAAATAAGCCCTATATTTGGCCAAGTTTCCCATAGTCGTAAGAAAACAATATAGCGTCGTATCGGCAATACTAATTAACAGCAGTGTACAACAAACATCGATAAACAGAAGTAACATTTATTGGAGAAGTTCATTGGCAATTAAACTCGCTAAAATATTTTATAATGCATTTAAGTTCTCAAAGTCTGCTATTAGCCTAAATGAGAAAACAAAAAGGTAATTGTTCTCATTGAGGTAAACCTAATTATTTGTCGTAAACAAATATTACATAAGTTCTGGCCCACTTTTAGAGAGATTGTCAACGCCTTCGCAATGCGAAACTGGCCGAGGTAAGAATTAAGGAGGCATGTTGCAGCACTTGGCTCTGTTCCGATAAACACTGATGATAATGCTAAGAACAAACTTTACCTTGCTCACCGATAAACATTTCATTTAGCCCACATTGCTTAATGTGCGTTCTGAAGGAGAATGTGCTAGGGAAAGTCCTTAGTTCGCATCTTCTGTTTTGCAATCCTAGTATCTATAGCTATGAATAGTGAAAAGCGGCCTTAATTCACGCTCATCAATTCCACTTGAATAAAAAAAAAAAAAAAAAGTATTGTGAATGAAACATAACTGAATTGAACCTTTATCAGTTTTTCAATGACAATTAGAAAATGTTTCAGGTTTCATCATGATGGCCTCGTATTGATTGCAAATCAGAATACACTTAGAAAAGTCTATGATTAATAATAGCTATGCTTCGTAAAAGTGTGGCTATATACATCATGTAACTATGCTGTTAAAAGTTCATAGTATACAGTAAAGTATTAAACTGTATTTTATATTAGAAATAAGAAAATCACGAAATGTTACATTGCAATAAAATCGTACTTCAATATACGGAAAAATCTCGCGAGATCTTGCAGCATCATCATTATCTAACCACTTAAAGTTCATGATTATCATTAACATAGCCAAAGGTATTCATTAAAAATAATTAATAAATTATGACTACAGGCAAGTCCATTCACTAAATATTTTTGTTGTTGGATCAGATATTATTTTCTTAAAATGACATTGGTTTAAGTTTACCTACAGTATCGTTAGGCATTTTGGCCATTGGGACCTTTCTCGCTTTGACTCGTAGGGGAGGGGGGGTTGCTCTATGTCCCCTTAGACCTGGGATGTTAAAGAGCGCCCGAAAATAAAACAAATCAATCTACCCCCCCTTGGAATTCATGTTTGCATATATTTGTCCATTCAGCCTGTCCTTGCCTGTTCCTCAGCTTCCTTTGTCGCTTATTTTTTTTTGTAATTATGTTTTATTGTGGATTATTCAATCTGTAGAGTTTAAAATACTGCAATACCTCTGTACACGCACGCACGCACACACACATAAATTAACAGTAATAATAAAAGTGGATAAAGATAAAACACTTAGATAAAGTCACATTTGAAATTGCTATATTTCGAACTACTGGAGTTCTTCTATGGCAAGAAGTTAGACCTAGACCTAGCTTCTTGCCATAGAAGAACTCCAGTAGTTCGAAATATAGCAATTTCAAATGTGACTTTATCTAAGTGTTTTATCCTTATCTACTTTTATTATTACTGTTAATTTGTTACATTGTTAATAGTGTTATATATAACAAATTTAGCTACAAATATTCATAACAGAGGTAAATATCATCAATGAAAGTATTCTTTAAAACAATATAAGAAATAGAATGAATATTCATTTAAAGTTATATTCTATTTCAATCGACATTTATTTTATTACTGTCTATATTACTTAAAAGAAAGTTATATAAAAATATTGATTTTAAGTCTAATAAATCTATTTGAATAGAGGTTAAATTAGTACGTTCTCCAGTTAAGCGATTATGTATCATTTTGAGTGTTTTACTGCAACAATTCATTGATTATTGTTAATAGATACATAATTTTCCCAACGGTTTGGTGTTATTTTTATTCTATTTATAGATGTATATATTGTTATCTCCTCGTTTTAATTGTAATCTATTTGAACCTCTCCTGTATAACTAGCAAAATCTATCACTGTATGATTTTTAAGCATAAAAAATACAATACCTGTCTGTTCTCGACTTCTCTTGTTTTTTTATATTTTGTTTATATTACGTGTTTGTTTATATTAGTTTATCCACATTCTATCTAACTTATCTTTATTTACAATGCTTTTACTTATTTGAGTCTACCGCCTGTGGTGCCTCAGTAGTTAAAACGGGTGTTAAAGCATTCAAATATATATATATATATTTGAGTCTATTAAGGTTGTGCCTATTTTGGCCTTCTTTTGCCTTTATTTACTTTATCAACAGAGACGGTGGCGTGGCCATGTGATTAGATTGATCGCCCCCATCGAGGCGGTATCCCAGGAACCCTAAGTGAGATGTGAGGAAGAAACGGCGCCTGGGCTGGTTTCCCTCCAGTTTCCCCTGTCTCTTATTCCGCCGTTGCATCTTCACCTTCATCATTCAACGTAATGCAGTCCGCTGATTCTCGGTGCGCGTTACAAATGGACTGCACTACTGTCCCCAATGCCTGAACGGCAGTGTTTACAGTAGAACGCTGTCATTTATTAATTTAATGTCGTCTTTATGTTTGCATACCTGCGATTATCTATGTTAAAGAAGACTTTTCTTGCTTTCTCTGATATTTTTATTATATTATCGTTACAATTTTGTTTATTTATTTACTTTAGGTTCATGGTTGTCTATTTTCGTTTATTTCCGCTTTATTAGTTTTTCCTTGGCTTCTCTTGTGTCTTTATCTGGAAATGCAATGAATTAGATGAGAATCTCAGACACGGAAGCGCAATGAGTGCCTTCCGGGAGGAAGGGATGCAGTGAAGGCTGGTGGCAGTTGCGGATATAGGGGAGGTGCCTAACGTTTCTAGATTTATTTATTTTTCGTTGATCTATTGCGACGTAACGCAGCTCTCCCTCCAAGGACTTCGAGCTCGGCGGAAGGGTTGCTGTCCCAACCGATGCCAGGGAAAATTCCATCGCTGCACGCCGCTCACTGTCAACTCACTTAGTCTGACCTTGCAGTTCTGAAACTATGAACAAAGAGATGAAATGAGAGACAGGGAATTTCGTGGATTTGAATGCAGGACTTCCTTATGTAGGCCGCACAAATTACTGCTTGAATCACCCCGCTCAGTTATTTTATCTTAGATTCTTCTTCTTCTTCTTCTTCTTCTTCTTCTTCTTCTTCTTCTTCTTCTTCTTCTTCTTCTTATTGTTCTTCTTCTTTTCCAAATTGATACTTTTCAATTATTTTTTTCTGGTCATTTTATTCAGACTTTACTTTTGAGATCTTTCTTAATCTATGACATATATTTTTTCTTTCGTATCTTTCAGTTTAAGATCGTAAAAAAGAAAACGCATAAAAACTGCTTGTTCAAAACTGCATAAAAAAACAACACTGTAGCGACTAACATTAAGTTAATTTTTGCAAACTTTGAAAACAGCATACATAACTGAAGGATTTTTCATGTGACATGAAAGATAATTGGCCAAGGTTATTCGTAACTGCTTTCTTAGCCCATTATCTGTCACGTTTGTTTGGCTCACAAGCTCAGTTCTCTCCTCTCTCTGTATGTCTGAATGATGGAATGCAACATTGCACAGAGATCAAGGCTACGTCACTCAAGGAACGTTTGGAGTGGGCGTTTTTTGTTCCCAATTTTGTGCAGACTTAATTGGGCTATAATTAGAGAGCAGGTTCTTAACTTTCCTTGCATCTTCACTCTCTATGAGTGTTTTATTTACGCGGTTGGTAAATTCAGTTTGGGAAGTTAAAAGTTATGTTTAGGTCTTTTTCTTGAAATGTTTAATGCTGGTAAAGCTTTGGGACTGGATTGTCGGGTACAAGGTGTGCTATATTACCTTTAGACTGAATGCATGAAATTGCACCACATGTCAAGTGAATACAACGCATAAATTTGTGCTGCTTACAATTATCCTACTGGCCCTAAACTGATAGGAAAACTAATTCAAGCAGAGCATAAATAAAACATGTTTATACAATGAACTTTTTTTTATCAATTAATAGTAAATTTGATTAAACTAAGATTTGGTTTTCTTATTATTTGGTAGGCTGAAAAGGTATTTTTAAATGCTATTTACCCAGATATACCACTTTTTACAAATAGTTTCCTTCAATGACAACTACATTCTGGAAATTCAACATGTATTGTAGTGCAAACTACAGAACTGTCATATTACAATTGTAAAACTATATGAAAACTATAAAACAGTTTTAAGGAATGCTCAATATTTTGGTTTCCAGTCATTTCTATTATTTCAGATGTTTTCTTGAATATTCCTACAACGCTCTTAAATATCGGGACATATCGTCGTGGAGTCAGGTTACACTAAAGCAATCCGGGCAATACGTCAGAAGTTGAAGCACTGGTGACAATGTAAAAAATTATACTTCATTTAAAAAGTTATGTCCTCATGCATGTCACGCAAGATGCTGGAACTGGTGTCTACCTTCAACGCAACACAATTTCGGCATTTCTTAAGAAATTGCCTATCAACCTTCTTAATTCTTTATTACCATTACCTGGGAATTTCTGACAGCAGACACTAATCATCCTCGCTTTATGTTCAGTAGAATAATTGGGCCTAGTGTTTGCAATTAGTACTCTTAACAGACTTTACTCTAGGTCTAGACTTGTGTTGTTTTCTTCACTGTTTCAAACAACACTGTGTTGCAGTTCGGTAAACCCCCATATCCACATTCTGATTCCGGCTGGCTTTGAGCAAAGACTAATCTGCCGATTTTTTTAGTAGTGTTTAACGCCCGTTTTAACTACTGAGACATCACAGGCGGTGAACACTGATGATACATGAAACGAAATAATAAACTGGGAAAGGATTTTATTAAAGGAAGGAAATGTTCTAGGCTTAAGTTTAGAGTACCTCTCCGGCATTTGCTATTTATGAGGACTGAGAAACCTGGAAAAAACTTCAGTCAGGAAGGACAGTCCTTGTGGGAATCGAACCCTACTAGCTCACGAGTTCGCGTCTTAACGACGTCGACCACCTGTGGCAAAATCTTAACAATGCGGTCCTCGCCATCGCGTGGGTCATCAGATAATGAATTACACAACTTAATAAAAAAACTTAAATATCTATATTTATAACCCTATGTTTTCATAGGCCCAGAGCTTGTGATTAACATACCGAAAAGAAGATAGTGACATTTAAATCCATTAATGCAAAGAAATAAATGAATTGTCTTTTTTCCCCTTATTTTTAAGATTCGATATGATATACAGAGCGTCATATTATGGAAAGCTTACGCGATATATGGATTGGCCATAGAGGACCTAAAGAGTGGGATCCCATGTCGCTGAATCGAATTGCATTTAACTTTCCTTTCTGAATCAAGAATGATGCCATTCAATTATTGAGGTTGACTTGCAATTAACGCGGAGTTCAGTCTTCAAACATGTTTAGAGCTCGAAGAGATAATGTATGTATTTATTAACTACAACTAGGCTTGTACTGATGGCAGTGAAGAATGATGAAAATACAATTATCATTTACATAAAAATATTTAAAAAGGAAATCAGTTAATTTAATTAAACACATACCAACCTAGAATTCAATAAATCAATCTAATTTAAATACATGTAGAATTAATTTTACACATTAACTTAATTAACCCCATTTCATCTAGCTAAACATACAATAATCTAGTTAGATAACATTAACACTGTTAAATACGTTAAACAAATTAAAATTAAACTTGTTAATGATGTGCGACTTTTTGGACATAGTGTATGCAATGCAGCTAGAAAGCGAAAAGGTGACAGTAGGTCAGATAAAAGTGTTATCTAAATTTTCTGTAACCACAAACTCTGACCTCAATCGCAGAAGTACATGTGAGGAGCAAGTAATCAAAACGCAAAATGTCACATAAAACAAACTTTTCAGAAAATACAAAAGGTAATAAAAAACTATAAGTTCTGAACTATTTGAGATGAAGATATCAATCCTGTTATCATTTTGTAGATTTAATAGCTGTAATTAATATCTAGTCCACAATAAAAAAGATCGTTACAAGTGTACATGCTACAACTATATTGCATGTGGACATTTTGTGTTTTGAAGCAAGTTTATGGACGTACTGATTTTGATCTTACTATAAATATTTGATAAAAAAAATCGAAAAAGAAATGCAAAGGGGAATCTAATTAACCTGGAGAGCAATTTGGGCCCTTAAGTTTATATTGTTAGATCAAACATAACTAAAAAAATCAGATTCCAGACGCTTGAAACCTGTGTATACCCTGTATTATTATATGGGTGCCAGGCATGGTCAATAACAGAAAAACAAAAGAACAAAATTCAAATATGCCAAAGAAAAACACAACAAGATTCTGGGAATAACTTTGAAGGACAAAATATCTACAGTATTAATAAATCAGTTATCTCAGACAACAGACATCGCACAAACAGCTACCAGAAACAAATGGCAATGGGGCGGTCACGTCGCAAGAATGCAGGACAATAGGTGGACCTACAAGATCTCCATGTGCGACCCGCGAATAGGAAAAAGAACACAAGACAGACCCAGAAGAAGATGAACACACCTCTTCAAGCAACATGAAGGTGCAGATTGGCCAAGAGTAGCAAGAGGAAGAGAAAAATGGAAATCTCTCGAGAAGCAACTAGTGCAGTGAGAAATGCAGTAACCAAAGAGTGTATTAAACAGCATACGAACAACTAGCGTGGAATAGCTCACCACGTTAGGAAAAAGCGAGCTTTCCATACTTGTTAGGAGATCTTTGCCCTTAATAGACTACATCTTTTATATAAGGGTCCATAAAGAAATTCAGCACACCTCTCTAATAGTTTCAAGTTGCAACCAGACATCAATCTGTACAAATACACATTACAGAATCCTGTCAAATGCACATTCTTCTCTCTTTTTACATGAGAATGAAATTTAAATAGATGACACAAACAGCACATTTTCCCAATTTCTTCTGGCTCCCGTAAATGAATTTTTTAAGAATTAAGTTTTTGAATTAATGAAGCTTTTAATTCTTACACGCTGTAAGTATAACACAAAAATTGCATTTTAGTTTAGTATTATTTGAATCCTGCAAAATACTTATGAAATTTACAGTTCCAACACACGCACATTCTTTTTGCAGACAGTCACACACTAGTTTAATCTTATTTTTCTCCACAGTGACTGAATCACTAACATTCTTTGAAAAGTAAATTGAATAAACAAATCATCATTTTCCCCGAACCTTGCTGGCTGCTAACAGCGTCCTCACATCTTCTTCTCTTCTTTTATATGACCGATCAAATGTTTATCTTGTCTGTCTCTAGCATTCCTGTTGAATCTTTTACCCCTTTTTGGCAATGTATAAATTTCTTTGAGGGATCGTCCCAGCAATAAGTGGTTTCTGTCTTTATTTTAGCATCAATATTTTCTCCTGAACCAGTTTTTAAGTAAATTATTTTCATATCACTAACACCATTAAGTTTTTTTCAAAGTCCATGTACATTCCTTATAATCCTTAACCATTCAGTTCACTTCCAAACTTTTCATCCCTTCCATCTCTCTGTCGGTCCTGGTGGCGTAGTGGTAACCATACTTGCCTTCTAAACCCAAGATCGCGCGTTCAAACCGATCGATGGATTTTTTCGGGCGTAAAAACCCTAAGTATGGCTTCCTTCGGAAGGGAAGTAAAGCCGTGGGTCTCGTATCGTACATTTACGGCACGATAAAGAACCTCAAGCCTGAAAGAAGAGGCCTCTGAGCAAAATTTGTCGGCCGTTTCACGCCCGGAATTGAATGGCACGCTGATGACCCGAGATGTTAAAGAGTGTCCTTAAATAAAACGATTATAAAAAATCCCATCCCTCTGTACAGTTTACATACTCGGTTGGACTCAGAATTTCTCTTTCAATTCGCTGAAAAATCCTATCTGTCGACAAAAATGAGTGCCCGCAAAAATGGCCACACCTGTTTGTTATATGCAATGGTAAATGCCTCAACAACCAGAAAAGTACAACATGTATAACATGTTGGTTTTTATTTTGTGCTCTGCAATCATCAACGAATAACCTTACTCCAGTGAAGGGTCTATCAAATTGTGATTTATTAATAAAATCTGAAAAATCCGAATTAACTTCTTCAGCCCCTCTCTAAGTATCCTTTTCAGCCATGTTGTTATAATAATTGTAAATAGGTTGAAAACAATGTAACAATGTTTATAATAATTTAATAGTATTATCTGCCTTCATATTCCTTCTCACTTACAATATGTCACTGGCACATAGATCCAGAATTTTAACACTAAACTGTTGAACTATATGTCAATAACCCACCATTAATTGTCAACAAAAACAAGCAAACTTACAGTATTGCCAATCAAATCGATTTAAATGAAAGAATGTTGAAAACTTTTTACTAGTAGACATTTTGCGATTCGGTTCATTTTCAGTGCTGGACAATTAAGTTTTTATAAAGTCACTTCTATTCAAGCATCATTTTCAATGGAAGTTTTTGTCTTTTGAACAATTTAAACTCCACAAGAATGCAGAGAGCATCGACGTTTATTGATTTTAGTTTTATTTAGAAGTGGACAGTTGCTCCTCATAAATTCCATTGTGCGTTATACAATCCATTCCATAAGCATATAAGTACAGTTGAATAGATTTTGAAAAAAAGCAACATTAACTGAATATTTCTTAAAAATAACAACTTTGATCTTGGGTGTTTTCTTAATAAAAGTTTTCTTAGTTACAAATGTAGCATATATGAAAATAATGATGATCATAAGATTTTGCCTGTAATAACTTAAACAGCACGTTGGACTTGTAATGTTAAGGAATTCATTTTCCTATAATATCGACTTCAGATATTAAAGCGTTAATTTGGAAGAGGAATATGCTCTTTTTTCGTGCTCATTTTTTAGAAATCAAAAAATACTTTGCATAAATTCAGTCTTTATTTTTAAATACGAGGATGGCCCAGAAAGTAATGTCCCACATTATTTTCTTCAACAATTTTTATTCCATATATAAAATGATATATATATATATATATATATATATATAAAAATTATATATCATTATCATACAGCATTAATCTATCAGCCTTGTTTTATTTTGAGTTCGTTACCTAAATTAAATGACATTTTCTCTATACATTCTCCGCTATATTCTGTTGATTAATTTCCCTAAGTGCTTTTTTTGTCAGCATTTCGAACAGCTCGTGTCCTTCTTACGCAAGAAGAAATATTGCGATAGTATATCTGTGACTTTCCAAGTGTTTTATTACCCCCCCCTTTTTCCTTATCCAATTATTGCTATTTTAGTTATATATGCACACGAGTTCTATATCGGGTCTAGCATGCATTGATTATATTGGAGGCATGGGAGACAACTAAAATAATAGACGAGGCTAGGCAGAAAATATGTGCTTTTTGTGGAGACAGGAAAACTGGCATCATATTCAAATGGGCTGCCCAGGTACCGAAAAGTGGAGATTGACTGCGTTTGGAGCTGTTTGCTAAGTAGAATAGGGATAGGTTAGCATGTTGGGATCTGTTTGCACTGGCCAAAGCTTAAAACTTCTCCATGGAAAGTGCGTAGAATTAGAAGCGCTTTATTGGAGTAGACGGGATCTTTGAGTCTCAATGTGCGTGCGTGTGTTTATGCTTAGATGATAATAATTGTAAATGTATTTGATTTGAAGTGGAAATTCTCTTTCTATGTATTCGTGTGATAAATAAACATATACCCATGAGAACAAATACTGAACATTATTTTGCATTTCCAGACTTACGTGCTGAAGCGCATTTTGTTTTTCGTTACGATGAGTATTCTTATCGAGGCAAAAGACGATATAAGGAGAGATAAGCTGCGACACTTCTCCCTTACAGACCCCTCTCCGCCCCCCTCTCCTTCCACCATCTTGTGATTAGTCCTGCTGCCGGCCGATCGGTCACTTTGTCCGTCAGTAGGGCCGCAGCTCTCCCTGGCTGGTGTGGTGTAGTGTTTTGTTCTTCCGCTGCCTATCACCTGTTGGTAAGTACAAAAGAAGAAACATCATAGTCTCATCTCACCCACCGTACTTAAAGAAAATTGCGTGTCTGATGCAGATATAAAATGATAATCCTGTCTTATATCTACAGTTTTCAAATAGCGGTATTTATTTAAGAAATTAAACTTGTTATTTTACATAGCTCATCTAAGCTGTGTTACCATTAGAGAGCTATCTCACGCCGGCTATCAAGAATTTCAACATGATGGTCATTGTGGATATAGAACTTATTTTGCGTTATATGAGCTTGAAGAATAGAAGCATTTTTGTTAACGTCCGTTTTTGCTACTGAGGACCACAGGCGTTGGCACTGGTGATAAATGAGATGAAAAGGATTTCTTTTAACGAAGGAACGTTCCAGGCCTAAGTTTAGGGTACCTCCCCGGCATTTACCATCTATAAGGACTGGGGAAAATCTGGAAAAAACCTGTCAGGGAAGATGGTCCTGATGGGAATAGAACCCCAGACCATCCGCTCACGAGTCCGCGCCCTAACGACCTAGATCACTCGTGATGGTAGAAGCAATAAAGCACCCAATAGATTGTTTCAGGGGGGGGGGGGTTCAGTTTTTTAGATTTATAATGGTAGCAATTTGGCTTAGTCTTTTCGCCGAAATTTGGCGGGAATTTCGAGATCCAGCTTTACCTACTTGCAATTTCATTTCTTACATTACGAAAACGCAAAGCATGAAAAGCTCTTCGGATTTCTTTTCGAAACTACACCTCTTTCATCAAAAAGTAACTTTTTTCGAGTGACAATGAGAAAATGATAGTACATTTCAAATATCCATTTGCCATTAAAGTCTCAAATAAAAATCATATTAGTGGAGCGAAAATGCTGTACACGTTACTACTATAAAAATAAATTTAATATCTTTTGTTAACTTAAATTAGTACCAAAGTTGTTCCAACTGCTCGATATATTGCGTATGGTAGCCTAATCGTTTTCTAATATCAGTACAGAATAAATATATAGCTATCCTGATTCTGCAATCCTAAATTCACTGTTGCTTTCACTACAACCTTCTTTGTAAAACAATCTTTAACACCTCTGGTTTGTGTTCTTGGTATTGCCATTTAAAATATTTCTCATGTCATAAACCTGTTATTAAATATGTTCCCTATTTATTTGTGCAAAGTTAATTTTTTTAGCCCGCTTTGTTATATCTAATGCTATTTTATATGTTAATTTGGATTATTAACAAATTCCGTCACATTTTCCGAATGTCACTTCTTAATCAACCGCGTTGTTGAAATTATATGAATACGCACTTTTTAGATTGCTTTTTTACTTCTATTTCGGTTATAAAGTTCATACTTTATACACACTTTCATTTAACATTGTCAATAAACAACTTTCATTTGTTGATTTAAGGTTAAGTAATATAGAAAAATAAATGAAAGAGCTAGATAATTTCTTAGACTGTACTGTACATGACTGGTCCCATGGAACGAGGCCATGCATAGACGGTGGTTTAATTTAATTTAACTTTGACATAGCCCGCGTGACAATGAACGTAGTAGTTCTTCTTTGTCATGCGTTTTTAGATCTCCGCTCGACATCATTTGTCTGCATTAATATTGCGTATCAAGATCTTGAATTCAGAAGGAGGATTAAGTGATACAGCAACACTGCTATCAATTTATTTGGCCTCTAGAAGTACAACTGCAATTAATGTGCAAAACGTGCCAGCAGAAGGTTAAATGCAAAATGTTTTGAGACTGCAACATACGTTTTTTTTTTGTGCAACATTTTAAGGGAATCTATAAATGCAGTTTTGACGAAATATTTTCAAAATATATCTATGAGGAGTAACGTTCTTATAGCACCTAGGAACGAATGGCCTGGAGAACCGTTTAGAGCGTTCAAGTTTTTGAATGCTATATCAACAGAACCATTTTGCATTCTGTACAAAGCAGGTAGTACCATAGAACATTTTGTTTTTGCCATTAGGTAACACCAATCTACAATGAGAAAGAGAAACGCAACATCTAATTTTTTTTTAAAATCGTTTTAATTTAACGTATTATTTATTATATGTGAATTATTATAATTTAATTATTTTTTATCATTTAATACTTTTCCAAACATTTTGCAACCATTCTTGTTTTTTTTTTTTTTGAGTAGTGTTTAACGCCCGTTTTTACTACTGAGGCACCACAGGCGGTAACCATTCTTGTGTATTCATATATCATTTTGAGTATAATTTCTTTTATTGTATGAACATGAACATGAATGCAAGTTAATCACATTTCATAATGATCTCGTTTTTACCTTTAGGGTAACAGAAGGTAGCACAACTGCATTGGTAACACAACGACACACCTTTCAACACTCAGTGGCACTCTCAGAAGCGGATGTTTCCCCCTCTGACTTGTGTCACAACTTGCAACATTACGGGAATGCTGCAGATCAAGGTCCTTAGGTTTTCTTATGGTATGGACTCCCATTGCTCAAGTAAAACCTTCCGAAGTTCATTGAGATTCTCAGGAACACGTTGACGAGCATTTTTTCCCCGTCATGTCCCAAACCTGCTCAATGGGATTGAGGTTGGTACTTCGTCCTGCCCAAACTAGCGACTGAATCTCTCCCTTACTCAAGTACTGTATCACAATATGGGCCACATGTGGACGGGCATTGTCATGCATGAAGCGGAAATCATTGCTAACATATGGGGCATAAGAATTTTCGCAATGTACCGATTTGCATTCAGGGCCCCGTTTCCACAAAGTCAACTCTGTCTTGGCTTCCACACTGAAACCAGGACAAAATTTCCCCTGAAAATCATCATTTGACGAGAGGGTACAAGGGGTATGCCTTTCTCCAGTCATACCCCATACTCTTTCCCGTCATCAGACGATCTCAGGCTGAATTCGACTCATCCGTGAGTAGGACAGCTTCCCATTGCTCCTTAGTCCACTGCAGATGTTGACGAGCAAAGTCAAGACGTGCTTGTCGATGTTGCTGGATTAGCAAGGGACCTCTAGAGGTGGGCTGTGCTTCTTCAAATCTCCTCGCTGTTCTCATACTGACATTGATCTCTGCCCTTTGCAAGCGATTTTGAGCTTCTACAGCTGTGTGTGACGATCAGACCGAACTTGCAGCCGCAGAGGTTGATTATCTCTGACAGAGCCACCCTTCTGAGACCTGATCCTGGTTTTTTTTTCAGTAGATACAAGTTCCCTGAACCTTCGGGATGTCCTTTGTATAGTAGAGACACCTGGACAACATAACACAAGCTCCGTCCATCTTCCAACAGGGCAACTGTTTTAACAACCTCCTCTCGACTTAAGGACATCATTACCTCATAAAATTATATGATAAGCTGATTGAAATACCTAAACTGGTGTAACAATAATACAAGAACAATGCCATTACACATTTTAACTGCCCAGGCGTAAAAATGTGATTAAATTGCATTCATTTTCATGCTCATATAATAAAGGAACTTATAGACTCAAAATAATATCTAAATATTGAAAAATGTTTGGAAAAGATTTTAATATCCAAAAAATGAATGGAATTACAATAGTTCATAGATATAATAAGGGGTAAAATTAAAAATATTAAACAAGTATAGTCGTTTTTTCCCCTCTCTCTTTCTCTCCCGGTTATTGCCCTTAATTTTTACTTTAGTTTAACATTCAGCTGCCTAAAAATAAAACAACTTTGCCTTCAAAAGTTTGAAAATTAATTATATGGAATATCCGAGAATGTTGATTATTTAATAAAATATTATTGAGATTAGTTTTAGCACTAACAAATATTTCCATACATGCACTCCTCAATTATGCATATAAGCAAAATATAATAGTTTAATTTCAAACGGCAAGCAATTATCCAGTGTTTTTATTGGTAAACGCATAAACTTTAATCATGTGTAGAGATAAGAGACACGATGTTCTGGGAATGTGCATCTCATACGATCGTGTCTTTCGTTTACAAAGTGTATCTCGGAAAGAAAGATAAAGAAGCGTATGAGGATGGAGGAAATAAAATTAGGATAATTAATGCTACTATCAAATTATAGGTTAATTAACACTGAAAGAATAATATATAGAACACAGTTTAACGAAGAGTTTGAGATGAGTACAAAGTTAAGACAAGGATGTGCGTATCGTCCACTTTCAATTACAATTAAATAAAATGTTAGGTTAGGTTTAGGTTCGTAAGACTTAGGTTATTTAATTACTTGTACAATGTTATTTAAGGGTATTTAAAGTTAATTTAGTTACCAAAATCAAATTAGGCAGTTTTCTGCATATTACAGATAATTAGTTCAGCTAATTTACTTATATTATTAACTTATTTTTAAATAAGAAGCAAGAAATTAACAATATTGAGTATCATGCAGCCAGATCAAAACATACCTAGAGTCTACGACGATATTCACGTTAGAAGTTACAGTTTTGATTACGAAGGCATAATTCTCCACTGTTGCAGAAGCTGTCTTGAGTTCTTAAAGCAGGGAGTTCGGGCTGTAGAAGGGCAAACTGTCCATCACACTGTTATTGGCTTCAGCGTAGAAAATATAAGCGATGGATATATCAATAATGATTGCCAAATGAAGATCACGTTGCGACATGCGATTAGGAAACTTCAGGAAGAATATTGTAAAACGACAATGTAAAAAACGTCATAAATTTAAATAATTATTTAGAATAGAATAAAGACATTAAACAAATCCAAAAACTAGAGTTAACTACCTAACCAGTGGACTATAGAAACTAAATTTTACCTAGATTTTTTTTTTTTTTAAAGAACGAGAGCTTAGATGGCGTCAAGTCGGTAATTTGGAATAAGAAGACGAGATGAAAAATGAAGGCGATACTAATTATAATACAAAATGTGACTGTTTATACAGCAGAAAATTGAAATATAAATAAGAGCTATTTAAGAAGAAACAAAAGAAAAATCTAAAGGGATAACATAATATAAAAAGAAATGCATATACAATAAGAAATAAGCATGATATAAGACAAAAATAATTAATATGATTTGAGCATCTAAAATGAAAAATTAAGAGAATGGCCAAAAAATGAACAACACGATACCCGCAGAGAGCTCGATGCAGAGAAGACACCGCAGTTGTAAGAAAATGCATTGGGTTGAATTGGTAGAAACAGATAAAGAATTTTCGATACTTCAGCCATGCTCAAAGGCTGACTGTTTGGGTATGAAGTGAAGGGAGACCAGGGCCCAGGAGCGGTATGCCATGAACGCAGACGGTCCCTAATATTGCTTCTAGATAGCAGGCCGAACCCCCTCCCCTTCCATGGAATTTGAGTTCCATATAAGACCCTGGTAGCGCAAGTCAATGCCACGTCGCACACAGCACCATCCTATCTCACCTGGCACTTTCGATCCTGCAGCAGATTCAATGGAATGAAATGAGGTGAAAGCGGAGAATTCGTGAAAAAGAAGAATCCATTCCAATATTTGCCTAAGCGACCAGGGAAAAGCACGACAGGATGGCAACTTCAAGGTTTTGCACCCTTATTGCGGTTGTACCCATGAAAGGATTTTTGAACATTTTCTTCAACTCTCCATCGATCCTACCTACTAGGCCCTGAAAAATACAATGAAAATTTATGTGTGCATATGTTTTTTGTTTTGTTTTTTCTCAACGAAACTCGGCATATAGCCAGAAATTAACAAACGATTCGTCGAGTCCGTTAACCAACAACATTGGATAATTAAGGGTTGACTAAAAGCGATTTAAAAAAAATTGCTACACCGTCCGTAAGTTTTGTTATTTCCAAACGAAACCCGGTATACTTTTTTAGAATAAATTGATAAACGTAGTTTCCGAAAATCAGGGCAATCAGGCCATTACAAGTAGAAGTATACCCTAAAAAAAGTGGGAGTTATAGGGAGATTTAAAAATTGCTCTAGCGGCCGCAATTTAATTTTTTTTATTAAACTCGGTATGTGCCATTGAAATAAAATAAAGAAAGATCATTTCTGAAAACCAGGGAAATCGGGCCATTAGGAGTGAGGGTGGGGTGAAACCCAAAACTTAAAATTTGTTCTAGCGGCACCAATATTTTTTCACAACAAAACTCGGCATATATAATTTAAATCAAATAAGAAAAATAGTTTCTGAAAATCCGTGAAATCAAATGAGTGGGAGTGGAGGTTCACCTGAAATTAAAAAAAAAATGAAATTAATCTCGTGCCACTAATATTTGCCTTTTCGCAACGAAACTCCGTATAATAACAATTAAAAAAAAAAAAAACAAGAAATCGGGGAAATCGGACCATTAAGAGTGGAGGGGCGTGAAACCCAAAATTTAAAATTTGCTCTAGCGGCACTTGCTTTTTCGCAAAGAAACTCCGCATAAACAATTTAAATAAAAAAATATAACAAGTTTCTGTATTTCAAGAAAATTGGGTCATTAGGGATTGGGGGGTTTACCTGAAACCCAAGTTTTAAAAACGATCTAGCAGCACTAATATATGTAATTCTTCACAACAAAATTCGGTACATACCATTTAAATAAAACAAGAAAAATAGTTTCCAAAAATTAGGAAAATTGAACGATTAGGAATAGAGGATTACATCAAAACCGAAATTGAAAAAGCGCTCTTGCATTTTTCTCTATATTGTTTTAAAATAAAAGGACAAATTAATTCAGCATATAAACTATATATATGTTCATTTTCATCACGTGACCAAGAGCCAAGCTCGAAATATAGTGTGATTTTAGTGTTCAATTTTACGGTTTTTAGTGTGAAATTTTATGTGAATCTTTTTATATTGCACTCTGAGTGTTTTTTATGAGTTTTTATGCTTTTTAGAAGTTTTTATTACTCTATTAATAGTATATATATAAAACGATGCATGATTTATATTTTATGAATTCAAATGTAAAATATTAATCTAATATGTGTTTGAAAATTATATTGTATGTAAGAGCGCTCTGTAATAACATTCAGAAAACGTTGGCGTTACATGCTTTTTACTTCAATAACATTAAAATTAAATATATCAATGCCAATGAAAATCGATGAACATTTCGATTGTTTATTATTGATTATGTATGTTCTTTGTATTTTGAAACTGTTTCTGAATAGTAACATGTTTTTGTTTTATTGAAACATATGAACATCTTAAATACACAATGTAACTCGAAAATTTCTGTTATTTTTCTCTATTTTAGATGATGATGATATCAAGGGCTCATTTTATAACATAGTTATATTAAAATATTTTAAAAATACCCACACAGTATAGTTTTGTCTATTAGTGATCATACACTAATTTTTGTTTTTTAGTCTGAGTAATAATATTCTAAAAATATGGTTACTCTTTTGTGATACTTATAGATGCAAGAATTGTAATTTTGTTCCCCTAATACCACACATTTCATTAATTAAAAGGCCATAATTTGGATTTTATATTCTTTTTTTAAAGATACTCTATTGGGTGAGGAATTGCATAGTGTTCATCACTAGCTTTTATCACAGCTTTATAAACACAAGGCCAATTTCAAGCGGTATAATGACAAACAGTACAAACGCATGTCCGATCTTCAGTAGAACGCCAGTACTCAATGGATAAAAGTATGACATGATAAGTGTGGTAAGCACTTAACGTTCCGCTAACTGCCAAAGTCTTTCGAGACGAAAGAAAATGATTATGCAAATGAACTCGGAGTCCTTAGCGTCTAAAGTTACCTACGAAACGCGGTGATGTTGTAAACCGTCGAATGTAAACCGCAGACAACTATCTTCACAATACAGAGATGTATAAGAGAAAGGGGGCAGTGCAATCATCACAATCAAGCTCTATTCCAACTAAGTAATTGGTAGCAACGGAATAATAGGAAAGTTTGCGAATGGAATCTATTTTTTTAAGATTCAGTGCCTTCAAGGAGAGAGAGAGTGGTGGTTATGAATGCAGTATAATCCTCAAGAACACATATACTAAGGAGAAAACCTGTCCTAACCAACTGTTTAAGGATAGTGTTCAACGCTCATTTTCATTGCTGAAGTATCACAGAGGATGCGCATTGATGATCACAGCCCGGATTTTGACAAGCTAAAAACGGTTTAAACTGACAGAAAAATATCCTCTAAAATTACCTAAACTTTTTTTTTATACAAGCTGGTTGTGCTGATGCCTTTCTCAATAGAGTTGAAACAAAACTGCCCATATAATGTGACATGTCTTAAAGACCATTTTAACAATACTATCAACATGTCTTAATTTTACAAATCTATACCTCAGCAGCATTAATCATGATTGCATAGACTGACCGCGAAAAATTATCACCTTATATAGCGAGGTTATTTGAGGTATGGGCCACCCAGTACGCAGCCCACTCTGCTGGCTAACACCTCAAATTACCTCTATATATGCGAGCAGCTTGAGGAAAATGAATTTTAATAAGAAGAGACCTCGAGCATTTCTGGCTGGTGTTTCGTTCAGTGCATTTTTTCCCCGGTTGCATATCACGTGTAAATAACAAAGCAAAATTATATCTTTCCATTTTCAAAGAAAAGATACAAAACAGGGTTTAAAGTGTTGGTTTTGATGTTCTTGGTCATATTTATGTTTTGGAATTCTTTCTTTCTCAATGAATTGATTGTTACAAATATTGTTTCATCCACATAACTGGAAGTAAATTTCATGTATTTTTATATGCCTGTGCCTCCAACACCACCTCCTTAGAGGCGTTTCCGTTCGAGATTCACGAGTATGCTCGGACATGGAAATCGTGTACAATCCTGATCTAATCTTCCTGTAGTTCTTTCGCCATTAAAGATCCATTATTCCATTTATACAAATGGAGTTTTGCACGGTGTTAAGAGTTTCAGTGGGGAAGGAAACACATTAATCTCCATTTCATGCTCTTCTGGGTGCATCAGAACAAGTTACGAGTATTATTTGCACATCGGAGAATAAGACAAATAAAAAGAGAAATTCTCATTATAAAACGAAGTTAAAACTACATAAAATTTATTTAAGGATCCTATTTTAGAATTAAATCAAGCTTGTTAATTTTAAGAAATAATTTGCCATTAACAGGCTACGCCCATAATAAGAATGTTTGCCAAATTTTAGCGGTAATTATAATTGCTGGAGATTTCAATGGGGGAGTAAGAAAAGAGCTTGAACCACAGTATAAAAATACCTGGCTAACATTAAATAGTAGTGATGACCAGTGCTAGGGTTTATATGTAATTAAAAAAGGTTAAGTGGCTATATATTTGTGGAGTAAAATTATCAAAATATACAGTAAAATTTTCATAAAAAATGCGCAGAATAATGCAAAGAATATCTGTATTTTATGACCTTTCATGCTATTAAAAGTATGATTAAAATCTTTATTGCCTAACAATAAAACGCGAATTTAATCTTCTTGATATTGGCATTAAATAATTACATTGTTTCACTATGACAAGTTTGATTGATATTAATAATTTTATGACAACTACCTATTAATTAAGAAAAGGGTTACAAAAGTGTGAAACAGTATCTATTGTCTCTAAAACACTCAACATATCCTCGATGGTTTCAATGTTAATTGCATAGTACTGTAATTGCTAATCACGTTCCCCTTCTGGTTATGAGTACTTTCCTGATTTCTATATTCCAACGAACAAACCTAAACTTAGCTTTGAAATACTGGTGGAGTAAAACATATTGTAAATTATTATCTGACAAAAATAATTTTGAAAGCTATAAAAATGGAAAATGTTTAAACTATAGTGTTGAATTATGTAAAACATGTAATTTTTTTTTACATAAATGTAAAAATGTGGGGAAATATAGAGAATGAAACTTATTCTAAACCACACCAAATACCCTTATTCGTAAATATGTGACAAAATATAATTAAATCTTAATCATCCTTTGTCCTTCTTGCATGTGCACGGAATGCATTTAGATAGAACAAATACTGAAGAAAATATTATAATATTCATTATAATATGTTAGGGATAAAGCTTGCTGTGCATGGGAAACAATATTATGAAACTAATTTGTCATGATATGTTACAAAGCTTTATTAAAAAATTGTTTCATGCCGGGGGTTAACCTGCGCTCTTAACTACGAATCACTGCACACTCTGCCACAGAGCTAACAGAACACACAGCGTCTTTAGTGCATATCATATAACACAACTCCTGCAGTGTCTACACAGACTTGTGAACCGCGTGCTGTAACGAGTATGACTTTGAAGAACTTTGCGTTCATGAGATGGCTCTTCATCTTCTTTTTCTTTTTCAAAGGGTGTACATAAATGGAATAGCAAGCAATCATGGTCACACTTAGCACCAGATTTGGGAAACTTGTCAGTGTTTTAAAACAACGCTAATTTATTGCGCAAGGGCAAGTTTATTCAAATACTAATGCTGCAAAATTCAACCCTCTATTCAGATATTGCAGAATGCATCCTTGGCTGATTTTAAGGAATGATCCGGTTCACCTTATGTCTGACTGGTGTAACGTGATAGGTGTAGGAATAGGATTATTACTACAGTGAGCTGATACATGATACAGTCGACTCACAAGTTGAACTGTTCCGCATGTGACTAGGAGAGCTTGGAATTACTTGTTGAAATAAATATTTTAGGCTAACGACATACAGTTCCAGAGAGTCGTTTGCTGTTAGGGAAATGCAATACAGAAGTTGAATCTTGCTGGTAGCGAGTTAAAATACGCTCATTAGTGACCATTATGAAGACCTACCATAAAGGCCGGTAGGGATCATTTTCTAAACATAAAAATGACAGACAGTCAAATAAGTACAATCTGTTTATTTTGTGCTACATATTTACGCTCAATACAACATCATCATGGGTGGTCATCATATTGCAACTTTTCTTGACATTAATTAGTAATGCTTTAAAATTAATTATTAGGTCATAGGATGAATTATGTATGACTAGGCAAAGAAAGTATTCTGGATGGCTATTACTCGTAAATCTAGATGGAGGATGTGAACAGACAGATGTTGTCTTCACGAAAATATTTTTCTTATGCATTATTTAAGTTTAGATATATCTAGAGAACATTTCATTCATAAGTGTAATAAAATGAGAGGAAGGGATTAACATGGTTCAGATTGAATATTTGGAAATTAAAAATTGCACAGATGATACTGTTCAAAATATATATCCAATTTGCAAGGATATAGATGTTAAGATGTTACTCATATTTTATTCAATTGTCAAGAAACGAATGCTTGAAGGAAAATGTAATAAAGGAGAAACAACAAAGATATAAGGAGATTGCACTTTACAAATATTTTATGATCAAAAGCAGATTAGACAGTTGTTGGACTTTTTATTCAACAGGAAAAGAAAATGGGTTTGGTAAATAAAAGGAGGAGGAGGAGGAGGAGGAGGAAGAGGAAATGTAATTGTGATTGAAGAGTGTTCCTAATTGGTAGTTGTAAAACGAGGGTCAATAGATAAGTATTGAGACAACATATAATGAATACTCATAGAAACGTTTTGTTTATCCCAGTTTCTCAAAGTATTCCCCCTGGCACTGTATGCAGCCTTCCATCCTCTGGAAACACTTCTGGAAGTATCCACGCCACTCAGTTTCCAACAATGCAAATAACTCCTTGTATGCGTAACCGCTTCTTCGGGGCTACAAAATAAGTGGCCTCGAAGTCGGTTCTTCACATTAGGGAACAGGAAGAAGTCGCATGCTGCCAGTTTGGGACTAAAGATTGGATAAGTCATCAGTTTTGCCTTCGTTCCTTGCAGAAATTCAATTTTGTCATGTGCAACAAAATGTCCTTTAGTCCTGTCTTTGGACGCCGTTCTTGGATTTTCTGAAACACTTTCGGAAGTCAAACTTCTGTGTATCATTTTACAGTAACAGTTCTCTGATTTTCGAGCACAATGGTTGCCATGTGACCACTGTGGGGTAGGAAGAGGTAACCATTTTCTTTCTCACACTCCTTGGTCTCTTGACTTTAACGTCTGGTTGGTCATCAGGAATAACCCAAATGGAGCACTGGCGTTTTGATTCTCGGTCAAACTGATAGATCCATGTTTCGTCACCCGTAAAAATATCTGAAACACGGCTAGACTTTCCACAGTTAAATCTTTGCAGCATTTCTGGCATCATTCCACTCTGTGGAGCTTCTCTGCTTCAGACAAATTATTTGCACCCGTCTTGAAGATTTTTTGTTAATAATGACTGAAACACTCGGCGAACTAATCACTAAAGCCAGCTCAATGTCCTTGTAGGTTAGTTTTGGTTCTTGCTGATCATTGTTTCCACAGAGGTGATGTTCTCAGTCACTACGGTTGTTGGTCTTCCACTCTTCTCTTCATTTTTAAGACTTTACCGTCTTCTCTTAAATTCTCCCAACCAGTACAACACAGTACTACGTGAAGGATAAAAGTCCCCGAAAGCCCCCCTCCCTTTTCAAAGGCTCAAGTGACTACGTTTCATTTAATTCACATTTGAAATAGTACAAGATCATTGCACGAAAATGCTCTCTCTGAATCTTCATTACACTTACAAGAACGTTCACACTTTCCAGACTTAAAACATAAAATACAGAAAAATGAACGAATACGATGCCAACATCAATTAATCAACAATATGGAAGTGGCAACGGAGCTTTCCCTAGGGATGGCCAATGTTCCATGTCTCAATACTTATCTAGTGACCCTCGTGCTATGTATCGATTTATTGTTATTTAATTAAGAGTAGATATGTGTGCTAATTAGTTAATAATAAAATGAAATTGTGTATTAATAATGTAGTGGGTATTGAAGAATGTTAGGTTAGTGCATAAACTTGGTGAATGGAAATTTGTATTATTATTTAATGTATAGGGAGGGGGCTATGGAACTAATGGCAAGGCCAGAATCTGCACCAAATCCTTGTTTTACAATTTACTTGATACTCAGTAAGTTAATAAAATCAATCAACACTACTTCTCACATAATAATTTTGTTGTGAAATATATCTCTCGGTCTAATAGTTTTCATGTAAAATTTACCCAAATTTACGATATTTTATTAACATTTTCCTTTTTTAAGGAAATAGCTCTTGAATCCCTTAAAATATTAATTCACAGACTGATCTACGCATTTTAAAATACCAGAGCTTTTATCTAACGGTGCTTTATGACTTGGCCTGTTTTTCAAACAGACAAAATTGTGTCATTATGCAAGATAATACTCAAAGTTTTAAACGATACGAGACCAATATTAATAAGTTTAACCTTATAGCTTTAAGTAAGTATTGCCAGTGTTTTATGAATGTGCAGACTGATTACTTACTTTGAACCTTTCCTCTTTGCATCAGGTAATATTTATTAAATAGAATGTAGCGCTTATTTCGAAATCAATGATGAAGAACGTTATGTAGTAGGAAACTACAGTTTTAAAGTCAGTTGTGCATATTCTGTTTATTTAAATTGAGCGTATTTTCTACAAAAATAAATAAATAGCTTAAAAATAATATAGTGGCTTCAATAAATTATTCCGTTTAATGCCTTCATCGATATATTTGTTGTTCATGCTCGAATAAGTGACTTAACAGTAAAACTCTTAACTACTATTCGATCGTCTTTTTTTATCATTAGTGTTACTTACAATAATGATAACCTCAAAACCTTTTTGCGAAGTTTAAGTTCATTTCATGCAGCTGCATTACTTTTAAGATTGTTAATTTCGTCTAGTTCTTTATATATCACGCAAAGTAATGTAATGCTTCAGTAAACTGTTTATAATAATAATTGCATGAGAGCCGCTTTCAGCCAAAATATGGTCTTGTTGATATATTTTACCTTTCATTAGTTTTACTGCTCAAAAACTAATAAACAACTGATAGTTTTTTCTCGTACGTTCATTTTTTTTATTCCTATAATCTCTGCTTTGATTCGACAAGGAATCTAGGGAGCCTATTCTCATGTATTTTCCTGTCCACTATTGTCGGTTTCAGCGAAATGAGGTTGTACCCATGAAACAATTTTTGAAAAATTTCTTCAAATTTCCATCGATCCTATCTACTAGGTACCCAAAATGACAATGAAAAAAACTATATATATATAATATAAAAGAAAAATAAAGTAACACTATTAGCAATGTAACAAATTAACACTAATAATAAAATCTTTTATAAGAATGAAACACTAAGATAAAATCACACTAGAAATCGCTATATTTCGAACTCGTTGAGTTCCTCTATGGCAAGAAGAGAAGACAAGCTCTTTCAACGAGTTCGAAATATAGCGATTTCTAGTGTGACTTTATCTTAGTGTTTTATCCTTTTAAAAGCTTTTATTATTACTGTTAATTTGTTATATATCTGTTAAAGCTTTAGTGGTCGTAATTTTTTTCAAGGAATCTCGACATATAACCATCAATGAACAAACAATTCGTCGAGTTCGTTAACCAGCGTTATTGGACCATTGGGGATGGGGGTTAACATACAGCGAAAAAAAAAAAAAAAATTAAAAATCTCTCTAGATTCCGCAATTTTTGTTTTTTCTCAATGAAACTCTGTATATTCCATTAAAATAAATTATATAATTAGTTTGTGAAAATTATAGCAATTATAGCAATTGAGTCATTAGGAGTTAACCTAGCGGGGTTAAAGAGCAAACGGCCGCAATTTCATTTTTTTTAAAGGAAACTCGGTATATGCCATTGAAATAAAATAAGAAAATCTTTTCTGGAAATCAATGAAATTAGATATATTAGGACTGGGGATTTACCTGAAACCGAACATTTAAAAACCGCTCTAGCGGCACCAATATTTGAGTTTCTCAACGAAACTCTGTGTGTGCCATTTAAATTATATTAGAAAAATAGTTCTTGTAAATTGGATATCGGGCCATTAGAAATATAGTATAGCTGAAAACTGAAATTTAATGAGTGGGACTTAATCGGAATTTAAAAATCGCTCTAGCGGCCGCAATTTTTGTTTTTTCTCGACGAAACTCGGTTTAGGCCATTTAGGTAAAATAAAAATAAAACTTTTTGAAAATCAGTGAAATAAAAATATTAGGAGGAGGTTTACCTGAAATCCAACATTTAAAAATTATTCTAGTGGCACCAATACTTTTTTTTTTTCGCAACGAAACTAGGTATATATCATTTAAATGAAATAAAAAAAAATATTTCCTGAAAATCAGAGAAACCGGGCCATTAGGAGTGGGGATAATATAAAAATCGCCCTACCGCCACGAATATTTGTTTCTTTACAAAAATAATCGATACATAACATTTAAATAAAACAAGAAAAATATATACAAAAAATTAGGGAAAGCGGGTCTTTAGCAGTCGGGTACACTTGAAAACCGAAATTTAAAGAAGTATTCTTGCGTTTAATTTTCTCTCTATTGTTTTAAAATTAAAGGACAAATTAATTCAGCATATAAACTGTATTTATAACGATACATATGTTTTATATTTAACAAAAGCATCGTCATGAAGATAGCCAATGTGAAACATTAATCTAATATATATTGAGAATTATATTTGTATGTCAGAGCGTTCGGTAATAACCTTCAGAAAACCTTTTCGTTACATGTTTTTACTACAATAACATTTAAATTAAATTTTAAAGCCAATGAAAATCGATGGAATTTTCGAATGTATATTGTTGATTGTGTATATTTGCTTAGTACATTACAATCTTTTTAAACAGTAACATTTTTTTGTTTAAACGAAACATATGAACATGTTAAATGTACAACCTAACTGGAAACGATCCATTATTTCTCTTTTTAGTGAATGTAAAGATGGTATCAAGGTTGCGTTCATGAACATAGTTACATTTAAAAATGTATAAAATACTCACATTAGTATAACTTTGTCTATCAGTGGTCATACATTATATTTAATTAATAGTATTCCATTAATCTTTGTAGTTTAATGTCAACAATAATAATAATAATAATAATAATAATAATAATAATAATAATAATAATAATGTGGATATTCTCTTTTGTGATACTACAGATTGCAATAATTCGATTTTTGTTTCCCAATACCACACAGTAACTTATTTCAGTAATTAATAAGGCCATAGTTTGGATTTTATGTTTATTTTTAAAGTTATTCAAGTTCCTGAGGAAATCGCTTAGTTTACGCTGCTCATGCGTGACGGATTTTTCGATCTCCACGCTGTTCTGCTTGGAATAAAAGCTAATAAAATTAGTTAAAATTACGTTTTCAAAAATATCAAACAGTTAAGCCAAATCATTTCAATAATTAAACTAAAAGTACAACAACAACAAAAAAAAACATTGTTCTCGCATTGTAAATATTTTACCGAAACCCCCCCCCCCCCCTCTTGCTTATAATTTTTCTTAGCTAATTTAATTCAGTTCTCAAACGCATACTTGTTGTCATTAGATAATCTAGAAATAATATTCAATGGCAATAATCATTTGTTAATCTAAAATTACCGAAATAGTATCAGTATTCGTGGTATTACTAAAGATAGTTTCGTTTATCTCTTCTTTCGGAAGCTGGAACAAGTGAGCGCACAGTAGTTAGGTGAGCACGCGTTTACTTTGCCTAAAACGATAAGAAGAATGATGTCATAGATAAGCGTGTATTGCACTTCTGCTTATGAAATGACTTTAAACCGTTAATCCCATAACGGGAACTCCAAACAACTCTGGTGCATTATCGCAAATTTTACTGTTGCTTTTCTTTGAAATGGCGGTCCTCCTTTCATATAAAAAAATGACCATAAATATAATTATTACTGATGAAAGTAGAGAGTTATTATAAGTTCCCATTTTGAAACAGCTTATCTCCTAAACCCAAGATCGCGGGTTCAATCCCGGCCAGGACCGATGGATATTTCGGACGTAAAAATCCTAAATAATCAGAAGTCTTGTCCGCAAAATGGCATAAACAGCATCCATCACTTCTTCGTCACACTTAAATTTCTTTCTTCGAAGGTCCTTCTTGAGTTTTGAGAAGAGGAAATAATCACTGGGAGCTAGTTCAGGGCTGTACGTTGGATGACCGATTTCCTTGAAGTCACATTTCTTCACAACTTCCTTTGCAACAAGAGCTGTGTCACAGGCGCGTTGTCGTGAAGAAAGCGCACACCACCACTCAGCTTTCCTCGCTTCTTCCGCATCTGATATTTAATATATGTTCTTTCTATTATACAAATGGAGACCTTGGCTAGCAGAGCAACTGCTAAAACAAACAGAGTTACAAGTCTGTGCATCTTGACCCTAGTTTTGTTGAGGTGACACTGTAGCATATGCCCCACTTCGTTAGCCTTCACTTCAACTGACGAACTGTTTTCATTACTACAAATTGTCTTAAATCGCATCTTTTTGTTTTCACTTGCACAAACAACACCAATGCAGGCTCTAATCTCGTTTGTTGTAGAGCGAAAATTTCAAGTTTCGATGCGTCACGAAATATTCCATAATATTTTCGTATAAAATATTTGCCCTAAAAACTAAAAACAGGATGTTATATTTGGACTCGTGGTTTCTTGTATAGAACTTAATTATTTCATTCGAGTAGGCTTTTGGAGAAAATCGAAAAAAAAAAAAATGTATATGAGCATTTTATTAAAATCAAAATTATTTTTATTGCTTATTGTTTAATATTCTCTTAGGTCTGGAAATAAGTTATAGCTGGCAGAGCATATGTGACTCTTAAGCTCAATATTGTTTTTATACCGTTTCAGGGAAAATTTGTCATATGCTATGAATATAATCTTTTTAATATCCCTAGGAAGTATAGTTCAGTTTCTTTGTATTAGGCGTGAATATATAATAGTTACATAAAATTTGTTTCAATTAGCAGTGTCCTAAACTATAAACTTGCAAATATATATATATGCATTGTTTTAAAACATGCGAAAGTAGAAACTGTTTTTTAAAATTCCCGTGGTTATTCCAGCGTTGGTTTATGAACTTAAAGCATAAAAATTTCACAGGAAATCATAGGAAGGATCTAGAATTTGTTAAGCATATAAGCAGTGATAAACAGAACGTAAAAAACTGCCGTAATCTTTTAGTAAAAATCTGCTGAAAGCACTAATTGTTCGCATAAACTCAGAGTACACACATTTACTACTGTTATTGCTAAAAATAAATTGTAATCTTAATAATTAGAATTAACACGGCTGTAGGTAGAGAGAGAGAAAGAGAAAGAGAAAGATTTTGTTAATTTGATTTATTTACGGACGCTCTTTACCATCTCAGGTCATCAGCGTCCCATTCAATTTGCTCAGAGGTCTCTTCTTTCAGGCTTGAGGTTCTTTATCGTGCCGTAAATATACGACATGGGACCCACGCTTCTCTTCTCTTCGCTTGCTTCTCTTCCGAAGGAAGCCATACTTAGGATTTTTACGCCCGAAAAAATCCATCGGTCCTGGTCGGGATAAACTCGCGATCTTGGGTCTAAGATGCGAATACGGTTTCCACTTGATTCCAAAAGCGACGAGAGACATTTATTTAAATTCTTCTGGTTATCATGGCAACAAACTATTTAATTAAAATTTAGAATTTGCATGGTCAAGTCAGTCTCAACACAAATATATACTTTATATATTTTGAAATAAGAGTTTGATCAAAATTAATACTTGGAGTTTGTATTGAACGTTCTCTTCCAACGGTCGAAAGAAAAAAAGTTTATAATATACGCTTTGTATAGTATTCGTTTCTTTCACATTCATTTAACGCAAAACTTCACAAGTTCGCAGGAAACGTCACTAGTCTGGCTTTCAGCAACAACTAATTATCGCTGCTGGGCAGTGTCAACATGAAAGCATTTTTATTTCCAATTGTTTAACATTGAAATATCTGCACATTTTCCCAAAGTTTTGCAAGTGTCATCTTAAAGTCCAAGCTAAGAACTGAATTCGAAAATTTTTCCTCACAATCCTTCAAAATACTCTGCATGTCTCTTCACACACATGTAGACGATGTAACCACTTATCAAAAGCACTACAGTACTCGGACTGAGATATTGTCAACAGATCTGAATTTATAGCTTGAGCAAGGAAGGTCCTGCATTCGCTTAAAATGTTTTCCAGTAATGTGAGATTTCATTGAGGAAGCAACCAGAAACCGTACGGTGAAGTTCAGGGCTGTAGGGCGGAATTTCCATACTTAGCATTTCAACAGTAATATGTAGATTTTCCTCCACCAACTCTTTGAATTGTTCTCTCATTCACCGACCAGAGTAAGGTTTGTCTTTCAGAATCTCTCGCCCTTCTCCAAATGTTCAAATCTATCTTGCAATGATATCAAATGAACACACTTGATCACCGCGAACAGCTACCATGTCCTCGTGAACTTTATTCGCTCTTTCACCTACACCGTGTGAAAATGTATAATCTAAAGTTTAGAAATGTTCATGATTTTTCACCATCTATTAACACAGGACCGTACTCAGCAGACTGTATGACAGTGACTTTGCAAGTTTAAACTTGCACTTATATTTTGATAGCTTAAGGTACATTGTTGCCAGCTGCCTTAGTTACAATTTTGTAAACATTATTGTCCAACAATCGATAGACTGGTTGCAAAATGTTTTGAATCCCCCTCGTAATAACGCATTAAGCCATAGGTATAGGAAATTAAACGTTGACATTTTTTTCGGAAAGCGCAAACAACCTCTTAGCGAAGATCTCATTCAAAGAAACCTTTTTTAACATTTATGCGAACGGAAAGCGGCTTTCAGTTGTTTAGCAATAATTGATAAACGACGCTCGCTGTATGTAATCAGTTAAAGGAAGCGAAGATTAAACAAATTATTCCAAATAAAAAACATTTACAACTACTAGATCGAAAAAGAATACATGACTCACAAAATAAAATACACATAACATCTTGTTTTTTTAACTATGGCGATTTTGAGATTTAACATAATTTACAGATGAACATAAATTTGACTGATTAAAAATTAGGCTGGTATAAAATGTAATGTATTTATAAAGTGTGACTAAAATATAAAGCTATTAAAACAAGTATCATCTTTTGTCTATCGTAATACCCAGCTGAAGACAATGGAACAAATTTAATTCAAACTAAAAGGGAAAAACAGTGGAATTACTGCTAACTGTTTTAATAAGCATATACTTTAACCTTACTGTATAAATATTTTATATTTTATACCGGCTTTGAACCAAACTGAAGCTAATGATAACTAAAGTTATGAATAGAGACAGTGAACACAGGAGACAATTCCTTCTATAGTGATGCAAGTATAAAACTAAGCCTACCTGATAAAGAAAATTTTCGTACCAAACAAGTTCTGTACACCACAGAAAAATTTACAAAAACAAGTTAGATACTGAGGGAGAAGTTTAAAACTAACGTTGATTGCATTTTACATTTCAGCACCTTAACCCCAATAACTCCCACTAGGAAATTTCAAATGGACTCCTACCTTATGATACTTAAATTTTTAAATACAAATGTTATCACGTCTTTTGCTTTCTATCGTTGCCTGGCCAGTTTGAATAAAACTACAAACGTTGTTGAGCCTTTAATGTAATAATTGTGTTTTGGTAATAAAATGTATCAAACTGGTGTGGAAAAAGAATGTAAGCGTATTAACCAGTTCTGGAACAGCAATGCAGTATTACCTAAGATACACTTTTGGTTTTATCCTGCAACTGAACTATCTTTTTATTCTGTCCAAATTCAAACAACAATAGCCCAGGTTGCTATAATGATAGGAAACAAAAAAAAAAATGTATTAATTAAACCGTTTTCAAAATTTAGTATCATAAGGTAGGAGTGACATTTTAAATTTCAAATTGGGGCTGGCTAAAGTGACGGTTGAAACCTAAAATACAATGAATACTGGTTTTAAATTTTCTGCCTTCATATCTAAATTGTCGTGTTTTTGTTTAAATTAATTTATTTTGACTAGGTAGCTACTCAGACGAATTTTGAAATAAAAGTACAAAATAATGTTGGTATTGAATATTATCACCAGCTTACAATAACTGTTAACACATTCTGTGAAAAATTCAAGAGTCGTTTGTAGGCTCAAAAAACTTCGAAAGAATTTCTTAAATAAACTTACACACTTTGATTTTAAAAACCTCTGTAACTTTTAAAGAAATATCATTAATTCGGTTAGGTTTAAGATATGTAGAGCTAATAATGAAATTCAAAGAAACTAAGCTGCTACGCAAAGGTTAGCATCTGTACACTCTACTTGGAGAAGATGAATTTTGTTTAATAAATTCAAAGTGAATCGTAAATGCAAGTCGAGCCTTGCCTGCATATCAAAGAGGAACGTGATCGCAGGTGTATTGTCTGTAGGTGGAATAATCCTTGTTACTCAGTAAATATTGCATTTTAATGTCTCCAGCAAAACCTGACCGGAAGCTGAGAAACAATAAAAACACTAACGGAAACACGACAGCTTTTTAACATTCACGCTGTAAGGGTTGCATGCGATGAGTGCCGAATTATGTGTGCTGTGACTTGAATAATTTAGATATTGTCCTATTACTTTTCTCAAGTCCTGTCTTCCATTTCAGGTAAAATTACACATACCAATTAACATAGGAGCATACAATCATAAAAAGTATATATTGTTGGTCAAAACTGTTAATAAAATGCTACGTTATGACACCAGTTACATAACATCACCATAGTAACAATTACGTCATTAAATTGTTTTCATTGCTAAAATTCAGTCGTCAACTGAATATTATATTACGACAATACTAAGAAAACAATATATTACTGAAAACAGCATCAATCATTCATCTTAATTGCAGAATTCACAATTACACAATTATTAATAATTCTCATAGACCTACTAATTGATGTGAAAAGAGCAATTTTGCATGTTTGAATAGAAAAGGCAGAAAATTCAGATTTCGACAGATATGCGACTACATAATGACCTAACGTCGGTCCTGAGTGGTAACCATACTTGCCTTCTAAACGCGGATTCAATCCTGGCTAGGACTTTTTGGGCGTAAAAATCTAAGTACGGCTTCCTGATGAGATAAGACATGTTGGGCAACCGGCAAGGGAGACTTGGTTTTAACAGAACGTCTATGATGGTTCATACGTAGCGAAACAACAGTAGAAGTTAAACCAATATAAAATGCCTTGCAAAGCTTACAGGATAACATATATACGACGTTCTTGCAAGAACAGCTAGTAAATGAAGAAATGTTAAATTCTCTGAATAAATTAGGGCTGCGGAATGAATTGCACGGCATAATTAGCGCATATGTTTTACATTTAGGATGTTGGCAAGGATATGAGCCTGCGACGGGCGAAGGTAAATTGGAAGGAGATAGATTGCGGAAAAATGGATTTATTTTTACTACGTTCACTTGTCTTCTTGCCTTTGAAGAGCACGAGCTGATTGAAATATTATACTAAACATGTGACTTTCTACGGGTTATTATCCTTTTTCTGCTTATCTAGTTGTTGTCTATTGCACCGAAGGTGCCAAAAATGTATACACACTTTCACAGTACATATCTATTTAATATATTTCAAAATTTGACGGAAAAATAACAGTAATGTGTTGCATGGTGTTCTGTAAACAGATGTGACTCACGTTACGTTATGCTAGCGTTGCTACAACAAAATGGAGCCAAGAGTATCGTATGATGTTCTGTAAACAGACGTGACATTACGTTATGCTAGCGTTGCTACAACAAAATGAAGGCAATGTTATCGTTTTCGAGTTTCCACCGTGTTCTCCGGATCTAACTCCGTTGGACTTCTACCTATGGGGAACTCTTAAGGATGTTGTATACAGTAGAAAACCAGCTACACTGGCAGCACTTCGGGAAGAAATCGAAACGGCATGTTCTGCACTGCAATCGCTGAGGACACTTTCGCAAACGTTGCTCAATCAGTAGTTCAACGTACTCAGAAGTGTATCGACGCAGATGGTGGGCATTTTGAGCAACTGTTGTAACTGTAAAAGTCTAAGATGTTTAGTGCTCATCATTTTCTGTTTGTGTGAATTCAGTTTTGTTATGTTAACACAGTTTTTTCTTTTCTTGAAGTGTGTATACATTTTTTGGCACCGCCTGTATATGCATCTAACTTTGCGACCTCAAATGTTTTCGAAATGAAACAAGGTGTGAAAAATCTAGTTGCGCGGGAGTTTATCCATGTCAGGGGCTTACACAATTGGAGGGCATGCACAATCCAGAAAATCAAATAAACATCGCTTTCAACTCAAAATGACGTTAGTTAAGTGGAACATATGCGTTTTTTCTAGCAAACCGAAAACTTGAGGTGCAATTAGTGATAATAGATTTGGTTTTACTTTCCTAAACAAAATCACTAGTTGCCTATGACTCACAGAAACTTCAAGTTTGTTAGTTAAATTCAGCACAGAAAACGCACTCATAAATAGTCAGTAACTGTTATCTGATGAAACTGTGTCACGTCAGCAGATGTTCAAAGTGACCACCGTTTGCATCAATGCACACAAGGTGACGGTGAACAGATTGTAGCGTTTCCACCTACATATTTTGTCGCACACGCCACGGAATTACTTGTTTCATATTCTTTAGTGTCTTTCACTGCGCCCCACAGAAAGGAGTCTAATGACGTCCAATCGGGCCATCAAACATGACCACCCCATCCTATTCACCGATTTGCAACACTGCACTGTCGTTGATAAGCATCCTTGCGGAACTAGTGAAGTGCATGCTTCTCAAAGTCACATTAACATGATCTGTGAACGGGGCTTCGTCCGAAAACGAGATATACCTTTAAAATGCATTATTACCTTGCAACTGCTTCTAAATATCGATATGAACCATATCAGGAGACACTGCAGCAGACTGAGAATGGTTTGTTTACTGTAACCTTTTAGTACAGATACGTTGCAAACAACCCATGCTCTGTGTACAGTGCTTTGCATAACGTCAGAAACAGTGTACCCTTTGCCACTGTTTAAAAGTTTACCTATTTCAGAGGATATGCGGTTCAGAACAGTAAACCCCAATTCTGTTAACAGTAATTGAACCCTAGTTTTCGGTTCGTTAGAAAAAAAACATACACGCTCCATTTAAAAAAATGCAAATTGAGTTAAAAGCGATATTTTTATAATTATCTGCATTTGCATATCCTCCCATTGTGTAAGCCCTGACACGGGTACGTTCCTGCGCAACTAGATTTCTCACATCTTGTTTCATTTCGTAAATATTTTAGATCGCAGAGTTAGGTCCGACACGTGGTATATACATATAGTTTTTAAAGGAATGACATTTCACGGATGCACATTTAAAGACTCTTTATTTCAGATGATATAAACAAATTACTATCATTTATGACCCCTAATTGCCACAATATTGATGGTATAAATGTTTTATATTAATTTAAATTTTTTTTAAAATATAACAGATTACCTACTCGAGTCTTTTAAATAAAGTTATTTAACTTTAGGTTAATGTCTTGTTAACAGTGAAAATTTTATATGGGCATGCATGCATGCATACCTTAAATAAATAGCTGACTTGCATTGATATACGATGACATAAAAGGGACACGAAAACTAACCAAACTTCTCGATCAAAGTCATTTTATGATTAAACACGCGGTTAATTAGAACATAAAAGTTAAGATTTGTCTAGATGTGAACCTGTGAGTGGCGAAAGTCAAAACTAATAAAATATCTCTAAGGCATTTTATGATTAAACACGCGGTTAATTAGAACATAAAAGTTGAGATTTGTCGATTAGATATAAACGTGCAAGTTACGAACTCTACTTGTCTTACGCAATATCACATGGCGCGTTGAGAACTACACACGCCCCTTTCTATTACTGCCAGGCCATCACATGCTTTTTAAAAGAAATGTTGGTTCTGGGGAGGGGCCCAGCGAATTAAGAGGGAATTCGGAACCTACGGCGAGACCGTAGAGTGTAAGATCAGAGTAGGGAAGAACTGGCTGCGAATTATTCATGGAGACGAAACACTAATTAGGGCATTGTGCTAATAATGAACAGCTATGGATGGGTGGGGGAGACATGGCATGTGCATCCAAATTAAGAAAGGGGCTGAAAACTACAGGGCTGGGCTCTTATTTGGATGGCGGACCAGGAGAATTGAAAGAGCGCATGGAGGAAGGCTAAGAACCGATTGAGGGACTTACATAGGCAGCAGACAATTGTGCAATGCTGGAAGTAAAGTCCGAATGGGGTGCGAATCAGTGCTCAGTAGTGAGGAGGGACAATCATGGACACACATACTGGCGAATGTAAAGATACGAAAGAAGGAAGGGACAAAGATATGTCCCACACTTCCTTATGAGATCCAACAGAGGGAGATGGTCATGTTGGGCTGGGTGCAAGGCAAGGAAGGAAATGAGAGAGAGATTACGTGTGAAAAGACTGATAACCAGGGAGGGGGTGAAGTGAAATTGATTGAATCCAGCTGCACGTGTGTGTGTGTGTGTGTCATTCTGAATGTGTCTCCTGTTTTTCTTTGTATATGATTTTTAAAAAAATTATTTTTTCCCTTTTGTTTTATTTTATCCTAATCGTTGACTATATGTCTGTTTTATAGTTTATTTTTCAATATCTAATAACTTGTATTTAATTAAATAGACCTAGTACAAGCACGTACAATCCGTTGGACTGTTAAAGTATTGGTGCCACTGAAATAACTACACTTCTACCTACTCTATTACTAGATGCGCACTTGTCAGGGCTATTGGAAAATGTGTCTTGCCTTTACATGACTTAGGGTTATTATCTGATAAATAACAGATAATTAAACGTAAGCACGCTAGAATTCATTACCGTAAATTTTCTTTGGTTTTTATAAAAGGAATTTGATTCACTTACAGAATGATATGACACGATCTCTTCATAGGGACAGCCCCTATTTACATGCTTCACACCTTCTAAGCCAATTCGGAGGCATCCTTGTGAGGATCTCTGGATAGTTTCTGATGACGTAGTTCGTTCTCATTATTAATTTCACAATTGTATACTCTTTAGCACAATCCACAAGGAGTTCTGGCCGGCATATCACGGGTCCAAAACGGTCGATCAAATGATTTGGGAACTTCCTTGTCAAGAGCCGACATACGTAATGAGGTGGTGCACAATCATGGAGAAACCACATCTATTTGCTCGTCTCCAAAAGTGTACGCAAATCACTTTTCAGAAACATGTCTTACTCTTCTGACAAAAGAGATGGAAGCATGAAAGGTCTAATAAGAAATTTTCCTATTGTATTGATCAAAAACCTAAGCTGGAAACCGCACTGTTGGATGTATGATGATTCTCTACAACCCACGTATGTCTGTTGTGAAAATTGAAGTGCAGCTGCGCGTCCGTCACAGATATCCGCTAAGAAGTCTATGAATTAACCATCAAAATACCAGACACCGTACCTAGGCGTTGGGACGCAATAACTATGCGATACTCCAACCTTGCGTGACTGTTGCGTCCAGGGTTTTCTTCCACCAAATGCGTCATATATATCATTAAACTAAAATACTATCTGAAAACCAGGGAAATCGAACCATTAAGAGTGGTGATTTACCTGAAATGCAAACTTTAAAAATCGCTCTAGCAGCACTAATTTTGTTTCTTCACAACAAAACTCGGTATACCGTCTAAATAACATAAGTAAAGTAGCTTCTGAAAATTAGGGAAATCGGACTAATAGGGGTAGGGGTATACTTGAAAACCAAAATTTAAAAAGCTCTATTGCGTTTAATTTTCTCTATATTGGTTTAAAATGAAAAGAGAAATTAATACAGTATATAAACTGTATTTATATATTGCATATGTTTTGTATTTAACAAAAGTAACGTTGTGAAGATAGCAAATGTGAAATATTAATCTAATATGTGTGTGAGAATTATGTTTGTATGTTAGAACGCTCTGTAATCACCTTCAGAAAACATTTACATTATAACACATACATTAAAATTCAAAACAAATGAAAATCGATGAAAGTTTGGATTGTATATAATTAATTGTGTATATTTTCTTAGTACGTTGTAATTGTTTTTAAATAGTAAAATGTGTTTTTTGTAATTGAATCATATGAGCATCTTCTTAAATTCACAATGTAACTCTAAACTTTCTGTTATTTCTGTATTTTAGTGAATGTAAAGATGATATCAAGGGCTCAGTTCGTAAACATGGATACATTTAAAAATGTTTAAAAATACCCACATAGTATAACTTTGTCTATCAGTGTTCATAAGTTTCTTTTAAATAATAGTATGCCATTAATTTTTGTGGTTTAATCTTAATAATAATAATAATTTTAAAAACGTTGTTTATCTTTTGTGATACATATTGCAAGAATTAAAATTTTGTTCCCTAATACCACACAATAACTTATTTCATTTCATTAGTTAATAAGGTCATCATTTGGATTTTATATTCATTTTTCAATCCTGCGTGACGGAATTTTTCTGAACAACATTTTCGTTTTCAGTTTTTAGATTGTCCACTATATCAACATGAAATAAAATACAGTATAGAAGTCAAACACAGGAATTTAAAGGCATGTATTAAGATCGACTGCAAGCAGCTGGTGTTTGGCTGTCACGCTGCAGGAAATGTGTGAAATATGCACGAGGCCCGGAGTTCCTGCAAAGTGGACAAATCGGTTCGACAGTTGTATATGCAATGTGAAAGTGGGAGTGATAAGACCTTGCTCCCGACCTCGGCCTGCTTAGAGTCATCATCATTACCCCTACTGTCGACATTGCGTGCAGTGGGCGAACTGACCACATGGCCAACTACCGTCACCAGACCTAACGCAAATTAAAACGTTAAGCTTTCGTTTTCTTTGATCAAGCGGCCTGTCATCCAGTTATTCAAATAATCTTTCTGAGCTATGATTCAGATTCCCAAAGGGAGACTAAGTAGATTAGAATACGATGCATATCATGCTGCAAGGTGTGCAAATTATATATGGACATCTTGCTTCAGAAGTGAAAGAATTCATATAATTGTCACTGATATGTTTAAAATCTAATCTAAATATTTCGAAAGGAAATAATGAATAATTTAAAACAGTTAAAATATGGAAATATGAAACTGAAGAAACATCGCTTTCATTATTTAAATGAAAAGACTTCACTTCAGATATTGTTTCATAGTTTTTTTTTTTTTTTTTAGTTTTTTTTTAGTTTGACGTTTTGTAAGGTTTGAATAGATTTCTTTTGTTTGGCCAAGTTATTTACAGGATGCCATGGCTATTATTGTGCATATTGTGAGCATGTGTCAGTCGTCATTTGTTAATACACAATAATACAATGGAGGTTAACAAAATTTGAGAGTCCTTCTAAAGCCCTGCTGGAAAAATATTAAAAAGCTGCTGCCGCGGCTCGAAGAATGTGTGAAATGGAGGGAGAAGGTGTCGTCTGTGAGACATGCCCGTACACACAGGATGGAAATCACTAGTGCAACTCATGCTGCTATGCAGCAGTAAAAATTGCACTATATTTTTTTGTTAAAATAATGTAACTTATGTGTTGTCCTCCGTAACTGTTAAATATTAATTGATAAGGCATTGTTAGGCAGGTGAAATATTGTAACGGTGGGAAATCTACTCTTATTCAAATTCGGAACTAATTATACACTATATACATGTGTGATTTCGAGTACTACCAGGCTCTAGGTCCAGAGGTGTAACACAGAGGTCTGTGCCACCCGTGGTATACACCAACCCTAACGCTAACCTGTACCGCCACGGGTGGCCGAGGTTGTTAAGCGGACTTGTGAGCGGGAGGTCTTGGGTTCGAATCCCGCCAGGACCGTCCTTCCTGACCGAGATGCTTTTCCAGGTTTTCCTCAGTCCTCCTAACTGGCAAATGCCGGCGAGGTACCCTAAACTTAGGCCTGGAACGATTCTTTCCTTAAAAATAAATCCTTTCCCAATGTATCATTTCATCTCACTTATCATCAGTATCCACCGCCTGTGGTGCACTCCTATACCTAAGATCGCGGGTTCGAACCCGGCCAGAACCGATGGATTTTTTTCGGGCGTAAAAATCCTAAGTATGGCTTCCTTCGGAAGGGAAGTAAAGCCATGGGTCCCGTGTCGTACATTTACGGCACGAAAAAGAACCTCAAGCCTGAAAGAGAGGCCTCTGAGCAAAATTTGTCGGCCGTTTCACGCCCAGAGTTGAATGGGACGCTGATGACCTGAGATGTTAAAGAGCGTCCATAAATAAATCAATCAAACACCTGAGATGTTAAAGAGCGTCCATAAATAAATCAATCAATCCTGTGGTGCATCTGTAGCAAAAACGGGCGTTAAACACTACTCATTCATACTAACGCTAACCTCGGGTAAATTCTAGAAACCGGTGGACCCAGTGGTTTGCTGCGGTTCGTTATGGCCTGACGGACTACGCTCGATTCCTTTCGTAAATATAAATTAATAGGGACGGGTAAATCACTGTAATGGTGACAAATCTCCTTTGATTCCAACAGAAAAAGAAATTCGTAAATATCAATTTATAACGCATTGTGTACGTGATACTATGTTAGGGAGTAAATTGGAATGATTGTAAATCTCCTTTAACTCCGGCAGAAAAAAAAAAAAAAAATCAGGACTTGAAGATTTGAAACCACTACATTCACATCTACAGCTTAGTGATCTAACCCCCTGAGATATCATGCCATTGCGCTTGTAAGCATATTATCTAGCCATATATGTGCAAGTCACTAACTTCGCCTCTCTCCACTGTCGTTCGAAATTGCAGCTCTACCGCATTTGCAGTAGCTATTTCCGTCCTGCGGGTGCGGATAATTGTTAGAGCGTGTAACACAACAATGGTTTCAAAGTTTTAATAATGGTAAAGAAAATAGATTTACCATGTCCTGGTAGACCTAAGAAATGGAATATTGAGAATACACCAGAGTTTTGGAAGAAAGTACGTCGAAAACGTACTCATAGGCTATCAGAGGAACTTGGTGCACAGAAGAAGAAGAAGAAGAAGAAGAAGAAGAAGAAGAAGAAGAAGAAGAAGAAGAATTCATCTTTTTTGCAGAATATATAATTACATAATAAAAGTTAAGGCAATATTAGCTATAAATAAATCAGTATAATTTGTTAATACTAAGATATTCTTAAATGCATACGAATACTACAGTTTCTGAAATATTCTTAATATTTTTACGACTCATCTAATTAATGAATACGTCGTATTTCTTCTTTCATATGATTTTTCCCGGCACAATTCAACCTTTTCAACTTGGACTAAATTTTCTTCCGGTAAACGCCTCTTTGCTAATAACAATAACGATAAGCTAATGAAATAATTCACTTCTATTGAGAAAATGACGTCACAAGAATAATAAAAGGCATTTATTTTACAGCAATAAGTAAACAATCGAAATTAATATTTATTTTACTAACATACTTTATAATTCTGATATGAAAGTTATTGTAATGTTATACTTTGAGGTTATTTGGGAAACGGGCCGGGAGAGAGCTGAGGACTGGGGGAAGCCTTCAAGGCCGTATAGTTCTTGTAGTCAGTTTGTCAGCGAGTGATTGTGCGTTCGCGTGTTACTCCGGGCTTTCATTATTTGTAAACTGTATGATAGTGTTTTTTCATTAACTATGCCACTATATAAATATATACTTGAAGACTGGATTTTCACGCAGAGCACATGTGGAAATAAATTATTGCAGAGAAGTGGTAAGACGATTCGCAGCTGGCAATCGTGTTCCAGTAGAGAAACTGTTGAGCATGTAAAAAAGTCGTAAGGGACAGGAACTCTCAACTACACCAAATGCGTTCCGAACCATCGTGTTCTTAGAGAAGAAAAGTTAGATGAAATACAAGAATTTTCTAGACAGATGCCGGCAATTATTGCCACTGAGGGACATCATATTTAAAATTTCTTATAGCACTGATTGCTGCTTATTATCATTAGTTTCAAATAGTATCATATTTGCTTAAAGTAAAAGTATAAATATTAAAAAATATATATTAATTTTATGCGCGGCGACTCTTAACTTCGTTTTTAGGAACGTAGTAGCTATTGCGGTTGTATCCATGAAAATATTTTTGAAAAAACTCTACAAATTTCCACAATATATACACACTTTCACAGTAGATATCTATTTAATATATTTCAAAGTTGGAAAGAAAAACAACCGTAATGTGTAATATGATGTTCTGTAAACAGATGTGACTCACATTACGTTGTGATAGCGTTGCTACGTGACAGATAATTCAAAAATGAAAAAATGAAGCCAAGATTATCGTATATGATGTTCGGTAAACGGATGTGGTTCACATTACGTTGTGCTAGCGTTGCTACAATAAAATGGAGCCAAGATTATCGTTTGAACAGCGGAAAGCAATTTTGAAGTAACATTGGAAAACCGAGAATGTCGTTGAAGTTCAAAGGCAATGGAGACCTGCGTACAGAACAGAACCGCCATTACAAGTAACAATTGCACGCTTCATACACTCTATGGCAACGAGGAATTTTATTTCCAACAGGATGCTGCACCACCACGTTATCACCGAGATGTACGTGCGTACCTTGATGACAATCTTCCAAGGCACTGGATAGGAAGAAGAGGTCCGATTGAGTTTCCACCGCGTTCTCCGGATCTAACTGCGTTGGACTTCTACCTATGACGAACTCTTAAGAATGTTGTTTACCGTAGAAAAACCAGCTACACTGGCTGCACTTCGGGAAAAAATTGAAACGCCATGTGCTACAATCGCTGAGGACACTTTCGCAAACGTTGCTCAATCAGTAGTTCAACGTACTCAGAAGTGTATCGACGTCGATGGTGGGCATTTTGACCAACTGTTGTAACTGATGATTAGTGCTCATCATTTTCTGTTTGTGTCAATTCAGTTTTGTTATGTTAACACAGTTTTTTCTTTGCTTGGCACCCTCTGTATATATTCAATGTGTGAGAGAGAGAGAGAGAGAGAGAGACAGACAGAGAGAGAGAGAGTCTGTTAACGCTCTCGCGGCCGCTTTTTTGTTTTTTTCCAATGAATCTCGGTATACACCTTTAAAATAAATAAATGAAAACAATTTCTGATAATGAAGGAAATCGGGTCATTAGGAGTGGGGGTATACCTAAAAATCGAAATTCAAATACTCGGGGTAAAGATAAATTTAAGAATCGTTCAATAGCCTTGATTTTAGATTTGAAACTCGCATATACCATTGAAATAAAATAAGAAAAATAGTTTCTGAAACAATGAAATCAGAAGGAGGGGGGTTCCTGAAACCCAAAATTTAAAAGTCGCTCTAGAGGTACCAATATTTCTTTTCTTGCAATGCGATTCCGTGTGTACCATTTAAATAAAATAAGCAAAATGCAATTTGAAAATCAGGAAAATTGGACCATTAGAGGCGATTTGCCCCACAATTTATAAATCACCCTAGCGGCACTAATTTTGATTTTTGCACAACAAAACTCCACCCAATCCATATAAATAAAATAAACATAGGTTCTGAAAATTTGGAAAATTGGACCATTAGAGTAGCGGTATACTTGAAAACCGAAGTTTAAAAAGCGCTCTTGCGTTTACTTTTCTCTATATTGTTTCAAAATAAAAGGACAAACAAATTCAGTATATAAATTGTATTTATAACGTTACATATGTTTTATATTTAACAAAAGCATCGTCGTGAAGATAGCAACTGTGAAATATTAATCTAATACCAATTTGATAATATTTGTATGTAAGAGGGTTCTGTAATAACCTTCAGAAAACGTTTTCGTTACATGTTTTTACTACAACAACATTTAAATTAAATTTCAAAGACAATGAAGATCGACGAAACTTTCGAATGAATATTGTTCATTTTGTATATTTGCTTAGTGAATGTAATTGTTTCAAATAGTAACATGAATTTGTTTTATTGAAACATATGAACATCATCATCTTAAATACACAATGTATCTCGAAACTTTCTGCTATTTTTCTACATTTTGGTGAATGTAAAGATGATGTCAAGGGCTCAGTTCAAAACATGGTTACGTTTAAAAATGTTTCAAATACCCACACAATGCAGTTCTATCAGTGTTCATATATTTCATTTAATTAATAGTGTACCATTAATTTATGTGTTTTAGTCTTAATAATAATTATTCTAAAAATGAGGTTTATCTTTTGTAATACTTATAGATTGCGAGAATTCTAATTTCGTTCTAATATCACACAATAATATCATAATATTTCATTAATTAATAAGGGCATAATTTGGATTTTATATTCTTTTTTAAAGTTATTCACATTGCTGAGGAATTCGCTTAGTTTACGCATTTTCTCCGTGACGTACTTCACAGTTCATTGTTTTTTAAACATAAATTCATGCAACAGCTCTAACATTGTGAACAAATATCTTATTGTACTTTTATTTTACCAAGTTTGAGCTAAAATAGCCTTTTAACTGAAATTTCCAAGTTTTACAGTGAAAAGAGAATATAGGCATTTCAGGCAAAGCTCTAAACTTAGTAATAAAACAATAAACCAGTAGAAATACGAAATATGTTTAAATTAACCTGCATTTTTTGCCCCTCTCCTTCGAGTCTCTTCAGATGGTGAGGGAACTAGTAACTTCAGGTAATGTTACAACACGCCTAACTCGTGGGAACGTAGTGTTTTCCATCTGAGTCTAGATCAAAAGAACATGCATAAGAAAGTAACAATGTGTGTGACCTTTACTGCATTATAGCAGCGAAACGACAACTCTGGAGAAAGTGAAAAGCACGCCGCGAGAACAACCGAATAAAGAAATTAAGACATTTTAAAACAAATGTCGGTAAACGTCTAGACATTAGCACATTGTGAGATGCCACAGCAAGCTTGACACGAACAGTAAAGCACTTGTCGCTAAATCAAGTGGACGTTATGACAATGTAAGACAATCAGGGGTGCGGAACACGGCCGTGTTGCACATCCAACACGCGTTCTAGAATACGTACATTAGCTAACGCGTGTTCTTCCATTCATGTGTTCAGAATCCCTCACAAGGACATAGAGACTGTATCAAGGAAAGGTGATATTGTTAACATGCCTTACTGTTCCTGAAGGAAGCTTAGCAAATGTGCAAGAATAAATTAATGAATCGCAACGAAAACTTGAAACTTTGAGTATATTGCGTTTAATAGAATGGAATGCAATGTAACAATTGTGTTTTCATTCCCACTTTTAAATTGCAAAAGACACGCCTACTACTAATGATAGCTACATTTTAAATAAGACTCAATTATTATCACGTGTTTTGTTTTCTATCGTTGCCTAGCAACCTGAATTGGAATGTAACAATACAACAAGCCAGAGCGTAAGATAAAACTACAATAATTTATGTTGAATAATATTAAAATTACAGCAACAGAGCTTATTTCGGAGCTTCTGACAAATCCGCACATATTCTCTTCTTTCTGGTAGGGTATACGCCATTTTAAAAGAAATATTACCAAAACACTAAGTCTTTAAAGCAAATTACTCATAAGAGGTAATTTCTGCTGCTTTCTCCACATCAGGATTGGGACTTTTTTTGTCCATAAATTCATAATTTATTCACACTAGTTTTGTTAAGTCTTTCTTATATTGCTCTCATCTTTAGGCTCTTAAGAAAATTTTGTGGATTAATATGTTTGCACTTCGTGTGAATATTTGCATTTACTTTGATAAGAGTGGAGGGTATTTTAATCAATTTGTAGAAATATCACACACGCACACAAACACATTCTCAATTCTTGTAAACTGTTCTTTACGAATTATCCGCACTAAAAAAACAAAAAGGAATAAGTAATTAAGAAAGACAAAAGTTATATTATATTAGGCTCTACCTATCACCTTTCTAAACACAAGATTACATATAAAGTTTTGTTAAAAATTCTAAACAAAAAAGTGCATTTATAGCCTGTGGGCAGCAGATATGGGAAAACATTTGACACACTAACTTAAAAGTGTATTTTTTAACAGTTTGTATTAAAACTGATAGGTGTCACTTTTAAAAATGCATGTCTTCTGATGCACATTATTTAAAAAGAACAAACAAAATGTTATATTCTCTTAAAAATAATCTATTAATGCATTCTTAATATAGCCTAAAACACAGTTTTAATACCAGCAATTAGATTTGTTTTCCCCTGGAGTGTTTTGTCTATTGGCTAGCACGCCGCTCGTTAGCCGCCCAGCAGGGTTTCAGTGATTAGCGGGAGGGAAAAACCCATACAATATACAAACGTTATTTAAGTAGCCCATTACTTGCCAAATCATCAAATAAGGTGTTGAAACTGCCTGCCTTCACTCTCCACACATTTTTAGTATCTCTTTAGGAAATTATTCATCACTCACTGTAGTTCATTTTGAGAAATTCGAACAATTTCCTGACGAATATTATCTTTGAGTTCTTGTATGGTATGCGGTTTGTCTTTTAGGTGGTATTTATTAATTTACCCCATTGATAATAATAATCGCTGGGGTAAATTAATCGGGGTACTGAGGGGGCCACAAATCCCTACCAATAACTTTCTCTTATGGGAACACATTCTGAATTGCTCAAATGGAATTATTCACAGTAAGAGCAGTGGCAGAGCTGTTGAATAAAAGCATGATTAGACTCCCTTTCTGTTAATTCTCTGAAAAAAGGGGCTAGTATGGTATTCACACAAATTACAGAATCAACTGTATGTTCAAAAAAATTGACTCTATGATTCTTTCACCACTGAGTTAACATATATGATTCGCACATAAAGACGTCGGTCCTGGTGGTGTAGCGGTAACCACACTTGCTCCTAAACTCAGGATCGATGGATTTTTTTTCTGGCGTAAAAATCCTAAGTATGGCTTCCTTCGGAAGGGAATTACTTCGTGGGTCCCGTGCATTTACAGCACGAAAAAGAACCTCAAGCTTGAAAGAAGAGGCCTCTGAACAAAATTTATCGCCCGTTTCACGCCCTGAATTGAATGGGATGCTGATGACCTTAGGTGTAAAAGATTGTCCGTAAATAAAAGAAACCAAGGGGAAAAAGGTACATAAAGACATACTGTGTTGTTATAAACACGCAAGGATTGATACACGTTATGTTCATAGGAAAAGCCCAGTGCGCGGAGGAAAGCATCACTGATTGCATGGTAGTGTGTGAAAAAAGAGTTTTAGAGTTTACATTCTTTGTAGAAAGCTTGTGAAGAATAAGGAAAACAAGCTCTTAGGAAAATGTTGGTGTATAGCTTTTAACATACCTCTAGTTTATTAAATTATGATTTTCTCCTACATCTATTGGGAATATTTCCACCTTACAGACCGATAACATGATTTGTTTACTCTGGCCGCTGTTTGTTTTATTGTTTTCTAAATACTTGCTTAAAACAATGGAGGTTATGGAATATTTTAATTGTGGAAAGCAGGCAAATCCTACGAGGAAACAGGAGTTAGAATGAAATCATCTTAAAAAATGACAGAGATAACTGTGTAAAATTTCGGCTAAGGATCTTCCTTTAAAACTTATTAAAAAAATCAGAGCATATGCGAAGAAGTTAAGCAGATAATGAAAAGTTGTTGGTAACATCACCGAAGGATTTTTCAGTTGTTACTGCTCAAGTTAAATGCATTGCAATAACTGGTCCATACTAGAGCTACCATACGCCGGCATTTATACGATATGTCTGTTATTTATTCTGTTATGAAAATAGCCGTTCGCGTACATTTTTTGAATTCCTCAAATTTGTCTGCATTTTTATATTACAATCTTATTTTTCATTTCTTATTTATTTATTTTTGTACACGTGGAGCTCTTTCTGTGTTCAATATTGATTACATGACATGAAAAAATGAGTACAGAGTTGACCGGACTCCAATACGGAAAAAATGACGGCCGAAGTGACTCTATTACTGCGAATAGCAAATACGACAATTTTACTCGGTATTACGTTTACAAGATGACATCATTAGAAACTATTCCGATGGTTTTTAAGAATCTGAAATTGTTTTCGAACAATATTTCTTATATGTAAACGCAATATAAAATAATAACTAATAATAACTTCTTCACAGGTCAGCTCAACTCTACGAACTTCCAAATAATTGGACACCTTAAAACTAATCGACATAGGTGGGACACCATCATATTTATCATCGTCTATTTTAAGTAAAAGGACATAGTCATCCTTGACAATAGCTATAAGCGGGTGTACCTGTCTTGTCTTAACCTCACTTGCAAAGTAGTCGAAACGCACTATTCTGTTCACACCATTCATGGCTCCAAAATTAGCTTCATACGTTCTTCCGAATACTTGCTTTCGTTGCTAAACCTCATTGTCACATATTATAGTAGATTAAGGACAATTTCAAAAAGAAAATATCCTTCCTAACCACAAATTTTAGTAAGAAATATTTAATACACACTACAGTTTGGTCATTAACTTCAAAACGGTGTATACTCTTTATCCACTCCTATAATTACTGCTATTTAGAAGTGTAAATATGGTATTATGCGGTACATTGCCATAATTAAGACATACAAGAGCAACCCATGTTGTACTTAACACTTTCTATTACACAAGTTCCTAGTGTGATATCACTGATGGTTCTTCTGTACAATGTCATGGGGACTTAAATGCATGTACGGCTATACATGAGTGCTTCTTAAATTTGGAGTTCGCTCACCTCTGCGAAATAAGGTCTCATCAGTGAACAACAAAGTAATTCCAAAGTTCATTTGTAAAATTACAAACGGGGATCAAAATCCGCCGCATCCAATGCTTGTATCTATTGCAGATGGAAGGGATAGAGCTGCCCCTCGTGCAGGTCTTGCCGTACTCTAACGTGACTGGTAACCATAGCACGGGTACTTGTTGAAGGACTATGAAGTATAGGCTTCTGGCGTGATCAGTACATCTTGCATCGTAGTGGACTTTGTCGGGGCACCATTTACCAGACTTCAATTAGGGGAAAAATGGCGGACGAAGTCGCCCTACTACTACCAATAGCAAATACATAACTTTTACGTTTACATATCATTTTGAGCAGAATATACCTCCTCAGATGATTTTTTCTTCTTCCTTTTCTTCACCTTGGTCTGCTTCCAGTATAACTCGAGCCATGTTTGCCTTAACTGCTGTTGGAACATTGTCATCAAATAAGGATAGAGTCACAGTTTTGGAAATAAAGTATCAGAGAATTTTGTAGCAGCGTTGCTGATTTCTGGATCAATATCCTTATAATTTATGATAACTGCAGGCAAAGGAAAAGAAAAAAAAATGTGGAAATTATAAACGATCTCTTTGACATATCTCATTCAGATGCTTTCTGACAGATGGCAGAGGAATTTTCACTGTTGTCATCAACACTGCTTTGTCTGCTGGATGTTGAACAATCAGTTTTTGATGTAGCAAGCTAATGAGTAACAATATATTCTATTTCTTCATAAGTCCATTTTCCCAGGCGGTTTCCATTGCAGTGCGCCTCAGTACTCTTTTTCCTGTGTTTTAGTTTTTGACCTACACCAACCTTGTAGCCTGAACGTCCTTTTTGGCGCTGAAGCATTATCATGTGTCCAAAAGCACACGAACGAAATATGTCAAAGAGATCGTCCATAATTTCCACAAAAAGATCTCTCTTTTCATTTTCCTTGCCTGTATTTCTAGTTAAATTTTTTCTGCAAACCTTTCCATTCATCACTGAGTTTAAATAACTTATCAACGCAGTGATCAGTTCTTGTAGGAATTCGTGCTTATTGCCAAATAATGGAACCTTCTTCAATCACTAGTGCTGACTTTTCCTTTGTTGTAAGATTTACAACTCTTATATTGTAGAAAATATGTTTAAAACTTTCAAAGGTAGTTTGGCTCCGATGATTGGACTGCAAAAGCGACGTAAAAATCATTTAACTTGTGCGAAAAACTACCTAAAGAAGTTGATGCCATTTAAAAAGTCTAGGAAATGCCCATCATGATAGTCACTTTAACCCAGCATAAGCAGTAGAATAACAGTGTGCTGAAACATTATTCATTTATCAAACACATCACTACCGAGGTAGTGGCCGAGGTAGTTAAGGCGTTGTGAGCGTGAGGTCTAAGTTGGAATCACGCCAGGACCTCCTGCCTGACTAAGATGTTTCTCATAAATAGCAAATGCCGGGGAGATACCCTAAACTTAGGTACATTTCCTTCCTTAAAAAAATCCTTTCCCTACATATAATTTCATCTCGTGTATCATCAGTGTCCTGCACCTGTGATGCTTCAGTAGTAAAAATGGGTGTTTAACACTACTAAAAAAATCAAGCACACAGTCTTTAGTTACAAAATAAGATAATGAAGTACGTAAAATAAATAAATAAATAATAATAATAATAACAACAATATAAGTTTATCTAATAATAGAAAAAAACTACTTTCCAGGCTAACATTTCAAACTTTCATGATCAATGAGCGTCGCCTTACAATTGCCCGATTGGGCTGAAAATTTGCACATATCGTTTTTAGTTGATTGGAACAAGACAAAGGGGTGGGAGCAGCACAGCACAGTTGTAACACCTAGATAATTAAAATTCATTAGTTGCTCTACTTATTATCCTCCTGGCTTCTTTCCATATAAAGCCTTTTCAACTTGAAAGCATCTCCTGACAAAAAATTGGCCTTCAGCTTATGCAATGAGTTTCAATATTTTATAAAGACAAATTGTCTACATGCCTTTTTGTAAAATTGTATAAGTTATATGGGGTAAAGAAATAAACTCGCGGTAATGGAGAGAGCAGTTATGCTAATAGAACGGTTAACGATTTGCCTTCAAAGAGAAAACAGAAGAAGCGAAACAAAAAGAAGGCACTAAATGCGTAATTTTCTGCTACGCTGCCTCGGATAGAGCCTGAATTTCTAGCATCGTTCGTCTTGGTAATTACCAAAGCTGCTATTATTTCTCTAGGAAATAGTAGGGTATTGTATATGAGAGTGTGTAACTACCAGGTTAAACAACACTCTCGTTTTCTTACTGACGAATAGCAAAAACACAATTGAAGGTCGTGCAAGGACAACAAAATAGTGCTTTATTTGTGTACACAAGGCTGGCAGAACGGTCACTTAACCCGCGGCGGCATAAAGCCGGGATACACAACTTTACTACTGCTACTGCTAGTATAGATCGCACGCTTCTAGAATCTTAATAAGTAGGTAGAATTAACACTCATTTGTACATGGCCGAACATACACAACAGAAATACAGAGACAGGAAGAGAACAAATTTAATATATATATATATACACAGTGACGCACATATTTAAACAAAAAAATAGTTCTTTAGGTTTTCACTGTCGATGGCCCCCAATATTTAAGTGAAGAATCTTCAGGATGAAGTTCATTTTTACAGAAATTATTTTGTAATTCATATGTAGGGGGGTTGGTCCATAAGTTTCCGGCCTCGCCGATAACAATTATCACCTTCACAAAACCCTTATCTGGTTTCATACTTTATATTTTAAGTAAATAATTGCAGCTGTAACTTCCGCTCCGCTATGTTCAGTAGCTCAGATATAGTTGCATAAAGAAGGCTATGTGTAGAAGATTGTGACATGTTTAAAATGGAGTTTCGAGCTATTAAGTTTTTCACAAAAGAAGGACATACTCCAAATGAAATTAAAAAGCGATTGGACGGTGTGTATGGGGAAGCATGAAGACGAAGAGCGAGCAGGTCGGCCCTTGGAGGTGCTCACTCCTGAAAACATCGCTCGCTCTTGTGGAAGGCGAAATTATAGAAGAGCGGCGGCTCAAAATTACAGAAATAGCAGCAAGGTTGGGCCTTTCTAAAACAACAGTCCTTCGAATTATTCATGAACATTTAAACATGAATAAGGTTAGTGCGAGATGGGTACCTAGACTTCTTTCCTCTGTCCAAAAGCAGCAACGAGTCATCTGTTGTCAGACATTTCTGGAGCTCTGCCGTGGCAACGAGAGAGAAGTTCTGCAAACCATTGTTACAGGAGATGAAACTATGGTCCTTTACTATGCTTCCTTGTCCAAAAGAGAATCAATGGAGTGGCGTAAAACTGGCGAAGCGCCTCTAAAGGCCAAGGTCACTCAGTGAACCAAGAAGATCATGGCCACAAACTTTTGGGACTGTGAAGGAATACTCTTCATTGACTTCAAGTAGAGGAACACCACAGTAAATGGGGAGTACTATGCTGGCCTACTGCACCGACTACGTGCTTCCATCAAAGAGAAAAGGTAAGGAAAGCCGAGTGGTGGTGTGCGCCTTCTTCACGACAGCGCGCCTCTGCACACAGCTCTTGTTGCAAAGGAAGCTGTGAAGAAATGTGGCTTTAAGGAGATTAACCATTCACTGTACAGCCCAGATCTAGCCCCAGTGACTATTTCCTCTTCGCAAATCTCAAGAAGGACCTTCGAGGAAGGAAATTTAAGTGTGACCAAGAAGTGATGAATGCTGTTTAGGCCTATTTTGCAGACAAGACTTCAGACTATTTTTTGGGTGGGGGAGGTTGAAATGTTAATTAAAAGTTGCGTGAAGGATATTGCAATAAAGAGTAACTATATTGAAAAGTGAAATATAGCTTTTGCCTTTATCATACCTAGAAAATAGTTAGGCCGGAAACTTATGGATCTACCCTCATACTCAGTTAAATCCAATAATACTTTTGAGTTGGTTTACTCACTTTTTCGATTTCAATTTTCTTTTCTAATTATTGCTTAGAGTGTAATCTTCATGTGGTGATCATTTTATTTATATTTATTAATACAAATGCAGAAAAGCGACTACTTGCGGAATTCACACGAAATTTCACTAGCCTGACATTCAACAACAACTTTCTACTAACAAGCGCTGCTGGAGAACATGCAGAGTAATGTTTGATATTAAAATAATTGCAAGTTTTCGCAATATACGACTGTTCAATTAATACACCTTGAGCGGCAAAGCGAAACACTTTTTAAACACATTTTAAAATAAAAATCTGCTTTTAATAAAGCGTAGATATAAATATTAAAATGCAATTTCTTTGACAATTATTTAACACATTTTATCATCCAAGTAACCCATAAGGTGTGTTTAAGCACAAATTCTACCCCATTACTGATTTTAATGCAAAAAAAAAAAAATCTTCAAACACGGTCAAATATGATAGTAAACAGAACGTTTTATACATGTGGAAAATTGACACTTTTAATTGTTCTCTGGTTTTCTGACTGGTTGTGTAAGATAACCACTGTCTCAGTAACGAGGGTTGCTACCTCTAGTCCTAATTACAGCTGTGATTCGGTCAGGCACGCTTGAGATAAGACCTGGAATCTCCTCTTGTTGTATCAGTTCCCGTTTCGCTTGAAGTGTAGCCCAAATATCTGCCCTTAGCTACCTCCCAAGCATGTGCCAGGCATGTTCTATCAGGTTCAGGTCTGGATTGCGTGCTGGCCATACCATACGTTCCATTCCAACCGCATCCTAGAACTCAGAAACACACCGAGCAGTGTAAGGACGAGAGTTATCGTGCATGTCTCCTATAACGGGTGCTAAAGCACTACATCATCAGCAAGAATCTCTTCGATGTATCGATGAACTGTTGTGACTCATTCTCGATGAACACCAGTTCCGTTCTTGCTTCAATGCTGATCCCTGCTGAACCTCCATTAAAATTTGTCCTTGAAGAGAAAGTGCAGGGTGCATAACGTTCTCCAGGCCTTCTCCATACTCTCTCTCTCTTCCTTATGTACACTTCAAATTTTGTCTGAAGCAATTTTCAATTTTCCCCTTCGTTCTGGAGTAAACTGGGCCCGACAATATAAATGCTTTACTCTATATATAGTAGGTATGTATATACACACCTATATATGTCCAACATTGTTATTTTTATGAGTTATTAACGAAAGTTTACCAAAACAAGAAAATAAAAGGTCATATAAATATGTCCGGAAATCCTTAGTTTTTGAGTTATTAATGAAAGTTTATGTCAGAGTTAAAATTACTATTTCTATCGCGTCTTATGTGTCATTACCAAATCACACAAATGGCTAACCTTCAACAGTGCTATTGCTGCATTTTACGAATAATATTTTGTCATATAAATATGCAATGCTGATGCATCAAGTACATCAGCAGACTTGAATCGATAACATCATTCGATTAATTAACAAAATTAATTTTATTTTCGGTTACGAACTTAATTGTTAGATTGTAGCTTGAAACGCGTTGAAGTAGACTTTCATTAATAACTCAAAAACTAAAGATTTTCGACATGTTTATTCTGAAATATCCAACATATATTTTTTTCAATGTCATTTTCGGTAGGTAGTTCAAAAATATTTTCACGGGTACAACTTAATAATTACATTTCTCCGGAATTTGCTAAAACGCACAAAAACATTAATAACTAACAATTTTGCTCGTAAATTTTAATTTTTTGAATGAAAGGAATTATGCTGTATTTTACTTGCAAGCCTTGATATATCGGCTTTAATAGGAGAAATTTGTGTTTTGAGTTCTGCGTTTTCCAAACAGCTTCTACACTTGTTGATAAATGTGTGCAGAGAATGATTTTTAACACAGATTGTTCAGAAAGGCGTACATTATTCTATGCCTGCTTTAATAGTCTTGTATTATCAGAGAGGCAGGCGAGTCCCGTCTACGCAGTTTGCTGCCGAAAGATGCGTGCTATTGTCATGGAAACTATGACGGTACATATGATTGTTAACCTCTTTGGCTTATCTGTTTGAAAGCTCCCTCAGGGGGAAAAAATGCCTTTAATTTTATTCTAATTTAACACTGAATTCTCCAACAAGTTTTGACCAAACTTCACCCTGCCCTTTGGCAGAATCCTATAGATCTCATTGTTGTTTACTTTGAGTGAAACCATATCTTCAGAGTATGTTATGTATTTTAAGCAGCATTAACAAATAATTCCACTATACTTGATCACGAAAATAAATCGAAGTACCAACACGTGTTAATGTGCTTTTGTTTATAAAAGACCATAGGTCGCAATACGCGAGAGTCTCCACTCCAATGTTTCATTGCATCATTTATGCGAGTGGATGAAGTCAATTTGTCGAAATCCGAGAATACATGAGTACAAAATTTACAATTTTATCGGTTAACCAACAATCAAGGTTGGTAGTACTTGTCGCTTTAAATAATAATCCTAGGGGGCATTAATGAACAGTATTTGCTTCTTGTTAGAGGTGCAGACTTATTTTTAATGTGTTTGGTTATTAACATGGACTACAAAGTCACAACCAAGAAACATATTTTTACTTCAGAATTTATACTATTATTATGGCAGTAGTACTACTGTTTTTATATAAATTATGGCATATTGTCCTACTACAGCTAGAAAATATTCCATGATTAATTAACTGCAATCATAAAGCGTGCATGCAGGAATTACTAAAAGGTGTCCATTGAATGTAATGATGTACAATTCGAACAAAAATTGCAATTTTGGTTTGGCTCATAATAAAGCAAGCTTTGGGTAAATATTCGGAAAATTGAATTAACGCCGACCATATAAATTGATATGCATTAACTATAATCCTATAATAAAAATGTCAATTCAGCATTTTTAGTGAGTTGAAACATTTCTTATACTTTGTACGTGTTTATATGAGATATCACAACAATTTCTATAAATATGGTTCCCAAATGTAAAGCATAATTTCAGTTATCCCACTTACATTCCAAAGGTTTGGCTGACGGTGTCCTCTTTGCCACATGTCCAAGGCTGGAACATCTGCCCGATGATACGACCCTGCCAAATGGCCGAACAGCCACGGACAGGCTTTGGCTAAATAAACAAAAACAAATAATTTCAGTTGAAACATATTTATAAACTTCTTTGGAAGGGGGAATATCAACTCTTATACATAGTTTGAAATAAATGCACTTTTACTGAAATAGAACGTTTTGTCACAGATGAAATGTTTAAAAATCCAATTAATAATTTTTCATACATTCTGTAAATTAGTATTCTTCTTTCTATTACTTAATTTGTTTTACAGAAAATTATGTTACTATGACATCAAAATGATGCGTTGATCAGTTAAATTAGTTTTGTATCAGGAACATTTTTCTTGTTAAATCAATATGAACTGATGTTTCCAGAGAATATGACAGAATTGAAATTCTGGTGTTGTCACAAAACTTATCTAATGATAGATAAATATCATTAACAATGACTACAAATGCAAAAGAAGTTTAAACTCGGAGAAAGATGTGTAGAAACGTTTAACAGTTTTACCTATACTCAATTCTAAAATATTAAATGTTGTTTTCACCAAATTGCTATGTGCGGTTTGTCTTATTCTAAGTTTAAAGAAGATCGTACACATTCGAAATGCATTTAAATGAATGAAACATTTCATTAAAATACATGACGAGAAGAACGTGGTCTTGCTTAAAAAATCAACAAAAATGTTGTTTTTTCATTAAAAGAATACTTTCCATACTTACTACATAGAATAACGTCACATATAATTATTATAAATACATTTTAAAGATGAAATCTAAGATTTACAAAAATGTATGAAGGTTTATCTTTTAGCTTTTAAAGCAGTTGTTAATTCCTAACTTTATTTTTGTGCTTCGTGCTACAACATGGTGTTTGATAGGTTAGATATATAATTAAATAGCACAAAGCATCATGACAGCAATAACTTTCTGACGACGCATGTTACCCAGGTCTATCGTGTTAGTCAGCTCCAAAAAACCGTTTAAAGCATTATGCACAACGGAGTGCTGGTCATCCCTAGTACGTGACTTGGCCCCTTGTCCGGCCATCATGGTGTCCACTGTTGTCCTGTTGTTATGATCCTGCAACACGCGGATTCGATCACGATTTAATAAAGCAGGGAAACTGTACTGCTCGTCGGCTTAATAACTGTTGGCAATTAGGTGCAATTTGAGCGGAAGTGACGTCACAGTTAATGGAGCATGCATGTGTGTATGCTTCCTTTCGGCCGTCCGTCCTTCCATCTCATTTCTCAGACAAAAACTGGATGAATGCTCTTGTTTTGTACAGACAACAGGTGTACTTAAGTTGCATGACAGATGACTAGCGACCAGCCGAATTTCAATTGTCACCCAATGTACACGTAGAAGAAACGATTCCACCAAAACTATATTCTTATTCACTTGTTTTAGGAAGGAACTGCGGTTGTACCCATGAGACGGATATTTGAAGATTTCTTCAAATCTCCATCGATCCTACCTACCAGGCACCGAAAATATCTCTCTCTCACGCACGCACACACACATGTTTCCTGATAACGTTCTAGCGGCTGCAATTTTTGTTTTTTTCTCATCGAAACTCGGTATACTTCATTAAGATAAAGTAACAATAGTTTCGGAAAATTAGAGCAATCGAACCATTAGGAAAGGAAATATGCCTGAAAACCAAGTGGGGGTTAAAATAGCTCTAGTGGCCACAATTTTAAAATTTTTAAGTGAAACTCGGTTTATGACATTGAAAATAGTAAAAATAGTTTCTGAAAAATCAGTGTAATCACATTATTAGGAATGGGGGTTTATCTGAAACCCAAAAATATAAAATCATTCTAGTGCCACAGTATTTACTTTTTCGCAAAGAAACTCGTTATGTACCATTTAAATGAATAAGAAAAATATTTCAAACAAAGTGAGAAAACAACCCCTTGTCAGTTATGCGTGGTGTCAGTAACCCCTCAACATCTGGTTCTTTAGAAAAGAACGAAAAGCACTGGCCATGGGCCGTCTTCCTGTTGGCTCAAGAGAACACAGAAATAGTCAGAAGAAAGGCTAACTCATCTTAGAGGAAGACAAATATAATACCTTGTAAATATTTGTTGGCCTATTAAGGTATAAGTTTAAAGCGTAAAATTACCGGACTGTCCATGAGCTTCCCTCTCTAACGGAGGACCCGCAAGCACCGCTACTACAGTAGAGAGGAAATTCGCTTATTGCGTGAGATACATCGAAAAACTAATCGATTATACTTCGCTGTTTTCGTGCATTTTTTGTTTTAAAAGTTGATCAAGAGAACAGAAAATAATTATGGCATTTTCTTTGGGAGTCCAGGCCCATTTGGAAGTCATGCTTATTGGTTAATACTTTCTATTCCAGGATTTTCTCTTACTAGTCATTACTTTTTAAAATGCATCAGCATAATGAAATAATGTTAATATTAGAGGAAAGAATTCATTTAAAACATAATAGATATACTTTTCTTCTTTTATTTTAATTAACCCACTTCAATAAAAAACATTAAATGCATTTTCCAGCTCAAGATAATTTTAACGGGATTAATTAGTTTAATCAAGAATCTGCTAATAAAAGTAATCTTCTTTGCATTTCGCATAAGCCTTTATCAATTGCCAATTGCATAGTGGGGCTGAAATGGAAATATATATTCTATAGTCTTGGGGTAACGCGCTCATCTCTGGACCTAAGATTCGCGGGCTCAAACCCGGCCGAAGTCGAAAGGTTTTTCAGAATGTAAAAATCTCAAGCGCAAGTCCTACGGGAGGGACTTAAAGCTGGTTCCAGTGTCGAAGGCTTAAGGCACGTTAAAAACTCCATACTTGAGAAAGAGGTTCTGTATAACATTACCGGCCATTTCATATTCAAATAAAACAGCCTGTAGGTGCTAAATGCAACTAAATTCAAAATGATTAATATGATCAATCAAGACACGGAACAAGGCATTATGGCTAAATCTTGTGTGTAGGAATTCATGGCTTATATCAGCCGAGGTCAACTATTTAAACTGTCGCTCCAGTGGTGAATTTCAAATATTTTTATTGCGCATTTAAAAATGTCAGATGACCAGTCTAAATGCTGCATAATTTTTGCTATTCAAGAAATGAGGCCACGTAACATTTGCGAAGTTAAGATAGATTCTGACACCCAACTGATAAGAGATTGGTTAAACCCAAGTTCTTATTAATTAAATGGACATAAACATCAAAAAGTATGTCGCGCAGCAGCTGTGTAAACTAAGCAAATTCCTCATTAAGTTGAATAAGTTTAAAAATGAAAATAAAATCTAAATTAGGCTGTAATAATTAATGAAATAAGTTTTGGCATTGTGTGGCATTAGGGGAAAAAATAGATTTCTTGCAATCTAACAAAAGAAAAACCCACAGTCTGATTTCCCGAATTCTAAAAGCTGTTTTTCTTATTTATTTAATTTTTTTTAATGATATATGCCGAGTTTTGTTGCGAAGAAACAAATATTTGTGCCGCTCGGGCGAATTTTAAATTTTTGTTTTCAGGTAACCCCCCTCCTAATAATCTAATTTCAGTGATTTTCAAGAATTATTATTCCTATTTTATTTTAATGGCATATACCGGTTTCCTTTAAAAGAAATAAAATTGCTCCCGCTAGAGCGACCTTTAAATTTTGCTTTAAACCCCCCCCCCCCAACACTCGATTTTCAGGTATACCTCCACTTCTAATAGCCCTATTGCCCTGATTTTCATAAAATATTTCTAAATATTTATTTTAATTGCTTATGCATAGTTACGTTAAGAAAAACTAGAATTGTTTCTTCTTGAGCGATTTTTAAATGTTCTTTTAAAATTTTGCTTTAGGTTAACTCCCATCCCCAATCATCCGATTTGGCTGGTTATTGAACTCTATAAATAATTTTTAATTGATGGTTATATGCCGAAATTTACGATCGCTAGAACGTTAATGGACATACACACACACACAAATTGTCTTCTTGTCTAAGAAGAATAAGAGCTGTTCGAAAAATTGCGGTAAATCTTTGACTTCCCAAGTGTTTTACTTCTTATCTAGTTATATATATATATATATATATATACATATATATAAACTTGTCTAGCTTCTTGCCATTGAAGAACTCGCAGTAGTTCGAAATATAGCAGTTTCAAGTGTGACTCTTTCTCTGTGTTTTATCTTTATCTACTTTTATTATTAGTGTTAATTTGTTACATTGTTAATAATGTTTCTTTATTTTTATGTTTCATTAATATTGTTTGCACCTCTGGTGCTGCTTTTAACTTTGCTTCTTAGGCTTTATTTGCTTTTGTGTGTTTTGCTTTTGACTTCTTTACTATTTATCTATTTTTCTTTTAATTTTATTTCTGTGTTTTCTAAAATACTTTATTATATATTAGGTCTAGCTTCTTGCCATTGAAGAACTCGCAGTAGTTCGAAATATAGCAATTTCAAGTGTGACTCTTTCTCTGTGTTTTATCTTTATCTACTTTTATTATTAGTGTTAATTTGTTATATATATATATATATATATATATATATATATATATATAATCATATTAAACATCTTTTCATGAGTAAAACCGCAATTCATTCGCTGAAAGAGAGAGCATGAGCCTCAAATAGTAGTGAACATGGCCCCTACCATAATACTTGTTTTCATAGCAGCTCGCATTTTTAAGAGTTGTCATGAATTACCAAGAAGACACCATTCTCCCCCATATGAGTCCATGTACCCTGAAAAATCACATCTGTGTAAAAAAAAAAAATAAACATTTAATATAAATAAACTTTATAGTTGCAGTTAACTATGGAGCCTGGATCATAAATGTAAGTACCTGAAGGTTTCAAGTGTCTCTTTGATATAAAAAATCTCTCTAACGAGATAACCTTAGAGGCCTCCAGAGTTTACAGACTCAGATGTTAGGGTTTCCAGGTTGTGGTCGGACATGCATGGGCATCGTAAGCTGTAGATCCGTGCTAAGAGTCCGGTCGTGGTCTCAAATTTGTCCTATCCGACTATGATTCCAAAAGCATTATTATTATTATTATTATTATTATTATTATTATTATTATTATTATTATTATTATTATTATTATTACTGACAGTGTATGGACAGCATTAGTGACAGTATATGGAATGGAAAGGAACCCAATGGCTTTATTTATGGCATTACTCCTTGCTATAGATGGAATAAAAATTGTCTAATATTATTTTGGACGTTGGTGTTTTATTTTACCGAAAAAAATAATTTCTGCATTATCTTTCATGTACTGTAATATGTTCATGCATTGGAATTCATACAATCCTATTTAACAATAGACAGATAAATAGAAATAAAACAAATAATGTTTTTTTTTTCTATTTTTTCATAGCTCAAAGCGTTTTGATGCAAATGCAAGTGGAAGGTGGGTTCTCAAAATTAGATTTACCATCACTGAACTTAATATTGTTGGCATAGCGTTCGTTGATGTTGAAGATTGAAAAAGTGAGTAACGCTAATCATGAACGTGTTTTCACCGCAAGGTTGTGCAAACAATGCGTACCGGATATCTGTAAATGCGTGTATTCTAAATTTATAAATTTACCGCACATAAAATTAAGCCCGATTGCCACATGTTTCGAGATAAAGGATTTATTTTCTCGAAAACTCTTAAGAGACAGAGAAAAAGGTATTCAAGGTTTTTTTCTTTTTTTGTCCTCATTAAGCTCTATGACCAGCTTTATTTATGGCAATTTCGTCCTGTATAGCTGGAACATTTCATCAATTAAAATTCTATCTTCGCTCATAAAAGCAGATGTTAAGAGTTTTAAAACACTATAATAAACGTGTCAACAATTCAAGCTGCTCAGCGACAATGTGTTGTTTAACTAGGGAGGATAGCCGCTACTAAGTCCTGACATCCTCGCACCTCTGACTTAAACCTGTGTGTGGCACTGGGAAGCACATAAAATCATAATGGGACATCCACTAGCGTGCCTGCCTTCCTCAACTCCGATGAGTCACTCATTAGATGGGGCAGGCTAACTGAGCAGTATTACATTCGCTCCCGTCTTCCAACTTGGAATGCGTTCTTCATTTATCTTTGCACAACGGGTCTCATTATTGTTAACGTTATTGTTATGTTGAGGTATCAAATGTATCTATTCCAATCTTACTACTAACTATTCCAGACTTGAAACCGAATTATTAAAAAGTCCGTCACACAGGAGATGCGTAAACTAAGCGAATTCCTCAGCAACTTGAATAACGTCAAAAATGAATATACAATCCATTATGGCCTTATTAATTAATGAAGTGAAACAAGTTATGGCATTACTGTGTGGTATCAGAGGAACAAAATTAGAATTCTTGCAATCTATAAGTATTACAAAAGAAAAAAAAATTTAGAATTATTATATTATTGTTATTATTATTATTATTATTATTATTATTACTGAGATTAAATTAAAAATAAATGGTATACTATTAATTAAATAAAATATATGACAACTCTTAGACAACGCTTTAAATGTAACCATATTTATGAACTGAGCCCTTGATATCATCTTTACATTCGCTTAAAAAAAAAATAATAATAGAAAGTTTCCAGTTACGTTGCGTATTTAATAAGATGTTCTTATGTTTCAAATAAACAAAACATGTTACTATTCAGAAACAATTACAGTGTACTAAGCAAATATACACAATCAATCGAAAGTTCCGTGGATTTTCATTGGCTTTGAAATTTAATTTAAATGTTGTTGTAGTTAAAACATGTAACACAACCTTTTTTTAAGGTTATTACAGAGCTCTCTTAAATGTAAATATAATTCTCAAACACATATTAAATTAATATTTCACATTCGCTATCTTCACAGCGATGTTTTTGTTAAATATAAAATATATGCAACATTATAATGCAGTTTATATATGTGAATTAATTTGTCCTTTTATTTAAAAACAATAGAGAGAAACTTAACCGCAATAGCGATTTTTAAATTTCGGTTTTCAAGTATACCCCTACTCCTATTTCCATAATTTTCAGAAACTATTTCTTATTTTATTTAATATGCATATATATGAATATATAAACTTTTTCATTGTCATTTTCGGTGCCTAGCTGGTAGAATCGATAGAGATTTGAAGAAATTTGTCAAAAATAGTTTCATAAGTACAACCGCAATACTACATCTCTTTGGAATTCGCTAAAATAACGTACATTTTTATTTTCTACATCTACTATATTTCATATCGTGTAACAAATGACTAAGAAAATGGCGAGTATTCCTGATATTTCTTAAACATACAATTATTTTATTTATTGTATAGTGTTTAACGTCCGTTTAATTACTGAGGCAACACAGGCGGTGAACAATGATGCATGAATTGAAACAATAAATTAGAAAAGTAGTATTTTTTTTAAGGAAGGAAGTGTTCCAGGCCTAAGTTTAGGGTACCTCCCCGGCATTTGCCATTTATGAGGACTGAGGAAAACCTAGAAAAATCCTGTCAGGAAGGACGGTCCTGGTGGGAATCGAACCGCAGACCTCCCGCTCACGAGCCCGGCCTTAACGACCTCGGTCTTCCGTGGCGGTTTCAGACTTAAAGGGTAGGTACCTCCCCTTGTGCTACTCGTCTTGGTGTAGAAGTTAGCTATATACCCCGATGCAGAAAGAGAATTGCACTTTGTATCCGCTTAATATTTTATAAATATACTTGTTCTGATGTTATGATAATGACAAGAAGAGTGGGTGGGTATAGCAAGATTTCACTCACAGCAATGCTGTCGCGTGGCGCTTTCTTTACTGCACTTGTTTACACTCTGCAGCTGGGAATTTTGAGAACCGACCTCAGTGACCTGGAACAAACTATCCGCAAATTAGAGCACAAGACACTCCTGCTCCATAAACGACGCTTCGCGCCAGCTTCGTATCAAGTAGTTTCACTTCCGTTAGCGCTGCAGCTTAGTGATCAATGTTCTTGGAACATTAAGTCACCGTTAATATTTTCAACTATTTATTGTATATAAACTATCATCTCTTTAGATATCGAGCAGAAAACAGAAGCTTCTAAAGCAGTTTGCCTTTCTCTGATAATACTGCAGCAAGTGCCTACTAAGTAGGAGGAGTAGGAGAGAGATGCACGCTTTCCTATTATCGCGCTTAACACTTACAGGCATATAGCTGAAATTGCAAGAAATGTTTCGACATAAAAACAACTCGTCCAGAGTTTTCAAAGAACGCAAAACAGCTTATTGAGATGAATAATTCTTTTCATACTCCTCGAAGCTCAAAGCTCTGGATGAGGAGAGACCGGCTGACCTTAACGCGACAATGAATGTAACTTGTACAAACAACATTACGTAAGTTCTCTAGAAAGGGAAGGAATATCCATGGCTGGTCAATTACGTTTCGGAGAGCTTCCTAGAAAACCCAACATAATAATCAGTGTCGTTAATTTGCAAAAATGTTCTTTAATTACTTCTCTAAAATCTTCTGAGAAGTTGATTTCAAAAGGGCGTTCACAGAATATTTTTGTTAAAAAAAGAAAGCATATTTAAAAAACTATAGTTTAAAAATGTATTTAAGCTATCGTAATGCATATCGTATCAGCTACTAACTTGATTGACTAATTCCGCGTTGAATTTTTGTCTAACTTTGTTTATCCAGATGTACTTACCCGTTTTTGGCTTTCCTTTTCGCTTAATTTAGTTCTTTAATTCCTTTTATCATGAGAGTATCCACGCTACACTTGTACATTCTTGAGCCGTCTTTTATTTTTATTCTTCATTTCATTTAGGTTTTGTATTTAATATGCCTAATTTAACCAGGATATGTGCGCCTGTTCATGTTCTCTCTTTTCTTTTTATTTTATTCGGTTATTTTTAAATATTTATCTTAGTTTATTGAGGTTTTACTTATCTGTTCTTATGTTCCTTCTTCCTTTCATCTTACATTCGTTGTGATTACGTTTATCATTATCTCTTCGGACTATACTTCCATATTAGATTCTTTTCTGGTTATTTTAGTTTATTCATTTGTTTTCGTATATTGTTCTATGCAGATTGAATTTGTCTATTTTTGACTTTCCTTACCGTCACAGTTTATCGTATTTATTTATTTTTATGTTTAAGTGTGTTTATCGTAATAAATTCAGACTCAACTTACTTTATCTGGGTTTCTCAGATACGTTTATTTATTACTTTTTTAAGAGATGGTTTCTCAATACTCTCGATTAACTCCATACCCGAAAGATATCGATCTCGAATGATATTTCTGCACATGAACTGGATATTTTTTGATACATTGCTACTACAACAACAACAAATATAATAATAATAATAATAATAATAATAATAATAATAATAATAAATATTGTAACACAAGAAGCACATTTTAGCAGATGCAAGAAAACTGTGTCTCAATCATAAGTCTAAATAGCAGATAGTCCACATGTACCAAAAAATTGGTTGCTAAACTCATAATAAAAGCATTTCCCACCCCCTTCCTTATATTTCTGCAAATGATCTGGCAACAGTATATCTGAGTTACAAATTTCTTTAAAAACCATGTATCAGCACAATTAAACATAATGCAATGCAGTTTGAAGTAGATATTTTCGAACATGCATTCATTTCTTGCATGTTTTTCACATTTCATGGATATGGAAAACTCACACGCCACCTACAAAATAACCTCAGTTATGAATCTTACCAATAATTAAAGATATTTTTTGTTTATTTCTGGTAAACACATCATATTAAGCTTCTAATCACAAATAACTTATTGTACCAATATCATACTTCAGTACCTTTGCATGAAACCTGATTTTATATTAGTATCTAATTGCTATTTTCAAGTTTTGAAGTGATAAAAGACTGCTAAGTTTTTTTATAATATGAATGAAGTTTGAAACTTTGTTTAATTTGATTCAGTGAGTGGTAAACAAACAAAAAAAGTTTGGTAAAAAGTGTTTTTCGCAAGGTGGAAAAGCACATTACACTAGCAATTGAAAGAAACATATCAGATCAGTTAGCAAAATTGCTTTTACTGAACATTACAATTTCAACTTATTAGTTGTAAATTTACTAAAATATGTTTCTGACATTGCCAAGAACAAAAAGAAGCAAATATATATTATGCATACAAAATATATACAATATTTAAAAGTCATTAAGTTTGTGCAAATATTTTTCAATTAGAAAATATCTTAATCTTCTTTGAAAATGCTTTTTATTTTATAATATTGTTTACTGTAAAGAATCTGCCCCATCACAACAACATCCTCTATCAGTAAATTTTTTGGTTGGCCATTCCTTAAAATAGTCATTAGTATGTCTAGTATTGTAGTTGTAAACATTGTTAGTGTTCACATTGTTCACATTGAACTTATTTACAACAAATACACATGTATTGAGCAGAAATAAAACATTTTGTGTTGCTTGAATACCTTTACACAAGGGTCTGAAGATTTTAAATTAAAAATTAGCCTAATACATTGTTTCTGCAAATTGAATACTCTGTCCAGACATATTCTCGGAAAACTTCCACATATTTTAATTCTATATGACAAAAATGGATAAATAACCCCATAGTACACCGTTTTTAATATATTACGATCACCGATTGGCTTAAAATAACTCATTAAAAATAAATTTACTAATTTTTCTACATATATAATCAATATCAGTAGATCATTTTAGATTAATATGTGTATGTATTTGTGTGTGTGTATTTATGTCTTGTATATTATATGTATTTACCTGCTCAACTAGGTAAGCACGCAAAGTCAGATGTATTTATTTGATATATTAATACTCTTCAATAATAAATTGATAACTTATTATTCATTTGATAAAAAATATAAATGTATTCAGCATAGAGACAAAATATGTTATCGGCCGTTTCACACCCTGATTTGAATGGGACACTGATGACCTAAGATGTTCAAGAGCATCCATAAATAAACCAAATCATCATCATTCTCTGAGTTACACTTGTCTCTTCTAAGTTCTGCTGTATATTTTAATTTTATTAAAATATTTCTTTATATTTCTGATTGCCTATAACTTTTCTAAACTGTATTGTGTGCCTTTGACTGCTGGTTATTAAAATAAATTATTTTATTCTAATTGATTCTATCCAAACTGACTTGTTATTTGCTTCCTCTATCACTTTAGTTTACATTATTTTATTTTTGAATTTTTGTTTGCTTATCTCAGTCTATCCAAGATAAGATAAACAAAATTGGTTTCTCGAGTAAACTTATATTTAATTTTAAGGATATGCTTGTCTCTTCTAGCCTTTCTTTTTCTTTTATTAATTTTTTGTTGTACTACTTTCATTTTAGGTAATTAACACTTGCCTATTTTTGATATTCCCTATCACTTTGATTTTAATTTTTTTTTAGGATTTATCTTTGCCTTTTTAAGAATATCCAAGTCATAATTGCCATACTTTTCTTTTGCTTTTTCCTCTATTTTGTAATTATATGTTTTAGTTTATAGCTGTCATTCTTAAATTATTGGGCTATAATTGCCAATTCCTTTTTTGTTTTGTTTTAGCTTTTAATTCAGGATCTGTTTTTGTTTGCCTATCTTTAAGTTTTCTTGGCTATAGCTGCCTATTGTAGGTCTCTCTTATTTCATTCTTCGTTTTATGCATTAATTTAATATACCCAAGCTGAACTGGTCTGTTATCTGCTTCCCACACTCATGATTTATATTTAACAAATCTTTCGTTAATTAGATTTAGATGAAATAATTGTCCTAATGTCACATATGTGCAATTTTTACATTCATCTGGAATACAGTTTCTTAAGAGAAAATTTCTTAATTCTGTTTCAGAAATGCATACACATGATGCTTTAACTACAGTAATAATATTATTTGCAATAACCGTGGCACATGCATTTCCTCAATTTGAACCTGCTTCAGAAGATTTTTCTACCAATTTACCAGGTAAAATTAAATGTTATATTTTTTGTGTTTGTTTCAGGTTAATTAAGTTTTACACAGGTGGTGTACACACACAATAACTACTATTAATGGAGTTCACAAATAAGAATACTATCTTGCAAAATTTTGCTGGCTCAAAACATTTGCAGAAACTCCACTTGTGGAATACATGTTTAGCAATATTGCTGGTTAGACCCTTTCATTGTCTTGAATATGTTGCACAGCAGCAAACAAATTTTTCAGTTTTCTTCTTTGACTTTTTTAAAAATTTTATTAAATAAATGCCAATATTCTTGAGATATTTTCAATGTTTATTATCAAGTTCTAGATTTATTAATATGTGTTGTTAATGAAATCAGAAATTAAACATGTAGGTATGTATACATTACCACATACATACCACATTGTCATGATCTCAATATCAAATTGGTAAAAAACTATAAAAAATTACTATTAAACATAATTCAACTATTATCTATATTCTCTTTTTAACAGTTACTTGTTTCTTTTCTAAAAACATTTGTGAATTATTATAATTATATGATTGGCAATAAGTGTTATCAACTTGAAAAGCTAATTTGAACTTGAACAATGAAGCTAATCATATAATTAAGATTGTTGTATGATTGAATCAAACTACACACTTTTGTTGGCCTCACTTACTTGTTTAAATGTATATCATGTTTTGCAAATCATTGTCTGCAGTTAGCTAAGGATGTGGAAAATTTTCTTTATGCTGATACAGAACTATGCTTATGACATAGTAATAATTATGATTTTTTTCAGCCTCCAACTCTGTGTAAGGTATCAATTAGAGCAGTGATTTTTAGCTGGAGAAATCAAAACTTAACAGAAACCGTTTTCAGCACAAGTACTATAGAAAATTCCTGATTCACTATAGTTGTGACCTATAGCTTACGGAGCATGCCCCTTTTTTCTTAAAACTCTGTTGACCAAAGTGGTGTTAGGCTGGTTCTTATATTACTTGATCCTCAAAAAAAATATATCTTACTTTTCTCTAAGAAAGAGAAGTGATTGTTCACCAAAAATTATTGAATGGTTTTAAGAAGGGTACATTCTTTCAAATTTCTCTAACTCCTAGTTTCCTAAAAGAAAAAAAAAAGCATTATGTTGAACATAACGGACTGAATTTAAAATGTCAATAAATTGATATAAATGTGCTTTAGATATATTGATCTGGCAATAATAACATCTTCTTTACATAAAAATTTATCTTTATTGTAAATACTGCAAGGACAGCAAGCTGTTGAAGAAATGGCAATGCCTCCTGTAACAAATCTGTTTTTCAACATTTTTGTAATTTATATCATAACAAACATTATTTTAGCTTGACACTGAACCCTCCTTCTCTCTTAGCCTTCTGTCATTTCCATTATATTTTTAATTGAATTAAAATAAGTGAAATAACTTCTTTTTCCAAATAGAATAATTCTAATGAAAGAAATAATATATCTGTAATGATATATAATGAATAGGATTTTCAAAATAAAAGACAATATTATCTGTATTAATTGTGTTTTTACTTCAACAGAGGAATGCATAGGACCACCGACACTAGGACCCTGCCAGAGTTATGTGCACAAATGGTATTATAACAGTAGTACGGGGCAGTGTCACACGTTTGCTTATGGGGGATGTCCACCAGAGGATGGCAAGATTAACAATAATTTTAATTCTGAAGCTGAATGTCTCTACTACTGCATAGGGGGAGATCGTAAGTAGCTTTCTCACCATTCCTTAGCAAATTTCAATAATGATAATTGCAGGTTATGCGGGAAAAAAAACCAGTTCTGGGGGCTAATGAAGCATTATCGTTTAGGATAATCAACTGCAATGGTAGTTACCTATCAAACCAGTCCAAACCAAACCACTTAAAGCTATACAAAGCAAACAGGCACATAAAAGTAAAAAAAAAAGTATTTTTAATAAATATATTCAACATAATAGTGTAGTTAATTCAAAGCCTGAGCCTTAAGTATGCTAATGTTCTAGTTATTTTTAGGAATAGCATCTATGTAATAATGAGATAATCTTTGAGGTCTCCCACATATAAATTCATATAGAAGAAATTTGCAGTTTTGCAACCAGACAGAGCACAGTAGCTCAAACGGTTAGAACAAAGTCATTGTCATGATGAGCCAAAGTCCTAGTCTTGACCTCAAATTCTATTTATCTGACTCTTATTTGAATATCTTAGCCAATACAGGACTTCGTGTACATGAAAAAAATCACATCTAAACAAAGATCTTGTTAGTGATAAAATTGATTGGGGGGCATTAGTACATAAAACAACTGGATACAAACACTTAAAAGATACTGGGGCTAAAAAGAAGATTTTTAAAGACTGAAAGCCAATTAAATTTTTTGTTTAAAAAAAGGAAAGTGTTTAAAAAGACAGAATCCCAATAAAATGGTTATATATGGCTGCTTTTTAGAGTCCCTTAATATATATATAAGGGACTCCAAAAAGCAGCATTCAAGTAAAGGTGGTCACAGCATCTCCGTTAAAAGGCAGTGGAGGCTGAAGTACAGCGCCCTATGCATAATCAAGCTATTACCTATTTCTAGTGAGCTTGATTAAAGATTCCAAGTTAAAAGGGTTATCTTCCAGAGAACAACTGTGTTGGTCCTGGTGATATAGTGGTAACTTTTCTTCTAAATGCAAGATTGTGGGTTCGATCCTGGCCATGACTCATGGTTCAGGCGAAAAATCCTAAGTATTGCCTCCTTCAGAAGGAAAGCAAAGCCATGGGTCCCATGTTGTACATTCATGAACCTCATGATAAAGAACCTCAAGCCTGAAAAAAAAGAGGCCTCTGAGCAAAATTTGTCTGCTGTGCCATACCCAGAATTGAATAGGATGCTTATCACCTGAGATGTTAAAGACCATCTATAAATAAACCAAATAAAAATAAAAGAGAGAGAGAGAGAGAGAGAACAATTGTTTCTCAAGCGGAATGGGGAATAAATATTTAATACTCTTAGGTAATTATAATCAGCACTTTTAGAGAAGGAAATAAAAGGGCGAGGAAGAGCTTGTTTTCTCTCATGAAAATTGCATTTTTGTTTTTGTTTGCTGAATGTAATTATTTTATTTGTTATTTTAAATATTTGTAAAAAACCTGCTTATTTGTTTCTACAATAAAATTATTTGTGCAAATAGTCAAGAGCTCCAAAATCCAACTTAGTTTTCTTTATAGTACATAACCCAAAGTTTGTATTACGTCCCGGTACAATTTATTTTTCATCTGTTTTTTACAGATACTCTTCCTCCATACCTTAAACCAAAGATAAAGCCAGGTACAAAAACAGAGACAGAAAAAGATGAAGAAATTACAGAGAAACATCCCCCTAAAGAGAAGAAGAAAGGACCAACAGTGAAAAAGGAGCAAATAGTCACCTTTTACCCCACCGTTCCCACTCCTCCACCAGTGCCACTAGATGAAAGAGGAGATGAACTCACATTTGAGGAAACAGGCCACCACAAAGTCTTCATGTTTGCCAAGTCTAATACTTTCATACAGCTTGATGGTAATCGAATACCAACATTCCAGCTCAGGTATGATTAGTACTGGTCATTGTAGAAAAATATTTTAACACCACTTATCTCATTAAACTTTTAACTGCCGAATTTACTTTTATACATTGTATAACTAGTACCTATAACCAGAAACAATTTAATTTGGAGATATATATTTATTTTTATTAATTTTTTGTTTTCAGATTATGTCGAGAAATATCTTTTCAGTTTCGCACCAAACTGCCTCATGGGCTCTTAGTATATCACAGTGTAAAAGACAGACCTGAAGGTTTAGACCCTTATGCACTCTATGTCATTGTGGAGAAAGGACAACTGAAGGTTGTGCATGTATTTGGAGAACACTCCACTTCAGTCACAGTGGGAGCTGGTAAATACCTAATTTTATTAGAATTATGAGAGTTGTTTGGAAAGTCTGATGAAAATGCAAGTTAGAGCCTTTTTTTTTTAAAAAAAATTATACATCAGTTTTATTTTTTACATATTCCCTAAAAGGTATATTGTTAGTCCAGTAGTTTACAACTTTTTACTCAGTTCTCTCAAAGAAATAGGTTTGTGAAACTGAGTAAAATAATTAATGACATTGTTATTTAACAACACTTTCTTCCAGAAAGAAGTCACTAAGAGCCACATTTAAGCAACTCATGTACTCTTGTCATTATGACTGTCAATGTGTGGCAAAATGCATTACCCTACCGAAAGAGCTCTAGTTTGTGTGCCAATTTTAGTATTTCTTCCTTCAATTCATCTTTTAAGCAGTACTGTAATGCTCTTAATTTTGTTTTATCCTTTTTTAATTAGCATTGGATTGGATTAAGTTGTTAGGAACAAAGGAGGATACTTCAGTACTTCCAGTTTTGCTCAATTTGTGGCCTTTTGTGCCTATACTCCCAATAGGGGCACCTTCCAGGAGGAAAGGATAAGGTGAGGAATTTCCAGATGAACATGATCCACAGGCAATGAGATATAGATGTTACTGGGTTCCCTAACACATCAGATAGAATGCAATGATGCTGATGGAGGTTCACTCCAAGGAGTTTGAACCTCCTCCAGAAGATCTGCTCCCATATCAGATGCCGAGGCAGAAATCTTTTCAAAGCACAAGCCCCTTTCACACCATGCCAGCCCACCTAGTCCTGGCACTTTCAACCCTGTAATGGAATCAATAGAAAGAAATTATATGAAATAGGAGAGCAGAAAATACATGGAAAGGAAAGATTCATCCCAGCATTTGTCTAAGTGACATGGGGAAACCATGAAAAAACCCAAGGTCAGGATGACTCACCCAAGGGATTTTAACCAGAATCTCTTGATAGCAAGTCCCAAGCATTACCACCTGAACCCACCTACTTGGTTTTTCAATTAGCACACCAGGATTATTTCCAACCAATAAAGTGGTCTGCACCTTCTTCATTATATTTATACCAGTCATTGTTCACTGCTTTGACCCACTTCAGCACAGATATATTTTGTCTACAGTCACAAATCAATGGAAAATGTCCTGCAAATTGCTATTAAACTTTACCATAAATGGCATTTAAATACCTTTCATGTGTATTTTTGGTTCATATTACCTATAGCATTAGGCTTTTTCAGATGCAAATTTTCATGCATGATATTGTACACTCTTTCAACTGAGAATACATTTTTCCAACTTTCACTCTCATTCTGACACCATGGAACATTTGGAGCTAATTTTATCTTTGATACATATTGGTGCTTTTGCAGGAACACATAGTACCTTAATGCTTGTACAGAGTTCCAATAAGCTTAATCCAACTCCATTTTTCATCCAATCAGTCATCCATTTCTTCAAATAAAAATATTTAACCACTGCACAGAACTTTTCTTTCCATCCATTTTTTATGGTAGAGGTGGTAATGGCCAATTAAATTGGCTGCCAAACATTAACCATACACTGCATCTGACTGAAATTTTGTCATAGACCATTATAATACTTATGCTTATCATCAGAGATATCACTTAATAAATATGTTCACCATTTTAGGGACTTTTTTTTAACTTTTCAAGCTTCTTTTGCATCTCTGTTCAGACTAATATCTAGAGAAAACTGAATGATTATGACATTGTTGTGTGTTTCATTTAAAAATTTCATTCCAATCTTGTTTGCATGTATTAAAGAAAGAATAAATTAAAGTTAAAAAACAAGAAAGAGTATTATAAATGCTTATGTTAGTGATATAATTTCTGTGTACAACCATATATTTTGGTGACATACAATATATTTACAAGCAACAGAGTATGTCAGATGAGGAAAATGCACAACACAGACCAGAAATGAATAAGATTAGCATTAAAATTCCAACTTTTTGGATAAAAAGGCCTGAGATTTGGTTCTACCAAGAAGAAGCACAATTTAATATTACTAAAATTAAAATAGGGGACACAATTCAGTCACTTGATATCACAGTTAGAATATAAATATGTGGAAAACATCTGGATATTATTAAGAATCAAACAAATATATGCTGAATGTCATAATTGTTCAACTGTCTCTTTACTGCCTACTGAACTATGTCTCTACAAAGTCTACCTTGCTTGAATTTTCAATTTATATATTAAAGGTCTAAACCGAGACAAGTGGCATAATGTGATGGTGCGTATAGATGTCCATGGGGGACGGCTAATAGCAAAGGTTGATGATCAGCAAGATGAGACATCCATTCTTGGACTGGACTCTTCCACTAACTATGGCATTTTAACTGATCTTACATCTGTTGTTCTCATTGGAGGTAAGCATCAGCTAAATTGCAATTGTGTGCCTTTGTTAGAGATTTGACTTTGTTTTAAAATGAGCATGGTTCCAGGGCTTAGTCCAGAGGAACGACTCCATGGAGTAAAATACATTATTGAATCATTTGTTGGATGTATTAAGAACATGGTGTTGAGTGCTGGAAAGGCTGCATCTGACCTACTTCCCATAAACCCTCTAATTGCATCTAAACATGAGAATGTAGTGGAAGGTTGTATTAATAAGTAAGTAATCTGCTTGCTTTTATTTTGTTTTGAAGTACAGAAATATCAGTTCCATAGAAGTATGATCTGAAATTTTGCTATAAATTAAATTCATTATGTTCAAAATATCTTCCTTATGAGTGGTGATGCCACGGTCAAGTGTTAGACTGCTTATCCTCTATCAAGATTATTCAAGTTTTTTACACTTTCACATTTACCTGTATCTTTTATTTTTATCATCTACATAATGTAGTGCACAAATTAAGACATGCATCTAAAAAAATGAACTAAGCTGATACCCTGTATGCAATTTTTTGTTACACAAAATATTCAATAAGGAAACTACAATTTATGAAACAAATATTGCATAATGAAATATGTGTATATATACCTAAATTGTGATTTCATCTTTAATAAAGAAAAATAAAGAAATGTTTCCATGTCTTAATATATAGACTATTTTTAATTCAAACTCCAGGGGGCATAAGGAAAAAATGTTAATATTTAACATTCAAATTAACAAAAACATAGATGCAATTATTAAAGAATACCATTAACAAGATTAGTTTTCATGGAAAAAATTAATATGTAGTGGAACTTAACTTAAAAATTATAATATATTTGTTATTGTACAGTGCAAGACAAAAATCCACTCATAGTAATTAAGCTAGCAGTAAATTAAATTATTTTTAATGTATGCCAATAATGTGTTAAGCAGTATTCCATAGTCTTTAACAATATCAATTTCTTCCTCACATCTGTTTTCACTTCTATTACAACTTCTAAATTTCTCTGTGACATTAAGCAACAATATGTGCCATGCTTTGACATTGTAAACTATGACAAATAATAATAACAACTTATATTCATTATGGTAAAGAGGGTTTTCACAATTTTTTTGATCTTACAAATCTTAATGGGTAAGGGAGGTTGAAGGACAAACACATGCAAACAAAAGTGGTCAGAAATTCACATTATTGAGGAGATGGAGGAGGCAGCATTGCTATAGGGATGGGGCTGAAGAATGGCATTGCACACAAGCTACACTATTCAGGAGAGGGTGAAAGCTGCAAGTACAGAGTAAGCAAACAAAAGCAAAAAAGAGTCATTCATGGTTGACAAAGTGAGCAAGGTCTCACAAAACATGTCCCAGTTTTATCTTCTTGGTAAATATTAATGCATTAGGATAAAGCTGAATCACTATTACAGCCTTTGCAGCCAAAGGAAATTCATGGAAAGGCATAACCTCATTATGCATATATCATACTTTTTTTAATAATCATGCATTGTGACCTAAGTCTATTGTATCAGCTGTTGAGATGATGAATGTAATTCTTCCAAATGAGTTCTGGGGACTTTAAGGCCAAGTTTCTCAGGCATTTATATTAAGAATTAAGGGAAAATACTCTGAAAAAAATCTTTGTCTGGAATAACCCTATTGACAATTGAATCCCAGCCTACCATATGATGAAGGTAAACACTACTATTACATCATGACAATGGTTGTACCACACTGCAAGACACTGAAAAGCATTACACCATTAAAGAGCATATAATTAGGTTCATTGTATATGTCATTAAAATAAATAACCTTAAAATAACAAAAAAGAAAATAATTAAATTTCTGAATTTTTAAGCAATTTTGCTTTTATGATTACTAAATGTATAAATGCAATCTGTAGTATCAAATATATGATAAAATTGGCAGTTGGCACTATTTTAACTTATGCGTGCAATTAAAGAAAAAAAAAACAGGATTAATATTTTTTGTTCCAAAAATACCAATCTCTCTCTGTCTCAGCAAAATTTCAGTATCATGTTAATATGGTATGACTTTCTGAAAGCTACAATTTAATTTACAATGAAATACTTAAGACCTTTCCCTTAATGTTTTACTCTGGCTATCACTGCTGTTGTGTGAATATCTGCAGGTGCAAAACTCGGGAGAACTTATGTTTTGTGGGCAGCAGATGTGTCAATCATTACAACAGTCTAACTTGCGATTGTTTTGGAAGAAAGTATGAAGGCGAACAATGTGACATCTACAGTAAGTATAGGTAATTATGTAAATGACTTTAAATAACTGCTTTTAATTATTATTAAATCTGCTCTGTTGTAATACAATGTTTAATAGAGAATTTGTGAATAAATAATACTGTCAAAAATAGTATAATTTAAAATTAAATTTCATTTCCTCTAGCTGCAACAATCCTGACACTCAGAGGCTCTTCATACATCTCATACAGAGTTTATGATTGGAAGGATCGTGTACATTCCAGTGTCAACCGTATCAGCTTATTTTTTAAAGTAAGTGCAGAGAAAATCAAAGAATTTAATACAGATGTCTATGTGAATAACATTTTAAACAAGAAGTGAGTTTACTAAATAGATATAACTTAACAATGGTATACAGTTTGCATGAAAAATAACTAAACTAATATACATTTGATTTTGGGGGTCACAATGTATGACTCATCACCAGCTAAAATATACCTCAATAACTGATTGCTCCCTTCATTGAAGTTCACCAACTGCAACTCTATGCATATTGTCTTCTGTTCATCAGTCAAATATCTGGAGTAAATTTTCAAATATCATAAATGTTCTTTAATTTGTGATGTACATGCTCCATTATTATTGTTCTCAGAGCCACCTACTCATCCCATCCTGTGGACCATAATTGTTTCACATTCAAACACCAAGAATTTCTGCTGTCTAGACTTTCTCTCATAAAACTAAAGAACAGTTCCTTAGATTTTCTGGGTGAATTCACCACAGTCATTATGTGAAACAGTACGGATCTTGGATAGCTAACACATAACTACATTCACTTCACATTGTATTGTTAGACTCTTTCCACCCTGAGCATCACCATGGTTCTAGCCATGAACTAGCCACTCATAACACTAATCCAATTACTTTTCAAACAACATTTATTAAATTAATTACTCTAAAAAAAACTATTAGCTTTGAATCTTTAGGTACAAAGCCTGCTGTATAAGTTTATTCTTCATCCCTTGTATAGCTTGAATGTTCCAAATAGATGCAAACTGTGAAATCCATGAAATTTTTATTTATTTTTTCTGCAGCATGCATTTAACTTAAAACAGTTAAAGTACATGCAGATATCAATGGTACATTATTTTATCATTGCAGGGAATAAATCATATGCAAAAATCAAAGCTTTATAGTAATCATTGAAAACTTCTTCAAAATACATTACTTTGGTTTGGAAGTTCCCTTACTGGTATTTGCTTGATGGAATTTTTTTTGATAAAAGTGAAGACAAGCTATACAATCCCATTTTGGTTCTTCAAGAAAAAGAAAATGTTTCATTGAATGGCAGCAATAATTATGGTATAACAGTGAAAACTAGGAAATAACAACAACAACAACAACAACAACAACAACAATAATAATAATAATAATAATAATAATAATTATTATTCATATATTATTTATTAATTATATTCAAATTTATATTCAAATAATATATATTTATATATTGTCACAAAGAAAAATTTAAAAGAAACTTGAAATATGAAATTTCAGCACAAAAAGTAATCATGTTTTCACCTCAAAATTCATTCCCAATTAAAAATGATGCTGTACTAGCAAACTGTTAAATTACTTATTTTAAAAAGCAATTCATGAAATATGCTATTCCCATAATTGTATAACATTTCAGAGTTTTCTGTAATGAATGGTTGTCTCTCAATTCTTATTGAAAATATGTATATTTTTATTTATGAAAACCAATTATTGAATTAATTTTCCATATTAATCCCAAAAAAATAGCTCATATGATTATATCTTTTGAAATACATTTTGTTTGAACTGATGATATCATTTTGTTGTCTGCAGACACGTTTTGATGATTCAGCATTGTTTTATGCCAGCGGAGAACCTTACCAGCATCATTATGTGGCAGTAGCAATCAGAAATCAGTCTGTACATGTTGAGATTGATTTTGGAGATGGTCCTATCAACACTGCAATAGGACAGGCTGTGACTTCTAACTACTGGAACAACTTTACAATATTGCATCATGAAAATATCATCACTATTAATTTAAATCATGAGTCACAAACGCTTGAATTGCCTGGTCCATATCACCACCTGTATATAGATCCAGAAATTTATATTGGTGGTGGCCCAGAATTGCACAAGAAGAAAGGTACATTTCTTAAACTTTATGCCATTTTTAAAATTTTCTCTTTTTTACTTCAGTCATTATTGAAAATGTAATTAAGAAATTAAGCTGGATGGTAAACTCCATCTCTTGCAATTTCTTTTCAATACTAGATACTAACTGGAGATCTGTTTCTGCTCAATTTCAAGGTTTCCAAAATGTTCTATATATTTTATCTTCTATGCATTTCATTACCTCATAAATTAATATTTGTGAATAATATTTTTTAAGCTTTAATGACTGGCATTTTTATTATTAGAATTGATAATTACCAGGCTATTTTGTTGTGGTTGTTGTTTAAATGAAATTTAAAATATATAAAGTATTGTGGAAATGTAGAAAAGTATACATTGAAATGACTGGAAAATCCATTAAAACTTGACTGGGAGAAATTAGCACATTTGCACTCTAATCACCCAGAAAAATCTGCTATTATGAAACATTTCATCCAAACTTACTATGAAATACAATTTGGAAAAAAAAATCTATGTTTTAATCTGTTAAGAGATAGGCCTTAGATACAGAGCAGCACCCAGATAATATAAACAAAAACAAGGGATTTGCAAATAAGCAAGACATAGAATCAACAAACAACTGCACCCAGATAATATAAACAAAAACAAGGGATTTGCAAATAAGCAAGACATAGAATCAACAAACAACTGCACCACAACTCTCTTACCACTTCTACTCCCTCCTACTTCTAACAATCCTGTACCTCTCTCCTCTCCAGACATATAGTCCATTAATAATGCTGAGCATAGAAGCCAGCAAAAACTTTTGCTTTAAACCAAAGACCATGGAATAGCCTAGTAATGATCAATACTAATACTATTTGTGAATTTTGCAATCTGTACCAAGTAGGACATCACTAAGTCTTCTTTATTTTTCGATGAATGCTTTAACTATCTATAATAGCCATGATTTTAACATTTATATTTAATTTTCAATGTAGTTAAGTTTTATTTATTGAATTCTGAAATTAAATATTGTTTTGAACTCCTTATATTTTGGCATTATTTTTGCCCTGAAGAAAATTAAGAGACTATTTTTGTAATGCAAAGCAAAAACTAAAGGAAAAGTTATCATTTAAAATTTTTTTTAAGGTCTGTTATCACACAACAACTTTGTGGGATGTCTCAAGTATGTTTTCTTCAATGATATTTCAATTTTGTATGAACTAAAGAAGAAGAATCCTAAAGTGCATTACATTGGCGTTTTGGAGCCAGAAATCTATGAAGGTGATGTGGAAGTGATACCTATTACTTTTGCTTTCCCCTCTTCACATATTTGGTGGCACAACAATCAGCTTGAAAACTTTTCACTCACATTTGACTTCAAAAGTCATCGCAACATGGCAGCACTTGCATCATCAGTTGTGACAACTTCTACAGGCATTGGATATTGGGAGGTAAGCAATGCTGTGAGCATTAAACAACCATAATCTAGTGTTTCTTACTATTAGTAAAAATGATTTAACTGAAATGTTTCATACAATGTTAAATCAAGAAGTGGAACATTTCAGGGAAAGGAATTCGTCAGCATAAATACAGGATAGAAAAGTTCAGGAATGTAGTTTTAGTATACAGAAGGCTGTCAAAAGAGTGAGAAACAAAATGAAAGTGTCTGCGGGGAGGCTAAAAGTAAATGATAGCTGGTGGGATAAAGAATTTTCAAAAACAAGAAGAAGAGTACAGAGAGAGCTAAAACACTGGATACAAACAGGAGAGGAGACAGATAGGGGCAGCTAACATATAGAAACATGGGGATACAGATGCCTATTAGAGGCAAAAAAAAGGAATAGTAGGGAGAAAAGATTAGCCAGAAGTTAAATCAGGTAGAGAAAAAGAATGATAGCAAGACAATTTGGGCAATGGTAGGTAAAATACGCAAAAGAAAGGGAAGGGATAGTGTGGTATCACCAACAGAGTGCTGCAAGTTTTTTCAGGGTCTTTTGGAAGTAAAAGCTGTGGATAATTTGAATATTGATAATATATGGAAAATAGACTAGTTAGGTAGCAAATTACTTCAAATGAAGTATTGGAACAATTAAAAAGTTAAGGCCTAACAAAGCATGTGGAATAGATGGAATACCAGTGGATTGTTGGAAAGCTTGGGTAGAAGACTTTAACAGATTAAACATACTGGGGCGGTTACTGAACATAATCTTTGAAGAAGCAAAAATACCAAAATATTTAATTGTAATATCAGTTTATAAAGGTCAAGTAGATATTAGTCCAGAAAATTATAATTATAATTGAAAGTATATATATTATATACTTTCAATTATTGGGAAAGTCTTCACTGGAGTGTTAGCAAAAAGATTACAAGAATGGGCAGAGAAAGAAATGAAAACTTCAGTATTTCAATCAGGCTTTAGGAAAGGTAAAAGAACAGTTGACAATATTTTTATAGTTAGAACATTAGTTGTTAAATATCTTAGTAACAAAAGAGGTAGAATCTATTTGTTGTTTTTAGACTTAAAAAGCTTTCAACACAATTTCTTGAAAAGCACTTTGGGTCAAATTGAGAAAGAAAGGACTAAGCAGGAATTTTATAAAGGTAATTCAAAATATTTATAAGGAAAATGAATTTTGTATTAAATATGAAAGGGAGAGGGTTACAGATAAAATATCAAACAATGTAGGTCTATGACAAAGATGTAAATTAAGCACAGTGCTCCTCAATCTATTTATTGATGATATTCTAGAAGAAATTAGTAGAGATAATATATATTTGCCAGCTATAAATGATATAGATATACTGGGTCTGCTCTTTGCAGACGATTTGGTAACAGGTTCTTTAAAAAGTGTAGGATTAAAATATTCATTAATTTGTAATTACTATATTTTGAACTACTTGAGTTCTTCTATAGCAAGAAGACAAGATACATAATTCAATATAACAATTTGCAAATAATTGAGTTCTAATATTGCTCTTCCAGGTGCGAGCTGTAAATGAGGAAATTAGATTTGAGTTAGTTCCTGATGAAACAAAAAATGTCACACATATAACTACAGTCAAGTTTGATTACCGTGCAGGATGGCATGCAGTAAGTGTCTCATATTCTTTAAAATATAGATATTACAAGTTCTATAATTCTGAGTATGCTTTACTATACTTGCTTATGCAAATCATATTTGAAAATTGACATAACAGCCCACCATAATTCTAAAGACGTTATTTAACAAGTTAAAATTTAAATAGTCATTTTACAAAAGTCACCCTCAGTGGCCTAGGGATAGATTGGGATTGAAAAATTTTGGGGGTAAGTCCTCTGGGAGAGACTTTAAGCTATGGGCCATGTGATAGATTTACAACACATTAAAGAACTCCCTATTTGGAAAAAGAGGCCCCTGGACAAAATGATCAGTCTTTTCATGTCCAATTAATACCTTAGTTCCCTGGCAACTGGTTTCATATCTGCTCTTTGTAAGAAATTCCTCCTTGGTAACCAAAATCTTCTACATGGGAGGAGTCCATGTCCTGGGATGGAATGACGGATACTAACAACAACATATTAAAGACTAAATTGAACCTTTCTTACTATAGGTGAACCTGAATTATGCAAATGGAGAGTTGAAACTAACAGTTGATTACAAATTCAAAACAGCTCAGTTATTTGGACTACAGTTCAGCTTGGGAGACAAGGTGATCATTGGAAGTGGGAAGTCAAATATTGGTGTGTATATATACTGTATTTATTATTTTATTTTCTGCTTTACAATGAAACTCTGAATGGTACTTTGATGAGCAATGTTCTTTGAAGGTTTGATTGGGTGCATTCGAGAAGTGGCAGTCAATGGACAGCACATTGAACCACGCTATGTTGTACATTCTGAGTATGCTGTGGGGGAAGTTTCTCTGGACAATTGTCAGCTAGTGGATCCCTGCAAACGACCTAACGCATGTGAGCATGGTGGAAAATGCTCTGTCAAAGAGGACAGCGTGACATGTGACTGTGAGGGCACAGGATATATTGGCAAGAACTGTCATTTTGGTATGAAAACATTTATAAGTTTAGTATCATGAACTTCAGAAATAACAATCTCATCTTATAGATTCCAAATTTAAAATCACTTTATATAAACTTAATTTTTAAAGTAAATGTTTATATTGGATGCCAATTTCTTAATAATAGTTATTTGTATTTTTTTAGAAATTGTTTTGTAGTAATAACATAAAATTCTGCTGCTAATGAGGCTAATTATTTTTACATTTTTCAAAGAATGTATTTCCATAGCTGTTTCATAAATTTCTACTTTACTGTTATACAGCTAAGCATCGCAAAACCTGTGAGGAGTTGGCACTGCTTGGCTACACTGAACCTGATGTCTATCTCATTGATATTGATGGCAATGGTCGGTTCCCACCAGCACATGTTAAATGTGAATTTCAATCTCTGGAAGATTCCACAAAGACCATTGTTGAACATAACTTACCTAGTCAAATGGTATGTATAAAAACAAAACCAATTACATAAACCTTTTTTCATAAGTAAGGAAAAAAGTTTTACTATCTGGCACTGATAGCTACCTGAAGTAGAAGAAGTTAAAGTTCCAATTTTTATTAGTTGAGTATACATAATAAATATTAACTAAATTAAATTCAACATAGTTAAGACTAAAGAAGAAGATTGAATTTGATTCTAAGTATATTTTGATTGATCTGATTCTAAGTATAATTTGACAGAGTGCTGTTTTTGCAGGATGTAAGAAGTAAATCAGAGGAAGACTTCAGCTTTAACATCCAATACAGAGAATTCACTGCTGAAATGCTTCAAGAATTGATTTCACATTCACTTCATTGTAGTCAATATATCAAATATGACTGTTACAAAGCCCCTCTAGAGCTTCACTCTGCAACATGGTTCATATCATCTTCTGAGACAGATCTTGTAGACTATCTTGGAACAGTAAAGAGAGGGGCTTGTCCCTGTGCAGGTAATCATGCTCACCACTTATAACCTTGCAACATATGCTTACTGGAACCAAAATATTCCATGACAAAACAGTACACATGCTGAAGTTCTTGTAATATTATTATTTTTGAAATGATATCCTTTTAAAAGAAACACTTGAATCCCTTGTCTCTTTGTAAGTTTGTTTTCAAGTTCATATAAAATTTGAAAAATCATAGAATAAATTCAATGAATATTTTAGTATTTAAAATGCCTAATCTTTACATTATTTAAATGTTTATTCACTTTATGCAATTATATTATATCTTAACTTTATAATGCACAAATAAAATTATAATAATTAAAAAAATATTAGCACAATATTACACAGTAATAATCACTTGTTACAATGTACTGAATTGATAAGTAGAAATTACAAATAATTTAACTTAATTAATTCAACATAATAATCATTTCATTAGATATATAGGTAGTTAAGCAGTAAATGCTTTCAATAAAATATAAAATTATTACAATTTAGGATATATAAAATTATTAGAGTTTAGGACAGTGTTAAAACTTAATGAAATATTGAACATGTGTATTAATAATGTCTGCACAATTCAGTAAATTAAGCAATGAAGTATAATGGATTTGAAATCAGGAATTACTTTAATTTGTATTGAACTAGAGCTATGGAAATGACCTGTTTAAGATGTGTAGGCAACATATTGTGAAGTTTAGCCCTTGCAAACAGTGTTTTTTTTATTTATTTATTTATTTATTTACTAAAACTTTCTCTGTAGGAGTGCAAAAAGAAGTCACATTTGTTTACAGATTTATGGCTATGATATTTTTATTTTTAATTAATAGTAGGGATGTTAAGAATATAAAAGTGGATTTTATTTAAGCAACTGTGTAGACATTAAAATGTATTATTTTATTAATTACATAAATTGTTTTACTTATTGCAGTGAACAGAACCTGTATTGATTCTTCTCGATCTTGCAATTGTGACATCTCTGATCCCAAGTGGCACTCTGATGAAGGCTACTACACCACACCAAAGAGCCTTGGCATTACACAAATGGTGTTCTTGCAACAGAAAGATTTAGATGAGGATGCACAAGGACGGATCACTCTGGGACCATTAGAATGTGTGGAAACAAGTGAGTGCCGTAATATTAAAGTTTAATGAGGACGGAAGTAAGTTTTTAGATGATATTTACACCTTAAAAACTATTCTTGCAGATACCCAGAAGTATGTTGTGACCTTCACATCAAGTCAATCATACATAGAGGTACCAGGTTGGAGAAAGGGGGACATTTCCTTCAGTTTCCGAACAACAGGAGAAAAGGCTATTTTGTTATATCAGCCACCAATAAGGCCAGACCATCCTTCCTTCATGGTTGCTTTAACAAGTGGTATGTATGTGCTATTAAACCAATTAATTTTACATCAATAATAGAAGAAAAATACCTCCTTTCATTTTATTGTTAACTTTATAAATGTAGCACACTTCCAAATAAAATTCCAAACTCAGTTCAACACTCTGATGCAGCACATCCTAAAAAACATTTAAGAAGTCTGGAAGAAATAATGCATATACATATCATTCATGCCATAGCTCAAAAAGTTTTGTATTTTGAGAAAGATGGGATTAAATGACTAAAACATAATAATAATTTCTATATTTTCAAAAATAACAAAATACAATAATAATTACTATATTTTTAACAGTGCAGATTTAATATAAAGACATTATTAAAATATCACATTGTTGATTTATAATAATGTCATACTGGGTTAGCATTATAATCATATGTAAACATTTTGGCTAAAAAGCAGATATACAGATTTTTTTTACAGAGTAATTATTTTCATATAATATGTTGTCATCAGCTCATTATTAGTTTCTATATGCTTCTGGTTTCATTTATAGTGCACATATATTGCTGTTGAATTAAATAGGCTTAAATATGTTAATAACTTTTATGTAACAATATACCTTTATCATTAACTGTCCAAATCTTCTACTTAATTCTTCTACTTTTACTTAACATTTGATTCCTTATATAAGTTTATTAATAATTTTAACTTTTCATAGAGTATTATAAAATCATTCCTGATTGACTTAGGCATCCCAACATTAAATAGAGTGCGGAATATGAACAAAGAATTTATAAGTCAAAAAAGGACTTGACACTAAGCTTTTAGAGTGGGAACAAATGGTCCCAAACACTTCATTATGGAGCTACAACATTGATAAGGATCGACTCCATGCTATGCTACATTCTGATACATCTTCATTGCCAGTCAAATATAAACTCATGCCAATCTAACCACAAATCATGAACACTCAGTATACACGTCTTTATGGAAGTGTTAAGGCATTTTACTGTACTTCAATTAAGGTGATCTACCAAAGTAATGCTGTATATTTGAAAGAAAAAAATGCTTTGTTAAGGTAAACTATAATATTTTTAATCCTTGTGATCATCCATAAATATATTTTCAGTTTTTGGTGTTAATGCCTGAAGCACTACAATATAGCATCCAAGATCATTTATTCCTATTCTTGAGGTGTCCTTTTCATCTCCCTTCCCCGTTTTACTAGTAAATTTTCGTGCATATATTTTTTTCATGCTCTGTAAGTGCTATTGCCAAATTAACATGTTCAACTATGAAATATGATAGAACAAACTTAAAGACAGGCTGAAATTTAACTTTTTGAACTATTTCAGTTTATTAAGTTAATACTCTACTGCTGAACATAATCTCAAATTTCTTTCATCTGAGCTCATATAGATATCCTTGAAATCTCTTGGTTATCTGTTAAATATGTTTAAATAATATTACGGATAATTAAACAGGTATATATTCTAGTACTTTTAGCCTTAACGTCTAGTGAACTGTACTACAGAGGTTAGGCTTTTAAATGTTTGGATACTGTGATATTAATTATTATGATCATTATGATATGACATACCAGAACTGTACTTGCACAAATCTGTATGTCTCTGTGAAGGCCTCTTTGTTATGCTTGCCTATATGCATGTAAAAGATATCAATAATTATCATTTATATTAAATCTTTGTATGTAGTGCCCCTTCACCTGCACCTTCATATGCTAATATCTGCTGTTTCTCAACTTCTGAACAAAGAACCAGTAATGTTGTTATATTAGATTTTCAGCTTACTTTCAATTTTACATTGAGTACTGGCCATTCCCGAGAACTTGAAGTGAAGTCAAGAAGACAGCTCAATAATGGAGAATGGCAGAAAATTTGGATCGATTACAATGAACATCATGTCAGATTCATGATCAACACAGACTACCAGATGATTGATCTCCTACCAGAAGAGGAATTTGGTCCATTTGAAGGAAGCATGTTTATAGGAGGAGCCACAGAGTAGGTGAACTTTATTATTCAAAACAGCTAGTTTACTCAGAACAGTTTAAATATACTATAAAAGCAAAGCACATATTTTCAGATTACACTTACTATAGCAATGGCATTATATTAAATGATTTTATATATAAAACTATTATAACATTTATTAAAATTAAGTAATGCACACAAATAATTATATTACTTTGTGCTTAAGGAAACTAGAAAAGGTGAGGTCACAAAATACATTATTAATATTGATACAGTAAGGTGACAATACGTCCTGTACTAAATAAGTTCAAGGTTAAATACATTTTTTTAAAAACATTAGTGGTTTTTATAATCTTATTCTAGTTGCATAAATTTGATGAAATTTTAATATGATGATTCTAGGGAGTTGCTAATGAAAAGCTCTGTACGTCAAGGTCTAATTGGTTGCTTCAGAGGTCTTGTGGTAAATGGAGAAATCTTGGATATATATTCCTATATGAGTGTCCATCTCTCAGAAATAATAAAGGATTGCAAACCATCATGTGATCCAAACCCATGTAAAAATGGTGCCAAGTGCAAGGAGCTCTGGAGTACCTTCCAGTGTGTATGCAAAAACCCATGGGCCCATATTGGTACTTACTGTGAAACAAGTAAGTTGTAAGCCACAAATGCTAGTTAAAAATTAGAAAGAGAGATCTGTAAACATTTTAACATAATTAAAATGCTTGAACTATTGTTTGCTACAAACAGAAAATTTGTTAATCATCATTTAAACAACGTATCAAATTATAAATTAAACATGTAGTTTGGCTCTATATAACATTAAATAAAAAATCCTTTGTTATAATGGTTTTAATTACTTGTTGTATTTTTATTCACAGATATTAATGTAAAGGGACTGACATTTCTTACTCCTAGAGCATTTCTGAAGAAGAATTATTTAGCAGAAGCTTTAAATAATGAAAAAGAAGTTCTATCTAAGCTCATGAGTGACAGTATTCTTGTCAACTTGCGAACACATGATCATAATTCCCTTGTGCTCTATGCTAATGATCATCTCAATAATTTTGTTCAGCTGCACATTCAAGAAGGGAGATTTGTAGTGTTCACTTTCAATGTTGGCAATGAAATCCAAAACATCACTGTGGAATATCCAGGTTTGTACAATTTTTACAGGTTATTATTTCTAGTAATGAACAATTTGTTCCTGCATCACTTTTAGCATAATTGTAAAATTTTATAACCATTTGTAGCTTAGAATATAGTGAAACTTAATTAAAAATGAGCGCCATATATTTTTTTAACGAGTAATTCTCAAGCTTCTGCCTTGAACCATGTTTGGCAGGTGATAGAATAAAAATACATACATAATTTTTTAATGTAATGTAATTTTCCCTTCTTCAATGCATTTCTCACGTCTGTAGACTGACATTTCAATCCCAATAAAAAAAAAAGTCAAAACAAAATTTCTGCAAAATGTGGAAAACAATATTCTTCAACTAATTATTGTTTGTAAATCTTCACCCTCATGGTATGTTTCAGTTTTGAAAAGGGCTAATAATTGAATGAATGAATTTTATTAACATTATAAAATTAAATATACATTTATTTATGCATTTTATCAGCACCAAAAAAGAAAACTAGGTTCCCCCATACCTTAACCACTCAGTTGTATGTATGATAAGGAACCTCTAACATAAAAAAACCATTGTCAACCATCTCTTGCCCCTTCATTATGCTTCTTCCCCAGTTCTCCATTACTTTTCTTTAAAACTCCTCCATCTGGTTGATTTTTTCTACCTTCTTATTAGATAACATTTTTATTGCCAATAAATCTCTCTGTAGATTGTCCCATTTATCCTCACAAATGCTGTACCACCACCATTTTACCATTTCACATTTCATTAGACAGTGAAATACAATAGCCACTTTTCCACACATAATACATCCTTCTTTGGTATTTTCCTTAATCCTTTTAAAAATATTACACCTGTTCACATCCATGCCAAACCCATTTTTCCAAATTGTTGCAATTATCAATGTATTTCTCCTGTACCCAATTTCTTTTAACTATTTTATATAAAACCAAAGAACTTTATTCCCCTAAACTGACCCAAATCTCTTGCTTCTCAATATCTTCTACCCTCTGTCTCACTACTTTCCAAAATCCATTAACATTACTTTCACCCAGTCTCCAGGTATCCCTCATTCCAATTTCTTCCCCTAACTTCCCCACCATCCCATACCAACTCTCCCTTCTCAATACCTTTCTTTGATACATAAGGCATTCTTTTAACGTGTTATTTATTACTTCTAATTTGAGACCTAAGTACCAATATTTAAAATGTTCTCTTCTATTATACCTTTCCTTCCTATCCTTTCTAATTCAACCAAACTTTTGTTGAACCTTTTGGTAACCCCAGAACTTCTGTACAAAATATTCTGTATACCACGCTGACCTTCATCCATCCCTTTGACGCTCCCCAAATTTCTACTGCATACAACATCTTATGATTGGATCACACCCTCATATAATCTTTCTAACCATTTCATTGATAATGCTGGAACTTTATACAAGCTTATTCTAAGAGCATTTATAGCTAATTTGCCTTTAACTTGCCACGTATTTAGACTGTCTCCCACCTTCCATTACTCACAAATCCCACCCCTGAGTAATCAAATTCTTTCACCACCTCTATTAATTCACCATCTATAAATCATCTCTCATCTTTTTTTAACTTTGTTTCTTTTTTAAATCTTAAGATTTTTTTGCTATTTATCCTTAAACCCCATTCTGCACAAAATCCAGTAATCTCATTGATAGCATGCTGCAACCCTATCACAGTTATTGCTCCTGTTATGATATCATCAGCAAAAAGCAGTTCTGGTATTCCCTTCTTACCAATTATTTTATAATGTCTTATATTGTTGTTTTCCACAATCCTATCAAGAATATCATCGATAAATAAGTTGGGAATTGAGTCCCATAATAAATAGTATGGGACTCAATTTACACCCTTGTCTCAATTCAGTATTTTAATAATCTGTAACACTATTAGCATCACATCTAATGCAAAACCTGCTTCCTTTCTATATTTTGAAGTTCAAGAATAAATTCATTACTCGCTCCTTTACACCTTAGTTTATATGCAAATGCATCCCTATATATTGTGTCAAATGCTATCTCGAAATTTGCAATTTTTTTTTTCTTAAACAATTATCCAGTATATGTTATGAACTGTCATTATGTTATCTAATTTTTTTTTCCTTTTCTAAAACCTGCTTGAAATTCTGATAATTTACCTTCACTCTCTGCCCACTCAGTAACCTAATAGCTAATATGCCAGTGTATATTTTACCTAATATAGATAACAAACTAATTCCTCTATAATTATTTGGGTTATTTGTGTCACCTTTCCCTTTATATAATGGAATTACCTTCCTCTCCTTAATTTTATTTGTAAGCCTAGTACCTCCTCCTATTTTTGACATATTTTCTGAAACTCTCCTGGAATTCCATTTATTCCAGGAGCTTTTTTTTTTTCTTTTCAATATTTTGATCTCATATCCCTCCTTCTTCATAGTAAGATCTTTATCTAAGCATTCTATCCTATTTACCCTGCTATCTGATTCTAATTCATAACTCAATACCATCCTCTCCCCTATCAAATTCCTAAAGTGGTTTTTCCATTCCATTTCCTCCCCTTTACTTTCTCAAAATCTCCTTCACAACTGACCATATATATTTACTATCTTAACTGTCACAGCTTCCTAAATTTCCTTACTCATTCTCCACTGCCATTCTTCCCTTTTCTCCTGTACTAAACACTTATAGCCCCATTTTTTAACAATAAAATTTCCCTTTCTTCTTCTTCTGTCTTTCTTCACCTTGTTAACTTCTTAAACATTTAATTTTTTGCACTTACACATTCTCCATCATACCATTCTATAATCTTTCATTTCTCCTCTTTTAGTGCACTTCCATCTTCCTACATTACCATTAATTCCAGCCTTTCCAAAGCCTCATCTATCTTCCCTATTCTCAATGCCTCTATAACATCATACTTTCTTATTTCCCCTATTTTGGATATCAGATTATTGGGTAATAATTGCTGAGCACAAGGTCTTGGCTATACAGCAGATAATCCAGCTCCTGGAAGCCACATGTGTTCACAGCAGCCGTGTGAACAGATTTGTTGCCACGCAACAAAAAGATTCTTGACTTGGCATTCCATGCCTCTTTTCCTTGATGGTGCTAAACGATTGATGCAGTAGCTCAACATAGTACTGCCCAGTCCCTATTGTGTTCCTTTCTTTGAAATCTATCATCAGATCAAAAAATTGTCTCCATGATTTTGTTTCTGGACTATGTGACCTTGGCCTTTCTGGGGGGTGTTTCACCCTTTTTGCACACTCCATTGATTATATTTTTAAAAGGGGTTATAGTAGAGAACCATAGTTATATCCCATGTGATGATGGTTTCCAGTACTGCCCTCTTTGCTACCATGGCAAGGACTCAAATCTTTTGACAACATTCCACAGGCACTTGCATTTGAACTGCTGAAAGAATTCGAGGCATTCATCTTGCACTGATCTTAGGCACATACAAATGCTGATAAAGTATGTGCTTTTAGGAAAGCTCCAACCTTGAAGCTTTTTCTTTTGTCCTCAGACATCTGTCACTTAGAACTTCCTCCTTGATGAGGGAGAAGTTTTCTTGTGGAAATACTTTCACCAGAGTCACCTTATGTGGGTCATTTTCAAGGCACTCTCTGCCCAATCAAAATAATTTTGACTACTCCTTCACTATAGAATATGAAGGGGAAGCTTCCCGATGCACATCATTAAGTAATTGTTTAATATCACTGGGTGAAAGTCCTTGCAGTGATTACACTCCTAAAACATGTGAGTATCAAACAGCTCTAACATCACAACAATAAATCATGGCCATCTATCAGGTTGGAAACTTATGAACTGCAATTTTTTAAGTTTTATGCTAAATCATAATCTACAGGAATGTAAAGCTTACTTGTTATTTATTTTTCTAGGTATAAATACAGGCAAATCAGTGCAAGTTGCAGTGATTAGAAGTGAAAAGGAAGTGATCCTGCACATCAATAATCGAAATAACTCACTTCCAGTTACTACTGAACTTCTGCAAGAATATTCCAACAAACCATGGGTGAATCCAGAAAAGGGTAGGAACTAGTAATATTAATACACATTTCACAATATTTGTCTTGTTTGCTGAACAGAGCTGTAATTATTGTCTAAGACAAAATAGTTACAAGCTAACAATTCAATTTAAATCTGTTTCAATTTCTGAATATTTTTATAAAATAGTTTGGTTTTGTGTTTAGAGGTATTGGCACCACAAAGGCCTCCTGCACCACCAACAGAATATTTCCAAATAAATCTTGGGGGCTATGATCCAGGTAATTTAATAGAAGGCAGTGGAGCATTACCTCTCCAAGGCTATGTAGGATGTATTCGAGGACTGAAGATAGGGGAGCATATGTTTGACTTGGCAACACAGGCCCCAGAAACTTCTGAACAAGGTACTTCTCAAACAACCACAACTAATATTTAAGATCAGCATAAAGTATGTTTTTATTAAAAGAAGTTTCTGACAAGGAAGGTAATAGTTTACATTTTGGCAACTTTTCCTTTGGTGTGCAGTTACACATCTGGAGCTAACATGTTAATAGGTGATCATTTCAGTGTAATGGCCAGAGAAAGAGCCCCTATTTTGTGTAATGTGCTTGCCATTCTGATATTTTCTGTATTACAATTTTGAAAAAGAATTCCATATTATTAAAATAATAAATTAAAGGTTTTATGGTGTATGACATATATGATAATAGCAATAATAAACACAAAAGTTTATGAAGTATAAGTGGCCTTATTTGAACTAAAACAGTAATTAAGATTAAATATATGTATTACTTCATGAATCATAGCTGCTGTTGGAGAGTTCCTTGCACTTTAACAAAAACTGTCCTTATGATAAGGGTTAAAGATTGCAACATTTAAAGTCTCTTGATTATGGGCAGCATCTCTTATTTTGTGAAAAAATATTGTTGAATATTAGCTTATAAACATATGTGATCTTTAAAACAATATATTAAATTGTACATAATTTTTTTTCTTCAAGTATTTTCCTGCTCTCATATATATTTATAATGAATAAAAATTGCATTCTTCTTGACTCAAAACAATGATTTCATATAATATTTTAAATATACCACATTAATAAATAAATAACTATAATATAATATCTTAAGTTAGAGCACTTTAAGTTGATTATATTTTAGAAATTAGGAACTAAATTTAGATAGCTTTTCACCATTTTTTCAGATAATCATGATAGCAAAAAACCTTAATTCATCAAATACCTTACTGTTTTGACTGCTCAAAGCACAGTAAATTGACAAATAGGGCATACTACATTTGTGTCTTTAGATCTTAATGCAGTGAGACTCAAATCTCAAGCTAGGAATCATTGTATTGAATTTACTGGAGGTTAGAAGTTTCAAGTTTCCAAACTCTGGCAAGACTTAATGGTTCACTTTAGATTAAGTTTTTAAATTATTTAATGAAGATGAACTAATAATAATGCATTTAACCAGCTTGTAAAGATATTAAAACATATGGCTGCTGGATACATTACATACACTCATTATGTATTCTTCCCTACTCCCCTTGACATTGAAGCCATATATAATCTTAGTCAAGAACACATGACTCATGCCACATGTGACAGAAATCATGCACATACTAGTCATAAAAGACAGGTGGATTGCAGATTGGTATTAACATTTATCTTAATGATGTTTCTTCAAAGTTAACAGAATAGGAAAATTTGTATGATTGGTTCTAACAGGGCCCTGCAATTGCATATATGACTCAAGAATCATTAAATACAATAAGTGGAAGTTTTTTTTTTTTTAATGGTGTTTACGCCTGTTTTTACTACTGAGACACCACAAGTAGTGGACACTGGTGATACATGAGGTGAAATGATGTATTGGCAAATTTTAAGGAAGGAAATGTTCTAGATCTAAGTTTAAGGTACCTCCCCAGCATTTGTCATTTATGAGGACTGAGTGAAACATGAAAAAAACCTCAGTCAGGAAGGTTGGTCTTGGCAGGATTCGAGCCCCAGACCTCTTGCTCATGAGTCTGCACCGTAACGACCTCAGCCACCTGTGATGGTAGTAAAAGTTTGATGCTACAGTAATAATAAGTATTGGTTTCTGGCCTTCTGATTTAACCAGCTGTAATTTTTATTTATGGGGTAGCTTGAAAGATGGCATCTTTCACATTAAAACTCTACATTAGAGGAACTCTAGGCTAATATTGAACATGAAATGAACAGAATTTTGGTTGATGAACTTAGACGAGTGAGTGACAACATATTCTCAAAATATGGAACTTGTATGTGAGTGGAAGGACCTACTCTAAGGTAAGGTTCTTAATGCATTTGTGCTTCCAACATTGCAAGAAGCATTTTACAAACTAATGTTCGACCTGTATCCAGGAGCCAGACCCTATGCAATGGCCACCACATATACTAATGACGTATTTAAGAATATTTTGACTTAATTCAAGGTGATGATGTTAACATAGTAATAAATCTAAATATGAGATTCCTATAAAATAACTCATTGTATTTTGTGGGGCAGAAGCTCCAGAAATAATTTCAGGATGTAAAATGAAATGTGATGAGCAGCCATGCAAAAATCAGGGTATCTGCATTGAGGATTTCCAGAAGAAGGAAGTGTCATGCAATTGTGAACATACTTCATACTATGGGGAATTATGTGATGAAGGTTGGTCAATTCACAAATTAATTAAATGTGCATAACACGCTGACATTCATTAAGTAAAATCAAAGTCTTTAATGTAACATGATTCCTTACAGAGAAAGGTGCAGATTTTGGAGGAGATTCAGTTTTGCAAAGGAAGTATGTACTCAATGGGCCTGTTAATCAGGTAAAGGTCCACCTTGCATTTTCAAGTACTGACAACAGACAAAGAAATACAGCACTTCTTCTGCTGCAAACAGAAAGCAGGCAAGCACTTGTAATTGCAAACTTTAGTAGCATCTCTATGCAGGGTAAAAAAACGTTTAACGAAATTAAGTGCTAATATTTATTTTTGCTAGGAGGAGCTACTATCTGCTTGTAGCATTAACAAGTGAAGGCGAACTGATTTTTGAAGAGGATGGGGAAGGATCAGCCCTTGGAGTGAGAGTTTCTGATATAAACTTCCTGAATGGGGCAAGACACTCTGTCTATTATCAGAGAGAAGGAAACCATACAACACTTCTGGTAAGGCTATTCTTGGGCTACTAATCTGAATTTGTTAATTGAAACAATAGTCTTTCTGCTTAATGCAGATGATACCATAGCATTGTATTGGGCTGAAACAATATAAATAACAGAATATAATCTGACAGCTGCCACTAGTTCTGTATGAAGAATTGTTAAAAGCATACTTGTCATTAATATATATAAAACAAAAATTAAATTTAGATTTAAATGTAAATTTAATTATATAATTTGAAAACAATAAAATTAAATGATAAGAGAGAATTTATTTTTATGAATAAATGAATTTACTTAAAAAGATCTATTAATAAATACTGGATCTTTCACAGGTTTGTTGAAAATTTCACAGCATCTGGCTGCTAGCAGTCAGTCAATCCTGGCATAGCAGATGTAATGTCCACACAACTAATTCAAGTTCTCACAACTATAACCACAATTACAATGAAAATAAGCACATACATTATGACAGGAGGTTTTAGAAATATTGTTCTGCTGCTCCATATTTCTGAGATCTTTTTAGAAAATTGTTATTTATATGTATAACCTGGTTTTTCAAAAGTGAGTCAATTTAAACATAAAAGCATACAAGGTCACTGTTGTCCATGAGTTGCAGGCATATGATCTTTATATTCAGGCACATTTCTATAATTGGATGCTATGGGATGTTAATGATAAGAGTATTTAATCCACATTTAATATTCTTTATTGATGAAGTATGGTTCCATTTGCATGGTCATATTTTGATGCAAAATAACAGTTACTGGAGTACAGAAAAACTTCATTTTATACACAAAATGATGAGAAAATTGGCATATAATGTACAATAAATGCACACTGAATAATAGGGTTATCTTTTTTGAGGAATGCAAAAAGATACAGAAAATGACATACTAACTGTGATTCTTTTTGTGGAAGTTGAAAATAAAAGTATATGGAACAAACCCCCACACATTAAAAGAACCAAAAGGAAATATTAGATAAAAAATTTACTCAGTTTCAAAAGATGAACTGTAGTATGTAAATGAAAATATCCAGACATATGTGGATGTAGCAAGACATTTCCAAAACCTCCTGTCATAAGGCACAGGTTTATTTTCATTGTAATTGCTGTTTTAATTGTGAGTACTTAAATTAGTTGTGCAGATATTATATTCACTTAACTGAAAGTTACTGCTTTGACTGTTGACCTGCCAATTCTATGAAACAGGGGGCAAAAACCATAAAAGAGCTTGTATTTATGTTAAAAACCAGTGTCTCTATATTTTGGACTTTATGGATAACTTCTTGATGTTATTATCACAAAGCAAATATATACGGATAATTTCTCTATGTATCTTATCTATTAAACTTGGGAATGATCATCAAAGATTCTCATAAATGGGCTATAAATGTCAAAAAGGGGTTATAATGTATGGCTTCTTGTCATGTAAGCTTCTGCCCTCTTAATGCTTTCCCAGGGCACTGAAGTTACTTTCAATTTTATGTGATATTTATATTTAAAACTAAATTTTGTGGTTTATCTAATTATCTCAAAAAAATTATCCAATCATTTCTTAGCGATTTATAAAAATGTAATATTTTAATATTAATAGTATACTTCTCAGTTATTTTGGGAGGGATAATTAGTCTTATCTTGCCCTTCCAAAATGTTGCCTCTATCTTCCCAGGAATAAAAATAATAAAATGTTAACAAATATTTTTAATGAATTACCCAAAAATATAAAAGTATTAAGTGGTAAATGCTGAAACAGAGTTAAGGAGCTATTTAATCATTAACTCTTTATAATATAAATGAACTATAAAATAAATTTTTGTAATTCTAATGCAAAGTTATAATTTCAAAACGTTGAAAATGTGTAATCTGAAAATAACATGCATTTTTTATAATTGCAATAACAAATAAAATAAAAAAAGAATAAAACAAGATTTATTATTTCAGATTGATCGGGAATCTGTAACACTGAAACAGATCTCGTTTCTAAGCACTGCTGAGGCTCATGATGGTGACCAAGGGGCAAATGAGGTGCAAGTTGGTGGGCTCAACACCAGTGATTCACGTTTTGCGGTTTACAAAAACTATCGTGGCTGTTTGTCAAGTAAGTGATGACTGTTTAATATCCAGAGCTCAGAATCATTAGACCGAATAAATTTTCATGACATTCGTAATCTAAAAAATTGGAAACTAAATCAGCTACATTACTGCATTCAAACATATTTGCTATATTGCTACAAAATAAACAGATGACCTTTTAACCTAAACTTAGGTATTCATTTTTTACACTAAACTCCACTCACTTACACAAAAGTAAGATGCGTTTCGGGAGAATCTCTCCCTTCTTCAGTTGCTCACTGAACCGCCGTTACTCAAAACGATGGCTGGATAACCAGATGTTCCTGTGGTGGCCTCTGTTGGTTGAAGTAGGAAGTTGCTGAGTTCATCCATAGGAAGAAACTCAAAATTCATTAGGTTTTCTCTATTTTTTAATATGAAAATGGAGATTGTTTTAATTTTGGAATTTACAAAAAAGAAACACACACAGAAAACTACATAAAAATGAGAGTTATAACCCTATTCCACATAAATATGGAGTGTTTCACAGTGTGGCACATAGATTGATGAATATTCCACTCACAGAAGCAGAGTACAAAATAGAATACAAACAAATAATAAAGACAGCTATAATCAATGGTTTCAACAAAGACACAGTGATAAAAATTATCAATAAATCTAAAAGACAAAAAGGGATAAGGGAAGTTTCCACACTGAAAAACACAAAAGAATAATACAAATTCAAAAGTTTCACCTACCATCCAATTTACCACAACAAGTTCAAGAAAATCTTCAAAGAACATGGGATAATGTTAGCCCCATAGAACAGGTACAACATCAAGAATTTATTAGGTTGCACAGTAAAACACTCCATACCAACAGAACAGAAATCAGGAATTTACGAAATAAAATGGGTAGATTGTGAACAGAGCTACATAGGCAAAACAAAAAGAAATTTGGAAATTCAGAGGAAAGAACATTTTAGGAATATTCGGTTTAAACAGATGGATAAATCAGCAGTAGCAGCTCATTTTTGGACCAAAAACCATGAAATGAAACCAGGAATTAAACTGCTGAAACATCTTTACAACCCATTGGAGTTATCCACTTGGGAAAATTTTTTCACATTAAAAAATAGAGTAAACCTAATGAATTTCGAGTTTCCTCATATGGATGAACTCAGCAATTTCCTACTTCAACCAACAGAGGCCACCACAGAAACATCTGGTTGTTATCCAGCCATCGTTTCCAGTAACGACGGTTCAGTGAGCAACTGAAGATGGGAGAGATTCTCCCAAAACCCAAAACACATCTTACTTTTGTGTAAGTGAGTGGAGTTTAGTGTAAAAAATGAATACCTAAGTTTAGGTTATATTGCCACTCCATTGTCAACAGCTTCATAAGTACAACATTTAAGATGACCTTTAGCTATAACATAAACACATGTTATTTGTTGCTTATATCTAGATATTTTCCTGGAGGTGAACTCCTATGCAATGAAGCCATTAGAAGAGTATATGTTGTTCACTAAAACAGAGAGTGAGAAAGTGCATGTCACAAACCCTGGTGGTGTGCGAAGTGCCCAATGTGCATTCTTTGATGTGAGCCACAAACCAAAACCTGGACCATCTCTCAACATCAGTCTGGTAAGAGTCATTTTTTCTTTTTGCAATGTCTTAGCATGTTGTATCTAGGAAAAACTACATATGATAAACTACAAGGTATAGTGAACCAAAACATGTTCAGGACCATTTATTAAAATGAATTACAAACTAAACACAAATAGCAGCAATATTTAAGGAATAAAAATGAAGCACTCTCTTTAGGAAAGAGGTCACTCTTTGCTTTCAGACAAGCATCCCAGTGCTTCACCAAGTATTGGACATTAAAAAGAAGGATTGTGATTGCTGCATGAACCAGTTCCACACAACAGCCTTGACTTCATCATCATCATTATGAAAGTGTTTGTCCTGCAGAAATTTTTGAGAGATCTGAACAAATGAAAGTTGCAGGTGATAGGTCAGGGTTGTAAGGCCACTATGCACAACAAGAAATCTGATGATTTCTTTCTTGTACCAACTAGTACTGTAGAAATGAATCCATGTGCTATTCCTTATGAGTTCATGGAGCTCATTACGAAAACATATTTCGATACTACTATTTCTTCTTCATACAGCGTATATGTTGGCTGTTTGCTGACAATCTGTCTCAAATATGCATGCCAAATTCTTCACTGTTGCCTTCGATACATATTTTTCATCATACTCAACATTCATGCAATGATGAATTTCACTCAGGTGACAGCCCTCTGCTGTCAAAAACTTAATTGCAGCACATTGATCCACTTTTGACAGGTTTAGAAATGCCTTCATATTAACTTAGTGCTCATAAGCCAAATGATGCAAGCCAACTGCACCTCCTACAGTATGATGACGATGATCTATATAGTTGCCTCTTTCTCTACTCCTTATCACTGCTGATTGGTATATGTGACTGTACATACCATGCTTTGTAGAAATTATCAATTAGCAACAAAATTATCATCACATAATTATAAAATAAAAGAAAGTTTAGAATGCAAACACATAATAATGCTCAATGATGTGACTCAAAATTGCATATTTTGTAATTCAGAATCCTATTTTATAACTGTTTCATTGAACTCATTGCATTTCTGGCATATTTATCTACTGAGTTGTTCATCTGTTTTAAGTCTTACTTTATGCAGTAGAGTGAAGCCAGCAATTGGCAGGAGTGCATGCCAAACAGTCTTATTCGAGAGTAACATGTAATGTAACTGACAATTAGCAAAACAGAATTTATAAGCACCCATTCTCATAAATCAAGAATATGCAAGATAAATAGTAGTATTAAAGGTTGAACTAATACATTATGCAAAATAAAAATTGTGTATATACTTAAAAATACTTGCCTTTTCAAAGAAATTTTTGAAAAATTTCACCATTGCTGTGGGGCAGGAATAAATTGTAGAATGTTAGACTTTTAAAGGCAAGCATTTTAGTCATATTCGCAAGTTTTAAATTATAACAATTATTTTCTACTAATTTAGTCCTATCCATTTGATACATTGACACTATCTTGCATGTGGTCAATTTATAAGGATATATATATATATATATATATATATATATATAAAACCTATTTTGATTTTCTTAATCACTGAAGACCTATTGTTAAGTTGTCCTGTTGTCAGCTGCCAGAATCAATCTGTTGCATGAAGTCAAGCCCAAACAAATGGATGGCCTGATATTTCTTGTTAGGAATGTCATAACCTTGGATACATGAATGGTCTGTAATAAGTGGTTATATCTTCCAGAATCAAAAGAAGAAAAATATTGCATTGTTTATTCTGTTATAGGGAAGAGACAAAGCATGGGTGTTGGATCCCCCAGCTAAAATGCCATATGAAACACCCTGGTCTGATTCATCTAGGGAAGAAGATGGTTCAACAACAGGTAAGCTGTTTAGAGTATAGCAATCAACAATAGTAACACTTATTAATTGATATCATTATATGATTCAGTTGAACTACACACTCTTAAAGCTTCACTTACTTTTCATAAATGTATGGAACTGGTTTCCAGAACGTTTAGTTCCCATCTTCAGCCAGGCTAAAGTTCAACTGTCGGATCATTTGTTGAGCTGTGGGAATGCACACTCTGCCCTGGTGGCAATGTGATAATCTTGTAGTTTATATTTTCATCCTCGGCAATGTCGAAGTTCATTATGCTTTCTTTGTATTTGTAGATGTAGATTTTCCTCCAGGTTGCTAATTCCATAGGTCCTTGTACTGATTTTAATAATTTTGCTTTATTTATTATGTCGTGATTTTGTGTCCAAAAGTGATATGCTACTGCAGATTTATCTATTTGCTTGTACTTTATGTTACTGAAATGTTCCTTTAACTGTGTGCCTATGTTTCTCTTTGTTTTTCCAATGTAGATTTTTTTCACATTCTGCACAGTTTATTTTGTAAATACCTGATTTTTCTTCTTTTGGAATACTGTCATTAACATTATCTATTAAATTTACTGATTTATCTATTAAATCTATTATCTATTTAAATTTACTGATAGATAATGTTAATGACAGTATTCCACAAGAAGAAAAATCAGGTAATAATACTGACCTTTATTTGTTAGACTGTTAGTGGAAATTAAAATACCACACTGGACATTATAACTGTAAATACATTTTATGGATATATTATTTTTAATGAGGTTTAAAAAAATGAAGCTATTGGGTCAGCCCTACAAATAATCTGCTTATTTTTTGGCTAATTTATTTATTTATTTATATTTTTAGCAAATTATGAAAGAATGTACACTACTGCGATTGTACTAATTGAAATATTTTTTACTAATCTATTCAAATCTGCATCATACCTGCTAGACAACTAAATAAATTAAACAATTTCCAAAATATTCATATAAATGTATAATAAACTACACCAAAATAATTTCAGAGAGTGTAGAGATGCCATATATAAGCAATTTGGGATAGTAAGCACATGGCCTATCTGTTCAAATTTCGAAGCTAGAGCTATAAGTTTCTAAAGTGCCAATACGCACTGGTGAATGAAAATGTCCCTTGAAAGTATAACACACCATAATGAAGGGAAGTTTCTCAACGTATCACTCTGGAGTCATGGTTATGACATTAGCTTTCGAATAGAAGCTGATCATTTGTGTTTGCATTTGATTCTCATTGCTCAAATATTTTTATTTTGTTTGTTTTCTGACTAGGACAGAATAATTTACTAAAATAAGAAAAAAATATCCATATAAACATATGTCCAGAAATTATTAGTTTAATGAGTTATTAATGAAAGTTTACCATAACAAGAAAATAAAAGTCCATGTAATCATATGTCTGGAAATCCCCAGTTTTTGAGTTATTAATGAAAGTTTATACTAGAGTTAATATGACTATTTCTATCACATCTTTAATAGGGTTATTACCAAATCACATAAATGGCTAACCTTCAACAGTGCTATTGCTGCATTTGGTGAATAACAATATTTTGTATATAAGTATGCAATGCTGATGCGCCAAGTGCATCAGCAGACTTATATCGATAACATCAATAAATTATTTAACAAAATTAATTTTATTTTCGGTTACAAACTTAAGTTGTTAAATTGTACCTTGAAAATATGTTGGAGTAAACTTAGCAATTTCCTCCCATGTATGTTCTTAATCCCCATTTCAGATCGATTCTAGTTTTTTTTTATTTTTATTTTTTTAATATTTTCAATTATTCCTTGATATTTAGCACCAGATCAGTAATAATATTCTTCTCATATTAGCTAAAATTTGCTCACATTCGCTTTGACATTTCCTCATCCATGTTTTAAGACATATGAAGAAACAAACATGCTTCGGAGGGGAGAAACCGCATAAAAATTTTTGAATTAATGAATTAATTAATTTTTTAGGGTGTAAAATGCATGGATTTGCTACCTTCATGACGTTTATACTGTAGCACCAAATTAACAAATATATACACTATACTCGTTATATACGTACAATATAATACTCTCAACTATTGGTAATCAGCACTTAAAAAACAGATATGTACACCAATATAATATGAGATCTTGTTTAATCATTATAGTAAAGTTTCAATAAAATAGTTGCTGATAGTTATAAATATTAAAGGTCTAATATTTCATTTCATTTATTTCAGCTTAATATGATGTTATACACAATTAAACAATGTCAATGTATAACATAACAACATTTACAATAAAAGTATTATATAATATAGTAAGCTACCAATCTGTAAAGTAGCTTCAAGGTGTGGAGTTAAAAATTAAAAATTAAAAATAATTTCTGATTTGTAAAATGTCATTATGATGTAGATAAACTGTCATTTTAATTTAAATAACCAATGCACATTATAAATTTTTATAAAAGTGACCTTCTCTTCTACACTTTGCATCATCAGTGATGAACCAAGCTACAAAGATTGAATATTTTATTAATTTAAAAATCTATTGAAAATACCAATCTATATTATTAAATGCGTTAACATTATACATAATGGTTTAAATCTTGATATTAACTTGTATTATATCCTATAAAGTACTTTGCTTTTTGAAAATTAGCTTATCAATTGTATATAACTATGCTTGTGAAAATGATGAAAATTTGTATATCAAACCTATTAGCAATAAAACATAACAAAAAAAAAAAGCATAATTACATACATAAGGATTGGCATGGGAACAAATATTTTGAGTAATACAGTTTTTTTTTTTTTTCCACACTAACTCCATTCACTTACATAAAATTTGGACATATGTTTTGGGAGGGATCGCTTCCGAAACATATGTCCAAATTTTATGTAAGTGAATGGAGTTAGTGTGAAAAAAAAAAACTATATTACATTGTTTATATATATACCACTCCATTGTCAACAGCTTCGTAATTACATTTAATTGAAATATTTTGAGTTTAGATTTATAAATTGACAGTAGAATAAAAGCATTGGTCATTTAAGTATACCTTAAGGATTATTTAAATTAATTAATAATATCTTTGATTAGGCCAACAGGAAATTATTTTGCTCAGACTGGTGTAAAATTGCTGTAGATGCAGATCTGTTTATTTCTAGTATAAGATAAATTGCTCAATTTTAATTTAAAGCTTTCTTAAGCAACACTAAGGTTAAAAAATGAAATACAGAAAAAGAATAAAAGAAATACATAAGGTATTGATTATATAAAGTGTTTTGAGATAAAAATACGAGAGATTTTAACACTTTCTAGATAATGGCTTATATTGGTAATCTATGCAGAGCACAAGAAAATTACTATTAGGTAAGATAAAATAATGACCTGTCATTGTATAATCTCATGATTTATTATACACTTTTTCTTTTAGGTAACATAACCACATATAAATGTTAAGTAGCTAGAAAAAATATATAATATGGTGGTTGAAATGTTGTATGGTATTGAAATATGGGGACTGGAAAGAGGATAGGAAATTGTGGTTGTTGTGCATAGGATATTTTACAGGGAAATTAAGCACAACAGCATAGGAAGTGTCACAAATTGAAATGGAAAGTGTGACTATCGAAAGCTCACAAATATTGATTCAGAATTCTAAACTTGAATGAAAGAAATTTGTTAAGGAAATGCTTAGAATTTCAAGAAAAGAGTCTAAGGAGCAATGAGTGGAGTTAGGATATTTTTGGAGAACAATTGAATGGGGGATATTTGGAGGAGGAGGAGGGAGAACAATTTAAATGGTTTTTGGAAAGCTGCTAAGAAGGAGATTGGAAGATATAGAAATACAAAAACTCTTTAGCCAGATAGCAGGTAAAACATCCTTAATATTTTATATACTGATAAAAAATAAATGGGAAAGAGATAAGTATATTAATAAATCAAATAAAAAACAAAGAGAGGGCATTGCATGGTTAACAGCAGGTGTGTGGAGATTAAAAGGAATAAGGAAAGGGTTACCTCAGAATCAGTATCCAATATTTGGGTGAAAGGAAGATATGGTACATATAGTGTCAGAGTACAAGAGGACGGGACTCTAGAGGTAAGAGTTTGTAAATGAGAAATGGTTAAAATTAGATAGAAAAATATCCTTAATGAAAATCTTCAATAAAGATAGCAGGAATGTAGCAGAGTTCCTGAGTAAAGTCAAAAATAAATGGAATTGGGTACTAAGAAAGGAAGTAAATCAAATAACTTAAAGGGTTGCATTTAATTAATTATATTAGGATGTAGATAAAGATGATTATGGTTGGGCATATATTAAATTTTATTAAATTTGAATAAATTATTTAGCTTGAGCTTGGAAATTTTTTTTTTTTTAGGAGGTGAATAAATGTAGCATTATAGTATGCATTTGGGAAATAAAGTAATTAGTAGTTTGTAGTCGCTATAGCTAGCTAACAAAATAATGGCATGGGTAGAGTAACCTGTAAACCTTTATTTAGGACCTTGGATTGGGTCAGAGCCTGGTCCCCTGGAATTCCAGTAGGCTGATGAACCGGGGACTGGGAATGATGCAACCAAGGTGGAAATATTGTATTTGTTGAATTATATTAGAATTAGTTTAAGGTGATGCTACAAAATTAATTATTGTATTTATATTTTTGTAACTCTGAGGGGTCATTCTTTCATTCAGATAACATAAAATAATGATCTGTCATTGTATAATCTCATGAATTATTACTTACTTTTTTCTTTTTGCAGTTATCTTTCTTGTTCTGACTGGAGTGTTTCTTTTTGTTGTGACATGTGGACTCTGTGAGGTTTATAGAGTTCACAGAAAGCACCAAAGGAGACTTGAAGAAGAGGCAGCAAACACTTCCATCATGTGGCACCATGGGCAACCTGTTAAATATCAGGACAGTCCTCTGAACTCTAACATAAAAATGACGGCATATAAAAATGTAAGTATTGCAGTTGGATCTAATAAATGACAATACTATGTTAAGGTAAATATATTGTGTTCAATCATATGCATATTTAACATTTTTTGTCTACTACTGAAAAAATACTGGTGATTGCATTGACATTTTAATTCTATACTCGTCCAGGGGAAAGAAATGCAGAAAGAGAGTTCAGTGACACCATGAAATTAAATGGTAGGGAGCTAAAACAGTGACAGTGGTGTCAAGCCAGTGCTTGCACATGGAGTCATGTGAAGCTGGAGTAAAGCACTGAGCAAATAGGAGAATTTTGTGGAAGAGTACACCAATAGAGTAAACAATTGACAGCATTCTACAGCCAGTATTCCTTAAATTTGTAGCTGCATGTTTTGGAATCCATATTTCACTTTTTTGCAATGACAAATGATACTTTTTTGTGTTGCACATCAAAATATTATGCATTTGCTGCAGTATGTCACTCAGTCCAAGCTAGAACAATGGTTGTAAGACCTATTGCTATTAACTTGTTTTGATTTATGACAAATTTGGCACTGCTGGTCATTAAAATTGCAAAGCTTATAAATTAAACCTCAGAAGAAGTACTTAACTTATTAAAATGTGATAGCAATAGCAACAGGTGTCTAAATTTGATCATGGGAGGATTGTGGCATAATGAGAGTGCAAGATGTCATTCTGAGAAATTGGTGCTTGTGTTCAATGAAATGTGTCCACAGCAAAACAAATATGAGATCAATGGATTGATCTAAGATGAATACACAGATATGAAAGATCCCTCTTACTATATCCAGATAAGTTGTGGTTGTCACATGACCATCCAGAGCTCCTGATCTAATACCATGTGGCTTATTTTTTTAGGGATACATTAAGTATCATTTCCATTAACAGGGGCATGCTACAAAACATGTGGTTCAAACTTGACTACTGATTGTATGTGTGTCAAGTGGCTGGGTACACACAGCACATTTTTAGTATGTGATGAAAACTTGGAGTTTTTTCAGTTCTTTTCATGTACTAACCATTATTATATGTGTAATACTTTGTAAAATATATCTGATTAATTATTTATAATAGCTCTTTACAAAAAATGAAGTAAAATTTATATTTTCACATTTGAAATGATCTTAATAAATAAATACTGAAAATAATATTTTATATAAATTAAAGCCTTTTCTTTCAAGACATGGTATTCAACATTAAGGAAATCATGAACAAAAAGATAAAAAAATATTTCCACAGTTTCTGTTATATGATATAAAAAGAGAAATAAAAAAACCATAATCTTAACCAAGATATATGCTTTCTCTTATAGCATAATATTGTCATTATTTTCAGTGTTTTACAGTACGTTTTAACCTTAAAAGCCTCTGGTTAATAAAACATTTGATATGAGAGATTGAGGACAAAATAAAAAATATAGTGTAATGAATAAAGTGCTTGATTGAGAAAAGGTAGCCCAACACAAACAGAAATTGATAACAATATGAATGGTATAGCAGGGAAGGTTGTTCCATATCACATGAAACAAATATATACAGAAGGAAATAAGTCATAAAAATTCCCTTTGCTCTGGGCCTCCAACAACAGCTGCCACTGAAATGTTCATATGACTCAGTAATGATTAACTGAAGACTTTAAAAGGTGCAAAATATTTTGGTCCAGAAACTATACTTAGTGCATTTGGTCCTCTGATCAAAAGAGAAAATTAAATTAAATTTTCAAAAGCTCCTAATTAATTCTGTTTGTCGTAAAAGCTTCATTCAAGCCTCTTCATTGAAAAGTCTGCAGGAATGGAGAGATGCTACCAAATAGCAATTATATCTCAAAACTAATTAGAAAGTTATGCAAAGTAATTAAAGAGAGAGGCATGACAAGTTGAGTAAAAAAATTCTGATGTTCATGATACTTTGTTTATATCACCAGTTTTCCTAGTGATAAAATAATGATAATTGAAAATAAATGTATAAAAATAGATAAAAAAGCATCAACGTGTATCTTATGTCTGTTTGAAGTCGGAAAAGATCAAATATTTCTTTTAGCTAAAAAAATTAGTTAACAAAAAATAAAATCTCTGTTTTATTTTGGTAATATCATTAAATGACCTAACTTTGTATGATCTTAGAAATTTTTTCAGTTTTATTAAAAAAGAAATTTAGCATATGTGAAAATTGATCATTTCTGTCCCTAGATCCCTCCACAAGACGTGAAGCTTAAACAGACCAATAGTTCTGAACAAACCAAGAATGACTATAGACCATTGCATAATTCTTCTCCTTCAAACAATAGACCTGATGTTGTCAAAGTCAGCAGCTCCAGTAACCGACCAACCAGTGGTAAATGTTAATATATCAATATTAACTTTGCATGAGTAAAATTATGTCAGGTATTATCAAGGATGAGTATTTATATTATATTTTAATATTTTTTACCTTTAAGAGTTCATATACTAAACACAAGAGATAACACACATTTAAACAAACAATTCTGGATTTTAATAGCTTAAATGCTATAAAAGGGTCTTCATTTTGTTTCTTCCACACATGTAAACCAGGTCCAAAGCTTGGCAGGTAGCATCAACATCAAGGATGCATATTGCCACTGATTAGGAGTTTAGTGCATGTTTAGATTGGGAACAGTGTTATTGCATTTCATTTTTCTGATTGCCATTGTTCAAAGATTAAATACAGAATGAAATATTTTTATTTGCAGTAACTTTTATGAAATGAATCAGCTGCCCAGTGCATGCAGAATTTCAAGAATATTTTCCAGGGGTTTATTCACCAGACAAACCTATGGTTCATAAACTGTACTTAAATTAAAGACAACAGGATTGGACAAGAAAACAAGATTCAGGCATCATGTGTTAACAGAGGAAAACTGGATGACATTGCTGCTAAATTAAGAACAATTACCATGAAAATTTCTTTCTAAGTTAGCATAAGAAGTGAGAGTCTGCCATACATCAGCATTTTCTACCACAAAATATTTAAAATTTATTCCTACAACATAATTGAAGTGCATGCCTTACAGCTCACTGACTCAGGAAGGAGAAATTTTAGTAAGCTCCTGGCTGCTGGCCTGGTTTGTGTGCAAGGTAAAACAAAATAAAGACTAAATAAAATTACTTAAAAAAACACATTTTTGTGTTTTTAAGGTAATATAACAGATAGTTTATCAATTCTATAGCATTTAGGGAAAACTAAGGAAATATCTAAAGTAAAATTTTACAGGAGACCTAAATAAAGTTCAAAGTTAGCCCTAAGATCTCCATTCTGATACACTAAAATATAATTTATTTATCTGCTTATACCAACTACTACAATTATGAATTTTCAATAAACATAATATTACAATTAACATATTTCCATTATTTCACAATTAGGAATATCATATTGTAATCTTAAAAGAAGTTAGGAACAGTGAAGTTGTTCATATACAAATGAGTCGGTATTAGGTAACCAGTTAGTGAAGTTTTAGTGTCACCTAATACCAATTCATTTGTATAGGAATATCATAATTTATTTACTTTATCCATATAATATAACAGTGAGCAATAATTAAACATGCATATATGATTTTGAGCATTCATAATGTCAATTTGGGATGACCTTTAATTGAACCAAATACAATATTTTTAACTTGATTACATCAATCCCCAGTCCCTGGTTCATCATCAGCAGCCTACTGGAATTCCAGGAGACCAGGTTTTGACCCAATCCAAGATCATAATTCTTGTTATATTAGCACAAATTATATTACAAAATAACTAACATACTCTAAATCTTACATCAGTTAAAGTTGCCTACTTACTCCATTTCCAGTTCCCATGCATCATAACTACAGATTGTTAATGCATTGGGAACCGAAACATAATCAATTTCATTATTCTCATTCTTAGTCTAATAACCAAATATTTATATACTCCTTTTAACTTTCTCCCCCCCCCTCTCTCTCTCTCTCTAATTCCCTATATCTAAACTTGCTTTTCCTATAGTATTTCTAATCTTCCTCCACCATTTATCCCTAACTTTTCCCAAGTATTCTACCATCATTTTTATATTTTTATCTCCTTTGGTTCCTAATATTTTTCTTATTCTCCCTCAAATTTATTTCATTTCTTTTTCCAAACCAGTAGTCTCTACTCTTTGTTTGCTCAAAATATAAAATGCTATGATATCCATTATCAGTTCACACATGGGATACTCATTTCCACAGATTTTCCTTAATCCTCTTAGATTCCTTACTCCAGATGTGGCCCAAGCAGGACCTTCCCTCCCTAATTTATCACCAATTTCCTTCCCCCAAACTATTTTTATCACTTGATAACATTCTCAATAATTTCTTCTCCCTAAAACTTGCAAAGATTTCTTGTTTCTCAATATCTTCAATTATATCTCTTACTTCATTCCAAAACCCCCTCAATCTATATTGCTTATTTGCCCAGCAATCCCCCATACTGATTTTTTCAACAATATCCTGAGTTTCAAGCACCAATACATTTAAACTTCTCCTGTAAACCAAGACATTCCTTGACAATCTCTCCATCCTTCAAATTATTTATTCTCTATAGGTATTTCATAATTCTTTAAATTATTCTCCCTATACTGGTAGGTCTACCCAATGTACCAAGGCTACATTATTGGGTGACACTCTCGGCAGTACCAGCATTAATTTACTGAATGATCTATTCATTAAATCCAGGACCTTCCAGCTATCATCATATCCCCATATTTCTGTTCCATACATCATTTTTGCCTCCACAATGGTGTTGTACATCTGTGCTAACCATTTGACACTTATTTCCAGTATCTTCCTTAATCTTGCCTCCTCCATTTTTCCTTTAGCTAATATTAACTTTCTCTGATTATGTCAACTTCCATTTGCACTTAACCTCACCCCGAGGTAATCAAAGTTCTTAATTACCTCTATTTCCTGCGCATCCAACCACCATTTCTCATCTTTTCTCTTGAAGTCCTTCTTAAAAACCGTTATTTTGATAATAATACAGATCCAAAGAGCAATTGATCTTTTTGCTATTCTGAATCCACACTGGAACTCTGATAATTTTTTTCCCCTTTCAACCTACTGCTGTAATCTATTTGCCAGAATTCTAGTAAAGATCTTTCCTTTCACTGATAATAGACTTATATCTCTATAATTGACTGGGTTATTAATATCACCTTTGTCTTTGTATATGGTACACTACAATTATATACCAGGAGGTAAAAAAAAAAAATGTAAGTACAATTACATGTTTGTTGCTTTTTCCTGTTTTCTTTGATTAAAATCAAGTAAGTGTACTTATCCAAATCAGTGCATCGCTGTAACTCATTTTCAGCTGAAAGTGGAGTTACTTTTTCCTAAACGCTATTGAATTTAAATTCATCTAATAATAGTACTTCACATTTATTACTTATTACCAAAATGGAATATTAACACAAATAAATACAAACATTTAATCATACATAAGAAAACAAAAAGTTACACAATATTACAATTTAGGTGAAAACACAGCCTATGGAAAACTAGAAAGCCATGTCTCCAGCTCCACTAAATTACTGGGAACCTGCATCTTGGTCCATTTATAATCACAACTTGACAATGTTAGTGTAAAGGAACTTTTATGAGCTATAATTTATTGTTTAGGGGTTTGCATGATGTTTATTTCAGTCATATATAATCTCATTTTTATCATTGCTGTTTATCAGTGGTAGAATATTGATGCAAAGGTACAGGGAATCTGAACTTCATTTTTCAAATTCTGAAAAATATTTTATAGTCATTTTATTTTTAAAACACAATGACATAATTCATTTTTTACACCTAATGCTTATGCTATGATTGGAACCTAACAGTGCTAGTTGTTATAGCAGCTTTATTTTTAAGAGTTTTTTTTATAAACAAAGCTTATATACCACCTGTATTTTCTAGTTCTGTACTTTTCCATCACACATAATATTCCTGAAAGGAAAAGCTATATATGTGCACATATTGAATTATAAAACAACTGTTAAACTTATGGTTTCAGTACCAGATACAGATAAGGAGCTGGATTGGGATCCAATGGCAGAAAAGACTGAATTGCTTGCAGAGGTAAGAAAAAGTGCATTCTAAAAATTTCATAATTAACCTTATTCTTGTTGATGCAGTGCTAGTTTTGAAAATGCAAAGTCAAGTGCAAATAGGTAATGGAAATCTGGTTATTTTCCAATTAGTTACCAGGGGAAGCTAACAAGCTTTGCAAAATTGGAATTTACAACACAAGGCAAGTGTATGTAGAGAAAGAGCATGTAGAAGTAACATAATGAATGTTGAATGAACTGTACATTTTGTATAAACTGAAACCAAATGTAATGAGTTTATAAATATGTTTTGTACCAGTTATTGGTAGTGCTCTGGTAAAGAAAATGATTGTGTATAATGATAGAGTAGAATAAAATTCCAGTTAATTACCATTTTGCTACTGCGCCCAATAACATATTATGACAATGATGCAGTATTGAAACTTAGCTGCCCTCAAAAGGAAAAAAAAACATTGGATAAGATAATCCAATATATAGCTATTAGTAAACTATATATATAAAGGGGGATAAGATAATCCAATATATAGCTATTAGTAAACTATATATATAAAGGGAGCAATATTATTTATCATTTCTATTAAATGACTGATTATAATGTAGCTGAAGTAAAAGGATACAGTAAATTTAAAAATAGCTAAAATTATACATATTCCTTTGTTTAAGTGCCAGTTTTTGTCAGCAATTGGCATATTAATCCTTTCTGTAGAAGCTGTTAAATACTGGCAGTGTAAATAATGCTTTAATACTTTTATTTTACCACTTATATCTATAATATTCATTTTTATTTTTTGAATAAAGATGGAAGTGCAGATCTTCACAATTCATTAAAAATAAATATAGGAATGACAAGGAAAACAAATTTCTGCTTTGACTATTAGTTTATGTTTTAAATACATCATCCAGCATTTGTTTACTCATGCCTATTTGTTCCCTTTGGACTATGTCTCACGTTTTATATTGCATGTACCTTGATTTGGCTTTAATTTCAGTTATTACAGCTTAAAGTAGGTACACATATAAATACTGTGTTTGACTCATTTTTACTCTTTTGAAAATGGAGTAATTTTCTGAGTGGACTTCCTATAACCAAAAATTATTTTTAATTGCAAAAGAGGGCTAAACAAAATACACAGGGCAGAAGGGAACTCAGTGGCATAATTTTATGGAGTGATCAATTCTATAAATTGCACAAAATTTCTTAATATAATTTTGACTGAAAAATCTTTCTGCATTATCTTTTATTTGCTAAAAGGTGTTAATGTGTCAGAATTCATACAATCCAACTATAATAATTAATAGACAAACAGAAATAGAGCAAATAATGTCCTTTGCTTTTTTTTAATAATTCAAAGCATTTGGATGTAAATTCACCCAAAATATTTTATGTTATTGTTTTCAATATAATTTTAATATTTGTTTTTTGCAATTTTTTTTGTAACTAAAAAGTATTTTGAGTTTAAAAAGCCTGAAACATTTTATGTGAATCATGTGAACATTTAAATTATTTTCATAAAACACTTCAAGTAAATTTATATCAAAATGCTTTGAGCTATGAAAAAAATAGCAAAGGATATTATTTGTTCTATTTCTGTTTGGCTATCTATTATTATAATAAGAATGTATGAATTCTGATTCATTAATATATTACAGTATATGAAAAATAATGCAGAAATGAATTTATTTATGCCCAAACAACATATCAATAGCAAAAATGGTATCAAACGTTTTTATTCCATTTATAGCATGAAATTATCTGTTAAATTAAGGCACTGAGCTCACTTCTTCTTCTTTGGTGCTACAACTGGAGATCCGGTCATGGCTAGCTGCAGCAAGCTCTGCTTCCCCTAACTCCATCTTACAACTTTATTGATAGAGGGCAGTATTGCATGGGGGCATGTGATAGCATGCCAGCACTCTGCTGGTTGCCTGTCATGCTGCTTTCTAGATTGAAGAATGCCACCTCTTTATCAAGCAGCTCCCCAATTATCCTCACAAGGCTGGGTGGAGCCCATTCTAGAACTCCCTAACTTAGAAAAATTCTTAAGCAGTTACAGGAAATTGAACTGGATTCTCCTAGCCAGCAGTCAGCAATGCTAACCACTAGACCAAGGAGGTAGTCACTGAGCTCCCTTATATCTTGTATGTTTATAAAATATAAACTTATGAAAGAGTCTTCAATTATATGAAACTGATAAGATACATATCAGTACAATGAAGAATTAAGTGGAATCTTAAATGTTTGCATAAGAAAAGTTTCTTACATGCTGGCATAAAATTAAATAATAAATTTCCACTGTATCTTAAAGAAAGCACCTGCGCTGTATTAGTTTAAACAATGCTAGAGAAATGTTCTTCCCTAATATGGATGTCTTGCTTTTTTAACCAAAGCAATTTATAATAGAAATTATATTAAGGTATCATCATAATTCTTTTAGTTTATAGCTTATTTTGTAGTTATTAGATATTCTATTCTATTATATAAATTGTATTAGTTTTTTAGCATGTTAAGGATATTAAAACATATATGTATTTTAATGTTTAACACATAATTTAAAAAATTGATATTTTACATATAAAATGGGTGAAATTATTTATGAGATCGTTTCACACATCTATGTTAAATTTAATTATTTCTTGAATATTTGATTCTAATTTTTTGATGTAGAAATTCCTCTCATTCTTCCAATAACAATTATTCCTTTCAATTCTATTATTTTGTAGTTATTAGATATTCTATTCTATTAAATAAATTGTATTAGTTCCTAGGCATGTTAAGTATATTAAAAACATTATGTATTTTAATTTTTAACATGTGATTTAAAGAACTGATATTTTACATATCAAATGGATAAAATAAATAAAAATTAAGAAACACAAAATGCTTCCTAAAGAAAGTAAAAGAAAAAGTTTTCTTCAAAACAAAACAAATTTATTTTACTGTATACTGTTATAAATTTGCATTAAAATGTTTTCTCACTGGCTTTTAGTCAGTGGAAGATATTCCTGAAGATGCTGCTGAAGAAAAAGACGAGTCTGAACATAATGGGGATCAAATACCTGCAAAATCAGTGAGTACGAATGGCATGCGACTAGCACCTCTTAGTTCTACTAGTGAAGTTGCCTTAGACATTTGTGACTGATTTGTGGGCAGCATAATTCATGAGCATTCACTTAGTGCTACAGCATATAGATGTGGAACAATGGCATGTTTGACATTTTGTAATGCTACATTGTTAGAATGTTGCATATTATAGACATTAATAAAATGATCTCACTATTAAAGAATGAAACCATGTACTTAAGTTAATGTATTACATTAATTGGTAGAATGAAAAAAAATTCCAATTCTGTTCAAGCCTTGAGCAAAATTGTCATGACCGATGTCTCATTAACAATATTGTGCAGTAGAGATATTTTTCATTCTCAGAAATGATGCTCCTTTGAGATAAAAAACAGGATTTTAATCTTGAGCTAGTCCATCAGTACACACTTTTAATTTAAGCAGAACGTCTGATTCTGTGAAAACATAATATGTAATAGGTGTTTTAATAGTTACATTTTGGTTACTAATTTTGCTTATTACTTTTTAATAGAATGGCTTAGATTTGAAAAGAGCAACTATTATCCTCAATTTACCTTACCTTGGAAATATATATGAACTGAATATTTTCATATTTGCTGGCAACTTTAATCCCTCTTTAGCAGCTTTGTTTTTAGTAGCTTTCAGTGATACATTTGTTTCTTCCTATATGGTGATATCTTTTGTTAAAAATTATATACTCCATTTATGGGCTACTGTTTATGGTACACTCTTAACCAGTTTCCTAAAATAATGTGTAACATTTCTTTATTTTTTAATTTCATCTATTGACTTATTTACATTTTATTAGGCTTTTAAACAGCATTACATGTAGTTTTTTGTATCGGGGATTTTCACAGTGAAATATAGTATAATATAACAAATTATTATTACGAAATCATTCAAATTTCATAATAATAATTTGTCATAGCATTACATGTCTTTGTAAATGACTATGAATAAATGTAATATAATTTTAAATTTATGTACAGATTTTCATGACGATTTTTCGCTCAATTTTTCCTTATACCTTATGTAATGTGTTTAATATATTTTGTTCTTTCAAAATTTTGAATTGCTTTGTCAATCATTAACATCTCTCTTTTTCTTTATGATCACAGATCTAGAGGTGTTGATTCTTATATTTACATATTTTTAAAAAGTCATAAATAGAAGGCACAGATACTTGTATTTCTTCAGGGAAAATGATTGCAAAACTAAGAAAAGTGAGTGAATGAGGGCTAATGCCAATTCACTTGTCAACTTGACATTGCAGTCCTTTTTATTTTCTTTTTTTTAATAGTGTTTAATGCCCATTTTTACTACTGAGGCACTGCATGCAATGAACATTGATGACATATGAAATGAAATGATAAGTAGGAAAAGGAGTGTTTTTTTTTATATATGGAAGGAAGCATTCCAGGCCTAAGTTATGGTACCTTCCTGACATTTGCCATGTATGAGGACTGAGGAAAACCTGGAAAAAACCTCAAAACAGGTAGGATGTTTCTAGTGGGAATCAAACTCCAGACCACCTGCTCACAAGTCCTTGGCTTAACAACCTCAGCCACATGTGGTGGTACTGGTGTTCTGCACTGGTGTGGCGGAGGACCTAAGTATAGCCCATTCAAATTTTTGTGCACCAGGAGCCAGTGCACTACATTATGCTAGATAATGAAGATGGGGATATGGGGACAAAGGAGCAATAGCAGGGCAAACTAGAGGACCCAGAATAAAAACCTTTCCACTTCATCCACCAGAGTCTCTCTTGTGGCTGTTGGGATCAAACCTGGTTTTTACCAGCAGTCTAACCATTCAACCATGGCACTGCTGCTAAGAAAAGTAATACCTACTAGTGATGAACAATGAGTCAGCATGCATACCAACATCTAGTTTGCATTTTGAAATCCCCTAGCAATGTGCACATCTGCATAGTGAAATTTGCACTCTGAACCGAATACTAGCTATTCATGAGCAGAATGGGTATAATCTTACCCTGTTGCCTTGCCCCTACTAGTAAACAGTAAACTGCAGTTATGTGCAGTGTGCAATAGATTGCAATGACATACTAACAAATAATGAACAAAATAGTATAAATTGAAAGAGAAAACAGGAGGTAAAAGCAATATGCACACTAGATTTTATGTAGTATTAACAGAAAATGATACAGGCTAAGTTCAGTGTAAGATTGGAGATGCATTTTACAGTAATGAGTAAAAAGTACACCAAACATGATGCACCTTAATTGCAAAAGTAAATGTCAAAATGAAGGTCTGAAAGGTTTTGCTCTTGCTTGCAGTATGTTGCTTCTGAGTAACAGGAATAGTTAGAAAGAAGGATAGAAAATATTATTATAGATGGAGAATATAAAACATGTATTAGGATATTACAACATTGTTTAATAAATGAAAATAAATATAAATAAATAAGAAAGTATAACTATGCTTTTGTACTGTTTATAAAAACCAAAGCCAAAATCAATTTACTTAAAACCTATGTTAGATCAAATGTTATCACTGTATATAGATATAATATAAATATCAAATTACATTTTCTTATTAGTTTATTACATTTATTTTCATCTTATATATAGTAAAAGAAAATATAATTATATTTTGCACTTTATAAACAGTACAAAAGTATAATTATACTTTCCTATTTATGTATAATATTTATTTTAGATTAATAAACAATACTATAATATCCTAATATATATTTTATATTCTCTATTTATAACAACATTCCCTGTTCGTCTATCTATAACTATTCCATGTTACTCAGACTGCAAGTAAGAGCAAATCTACTTTCTCTGTGGAGCAGAGAGAGCAGGACTCGTGTGCACAAAGTCTGATGTTACAAAGTTTGCTCAACTCAGTAAATGAGCAAGTAGAGCATAAAATGAAAATTCTTGGAAGTTTTGTCTCTTATGAAACCATATATATAGTTTCATAAACCATATATGTGTATATATACACATACATGTATGTATATATATCCTGATTTCTGAGCATTTAACCATATTTTTTGGTCTCTTCTTTAGGAGACAAATTTACAACAACATAATTTGTAAAAGAGTGGTTACCTGGTTTGTCAACACCTATTAAGTCACTAGAGGTCAGGACAAGTTTGCTCAAGAATAACTAAGAGAATAAAAGTACCTGTAAAATGATAACCAACTGCCTGCCATTCTTAAATGATTTAAGCATATAATTAGAAAAGCACACAATGCTTTAAAACTTTACAAACTGGGCCATTAAGATATAATGTGTATAGTGCCTTGTATAAACTCTTTTATTTATCAGATAATATTATTAATGCAGCTCTAACAAAACAGTATGCATTTTAGTAGTAGTGATAGAAGTAGTGGTAATCATTCAACAAGTATTAATGCATGTGAATTATGAAGTGTTAAAAAATAAGTTTTAAGCAATATTTAAGTTTTTCTACTACAACCTAAACCGATTGGCAAGTGTTGAAACCATTAATTGTTCTTTGGTATGTTAATAATATACCTTACAGTTTTGTGCCAAGTAGATGCAAGGATATTTTATAGCTTTAAGCAGATGTCTTGTATCTAAGTTAACCAGTAATTATGTTAGTCAGATGTACTTTATCATAGGCTGGATATATATATATATATTACATTCATTTAGAACAGTGTTGATTTACTTTTTTAAATAATGTTTGTACTTTTGACCATTGTTGTAAAAAATAGCTTAAAAATTTGCCACAGAAAATTGAAATTATATTATTTTCAACCATAAGGCTCAAAATAAAAAAAAATTCACAAGCCAGATTGTTAGTGCCAGATGCCCTTAAAATATTTCCAATGCCATATTTAACCATAACTGTTAAATAAATAGCAATATATTTATTTTCAATATAAACAAAAAATAAAGACACTCATTTATAGAAGATATAAAAGTAACATTGGTAAGCAAACATTATGTGTATATGTCATTTCCAGTGCATTGAAATAATACCAGCTATTACAATAGGTACAACACTGATTCCCTCTCTGCTCCAGAAAATTCATTCAATGTTTTAATTCAATTTCAATATTAATTCAATTTGGAACCAAACACAGTGAAAAATGAATTACTAAACTCTTCTGAGTCAAAATATTTAGAACACTCTTTATGGCTTCACTTATATGAAATATATTCAGGAGGTGTTTCATGGAACATTTTTCCATATCAGCAGCTGTTAAATGACTGATTGGTCATTTGTAGAAGTTGAGTAGGTAGGTATCTCGGTTGACTCTGGTGGTCTTGCGTTAAACTTGAATAAAGTGCTGCTGCTTCCGGAATGTGAAAATTCATAAGGTTTTGCTCATGTTTTTATACATAAATTCTTTCAAATATGTTTAGTTCCTTTGGTTATTGAACAGTTTTAATAACTTGATGCATTTTTCTATATCATGGTTTTCATTACAAAAATGTGCTGCCACAGTTGATTTATCTATTTGTTTGTAACAGATGTTTCTCCAATGTTCCTTCAACCTAATGCCTATATTTCTCTTTGTCTTTCCTACATAGATTTTTTAACAATCTGGTAAATGCCACACTTTTTCTCTTTGGGCCTGGAATCTATTTCATTTGTCAATAAATTTTTTACACTGTATCAGTTTTGAGGTGCTAAGATGATATTGTACCACTTGAAAATTTTTTGAAATTTCTTATTGTCTAACGGGTGCTAAGTCAACTTTTTAAATATTTTCCCCCTGATTTGTTTAATTCTTTTTTGTTTTAGGAATCCTTTAATTTTTTGGTTAATCATTTGTTTGCTGAACCCAATGAATTTAGTTGCTTCTATTGTGTGATCTGTGAGTCATTTAACAGCTGAACATGTCCTGAGTAAATCTCATGTAAGTGAAACCATAAAGAGTGTTCTAAATATTTTGACCCAGAAGAGATTATTTTAATTACAATTACAAAATATCATATATTATGTAGTGTTATTCCAACAGGAGGCCAAGCAATGCCTTCAAGCAAATCTCATAGCTCAACATTACATTTTACAGAAAATCTTACTTTTATGTACTAATTTAATCATAGCACTTACATTAAATGGTAAATATTTTCCAGATAGCATAATAGCAAAATGAGCCAAAACTAAGGTTTTTATAAGAGAAATTGTGTAGTTCTCAAAAATTTTGTGCTGGAATAACATTTTGGTTTACTCTGGTTGCATTTTGAGCCAAGTGTCTGCAATATAAACCATATAAGTACCTTGCCAGCCATTTATCATCTTGATATTCATATTTTTCAGCTGTCTCACTTAAAACTAATTCTTTTTTACACACCTGCGATGTAAATCCGATTTAAGAAAAACTCTGTTTAAAAATTTAATAAGAAAATGCCAGATATGAATACCTGGTGCAGTTTCTGGATATCAGTGTGGTCAAGAATATATGGAAATAGATATAGGCTGTACAGGGTAAAATGCCAATAAAAGAAGTATATATGAATGGAAACATATATATAGATAGATAAAATAAATGTACCAAAATTTGCAATTGATATAGAAAAAATTTGGTTGTCATGGAATCGTAACCAAGATTGAAAAACTTAAAAACACCAATGAAATAAAATTCTATAGCTCTAATGAGAAACTGGTTTAATTAAAACTGTTAACATTTTTTGATACCTTAAGAGATGCAATTTTAATTTTCAATAAATTTCAACATGATCACCATTTGTAGCACAACAGATTTGAGCTGGTACTCCACTTCTATCCAGGTATCCCTCAGCTTGATGACATTTTGAATCATAAAGCAAATTTGCACTTCAAATCAGTGACATAAGCCACTGGTAATCCATATATTTTTTTCTTTATGAATCCCCATAAGAAAAACTAAGGGTGTCAGACTTGGTGACCAAATGGTTTCCTTGGATTCTCTGCCAATGCAACATCTTCAAAAACTGTTATTAAGAAAATGTGTGTTTGAAGTGAGGAGTAGCACATTTTGCTGATAAATGGTTCCAGCAAATGTGCACTAGCAAATATAACAATGGAACCTCACAAAGTGGAAAGTTACTAGATGCACGAGACTATACAACCATAAAAATGCAGGAGCCTTTAATGTATTAAAAAGTATATTTATCACATGAAACTAATACAAATTAATAAAACACTGAAACAGTCACTTAAATAATGTATTATTTTGAACTGCTTGTGTTCTTCTTCAAATGATTTCAATGGTCACATCTCATAAGTGCACCCTTGTCACATTCATCACCCTTGATATTCTCAAAGCAGAACCATACAGGGACTTGGAATGGACCCAGTTCTTCATCATTGTATTCCCCTTTGTTAAAGAAAACTGGAGCATGTTATTAAATATGTAAAATGAGAATTGGACATCCACAATTGAATGAAATTTGATTTGATTTGACTTCACATCAGGAGCCATAATATATTTTATAAGATGTGTGTAGGGCTAAGAAATACATGTCTAGGGTTTAAACTATGCCAGGAAAATGTTCCATGAAGAAAAGTCTTTAGGAAACCATGGGCAACAACAACAATCATCTCTGCCTCTCTTTCAAATCTATGCTTCAAATTTTGCATGTATCCTTTCCTTAGAAACACCTAGCAACCTCACCGCCACGGGTGGCTGAGGTCGTTAAGTCACAGACTCGTGAGCGGGAGGTCTGGGGTTCAAATCCCACCAGGACCGTCCTCCCTGATTGGGGTTTTTTTTCCAGGTTTTCCTCAGTCCTCAAATGCTGGGGAGATACCCTAAACTTAGGCCTGGAACGCTTCCTTCCTTAAAAAAATATCCTTTCCCAATACATCGTTTCATCTCATGTGTCATCAGTGTCCACTGCCTGTGGTGCCTCAGAAGTAAAAACGGGCATTAAATACTACTCAAAAAAAAAAAAACCTATCAACATTCGAAAAAGCATATTCAAATAAGGATTTCCCATTCACTCGCTTGTAAGTACCTAAATTTATTTCTCTTTGATCAGGTACATTTTCAATACTATATATTTCTTTTATTGGTGTTTTAAATACAGATAGATGAACACTGGGCATTAAGTGCTTATTAGGATTTTAGTGCAATCTATGAAGGCTGTTTGATAAGTGCATGCAAAATCAAAGAAGACAATTAAAAAAAATACTTTTGGTTTCTTAATATAATCTCCTTTCTTTCAAATATATTTACTTATTCAAACATTTTTCTAATCTGTTTATTGCATCCGTAAAATGAGATTTCATCAGCTCTACAAATTACAAATTTGTTTCAATGGCAACCTCTTCATTTGATGCAAATTTATTTCTTGCAAACCATTTTTTCATGTGGGAGAACAGGAAGTAGTCCAAGGGAGCCAATCTGGAGAGCAGGGGAATGAGTAAGGACATAAGTTTAATATTTTTGAGGTTCCAATCACAGATTTGTGCACTGGCACATGTGATGGAACAGAACTTTCTTCTTTGTTAAATAAGGATAATTATTGTTATATGCTTCAATAGCATAGCATAATGTACATGGTTATAATTTTGACAGACTTAACAAACAGCCCTCATATATGACTAATGCTTGCTTATCTTTGGGCCATAAAGTATTTTTTTATGTATCAGTATTAAGCAATATTGGGAAGTCATGCCACAGATCAAAGAATGAAAATATATATTGTCATATATTTTGTAAAATGCTACCAAGATGAGAAGTAGGTGACGCAGGATTAAAAGAAGTGCAACACATTTAATTGAATATTACATTCAACTAGAATTTATATACTTTTATACTGTCATTATCTCTCTCATCAAGTTTCCAAGGAAATGGATCAAATGCATTTTCCTATAGCTATATACACTATAACGTTTTTAAGAATTCATTACTTTTAGTTAGCACACAAATGTGAACAAAATATTTGTAAAATATTGTGTAGCGTGTAGTCATCTAAATCATACCATAATATCAAAATATTTGTAATTTAATGAGCCATAGAGAAAGAATGGAGAGAATTCTCACCTTTTAATAGTTATCCTCCATTATCCTCCAACATGCACATTGCTTAAGACAGTTTTGGCTTTTGATCTGTGGCATCATGGACCATGTTGAAAATCTATAATTAGATAATAAAGGTTACTATTATGTAGAACTATAGCAAAAGTTGTAAATCAGTATAGCATTTAGCCAGCTTTCTCTACAATGCCACTGGCTGTGAGCAAAGAGTATTTTATTTTCAGTTTTTAGATATTTAAGAAATGAACAATGTTCTCTACTCTAAAGATAATTGCCATATACTATGTTATCTTCTAGATTGATAGTGATCAATGCATTTATTTTTTTTCATATAATATACAACATAAAATATTAATATTAGAATATGTTTTTATAATGCAGTGCATTAAACTGGAAATTGATACTGTCTAGAAAATGTTTTATGACAGCTTCACTTAATTAACATAAATCTTGTAGAGGGCTATAGGTTTATGAAAATGAAATATCTTGGATACAAATAAAATTTGTGAAAACAAGTAAAACTATGATGATGTCTTTATTGCTGTTTAACAGCTCAATGTATGATTTTATAACCTATTATAAAAACAAAACGAAAGAAACAAAAGGAAATTGGGAATTTTTCCATTAAAAAGTAAAGAAAAAAAATATATAAAGAAAAGAAACTTAGAAAATTCAACATTTTTTTTTCTTATTGTGATACAGTACATTCTAACTACTAAAAATAATAAATAAAAAAAGAGTGCAATTTTAGAAATCACTGACAACAGTTGTAGAGGTTAGCAAATGTCATGTATTGTATCAACTCGGTGAACCATTTCCAGGTACACAATCACACGTTGCCGTATAGCATAGACGAGCTTGGAAGTATTGAGTTCACGGCAACACCATATGCCTGACAACAGTAACTAACAGTACTTGAAGGTGATTATAATATATCTGCACAGCAAAACATACAGAACTACTAGAAAGAAAAGCAAGTGTTCCTTCAGGCATGCATGTAGTGCACGTTTATTTGGCTTCTGGAAAATTGAGTAGGGCTTGTGGCAGAAACCAATTCTTAGCTTCATCAAAATATAACTGCTGAATGTCTTCAGACACCTTCCAATGAACTATGAAATGTAGCTTTCTTGGAGGCATGACATGAACAATTGCTTACAGCCAAATTAGCACCTTGTAACTGCCTTTGCCTTGGAGTATATATGTTTAGTCTTATAAAAGGAATCTGATACACTCTTAGTTCTTTGGTATATATTATTACTAACCAATCATTAGATACAGTAATAGAATGCATAAAATACAAACAGATTATAGAATTGCATTTTTGCCATATATGTAGTCTTATAAATGGGATCTGCTATCTTTCCTAGTTCTCTGGTGTATATTATTACTAATCAGCCAATAGATACAATATTAGAACATATAAGAAACAAAAAAATTGTAGAGTTGCACTTTTTCCATTCCCCTTTACATTTATCACTAGGATTGTATATTTAATAGGAACACATTCAAAAAACAACCAATACACATAACTTATCTTATATAATTTAAACTGTATCATGATTCTTATGAAATTTGACCCCATTTCTTTTGTCCCACCTTTCCCAAATAGCTCCCTAACATTTCATATTTGTAGCTGATCTAAAATTTAAAATTATCCTACTCCTTATATCCATGGTAACTTATTCCACTTTGCTAAAATACTTTCTTCTGTCTATAATTTGATTTATTTACATTTTAAAACACAATGCAAATATGGATATTTTTCTTTTGTAGATCCATTTACCTATCCCACTCATACATACTAAAAATGGAAAATAAAGTAACTTGTAAAGGACAACTTAGCTAAAATAACAAGAACAAGTAGGAGCATAAATTAATAAAACACTGAAACAGTCACTCAAATAAAGCAATATTTTGAACTGCTTGTATTCTTCTTCAAAGGCAGAAGACAAGTGAATGGACAAAAGTATATATTGAAATCGAAGGTAATGTAGTGTATGAAAAATGGGGAAAAGGGTGGGGAAGAAAAAACAAATAAGAGTATTATATAAATTAATAAAAAATATAAGTAATAAAAAAGAATAAATAAAAAGGGGAATATTAATATGCAAGATTAAATGCAGTAGATATGCACTTTATGCAAAAATATTGCTGCAATCTCTATATCTCTGAGGTGTTTTTCAGGGATATGAGTTAGTAATGCCTGAATATGTGTTAAATTAAATGCATCATCAAATCCTTACAGTGGCACAGACTTTAATTTTAATACAGAACCTATTTATTGTTCATATGGAATAAAACAACAATATATTTTAATTCAATATAAAATACTTTGGAGAGCTTACAAGATAACGTATACACAAAATTCTTAGAATCACAGTTAGCAAATGAAGTAATCTTAAATTCTATGGCTAAATTAGAGTTAAATATGTATGCAAGAATATGAGCCCATGACCAATGGGGAAATTTGAATGACAATAGGATGCAGAAAAATGTTTCAGATTGTGAAGGTGTATACATTTATAAAAAGTAAAGGATGAATGCAATAATAAAGTGTCAATGATAGGTAGCGCATATTTAACAAATTAATTGTGATTAGTCCATCATTAGTATCTGGTAGACCTTAATTTTGCAAATGGATTTTCTGCGATAATAGGTTGAACAAATGTTTATCAACCTCATGCTACTTGTAAAGGAAGATTAATGCAACACTTGCCATTAATAATATGCTGGGCAATAATAAACTTACATTTACATACAACTCAGATTGTAGTAATAGATTTTGATATTCTGAACCCTATAGAAACTTCGTTCACACACCTGCAACCTGAGGTTGGCATTGATGGATGATGTGTCAATGAAAATGCAGTTTTCCATCAGGGATATGCAAACAAGACTGAGTTAATATCAATCCCTGTTAAGGACTAAAGGTCTAAATGACATTAAATACCACTATGGCAGAAAGTACAATACAAAGCAATTTCTCCTCCCCTCATTATTTACTAATTAACAATAAGAAGTGAACTGTGCTTGCTCTCTTCTGGACTGAAACTTTTGTCATGCCTCTGTTGCTTGTATACAGAATGCTGAGTGAAGTAGTGATGCCTGCCTACAAACACTGAATTTGTAATAATTTGAATTTTCATTGTTTTTTTGTTACTTCAACAAAAAATGCAATATAGCATGGCATCAGCATACTTGAAATACAATAAAAATGCATGCAGTAAATTAATAATCCATTAACACTGAGTTCTAATATAAATGTGTATCTGGTTTTATCAGGAGCAACTTGAAAACAATAACCAGGTCTCAAAACAGGGTCACAAGAGTTCTCCAACACAATTTCCAACAATTATTGAGGATGAGATGAATTGCAGAGGTTAGAAAAAATTAACATTTCTTTTGTATTTATTACAATACTTCAAAGTATTGATGGCAATTGATATTTATCTTTATTTTGAACAAATTACTAATAATTCTTGGTAGCACTTTTACTTCAATGTAGCCCTTCTTGTGATGCTATAACTCTCTTTTCAGATAATCTTGAGCCCATTGCTATCAAACCAGGAACAGCTCTATCCCCAGTCTTTTTACCAGGAGAACAGCGAACATTTGGAAACCCTATAAGCTACTTGGGAGGACCTCGCATTCAGAACATGACACGGGCTAGCAAGGAATCAGTTCTGTCATTAGACTGAGTACTGTGCACATGACAATCCCGTCAACAACTTCTAACAATTATCTTCCTACAATTTTGTGCTGCTGAGTATTAAAGTATTAAAATTAAAAGGATTTATAGTGAAAATGAGCAGTGCAGTTAGCAAACATTTGGATGGTTTGAAATCCAAAAATGAATAGTAGAATAGTATTATGTACTGTACATAGTAGAGAATATTAGAGAAGACAAAGTGCAGTGATGGAGTCAAATGACCCTAGTCAGTCTGAATGTGCTAATGTGACTTAGAAGAACTTATTATGTATGTGATGGGCAGAAATGCATCACTGGCTGTCAAGTACTTTTCAGTGTGTATGTCTACGTGTATCTGTGCGGTGTGAGAGAGAATATGTTTATGTATGGGTGTAGGTGTGTGAGTGTGAGGTATGCACGTGCATAGATCTGATAATGGAGATTACTCTAAATAGAGAATGTAGTGCTATATTTATGCATACATAGCAGAGTGCTACTTAACATGCAACAATAAGGAATCTCTTGAAGCACTATGTATATTTTCTCATTCAGAAACCCATTCACTATTATTTAATATTTGAAATACAGACTTGAGACTCAAATGAACTGTTTTATGATGTATGGCTTTCCTTCAAATTCCTGGTTAAAACCTAACAGATATCATTAAATGTGTGATATTTTATAAATTTCTGCTTTTAATGTTCAAAATTACAGTGAACTACAAACTGACATAAAACCAACAGTATAAGTAGAAAGTATCTGTGGGGAGTATGCAGTAACCAACCAGAAGATTTTACTCAAAAGAAGGAAACTGAGATCTAAAATGTAGGACTTTGAACTAATTATATCTCTCATTAGTAATATTTATTCATTGTTTGATATACACCAATGCAGCAGCTTTGCAACAATAAATTTAAAAAGTAATTTTAACATAGCATGTGTAAGAATTATTTGAAATAATTATGGTGATAAGTACAATAAATACAGCATGCATAAAAAAGTCACTATTCTGTAAACTGGAAAATTGAGTAGGAGCATTTTTTTCCTTTATTTTTAAAACTATTTGGTTTGTTGTTTTCTTGTTAAGTCCGGAATGTTGTTATTAAAATAATATTATGCTATTATTACATTAACATTATCTGTTCTAAAATGAATGATTTGTGGGACCTAATATAGACTATTGAACACCAGTCTGTATCAACACAATGCATCACTCTACAATATAAAATTATTGCATGTAAATCGTTCTTGTTCAAAACGTGTTGTAAAAGTCTACATTCAAATTACTTAAATCTGTACTAAGCAATTGCAAACTTTTCAGTGATTCAACATTTAAATTATTTCTAACACTTATCTGCACAGATACTTTTAAATATAGAACATTGCGACATTTACCACTCAACAAATGGACATCTCCAGTTATTTCCAGTGGCTTCCTCACTTATTCCAAGGGATAACTTTGAAACCAAATTATTAAAATCTAAAATTAATAAGTCCAGATTATTGCATAATGAATGGAATTTATTAAAGTAAAGATGAATGGCAATCATTTTACATCTTTATTAAAATAGTTCTTGTCTCTTTAAAGATTCTAACTTATATACAGTATTCACATAAAAATCTGCAAAATGTTCTTACTTTTCTAACAATTTATTACAGTCATTTCTGCTGCAGATAATATAATACATTACATACAGTATATTATGATAACAGCAAACAAGAATTTGGAGCAATCTACAATACATGCAATATTGAACAGATAGATAGATATAATTGAGGGTTTGTTGAAATTTTGTCAACCTCCTGTACATCAGCAAATCACTGTTTCCCAAAATCTGTTCCTTGGACAAGTTGCAGTATTTTGGTTCCAATGTTAGTGTCTGTTCTCAGGTCTTCCATTATTATAGAAAGAGTAAGTCCCAGGAATGGGCAATTAAACAAAATGTGCAAGGCAGTCTACTCATCCTGTTTGCACATTCTGCAAATTAGTTCATTTTGTACAGCCACTTTACATAGATGTTTCCTGAAGTGACCATGTTCAGTAATTCACCCAAATACCCTCCTTATTCCTCTTCAGTCCAATTTTAGGAGAGATGAGGAAATAGTGTTGCTTGGACCTACGACCAATTTCCTAGCTTGTTTTTAAATAATTAACAGAAATACATACATAAAAATGCAAGAAGCATCTTGTACATGTAATAAAAAATGGATATCTACTTAATGTTGAGCATTTCAGCTTTTATTAGTTCTTTAAAAGGATAGAAGACATGAATGCATAATAAATAATAATCCTAGAGAGCATTTTTAAACAGTTTTTTCTTTCAGCACTGCTTTTAATCTTTTGTATATAGCATTGAAAACATTTTTGTAAGAAATGGACATGATTTGTTTAAAGAGTGAGTGATTATTTTATGATTGGAAGAAAATAGCAACCACATTGCTTTAGCAACAAGCCAGGGCATGGATATTATCAGCACTGGTAGCAAAGGCACAATTATTCAATGCATTCATTGTCACTATTGCTGTGCTAACACATGGACACTTACTTAACTACAGGATCCCATTTCACTTTAAACATCTGGTTCTTGATGCTTAGGGATTATCAACTATAATCAATTGTTATTGATTTCTATACATGACAGCTACTCTACCCCTTCTCTTCTCTTATTAAATCAATCACCTTCTTAGTATCCTTCTCTCTTCTAATTAATATGGTTTTTTTTTTATTTCTGACAGTAAATTATTACAAATTACTCTATATTTCCTCTCTCAAATATGTTAACTGCCATACATATTTGATATACCGTTCCTTACTATCTTAACCTCTACAAATGAGACATACATATACATTGCAAACTTTTCTTTAACCTCTCGATTTCATCACACCCTTTCTTGCCCCACGAGAGTCCGTTTCTTCCTAATTTATCACACATTAGAATATTTTTCTCAGCCCTGTTCTGTCTTTAATTCTCTATAGAGCTTTAGGGAAACGTTCTCCCTTAAATGTATTTTGCCTCCCAAAATCCCTTAACGTTACGTTCTCTTAGACTCTATATACCTTCTAATTCCTTTTAAAGTTTCCTGTTATCTCATTGTCCAATTTTCTTTCCATTTTCTTCTCTATTGAAATTATGTGGTAATGATATATCGCAGTGGCACGTTGGGTATCTAGTATCCACGTTACGGTAAGGGTGCGATGGTGTGGAGGGCAGTTGACCTTGGCACTGCAGCACACTACATGCAGTTGATTCTGTGTCGGAAGTGGATAAATGACGGATAGTGAGGCAGTAGGCTGCATTGTTGTACGTGTTGAAAGATTTGCTTGGGTATCGCAAAATTGCACCCCATTAACTGCCTTATCATCATATGGATGTTCAGATATGGCAATATAATGCCTTTGCAGGCGACCATTACATTATATTAGGGAGGGTCTTGTATTAATTGATATTATCATCGCACTGAATGTTATATAGGCGAGGTATCAACGAGACAGAATTGAAACGTCAGTCTAGTGAATGACTACAATCGATGAGCTACTATTCGCTGCTGCTTGAGCTCACAGGCTATGAAATCTCTGACATACAGCGATAAGTATGCAGCATTCAGAAGAGAATTGCATTGGATGCGGAGGACTAATAATCTGTGCAGCTTAAGGAAAGGTTAAGATCGCAATTTACGAGGATATAACGACCATATCAAAATAGCTCCGTGGTCTTATGGTTAGCGTATCTTCCTGCAAATCAGGAGGTCCCGTAAGTTAGTTACCTGCATTAGATATTTTCCCGGAGTTTTTCTTTACCCCTGAAAAGCTGAAATGCCGATAAATTTAAGTGTTGTAGACTCTGAGCTCATTTACGCACTCATTTCATCAAACCTTCATTTATCGTCTCTTTAGACCTTCGTTCCTACTCGTAATTACAATGACCGGAAAAAAATCACTAAACTTCAACCCTTATCAACCCGCAGCTCGGAATAGCACCATCCGGTTTCTATATCTTTAATCCTGTAGACGAGATCTGCTGGAGGAAATTCGATAATGAAGTCAGCCTCACTAAAGCAGAAAACTGCAGTGTAGCGCCCTGTTGATTGATTTGGTTTATTTACGGACGCTCTTTAACATCTCAGGTCATCAACGTTCCATTCATTTCAGGGCGTGAAACGGCCGACAATTTTGCTCAGAGGCCTCTTCTTTCAGGCTTGAGGTTCTTATCGTGCCGTAAATGTATGTACATGTCGTACATTTACGGCACGATAAAGAACCTTAAGCCTGAAAGAAGAGGCCTCTGAGCAAAATTGTCGGCCGTTTCACGCCCTGAAATGAATGGAACGTTGATGACCTGAGATGTTAAAGAGCGTCCGAAAAATAACAAAAAATAGACAACACTGTAAGGCGTGTAGCAATTGGATTGCCTAAAGCCTCACACCCAGTACGCTTCTGCAGTGTTCTTGATATAATGATAAAGATATCCTAGCGTATCCCTTAAGGGCAAAGGTCTCCTAACAAGTAGGGAAAGCTCGCTTTTTCCTAACGTGGTGAGCTATTCCACGCTAGTTGTTCATATCCTGATTAAGACACTGACTGTGATTTGTTCTTTGGTTACTCCATTTCTCACTGCACTAGTTGCTTCTCGAGAGATTTCCATTTTTCTCTTCCTCTTGCTACTCTTGACCAATCTGGACCTGCATGTTCCATGAAGAGGTCTGTCCATCTTCTTCTGTTCTTTTTCCTAACCGGGAGATGGAGATCTTGTAGGTTCATCCACTGTCCTGCATTCTTGCGACGAAATACTCTTTCTAATCGGAATGGTTGTCCTTCTTCTGTATTTTACTTTCGCGAAACTTTAACTATAGATTTTATGTCGGATATGAATGTACTTTGCCCCTATTTCTTAAGCTTGAAGAGCGTGTAATGAACTTACTATAGTCAACAAAGGTTGATACAATACCTCGAACTTACTTATCCAACCCTGGTTAGTACTCACTTCTACTCATAATTCAGCGTGTCGCTTCCCAGAATCCCCTTCTGAAGTCGACAGTAACGCAATTTCAGCGTACGTTAAAGTGACTTATCTTCAACTCTTGATTCTCTGTTATCATTATCATCTCTTCTTCTGCACCAAAGAACAATATTGACGAATCAAGTGGAGTTCTGATAGTACTAACTTTATTTATCTTTATAACGGCTTATGTTTACAACATGCAACGAGTTAATTTATTATCATTATTTTTTTTATATTATATTCTTTATTCCGTTGTGTTACTGTCTGATAAAAGTGGAATAGAAAGCTCCTTGAACTTGACTCTTGCCAGGGTAAATACATGCTTTTACAGGCCTACAAAGAATTCATTTTGCTCTATCATAGAGTCTTGTATGTTTGTGAGGACATCTTTACGAAGTTTAATGAGGGGGTGGTTCTTTTACTTCTGCCAAGTCATAGTTAGATGACAGTATTGCAACACATATAAAGCACCGCCACGGGTGGCCGAGGTCGTTAAGGCATGGACTCGTGAGCGCGAGGTCTGCGGTTCGAATCCCGCCAGGACCGTCCTCCCTGACTGGGTTTTTTTCCAGGGTTTCCTCAGTCTTCATAACTGGCAAATGCCGGGGAGGTACCTAAACTTAGGCCTGGAACGCTTCCTTCCTTAAAAAAAAAAAAAATCCTTTCCCAATTTATCATTTCATCTCATGTATCATCAGTGTCCACCGCCTGTGGTGCCTCAGTAGTAAAAACGGGCGTTAAACACCACTCAAAAAAAAAAAAACATATAAAGCATTATAGTTTCATTTAGACATAATTCCTTTCGTAAATCATGCCTAACCAGAATCATTGCTTCATTCTAATGGCCGCGCACGCTCAGTGTGAAGAACTTTTGAAATGGTGCAAGAAACAATATTTATCTAACGGTTTAGCTGCTGACGAGAAACATGCTCATCAGCCTAATGCTGTAGATCTCACTCATTCCACGTAGTCAAGGAAGGATCCTCCGGTCATAAATATTTTAAATTTGATTAAATTATTCCCAAACCATATACATCACCTTTAACATTAGCTCCTTTTTATTTTTTCAGTGCCTGTACAACTTATCAGAGAAGTCTTGGAAAGTCATCTCCAGGAGTCCTATTCCTGTCTTTATCACTTCTTCAGAAGAGTGGAACCTTTGACCTTTCAGTTTGGGTGTCGCCTAATCTTTTCCTTTCCTTACGGATCATCTCTCAAGCATCCTTCTTTAAAGTATCTGAGCTGAGACGTGGTTTCGTCACTAAGTTCTGAAATCCTTGATGTTTTCTACTTCTTACTTTCTTATCTCTGATGCGAAACCGAACATCAAGAAACCTTAAAAATTAGTTCTTAGGTTTTAAGAGATACATGATTACGTGAAGACTGTTTTTCTGTAACTCTATTAGTTTTCTTGTTTTAATGACGATAAAGTCAACCTATATGTGTGTGGGCAGATAAAATAAACGAAAAGACTAACTGCAGGCATTAAAAAAGTTGTTATACTGATTTTTCACATTCTATAAATGCTGCATTTAATATAAAATTTAATACAAATTAATTAATTCTTACTGTTTTGATGTTACATCAAGAACTCTCATAACGTACTTTTTATTTGGAAAACGCCAATGTTGCCAATTGTGTCCACTTATGACCATGAGGGAGCGAGTGGCTTTGACTTGACTTGAGCGTGCTGGCTGTGTATAAACAATCTGTATGTAAGGCAGATAAATATATTCTACATATAAGTATAACATTATATTTTACACACTCGTTTACCTTGCAGTAAAATGGGAAAATGATATCTGTCTTAATTATTTACAATTCTGCCATATTGCATTTGTCGGGAAATTTTTCAAATATGCATAAAACAAATATTCTTTTAATTGTGTACATTAATTTCACAAATCATTCTATTTGGCAATGTTTGAACTTTCAAACGAGATATTTTTCATGTTTTATTTTAAAGAGTTCGAGAGCCATTTCCCTATAGAAAGATAATTTTAATTAAATAAAAAAAATCTTCAAACGTCAGAGAATTTGTACATGAAAATTATTAGACCTAAAATGCCATATTTCACAAAAACATCCGTCCTTACATGTTGCAGTATTATAAAAAATGTATTAAACGTTATACATTTGAGGCTATTTGCTCTACTTTTACGCCTGATTTAATATTAATACTTGTAATATTAAGATTCTTTGATTCATCAGATTTTGAATCATCTAGCAATATGAATAACGATTGGCTAGTTTATAATTGCTAGAGGTAATACATTTTAGCACTTGTAATTTTGAGCTATATATCTTCTGTCACAAAATATTTACTGAAAACTCTTTCAGCAACAACATTATTATTTGGCGAGCATACAGGTAAAGAACTTTAATTTAGTGACATCAACAGTTGAACACAGTCAATGTTTCCACACAACTGCATATGGCAGGAAACACACCCTCTACAAATTCATCTGGTGTAACTATAAAAATGGCAGCATCAATTTCGTACCTAAGAGTTACTGTAAATCAAACACCCTGTTTTACCATACAATTGCTGGGTTAGAGAGCTTACTCATTAGTTTGAAGAAGATGTTTGATTTTTTCATGACCATATTTGAATCAAGTTTTGCTAGGCACTTTTGCATTCAAGACTTAAATTGTAATTCAATATCAGCCTTAGAGTTTTCATTAACACATTTGTTCATCATGTCAATTATTTCTGATGGAAACCATCCCTTTCCAATCCGCACAAGTTACGTGCACATGGATAAGATGATTTCTCTAGTATAGTAATCAATAATAAGTAATTTTTACTGAAATATTGGGCACAGTCTTAATTTGAAATTTAAGCAAAGTACTCTCCAAACATGCTCAGTACTCATTCACTTCTGCTATTCAGAGAATTCTGCCAAGAGATTCAAAGAAGTTTTAACTTCTCCAGAAGTGGATGTTTTCCTATTTTTAACCACATCAGCAAGCATTTCGGGTCCTCTGAGAAGAAACGTAATGCAAATGACATCCCGTCTTTGTACGGACTCATTAATTGCTGTGTGCCAAACACCTTTTTCTCTTCCTTCTTCCTTTCATACGGACGATAACGTTTCCGTTTCCTTTCTTTCATTGGTCTAGACTGGCGTGGAACTATCGAGTATGATGACGTCATAGCCGTGTCCTGAACTACCGAAAGCGTGTCTCGAATGACACAGAAGAACGGAGCAGCAGTTTCTAGGGGTGAACACGGTTTCCGGTCAACGTTTCCAAATTGTTAGGATCGTTACTCCTTGCGCCTCACCTAGTGACCGAGGCATTTATGTACCTTATGTATCACGGATAATAATTATTAATAATTTTCAGCGGTTTTGCATTTTTAAGTGTTAAATGTTTGTAATTGGAAGGCAAATACGTAATATATTCATTTTTATGTTACCTTTTACTGTACTGTACCAGTAAATTCTGTGATGTTCAATTCGAAGGCAAGCACGCAGTATTACTAAGATTTATTGAAGTTTTTTTCGGGTGCTGTGCCGGTAAAAATTTGTTGCATTGCTTATGTTTACAGTAATGTTTAATGCACTCTTGTTCAGATGTGTATGTTTCAATGTTTTTGTATTATAAACAATGCATATTTGTTGTAACTGTTCTCCCATCTTTCATATAGTGGATAGCTACATTATTTGGCTATAAGTGCTATGTTTAATACAACTTTTTGGGAAATGTATGGTCTTGCGCTACCGAAATATCAGAGCCTCTATGCGCCACACTACAGTTTTCACACTACAGTGCGGCTGACTCGTCATAATCAAATCTTCTCCAGCGGATCTCGTATAGAAATGAAGAGGAAGGTGCAAGTTCTAGGCTGTAGGTTAATAAGGAAGCACAATACATTGATGTTTAGTCATCTTATTTTCAGGTGTGTGACTTATGTGTGGCTTCATTTTGTGAAGAACGTTGAGAACAGTTTTGAACAAATAAGAGAGTAAGTAGGTCCATAAGTTTCCGGTCTCGCCGATTAAAATTATCGCCTTCACAATCCTCACTGGTGTCATACTTCACAAAAGAAGGATTTACTCCACATGAAATTAAACAGCGATTGGACGGTGTATATGGGGAAGCATCCCCCTCATATTTTACCGTACGAGAATGGGTGGAGAAAGCATTGAAGACGAAGAGCGTGCAGGTCGGCCCTTGGAGGTGCTCATTCTTGAAAACATCACTCGCTCTTGTGGAAGGAGAAATTATGGAAGACCGACTGCCCAAAGTTACAGAAATAGCAGCAAGGTTGGACCTTTCTAAAGCACAGTCCTTCGAATTATTCATGAACATTTAAACATGAATAAGGTATATACCTCGGAGTTAACTGTTTCACCACGAAGCAATAGTTCGACCAAAAACCCTTCAAGTGTCCATTAATAAAAGAAAAGTGGTTGATTTTACAGGCTGAGGGTGTTCTGGAACCCCCCCCCCTCCCCAAGGAAAGTATTTGTTACAATACTTCATCATGGATTATGTTTTGGTCTCAGGCTGGAAGTGACAAAGCAGCATTCATCTCTCGTTGCAATGCTGGAGAAGAAATATGACCAGAGCCCGGAAGTTAGGAAAAATACCTTTTCGATCTGGGTGAACATTGCTGCTTATTATTATAGTTATTGTGATCATCAGTTTTAAACACAGCGTCATTCAATGCCTTCAGCTAACATATTAATACTTAAAAAGCAATTCTAATACTACGCGCGGCGACTCTTTTTCTAGTTGCGGCGGCTGCACTTCCCCAGTAAGCAGCCACGCTCAGGTGGCCCTTAACTCAAATAATCTCACTGTCAGTGGTGAAGTGGCTTTTGGTATAGGGTAAGCTGAGAATTGGAATGTCGAAATTAATGAAAAATCTAATTTATGCTTAATACGCCATGAAAATAGTGTTGTAATGACATATATATATATATATATATATATATATATATATATATATATATATTTCATTTTCAAAGTTACGGTACTGTGTCTATAAATAACAATTAGCAATTAAATTAATTTATATATTAAAAATTAATATTCCATGATTTATCCTTACGTTTGTTTATATATAAGCTCAATCCTCCAGTCCTGTACAAATACATCATTCACCCTTCGAATGATTTCTTGGCGTTTTACGAAATATTTACGACCCTTTTCTCTATAATTATAGTAAGATACTGTGCCGTTCCGCTGTAGTTGACAATCAAGTAGAAATAGAGAAGAAACAGTTATAAATAATCAGTTGCCAATTTGCATCAATTGTCCGCGGTCTCATGTAAACTAAAATAGAAGAATTAAGGAAGTTTAAGAATGAGTTTTAAAAATAATAAGTCATGGTAAATGGCATATACTGTTAAAATAAAAGAAATATACCATTCCACATTAAAGCAATGCAACCAAAAATAGCCATATAATATATTTTAAAATGATATCGTCTGCAGCCCGGTCCTTCCGTTCGGCTTCAGGATCTAATAATCCCAGAAAAGGCAAACAACTGGTCTTAGGTAAGACTAGCCTACACAGTAACGAAAACTACGTGAAGAGCCCCCTTCAAATTTCTCTGACAGTGACACAGAGAATCACTACTACGTTTGTGCAGGCAGGCTAGCCTTCGACCGCTTTATTGTTAATAGATGTTTGGCCCTTGCTTACTGTATATGTATCTATTTGTTGTGCCGATCGCCGATAGTACTGTGTCTTATCGATCTTGGCATGCACTCAGCTGCATAATGAGAGGTTCAAAAATGCATTACTTAAATTGAGGACCTTGTCGTTTTTTCAGTTGGATTACAGCAATCTATTTCACCCACGCTTGCCCTACAAAGTCGGAACGAAAGTAGGTTAACATTAGTCGCGGTGGAAACAGATGAGTGGCGGTAACGCTTTTAAAGTTATCAGCAGAAAATGCAACTCCAGACGCGGAGGGAAGTGGGATGACAAAAAAGATGATATTGGAGAGAAAGAAGGGGGGGGGGGGAACTCTGTGAGTAGAGCAGAAAATAACTCTTTGTGTTTTTCTTCTGTAAAAACTCCTCAGGGAAACGGACCGGAGAATTACAGCGACAGACAAAAGACATTCTGTAGACGTCGCAAGAAGTGCGTTCACATTTCAGTCTGATTAATCATTAATAAGAACAACAATGTGAGGTGCAGCTTCACACACACGCAGTCTTTTCTGATACTAAATTCTGCCTCTTAGAAAAAAGTTCTCTAATGCTATGCAAGTGAACCGGATTTGATTATTGGAAGAGCTTTTATTCAAAACTTAACAAGTACAAATTCACTAAATAATTACTGGTATTGCATTTTGATTGAGGTACTAAAACACATTCAAAAGAATCTCCTAGATGCATATTTCTGTTTGAGCATTAACAAAAGTGAATATGTCATTGCATAATGAACAAAACTTTTTCTCCTTCTAGAAAATGAAAAGTTTAGTTTGAAAAAAAAAAGCTGTTCATGGGGAGCAGCACAAGTGACGACACAAGTTACATGGAAACAAATGACGTATAAGTCACGTTGTTTTAGAACACACTTAAGTACTGAATATCTCATATTAATTTAAAACACATTTTTTAAATATTAGACACAAAAGTATTATCAATAATTATCTCCAAAAGATATCTTAAGCATTGGAAACTGCTCCATTGAAAAATATTTAATTCATGAATCAGTAACCAACCAGTATAAGAATATCAGAATTTCCAACCAATCACAGCTGCCTATAGTTACAGCTTTATCGTTTCCGTTTTATCGCATCTACGTGCAATTGTTTTTATGCAGACTGATCAGATCATCGTCTCTGAAATATCGTTATATTAAAGTTACTCAATAAAGAATTATCATACTTTTATGACAGATATGCTTTTTCTCGCTAAAATTTAATTTTGTTAGCTTAATGTGTTATTTACATGTGGTATCAATTTCATGGTTGTCACTTCCGGTTCCCGCCTGTGAGAGGCGTGCAATTTCAATTCAGTCTACAGCAAAATGGAGGTAACGTTGCTCTGAAATGATGCTGTCATCTCAACAAATCTTCAGCTGAGACCTATTTAACGTTAAAGGAGGCCGTTGGAGAGTTGCTTCTTGCTTATAGAACAGCTCGAAGATTGTTTAAAATGTTTATAAAGAGGGAAGGCAATCTATTTAAAAGGATGATGCACTCGGCACTCCATTTTGTGCTCTAACGGAAGAGGACATTAACACGTTGCTGTCATTGTGAGAGAAGATGGTCGAGTAACATTAAGAACGCTGTCTTTCAGAAATTCTGAAAATTTCACTGGATGCCATCCTCACCTTGGTAAATATAAAGGTTGCACTTGAGCGGTGTTTGTACGTGGTGGGGTCCAAGGCTGCTGATTCCCCAACAAAATGTCGGTTTCAGTGTAGGTTCGCTTGCAGTTAAAGATGATGTTACAGGAAGATGCAGCGTTTCTTTCAAAGGCAATCATTGCTGATGAAACCTTGCTGTATCAATTCCATGCTGAGAGAAAGCAGCAAATATCTTTTTGGAAACATCACCATCACCAACAACAGTTGTTGCCTCTGCTGGGAAAGCTATTGCTATCTCATTTTTTGATATTCAAGAAATGATTTACCAGCATGTCGTACCTGCACTCACAACTATAACAGTGTAATACTGCAGAGATATCTTGAAAACTCTGCAATGTCCACGTCACACGCAAAATGTCACTTTCCGTGCAATAACACGGCTGCACATCGCAAATATTGTTACTGAATATTGCACAAAAGTTAATGTGAAGCGTGTCCCTCATCCTCCCCATAGCCCAGATTTAGTTCCTCGACTTGTTCCATTTTCCAAAATTGAAGAAACACCTTCGCGTGAAGGCTGTGGAGGCGATTCTGAAAGAGTCAAAAATGATTTCCAGTCTTTGAAGACAGACAAAAACGCCGCGAAGAGTGCATCGCATCCAATTTTGAGAAATATCACTAAATTTATCAGAATTTTTAAAGGTATGTTGCAAAAAAAAATTATGCTTCTTTATTGAACAGCCCTCATAGATTCTTTGGCGTAAAACACCAGTGTGTGCTAGAAATCAATAATCAGATGTAATTCAAAGTTCCAAACCAAATATACTAAGTGAAATACAAATAGTGTGTGTAAACAGTTGAACCAATGATATTTGCTTTTCGAAATTGTGTTTTTAATAGTTGTACCTTTAATAAGTGTTTCAAATTGTTACCAAAGAGTCTACATGAAAAAATAAACAGTATATCCGTAAATAATTGTGATGTCGACCTTTACTGTTAGACTCTTAGTGGAAATTAAAATTCCGCACTGAACATTCACAACTATAAGCGGCATTTTATGGATATATTATTTTTAGTGAGCTCCAAATAAATGAAGCTATTGGGTCGGCACCGCGAAGAATCAGCTTTTTTTGTTGTTGTTGTTTTATTTATCTTTTTTTTTTTTTTTTTTTAGCGAATTACGAAAGAATGTACACTACTGCGGTTGAACCAATGGAAAGTTTTTTTTTACTAATCTATTCAAATCTGCATCGATAGTATCTACTAGGCACCTAAATAAATTAAATTTTTTCAAAAATATGCAAATAAATGTATATACAGAGTGTTAATAAACTACACCAAAATAATTTCAGAGAGTGTAGAGATGCCATATATAAGCAATTTGGGATAGTAAGCAAATGGCCTATCTGTTCAAATTTCGAAGCTATAAGTTTCTAAAGTGCCAGTACGCCACTGGCTAAAGAAGATGCCCCTCGAAAGCATAGCACACGATAACGGAAGAAAGTTTCTGAACGTATCACTCTGGAGCCATGGTTATGATATTAGCTTACGAGTAAGAGATGATCATTTGTTTTCGAGTTTGATTCTCGTTCATCCCATATTTTTATTTTGTTTTCTGACTAGGGCCTAATATTGCAGCTTTTAGCATACCTTTTAAGCTGATGTTTCAATTTATACACTTAAATCTTAACATATCAATTTATATAATTACAACCTTGGTAGTAGTTATTGTATTTACCAATCATAATCGTATCCTGAGCATGTGTTAGGTAAATTAAGTTTTAGGCATCATGTAAGCAGTAAGCTTATTAGCCATTATATGTTTGTAATACGTTCATTATTGAGAAATAGAATAAAACTTGAAAGCATCAAGTATATTTCATTCATAATTCTTTAGTATGCATATCGCAACCTTTCATATTTAATAAAAAAATTAAATTAACACCATGCCAAGAGTTGAACCCGCGGTTTATGGAACATCAGTTTTTGCGTTATACATTACGCCACACAAGCAAAGAGCTCCTTCTAGAGTAGGCTACTTAATGTACGGAGACAATTAATAGATGATCAGTGTCGCACTGTCATATGATTAGTTCGAGATTTGAGGGATTTTTATGGCAATAAGTCTTGAAAAAGCTGATAATCAGCTGCGGAATATCGACATTTCTATACTTGGAAAGCAGTTTTAAGGCATTGTAAACTCATTGTTCACCTGGCTTGGCTTTAACACAGACTTATCAGCATCTGATGCCAAAATGTTTAACATCATATAACTGCGTTATGTTTAGTTGTGGACCATACATTGCCTACCTGAAATTGCTTATTTACGATATCTCTACACTTTCTGAAAATATTTGGTGTAGTTCATTACCATCCTGTTTACAGAATGTTTCGGAAATACTTTTACAAACTTTGGTGGAGGGTTACCTGAAACAAAACAAGAATACAAGTTCATATAAACATATATATGAAAATTCTTAGATTTTGAGTTGGTGAAAATTTACCAAAATAAGAAAAAAAATCCGTATAAACATATGTCCAGAAATGATTAGTTTTATGAGTTATTCATGAGAGTTTACCAAAACAAGAAAATAAAAGTCCATATAAACATATATCTGGAAACCCTCAGTTTAATGAGAGCTTACAGCAGAGTTAAAATTGTTATTTCTATCGCGTCTTTAATAGGGTTATTAGCATTTCACATAAATGGTTAACCTTCAACAGTGCTATTGCTGTATTTTACGAATAATATTTTGTCATATAAATATACAATACTGATGCATCAAATGCATCATGTTGTATCGATAACATCATTCGATTAATTAACAAAATTAATTTTATTTTCGGTTACAAACTTATGTTGTTAGATTGTACCTTGAAACGCGTTGAATTAAACTTGGCAATTTCCTCCATATTTGCTCTTTATCTCTATTTCAGATAATTTTTTCTCCCAATTATTCCTTTATATTTAGCACCAGATCAGTAATTATATTCTTCTCATATTTGCTAAAATTTGCTCACACTCGCTTTGACACTTCCGTATCCATGTTTTAAGACATATGAAGAAACAAAAATGTATTGCGTGGGAGAAACTGCATAATTATTGCTTTTGTCAGGTTGAACCGTTGAACATCAAAACACGAATTTCCCTATAGTGTCTCGATGTTGCCATAGGTTTGACGGTTTTTGAAACTCGGGGTTACACAATCTGATATCTGATGCTAACCTCTTGTTACTTTTTAAATTACAGTTAAAAATAATCTTTAGTTAGCAACTTTTATACAACTATCCCTTACAGTGTATTAATAATCTCCAGTTAAATTTTTCTTCTATATACCAATGAATGTTACAAAATTATAGCTTATTGAGAAAAACAGTATGAAGATTAAGTGGACTGAAAACAGATAATTGAGACTTTAACTTTAACACTTTTTTGAAATTATGTTTGCGTTCACAATGTATAAATGTATTTCTGAACGAAAAATTGCACCATGTAGGGTCATATCCCTTGTTTTATACAAATGGTAATGGGAAATATAATATTTTGAACATAGGAACTGTTTCTTTAAAAATGATGTTTTCTATATTTAAGGGATGACAAAAGTTGTTCAGACACTGAAAATTATGACAAACGACAAATCACACTATGAAATATCAAATATTACTACCCTAATACAATTGAAATTACTCCCGTTATCTTCAAACCCTTATGCACATTTTTTGCTCTTAGCTACCACGTGTAAGAATGACCTAATCGTTAGAAGTTGGTATTAATGCATGCGCTTGCGTATTAACATTCCTGATAGGTTATGCGTTACAACAAACAAAAATAGAATGTGACGGCGGTTCGATTGAGGGGAGGGGGCGCCACGCACGTGTCTAATGATAGCGCGGGGCGAGCGTGGCCGAAGTTACCCGAGCGTCTGCTAGGAGCGTCGCGATGCGCTTGGCTTGCCAGTGTACATATGATGACGATGGCGGACGACGTCTTACTGGTCGCGCATCACAACAAGGGCCGCTCGGCCTCCATCTGCGCCCCTGGCTTCTCCAGCATGGAGGCCATGGCGGCCGCCGCCTCCGGGACGCCGCCCTTGGCCCCTGGAACCGGGACGCCGGACTCGAGCGGCGGCGGGACTCCCAGTGGACGGAGACGGCGGCCTGCGACGCGGTCCCAGAGCGCCAGAGTATCGGGGGGTAGATCCGTAAGACGAAGGGCCGTGGCAGCTGCTGCAGCCGCCTCCGGGAGCGGCGAGATGCGGAGCGGCACTAGCGAGCCCCGTCTTCACCACATACACGACGTGCCCACCATAGCCACGCCAGATGCCTCTCCCGGAATGCGACGCAAGGGTTCCACCAGGAGGTCCGTCCATCACGGCTCCGGAACGTCGGCTCAGCCCAAGAAATCCGCTTTCCTCGACGTACCCAATCCTGACGGCCCTCTCGAGGACGAAGATGAGGACTCCTACCGCCTCAGATCCTTCAGCCTTACATCCAAAGGTATTTGACATCTGCTCGGAGCAAAGCATGATTGTTGTGCAAGGGAGATGTGAACAGACAAGCATGCTTCCATTCCGCAAACATCACTTTCAGTTAACAAAAGTTTATAGAAAAGATTTTGCAGTCGAAATGAATTCCATCATCCAACACCCTAAATGTAAAAGTTGCTGGACAACACAAATTGCTCTCATCAGCAATGGTACGTAAGAAAAATCAAACATTGCTCTAGTATATCATAATGTGATCTGATACGGAATGTCCCGAGTCAACCTTGGCTTGGTGGCATGTTTTTGACGGGAAACATTCTCAGATATTTTGCTTCAAAATTTAAAAACTTCTTTTATTTAAAAAGGAGGTATTCTTCCCTGATGGTTTAAGGGACATGGAATCTCGCGTTGCAACAGACATTTTTTATGAACTAGAGTCGGGTGCTTTTGAGCAAAAAATTGCAAAACGCATGGATATAGCCCTGTATTAATAGCATGCTCGTTTGGAACTAATTCAACATTACCCCAGTACTGAGACACTGATTCGCGACAGGTACAGCTATCGCTAAGAAACGAGTGGCGTTTAATGACGTTTCTTCCAAATATTCCTTACATTATGGGATGTAATACACGTCTCTGAAATTAAAATGAGAAAATTATTGTGCTCACTAACCATTCCTCAAATTCATAAATATTTTAAAAGGCGCCAGCTTTATGATATTCTTTCCAATAGTGCTCAAGAAGACTATAATTTCGAACATTTAATGATATTTAAATGAATACATAACGCTTGAAATATACTACCAATTAGCAATATCATCTAATCTTTTAGCAACATAAAAATGCATTACAAATTTGCTAAACACCTTCGTTAATTATGGGACAACCTTTATTGCACTTGGAATACGTGTATTTAACGGGTAGCACTAACGTTTGATGATAATTCCCAGTTTCATGAAGGAAATCGTCGGTCAGAGAACTTCATTTTCTCGTTAGACAGGCTTATTCTCGTTAGCACTCAGTGACTTGTTTGTTGAATCACTGACCTGTTCTGGCGTTATTTTTGGCTGTTCGTTTCCAAAGGTCACCCACTCACTTCTGAAATTTGACTCCCTGTGTCTCGTTTCAGTTTTGACATAAATTAAAAACCAGGAAAATAAATCGGAATCCCACAAATATTTAACAACAAATTCAATGTACTAAGCAAATGTACACAATCAACAATAAACAATCGAAAGTTCAATCCATTTTCATTGACTTTGAAATTTAATTTAAATGTTATAGTAAAAACATGTAATGCAGACGTTTTCTGAAGGTTATTACAGGGCGCTCTTACATTCAAATATAATTCTCAAATACATATATGATTAATGTTAATATTTGCTATCTTCACGACGATACTTTTGCTAAATATAAAATATATACATCGTTATAAATACAATTTATATGCTGAATTGATTTTTCCATTTATTTTTAAACAATAGAGAAAATTAAACTTTAATTTTCAGAAGCTATTTTTATTAGTTTATTTAAATGGTATATGCCCAGTTTTGTTGTGAAGAACAAATATTGCTGAAGCTAGAGCGATTTTTAAATCATGGGTTCAGGTAAATCCCCACCCCTAATGACTCTATTTACCTGATTTTCAGAAAATATGTTTTCCTTTATTTAAATGGCATAAATCGAGATTTGTTGCGAAAAAACAAATATTAATGCAGCTTGAACGATTTAGGGGGGGGGGTTGAGGCAAACCCCTCCCCTGATAACCTTATTTCACTGATTTTCAGAAACTATTATTACTATTTTATTTCAATGGAATATACGAGTTTCCTTAAAAAAAAAATTAAATTGCGGCCGCTAGAGCTTTAGCCCCCACTCTTTAAATTTCGGTCTTCAGGTATACCCCCACTGCTAATGGTCCGATTTCCCTGATTTTGTGAATAAATTTCTATTAGTTTATTTTAATGGCATATACCGAGTTTCGTTGACAAAAACATAAATTGGTCCGATTTCCCTGATTTTCTGAATAAATTTCTATTAATTTATTTTAATGGCATATACCGAGTTTCGTTGACAAAAACATAAATTGCGGCCGCTATAGCGATTTTTAAATTTTCTTTTCAATTTTCGCTTTAGGTTAGCCCATACCTCATGGTCCAAATTTGTTGATTAACGAACTCCACGGAACATTTGTTAATTGGGGTATATGCCGAGTTTCGTTGAGAAAAAAAATGCGACAGCTAGAGCGTTAATACACACACAGATATATATATAATATAAAAGAAAAATAAAAATAAAGTAACACTATTAACAGTAATTATAATACTAGGAAAGGATAAAACACCAAGAAAAAGTCACACTTGAGATCGCTATATTTCGGACTCGTGGAGTCCTTCTGTGGCAAGAAGATAAGTGAAGGTGATAAAAGTAAATATTGAGTATCGAAGGTAATGTTATGCATGGAAACAGATGAAACTAGAAATGAGAGTGCGAGGAAAAAAAAATTAATACGTAAGATTTAAACCAGGTGGTATACGTGCTTTATGTAAATACATAGCTGCCATTTCTCTATCTCTGAGTAAACTTTCAGAGCATTGTGTAGGTAAAGCATCAATAAGAGTTAGACTAAAAGCATCATCAAAATGTCAATGAAAAAGTAAGTGTATATATATACTTTTTCATTGACATTTTCGATGGTAGGTAGGATAGATGGAGGTTTGAAGAAAATTTTCCAAAATTGTTTCATAGGTACAACAGCAATTACTACATTCCTTCGGAATTCGCTAAAAGGAAAACTTAACTTCTCAAAGAGCTCTAATCAATTTGCTGTTGATTTATTTACGGACGCTCTTTCAAGCCATAAGGTCATAAGAATGGGACATTCCATTCAGGGAATGAAATGGCCCATCAGTTTTGCTCAGAGGACTCTTCTTTCAGGCTTGAGGTTCAATATGACAACGAGGCAATGAAAATAATAAATACATATGGAAGAAGATTAGAACAAGGCTAGAGGATATCAGCAGGCAGGAAATTGAGGCAGAATGTAACACGAAAGTCTCCTTGAGCCCATATTATGAGATAAAATTAACCTGAAATAGAGAGGGATAATGCTCGTTCTAGAGATAAATACGAGATCAGCAAGACCTGGTTTAGGCTAAGAAGTTGGAAGGCTAATAAAATAGCGTACAGATCCAGTAAGAGAATCTGCCCATTTTGTGGAGAAGATGAGGAATGTGTACATATTCTGGCCGAATGTACCCACTGGGAACACCTGAGAAAAAACGCTGATTCCTGATAACTTTTCTAAGGGAGTTAGAGGTCGATTGGCATGCTGGGACCCATTTTAGAACCAAACTATAATGTTAAATATGGGCATTTTCCTAGCCAAAGTGCATGAAGCTAGAAGCAATTTATTTTCCGGTTAGAACGCAATAACTAGTGTAATTATAAACACCGTTCTTCCCAGTTTTAATGTTTATTTATTTATTATTAATGTTTTATTTTTATTATTATTTGTTCCCCTTTCAAATTATGTATCAAATTTAAGCACAAACGGCCTACGACCCATGTATAAAATACATTAGTAATATGCATGTATATGGAATTTTATAACATTAAAAATACTCCTAGTATTGTTTTGAGTTAATTGAGTGTAAGGAAAATGGACACTATACCAAGCTTTCATTCTAAGCCTTTTCTTTGCTGCAATTGGAAGAGAAAATTGAAATAAAAAAATCTGGGGATATAAACTCTAAATGTTAATGTGAACCAAACCTCACTACGATAACTCTCTATAGTGTATGTACAGCCGCATATGAATTAGTTAATTTTAGAATTCTAGTAATTAAGACTCTGGAATCTTGCAGTCTATATTTAGCATAGTAAAGTTTTATTTTTCCCACCCTGGCTCCATGCTGTGTGAACCGCCATTGGCATTTGTAATTCTAAATGTTTATTAATTGTGCATTGTGGTGTATAGACCTAATCTTTTTTTGTTGAGTTTTGGTGTTCACCACGGCCCAGGTAATGCTGTTACACCTGAACTTCTGTACGAGATTGTTAATGTGAAAGTGAAGAAGAGAAATAATTTAGTTGCCAAGATCAATTGTGCAGCTAGGAAGAGTTACACTACCTGGTACGGTCCGGGAGGCATTCCGCCCCTGCCTGTGATGCCTTTTCCTACTGAAATGCACGGATTCGCTGCCTTCATGACGTTTATTAGTTGGAAGTTTACACCAATAGTGAGGTTCTTTCATATAGTTTTAAAAACGGAAGGTGCACATAAGCATAATTGTGCCTTGAAGATCCAAGGTCGAGGGTTCAAACCCAGTCAGAGTCAATAAATTTTTAGGGTGTAAAAATCATGAATGAGGGAGGAAAGTAAACATGTTGGTTCAGTCTCGTAGATTTAGACATGTAAAAGAACCTCTCTGAGCAAAATTTATCGGCAGTTTCAAGCCCTGAATTGAATGAAACGATAATGGTCAAAGATGTTAAAGTGCTTCCAGGGTGATTTTTCTTTCGCTGGACCGCTTTGCGTGCTTTCGGCTGCAGCTATCGCCTCGCTCCCACGCTTGAAACCCAGCCGGAGAGCCGACAGGAAGTCAGTAGGAGTTTAACCCTAGGAACGTACGGAAGGTTCTTGTGTGTTGTGTGACAATGTATTAATTATTCATTAGGCGGCGTAATAAACATAGCCTATTGTGTCCCTTAAGAGCAAAGGTCTCCTAACAACTGAGGAAAGCTCGCTTTTTCCTAACGTGGTGAGCAATTCCTCGCTAGTTGTTCGTATGCTGTTTAATACACTCTGACTGATTTGTACTTTGGTTACTCCATTATTTATTTTTTTTAAAAAAAATGTTAAAATTAGTTAAAAAGTTATCGCATTACTTTAAAACATAAAATATTCCAATGATATAAAAATCGGAAAATGTAAAAATAATAAGGAATAATCACCATGTTGACTCCCTTTAAGACGCCGATATCAATGTTTTAAGTGGTCGCGGTTTCAAATCTCTCGGAGTCGACCCTTTAGGTTTTTTTTCCGTGGCTTCTCCTGGTAGCTTACGCGAATGCCGGGATCCTATTCACAATATATATGTGTATATATAACTTGTCTATATAATTTTTAATTTGTATAATTTATACATATAGAAGAACTCTAGTAGTTCGAAATATAGCGATTTCAAGTGTGACTTTCTCTTAGTCTTTTATCCTTTTCGAACTTTTATAATTACTGTTAATTTGTTACATTATATATATAATTTCCCTTCACTTCATTCCATTGATTCTGCCGAGGTGAGGTGGTGCAGTGTGGCGGTAGTTTGCGCTTTGAAAAGACTTCTGAACAGCGTGTGGAGGCGATTCTTCTGAGCGGCTGGCATTAGGGACCATCTAAGCCCATGCCACCGCCCTCACAATCATTCCTTCTTCTTCAAGGTGCCCCTATGGGGACGTGCATTATTGGCCAGCCCTTGAGGATGGCTAAAATACCGAAGGTTCCTCCTCTGTTAATACAAAACCATTCAGTACAACGGAAGATTTCTAGACCGGTTTATCAGCATTTCTTATCAAACACATTACATGCTATTCCTGTGGCAGAGATAGCAGATGTACACAAGCATGGATAAGCACAATTCCATTTTCTACGAACAGCACCTTTATTACCTATCCCAGACATTTAATGAGCTCGATTCTCTAACATGGATTTTCGCTATAGACGCATTTAAAGACCTTTGTCATGGATAACATGTAGGCACTGTTGGAGCATGTATTGCGGACTAGAACACTGAAGGGAAACAAACAAGCGGCAATAATATCTTCCTGAGGGTAGCCAAGTGTACGTGATTCTATGAAAGGGAGGAGCGAATTTATGTGACCGTGAATAGAAACCGCATAAGAGCGGCTTCTACGTGACGTCAAATATTGGACCATGCCAGTGGGTATTTGTTTTACAATCTATTTACAATACCTTTGACTTATTTACATTTAGATATGTTAGCGATTTCCGAAGGAATATTGCGGTTGTACCCATGAAACGATTTTTGAAAAATATTCTTCATATTTCCATCGATTCTACCTACTAGACACCGGAATTAACAACGAATATATATATATATATATATATATATATATGAAACATAAAAATAAAGAAACACTATTAACAATGTAACAAATTAACAGTAATAATAAAAGTAGATAAACACAGAGAAAGAGTCACACTTGAAACTGCTATATTTCGAACTACTGCGAGTTCTTCAATGGCAAGAAGTTAGACCAAGTCTAGCTTCTTGCCATTGAAGAACTCGCAGTAGTTCGAAATATAGCAGTTTCAAGTGTGACTCTTTCTCTGTGTTTTATATATATATTTTCTCAAAGAAACTCGGCATATAACAATCAATTAACAAACGATTTCAAAATTAGACCATTGGGAGTAAGGGTTATCTTAAAGGTAAATTTTTAAAACAACAAAAATAATAAAAAATAAAAATCGCTCTAGGAGCCGCAATTATTGTTTTTTCTAAATGCAACTCAGCATATTTCCTTAAAATAAATTGATAAAAAAAACTTACCGAAAATCAGGGTAATCGGGTCGTTGGGAGTGGAGGTACCTGAAAAACGACTGGTGGTTTAAGCGAAATATAAAAATCGCTCTAGCAGCCGCAATTTAAATTTTTTAAAGGAAACTCGGTACATACTGTTGTGGACCTGATGTGCGTGCTAGCTGTGAGGGTAGTTGTGACAGGAATTCGACTATGGCACCGCCTGCCCAGCCTGAGCTCTTCCTCAAATACGTGGCTCCCAAGGCATGGGCCAGGTTCGCCATGCCGGACAGAAAGGAGTGTGTGATCTTGCCAACACCAGCAAGGTTCCGCCTGATCAGGGTTAACACACTGTCCGGGATCGCCAAGCCGGTGTCACGACGGTGAATAGAATCAGAGGACACACAGGCTGGACTCCTCTCCCCTCTTTCCTTCCTCTACAGTAAAAAAAAAAAAAAAAAAAAAAAAGGGGGGCCAAACTTTTTCGAATGGGTTGAGAAAGCATTGAAGACGAAGAGCGTGCAAGTCGGCCCATGGAGGTGCTCACTCCTGAAAACATCGCTCGCTCTTGTGGTAGGAGAAATTATGGAAGAGCGGCGGTTCAAAGTTACAGAAATAACAGCAAGGTTGGGTCTTTCTTAAACAACAGTCCTTCGAATTATTCATGAAGATTTTAAACATGAATAAGGTTAGTGCCTAGACTTCTTTCCTCAGTTCAAAAGCAGCAACCAGTCATCTATTGTCAGGCATTTTTGGAGCTCTGCCGTGGCAACGAGAGAGAAGTTCTGCAAACCATTGTTACAGGAGATGAAACTATGATCCTCTACTATGATTCCTTGTCTAAAAGAGAATCAATGGAGTGAGCGGTGTAAACCTGGCGAACCATCGCTTCTAAAGGCCAAAGTCACTCAGTCAACCAAGAAGATCATGGCCACAATCTTTTGGGACTGTGAAGAAATACTCTTCATTGACTTCAAGGAGAGAAACACCACAGTAAATAGGGAGTACTGTGCTGATCTACTGCACAGACTACGTGCTTCCATCAAAGAGAAAAGGGAAGGAAAGCTGAGTGGTGGTGTGCGCCTTCTTCACGACAAAGCGCCTGTGCACACATCTCTTGTTGCAAAGGAAGCTGTGAAGAAATGTGGCTTTAAGAAGATCGACCATCCACCCTACAGCCCAGATCTTACTCTCAGTGACTATTTCCTCTTCTCAAAACTCAAGAAGTACCTTCGAGGAAAGAAATTTAAGTGTGACAAAAAAGAGATGGATGCTTTCATGGCCATTTGGCAGATAAGACTTCTGGGGTTGAAATGTTAATTCAAAGATGTGAGAAGTGTAATGCTATAAAGGGTAACTACACTGAAAAGTGAAATATAGTTTTTGTCTTTATCATACCTAGAAAATGGTTAGGATGGAGACTTATGGACCTACCCTCGCATGTTATTTTGTTCGTCATTAACACACACGATGTTTGTGAAATGATGTTGCTTTACTGCTGCGAAGTTTGTGTGTTAATTGAGATTCTCCCTGTCTGTATTACTTTTCAGCACGTTGCTGTAATGTATATATGACATTTTTATTTTGATTACGGTTACGAGCTGTCGGAGAAATTTTCTGGCCTGTAAATTATGACACATAATCTTAGAATAAATACCAGTCTCTTTAATATCTCGCCTGTTGTTATCTGACACTAAAATATTCACCAATTAATTTGCATAAGCAATAGAACGAGACAGTGGTGACTGTAGAGCCGGGGGTTGCTGTTCGCTGTAGTTGCATTCTTAATCTGACAGCTTTAATCGCCTCTTTGAGCAGTGCACTCTGCGCGGTTACTGACCTATGCAGATCAACTTAGCCTCGAAAAATTGCTTCTGAAATATTCATAAGTGCTTCAAGGTCAGACCTCTTCCTTGTGAATGTTTCAGTGTTTCCAAATATTCATTTATGCACAATTAATGCCCAACGCACATTCGTTATGTTTCGAAGAAAAACATGTTTATGCAATCACGAAAATTTTAATTTACAATATAAAAAATTCCATTTAAGATGCACCAACATCTTCTGACTCAATTAAAATGAACTACACTGTAGTAAAAATTCAGTGTTTTATTTAGAAACCCTTAGAGCCGTTCTCATCGAGCTCGATTAACTTTAATTAGAGTATTGCATCTCACCATCAACAACTGGATGCTGATCTGATAAGTTAATTGGGGCATATTTGGCGATTTAACGAGTTAATTCTCAATACTTTTTATCATGGCAAGACGAATGTTGAATATGACATTTCAAGACCAAATTATTCTAAAGCTGCTTAGAATAATTTCCGAAAGACAAGATGTATTTAATAGTATGGAGAAAACAGATTTCCAAATGCGGTTTCGGCATTAGATACTTTAAGTTCCATTGAATATGACCAAGAATTCTTAACACACTATAAATTTTATAGTATTTAAATTATGCTAAAAGTGTTCCTATTATTTCAGCGTAAATATTACATAAAACAGAAATGTTTATGTTGCAGGTTACGTTAAGTTACTCGAATGAGGTTATGTCTTCCCATGTTTGGAAAGTTGGCTAACTGAACTGTCAAACACTCATATAAAACGAAATGTAATTCTGTTCGTTTAAGGGATAACTCATTTCTCAATGATGTACGCTACGAGTTAACACAGAAAGAAAATGAATAGAGCAGGTGATTTAGTAGAGCAACGGCCCAACGTCGGTCCTGGTGGTGTAGCGGTTACCATACTTGCCTCCTAAACCCAAGTTCTCCGGATCAAACCCGGCCAAGGTCGATGGATTTTTTCGGGAGTAAAAATCCTAAGTATGGCTTCCTTCGGAAGGGAAATAAAGCCGTGGGTCCCGTGTTGTACATTTACGGCACGAAAAAGAACCTCAAGCCTGAAAGAGAGACCTCTAAGCAAAATTTGTCGGCCGTTTCACGCCCTGAGTTGAATGGGACGCTGATGGCCTGAGATGTTAAAGAGCGTTCTTAAATAAATAAATCTCGCACACCTGACTGAACACATTGAATTTCTTTTAATGGGGGTTTACGAGACTCCCGTGGTGACACAACAAGATCTTGTGGCACGACTTCAAGTAGCTGCTCGAGTCATCCGAGACATGCCGGGAATCTTTCAAAGAGTTCTAACTAACGATGTATGGAAGTTGGTGGCAGCCACATTGAGCACCTTCTGTACTTGATGAAAATGTTATTTCAATCTTCTGTTTTACTTCTTTGCTGCACTGCCCACGTCTCCTTCATATTTCAGAGACGCTAGAACGTGCACAGTTTCTGGATATGAGCTTATTAACAACATTTGATCACAGAGTACCCACCTATCTACCATCAAGCTTTGTAACACACATTTTTTTTATTCCCAGTATAGATAAAACGCCCACTCTGTACTTTTTTTGAATTGCGTTTAACGCACGTTTTAATTACCTGGCATCACAGACAGTCACACTGATGATACATGAGATGAAATAATAAATTGAGAAGACTTTTTTTTAAAAGAAGGAAGACTAAGTTTACGGTACTTTCCAGGCATTTGCCATTTATGAAAATTGAGGAAAACTTGAAAAAAAAAAAAAAAACCTCAAGTCAGAGAGGACGGTTCTGATGGAAATCGAACCCCGCATCTCCCGCTAAGAGTCCGCGCCTTAACAACCTCGGCCACGGTTAACACTTTGCAGTTAAAAGACGCTATACGGGCATAGAAAAATAATTTATAAATGTTACTATTAAGGATAGTTTTTACATATAAGGATTTTGTAAAAGCAATTATTTTATAATAAACACAATTTATAAATACTCTATGAAAAAATAATGCTATTGAATATTAAAATCTCGCTATCTCAGAAAAAAAAACACCTTTATAACATTCAGAAAAAATAATCGGCGAGAAAAATAAATGAAAAAAAAAAGTTTCAAAATTTAACTTTTGAAGCTACCAAATATGTCTACAAGTACATATCGAGTACCATTTAGAAGTTAGTAAAATAAAATAAATCTATAACAAATTAAAAAAATTAGAAAATTGTCGGTCGGATGTGACAGTTAACATAATAACAGAAAATAATAAAAGTATCTTAAAGCCAAGCTTAGGACATAATGACAGTGAAAGGAGTGAAACTGAATGAAGTAAAATCAGAAAAGAATTAAATATAGAGAGCTGGACATATACATTTCAGTATAAAGAAGCTACTAGACTACACAAAACGCATGTCATATTGAAGAATTGTATAAAGTTGCAGTTTTATAGTAGATTATGTCTAGACAGGCTGTAAAGGATAAATAATCTCCAAGGTGCCGTAGCAGTATTTGTATTCTAATGCATAAAAACAAAATTCGGTTAATTCCAAGCGATTCGACGCTCACTTGTTACGGAGACGCAATGAAAAACATTCGAGCAAGGAACATGCGAATCTACATTATGGAGGGAACAGCTGTAGTTGGATAAATGTAATTATCGGACTTTAAAGGTGGATGAAGAATGGGAGCAAAAAATGCAGATAATAATGCAATAGTTGCTCGGTTATTCACTGCAGACCTGAATATGCTGTAGCCGAAGGGAACGCGGTATAATTATGTCCTCTTTCTGATAGACTGAGTATCATATTTCAAAAAAATTGCTAGTAGATTAAAAATCTGTGCAGAAACGTAGAACACACAAGAGTTACAAACATTTTCTTTCCCCGTGTTTCTGCTCTGTGAATATTAGTTCGCTAGAGTTGAAATACAGAGATGCGTTGAAGTACAAACCAATGGCTTTATTAATTTAAGTAAAAACAGTTCATTTTATAATACGAAACTCGACAGTGGGCTTACAAATGCCACAACGCAATGCAAGGGCAGTAGCATTGATCGCCATGTACTTTAGCTTTTGTTAAATGGACATTTTGTAGTGTTTAACAGATTTTTAACACAATGATTCTGTTCCAGTTGTGCAAACAATATCGCTCTCAAACACCAAACAATCATTAAGTTTATATTTCAAAGTTCTGCTCTTAGGGATGACGTAACTGCAGAACAATCTCCTTACATGTTAAAACAGGTTTATTTTCATGATCTGCAGTGTTTGAGCCATACCATACTATAAAAAACTCCCCAGTATTTGCCAACACAAGGATATGCAGGCGATTCCATAAGAATTTGGGTGGAAAATGAGAAGTTAGGCTTCATAACATGATATAAAGATGAATGTTTTGTGAAATATAATATACCTAGATCAAATACGGGGTGAACGATCCTTCACGCAACCGGCTTCACGGCATGCGGCCGGCCGGCGAGACTGGCTGCTGTTTCGGCGGTGCGGATGACAGGAAGTCCGCACTAAATATGGCAAGGTTTGTTGCGTAAGTTATTTCTAACATACATAACATAAACACTTAAAAAGAAAAGTAAATTACTCACGTATATTAAGCAAGGATATGCTGGAAGTCATCAGGGAATTCCTCTTGAAATAATCTCCTTAGAGCATGCCCTGGTAAAAGAAACGCACGTCTCATAAACACGTTTACAATTTGTGAACTTAATTTATCATTCACTGCTGATTCTGTACACACGTGTGAATAACACATAAATACCCTTTAGGAAATAGAATACTTATATTGCCCCATTTCACTCAATACACTTTATTGCGTCGCCTAACGGTCCCTAGGTAGCATCAAGCATTGCTTACCCAATAGTTTTCATTCAAAAAGTTTGCCTAAATTATCGCAATTTCTTAAAACTGTCTTTAATAATAGAAACATAATAATCGAATCTTCTAAAATAAAATTCAAGCAGTAAATAATCTTAAAGTTTCCATCTTGAGGAACATAAAATTACATAAAACGCAGTCATTAATTTTCAAGTTTAAAAGAAAATAAGGTTTTATGCACATTTTAACGATTTCTGCACAAAAATATTGAACGATAAGATTTATAGAATATTCCAAAATTGCAAATTATTCAAGTTAAGTAAGAATAGAAAAACAATTTGAGAGCTAGAAGTGGGTTCTTATATATCATTTCGTTCTGACTTTATTATTATCCAATTGAGAAATGTGCACATAAATATGTCGCAAATTTTTGCTAAATATGCACAGAAATATTCAGTGAAGAAATTATATGTAACATAAAATATTTATTTTATTCATAAACTAGAGATTTATTCACGTTAGAAAAAAATGTTATTTCCTTCAGGATACAGTTTGTAAAACAGAGAATTTCGTTGCTATGGGAATGACCACCCCATTGGCCTTCGAGTGGATGCACAGTACACAGAGAGAAAAATTACTCGACATCACAAGATGTCACCAGTGCACGTTTATAAAAAGTCCATCAGGCAGGAGCTGCGTAAACTCAGCGAATTTTTCCCCAGTTTGAATAACTTTAAAAATGAATTATTTTTATTAATTAATGAAATGAAATAAGTTATGGCATTACAATCTGTAAATATCACAAAAGAGAAATCACATTTTTAGAATTATTATTATTGTTGAGATTAAACACAATAATTAACGGTATAGTATTAATTAAATGAAATATATGACCACTGATAGACAAAGTTATACTATGTGAGTATTTTAAATGTAACTATGTTTATGAACTGAGTTCTTGATATCATCTTTACATTCACTAAAATAGAGAGAAATAACAGAAAGTTTCGAGTAAATCTGTTCACATGTTTCAATAAAGCGACAACATGTTACTATTTAAAAACAATTACAATGTACTCAGTAAATATACACAAACAACAATATACAATGGAAAGTACATCAAATTACAGTGGCTTTGAAATTTAATTTAAATGTTATTGTAGTAAAAACATGTAACGCAAACGTTTTGTGAGAGCGCTCTTACATACAAATATAATTCTCACATCCATATTAGATTAATATTTCACAGTTGCATTTTCACGACAATGCTTTTGTTAAATATAAAACATATGCAATTTATATATGCTGAATTAGTTTGTCTTTTTATTTTTAAACACTATAGAGAAAATTAAACGCTAGAGCACCTTTTAAACATCGGTAACCCTGCTCCTAATGCTCGTTTTTTTTTTTTTCATTTTCAGAAACTGTTTTTCTTATTTTATTAAATGGTATATACCGAGTTTAGTTGTGAAAAAACAAGCATTGGTGCCGCTAGAGTGACTTTTAAATTTTGGGTTTCAGATAAACCCCCACTCCTAATTGTCCGATTTTCCTGATTTTCAGAAAATATTTTATTATTTCATTTAAATGGCATATATGGAGTATCGTTGCGAAAAAAAAACCAAATAATAATCTGATTGCACTGATTTTCAAAATAAAATTTTTATTGTTTTATTTTAATGACATGCACCGAGTTTCCGCTTTTGAGTACCTCATTTTACTGCACCTGGAAGGAGCTCCGTAAACACACAGAACTGACACTATGTGCTCGGTGCTACGTCAAGTAATGGAGTGGGTAGCATAGCAAATGGACAACGTGGTGCAGAACAACAACAGCGGTGGACCAGGGAATTAAGAGTAGTTACAACACCCCCATCCCATTTAACCAGAGGTAAAATGTTTACTACTGCACGTATCAAGCAACTGTTCTGTTAAGGGTTTATTGCCACAGGACAGCTATACGGCATTCTAGCTTGTATATCACATCGTGTAAGCGGAGTTGTAGACAAAGGGCTCTAACCAGACCCATGTTCGCATAATATATTTGTACCCTCTATATGCAAGGAATATTTCCGCAGTGTTTTGACCTACCTTTTTGTTACATCCTATATATATATTTGAATATGTATGTTTTGCATTAAAATAACAATTAAATAAAAGAAAAAGGATTGGCGTCATAAATATATATCACAATATTTATAAAATAATATAGTAATTTAACTTTAAATATGTATAAGGATAGATATATGCCAACGTATTCATTATGAACAGCAGAAAAATCACAGTTCTTTAAGATCAGGAGCCAGTAATGAAAAACATCAGCATAAGAACATCGACCAAGAAGCCAGACGCCACTACCGCCCACGTTTATAGCTACAGGGCACCCCTGTTGGACTGCAGCCACATTAAATAACCCTAAGGCTATGGTAAAAAAAAAGGAAAAACAACAAACCGATGACATTATACATCCCTAAGCAGGATTGAGCGCTGTCAACATTTTTAGGCAAGGGAAGAGAAAATTGTCTTCACTTTATTAAGCACACATTGAACTCATACCTCGCTTTGCTAATATATCCTAATAAAACGTGCAGTGAAGATGAACAAAATTCTTTTCTGAAATTTGTTAACAAATTTAATAGTAGCGCGGTAACTTTGTGGTCTAACGAGCAATTAAAACTTGGCACTAAAGTTCCCATTAGCACCTTCATGTTGCAGTAGGACTTTAATGAGTTAGACACTTCAAAGGGTTGCTCAGCACTTAGTGGAGTATCATATATTTGTCGGGTTAAACCGAGTCTCTGTTCGACGTTGATAGTGTTGGCATAAACTTGGCTCGTTAATGTGCAAGTATCAACAGCATGCTCTTCGTCCGGGGAACCACAGAGTTGATGGACTGCACATGATCGTGACCCATGTGACTTCTAAAGGACTTCCAAAAATACAGGATGGTCGTAAAGTACGGGACGAGCCTTGATGACCTTTATTCCTGGGACTGGGAATGTAGTTTGTTTATGTTATGACGATATGATAGGCGTGAGGAATGTGTGGTATCATTCAGATGCCATTTCTTTCAAAAAGGCTATAGAGCTAACATAGACCTGGGCCCTGTATTAGTGCAAGTCCTTGGAAATTATGTTCTTATAACTTTCTGTTGCACAAAACAAATACTATCACTGATAAAGTGTTAGTAAAAAGTTAAAAGTGACACCATATAAGAGCAAGATGGAGAAACAGCTGCTTCTCGCCACGGTCCTGGTGGTGTAGTGGTAACCATACTTGCCTTCTAAACCCAAGATCACTAGGAGCGATGGATTTTTTCAGACGTAAAAATTCTAAGTATGGCTTCCTTCGGAACGAAAGTAAAGCCGTGGGTCCAGTGTCGTACATTTACGGCACGATAAAGAACCTCAAGCCTGAAAGAAATGAATGAACGCTGATGACCTGAGATGTTAAAGAGCGTCGTAAATAAACCAAATCAACAAATCCCCTCCTTAGGGATATTTAATATCCTGCTAAATGGGAGTTGTATTTTTTCTCAGATATAACAATTTAAATACTTTATTACATATTTATGGATATTCAAACATAACACTCCACTTTGAGACGACGGTCCCATGAAGCTGCACTTAGCAGCATCAATTTCACTTGTCGAGAGATGGCAGAAGAATCAGCTTGCCGATTGCTCTCGGTCATTTATTTTATTAGACCATTTGATCCTTTGTATTTATTTATTTGTTTATATTGCTTGACATTCGCGTTCTCATTTAAGCAAAAAATTGGGGAAATTGTGTCAAAAAGTTTCTTTTTAAAGAAAGTGAAGAATGAAAAGAAATTATTTTCGTGGCAAGTAGCAATAAACTTAAAAATACATTAACTAAGATGCTGGTCTGAAATATGCATTTGAAACAGGAAACGTCAATATGACTCATAAGCCGCACTTAACTTTATCATTATACACAAATATTTATTTATCTTTATACATGTTCCTACTCATCTCCATCATCACTTTCTCTAATACTTAGCACATTTGGGTTTACTGGTTCCTAAAATCATCGAAAAGATAATAAAATTTGTACAAGTATTTGAAGTTACCAATGTTCCTACACTTGTAGATACATCTGACTAACACTTTAATATTTTGTGGAACAGAACAACGAAAAATCATTTGTCATTTGTAAGTATGGAGTTGTAGAGTACAAGTGTAGCAGAAATCTTTGTGGAGCTGAATTTTACTGATAACTACAAGTTACAAGTCCGTACACTTGTAATGTATTATACCATACTTTTGTGCAACAAGGCGCTGGTGTGGGAGTGAGAGATAACAATTAATTCCTTTATTCTTTATTAATTAATTAAATCACCCTAAGAAAGTCTTAATAATTTGAAACATAAAATATTCGCAGTTTCTGCTCAATATTTAATGCACGAAAATAACCGTGGTAATGCTGGAGAATTACCAGGGCCCTGTTTCATAAAAAGCGACAGGTGATAGGCAATAGCTTTACAATAACTTGTTTCATAAAGCATGTCATATTGTGAGGATTAATTTGTCATAAAGCCAGAATGTATCGCAACAATTTAATAGAACTGATACAAAGAATCAGAAAGGATCCGTGCACTGTAAAAAGACATTGTACAATTTCCACGAGAGGCTGGACATTGTTTCCTAGTAGTTGTTGCTCACTTTGAACATTTGGTGTAAGATTAAGAACAAGTCATAAAGTCTTAAAATGTTACAGAACATTTGAGAATAGTGCCGTATTTACGAGAATCTAATGCGTACCTATTTGTTCAAACGTAGTATTCAAAATAGTGATGCGCATTACATTCGAGCGCAAATCCGTTCCGTACTTCGCCGGTAACTTCATTCAAATTTATCGTTTACTACGTCATAATGCATTGCGACAATTATCCACTTGTTGGCATATTATTGCATAGAGCGTTTCAGTAGTATAGTCAAGAAATGGGGGGCAAAACACGTTAAGTAATTATTCTTTATGAGGAAAAAAAATGGTAACGAAAAGTAAGGATGAGTGTTCAATGTAGCTGAGAGTAACCTTCCTTGTGGCGGGAACAGAAATCACATTATTTGTAACTAAAGCTTGTAGAAAGAAATTAACTGATCCTTGCGAAGGAACACATACTTACATTGTTAAAAAGGTTTTGCAATTAGCATATGAAAGGAGGAATGTGACCAGTGACAACACAAGAAATACCTAAAGTTTTCTTCTTTAACCTACGCTAACCGTACAGGCAACAGCACGAATGCCTACGTGCTCCAAGATGTTGCAATTGTTTCCTTATTAATTCCATGTTCTGATTGTTTTATGAAGGGGCTGGCTTATCTCTAAGGCGCCGTATAACAACATGAAAAACCCTTTTTTTATTATTATAAGTTTAGAATTTGAGGTGCGCATTGCATTCTATGGCGCATTAGATTTGCGTAAATACGGTATAGACTCCCATTCAGAAAAAAAAAGAGTATTTTTTCGATACCATGCACGCCTGAGATTTTTTTTTTTTTTAATTTTGTGCAAAACACAAAGTGATATAATTTTAATAAATGCACCATTTAAAGTTTTAAGAAAGATCCGTATTGTAAACCTATAAGATTATTTCATATATTTTAATCGCAATGAATACAATCAACTCTTTATTTCACCGCGACGAGTGGCCGAGGTCATTAAGGCGCGGACTCGTGAGCGATAGGTCTGGGGTTCGATTCCCATCAGGACCATCCTCCCTGACTGAGGTTTTTTTCAGATTTTCCTCAGTCCTCGTTAATGGCAAATGCCGGGTAGGTATTCTAAAATTAGGCTGGAACACTTCCTTCCTTTATAAAAAAAAACACTCCTTTATCAATATATCATTTCATCTCATGTATCATCAGTGTCCATCACCTGTGATGTCTCAGTAGTAAAAACGAGCGTTAAACAATAATAAAAAAACACTTTATTTTCTCTGAACGAGGCTTGCTTGCGTCAGCAATGTGTAAATTCACAAAATAATTATCGGTGCTTTGAAAAGTCTTAAATACTCTTCATGCTTAGACAACGGCCGGCGAAAAAATCACAGAGCCAGATTTTTGTGAACTAAAAAGAGAGTTAAGGGACAGGATTATGCTACAACACATGTAGATATAAAAGTTAAAGCAAGGCAAGTTATCACAATTTGTGACCTCCTTCATTTCCAGACATCACTCTTGTGGTTTTTATCTCTGGGGTAAATTAAAACAAATTCACACACTCTGGAAACATTCTCCAGAGATTCTCATTTCTCAAAGAAATGTTGGATATGTTTTCGCAGCGTTCCAACAAACGATAACGGGCAGTTCCAGCAACTCCTTTCCCATAATCTGTGAATTGAAATTGATTTGTTTTATTTATGGACTCTCTTTAACACCTGAGATCATCAGTGTTCCATTCTATTTAGCGCTTGAAACGGCCGACAAATTTTGCTCAGAGGTCTCTTCTTTCAGGCTTGAGGTTCTTTATCGTGCCGTAAATGTACGACACGGGACCCACTGCTTTACTTCCCTTCCGAAGGAAGTCATATTTAGGATTTTTACGCCCGAAAAAATCCATCGATCCTGGCCGGGTTTGAACCCGCAACCTTGGGTTTTAAAGGCAAGTATGGTTACCACTACACCACCAGGACCGACATATATAGCCGTTTGTGCATTAAGAAAGTTATAAATAGTAACTTCGAGTAAATTATGTTTACAGTTCATGAAATATGCTTAATGCTTTTACTGTTTATGTATTAATTATTGATTTTTTCATATTACTTCTGATAATTGCCGTAATATCTTTTATGTATTAGTGACAATTGAGGCCTTGCAACATTCTCCATCAATATAATGAGGTTATAAGTATAATAAAAAGGCAATTATTTCAGAGTAATTAATTATAAAATCTATCTTCATTAATATTCATTTTATTTTATTAATATCTTTATAAAATTGAAATATACAAAAAGGCACATAAAACTCGTTTACAATGCTATACGATTATTGCATTCGCTCGTTTTTTTAAAACATTTACTATAACATTATAAATTAATATAACAATAATTATATAGTCTATATTTTCCCACAAATATCATTTTTCTATATAGTCTCCACTTTTTCCATTACATTAGACAGCAACTTTATTTCACGAGAATAAAATTCCTGTAAAACTTCTTTGGCTCAGCTAAATTGTGCACTTGACCTGAATTTCTTGCCACTACGACCTTTTGTACCATGCATCTTCTTCTTTATGTCCGCATATACTCGTACTGATGACATAGACATAACTGTTTTATGGATCGTCTATATGTCTGAATGGTTTTGTTCCTTCACTAGTTTAAAAGCATTATGTGTGCATTTTGTTCCTTACAATGTATTTTAAAGTATGCTACTGTTTCGTGAAGCAAATACACGTAAATCTTATAAAAAACGATAAGTTTCAATAAAAGGTTACTGTATATATACTGTTATTTTCTAAATCGATAAAAACATGCATTACATTTCAAATTTTTATATACCTTGTTTTTATTTCAACTTTCCTCGTAATTATTAAAATTAAAATTTTATTCATTTATTTATTATGGCAGAGCTAAGGCCATTAGGCCTTCTCTTCCGCTCTACCAATCTAATAATAATTACATGAAGGCATAGGGACAATATTACAATCACAACATTGACAATAAAGTTGACAATACTAATACACATATAAACCAATGTAAAACATGTATTATAGTGTTTAACGCTCCTTTTTACTACTGAAGCACACCACGATGATACATGATATGAAATGATAAATTGGGAAAGTAATATTTTTTTTTTTAAGGATGGAAGCGTTCCAGGCCTAAGTTAAGGATACCTGCCCGGCATTTGCCATTAAGGACTGGGGAAAACCTGGAAAAAACCACAGTCAGGCAGGACGGTCCTGGTGGGATAAAAACCCCAGTCCTCCCGCTCACGAGTCCGCGCCTTAACGACCTCGCCCACCCGTGGTGGTGAATGTAAAACATGATGTATATATAAATAAATATATGGTAATATTAAATATGAACAATGAAAATATTAACTTAAGAAGAAGAAAACAAGAAAATGAAAGAACAATATACAGAAATGACAATTTATACATATATCAATCTATGTTAATCCTGAAAGTGGAAATAAAAACACGAGAAAAACATACAATTAAAAGCCCTAACAATACTATGAAGGAGATAGGAACATTTGTGTTAGTAATAAAAACAATAGAATGAATAATTCTACAGCAGGTAAAACAAATAAATACAGGCATTGTAACATAAAGAATCTGAATCTAGAGTAATCGGTTATTTCTAATAATATTAAAACAATTTCTTATGAAATGCTCCTTTTCATACCATTTCAGTGGTTACGGTGAATGATGATGGGATTCAGAACGTTTGCTAGGATTATGAGAGGAAGACAGATTTTGAAAACGAGAAGATAAATAAGATGGAGAAGATGTATGGATAATTTTGGAAAGTATTGTGAGACAATGAAATGTTTCTTCGGTCTTTCAGGCGGAACCAAGACAGCATATTGAGGGAGGGTGTTATATGATTGAACAAACGAGCAACGTACACACACATTATAAGCACGCTGTAGTTTTTTAGTTAGGTTATGGTTAAACTTTAGAAATTATATGAGTTAATGTACATAAAATAACCTCCTTTCAAGCATAATTTACCTATCTAGCGCGACTGATTTGTACGGAACGGCAATAAGGTAAACTTTAATGTATGTCCCGGGAGATGGAATTACATTCCAGTCGCAAAATATTTTACAGGCATAATTTCTCACACTAAAATGTAACTATAAATATAATGCGTAACGTACCCACGGTACTAATTTCATTGTTTTCACTTCCGGGTACCGCCTGTGAGAGGTTGAGACATGTTCAGTTCCGCCGACAGCTAAATGGGCCTGACACGAACAATGTGCTGCTCTCAACATGTCTTCAAATGAGGCCTATGCAATGTTTTAGTGTTCTTCCATGTAGCACAGCCCGAAGATGGTTTAAAATGTTTAAAGAGGGAAGGCAAACAATTTCAAAGGAAGGTGGATCCGGTACTTCAGCTTGTGCTCTGACATTAAAGCTGCTCATGTCATCGTGAGAGAGAGTCGTCGGATAACATTAAGAACAACGTCTTTCGGAGTTCAGTTCACGTTGGTAACTGAAAATTTGCATATGAGACGTGTTGGTGCACGGGAGGTTCCAAGCATGCTGATTCATGTGCAGGTTTGCTTGCATTTGAAGATGATGTTACAGGATGATGCGCAGTTTCTTTCAAAGGTAATCACTGCTGACGAAACTTGGTTACATCATCTCGATCCTGAGTGCAAACAGAAAAGTTTGTGTGGAAATTTCCATCATCACCAAAACCAAAAAAGCTAAAGTGGTTGTCGGTCTGGTGGTGTAGTGGTAACCATTCTAAACCCAAGATCGCGGGTTCAAATCCGGCCAGGATCGATGGATTTTTTTCAGGCGTAAAAATCCTAAGTATGGCTTCCTTCGGAAGGGAAGTAAAGCCGTGGGTCCCGTGTCGTACATTTACGGCACGAAAAAGAACCTCAAGCCTGAAAGAGAGGCCTCTGAGCAAAATCTGCCGGCTGTTTCACGCCCTGATTTGAATGGGACGCTGATGACCTGAGATGTTAAAGAGCGTCCGTAAATAAAACAAAGCAAATCAAGCAAAAGTGGTTGCTTCATTTGGGAAGATTGTGGTCATCTCATTTTTCGGTATTCAATGAATGGTTTACCAGCATGCCGTACCACCTCCACGGGTGGCCGAGGTCGTTAAGGCGCGGACTCGTGAGCGGGAGGTCCGATGTTCGAATCCCATCAGGACTGTCCTCCCTGACTGGGTTTTTTCCAGGTTTTCTACAGTCCTCATAAATGAAAAATGCCGGGGAGGTACCCTAAACTTAGGCCTGAAATGCTTCCTGCCTTAAAAAAAAGCCTTTCCCAATATATCATTTTATTTCATGTAACATCAGTGTTCACCGCCTGTGTTACCTCAGCAGTAAAAACTGGCGTTAAACACTAATAAAAAAAGCATATCGTGACTGCGCACACAACTGTAACTGGATAGTACTACAGAGATGTTCTGAAAACTCTGCAAGGGCATATTACATGCAAAAAATTATTTCTACCTTTCTTTAAACATTTCGAACCATTTTCAAGGTGTGCTATAGTGAAGAACAAATTCTCCATAAGTTTCTTGTAACATTGCATAGGCGTTAGCTGAAGATTTGTTGAGACGAAGGCAGAAATTCAGATGAGTATGTTGTTCGTCGTTGTTACCTCCACTTTGCTGTAGGCGGACCTGAACATATCTCATCTTGAACACCACTCACAGGCAGGAACCTGAAGGTGACAACAATGAAAGTAGTATTTTTAATAAATTACTAATTGTAATGGTCATTCATACAAGGATTTCTAATACAAAGTAAGATATAAACGTTTATAATGTTAAGTCTACAAGCGGGACGCACTGTATTATAAATAGCCTCCAATTAGACGTGGTGAAGTGACATATTCTTTTCGAATTGAGCATAAGCAGATCTGTTACGGAATACGTATAGTTGCGAAACCGCGATCGTAACACAGACCATCTGCCAGTGCTGCGTTTTGTCAAAGGAGACTAAAGCAAACACGATGAGAGGAGTTTATTTCGGGGGCAGACTTCTCCCCTGCTGTTATTACCAACGTTTACACAAACTCCGTCAACTCGCGAACCGTAGAGTGCCCCTCTCAGCCAGTGTACCCTCTTTGTGTGCTGCTTTGCAAATGAATTCCAACCAAAAGGGGCTATTTATGTTTTTTTCCTGCCTATAGAAATTAGGTCATGTGAATTTAGAGGTTTCAAATGGAATACCAGAAGTAATGAAAAGGTTCCCTGCAAGGGTTGACATTTCAAGTGCTTTAGGGTAAACGTGGAAGGGATAATCATCGTTCTGAGTTAACAAACACAGCTGCAGGCTTGGCTTAAAAGTTTTGATATCCCAACTTCAGACTGCCCCAAAGATTACTGAGCGTTGAAATTTATTCGGACTTTACCGCGAAGCATTTGAAAAAAAATGGTGTCACTATTGCGGGTCGAGTAACTAAGTTCTTAATAATTGACTTATATGGTCAGCAATGCTTTTACAAAGCACAATTGTATCAGAGTAAACAGTGTCGGAATATTTTACGAGTTTTTTTTTGTGGGGAACAAAATAGATTCAGTGACAGGGTTAGAACGACTAATTACGTAGCATACACATGAAAGACTAATTAGCTTATGAACCGAAAATGTGGATACATATATATCCCCTAATGGCATTATATTCAGAGCAGTAATTAACTTTGTCATGCGTGTTTTTTATTTTGAACAACGATGCACAGTACTCGTTCATTCGTTTAATCATTACTAGGAAATTCTATATTTATTTCTCTCTGGCGTCTTCAGACGATAGAGCAGATGTAAGAAGAGCTTGATGGTTGTGATGCGTCATTCTGAGGTTGCAAGTATTAATAATAAACCGAAATGGTACTAAAATGAGCATACAGTAGCAATTTGTTCGCTTTGATAAGCTCGTTCAAAGAGCAAGCACTTAATTGCACTTGTTGAAATGGCAGAGTTCACACTTTTTTTCACATATTTTGCAAACTTCTTGAGCTTGACGGTATTTTTATTTGTACATATTACATGAATCGCGAGTCCTATGACTGCGTGCCTCTGCGCTCGTCTATTGTCTGTTTATCATGAAGTCGGTGTCTCTTGTTACTGCTTCAGTGTTTGTTAGCGGTGTCTTGATCCTTATATCCTCCCGAACTCTTGTGAGTCTGGTGCATGCTTGCTTGCCCCTATTGCCCTCTTTATATATCTTGGTGCAATATTTTCAATTTTTTCCATGTCACTGGTTGCTAGCATTGCGACGAAAGTGATCTCAAGCCACTTCTTTGCTTTCCTCTACGCTGTTCTATTGATCATTGAATTGCAAAACACGAAATAGTTTCGGGAAATTTTGTTTTGTATGCCGAGTCAGCGTAATTATCGTCAATTACCTTAAATTGGAAAATATAACGCACGGAACCGATTTTGTCCACTAATTGATTGATTGATTGTAATACAGTACACTCTCATGCATATTCATGATGTTTTAAACTACATGCCAAAAAAAAACTGAAAACTTTTTCAAAAATTGTATTAAAAGCTGCCTGTTCAGCGTACGCTCCAATCCTAAAATAAAAGTTTCTTGGCGTTCATACATCTTCAGTTTCTGCCAGTATTTGGTTCGTGAAGGTACTAACTAATCTTGAATTTCTTCTTAACCTGTGCTTACATTCAGCATTTCATAACAAAATGTGTTTTTAGTGACAACGTTCCGTTTGTTTCCGTGTTAATTTAATCACTGGCTCACTGCCACGGGTGGCCGAGGTCGTTAAGGCGTGGACTCATGTGCGGCAGGTCTGGGGTTCGAATCCCGCCAGGAACGTCCTCTCTCACCGATGTTTTTTCCACGTTTTCCTCAGTCCTCATAAATGGCAAATGCCGAGGAGGTATCCTAAACTTAGACCTGGAATATTTTCTTCCTTAAAAAATAAATCCTTTGCCAATATATCATTTCATCTCATGTATATCGTCAGTGTCCACCGCTGTGATGCCCCAGTAGTAAAAACGGCATTAAAATATACATAACCACCGGCTTAAATAATAATAATAATAATAATAATAATAATCGTTCATGTGTCACACATTTCTGTACTTCAACAGTCCAGAAAGTTTTTCGATATTCTCTTCCGCCCACAGGATGACATTCGCAAAGTCTGCGAGAGAGTATGGTGGCATCCACCATTTCCAAATGCATATTTTAATTTTTTCGTTTATAAAAAAAATTGAATTCTGAGTGGCTCTCTTCATGTGTTTTGTGGTTTAGTTGTATGCAAATAAAATCACATAAACATTAACTACCTTAAGAGAAATAATGATTTAAATAAGAAGCAAATACAGAATGTGGAACTAAAAGTAAAATAGAAATCAAATTTTCTTAGATAGCTGGTAAGGTAAGCGCTGGGCACCAGTATCCTGACCGTTCGGTTTCCTACGGTCAATTTAGTTCTTGCAGTTAGCTGGTTACCAGCTAATGGTAACTACTGGTTCCCAATAGCATGCAAATTATTAAATTGCTTAAAGAATTGCTTGATTCTATGTTTTATGTTATATTTTATTTACAGATTAGGATGTGTAAAAATTATGTATAGTGAAATAACCTGTAATAAATAGTAAATTATAAATTTTGGAAATATACGTCCGGTATAGGCAAAAAGGTGCCGGAAAGGAGTATTGCAGAGTTTATTTTTAATTTGTAGTTGTATATGTTGTGACTGATTAGGAAGATTGTTGTTTATCTGGTTTATTTACGGACACTCAAACATATCAGGTCATCAGCGTTCCATTCAAATCAGAAAGTGAAAAGCCCGACGAATTTTGCTCAGAGGCCTCTCTTTCAGGCTTGAGTTTCTTTTTCGTGCCGTAAATGTACGACACAGGATCCACGTCTTTACTTCCCTTCCGAAGTAAGCCATACTTAGGAATTTAACGCCCGAAAAAATCCATCGGTCCTGGCCGAAATTCAACCTGCGATCTTGGGTTTAGAAGGCAAGCATGATTACCACTACACCACCAGATTACAAACTGTTCTTATGGTACAGTCCAAAGTATCGTATTAAGTCAAAGTAAAGTAGAGATCAATTATGTATCAATATTGTAAGGTTAAGAACACATAAACATTCAAACTTAAAGAGAAATGATGTCTTAAAATAAACCAAAGAAGTGAATGTAGAATGTGGAATTAAAAGTAAAAGTAGGAATTATAATTTTCTTTGATAGTTAGGGTAGGGAAGGTACTGGTTTCCGAGTAGGTTAAGAAGTCAACTGGCTACCAGCCACTGACAATTTTACCGACTTCTAGTAGCTTGCAAATAATAAATGAGTTGTATAAATGATCTAATGCTCTTATTTTAAGTTATCAATATATTGTACTGTATTTTTATTTTCTATTATAGATTATGGTCTGTAAAATTGTCATGTGTAATGAACTAACTCAATAATAAACGATAAAACTTGGGAATATACGTTGCGGTATATAACAAGTTGCCGTGGCGGAGTATTGCAGATTTATTGTTTATTTTGTACTTATATGTAATTTGCAATATATCTGAGTAATTTCATTTCGTTTGCTTCAGCCTTTTGTCACAAACTTGCCTTTCATTACATGTTAATTGGATTGGATTTTTAGGGTCGTAGTAGGATTTTTTCGGTAATTCAGCCTTGCTCAACGGCTAGCCGTTGTGCCTACACCCCCATTTGGGGAACCTCCTTGAGAAATCAACGAGGTGAGGGAGACTCCGTGCACAGAGGTGTGGACGTAAACGGATTTCCTAACAATGTTTCCAGAAAGATCGTCGCAGAACCTACCTCCAAGGGGTTCAAGTCCCTCAGAAGTGCTGCTTCTGTACGACGCTGGGGCAGAAACTTCCAGCGAGCAAGCCACCGTCACGTCACACCAGCCCAATTGTCCTGGACTTTTGAATGAAAAAAAAAATATGAAAGGTGGAGCAAAAATTGAAAAAATTGAAATTGAAAAAGAAAGATTCATCTCACCATTCGCCTAAGGGACTACGGAAAACCACGAAAAAAATCCAAAGTCACAATGGCCAGCCCCAAGGAATTTGAACCCGGGACCTTTCGAATGCAGTCCCAAGCTACCCCATTCAATCACTATAAGGTACAGAAGCTTCCTTATAAATGTTTAACGTTTTTTCTTCTACTTTATTACAAAGGGTTCCTCTAACACAATCTACCATTCACATAATTGAGTCTCTATTTTTTCTGTCCCATCCTGGGATAATGAAATAAGGACTTAAAAAAAACGATACTGTCAGGCATAGCAAAGATAAATACATTGACAAGAGGTAGTGAACATTTTGCGAAGTGAATGCACTAAAACACTAAAATAATTTAATAAATAAGTCTTGAGAAGAGATCGATTGCTATTGGAGAAATCGCATGCACCTGGGAATGGCTGTGAGTGGTAATAAATTGTTGAGATTGCATTTGGATAGTGTTTTGGAAGGTGACAAGTGTAAGATCATATCAGGCATTTGAGAAATAAAGCAATTAGTTTGTAGAGGCTGTAGGTAGCTAACAATAAAAAGACACGGGTAGAGAAATTAAATAATTTTTATTTTTTGATCTTGAGTTGGGTCGGAGTCTGGTTCCCTGGAATTCCAGTAGGCTGCTACTTATGAACCGGGGACTGGGAGACTGATACATCCACTTAAATTTTGTACTTTGTTTAATTATATTAGTATTTAGATAATAGTTTTAATAGTGTTTAAGGTTCGTTTTAACTATAGAGGAATCATAGGCGATGGACACTGATGATACATGAAATCAAATGATAAAATGGGGAAGGATTTCTTTTTTTAAAGGAAGGAAACGTTCCAGACCTAAGTTTAAGGTACATCTCCGGCATTTGCCATTATGAGGACTGAGGAAAACCTGGAAAAAACCTGTTAGAAGGACGGTCCTGATGGAATTGGAATCCCACACCTCCTGCTCGCGAGTTCGCACCTTAACGACCTCGGCCACCCGTGGCATTTGTTTGTCTATGGATACAATTATAAGCTCATTGTAACTCCTAATTTAACTTTGTATAACTTATGTTTATGATAAGGTAATGATACGGTAATTTTAGTTAAGCACCCACTGAAAGGCCGATTATTCCTTACCGAACAAATGCGGCATTATCAATCCATTGGAAGATGCTAGAATGGGATGCATGGTATTACATAAACGCAATAAAAGTAATGATATTTTTCTAAAAGCGTTTTCTTTACAGGATAATAAACGAAGCAAGATGTTGTATGAGTGAATTAACTACAGGCCCTCAAAGTACGCAGAAATATTTTTTATCTAAATAAATCCATGTATGGAATTACTAGTAAATAGTATAACTAATGCTTTGAGGATCTGTTTTGAAACGTTAGGGTTTAAACAGACAAAGATTTGTATGCGCTCGAAAAATAAAATATTTTCACAGATACAGTTTCCATTTTATTCACATTTTGCCCTTTGCTTCACGGTTGTTAAAGTTTTTTGTTACATGCTCAGTTCTTGTATGAAACTTGCCCCACTTACAGGCACTTCCCGTAACACACGATGCCGGAGAAGTTGCCTACATACACGGGCGCGGTTTATCTTTAGAGGGACTTCGTTAATCCCTGTGCCTTCACATAAGTGCTGGTTTTTGTTACACAGCTTGCAACAGAAACTAAAACACTCACAGAAAATGTTTAAGATTCAGAAAAGAACACAATATTACAGATGACAAAGATTTAGAGGTTATGTGAAAGCTAACATTTGTTAAACAGAGACATAAAGTTAAATCCAATAATAGAGTTTAATTTGAGGTAAATTTAAACTTATAACCAAAAAGACATAAAATAACAGAATTTATCTAAAAAGTATAAAACTAAACTAAAAAAAAAACTTTAAATATCATGCACAAGTTATTCAAATGCTATCAGTATTATACCAGGTTTTATTTAATTTTAGTAATTATTATTTCACGTATTAAAAGTATATCTACTAAGTTCTACTAATCTGATTAAAATATTTTCCCAGTTAAATTTTCCAATTTATTCACATTTTGCCCTATGAAAGTTCTACTTCAAGGTTGATATAAAAGTTTTTGTTATGTGCTCAGTTCTTGCATGAAACTTGCCCCACTTACAGACACTTGTGCATTTCCCGTAACACAGAGATGCCGGAGAAGTTACCTACATACACGGGCGCGGTTTATCTTTAGAGTGATTTCGTTAATCCTCGTGCCTTCACATAAGTGCTGGTTACAGTTACATCGCTTTAAAGGAGAACTGAAACACTCACAGAAAATGCTTAGGATGCAGAAAATAGCGCAAGAATAGATATTATGTGAAAGGAAATTCAAGTTAGGCGAGCTAACATTTGTTAAACAGAGACACAAAGTTATATCTAATAATAAAGTTTAATTTGGGGGAAATTTAAACTTATAGCCCAAAAGACATAAAATAACAGAATTTGTCTAAAAAGTATAAAAAAGCTTAAATGCTATGCTTAAGTTATGAAAATGCTATCAGTATTATATCACACTTTATTTAATTTTAGTGACTATTATTACACGTGTTAAAAGTATATCGTTCTACTAATCTCATTAAATTTTTTTCCCAGTTAAATTTCCCAATTTATTCACATTGTGCCATAAGAAAGTTTTACTTCACGGTTGGTATAACTTTTTTTTTTTTTTTTTGTATGAAACTTGCCCCATTTACAGACACTTCTGCATATCCCGTAACACAGAGATGCCGGAGAAGTTGCCTATATATACGGGCGCGGTTTATCTTTAGAGTGACTTCGCTTCACCGCTTGCAAGGAAAACTGAAATACAGAAAATGTTTAAGAAGCAGGTAAGAGCACAAGATTAGAGATTATGTGAAAGGAAATTCGAGTTAGGGGAGCTAACATTTGTTAAACAGAGACACAAAGTTAAAGCCAATAATATATTTTAATTTGGGGGGGGATTTTAATCTTATAGCCAAAAAGACATAAAACAAGATTTTTCTAAAAAGTATAAAATATAAAAAACCTTAAATACTATGCACAAGTTATTAAAATGCTATCAGTATTATATGAGGTTTTTATTTAATTTTAGTAATTATTATTAAACGTGTTAAAAATATGTCGTCCCACTAATCTCATTATAAAATAAATTTAAATAACCATAGAAATTAAATGATTGTAAACGAATCTTTACGCACTATTGCAATAAAATACCGTCTCATCACAGATTCTCTAAATTGGGCAGCCGACGTTCTTGAATGTTATGCCTAAACATAAGTCAGATATAGTCATATTTTAGCCTAGCCTGCGTACTAATGAATGAAAAGTACCAGCAATAAAAAACTATTTTTTATTGTTTGTCAACATCGTTAATGCTATATGATGAATCTAGTTGCATAATAACTCAGCCATTCAGCTGCATTACAGAACACATCATTATGGAATTAATGAAACATTAATGTATTACTATTATCTCCAAATGAATTAGTAGAATTTGATGATACTAACCTAAGCCGAAATACAGTGAGATTATTTGAGTTACGGGCCAAAAGAACGCTTTTTCCGGTTGCAGCAACTGTAATTCCCTTAAGTAATACAGGCGGCCCATAACTCCAAAAATCTTACCGTATGTTAAATCATTAAAGTTTCTAAAATACCCTTAATATTTTTACTGTTCATCCAATTAATGTCTATGTCAATTCCTTTCGTAAAATTTTCTAGCTATTAGTGACAGTTCATAGTTTTCAGCTTGGACCAAACTTTCTTGTGGAAAATCGACAGAGATGGCTCTAATATTTAGCGGGATCGAATTCTGAATGCGCATGTTACGTAACTGAATGCACTACTTGTCCTTCTGAAGACTGTGAATAATTAAAGTGATGGGATAATTGAAATACAAACAAAGAACATTTATTGCTACTTTTTAAATAAAGTAAATAGCTATCAGGCATGTGTAAGCCATCTAAACTCTAATAATAATTATTTCTGAATGAAAGCGTTTCGAAATATTTACTGTTGACGCTAAAGTTTAAGTTACCAGGTTGGTAGCGGCCGGCGATTAGGTTGCCACTACCCTCTTAACCTGCAATAATTGTCTGGCTGCAACGGTTATGGCTATAGTGCAAATACTGATGCTGAATTGAATTATTCTGAATAATTCCGATAAAATGACTCTAGAACTTACCGATTCGAACTTTTTAAATCCTGTAAAATCCTAAGAACATTGAAAAGTGTCCCACCGAATAATTAATACTGATACTAAAACAAATTGCATGATACTTTCGTTGTTATTATTATTATTATTATTATTATTATTATTATTATTATTAACACTATTTCAGATTATGTCAGACTGTTCTTATGTGGTAAAATACTGCCAAAAAATGAATACAGAAAAATTAACAAATCGAGGTGGTATTTGTGCAGTGAAATTCGCTCTTGGATAATAGTTTGTTTACTTTATATACTAATTTTCCATTTACGGAAATTATAAAACTCGCCAGCCCCCTAACCTAACATTTTATATCAGAAACGTCGCAATTTAGAAAACTATTAAACTTTCTTGGTTTCACACAAGACACATATTTAGGAGAAAAAATAAAGTAATCCTTAAAATATTTTACCGTCATTCATAAATCACTAATAAACAAAACAAAAAACCGAAAATCAGAGTAACAAAATTACGATTTACCCACCTTAATGTGACGTTCAACATAATTACCTTTTATTTTAGTGATAAACTCTGGAATTTCATGTCTATTTTGAAAAGAATAAGACTACGTTTAATACATATGCTAGCTGCGGTGGTAGCAGCGATGGACTCATTGAAGTTGACCCGAACTCGGAGCCGAAAGATGCCGACACAAGATGTCCCTACTGTCAATCTTCATTAAGAACAATAGACAAACGAACTATATAATATCCATCGATAAAGGACGCCATAAGTATAACAAAAGAATGCTTTGACCTCAGAGAAATTCATTAAAATATACACTTTAATATTAATTTTATTGCTATTCTTATATATTAAAACAGAGCATGAAATCCGTGTAAAATATTTTACAATTATTCCATTAGTAAACAAACACACGAGACTTGGGTCACTTTCTTCTTAAATATTTGCTCATTCATTAAGAATATTATTACAAAATAATGTAATACACTGTTTTACTTGATTTTAAAAGAAGTAATTCCATTTTATCAGACTATACATATTCATAATAAAATTATAGACACTATTTCACCCATGTGACGTCGCTTTAAAATAAGCCAATGAAACGAAATAACATTTTGAATTTTGACTAAACACAGCCGGATTACGGAGTCAATATATATATATATATATATATATGAGTTCATTTTCAATACGTGACCAAGAGCCAAGCTCGAAATATCGTGTGGTTTTAGTGTTCAATTTTACGGTTTTTAGTGTGAAATTTTATGTGAACCTTTTTATATTGCACTCTGAGTGTTTTTATGAGTTTTTATGCTTTTTAGAAGTTTTATTACTCTATTAATAGTATATATATATGAAAAATAAAAAAAATTACACTATTAACAATGTAACAAATTAACAGTAATAATAAAAGTAGATTAGGATAAAACACTTAGATAAAGTCACCTTGAAATTGCTATATTTTGAACTACTGGAGTTCTTCAATGGCAAGAAGCTAGACAAGTGAAGGTGATAAAAGTAAATATTGAGTATCGAAGGTAACGTTATGCATGGAAATAGATGAAACTAGAAATGAGAGTGTGGGGGGAAAAAAATTAATACGTAAGATTTAAACCAGCTGTTCTTGGAAGAACAAGTAGCAAATGAAGAAATGTTAAATTCTCTGGATAAATAAGGGCTGTGGAGTGAATTTCATGGCATAATTAGTGCACAGGTTTTACATTTAGGACGCTGTAAATTCGGAGGGGATAGGTTACGGCGAAATATACTATTAAGGTTAGGGGGTGTTCTGAAAGTGAGGCGGGGTACAAACTTAGAAAACTCATTTAAAGATGGATGCATTAACTAAGTATCGTGACATTCCTTCAAAATAGGTCTGATGCTTTCAATTCCAGGCACATAAGTAGTAACAAAGTTTATCCAGAGAATTTAACATTTGCTACCTGTTCTTCCAAGAACGTCGTATATATGTTATCCTGTAAGCTTTGCAAGGCATTTTATATTGGTTTAACTTCTACTGTTGTTTTGCTACGTATGAACAATCATAGACGTTCTGTTAAAACCAAGTCTCCCTTGCCGGTTGCCCAACATGCCTTATCTCACTGTAAGATTTTGATGATGCTTTTAATGTAACTCTTATTGATGCGTTACCTATACAATGCTCTGAAAGTTTACTCAGAGATTGAGAAATGGCAGCTATATTTTTACATAAAGCGCGTATACCACCTGGTTTAAATCTTACATATTAGTTTTTTTCTTCCCACACTCTCATATCTAGTTTCATCTGTTTCCATGCATAACGTTACCTTCGATACTCTATATTTACTTTTATCACCTTCACTTGTCTAGCTTCTTACCATTGAAGAACTCCAGTAGTTCGAAATATAGCAATTTCAAGTGTGACTTTTACTCAGTGTTTTACCCTTATCTACTTTTATTAATACTGTTAATTTGTTATATTATATATATAAGTAATTATAATAGTAAAATCTCAAGTGTGACTTTTTCTTACTGTTTTATCCTTTCCTACTATTATAATTACTGTTCATTTGTTAAATTGTTAATAGTGTTACTTTATTTTTATTTTTATTTTATATTATATATATGCATATATCAAATCCGCTTTATCACGATACATTCATTTGTTTTGTGGTCAGTGTAGTCAACTATATATCTCCACTATATAATTCCTGAACATAATGAAAATGGAGTATTATTCCAAGCGTTTTGGTGATGCGTCAAATGTGTAAATTGATCTTATCATTAGGAATTCCAAACCACACAATACAAAGAAAAATAGAGACACTGTATGTTACTTTTCTCTCTCTCCTTTGGTATTAGAAAATCCATTTCAGTTTCATGATTTCTGAATAGAATAGACATTCATAACTACAACATTTTATACAAGTGTTAATATTCTGTGCGCGAATTTCATTTTCGCAACATTGCTTGAAAATGTTAAGTACAAATATACAATTATTACAATTTTGTATGCCAGATTTAGAGGAATTATATTTTTATTTTATTCGTGAAATAGTCCTAATATATATCACTCGAGGATATGAGCTTTCCATATAAATTAACTTGCAACGTTCATGAACGTATTGGTAATCTCAGACACTCTCGTGATAATTAAACCAATCCGTAATCAAAACTGGCCGCTAAAACGCTTTTAGTGCAATTGAAATTGAAAATAGAATCATCAAATGTGAAGGCCTTTTTCAGAGAGAAGCATTAATAGTTGAAAAAGGTAAAAGATGCGGAATTGGCAATGATTTTCCCTAAATTTTTAGCATTTCAATTATTGTCAGGTATTAGGATAGAGAAAAAACACTGTTGAATTTTTCCATTTCCACATTTCTCTAACGTTTTCCTTACTGTGATTTGAAATTGTAAAACGCAATGCAAGTTACTATTTCGTTCACTTTCCACAATGAAAGTGAAGTAAACAGGAAGGTAAAGAGCTTGTTATCAAAATTTGGCATAAACATACGGCACTTTTATTATTTCAGAGAAAGCACTGTCCAGGGAACCTCTCAAAATGTTAACTTTTAGCTGTGGGAAAAATAAACGCAGAAATTGTTTCAATGATGAAAGTAAACCTATGTCGAAAATATTGTGTAATTTCTCTGTCTGAAATGAACGACCACTCGTGTTCTTGTACCGACCGAGGTGTAACACGTTTATCGTTCTACGATGTGTGTTGGATTGCTAACGAACCGTAAAGAACGACCACTGGAAAGGTCACTCTAGATAATTATGAAAGCAACCTGTTGATGCTTTAGTTAACGACCTCTGTTATAAAGTGTTTCGTATTCTACTCTACCATCAAAACAAGCTTTTCCATGGAGAAGTTAGTCAATATTAATATTCAATTAAACATAAGGATCGCTGTTTAAAAATGTAACAAAACAAGAATGAGTTGTTTTCAGCTACATGTAAAATATTTTGATTAAAAGGACGAGTTAACCAAAAAAATGTTCATTATGAAATTTGTTGTTTTCAAATCCAAGGATCTTGTTTTTTCACAGCCATAGTCGATGAAACGTTTTTAGTGAGAAAAATTAGACAGGTTATCTTTAAGGGGAATTTTTGGATTTCGAGTAAAATTTAGCTTGTATCTATCCCAAATTTTCAGATGTGTCTAATGACACGGGAAATTCTAAATGTATTACAAACAAATTAATTCAAAATTAGCACCAGTTTTACAATGCATAGATTGTTCTTTTTGTAAATGCGCCGTATATCTTATAAAATTAGAATACTTGCAATGTACAAGAATTATAAAAGAAAAACCACATTTTTAGAATTATTATTATTACAAAGCTATACCGTATGGGTATTTTTAAACATTTTTAAATGTAACCGCGTTTATGAACTGAGCCCTTGTTACTGTCTTACAACAGAGAATAATAACAGCACGATTCCAGTTACATTGTGTATTTAAGATGTTCATATATTTCAATAAAACAACAGCGTGCTCCATTTAAAAACAATTACAATGTACTATTCAAATATAAACAATCAACAATATAAATTAGAAGTTCCAACGAATTTCATTGAATTTGACGTTACAGAGCGCTCTTACATACAAATATAATTCTTGAACACATTTTAGATTAATGTTTCACATTTGCTATCTTCAGGTCTATACTTTAGTTAAATATAAAATATAGTTATAAATATGGTTTATATGCTGAATTAATTTGTCCCAAACCATGTAAAGATAATTAAACTCAAGAGCAAATTTTAAATGTCGGCTTTTAATTATATTCCTAATCCTAAAGATCCTATTTCTCTAATTTTCAGAAACTATTTTTCTCCCTTTATATAAAGGACATATACCGAGTTTCATTGCGTAAAAACGAATATTAGAGATTTTAAAATTTTGGGTGTCAGGCAAATCCCCTCTCCCAATAATCTGATTTCACTGATTTTCAAAGACTGTTTTTATTATTTAAATTCAATGATTCTTTTAAAAAAATAAAATTGCGGCCTCTAGAACGATTTTTAAATTTCACTTTAATCCCCACTCGTTTTCCGGGTACAATCCCACTCCTAATGACCCGATTGCTCGGATTTTCGGAAAATGCTTTTATTAATTTTACTTTTCTCAATTTATTTAACTTGGCAGTCTTTTACCATTCATGAACATAACGCGAAATAATAACGTAGAAAGGATCACCCAGTTTCTCTTATAGTATTAATTAAACACTTTTCAATGTTTTAAGATGTTTTCAGGAGTGAAAAATCATGAACTTGGAATTTCTAGGGCCATTCGCTGAGAATTATTCAAGGAATTGGACTCAGCATTAAAACTGTAAGCTGTGCAACCAGAAATTTAAGCGTGAGCCTTAATACACAGAAGTGGGTAATTCCTACACAATCTCCAACCATTACCAACTTTAGCGTCAACAGTAAATATTTAATTCGGCAACAATTATTATTAAACATATCTGAGAGCTGTTTAATTTGTTAAAAAACAGTAATACATTTTTGTATTCAAGAATGCCTTCTCTTTATTTAAACAATTTCGTGATATGCGCACTCAGAATTCGATTCCGTACCCAAGCCGTACTATGTCCCAAGTGTCACTCTGGAAAATTACAAACTTATGCAATTTTCATGTTCCCCCATGCCTTGTTTTATCTCTTATTCTTTCCCCAGCGTTTCTCAGATCAATACAAAAAGTTTACATCTTGCAGATGTGAAGTTCCAGCCTTTCATTTCTTCCTCTTAGCCTCACATTGGCTTTCAATAACAACTGAAGCCTGTCTTGCTATGAAAACAGAAAAATGTCAACTTTTGCAGTGTATATGGAAATACTTCTACTCCTCCACTCCCATGGGCTTACATTTAAATTATTTTCGTACGTTTGCTTCCCCATCCCTTTTGTTTTCGACGAAGAACAAACTGCTGCCAAGAGCGCAGAAAAGGTTGTTATCACTTCCACGTATTTCAATGCCATATTCATGTTGGGAACACAAGAGTACGTTTCCCCAAATAAAAGTGTCCTACTATTTTTATTGCTAAGAAAATCACTATGCTCTAACAAGGAAGTAAATGGCACTATAGTTGTGAAGAACGTTAATTTATATATATATATATATATATATACCATGTCATTCATTCCACAGCCCTAATTTATCCAGAGAATTTAACATTTCTTCATTTGCTACATGTTCTTCCAACAACGTCGTATATATGTTATCTTGTAAACTTTGCAAATCATTTTATATTCGTTTAACTTCTACTGTTGTTTCGCTACGTATAGACGTTCTGTTAAAACCAAGTCTCCCTTGCCGGTTGCCCAACATGTCTTATCTCACTGTAAGGATTTTTATGATACTTTTAATTTAATACTTTTTGATACATTACCTACACATAGCTCTGACAGTTTACTCAGAGATAGAGAGATGGCAGCTATATGCTTGCATAAGGCGCTTATACCACTGGATTTAAATCTTATGTATTAATATATTTTATATACTTTCTCTCACACACTCTTGTTGCATGTTTAATCTGTTTCCATGCATAATGTTACCTTCGATATTCAATGTTTATTTTTACTATGTACACTTGTCTTCTTGCTTAAGAAGAACACAGAAATATTGCGATACTAAATCTGTGACTTTCCTAGTGTTTTATTCTTTTTCTGCCTATCTAGTTATTGTTACATAAATATATATTTTTTTCGTTGTTGTCATTTTTGGTGCCTAGTAATAGGATCGAGGAGATTTGAAGAACTTTTCTAAAATCTTTTCATGGCTACAGCCTCAATTCATTCGTAATGCTCTAAAATACGCATTTATTAGTAAGGAATGGACATAGCTTAATTCGAGATATGGCGACATGATGCAAACAGCTGTTTCTTTAACTTGCTCTTATATGACGTCACTCGTAGCTTTTTACTAATTCCTTGCAAGTTTTCGCGGAACAGAAATTTACAAGTCCATATTTCACAAGGGCTTATACCAATACACTTGTAATGTATTAGACCCTGGTCTACCGCCACGGGTGGCTGAGGTCGTTAAGGCCCGAACTCGTGAGCGGGAGATCTGGGGTTCCAATCCCTTCTGGACCGTCCTCCCTGACTGAGGTTTTTTCCAGGTTTTCCTCAGTCCTCATAAATATCAAATGCTGAGGAGGTACCCTAAACTTAGACCTGGAACGATTCCTTCCTTTAAAAAAATCCTTTCACAATATATCATTTCATGTATCATCAGTGCCCACCACATGCGGTGCCTCAGTAGTAAAAATGGGCGTTAAACATCATTTAAAAAAGAAGAAGACCCTGGTCTAGAGGGAGTTTTTCATATGATTGCGTGGGCCTAATGTATACATTGTGGTTTCGACACTCGCAGGTTCGTTGATAATTTATTTATTTTCACGTTTTTTTATGAAGAAATGTGTTCATATATAAGATGTAAAATTAAGAAACAAAAGGTATGCAGCGGGACTCGAACTCGATAACAACGATCCGGGTTTATTAGATTCCATTATCCGTCAGTAATTAGGTGCTATCATTTCGGTATCAGTTCTTTGAATTCTTTATTTAAACTTTGTTAGAAAATTTGCGAGATATTGAAGAATATTCAACAGTGGAGCTGAACTTTGTTCTAATCCCATGACTTCATCGTAGGTTTGTTATCTTCCTTGAGATACAGAGTTCCTGAACACCGTGTAAAACTTTGCAACTTCTTGCTGTACTTAAAAGTTCGTCGATACAAGAACTTCGGTAAGGAAAACGAGAAGAGTGGCGGTTTGTAAGTGCATGTTTATTTGCGTGATAATCAAGAAAGTGTAGTGGGGTCCTTGACAGAAATCGTACACACAGGTAAACATCGCACTGCTGGGAAGCCGCTTAGGTGCAGCCTTGGGCGTAAATTTAGCAATTGCGATTTTCCCTGCCAGCAAGAGAGTATAATACATCCCGCGTTTTGTTTGTTCACTTTTGCTTTTCCAATCTTCATTTCGTTCTTTCATTCTTGTTGTTCGCCTTTTCTTCTGGGAACTCTTAGACTTTGTTAGATATTTATATTTTACGTTTTTTTTTTCCCTCTCTAGTCATCTTATTATTCAATCAAGGGGTGCGTTTCGTGTTTAAACTCTTTCTCTCTCAGAACATTTATAAAGAAATAGCCTCTTTGTTACGCAAATTTATTAATTCGTTTTATTAACTTTTGTAAAGCCTTTACAACATGTTATTTAAAAAAAAAAAAGACCCCAGGCGTGTTTTAGAGGCGGCCTGGGCTCGATTCCGGATGCGTCAGTTTACTGACGGTTTTTTCAGGGGTTTTTTCCTCAGGTGTTAAGGTGAATACCTGGGAAACTTAGGGCCCCAAAGTTGGGCCGAATTATCATCTATCATTCCCCTTAGGGCAGCTTAGCCGCGCCTTCCAGGCGTCCCAACTTCAGAAGTCAGTTGCACTCTCTTCAGTCGGGGTAGCATCTCATATGTCCTAATGACCAGCAGTGACATTGAAAAAAATTTAAAATAAAAAGTTATGTTTTTATACCTTCCATGTATGTTTAATGTCTCATCTTCCTTATCTCTCTCTGTTCTTCACCGCACGTTTTATTTTTACTTTCTCGCATTCTTTTCACTGAACGTTTTCATTTTGTACTCTTTTCCTTAATAATTATTATTTCCTTCCTTTTTGTGCGTATATTATTCCATTGATCTCTTTTATCTGCTATTCTTTTTGCCCTTCGTTTTTTCTCGTTCTTTTATATTTTTAATTGTCATAAATCTTTCATCTAATGTTTCCTGCTTTGCACAAGATTGCCAACAATTATGAACAGTATTAATATAACACAATTCTTGGGCACTTCTTTATAGAAAGGATTGATACAATGAATGTTTCATATACTAATTGTAATTATTTAATTAAGAAATATGACAATATCATTCTATTAATTATCTATAATTTGTATAGGGAAACCGTTATTATAATTATGGCAGTGAAATAAATTAATAATAGCTGGTTTCCATTTGTAACCCTTGCAGTAACTGGTGACAAACCTAAATAAAAGATAAAATATAATTAAAAATTATGATACCAAACTACAGTACAGGTGGGGAAATATGGAGGTAGGTCCATAAGTTTCCGGCCTCGCCGATAAGGATTATCGCCTTCACAAAACCCTTATCTGGCGTCGTACCTTATCTGTTAAGTAAATAATTGCAGATGTAACTTCCGCTCCGCTGTGTTCAGTTGTTCAGATATAGTTGCATAAAGAAGGCTATGTGTAGAAGATTGTGACATGTTCAAAATTGAGTATCGACCTGTTATTAAGTCCTTCACAAAAGAAGGACTTACTCCAAATGAAATTAAACAGCGATTGGACGGTGTGCATGGGGAAATATCCCTCTCATATTCTACCGTAAAAGAATAGGCCAAACTTTTTCGAATGGGCCGAGAAGGCTTTGAAAACGAAGAGCGTGCTGGTCCGGCCGTGGAGGTGCTCATTCCTGAAAACATCGCTCTTGTGGAAGAAGAAATTTTGGAAGACCGGCGGTTCAAAGTTACAGAAAAAACAGCAAGGTTTGGTCTTTCTAAAACAACATTCCTTCTAATTATTCACGAATATTTAAACACGAATAAGGTTAGTGCAAGATGGGTGCCTACTTCTTTTCTCAGTCCAAAAGCAGCAACAGGTCATCTGTTGTCAGGCGTTTTTGGAGTTCTGCCATGGCGACAAGAGAGAAGTTCTGCAAACCATTGTTACAGGAGATGAAACTACAGTCCTCTACTATGATCCCTTGTCCAAAAGAAAATCAATAGAGAGGTGAAAACCTGGCGAAGCACCGCCTCTAAAGGCCACGGTCAGTCAGTCTCATTTTGGAGTTCTGCCATGGTGACAAGAGAGAAGTTCTGCAAACCATTGTAACAGGAGATGAAACTATAGTCCTCTAATATGACCTCTTGTGCAAAGGAGAATCTATAGTGGTGTAAACCTGGCGAAGCACCGTCTCTAAAGACCAAGGTCACTCAGTCACCTAAGAAGATCATGACCACAATCTTTTAGGACTGTGAAAGAATACTCTTCATTGACTTCAAGGAGAGGAACACCACAGTAAATGGGAAGTGCTATGCTGACCTGCTGCACAGACTGCGTGCTTCCATCAAAGAGAAAAGGCAAGGAAAGCCGAGTGGTGGTGTGCGCCTTCTTCACGACAACTCGACTGTGCACACAGCTCTTGTTGCGAGGAAACTGTGAAGAAATGTGGCTTCAAGGAGATTGACCATCCACCCTACAGCGCAGATTTAGCTCCCAGCGACTATTTCCTCTTCTCAAAACTCAAAATGGACCTTCGAGGAAGGAAATTTAAGTGTGATGGAAGATGTTTATGCCCATTTCTTCTGACTATTTGGGGGGAGGGGATTGAAATGTTAATCGAAAGATGTGAGAAGTGTAATGCTATAAAGGGTAACTATATTGAAAAGTGAAATGTGGTTTTTGTGTTTATCGTACCTAGAAAATGGTTAGGCCGGAAACTTATGGACCAAACCTCGTACAGAACAGACATCTATGATAAACGTTGCGCTGAGATTCGTTCTTAAGGTATTAAACAGTAAGAACGCTTAAGAAAATCGCTTAAAGTGGGTTATAATTAATTATGTTACTGTTTACAAAAAATAGAACTTTTTTTATTTAGTATTTCCTTTTATAAACTGTGCTTAAAGTGTCCGCCGTTGCAGTTCTGTGCACTAATGAACTTTGATATCTGCTCTCCTCGCTATGAGTTTTGCTTCTCTGTTCACTGAAATCTGGTAAAAGATGACTTCAATTTTGAGCACAGTGAAAGACCTCGATATATCACCTTATTGAAATCCGCTGCAATCCCTCCAGCATTTGCGCAATTTAGGACAGTAAGAATACCTCCTGCAGCCAACGATGTAATACCAGAATGTTTCAATGAGAACTACCTCGGGCTCACAAAAATGTCTACACTCATTTCTGTATAGTGAAGGAGGTGAGCATATTTTAACTGCTATTTACAAATATTGAGATTTCTGATTTACTAAACTTTTGACTCATGTTTATATTGTTAAAACAGAAATAACATGCTATTTTCTGCTCATGTTCGTCCGAACATAATTTTTGAGTTTTCTAAACATATTTTGTAACTAACTTGTAATATATAGCCGCTGTGTTTAGTTGGCCTTGGCGATGTCGTTGTTTATATACTCGACTCGCATCTTTGGCACTATTTAACCTATGTTCTGCGTGAATGTGTTTACGCTATCCACAATAGCACACGTTTCCTTTACAGTTAATTTTGTCACTGGCCTGCAAATTCTTGTTCTGCTCCATTAGAACGTTCTACTCCTTCAAGAGTGAATTCACGTTGTGGACGTCATCATTTTGGCAAGGTTTTCCCAATTGAAAGAAAGAGACTGGTTAATCAAGCTCTCGGCGTGCTTTTGATTAGAGCCATTCGCTTCAGCAGCATTTTGGCAAATGACGAGGGAGACCACGGTTCTGCTATAACGACCCTACTTCTGGTGTAGACGTTTGGAATTGTAATTTTTCCAGAAAGGAAAGGCATAAAAACTCCAGCATTTTACCTTTCCCTTTACATAATACACAGGCATGAAAAATGAAGTCAGGAAATGAAACATTTCAACTGATTTATACACAATTAGTTGTGCTGATCTCAAATGTGACAACCACTGTTCTCTGTTACGTATAACTTCTTTTTCACATAATTACTATGAATTTTTGGAAAGGAGTATATTAACACACATTGAGGTAGAAGCATGCACGTGCAAAATCTAACTACCTTTTTATAAAAAGCTTTGGCAGAAAATCTTACGTAATGCCATATCTTTATAATCCTTAAGAGTCTCAGAACAGTAGGCCAAGACTTTATCGGCTATGGGCACTGTCCTGAACCGTCTGAATATTTTATTTAATTGTGTCAGATACAATACTGTCACATGTACTGCTGAGGGGTGTAGCAAATTAACATTTTTGGAAGCTAAATTCGTTTGGTTTTACACTCGTATCTTGCCGTAACGCGATCTCTTTAGGTAATTTCAGTGTAACAGTCAATCACTTTAGAGGCTGTTTACACAGTAGTTTATAGTGACATTAACCTCCGCCTGGTAACAAGCAAAACTGCCGAGCTTGAATCTGTCACGCCGTGTTGGAAAGGGTCAAACACCTACACAGTGCTTTCTTATTCGTTAATATAATTTAAATCTAAGGCGGTGGCACATCATATTTGATATAGTTTGTGTCACAATGTAGAGACCCCCCAAGCCAATCTAAAATGATATAAGGGGAAATAGGACTACGGCTCGGGGTCTTTTGTCTTCTGTCTGTCCTCTTTGGAGGACGACCCTCAGCATTGCTACGACAGATTCCTAAAAGGTAAGGGCCAGTCAGGGCTATCATTTGTAATATAATTCAAATTCGGGATTTGTCGCCCCTACAATAAACTAGTTGGCATGGCATAATGGAGTCTGTCTCTACCATCACCTCCCTAAGTGACAACCCAAGTTCTACACCAGGCCAATCTTACACAAATACACTGGTAAATAAATCCACCATACAAATTACCCTGAACAGATCCAATACTCTCTCCTCACCGACCATATCCATTTATTTTTGACTTTATATAAATATTGCCCCAGATTCCTAAATAGAGTTTGATCACCAATCATTTCTTGACTGCAATTGACTTCAACCATATTCTATTTATCATTTGTTGCCTTCATTCCCTATCCCTAAGCAATGAAACAGAATATGTGTTACATTTTCTACATTTCCACATATAAGACAAAATCCATGCTCACCAATAGTCTTAAAAGCCCTTAATCTCCAAATTGCCAATTCAAACCATGCCATTCACTCTCTCTCCCGCTTATTGCATTTACTAATGTTTTTCTCTTTTGGCATCCTCTTTTATCTCCTGAAAAAACATTAATGAGTTCTTCTCCCGCATTGTAGTATACAACATCTGCTTGCAAGGACCTCTCTCTAAATCACCTCTTCTTAGCCACAGCTCCCATTCCATTCCTCATTAACTCTTCTTCAACTTTGTGCATCCAATAACAATTACATATTGTAGACTCTTGGAACATTAAACTTTTTCAATAAGAAAGTCTGCGACATCTGCTGTATCCTGAACCAATGCAGCATTTTTGAGGATGTCCTGCACCTTTTCCCTAGAAGTTTTTATGCCACTCCATGATTGCCTTTTGGTTTCAGCCTGGAAGTGACTTCTTTTCTGTTACAATGCTGGCCTCTTAGCAAGCAACTCATATTAGATAATAGGTTTCTGTTCCTTATGAATGGAATCCATTTAGCAAACATCTATGGATGCTCTGATGGATAGATAATTGAATTGTTACTGCCAACAGAGATATCGAGTTGAACATCGAGTTGCTTGATCGTAGCGAATAAAGATGTGGGCACATTCCATGTGACTGCAGTGTGCGACGCCCGGAGAGTCTTGACCTGCTTCTAACAGTTTTATATTCACCTCAGACACACAAGTGCAAAGATTCACCTAGAACACCTGTGGACAACCCTCAATCGTTCACTGTATCTTCCAACGGACGTGTGTTGAAGACCACAGTACCTGGTCGCACTTGCGGCTTTGCCTGTGATTGTTAGGTCATCGTGGGGTTTGTGTATTGTGAAGTATTTACCTCTAAATTAATTAGACGAGCATTCTGGTGATGGTTAACTTAAGTGGTCACTCGTCCATGAGCTCAACCAATGTTGCTGGATGATCACCCATCCATGGGCAAAGTTGCTGGATGGTCACCCGTTCAAGTGATGTCCACACCCATGGTTGCTTAACTTGTTTGCCTTCATCCTGTTGCGAATACATCTGCATTAGTAGCCCACCGGAGGTAGTTAAGGTGCGGACTGGTGAGCTGGAGGTCTAGGATTTGATTCCCACCAGAAATATCCTCTCTAATTGAGATTTTTTGTTTTCCACAGTCCTCATACATGGCAAATGCTGGGGAACCCTAAACTTAGCCCTGGAACGTTTCCTTCCTTTAAAAAAAAATCCTTTCCCAATTTATCATTTCATGTATCATCAGTGTCACCGCCTGTGATGCCTCAGTATTAAAAACGGGCGTTAAACACTATTCAAAACAGCCACAGGTGGCCGAGGTCGTTAAGGCGCTGAGTTGTGAGCGGGAAGTCTGAGGTTCGATTCTCACCAGGACCGTCCTTTCTGACTGAGGTTTTTTCCAGATTTACCTCAAAGGGCAAATTCCGGGGAGGTACGCTAAATTTAGGCCTGAAACGCTTCCTTCCTTTAAAAAAAATCCTTGCCCAATACATCATTTCATCTGATGTATCATCAGTGCCCACCGCTTATGATGTCCCAGTAATAAAAACGGGCGTTAAATACTAGTAAAAAATTACTTAAATTATACGTTATAAAATTGTATCTATTGCTTTTAATTTTCTAAATTTGTTATCCGCGTCTTTTTATTACAAAAATTGCGAAATTGTGGATTTATTTCTGAATTCCGCGAGCAGTAGTTTGAGCTCAGCCTGCAAACTCTCCCCTTCCGCTTCAACACCCAGAGGCAACGTTTTCCTTCTCCATATCTTCATATATGACAGCTCCGTCTGCATGTCATATTAGGCAGAACATACATGTGCAAAACGCTCTTGGGTAACTGTGCCTTCCCCTAGGTTTTCCTCAACCAGAAATAGGCATGTCGGACAAATTTAGAAGCTTCTGTCGTCGTGTTGGCATAAAGTGAATACCATTTATACCTCAACTATCGTCTTAAGATCTAAGCGATCGACAAAGGATTCTTAAATAAACAAAAATAAAACACTGACGCAATGAAAGAAAGACGTGATAAAGCACGGAGCTGTCCTTTAGCACAACGCACATAGCAGGCTCATGTGATTCTATAATTAACTCCGGAACAGACCTCAAGGAATAAATGAGAGAAATTCGACGCAATCGTCCAGGAAAAAAAAACTGTTTATTTCAATTTATTTCTAGACCTACTTTATCATTTAGAACTTTTCAGGGCTTTGCTACAACAACGATATGGAACATTCAAATGTTTTAACTGTTTGTTAAAAACACAAAATTGGGTATTTCATGAAATAGAATTCTGAGGAAACTATACCTGTATTCTCCTACCGATGAATGTGCATAAATAAAGGGATGGCATAATTGAATACAAATCGATAGCATTTATGTTACTCTTTTAATTGATATTATACCATCAAACACCTAATAATAATTATTGTCGAGTGTAAGCATTCCAAAATATTTACTATTGACGCTAAAGTTTAACTCACCGGATTGGTGGCGATTAGTGATTATGTTGGCACTACCACTCCCGTGAATTAAAGCCTGCGCATTATTTTGGTCGAAAAGGTTACTCGCAATAATGCAAAATGTTATGCAGAACCGAATTCTTCTGAATAATTTTGATCTAATGGCCCTAAAAGTTCCAACTTCATACTTTTATCCCTACTAGAAGACTAAAAATACTGAAAAGTGCTCCATCGAATAATGATTAATACTGATACTAAAGGAAGATTATTGTTTTCATTTTAGGTTATGTTAGCTGTTTTAATATGGTAAATAGTGCTAGGATGATGAATATAGAAAAATTAACAACTCGAGGTGGTATTGGTTCCCTGAAATCTACTCTTGGATAATTCTATATTTTATTTAGGAATTTTGAAGATTACCACTCAATTTTCTTTACGATATTCTTCTCTGCTTTCCCTACTTGAATATCCAGTCATAAATGGTAATTATAAAATTAAGCTAAGCTCGCCAGTTCCTTAAGCTAACCTTTTTTTTTTTTAAAAAAAACACTGTTAAACTTTCTCGGCTAAACATAAAGTAGGAATGTGAGAGAAAAAGTAATAAGTATATTTAAAAATGCCTGACCCTCATTCAGAAACCACCAATAAACTATTAAAACCGGATTTAAAAAATAAGATTTACCCACCTTAATAAATGTTCTACATTATTAAATTTTATTTAAATATAAAATACGGAAATTCTATATATATATACTATGAGAGAAAAGGTTCATTTTCATTACAATTAAACATCTAATTAACGAATCCGTATTTTTCACATTTAAAGCTGATTGCTAAACACGTAGCTAAGTGATGAAACTGCATTTATCGAGAACAGCAGCAAATTCGGAGAGGGGTTTTAGGAACACCAAATTCAAAGGTGCCGACACAAGATGTTGCTACTGTATACACTGTGGTTAAATTGTAGGAGTCGAAATAGGAAGAATAAAGAATTATTATTCAATAATAATAATATGTTCTTTTATTAGTCTTAAGTGCATTTTCTGTCATTAACGTGTTTCTGAATTATTTTTAATGAGCATCCTGTACTTCCTTTTTAGCGAATTCCTAAGGAATGTACATTGCGGTTGTACCCATAAAAGGATTTCTTCAGATCTTCATCTATCCTACCTATTTAAAAAAATATATGTTAATACATGTATATTATATGCGATATCAACGTTCCAGCGATCTTATTTTGTTTTTTATCAACGAAATGAAACCCGGCATATACCCATCAATTAAAAAAAATTTCGCCCACTTTGTTAACCAGAAAAATTTAACCATTGGGTGTGGGGATTAACCTAAGGCGACATTTTTAAAAGAAATTTTCAAATCGCTCTAGCGGCAACAATATTTGCTTTTTCTGAATGCAATTCGGTATATATAAAATTAAAATAAATTAATAAAATATTTTCTGAATATCAGGGCAATCGAGCCATTAGGAGTGGGGGTATACCTGAAAACGAAATAGGGGTTAAAGCGAAAATTAAAAATTGATCTAGCGGCCGCAATTTTAATTTGTTCAAAGGAAACTCCATAGAGCAATTGAAATAAAACAAGAGAAATAGCTTTCTGAAAATTATTGAAATCAGATAATTAGGACTGGAAGTTTACCTGAAACCCAATATTTAAAATTTTCTCTAGCTTTTTTCACAACAAAATTCGGTATATACATTTAAATAAAACAGGTAAAATAGTTCCTGAAAATCAAGAAAATCGGGTTATTAGGAGTAGAGTTTACATTTAAAAATCGCTCTAGCTGCAGCATCATTTGTTTCTTTCCAAAGAGAACTCGGTATATACCTTTAAATAAAATAAGAAATATAGTTTCTGAAAATTAGGAAAGTCGAACCTTTAGGAATATGTATATAGTTGAAAACCGAAATTTAAAAACCGCTTCTGCGTTTAATTTTCTCTCTATTGTTTTAAGATAAAATAACAAATTAATTCAGATATAACTGTATTTATAACGATGAATATGTTTTACATTTAACAAAAACATCGTCGTGAAGATAGCAACTGTGAAATATTAATCTAATATGTGTTTGAGAATTATATTTGTATGTAAGAGCGTTCTGTAATCACCTTCAGAAAATGTTTGTGTTACATGTTTTTAATATATTAACATTTAAATTACATTTCAAATGCAATAAAAATAGATGAAACTCTCGATTGTATATTGTTGATTGTGTATATTTGCTTAGAACGTTGTGATTGTTTCTGAATAGTAACATGTTTTTGTTTTATTGAAACATATGAACATCTTAAATACACAATGTAATTCGATTTTTTTTCTTTAAGGAAGAAAGCGTTCAAGGCGTATGTTTAGGGTACCTTCTCGGCATTTGCCATTTATGAGGACTGAGGAAAACCTGAAAAAAACCTCAATCTGAAAAGACGGTCCTGGTGGGAATCGAACTCCAGATCTCCTGCTCACAAATCCGCAACTTAACGATCTCGATCGGCGGTCTCTATTTGCGTGAATGTAAAGATGGTATCAAGGGCTTACTTCATAAATATGTTACATTTTAAAATGTTTAAACAGCTTGTTTTATCAGACGTCATATATTTCATTTCATTTAATTAATAGTATGCTATTATTTTTGTGAATTAATCTCAATAACAACAAAAATAATAAAAATAATATATAAATGTGGTTTCTTATTTGTGATACTTATAGATTGCAATATTTATAATTTTGTTTCCCTAATACCACACAGTAATGCCATAACTTTTTTCATTTCGATAATTTATAAAACTATAATATGGATTTTATATTCATTTTTAAATTTATTGAACTTGGTGAGGAATTCGCTTAGTTTAGGCAGTTCCTGCGTGAAGGATTTTTCAGTTTGTGATGTCTTTGAGGCGGCCCCGATCTTGGACTGACCGTCCATAGGGAATCCCCAAGTGTGTATGTGCACCCTGTGTGTCCAGAGATAATTAATTAGCTTTCTGACAGTCAACGGACATTGGATTGCATGTTCCAAGGGGTGTAAGCCCTGATAGCAGAAGAGAACTATCATTCAAAGCAGAAGTGATTTTGCTTACCTAAGAAAGTACAGGGTTCGGCATAATTCTCTTTCCCAAACTTCGAGTCTAAAATTTTATCTCCCTCTTGCAGCGTTAAATGGATCACACTGTACTGCCCAATAGATATACTTGTTAAAATTCTAAAAAAATCACTTTAGTTGTTTTTCTCTTATTTACACTTTTATTTTCAAGCACGAGTAATTTCTGTTTTTCGTTGATATTTTTTCCTTTGAAGAAACAAATACTTCAATATATATTTATAGTCGTACCTGAATTTTTTCAAAATTCTATGTTTTAATTGGTGATTATTATATCATAGTAAAAAACTACCACTTTTAATTTACGATTCCAAATATCCAAAATAAAAATTATCCCAAGATGTAAATCAGTCCATGACGTTAATTATAGATATATTCCAAAATGTTTTAAATTTCTAGCTTAAAATAGGCCACTTGCTTCATCATCACAATGTTCGGTGATCCATTTACCAGACGTTCTTTTTTCTTTTAATGAGCAGAGACACATTCCGCTGCAAGACATTTCTGCACTTTTACGAGCAGATTAAAATCTTTAGAAGACATCCACCATTTCGCGGCAAATAAATTAACCACATTAAGCGACCAGCAGAGACATCTAATGCAGATATTGTTATGGTGACCTGGTTACATTTGCCGATGTTGCCAGATCACGCTGGCAGTATTCCCGGTCAGTGCACTGCAATAAACCTGTTCTCCATTTGCATCTGGGTTTCATATTTTGAACCCGCCCTTTCAGATGCCACACTCATACAAGTCTAGTTTTTTTTTCAATAACACAGAATTAACTAGTTTTCCCTCTAAATGTAACATTTCTTCAATTGTTTTAATTGGGCAACAATGTACATTCTACTCTGGAACTATACATTTTATCAAAAACTCTTTCTGGCAGCGAATTTCTAGAAAGAGATTATAATAGTAAATGTAAAATGAATGTGTAAACAAACAATTAAACTTACACAATAATTCGAAGATCTAGGCACTGAATTAAACTTTGTACACAACATTTTTTTACAATAACTGCATTAGTGTTAGAATTTTCATAAATGCCAACTTTTCAATTTAAAGCTCATTTTCATTGTTATGAGAACAATGGTATATTTGGATTACGTTCTACGGAGTGAACGATATATTAAGCAAGGAGATGCTGGAAATGATCAGGATATTTCTCTTGAAACAATCTCTTTACAGTACGCGCTGATTATGTACGCACGAATGAATCATATATGATTACTCTTTGGGGAATAGAGTACTTGTATTGCCCCATTTCACTTGATACACTTTCACTCAATACACTGTATTGCGTCGCCTAACAACTTGCGCAAGATTTCAACTCACACTGAAGCCTCACACAGCGAAGGGGAAATATATTCCCCGCCTCCACCGACATAGAGATATAGCACTGCCGGCCGGTCCCGCGGTTGCGTCAAGCATTGCTCACTCAGTAGAAAGCTTATAAGCAGTGTTGTCAACTGCTGAACTAAAGAACAGGCTAGACTGATACCAAAAACGATCTAAATTACACGTCAAGAAAGTTAAATAGTTTCTATCATTGACGAGCTATCGCAACAACATTCTCACAATTATTATTATTATTATTATTATTATTATTATTATTATTATTATTATTATTATTATTATTATATAAATTTTAATTTCAATTGATTCTTCTCTAAGCGTACAATTGCTAAATGTTTATTTCCTTCTTCCTCCTCTTCATCAAATGTTTCAATCTGTCTTGAGGGTCCAGTTTCAAGGTCTTTATTGCTGTTACTTCTTTTTAACCCATACCATATTATGAGAATTGCAGATAGCAAAGGAAATTGCATTCTATTTCTTGATTAGTTTTCCACTACATTCATTACACTGGACACTCGTTCTATGTCCCCATTAGAAAGAGGATGGATATAGCAAAGGATGCTAAATCAATGAAGGAATTATTTCCAGTCGAATCTCTGTAATTTAGAACTTTGCACCAAAAGTTTCACTTACATCACCATCGCACCAGTTTACATTATAAAGAACTTTACATTGATTTTCAATGTTGATCACCAGGGTATGAGTTAAGAATAATGATTCCAGTGGGCAATTTTTATTTATTTATATATTTATTTATACTTTCAGCTAAGCTTCTTTAGGGGAAAAGCTTTTCATTTTCTCCGCAATGAAATAATCCGGAATGGAAGTCCTACATTTTCTGGGAGGCTTTGTCTTAATTAATTTATTAAAACTTAAACAAATTTAATGCATATTTCTTGAATTCCGTTCGCTTGATTGTACAGAATATTGGCTCTAGTTATCTCGTTTTCGAATTTATAGCCTAGAATCTTCTTCTAAGCCAGGCCTTCGGCTTTCCGCGACTTTTGCTGCGTCTTCTACCTCCGTCACGTGATATCATTGGTAGAGTGCAGTAATGCAGGCGAGCATGTGATCAGTACACCGCATCTCGCCGGTAGCTGTATTACGGCTTACTAGATCGAAGATCGCCACCTCTCCATCAGGCAGCTTCCCAATTGTCCTCGCGAGGCTGGGTGCACCCCGTTCCAAACCTTCCTAACTTAGAAAAATTCCTAAGCAGGTACCGGGAATCGAACCCGGGTCTTCCGGCCAGCAGTCAGTAACTTGACCCAGGAGGCAGTCTAATAGCTTGGGTATGTTTTGGAATCAATAAAATCATCAAGTAAAGTTACCAGGGGATCTATTTGTTGTTAGTATTGTTATTTTGGAACACAGAGATTTAATAAAGAAGCTGAAATCAGAAAGCAGTTAGGCGGGGTCTTGATTGAAAGATTCAAAAGCTTTATTTAATATTTGCGTTTTGTTTAAGATTAGTCCCAAAAAGAGAAAGTACAAGATATTACATATAGTACATTAAGAAGTCGGTAAATTGCAAAAACCACAGATCTAAACCTTAGATGTTACAAAAGCCTAAATTTGATTCCAAATGGGCTTTTTCCAAAAATAGTGGGCCGAAGTAAAAAATGCTAGACCTAGCCCAAAAAGGGATAACTGTACTTAAGGTCAACTGGAACCGCTGCTTTCGTTATACTTTTTAAAGGAATTAAAATGCTACTCAACATTTTTAACATGTTAAATGTAACAAGAAATACTGTGTTTCGTCACACTAGATCTCAAATGTACACTGGTATTTTGGCATAAAATTGCAGTGTATATTGAAATAAGTTGCGGTAGACAATCGCAGAGAAATGTCACTAGGCAAATTTATTCGGAAGATCACATGATCCTGTGATGACTGATGAAAATTTTCTAAAAAGATGTCAGAAATGTATGGATGTAGTAAGCAGAACATTTCTAGCATCTCCTGTCAGTTGTTCTTATTATAAATGTAGTTGTAACTGAGAGAACTTGAATCAATTGCGATGATATTACTTCCGTTTCGCCGGTAGTTACCGCCCTGACTTCTGACCCACCAGCTGCCTTTAAACGGACGACAATACTATGAAAGATATTGTACTTATAGTAAATCTTTGTGTATAAGATTACAAAATTTAAAGAATACAACAATTATCAGCGTATGTTAAAAGACTATTGATATTTGAGACATCATTTTGCAATAAACTGGTAAGCAGTTTCTCCCCCCCGCTTTCCCCTCAATATAGCTCTTATCAACAACCGTACTTCTTTGATTTATTGGCGTTCGCTTTTGTCAAACTGTGAAACAAAATTCTCTGCCCTAAGTTAATTTTGTCACTAGTAAACAACTTTCAAATATTTGAACAATTGATAAGCGATAAACATTGAAAGGTCATGGAGAAGCTGTAAGGATTTTAATTGCTACACTATTTTTGACGCATGTAACCCTACTTACTAAACACGGTAACAAATCCCTTTTCTCGTTAGTAATATTAACAAAAATTATAATGAAAAAGTAGTTTATCTATATGCAAAAAAATAATGTTTAAATTGTGCAAAAACGTTCGCGTTTACCATACTGAATTTTTAAGGATCTCAGATGAAAATCGACATTTTTACAAATCTGCTTCCTTACTTTATTTCATATTAGATATATGATCGACAACAATACTTCTAAAACATTTTACATATCTGCATATTTGATATTTAGCGCAAATTCATATATTTTGTTTAGCACTATTTTATCACATACTTTCACAAATAACGTTTCACGTTTGTTGGCATATCATCTCTAATTTGCTTTTAAGTGTATGCCTTCAGGTTTTTCAATATTCAAACAAACATGAGGAGAGAAATCGTACGTTATTTGTGATGTAAAAAAGCAGACCTGTGCACGCCTGAGGGCATCAGGATAAATGACGAAAATAAGCATTTAATTAGTTTATTCTACCAGCAAAGATGAAGCATTTCCGCAACAGCCAAACACGTTGAATCGCCCATTTACGTTTGGATGACTTCCAATACTGGAGTCAGGTGGTAGACCCTATTCCGATAACAGCTGCAGTCTTTACAACTCTCTCTCTGGCAGCGCAGATCAAATCTATCTTTTATCCAAATCGTTTTGAGCACATCATCCATGTTTTTAAAAATGCACTGATTCTTGACTCAGAGAGAAACTTCTTATCTTGAAAATCTTACAGCAAGAATCAATGACCACACACCCACATGCTCTCTACCTCCATCTGCGAGACAATGACGTCGCTGTGACGGAACTTATTTCCCTACAGAATTCATGATGTAATTCTTGGAATAATTTGTTATATGAGTATCATGTCTTTGTACTAAAAGTTTAGAATATAAGGTGGCTCAGGAATAAAACACAACAGGATTTTGATTCAGTTATACCCCCTCGCTTCCCTTCACAATCGCCTTGTTAGCCATGAAAGTAATATTAAACTTTTAATTTTACAACTTCATATCTCATTTTGACCATCTTTTCATTGAAAATATATTTTAACATTAATCATGTCTATTAATAAGGATGAGCTACGCAAGACTGACATCAACTAATTTAAAACAGAAATGACATTATCCATTATGTACATTTTGGGGATGTTAGGATCGGTGTTATATTTAAAAAGTTATAAAATAAATTTCACTTTTAAAGCTGTTAATCTTTGGGACAGACATGCTAATTGAATATACGACTTTGTCCGTAATATATCCAGCCACCATTAAAATACGGTAGCTTACCTAATACAAAGCGTCTTGGCTCCTTCAAATACTGTTCAAGGGACTTCACGCTGCCTTAATACGTTGTTAAGACACACCAATGATCTGAAAAGAAAGGTCGACAATATACCTAATAATTCTTTTGAACAGTTAATAGTAAAAAAAGTAAACAAAAACATTTTACAAACACATTTCGGTTTTATCATTGTTGATACCATCCATAATGTTAACAGTAATGAAGTTATGGATAATGCTGGAGGAAAAGGGTTACCTTAAAAATTTATAAAACTTAACTTAGATTCAAAAAAAAAAACAAAAAAAAAAACAACGCATTGGTTATTTTCGTGTCTTATACAGAAAATAGTACTTTCGGGTACGAGTAGTACAGTATAATAGTGGTAATAGTGGTAGTAATAGCAGTAGCAGTAATATTGGTAATAGTAATTGGCCTTTATTGCGGCAGGTTTACAAGTACACGAATAATTAATAATGTCGCATGAGTCTTATGCCGTACATGCTGATACCGTCCATTTAACAAATAAAAAGATATACCCAAGAAAGATAACATTTACTTTAATTAACTTCGTTACTATATATGACATTACATATATTTATATCACAATTTTACAACACACACACACTAACAGTGTTGTATAGTGCTTTTATGTGTTTCTTTCTTTAAATGATGCACACCTTTGTGCATTTTAGTTGTGTTAGGTCTACAAGGGAGAACTTTTTACATTCTTTTTAAAAGTATATATATTCTGTATTTTTTCTATCTAAATGCAATATACGGCACAAGCAAAAAGGACAAAAGATGACTTATGGGCACAAATTCAAGAAGCCCGGAATGTTGTAGCCTCTCGTCCACACTGCTGTAAAAATTTGATATCATCTAATCCCCAAAGATTGAGGGCATTTATACATGCTAAGGGTTCTACACGATACCAATTTGTGTTTATTTCTAAGTGGTTGAAAATTATATTAGTATATAAAAGCGCTCTGTAATAGCCTTCAGAAAACGTTTTTGTTACATGCTTTTACATTTAAATTAAACTCCAAAGCCAATGAAAACCGACGAAACTTTCGATTGTATACTGTTGACTGAGAATATTTTCTTAGTGCGTTGTAATTGTCTCTGAATAATAACAGGTTTTTGCTTTATTGAAACATGGGAACATCTTTTTTTTAATACACAGTGAATGTAATGATATTAAGGATTCAGTTCATAAACATGGTTACATTAAAAATTGTTTAAAAATACCCACACAGTATAGCTTTGTCTATCGGTTGTCATATATTTCATTTATTTAATAGTATATTATTAATTTTTGTGGTTTAATCTCAATAAAAATAATAATAATAATAATAATAATAATAATAATTCGAAAAATGTGGTTTCTCTTTTGTAATAATTCTAATTTTATTCCTCTAATACCACACAGCAATGCTATAACTTATTTAATTTCATTAATTAATAAGGCCAAAAATTTGAATGTCATATTATTCATTTTTAAATTATTCAATTTGGTGAGGAATTGGCTTAGTTTCCGCAGCTGCGCATGGTGGATTTTTTAAAAAATTATATTCTTTATCATACGCAAAACATTAAGAAATAGAGCTAAATCAAAATCGCAAATAAAAATTTATAAGACAATGGTATTACCAAAATGATTATACGGCAGTGAAATTTAAATATTCACTAAAAATATTATCTTTAGAACGCAAAGTACTGAGATAAGATTCTGAAAAAGAGCGAAAGAACGTATCGAAGAAGATAAAACAAATGATAACACTAGGGGAAAACTGAACATACAAAAAATAAGTTATAAAATGCAGAAAAGTCGAAATGTTAGGTTTTAACTTAAGAAAGAATAGAAAACAAAAGATTACGTAGGTTGGTGTATCAAAGTGTAGAAAAAGGACAGCCAACGGCGAAAAGCGGGAAGCCGCAGCGAGCTGACATAGTCTGAAGACAACCACGGAGTAGAGTACACTTTGACTGGCTGTCAGACTTTATGAAGGTTTCATATTCGCATTTTACATCTGAGGCAGGGCGGGGACCGAGGTGAGATGAAGGAGCCCAACAGTGTCAAGTTATTTTGACAAGGCCACCCGCAAGCATTCCCGCACAACCCTACAGTTCGTGTTTCCCAAGGCAATGAATGGTTCATTTCTCCGCATCCGTGAATGAGCCACTCTCATAGGCCCGAAGTTTATTAGGGCACGATTTCGTACCCGGGCGGAAGATGCGCAAGCATATGTAGTAGGATCGAGTGGAGAGGGGATGGAAGTAAAGAATATTGGAAGAAAATGGAATAGCTTCTGTTACGAAGATCGAACCTAGCTCCGCAGTCTTGCCAACTGAGCAGTCGGAACGTTTCAGAAGTATTCAGAAAGACTAGATACCTTAAGTATAAGTTTTTGAGCTACCTACGTCATTTGTCTTCAAAAACTGTAACTAGGACGTTGTGTTGCGCTCTGAAAAAACATCTTTTTGTTCGTTATATACAGTCTTTTATTGATAAAACGCTTAAGAACTGTTACCATTGCTAAAATGCTGTCATCAGCTCAATTTTATGTTACGATAATATTAAGGGAACAATTTGTGTGCTGAAAATATAACAATTATCCATTTCATTGCGAAACTAAATTGCGAAATTAATGAATCATTTAATATTAGCTACCAAACAAATTTGATTATTCTACTCTACTTTAAAACATATGTCGACATTAACTTTTTTTAAATATGCTTAATACTTTTATTGTACGTTCAATTTATAAAATTTGTCCTACTTCTACTGATAAATATCATAGGATATCTTATTGCATATACGTACGAATTAACATGGATTGTTAAAAAAGTTTAAAATGACACCAAGGAAATTAATTCTAAAATTAGCCCCTCAGAGCGAAATAATATTTAATAAAGAGCATCTTACAGCAAACAGCTTGTCAGGAAATTTTGGTTTATATATTTCGAAACATTTATTTATTTCTAAATGGCAATAATATTCTTAACTCCATACCCTTCAGTCCGTATAATTTTGGTTAATGTATAGAATGCGTTTTACTGTCGGATTTCACATGGACTAGTCCATACCAAAGACGAAAATCTATTTCCATGTGTCGATAAGTAGAGCGATAAAGAAAAGGAGTAGGAAATCTAGCGATAAGAGAAGGGAGAAGAATTGAGAAGATTCGCGAGGTACTCAAGGTTAATGGTGAAGCAAGAGCGCACACAAACTTAGCCTAGCGGCTAATATCTTATACCTGTATACCGCTACAACATAATGCATTTTAGGAGACATTCCCTCAATTTTCAAGTATTTAATGGCAGTTTTTACTGGATTGCTTCATTTCGCTATAGAGCCAGACCTTATTATTTCAAAAGCAGTGTGTGATGCAACACTGTAAGAACTCGAAACTGCGCCAGCGGGATTTACACATTTGAGACATAATGTGCCATGAAATAAAGATGTTAAATAAACTGCAAATAGGTCAGGATGAAACATATAGCATTTTATTCAGTTAATACTTGGCCAAGTCACAAAAAAATGATTTACTCTAAGCTAAAGCATAAAGCCAGTTATTTTTTTTACAAAAACCTGTCGCAAACCCTTTAACTTTTAGCAAACCTCGGTTACTCTGATTCAAAAGGGAACGGTTTTCATATTTTATAGTTATTCTGTTACCACTAACTTGATGTTTTACCTTAAACATTCTCTTTTCAATTGCATGTAAATTTTTAATTGGTCCGCCTGTCTCGAGCATTTTGATAATGTTGGTGGCTTCTGAAACGCGGTTTGACCTGTTTACATTGGCGCTCACGAGGCCGACAGTGGAATTTAATGACGTTAAACTGGTTGAGGACTAGTGAGAAAGCGTTAAAAGAATTCCTGAGTGCGAATAGCTGTCCACCAGAGAGCATTAGTGACGCTTAAGGCTGTCATTGCCCAGAGCCCCAAGTATAAAATTAAATTCGTAAGTTTGTTTAAATATATTAATTTAACAGAACATTAAAAGAGTATACATTTTTCAAAAAGCAAAAAAAAATTTTTTTATATTTCTCAACCATTTTCTCTTTCATATCAGAATTTTCCGAACTATAAAAATCAATAAATTTAATTTAAAAAAAATGAGATATTGAGGGGAAAGTTCAAAAATAAAAATTGATTTTATTTTATGTTCATTCGTCACCTCAGCAACCCCACCTTTTAAATTTCAAATAAAAGTTCTAATTTTTTATGCTTACATTTTTAATATGCTACATTTTTTATCGTTATCTGAAAAGTGTTCTGCTGTAGGTTTTAGTTAGTCTAAATTCTAAATTCAAACAACAATGAAATAACGACCTTAAGTTTAAAACCAATGCTCATTAAATTGTAAGCTTTACCCCCCCCCCCATAACCAGCATCACACTTTGAATGCCCCTTCTATCTTCAAATGGATGCAAATATTATCATACATTATGTTTGTTTGCCTAGAAATCTGAGCTGCTAGTTATTTCAATTTGACCAATGCCTAGTAGACCGAAGATCGCGGATTCAAACTCGGCCATGGTTTATTTATTTGTATTTTAGAGGGTATAAATTATACGTATGGCTTCCTTCGGAAGAAGTAAGAAGTAAGACCGTGGGGCACGTGAGATAGATTTACGGCAGGTAAAAGAATCTCAAGCTTGAAGGAAGAGGCCTCTGAGAAAATTTTACTGACCTTTCACGCCCTGAATTAAATGGGACACGAATGAAAAGAGAGTCCTTAAAAATGAGTCCGTCACGCAGGAGCTGCGTAAACAAAGCGAATTCCTCACCAAGTTGAATAACTTTAAAAATGAATATAAAATTCAAATTATGGCATTATTAATTAATGAATTGAAATAAGTTATAGAAATACTGCTTGGTATTAGGGGAACAAAATTAATACTCTTGCAATCTGTATCACAAAAGAAAAACTATATTATTATTATTATTATTATTATTATTATTATTATTACGAATTGAAATTAAACCAAAAAATAATGGTATACTATTAATTAAATGAAATATATGAACAATGATAGACAAAGTTATACTGTGTGGTTATTTTTAAATGTAACCATGTTTATGAACTGAAACCTTGATATCATATATACATATATATATTCACTAAAATAGAAAAAAATAATAGACATTGTATATTTAAGATGTTCAAATGTTTCATAAAACGAAACATGTTAATATTTAAAAACAATTGCAATGTACTAAGCAAATATACGCAATCAACAATAATCAATCGAAAATTTGATCAATTTTCATTGGCTTTGAATTTAATTTAATTTAAATGAAATTATGTAACCAAAAATTTTCTGAAGGTTATTACAGAGCGTTCTGACATACAAATACAATTCTCACATACAAATTAGATTAATATTTTAAGGTTTCTATCTTTGCGATATGGTTTTGTCAAATATAAAACCTATGCATCGTTATAAATACAGTTAATATACTGATATAATTTGTCCTTTTATTTTAAAATCATATAGAGAAAGTTAAACGCAAGAACACTTTTTAAGGTTTGGTTTTCAAGTATACCCCGACTCATAAAGGTCCGATTACCCTAATTTTCAGACACTAGTGCATTTTATTAAAATGGTATATACCGACTTTTATTGTGAAAAAACAAATATTCCTGTCACTAGAGCGATTTTTAAATTGTGAGTTTCAGGTAAACCCTCACTCCTAATTGCCGGGTTTCTCTGATTTTAGAAAATATTTTTATTCTTTTATTTAAATGGCAAAATATATATTGGTGCCGCTAGAGTCATTTTTAAATTTTGGTTTTCAGGTTAATCTCCACTCCTAATCATTTGATTTCACTGATTTTCAGAAAATATTATTCCTATTTTATTTCAATAACTTATACCGAGTTCAGTTGAGAAAAAGCAAAAATTGCGGTTGCTAGTGGGATAATTAAACTTTGCTTCAAACCCCACTTTAAATTTCTGTTTTCTGCTTTAACCCCACTCCTATTAAACCGATTTTTCTAATTTTCAAAAACAGTTTTTGTCATTTTATATAAAATGATATATGCCGATTTTTTTTAAAAAACAAATATTGGTGCCGCTAGAACGATTTTTAAATTCTGGGTTTCAGGTAAAGTCCCACTCCTAATAGCCCGATTGCCCTGATTTTCAGAAAACATTTATAAAAACTTCTTCTTTTTTTTTTTAATAAACTGAATTTCGATGAGAAACACAAAAATTACATCTGCGAGAGCGATTTAAATTTTTTAAAATTAATTTTTTTAATTTTTACTTTTTAATTTTCGCTTTAGGTAACTCCTACCTCATGGATCAATTTTGCTGATTAATGAACTTGACGAATCGTTTGTTAATTGATGTTTACATGCTAAGTTTTCGTTGAGAAAAAGAAAAACTCCGACCACTAGAGCGTTAACAGACCCACACATATATATGCATAGCATTTCTTAAATGTCATTTTCGGTGCCTATTAGCTAGGAATCAATGGAACTTTGAAACAGGTTTTCAAAAATCCTTTCATGGGTACAACAATAATAGACCAAAGCAATTTATTACCAAAACAAAATCATTACAAAATGCTTTGCATTTCTGTGATATTTCTATCCAAATTTAACAGCAATGAGAGTCCATGTTTTTTTTTTTTTTTTTTGAATGTGTTAGACGCCCGTTTTTACTACAGAGGCATCACAGGCGGTGGACGCTGATGATACATGAGATGAGATGATAAATTGGGAAAGGATTTATTTTTAAGGAAGGAATCGTTCCAGGCCTAAGTTTAGGGTACCTCCCCGGCATTTGCCATTTATGACTGAGGAAAACCTGGAAAAACCCCTCAGTCAGGGAGGACGGTCCTGGCGGGATTCGAACTCCAGACCTCCCGCTCACGAGTCCGCGCCTTAACGACCTCGGCTACCCGTGGCGGTACAGTTCAGGTTGCTATGAAACAATACAATACACTAAAAACGTGAGAACAACAGCATCTTCTTTATGATTAAACATCAAAATGTAGAGATGTCACTTAAAATGTCAAAGGGGAGCGTTGCTGGATATGAAACTTAGAACTTCGGTCAATGTTGGTTTTAAACTTATCGCCGAATATCTAAATTTTCTTATTTTTGTTTAAATTAAAATTATGTTAAATAGTTGATTAATTGGAACTAAATTATAAACTAAGAAATTATTAGCTGACTGGCGATATTTTTAGATAGCTTTAATTACAATCAAGTTTCATTTTTCAATTGAAATTAGTTTTCATGTTGAAATCTGTAAAGAGCTCTGAATGCATCGTGGTATTTGTCCAAATAATTTGACAGAGTAACCTGTAAGCGAAATGTTCTTTTCCACTAAGTATGTCTGTTATATCCCGTGTATTTTCACTACATGTTATAGCTTAAAGAAACCTGTTGTCGAAGCGCCAGCCGATACAGGCTCTGAACTGCAGAATCCATTGCTGATAGCGAAAGAAAGCTCAACAGTGAAACTCGCAGCTCTTTGTGATGATCAGTTAGTTCATGTGGAACACATTTTCCATCCTTGTACGCCTTTCACGTTTCTCATAGCAGCGTGCGAATTGATTACATTTCCGCACGTTCTTGACATCACATCTTCGGATCAGTCTAGACCGTCCATTTTATTTCGCAGTCAACGATGATATTTGAGCGTCAGCATCTTGGAAATCTCCTGAGAAATTCTCCACCAAACATCTTTTGAGAGAGTTTGTCTAATTTGAAGTCGTAATAAAAACTTTACATTCTTAGGTAAAACATTTTTATCGTTGACAGTTTTCTGCCATAAAATTAGAATATAGTCTTCATGTATGCACGAATAACAAAAATGCTGCAGCAAGTGTAAATCTAGCAAATAATGCAGCAGTATACATTTTACACAGTATCTCAGAAACTTATAAAGCTATCAATATGATATTTTTACGAGATATTAAGAAAACTTAACTAAAGATACTCTGAAAATTTTAATTATCTAATGCATGCTTATGTCACAACGTATTCAGTTTTTTAACAAGATCTTATTTTGATTTAAATTTTTTAAAAAAAATTTTGTGTGCATTAGAGAATTAAAATTCACAGACCACCTTTGGTTAAGTTATCTTAATATCTCTCAAAAATTTCATATTTTTATTCGTAGCTTTAAAACTTTCTTGGATACAGTGTAAAATGTATACTGCTGCATTATTTATTACATTTACACTTCTTGATTACCTTAAACCAGCGAGTTTTCGGCAATCATATCTAAAATATATAATGAAATTCCATATAGCATCAAATAAATCCAAAACCTCAGGAGTTTAAAAGCAGGAAAATCATGTGCATTCTGTTAATCCATCTACTTGAGATATGACATTTCAAAAGGTTATTTTATATATCTTTACCTTTAAAAATACAATTTTGTTACAACATTACTAAATATGTTGTTACGAATTTTCAATAGGACCTAATTTTTTAAGTTAAGTACAAAATTAAAATGTTTAAATTTGGTAAAAAAATATTGTGCATATTAAATTGTTATTATATTATTATCACCAAGTATTGTTTTACTAATATACAGGGACCACCACGGGTGGCCCAGGAAGTTAAGGCGCGGACTTGTGAGCGGGAGGTCTGGGGTTCGAATCCCGGCAGGATCGTCCTCCCTGACTGAGGTTTTTTTCCAGGTTTTCCTCAGTCTTCATAACTGGCAAATGCCGGGGAGATTCCCTAAACTTAGGCCTAGAACGTTTCCTTCCTTAAAAAAAAATCCTTTCCCAATATATCATTTTATGTATCATCAGTGTTGACCGCCTATGGTGCCTCTGTAGTAAAAATGGGCGTTAAACACTACTCAAAAAAAAAAATTTACAAATTTAGCATCAATAGCACCATAAAATGTATAATGAACTTTCAAATTACAAAAAATTGAGCTATGGTTTGATTTGAAAATGTGGCCCCTAATCATTTTGAAAAAAACATACCATAATGCGCATTTGTACCAATGTTCGTGCATGTAGCTAAAATGTGATTTGTGTGATGCACATTCGATTTTAAATCCTTAGGTTGCGAACCAGCCAGGGGCTGCCGAGTACTCCAAGTTAGGTGGTGTCTTCCTTGGAGGCCCCAGCGTAGCTGACGGTTGCGTGTGTATGTGTGTCGGGACGGATCAATATTGGGGGAGGGGGGTTGCTCCCCGCGACGTTATTCGTTTGTGCCAATCCCTCACGGCCGCAATTCCGCACCAGGAAATAGCAAGGGGCGTCCGGCGGTGGTTCAGGGAAAACGGACATTCACCACCTCTCCACCTCTTCACCGTTGGATTCTCTGCAAAGTAGTCAAATCAGCGAAATCGAGCACGGTTGATTAGCGTGTCCACTTAACCGTAGTAGACTTCTGGGTCTTGAGATATCCGTGCGTCCTCAGTTACAAAGCCCCTCTGCCTCTCTAGCGCAAAAATCTTTCATTTATTTATTATCTTGAAGATCTGAATAACTGGCATGAAACTTTAGCACGCAATGTCCAACTCCTTTCCTGCTCAATAAAAAGAGAAGAAACATGTCGTTCTAAACAGACAACCTCACCGCTGCACCCTGGGTCATTTCATTTTGAAATGAAATTTTAGTACTGCGTATCTGTTAAGGAACATAAATATATAATAACAAAGATGTTTTCATCAGGGTGACATTTCTAATTTAAATGTAAACTTATGCTGGATAAAATATGTAAAAAATAAAGCTGAATTTATAATTATCATTTATATTAATAATTACACAATGTTTTTCGTTTAGTGTTTTCTATTATGTTACATAATTTTTGCGACAGCCAGCTTTTACATGAACTTGTTAAAGAGCTTCTTCATAAGCTTATAAGAGGCTTGAAATCTTGGGTACGGATTATAGTATGGCAAATCTCTTACACCAGTGGCGAAGTGTCGATTTCTGCATAGGGTAGGCTAAGCCACGAAGTGTCGAAATTAACAAAAATACACTACTACAGAATTTAGAGAATCACGTGTTTAAATGAAATTTCCAACATAAATATTGATACAATTTAATTTTTGACAGTTTATAGTTATAGATTAAAGAATTGTGTAAAATTAGAATACGCATTCTAACAAAATTTTGTTTCACAGTATTAGAAATACGAACGAAATATTGATTGATACAGAAAACAAAGTGAAAATACAGAATTACATGTTTAGTAATGAATGTTTCCACGGTTATATCAACACTCAGTACCTCGTGTGTCCTCCGTGAGCTGCGATGACTTCATAACACCCACGTGACATGCTTCGCACCAGCCTCCTAATAAAGATCTGAGGGAATCTCTCCCATTCTTCATTGAGTGCATTTGTACCTTCTCCCAGGTTCTGTGACACAGTAGGACAAGTTTCACCAACTTATTCCGCAGATGTTCAATCGGATTGAGGTCAGGACATTCTATCAATCGAATTTGGCATTCTCGCAGGACACCTCTGGTATTCCGTAGTGTATTAGAATTAGCAATATCATGCATTACAAAGTTAGGGTTCAATGATGAGTGCAGCAAGACGTTCACCAGGACATCTCCATACACGTGTACGACCATCACAACCCGTCAAACGAAATCTTGACTCGTCTATGAAGAGAACAGTCTTCCATTGGTAGAGCTGCCAGTTCACATGATTCTGAGCAAATCTCAGCCGAGCTTCCTTGTGCTGATGTGTCAAATGAGCGACTTGAAAGAGGATTCTAAATCTCAACCCTGCATTTCTCAGTCTGTTTCTTACAGTCTGATCAGAAATCACCACTCCAGATTTTGTTCATCTCTGGCTGTGTATTTACGTCTGCGCAAAGCTGATAGCACAAGATATCTATCCTTGTTGTCTTATACTTACGCCCTTATCCGGGTATCCATCTTTCTCCATACATCATGAAGAATCCTGGAGACAAAGTGAATGAAATCTTCAATCCACGAAACTGCTTGTGCGACTGATGTTTCATTCAGATGTCTCATTGCTCTGTATTAGCCTTAGAGAACACAATGTAACAATTTCCTACCACAGATTGCTGTTAAAATAAATAAGCCAATGAGCACTCACTTTGGTTTCAACAGTCTTGAAACTTCACTAATTTATTCAGAGAAAAACTAACAAATGCTAGATCTGTACTCTAGATTTAAACAATACTTCAAAATATAACATCTGTCTATCAAAAATACATTGTATCAATGTTTATTTTGGCGATTTTCAGAAAGAGTAAATCGGTAAAGTAATTGGAAAATTTTCATTCATTTTAGTCAATTATACCAAAATCAAGTTGCTTTCTTATTCTCCACGCAAGTTTACCGTTAAGTGAGCAACAGTGTTCTGTCTACTATTTCCTGTCTTTTCATTACACAAATCGAAATGCAGCTAACATTAAGAAAGTACGCATTAGGTCCGAGGTTTATTTCATTACGTGTTCTTTAAGACCGTTTAACCGTTTAAAGCTATAGTTTTTCGCAACAATTTCTAGAAAACTTCGGCTTCAACGTTCTCCAGATTTTACCCCGAGCGATTATAATTTAAGAAGAACTCTTTGAAAGTTCGTGGCGCAGGCGTTTGCGAAAACTAAGCGAATTCTTCACCAAGTTTGAATAACTTTGAAAAAGAATATAAAATCCAAACTAAGGCCTTATTAATTAATAAAATGAAATAAGTTATGGAATTACTGTGTGGTATTAGGATAAAAAATTAGACTTATTATAATATATAAGTATCACAAAAGAAAAACTACGTTTTTAGAATTATATTATTATTATTATTATTATTATTATTGTTATTATTATTTTATTGAGATTAAACTACAAAAATTAATGGTATACTATTAATTAAATGAAATGTATGATCACTGATAGACAAAGCTATACTGTGTAGGTATTTTTAAATATAACCATGTTTATGAATTGAGTTCTTGATATCATCTTTATACCCACTAAAATAGAGAAAAAAAAAACCCGAAAGTTTCGAATTACGTTGTGTATTTAAGAAGATGATGTTCATGTGTTTCGATAAAACAAAAACATGTTACTATTCAAAAACAATTAAAACGTACTAAGCAAACATACGCATGCAACAGTTTCATTGATTTTCAGTGGCTTTGAAATTTAATTTAAATGTTATTAACATGTAACGCAAACGTTTTCTGAAGGTTATTACAGAGCGCTCTTACATACAAATATAAATCTCAAACACCTATTTCACATTTGCTATCTTCACGACGATGCTTTTGTTAAATATAATACATATGCATCGTTATAAAAACAGTTTATATGCTGAAATAAATTGTCTTTTTTATTTTAAATCAATATAAAATGAAACGCAAGAGGGCTCCTACACCTAAAGGTCTGGTTTCCCTAATTTTCAGAAGCAATTTTTCTTATGCTATTTAAATGGCATATACCTATTTTTGTTGCGAAGAAACAAATGATCGTGCATAGAGCGGGTCATTGAGATTCCTGCAAAATGGGCCTTATTTTTTCTCAGACATAATGATAATTTAAATATTTTATTATGTACTTATCAATATTCCAGCGTAAAAATCCAGGTTGAAACGATGGTCCCATAAGGCTACATTTAGGAGCACCAATTTCAGCAGAGAAATGGCAGAAGAATCAGCTTCCCGATTGCTCTCGGGTCATTTTATTAGTCCATTTAATCCTTTATATTATTTATTTGTTTTTATTGCTTGACATACACGTTCTCATAAGAAAAAAAACTTGGAAAATTGTGCAAAAAGAGATTATTTTAAAAGAGAATGAAAAAAAATTATTTTTGACAAGTAGCAAGAACATTAAAAATACATGAACTAAGAAGCTGGTCTGAAATATGCATTTGGGATAGGAAAGGCCAATATCAGTCATAAGCCGTACTTTAATTGCACTTCTAATTTTATCATATACACAAATATTTATTCTTTCTATATGCATATTTTTCATCATTATGACCATTTTCGCGAATACTTAGTACATTTGGGTCAAGTGACTCCCAAAAGCATTAAGAAAATAATAAACTTTGGATTAGTATTTGAAGTTCCTACACTTGTAGAGAAACTTTATACAAACTAATGTAATACTTTCGTGGAACAGAACTAGCAAAATTCACTTGTACGAGCAGTAAAGTACAAGTGTAGAAGAAACCTTTGTGGAACAGAATTTTACTAATAACTACAAGTTACAAGTCCTTACACTTGTAATGTATTAGATCATACTTTTGTGAAACAGGGCGCTGGTATCACTCATTGCCTGCATCTGAGGCAGTAAGAGATATCCCAATGTTCAGATAAATGAAGACACAAACAAAAACACGAGAATGAAAAATGTTTGTGTTCCTCCTTCAGTGGCCGTTGTCGTTAATGCACTAACAAAGTAGGTACACAGAATTTTAATATTTTTGAGTAACACCCTTCTCATGTTCATGAGAACACCCAGTTTTGTGGGTGCTTTTATAGTTTCAAGTATTGTGTTTTATTGAAGTAAAACATTAAAAGAATTTATACGGAATGAAATTACTACGTTGCTGGTCATTAAAATTGCAACACACCATGCGAGTTTATAAGAGTCATGCTGAAAATATGAGTTTTGTCTGTTCGTTCGGTTGTTTGAGAGACCGCTGGGATCCTTCACGTCTGTGTGCTTGTCTTGCCTCGATTCACTGATCTTATAATGTTTGTTTTCGCTGTGAATGCATTTCGTCAAAAAGAAGCACCAATATCTCGGAATGGTGTTCTGCATTCTCGGTATGGCACAATTTCCATGCGATCAAATTCAGACACCTGCTAGTATTGTTGTATTTTTGACGAGTTAGAAAAATGTAGGTCGGGTTAATGCCTCTCTTATGGTCATTGCAATTTTAATGGCCGGCAGGTATTTTAAACAAAATGAATAACTAATCGTTCCAACTGTTAGTCTTTTAGCTTTCCAAAACAAGAACATATTAACTGATAAAAGCATTTAAGTCCCATGTGTCCTCCAAAAAAATATTTCATCCGTTGTTGTAGACAGTAAATAATTCATTTTAATAAAAGAAACATTTTCAAATACAAAGAAACTAATTTTTCATGAATTGATATAGAACTTTACTTTTACAAGTAACGGTTTGTAATAGAAAACTTCCAGTTCTAAGTAAAATGATTAATGCCGCAAGTTTTGTACACTCCTGACACTGCGCTTTCACCGAGCAATGCAAAGTTACTCTTCACTTCCATTCACATTTCCGGTAAACTATGCCGCTCGAGTGAATGATAGGCATTCCAAAGTCAACATTCATCTCTGATACAGTAGCTCAAAGTAAACATTAATTATTTCTGATGCAATCTGATAATTAGCACAGCTAGTTACAGTTTACATAAGTCAGATAACGGCTCATTGACAAGCTTCTCTGCACCGCGCAGAAGAAAGTTGGTACTCCTATATTTATCACATTCCTTCCTTCGAAACCGGTTTTTAGCAGATAACACGCCCACAGTTGTAAGGTTTGAACTTTGGAGTTTATGCTTGTCTTGATGGTTAAGTGAACACAATAACTATAAGCTAGGACGCGGTCAGTGCTGCCATCCGAATTCACCTCTCTTGTAAAATTTCGGCTACACAAAGACTGCGGAGCGACTTCTCGATGGCCATTTATTTAGTGCTTGTTTTCTATTATCAAACTCTTGTGGTTCAGTTAAATGTCTATATTTAATATTAAACCCCTAATAATGTTAAATCCAGAAGTCCTGGTTTCATTGGATTCGCGGTACCCTTGCCAAGTTATGTCAGTTCTTATTCTACAGCCCTTTTGTTCACTATTTTTATCACCTTCCCTCTACTTGTTCTTCAATCATGTGGAAAAGCAACACATGACTAGAAATCGAAATCTTCTAGCCACGTGTACTAAGCTCTCTGATTTAACGCTTTTCTTATTCTGCTGGTTCAGAAGGTAGACCTAATGCCTGTTCGTCTTTTCATTCACCAAATTAGAGAAATAACAGAGTGTTTCGAGTCAAAATGTGTATTTAAGAAGATGCTCATATATTTCGATAAAACAAAAACAAGCTACTATTTAAAAATCACAATATACTAAGCAAATATACACAATTAACAATATACAATCAAAAGCTCCATCGATTTTAATTTTTGAAATTTAATTTAAATGTTACTGTAGTAAAAACATATAACGCAGACGTTTTCACAGCACTCTTACATACAAATATAATTCTCAAACACATATTACATTAATATTTTACAATGGCCATCTTCACGGCGATGCTTTTATTAAATAAAAAACATATGCACCGTTATAAATAAAGTTTATATGCTGAATTAATTTTTCCTTTTATTTTAAAATTATAGAGATAAAATTAAACGCAAGAACACCTTTTAAATTTCAGTTTTTAAGTATATCCCGATTCCTAATAATCCGATTTCCCTTATTTTCAGAAACAGTTTTCTTGTTTTATTTTAATGGTATATACCGAATTTAGTTGTGAAAAAACAAATATTGGTGTCGCTAGAGCGATTTTTAAATTTTCGATTACAGGTAAACTCCAATTTATAATAATTTGACTTCACTGATTTTCAGAAACATTATTAATGTTTTATTTAAATGACCTGCACCAGCTTTCGTTGAGAAAAAAAATTGCGGACGCCAGAGCGATTTTTAAATTTTACTTTAACCCGCACTGTTTAAATTTCAGTTTTTAGCTATACCCCCCTTCTAATGACCCATTTCCCAAATTTTCAGAAAACCTTTTTCTCGCTTTATTTAAATGATACATAGCGAATTTCGTTGCGAAGAAGCAATTATTGGTACCGCTAGAGCGATTTTTAAATGTTGTATATCAGACAGAGGCCTACTTCTAATGGTCCCTGATTTTTGGAAAGCGTTTTTATTGAGAAAAAACAAAAATTGCTGCCACTAGAGATATTTTTAATTTTGTTTTAAATGTTCACTTTAGGTTGCCCCCACTTCCTAATGGTCCAATTTTGCCAGTAAACGAACTCGACGGTTCGTATGTTTATTTACAGTTATATGTCAAGTTTCGATGAGAAAAAACAAAAATTGCGACCTCTAGAGCGTTAAAAGACACATACAGACATTTTCTGATATTCATTTTTTCACTATCATTTTCGGCATCTGTCGTTGGAGATTTGAAGAAATTTGACAAAAATTTCATGTTTCATGGGTACAATAGTCCACGGACAATGTCCCACTTTATGTTTTAAAAAATATAGTCGCCTTAAGTTAAAGTAGTTGTTAACGCTTTTCGCTTCAAAAACCCGATATGCGTGAAATGGGTGCATGCAAAACTATTTATAGCAATGGAATTAAATTCTATTACTACTAGCACCCTAAGCATTTATGGGAAGTATAAACAGCTTGAGCAATTATTTTTACCAGCTGTCGCATTTTTCAAAGGAATTTTATTTTCCGCTGTGGGCTTGCGAATTGAAGCCATAGCGCGGTGCTCTGTCTTTCAGCTTTGAAGCGGATTGTGTTCCGCAGGCATATCACAGGACAGAAGCGCTTTGTCCTCACAGTTCTTTTATTTGCGGCACATTCGTTCGATTGATGCGATATATTAACGGGAGCTCTAAGCGCTATCTTTTCATTCAAGTGAGAACAATAGACGTGCGTTTAAGCAGATCAGCAAAAGAAACCCTAAATCTGCGCTTTGTGAACAATTTCAACTGCTGGAAAATTACAAACCGCTCTTCCGCGCTTTCATCTCAGGAAGCGATATTATTTCCTTACAGTCAGCGTTAGTAGACATTCGCAATGTTATTTAAACGAAATCGTAGGCAATGCCACATTTTAAATCGTGCAGAAAGTTTGTGTGCGCCCTTGCTCCGAGTTGAGTATACTCGACTGAAGACATTAACTTGGATGACAGAATGTTCATAATTTCTTGTTCATTGGTAAAAAGGCGTCTGATTAGATACCTTAAGACTGATGATTCTCGCTAACATATACTTTCAAGATTAAGGTTCTTAATAAGGGTGTGATTAATCAGAAGGCTCTAGTAAAGCTACCTACTGAATGGGCAGAAGTTATTAAAAGTTATCACCCTTCAAAGATACAGATCATGAGCAATCAATATTTCGTGGTTATCTGACTTTTTAAAGCCTAAATTCAAATGAAAATGGCCATTTCGCATGAGATCCATAAAATAACTCAAAATACTTATCTAATCTCTCATCGTAATCCTGGTTTAAGACTGGACAAGGAAGAGCAGAAGATGTACCTGCACTGGGTGCTAGTGAGTTTGAATATTCAGAAAGGTTATACAATGGAATATTCCCAATATTTAAACAAAAGCTCAAGGACCTGCATATCCTAAAGAAATTTACCTCTAAAAGAAGTACAAGGGTTCTATGACAACTTCAAACATCCTAACTAAGATAAGTAATGACACTGTAATTGTGTTAAGTAATTAATCTACGATACATCAGAAATCTATTATGAAAAATTGTGAAAAAATGGCCAACCCCATTTTAGTTTCATTCTACAAGCACACCATATTCCAATCCAAGGATTTCAGGCAGGATAACTGCTACAAGTGAAATGCCTCATGAACGGTACAACAAAACCAATCGTTGCAACAATAAGTTACATAATACCGATTATAAGACAATATTCAAGTTTTACTTACACTTTTTTGTGATCGGTTATTTATTATTTTTTAAATTATTATTTTCAACATTACAACTCTTTTCCTCGGTCTGTTAATGTTAAAATAAAATTACTTAAAAGTAATGACATTATGCATACATACTGTAGCAGTGGGTTTTAAACTTAAACATTCATTTTTCTCTAAAGTTTGTTATTTAGACCCTCATCGTTCTTCCCGCCAAGCCTTCATATATAACAAAAGACTAACAACTAACCTGTATTTTCATCATAAACGAACTAGTGTCTAATCTGTAACAACTTTACGCCACTTTTTAATGAAACATCGTTGAATCAAATTCACATTTCTAGTCCAAATGCGTTATTTGAGAATTAATAGTAAAAGTGTCAGAAAAATAACGACAGCCGAATCCAATCTACGTAAAAAACTCTCGAAGCTCTGGTTTGCTCATTCAAACTCGTAAATAGGTTACCGGCAATTTCCATTAAATCAGTAAAATGAAACGCGCGTTTATCTGACACTAAATTTACTGTGTTCGCTGCAACGCCTGGCTTTGAGAAATTACAGGCCTAGGTCCCAACGAACGAATGCAAAAATAATTTAAACTTGACGTATATGTTTCAAACTATGGCGAAAGATATTTTGGATAGCTTTTATAAAGCCACTCTCACTGGAATGTATAACAGTATATTTGTGTTTGAATTACAGAAAATGGAGACTGTCAGATTTTTTCTCGATGTAATAGGTTTAAATGTAAATAATATTTGTCATTGCGGCACAATAATGGAGGAGATAGAACAGATGCTAGAAGTTTAGTCTGGGACACTAAAGGGGAAATAAGAAGAAGAAAAAAGGAAACGGAAAATAACAAGAGGTCAGCGAAATTAAATCTAAATGTGGAAAAACATATGACGCAAACCAACAATAAAACAACTGTTTGACTTTAAGGGAGAGATGCCACCTATCTTCGAAGTGTTAAGTTTGTCATGTGTAGGTGCATATTGCACAAGAACCATGAGTGATAGATTTGTGAACATATTTCGTGTCTGCTGACCTTTAATTGCATGCGTGTATATGAAAATGTAGTTTTATAGATATTTTATGAATTGAATATATTTTTATACAGTTTCCAGAGGATTTAATTTAATAACAAACACAAATATTGAAATAGAAGTGCATAAAAAGTCAGTAGATTAAATAAACTTTGTGCAGTAACCTGTTCTCCGAATCTAACTCCGTTTGAATTCTACCTATGGGAACTCTTAAGGATGTTGTATACCGTAGAAAACCAGCTACACTGACAGCACTTCGGGAAGAAATTGAAACGGCATGTGAGGACACTTTCGCAAACGATGCTCAATCAGTAGTTCAACGTACTCAGAAGTGTATCGACGTATGGTGGGCATTTTGAGCAACTGTTGTAACTGTAAAAGTCTAAGATGATTAATGCTCATCATTTTCTGTTTATGTGAATTCAGGTTTGTTATGTTAACACAGTTTTTTCTTCGCTTGAAGGGTGTACACAATTTTGACACCCTCTGTATATTAGTTAAACGTTTTCATCATTCTCTAACTTTCTATACGATTCCTGGTGTTTGCATAGCAAACAGTTCCGTGGGTCGAGCAACTTTAAGAAGCCACACCGCACTTTTTGTAAAAGTTTGCTTGTGATGTTTTGTATAAGATTCCTGACGAAGTTTTAGTAATGTATCGTGCTCCAGGACTGCAAGAGCGCCTGTAAAGACTAAAGACACTTTTTAATTAAGAAACTGAATGAAAGCAAGGATAGGGTTATTTATGTAGAGGAACGTACAGTGTCAGCCAAGTATTTAAGATCATCTAAATAAACAGAACAGAACAAAGTGTTAACAATTATTTGTCTTCATACAATCATAAAAGATGTAAAAATATGGCGTGTTTTATATCATGTGGCTACACTTCGAGCCTAAAATCGAACTTCCACTTTGAAAACACTGTTGGGAAATATTATCGTTCCATGTTTCTGATCTCCCCTTAGGTAGTTCTGAAGACATTACCCTGGCTCCATTGACGTTCCATTCGTCTGCTCGACCGGTATAAGGACAAAGCGCAATTTTCTGCAAACCCTTAAACTTATTAAAAGGGTAGAGCTTTATCACAGGCGACCTATAGTGCGATTTTTATTGCATTAACTGTATCGTGAACAAAGCGCGCGAGAGACACTGACAAGTCTTTAGGTTATTGATTTTTTGAATAGGGAAAGAACTGGATTTATATTTGGTGGGAAAACGTTTTAATCCAGCTTTCCGTACCGTAGCTTTGGCTCCAAATAAATTCTGTAATTTTTCCGGGAAATAAATGGCATTAATTGCTTTTTCAAAGAGCATATAAATATATCTGTTTTCGAAGCGACACAAACAAGTTGATAATGGATTTTAATTCTTATGAATGAGCCTTTGAATTCCACTTAGTCGGTCTGTACGTTACTTGCAGTCTCAGGTGACAGGCTTGAGTGTACTCAGCCGCGAAACAGCATTAACCATTGTAGTCAAAATGAAGGGAGCTAATGCCTGATTCAGGAACGCTGGGATATTAATACAGCTGATAATGTTTTCAGGATCGTGCACAAAACGGGCACAGTTGGGTAATCTTGTGCCAATTGAAAGGCATGTAACACTTGTTTAGGTTGGAAAAAAAAAAGTCGGTCCTGGTGGTGTAGTGGTAACCATACTTGTCTCCTAAACTCAAGATCGCGAGTTCGATTCCGGCTAGGATCTATGGATTTTTTCGGGCGTAAAAATCCATGGCTTCCTTCGGAAGGGAAGTAAAGCCGTGGGTCCCGTGTCGTACATTTAAGGCTTAAAAAAAAAAAAAAAAAAAAAACTCAAGCCCTGAAAGAAAAGGCCTCTAAGCAAACTTTATAGGTTGTTTCACGCTCTAAATTGAATGGGACGCTGATGACCTGAGATGTTAAAATGCGTCCGTAAATAAACAAAATAAATAATAAAACAATATGGTTGGAAAAATGAAATTGAACGAATTTTTCAGAAACTGGCTTCACGACGCGAAGTATGTTGGAAGATTGCCGTCCAAGATCTGGGTGCGGCATTTGGCCCTGAAGAAATATCTCTTAATGTTGATGTAACACCAGGATGAATCCAAATTAGTCTGGGAGGTGTTGCGATACCTTACAGCAGGACTTAGGTGTGGTCTGTAGGTTTCCTGCCTGGTTATGCTAAGACCATCACTTTTTTTTTTTTTTTTTGAGTAGTGTTTAACGCTCGTTTTTACTACTGAGGCCCCACAGGCAGTGGACACTGATGATACATGAGATGAAATGATAAATTGGGAAAGGATTCTTTAAGGAAGGAAGCGTTCCAGGCCTCGGCATTTGCCAATTACGAGGACTGAGGAAAAACTGGAAAAAGGCTCAGTCAGGGGGGACGGTGTTGGCGGAATTCGAACCCCAGGCCCCTCGTTCACGAGTCCGCGCCTTAAAGACCTAGGCCACCCGTGGCGGTAAGACCATCACTTACAATATATATTACATATGAAATAATAAAAGTTAAATAATTTATAAATTAATCCATTGCAATGAAATTTCATTACCCTAACGGCTAACAAAATACTGACAACTACAATGAAGAAAATAAACTTGCAAGAACTACTTTATACATAATATTAGAATTATAAATACACAACTAACATATCAAGTAGATAATTAAGTATATTAGAAAAATATTACAATTAGAAGTTATAATCACTATTTAAATTATAAAGTATTAACAGTGATATTTTTTTTCATTTAGTTTTAAATTGCGAAATGTTCTGAGAGGTTCTGATATTGCAAGGTAAGTAATTCTAGACCAGCAAGAGAAACTGTGAAAGAGAAAAAAATATAAATTATTATTAATATTAGTAAATCCAAGAACATATTTGTAATGTACAAAGCTCCAAACATTTGAAGAACAGCTGTAACAAGATCAAATCTTCATGCCTGTTTCAATTTCAGAAATAAATTATCTCTGAATGTATTCCAGTAATGTATAGTATAAGAATATTGTAAAGATTCTAAATTATGTATAAACTAATTTTCTTATTTCTTGTTTTCTTTTTCTAGGTATGAAAATGCAGACTAATCATCTATGGGACTTAGTCTAACAAAACAAGTATCGTTGAAACTATCAAGTCTTCATTTTCCAAGCTTTCTGGCACATGCTGATGCAACCGTGTTAGTTTCCTTCGAGAAGTGAATGCTTTTCGCGAACATTTGCTCTTTTTCATTTCCTCGAGGGCACGGAATTGTTTTCTTTACAACATATATTATTCTTTAAATTTGTTTTTCCATAAAATAATATAGTGTTACATTTTAAACAGTATCATGAGCAGACAACTTTTGATTGGAAATTTTCTTCAAGTCAAACAAATTTTATCTACTTTATTATTCTTGTTCAAGCACGGGTCATAGGAAGACGCACCGCTTACTGATGATAAGGGGATATTTAAAACTTTCTTTGTTTCGCTACGTTTAGGCAAGTTGCTTGCAATTGTTTGTGTCAACAGAGTTGGCAATTAAGTAAGAGACGATTTTAGATTGAAGTTTCCGATCTTACGATCTCAAACATTTCAAAGACAAACGAATATCGCAAGCTGGATGATGGAAATTATGGAAACTGCAATTAATCGTGGCAGTATTCACTTCTGGAAAGAAATGAAGCGGACGATGCTTAATTTAATCATTAGGTGCTTGGAAAATAAGGCCAGCTTTCTTGGGGTAAGTACGTATTTCATTTTAATTCAAATTTATTTGTTATCAACTCTGTTGAACGCTTCGTCGCCACCGTTTTCTTATTCGCCTATGAAGAACGCACTAGCCGAACTGACTATACATTAGTATTTCGTTTCCTTTTTATCTGTTACATTCTGGTAATTGTGCGGAAGAGGTGACGGGCGTGTCCTTTATTGGATGAATTAATACTATCTTTCGTATGATATAACTTTAGTATGATAACTAGACAAAGTACTGCAGCACATTAATTAGGTTTAGGTTAGGTTAGATAGGTTACTGCAATAAAGAAAGGCTTATAGCGTAAATAAAATCCGTAAGCACCCAATGATAGAAAAAGGATCGAAACTTAGCAAAATTTTGCAAAAACTCACCCACCATACGGCAAAAGCGTGTGGATACCTCTCCCACTCAACAAAATGCAAAAATGCGTAGCATTTCTAGCGATGACATCATACCAAGAAAAATAAATTACGGCGTAGTGAGGTGAAGTTGGTGGCGTTACGCTTGTTACCAACAGTAAAAAAAAAAAGTAATAGATGTCAGCTATTGAAGGCGTGATAAGGGGTTGAGCTGAATTACGGACAATTTCTTAAACCAAACTTAAGTGAATGCTTAATTTAATTTAACCGAATCTAACTAACCTAACTTAAACCAACCTAGGGGTTATATTTTAAAATTCTGATTGCACACTTATCCGCGATCTTAAAATGTAACCCCAAGGTTAAACTTAACGAATGGTATCAGTAGACTTGGCTGTACTATTATGTGCATAATTCTACATTATATCGCCATTGTACTTTATTGTTTATATAAAATTATAATTTTGTCAACTCTGAAAAAACAATGGAGCGTCCAAGGCCCCACTATACAGGTATCGATAATAGACAAAATGGTGGAATAGGTGGTCCTTGTGTTAATTACATCACTTTGTTAATATGCAATTATCTGGTTTATTACGGTGGTTTATAATTGGAAGTAAATAAACAGTGACGTGTTACTTGTTTTATTTTTTCTATTAAGTTAATATTTATTTAGTGAAACACACCAGGAACTTGTTAAATAGAAAGTGTTAGTACAACATGGGTTGCTCTTGCATGTCTTTATTATGGCAGTGCACGGCATAATACCACATTTACATTTCCTACAATAATTAAAGGAGGAGTGTGTAAAGAGCTATGCATCGTGTAAATTTTGAAGTTAACGAAGTAACTGTAGTGTATATTAAAGGTATCGTACCAAACTTTGTGGTTAGCGAGGACATTTTCCCAGCAAGTTTCTCTTATCTACCATCGTACATGGCAGTGTGGATTAGCAAAGAAAGGAAAGATCCGAAAAATGTACGAAATGGGATCGAGATGATGAGAGTTTTAGTGAACTTATGTTATAACATCTTTCGATTCGCTTGCAAGTGAGGTTATGCAAAGACAAGTACACTATAGTGAAATCTCGTGTTAGTGCTATTAACACATGGGTTTGTTTATTTGGTTTGTTGCAGTTACCTGTTTAATTTCAGTGGCTTATAGTTGAAAGTAAATGAATAGTAGCATGTTAGTATTTTATCAAGTTAGTGTTGATTTAGTGAAATCAAACCAGGAACGTATGTAATAGAAAGTGTTAGTACCACATGGGTTGATCTTGTATGTCTTTATTATGACAGTGCACCGCATAATACAATATTTATATTTCCTAAATAGCTGTAATTAAAGGAGGAGTGGTTAAAGAGTATGCACCGTGCAAGTTTTGAAGTTAATGATGAAACTGTATGTGTATTAAACATTTCTTACTAACATTTGTGGTTGGGAAGGACATTTTCCCTGTGCTTTTTTCCTTATCTACTATCTTATATGATAGTGAGGGTTAGCATTGAAAGAAAGATCCAGAAGAACTTATGAAGCGGATTTGGTAGCGAGATGAGAGTTTTAATGAATAGTGTGAGCAGGATGTTATTTTTTTGACATCTTTGCAATTTAAGACAAGACAGGGCACCCTTTTATAACTATTGCCAAGGAAGACTATATCCTTTTCTTTAAAATAGACGATGATAAATATGATGGTATCCCTACTATATCGTTTAGTTTTATCCAGTGATCAGTTATTTGGAATTTCATGTATTTCATAAAGATGTGTGCCTACCTGTGGAGAAGTTTGTAACACATATTAGTTTATATTTCCCTTTAATATGATAAATATGGTTTGAAAACAAACTCACATTCTTAAAAACCATCAAAACTTTTTAATGATGAATAATGTCATCTTGTAGATATAATATTGCGTAAAAATTTCGCATTTGCTATTGGCAGTAACAGGGCCACTTTGGCCGCCATTTTTTTCGTATTGAAGTCTGGTAAATGTAGTCGGTTTTGGAGCAACTGTTGTAGTTGATACACAGAGCCGCCCTGAAGGAGAAAAATGGAAGATATGCATGGAAATATTTTCGATATAGTACATAATGCAGAGAAATAGGCATGAATATTAGCAGAGGACAAATAAACACAACAGCAAATATGGTAAGATGAATGAAGTTATAGTTAAGAAAGAGTTGACACCAGGACATTAAAAAAAGAAATAGACATTGGATGTTTAAGCAACTAGTAATAAGTAGAGGTACGAGGGTAGGTCCATAAATTTCCAGCCTAACCAACTTCTAGGTATGATAAAGACAAAAAATGTATTTCAATTTTCATTATAGTTACTCTTTATAGCAATATCCTTCCCACAACTTTGAATTAACCTTTCAGTCTCCGCTCCAGATAGTCAGAAGTCTTGCCTGCAAAACAGGCATAAACAGCATCCATCACTTTATCGTCACACTTAAATTTCCTTCCTTGAAGATCCTTCTTGAGTCGTGAGAAGAGTCACTGGGAGCTAGATCTGCGTTGTAGGGTAGATGGTCGATTTCCTTGAAGTCACACTTCTTCACAGCTTCCTTTACAACAAGAGCTGTGTGGACAGGCGCGTTATCATGAAGATGGTGCACACCACCACTCAGCTTTCCACACCTTTTCTCTTTGATGGAAGCACGTAGTCTGTGCAGTAGGCCAGCATAGTACTCCCCATTTACTTTGGTGTTCCTCTCCTTGTAGCCAGTGAAGAGTATTCCTTCACAGTCCTAAAAGATTGTGGCCATGATCTTCTTTGTTGACTGAGTGACTTTAACGTTTAGAGGCGGTGCTTCGAAAGATTTACGTCACTCCATTGATTCTCTTTTGGACAAGGGGTCATAGTAGAGGACCACAGTTTCATCTCCTGTAACAATGGTTTGCAGAGCTTCTCTCTTGTCACGGCAGAGCTCCAAAAATGTCTGACAACAGATGACTCACTGCTGTAACTTCCGCCCCGCTGTGTTCAGTTGCTCAGATATAGTTGCATAAAGAAGGCTATGTGTAGAAGATTGTGACATGTTCAAAATGGAGTATCAAGTTATTACTAAGTTCTTCACAAAAGAAGGACTTACTCCAAATGAAGTTAAACAGAGATAGGACGGTGTATATAGGGAAGCATCTCCCTTCATATTCTATTGTAGAGGAATGGGCCAAACTTTTTCGAGTGGGTCGAGAAAGCATTGAAGACGAAGAGCGTGCAGGTCGGCCCTTGGAGATGCTCACTCCTGAAAACATCGCTCTTGTGGAAGGAGAGATTATGGAAAACCAGCGACTCAAAGTTACAGAAATAGCAGCGAGGTTGGGCCTTTCTAAAACAACAGTCCTTCAAATTATTCATGAACATTTAAACATGAATAAGGTTAGTGCAAGATGAGTGCCTACATTTCTTTCCTCAGTCCAAAAGCAGCAGCAATTATTTACTTAATAGATAAAGTACGACACCAGATAAGGGTTTTGTGAAGGCGATAATCTTATCGGGAGGCCGGAAACTTATTGGACCTAAACTCGTAAACCGTACGTACCTACTAATTTATTATCCATCTATTTTTTCCTCTTTACTCAAAAAAGGATTTAGCCTTTGACACCTCTGCCAAGTAAATACCTTAATCTTTTCCTGTCAAATTTACTTACTCCTAAGTTCAGATGTTTCGTAGCTTAAGTTACATAAGTACAGATACTGATAATGTTCATACAGTACTTAAATATTGCATTACATATCTAGTAGGCTGTAAACCAAACTGCCGAGGAACAGGAGAAGCTTCATTGTATGTGTGCCAGGAGATACGCCTCATTTAACCGTGTACGAGATACCAGCTCAAAATAATTTGCATACCTAATTGAGGTAGCCTTACAGAATCTGATAGTCTTGCCTCCTTTTCAAATGACAGACTCCATTAATGAGATAATCGGCTTATAGCACGTAATTGTGCAAATCCGCAGGGAAAACCCGACCCATTGTACACCGTAATTAAGCTAGACTAACGTCAACATATCTAAAGCCCCTTGTGCGAAATCCGCTTTATAAAACAGAGTAGCCACGCCCTCTTGTGGTATGAATTGGAAACAATAGACTGAGATACTGTATAAAGTTATCATAAACAGGTCAGAGGCTTCTGAATTATACTGACATCTTTCAAGTACAGAGTGAACTAGAGAGAACTAAATTGTCTGTAATTGTAGATGTCTCTGATATTCTGAGCCTATATTACAACTATTTATACATTCAAATCCAAATCGATTGCGTAGTCTAAGATTATAAAGACTAAAGGGGTTGTGAAAGACTCAGGATATGACGTCAAACTATTTTGATATCCCATGATCCTCTTCTCAATGCGTTAGAAAATGTAACAGAGCGAGAATCCTTGCACCGGGAGTCACACTTTTCCCGAACGGCAATGGAGAAAGCCAAGTCCAATTTCAGGTAGTATGACTTAAGCAAATTTAGGCGGATAATTACAATGCTTTCCATATCGGCCTGTTAGCTCAGTTAGTTACAGCGTGGCGCTGTTAATGGGAAGACTGAGAGTTAGATCCTCCGGAAGTCCATTTTTTTTTAATTTTGAAATTTGACTACACTGTTGTTAATATAATAATTGTTACAAAGCAAGGTTGTAAAATTTTACTTTTATTTCATGTACATATTCTCAACGCTGAAATAAAAGAGCCTCCGTTTTTTCACGAATTACTTTATTTTTCATTATTATTCTTGTTATTGTTATTATTAAAGATGTCCTATTGTGTCCTTTAAAGAGCAAAGGCCTCCTAACAAGTAGAGGGATCTAGTTTTTCCCTAACGTGATGAGCTATTCCTCGCTAGTTGTTCGTATGCTGTTTAAGACACTGACTGATTTGTTCTTTGGCTACTCCATTTCTCACTGCACTAGTTGATTCTCCAGAGATTTCCATTTTTCTCTTCCTCCGTCTACTCTTGAGCTACATTTCCTTAAAGAGGTTTGACCATCTTTTTCTGTCCTTTTTCCTATCCTGGGGTCTCACATGGAGATCTTGTAGGTCCACATGGAGATCTTGTAGGTCCATCTCCACCTGTATTCTTACGACGCTACCGCCCGCTGACATTTGCTTCTGGTAGCTATTTGTGCGATGTCTGTTGTCTGAGATAACTGGTTTATTAATACTACCTATAGGTAATTTGTTCTTCAAAGTTATTCTCAGGACCTTGCGTTGCATTTTTCTATGACATATTTGAATTTTGCTCTTTTGTTTTTCTGTTAGTGACCATGTCTGATACCCATGTAGTAATACACAGGTTTCCAGCGTCTGGAATCTGATTTTCTTAGTTAGTGTTTGGTCTAACAATATAAACTTAAGGACCCAAAATGATCTCCAGGTCAATGAGATCCTTCTTTATATTTCTTTTTACATGGAAGGAAATCTGTTGTCCTAGGTCACATATGTGAGGACTGTCCCGTCTATTTTTATTGGGGTTTCAGGTCCGTTTGAAATTAACTGTGTCTTCAGTTTGTTTAGTGACAGCCCTGTATTTTTACTATGCTCACGTAATTGTTACAGCATGGTTTGTAGCGCTTTCGTTGCTTTGGCGAAAGGACCACATCGTCGGCAAATCTGAGATTTGTGTCGACTGCCGTTTATGTTGATTCCGAAATTATTATGCAAGTTGAATTTTCCTGAATATGTTCCACTACACAAGAAGAGTTTGGGAGAGATTGGAATCGCCTTAGCGAACTACTCTTTCTAGTCGGAATGGTTGTCTTTATTCCGTTATATAATAGAATAATTTTGTTCATATTTAACATTCATAATAACGAGCAATATTTATTTTTAACGTAGATTCTAAACAACTGTTCACATTTCAGTATATAGCACTCTTCGCAATAGATGATTATTAAGAGTTGTTTCTAAATGTGAATCATAACTTCAGTTTTCTTAACTGATACTAAAAAGGTATATTTTCTTCGCTCTACTGTAAATTGAACGAGAAACGTACACCATTTTCGTTTTACTGGGTGCCATTAGCAAAAGCTATAAACTCGGTTAAAAAACAAGTTTGGAGTAAAATTTCCTTTTTATTTTTTATTTTTAATTACGTCCTACCCATATACAAATTAAACAGAGTTAGGTATAATGAACAGGCTTTGATAATTCAATTAACAAGAAGAGGACGCCGTGGATGAAATAAAAGCAAGAAATTCAGAACAGGAACTCAGAGCGTAGAGAACTGCAGTGATATTAGTGTCTAAAAATATAACAACACTCTGTTCTTATTCTTTTCTCCTTAACTAAATGGTAACACTAAAAAACTTTCTGTTGTTATCCACCAGTTTACCCGCCCACTGCTCTTAGCTTCGCTGTTATTTACCCCTCAGCATTGTGCTGTTTTCCATGTTCATGTCTACTGTTTTCTATTACTTTAAAACTATATTTAATAGTAGTCTTTTCAATGTTTCTCTTTTATAGTTCAGCCAGATATCTGTTTCTATTACATAACGCCATCCATATATACTGACAAAATAAGATCAAGTTCGAACAGAAATTTACTAATACGTCTACAAAATCCATAAGACTTCTTGCTTCACAATAACGCTTTTAAAATATTTTCCCTAATTGAGCAATTATACCGGGAGTCCCAAAATTAGACCGACAAACTTTAGGATAAGATAGAGCATTGTTTTTAAAACACTTTTGGTTAAGGAAGTCAAGGACTACGACGTTTCGTCTCAGTGTTGCAAGGTTAGTCATTATTTGGATTATTTTACAGGAAGAGAATGGGGTAATTGGGTATGTGAAAGATAAATAAAGTCAATAATAATTCATTTAGTATTCATTTGATCCAAGAATACATAACAGAAACAAAACAAGCAATATGCAATTGATAAACTCCTAATGAAGGGTTAAATTAACAAATAGGTGCATCATTCTCATCTCAAAGTAGATTCTGGAACATCAAAGTGTCTTATACTGAGTTTAAGAAGTAAACAAATGCCTAGTTCAAGTAAACAAACTGAATGCAGGAATGTATTGAGCTAAAGAAATAAACAAACTACAGGAAAGCATTAATGATATAACACCTTCTTGCACTCAAACGAAACTTGGTATATGACATTTAAATAATATAAGAAAAATAGTTTCTGAAAATCAAATTAATATGAATGGAAGTTCACCTAAAACCCAACATTTAAACATCTCAAACGGTACCAATATTTGTTTTTTTGCAACGAAACTCGATATGTACCATTTAAATAATAAAAAAAAAAAATAGTTTCTGAAAACCAGGGAAACCAGGCCATGCGGGTTTATCTGAAACCCGAAATTTAATAATTGCTCTAGCGACACCAATGTTTGTGTTTTCTAATTTTTTTTGTATATCTCATTGGAATATTCTGAATATTCTGAATATTAGGGAAACCGGCCAATAGAAATGGGTGTATAGCTCAAACCGAAATTTAAAGAGTGGGGATTAAAGCGAAATTTAAAAATCGCTATAGTGGCCGCAATGTTTGTATTTTCTCAAAAAAATTCGATATAGATCATTGAAATAAACATAGGAATAATAGTTTCTGAAAATCAGCAAAATAAAAATTTTAGAAGGGGGGAGCGGTTACCTGAAAACAAAAATTTAAAAAGTACTCTAGCGCCACGAATTTTTATTTTTTAACAACGAAACTGGGTATATGCCATTTAAATAATATAAGAAAATCGTTCCTGAAAATCAGGGAAATCTGGCCATTTGGAGTGGGGGTTAACCGGAAACCCAAAATTTAAAAATTACTTTAGTGGCACGAATATTTGTTTCTTCACAACAAAACTGGGTTTATAGCATTTAAATAAAATAAGGAAAATAGTTCCTGAAAATTAGGGATATCGGACCTTTAGGAGTAGGGGTATACTTGAAAACCGAAATTTAAAAAAAACTTTCTTGCGTTTAAGTTTCTCTCTGTTGTTTTAAAATAAAAGGACAATTTCATTCAGCTGTTGCATCGTCGTGAAGATAACCAATGTGAAATATTAATCTAATATGTGTGAGAATTATATTTGTATGTAAAAGCGCTCTGTAATAACCTTCAGAAAACGTTTGCTTTACATGTTTTTACTACAATGACACTTATATTAAATTTCAATATCGATGGATCTTTCGATATTGTTAATTGTGTATATTTGCTTATTGCATTGTAATTGTTTTTAAATGGTAATATGTTTTTGTTTTATTGAAACATATGGAACATCATCTTAAATACGCAATGTAGCTTTCGGTTATTTTTCTCTTTCCAATTCATAAACGTGGTTACATTTAAAAAAATTTAAAAACACCCACACAGTATATCTTTGTCTATCAGTGATAATATATTTATTTAATTAATAATATACGGCTTTAATCTCAATAATAATAATAATAATAATAATAATAATAATAATAATAATAATAATAATTCTAAAAATGTGATTTCTCTTTTGTCATACTTACAGATTCCAAGAATTCTTATTTTGTTCCCTTAATACCTCACAGTTATGCCATAACTTATTTCGTTTCATTATTTATTAAGTTTGAATGTTATATTCATTTTTAAAGTTATTCATTGCTGAGTAATTCGCTTAGTTTACACAGCTCCTGTATGACGGAATTTTAACAGAAGAGCAATATCATCAGTAAATTGAGCAACTGTGAATTGATCATATACAGGAAAAGCATCGGCACAAATAAATATTTTGAGCTATTTAAAGGACGGTTTGCAGATAGTAAAGGCTGTAAATAATACTGTCACATACCGTACCCTTAACATTTTTGGCAGAATTAAAATATCGTGTAAAAAAGATCGATTTAAATTTTAATGGGATAAAAATGTCACTAAAACCACAGAATCAGCCATTTTCTAAAGCACATAAAGAAATCAAGTAAATAACATTATATGGTTTTTATCATTAAGACGTAGTCTAAAATATTGTACTATGAAAAGACCATATAGTTGAGAAATGAATTCAGTAGTAATCATCCCCACTTCGTTCAATAAGCGGTATCCAATATTAAACAATTGACTGGCGAACCAAGAGATGTTTCTCGTACAAGAAAACTCAAACACGGTACGTAATTTGATACGCATGCTCAGTTCCCTGTTTATCTTGAATGACGTAAATATCCATTAGCGTCTCATCTTGCATACAACCCGCACTGTCAGTGGTATCACACTATAGCAGACATGCCTCTGTGAAAAACCTCCACATGATGGATGATCGGGTATGCTTGTAGGCATAACATGACTGTATATTGTCACGTTAGGTAATTTCTAATTAGTCTAATAAGGATGTCTGCCAAACACATTAAATGTATTCATGCCTAGCATAATAATAATAATAATAATAATAATAATGACATTGTTTAAAATAAAAGAAGCAGAACTACCTAAACATTGTTAAACATATTGCTTTTAACTGATATTAATAGAGGAAAAGATGGTAATATGGTTCTAGTTCTTTGATCAGAACCCTTACCCGTTACATTTTCAAAACATACAAGAATAGATAGAGGGTGTATTTTTGCATCGCTTACAATCATTTAAAGCGTGTATGCTAAGTAGTTATTTTTATGTTTTATTTATAGTAAACATGTGCAACTATTCTCTCACAACCAAATGTGCTGGAAACGTGGCCCCCTGTGTATTAAGTACAATTACTTGACAGAAAAAAGAAATAAACAAAGTAAAACTACATTGAACAAGTTAAACTTATTTTTATGCTTTGCTAATGCACAAAGTAATCTAAAACTGCATAAAAAAAGATGAAAAACGGTCTTAAAGAGGAAGTCTATAAGTTAATTTCACTCTTATTTATAGTCCTTCACATACAGTGCAGGTATAAGACATCACAGTTTACCATTCTTTTCCTCAAATGTTGCAATGCAGAAAACCCACTGTGCGTCCTACTGTTAGGCGACGGTTCTCGACCTCAGTGCTGTCAGTAGCAACTCATACGCGAGCATCAGTAACTTCAGATTGGTCATGTTTATCATGAAACTTTTTCTGCCTTCCTCTTGCATTTTTCGCGTTATTCTGTGCATCAGGAAGCGATGTCTGAGTAAGCCTATGGTGCTTCACCATTAAAAAAAGTATGGGACTGTGTGGGTTGTAACAGCACACGTTCTGGTGCGGCCTGTTTAACACCTGAAATGGTAGGCATGACCTCAGCAGGTGTCTCATTGCGTTCAGCTAGTTGTTGTTCATTTGGTTTATTTACGGACGGTCTCTAACATCTCAGGTCATCAGCGTCCCATTCAAATCAGGGCGTGAAACTGCCGACAAATTTTATTCAGAGGCCTCTTCTTTCAGGCTTGAGGTTTTTTCGTGCCGTAAATGTACGACACGGCTTTACTTCCCTTCCAAAAGAAGCCATACTTAGCATTTTTACCCCCGAAAAAATCCATCGGTCCTGACCGAGATCGAACCCACGATCTTGGGTTTAGAAGACAAGTATGATTACCACTACACCACCAGGACCGACTTCAGCAAGTTGATAACCCATCAAACTTGCGTCTTTTCCAACAAAACCATAATATTTACTTCCCATAACAAGCAGATACTTGACATGTTCTTCTAACCCAGAAGGCAAAATTGTCTTCCTTCTAACTTAGTTACTATATCCTCTGGAGATATATTTCCATCCTTCTCATGTGGAGAGGTACCATATTTCTACCCCTTAACTAGATGCTATGTATTGTAATGGAACCGTTCACAATGAATCACGTAAACATAAAAATAAACGTAAACTTAGATCATTGCAAGGTCCAAGGTTTTGCATCTACGTCTAACTTAAACTTACGAAATCAGCCAATCAGAACACAGATGCTCTGTTTGTAGAGCTCTGTGGTAGAGAGAGCTGAAAATCAGTGGCTCTGTAGACAGAATGACGTCAATGAACAAAAGATTAATTGCATTATAAGAAAGCTATCCTTGCTCATATTACTCCAAGCAAATTAGTTACTGCACTTTGCATATGCATAAACGTTACCGCAGTCTGCTCAGAAGCAGCCATGTTAGTTGATCTTCGTTTGTTCTTATTTTTGATTGACCAATATGTACGTTTGCGTCTTTCATTGTGAATGCCTACATATTACTAAGTTAACGTGTTAGGTCTTATTTTATTGTGTTTACGTTTTATTTTTCATTGTGAATGGAGCCTAACTTTCCATTTTTTTTACCCTGTTCTCAGTTTGGAAAGAAATGAATTTCGATACACGTGGAACATATGTTTTCACCCTCTTTGAAGAAAAGATCTCTAAGCAAAATTTGTCGGCCGTTTCACGCCCTGATTTAATTGGGACGTTGATGACCTGAGATGTTAAAGAGCGTCCATAAATAATAATAAAAAAAAACATTTTTGAGCTCAAGGAAGAAATATCTTCCAAATACAGCTCTTTGAAGGCACTGGATAATTGTTCACCCTGGTAGGTTAAGTGTAGCGTTTAGAAAAATAAACCTTTGCATCAAAACCAAGGCAATTTCTGCAGTACACTTTTAAATTTAGCGTCTGAAAATCCACACACTCTTCTTAAATTATGTGAACTTGCCTTTAATAAAAACATGTAAATATTTTTGCTCCTATTGTGCCTAATAATTTCAACAAAGTACCTAGGATCCTAGGCTGATAGCAATATTGCTGTATCTCTTGGTTTTTTTAATGAGCAAAGTCAATATCTCTAACAAAATCTCTTATGTGGTGAACACATTTTATTATTTTTTTTTGTATTATTTTTTCCCCTTCCTCCAAGGACGTCCTTGATAAGTTGAAGTGCTAAGAAGAAAAGATTCAATCGTGTCCCTCTTGATCCTGAACCAGCAACTGACAACACTCTTTGAATAGAGACATTTCGATCGATTCAAGAGAGGTGGTTGTCAGTGATACTGGCAGAAGAGCTCTTTGCATCTGAATGCTGCAATTACGCGCTCTGGTGCTTAAGAAAGGTACCGATGACTGCTGCCACTCATTTGCCAGCCATTGTATTCACGCCACAATGTCATTTAGTTGGTTGCAAGATTTGTTCAGCAACTTAAAAGATCTTCTATTATGTTAGGGAAATTGTGTGTGCGTATTCTTTTCCCTTGTGAACTTCGAAAGACAATAATCTTGTTATTAAACACGGGAATCGTTAGCTATGTGATCATAAAAGATTCAAAATACTTAACTATAATAATAAAAATAGGTAATAATACCTTCCATACTCAGTGTTGTAGAATAAAACAGTAATCAATTTTGAACATTACTACTTGTGATACACATAAATAATCTTCGCTTGTTTATAAACAAACTTACTGATTCAATGTTTTAACTGATGATACAAATATTACAATACGGATCATAAATTAATCGCTTACCAGATTATCCAACACGATATTATGTACATGGATTAATTGCCTTGAATACAATAATATATATAAATGAGTAACACTATTAACAATGTAACAAATTAACAGTAATTATAATGAGCAATACATGCATGTCACAATTTGTTGTGATATTATGATAAATTAGTTGAAATATTCATAATATACGTCGCCGTTTCTGAATCGACTGCAGACTTAACGCGTACTTTAACAGCTGAATTAGAAGAGTTCCATATAAATAAAAAGTTTTTAGCACAAACACATGTTGCCGCTGCAGTGAGAGATTGTCGGAAAAAGGTATAAATCTTCGGAAGCACCGCTAATTTATGATACTAAATTTTAAATAAGATTCAATTGCTATTAAATAATTTTGCTATTGCTGTCTCACTACCTGAATTATTGTGTTGTTATTTTGATTTTGGCAGAATATTTTTTTTTCAATTGTAAAATAAAAACACAATTTATTTTGAGTAATATTATAATTTTACAGAATGTTAAAAATGTGCTCCATAGAAATACAGCCTGCAAAACCGTTGACTAATGCACATAGATCCTGATCTTTGTTGTAGGCCGTAGGATATTTTGAAATCTTTTATTACCAAAACACAAACATTACTTTAAATACTCAATAGTTGTTATAGTAATATTCTGTCAAAATTAAAACAATAAACACAACAGTCCACGTAGCTAGGCAACAACAGGTGATAACAAATGCATCCTATAACATCAAAAGTGAAACATTCAGTAACATTCGTTAAGGGCGGCAGCTTGATGCAGGATAATGAGAGCTTTTAAGTGTGATATCGCGTCACACAGTATTTAGACATCGCTGTAGTATTACCCCCTGTGCAGCACGACATGCATTGAATATCGAAAAATGAGATGACCGTAACTTCCTCAGCAGAAACAACCACTTTGTGTGTGTGTTTAGTACTATAATAATCAGTAATACTACAAACATTACTATCATTTCCATTGCAGAGGACGTTGTTCTGGTTAGGGGAGGAACTAAACTAGAAATCGAAAAATATAGAAATGTTAAAGATTTCAGAATGGGTTACAAACAACAAAATAACATACAATGAACAGAAATCGAGGTTATTTACATTTCAAGAAGGAAAGCCAACACAAGCAAACAGTTAGACATTTACTTAAACAACAGCAAGTAGTAAAGTTAATACTATAAATCTTCGACAATAGACTGAAATTTAATCAGCACATAGAGTATATCATGTACCTCATTCTCTATCCACAACAGGCAAAATAAAATGGGGGCTCCGATCTGATGTGTTGAGAATAATGAGCCATTCTGCCTCTTCTTTCTTACGGGGCACCTGTCTGGATAGACCTATAAGCGGACTTACAATGCAAGGAAAATGAGAAGAATACGAACGATTATAAACATTAACATTGCAAAGTCATTCAGGATATCTCTGTATTATTACAGTGTAATTCCAGAAACGATAGCTGTTAAAGAAATCGCCCAATTATACAACTTCACAAGCGGTAGACAGTGAAACCCGTACAGGGAATGGCCTCACCCTGCTGATATTCCTACAATAGAGCAGAAACAAAATGACTAAGAGTATACACTGATAGCTGCAAAAGCCATGCAAGTTTTTTTTTTAATGGTGTTTAACATCCGTTTTTACTACTGAGGCGCCACAGGCGATGGACACTGATGATACATGAGATGAAATGGTAAATTAGGAAAGGTTTTTTTTTTTAAGGAAGGAAACGTTCTAGACGTAAGTTTAGAGTACCTCCCCGGCATTTGCCAGTTATGAGGACTGAGGAAAAAACTCAGTCAGGAAGAACGATCCTGGCGGGATTCGAACCCCAGACCTCCCGCACAAGAGTCCGCGCCTTAATGACCTCGGCCACCGTGGCGGCGATGCAGGGGTAGGGGCAGAAATAATAATGTATATTAACAATATGCCAGTTCATCGACTGCGGTATAACTTGCACCAAAAATGTTCAGATAATCAAATCAAGAGTTCCCTATATTGAGAGCTCTGGAAAATAAAGACAATGTAGGTGTGTGATGGGGATTTGCTGTTTGCTCTCAGGTTCGAAATGGTGTAGCCAAGTTTCTGATTACCTGTGAAAGAAACTCCGCCTCTTCCTGTAGCATTTGTTCTTTCGCTTCGGAATTGTCTTAGAGCCTATCACACACAAACACGTCTCAGTTACCAAAGTTTCAGAATATCTGAAGGTGTGCTTAATGTTATTCTCCCCCACAGCTGTGTTAAAGTTAGAGCGCTGGGTCCACCTTCCATTAAATTGATTCCGTCCTCTCTGTATGTTCGTCGCATTTTGCAATAGGAGGAACTGAACATGCACACCTCCCATTCCTTCTCAAACTACCCTCGTAACGCGGTATATCTACAGAAAATTCAAATAATGCTCTTTTTAGTTCCTCAAGTGTATAGAATGTTCAAATGAACGAAAAGTTAATAATATTAATTTCTATAAAAAACTATAAGGTAGATTTGATTATGGTATCACGGGAAACTAATACATTTACTGAAATATCATAAAACTTAAATAATCTGCCTGTGCCCTTTAGTCTTTCGTGAGCTATTTGTCGGGGTGAACACTTGTAGTTGACAGATTATAGCATTACTGGCACCTAAAACTCGCCAAACTTTGTATAGCGACCGCTTTTAGCGTCGCTTCGCCATGAAACAAAAGTTCTAAGAGGCCAGTCTATGTGCATGACAAACTTTTACAGCACACTGGGTGCCGCATAATTTGTGCTGCGTTCTTTACACTCTCACAGAAATTGATTTAAAAGTATTTCGGAGCTGAAAATTCAATCAAAATAGTTTTACATTTTAGCCCCTTTTTGAATAATTTAAAATTGTTTAAATATCGTTAGCGTTTATTTTTTTTTTAACTTCATAATTAGAATTCGCAATCTACAAGTATCACAAAAGAGAAACAAAAATATTATTATTATTATTATTATTATTATTTTATTGAGATTATATCACAAAAATTAATTATATACTATTAATTAAATGAAATATATGACCACTGATAGACAAAGCTATACTATGTGGGTATTTGTAAATTTAACCATGTTTATGAACTGATCCCTTAATATCATCTTTACATTCACTAAAATAGAGAAAAATTACAGAAAATTTCGACTTACATTGTGTATTTAAGAAGATGATGTTCATATGTTTAAAAAACATGTTACTATTAAAAAACAATTACAATGTACTGAGCAAATATACGCAATCAACAGTAAACAATCGAAAGTTTCGACGATTATGATTGGCTTTGAAATGTAATTTAAATGTTATTGTAATAAAAACATGTAAAAAAACGTTTTCTAAACGTATTACAGAACGCTCTTAAATACAAATACAATTCTCAAACATATATTACATTAATATTTCACATTTTTTGCAATTTTCATGACAATACTTTTGTTAAATATAAAACAGGAATGGTTATATATAATGTTGAATTACTTTTTCTTTTTACTTTAAAACATATAGAGAAAATTAAACGCAAGAGCGCTTTTTAAATTTCGGTTTTCTCGCATAACACTAATCCTAATAGTCCGATTACTATAATTTTCAGAAACTATTTTTTTATTTAAATTATGTATACGGAATGTTGTTGCCAAGAAACAAACATTTAAGCCCTTAGAGCGATTTTTAAATTATGGTCACAGGCAAACCCCCCCCCCCCATTCCTAATGCCCTGATTTTCCTGATTTTCAATAAACATTTTTCTTATTTTATTTAAATGTTTTATACAGAGTTTCGTTTAGAAAAAGTAAACATTGGTGCCGCTAGAGTATTTGTATATTTTGGATTTCAGCTAAACCCCTACTCGTAATAATTTTATTCCACTGATTTCAAGAATCTATTGTTTTTCTTTTATTTCAATGATATATAGCGAGTTTCGTTGAGAAAAAAATTAACGGCCTTCAATGTTTTTTTAATTTTTTCGCTTTAGGTTAATCCCCCGCCCCAATTGTCCAAATTTTCTGGTTAACGAACTCGGTAAATTCTTTATTAATTGAAAATATGTGCCGAGTTCCGTTGAGAAAAAACAAAATTTCGAACACACATATATGTGTATATATATATTTTTTTTTCGGTTTCTGGTAGGCAATTTTTGTACCACTATAATAGCTAAACTACTTCGGAATTCGCTAAAAACAGTTAATGCGTAATTTACTTCAAGTGCACATCATAATGGAAAAGTGTTAGTGGCGAGCAGAAACATTAGAAAACAACTCAGCTAACATTATTCAAATAATGGAACACCTTTGATTGTGTTAAAGCGTTTTTCAGCACGACTACGGTCGTGTGTGCCTGTTCAGGCTTTGATCGAAATGAAATTTGTGCAGGGAAGCGTTCTGCGGTTCATGTTTTGCGGCATGAACACAACATCCGCCTCAGTGGGCACTGTCAGAATTTTCCACCAACTATAGTACCCATGTTCGGCTTCACTTTTACAAATTTCAAACTTCATTTCGGAGGCTGTTCCCCTGCTCGCCATATTGCGAAATGCTTGCACATACCTCTCTTAGCAGTTCAAGATCCTCTTGAGCGTTTTCCCTCTTGGGAGATGTCAGCTGTAACAATACGCGTGCTAATTTTGCACTCTCCCTTCACGCAAACAACTGAAAGAGAGAGCTAGAACTTAATAAATATTGCCCCAGAGGCAAATAGTTTCCACATCATTGGTTTGCATTAATATTATTCGCTCTGATCCCGAATGTATTTATAAGCGGAGCGATATTAAACATTTCAGTCATTTCTTTGTGCTTATAAATGCATTTATTAAATTTTTTTTTTAGTTACATCTTCGACCTTTTTAGGGGGATGTTACAAAGGTCAAATTAAAAATGATTCTTCCTTATTTTTGTGAATACTTGGATAAACTTATTCCTCGTCTTTCACAGTGAAGTCTTTATAGGTAAAATTTATGGCTAGGGCCGGAAATCGAACTACAAATGTTTGGCTTCCCTGTCCAGCCATAGCCTAGAGACCGAAAAAGATTATTTACTTGCACAGATAGTCCTTATTTATGAGAAAACAATGACAAAATTACTGAACATATTTAAAACGCGACATTCTGAACTGTCTAGAATATACAGTCTCTCTCTTTAAACGCAGCATTTTTCACTAAATACCGTGCGTTCATTCCGCTACACAATGAGACTTTGCATAGTGGAAACTGGTTGATCTGCACGAATGCGCAATTCTCGGTAAGACTGGGACGCATGCAATTGAGCTTGCTCGTCGCGTTTATTGCGTTTCAGTTACATTCCTGCATGTTAGGGTTTCCTACTGTGCATTGCCGAGTGTCAGCTATGCGCTAGAATAAACAATATTTATTTATGATTGTTATGTACAAAATAAATCATGCGAGAAGATTTCATGCCAAGTTTCTATGAGTAAAATCTCCATCAGTAAGTGCAACAAAGTTAGAATAGAAGGTGTTTACGATGACAGGAAGCCAAGACCAAAACACTGGGTTTTAACAGAGAAGCTTGATAAAATACAACTATCGATTAGAAACTTCTTCTCGACTATCAACCCAGCAAGATGGTGTATCTGTCGACGGTGCGCATAAAGCCACTCAGCTGCTGCACATTCGTCTGTATAAAAATGTTGCTGCATCTGAAACAAAACCCGAGACAGATCATATTCGGGAGGCAGTTTAGAGTATTTGGCAATAAATTGCGGCATCTCAAAATATTTTCAAAGGGTTACAGACAGGAGGGCAGACGCTTCGAGCATGTACTTAGATTGTGAGCATATTAATTACTATTTACTACTAATTAATAAATATGCACTAATTAATAAATATGAGTTCCGACCGCGCAATATGGTTTCCTTCGGCAGGTGGCAATAACTTCTCAGCAAACACAATATATGATTGCGTAGCGGAATGAAGGCACTATTATGTCATTAGTAATAAGTAATTTCAATTTAAATTTAAATTAAATAAGTAATGTATTAGACAAGCAGTTATTAAATAATGTTTAAATGGAATATTAGAGAACTAGAGTTGTAATGATACAAATGTATACAACAAAAACCAGCAATACTCACTGAAGTTGAAGAGTTAAACACATTCTTATAACATGCACAACATTTTTAGGAAAGTTACAAAAAACATAAAACGTGCGATATTTCATATCTAAGTACCAATTATAGTGTGTTACTGATCAAGTGATGCAGGGGTAAAGGGAATGAAAACTTGCTTTGGTATTGCACGAATGAGAATGGGAGTAACTTTGCGCACCCAGTCGCAGGTTACGCATATTTTCAGTTTAACTTCAGATGACGTAAACCTTTGGCATTCTCACCAAATGACTCAACCAAAGCTCAGAACACATCACAAGACTATTACTTGCCAACGAACTTTCCCACGATATTGCCTACCGATTTTAAACACGTGAGTAAACTGCACGTATTCTAAAATAAAATAGTTTGGTTATATTGAAAAAGAATCACTGACTCAGACAGAAAAATTTAGTCCGTCACGCAGAAGCGTGAATTAGCGAATTCCTCAGCGACTTGAATAACTTTAAAATGAATATAAAATCAAAACATGGAATTATTACTTAATGAAAAAAGTCACACTTTTATAACTATTATTATTATTATTATTATTATTATTATTATTATTATTATTATTATTATTATTATTGAGATTAAACAACAAACATTTATGGCATACTATTAATTAAATTAAATATATGACCATTAATAGACAAAGCTAAACTCTGTGAGTATTTTTAAACATTTTTAAATATAACCATGTTTATACTGAGCCCTTGGTATCATCTTTACATTCACTAAAATACAGAGAAATAACAGAAAGTTTCGAGTTACATTGTGTATTTAAGATGATGTTCATATGTTTCAATAAAACAAAAACATGTTACTATTTTAAATCAATTAAAACGTACTAATCAAACATATACATTAACAATAAATATTCGAAATTCAGTCGATTTAATTGATTTTAAAGTTTAATTTAAATGTAATTGCAATAAAAACATGCAAGGCAAACGTTTTCTGATGATTATTACAGAGAGCTCTTACATATAAATATAATTCTCACACACATATTAGATTAATATTTCACAGTTACTATCTTCACGACTATTTTCTTTTGTTAAATATAATTATCATTTTATTTTGAAACAATCGAGAGAAAATTAAATCAAAAAGCTTTTTAAATTTCCGTTTTCAGATACACTTTCACTCCCAATGGCCCGATTGTCCTGATTTTCATAAACCATTTTATTAATATATTTTTAATGAGTTTCGTTGAGAAAAACAAAATTGCCGCGATTTTTATTTTTTTTTTAAAAATGTTCCCTTCAGGTTAACTTCCCCCTCCAATGGTCCAATTTTGGTGATTAGCGAACTGGACGAATGGTTAGTTAATTGATGGCTATATGCCGTGTTTCGTTGAGAAAGAACAAAAATTGCAACCGATAGAGCGTTAACACACACGCATATCCATCCATCCATCTATATTTCATTGTCATTCTTGTATCATCACGGGTGGCCGAGGTAGTTAAGGCGCAGACTCGTGAGCGGGAGGCCTGGGGTTCGAATCCCGCCAGGACCGTCCTCCCTGACAGGTTTTTTTTCATGTGTTTCTGAGTCCTCATAAATGGCAAATACCGGGGAGGTACCCTGAACTTAGGCCTGGAACGTTTCCTTCCTTAAAAATAATACCATTGCATTTCATGTATCATCAGTGTCCACCGCCTGTGGTGCCTCAGGCGTTAAACACTATTTAAAAAATCATTTTCGGTGCCTAGCAGACAGGATCGATGGAGATTTGAAGACTTTTAACAAAAATCACTTCATGGGTACAACCGCACTTCCGCTAAAAGTCATAAATAAATCACATGTTAACACAATGTTTCGAGACAATTCGCTCTTCTTCAGGTAGAGACAGGTGCTAAACGGAATGGTATACAGAAATTTCATTTAAGAACGTGAGAAATCAATTAAAATATAATAGAAAAATAAAAGTTTGTTTTCCAGTATTTGAGCTGATAGTTTCCAAAAAAATGCACAAGAAATGCTTCAAGTATTTTATCAATATTTCCCTTACAGCGTTTGCTAAATGACGAGCATTTGGGACGTATCTCCAGGGGCGCATTTTATTGACAACCAGCTTACGGAGACATGACATAATGAGTTGATGTATCGACAGAGGCGGCCCCCGCGTGCCAGTCGCGTTCCTCTGGGAAAGCTCCCGCAGCGCACTTACAGAAATCCAATAGATAACATAATGCAAGCTGCGACATGTTTACACTTTCCCTTCCTCCTTTCTTAGTCTGGCCATATCACTTCTTTTTGTAGATGTGCAATATGAAATTCTGTCTTAAAATAACACAAATAAAAGGAGAATACAACAAAGAGAAGTTAATTTGAATCAGAAAGAAAAATCGAGAGGACACGTATTATGTTATCAACAAAAGAAGATATGGTTAAAGAAAAATCCTTTCACGGCCCTGTTTCACAAAAGTATGGTATAATACATTACAAGTGTACGGACTTGTAACTTGTAGTTATCAGTAAAATTCTGTTCTACAAAGATTTCTGCTACACTTGTACTCTACAACTACATACTTACAAATAACAAGTGAATTTTCGTTGTTCTGTTCCACAAAATATTAAAGTATTAGTCAGATGTATCTACAAGTGTAGCAACATTGGTAACTTCAAATACTTGTACAAAATGTATTATCTTTTTGATGATTTTAGGAACCAGTAAACCCAAATGTGCTAAGTATTAGAGAAAGTGATGATGGAGATGAGTAAGAACATGTATAAAGATAAATAAATATTTATGTATAATGATAAAGTTAAGTCGGCTTATGAGTCATATTGACGTTTCCTGTTCCAAATGCATATTTCAGACCAGCATCTTAGTTCATGTATTTTTAAGTTTCTTGCTACATGGCACGAAAAAATAATTTCTTTTCATTCTTCATTTTCTTTCAAAACAAACTTTTTGACACAATTTCCCCAATTTTTTGCTTAAATGAGAACGCGAATGGCAAGTAATATAAACAAATAAATAAATACAAAGGATCAAATGGTCTAATAAAATAAATGACCGAGAGCAATCGGCAAGCTGATTCTTCTGCCATCTCTCGACAAGTGAAATTGATGCTGCTAAGTGCAGCTTTATGGGACCGTCGTCTCAAAGTGGAGTGTTACGCTTGAATATTGATAAACACATAATAAAGTATTTAAATTATCATATCTGAGAAAAAATACAACACCCATTTAGCAGGAATTACAATGTATTAAATATCCCTAAGGTGTGGATTTGTTGATTTGTTTTATTTATGGACGCTCTTTAACATCTCAGGTCATCAGCGTTCATTCATTTCTTTCAGGCTTGAGGTTCTTTATCGTGCCGTAAATGTACGACACGGGACCCACGGCTTTACTTCCCTTCCGAAGAAAGCCATACTTAGATTTTTACGTCTGAAAAAATCCATCGGCCCTGACCGGATTTGAACCCGCGATCTTGGGTTCAAGGATTCAAGTATGGTTACCACTACACCACCAGGACCGACGTTAATGAGTGGACATAATTCAAGGCATGACTACGTAATGGGAAACAACTGTTTCTCCATCTTGCTCTTACATGACGTCACCTTTAACTTTTTACTAATACTTTATAAATGTTGCACTTCTCATGGAGCAGAAAGTTCCAAGACTATACTTTACAGTACTCTTTTTTGTTTATACTTTTGTGAAATAGAGCTCTGGCCGTTAGTTGCAAGTACAGATGGGATACAAAACTCGCCCACATACGCAATAGTTTTTACTCATTTTTAGATGGTAGTTATTTACCGGCGTTCTTTTACATCTCACTTTAATTGAATGGGACGCTGATGACCTGAGATGTAAAAAAGCGTCCGTAAATAAATAAAATACAAAATTTGAGCATGTTATATTTCATAACAATGTGTTTAACTCTTCCACTTCAGTGAGTGTTGATGGCTTTATTATTGTGCATTTTTTGCTACCATATTGTATCATATTCCGTTAAAACGTTATTTAGTAACTGCTTGTCTAATACATTACTTATGCGTTTATACAGAGTCAGGAACTTAAAACTACCACTATCTAAAAAGTATCTAAAAATAAAACTTTCAGTTAATTTAAAATTAAATTGAAATTACTTGTTAATAGTGACATACTAGTGGATGCACTTATACAGTGTCTTCATTACGCTACGCGATCAAATGTTGCGTTTGCTGTAGGGAAGATACTGCGTAACGGCCTTGCCATCTACCGAAGGAAATCATATCGTGCGGTCGGAACTCACGGCGAGTATTTATTCTTATAATATTATTTAATAATATCACGACTCGAAGTAATTTAGTAGTGTAGTGGTTACCATACTTGCCTCGTAAACCCAAATCGCGGGTTCGAACCCGGCCAGGACCGATGGATTTTTTCAGACGTAAAAATCCTAATTATGGCTTCCTTCGGAAGGGAAGTAAAGCCGTGGGCCCCGTGTCGTACATTTGCGGCACGAAAAAGAACCTCAAGCCTGAAAGAAGAGGCCAAGAAGAGGCCTCTGAGCAAAATTTGTAGGCCGTTTCACGCCCTGAATTGACTGGGACGCTGATGGCCTGAGATGTTAAAGAGCGCCACAAATACATCAATAAAAAAAAAAGTAATTTATATTTGGTTTCATTCTGGAGTTTTCCGCTAACTTTCCCTCCCTCTGATTATTAACAGACAGTTAATTAAAGCTGAACATAGGATAGGCAGATAATAACTAATTGTGTTTAAAATTATCTCCTAAATTCTTTAGTTTGTTTTGAGGTGTAACCTTTCAAACCCCTGTATCATGTTTATAAAATATTCATGTAAAAGTAATGTTTTCGAAATTTAATCTGACCTAAAAGATAAATATTTAATCTATGGCGATATGCATTCCAAGCAAGCATAGTTTAAAAACAAAGAAATTACTGAAATAACCTTCATTTCGATAAAATGGAAGCTCACACCCCCTTCTGTTTGTAAGACATGTAGCTTTATCATCGTTTTTCCTGTAGAGCGTTGCTCGGAGACGTGACATATCTCGGGCAGTGCATCTGGTATCAAACAGATACCATCCGAGGAAATTGCTGAGCGTGCAACCAACTTGCGGCAAGTTGTGCTTTGAAACAAGTTTTCTGTCTTCGCCTCCAAGTTAACACAATAACACAAGTTTCATATAAAATAGCATTCAAACCGCACTTGGTCTAGTGCTGATCATGTTTGCCTCGTAGACCCAAGATCATGAGTTCAATCTCGACCAGGGTCAATGGATTTTTCGTGTAAATCCTAAGTATAGTTTCATTCCGAAGGGAAGTAAAGACGTGGGTCCCATGTCGTAGATTTACGCCACTTAAAAGAAATACAAGTTTTTTTTTTTATTTATTTCAGTAGTGTTTAACTCCCGTTTTTACTACTGAGGCACCACAGGCTGTGGACATTGATGACACATGAGATGAATTGATATCGGGAAAGGAACTTTTTTTTTTAAAGAAGGAAACGTTTCAGGCCTAAGTTTAGGGTACCTCCTCGGCATTTGCCATTTATGAGTACTGAGAAAAACCTGGAAAAAAAAAAACTCAGTCAGGAGGACGGTCCTGGTGGAATTCAAACCTCAGAACTCCCGCTCACGAGTCCGCACCTTAACGACCTTGGCCACGTGGTGGTTTTTAAAGCCTCAAAGAAGAGGTCTCTGAGCAAAATCTGTCGGCCATTTCATCTCCTGAATTGAATGGGACGCTAATGATCTGAAATGTTAAAGAGCATTCGTAAATAAATCAAATCAGCAAAGAACCACATTTAAGATGTTTTGTATTGAACATCTACAAAGAATCTTTCTAGCAGCATAATGTTTTTGCTAAGCTGTTGTAAATTTAAATAAAAGTAGTTCTTGTTGAGTACAATTATCCATTTGGTCTACCTTTTATACTATATAGCTAAAAAAAATATTGTAATCGGAAATGTCACATTTTGCAAAATTATAGAAAACGCATGTTTACGCTGCAATACATTCCAAAGCATTTAGCAGAGCTAATTTCAATGCAAAGGACTTTTGCTGTCTAATATTTTAAATTTATAACATACTTAACTCTGGAAAAGAAACAATCATCGTAAAACTCCCTCCCCCCCCCCCAAGAAAAAATTTATTCACATCGCCTTTCCAAAGAAACGCATTTTGTGCAAAATTTGTAGAAATATTCTTGGAGAGAAAGCCAGGGTACAGAATAAACAGAGTTCAGGTACAGGAGCTGCATAAACTAAGTGAATTCTCCACCAAGTTATATAGCTTTAAAAATGAATGTAAAATCAAAATGATGACCTTATTAATTAATGAAATAAAAAAGGTTATAGCCTTACCGTGTGGTTTTAGGAGAACATAATTAGAATTCTTGCTATCTATAAATATCACACAAGAGAAACCACATTTATAGAATTATTATTATTATTATTATTATTATTATTATTATTATTATTATTATTATTGAGATTGAATTACAAAAATTAATGATGCACTATTAATTAAATGAAACACATGAACACTGATAGATAATATATGAATATTTTTTAAAAAATTTAAATGTAACTATATTTATGAACTGAGTCCTTGATATCTTTACCTTTACTAAAACAGAGAAAAATAACAGAAAGTTTCGAGTTACATATGTATTTAAAAAGATGTTCATATGTTTCAATAAAACAAAAACATGTTGTCATTCAAAAATAAATACAAATTACTATGCAACTATACGCAACCAACAATAAAAAATGGAAAGTTTCATCGATTTTCATTGGCTCTGAAATTTAATTTAAATGTTATTGTTGTAAAACATGTAATGCAAACCTTTTCTAAATGTTATTACAGAGCGCTCTTACATACAAATATAATTCTCAAACACATATTGGATTAATATTTCAAACTTACTATCATCACGACAATGCTTTTGTTAAATATGAAATATATCTAACATAATAAATACAGTTTAATGCTGCATTAATTCGTCCTTTTATTTAAAAAAACAGATAAAAATCAAATGAAAGAGCGCTTTTTAAATTTTGGTTTTCAAGTATATCACTACTCCTAATGGTCCGATTTCCCTAATTTTCAGAAACTAATTTTATTATTTTATTTAAATAGTGCACACTGAATTTCTATGCGAAAAAAACAAATAAATATTGGTGCCGCTAGATAAAATTTTAAATTTTGGGCGCTAGGTAAACCCCCATTCCTAATAATTTGATTTCACTAATTTTCAGAAACTATTATTCCTAGTTTATTTCATTTCAATGACCTATACGAAGAAAAATTGCGGCCGCTAGAACTATTTTCAAATTTTGCTTTTTAACCCCCATTCTTTAAATCTGGGTTTTCAGCTATACTCCCACTCTTAATAGCGCGATTTCCCTAATTTTCAGTAACTATTTTTCTTACCTTATTTAAATTATATATACAATTTTTATGGAAAAACAAATATTGGGCCGTTAGAGGATTTTTTAAATTTTGGGTTTCAGGTAAGCCTCCACTCCTAATTTCATTATTCCCCTGATTTTTAAAAACTTATTTTCCTTATTTGATTTAAATTGCATTTACCAAGTTTCGTTGCCAAAAAATCTATATATGGAGGCCGCTAGAGCGATTTATACATGCTAGGTTTGAGGTAAACCTCCATTACTAAATCTGATTTCACTGATTTTCAAATTCCTTTCTAATTATTTATTTCATTAGCATATAACGAGTTTCCTTTAAAAATATTACAATTACGGCCGCTACAGCGATTGTTAAATTTCGCTTTTAATCTCGCTCGGTTTTAGGTACACCCCCACTGCTACGGCCCCGATTGCCTTGATTTTCAGAAACAATTTTTATTGATTTATTAAATGAAGTATAACGAGTTTCGTTGAGAAAAAACCAATATTGAGGCCGCTAGGGAGATTTTTAATTTTTTAAAAAAAAAGCTTTATCTTTTTTAAAAAATGACCACCACCTCATAGATGCAATTTTGCTATAGACGAATTGTTTGTTAATAGGTGTTTATGTGCCAAGCCTCCTTGCGACAGCAAGTGTCAGTATATTTCATTGTCATTTTCGGTACCTAGTAGGTGCGGTTGATGGAAATTTGAAAACGTTTTTTTAATAAACGATTCACGAGTACCACCGCAACAGTAAATTTCTTCAGTATTCGCTAAAACTTAGTGATAAATATAAACTCAATATCAGGAACCAATAGTCAACCGTTTCTGCAGTGTCTCTCGCTTCCTTTGTTCGTGCTGTAACGATCCACTAGGGGGTCTCTAGCGATGGAGTTCTACCCTTTGCCCTACACAAAGTTATTAATCAGTTCTGAAAGTGAAGTTGTTTAGAAGAAAATTGCGCTTTGTCCTTATACCGGTCCAGCAGACGAATGGAACGTCAATGGAGCCAGGGTAATGTCTTCAGAACTACCTAAGGGGAGATCAGAAACATGGAACGATAATATTTCCCAACAGTGTTTTCAAAGTGGAAGTTCGATTTAAGGCACGAAGTGTAGCCACATGATATAAAACACGCCATATTTTTACATCTTTTATGATTGTATGAAGACAAATAATTGTTAACACTTTGTTCTGTTCTGTTTATTTAGATGATCTTAAATACTTGGCTGACACTGTACGTTCCTCTACATAAATAACCCTATCCTTGCTTTCATTCAGTTTCTTAATTAAAAAGTGTCTTTAGTCTTTACAGGCGCTCTTGCACTTCTGGAGCACGATACATTACTAAAACTTCGTCAGGAATCTTATACAAAACATCACAAGCAAACTTTTACAAAAAGTGCGGCGTGGCTTCCTAAAGTTGCTCGACCCACGGAACTGTTTGCTATGCAGACACCAGGAATCGTATAGAAAGTTAGAGAATGATGAAAACGTTTAACTAATATACAGAGGCTGTCAAAATTGTGTACACACTTCAAGCGAAGAAAAAACTGTGTTAACACAACAAACCTGAATTCACATAAACAGAAAATGATGATCACTAATCATCTTAGACTTTTACAGTTACAACAGTTGCTTAAAATGACCATCATCGACGTCGATACACTTCTGAGTACGTTGAACTACTGATTGAGCAACGTTTGCGAAAGTGTCCTCACTTGTCGTTTCAATTTCTTCCCGAAGTGCTGTCAGTGTAGCTGGTTTTCTACGGTATACAACATACTTAAGAGTTCCCATAGGTACAAGTCAAACGGAGTTAGATTCGGAGAACGCGGTAGAGACTCAATCGGACCTCTTCGTTCTATCCAGTGCCTTGGATCCAGTGCGCGGGGCTTGTTGCTGTGCGAGGTCTCCCAGATCTTCCCTTGTGAACATCGCATACGGTATCACGAATCTCAAATTTGTCTCGAATACGTGCAATTGTTACTCGCGTTGATGGTTCTGTTCTGTACACACGTCTCCATTGTCTTTGAACTTTAACAACATTCTCGGTTGTCCAATATCACTTCAAAATTGCTTTCCGCTGTTCAAATCATAATCTTGGCTCCATTTTGTTGTAGCAACGCTAGCATAAATATCATGTGTGTCACATTTGGTTACAGAGCATCATACGATAATCTTGGCTTCATTTGTTCATTATTGATTTACCTGTCACGTAGCAACGCTATCATAATGTATGTGAGTCGCATCTGTTTACAGAACATCATACTACACATTACTGTTGCTTTTCGGTCCAACTTTGAAGTATATTAAATAGATATATACTGTGAAAGTGTGTTTACATTTTTTGCACCCTGGGCTTATATATAAGATGAATAAGTTTTAGTTGACCGAATTCTTCATAGCCACCGGTTACTGTAAACAAAATCTGGATGATGATGATGATAACAACAACAACAATAATAATAATAATAATAATAATAATAATAATAATAATAATAATAATAATAATAATAATAATAATGGAAGTACAGAAATTGGCTTAACACTAGGAGGATTCTAAAAGTAAATTGCACCTGTTGTCCTAACCTGGTAGCACTGAGCAAAAAGAGTTGCGCTTGCGCAGAACAGAATACATATACAGATCTTTCTATACAACACTTTCGTTGTAGTAGCGAAAAAAGATGCATCGTAGCACGAAAACAAACTCGCGTGTCAACTGAAAACCTACTCAACATTGAAGTACGAGGAACAGCGCGGCTTTTGTTGACCAAACGTTTCAATTGCATGGAGAAATTTCGGACGTGTATGAACCAAGTGCAATGTCGCGTTAGTCATATCGAAATGGTGCCAGATGTTTGGACAAGGCTGTACAGACGTGGCGTGGTGGTCGGCAAGGAAGAGGCCAAGCACAGAAAACATGCCGCAGGTTGATGCAATTGTTCTGAGCAACGACGGTGGTACAGTTGGGTGTCTCAATAGACAAGTACTCGTCCAAGATCATCTGAAATCGTCACGGAGTCGAAAAATCAGTGAAACGTCTAGACAAGTGTTTACAGTTACTGTGTGTTTACGTGGTATATCTCTGTCATATTGATGTCTTGATCAATAAGTTTATTCCTTAAGAATAATAAAGTGTACCTTATTTTCTAAATCACCCTCGTATTTAACAAAATGTCAGGTAAGGGTCCCTCTTCTCTAACAAATGAGGAGGACAGAACATGGATCTCCATGTAGCTTACTTTTCAATGTACTTCAGATTATTCAGTTAAAAGTAATTAAACACATCATTCTAGAAACTGGCCACAGCTACATGGATGTTGACAGCATGCACAGAGTCATCGAGCAAAGCAAGAAGATCGTGCCAGTGTGTGCTGGATGAATATTTCGCCAAGCCAGAAATGAAAACCCATACAATATAATTTAAATGAAATACTAGATTTCCATACACTCTCTGCAGATATAAAAAATGCAATTAATGATACCCACGGAGTGAAAGTTAAGGCCAAGCAATCGCGGAAATAATCCAAAATATTTTGAGAATGTATCGGTTACATTTTGAAATGCTTTCGCATCCACCATATTCACTTGATCTCGCTCCCTCGGATCAACATCTGTTCCCGAAACTCAAAACTTTACTTGCTGGACACAAATTTAAGACAAATGATGAGGTAAAATAGTTTTTGAGGACTTCGAAGAAATCTACTTCAGTGAGAGAATCGAACAAGTGCGTTGAACTTCCAAAGGACTAAGTCGAAAAAATAAAGTTCGCTGGAAGACTGAATTTGTTCTCTTTAACATACAACTACATTCGTAAGTGAAATAGTCCACACTATATAAATATACAATTAAGATAACAATACATACATAAATTGGCATCAAGGTGCATGTCAATTAATAAAAAATTCACATAAGTAAAACCCTATGGGTGTAATCCACATATCGTTTCAAGGAACGAAAACTGTGAATGTACAGACAGGTTTATAAAACTGTTTTAATTCGTATCATATAAGGATTTATAATTGCCAAAGCTGTAAAAAGTGGTAACTGCAGAGGAAATTTGAGGCTACGCTGCTCAGTGGAATTTCCGCACGTGTGGTCGTACACAAACTTCCTTCAACTTTCACTTGCCAACATTTCTCGGACTCTCATTCGCTCACATGGTCAATTGCTCATGTGTAAACCCTTGGCTTCATTCGGATATCCAACCAACTACTTGATTTTGTAAACGACTAGAAGAGAGCTAGCTATCTCTTTCAAAAAGACTGTCTGGCTATCGCTACAGGAGAAGTTGTGCTACTCTGTCTACTACTACTACTACTACTACTACTACTACTACTACTACTACTACTATTATTATTATTATTATTATTATTATTGAAATTCATAGCACAGAAGAAGAACAATTAAAAGCCTCTTGGTGCATCATATAGGCATATGTAAAACCAACACGGTTAAATAAATAGTGTTTTTTTAAAAAAAATCGATTATCTATATGTTTATTGTTTTTAATAGTGGTAATGTTTGGTTTATTTACTGACGATCTTTAACATTTCAGGTCATCAGCGTTCCATTTAATTCATGGCATGAAATGGCCCTAAAATTTTGCTCAGAGGCCTCTTATTTCAGTCTTAAGGTTTTTTACGTGCTGTAAATCTACAACACGGGACCTACGGTTTAATTTCTTTCCGAAGGAAGCCATACTTAGGATTTTTACACCCGAAAAAATCCATCGATCCTGGCCGGGTTTGAACCCGCGATATTGGGTTTACGAGGAAAGTATGATAACCACTACACCACCAGAAACGATACAACAAACTAAGATGGAGAATATGCACATTAAACAGTATTTATGGGATAATTAAAACAAACATACACAAATGTATTTTAAGAGCATAACAACACATGCTTCTAAAATCTGACACATGAAATAAAAAATTCAAGCAAAACTTCTCTGCAGAAATGGTTTTTGGCACCGTTCGGAGAGAATTTCATGGAAAGACAAAATCAGAAATAGTACAACACTACAGAGAATAAGCTTGAATCACTCTTTAGTGACTACAAGGAAAATAATTCAATGCAAAGATGAAAACAGTAACAAAGAATAGACTGTCGAAGGTGTATAAATAGTTTCCTTTAGAAAGAAGAAAGAAGGCAAGACGAAATTAACGTGAGCATGGACAATAATTAGAAGAATGAGATGAAGGGGACTGGAAGAAGGGAGAAGAAGTATTGAAGGATGAAAATGGACACAGGAAGTTTGCTAAGACTATGCAAAATCTGATGGTGATGGATTTAACAACACAAATGTACACAAGAAGCACTTTAAAAGAATATGATGAACAAAAACAATTTTATTTTTATATAAAATGCATCACAAAGTTGACATAAATCAAAGTATAAAATTACCTAACGGATATAAACTAAAACTTATAAGACTCTTCTAGGGAACAAATAACGTGTTTCAAGCAGTTAAATTTGTGAAAACTGTACAAAAATGAATTCAAGACTAGTATTCGCTTAATTTTAGAGGAATAGATTATTTCAGACATGTTAAATTACTCATACATTTCGTTAAATCATTCAAATTTAGTTATAATTTCCAAATTATGTTTACTTCGTTGTATTTTTACTAAGACACGTTATGCAATCGAAACAAAGAAAACACATTGCGTATATTCACACAGAGTATATAAAGTTTTGACCAAGTGTATGGCGTATTCTGCAGGGGTCTAAAAGGGAAGACTAAAGAAACTGTGGGATTGAAATGTCCTAGTACCAAAAATAAAAAGGGAACATTTTATATCCCCCTTTCAGGGAGGGAGCCTGAAACGGTATTAACTCTAGACTCATTTGAACAAGCTTTACATTCTTTTAACGCTGTTTAAATAAAAGCAGTTTTTCTTTTCGAATGTTGTTCAACTATAAAATTAGCCATAGAGAATTCAATGTAAGTGTTATCTCACGAAAGGGCAGTTTGGCGCATTGCGTGAGTATTACCAACATATTCCAGAGCAACGCTTGAGATCGTTTCGTTTTATTTCTGCAATGGCACAATCGCCAACAAAAGTGCAGTCATATCACTCCTATCTCACATGTACAGTATGCATCAAAACAAACAGCATTCAGTGAATACTGTTAATGATCTGTAAAATAATAAACAACAACATAAACATAGCTCATTGATATTATTTTTATAAACGTTCAAAACTTTCTATATTTTCAATACACCTTAACTAGCGTTCATATAGTTTATCAAACATAGTGGTAGTAGTAGTAGTAGTAGTAGTAGTAGTAGTAGTAGTAGTAGTAATAATACTAATAGTAGCATTAGTAACAGTAATAGTAGTATTAATAGTAGTAGTACAGTAGTATAGTAGTAGTATAGTAGTGGTAATAGTAGTAGTAATAGTAACAGTAGTAGTAGTAGTAGTAATAGTAGTAGTAACAGTAGTAGTAGTAATAGTAGTAGTAATAGTAGTAGTAGTAGTAATAGTAGTAGTAATAGTAATAGTAGTAGTAATAGTAGTAGTAGTAATAGTAGTATAGTAGTAGTAATAGTAGTAGTAATAGTAGTAGTATAGTAGTAATAGTAGTAGTAATAGTAGTAGTAATAGTAGTAGTAATAGTAGTAGTAGTAGTTGTAGTGATAGTATAGTAGTAATAGTAGTAGTAATAGTAATAGTAGTAGTAGTAATAGTAGTATAGTAGTAGTAATAGTAGTAGTAATAGTAGTAGTATAGTAGTAATAGTAGTAGTAATAGTAATAGTAGTAGTAGTAATAGTAGTATAGTAGTAGTAATAGTAGTAGTAATAGTAGTAGTATAGTAGTAATAGTAGTAGTAATAGTAGTAGTAATAGTAGTAGTAATAGTAGTAGTAATAGTAGTAGTAGTAATAGTAGTAGTATAGTAGTAATAGTAGTAGTAATAGTAGTAGTAATAGTAGTAGCAGTAGTAGTAGTAATAGTAGTAGTAATAGTAGTAGTAATGGTAGTAATAGTAGTAGTAATAGTAGTAGTAATAGTAGTAGTAATAGTAGTAATTGTAATAGTAGTATAGTAGTAGTAATAGTAGTATAGTAGTAGTAATAGTAGTATAGTAGTAATAGTAATAGTAATATAGTAGTAGTAATAGTAGTAGTAGTAATAGTAATAGTAGTAGTAGTAATAGTAGTAGTAGTAGTAATAGTAGTAGTAATAGTAATAGTAATATAGTAGTAATAGTAGTATAGTACTAATAGTAGTAGTAGTAATAGTAGTAGTAGTATGGTAGTAGTAATAGTAATAGTAGTAGTAGTATTAGTAGTAGTAATAGTAGTAGTAGTAGTAATAGTAATAGTAGTAGTAATAGTAATAGTAATATAGTAGTAGTAATAGTAATAGTAATATAGTAGTAGTAATAGTAGTAGTAGTATTAGTAGTAGTAATAGTAGTATAGTACTAATGGTAGTAGTAATAGTAGTAGTAGTATTAGTAGTAGTAGAGTAGAAGTAAGTGTATTTATTTCAATAATAACTTCCGGATAGATACATTAAATACTTTTATGCAGCGCACGGATCTAACCAAACAGTTCTTGCTCCTGTTTATCATAAGAAATCAACCATATAACAATATAGAAACCAAATTTTAAGAAGCTCATTACTTACCAAATAATCAAATGAGGTGTTGAAACTACCCCCTTTCATTCTGCACACACTTTGACATATCTTTAGAAAATGATTCATCACTCGCAGTAATTAATTTTGAGAAATAGGGACAATTTCCTGACGAATATTATTTTTGAGTTCTTGTATGTATGTTCTGTAGATGGTTTTCTTTAATTTGCCCCAGAAATAATAATCGCAGGCTGTTAAATCGGAGGACCGAGAGGGCCACAAACCTCTCTGCTAATAACTCTGTCTTGCAGATACACATTGCGAATTGCTCTCGTGGAATTATTCGCACTGGAAGAAAAACTGTTAATTCTCTGGAAAATGCTGTTAGTGTGGTACAGAAACAACTGTATATTAAAAAAATCTTATCATTTTTTCACCACCTAATGGCGCAACAATCGCCGATTTTTTCACCATGGAGGGGCACTTCATGACCGAACTCAGTGCTCTAGTAGATCCTTACAGACATAACCGTGGCGGTGGAACCAGAACCTCGTCCGAGAGGAATATTAAATGTGGGTCTATTTGTCCATTGTAAACATTTCCAGAATCCACCGCCAAAATGTACGCTTACGTACGGGGTCACCTGGCTGAAGAGCAAGTGCCATTGTTATTTTATACGGCTTGAAGTGTAATAATTTAGCAGCTTTTGCACACACCTATATGAAATTCCCACTTGTGCAAGACGACGAAGAGATTTCTAGGCAATTTTGTAAACTATTATTAATGTCATGCAATGTTTCTCCGGTGAGAACCCTGCATTTCATTCCCCCCCCCCTCTCAGGAAGGACACTTTCAGTTTACTAAAATGTATTATACAGATTATCAACTGTTTTACGATCTGGAGCGTCTAAACCCAGGACTCTTGCTTCCTACTTCACGAGCTGATTGAGTTAACACATGAATCGTATATAAAGACACGCTGTGCAGTTGTAATTTTATTTTACTATCGGATTAAGAAACGAGCAGCACAGCACTCGCTGGAAAACAGCTGCGTTAGCAAGGTGAACAAGTAAGCAAGCAGGTTAACTTACTCCCTCCTCTACGCGGCAAACTAGTGAGGGCTCGCTCATAGGAAGAAAACTCCGCGATGTGGAGGAAAACGTCACTGATCGCACGGTACAAAAATGTTTTTTTCCTCTGTTGTTGTATTACTGTGTCAAAAAGAAATCTCAAGTACATGTAAGTATTCTGGCAAATATAAATTAATTATTGCACGTTTGGCAAACATGCGCAGTAGCCGAGTAATAATTTCAGTACTTTTTTGTTTTTGGCCTTATACCAGTCCTACAAGCATCGTAAAATCCGCGTAATCAAACAGAATGTAGAAGTAATTGCTTGCTGTGAAACATTCCACTAAGTATGCAAATAAGAAATCATATTAGTATGTATGTTAAAAATAATGTATTATAGAAATGAAATATTGACAGTGTTTTCTATTAAACCTCATCTTTATTGAAGGACCTCTTGATTAAAGAAGATTAGAGAAATGCTAAGGTTCTCGTGTCACTGCGTTGCATGCGGTAGCGAGGCAAGTTGACAGCTCAACAAATTACCGTCAAGTACTCGCCCTCCAATCACGCAATTCTCCACTTTTACTACAGAGTGGATGTGGATATTTAATACAGCTCACTGTAATACTTTGTTTCTAAATGTTTCACTGTCTGCCGGCGTTGGTCGTCTCATCAAAATTCAGAACCAGAAATGCTCAACATTTTACGTACGACTTTAGCAAACGACATTCAACTTAAAGATTGCGGGAAACATGGAGCGGTTTATGAAATAGGATTCCAAGTGAAACATTTGCTTTGAAGTTACTTCAGTGTGACAACTGAACTATACTTTATCCAGTTAATTGCGACAAAAACAATACAACTCAAATTAAAATTAAGCATGTGGTGAAAAATATATTGTAGCAGTTCTAATGAAGTGGAGGAGAGAAGCGGCTGATAGATAATCTGTACAATTAGTTTTTTAACTTATTTTATGTCCGTTTAAAAAGTACGTCACATTTATTTGAACTTTACAACCAGCAATTTTTTCTAATGTCTACGCTAATTCTATAAAGTGAAGTCTTCTCTTGCAAGAGGGTATTGCTGATACTTCTGTGACGCCGACACCATCAAACCTTTCTATACAGTGACCAAATGGAATATGACGGTTTTCAGAACCTTCTTGTGGGACACTCGTATAGAATTAAATGAAAATACTTTTTCAAGGAACAAGTAGCACATTGCAGGCTATGAATCTGAAACTTTTTTTTTTAAAATTACACTTTTTAAGTGGGCTCCATGACAAAGAACACATTCGTTTGATTCCACTCTGGAAGTTCACCATAAAACGTGATCAGTGCTTGCAATTTCACGTGTTATGTTTTCTTTAACTGCATGACGATCCGTGACCTGTCGTAGCACACTTTGCTTTTCAAGTATCCCCATAAAAAAACAGCCTGCAACTGGCCAGGCAACATCAGCAAATGGAGAAACTATGCGTACAGGAAACAGGATCCGCAGAGTGTGAGCTGTGGCACTGAAACTAAAACTCAGCTATACCATCATCATCCATCTAAAAGTTCAGTGTTGCCAACATTTCTCACACATTAAACTCTACCCTAAACGTAGGAGATTGGCTTAGATTTAATGACTGTTGTAACAGCGAATACAAGTTTTTCAATGGTCCAATTATCAATACTGTTGTTCACTAGACGGACAGAATAAATTGCATGTTTGGAAGGTTGCATGCTCATTGTAATTGTGGTAAACAGCAGTTATTCCAATTCGCACCTAATTCATATATACACACATTAACCTAATCTGTCGAGTCGGTCATGGTGGTGTAGTGGTAACCATACTTGCTTCCTAAACGCAAGATCGCGGGTTCAATCCCGGCCAGGAACAGATGGACTTTTTCGGGCGTAAAAAACCTAAGTATGGCTTCCTTCGGAAGGGAAGTGAAGTCGTGGGTCCCGTGTCGTACATTTACGGCACGAAAAGAACCTGAAGGCTGAAAGAAGAGATCTCTGAGCAAAATTTATCGGCCGTTTCACGCCCTGATTTGAATGGGACGCTGATGACCTAATGTTGTTCAAGAGCGTCCATAAACAAACCAAATAAAAAAAAGCTGTTGGGTAACCTCGGGCAAATCCTAGTAACCGGTGGACCCAGTGGATCAGCAAGTAAATCATTGTAATTATGGAAAATTTCCTTTAACTCCGACGGAGAGAGAACAACGGGATGGAAAGATTCGAAACCACTATCTTCACAACTATAGCATGACGCTCTAACCGTCTGAGCTATTGTGACACTGCTTGAAATGCCTTATTAACTGTGAAAGTCACTATCTTCGGCTCTCTCCGAGATTCCGTGATTGCACTAGCAGCACTAGTGTTTTCAGCATTGCTTGTAACGACAAATCGTTAATACGATGTTGACAACTTTGCAATAAGTCATCCTTGCAGTAAATTCAGCGCTGTTATGGGACCACGAGGTGATAGTTGTGGCAACATCGCCAAATCGTTAATACGATGTTGACAACTTTGCAATAAGTCATCCTTGCAGTAAATTCAGCGCTGTTATGGGACCACGAGGTGATAGTTGTGGCAACATCGCCTTATTAAACCTATTATCAGCATTCTGGGACTCACGTTTCATCACGAAAATGAAGGTGGAGATGGCAAGTAAGGTAACCAAGAAATTTCAGCTCATTCATTCCTTGAAATGAAACAGGCTGGCGGAAGTTGCTGGTTTATCAGACTGCCTTGCTCGCTTTCTCATTAGCATGCCTTGTGCCATTGAATGGCGTTACCAGGACGACCATGAGGGAAAGTTTGGAAATTAATGCATTATCTCCAGCAGCAATGTGCCGGAACATGTCAAAGATAAAGCGTCCACCGTGCTGTCGTGCGCGCGTGAGACTACAAAGCATTTGCCGTAGTTGTTCTGTCGAGGGTTGCCCGGTCTTTCTAAGTGAGGCAATAACATGAACTGCGTCTAATAACTTTTGCATCTTTTGCTTCATATCGCTTTGCTTTCATATACAATGAAGTTTTTAAAAATAGAGTGTCAGGTGCTGCGTAAACTAAGCGAATTCCTCTCAGCAACTCGAATAACTTTAAAAATGAATATAAAATCCTAATTATAGCCCTATTAATTAATGATATAAAATAAGATATGATATTGCTTTGTAGTATTAGAGGAACAAAAAAGGTATTCTTGAAACCTATATTACAAAAGAAAAATCACATTTTAGATTTATTATTATTATTATTATTATTATTATTATTATTATTATTATTATTATTAATGGTATTTAACACCCGTTTTTACTACTGAGGCACCACGGGCAGTGTACACTGATGATACATGAGATGAAATGATAAATTGAGAAAGGATTTATTTTAAAGGAAGGCAACGTTCCAGATCTAAGCTTAGGGGTACCTCCCGGCATTTGCCATTTATGAGGATTGCGGAAAACCTGGAAAAACCCTCAGTCAGGGAGGACGGTCCTGGTGAGAATCGAACACCAGATCTCCCGCTCACGAGTGTGTGTCTTAACGACCTTGGCCACCCTTGGCAGTGTTATGGCTATGATGGTACAATAATATATGATATATTAACCTAATAGTAAGAGACACTCTCTCCCTCTGACATCATGTACCCTTAAGTGCGTCAGGGTTATGCTGATATTTTGGTAGCGAAAGAACTGTGTCGACCTCTAATCATTAATATTACTGTTGGCGCGCTTTATACACTTTTAATGTAATATTGTTATGATTATTAATACTGTGCAGCATACACTGCAACATGAAGAAATACAAGAAGAAGAAAAATGCGTTCATTTCATTATTTATATCTGTATCATGTCTCAAATGATTTGAGAGCGACTACCTCTCGTTCTTGTTTTAGGAACGTCTAGAGGAACGGCCCAAGAAAGATGACTAAACTGGAATAGTTATAACTCAAAAAATTCAACAACAAATAGTTCACAATAGTGTACTGAATAATAAAATTATATTCATATCGCGTTTCAAATTTGAATGATAAAGAATTGTGGAAAACAACAAATTAAATTAACACACAAGTGAGAAGACAACCAACAGCAATAGGGTACTGAATTTACAACATTATTAAAACATTTAAATACAAACTCTAAATCATAAACTTCAAACAATTGGCTCATTCACAGATAACACGGTACTCGTTCTTGTTCTAGCAAATTACAAACATAAACATGCAATAAAATCTTCAGTACGTTTTAAAGCCTGTCGAAAATTATTATGCCATATCACGTGAGCCTGCGTTAATTGGCAAAACATTACATATGTACCTTGAATCAGATTGATAAACACTAAACCCTTACCATAAAACCTCTGGCCAATCATACCTGGGTCACTGGATGGACACAAGAAGGACCTAGATGAAAAATTGAATTACAAAGTCGAAAAGGTATACCGTACCTCTAGTTGGGATGTCCTTGTGCGTCTTTTTGGAAGAGAGGTCAAGCAGTGTCTAATGAGCTCATTACACTGCGCAGCCAGCGACCGTTAACATACGACGTGTTGCAACCAATAGGCACACAGTCTGGCGATCACTTAGCAGCAAAAGGAGAAGAGAGGAGGATCTAAGGGAAAAAGTAAGAAAAATTCATTAATCGACCGAGGAAATGGGATGCGAATATTTATATATATAAAGTAACGGCATTAACAAAGTAACAAATTAACAGTAATTATAACAATAGAAAGGATAAAACACTAAGAGAAAGTCACACTTGAAATCGCTATATTTCGAACTTGTTGAGTCCTTCTATGGCAAAAAAAAAAAAAAAAAAAAAAAAAAAAGACTGTTATATATATAAATTTCACGTGTTATGTTTTCTTTTAACTGTATGACGATCCGTGGCCTGTCGTAGCACACTTTGCTTTTCAAGTATCCCCATAAAAAACAGCCTGTAGCTGGGGCCAGGCAACATCAGCAAATCGAGAAACTATGCGTACAGGAAACAGGATCCGCAGAGTGTGAGCTGTGGCACTGAAACTAAAACCCAGTTATGCCATCATCATCCATCTAAAAGTCCAGTGTTGCCAACATTTCTCACACATTAAACTCTACCCTAAACGTAGGAGATTGACTTAGATTTAATGACTGTTGTAACAGCGAATACAAGTTTTTCAATGGTCCAATTATCAATACTGTTGTTCACTAAACGGACAGAATAAATTGCATGTTTGGAAGGTTGCATACCCATTGTACTTGTATATATCCATACCCATTGTGTGTGTGTGTGTGTGTGTGTGTGTGTGTGTGTGTGTGTGTGTGTGTGTATAAGAAAAATAAAAATAAAGCAACACTATCAACAATGTAACAAATTAACAGTAATTATGATAGCAGAAAAAGATAAAACACAAAGAAAAAGTCACACTTGATATCGCTATATTTCGGACTCGTGGAGTCCTTCTATGGCAAGAAGACAAATGACTTGGTCACATATATATATATATAAATGTAGAATTTTTAACTACTGAATTAAATTTTTGGAGTTCAAATCGACGAGATAGTTTTGATTTTATTCATTATTAGGACTTTAAAGTACTCATTTTATTAAAAATTACATGCACAAAAGTTAATTTAAGTTGTAAACCACATGAATATATGAAATTAATAACAGATCATGAATTATTTAATTAAAATACTGCATGAAATTAATGAATAATATTAAAACACAAATGTCCTTAGTTCAATTTTATATTATACGGCGTATATGTCAAACAGCAAGGAAAAAAGATTGAAAGAATGATGCTACTAAATTTAGTAAAGTACGTGGAAATCCACGGCTGTAAGTGACAAAAGCGCACGAAAAAACACCACAAAATATATTGCATTAACACTTTTCACAAACATTGCAGTTCCTTGCAATTGAACTGCTCTGTAGTTTCAATAGCTGGGAACGATAAAATTGCTCTAAAAACTTTTTCCCAGATGGCGCTCATATGAAAGGACGCCGCCCTTTCCTGCAAATTGATTGTTCCGCTGCAAACACTCTCAGCTGCACTTGACTTGGGAAACAGGGACGGTCCACTTCTGCTGCTGTGAAAGCTTCTTAGTTTCCCTGAGATATGCAGTTAGCACCTTGCAGTCGCGCGTCCGCAACGAAATTAACATTTTTTTCTGCAAGCAACACTTTTCATATATTGCTGTTGCCGTTACATAGCACCTTTATGACTTAAAAGACATACCTTAGTATTCCTCTTGACTATGCACAGATTTTAAATATCTGTACCGCCCTTGCATGAATTGTGATAAGCACATAAACTCAAACCTATAGAAATACTCAACACATAAACTAAGAACATTTCTCAGCACTTTGAATAACTTTATGTATAGATGGCCTAATTAATTAAATAAATAAAATAAGTTAGGCATTACTGTGTGGTATTAGGAGCAAAAAATTAGAATTATTGCAATCTATAAGTATTACAAAAGAGAAATCACATTTTTAGAATTATTATTATTATTATTATTATTATTATTATTATTATTATTATTATTATTATTATTATTATTATTATTATTATTATTATTATTATTATTGAGACTGAACCACAAAAATCAAGGTATACTTTTAATTAACGAAATACATGATCACTGATAGACAAAGTTATGCTGTGTGGATATTTTAAACATTAATAGGTACCTGCAAAGATTTTCACGTACATTTTTATTCGCCTTTCCTTGTCAAACTGAGGAAAGATCTGTGCACATAATAAATAAAATACTAAAACAACAATCTGAATTTAGAATTTGGTTAACATGTATAGTTTGTGAGTTTTGGTCCATAATCTGTTTTTCTTTAAATGGTGCATTAGCAATACATGACGTCATTCACTGATGAGCCAGGTCGGCGCACAGCATATGAACATGGTATGTAGGGGAGTACAGGAAATCCGAAACACGGTGATTTATAAAGTAAAGTGCTAAAACAACAAGCGATGCAGAACACGCAAAAGTTGTAGAGCAAAATGTTTACATAATCATTTTGAGACTTAACGGATATTAGGAAATCACGTTTTCCTTACCAACAGAGCATCTCGCTCCGTTCTCAATCCAACTCAGCACTGATTTCCGTTGACAGCTAAGTGGCTTCACTTACAGAAAGCCAAACTGGCGCCACATTTCCTGGATTTAATTTGTTTTTCAACTGCGCTGTGCGTTTTTCGATGTGTGGTATTAAAACTTGTCTACACTTCCCACTGAGTCAACGCTGATGACCACCGGAGTTAAAAGTCGGTTTTACTTGTAAAGGGAAAATGTTCTCTTCTGTTGCTAGAAATATTCTCAATATTGCGAGATAGTAAACCACTATTACTGTAATTAAAGATTCAATACAGCAGTTGATACCTAAACAAAAATACACAAAAGTGCGACGCGAAGGAGGTGACTAAGCTAATTCCTCACCAAGTTGAATAACTTTAAAAATTAATTTAAATTCAAAGTATTAATGAAATGAAATAAAGTATGTCATTGCTGTATAGTATTAGGGGAACAAAATTAGAATTTTTGCAATCCATAAGTATCATAAAAGAGAAATCGCCCTTTTAGAATTGTTATTATTATTGAGATTATGCTACAGAATTAATGTTTAAATATATGACCACTGATAGACATAGCTGCAATGTATTTTTAAACATTTTTAAACGTAACGATGTTTATGAACTGAGCCCTTGATATCATCTTTACATTCACTAAAATAGAGAGAAACAACAGAAAGTTTCCAGTTACATTGTGTATTTAAGATGACGATGTTCATATGTTTCAATAAAACATTTAACATATTACTATTCAAAAAAAATTATAATTTAATAAGCAAATATACAAAATCAGTAATGTACAATGGAAAGTTTCATCGATTTTCATTTGCTTTGAAATTGAATTTTATTGTAGTAAAATATACAAAACAAGAAGGTTATTACAGAACGCTTTTACATACAAATACAATTCTCAAACATATATTAGATTAATATTTCACATTTGCTATCTTCACGACGATGCTTTTGTTAAATATAATACACATACATCGTTATACATACAGTTAATATGCTGAATTAATTAGTCCTTTAATTTTTAAAAAAATAGAGAGAAAATTAAATGCAAGAGTAGTTTTAAATTTCGGTTTTCTAGTATGCTCCTGCTACTAATGGTTCGTTTTTCCAGATTTTCAGAAACTATTTTTATTATTGTATTTAAATGGTAATACCGAATTTTGCTGTGAAGAAATAAATATTCGTATCGCTAGAGATGTTTTTAAATGTTGGGTTTAAGGTAAACCTCCACTCCTAATGACCCGATTTTCCTGATTTCCAGGAACTATTTTTCTTGTATTATTTAAATGGCATATACCCAGTTTTGCTGCGAAAAAGCAAATATTGGTGCCATTATAGTAATTTTTATATTTTGGGTTTCAGCTAAACCCTGACTCCCAATAATCTGATTTCACTAGTTTTAAGGGACTGTTTTTCATGTTTAATTTTTAATTTACACATATATGCCGATAGAGCAAATATTAATGCCGCTAGAATGATATTTAAATGTTGGGTTTCAGGTAAACCTTTCCTTTTAAAAAAGTAATTAAATTGAGGCCAATAGAGTGATTTTTAAATTTTGCTTTAACCCCCACTCGGTTTTCAGGTATATCCTAACTTCTAATTGCCCGATTGCTGTGATTTTCAGAAAATATTTCAATACGTTATTTTAATGAAACTTGTCGAATTTCGTTGAGAAAATACAAAAATTGCGACCACTTCTTTATTTGTTTATTTTTTAAATTTTCGCTCTAGGATACCCTCCACCCCCAATGGTCCAATTTTGCTGGTTAACGAACTCAACGAATCGTTTGTGAATGCCCAATTTCGTTGAGAAAAGTAAAAAATTGCGATTGTTAGAGCGTTAATACACACACACATATCAGTAGCTATAAAAACAGAAAAGGGGTTAAACACTAAGACAAATTCACAGAATAGTAAACGCCATAGTTCTGTTTTTCTACTTATTGTTATTTTAGTTAAATTGTTATTATTTTTCATTTATATATACACATTCCTTTGGAATTCGCTAAAAGCAATTTCTGCTTCGTCATAGTCATTGTAAATACCTTTCAGATATTAATCGAACTACCACATGTGGCCGAGGTCGTTAAGGCGCGGACTCGTGAGCGGGAGGTCTGGGGGTTCGATTTCCCCCAGGACTGTCCTCCCTGACTGAGGTTTTTTCCAGGTTTTCCTCAGTCCTCATAAATGACAAATGCCGGAGAGGAACCCTAAACTTACGCCTGGAACGTTTCCTTCCTTAAAAAAAATTCATTCCCAAAATATCACTTCATCTCATGTATCATCTGTGTTACCGCCTGTGGTGCCTTAGTAGTAAAAATGGGCGTTAAAAACTATTAAAAGTTATCATACAAGTATAAAATTTATGTTTAAACTCCAGAAAATTCGTTTATTTACTGAAATATTTTTTGTATATCTGCAGAATCTAATACATTTTCATTATGCATTCTAAAATGTTGAAGCAATAACACTTTATCTTCACAAAAGTGTTATTATTTGTTCAAAATTTTAAGTTCAGAGAAATGCCATATTCGTTTAAAGAAATGAGGTTTTTCATGAACAATGATCATTACAAGTTGTACTTTCATTTTAAATTGCCGTTAAAATGGAAGATTTAAGTTGGCGGAACGTTTTCTAAGAAACTTGCCATTTTATTTTAACTGAAATTTTGCACAACTATTTAAAAGCCCTGTATAGTCAAAATCGTGCAAGTAATTTTGAAATGTCTCACCATTTAAATTATACTTTCTTCGGAAGTGATTGTTGGAGGCCTAAATATGCTCTTTAGACACAGCTGTTATATCCTCTGATTCCGCTAATAATCACTGAAGTGTTAAGTGCAAAGCCTACACTAATAATTCTCTATGGCGTTTGTAACGAAGAGGATATCCAAGGCTGCAGGGCATCTGCAATAGTAATAATTAATGTTGCAGCCCTGCGAGCTGTGACGCATTCTGCACCTTGCTTTACCGTCCTTTCAATCATTCGCAACTTAATTAGCTCACTACTGCCAACCCACAATAGTCAATATTCCCAAGTGATTTCTAATTTAATATACATTTAAAACAGCAAAAAAACGTGAGAGGTGTACATTCTGCAAAACAATACGTGACAGCAATATATGAATGTTGCTAGAATTTGACAATGCGTTTTAAAACAAATGACTGAAGCAATGGCTTTGGTTGATTCAAAACCGAGCACAATAATGTTTTTAATCGTGTTACTTTCGATATTTTAAGCAATAGATAACAAATCGTAGCCCCAATTAGCTATGCCAAATTTTAGGTAACTGTTACGTGAATATTTTAACTTTAAAAAAACCAAGATCATAATTACGTTGAAGTTTAAGAAAACGCGTAAGCATGGTGATCGTCCTTTGTTCTGCGTTGCACTGTTATTATGACGAATATATCTTTGCTCCACAAAGAAACACATCAAAACGTAGTTCTGACATTATTTTGCACACATTAAGCAAAATCCATTTCCGGGCTCACTCGTACATATTGGTGTAGCGGGTTTTAAAGTTAAACGTGCACTTTTCTCTGTCCCAATTTTCAAAATTCCACTCCAAAGAAGTGTCATAGGAAAAAGCGGTTGTTAGTAGGGATTAGCTCTGACCGATGAGACCCCTGCCGTTTACCAAACATTATCTTATTTCAATCGAGTTCGACGCTATTTTCTTTGCAATAGTTTCTGCGATTATTGAAAAGGCATGGGCAGTGTATTAACATTAAGCTTGGCATGAAAATTCGTAAATACTTTACCGGACACGGGAGATGATGAAACAAGTTTATGGAGGTAATAAATGTGGTTTAAAAGTGGCCGACAATCCGTAGTTAGCCCATCCACGTCAACTGAACATGCTCGTGCGATTAGAATTAATAAGAGTCATGAAAATCGACGTTGGCTATTTTAGAAATTGCCACTGTGAGATCGTGTCAAGAAATCCTGACAGAAAAGCTACACCGTGTTGCAGCAAAGTTTGTCGGCTGTTGACACAAGAACAGAAACACTTGCATCCCTTAATGACGATACAACTGTTATTTTTTGATGAAAAAACATGGGTCTATTGTAACAATGTTGAGAGACATCACAATGGACTGAGAAAAAGTTCATCAACTCCCCCCAAAAACTTTAGGTCCGGTCAAATGTCCAAGCACTGTTGACAGTTTTCCTCGACATTCATCATGAATTTCTGCCGGAGGGTCAAACTGCGAATCGGTGGAATTACCAAGTTGTCCTCAGACATCTCCGAGAAAATGTGATGAGGAGAGAAAGTTCACGAAAAACCCACCTACATCATTTTGGCATGCAAAACAAAACAAATCTTATCCCCACCTTTCAATCTCTCTGACTTAGCACCTGCGGACTTATTTTTATTTCAAAAGCCGAAATCTACGATGAAAGGATGAACAAACGACTCAGTTGAGAACACAAAACAAAATTCATAGACATGAAAAATTTATTCGCACTGCTTTTAGAAAAACGCCTTTAGGAGAGATATATCAACAAGCGGGAGACACTTCGACGGAAGCAAGTACGATGCAAGTGAGCCCAATTTTTAAAAAAAAAAATTAAAAAGTTCGGTTTTCAACAGAATTCGTTTAAAAATTAAAAATGGTGTCTTAAAATATATTTTAATCCTATATTTTTCAACTATATTTTTCACACCATATAGTTCCTCTCTTTAATGTATACAGTTATATTTCTAGATTTTAAACCATGTTTAATTTAATTTAATTTAATTTATATACAAAAAATTATATGCAAGGAAGAAGGCAAACCGTTAAAACTGTAAATGTTAAGTAAACGCTAATAAACTATTTGCATGCATCACTCACATTAAAGGAACAAAGGAGATTTAAACAATATGCACAGTGCTTTACAAAATGTATCCGAAAAACAACTATACAGTTTTATAATAAAGGATTTAATTATTTTATAAAGTTAATATATACAAATAAGCCTTTTTTCATTAAATTCCTCACCAAGTTGAATAACTTTAAAAATGAATATAAAATCCAAATTAATCCTTATTAATTAATAAAATGAAATAAGTTGTGGTGTGATATTAGCGGAACATAATTAAAATTCTTGCAATGTATAAGTATCACAAAAGAGAAACCACCTATTGTTATTATTATTATTATTATTATTATTATTATTATTGAGATTAAACATAAAATTAATGGTATACTATTAATTAAATGAAATATATAAACACTAGACATTGTTTGGGTGTTTCTAAACTTTTTTAAATGTAACCATGTTTATGAACTGAGCCCTTGATATCATCTTTACATTCCCTAAAATAGAAAAAAAATAACAGACAGTTTCGAGTTACATTGTGTATTTAAGAAGATGATGTTCATATGTTTGAATGAAACAAAAACATGTTACAATTTCAAAGAACTAAGAAATATACACAATCAACAATATAACAATCAAAAGTCCCATTGATTTTCATTGTATTTGAAATTTAATTTAAATGTTATTGTTGTAAAAACATGTAACGCAAACGTTTTCTGAAGGCTATTACAGAGCTCTCTTACATACAAATATAATTCTCAAACATATATTAGATTGATATTTCACATTTGCTATTTTCACGACAATGCTTTTGTCAAATATAAAACTTATGCATCATTATAAATACAGTTTATACGGTCAGTTAATTTGTCCTTTTATTTTGAAACAACAGAGAGAAAATTAAGTACTAGAGTGATTTTCAAATTTTAGATTTCAGGAAAACCCCCTTTCCTAATGACCGGATTTCTCTGATTTTCAGAAACTATATTGTTTATTTTATTTAAATGGTATATACGGAGTTTCGTTACAAAAACAAATATTAATGCCCTCCTAATAATCTGGTTTCACTGATTTTCAAAAAAAAAAATTTTCTTATTTTATTTCGATGTCATATACCGAGTTTCCTTTAAAAATATTAAAATTGCTGTTGCTGGAGCAATTTTTATATCTCGCTTTAACCTCTACTCTTTAAATTTTGGTTTTCAGGTATACTTTGAATTCTAATGGCTGGAATTTCCTGATTTTCAGAATCTGTTTTTATTAGTATATTTTAATGGCATATATACCGAGTTTCATTGAGAAAAAACAAAAATTACGGCCGCTAGAGTCATTTTTAATTTTCTTTGAAATTTTCGCTTTAAGGCCCCCCCCCTCCAAATGGTCCAATTTTGCTGGTTAACTAATTAGAAGAATAGTTTTTGATGTTTATATGCCGAATTTCGCTGAGAAAAAACAAAAATTTGCGATCGCTAGAACGTTGACACACACACACACACATATGTATGTTTGGCTTTAAATCTTACGTTTAATATATTTTTATATATTCTCTCTCTTGTTGGTTGTTTCATCTGTTTCCATGCATTACATCACCTTTGAGATTCAATATTTATTTTTACTACGTTCATTTGTTTTCTTGCATTTGAAGAAAACGAGCTGTTTGAAATATTGCAATATTAAATCTGTGAATTTCTTAGAAGCTTTTCCTTTATCTGCTTATCTAGTTATTGTTACTTTCGTTACATTGTTCATTGTGTTTATATATATTTGTTGTCATTTTCGGTACCTAGTAAGTAGAACCGATGGAGATTTGAAAAAATGTTTCAAAAATCTTTTCATGGGTACAAGGGCAATAGCTACAGAACTCGCTAAAACGCACTGAAATTTCTGTATTCCTCTGCCACCATAGCCAATTGCACGCAGAGATTTTATTGAACGTTACTACAAAATTAAAAGGGATTGTTTCTTTTATAACTACTGCTTTAGAGTTTTGGAGGTATTTTAGGCATTTCGGAATTATTTTTCCATTATTCATACTATTTTCGTGAGCTTGAAGCTTAATTCCGACCTTCCTTTTGTTAGGCAGTTGGAAAGCTGTCTGATGAAATAACAAACTAGAAGCAAAGGGCATTCCACTCGGACGGACTGCAGTTCCCGTTATGAAGGAAGGTGACGCCTTCTAAGAAATAGCAAGCAATGGGAGCCAAGTATTTCAAAAGCGTGAAGAGAAATGCTGATGATAGCCGAGGAAATCCCCCCTCCCTCACTTCTTATGTGAAATGGAGAAGTGGTTCTATCAAAGTACTAATGAATTATATTAAAATGCCGATAAAACAACTAGATGGATGTACAATAAATATATTTATGTTTTGTCATCGACGTAATAAATATTTTAAAAATAGTTTATGAATACAACTTTAAAATTAAGCAGCGAAATAAGATACACATGTCCTTTTTTCAGAAACTATAGTGGGTATTTAAATGAAATCCTTAGTAAGGAATTATGAGCGTAGCTTTTAATGTGAAGCAGATAGGGGGGGGGATACTAAACTATAAAAAAAGAAACACCTGTTTCTTTTCAAATACATTTTTTCTCTGCCACTCATTAAACTGTCATATCTAAATAATAATCTTATTCCTTAGTGTAGATCTTAAAAACCCATACCTACTGTTTTTTTATTTATTTCTTTATTTCTTTATTATTTTTGAATTGTGTTCAACGCCCGTTTTTACTTCTGAGGCACCATAGGCGGTGAACATTGGTGATACATGAGATAAAACGATATATTGGGGAAGGATTTTTAAGGAAGGAAACGTTCCAGGCCTAAGTTTAGGCGACCTCCACGGCATTTGCCATTTATGAGGGCTGAAGAAAATTCTGGACAAGTCCGTGATTTATAGTTTGTGAAAAAGTTTATATGGATACTTCTTTATTGCTGCATTATTTAAAAAAGTACTTTAATTATATTTTAATAGTATGTATATTATATATAGTATATATACCGTGCCCTCAGACTGCTACGCAATCGAAGTTTGTATACATTAGTGGAAACTGGTAGACCTTCAATGGACGCTTTTAAGACTGCAGTTAAAGTTCCACAGGCAGTTGATTTTGTTCAGTTTGTTTATCATGCTAACTATTTCTTAGAACTTGCGTTTTAGGTTTTTCTACTTTACTATACCTGTGTATTGTGGAGTACATCCAGAATTTTATATATGAGTGTTATGTGCCAAAAAACTGGAGGGAATTTCCAGGAGTAACATCTCCATCGGGAAGTGCAATTTGTAGATTGGTGTACAAATTTTGAACCCAGGGCGTTTTCATTGTCAAGAAGCAGAGATAAAAATTAAAAAAAAAAAAAAAAAAAAAATTCACAGAGAAAAAACTTTATTTCAAAACCCCTCGAAATTATTTTAACACAATTAGCCTAGCAAGTTGGTGTATCTGTATGTTTCGAGCCACATTGTGTATTTAAGTAGATTCTGATATGTTTCAATAAAATAAAAACATGTTACTATTTAAAAACAATTACACTGTACTAAGCAAGTATACACAATCAACAATAAACAATCGCAAGTTCGGTGGCTTTAAAAGTTCGTTCTAATAACAAAGTTTTTTACATATGCAATGGAATATGCAGTTAAACATTTAATAACATGCTTAAAATGGTTTGTGACGAAAAGAAGCATTAAATTAAATTAGTACACGTAACATAGAATTACGAATCTGCAAGATGAAGCAACGCTTATGTATATTTAAATTAACGCATTGTAGCTTTCATTTTCTGTTGTCTTTTGTTCTCAGAAAAATGTACAAATGTATGGATTTACGTCTGTATTCCGGAAGTTGGCTGTAGTGTAGAGACGTGCGACTAAATGCTCTCGTGATTCTTAAGCGTGTAGGATGAACTTAGGTGGGAATTCCAGCCGAATTGGCAACTTGAAGATTCTCAGAGTAAATCTGGAAAAAGTGAGCTGTGTAATTGGGTAACCCTAGTGTCACCCATGAAACGTGCCAGAGTGTGATCTTGCAAATTACCGCCGCCTTGCCGGGGGAAAGTTACTCACCGTTATATTGCGAGTCCTACAATATTGAAACTGTTAGCTAATTCCTCCTGTTTTGTTTCATATGTAGACATACAGATCTTTTATGCGGGAGAATGAACAGCAGTTGATTGCAGTAAATATTTTAAATTTAATTTGAAAGTGGCGCACGGGACCATGTGTTTACTTTGACTTGTGATTCGACAAGCAATATTCAGGTATTTCAGAGAACTAATTTTGACTGTTATCCAGTCCCATATATTACTATTTTGATTATTAATGTGCCTACTGAGATAAAATGAAGTCCCACCGCTTAGAAAATAAAACAAGGAATCGTAAATGTAATGTTGAAACTACCCACAAAAATTAATACTTAATTTTCCACTTTAGAAATAATATTCCACGAATTTTATGAAACTTCCGATTAAGACGTTCAGTGGTATTTTGACACTGCATCTTTATGATTAAGCACTTCAATGATTTTATAGAAATGTCTCTAAAAAGCCGCAGTTTATATTACTTTTTCTCCATTAAAATGTGCCGTTCTCTCTTTATTTTTTTCTATGTAAAAGAGACCATGTTATTTTAAATTTCTCCCTAATTTGGGTAGAAAGAACGGAAAAAATTAGAAATTTTCTACTGAATCATTGGCACTTTCCTCAGTTGGACTTCGTAATAAACATAAAAACTTTATTCTACCTGTTCTAATTATTAAACTTCACATATTGAGCAAATAATTAAGTGCTTCTCTCCCATTGACTGCACATAATTTGATAAATACACAAAATACAGCAACACCTCTAGGTATCCGACAACTAAAGTGCCGGATAACAGGAAAATACTTTTGTATATTACGCAAAGATACATTGCAAGACGGGTGCGACTGCTGCGTTATCATACTCGCTACTGTGATGTGCGAAATAACGCCGTCTTGGTATTACCGCTCAATGTCGGTCCGTCCTGGTGGTGTAGTGGAAACCATACTTGCCTTCTAAACCCAAGTTCGCGGGTTCAAACCCGGACAGGACCGATGGATTTTTTCGGGCGTAAAAATCCTAAGTATGGCTTCCTTCGGAAGAGAAGTAAAGCCGTGGGTCCCGTGTCGTACATTTACGGCACGATAAAGAACCTTCACGCCCTGATTTGAATGGACGTTGATGACCTGAGATGTTGAAGAGCGTCCTTAAATAAAACAAATCAATCAATAAAAAATCAACCACGCTCACTACTGGGAAACCATGCCCCGTCCATACGCTCTATCTATGATGCTATTACAAGGCAATAAAATTTCACCAAAATGCCTAACACTGTGATATATATATATATATATATATATATATATATATATATATACTTTCGTTCTTTTCTTGTTGAAAATTTGTGTTGTTTTGGTATTACCGGTTATTTGCATGCCGATTACGAGGGGTTTTACTACAATCCGATTTCTTTCTTTAAATATTCCGCTCCAGAAAAAGGTTTGCTAATGAATCACGAAACAACAATCCCCTTTTCCAAACAAAATTACATTACGAAAATAAAAAAAAAAAGTAGAGGTGCTTAAACTATTCACAATGCTCTCTAGAAAAAAAGTTTCCAAGAATCAAAATTGTCGCTGACTACAGTTAATACCTACAACACCGTATTTTAGCTAACAGTGCCATGAACTTTTTCATATTCTGGGGTAAACCGCATTTACAACACCTTGCCTCCGGTAGAAGTGGAAGCCGCCCTTAGGAAAATGCAATTCTCACTACAAAAACATCACAAGCAGACAAAGAAAACGTTGCTTTCTGGGAAAGAAGGAAGGTTTACAGATCACGGGTGAAAAGCTACCTGGCATTTCCCTCAGTATCCTTGGACCAGAAGCCCGGGAGACAGGAGTTTCTGGAGCGGAGTGGTAGGGTGACGTCACGAGATCACGCCCCGCGTCGTAATGTTGTGAGCGATGTAAATTTAGAGGCGGCAGTTCCCCGCTATTTCTGTCGAGAGAGCCTTTGCACCGTGTAGAGGTGTTACCAGCTTCTCACAACCCACAGAGTTCTGGAAGGTTCTTGCTCTGAGCGTAGCAAAGCAACCTTCAAACTAATTTAATTAAAGAGTGCGCATACAATGTCACGTGCAAATTGAATGGGCCGCTGATGACCTGACATGTTAAAGAGCGTCCGTGAATAAATAAATACATAAAATAACTTAAGGAACGACTTGTGACTTGTGTATGTGACCACGAGCGGCCCCACACCGCAAAAACCATCCATATGATTATGTAAGGTATTAAGAGGTCGTTTCGATAAGGCGTCGTCTTGCAGAGGTAACCTGAAGTGGGAGAAAACACGGGATGTATTTACAGGCGAAAAGCGAAGTTGCAGAAACTGAGTAACAATCAACCTGAAAGCGCGCCACGACCAAACATTTCCGTCCTGTGGCTGTCAATGAACTGACAGATGAAGATCTTGACAGGCGTCAGGCTTCACCGACTTCGTTCTTTCAAACATGTCCAGCACATCCGACGCAGAAGAAAGCTACTTTTACCGTAGTTCAAGAAACCCGAATATTATCTACGGGGCTAAGGAGAGTCCCCACTTCTTTCAAATTCATCAGCATCCTCCACATGTGACGATGTGGACGGACATGATCATCTATATAGTCTATGTACTTGTTTCAACGATAATTAAATCAAGGTCATATCTTTGAATCATGAACAGTATGGTCCCAACAACCTGGTGCACCGTCACAATTCTGTTGTCGTCTGTAACTGGCTCGATGACGCGTTTCCACATCATTGGATTGGACGTAGAAGGAGAAGTGGCGTTTTATAGGAGGGGAGGAGTTGTTATTGGCTCCAAGTCGTGAGGGCCAGTTTGAAATAGGATAATTGTGGGAATAGGAACTTGTCTGTATGTAGCTGTGGTAATTAATTTAAGCCCATCGATCGCAGATCAACCAACTTCTCCTCCGCGAAACTCTTTTTCTAGAGCTTTCCGCTGGTTTTTGGTAGCTGTAAGCCAGCCAGAACTAGATGTTTTTTTTTTTTTAGTTGTGTTTAACGCTCGTTTTTACTACTGAGGCACCACAAGCGGTGGACACTGATCATACATGAAATGAAATGATATAATTGGGAAAGGATTTTTTTTTTGAGGAAGGAAACGTTCCAGGCCTAAGTTTAGGGAACCTCCCCGGCATTTGCCAATGCCAATAATGAAGACTGAAGAAAATATGGAAAAAACCTCAGTCAGGGAGGACGATCCTGGCGGGATTCGAACCCCAGACCTCCCGCTCACGAGTCCACGCCTTAACGACCTCGGCCACCCGTGGCGGTCCAGAACTGGGTAAATGGGAATTTGATATACAATGCGACGATGTATAACGTCTTTCGTTTGTTTATTGTTCATTGTGTGTATTTGCTTTGTAAAATTTTAAATAGTAACATGTTTTTATTTTATTGAAACATATGAACACCTTCTTCGTAAATATACAATGTAGCTCGAAACTTTGATTTTTTCTTTATTTTAAAGAATGTAAATGATACTAAGGGCTCAGTTTATAAATATGACTAACTTTAAATATTTAATTTTTGTAGTTAAATCTTAATAATAATAATAATAATAATAATAATAATAATGATGATGATAATAATAATAATAATAATAATAATAATTCTAAATATGTAGTTCTCTTTTGTGATATTTATAGATTAGAAGACTTCTAACTTTGTTCCTTTAATTTATAAATTAGAGGACTTATAACTTTGTTCCTTTAATACCATACAGTATAGCCATAACTTATTTGTTTCATTAATTAATAAGTCTTAATTTGGATTAAACTAAGAAATTTTCTTAGTTTACGCAGCTCCTACGCAGCGACGAACTTTTTTTTTTTTTTTTTTTTTGATATTGCCATTTTTAATGTTAGCATGTATGCTCCGTTTTAGTAAGTTGCTCTTAAAAAAAAACTAAAAAAAATACTCTCTTCCTCATATAACTGCTCTGAAAAGCCGTATTCATTATTTGAAAAAATTTAAGATTTGTTCACTACCAACAGTGTACGATATCTGCTTACTACTTAAAAAGCTTTGAGTGGTGGTGAATTCATACACTAAAAGAGTTGGTTACAGGAATTTTAGGAGAGAAAGAAACTCTTGCTGCTTCAGCGAAACAGGAACTTAAACGTTGCCTGAAGACTGGTCGGAGACTAGTAAACGCATCCCCTGTATTAATTACTTAACGTTCATGTATACTTCAACATTACGGCAAAGTTTTCAATCAGCGGCCTGTAACGGCGTCTCTTTTGTGATGAAAATTTTTTCGCTCCATATTCCGGGCACGCCCGTGGGAATCAATACGCCCGCTGCAGAGGCACATTAAAACTCGAAAGACACCATTGCTCCCACAGACATGCACCGCTGCTACTTGTTGCGCGCTTATACGACCTTGCCATCCACAAACGCTTTCTACATCCAGAGGCTCTGCAGAGGAATACTGTAATCGATGTGTTTCTCGACTATAATTACAATTGATGCCTTTACATAATGTTAAGCTTTTTAAACGCTACGAAAACGTGTCAACTGTTTCTGAGGGTGTTTAAAGCTATGCGCTCGTAGTTTAGTTTCTCATTTTTTCAACGCATCACTAATGTTGGAAGGCATATGTTCTCTACTCAATTCAGAAATAATAATAAAACAATACAACAAAAAGTTGGTGCTGTAAGGCTATAGTTGCTAATGTTGTTTAGAGATGTGTTAACTCTTCAATAACCACTAGTCCTTTGTTAAATCAAAGCTTCTCTACCATGCCACCTCTAGCTCCAAAGACAGACGATGATGAGCTTTCTAAAAGCTCTACTTAAAAATGGAATAATTATCCGTTCCGTTTTCAGAATGAGCTTACAAAAGTTAAAACTTATAAACATTTATTTTAGCGTGTGATGGATAACTATTGGCATACTGCACATGCGCAGGCTTTCTTGTTGAGACATAAAGTGTCGCTGTTTAGCATACTCCCGCTACCGCCTTGGTGGCCGAGGTCGTTAGGGCCCGCAATCGTGAGCAGGAGGTCTGGTGTTTGACTGGGGTTTTTTCCAGGTTTTCCTCAGTCGACATAAATAGCAAATGTCGGGGAGGTACTCTAAACTTAGGCCTGGAACGTTTCCTTCCTTAAAAAAAAAAAACAATCCTTTCCCAATATAACGTTTCATTTCATGTATCACCAGTGTCCACCGCCTGTGGTGCCTCAGTAGTAAAAACGGGCGTTAAACACACGCTACAGGACCACACACCATGCGTTCAATCGAGAAACTGTGCGGAAGTGGCAGTGATTTGAAACAACCCCTATTTCATTTCTGATTTGTTTTATCCCTTCCTTTTAGTTTTACCAGTAATCAGAAAAGTATATATATATATATATATATATATATATATATGTTGTATATATATGTTGTATATAAGAAAGGAATCAATATGGATTGTAAAAATATTTAAACTGACTGCAAGATGAAGCGAATTATTTCCAAAAGTAACCCCTTAGGACAAAAAAAATTTAATAAAGAGTTATTTACAGCAAACATATTAAGAACTTTCACTTAATTTTAATTTGGTGTATATAATTCGAAACATTTTAGCACTATTTATTTCAACAGTAAAAAAAAAAAGACTTAATGCCGTTAACTGTTTTATGCTATGAGTGCCTACTATGATCACTAACAGAAAAAAAATGTTCCAAAGAAAAATACAACATAAGATCCTGGGAATAGCTTTGAAGGACAAATTGCATATAGTAGTAATAAACCAGCTATCTCAGGCAACAGACATCGCACAACTAGCCATCGATCCTGATGTTCTAGTGGTAACCATACTTGCCTCCTAAACCCAAGATTGCGGGTTCAATCCTGGCCAGGATCGATGGATTTTTCGGGCGTAAAAATCCATCGGAAGGGAAGTAAAGTCGTGGGTCCCGTATCGTACATTTACGGCATGATAAGGAAACTCAAGCCTGAAAGAGAGGCCTTTAGCAAAATTTGTCGGCCATTTCACGCCCTGAATTGAATGGGACCTGAGATGTTAAAGAGCGTCCATAAATAAACGAAATCACAAGCACAACTAGCCACCAGAATCAAATGACAATGGGGTGACCACATCGCAAGAATGCAGGACTGTAGCTGGAGCTACAATATCTGCATATGGGACTCCCGGTTAGGAAAAAACCTCAATCAGGAAGGACTGTCCTGGTGGGATTCGAACCGCAGACCTCCTGCTCACAGTCTGCGCCTTAACGACCTCGGCCACCTGTGACAGTCAAGTACATAGTGTTGTCAGCTCTTAGGGAGCGCAAGCGGCCAGCTATGACTGTAGCCCAGCAATTTGTTAACATGGATAGACGCCCGACTTAGGCCAAAAAGAATAGAAGGTTGAAAGCAAGTGAACTGATATTAGGTAGACCTGTAACTGATCTCCGTTTGCTGAGAAAGCACCAGTCGAACGATTTCGCTTTGCAAATGATCATAGCAGTTGGAGAAACGAACTTTTGTTCACAGACCAGTGCGGTTTCAATCTGCGCTCTCCTGGTGGACGCGAAAGAGTTTGGAGAAGGATGGGAGAACGATTTGCACAATGCTGCATTTCCGGAAAGTTGCCATTTGGAGGTGGTGGAGTGTCTATCGATGATAGTACTGAGTTAATTTAGTAGAAAATGAAGGTCTAACAGCTGATAGGTTATATAAATGAATGTTTGGCTAATCACGTTGTACCATTTGGCCGATTTACAGGCGATACTCTTCTTTTATTGCACGACAATGCACGCCTGAATGTTGCCCACGTGATCATGTTTTACCATGGTCAGCAAGGAGCCCCGTCATTAATCCGCTTGAACACGCGTGGGACTCGCTGGAACGGCGTGTTAAGACAAGACCGCCGCTGGCAGAAACTTTGCAGAAGTTGAGACGAGCACTTCTTGAAGAAGGGGAGCATATTCCTCAAGAAGCCATAGCCAACCTGATCGAAAGCATGCCAAGACGTATAAATAAGTTATTCAAGCCAGAGAGGGGCGCGACCCGTTATTAAAACCAGTTTCAAATGTTTCAAGCATCGAAAAATGTCTCACAGTTAAAAAAATGTCTTATCATTGTTTCACATCCTTCGTAACTTTTTAACCAGAGTTAAGTTTTTGTTTCTGTTTGTAATTTAAGGCGCTTAATGAACCATTCTTTAGTTTAAATGGGCATTCTTTTATTTTAAAATAATTAAGAACAAAATATAATCAAATATAAAAGTCCCTGAGTATATTAAATGAATTTCGCTGCTAACCTCCTCCCTAAGTTATATATCTGAATTTTTACACCACATGTCTGATGAGGACAAGGACGTTTGATATTTCAATCATTTATAGGCACTGAGATTCATTAACATCAAGAATATTCATAGATGCACAACTATAAATTTATAAATATATTTTTGGAATTTCTGGAGGTTTCTTCTGATGAGATGTTGACTAAGGTCGGTCTCATAAAAGAAAACTTCTGCCACATCAAATGTTTGGAGATACACTACTCATTGATTGATTAATTGATTGATTGATTGGTTGGTACTAAATTGTGTAAATACACATTGCCACTTAAGCCGCAAATGCTCCTTTAGTCCTGACTTTGTACTTTCAGATCTACAGCTTTAGTGAGATCTAGAATCTTCTCTAGGAATTTCATCTCCTAAAGGACTATATCGTAATAGAGGTGGTCTATGTGTTTGCAGGGTTTCACACTGTAGTAAGTTGGGTTTTGCATTTCATCAGAATGTTCACATAGGCGCCATGGTAGAGTCACATCGTCATGTCTGGTTATTATTCTAATTGCTTTGTTTTTTTTTTTCTATCCCTAATCAGCATGTCCTAAGTCAGAATGCTACTGGGTGTTTTTATAACAACTTTACCCAGTTTCTAGACCTGAAAAGCTCATCTTACCTGATGTCCCTGATATATTGCGGCTCTAGCAATTTGGTCATTTCTTTCACCCCTTTATCTGCCGCCTCAGAGACCCTGATGTTGATTCTTTGTTCAAAACTTGGACAAATCTACAGTTGACTTGCTTGATGCCAGAATGCGCACAGGTTTCTCTTCTCACAGAAGTTAAGGCAGGTCAATTACTTCTGGATGAAAGCTGTAACAAAGTTCCAAAAACTTATGAGGATATTTGTTTTTTGCAGATAATTCATAAACTCTAATACCTGAAGAGCTCGTTAAGACACGAAATCGTGAGCGGGAGGTCTGGGGTTCAAATCCCGCCAGGATCGTCCTCCTCTGACTGAGGTTTTTTTCCAGGTTTTCCTCAGTCCTCATAAAGGGCAAGTGCAGAGGAGGTACCCCAAACTTAGGCCTGGAATGTTTCCTTGGTTTAAAAAAAAATCCTGTCCCAATTTATCATTTCATCTCATGTATCACCAGTGTCCACAGCCTGTAGTGCCTCAGTCGTAAAAACGGGCGCTAAACACTATTTAAAATAAAGTTCCTCATTCGTGAGTCATCTATACAGAATGCCAGATGATCCAAGACACACCAGAGAAAGATAACAAGAGTAATAGAGAGGAAAAAATACAATTAAATTTCTCCTAAGGAAATTAGGTTAGCAACTGAAAAAAAAAAAAAATCTACAATGAAACACATTATGTAAAACTTAACACGTGAAAACCTCTGTAAAATTAATGAGTACCTACAAATAAGAAAACTATTTTATATAAACATATAATCAGTATATGAGTTGCTAAAAAGTTCAGAACTCACAATATTCCTGTATGAGCTGACGAAAATTTCCACGCAATTTTGGAATCAAAGCACTAACAACAGTTTAGCATTAATGTGTGGGCTAGAATAACTCTTGACATATTTTTCACCTTTTATTTAACCAGGAAAACTGACAGGGCTCTCTAAGAGCTAATTTAAATGTTTTGTTGAAGTATTTTTCATGAAACTTCATATGTTTGTTTGATGGAACACCGCCTCATTTTACTCTTGCTGTTCGATTTTACATCAGCTCCCAAATAAATGAACAAATACTGAAGAAGCGACATCTAACCTGCTTTTCTCCCCGCCTCTATAATTATGAAGTCAAGATGTTTGTACACTCTAACTCTATTGACAACGTGAAAATTTTCACCAGCTTAGAACAAGGACGTCGGCCGATATGGCAGAAACTCGTACCTGGAATGTGGGAGAGAGTAAGTCAAGCCTGTATTAGAGCTCTTCTGTACAACTATGGGTAGTAAAATCATATACAATAACAAAAAACTAAGTGAAACTGACCATATGTCCAAACGAATATTTTTGTTAGCATTTATAACTCTATTAATTCCCCAACGGTTTCCCATTAGTAACATTCTGTATATTAAAATAATGTAAGAGAGACAGCAAACAATTGTGATTGTTTTACAATTTAGTCTTTCCCAGGGTCCTTACGATTTTCTGTATCTCTTTTAAGAAGTTTCAGCTTCTAAACAAAGACTTTATATGCATTAGTTAACAGCCAGTCTTAACCTTGAACTTTAGAGCTAACGACGTTGTGTTGGCACTACCTGAGATTTGCTGGCAGCGCTTAACATTCCACAGTGACGTCTGAACGTTGTTGGCCTGCAGCACATAACTCGGTTCCTTATGTCGCCATCTCATTCTACACATTATTACATCAGTTGTACAACATACAGGACGCGGTTCCTCTGCCATGCTAAACTACCAAGCACCTCGTGTTCATAGCAACTCCAAACCTCTTTGTCCATTGACGCCGAAAGTCCGCGAGAAACAGCGCGCATCATTGGAGAGGAGTTGATTGTTAAAACAGCTGAAGAAGCTTTGCCAACCTTAGGGCTAAATATGCCAGATCTAGCTCGTGGCTTTGACATATAGTATAATGCTCAGTTTTTTACATGTTTTCAAACGTTTTTGTAACTTTCTAAGTCCGATCTTACAGTTGAAGTTTAAACCCTAGCTTAACTAAACTAAACTTAGCCCCTCCAGTTTTACAGTTACGCTATAACCTTTTAGCTTTGGTAAATTAAAATTGATACAACTGAAGTTGGCAATGCATGTAGCATGCTCATTTAATTCAACATTTATCTTTTTTTTTTTGTTTTGTTTACGATTTTGCTAATTTAAGAAAATAAAGTGTAGGGCTATAATATAACAACATAATATTTATTTCGGAAATGAGCGACAAAAAAGAGCAGTAAATTTTGCTAATCTATAAACATTTTCTCTATTTTTAACTCTGTCTTCATGTGTTGAAGGAAATATTTCTCTCAACGGTTCTATATGATGCGAAACCTTCTTCACCACTCTGTTCGCTGTTGATTTTGCTGGTTATAACAGCAGAAAATCGCCTTCGCCTGTTATAACCATTCGGTTCGTGTAACCTCAAAGTAACAATTATTATTATTATTATTATTATTATTATTATTATTATTATTATTATTATTATTATTATTATTATTATATAGTGTTTAACGCCTACTACTGAGGCACCGCAGGCGGTGAACACTGATGATACATCAGATGAAACGGCAAATTGGAAAAGGATATTTTTTAAGGAAGAAAACATTCCAGGCCTCAGTTTAGGGTACCTCCCCGGCATTTGCTATTTATGAGGACTGAAGAAAATCTGGGAAAAATCCTAGTCAGGGAGGACGGTCCTGGTGGGAATCGAACCCCAGAACTTTCGCTTAATGATCACGGCCACCCGTGGCGGTCAAAGTAAGAAGAAATTTTGTTTCGCCGATAGAACCTTGTTCCTGAAATTTTAACTATTAAAATCGCTATTAAACATTTCCAATTCTTTTCTATAATAAATTACAAATTTATGATTTATGAATTACTATTACCAGCGTGTTGCATGTTTTATTTCATCTCGAATGATTTCCAATATTGTGTTTGCTGATTCTTTACTTAACCTAACTCTCTCGTAGAATTCAGAATCGCTCCATAAATTAAAATTATCTGAACGTGTTCTAAATGTTCTTAGTCCGCTTATCCTTTCAATTTGAGGTAGAAGAAACTGAATTTCTTCGTCACTTATATCTTCTCCTGACATACAACAATAACCCAGTTTAAACCATTTTCCTTCTCAGCTTAAGTTAAGAGCCAAATAAGCGAAGCTTATCGTTCAATTTTATACTGTAAAACGCATATGTAGCTTAAGCCTGAACTGTAATACTGGGCATGAGTATCTGCATAGAGCGATTCTGCACTGCAAATTTCCGTCTTTGTAGCGGTATAGTTATGGCTATATTCAATAGTTTAATATTTGAACTAAATACATGTTAAATGATGTTATTGATTCCAATCCAATAAACATCACATTATTTGAGCATCCATTACATAACCGTACTGTTTGTGTTATTAACTAATCCTCATAACAGTTAAAACTTAAGAAAATATTAGATGCACACATTGTTGATTTATTAGCAGTTGCAACTGACATGAAATTAATTAGATGTACACATATAAAATTAGCCTGACATGAACTTAATTAGGTTGACATGTATATAATTACATTGACATAAAATTAATCAGGTTGAAATTTATTTAAATAGATAGACAGATATGAGCTGAAATGCATTTAAACAGGTTACAATCAGTGGCGGCACATGGCCCCTGTAGAAGCGTGGGCTAGGGGCCTAACTACATGACATCCAAATGACATGAGGAAAGGCCTCTTTATCAAGACTTATACCCTTCCTCGACATTCTCTCATAACTGCAGCGCCATCGTATGTTTGTACTATAAACTTCTGGTTTACTATAAACTTCTGGAACTTTTCTAATTCATTGTTAAAGTACACCATAAGGATTCTGCATCAATTCAGAAACCGCAATGAATGTTATGAGTCTTTCAACTGTTTTACCCCTAATATATCGTAATATCATAACAAATTGTGACGTATATATAATATTTGTTTTTTCGTCGGCCTGTACAGAAACGAAATTTGCCCTTTCTATTTCTTTTCTAATCTCATTCCTATAAAAGATAGTTTCTCACCTTACACGCTGTCAGCCAAGATATTTTTTAAAACACACACACACAATTTAATTTTGTGTGGTCTTGATAAGGTCCAAATTGTTTTACTTTCAACTTAACAGTTACCTTAAACGTAGATAAGGAGTATGCTATAAAACGTCCACTTTATTCATTATCACAAAATTGATACGCTTTTTTGTAACTTAACAGTTAACACTGAGAAAGAAAAATTTTCACTGAAAAACAGCGAGGAAGTCATCCAATTTAAAAAGAAAAAAAAAGTGCGAAAAAAATCCCTATTATGCGTGGTATCAGTAACCCCTTAACACCTGGTTCCTAAAAAAAGAGGGAATAACAATGGCTGACAATGGGTTGCTTTCTGCTGGCCCAAGAGAACGCAGAAATAGTCAGGAGGTCCATCTTAGAGGAAGACTTTTTGTAAATCTTTGCTAGCCCATGAAGGAATTAATTTAAAGCTTAAATTTTCCGTGTTAGCCTATTAGCCGCCCTCGCTAACGGAGCACCCGCACGATACCGCTACTACAGTAGAGAGGAAATGCGCTGATTGCGTAATATAGAACTAAGTACTAATCGGTAGTACATTGCCGTTTTCATGTATTTTTATATTTAATAGTAGACCAAGGGAATAGAAAACGGCAAATATAATTATGGCATTTTCTTTAGGGGGGGGGATCTAGCCCTTATTGACGGGCCGCCCCTGCAGTTCACCATGCATTATGTCTAGAGAGTTTATTAACTGCGTAACGAGGCTAGTGGAAGGGAGAAGCGTTAACACAAAAACCAAGTAAGGCACGTGGTTCTCTACAGCAACGACTTGCATATTTTATTACCCTCTACACAGCTAGCCCCAATTCATTTGTCTTTGTTGCACGGAGTTCTGAAATTTAATTAGAACAAGCGTGATGATCCCGAGTCCATTGGGATCAACAAGTCTGCTGCCAGAGAGATGTTTCTTTGTTTTGTTTCAATAGATGCGTTAATGCCATATTTTTATTAAATTTTCCATCTCTTTCTGTTATGTATGTTCACCGAGTGACTCATGAAGGTTAAAACTGGTTGTTAACGAGAATTTTGAAGAAAATTTTGAAGAAAAATTTCAAAAGTTGTTTCATGGATACACCGCCATACTTTAGTAGTAGTAGTAGTAGTAGTAGTAGTAGTAGTAGTAGTAGTAGTAGTAGTAGTAGTAGTAGTAGTAGTTGTTGTTGTAGTAGTAGTAGTAGTAGTAATAATAATAATAATAATAATAATAATAATAATAATAATAATAATAATAATAATAATAATAATAATAATCACAAATTTGTGTTATAAGAGATGTTGAAAATTATGCCACTCGGCGGCAACACATTGCCAGCAAATGCATAGGATATTCCTGTATTTCTTCATAAGTTGATTTGGTTCATTTACGGACGCTCTTTAACAGCTCAGGTCATCAGCGCCTCATTCAATTCAGGACGTGAAACGGCCGACAAATTTTGCTCAGAGGCCTCTTCTGAGGTTCTTTATCGTGCGTAAATGTACGACAGGGACCCACGGCTTTACTTCCCTTCCGAAGGAAACCATACTTAGGACTTTTACGCCCGATAAAAAGCCTGGCTGGGATTGAGCCCGCGATCTTGGATCTAGGAGGCAAGTATGGTTACCGCTAGACCAGCAGGACCGATTATTGCTTCTTAAGAACAAGGCGATTCGGAACACGTTTCTTGTCTGGCTCTTGTAACTTAACAAGTAGGCGAACAATTTCTCTACTTGAACTCAATTGCCAGGATGTTTTCTTGCGAATTCCCTTAACATTTCTCTTCAAGAATACATGTATGTATTGCATATAAAAACCATTTCTTCAAGACTATATTTGTGTAGTGACAAATAACGAATTACAATTGACAAACAATTTACACACAACGAAAGCGCCGAAAATATACGAACATACAACCACTAGCTGACAAAGTTAACTACAAGCTGGCATTTGCCATTTATGAGGACTGAGGAAATCCTGGAAAAAACCTCAGTAGAGAGGTGCAAATCGAACCCCAAACCTCCCGCTCACGAGTACGTGCCTGAACGACCTCGGTTAGCTGCTACTTTTATATGCATCATATGACCTTCATGAGTGGCTTTTTCTAGTACAGGCCAGTCACACTCTGCCGACCTGTAATTGAATGTCATTGTACTGTTAGCTAATTTAGCTCTGAAAGTGTTTCTGTATTTTTCGTTTATTAATGCTTGACGTTTAAGAATTCACACAATCCGTACACAGTGTAAAAATGGTAACTTTTTATTTGTAGAGGCTGATGTGGATATAGTGCAGTAGTTCTAAGATATTCTTGCAATCTGAGGGGCAGGTGGGTCCTGTACATACCCTCTTCTGTTCGTAGCATGATCTTGTGCGTTAACTGCAGAGGCGTGGCTCATATTTGTTGTCCGTTTCGTAAATAGCAGCCTTGACACACTGCCCAATATCTTTCATTTCTGGGGCACTCGACAAATTATAGAAGTTGGAAACTGTGCTAACCTCATTTTGAGTGGCATTTCTACTCGTGAATGACTGCAGAGATAAATTTCTGCAAGAGGATATCGCTTTATATCCCTGAATAGCACTTGTTTTCAGCGTACAGATATATAATAACAAAAATATTATCTACGAGTTTTATATTTTGAAACAATAATAGCTGAGGGAAAGGGATTTTTTGACATGCTTTATAAGGGTGGTCTGAAAAATGCTCGGCTTCGACTATAGGTGACCATGTAATTTACAAAATAACTGTTTTAGCGAATTAGAAAGTAATGTAGCTATTGCAATTGTACCCATTTGTGACAATATTATTTCTTTTGTTAACGATTTTAAAGTAATGAGCTGGTAAGGTAAATGCTGCATAGATAAATGCCAATTAGATTTGCAAACAAAGAAGACAATCAGTGTAGTAAAATAGATTGATATAAGTTATAAATGTGAAATTTACATGAATATATTTATAAAGATAATATAATAAAACGACATAATATAACATGGAAAATAAAGAAACATACAAGATTTATAGATATATAATAGAGTTTATTAAAAAAATAGACACTAGTAAAGTAAGTGTAAAGTATGTAAGAGATGCACTGGTCATCAGTACAGTTTCTACCGGATATCGGTGTATAGAAGTTTAATAATTTAGCGTTAAAGATTAAGCGGAAGTAGTAGAAGTAGTAGCTGGTTTGCATCAATTAGTAAGTAGTTGAAGGGAGATTTAATTTTGTTATTTATCAATTTTCTTTGTCTTTTATTAATATTCCAGTAAATTTCTAATTGTACACGTCCTGGAGTAGGAATCAAAGTACCGGGATGGAATATTTCAGATTATTATTATTATTATTATTATTATTATTATTATTATTATTATTATTGTTGTCTGTTAACGCTCTAGCGGTGGCAATTTTTGTTTTCTCTCAACGAAACTCGCCATGTAACCATCAATTAATAAATGATTCGTTGAGTTCATTAACCAGCAAATTTAACCGTTAGGTATGGGGGATTTACGTAAAGCGAAAGGAAAGATGTAAAAATCGCTCTAGCGGCCGCAATTTAATTTTTTTTTTAAAAAGGAAACTCCGTATATGCCATTGAAATAAAACAGCAAATATAGTTACTGGAAATAAGTAAAATAAAAATATTAGGAGTGGGGTTTTGCCTGAAATCCAAAATTTAAAAATCGCTCTAGCGGCACCAATATTTACTTTTTTGCAACGGAATTCTGTGTATCATTTAAACAAAATAAGAAAACATTTTCTGAAAATCAGGGATTCAAATCATACAATACCTTAATTTTGTACCGTAAAACAGACACTTTTATATACATCATTTAACAAATAACACTATGAAAGTCAACTTTCCACTGACAAACAGTTAATTTCAAACAACCAGTAGTCTGTTATGTCTGATGTCAGTAACCGTTCAACGTCTGGTTCCTAAGGAAATACCGAGCGCGGTGACGAACGTTCTTGCTGCTGGCCCAAGAGAACGGAGAAAGGCTAACCCATCTTGAAGGAAGACAAATGTAAATGTCTACACGCCCAAGATCTACCCTCTCTAACGGATGACCCGCATGCTACCGCTACTACAGTTGAGAGGAAATGCGCTAATCGGCAGCACATCGCTGTTTTCATGCATTTTTTTGTTTTGTTTTGAAAGTTGACCGGTAGAAAATAAAATGGTAAATATTTATGGCATTTTCTCTGGCGGGCCCGGACCCATCTGGCCCTTATTGACGGGTCGCCCCTAACAACAAGTATGCTATTTTGTAAATAATTTCTCCAGTTTAGGTGATCATAGGTGTAACTGAGAATTTTTAAAGTAAATGTGACAGATAATCTGAATTTTGAGAAAATTGAATATCGTTTGGTGATAAAGCTTCTAATTTTGAAATGTTTTATCTCAGGATACATAGAAGAAGCATTGTCCTTCATACGTCATCATTAATAACTGGGTTGCGAAGAGGAAGAACAAATGTCAAAACTGGTTGTATTGCAAAACCCATTTCTCTGTTCCTTCCGGTAAATGTTGATTCTGTCTGTGATTTTGGAGGATCGACAAATTGGTCTGAAACCTATAGCAGAACCTTTGAACATCTCCAATGAATGCTTCTTTAACATCATACATCCCGATTTGGATGTGAGAAAAATCACTGCTAAATGGATAACAAAAAGCTGATCATAAACAACTTAAAGTGACAACTTCCATTTCCAGTTGTCGTCATTCTGAAGATGATTCCTGAGATATTTTTGGCTAATACTGTAACTATGGACGAAACATCGACCCATTACTGCATTCCAGAAACAAAAGAATAAACAAAGAAATGGAACCATTATGGTTCGCTCTGCCCAAAGAAAATTCGTGTCCAGAAATAGGTTTTCGCATTATTTTTGGGACAAAGAGGGAACTATGACCTATTATTTAGAACAGGGTAAAACGGGAGGGCATTATCCTGCATTAATGACCAAGCTCCAGGAAAAAATTATGCAAAAATGCTGGGGAAAATGTTTCAAAGTTGTGCTTATAGCAAGATAATGCACCCGCTCATAAGTTCCTGATTGCAATGTAAAAAATTAATGAGGTTGGCTCTGAAAGATTGACCATACTACCATTTGGCAAGATTTAGCCCCTTTTGTCTATTGTCTATTTCCAAAGCAAAAAAGACATTTTAAAGGGAATAAATTTTCATCAAATTAAGCGGTGACAAGTACTGCGGGGAAGCGGTTTGCAGGTCAAGAAAAACAAAAATTTAAGGAGTTTAGAAGTCCTGCATAAACATTGTGCTGAGTGTACAGAGCTAAAAAGTGATTAAGATTAAAAAATAAAAATTTGTTTTGAAAACAATTCCATTTTTTATTTTAGGCTGTTTGCAGCATTGAAAGTGTCAGGGCGAAGTAGGCTGATGGTTTATGCTTTGGAAAGGTTTATTGCTAACGGGGAAAATGTGACTTGCACTAGGAACTTAAAACTCTGGAAATGGGTAACTTTGTGTGTGTATGTGCGCGCGCGCAATGCTACAACTTTGTTCCTTCAGCTACTTCTGTTCCCCGTGCCTTTTACGTCAACCTCTCTTTTGTCATATTTCTTCATGCTCCATCAACTGTTTCTTCCTTTCTCCTTATCACTCTATTCAGGTTATTCAGTTTTATTTTCTTCTTGCATGTCTAAACCGTACTGGTATTCTTTCTTCTGTCACTTCAATAATACTCTTTTTTAATTTGCATCATATTACAAAATCCTCGCTGTTTCTCTCTTAGAGTTTTAACTGCATGTCAAAAACATCCATTTCTGTGACTAAAACGTTACCTCTTGTCATATTTTCGTTCCATATAATAACACAATCTAAACCAGTGAATCGAATGCTTTGAGTAAATGCAGATGGGCCATTTGGTAGGGCCAAGAAGCCTTTGAATGCTAATAATTTATAAATGGGAAGTGTTGTTAATTCTACTATTAATACATCCATAGTAAATTATTTGTAAATAAAGACGTTTAAGAACATATAACAAGGTTATTCTAATCTACAATAGTTTTAAGTTTATTATGATTTCGCTAAGCACATGTATAATTTTTAATTGGAATATATTAGGCACAAATTATGTATTAAACATTGAACTTTCCCAGTCTGTTTTCAGATTTTATTCCATCAATAGAGTAATAATAATAATAATAATAATAATAATAATAATAATAACGGCTAAAAATGCTCTACGATCATTCAGAACACTTGCAACACGATTCTTCGCATTGCAATTATTTACCATACACATCTAAATGTATATTTATTTATATATTAATATATACGACGTGCGTTCGGAAAATTGTTTACGTTCTCGAATATGCTCAATCTATGAACATGTCCATTTGTAAGACAGTGTATTGATACTAGTACGCCATGCAGAAACTAGGTGGAGGTTGTAAGAAGAGTGTGTAGCGTAAGGGCAGAGTTTGATTGTTATCAAGTAGAAAAAAACGTGAAAGTTGACTATCATTGCAAAGATGAGCTGAATGGTTTTGTGGAAGGAAGGCATGAAAACTGGACGTTGGTGAAGTTCCTGCACAGAAGTCCGTTTACAACTGGGACATTGGGGCAGGGAATGAGTACTTGGTCGTCTGTCAACATCGCGGTCTCCCAGGAGCATTGAGGTTGTGTCTGATGGCTGCATAACTTTGATGAACTGGAATGTGAAGACAGGTCTCAGCAGCGCAACCCTACACGCCATATGAAAAAGATGTGCGCACAGGACTTGACACAAGTCCTGAAGGACGAAAGGGTTGATGCATGACTTTGGAGAGGCTGGTGACTGCTGATGGTAAGGGTCATGGTTTCACTATCACGCACCAGAATAAAAGTCTAATTCGTGCAGGGAGTCGCCGGCCTAAGAAATTTCGTGCTTCTCCATCTGCGGGCAAACAGATGATCAGCGTCTTTTTGGGACACTTCAGGCTTCCTTAAGGAAGACCGTCAACAGCGAGGTGTACTACGAAACCCTTGCTCGGCTTAGACGCAAGTATGAACATGCTTTGCGGCGGAATTTGCTTCGGCCATCATGTCGTTGCGTTGTGCCTGATAGATTTGGATTTGGTTTATTTACGGACGATTTTTAACATCTCAGGTCATCCGCGTCCCATTCAATTCAGGGCGTGAAACGGCCGACAAATTTTGCTCAGGGACCTCTTCTTTCAGGCTTGGGGTTCTTAATAGTGGCTTAAATATACGACACGGGATCCACGGCTTTACTTCCCTTCCGAAGGAAGCCATACTTAGGATTTTTACACCCGAAAAAAATCCATCGATCCTGGCTGGGTTTGAACCCGCGATCTTGGATAGTTGCTACTACACCACCATGACCGACTCATTCCTGCTGTGGGGATTTTATCTTGATTAGGGATATTCCCTGCAGCGATCATGATCGGGCCAGGTTAGTTATTCTAAAATTGAGGCCTCAGTAGAACATGAACTTTATCATGTTCTTACTCCAGAGTTAGATTTCATTTTTACCCTACTATGAACACACAATGTACATTACGGGAGAACGGCCCACCTTCTCTTCAGAAGTTTTGAGGAAAACAGTGCAAAGAAAACACAAATACCACGAGGGTCTTCAATCAGCTGAGGCACTGAAAAGACCTCGGCATTTGTAGTCGCGCTACGCTCGCATCGGGCTGAATTCCACGAAGTCCGGAGTGGACATGTATGGCGGCGTTGATGAACTGCAAGAATGGCGCCTATCCGTTGCATTCAAGAAAGAGCTAAAAACTGCTGCTCGTTACGAGGGGCGGGGTTAAGAGATCCAATCTACTGGAGAAGCTGGCGAAATCCAACCATTAGGAATTGCCTTAAAAAAACTAATAACACCAAAAACGGTTATAGGTATGGTAAAAAAATAAATAAATAAAATGATATACTGAAATTAGTTCAGCGAAAGAAAATTGGTGCTAAATGTTGTGAGACTGATTATTGATCGATTAGGTTCAAAGTACTTAGGCACAATTGTTTGATGTGTTTTTTTTTTTTGTGATTACAAATGTACTAAATTGATATTTAATATATTTATGTAACTGTTACGTTAAAAAGTTGGTTCCAAATGTTTCATGTAAATTGTTCTTGAATATTTAAATGTGTCGGCAAGTGTTTCGAGTCTTAGAAAAACTGTACTGCAACAAAGTCATAAAGTTTCAATCGACTGTGTGCGCTGGAACCGTCTTAATCGAAAAAATGCTGATTGGTTAGCAATTGGTTGGGTATTTCGCGGAAAGGAATTCTGAATGCGCACGTCACGAAATTGAGTGTACTAACTGTATTCCCCTGAAGATGGTTCTGCAAAATAAAGGGATGGAATAATTTAATACACACTAAGAAAATCGATTATCAATTTTCTAATAAATTCAGTAGTTATCATAGAAACCCTAATAATAATATAATTATTATTACCGAATGTAGGCATTTCGAAATATTTACTATTTAAGCTATAGGCTTGCTGGCGATTAGAGATTATGTTAAAACTACGCAATGTTGTGAATTAAAGCCTCACTGAATTATACTGTAGTCTTTTCCGTAAGAATATAGAATACTAACAGACAACAAATGAAAAGTTCTATAACCGATTTTAAAAAATAAAGTTTATTCAGTAATAAGCTAAACAACCTCTCTGTCATGTATGGTATCTATAGCTCATTAGTAGAACACGGAGTTTACGCATTACCAAATTAAGAAATATGTACACTTACTCAATTAATGAATGACCACTTGTCGGAAACGAAAGGTCACCTCGTGCTTCCGAACTGCAGGCCGGCTCCTACAAGTAATGTTATTCCAGTACATTATGTAATGAGAATGCAATGAAACAATTGTTTCTTCATGAAAAACTAAAAGACCGTCACCTGGAATTGCGTAAACTAAGCGAATTCCTCAGCAACTAAAATAACTTTAAAAATGAAAATACAAGCCATATTATAGCCTTATTAATTAATGAAAAGAAATAAGTTGTGGCATTAGAGGGAGGAAATTAGAATTTTTGCATTCTATAAGCAGCACAAAAGAGAATCCATAATTTTAGGACTATTATTATTATTATTATTATTATTATTATTATTATTATTGAGATCAAACCACAAAAATAGTATGCTATTAATAAATTAAATATATTAACACTGATAAACAAAGCTATTCTGTGGGGGTATTTTTAAACATTTTACTATGTTTAAGAAATTTACTAAAATAGAGTAAAATAACAGAACGTTTCCAGTTACATTGTGTATTTAAGAATATGATGTTCATGTGTTTCAATAAAACAAAAGCATGTTACCATTTAAAACAATTAAAACGTACTTAGCAAATATACACATCAAGGATAAATAATTGAAAGTTCCATTGATTTTCGTTGGCTTTGAAATGTAATTTAAATGTTGTTGTAGTAAAAACACGTAATCAAGACGTTTTCTGAAGGTTATTACAGAGCACTCTTACATACAAATATAATTCTTAAACACATATTAGATAAACATTTCACACTTTCTATCTTCACAGCGATGCTTTTATTAAATATAAAACATTGCTTCCTTATAAATATAGTTTATATGCTGAATTAATTTGCCCTTTTATTTTAAAACAATATAGAGAAAATTAAACGCAAGAGCGATTTTTAAATTTCGGTTTTCATGTGTACCACTACTCCTAATAGTCCGATTTCCCTAATATTCAGAAACTATTTTTCTTATTTTACTTAAATGGTATATACCGAAGTTTATTGTAATGAAACAAATATTGGTACCGTTAGAGCGATTTTTTAAATTTTGGAATTCAGGTAAACCTCCACTCCTAATGATCCGATTTCTATGATTTTGAGGAAATATTTTGCCTATTTTATTTAAATGGTATATACGGAGTTTCATTGCGAAAAAGCAAATATTGGTGCCGCTAGAGTAATTTTTTAACGTTGGGTTTTAGGTAAACCTACACTCCTAATAATCAGGTTTTACTTATTTTCAGGCACTATTTTTCTAATTTGATTCGGTATATGCCAAAATTTGCTGGTGCTGCTAGAGAGATTTTTATATTTTGTGTTTCAGGTAAACCCCAATCCTAATGGCCTTATTTCCCTGGTTTTTAGATTTTTTTTTTTTTTTTTGGTTTTATTTAAATTGTATATACGGAGTTTTGTTGCGAAAAAAAATATTAATGCCGCTTGAGCGATATTTATATTTTATGTTTCAGGTTAACCCCCTCTCTCCTAATAGTCCGATTTCTCTTATTTTCATAAACTATTTTTATTTTATTTCAATGGCTTATACCGAGTTTTCTTTGAAATGTTTACAATTGCGGCAGCTAGAGCGATTTTTAAAATTTCGCCTTAACCCCCAAACGTTTTTTAGATATACTCTCATTCCTAATAACGCGACTGCTCTTATTTTCTACTACTACTTTTTATAGGTTAATTACAAACCGAGTTTCGTTGAGAAAAAATACAAATTGCGACTACTAGGACGATGTTTAACTTTTTTAAAAATTGGTTCGTTTTTTAGATTAACCTCCATCCCTAATGGTCCAATTTTGATGGTTAACGAATTCGAGGAATGGTTTGTTAATTAATGGTTATATGCGGAGTATCGTTGAGAAAAAACAAAAATTGCGACAGCTAGAGCGTTAACAAACATATACATTGTCATTTTCGGTGTCTAGAAGGTGGAATCGATGGAGATTTAAAGAAGTTTTTAAAAATATTTTCATGGGCACAACTGTAACAGCTACATTTAGGAATTCACTTAAAAAAAAAAAAAGCAGGAAAGTGTAACTACGATAATGGGAAGACAGTTTATTTTCCATCAGCTCTAAAAATTCAGAAGGTCACAGAACAGCTATGTGCGGAGTTTGCCCAGGGAAGATAAGACATGCCATTTTTATTTCCACTTTAACCTCTTAACTGGGACGATGCAGTCTTGTAGTGGTAGCCATTTCCGTGCCCACCCACGCAAGCTTTTTAGAGCGAAGACCGTGATGGAACCGCTCTTTGCACACGGGGTTTTACTCGGTTATCTACCCCTGTAAGTTAATACTGACACGTTCACTTCACGCTTAGGGGGGAGGGTTAAAATATTTCCTTGCGCTTTTGAGTAAATGTTGCTTAACATGTTTTAAGTGAAATCGTAAAAAACGCGTTTAATGTTTGAATACTTTTCAACGTTTTTATTATGTACACAGAATGAACGGGAAGCATGACTTTACTTGCATGAATGATTATTTGCGATAAAGAGAACAAAGAACAATTTGTTGACATTTAAAGCAGTTTCTTATTTAAAAACAGCTAAAAAGTTCTTCTCTATATGCATTAGTTGCAGCGTCATATGATAGCACTGCGGATCCAAGAATAAAATACGTTTTGTATGTTTCTAATACCGATCTTCAACTGTCCTTATATCGCATGTGTTTTAGTTGCTAATATCAACTAATTGTTTATTTTTCAATATGAAACAAACGAAGTCAGTTTGTAAGATGGCATCGTTTAAAACCGCAGAGTATCTTGAAATGTTACTTAGTTATGGTAAAACGCTTCGTAAATGGGCAGCAGCCGCAGAAATATTTCGAGAGGGGTTCCTAAACAGGAGAGCGCCATACTCCAGGTTAACCTTTCTCATCTGTATCTGTAAGTGACAGATAATACTTTCATTAAATGATGTTATCCAGCACTTATGCTTATATTATTATTGTTAAAGCTTGAAAAAAAAACCGCTTTATTCATTTGTTTTGTTTCGCGCGGATTAAGATTAAGGGTGCCAACCCTTACCTCCGTGTCAGTACAGCTTCTGGTAATCTTTGAATATACGGCATCTTTAGATTTCCAATTATGTACAAGGATTGCATGTGTGTGTGTTTATGAGAGTGAAACTGCTGGAGTCAAGGTTCGTGTAATAGGAAATTGAAAACAGGCAGGAAGTGTCCGGAAATTCCACGAAAGGAACTACCAAAATTTACGAGAATCTAATGTGCCATCGAATGTAGTGCGCTTCCTAAATTTGAAACTTAAACTCATGAAAGACCTTTGGCATATTATTGTACGGGATAAGCTCGTCCGCGTCATTAAACAGAACATATGGACTATTGTTACATCTTGGGAGCACAAGACAAAATCCATCACTAGTGTTGTTGTTAGGACAGTTGGCGTAGGTCAAAGAAGAAAAGGTTATTTCTTACGGTGTCACTAGTACAGGTTGCCCGTTCTTCCTCCTTTCATGTACGATTCCAAAATTTCTTCGATGTCAGGATGACTTCCATTGCGAGGACAAGCGAATTTCTTCCTACTAACTTTAGTTACAAATAATGCCAATTTGTGTTGCCGTCATAAGCGAAAGTTGCCCTCAATTACATTGAAATCTCTTCCTGTCTTTCTGTTGCCAGTTCTTTCAGCATAAAAAGTTACTTGAAAGTAGTTCTTTGGTTGCCCTCCATTTCGTGACTATCTACTTCATTTTAAACGCTCTGTGCAATAACAATGTAACAAAGTCGAGAACTGCAGCAATGCATTATGACGTAATAAACGATAAATTTGAATTACGGAACGGATTTGCACTCTAATATAATACGCTATCGAATCTAATACGCACCACTACTACATTTAGACAAAACGTTGCACATTAGATTGGTGTAAATACGGTATTCGTGGTGTCCTTATTCTGCGACACTGTCTGTTGAATTGGTTGAATTATGGTTCATAACAAAATACATGAGCGTGCATTTAGTTCGACAGTTCTTACTGCCCGGGACCATTATTGATTAGGATTGATGGGGGGCATACGCTAACATTTCGGCCATCATTGGGAGATTTATGAACATGATGTAACTGTTCATGAGAAAAATTTTGTAGACCCACACAATGATTTTTTTGAATGGTGTTTAAAGTCCGTTTTTACTACTGAGGCACCACAGGCGGTGTACACTGATAATACATGAGATGAAATGATATATTGAGAAAGGATTTTTTTAGGAAGGCCTAAGTTTAGGGTACCTCCCCGGCATTTGCCATTTATGAGGACTGGCAAAAACCTGGAAAACCCCTCAGTCAGGAAGGACGGTCCTGGTGGGATTCGAACCCCAGACCTCCCGTTCACGAGTCCGCGCTTTACGACCTCGGCCACCCGTGGCGGTACCAGACAATGATGAAATCCATACCCAAAACACGTGGATGAGGAATAAGCGTAGGATCAGGAGGCAGTATGGAACTTCCGGTGTACTCTTTACGAATTCCCGTAGAGGAATTCATTCAAGCACACGAATGTTTTGCATCATTTATCACATGTATAGTGAGTATATCTAAATGTGGACGTCGGTCCTGGTGATGTAGTGCTTACCATACTTGCCTTCTAAACCCAAGATCGCGGGTTCAATCCCGGCCAGGATCGATGGATTTTTTCGGGCGTGAAAATCCTAAGTATGGCTTCCTTCGGAAGGGAAGTAAAGGCGTGGGTGCCGTGTCGTACATTTGCGGCGCGAAAAAGAACCTCAAGCCTGAAAGAGAGGTCTCTGAGCAAAATTTGTCGGTCGTTTCACGCCCTGAGTTGAATGGGACGCTGATGACCTGAGATGTTAAAGAGCGTCCATAAATAAAACAAATAGAAAAAATTACATGTGAACTAAGTTCTAGTCTTGATAAAACATGCTCTAAATTGGCTTTTGGTTAGAAAGAAATTTGAAAAGTACAGCATTTCAGGAAACTTCCATCCCTTCAGCAACAAACATTCATGTCACCTGCACCATTTCACCGCAATTGCGGCAAAAACGGCTCACAAAAGAGCATTAGTCCATTGTACCAAGACCCGCAGCATGCATCTTCAGTGCTTGTGTGCTTTCATAACTGTTTGTGTGTGTGTGCTTCCTGGGTTTGCAGCATCAATAATGACCATGAGCAATTGTGCTCGCCACACTTCCGCTAATTAATGGGAAAAAAAAAACGCGTGTTTTGACTCCGGTGGAACCGCCACGAGTGGCCGAGGTCGTTAAGGCGCGGACTCGTGAGCGGGATGTCTGGGGTTCGATTCCCCCCAGGACCGCCCTACCTGACTGAGGTTTTTTCCAGGTTTTCCTGAGTCCTCATAAATGGCAAATGCCGGGGAGGTATCCTAAACTTAGGCCTGGAACGCTCCCTTCCTTAAAAATAAATTATTTCCAAATTTATCATTTCATCTCATGTATCATCAGTGTCCGCCGCCTGTGGTTCCTCAGTAGTAAAAACGGACATAAAACTCTCTGTAATGTTCGTTATATTTTGTTTAAAATTAGCTAAAACGTTTCTATAACAAATTTCTTGATATCAGAGGATTTTGTTATTAGCGCCGCATTTCCTTCGTAGATCCCGTTGTTTTCTAATCTAAATCATTTCGAAAGCATCGTGGAACTTGTCATATTACAGAACTTGTTTGGAAGGGTTTTCCAGCAGGCTGTGTACATTCAGAGCCAGGTGGCCAATCTCAACACTACATTCAGACAGCGTGAAACAGATTTAGAACACGTTTCATTGGCTTGTTTACCTTCGCTACCATTGGTGGCTTACGGCCATCGTTCTCATCAGAGTCGAGGTTCAAAATGCTATAGAACTGCGGAGATATTGCCCCCAGGATAATTGGCATAGGACGATTTAATAAAATAGATTCATTTTGAATTACCAATCTTCAAAACAGTTGGACTTTTGGACTTGTAAACAAAACTGCTCCACTGGGTACTATCCATCTCACCGCAAGAAAGTAGATGGCATCAGCGATTTAAAAGCCTATTGTTGTCGTTGTTGAACCTATAAATTAATATTGAAATATTCGTAATTATATTAAAAAAGACGAGGAAAAGTAAATCTAGCCTTGCAAACTTTGGTCTTGTTTATATCAAATTGGAACAGTTGTATTTTATATTTAAAAAAAATCGTATCAATTATGGATGGATTTCTTGTTCATTTACCTCGAGGTAGCGTAAGAAAGGAAGATTGCTGCTGCAACGAATCGAAGCAGTGACGAGGGGAGCGGGTCAGGTAGCGCGGTCGGAAGTAATCGAATATTTCCATTATGACACGCCCACAACAGCACAACGATTTAAATTAAACTGGTCAGCGATGAAATTACTGCCTCAGAAAGTTATATATTTTTCAAATAGTGACATCGCCCTAAATCCAAAACAATGGTCCGAACATTTCTAGCGTAGTGATTGTTTGAACTTGACTATGTATGTTTAAGCTGAGTGTGGGGGGTGTCAGGTAATTTTTGACAGAAAACGTACAGCCTATTTGTTCAAATTTCGAAGTACGCCACTGGCTAATGAAGATGTCCCTTGAAAACATATCACACGATAATGGAGGAAAAATCCTTACGTGATTGGAATATACGAATTTATTTTCGGATATAGCACACCAGTTTCAAATTAATTCACTTAATTTGGTTCATGCAATAGGCAAAATTAAATATATAAAGAAAATATTTTGTCAAATTACACAATATTAAGACTTCTTGTAAATATTTTACATAAAGTAAATTTTTACTGTCATTTGTAGGTGTGTAAAATGTAAATGTAATATATTGTGAATGAAATGCTCCAACAGCATTAACATGTTTAAAGAACTATATATAAGCATACATTTAATATAATATATACAATATTTAAAAAATAATATACAATCTTTTGATGCCAATAAAATGTGGCACCCCTGACAGCGAAAATTATTAACCGCTTCTCAACTGCAAGCTGCGCTAACACAGTAAAATTACAAAAAACAATGAGTAGCCTGTTGCCTTAGCGCAAGTCATGTTATGCTAATGCAGTTGAAAAACCAACAATTCCATCTCACGCGCTGCGACTGAAGCACAAAATGGTTTTTATTTCGGGAGCTTTGGCAAGCAACCCGCACTTAACGAAACCGATTTGGCATCGCCTCTTTTCATTTTGTAAGTGAGCGTCGCAGTCTTTGCTGCTGAATTCTGTCAGCACGGATGCTGCTGGGTAAATCCCTTTATACCAGCCACGCTCTTTGTTCGCAGGCAGAGAAAAGAATGTGCGAATAGATCTGAACAAGCCTGCCTTCCAATTCAGTCGCTTCGAAGCATCAAGGAACCAGTTTATAACGCGTCATTTGTTTGGGGCTCTCTTTAAACAGCGAAATGATTCGGTCAGTTGCTGTCAGGATCCAAATGATGTAGCCAAGTTTGCCTCTGAAAGAAATTCCGCATCTCTCACAATGACGGAAGCTGTGCTAATGTTTTCTTCCGTTAGAGCACAAACTGGAGCGCCGTGTCTACCTTCCTTTGAAATTGATTGTCCCTCCTCTTTATAAACATTTTAAATCGTCTTCGGTTAGCTGTTCTATAAGGAAAAACAAACTCTTCGTGCTCCACCTGTAACATTACATAGGCCTCAGCCGAAGATTTGTTGCAAATACATTACCCATTACCCATTAAGTCGGTCCTGGTGGTGTAGTGGTTACCATACTTGCCTCCTACACCCAAGATCGCGGGTTCGAAACCGGCCAGGACCGATGGATTTTTTCGGGCGTAAAAATCCTAAGTATGGCTTTCTTCGGAAGGAAGTAAAGCCGTGGGTCCCATGTCGTACATTTACGGCACGAAAAAGAACCTCAAGCCTGAAAGAAGAGGCCTCTGAGCAAAATTTGTCGGCCGTTTCACGCCCTGAATTGAATGGAACGCTGATGGCCTGAAATGTTAAAGAGCGTCCATAAATAAAACAATCAAAAAAAAAAAAAAAAAAATTACCCATTACGTTAACAAAATATTGTAAGGTTAAATTTTAGCGTTGTGTTTTAAAAATTATAGAACAGCCTTCGTTTTATAAGTTTGGTATTTTGCACTCTTTTATTAATAACGCAACTGTTCAGGCCCAGTAGAAGCTGAAATAACGATGTAAAAATAGAACCGAGTTGCACAGTTCGTACATTAAAGTTGTTTTATCAGACGCGCGAAATTGATTTACTTCATAGCCCGCGTGCATAAAACTGAATTATGATACGAAAACTTGAATAATCAAACATTTGCGTCAGAACAAATAACTATCGCAAAACCGAGCGGGGAGGCAGTAAGACCACCTCTGCCCAAAATACCCTCGCAGTTGTTTCAGAAGTCTGAATACTTCTCCTTTCAAATATTGACATCTGGACATATTTTCTACCCATTAACTTTGCTGGTGAAAAAAAAAAAAATGTACAATTAGAATTGCAATACAATTCAAAGAAGAATCGAAATCAGGAATATGTTGATTTTCGGAGAATTGACAGAATGAGGTAAGATCAAGAGAAGTTATACAAGTTAAAAATTATCGCCACGGATGGCCGAGGTCGTTAAGGCGCGGACTAGTAAGCGGGAGGTCTGGGGTTCGATTCCCACCAGGGCCCTGTTTCACAAAACTATAGTGTAATACTGGTAACTTGTAGTTATAAGTAAAATTCTCCTACGCTTGTACTCTGCAACTGCATACTTACAAATGCACAAGTGAAGTTTCGTAGTTCAGTTCCACTGGTAGTTTGTATAAATTTCTCTACAAGTGTAGGGACATTGGTAACTTCAAATACTAGCATAAAAATAATTATCTTTTTAATGATTTTGGGAGTCAGTTGACCCAAATGTTCTAAGTATTAACGAACGAAAGTGATGATGATGATGATGATGATGATGGGTAGGAATATAAAGATAAACAAGTATTTCTGAATAATGATAAAGTTAAGTGCAAATACAGTACGACTAATGATTGATATTGACGTTTCCTGTTCCAAATGCATATTTCAGACCAACATCTTAGTTGATGTATTTTAAGGTTCTTGCTTCATGCCACGAAAATAATTTCTTTTCATTCTCTTTTAAAATAATCTTCTTTTTTTTGGCACAATGCTCCCAGTTTTTTGCTTAGGAGAGCGTGATTATCAAGTAATGCAAATAAATATAAAGGAACAAATGAACTAATAAAATAAATGACCGAGAACAATCGGGAAACACGATTCTTCTGCCATCTCTCGACAAGTGGAATTGATGCTCCTATATGCAGCCTTATGGGACCGGTGTCCAAAACTGAATTATTGCAATTAAATATCAATAAATACATAATCAAGTATTTACATTATCGTTATATGTGAGAGAAAAAAGACCCATTTTGCAGGTACGACAATGATCCGCTCTGTACATTAAAAATCCCTAAAGAGTGGACATATCCTAATTGGAGAAATGGCAAACCATCCTCCATCTTGCTCTTATATGACGTCACTTGTAACTGTTTACTAATACTTTACCAGTTGTAGCATTTCTTTCGTGGAACAGAAAGCTACAAGAACCTGCATTAATACACTTGTATGTATTAGACCATACTTTTGTGAAACAGGGTCCAGGACCGTCCTCCCTGACTGAGGCTTTTTCCAGGTTTTCCTCAGTACTCATAAGTGGCCAATCCCGGGGAGGTACCCTAAACTTGGCCTAGAACGCTTCTTTTAAAAAAAAAATCTTTTCCCAATATATCCTTTCATCTCATGTATCGTCAGTGCCCACCGCTTATGGATCCTCCGTAGTAAATAAAAAAAAGGGGGGGACGTTAAACACAATTTAAAAAAATTAAAAATTCTGATGATGGTGAAATACCGGAAAAAAAATTACGTGGTAATTATGAAAACGAATCAGAAGCTTACTCTAAATGTAAATTAAAGTAACTTAGAAAGGACATCTGGAGGTCCTTCTCCGCCAGCAACAAGGACCCATTAATTCCTTTCTGCAATAGTTCACACAACTCTGAACCATAGTTTCATGATCTTCGAAAGAGGTAATGCAAATAAACATAACAATAGCTAGCAGATATTCGTTCTTCTCGTAGTTTTATTTGCTAATCAACAACGCTACCTTTAAACGAGTTCACTTCTATTACCCCCACTGACAGCGGACCAAAGCAAAGGGGGTTATCCGTAGTAAAGGATATGCCTGCTAACGACTTTCGGACGGCAACTCTGAGGAAGCGAGAGTTATACTTCTCCAACTGAAGAACAGTGCCGCAGGAAATGACTTCTCAGTTGGGAGCTAGTGTCTTTTTTTCCTCGCTGACGTCACTTCCCTTTTAATCATAACGTGTTGAATCGATTTCAATTCTTATCGAGTCTCGCCGCTTCTGTGTTCCGCAGGCCCTCCGGACATTTCTTCCGCCTTGCCATTTTATTTTCTTTGTTTTGTTTTTTTTTTTTTTTTCCTTCTTCCACGCCTTACGCTTCTTGAAAATTTCCCGCTGGAACAGCTATGTGTTGTATACATAGAGATAATCTAAAATCTGGCAATTTCCTGGGTAGCACATATTCTGAATGAAAATCAAAGATGAAATTCTATAAAAAAAACCCTGCCCAGTCATATTCATTTTTCACTTTCACTCAAAAAACATGAGTTTAAACACCTGCCAAACAATGAATTAACATCTGACCTTAGAATATTAGAAACATAGAAAGCGAACACTATGACCAATATTCAAATGTTGTTGTTATTAGCAAGTGAGTAAACAAGCCACCCTTGTAAACGCGACAAACAAAAATATAATTCAAACAACTAGAGTAAACAATGATACCCAAACGAACTAATGACAAAGTTTCAGAATTCATCGCTTTCTGAGAGTAGAAGTAAGTACTGATATAATTTCTAGTTTACGCCGCATTCAGGAATTTGCAGTCAAATAAAGTTCTTAATAGCATTTAAATATAATGCAATAGCTCTCATTGCTAGATGAAACTCTTTCTTTCTTTTTTTTTTTTAATTGCCGAGGTCGTTAAGGCGCGGACCCGTGAGCGGGAAGTCTGGAGTTCGATTTCGATTTTTTCCAGGTTTTCCTCACTCCTCATAAATGGCAAATGCCCCTAAATTTAGGCCTGCAACTTTACTTTCTTAAAAATAAATCCTTTCCCAATATATCATTTCATCTCATGTATCATCAGTGCCCACCGCCTGTGAAGCCTCAGTAGTAAAAACGAGAGTTAAACAACATTTAATCAAACACTTTTTTAAAATAATTTCCTTCTGTTAAATACATACCAAAAATCCAAACTTACATCAATTATAAAAGTACTAGAGCATCTAAACGGGTAGTATCAAACAGTGCCCCGCTTTCGTGGTGCCATGCTAATTTTAGAACATTTTATTTTGCAACGAGGGTTCTCACGACTTCTCTCTTTCTCTCTTGCTAGAGTTTACGACACAGCAGCATTGCGGTTTATGCGTTGAGCTCTCCACGGTCTGGCTACATGTGCGTTTGATGAAATCGCTTGAGCCACTCCAGGATTCTCTGTTCACTCTCTCCGTATACAGCGTACTAAAGTGAGAGTGAACCTATATAGTAGTGCCTCGGGCAGGAAATAATGGCTAAGGATAGAGCATTTTTAAGATATCCGTGATCTATAAACAAGATCTTCCGCTTCCTACCCCACAAGAAAACAAATTTGCATAGGTTAATGAATGATAACTAGCTAATATCTCATGTATTGTAAACATAATTTAATATTAACATCTAGCTTATATTATATAAGAGTTTTAGAAAGGAGAGAGGATGCTCGAAAGTCTGATATTTATTGTATAACTATCTTCAATAAGTCAAACTATGTAAGAAAAGTCAAATAAAAAAAAAGCAAATGTTGCAGAACAGTATGTCACTTTGTGCGGTCGCTCTTTGCCTCGGACGAAAGACATGAGATGAACACAATAGAATCGTGCACCTGGCAAGGGGTGGATATAATAATAACTATTTTGTAGGTTAGAGAAGATACTAACGCTATAAGGACAATGGAGCATTCCTAGGGGGACGTTAACGTTGGTGTTTCTTTCTTAGCGTGATCAGAAGTTCACCCATGAGAATTCAGTGATTTAAAAAGTGCCGTCGAAAGAGTTTTGACTCACAAAACAGAACTTTAGATAGGAGTCCATGGGTTAAGTTATGAAGCCCCATAGCGCATCATGGAACACGTGGTGACATTTTTGAAGTGAATATAAAAAGAGGGAACTTCCTCGTGTAGAGGGCATTCTTCAGATTTCAGTGACTTCAGTTCAGGCAGTAGACGCGTTCTAGTATTTCGAATTACAAGTCGTTATTACTTAGGCAGTTCCAGCAGTTTGTTTAAGCGGTTCTAGATTCCAAGTCGAGCAGAGTATGCAAGTTAGACGGTTCACGCAGCTTCGCTTAGTTTTCGTACGCAGGCTATAAAAACATACATCAAGAGTAATTCTCATAGATATTTATTTTTAATATCAGGTGCACTTCAACGTAAATGTGTGCACATTCTTGAACTTTAAGAATCTCACGCGAGATGCTTCGTATATTCAGTTAACGTCGGCGGCCAGAGCAATCACCCATATAACAATGGCGATAATAAACACAACGATTAGTGAATGCAGCAAAGAGATAAAAACATTGCGGTCACTCGGTACATTTCATTAAATGAAATTAATAAAAATAGTTTCTGAAAAGCAGGACAATCGGTCTATTAGGAGTGGAGATTTACCCGAAATCCCAAATTAAAAAATTTGGGAAACTTTCTGTTACTTTTCTCTGTTTTAGTGAATGTAAAGATAAAAAGAGTTCAGTTCATAAACATGGCTACATTTAAAAATGTTTAAAATATCCACACAGTATAGCTTTGTCTATCTGTAGTCATATATTTCATTTAATTAATAATATTCAATTAATTTTTGTGGTTTAATAATAATATTTTAAAAATGCGGTTCCTCTATTATAATACTTATAAATTGCAAGAATTCAATATTTACTTAATATCACAAAGTATTGCCGTAACTTATTTACATTTCATAATTAATAAGGCTATATTTGATTTTTATATCCATTTTTGAAGTTACTCTATTAGGCAAGAAATTCGCTTAGTTTACGCAGATCCTGCGCGAATTACAAAAACAACATCTGAAAGAAGGCATGTTTTATTATGAATGTTTCATTGCGGCGCATGCTTATTACATTAGTGAAAACACGGAATATTTGAATAACCAACTACAAGAATGAAAACAAATGCGCAACATCATTTGAGATAGAGAAGGGAGAGCGTCTGCAGCATAGAAAAAAAAAAATGCGAATAAAAATAAAATACCACGAAAGAAATGCAACCTTATTCCAGAATTATATAATTAGCAAAGTCTCTCCTAAAAATTCACAGCACTCTAATTACAAATGTCCAAACATTTGCAATGCTCGTAAAAAATGTTATTGGAACATTACGTATTAGTGAATGCCACCTATTTACAGACTTAACCCTTCTTATGCATACAAAGCGAACGGTTTCAAGACATTTTTAGGATTTTGATTCTGTTATCTATTCTAAAAATTGAAAATACTCACAAAATATTTATCCAAATAAATAACCACAAAATATTTTACTTAAACATAAGTAAATAAATAGCCAAGTCACATTATCATTTATGCATTAGGCACGTTGCAAAGGAACTTCACCCAGAAATTTCATATTAAACAAATAGAACTATTATGTCAATAAAGCATAACTTATTTTCTAGAAAAGAAATTATATATCTCTTTTTCTTATTAAATAGGTAACTAACACTATTTCCTGCAATTCAGTCTTTGCGATTTGTAAAGAAACCATATTGAATTTCTGTTTTGTGTTCAGAAGCTTTAAATTAAATGTAATTTTAGCAAAAGTGTTTAAAAATCTCCGGAAGATGTAAACAAAAGCATATCATGCGACGCCACGAGGCTCGCCCATGACATTTATTTTCTTTGTTATGGTCCTGGCGCATTGCCTGCTGTTGCATATGACTGCCAACGAAGATTGGGCCATGATAAACTTCCGTCCACCTTTCTTTTGGGAGGGTTAAAACCTTTCCATTTGCGCATTCTGTGCATAACGTTTTACTTTCTGTACTTTTCAGTGTTGTGTTCTCAAGACCTGTATTTAATTATGTCTTCAACTTTCCAATTTTATTATTTAAGTATAAAAATATATTCAAATGTTGTTTGGATTTTTTCGCTTACGTGATTATGCACGTAACATAAGAAGTTTCTCCTGGTCATTCGGGGTTGCAAGGTCAGGCGAAATCTGTTGGCGGTGAGCGGCCTGCAGTGGTGAAATTTGCTCACTAATAAAATTACTTGACATTACAGCTCATTGAGAGCCGAAGGTGGTGACTTTCACAGATGTAGCTAGATAATAAGGCTTTCAAAAGTGCAACGGAATGATAGCTCAGACGGTGAGAGCGTCATGCTATAGTTGTGCAGGTAGCGATTTCAAATACTCACGACCTGATGCTTCTTTTTTTCTACCGGAGTTGAAATTTCATTTCTGAGGTTTATTATAACTGAGAATTAAATTATACGATAAATACTTTTTTGATTACAGTAGAGTGCTCTAGTATAACTAATTCTTATATTGGAGCACTACAAGATTTTAAGCACTTTTATTATTATGTTCATATTGCTTGTTCCTTTTTTTTTTTTTTTTTTTTTTTTGCTTAAATTTTGGTTAACATTTTATTTATTTTTTTTTTGTGCAAATTCTTTTATATTTAATCCCGCTGATTTTAAAAGCACCAATACCCAGCTGAAATGACTATGCATTTTTTACAAGTCTGAAACACTATAAATGATTTGCCATTAACAGTTTTAAGAATATAGCTGCATGACGAAAGTGAACCTCCCAGTTTTATATCCGTATTCATACAGTTCTTCTTTCTGCAGGAGTGGTAAACCGCGGGGATTCCTTCAGAAGGCGAAGATCGCGGAGCAACAGTCTGGTGCCCCCGCCAGGAGCTGAAATCGAGCCCCCTACGAGTCCCGTGGCGATGCCTCTTGAGCCCGAACCGGTGCCAGAGGTCATCACGTACCGCGTGGCCATGATCGGCGCTCAAGGAGTTGGCAAGTCTGCTCTCATCAGTCAGTTCATGACTTCAGAGTGCATCAATGCCTACGACAGACAGAAAGGTCAGTTGCTATGCATCAGCCAAGGTTCAACTCAAGAACTGCATTAAACGACAGGGTGTACACAAATAATTATAGCGGTTTTAAATTTTTGTTTTCTGTGTGGTGTACAATACACTTCTGAATCATAACTTAAGTTGAAGAAAATCTTAGGAAGTTATCATTACACAAATTATAAGTATTCAATATGAGGACCATACATCCACCCGAAAACCCATTTCTTGCCACACTATGTCAGCATGTCTGGTGTATCTGATCCAACTGCTGCAATAATCCTCCGTCTCAACTCAGGGAGGTCTGCAGGTAGCGGAGAGACACGAATAACGATCTCTATGTACCCCCAGGGGGGTCAGATCTGGGAACCTCAGAGGCCAACGGGAAAAAGCGAAGGCGTCCGGACCATGACAACCAATCCAACAATGGGGACATTTTGTCTTTATGTAGGGGCCTTTAGCAATTGCAGACGATATGCTTTCTTAACACCTTCCTCACTGTTATTGTTGGATTCAATTCGAAAACTAAAGGATTTTACTCAGCAGGAAGGATCGGTCCTGGTGGTGTAGTGGTAACCATACTTGCCTCCCAAACCCAAGATCGCGGGTTCGAACCCTATCAAGATGGAAGGATTTTTTCGGAGTGTAAAAATGCTAAGTATGGCTTCCTTCGGAAGGAAAGTAAAGCTGTGGGCCCCATGTCATAGATTTACGGCAGGATAAAGAACCTCAAGCCTGAAAGAAGAGACCTCTGAGCAAAATTTGTCGGCCGTTTCACGCCCTGAATTGAATGGGACGCTGATGACCTGAGCTGTTAAAGAGAGTCCATAAATAAATCCAAATAAACAACATCTTCCACAGGAGCCGCTACAGAATAATATTGAAACGTTATATATCAGTATCATTTAGTTAATACAAATAATTAAAGAGCAGCGTGAGGAAAAAATAGGGCATCCTATTTATAGCAAGAAACTGGATAAGCAAATATATCCAACAGTTAAATTACATTTTAAAAGGCAATACAGGAAGTGCACAAGTTAAGTGAAGAATGCATATCCTTCCTGGATATTTGAAAAACAAATATGATAGGCCGAAGAGAAAAATATATTGATTCAAAAGTATTATAAGAAGAAAAAAATTCTGTCTATCGTTTTAGTTATCTTGAATGTGATGTAGGCTTTATTGCTTACACGAGTATCTGTGTTACTAAAGTATGCTCTAAGAAATAAAACAAGGAACGAAACTAAAAAAGATTATTTTAACATAACGGCTATACATATAAGTACACATTACTCCAATAGAAAAGTATTTTGTATCACTACAGTTTAAGAAAATACATTTATAAGAATAAAGGTTTACAAGAAAACAGGAACAAAGTATAGGCACATTCACTTACGGAGAAAAGAGAAAAGTAGTCATAAAAAACTGAAAATGTAAGATATTTGAGGACGCAGGTACGAACATATCATGAAGAGCAAGTGAGCAAATAAATTAAATACGTATAAATAGGAATTTCTAAGCACTAAAGCAGAATGAAACAAAACAAAATTAAGTTGATACTGGACTGTATTACAATAGGGTGGGGGAGTCATAGGTTACGAGGTACATAACACCCTTTTCATTTACACCTTTCTCTCATAAGTTCTTGTTTACCTGCCTGGCGATGGCTTCTGTCCTGTGTTTCAGTGTACCTAACTTGAAGTTAAGTGCTTAAGAATTTCGATGCCTACTCATGTTTCTTCCTTATTGCTAACAAGGGAATGTTCAGTATTGTATATTTTATAAGATATTTTCGCTTTTGCTTAGATTTAGTGGCTTCTTTAGTGAATGCTCTGTCACTATCCGCCACTATGTGAGAATTAAAAGAACATACTACGCAACTGTCCCCTTGACCGCCCCATTATCATTTGCTTCTGGTAGTTATTTGTGCGATATCTGTAGTCTGTTATTAACCATGTCTGGCAAAAACAAAAGAACAAACTGCACTAAAACTCCTAAAAACAAATTAAAATATCTGAACTCTAAATACTATAACAAAACTTATTTCATGAATTGTTTGAGTTTTCTTTAAAATTTACGAAAGAAGTAAATTAATTACCTAATATATATATATATATATATATATATATATATATATATATATATATATATATATTAGGTCTGCAAGTTAAGAGAGTTGACACTTTCAAGAGCGAAATTTCCAAGTAAACGGAAGTTAAGGTCTTACGCTGAATTTTCAGTGCATCCAATTTTCATTTCCACACTGCCAACTGAGTTTCGCGTTTTAATGCGTATCGTTTTTCCCATTTCAGTTTCACCCACACAGCTGAAGTGCTGGGGGATCTTTGTTAGTACAGCAGGGGTTGTTTACGACAGGCGGAGGTTTGTAACTACGCAATATTCAGGGTGACCATATGTGACGTTTTATGACCGTGCATCTTTGGGAAGAGGCTTGGCTTTTATGAATCATAAATGAAGTGCCGTGTTTGTAGTTACTACCGGACATGTGTCGTTGATGTGGAGCAAAATCCCCAGGTTCATTAACTGAGTAATTTATACGGCGAATAATCCGCTACTTTATTAAGTAAGAAAAAAGTTCGTCGCGCTGGAGCCCCGTAAACTAAGCGAACTCCTCAGCAACTTAATAGCTGTAAAAATCAAATATAATATAAAATCAAAATTATGTCCTTATTAATTAATGAAATGAAATAAGTTACGTCATTGCTATGTGGTATTAGAATTAGAATTCTTGCAATCTGTAAGTATCACAAAAGAGAAACCATGTTTTAGAACTATTATTGTTGAGATTGAGCCACAAAAATTAATAATATAATATTTATTAAATGAAATATATGACCACTGATAGACATAGCTATATCGTATGAGTATTTTTAAACATTTTAAATATAACCATGTTTATGAACTGAATCCTTGACATCATCTTCACATTCACTGAAATATAGAGAAATAACAGAAAGTTTCGAGTTACATTATCTATTTAAGAAGATGATGTTCATATGTTTCATAAAACAAAAAACATGCTACTATTTAAAAACAATTACAATATACTAAGCAAATATACGCAATTAAAAATAAAGAAAGTAAAGTTCTTTCGAATTTCACTGAATATGAAATGTAATGTAAATGTTATTGCAGTAAAAACATGTAACGTAAACGTTTTCTGAAGGTTATTACAGAAAGCTCTTACATACAAATATAATTCTCACACACATATTACATTAATATTTCACATTTGCTATCTTCACGACGATACTTATGTCAAATATGAAATATATGCATCGTTATAAATAAAGTTTATATCTGAATTAATTTGTCCATTTATTTTAAAACAATAGAGAGAGAAATAAACGAATGAGCGCTTTATAAACTTCGGTATTATTAATTTTGAAGTATACCCCTATTGCCAAAAGTCCGATTTTTTCAAATGTTCAGAAACATTTTTTCTTGTTTTATTTAAATGGTATATACAAAATTTCTTTTGAAGAAACAAATAGTCGTGCCGCTGCATTAGAAAGTTTTTAATTTTGGGTTTCAGGTAAACCCCCACTTCTAATGATGCGATGAGGAAATGTTTTTCTTATTTTATTTAAATTGTACATACAGAGTTTTGTTGCAAAAAAAATATTGGTACCGCTAGAGTAATTTTTACGTGTTGGGTGTTTCAGATAAACCCCCATTCCTAATAATTTGATTTCACTGATTTTCAGAAATTATTATTCGTATTTCATTTGAATAAACTACACAAGAGTTTCTTTGAGAAAAAATAATAATTGCGGCCGCTAAAATTCGATTTAACCCCCATATTTAAATTTAAGTTTTCCAGTATACCCTCACTCTTAATGGTCTGATTTCCGTAATTTCCACAAACTCTTTTTATAATTTTATTTAAATGGTATATGCCGGGTTTCGTTGGGAAAAAAGAAATATTGGTGCCGCTAGAGCGATATTTAAATGATGGGTTTCAGGTAAATCCCCACCACTAATAATCTCATTTCACTGATTTTCAGAAACTATTTTTGTTATTTTATTTCAAGAGTTTACTTTATTTTTTTTTAATTGTGGCCGATAAAGCGATTTTTAAATTTCCCTTTAACCTACCCCACTCTTAATCGCCTGATTGCACTGATTTTCTGAAACGATTGTAATGAATTTGTTTTAATAAAGTATACTTAGTTTCGTTTAGAAAAAAAAACAACAATTGCGGCGGCTAGAGTTATTTTTTGTTGCTTGTTTTAAATTTTCGCTTAGGACTGTTATGGATATAGGAACAGGAACGATCAGGGAAAAAAAAACCGAAAAGAAGACAAAACAAGAACTTAGAAATTGATAAAAAAAAAAAAAGCATAATAGTTTTCTTTGGGTGAGATTTTTATCGTGCTGCGTGTAAATAATGTTAAAATGTTTGTACAGCCATGGGTGGCCGAGGTCGTTAAGACGCGGACTCGTGAGCGGGAGGTCTGGGGCTCAAATCCCGCCAGGATCGTCCTCCCTGACTGAGGTTTTTTCCAGGTTTTCCTGGCAAATGCCGGAGAGGTACCCTAACTTAGGCCTGAAACGTTTCTTTCCTTAAATATCCTTTCCCATTATATAATTTCATCTCATGTATCATCAGTGTCCACCGCCTCAGCAGTAAAAACGGGCGTTAAACACTATTTTAAAAAAAGCCGTCAATTTATACTTGGAAGCCATTGAAACACATTTGCTTACAAAATAGCTCAAAGATATTTAGTAAATAAGCTCAAGAGCCGCTCTGGTGTTAAAACCAACTATTCTGGAAATGTTGAATACGAAGCAATTCACTGAATGTGGGGCACATAGAGGCAGCTTTCAGCTCCCGTGGGAGTGCGGTTAGCGCACAAGTTAGTAACGAAGTTAACTATATGTACCGTCAATTTTCTCCTTCCTAATCACATTTGTTCCTGCCATGCTCACTGCGGCATCAAATCCAAACGAAATAAAGTGATAATCAATTTTACGCACTTTTGAAATTCCAACAGACAAGTAGTTCGTAGCATTCTGGAGGCAAAACAAAACCTTCAGCTTTAATCAGGTCGGATAGCAAAGAAATTCTACTTGTTAGTAGTGCCTACCAACACTGCAACGTGTTTTACGCCGTGTTCCTTCAGCAGTTAATTAAGCTCCTCACTCACACTTGAACAAAGTATGAGGTACGCTTATTTTTACGGGCTTCGGCTATAGAGTGCGCTCCTATAATTTCATATACTTAACATATCAACTGTAAAAGCGTTGGCTAATAAAACTGCAATTAAAGATTAGGCTTTTTGATAAACAGATATCGCACTTGTATAATTCATTCTTCAGTTATTTACTTTTTATTAAAATAAGTATTAGCTTCTTGTTCCGGATAGTCTCCAATGCAATATACACTGAGGCGGGAAAAATTTCAACACCTAAAATTTTTGGAATATTTTTAAATTTAAACATTATTATATGTGATTCATTATAATTCCATTAACTTTTTTAACATTAAGTTCTTTTTGAAACATTTTGCAACAAACCACTGTTATCCATCGGATGTCATTTTAAGTCTATAATTTCCTTTATTGTGTGAGCATGAAAATGAATGCAATTTAATCACAATTTTACACCGGGTCAACTGAAATGTCTAATGAGATTGTTGTTACACCAGTTTTATTCTATTGTTGATGTATTTCAATCAGTTTAACACATACTTTTATGAGGTAAACATGCGGTTAAGTGGAGAGGAGGTTGCTAAATCAGTTTCCCTGTTATAAGATGGACGGAGCATGCGCTATGTTGTCCAGGTGTTGCGAGTCAACGTCTCTACCATACAAAGGACATACCGAAGGTTTAGCGAACTTGTATCTACTGCAGAAGAACAGGATCAGGTCGCAGAAGGCTGACATCTGTCAGAGATGACCAAGTTCTGCGGCTGCAAGTTGTTCATGATCGTCACACAACAGCCGTAGAAACTGAAAATCGCTTGCAAAGATATCAGGAGTCAATGTCAGCGTGAGAACAGCGAGAAGAAGATTTGAAGAAGCTCAGCCCAGCTCTAGAGGATCAGCCAGAGGCCCTTTGCTAACCCAGCAACATCGACAAGCACGCCTTGCCTTTGCTCGTCAACATCTGCAGTGGACTGATGAGCAATGGAAAGGATGAGTCGAGTTCAGCCTGAGATCGTCTGATGACAGGGAAAGAGTATGAAGGAGGACTTGAGAAAGGTATGTCCCTTGCACCTTCTAATTAACTATGGCTTCCTTGGGAGGTTCCGTCATGGTGTGGGTCGCTATCAGCGTGGAAGACAAGACAGAGTTGGCTTTTGTGAAGAACGGGACCCTGAATGCAAACCGGTACATTGAAGAAATTCTTCAGGAATTATCCCTTATGCTCCGTATGTTGGCAATGATTTCCGCTTCATGCGTGACAATGCCCGTCCACATTTGGCCCCCGTTGTGACCATTACTTGCTAGCATGAAGCCGCAACCTCAATCCGTTGAGTATGTTTGGAACATGGTGGGTAAAAATATTCGTCAAAGTGTACCTGGGAGCCTCAGTGAACTTCGAGAGGCTTTGTGCGAGCAATGGGAAGAAAACCTTAAGGAACTTGGTCCGCAGCACGGCCGTAACGTTGCAAGCGTGATACACGCCAGAAACAGCCGCTTCTGAGAGTGCCACCGAGTGTTGAAAGACTAGTTGTTCTGTTACCTACAGATAAAATCGAGATCATTATGAAATGTGATTGACTTGCAGTCATGTTCATGCTCTACAATAAAGGAAATTATAGACTGAATATATCTGAATACATAACAGGGGTTAGAAAATGTTTGGCAATTTTTTTTAATTTTCAAAAAGTGAATGGAATTAATTAAAAAGGTTAGGTGTTGCGGTTTGTTTTGGAGGCTTTAGTTCGACATTAACGATCTCGCTTAGCTAGAGGGACAGATAAGTTAAGAGGGTTTTTTGGTAGTACCTATCGCAGTGTTTCCAAAATCCGAAGTTTATTGATGAAACTTTTTGGACAAGAGATCATCTAGTGAAAGCCATGCACCACAAATCTGGTTATCCAGTTCCAACCTATGGTTGGTTTGCTTTCCAAAGTATTTCAAAAAACAAACACACCATCATCCGGATGTTAACAATGTATTTAGCAAAAGATATCTAACAACAATGGAATTTTCAAACTAATTAATGGCATTTGAAATGCCTTGATGATACATTTAATGCATTTGGGATCGTCAGTGACCTCTTTAAACAGTTTACAAAAGCATGACATAAGTCATAAAAACGTGCGATTTTACGACATGAAAGGCGTTCGTTATAAATGGCTTTATCAAACAGGAAACAAAAAGCAGTCCCATACCTCAAATACACCCCGAAATAAAACACGATGCTCCACAAGGTCCACTAAGGATTTTGATTTGTAAATATATATTATACACATCTAAACAAAGTCGCTTATACGCTGCTTTTTATTGATGATATACACGAGTCTCAAATTAAGCATATATCAAACTCCCAACAGAATGCTTTGTACATGCATTAAACAACTGATTTGGAAGCAACAAAATCTGCACAACTTTTAAAAAATGAATTAACATTCAAACATGTATGCAAAGAAACAATAGAGTTTAGCAGCGTAAACAGCGGCGGTTCGTGGGCCCTGTAGAAGGGTGTGCACAACTACATGACACACAATTGGCGTGGGGGAGGTTTTTTTTTAATCGAAACTTATACTCCTCGACAATCTCTCATAACTGCTGCGCCAACATACGTTTGTGCTATGAAGGAGTATTAAAGAAGGCGGGGGCGTAAATTTGACTATGATTGCCCCACGTTGGGCGCCAATTTGAAGCACTAATGAGGGATGGCGTGAGAGTAAGTTAAAATATCAACGCATCAGGCTGGAGCGTCAATCTGAAGCTATGATGTACGGCGGATGCGGCAATAGCCGTTTCACAGCTGTTGCCCACTGCTGCTCCGTCTGATGGGGTTTCAGTCGGGGATGTTAGGGATCTCACAGTTCGTTGTACTGGAGGTTTTGGGACTCGGAGTCACCGGGATGAGAAGGTTTTGACAACAGACTACAGAAAAAAAAAAAAAAAATACAAGGGACTCTCTAACTCATAGTTTATTAATAGCACTATATAAGCATTTGACAAGACTGTCCGCAGAGACCCGGGTTCCAGCTTTCTGAATATCAAACACCTTGAGCCTGCTTTTTCTCTTTCTGACTGACTCACTGACTCTTACTGACAGATTGACTAATTGACTGACTCCCATTTGCTGACTGCGGGACATACTCTTCGACTGCTAGACTTATTCACACTCCTCGACTGCTGGACTGACTTATTCGTGCCCGACTGACTGTGCTCATCTCTGACTGTGGATTTAACACCAATAAATCACGCCCTTCGCGAAAAATACTTCTCTGTTATCATGAATTAAACTTTACTTCAAGTTTCCTGGTTGGCGATTATTCAATATATTTCTAGGGCTATAGACTCCTATTCGTACACTTGTGACCGATGCCATTGGTTACCCATTTTTCTCCACATCTACACTTTTTAGTTTGTATTGTTTCTTTTCTGGCCTTTCCCAAGAAGCTTCTCTACCATAAATTCTGGCTGTCACCTTTTATGCTGCTCCATTTGTTCCTTTATATCTGTGTGCTATTACTTAGACAAAACATGTTTCAACCATCTGGTAGCTTTTTTACTTTCTTGGAAAATTTCGGGGAACGGTATTATTGACTTGAACTATTTTGTATTTTCCATCTCTGAAGCATCCTCATAAATCTGCACTTCTCTTTTATCCTCAGCCCCATTAGGTACCAATGTAGCGTAAAAATGGAAATGACCCTTTTTAAAATACAGTGTCAATGTCCACTCTAAAGCCTTCACAGGTGTTAAGGAACAATTCCCTCTCTTTTCTCTACCTGCTGAACCTAGTGGTCTTCCCCGGGACAGTCCGTCAGTCTGATACAACACAACCCTTGTACAAAAGCAGTAAATCGTTGCAGACAATTAACATACGTGGGCAAAAGAATGTTTCAACCGGGAATTCTGTTTTGCACAAAATACCACTTGATATACATCCATGAAATATTAAAACATTTGAAATTATTGAGGAGCTATAACTTTCGGCTCCAGCTATAAACTTCTGATTTATATGAAACTCTTCTAATTCAGCTGTACGCTAGTACGCTTTAAGCCGTCTGCAGTGAATTCATAAACAGTAATGAATTTTATGAATCTTTCAACCGGTTTATGTATCGTAATATCACAACAAATTGTATGTAACATGCATTGCCTATCTGTTGTTTCTTCGGCCTGTATAGAAACGAAATTTGACCTTTCTAATTTCTTTTATATTTTATTCCTATAGACAAGATATATTTTTCACTTCACGCGCTGTCTACCATGAAATTTTTTCAAACGATAACAAATACCCTTAATTTTGTGCCGTTTTGTTGAGTAAGCTTCTATAGCTTTCGGTTGATGACGTCCAAATCGTTTCACTTCCAGCTTAACAGTTAAACTTAGACGCGAAAATGGAGTCTTAAAATAAAATGTCCTGTTCATTCATTGCCACAAAACAGATAAGCTTTTTTCTAACTTGACAGTTAACATTATGAAAGTCAACCTTCCAATGACAAACAGTGTGTAAGTTACCCAATTTCAAACAATGTGCGAAAACAACCCCTAGGCAGTTGTGTGTGTTGCCAGTAACCCCTCAACATTTGATTCCAAAGAAAGAGAGAGAGAGAATACCGAGCGCTGGCCATGGACTGTCCTCCTGCTGCCCCAAGAGAACGCAGAAATAAACAGAAGAAAGGCTGACTCATCTTAGAGGAAGACAAATATAAATCCTTGTAAATATTTGTAGGCCTATGAAGGTATAAGTTTAAAGCGTAAAATTGTCCGGACTGCCCATGAACTTCCCTCGCTAACGGAGTACCCGCAAGCACCGCTACTACAGTAGAGAGGAAATTCGCTTATTGCGTATGAACAACTAATCAGTTAAATTTCGCTATTTTCATTAATTTATTTTTTAAAGTAGGCGAGAACAGAAAATGGTAAATAGTTATTGCATTTCCTTGGGACGGGGGCGGTCCCATCAGGCCCTTATTGATGGGCCGCTCCTGGTTTAAACTACTTTGGTCTTATACTCGTAATCAAATGAAATGGGAAAACCTTTTGGTTATATTTTAATAAAACTGAATTAGGTCTTTGACTCATTTCACAAATAAAATAATACTTTGCTTACTTTAGTTTATAATGACATATGGAATAGTATGATAACTATTTCACATGCAAAAAACAGTAAAATAATATCATGAGTAAAATAAGCTAGAAAAGTAAATGTCAGCAATTGAGTATATAGGATGAATCCGTAATTCACTGTCACAGCTCGGAGATCCGGATTCGATATCCGGTCAGGATAAAGCCTATGTACGGATTTTCTGTACCAGATCACTTTAAACGCTAAGGACAATATTAAACCCGTATAAAAAAGAAGAAAGAAAGAATGTTCAGGATTGTGTTACGGACTATTCGAAATGATACAAGTTGGCAATATGAACTACTTTTATCCATAAACCCATGTCCAGAAGTTACTAGCATTGGCCGATTCCCATTCAACTCAGGGCGTGAAACGGCCGACAAATTTTGCCCAGAGGCCTCTTCTTTCAGGTTTGAAGTTCTTTCTCATGCCGTAAATGTACGACACGGGACCCATTCCCTTCCGAAGGAAGCCATACTTAGGGTTTTTACGCCCGAAAAATCCATCGGTCCTGGCCGGGATCGAACCCTGGATCTTAGGTTTAGGAGGCAAGTATGGTAACCATTACACCACCAGGACCGACAACGTCACCATGTAAACAATACGCGATGTAGTTACCTTCATATGTTGGGTATCCCTGCTTCCATTCCTAATTATAACTTGAGAGAGAAAATACTTTGTGATAGAAAATTTATTATACACCATAGCTGCAATGTGAAAGTTGTTCATCTCTAACATCTCTTAAAGTTTGCAACAAAATCACCGATACACCCTTAATGTCTATTCTGTTCGTCCTCAATATGGAGGTGAATCGACAACCAACCTCTCATTCACAGCAACCAAGAAAGTGCTACTAAGAGATATTTCAGTAAACAGATAGTCAACAATCGTCAAAGTTGTATATTTAATTTAAATTTGATATTTTAACAAATTGCATTTTAAGTTAAAGTTACTTATATATGATTCCGCTTTATACTTGTTCACTAAGTAACTGGTCCGCTAACATATTTTTTTAATCCTTTTCCTATGGAGGACTAGACGTTGTGTTCATCATACTAGTGGATCGAGTGAGGCCTGGAGTGCTTCGTGGTAATTGATGCCGGGGTGATCTCTAACGTACTGATGAATGGCTGCACCTCCCCAGTCTAAATGTTACATACATAATATTAACTAAAGGCAGTTGAATATTAATGGGTTCTCTTGTAGCATTCCAGTAATCTATTAATTGATTTGAAACCATTGTTCATATCAGTTTCAATTTGCTACGGATTTTCTTCAGTTGATTGCATCGAACGCCTTACAGTGGTCCGCACTCTTGTCTTTGGAATTTTGAGGACTTTTCGTTTGTCATTTTGGAGGCATTCTAACAGTTGCTTATTGACTGCTCTTTTGGGATACGTCTGTATACCATAGCTGCTAGCCTCTGTGCCATTTGCCTGCTCAGAAATCTGAATTCAAAGATATTCTCGACATCACGAAGGAAAACGAGTATTCTGATGTCATCTTTTAACTAGTTTATCATAGACAACTTGTACACAACTCCCGAATATGTCACTCAGGTTCTAATTTCTTAGGTCAGTTAGTTAAGCTTTTGCATTTCCTTCCCCCCACCAATTAATGGGTCATTTTGGAGAAGTTGTCTATTTTATTATTTTTAGGACGGGTTCTTGTGTTTTCGTCTTTATGCAGTGATTTTATGCATTTATTATAAATACGATCGAGACACCAAGACATGTTAGCTGTAATAAGTTTAAAATAAAATATTATGAGAACAAATGGGTGCATTCTTGCGTTTTCAACAACATATAACTTTGTTTTGGCCTTTAGAAAACTCTATTCTGAACAATGCACGAAAGAAAGCTGCATGCTCACGAAATAGTGATGATATTAATTAAATTAAAAAAAAACATATTCTGAAACATCAAAAATTTCAGAACTCATTGTTGATCTAGGGATATGAACATGTAATAGATGTGGTTAAAATAAAAGGTTCAATAAAAAATTCCTGGTAATATTGGCCTATTAATATCAGGAAAAATCAAATGTGTTATTTATAAGAATGCAAGTTCCACCATTTCGGTGTTGAAGGGGAAGTTATATCAACTTCAAAAATGCCATCTGTAGCTGGCCGAGAATCTAAATTCCTTTTTTTCTTCTGTAACGTATGCATGGTCACTCATCTATCTAATGCAGAATTAGGTAAAAAAAATCATGCAAGACCCACTATATTTATATAGTTGGTTTTGATTCAAGCCTGAACGTAGATATATGGCAATTTTTTTTCAGGAATGTTTCAAGCCGATAATGCATTTAGCTACTTAACAGGGATATATCTATTGATCTTTCAGGTACTTTATATTTAGGGATCACATGATGTCCTTATAATGGTTATATAATTAAGCCATTTTACCCATAAGAAGAATGGAAAAACACGAAGGGTTGAAATGTTAATCAATAATCATGTATTAGTGTGTTATACATCTCTTAATTGTTACTAAATTATATGTTTTCTATTTTAGTACAAAACATGGTATTTGTAAATTGTTAGCTATTCATTGCATGTGAACAACATAAATATATATTATTTCAATGAGTATTGGTACTTTTAAATGGTGGGACACATTTTTTAAAGTTTTACTAATTTTAAAATACTTTTAGATCACCAACATTATAAATTATGAATGCACAATTTCACAACTTATGTCTTTCAGATGTGGTGAAAGAGCAGACAGTCTCCATAATGTTGAATGGAGAGGAGTCCGAACTGTGCTTCATCAACCTGTCAAACACTAAGGTAAAGACTTCTAACCTACAATTTTACTATATATTCCAGTTATGTTTTTTTTTTTAATAAAGTTTAAGACCCGTTTTTACTACCGAGACACCACAGGCGATGAACACTGATGATACATGAAATGATATATTGGGAAAGGATTTTTTTTAAGGAAGGAAACATTCCCTGCCTAAGTTTAGGGTACCTCCCCAGCATTTGCCATTTATGAGGGCTGAGGAAAACCTGCAAAAACCTTAGTCAGGGAGGACGGTCCTGGCTGGATTCTGTTAAAGAGCGTCCTTGATTAAACTGGCTGGATTCGAACCCCAGACCTCCCTCTCACAAGTCCGTGCCTTAACGATCTCGGCCACCCATGGCGGTTATATTCCAGTTATGTTTTTCTTTTTTCTAAGTTTTTGATTTTACCACAGGAAGCATGTCATTAATATCGTGGATATTATCTGAGTCGTTTAACAGCTGATGATGTGGACAAAAGTTCCAAAAACATGTCCTGAAGAAATCTCATGTAAGTGAAACCATAAAGTGTGTTCTAAATATTTCAACTCAGAAGATATTAATGTGTGTTTCACTGTGTTCGATTCCAAATTGAATTAATATTGAAAATATGATAAATATTTTCACTTTTAACAAATAACTAGCAGCTTGTTTATGAGGAAGTCATGAAAAATACACCCTCTTTGCTAAGACTCCAACGACTTAATTCTATTTTACAGGCTGAACTGGACAGGTCGGATCCTCCAGATGCTTTTGTGGTGATGTATTCCGTGATAGACAAAGCCAGCTTCCAGAGAGCTGAAGATGAGCTAGCGAGACTACAAGACTGGGAGCTCCTCCGCACCAGACCTGCCATCTTGGTTGGCAACAAGGTAGACCTAGTACGGAGTAGAGCTGTGTCCTCACAGGGTAAGTAAGCATTCTGAAAATAATACCCAACAACTACTCAAATGGAATGTGCTGATAACTCCTACCTCTTTGGCAGTAATCCAAGATACTTTCTAACTCGTGCAAAGATTTCAGTGAAGTGTACGAGGATCTACAAAAAGAGAAAAAATTTTGACATAAGAAATCGCTAGATTTTGGAATTCTGATTATGCTTCAGAAAATCTTACGCTTATCTTTAAAAGTACTCAAAATAGCTAATTTTTAAATGCATTCCAATTCTTTTCCACTAAAATATTCAAGTGTCTTTTGACATCCCGTTTGATATTTCAATAAATTTGTACGTTATCAATGGTATTGGGTACCTAAACAATGTTTTTTAAAAAATGTCATGAGAAGAGAATAGGATATTAATGTCAGGGAAATGAGAAGTTCAACTTATTGAACTATTCACATATTGGTCATGATGCAAAGACTTGATGGCTGTTGACAATCCCATAATAGCAGAGTGCTGTCAGATGCTTCACACTCTACTGCCAATGACTGCCAAGGGTTGCCAAAATAGTTAAGGTGCAGACTGAAGGTAGGAGGTTTGGGGTTCAATTCTATCAGGACTGTCCTTCTTGAGGTTTTTTTTCCCAGGTTTTCCACAGTCCTCATAAATGGCAAATGCTGGGGTGGTAGATTGAGCTCAATAACTGTGATACAGTATCTTTGCACTTAAAGCATTTATTTACACTCCATAAATAGACAAAACCCATGTTTGATGCCAGAAGCACTATGCATGTTGAATTCAAACATTGCAATGTAAAATCCTGAGGATGTGCAGAAGTTCCAGGTGTACCAACTCATTTCCACAGGCATCTTGAGCATATATATATCACTTCATTTCATATATGATCAGTGCCCACTGCCTGTGATACCAGTAGATAAAATGGCCATTAAACACTATTTAAAAAAAAAATACTGCCAAGACAGCAAATATGTCATTGTAATTTTTTAACAACCAGTTCTCTTAAATAATTACTGCACTTCTTAATTTTATTATGAAAAGATTTCATTATATAAGATCATTACAAATTAAGAAAAGTTATATTGCAACATGCCATGCTTTTATAGTAGTTTTAAAACTTTCAACCTGCATTTGGACATCTGATCATACCAACAAATTGAAACTGCTCCTTGCTGAGATGATAATCGTTTTCTTAGTTATTTAGGAAACATGGTGAGGTGTACAGCTTTTCCTATGAGATCAATATTTTAAAAACATGTAAATATGATATGTATTGCATTTTCAATATATTTTATTTTAATTATTTTTAAGTATATACACTTTAATTTTATAATATTGATAAGTATATTGCACTAAAACAGTAAAACTGCAGTTTATATACTATACCATGGCCTTCTTTATTATCAATACATACCATTGTTACAATCAATAGCCTATTATCTTTCATATTGTAATAACAAGAATGCCACTTTTGTTATAAATGTATATACAAAACCTTAAATTTAATTTCCCTGAAATGTTTAACTACACAGGGTAAGACAGATACAAATGTTGTGATGATCATTGTTGCAATTTTCCTTTGCAACCACCTTCCTATGATGGTCAGGTCGACATCATCTTATGGTAAGAATGTTGCAATTAAGATAATTATATCAGGACACACACCAGCATTTTAAAAAAATTACCTCTGAATTTAAGATTGCTGCTTCTTCCTCCAGTTGTCCTGTCTTTGATCTTGTTTTATAGCCTTCTTCCCCTTGATCTTGTAAACATCTAATCCATTGCTTTACTCTCCCAATTGTTTATAGGAAGACTGCTTCCCACCTTCCTACAAAACTTTCATGCAAAATTCCTAGCATATCGGACATTGTGTTTTCTATAATTTATAGTTTATTGAAACCATACACAAACTATACAAATAATATTATGATAAAAGATCATTATTAAAATATATGTACAATGCCCATGTACATCACAATATATGTTGAGTTCTAAGTGACCTTGTGAAATGATAGTATTTCAAGTCGATAACAACTTCGGCTCGGTAATTCAGTTGGATGGCAGTGTCCTACACCTTCTCTTATGTCATGTTTATTTAACTTTTTACTTTCTGAAACATCAGCCACTATGTTGCTCAGTTTCATTAATGCCATTACTGAAAAAACTTCATTTTATGTCTAGGCACTTCATTTTAATACAATAATTGCTCGTATACATCCAAAATGAAGCACAGTTCAAGTACTACTGACCTAACAAAAAACATTTAGTTTAATTGTTCAGAAGCTGCATGCAGATTTGCTAAATATATAATATTCAATAAATATGCTAGGTGGGAGGCCCGCTGCATAATCGCAGCTGGGATTTAGGAATGCATCGTTCACTTACTGTAATATTCATTACAATATCAAAAGTTCGTTAATTTTGTATTAAATTATAGTTCTCCCTTTCTATAACAAAGGGAAAGTTAAGTTAAACCAGTTGCTAAAGTTAAATGGCTGAATGACACCAATGCAGCTAGAGAGTAGCACTGCTACGTGTATCTTTCCATAACACAGTGTCAAATATCACTGAATTAATCCATCAATCTGAAAGTTATAAGGGAAAATGTGAGATCAAGAGAGAGTAAAACTTCTGACAAATCAGTTACAGAAAATAATCAAACAACAGGACCTCATTTCTGTTCACATTTTTTATCCACTTAACAACATGTTTCTTTTAGGTATTTATATAGCTTTAGATTTTCCACTTGGTTCTGTCTTAGGAAATATCCATGAATTCTTATAACAATATGCTTTTTCCTTTGTTTCAGATGGGAAGTGTATGGCCTGCACTTATCGCGCTAAGTTTATTGAGATTTCTGTTGGGATTAGTCACAATGTGGATGAACTTTTAGTGGGAATCCTGAACCAAATTCGTCTTAAGCAGGTTCATGCCAGCTTATCAGATCGTGAAAGCTCTGCCCACTGGTACAAGAGTCGTGGTGTTGTAAGAGCCAGCATGAAGGCTCGCCAGATGTTCACATGGCTTTTCGGCAAAGAAGACTCCAAATTTAAAAACTGTGAAAACCTTCATGTTCTCTAGTGTTACATTTTGTGAGGGAACTGGAGGACTCTTTGTTGTTAAGAAGCTAGATACATTTTTTTAAGTTTATGATTTTGTAGCCTAAGATTTGGTGATAACATAGCCTTTGTCATATAATTACCTTATAATATATAAGATTCTAGATCAATATTCTTTATTGGAAAGAATGAAGTGAAAAGAGAGACTTTTACAGCATATTTTCCTTCTATTATTGACATTTTTATGGTTTTGATAAGAATATCTGAAACTGATTATCATGTTTAGTGGGATTCAGTCTCTCTTTCAAACAGTTGTAGTTCCATATTTTCACAAGCAAAATGCACAAATGAATATGCAAGGTGTGCAATTTTAAAATCTGGCAATGAAAAATTTGAGAAAAAAAAAAAACTTCTGTTATCTCTAGGTACAAAAGGGCTTGCATAAATTAGTTTATGGGTTAAGCAGTTTGTATTACACTCATTTTTGACGTGGTTTAAAGTGCTGAGTTAACATTTTAACAATTGCATTAAAGAAATAAACATCACACTGCCTAGGTGCTGTGTTGAAGTTTGTGAATTTCAGCTAAATATTTCAAACTTAAAGACCACATACAATAAGATAATTTTACTAACCATTTTGTCCTTTTTCAAATGAAGGAAAGTGAACAAAAAGGAAATGCACAAAATGTATTCCTGAAAAATGCCACTACATAAAAGTTTCTGGTTTTCTTTCATTTTTTTTTTATAATTTTTTAAAATCCCATGCAATCATCAAGACCATAGAAGTAGGTGGCTGGGCTTCTACTAAAGTGCAATTCTTATTAGATTTGCCAGACATCCCATATAATAAAGGAAGCCCCATATTTAAGGAGAAAAAATTGTGTCCTGTTTGAAAATCAAAAGGGATGTTAAAAAGTCCATATTTTGTTTCCTTGATTTTTGAATCTTGTATTCATATAGAGCTCATGTAACATTCTTTCAATTTCTCATATTTAAGAAAATTGGAATAAAGTACTACTGCCTGTAGATGGGGATGTGAATCTTGGTGGGGATAGCTTACATTCTCTGGTCAGTCACTGTGTGCAATTTTCTCATGTTACAGTTATTTTCCTGTTAGATACTTTCTGTTATGGTATGAATGATTCTGCACCAAGAAATGAAAAAAAACTTTGCATACATTTAACAAAATGGAAGAAGGAACAAATATTTATGAGTATCTCTCGCAAAAAATAACAGTTTTAAAGCACGATGTAACAAGTGTAATTGCAAATTTTTATTGCACATGCCTGTTCAGCCCTGCATAAAAGCATACCGCAGTCTTGTCCAAAACAAAAAATAACTATTGCATTTTAAGGAAATCAGTAATGAAGAATCAGCAGTTACAGGTAGTGAAATTTCACTTAACTGGTTGTAATTTTTGTGGATAGAGAATCCATTCATATGATCCCCACCAGAATTTAAGAGAAAAAACTGATGTGTTCCTTATTGAAATTCTGAAAATTTGGCACATCTACTATTAATCTTATTTTGATTTAAAGTAAAACACTAAAAATCATGTCGTCACATTAAAACTCTCTTTAAGTTTCACAAACACACTTATAAAAGTAAAACTTGTGAAACTTAAAGAGAGTTTTAATGTGACGACATGATTTTTAGTGTTTTACTTTAAATCAAAATAAGATTAACAAAAGTTTCACTGTGTGGATTCCCAAATTCCGTAAACATCTACTATTGTCTAACATTTCCTCTAAATTGCACAGTAACACATACAGAAGCAGATATTTGATAAAGAGCATTCATTTTGTTGATTAAAAGAAAACAAAATAGGCCATCATTTATAAACAGACTAAAAATGCTTGCTTATCAATATGTTTACTTCTATCCTTAACTTTTATTTAAAAGTATATGTACTTGCATTTTCCAGGGATATTTCTTACGGATGAGGGAAAGGCATTTAAAAATTAAAAGGAAAAAAAAAAAAAGGAATAATAAACCCTTTACCTTCATGAGAGCAATATGATATAGAATGCTGATCACTAAACCTCTTAAAATGCTAGAGAATTTATTACATGATTAGTAATTCTGTGTAGTCTCTATAACTGATAATATTACAAGCTTAATGCTTATTCTATGTTTTGTTCTAACACATAGCACATTATTAGTATTGCTGTTAGGAAGGTTAAGCATTTTGAGAATGAACCAAAGACAATACTGTAAGCAGTATTTACTGCCAAGGAACATAAATAATAAATATATTTGTTTCTATCTTTACATATTGTCCTGAATTTGTAAAAGAATAATTTTAGAATATTTTTAGATATAACTATGTTCAGCAGCAGATGAAATAGCTTAGTTATAAGAATTTTTTATTATATATGAAAGAAGTCTTCAACATTTATAAATATGTTTGTATTGACCACAATATTAAATATGTTTCTATCACAACTAGAAGTTCAAGAACTAGTTTGTCAAGTGATTTTTAATAATAAAGTTAATTTAATTATTTCTTAAGTCATTAACAGTTGTGTTAGTTCATTCATGTCTTCTCCCTCCAAAATACAAAATGATGTTCACTTTAAGTCAACAATTTCAAAACTGCAAGCCAAAACAGGTGTGAAGCAGTGATGCAGACCATTTCCTAAACATTCAGACATCAAATTAAATAATTGAATGTTTGGCTTGTTTTTTAAATATGTCCAGGTTTCTCTTAACTTCTTTTCAAGAATCCCTTTTGAACTATCTAAAATAGTTAATATATTGATCTTCATCAACAACTTCAAGAACTGATAGTGAGTAGCACAGTTTAGGTACATGGTGAGTTTTTTCAAATGTTTCACACATACAGCATAGGATATTGCAGACATATGGAAATAATGCCAGCCTTTGAGAAATGTAGGTCTCTTTCAAGCTGTATCGATTGCTTCCTTTGGGACTTTCGGTCCAACACATATCTCATGTTACTGCTATTATCACTGTTGTTAATTAAGAATTTTAAAGTAAATTTCAACTTTGTTATCAGTTAAGTAAGGCTTCTATGGTAAAAGGTTCAAACGAATGAAATGAAAAAAAAGATTTATGAGATGATAAATAAGATTATTCCTCATTGTATTCCAGTTTTACTTTTTAGTGTGATATCCTTGGTATGTTTTTCTCGGTTACTGCTACTGATTTGTGATACCAAAACAGAAAGCTGATTATATTCCAAATATAGTTTAAGCAGTCATTAATGAGGAAAACAATTACCTACTCATTAGAGAACAAATATTATTCTCAGATTATGATTCTGAAATACACTTTTTTTTCCTCCCACTGAAACTTGCCAATTTCTTATACAATATCAAAATTACCGTAAATAATTAAACATCTGAATTCCATTGCCAAAAAATGTTCAAAGCATAGCTTCAGTTTGATAGATAAATCATAAAACACTTTCCACAAGAACAGGAACCTTACATTCTCACTCTTGAAACAGGGTTCTCCTCATTGTCCTTAGTCATAGCAGACCATGCATCTTCTAGATGAAGCTGGATTCCTACCAATTAGCAGTATTATTATTGGAAAATATGCTTGGCTATCTAGATTGAATAATCCATAAGGGTTACAGTCTTCAGTATTTGCCCTGTCAGATTGAGTCGGAACTTTTGAATCTCATTTTTCTTGCTTTTGGTTTGAGAATATGATGAATGGTAGGTAATCTTTTCTGGGTCAAACCATTTAGACACACTCTTTTTGGCTTCACTTACCTGGAGATTTACTCAGGACATGACCCTCATTCACAACCTCAGCTGTTAAGCAACTGTTGGATCATTCATAGAAGTTGGGTTGGTAGGTGTCTGGATTGACATCGGTGGTCTAGTGATTAACTTCAATAAAGAACTGTCTGCTTCTGGGATATTGAAATTCGTTAAGTTATTTTTTTTTTTAAATATGTTTAATTCATTTGGTTGTTGAAGTGTTTTTCATAACTACATGCTTTTTTCTATTTCATGGTTTTCATTATAAAAATGTGCTGCCCCCTCTGATTTTTATTTGTTTGTAATGAATGTTTCTCCAATGTTCCTTCAATCTAATGCCTATATTTCTATTTGTTTTCCCTATGCAGATATTTTTACAATCCTGACAATTAACTGGTAAATTCCAGATTTTTCCTCTTTAGAACTGGAATCCATTTGTTTAATTTCAATAAACGTTTCACACTGTATCAGTTTTGAGATGATATTGCACTGCTTGAAAATTTTTTGAAATTTCTTATTGCCTGATGAGTGGTATGTGAAAAATATAAAAATTTTTATCCCTCGCTAAACCACTCAAAGTTGTGATTTGTTTTAATTCTTTTTGGTTTCTGGAATTTTTTTAATTTTTTTGTTAATCATCTATTTGGTGAACCCATTTCATTTAGTTACTTCTATTATGTGTAGATACTCATTCTTGTATTCTTCGTTGTTCAGGATATTACTAGTCTGCATGTCATGCTGTTGAGTGCTGCTTCTTTGTGATCTACGATTGCAACCATAGGCTTTGATATAATTGCCTGTGTGTGCTTTCCGTAGATACCAAATTCATGTTTATCATATTTTATTATTTTCAGATCTAATAGTGGCAACATATTTTCTTTTTCACTTTCAACAGTGAACTTAATTGTTGGTTCTTGTAGGTTTAAAAGTTTTAGCAGATCTCCCATATGATTTTTATTTATTATGGTGAATATGTCATCTATATATCTGTGCCAAATTTTAAAAATGTGGGAGAAAGCCTTAGTTATTGCATCTCAAAATAGCTCATGAATATGTTAGTTAGGAAATATCCAGTAAGTGAAGCCAAAAAGAGGGTTCTAAATAGTTTGACTCAGAACAGATTATTAGTGCGTGTTTCACTGTATTAGATTCCAAATTGAATATTGAAAATGATGAATAATATTTGCAATTTAACACTGCGATATAACATATAGAAGTATATCTTTCATCAGGAGATAAGAGGCTAGATGCTGGTCATGTGCATCAACTCCACCCATTCCTTTATTATAATTAAATTATCATTTTCTCCTCCTCCTCTGAATCCTCTTTACTGCTATTGTTTCCACTATCACCTGATATTTCAATCATTGCTTTCCTATCCTAAATCAATCCTAGTATCACTAAAGCCACTTTCTTCTAACAATTTGTAAATTTTCTAATATTTAATTTCTTATAGGTCAGCCATCTTGTTTAGACTGATGTTCATTTATCTTACTGAGGTTTAGGTGATAATTTATAGCTGCACAGACCAAATTCAGCCCAATTAAAGAAGCAGCAGCTTCTATCATCTAGCATAAGTATGAACTATCAGATCATATACACATAATGCAGCATGCTGTAATATGAGTCATTCAAGTCATAAGCCATTGTATGGGTCACTAAATTAATTAGGCATTTTCTTTCAGAAACAACATACAGTGTGAGTTCTGCATTATTTTATTTAGTTTCTTTGACATTTCAATCCCATCTTTTATTAGCTCTAGGAAAATATTATCATATCAGCATAATTAAAGCATAAACCAGCTAGTTCAATACCAGCAACTTTGTCTCATAAGCAAAATATCTCACAATGATGGGAGCTGTAACTTATTGCTGCAGCATAATCTAGCCACATCATCTCTGTTCAGCACCACGTACACTCACACATGTAGGAAGATGACTTTATAAGTTTTGAGATCTCAAGTCACAAAGAAGTTTGTTCATCACAACTTTTCAAAATATTCTTCCTTCATATTGTATACAATGCTCCATCCATAGGAACCATTTCCATAAGCACCTATGCCACTTGTTTTTTAGTACTGCTCCCAATTCCTCTTTGTAGGCTGTATGAAGGTGGTTCTTCAGTCAAGAAAAGAAAAAAAGTCCATGGTTCCAGGATAGGATTTTTAAGGTGGATGCATCAACAGTTTTGCTTCTGTGATGTCTAAAAGTGTCAGTGTTGTGCTAATGAGAGCATAAGTATTATCATGGTGAAATAAAATGTCCCTTTACTCAGTTCTTGGACAGCATTTGATTTTGTTGAACACCATGGAAGGCAAACTTTAATATACCACTTTGCAGTGATTGTTTTCTTATCTAGAACAGTAGACTCAGATGACCTTTGCAAAAATTGTGACTGTTTTCTTTCCAATATTTCTTGCTCTTTTATCTTTCATCAGTGACTGGCGATCATGGAACACCCAATTAGAAGTCCAGTCCTTGGTTTCAGATCAAAATACAAGACCAAAGTTTCATCTCCCATGACAATGTTGCATATGTGCTGAGACTCCAGAATGTTGAATTTTTGAAGCACTTCTTGGCAACATTCAACTCTGCAGAATCCATATCTTTTGGTTAATGTGAGACACGCACATTGAACTTTTTTGTTCTTTCCCCTTCCCCCTTTTTCCCCAATGATAAGTGGTGTTTAAGGAGGTTGCACAGGCCTATGTCTACAATGTTACATTTTCTAAACTTTTGGTTCTTTTTTCTCAAAAATGATCTGCAATAATGCCTTGATAATTTTTGTATATGTACCTAATTTAAACCTTTAACAATATGGTGAAATGATTGTTATGAAATCAAAATTTTTACAAAATATTTTTAAAAGTGTTATAAGTGCTAAAAATTTTGTTCTAATTTTAAAAATTTAACTGTATATTTTCTATTGGAGCAATTAAATATGTTAAAATTAAGTTTGCTATATATATGTTCATTCAATGAATCTCTAAAGTTTTAGCTTTCTGCATTTAATAGTTTCTCTGAAAATGAAACCATAGCCTAAAAAATGTAAATGGGAGAAAATCAATGTTAAAGCTTGTCTTCATTTACACTCACCATAAACCTTTTCTACAATGTCCCTGCCTGATAATCTGGATTCTATGTCTTTCTTCCTCCGTTCATTTCTCTTCTTGCTTCATAGCTTTTTTGCTTTCTTGGAACTGTAGATGATGTTTACACCTTGTTTTATACCAAGACCTTGTAATATTTTTATCCTGCCAATGTTACCCATATTGAAACACAGAAATACATCATGGTTACATGTAAGTTTTTAGAATTCTAATCCAAATGAAGTTATCTAATTACTTGTTTGTGTATTCAGTTATGCCAAGTAAACATTTTTGCAGAAAATCTGGTCTTGTGATTGAGTACTTCCAGCCATTCTACTCAAATTTTTGCATGAACAGATACTCAGCATGAGGCAAGCAAGCATTGTCAAGAATAAGTCTGATATGCTCGGCACCTCTGTTAAGGCATTTGTTTCTAAGGACATGATGTAACTTTGCCAGTGTTGTAGTGTAGATTTTGGCATTCACTTTGGTTCCAGTGAGAAGGATGTCCACCAAGAGTATGCCATGCATGAATACCATCACTAGGACCTTTTTTCCGATTGAGTGACCTTGAATTTCTTTGGTGGCAGGGAGCCAGAATTTTTTCACATACTGGCCTACTTTGTTTGAGAATAAAATGGTAGATCCAGGATTCATAGTCTGTCACCACACCTTTCTGAAAGTCCTGACCTCCTTCAGTGTAATGCATTAAATAGATCATACACGACATCATCCTCTGGCCCTTCTATTCTTTTGAAGGATCTTGGGCACCCAGCATGTACTAACTACAAAATCTCAATTTATCATGCTAAATATCATATGCTGTACCATATGAAATGCTGAATTGTTGTGCCAAGGCTCACAGATGCACCCACCTGTCATTTTACATTGTCACCTCAATGCCTCTGACAATGGCTGGTGTTGAAGCAATCACAGTTGGCCGGAGTGTGGTTCAAAAGCAAGGTTTGCTCATTACTCTTAATAGACTCTGCACTATCTGGAGATATTGCTGTGATCCATCATACACTTTCAATACTTCTCTGTGAATTTCGCCCAGAGTTTTTGCTTTTACTCACAAAAACATATTACACTTCCTGCTCTTCATTTAAGGACATGCTAGCACATGCACCACCTTTGTTTTCTAATTACCATTCGTTCTGCCAGGACAGCACCTGATTAGCCATTACTATCTGTAGCATAAGATTCAAACTTACTATCTGCTAGCTTCAAACATCCAGATCCAAATAGATTTGATAAAAAAACAAAAGTGTACATTATTTTTCTATTCTCCATATTTCTGTTATGCCAGTAATGTGCAAGAATGAGCTATTTCTGATGCACAACTATTTCTAGCTTAGGGGTGCCTAGGTCCTTGAATCTTGAAAGCTTATCTAGTGACCCTTCACATTCCTATTTATATAATTATCTACAGAATGTTAAATTTTCTAAGAATAAAATACTTTGAAGTATTAAAACATAATTGTTCTAATATTTTATTTTTTTTTTATACTATGAAAATATATTTTTCACTAAAAGGTATTTTCTAGTTATATTCAGGGAGCAAGCCTCTCATTTAACCATAATACTTCTTGCATAAATCATTGGGAAGAAGTATTGTTGGCTCATTTACATATAGGCCAATTTTCTTTTAGTTATGGTCACCTCTTTAAAGGTAATCCTCCTTCAGCTTGCCTGCATTGTGCTGCACCCCTCACTATTAGTAACATTTTAGATTATGCCACTATTTGGTTTTACTTTGGAATTTGTTATATTTACCAAAACATTTTATGAACTTATTAATGGATGACTCAGAAGTTGTAGAATGTGTGTTGAATCTTATTTGCACTGCAACATGAAATTAATTTAATGTTTGACGTATCAAAACTGTTTTCTTATTTATGAATATGACCAGTTTATTTCTTTGCAATTCATAAATGTTGTTGTATAGGATTTGACTGTTATGAGTCTTTTTCCCATAATTTTTCTACTTAATTTTTTTTATTTGGGTTCAACTTAGAGCAATATTACAAGTTGTGACTTTATGGATTTAAGCTATATTTTTGAAGCAGTGCTTTTCATTGTGGAATGCATTTTGTTTTCCTATGCACTGTCCTTGTTAGGGCACTAATGTTCATTGAAGTTACGTACCCTAAACCTCACTACTAGTTATATTCATTTTTCAATTTTAATTAGGGTAAAATGTGGTAACAATTGATTAATTCAAATAAAGTTATTTCACTTGTTAAAAATTCTAGTAAGCGCAATTGCACTCACCAATTGGAAGCTTTAACAATCAACTGTCTAGAATTTATCTCTCAGACAACCTCATTTCCACTATATCTCTGTTTAGCAGGGACCAATGAGATTCTACTCTATTCCTTAAAGATCTGTCAAACATGCACACTCTAACAGCAGTCAAGTTCTATACTTCATTCAGTTTTACAGATCAATGCATTTTATGAAGAAATAATAACAGCACTACATGTATGTTAAAATAATTTTCTGCAAAATGAGTTTAACACAACAGTGCCTTCCAGTATTCTGACAATATTTTGCTTATGTAATTATAAAGTTGAGCAGCATGCATCTAACAAGAAAAATGAAGGCCTAGAATGAGAAATATTTGTTAGCATAAGAAGCATTTATTCTCAGAATATATGGGAAATCATCTGAGCTAACATGATAATCACCTATGCATATCCTTCACATGTTCCCTTACTGGCAAAAATATTTAAAATTATATGTAGATATTTGGAAATCATTTACTGTAGCAACTGTATGAAAATGTAAAGTGGAAGGACAATACAAATTGAAAATAAAGCTATTAATCAGGATTTATTTGTACCAAAATCAATATGTAAAACTGCACCATCAGGTACTTGTATTTATTGAAATTATGTTTACACTGATAAAGAAAAATGTGTAAATTATTGTACCTGAATACAAAAATTTAGCCTTTTTTTTTAATTGTACAACTAATATACCAATAAAATAATAAGGTTACTAACATTATGTTAATCATTTCTTCAATAATAGATGTCCTTTTGGTTTTAACTTGTCCTCTAGGATCTTTCGCTTAGCATTCTCTTCTTCAAGTTTCAACTGTTTATCCCACTCTACTGCAAAATCCAGTTCTTTACATAAGGTGACAATCTTTTCCTGGAAACACAAATTTCACACTTTAATAAATACAATTAAACATCAAACTTATTGAAAGAGAAAAGTGTCTCTAACATACTGTCTCCTTCTCCTCCCCCCCCCTTGGACAAAAATCACTGATATATCTGAATACAATAGCCTGTAATTATTGTATATTAATTACAAAAAAATAAATAAAAATAATTACATTGAGGTTTATAGCTCTCTCAGTATGGAAATGAATGATGTTTTAATGGGATATCAGACAAGTATTTTTTTTATTCAGAGCCCGGAAGAAAATTGCAGTTACATTTTTTTGATTATCCCCCAAGCTTTGGCCATCTTGACTCCCATAGTCTTCTTCAGGTATTAAATCAACATGCATGCTATAATTACACATAAAGTCCTGCAACATTATTGATTCGGTCAGAGCAGGTGGGTGAGCCATTCAGATGTCATATGCACTAGTTGTCAGTGATTTGGTTTTAGATCTTGTGATTGGACCATCAATGCTGATTTATGCACCAGATAAAAGTACATTTTAAGATTGTTGGGATTGCATGTATGCTTTGCCACTATTATGACATGCAGTACTCTGATTCACATGCCATGATCAAAATACCACAAGTAATGTAGTTTGTTAAATTCAATCTAATCTAAGCGTTACATTTTAAGATATATGCTAATGAAACTTGTTAATTCAATCTGATCTAAAGGTTGCATTTAAAGATTGGATTTAATGAGTTGCATTAGCGAACTTTATGATATTTTGATCATGGCACTCAATCTGCTACTGCACATTATAATAGTAGCAAAGCACATGTTGATCCTAACAATCTTAAAATGTAACCCACAGATACATTTTAAAATGAACAAAGACTTATCCGCTATACATGCTGGTAGACCCAGTCAATATAAACAGACAGAAGCTAGATCAGTACACAACAGTTCTTTCAGTGTGTATAGTTCTTTTAACAAATTAGAGTGTCATGGATTCAACAGAAAGTATGAATATAGAAAAAGATAACATATGTATGGGAGAATTTATACTCTTAAAAAGACAGAAAAGAGGTGCAGATTTTGGCAAACGAGATGTAATCGTACGAACACTTTGGGTCTACCTACTCATCTGATTTTATTGCACCTTGTACTATTTCCTTCTCCATAGTGAAATTATAGTTCCTGTTAATTAAGTTGTGATCTACAGAGCATTCATGTAAAAACTATTCTGCTTGTAGAAAAAAGAGTGAGGAGTGCCGCTTGTAGCTGACAGGATTCAAAACACTGCACTACATGTGTGGGATAGTTTTTATGGGGGGAAAAAGAAGAAAAAAACTATACTAGAATAAGAATAAATTAACCAATCATTAATTTCAATTTCTTTAGCTTTATCTAATTAACTGCTGAACCCTTGTCTTTGGCTCATGAGCAGTTTCCCACTGGAATATCCAGAAGATTCAGGCTAAATACTTTCCACAAAACCAAATATAATAAAAGATTAGATACTTTCATTATCACAAGAAAATACAGTGTTCATGAACTACACCAAAATAATTTCAGAGAGTGTAGAGATGTCATATACAAAAAATTTAGGATAGTAAACATATTGCCTATCTGTTCAAATTTCAGAGCTATGACTATAAGTTTCTAAGGCGCCAGTACACTACTTACTAATGAATATGCCCCTCGAAATCATAACACACAATAATGAAGGCAATAATGAAGGCAGATTTTTTTAACATATTACTCTGGTGCCATAACATTAGCTTTCCAGTAAAAGAGTAATTTTTTTTCGAGTTTGACTGTCGTTCATCACTTTTTTTTTTATTTAGTTTTTTTAACTGGCCTGATAATATAGCTTTTAGTGTACATTTTAAGTTGATGTTTCAATTTATAGACTTAAATCTTAACATATCAATTTATATTATTACAATCTTTGTAGTTGTTATTGTACCTACCAATCATAATCGTGTCCTGAATATGTGTTTGGTAAATTAAGTTTTAGGCATCATATTAATAGTAAGCTTATTAGTCATTGTATGTTGGCAATACATTCATTGTTGAGAAAGAGAATAAAACTTGAAAGCATTAAGTAAATTTCATTCATAATGTATGCATATCCCAACACTTATATTTAATAATAAAATAAAATTAACACTATGCCGAGAATTGAATCCATGCGGAACATCAGATTTTGCATTATGCCACACAAGCAAAGAGATCTTTCTAGAGTAGGCTACATAATGCAGGCAAATAGCTAATAGATGATCAGTGTCGCACTGTTACATTATTAGTTCAAGGTTTGAGAGATTTTTATGGCATTAAATCTTCAAAACACTGATAACGGGCTGAGGAAAATTGATATTTCTATGCTTGCAAGGCAGTTTTAAAGACAATCTAAATCAACTTTTCACCCAGCTTGGCTTTAACAAAGACTTATAAGCATCTGATATCAAAGTGTTTACCACCATATAACTGCATTATGTTTAGCTGTGGACCATACATTGACCATCCAAAATTGCTTATATATGACATCTTTACACTCTCTGAAAATATTTTGGTGTAGTTCATTAAAACCCTGTTTAATAAAATCACTATAAAGATACTAATAACAATTATGCTTATTAATAACCAACCATATGAAAGTAACAAGTATGGAGTTGCATATCATTCATTCCTCTTTGAATTCAACATCTGCTGTATATGCCATGGAGATATGTTTAAATAAGAAATTTGGAAATAATATTCAAGTATTCATTAATATATACATAATTTACATTTCATTATCATTCTCATGAGATCTGCCCACATTTCTTAGCAAATTTTGTCTCACTTTTCCTAAATAACTCTTTATTTTCTTTATATTGATATCTAATCTAAAATTTGGAATTCTTCTACTTTTTATATTCATTAATAACTCACTTTAGTAAAAGAAACCATTCTTTCCAAAATTTTGTTCGTTCACATTCCATAATATAATGCTACATATTATCCAAATCATCATACATGGGATATTTTTCTTTTACAGACACTTTTCTTACCCCACTAGTATCCCATTCTGGACCAGAAACAGGCAAGCATTTCTCCCTCTCTTGTTTGGTTCTGCATTAGCCAGTGGAAATGGTGGGAGTTACTGGCTAATTGCCAGAAGCTGGTGTGGATGTTGCCTGATGTCATGACCTGGGCCCTGAGTAACAGGGGGATTGTTGGCAAGGATGAGGGAGTATTTGAGATAGTGAAATTTTTAATCATTAATTTAAATTGAGCAATTTGCAAAATGTTGTAGCTTTAGTTTGATATTCGGCTGGATTCTACATATGCAGAAAAAGTGTGACTCTGTTATTTATCACAGATTTCAATGTACTTTTCTTTCACCAATAATTGTTTAATGTTTTATTTAGTTTTAAACATTTCTTAGTATTAAATTTCTATTTTTAATTCCTATTTTTCAAAATTTTCCACTCCAGTTTTAATCTCATTCCAAAATCTTACCCTCATTCTGTATCACTCAGCTCATAGTGTTTTCATGCTAATTTCTTGAAAGATTTTCTGGATTTTATTTATCCTCACCTTTTGCCCTTTGAATTATTTTTTCAATTATCAAACTTTGTTCTGTAATATTCTCATTATCAAACCTCCAAATGATCTACTATATAGTTAATGATCCTATTTATATCATGGCAATGTGATGCACATTATTTTCTTATAGTCCATTAAAATCTCACGCAACTAGCCATTTCATTAAAACTAACATAATTATTTCATTATGGCTATGGTCATAATTTTTTCAACTACTCACTACTTACTGCATATTCTTTCTGCTTCTTCAATCTTGTGCACATTCTGGAACCAACAGGGACAGTTTTTCCATCAAGAAATGAATAATCTGGTCGATCTGTTAAAGGTCCACATGCATTTGGATTCTGTGGCAGTCTCTTTCTGTAGAACAGTAATACACAAATGCAAACTAAGCATTTTATTTCCTGAAAATAAAACTTTAAATACTCCCTAAAAGTTAAAAACTACTTTATCTTAAACAGCCATATATTTCTTTGCTACAAATTCAAGTCTAAATTTTCAATTGCCATGCTACTTGTAGGCATAGCATATGAGAAAAAACTAAAATATTTTGTATATGTAATTTCTTGACTTACTCTCTCCTCCATTTCTTAGTCAAATGCCAAGTGTTCAATGTGCTGTAGAAGTCTAATGACTGGCATAGTAGCGATGGCTTACAATCTAAAAAAAAAAGTGAACATTACAAATCTGCCTTGCATATTAAGTGTAGACAATTCATTTAAAAGCTTCAGTTTTCTACGAACTGTGTCACTCACTCACCCTCTCTCTTTCTGCTTAAGATTTACCCTTAATACTAGAGACTGGATATTCAGACATTAAAAAGGTAGAAAAAAGCAGTTCTAAATAAAAATAAATTTAAATGCAATTGATCATTAATTTTTCAAAAATAATTATTGTTCTATTTTATTATTATCTGAAGTTGTATGCAATTCCTTCTGTACATTAAGAAAAACCATTTAAATAATGATTCTCCTATTTTTTTTTAAACAGCACTATTATCTGTAACAAAAAAATCACAAAAAATGCAAAACATTTACTAAAGCACTAATATTATTTCACAATATTTTTTATATTAACAATGTGCAGATTTTCCTTACTTAAGTCCAACAAATGATGCCGTCAGAAATTCAAAGATAATATTTTAAGTCAACATCTCAATAAAAGTTTATGATAACAAATCATACATAGTACTCATGTTTTCCTTATCAGTAAGAGGAAAGTAAAAGATTTTCCTTATTGCTTTTACTGTTGTTTAAGTTTCAGAACAATGCCAGACTGTATGCAGTTGATCAATAATGTGAACTGAAATCAGCTGCTCACAAATGAATATCATCTCCCACAATAAAAACAAGACTACTACAGTGATCTCTTATTTGACCTAAAATTTTTATGAAGTTGTACACAGCACAATGTACACATCGTTTGCCATAGAGTATTTCCTTTATAAAATGAAACATTTTTTACAATTACTCTTTATTTCCGCAATGAAGCATTAAATTACAACAGAAAATTTGCAAAAATAAGAAAATAAATTTTAAAGAAAAAGACAGAAAAAAATTCCCATTATGTTTGATAGTTCACAAATAAAATTTCTGTACACTTAGATTTTTTTCTGATGGTCACAAATAAAAAAAGGCATTTTGTCATAAATCTAGGAACTAATGAATAATGTTCAGTGACTTTTGATACAGTCATAACTTGGTATATGAGAAGCAAGATGGTCTTGTTTCAAAAGTTAAATATGATTGTTGTTAATATAAAAACATGCTCCTCCACGTTATAAGAGGTCGGTCCTGGTGGTCTAGTGGTAACCATACTTGCCTCTTAAACCCAAGATCACGGGTTCAAAACCTGGCCAGGATCGATGGATTTTTTTCGGGGTGTAAAAATCCTAAGTATGGCTCCCTTTCGGAAAGGAAGTAAAGTCGTTGGTCCCATGTCATACATTCACAGCATGAAAAAGGACCTCAACCCTGAAAGAAGAAGCCCCTGAGCAAAATTTGTTGGCCATTTCACGTCCTATATTGAATGGGATGCTGACGACCTGAGATGTTAAAGAGCGTCCATAAATAAACCAATTAAACAACAAAAACTTATAGAGGATATTTAATACAAAGAAAATTTCCTGCTGAATGTTTTCTTGTAATTCCAGAATAGTTTGAGAGTTGATGCTATACAGTGTGCCTTGTTAGAAGAAAGCTGGTGCTTTAAGATTAGATAACATCAATAACTTGAGTCATTTAGAGGGATTGAAGGAAGGAGGTAGTGCTGGTGGCACCATCCTGCTGAAAATAGTTAGCATTTCTTTGTCATTCAACCAATTCTTTTTAGTTAGGAATGGTTTTGAGTGCTTCTGGTCAATGGAAGAAACAGAAGAAATTTGCTTTAACAAAGGGTTTATTATCTCTGAAGTTACTAAAGAAACGGGTTCTATATGAAAGTAAGTGAAGCATTAAGAGTGTGTACTTCAACTAAATTATACAATGATATAAATTAGTCTTTGGTGTTATTCTACAAGAATGATGTAAGTGATAGGTTTGACAAACTAAAAATAGAATTTAAGTTTTAGTACAGAGCAATTGCTAGGATGAAGAAGGATGGTACACTTAAGTGCTATAAGGCATTGTGATGAAAATGTGCTACTAAATATTATTACATTGCTACATGCATTAGTTATACTACCTACATTGCAAATGAAAGGGCTTATTTCACAATGCATAGACTAAATAGTTATTTATGGGCTATCATAGACTGTATCTGCACAATGATACTAGGTTCTGTAATTTATGTCCAAACCAGTGTACCAACTGTCTACATCTGTGGCAACTTTCAGCGTCTAGATCAGTGTCTTACACTCAGTTCTGTTTTGTGTCCTATAACAGTGTCTGATGCTGTCCACAAGGGTGTCATCATTTCTTAATATTGGTGATAGACAACAGCTAGCTATAGTGATAACAATTATGTGTGTGTCATTAAAGGGTGGCAAGGAAGAAAAATATAAAATCTGGGTGAAAGAACCAGTCAAACAATGTGAAAATATAGCATTATATGTCACATTACCACCAGAATTGCAAGCTGGGGAACATAAGCTCTACAAAAATTTCCTATGGTGTCAATTTCAAATTTTTATGTTTTGTTAGATAAAGTAACAGCTCTAATTTGAAAAGAGGACTCACCTATGAGAATTCTATTTCACGCAGAAAAACATTTAGCATTAATAAAGAGAATTTTGGAGACAAGTACCCATGAAACAAAAATTTTATACAAAGAATCATTTTGTTTTCTTTGTCACATTATATACTTCAAAATTGAGCAAATAATCTGTTTCAACTTTTTGAGAAGACCCTTTATCATTTTTTGATGTGTTTGTTTCAAACCCCTGTGCAAACCATTTCAATGACATTTCCTAGTTTGTCCAGTTTCAATTAGTCATGTGCAACTTCCGGCAATTTCCCACATGCGATATGCCTGACACTGCTCTAGTAACTAGACTTCATAATTATTCAATTGCAAATTGCAGCAAGATTGATAAGTGTCTACGCACCGTGTCAACTACATCCAGGTGGTGCCACTTGCTGTTCAACTTTTGATCTAGACATCAAATATAATTATGAACATATGCCTTTACACTTATATAGAACATGTACTCCATCAGTCAACTGCATTTTAGACAATATGACAGAAATAGCATGAAAATGACATAGCTTTAATTAATCAGTGGTTGTATTATAGTTTCAATAAAGTTAGTATAAAGTAATTGAGTCATATTTGACAACATGCTTTTTATGATCCTTTCCCTATTAGACCAGACTCGTTCAAAAATTGCAGACGTGGCTTTTATAATGGCAATAAAGACGAGAGAACATCGAAAAGTATATAACAGAAACTCGAAGAAAACAATAACTGTCTAAACACAGTTTTTATAAATTGCATTCAGTTCTTGCTGAATTATGCCACATGCAAGAAAGGCTTAAGTATGGGACCACTATTCTTTAACACTGGCAAGGGAATAGCAATTCCTGTATTCCACCAGAGGATATATACTGATGGTGCCAAAAAATGTACACACACTTTCACAGCAGATATCTATTTAATATATTTCAAAGTTGGATCGAAAAACAACAGTAGTGTGTTCTGTAAACAGATCTGACTCACATATATTAGATAGTATTGCTATGTGACAGTTAAATCACAATGAACAAATGAACCCAAGATTATCGTTAATGAACAAATAAAGCCAAAATTATCGTATGATATCCAGTAAACAGATATGACTCACTACGTAATGCTAGCATTGCTACAACAAAATAGACGCAAAATCATCATTTGAACAGCAGAAAGCAATTTTGAAGTGGTATTTGAAAACCAAGAATATTGTTGAAGTTCAAAAGCAATGGAGACATGTACAGAATATAACTGCCAACTTGAGTAACAATTGCATGCGTTTGAGATAAATTTGAGACTCATGGTACCGTATGCAATGTTCACAAGAGGATCTGGAAGACCTCTGACAGCAACAAGTCCCGCTTCCTCAGCTATGGTTTTGGAATGTCTTGAGCACTCACTTCAGAAATCTACAAAGCAATGTGCACACGAGACTGATACTAGTAGAACCAGCGTACATCATATTATTAAAACAGCAAAGTTGAAAGGTTTAATCCCAAGACTTTTGCATGCATAAAATGAAGGTGACCCTGATCGGAGAATTCAGTACTGTGAGCGGTTTCTGAACATGATGCAAGAGGATGAGGTCTTTGTAGGGAAAGTTGTTTGGATCAATGAGGCACAATTTATGTTGAATGGAACTGTTAACCAGCAAATTTATGTCTAATGGTGGGCAAACAATCCACATTTTATTTTGCAACAGGCTGTTAATTTACTTAGAATTAATGTTTGGTGTGGGTTGTCATCCAGAGGTCTAATTGGACCATTCTTTTTTGAAGGAACAGTAACTGGCCCAGCGTACCTTAACTGTCTTACCAACCATGCATACACTATATGGAAGTGAGGAATTACTTCCAACAGGATGGCGCTCGACATTACCACTGAGATTACTTGTGTACCTTGATGATAATCTTCCAAGGTACTGGATAGAATGAAGAGGTTTGATTGAGTTTCTACCATGTTCTCCGCAGACTTCTACCTATGGGGAACTCTTAAGGATGCTGTACGCTGTAAAAAACCAGCTACACTGGCAGCACTTCGGGAAGAAATTGAAACGGCATGTGTTACAATCACTGAGGACACTTTCGCAAACGTTGCTCAATCAGTAGTTCAATGTACTCAGAAGTGTATCGACACCGATGGTGGGCATTTTGAGCAACTGTTGTAATTTGTAAAAGTCTAAGATGATTAGTGTTTATCATTTTCAGTTTGTGTGAATTCAGTTTTGTTATGTTAACATAGTTTTTTCTTTGCTTAAAGTGTGTATACACTTTTTTGGCACCCTCTGTATATGTTGTGCACTTAATGCAAAGTTCTGATACCCATTACCCCTATAAAGTCTGGGTTTAGTTTAGTTCCTGGAGCATTCATTGAGTTCGTGAAGCAGTCACAGAGATTTAATGAACACAGAATTTGTGATTTACAATTACCACAGTAATGCACATTTTACATTTGCAAAAATATCATGTACATCTGTATGAATAGTTACAATAAAAATGAAAAACCAATATCTGAACAACTCAACCAAAACAACAAAAATTAGAGAAGCAAAAACAGACAAATAACTCAATCACATAAATTTTACTATATACATGTTTACACCTGCATTAATATAAAATTATTGCAGTGTTTTTAACTCAATATAATATATTGTCACTCATAAATTCCTTACTGAATAATAGGTCTTTTTACTCAAGTATTTTCTAAGAGCAGACTTAAAGGATTTATCATTATTTATTAAGGTTTTTAAGCTACAAGGAAGAGCATTTTGCATTAAAATGCATTCATAATAAATGCCTTTTTGATGGCATGAAAGTGTTGAAGCGGGTCTATGTAGATTTCCTATTTGTCTAGTATTCCTGTCATGTATATTTTGATTTTGAACAAATTTTTCTTTATTTCTTGTATAAAAGTTCAGGAGAGATAATATATATGCACATGGAAGAGGTAAAATTTCAAATTGTCTAAGAGGTTTCTGTATGAATGTCTGCTATGTGTACCAGCTTTTTTCTGTAATAGAAAAACATGCTCACTTTTTACTGAGTTTCCCCAAATATAAGACCATATTTCATTATTAAGTTAAAATAAGCATAATAAACTAGTTTTAAAATCTTAATTGACTTGAACATTACTAATGCACGTATTGCATTGCATGCACTGCTAAGTTCAGGAATGATATGATTGATGTGATATTTCTAATTCTGATGATTGTCAATTACTAAACCAAGGAATTTTATATATTTAGTTTGTAGAAGTACACTGTTATAATCCTATTTGTAATTGTGGGTCTGGAGATCTGCGAGTGATAAATTTCTAACATTTGTTTTATCTAGACTTAAGAGACAATTTGTTTCCTTTGAATCATACACACAAAGAACTCGATTGTGTTAATGGCACAATCATTAAGGCTATTTCCATTTATCAATATGTTTGTGTCATCTGCAAATAGAACAGTATTTCCTACATCTTGATAGATAAGGAAAGATTGATCATTTATATACGTCAGAAAAAGAAGGGGACCCAGAACAGATCCTTGAGGCACTCCAAGGTTAACCTTTCCCCACTCTCATGCACTGTTTTTATTTTTAAAGAAACAATTGATTACTACTTTTTATTTCCTTTTGTCAAGGTAGCATACAAATCATTTAAAATATTGGCTTTTATTCTATAGAAAGCTAATTTATGTATCAGAATTCCATGATTGACAACTGAAAACCTTTGCTAAATCACATATTCCTCCTACATGTACTCTTTCATTAAATGCAGTTAAAATTTCATTAGTGAATTTAAAGATTGCATTTTCCATTGAATATTCTTTTCTAAAGTCAAATTATCATTAAGTAGATTATTGTTACTTTCAAAGTAATGGTAAGGCCTATGCACATTATTTTCTCAAACAACGTAGAAAATGTAGGTGAAATACCTATCTATAATTAGACATTTACTTTTTCCCTTTTTGAATAGAGGTTTTACTACAAAATATTTTAGCCTTGTAGTAAATATGCCCGATTTTACTCATTACACAAATGACTACGGGGGATATTAATTTCCTTTGCTCAGGCTTTTATGGCTTTGCTGTTAATCTCATCTGAGCCAGAAGAATTTTTTGATTTTAGTTTTCTAATGATATTACTAATTTCTAGTGGAGGGATGGTAATTGGTTTGAATTCATTATTTTGAATGGGAAATGATTGTAAAATCCTTAATGCATTTCTTTTATCACCAGAGTATAAATTTAAATTTTTTGTTATACTAAGAAAGTAATCATTAAACACATTTGGTATCTCTGCAGGTCATTCCATCTATTGATTGTTAATGCTTAAGATTATTACATCATCTTGTTGCAAATTTTTACCTGTTTCTGTTTTATTACATTCCAAGTAGTATTTATTTTGTATTTTGACTGACTGATAAGTTTTTGATAATGGAGGCCTTTTGCTGCTTTTATTACTTTCCTAAGTGTCTTACAATACTTACAATACTCTTAAAATGTATTTTTAATTTATGGCCTTTATTGAGTTTTAGCTCATTATATAATTGTTTATGTTGACAAGGTTTTTTAATTCCTTGGGTTACTATTCCTTGCCCATATAATAACTTCTGCTTTTAATTTTTAGTGGGAAATATGCTTCAAATTGCAATTTAAAAATGTGAAATAAATTGTTGAATTTACTTTTAACATCATTTGCACTATAGACACAATTCTACGATTCTATTGAAATTCCTGCACCATTTTACCGAGGGTTGCATATTTAATATTTTTGCAATATTCTTTGAGTTTTATTGTAAAATCTTTCTTAAAGATTACTTGAGCATCATGGTCAGAGAGACCATTGATCAATGGAAACACTGAACATGACAATTTATCTGAATTTACATAGATATTATCTACTTATCAATCCTGGTGGTAAAGTTAATGCACCATATTATATGCTGTGAGAAGGGAGTTTAATCGATTCATTCTCACACTTGACATTAGGTAATCAATATTTATGTCCTCTCATAAAATTATTCCAAGCTTAGGCTTAAATAAAAAGTTTAAGGTATAAATAAAAAGTTTTATCACGAAAGTTTCAAAGTTTCCTAATGGTGAGCGATAAATAGCAATCACAGTTACTTTCGTATTTTTGCTACCCTATTGGATTGTGCACAATTCAATAACCTGTTCTGAATTAAATTTTGATATATCTAATGTTTTATATGGTACATCCTTCATGACATAAATGCAAACTTATCTGTTATGTAGTTTTTTCCTTGAAGCTTCTGCTGCAAAACAATAACCATGTAATAACAATTTTGATAATTCCTGTTGTTTCAAATGATGTTTAGAAAGGCAGATAATGTTTTTTTATATTATCACAAATTAAGCTATTGAATAATTCATCTGTTTCACTTTTCATTCTCCTAATATTTTGATGAAATATATAAGGGTTGTTTTTTGCTTGCTGAATACTCTTCAAATTTACTTCATTTTCTATGCAATCATTGTCATTAATACTATTGTCATTTGAGTTAACATTAACTGCTATTAAGTTTAACTTGATGAACTTGTCCTGAATCAGTTGTCATTATCCTAAAAAACGGGTTGTACCATTGATAACAAAAGGAATTTTACCCTTAATTCTATCAGCAATAAGGAGCGAAAGCTGCTTATTGCTTCTGGAATTCAAGTGAAGACCATGTACAGCAAAGTAACCTCTACTTAGGTGATTTACATCTTATCATACAAATATGAGTTAGTGGGTGGGTTTTCGTATGTTTACTTAACTGCACTTCTTTATCCAAATTATGTTTCTCGGAGCTCAGTTTTTTCCTTTAGATTCCTATTTTCTATAACTGCATTATAGCAAGTGCTTGACATTTTATAAACACGTTGGATTGCTATTTACCTAACGTTTGCTTTGCACACTTATAAAACCCACTTACTTTGCAGACGCATTGATCCATTTTTCATCAATCTTATGGCTAATGCCATTTCGAATATTAACTGAGAATGTAAACTTTATATTCTACAATTTCTTCTGCGTTATAGCCTTTTCAAGCATTTCCCACCTTCCTTTCCACATTACTAGTTTTGATTCCCTTTAAGCCAGGATAGCCAACATCATCCTATAGCAGGGAAATTTTAACGGAGAATTGCCATCGCCGGATGTGCGAAAATGGTGTGGAAATCATGATGTAAAGGGAACACAGCATTATTAAGCATGCTATAAGTAATTAATTAGTTAATGATAAGATTTTTATATAATAGTTACACGGCCATTGCGTGAAAATTTGTCTCTGTAAACTGCAATATGACAGCCAAGTCAAGAGGAGGCGAAAAAAATGGATCTGCTGCGATGAGGTCACATGTCTTGGAATCTGTCTGGACCAGAGCGTTTGCCTCAAATTCGGAATGGCCGGATAAGGTAAGCAGACCCCTATCTGGCATGAGATCATGCAAAATTTGAAAGTACATTTTTGTGCTACGCTTTATTCCTTTATTTTTAGGAAGAGTTTTTGGATGTCATATATTGGTCCAGGCAAGCTCTGGGCATCATCATAGGGCTGGTTTGGGGTTTGATACCCTTGAAAGGATTCATCGCACTGTTATTGTAAGTATATAAACTGCAACTAAACTTTTGCCTTTTAATCTAGTAAATTAGTAGTACTAAAAATAAATGCAAAGAAAGAATTTATAGTTGTGTTCCAGGTTAGTGTAAACTAGGATACTAATGACAGTGACATCTATTGCTGTTACTTGCCTACAGTTATAGTTCTTCATTTTGTAATATGTATAGTGTTTCAAAACACGTCATATAAAAGCAGCATAAGAGCAATAGATCACTTATTTTATTATCCCTGCACTATTTTAAAGGAATCCATTCCCTCCTGCAAAATTACTATTTTATTGTTATATACATAAATGATTCTATAATACTATTCCTGAGGTTAAAACGTTTTTTCTTTTTGTATCGTGAAAAGAAACTAAGAGAAAGACTTCACTCGGAAAGTTTCCCCCAGTTGTGCTAAGTAAAGGGAGAGGTACTGGAACAAATGGAGCAGAAGAAGAGTTTTTGCAAGTAATTGGTAATGCTTTTAGTGAGAATATTAAACTCTGCCATATCATTCATGATGAATATGTAAAGTCAGAGATTGCTTAAAGAAAATATTCTTTGATTTTAGGTAATGTTTGAGATCCTTATTTTTTTTTTTTTTGTTTGTTCCCCCCTCCCCCATTAGGAGGCAGATTGCATGTAGAGAACCAGTGAAGTCAAAATGCAAATCATTTTCATTATATGCCAGAATGCTAAATGTTTTCACCAGAATAATTTGTGATTTGATGCTATACAGTGCGCCTTATTAGAAGAAATTGGTTCGTTAAGATTAAGATAAGTTGATTACATGAATGAGGTGAATAATACCAGGATGCATATATTCATGACCATACTTTTTTCTTTCAAATCAAAAGGGAATTTGAATTGTTTTATCAAGAGGAGAATTTAGTTGACATTGTAGATGCTTGAAATACATGCCATAAATTATGTAAAACATTGGTGTGCATTTCCCCACAGGAACTCATACCTTTAACACAATTAATATTAATAATTAATATGTGTATTTCTACTAGTTTAAGCTGATGTGGTTTTTACGATCAGGAAAAAATATCTAAAATGAAACTCACTTAATAGCTTCACACAATGTCCCTCTTTAATGCCTAGATAATACCCATATTTACATATGGAATAGACATAATCTGGAACAAATTTAAGTACAAAGAACCTCACTTAGAGAAAGTCAAGAGCACATCTAAAGGTAGTACTCAAGAGTATCCAAATCACTGATTATGTACTAGCCAGAGTTCTTAATGGGGCATTTGAGACTGAAATTAGCTCTGCTTTCTACAGCCAACCAGAAGAAAGGGAAAGGAAAAGGGAAAAGATTTGGCTAGATTCTATTCAATATAGGCCATGATGAACAGAACATGAACCAGGAACTGATCATTTTGTGAACTCATTGGTAGTGCATTGATACCACCATAAAATCTGCAAATCTAAATACTACTACCACAAACAGATTGGAATTGAATTTATGACTGATAAATATGTGAAATTAATTGGCTTCTGCATATATTGAAGCTTTCATTATTTGCACAATTTGTGTGCAATTATTATTATAAAAATATTAACTTTTTTGAAATGATAAAGTAATGATAATAGTTTGTCTGATAATGAACAGGCTAGCAAATAAAGAAGAAAGTTTTTGCAAAATGCCCCATGCAGAAATGTATGCAGAAAAAATTAAATCATTAGCTAGACAGGTACCAAACTATTCTTCTCAACAAACAAGAATGACTCTTATCAATGAAAATGTTTTCAGTGTGTCTGCTGGTTTCTGTGACAGACAAATTTCTAAAAGTGTTTGGGCATGCAGAAGAAACCACAATTATGTATGCTATAAATTTATGTGAATCTACCTTTGTGAACTGATATCATACATTATAGTTTTTGTTTTGACATCTTATCTGGAATTAGCCAAACATAAATGCTCTTTTCCAGGCCCTTAACATGGACATATTGCTGGTTAGAGATATAACCTTTTAACATTTTAAAGTATAAAAATGGAAAATTAGGCCTACATTTTTCAACCATGAAGAAGTCTTATGCTCTTAACACTTGTGGCCAGTTGTATACAGCTATGTGTAACTTGTTACTAAAGTACGATTATCTTCATAAAATAGAACCAAAATTGAACAGCCATATAACACTAATGTGCATCAGTAAAACAGTCCAAAGCTCATTGTTGCAGCATCTCACATCCTTCTTCAATATTGTGCAGCTTTAATGTCATCAATGACATATGTATTATTGGTGCCTTGTCCTGTGGATTCAGGGAATTTATCTTTCTAATCAGCAGCTGAATCCTTTCCTTAGTATTCATTTTCAAAATGATGGAATAATTTAACAACATAAACTCTTTGACATTAGTCCAAAATAGTTTCTGTTGAACTTTATATGTAGATGTTACTGGAAGTGTGTGTCTTGCAGGTTTGTAGTGGTGAATGCTGGAGTGATGTACATATATTTCACCAATTTCCAAAGTGTTGATGAAGAAGAATATGGTGGTGCTTGGGAACTCACCAAAGAGGGCTTTATGACATCCTTTGCAGGTTTTTTGGTATGTGACGCTGGTTAAACTCTTTACATACTACAGAAATATGAATAAAAAATGTTTATATTCTAAAATATCAGAATTTATAGTGTGAACATTTTGATTTTAATGGCTTCTGTTTATGTTAAAAGCTAAGAAATTGTATTGTTTGTAAAATCATCATACTGATTTAACTGCCATGGGAAATAAATAAGTTTAATCATATCCTACATTAATGTATTCAACCTGTTCACATTAACTCCATTTGCTTCATCTTAGTAAGTAAATTTGAATGAATGTGAACAGGTTCAGTACATTAATGTATGATATATTATCCACTATTATCTACAGCTTTGTAAGCACAATTTATTCACTTAAGTTTAATCATATTTTTGGAAATGTCCCTGAGCTTTAATAAGAATTTAAATGTTCTGATTTCAGGTGACTTGGATAATAATATATTCAGGACTTCACTTCGATTGACCCAAGAATCAGCCGCTTTTCTCATGATAAGCCACTTACCACAGAAAGTTATATGGTGTATGTTTGCCAGTTTTAGGGGTCTTGAACTAAAGCATTTGTTGGACATAATGTTTTTGTGGGCTTATCAAATTTAGGCACATTCATATTCTCCACTATGTGGTGTTTGTTTTACCATGAAAGAATGATTTCTAAAAGATAAAACCATTTCTCAAGATTTCATTATATGTTTCTTGTTTCATTTCAATACCTTTATTTTTTTTTTTAATTAACATAAGTATGGTAAAGACTTCAAATATTATGCATAAAAGCAGACGCACAAAAAATGTGCCACTGGAAGGCTTTGCAGTTTGCACAATACAGCTAAATTTGATACTTTTTTTTATGACAAGAACATTTTATATGTTATGACCAAAGGGTATAAATAATGATGGATAAACATTGCTATGATACAAATTCTGAACATATCTACCATTTATCCATTCATATTGAGAATTTGTCTCACTAAGCAATTTTGTATACAGAATCAATGAGTATGAAGCAGACACACTTCTAACATACAGTGAAACCTGTTCAAGATGAAATGACTTGGTTACAACTATTTTTCCCCATCAGATTTCCTTGTAAATCAGGTATTAAATTAAAATGAACCATCTCATCATCTGCTGTATCTTATAAACAAAGAAAGACAATGGCGCATTCTTTCAACATTTTGCCACCTATACATTTTTCTCTGCACAACAAGGGATTTTATAGGTAATGCTCCAAAAGCAAATCTCATCTCCATTGTTTGGTTGAAATTCCTGTAATATGTTTTCATTTTTTCTGCCACTCAGAAACAATAAAATATGTCATATGTTGATTGTTTCTGCATGCATCTGATTCCAGAGAATTTTGTGCCTGTTTCTGAACAGACCACAGCTTCTAAGCCTGGAATAAACTTTTAGTTATAATTCTAACTCTGGCTGTGAAAGCTTCCGACTACTTATAAACAGAGTTTGTCTTACTAAATCTTCAAGACCAAAGCATTAAGTTCACTATGGAAATGGAAGAAGAAGGATGTTTGCCATTTTTGAACCTTAAAATCTGCAGAGTAGTTTTTATTTGGTATATGTAGGAAAACCAGATATACAGATAATCACATAAAGAATAATAGCTTCAACCCTAAACCACACTAACATGCCATTATAAACATCCCATTCAACAAGGAAGATTACACAATAGAATATCAATACATCATATTGCCCTCAACAATGAATTTAACCATTCATTAATACATAAGAGATTCAGACATTTCAAAAGACAAAGATATTAAAAACACCACCACTCTCTCCACAATAAAGAAAGACTTGAGTTTTACAAAATTCACATACCATTCATGGGCAAACAAACGGCATTCGTGAATATTTTTTTTAATCTTTGATATTATGTTGGTGGCACAAAATAAATTTAATATTGGCTTTTGAATAGAACTATAAAGGAAGTTATGCTATCCAACAAAAAGGCGGTATGTATTGGATAGATTGTTTTCATTGTGATCAGATTTACATAGGCAAAACAATAAAAAGTTTGAAGACAAGAATGAAAGAACACTTTAGAAATGTAAAATATAAACAAGTGGGTAAATTGGCATTGCATATTATTTTTGGACTTATAATCATGACATCGCAAAAGAAACCAAACTGTTGAAAGCTACCAACAATCCCAGGGAATTAGCAATATGAGAAAAAAATTCATTTTAAAGAATAAGCATTGTGTTATGAATTTTGACATCCCACCAATGGACTTTCTCTTTCATTGTATATTAGAACCACCAGAGATCACATTGGCACCTGCTGATGTTAGTAAGTCCCCAGCTGAAGATGAGAGCAAATGCTCTTGAAATATGTTCTAATAAATTAATCATTTAATCAAGTTATAGTGTCATCTAATGTCCTTTAAGTGTATAATACATTAGAAGCCTTTTTTTGGGGGGGGGGCGAGTTCAAGAGTTTCAGCCTGCAGAATATTTTTAAAATAGGCATGATCTTTCAACAACCATGAAGAAACCATTCCTATAACAGTGGGTTTATTTCATCATAGGCTGTTGTTTTTTTTCCCCCTCTATGCCATTATCACTCATGATGCAATCTTAATTTCAGTGCCATGCAATTAAACTTTAACTTATTTCTCTTACACTCAATTTCTCCCCTCCCCCTTATGTGTAGCTTTCATCTTATCACTTTATATGCCACATTTATACATGGAATTATGCAAATTATGATTCTGTACTCGTTCAGCCATCTCTCAACAAAATGTATGCAAATTAAATGAAAGGGATTTTTGCATGTTCAATAGGGCAATAAAATTATTGACCAAAAACCCAATGGTGCACCTCACAGACTGTTGCAAAAAATTAGATTTTTACAGCAGTGAGCCACAAGCATTATTTCCTTGAAACCACATGCTGTTTCCAAATATAGTTTACTGAAAGCAGTATGTTCAAGAATATTGTTTCCATTATAAGCAGTGGCAGACTATTTCTATTTCTGCATTTATGGTTTCCATTTTATTCATGAAAAAATAACATATAAACGTGTTTTTCACCGATACCAATAACATTTTCCAAGATGGACAGAATTCCTGATTTCAGATATCCAGGTTCCAAAATGGACATGTTTCATTGTATAAGGTAATTATAAGCTTCAACTACTGTGACTGTATTGCTGAAACATTGTTCAGAAAGATGCATATCTCATTATGGCAAACTGCTGACATTTGTAGCTTGAAATATACAAAGAACATGAAAAATATTCAGCATTTGGAAGCATATAAAGGACATAAGGAAGCAGAGTTGACTTGCTGGCACTTGTACTTCACTTACAAGTTAAGCGTCATCAAACCATCTATATCAAACTGCCACGGGTGGCTGAGGTCATTAAGATGCAGACTTGTGAGTGGGAGGTCTGGGGTTCGAATTGCACCAGGACTGTCCTCCCTGACTGGGTATTTTTTCAGGTTTTCCTCAGTTCTCATAACTGGCAAATGCCGGGGAGGTACCCTAAACTTGGGCCTGGAACGCTTCCTTCCTTAAAAAATATCCTTTCCCAATTTATCATTTCATCACATGTATCATCAGTGTTCACCACCTGTGGTGCCTCAGTGGTAAAAACAGGCGTTAAACTGAAATTAAAAAAAATCTGTATCATTATTTTACTACTTTACTGTTAATAGCTTCAAGAGTATTAAGTTCATTTGAAGCACAGGAAGTGTCAACAGTTTCCACTAGTCATACAAGAGTTGCCTTTATTGATATAATGTTTCAACAACAGAAGAAGAATACTTGGTGCAACACTTTATCACAGACAGATAATATGCAAATAAAACTTTTTGTATATTTGACAGACCTGAAGATGTCATTTTAACATGACTGATGGAGTTTTAAGAATGAGGACATTCTGTAAGCACTCATTCCTTCATAATTATACTGTAATCTTCTCTAAGATGGGATAGAGCTAATTCAAGATTTGTGCATCTCCCAAAATCTTTTAATGCAGGCATTGCAAATGAACTGTATAGTTTTTAGAGATTTGTATTGCAAGGCTGTTAAGATGGCATAAGTGTGTTGGGTTGCAAGAAAAGAAACAGCAAATTTTTAATCCATCACTTTTAAAGTATTGCTGATTGAGATAATTAACAGTTACAATTCTAAATATGTTGCTCTTACTATGATACTATGCTGGTCAATGGCTTAGTAAAACTTGGCAAAGGTTGTAATCATGCTCTCACTAAATTACTTCCCCACTTGAAAAGGAAGAAATAAATGAAACAAATACACTAATTACTAGACATGGCTATTTAGGAAAAAGCTGCAGACAATGGGGCTCTTTCAAGGAGATACAATCAGCAGATTATGTAAGCAGTATAATAAAACTGTCAGAATATGAGGCTCTTTGGGACCTCCACACTGAAGTATGGAAGACTACTTTATAGGAATGAAAGTCTGGAACTTATTAAAAATACAAGCTAGAATTCCTATAATGGAAGAGACATAACAACATAAACCAGAGATTGATGTGCAACAGCTTTCAGCTCGATTTATTGTTTTATGTCATAAAATGAAGTAGCAGACTTGAAGTTACTTTTCTTTGTGTAAATCTCTTGGTCAAGTACTTGAATGACAAAAAATATTAAACATGATATATACATACAAAGTAATTAGTTCCATATTCCAATACTGCATATTAAAAAATTCTCTCACCAATCTTGAACACCTGCTGGCTCTGAGGACCTCTAAATGTGGTTCAACTCTTGAATCCTGAATATGTCGTTAAGTTCACTTAGGCACAATAACTTGTTCACCAAAATCAACCATTCAGCTAATTGACTGTAGTATGATAGATAAGCTTTGATGCATATTAGTGTGTGTGGTGTACACATTTACTGAAACATAAAATTTAAAAATCTCTCAAGCGGCTCCAATATTTGTTTTTTCACAATGAAACTTGGTATATACCATTTAATAAAGTAAAAAAAAAATACTCTCTGAAAATCAGGGAAATTGGACCATTAGGAGTAGGGGTTTACCTGAGACCCAAAATTTAAAAATTGCTCTAGCTGCAAACAGGCAACAAAACTCTCCCACAACTGACCAAGACTATTGGTAAGCTCTATCAGTCCGGTAAGAGTGTAGCCGACTTGTGTGATTGGGATGCCTGGAAGGCACAGCTGTTATCTCAAGAATCTGCCAGAGAAATGATGGATGATATTTGCTGAATGAGCTCAGGGGACTTTGTGGCCCCCATGCATTCACCCAGGCTCCCACATAGAAAGCACAAATGGTGGATGTAAACAAAAACAAATGCATCCTAAATGTAGGTATTCATGTTTTACACTAAACTCCACTTACATACATAAAAATAAGACACGTTTCAGGAGAATCTCCTCCATCTTCAGTTGCTCACTGAACCGCAGTTACTCAAAATGATGACTAGACACCCGAATGTTCATGTGGTGGTATTTGTTGGCTGAAGTACGAACTTTCAGAATTCACCCATAGGAAGAAATTCGAAGTTCATTAGGTTTTCTTTATTTTTTAATATAAATTTTTTTTCCCTAGTGGATAACTCCATTCAGTTGTGCAGATGTTTCAGCAGTTTAATTTCCGGCTTTATTTCATGATTTTTGATACAAAAGTGAGCTGCTACTGCTGATTTATCCACTTGCTTAAACCAAAGATTCCTAAAGTGTTCCTTCCTCCAAATTTCTAAATTTCTCTTTGTTTTGCCTATGTAGCTTTGCTCATAATCTGCGCACTTTATTTCATAAATTACTGATTTCTGTTCTGTTGGTATGGAGTCTATTGCTGTGCAACATAATAAATTCTTGATATTATATCTGTTCTTTGGGGCTAACATTATCCCATGTTCTTTGAAAATTTTGTTGTAACTTGTAGATTTTGGTGACAATTGGAGAAGCCTAGACTTACTGAATTTTTATCTTGGTGCTGATCAGATGGTACAAGATGGTGAAGATAATGGCCATGTTGTTGATGGGAACATTACATGTGATGTCTTTAAGAGGATTCGGGATGCTGTAAATAACCTGCCTTCTTAAAATAATATTAAAAGTGGTTAAATAATTTCCATTTAAAATTTGTGTGTGTTTGAAACATTAATAAGCCCATATGTTTGATACAAAAGGCAACTTGTCCAAATATTTTGTTTGGAATTGCACTAGAAAACTACAACTTTTTTTTTATCCTTATAGCCTTGTAAGATCCTCGATCTCAAAAGTTACATTTTTATTTATTTTTATTATCCTTTTTAGTAGTTTGGTGGTTATGCATTTTTTTTTATCCTGAAAAGTTTATATTTGTGAACAAATTGCTTTTTGAAACAATCTCCTCACTTCAGTTACATAATTTTGAATGCATCTCCTTCGAAATAGTCTCCTTGAGCAGCAATCACCAGGCCCAGCACTTCTGCCACTTTTGGAATGCAGGCTGAAAGTGATAGTCTGTAACTGAATGTAGAACCTTCTGCGATTCATACTGTATCTCATCAGCGGTGTTGAAACAACACACAAATGACGTTAGCAGTATTGCTGATTGTTCTCCTAGGATCCTCGTGAACAGTTTTTCCAAACTTTTTCAATATTTTTAGGGTTATACTAGTCATCTTCCACTTTTGAAGTGCCTGCACCACTCAGAACACTGCATCATTGACGTAAGCTTGCAGAAGCATGTTTAATGTCTCTGTGGCTGGTTTCCCAACTTTAACACACAATTTCACATTAACTCTTTGTTCCAACTTACTGTCCATGACGAGATCACATGGTAGTGCTCAAGTGTGATGACAAAAAATACAGATTGCACTATTCCCAATATAAATGCACAATGTCATTAGTTACAGTTCCTAGCACTGTTCATGCAACCTTGTATGCTATATATAGAGCATGGAAACTTTTAATACTACCTTGTATTTTGCATGTTTGAATCATGAAGCTAAAGTGTCCCAGATTTTCAATTTTTAAATATAGCAATCCCTAAACTAGACAACATTTAAGATCATTGTATGATTGAGTCAAACTACACACTCTTATTGCTCCACTTTTGTGTAATGCTTTCTCTTTTCTATTTATATTACTTTTTTCTCAGTGGCTAATTGCTGATGACTGTATTGGTTATACTTAATGACTTTCTGTACAAAATTTGGGCCTATTTTATGTTTTAGGCACAGGTTTAAAAGACTAATATCTGCTGAAATTAATCTGCATTTTTCTTTTAATCTATAAACATTTCTAGACAACATTTATTCCCCAAAGGGAACTGCAATATCTGATATTTAATTTCATCAGTTTCTTAGAAAATGAGCGCCAACAGCTTAAACTTTTAATTATTTAATTGTAATAAGCATGTGTTATATTTAATAATTTGTTATGGTAATGGGTCAATATTTCAGTAAATGAGATACCTTTACAATTGTCAACTACCATCACGTTTACCAAGAAGATTTCTGCAACCAGGATAGGGCAATAAGAATATGAAGTATGGCTTCCTTCAGAAGGGAAGAAAAGCTGTTGGTCCCTTTCGTACATTTATGGCATATAAAAAAAATCTCAAGCCAGAAAGAAGAGGCCTCTGAGAAAAATTGATAAACCATTTTATACCCTGCATTCAGTGTGATTCTAATAACCAAAGATGTTTAACAGCATCTATAAATAAACCTATTAATAATAATAATAATAATAATAATAATAATAATAATAATAATAATGCATCCAGGAGAAGGTAAAAAAGCAGAAAGTTAATATCACCCTCTCCTATAATAGAGTGAATCAAATGCCAAACTGTCAAAAAAAAGTTTTTATTTGGTTTATTAAAGTTTCACCATTTTCTTGATAAGTGAGGTAACAATGCTCTATAAAGGAATGTAGTAAATTTAATACTCTTGAAATGAAATGACTCAGAATTACTAGAACCAACAATAAATCAAAACCAAGACAACAGAATGTTTCTATAACATCAGTATATGTAAAAAAATATTAACACTTAATGATACAGATAGACCATACATAACTCAGTATAAAGAATACTTCAAAGTAAAACCTTGGCAGAAAGAAAATACTCTAAATGCACCAAACACAGCTTGCTGTCCATTAACTGTAGTAGGTAACTTTTCTCCGCATCCACCACACAATAACAGATGCCTCTTGTTAGCACAAACATCATAGTAATTATATATGTATATATATCACACAAAGCCTAAACAATTGTTTCATACAGTTGACTACAGCAAAATAATGAAATTAAAAATGTTTTGAGCATTGATCTTGTGTGGACCTTACAAAAGTAGCTTTCCAAATGTTATGCAAACTCTAGACATTTTAACATATCTATACAGTAACTAATGCATTCTGCTGATGCATTACATCTATTTGGCAGAACCAGTTTTAAAAGCATTATTAGAAAACAAAAATGACTTACAAATAAATTCTGGAAGATTATGAAATAAAAGTTCAATACTGTAATATAAAGTTTGAAGTGTATTGCACTGTGTATAAATTACTTTAAGTTATTTTTCACTGCAATCACTCCATGCATATAAAATACAACAAAAAAGAAACTTACACAAGAAAATAGGAGGAAATTACATTTTCTGATCACAGTAGAACAACAAAGTTGAATGACATAGCTTTCTCGATAACATATGTTAAACCAGTCTTCGGAAAGTGTTACTAGTTGCAGATTTAATCTGTGCATAGCTCTAAATCTAATGAACTATTACTCCCATACTGCTAAATGTTTTAAATTTTTCCTTAAAGCTTTCAAAAAGCTTCAAAAATAAAAAAGGAAATTATTCAAAATTATTTAAAATTTTATTTCCAAGTATATGGCAGGCTTAGTGCAGTAAGCATAAAAAGAGAAACACCAGACGTTAAACCTCCACAGTGGCATTGATAAAAGACTTTGGTGACTACTAAATGTTTGCTACTTATGGTGGGCTGGGATGGCACATTGCCTTCAGTATTCCTATTAGTATGCCTAATTAATGATTAACATCTGATTAAGCATTTTAATATTCTAAACAATCAACAGTAATAATCCTATATCTAGTATTTCAGTGAAACTTGATAAAACATAGTTTGTCCATCCATTTAGCATTGTCAACAATGCCATTAAGAAAATTAATATTTTAGACACACAATAAAATGATCAGGAGTAAAAAAAAAGATAATTTTTTTATGTAAATATACAAGCTATTTGTGCACCATTACTAATTTCCCCCTAAAATGCTGAACTGCTTTTGTACATCATGTAAGATGGAAGAGAATGTGTCCTTATGAATTTAAAATTGTGCTCAAATTTCCAACAGCATTGTGAGACTAGGCTGAAAGCCTAAGCATGTACTTTTCCCCTTTCTCTAATTTGAAGCATATCTGGGGCAGTGTAGATTCTCACAACACTGACTTTTAAACAAAATGCCACCAGTAACATGGTCAGCATGTCTATATTTTCTGTTGACATACAATAGTAGGCCAAGGGTCTGTAATGAAGATAATGGGCAAATTATCACATACTATGCACAAGGAAGTAACTTATCTAAAAACGCTGTCCTATTTTTCATCTTTACACATTTATGAATTCTCTTTGGTATAAAACAGCAACAGTTATGGATTCAAAATTTTCAGCTTCTTGTTGGACTTTTTAGTTTTTGATAAGTGTTTCAAACAAGAAAATGGCAAGTCAGTCAAAACAGATGCTGTACCACAAGTGTTAAAATACTGCTCACCAAATTACTAGAATTTTAAACATACCACAGACTGACTTGTTTGTGAAAGTGTAAAATGTTTCACATAGGTAAATAATCTGCTTGGAACATTATATGCATCTAAAAATTCAGCACATTTCATGAAAGTCGAGCAAGCAATATTGAAACATGTTATTTTCACCATCTCATTCAGTATATGAAACACAAAGTACATGCAACACTGATATCAAAATATGAAACTTCCACCACAAAAGTAATTAAATCAATTCTGACAGTGGTTACCCAGCATAGTTTGAAGGCACGTCTCCTTCCAGGTGATTTAAAAGTATCTTCGCCATTATAGCCCTGTCATTTCCAAATGGCTTTATGCTAGAGTTAACAGAATCAATTACCTCACCTTTGTGAGAGGTCATGGATATGCAAAAAAGATTTCCATACCACAAATCAAAGTTTTTCACTGAACTTGATGGCAGACTTCTCAAGGACTGCATGGCTGATAACAGCATGTACATAGCAATAAAATATACATATATATACAGTTAATTACAATTACACAAAAAATGTACATTATTAACACACTGAAATTAATACAGTCCTGGCATGTACAGAAGGAAAATCTGGGAGTCTTCAGAGCAGATAGGTCCTGTGGCCTTGGCTGCATCTTTGGACTCTGAATCCAAAACCACCCCAAAGGTTGAGCTTGGATATTGACTATTTAGAGCACTAAACTATAAATAACAAGTGTACTTACAAGTACTGAAAATGTTTAACATGATTTGTCCACACATGGTGGACTTGTTATCTCTATAAAACTATACAAATGTAACGCACATAAAAGAATTGCACAAGCTTCGGTGTGATGACTGACAAGGAGCTTAGATGTTTCTCAACATCAAAATTACAATAATATAAAAATTCAGTAAATATGCGGCAGTTTATCCACCAGTTTAATACTAACTTATAAATTCTCTGTTATATGCAAACAGCATAATAGTCTCCTTAAAGATAAATAGTTTAGCTATATATTGAATGTCTAAGTGGAGTGCTAGTGTTAGTTTCTAGAGGGAAAGAAATAAGTATGAGTGGTATAGCAGGGTATCCCTGTGTCCATCACAGCACAACAGGGTTTATTGCTTGTCCCACTAACACAGACAGAAAGAGTATAAAAGGAGGAAGTGGCTGTTGCCATACCGTCAGACGTCCACTACATCATCGTCGTCAAAGGTGAACTCGTTATGTGCAATTAGATTCTGCTGTCTACTTTTTGTTTTCAACTTATTTGGTTCCATTACTGATGGCTTCTCAACCAAGTTCTCCAGATGCTCCTGAAATCAGATATCATGAACTTCTTTAAGATAATTGCACAGTAACAACAGAGGTAAAGTACAGATGAACTAGTTTTATGTGCATGCATAAGGACAAAAAATAAAATACTTTATGAACAAATATCCAATGCCACAAGTCATAAATCATATTTGCTTGCCATCTGCCCGGCCCAGATTTGATTCTTAACACATGAATTTTTTCAAGGTATTTTCTGAAAAGTTTAACGTCAATAGCCTCCTGACTGATTTGTGCCATCAGTCCATTCATGGTGTCAGAAATCTACAGAAATTAGCACAAAACATTAAATGCATTGAAAACAAAAGCACAATCTGTGCAACTTTTAACTACTTCTCTTTGAACAGCAGTCAAGGAAAAAGCAGTTTTGTTAATATGAATGAAATATGAACCACAAAATATATTTTACACTTTTAAAAAATTAAAATTTAATTCAGTTTATATTCAGTCTTCATTTTCTTTTTCCTTGCACACAGATTAGGTACAAAGTTGACTTGTCACATCTGCATATACCAAGTCATGGATTATATTGGCTCTGAAAAGGCTCATTATTAGTGTGCATTTTAGTTTAGAACAGAGTTATTGTGTTTCATTTCTCTGTTTGCTATAGTTAAAAAATACAAAACAACACGTTTACATTTGCTGCAACTTTTTAAAAAAAGTGAACCAGTGCTCAGCATTATGCATAATTTCAAATACACTTTCTGGGGGTTCATCCAACTGACAGAATTACAGTTCATAAAATGAGACTAAGACATGGTGTCATGTGTTAACAGAGAAAAAACTGCATATTGCTGCATAACTAGAACAATCACCATAATATGCTTTTGCAGAGTTAACACAACAATCGACAGTCAGCCATACATCAGCACATTCTGCTACAAAATTGCTAATATTCATCTCTTTGGCATTACTTAAGTGCATGCATTACAGCCCACCAACTCGGGGAATGAGAAATTTCATCTTCTGTGAAAAAGGTTAGCACATTTTCAGTACTTTGCCAACTGCACAGTGGACTGGATGTGGGTAGCTGCGCTGTGTGCTCCCAATAGCAGCTCAGTCCACGTGTGGGGAAAAAGAAAATGCAGACCCAACACATATTGATATACACAATCTTGGCATAAGTTTAGTATCTACTTATCTATTACAGGTCTCTACAGTGTATCAAATTGGATAGCAATGGCTGTAAGTGGAGCAGAAAAGTAGTATACTGACCAAAAGTATATTAGTTATGAGGTTAAAAAGAGCATACTTAAGTAAAATTCCAGAAATGAGGGTAAATTGGTTAAAAAATGTAATGTAAAAATGTCATATGGGACTTAGATAATGATTGAATAAAAGAGATGTCATCCATGCTTTTTCTGTGACAAAACTTCATTAAGTTCCCCCTCCCCCCCGAATATTTCTTAAGAGCATCATGAATGCTACAAAAGAATCTTATAAATTTATTCTTGAAAGTTACTTTTGAACAGAAGTATTGGTTGAGGAGGAGTATCATTGTAGTATACTTGAAATGAATTCTTGGTCACTAGTCACAGTTTTTATCACATAGTGCTTCTTTTATTTACTAAATTGCAAAATAATTATCATAAACAATAGTTAACAAATTGTATTAGCAATTATCTCAGTTTGCTCATATTATAACTAATCAGCTAACGTGTGCTTGGTAATATACATTACATCATATTCCAATTAATTTATTTAATCCTGTATGAAGTAATAAGTCATGTCAATAATTTAAATTGCTAATTTATATGCCCAATTTTGAACAGATATTAATAATAAAAGAACAAAACTCTTGCTTAATTCCTTGAAACAAAATATCACACATGCAGACATTTTTATTTCATTATCAAGCAAGGAATTGCTAGATTACTGACTTACTTACGCTCGGCAAACATAATTATGACATCATGAAGTGATTTAAATTTGAATGTAAGATGTTAGACAACACTGCATAACCAAAGACATTAAAATGCACCCATGCCTAATGAACTGGCAAATGTGGTTGTCAACTTCTCATCTAAATAAACATGACAATCTAGTGAGTCAATTTAATAATCTTATGCTCCAATTATGCAAAAGTCTGTGAAACTAGTTTTGCATAATTCAACAGTAGGTGGAGCATAAAATTATCAAATCAACTCACTAGATAATTAAGAATATATTAGTCGCTTCACTGTATTGTAAAATTTAATATGTATATAATTTTTAAAAGTTTTATCAATGCAGATATGCATCTTAAAATGTATTGCAGTGTTTCAAACATATTGGTTTTGAAGTGCACGTTATATGTTAAAAGTACTTTTAATGAACTTTAGGTGAAAGAAACAAACATTTTCAAATAATTTGCAGAAGTTTGAGCATTAATTAGCATGAATTATTGGGAGTTGAAGTATTAATTAGGACTGGTTCAGTGGAAGAAATGGTCTTATGGCTTCAATTCCGCCAGTTAAATAAAACTATCTATAATTTTTTCATCAACAATTTTGATATTTGAAATTTTTTCTTTCTACCCCAATCCCTTCAAAAATGATACAAAGTTTCACTATACTTTTGACATTAACAAATGCATTAATAAAAGCAAAAGATAAAAATGTAACTTAAAATGCAAAAAGCTTAGTTCTCTGCATTCTTGCATGTGTCCGCAAAAATATCTGGCAAGCAAAAATTGCAATAAAAAAATGAATGTTCTTAAAAGCAATTGCAAAGCAAGGTTACAGATGTAATGGAACAAGAAATTAATAATCGTGCATAAACTGTTTTTCTCTGAATCAACTTAGTGTGAGTGCCCCTTATTAAAAAGCATGATTTACTATGATTCAAAATAGTTACCTCAAAGCAAACCATAAGAATCACATTTTTTTTAATAATGTTTAATGTCCATTTTTACAGCTGAGGCATCATAGTCAGTAGACATGTGATATATGAGCTGGAATGATAAACTGAAAAAGGAATTTTTTTAGGGAAAGAATATATCTTCACTAATGAAGACATTTGAACATTTCATATGATTTTCTGTTTCCCACAGTTCTTCTGTTTTTGAATATTCTGCTATTTGGCACAGGTATAGAAAAAGGGCTTTAACAAGGAAATGAAACAATTTTGGACCTGTGTTCATATTATATTTTTTTATCTGTATATGTGAGGAATGTTTCCCCAAAGATTTCACATACCTTCTTGTTACACCCTATATATATTTTAAATTAAAATTTTACTTTGAATAGCCATAAGACTTAACATTGCAAATGATTGCTCTCTGCAAGTCATCATTGATGATAAAGCACTGAAATTTTTGCAAGGGTTCATTCCAACATACTCAGTCATCTCTAAGAAGGTTAAACAAAGAGCAATTCAAATGCAAAAAAAAATAAAAACAGAAGATTGGTTATAAAAATTATGCTGTCACATGCATGTGTATGCATATGTCATCATCATTTTTTTTTTTTTAAATTTTAAGAACTATCGAAATTACACAAATCCGACAATTCTAATTGGAACTAAACACAGTGAAACTTTTGAAATGTATATAATGAACTACTTGTCGTCTAAACACTCTTATGCTTCACACTATTTTTGAAAATTCAGTCGTCGAGTTGGTGAGAATGGGGTGGATGTCGCTCCGAAACCAGTCCTGTCGTTTTCAAAAATAGTGTGAAGCATAAGAGTGTTTAGACGACAAGTAGTTGATTATATAAATATGTCATCATGTTTATTTTAAACTGTTTTTGGTGATCTTTTAATATTTAATTTAACAATAGTTTTAAAGAAATCTGATTTAAATTTACATTAAATTAAAAATGGTTCTTTTGATACAAAAAAGATGACAATATTCAGGAAAGTTTCAAGGCTTCTTATACAAAATCCCATCTCAATTAGTTCACAAAGAGATGCAAATTTGAAATTTGTATCATTAATGAGTTAATCTTATGTCAGGACAAAAGTATTTGGTGAAAACTTCCAAATTGGTATGCACCACAACTAAATCTTTAAAACTTACCTAAAATAACAGGAGAGTGAATATAAGCATTATTAGGAGATGATCTGAATGCACTGAAAGCTAAAAAAAGACCCACTACCCAAAAAAGCATATGGACTTTTATAGCTGAAATCAGACCAATATAGAGAAAATGGCAGTATAGTGTGCCGAGTCACAGTTATACAAGGCTATTTGAAATTAAGTACATTTTCAAATGTTACCATTATATCGCTGCAGAGTTGTGATCTTGTGAGTTCTTGCTGACGTCCTTCATCTGTTAGTAAGCCACAAACACTTGTAGGTCATACTTTTTCCTTGTTTTCAGAAGGTTTGAAATATTCAAGAAAATCAATCGGCCTCAGACTGTGAGACCTGGTATGTTCGTTTTCTGCATGCGAGAAATGTTAAACACAAAAACCAAAGGTATGCCAGTATGCTAATGTTTTTGTTATGATATGCAGAGGAAGGTGACCATTTTTTGATGAAACATGGGTGTCCTACACAACTCCTGAATCAAAGCAGCAGTCCAAAGAACGGAGGCATACACCATCCCAGTCAAGAAAAAATTGAAACATTTAGTGTAAGAATGGTTTTCATCATAGACACAGACTTCTATGATATTGAAATACAGAAACTGGTGCCACACTATAACAAATGCTTGAACAATGGTGAAAACTACGTAGAAAAGTAGTTTAAGGTATGCAGAATGCAATGAAAATAGTTACAAAAAATTATGTTTTATGTGTGAAATCATTTTGGTAGTTAATTTCCAAATATGCCTCGTACCAACAGAAAGAAGCGTAAGGGGTAAAGCTAGAAAAATGGAAATTCCTAATTAATTTATATACTTACTACCCTAGATTTAACCTTCAGTGAATTCTAGAAACTGGAGGACTCTCTGGCTTGATGTCCTAATGCCCTCCACTTGCCTCCTATTCATAAGTGTAAATTAGTAAAATATTGTTATAATGGTAATGTAATATAAGGATTGACATTCTGAAAAATAAATGAGGAATCACTGAAAGTGATGACCGAGCTACTTTCATGGAGAAAAATGGAAAACATACATATGAACTTTATGGTATGGAATTTTGCTATATTAATAACACGAGTCTATGGGCAAATGCGTGGAACTACAGACTCTAAATGTTCATATCTGCTGTAATAAGGTCTCTACTCATTCTATTGTTATTTTAGGTAATGAAGAATAAAACAGAGGTTATTAACAGTGAATCAATGTAATGTGATAATAGTAGTCAGCATAGTACACTATTATATCTCATTTGGTAGTTTATTTAAAACTTGTTTATATAAAAATGTTACAATGCTGACTACTATTTTAGTGCTGCATACTCTTACATATACCCATATGGAAGTTTCAATAAGTATTCTGTTGCTTGTTTAATATGAAATCTAATCTGCCCACAATTCTACAGCACTTTTCCCAACTCTGTAGATTTTTATATTAAACAGTTGAAAGAACTTCTTTTTTACAAGTACCTTAAAGGCAGAAGCAGATAATTTTCTCGTTGCAAGAACAGCACTCTTTGCACTATCTACATTGGCACTGGAATGCTGAAGGAATGCTTTATCTGCCATATATGGAAATAAAAAATCATAAATTTCTACATGCAAAATAAATGCAACAAAGAAACAAATGTACAAATAAGCAAAACTTAAAAAGCAAAGAAAAACTACTATATATACTTGATGCTGGATGTTTGTGCCACCAGCTCAAGTTTTAAGACCATGTTAATTAACTGGTTTTAAAACAACTCTCCTTGGTCAAATAACATAGCAAAACAATCTCTTATCTATTGAATTAAATCTATGAAAATTAATTATTTTTCTAAAGGTTAATGAAATAAATTTAGTTTAGCAAAGCCCTAAAAAAAAAAAAAAAAAAAAAAAAAAAAAAATCCAATTACCACGATCATGCTAAAACACTGTTATAAATCTGAACCCACCAATCTGATGAAATTAAAATTACAATAATTATAAACAGATTTAATTAAAAATATCTGACAATATTAATGACAGTATTCCACCTGAGAAAAAAGCAGTTATTTACCAAATAAGTTGTGCAGAATGCAAAAATGTGTGTATAGGAAAAACAAAGAGAAAGGCAAACAGTTAAAAGATTATTTCAGGAACATAAATACAAAAAATGGAGAAATCAGAAATAGCATTTCATTTCTGGATAAAAAAAACCATGAAATTGTGAATAAAGCAAAATTATTAATATCAGTACAAGGGCCTATAGAGTTAGCAACATGGGAGAAAATCTAAATTTATAAACAGAGAGACAGATTAATGAACTTTTGACACTTCTGGGGATGAAAACGAACTTTAAGTTCATCATACCTCCACCAGAGCAGAATGTACAATCCCAAAGCATAATGAATTACCAAGCAGTTGACACTTAGTTGATGATGCAGACAACTGTCTGCAAAACCTGGACTAAATTTAAACAAGTAAATGGAGCCAATAAGAGTATGTAGTTTGGCTCAATCATACAATGATCACAATAATTAATTTATACGAAGTCATGATATCTTAAGTTTGTGTTTTATTAACATTAGAAAAAATTATGGAATAAGGAGGGAGAGAAAACTAAAATCTTATAATTGTGTTTCTTTGAAACGAGGTCTCAGTTACAACTTTAAACACTGTTATCACTGGGATTTGAACCTAAAAAGCCTTAGGCTGCATTAGGCTATAAGTCTACTTCATTCATCATTTTTGGAGGATATAGAGAAATGAGGATACATTCCATCCCTTACAGCAACATTCTGTTAAATCACCTGATGCTTAGCCAATAGATTTCGTGCATTTACATTATTGAAAGCAAAAGCCTGTACACTAGATGGTCACTGCAAATCCTGTCGGGACAAAAAAAAACATAATTATAAGAGTATGCTTGATCTTTTCCAGCACTGTTTCTGTTAGTGCAGATTTTGAAAAGGTAGCAAACCTCCATTTGGTAGATAGCTATCAATAATAAAACTCTATTTTTGTGAAAAAGAGGTCAAAAGGAACTTTAGCCAGAGTGAATCAAGTATCTCAGACCGTACTGTAAACCAGTGAACATGGCCTGATCATGAACTTTCTTGAAAGTTGAGTTTTCTTTTACATAATGCCAAAATTATGCAAATACAACTGATAAACAATATGTCTTTCTATAAAGTTGAAAAGTTTCTGTCCGGACTTACTTTTTTAGACCACAAATTATAGTTAATTTTAGTCTTTGATTGCTCTGGTTGGTATCCATAACAATAAGTCTTTTAAGAAATTTCGCACAAAAACAATTGAAAAACCTTTGCATGACATGCATACTACTAGTCCAGACTGTTTCAGGGCACTTGTGAAAGCAAATGACAGTCATTCTGTACAAAATGATTATATGAATACTCAATTAATTAACGGAAAGCATTTTTTTTTAAAAAAAACCCATTTTTGCCTCTACACTTAATTATCCATGTATCAGTATCTATGGCATAATTATGCAGATATGCACTTATTACATTTTTCCAAATACATAATTATAAATAAATTTAGAGTTTATATGTATATACATATCTACTTTACTAGTAATACATTGAATAACAAGATGTAATGAAAAAAGACCATTTAGATTCTGGACACTTGTGACTATAAAACTTTGGACAGAGTGCACATTGCAATGCTCTTCAAGAAGCAAGCAGCTTAGCTATAGTTTGCAGATCTATTTGCTACTGTAATTTTTACATGCCACATGCAGTATAAAAGTATGCTAAGTTAGTAAAATCTTTCATGACAATCTTACCTTATTTACTGTACGAAATTAAGAGTATATGGGAAAAAATGACTTATTGATGTTTTGCATATTTAACAGATTTTTTTTAAACATGAAAATACTGTGCTTCAAGGCAAAGCAAACTGTATGAAGAGATGTTGAAAGAAGCATACATCATCACTTTAATGCCTTCTGTTCCGCAGTGTAAGAGACACATTATAAAGATAAGTGTTGAAAGCATATTTAGAAAGCTATCATTCATTTATGTCAGTAGCTGCAATTCTTTCCTAATCCCTGTGCACAGCTTCTCTTTTAATACTTCTCTTATTCAAATCTTTGTTTTATCTTAATTTGATAAAACATCGCTGAATGTTTCTTTTGTAAAAGTTTTGCAATTTCCTTTATTCACTTTAAATTTTTTTCTTCTTCCCTCCATTGAGTATATTTTTAATTTATATTTTCAGGTTTTCTGCTTTTACAGAATATGCACAGCTCATACAGTACCAAAAAAAAAAAAATATTAAATATAAAAAGATCTACTAACTCTCATATATTCTATATTCTCGGAAAGCTTGTAGGTGCATATTAAAAGGAGGACTGAGCTAAAAATTAATATTTTTATATTTATTAGTTCAGATTTGTCCAATTAGAGCACCAATATTTATATGTTTCTATGAATATGAAGGATGCAGGCAAAAGCCTGCAGAACTACTTTTGCATAATTCAACAGTAAGTGGAGCATAAGATTATCAAATTGACTCACTAGATAGTTATGAATTTTATTTTTTATACATTAACATACAAAAATGTTTAATAAAATGAACACAAATAAAAAAACATCCCCCCCAGTACCTAATTCATCATCAGCTCCTAGTGGAATATCCAGGGGACCAGGCTCTGATCCAACCAAAGAACTATAATATAAATAATTTATACATTCAATACAGTATTAAATTATGTTTCATTCAATAATAAATCTTCCTCCTTTACTCTACAGTATATCGTTCTCGGCTGGCATAAAAACAATAAAATTATGAGACTGCTCTGAAACAGGACAATCTGTGTGTATCAGGTGCCAGAAAATGTGATTCCCCCGCTTTCTCAGATAACTTACTTTACCACGAATCTGCAGATAAATTAAACTTTACATTGTATTGCTGTACAAAGGGGAACATGGACAGATTGGAAAGAGAAGTTTGCAAAAAACCTTTAAACCCAATGGTTGAAGAATTATCCTAAAATTATTTTTGTCGAATTAGCAAACAGGAATTAGATCTCTCATGAAAACATAAATTATGAATTTAATGTCCATCATGTAGTGAAATGTTTCACGAAAAAGATCAATAACAGCTTTGGTAAAAGTTCCATACTGCAAGATTGGAAATGGTCATTGTACAATCATTGGTGGTGGTCTTCTGTTGCTTGTGAGGTAGATAATGGACTCCTATGATGGACATTTATTTCAATTCTACTACATATAAGCAATGTTCACTCCTGAGAAACAGATGAACAATTTAATTCTTGTGAGAATGAAGAACTGAGTAGTGAAAAAATAAAAAGTATGGCATGGATAAAAAAAATTCTCAGGAATATTGAATACTGTTGGATATCATTATAAGCAAATGATTCTGGGGGGCTTGGAACACTTCAATCATTTTTATCACAATCAGTCTTGAATGTTACCATAATGAAAGACTGAAATATGTTCCTAAACAAATACTTTTCTCTTTTTAAGAAATATCCACATGGTCAATGATAATTATGCTCAACCCATAATACCCTGAAACTATAAGAAAGTTGAAGGAGGTGTGGTAGAATGAAAGTATATGAAAAAGTTTATGTTCTGGCAAGAATTGCTTCATAAAATTATATCTGTTTAACTCAAAATAAATCCATGGATTTTGTGATTCCAGGAATAACAGACATATGTGCCATTCCAAGAAATATGGGGTATGTGACAAAAATAAAACCAAGTACAAGTAAAGCTAAAAGATAATACTTTCCTGAATTTGAACTGCAAGTGGAGTAAATAGCAGCTAGTTGCTTACTGGAAAGAATACGAATAAAAGTGAAGGATTATGGTTCTTTTTAATTATGTTGTTTAATTTCAAGAAATAAACTAAATGTGCTTAAAGCAAAGAATGTTAATATTTTGATTGGATACTAGCGAGTGATGACATTATAGTACATGAATCATGACTTGTTTACACACCCGAGATCCTGGGTTTCAGTTCTTCTAGCAGCATGCAGAAAGCTACATAATGCTACAAAGGTAAATTAAGTTTGATATTTATCATAAAAGAGTTCCAGTATATACCATTCATCTTCTAATTTTCTCTTATATTTATCATATGCTTATCTGATGTCATATTTTTAAATAGAGTGCAGACAAGCCAAGAGTTAATGTGCTTAATGTGCAAAATATACACTAACTGTGAATATACTCTCAGGAATAGTAGAAAGGTATCTGTTGTGCTTATTATAAAGTATGGGTTATAATCTTTGTTAAATATATCATTAAGTAAGAGTAACTATTGCTGAGACCTCCCTTTTAAAAGGGAGTCTTACCACAAGTTTGCCCATAACTTTCATAGATGTATTCCCAGAATCTACACTACTATAAAAGATATGTCTTGATTTGTATAAAATGTGGCAATGAACAAGTGCTTTCTAAATAGACTCCTTACAGAACAGACATGCAATTTAGAGCTGAAGTCTTTTACAGATCTTTCTTATCCCACTTAATCTGAACTATGCTTACTCTTCTCTCCCTCCTTTATCACAGATTTTAATCATTAAAATTCGTCCATAATTCCTGTTTTTCAATTACTACATTTTAGTTTTAATTACACTACAAAATATTACTCACATTCTGTATCTCTCTGTCCATATATTACGATGCTGATGCAATCTTATTATTAAGAAGCTCTGTAAGATTTCAATAGGTAGCATACAAAAATGTGTGGTCTTCAGAGCCGCAGGGTGATATCTTATTCATGAAATACATTCCATTTAGATGAAGGGCAGAGGGTGATGGGGCTCTATCTAGACTTATCAAGGGTTTTTGATAGTATTTCATATAGGGTGCTTCTGAGAAAATTATAAAACTATGGATTGAGGGGGAACAAATGTTTCACATATTAAAATCTTACTAGCGCACAGAAATAATGAAGCAATGCATTTTCATTATTCCAGCACTAAAGAAAAAATGCTAATGATATCTTAGGAATAACTGTAACAATGAGGGCTTGAACAAGTAAACTATATAAACTTCTTAGGGCTATAAAGAGATCATCCTTACATATGACCATCTTGTGGTTCATGTAAGTAAGAAGATAAGCTCTGACCTATACTTATTAAGGAACTATTTAGATACTTTTTTCTTGTAAATGTTGTACTATGGCTTGGTTATTCTCTTTTGCAGTATGGAATTAAAATTTGAGGCAGTGCTAGTATATGCAATTTAGTTTTACAAATTGTTGTTTCAAGAGTCATTTGCAAGCTTGACAGGAAAACTCATGCAGAGACTTTAAACTTCGTTAATGCATATGAATCGTACATAAAGACACACTGTACTGTTATAAATACACAAGGCATAATATGCTTTATGTATAATGTCAAATTAAGAAACTAACAACACACACCAGGAACAGCTGCACTACAACAGCAATAGTCAGCAAGTAAGCAATAAGCATTGCTACCCCCTACACAGTGCGGCAAATGAGTGGGGCCTTGTTCATAGGAAAAATTGGGGAAAGCATTACTGATCACACTGTATATGCTAGAACAATGGATATTTATTTATGATCTTAATGTGCAAAAGAAAGCATACAAGTGCTGTAGGAAAGAATTTCTTGTTAGATTTCCAAGAATAACCTCTCCATCAGGAAGTAAAAATTTCAGACTGTTAAACAAAGCATAAATTGAACATATTTTCACTGACAATATGCAGAGATGAGAAAACCAAGCTTTAATAGAGGAGAAATGTAATGAAATATGTTATCAATTAGAAACGTCTCCTTGAAAATCTTTTAACACAACTAGCCCAACAAGTTGGTGTATCCGTCAGTAATGCATATAAACCCATTTGGTTGATGCAACTTCATCCAATTAAAATTCTGCTGTATCTGAAATAAAACCAGTGGAGGCACAAGAACAAAATATCTGGGCAGAAATTTACAATATTCTGGAGAATGAATTGTGCCGAGTGTCTCAAAATCTTTTCAAAACATTCAGGCATGTCTCACAGGGGCAGGCTTTCCAAGCATTTACACTAATAAATAATGAAAGAAGCAAAAACTGCACACTGAGTTTGATCCCATGATATGATTTCCCTTGCCAGGTGGTGAGGCCATTATGCAGTAACTTCTCCTCAGCAAAAGCAATTTTCGATTGTGTAGTGGAATGAGAGGCTTGTATAAGGGTGAGTTCTTCCCTTAAATTAGCACTTACATACTGTCACAGAGCACTGATGATTTCAGGGATAAGATTACATAAATGTTTTTCATTATTTTCCTTGTTTATTTCAAAGGATATGTCTTGCAGCTTTCAAACTTTTAACTAAAGTTTCCACTTCTTCTTTATACTTTCATAAATGGCCATGTACATTTTCAGATCAAAGCATATTTAAATTTTTCAATTTTAAATCTATTTCCTTTTAAAATACTTCATCCTCCATTTAAAAAGCTTTCTCATCTCATAAGATTGTAGTTTTATATTCTTTAGTACATCTTGCATTCTACATAAAAATTGTAAATTTCTTTTTTTTTTCCTTTATATTTATTTCTTCCAAATGGCTACCACTCTAACCAATACATTTCATTATTGCTAACAAAGGCACTAAAAGACAATATGTGATGTTTCACAGGTTTAACTAATATTAACAAAAAGTTATCCAGAAAGAATGGATGCTTCTTTGAAGACTCAAGGCAAATGCATTTTTTGCCTTGTTTGAAAATATTTTAAATGTTTTTCTTTCTTAAATGCAGTTCTTTTTCATTTTTTGCACATAAAACTAAAACAAAGTGTGCTAATATTCCTGAAAAGAAAAAAAATTAATGGCCCTCTTATTTCCCACATACCCTTTAAATATGATCAACATAGATAAAGACAGAAAATATATTGTGATCCAACCTGACTCACTCGAGGAACCAGCCTTCTTCTTTCCATCATCAGAGCCTCCATGCTTGTTGATATTTGCTGCTAGTTCACGCACTGAGCGCTTCTCCCCTCCTATATAATAATTAATCAATAATATTCATAAAAATCAACATGTGGTGCAAAGAGATTCTTATTAGAGAGAACTCAATTTATTTTACAAGATGGGGTCCATAAGTTTCTGTCATCACATAGAAAGCTATGATTCATTGTTGCAATATTCATGCTATCTAATACTCATGTATTTCAGGAGGGTAAACATTGAATTTTCTTTCTGGCTATGGCATTCAATTGCTTGAAGAAGCTCAGCTTATTAAAATCAGACATGTTGCATAATCAGAGTGATGTTCAAAAGTGAATACAGGGCCATAATAAAATGTTTAACTAAAGAAGAATTTTCACATAGTAATATTAAAATGCCTTGACAGTGTGGAGAAGATTCGCATTCATATTCCACTGCGAAGGAGTGAGTGATCAAAATTATTTCATTTGGGCAGGGACAGCCATATGAGAGTATACTGATGGATGTGTTGATGCAAGAAAGCATCTCCCTTGTCAAGGAGGAAGTTCTGAGTGACAGGCATCTGAAGACAAAATAAAAAAGATATAGCTGCAAAGTTGGGACTTTTTAAAACAATTATTTTTTTAATCCTTTATTAACATTTACATGTGCATAAGTACCCTGAATTCTTTCAGCATTTTGAATGCAAGTGCATGTTTTTAGAAGTTTTTGAACCTGTACCATGGTACCGAGAGGACAGTACTGGAATCCATTATCACAGGGGATGAAACTACGGTTTGCTACTATGGCTCTCTTTCAAGACAATAGTGGAAGAAATGTGAAGCATCTCTTAGAAAAGCCAACATCATATAACCCATGAACAAGACTGTGACGACAACTTTTTGGAACTGCTGAGAAATTCTGATGATAGACTTCAAAGAAAGGTACACAATGTTTACTAGATGTACTATTCTGAGCTACTGCACAATTGCATAGTGCCATCAAGGAAATGCAGCATGGAATGTTGAGCTGAGGAGTTCGCTCCTGCACAATAAAACGCCTGTCCACATGGCTGCTGTTAACACATGTGGTTTCCAGCCATACAGCGCATACCTTGCATCCATTACCATTAACTGATTTAAAAAATGAACTGATCTTCAAGAGCAGAAATTCATGAATGATAATGAGTTAATAGGTTCTGCTTTCCAGCATTTTGATAAAATGCTTCAGATTATTTTTTTGGGAGGAGTGAAATGTTAATCCAGAGATATGGGAAATGCATTGAAGTAGGGAGATTATGTTTAAATTATACTTGAATTTTTATTCTATACCTACCTCCTATGATCAGGCTGGAAACTTATGGAGTGCACCTTGTAACACTGGTATCTTGCATAAAAACTACTGAATTGGTCTTAATCATTTTATGTAAGAAAACTTTGCTTGAATAAAACTTGTTACAATTTTTAGTTTTGTATAGAATATCCTTGAAAGTTTGGAAAGTATGCATGGCACATTGATTGTAAATATCTTATGTGTGCTGTGAAGCAGTTTGAGAAGCTCTATGAATAATATCTATCTATGATATTCCTACATATAATATTTTGAAGAAATGTTTATGTCTTTTTTTCCATATAATAGAGAATGTTATCTTTACTGTTTCAGATCTTGTTGATGTTTCTGTCATTTCCAAATTGCAAAATATCCTGCCTAGGGGTAAATGATGATTTCTTGTGCAAAAAGGAGTATAATAAGGCTGTATACTACCTCCCTTGCTGTTCAATTTGTACCATGAGTATATAATGAGAGAGGCAGGACTGGAAGAATTAGAAGTGGTGTCAAAATAGGTGGCAGAACAATCAGTAACCTAAGGAGTGCAGATGATGCCACATCTGGCAGAAAATTAGGATTATCTGGTGCAGATAAAAAAAAAACAGTCAAAGAAAAAAGAGAAAAGGAAGACCTGATGCTTAATTTGAATAAGATGACCTCAGGAACTCAAGGTAGATGTAACCCTAGATGGGGTATATTTGAGTATAATGAACAGTACTTTTTGGCAGCACTCATAAGCAAAGATGCATCATGCAAAGGGGAAATAAGAAGAATAAGTCTGGTCCAAGCAGCATTGGGAAAGCAAAAAAAAATAGTAAGACATAAGTAAAAACACTAAAATTAGACTCATTCAGATAATGGTTCTCAGTAGTACTGTATGGATATGAAATCTGTACTTTAAATAAGCAGGATAGGAAGTACTTAGAACCTCGATCTATCATTCAATTTATGTGGTTCCAAATATTTTTTCAGTATAACTTATGTAAATAAAACCTGCATTAATTGCTCCTCAGTGTCATTTTCCCGCATTATTCATTCAAACAGTTCAGTCCCAAAGAAATTCTATTTTCAAACTGGAATAATTGAAGCAGTGATTGTTGTATGTACAGAATTCCAATTATGTATGATTCAAGAAAGTGGGCTGGCAAAAGGAAGCCAGTAGAGTGTGAAGTAAATGTTTCAAGCTTGACTTGAATTCTTTATAATTGCCGATACTTTTTGAGCAGCAGGATGAAGACAGCCAAAGCACAAAATGGGCTGGAGTTGCCAGTTTTGACATCTACATGCCAGTGGACGAGAATGTTGCCACATGTGGCATTCAAAGTGTTGAAGTGTGTGAAACGGTGCTGATATTTGCCAAAGCTCTGAGAGCATGTGAAACTGTATGGGTATATATCTTATGCACATACAGTAGTGACAACATAATGTGCAGAATGGAAAAATTTGTTTGGCATGAAAATAAAAGCAGCAAAGAAACAAATGTCAATTAACAACCTTTTTCAAAGAAAGTCACAACTGATTGTAAAATGTTTACATGGTAACATATAAAACCGATGCTAATATGTTTGTTTATATACCTGCTTTATTTATTTTTGAACATGATGTATGCACTTCCTGCATCTATCGTTTTCCCCTATCTATAATTTTTTTAACCTGGTCCCTCCTAAAATGATGCCCACTACAAATCTCATGGGTAGAAAAAAGAACAAATGCCTCTATAATTGATGAAATAAACCATAACATTCTTTGGTCACAAAATTAAATCTGTTGCACTTTGAACATATCACTTCATTGGAAAAGGAACTAATGTTAGGTCACATGGAAGGCAAGAGTTTGATGGTTTGTTTTATTTACGAATGTTTTTTAATATCTTGGGGTCATCAGCATCCCATTCACTTCAGAGCGTGAAATGGCCGACAAATTTTGCTCAGAGGACTCTTTTTTCAGGCTTGAGGTTCTTTTTCATCCTGTAAATGTACGACATTACACGGCTTTACTTCCCTTCTGAAGGAAGCCATACTTAGGATTTTTATGCCCGAAAAAAATCCATCAATCCTGGCAGGGCTTGAACCTGGGATTTTGGGTTTGGGAGGCAAGTATGGTACCACTACACCAACAGGATTGACAGGAGGGAAAGAGGAATTCAGGCAGACATTGTATGAGATGGATACAAGGAATACAAGAAACCATGAAAATGGAATGGAGAGAAATGATTAATGCAGGAAACAAGTGGAAGGCAGTAACACAGAAAGCAGTGGAAAATCAAAGGAGAATGAATACATAGCAAGATCCCTTTTTTTGCTGTGAAAATCTCCAGGAGTCATCCATGAACAGGAAGTAAATGATGAGAAGCAATTAGCAGAAACAAGCTTTTCACTTGTCTTTTGATTCCTGACTTCTTACCTGCTGCACCAGTTGCTGAACCTATGCTGGCAACTCCAGAATCCGTTGACTCATCCAATGCATCTCCAGAGTCGGGAGTGTTGGCAGCAGAAGTGTTTGTACTTGACCCATCACTCAGCAGTGAAAATTCTCCTGCCACAAGCAAAACTATACTGCTTAAATTGCCTCACCTCTAAGCTTATTTTCTAATGCTAACCTCAATAGATCAGGGTAATGAATGAAATTGAATTAGGCATACAAAACCTCAACATCCAAAATTCACATTTTCATGCTGAGAAAAAATTTAAAGAGTAAGCAACACTCGTGTAAAGTCCACTCAGATCCCCAGTCAGTTCTGAATGTTGATCATTTCAGTATATTAGTTCATCCTCCATTTCCCTGATTTTTTATCAAAATAACTCTGACTGTCATATTTTCTAGTCTGTATGTAGTTATACAGTGTGTAAATCAACTTATAATACAATGGCAGGCAAGCAACCCACAGAATGCCAGGAGTAACACAAGACATTATGTGATGTCATATTATGAGGGTGTATAATATATTTACTGAAATGCTAAAACAAAATAAATACAAGAGGTCTTCACTTATTTGGTCCTGGTCACTTAGATGCAACCCCCATGAATACAATTTGTATTACAATAAGTTTCTTTACTTAACTTTAAATTAAACATAATTATTCTTATTTCATATCCTAAAACACTACTAAACGGTGTATAAAAACAACTAAACAAATTATTTATAACTAACACATAATTACTTTATTTCATTAAAATTTCCTTACAAACTTTCAAAGTATTCCCCCTTTGATGACCACCACAGGTGGCTGAGGTCATCGAGGTACAAACTTGTGAGCAGGAGATCTGGATTTAGATTCCCACCAAGACTATCCTCCCTGACTAAGGGTTTTTCCAGGTATCTTCCTTCCTTTAAGAAGGGAAGGAAAGAAAAACAAAACAAAAAAAAGAAAGAAAGAAAGCAAGCAAGAAAAAACACTACTATTCCAAAAAAATTCTCCTTTGAAGAAATACACTATTCCACTGATTTATCCATTGCTCAAAATATTTGTTAAACTCCTTGTTAACCTCAGTGTACATGAGTCATTGAATGGAAAAATCTTCTAAGTCATACTCGTTATGTGCATGTTTCATAAGGTAACCAGCAAGGCTGTGTAGCCACTGCAGCAATTGTGTTATATGGCATGCACTAAAGATGCTGTCTAGTATGTATGTTTGTTAGCTCTGTGGTAGTGTGTGCAGTGATGTTATGGTTAAGAGCCATAAGTTTACCTCCCAGCATGAAGCACTTTCTTTTTAAATAGAGTTTTAATGTCAATGTATTCTGTGTATATTATATTTCCTTCAGTATTTGTTTTCTAAATGCAATATTCTCCATTTCCTTAAAGATCTATTCTTCTCCCACGTTCCCTGCAATAGCTTAGTAATTAATTTCTCCACCTCCACTCCATTTGATTTTATTTTATTAGTTCTACTGCTATCTTATCACATCCTCTGCTTTCACTGCCTAACTGTGTTAATAGCTATTTCTAATTCAAATTCTTCTGTCTCCTTTAGTTTTTGGGATCTTGCACTTCTTCACAAGGTCTACAAGCTGTGTATCATCTCTTTTTGCCCATCTCAAATTTCTTGACTTTTCTACATAATTAAAGAAAAATTATTAAGAAATATATCTTGCATGCTCTCTAGGTCACTGATGTTGTTGAGGAAAGAAGGGGAATGACCTGTATTTATCTGGTACAATGCTTTGCAAGATACTCACCAGACTTTCTGTCGCCACCAACCATGGACCAAGGCCTTGGTTTTGGTGCTATAGGAGGGGGTGGCTTCACTTTACTGGAACTCTGTTTTCCAGAACTGCTTGAGCCTACAAGATAAAATACAAACATTCTTCTAAGAGTACCAAAACCTCTGATCCTAGGAGGAAGTTTAATAAATGAACTGATAAATATTTTATGACTGATTGCTTACAAAAAGTTTACAAATTCAGCTCCTGCATTTCAGGTCTATTTATAAATTAATTCAGTCAATCACATTCTTCATTTTCATAATTTTAGCCCTGCTACCATATAATCAGCAGCTGACTGGTACAGCAATATAAATCCTATATAGTTTTCAGAATTTCCTGCAATATTTTAGAGAGTAACACAAAGAATGCTTCAGCAAATAGTCAAGTTGTATCAAGGTAAAACTATGCTGTTGCAGCTAAACAATGGTAAAACTGGCACAAAGCTAGAATCTGCCAAAAAATATAACATTTTTTCATTTGTTTGAATTTTAATAAATCTGAACAGCTTGGACATTCCTTTAATTTGATCTTTGATTAAATGAATATTCTGAGTTAGTAAACTCAATTTTAAGCAAAACATTCTGAAAAAATTTTACATTTACAGTTAAGTGTTTTTTTTTACTGTAAGGCATATAAAATAAAAGTTCATCACACAGGAGCTGCATAAACTAAGCGAATTCCTTTACAGGTTGAATAACTTTTAATAAAAATTTCAATATATTTATATTCATTTTAATAAAAATGAATATAAAATCCAATTAGACCTTATTAATTAATAAAATGAAATAAGTTATGGCATTACTGTGTGGTATTAGGGGGACAAAATTAGAATTCTTGCAACCTGTATCACAAAAGAGAAATCGCATTATTCATTATTATTATTATTATTATTATTATTATTGTTGTTGTTGTTGTTGTTATTATTGAGATTAAACCACAAGAATTAATATACTATTAATTAAATGAAATATATGACCACTGATAGACAAAACTATACTGTGTGGGTATTTTTTAACATTTTTTAACGTAAATATGTTTATGAACTTACCCCTTGATATCTTCACATTCACTTAAATAGAGAAAAATACAATAAGTTTCGAGTTACATTGTGTATTTAAGAAGATGATGTTCATATGTTTCGATAGTTACTATTTAAAACTAATTTTGACATACTAAGCAAATATACAGAATCAGCAAAGTTTCGTCAATTTTCATTGGCTTTGAAATTTAATTTAAATATTATTGTATCAAAAACATATAATGCAAACTTTTTTTTAGGTTATTACAGAGCTCTCTTACATACAAATATAATTTTCAAACACAGGTTAGATTAATATTTCACAGCTGCTATCTTCACGATAATACTGTAGATCCTGGTGTTGTAGTAGTAACCATACTTGCCTTCTAAACCCAAGATCGTAGATTCAATCTCGGCCAGAATCAATGGATTTTTTTGGGCATAAAAATCTTAAGTATGACTTTCTTCAAAATGGAAGTAAAGTCATAGGGTCCTGTGTCATACATTTATGGCACAAAAATGAACCTCAAGCCTAAAAGAAGAGGCCTCTGAGCAAAATTTTTGGCAGTTTCATTCCCCAAATTGAATGCAATGTTGCTGAGCTGAGATATTACAATTATCCATAAATAAACCAAATCAACAAATGACATTTTTGTTAAAAATAAAACATATGCAACGTTATAAATACAATTTATATGCTGAATTAATTTCTCATTTTATTTTAAAACAATATAGAGAAAATTAAATGCAAGAGCACTTTTTAAATTTCAGTTTTCAGGTATAATAGTCCAATTTCCCTAATTTTCAAAAACTATTTATCTTATTCTTAATTATCTAGTGAGTTGATTTGATATTCTTATGCTCCATTATTGTGCAGAAACAAATATTGGTGCCAATAGAGCAATTTTTAAATTTGGGCTTAACCCCCGAAAGTATTTCAGGTATATCCCTAATCCCATTAATCTGATAATTTTCAAAAATTATTTTTCTTATTTGAATTAAATGGTGCCATGTTTTGCTGTTAATAAAAATTATTGGTTTTGCTAGAGCAGTTTTTAAATTTTGCATTTCAGGTATTCTCCTGATTTTCAGAAACAATTTTGGTTATTCTATTTTATTGGCACATGAAATTTCATTGTGAAAAATGTATTAAAGCCAAATTTTTAAATTTTGGGGTGCAGGCAATCCCCTCTCCCCCATGTTAATAATCCAATTTCACTGATTTTCAGGATCTTTTTTTTTTTTTTTATTTAAATGGTATATATGGAGTTTCGTTGTAAAACAAATATAATGCCACTAGAGCGATTTTTAAATTTGGTGTAAACTCCCTCTGATAACAGTCAATTTCATTGATTTGTAGAAACTGTTTTTCTTATTTTATTTCAATGGCATATATAAGTTTCCTTTAAAAAAAATTAAAAGTGCAACCATTTTGCAATTTTTAAATTTGGGCTTAACCCCCAAAAGTTTTTCAGGTATACTCTCACTTCCAATAATCTAATAATTTTCAACTTCTGCTATAATTCTAGTGTTATCTTGTAGAATTACAAAAGAATAGAATATGAGAGAAACTGATCAAATGTTTTACATATGAAAATTTGTTTCACACATATCAACTTTTAGACCATCAAGTAGAACATTAATGTAACGTAAATAACAGATTACCTGAATCCAAACTTGACCTGCTGCCTGTTTCCTTTGAGACTGATTTAAGAATTGGTGACTTAGGAGCATCATTAGAAGTGGTACCGCTTTTGGGAAAGCCGTTGGTTGGAGAACGCAGTGAATCTGCAAATCCTGTGGAGCGCAGTCTTACTGAGGATGCAACAGTTGGTGAAGGAGGCTTCTCAGCATCTGAGTCCTGCAAAATTCAAACACCACTGCCACTCTCTCATGTCCATACTAATAAGCCTTTTAGTTTATTTTTCCTGATATCTTGCATTACCTGGCAATAAACTGAATCCATTCTCTGAGCAGAGTACTCTAAGGGCAGAGCCCACTATTCCTAGTGAAGTGATGCAGATGATATTGCTATATTATAATTTTAATGCTATATCTAAGATTTGATTTGATCAAGTAACATGCAACCCTGAGCATTATTGTGACATTAATAACTTATCCCTTATTCTACTTAAATGAATGCATATTAGTGCTCATCAGTTATTTTGATAGCGAATTTAACTTAGTACGATGCAAGATGAGGATTAGTATTCTATAATTACTCGATTCGTTAAGAGAGAACCATTGCATTAAGACTTGTTTCTAGTGTTCAGAATGACTTGAAAATGTAACAGCATGCTTCAGTGAGATTTTTCATTCTCTTGAACAAACTTCAATTGAAATCTGAATTGATACAGCAAGCTTATCAGGATAAACCTATATAAAAAGTACACAATTTTTTAGTTCTGTAAACAAGGGTATATGAGTTCTGATAATTAAATTAGCAAATTTGTCACGGTGTGCTTACATTGGCAGCAATGTACAAATAGCTTGGTAAGATTTTGATTTTGGTATAGCAGTATCTCACAGCTGTGTTCTTGTTGATGTGTGGTAGTCTGTTGCTGATTGGCATTCATTATTGCTGTTATATGTATTTGCATGCCATGATGAGAATGATAAAGCTGGAATTTAAGCAACAAATAATAGAGGATTTGAAGTTTTCTTGGTGATATTTTCATGGACAATCATTAACTAAATTTCTTCTTAAACTTGGCAAGAACAGAAGTGAATTCAGGGACACTTTAGTCCATGTTGCTGGGAATTATGCTATAAGTAAAATTTGAGTGTACATATAGATTAAATGGTTTTCTGAGAGGAGAGAAAGCATCATTTACAAAGAGAGATTATGCAGCTAAACTGCATTTCTTTTAACTCCACCCACAAGTAAATAGAGAGAACTATAGAGTCCTCTTTTGAATATGTGGCCAGTTTAATGGGGATTTGCTTGGCACTGGGAAGCACTCTGTTTGCTGGCAGAATCAATATTCACAGTCCCTTAAAGTCAAATGCATAGATTTCTCATTCAAATTATAACTACATTAACCACATAGCTTTGTCATACAATATGTTGGAAATGATGTCCTTACTACCATACATCTCTCACACCTTTTAAGAAAATTTGCATTAAATCCCACTAAATCTTCTTCTCAAATTGCCAATTTCTCTTCTTATAAGCCCTATACTTCTGTAAGTAAGCATTCACAGCATACCATTCACCCATTTTTGGTCATACAAGGGCATTCATGTGTACAAGATAGGTATTTTCTGCATTCCAGTATCTATTGTTCTGTGTCTCTACATGACCATGTAAATAAAACCATGCTTCATTCGTAAAAAAATTAAATGCAGGCCAATAGGATGATCATTAACATATCCAATGCCCAATTGCAGAAATTAACTCTACCCATATTATTATATGGTTGCAATTCCTGAACTACAGTTATCTTATAGGGTTTTAATTTTAAAAGTTTCGTGTCATTCCAAGCCAAGCTTTCAGTTTCTTATCAAGAACAGTCATTTCCCTAAATCTATTCACAAGATTATGAACCATTTCTCTGTGAGGCGCACGAATAGCAGGGATCAGTCTATAAATCGCAGTCTCATTTCTCTACAACAGTTTGTCACATAGGAATCATTATGAAGATTATATGTACTAAAGTATACAGACTTTTTCGCATTATAACAGCACTAACACACTATAACACAATGGCTTACAATGTTTCAATTTCTATATAGCACAAAGATTTTACATCAACTGATTAGCCGGCATATGGAGAGGAAAAATTGCATTATTACTGAAAAACTCTTATGCTAGTCTTTGAAAGTATTCTTGGTATTTGAAGTATGCAAACTAAATACCTCAAATATAAAATTTTCTTGAAATAATTGAGAAGAGAACACATCACAACTATTTCATCATTCCAAAGATGCTGCTATTAAGTTTTTATCAAAATTGTAAATTATTTGCACTTATATCTGGGGAGAGGGGAATGCACACATATAGTGCAAGTAAGCTGATTAGGTCCTTCAGAACAATTTGTGCACATACCTTTCTAATGCTAAGATTTTTAGTTAAGATCTTCTTAGCTATTTCCCTTTTGATGTTTACTTGGCCTGCTATGCTTCTCACAGTCAGCCAATGATTTTGAGGCATAGTTCAAACAAACTTTTTAAATGTTTTCATTACTTCTGCTTGTTACTATACTTTTTCTCTTTACCTTACTCCAAATGTCAAGTACCAGGTGCTCTTTGCCATCCCTCTTTAACTGTTGAAGAATATCAGGAAATTATTAGTACGTGAAGTACTATCTATGCATATAGCATTAATGCGTCCTGAGTTCATGTAACATACTATCATGAACTATAAGCTGGATGGTGAGAGGTTATTTCTCAGGTTAACTTATTAAAGTTTGGTTCATTATGACATTGTGTTGTTCTAACATACTGGGGAATCATTATTACATATATCATAATAGTGTGTCTATTCTCTAACCTTAAGAGAATACTCCTACGACAGACCATAGCCTCTTATTCATTTGCTTAAATAAGCAAAAACAATACCTGCTTGGGAGAAGATGTTCTTCTCTCCTGTCGTTGTTTCATTTCTGCAAAAACTGTGTTCCCCACACCAACTTTAACTTTTGGCACATTTGTCCTTGAGGAGCCATCAGTCTTGTCACCAAGTTCTTGACTAATACTGCTGCTACTATCCTCTCTTGTTAAGCCCTCACCTGTATAAATAGCCACATTTACTTAATTTGTTCCTTTGAGCATGAATTTTTTTGTTGTTCTAAACCATTTATAAACTTTGCTGCAAAAAGAACATACACAAGAAGTTTTAAAAATTAATTGAGTACATTTTTTAAATTTACATTTCACTTATAATTATTCTGGTCTCAAGCCTCTGGCATTTTTTAACTGTTAAGAAATAAAACATGATCCTATTTCCTGTCAATGTTTTTATTATATCAAAACTAGAACATTATGAATATCAGAGTGCTCTTTATATTTAGTTATCTACTGTTTTTAAATAGTATAAGGTATATGCTATGCCAGTAAAAACATTATATGAAATACACCCACTGCCTTTTATTATGCTATAAATGTTATCCACAGAGTAAAACTTAAATCTTCAAGAAAGATTACCTATTCAATCAGTTAATGTATACTATTTACAACATTTTTTTCTTACAATGAAAAGGATATAATAGTATAACCGGAAGGTAATAAAGATTTATTTCCCCTACATTTCACTTATTACTATTCTGGTCTCAAGCCTCTGGAATACTTTTAGTGAATAATTTTGTAAATTGTGTTTGGGTGCTTTGCCTACATACAAGAATATCCACACATACATGAACTTACTGTGGCTGTCTGTACGCCATCAAGTGAACGCCTGGATTGGTTCCGTCCTTGCTTGCCACAGCTGGCAGTTAACACATCAGAAAAAAAAAACCAAGATCATTTTCAAAAGTAACTCTGTGCCCACATGAGTCTAGCTATTTTTCCTTTACTCGTGACTAAGCTATTCGCTAAGTATTGCATGCGAATAAAGTTCAATATGTTAGTAAAAATAACAAGCATGTACAGGTTTTTCCAGTATTCCCAGTTTATACAATATTACATTTTTACATATGCTTTCAGGACAAAAACAATAGTGTGTTTCACCATATATGAACATGTTATAGGTAGGGTTATTACTGTTGCAGTGAAATATTTCCAGATTCCCAGATGAACAGGATTATCTTCCTTCTTAGGGATATTCTAGACTTTATGCTGTTGTTATCCTCAAAGATTACATGCACTAAGTTGCTTAAGTCTATAGAATAGTGAATTAAATTCCATCTAGGACATTAAGATTTTAATTTCTTTACACAATGAATTAGCATTTGCAGCATTTATGTAAGTGTAGATCACTGCCATGCATGCTCTATAATTTGCCGGTGTTACTCAGATTCGTTTGCTCTGAAAAGACCAAAAATTGGCCAAAGGCTTAAGGACTGAAGGTTAGTCATGATGCAAATCATTCTCATTTATTAAGCGTGTTTCTGAAAATACTGTGAACTTTAAGTATAAACCTAGCCAATTAAAATGGCACATAACTTTATTCTTTGCTTTGCTAAACATAATTTTTATGCTTTCTTGTTATATTTCTTTACAGACTGGACATGCTGTTATATTTCACACTTTTAATCTTCTCTGTGGACAATGTTCCATGCATATTTATGAAGCAAAAATAGTTTATTCAACTTAATAGCTTGAAACATTTGTAACCCAACTGGAATGTGCTAGGATGAAACAAATAGGACTAAACTATTTTTGTTATGCATATTAATCTATATTATTATATAATGCATGCTGATTAAAAAATAATGTCAAATTAATTATTTTTACTGGAGTTGGAAGACCCTATGCTAGCATTTTTAAAAATATATATCATATTTACTACAAACAGGACCTCTTTTTTCAACCTAATTTTCTCTCCAAACTGCAGGACGGTTTGATAAAGCCACATCTCATAAAAAGTTAACAAGAATAGAATGGGGTAAGTAATTTTATTATACCAATTCAGTTTTAAATATTTGTACATTCCTAATAATTCTTGCTGTGGCAGGCTTCAAAACCAGATTCAAGGCACAATGAGCATTATATGAGGCACACAATTTTTTAAATAATTCTGTTTCTACTACTGAGATGGCACAGAGAGTGGTTGGTGATGATGATGAGATATGAATTGAAATAATAAACTGGAAAGATTTTCTTTGAAAGGAAGTGTTCCTGGCCTACGTTTATTGTTCTTCATTCTTTGTTCTGCATTTTCACTGATGAGGTCCAAGGAAAACCTGGAAAAAATTTGATTTCATACCAACCTTAGCCATCTGTTGTGTTGGTGATAAGCACATTACTTGCACTTCTTCCCTAACATTAATTTTTTGTTACAGTCAGAATCAGAATCTGCTTATTTATGTAGCATTTTAATTCTATCTTAAGATAACCATAAGAGCATGCAGATGAAAATACATTGTACAAACAAAACATAAATTATATAGTATATTATGCACAACAAGGGTGCATCTTATTCACAATATGGTCCATCTATCTCAAATCCATATAAACACAATAAACTGTAATAAAGAAATGTAGGATATGTATTCAAAAATTAACAACAGCATATGGAAATTTTCTGCTCATAATATGTTAGTGGGTGAAACAGTTCCACCCATAATAGTGAAGGGTTAAAAATTTACAAGTACTCTCTGTTGCCCCATACTCTCAGAAGCTGCTGACTTATCATGCACAAATGTGGCAATTGGTGAATGAAGGAATGGGAGAAGAATCCTTTGTTAGAATGCTCATGTGCAGTGAATTGAATTTTCCAAAATTTCAGTCATAAATTTATTATTCTATTGTGATCTAAAATGCTATGAGGTCATGTTTGTCAGTAAATGAAACATGTTTTGAGTGCTGATTATGCTTAGAAAATTTTGCTTTATTATAAAGTAGTCAGGTATTTTGATACCATGGTGTCTGAAGTAGGATAAACTCTTATAAAGAGCAGAGGAGTTCTTACAATACTTAAATTATGTTGCTTAAGACAGCATAAAATGATATTTGTAGTTTTAAATAGCAGGAATTTTGACAGTGAAATATAGTATAATTTTGCAATTTTTATGTGGAAATTTCACTGAAGTGCTGAACTTCACTTCCAGTTATGAACATGGAAGTTCTCAGTCCAAGAGCAGCTTATAGCAGTTCCAGCTCCAAAGAAATCACTTAGTCCCATAGGTAAAAAAGTCATAAGACCATGGAGAAATCAGCAAAACAGCATACCATTTCTGGCAAGCAAACAAACAAAACAAAATGTTCTTAAAAGCTCTTCAAAAACACATAGAATAATCAGTAATGGAAAATATATTCATAAAAAGAGCAAAGAAAATTGAGTTAATTTTGATTTTCCAAGCAATAGTAACCCATCAATAAATTTGTAAAATCTACAGAGCAACATCTTAATACCACCCTGGGATGCTGACAGGGGAACCATGCTGCTGATAAAGGCAATACTTTTAGAAACATGTCCAAATAAGTGGAACAAAATTAGTGAAATTTGAGTGATTTCCTCATAAAATATTGCAAACATCCTCATAGACATTTAATAATTTCACACTGCAAAGACCAAGGTGTCACAAAACTGTACCACTTCTTTCCATACTCTTTCCAAATCTCGCTGGCTGTCCACTTCAGCTGTTCTATCTAAGTAAAAAAAAATTCTCAACTATATCATTTTCAATGAATATGAAATTTCCATTTCAATGTTGGAATGGCAACTTATATTAACTTTACATTAATAAAAGTATGGTCCAGAATAAAGTATATTGAATTAGATTTATTTATGTAGCCCTGAATGGTTAATTATCTCCTTAGTATAGTAGTTAGCATTGCTGACTGCTGGAAGTCTGGAGGTTCAAGGTTGGATCCCTGTACCTGCTTAGGTATTTCATAAGTTAGAAAGGTCTGGAATGGGTACATCCAGCCTTGTGAGGAAAATTGGGGAGTTAACTGATAGAGAAGTAGCATCCTTTCATCTTGAAAGCCATGTGATAGGGAATGATAGGGCATGCTAATCACATGTCCCCCTAAAGTACTACCCTTTTTAAGTGCAAGATGGAGCACGATGATGGGTCATTGTATCATATAGGAGGAGGAATGGTTAATCGCACATTACATATTTCTAACATTGCAAGAACTGTCCAATTTAGGCATATTTCATAACCCTATGAAAATTACCAAGCATTCATTTAAGAATTTTCGGGTCGGGTCGGGTCAGGTCGGGTATTGTTGATAATTTAGCAATTTCATTCCCTTTTAATCCCATATGGCTCGGGATCCATTATAAAACTATTTCCCTAATCTGTGTGCAGTAATCCCACCTTCTTGTGGTGAGCTTTTCAATTAAAAGCTCATTTTTTGTTTGTTATGTATTTATACAGCATAACATGACATTCATTGTAAAAATGATGTGAAGAAAATTTTAATATTGGTACACAAATGCACAATTTTTGGCACAATACAGATGTTTTGGTTTAAATCGTATGGATGCAGAGTAACCTTAATGCGGTATGAAAATTTATGCACGCAATTCATGGTTCATTCAGTAAACTGATGTTCTGCTAAGGTTCAAGCCCTTGACTACTTATTGCTGACTATGCTTAAGAGAGTGCAACATATTCTCTCAAACACCATTCCAATGTCCACATTGTGTGTTGATATTCTTCTCCTATCACTTTTTCTGAGTGTTGACACTAAAATATGCCGGTTCTTCTAAATTTACTTACCAAGAATAATATTGTATGCTTTGATGATAAAGCTTTATGAAATTATTAATAAAGTTGGCAATTAGCTTTTACACTATACTCTGTGTGAAAACTGAGATGTGATGTCAACAAATGCATGGTTTGTTAACCATAGCACAAAAGTCATACTTCTGATTTACAAACAGTTACAAAATATCCACTCAGTTCAGCCTGTTATTTAGATTATTAATAAATACAATGATTAATAAACAGCTGCAGGAGAGCAATAATCGTTTTAACTGTGAAACTGCTGTACTGATAATAAGACAGTAATCATTGTAGAACTAGAGGTATTTGCTTCAATGTACATGCCTTACTCACTTCACCTCTGTTCATGTCCAGTCATAGGAAGCCTCTGGGGTAGAGGACATTTCCTCCACCCCAGAATAAGCATGGAATAACAATGTTTATTGTTAATGCATATCAACTTTCCATAGAGGGTATAGCACCTCAACCTTGACTAACTCTGCATAAGTGAAAATAAAGCATTACTATTTTGACTAAATGTTTCTATGGTGTTCTTTAGGAACAACTGAAGTAACAACCATAATATTGGTGCATTTTTCACATTTAGCAGAATATGAAATATTAAAACAACTTTGGTGTACTTTATTCTGGACCATATTAGAATAATTTAAAGTATGCATCCAGTATAAGTAGAATAAACTTCTCTTACATAAATTCAGATTCTTTAAATGTTAATGCTTTTCTCACAAAAGCAATAGGATCCTCTTCCTGGATAAAAGCACAGATGCCTAGATGTATACAGTGCTTAAAACTGTCACTAGAGATACTAATGAACAGGAATGAAAGCATTCTTTTTCCCCAAAAAGTCTAGAATTCTGTCATGTGCTCCAATCTATACAGATAATATTCTAGAGACCTACCTTCCATACTTCCATCCTGTCCTGCAACCCGTCTGGCTAGTGGTGAAGCTGTCAGAGGCGAGTCCCCCTGGGATCTGCGACCAATCAGGGGAGAGTACTTTTCCAAGTTATCACTAGATCTGGAACGAGGTGTTGGTTCTAAGAGGCCAGTCATAGTTTTCAGCAGTGGTGAGCTACAAAATGGCACATACAGTGTCACTCATTCTCTATCACTCTACCCTTAAAGACCCTTCTCCCCATACATATTTAATTATTAAGCTAAAAGAACTCCTTTCCATTACTGCTTTCCAATGATTATTATGGACACACCTGCGTCCAGCTTTATCTCGGAGTGCATTGCTGGAGTCGCTGCTGTAAATTCGCCCATCATCACTCTTTGCTGAACAAGTGCTAGTTTGCATTGGATCAGTAGCCATTCTAACAGTCTTCACAATTTCTCCTGTACTACCCTTTGTTTCTCCACACTTCCAATCATCTTTAAAACCCTGGTGATGATGGTTCGGACTGCCCTCTGATGGAAATGTATGAGAACTGAAACAAATGCAAATGTCTATTAAAATGTAAATAATACAAACAATTCACCGTCAGGTTTTTATTTTCTTCTTTTTTATCTTCCTAAGGAGCTAATTTTTAACATAATAGAAATTAGAAATTCACTCAGAAAGTTACACATTTACTTCCAAATAGGAACCCATCACATATTAGACCCTTAGGCTTTTGGTCCTCAGTCTTCAAAACATTTTTTCTCTTAATATGTACTTTCCATATTTCATTTTGAAAGAAACAACTTGGCTTAAAGGATAACTTTTTTTTTCTATAGATACTGGGCTTCATGAATGCTAATCATAGACCATAGAGATCAGATAGTGAAATGACTAGTATAACATGAATGATGTGCTACAGATAAAAAACCAATTTATCCTATTAAAATTTATTAAATATGATTATTAACTCCACTTACACACCATATATATTTCCACTCCATTGTTTATAGCTTCCCAAGTACAATTTAAAAAACCAATTTATGGTTTAGAAATGACTGTAATAATGCTAACCTGTCATCAGAAGTTGGTGAAACAAGTGGTGTCCCAGTGGGTGTCACAGAACCTGGTCTAAAAAATGTGTCTAACCCTTCACCAAGATCCTGTACATTCTCAATTATCTCCGTTGGTCTGAGCATTGGTCTTGTTGGTGCCCTTGTTTTAGCTCTTTTTGGTCTGCCTTTCACCAAATGCTGCAATTGCTGACCCATTGCAGTTGGCAACTCAGCTACAGAATCTAGTGATTCTGAAATCACAAAGGACAGCTTCAAAAAATTTCTGATGGCATCTGTTATGCTTTTAAAACATGTTAATAAAAGTTATTCCTTTCCATTTCTCATTAGCAGAAAAGATATGACATTTTCTATTACTAGCAACTTAAAAATGCATAAATAGGGGGCATGGCATAGCTCAACAATTAAACATACAGATGCTAGCCAAGTAATGGTGTGTTAGAAATCAAGAGGCTCAGATTCCTTCTAATCAAGAACTAGCAAATAGTAAATTTAGGCTATGACTATAATTCAGTTCAGGCATATTTTGCAGGTCTGGAGGAATCTAACTTTCATGACGCAATAAAGGCTTTGGAGCATCACTGGACAAAGTGCATTAGTTTTAAGGTAGACTTTATTGAAAAATAAGAATAATTTCAAAAAGTTATGCTGCCATCTTGTGTTTCATTCCAAAAAGTTTTCAAATGACTCTCATACATCAGTCATACTGTCCCAATATCAGCTGTAAGATGGCAGAACTGGTGAAAACTTAGTCAAACATTACCCCACCTGGCATCATGGATTTCATAAGGGTTTATCTACAGTCAGTACTATATCAGAATTTATACACAGGATGCTAACAAATTTAGAGCAAAGTAATAAACCAACTGGTATATTTTTGGATTTGTCAAAACTGGAATGCTATGATATAAGGGGTAAAATGCATGATCTTCTCTCATTGCGTGCAGTGTACTGAAATATACTGGAACAATGGAAATCACAAATTATTTTTCAGAATATAAACTTATATCCTATGCAGATGTTAACTCATTTATTTGTTGGAACAAAGATTTAAACCAACTGGGAATCAAAGCTTCATTATTATTACTATATCTGTCTGATTATTTAAAAGCTTCTCAACTTAAACATTGATAAAACAAAGTGCATCAACTTCAACTTAGAAAATAAGAAAATGTATGTAAAATAGCATATGATAATTTAGTAACTGAGCAAGTAAAAAACACTAAATTCTTAGGAATTTATATTGACAAAAATTTGAACTTTAATAAATATATAAATATTCTTGGTAAAAAGTTAGGTGGGTATATTTGCTGAGAACATTATCAAATCATCTAGAAAAGGACATTTTAAAATCAGTACATTATGGAATAATCCAAATCCACTCATTTATTGAGTATGGAAATGAAATCTGAGGTGGAACAACTTCACAACAAGCTTAAATAGGATACTGACGGGGGAGAACTTAATTGCCAGTCAGTAAAAGAAATGTTTAAAAATCAGCATATTTTAACAGTAGTTTCACTTTATGTGTATAAAGTTATATTGTTAATTAAAAAGAATGAAAGTAACAGTTCATAAAACAAAGGGCATTATTCATATAACACTACAGGTACTACATTTAAAATTAATTTCGTGTCAGAGCTAATACAGTGAAGCAATTAATTTATTCTTAATTAGCTAATGAGTCAATTTAATACTCTTATGCTCCACTTACCATTAAATTATAACTAGGGATACTAATAATTATCACAGGGTAATGACAACAAAAGCTGCAACAGAAAAAGATCCCTACAATAGAGGAACTATATTATTCAATAAATTACCAGAAGCTATCAAATCTGTTTGAAGTAACTCTTAAAATTATGTTGAACTATCTCTTGAGAAAATGCATGTACAAGATTGGTGAATTATAGTCATTTTGCAATATAGTATGGATGTAAATATGTGCATCTATAACAAAATTATATTATACTATATTTCACTGTAAAAATTCCCACTATTCAAAACTACATATGCAAATATGTAAACAGTGTACTTTAGGAACTCTTGTAATACAGGAGCTGTTTATTGAGTAGGATACATTGAGGAAAAAAAATAAAATTAAATTAAATGAAAATTATTCTAATATAAATATAAGGTACATGGCAAAAATGCAGGGTTGTCACTAAACAAACTGAAGACACAGTTGATTTCAAATGGACCTGAAACCCCAATAAAAATAGATGGAACAGTTCTCACATATGTGAGCAAATATACATACCTAGGACTACAGATTTCCTTCCATGATAAAATGGAAAAAGAAGTATAAAGAAGGATCTCATTAACCTGGGGATCATTTTGGGCCCTTTTTTATATTGTCAAAACACTAACTAATAAAATCAGATTCCAGATGCTTGTATATACCCCTGTATTACAATATGGGTGTCAGATATAGTCAATAACAGAAAAACAAAAGAACAAAATTCAAATATACCAATGAAAACTCAAGATCCTGGACAAAATACCTACAGTATTAATAAAACAGTTATCTCAGACAATAGACATCACACAAAAGCTACCAGAAGCAAATGGCAATGGGGTGATCAAGTTGCAAGAATGCAGGACATTATGTGGACCTATAAGATCTCCATGTGGGACTCCTGGATAGGAAAAAGGACACACCCAGAAGATGCACAGACATCTTTAAGGAACATGCAAGTCCAGATTGGTCAAGAGTAGCAAGAGGAAGAGAAAAATGGAAATCTCTCGAGAAGAAGCTCCTAGTGCAGTAATAAATGAAATAACCAAAGAACAAATCAGTCAGAGTGTCTTAAATCACATATGAACAAATAGCGTAAAATAGCTCACCATGTTAGGAAAAAGCGAGCTTTACCTGCTTGTAAGAAGGCCTTTGCCCTTAGGGGACATAATAGGCTATCTTTATCTTTATATTTAGGGAAAATTAGTTGATTTCTGTAAACCTTCTTATTAAAAATAGTGTATGTGGTTTAATAGTATGTAATAAACCATATTAGGGAAAAGATATTTTAATTAGTACTTGACAATGTCAGAAACTTGCATGACCAAGTCTAATGACAGCAAATAAATATTTATTTATCATCAGATATCTCTGTAGCTAAAATGCATATCAGTTGCTAAATGCTTTGCCATTTTACTGAGCTAAGTGGTGCAAACTCATGTCATGGAATGTTTTGCATTAGGTGCACATCCTTTGATAACAAGAAAAGCATTCAAGATGAACAGCAATCTACCTGGCCAAGTATGCCAGCACAGATGACAGTGATTGCCCCACTTAAGGTCTGATCAGAACAGACATACTCAAACGAATTTAATATATTTAAATGTAAATTGGAACTTGCACAGTGAAGCTAATCATATTAATTGATATCATTGTATGATTCAGTTGAACTACACACTCTTAAGTTGAACTGAAGTTGAACTTTAGTTGAACTTAAGCCTGGCTGAAGATGGGAACTAAATGTTCTCGAAACCAGTTCCATACATTTATGAAAATTATGTGAAGCTTTAAGAGTTTGTAGTTCAACTGAATTTAATATAGTTCAGTCAAATTTGTAACACTTACATCACTTATTATTTAAATGTTACAAATTCGACTCAACTATATTAAATTTGTTAGTGTATTAAACATCAGTTATAAAAGTCCACCACACTTAACAGACATACTCAAATTAATAAAATTGAAGATAAGCTTAACATATCAATCAGCACTATGTGTAACATTCATAAGCAACTGGAGTAGGGCAAAGTGTGTTAATGCAGGGGTCTACAGAAGTAAAGAAGTTTAATACCTAATAGAACAGCATTGTTTCTCATGTCTTCGATATGATAGCATATAAGAACGCAGGTCTTATAGTGCATTGCTATAGACATTGAGGCATGGATACATCATGTGTCATTGGAAAAGAAATAAGGATTCATGACATTGATCACACATCTTCCATGCCTTCAAAGAAATGCCAAGCACTCCCTCAGTGTTTTGCAAACATAAGATTAATCTTTTCATTCAGTTCATTAACCCATGGGTATATATTGAATGCTAACTACTATGTACATGATGGCTGGTTGTGGTAGACAATTCAACAACAATCTGTGTTGCTGCAAAAAAGCATTATATTCAATCACTGAAGAAGCACCTGGGTAAAAGGCAATTTACAATAACATACAAGTTTAGGAAGCCATCAGGCCCTTGACATGGATTTTTTCTTATGCTTGAATAACATCTTGATATACCAGTGGAACAAATGCTTACATAAGTACAATGATAATGTAGAAAAATATTTTCTAAGGCAGTATTACTGAGTCTACAATATGTAATTTAAATAAATTTATAAAATCAGAGGTTTTGTTAACTTATTTATTAAGCCACCTTGAACTTTCAATATAAACACATATAAAGTAAACTACAAAGCTACAAGCAATAAAATAAATTATAATTCCAAATATTATGCTACCTTCAGCAGATTTGGGGAGTGATGGAAGCAAATCTGGAATATCATCAGCTGATAGACCATCTACACTATCTACAACAGATTTTGGCCTCAGTTTCCTTCCATGGAGTGATTTTCTTTTTGTGGAAAGATGTGGTGTTGCCTGTGTTTGTCAAACAAGAAATATATTACAGTATTAATTTTACATTTATACATGTACATACAAATACATCATTTTTGTAATCACCCTCTCAAAAAAATAAAAGCGTTTCTTAATAGCAGTTTACATAAAATTAAAAAAAAAATAAAGGGAAGCACATATAACTTTTTACATGAGGTAACTAAGGCTGTAATAAAAATAAACTGCATTTTTATGCAGTTCTATTCAGAGATATTAGGAAACATTTGCTGTAATTTCCATGTTATTATATGAAACAATATTGGGTATATATTAACAAAATTCGAAATTATTATTTTTTCTGGCAAAATAATAGCTGTAGGACAGTAATTGAGTACATTGGTGGATAAGATATTCTCGCATATGTATGATATTTTATGCCAATGCTTAGTGCATAATTTACTTTCATGAAACTAATAAGTGTGGTGGTGAAATACGCTACAGATACACTTTTATTTCACCTGAGATGAGGAATATGGTACTGCTACAAGATTTGCCAGAAACCTAGAGATTTCCAAGCAGAAACAATATGAATGATTTCAGCAGGCTTTCAACCATGCTGCAATGAGGATCACACAAATTAAAGGATGGTTGAACCAATTGCAAGATGGAAGCACATTGGTAGATAGTGACCATTGTTCCATTAGGGCCATCAACAAGATAAATGTAGATGACATTCAGAAAGTGCACTCATTCCCTTCATTTGATTATCTGAAAAATTAGTGATCAAGTATAAAATCAGCATAGTCTCTGCACAGTTGATTATAACAAAGTGATGGTGAAATTTGTGTTCTCAGGAGCAAAAACAACTTCACCTTGAAGTAACCCATAACATGCTAGAGTCAGCCAATTAAAGTCACAAGCTTTGAAGCTGTAAGCTGGAAATCAGACAGCCCAAGCCCATTAATCTCACAATCAAGTTCATCAACTTCAGTACCACATTCCAAAAATACTTAATTTAAATTTTTCATAAACACTCATGATGGATAAAACTTAGTGATAACTTGCAGATCTCCAACTTCAAGGTTGTACATCATGAAGAAGGTACAAGCTATTGATGTGTTTGAAAGTGTTCCATACCAACCTTGAAAGTCCTGTCTCCTGAAACAAGACCAATACTTGTTTCCTTCTTCAAATCAATGAAAAATAAACTATCTGCAAAGCATATAAATGATTTAAAAAAGGTAATGAAGGCTTTGCAGATTCTCCACGCACATAAAAACTGGTATCAGTTTCGTTATGGTGCAAAAAAATCAACAGCTGACAATTATACAGACATCCAACATTACAAATATGTCTTAAGGATCAGTTGAAGACCTACGTAATATTCTGTACAATCAGAAAATTGCTTCTAAATGGATAGCAGCTGAAGGATGATCAAGGCACTATCAAAGAATTCGGCACTGAGATCACACTATACCCACTGTATTCTCTGTATGCAGCATCCTGTAACTTTCACTTACTCCCATAAGTGCAAAAGGTACTTCATGGTTGCCATTTTCAAAGAGATGGGGAATTAAAAAATTATAGTGATGGTAAAGAATCATTTTGTATCACTTATAAAATAATTTTGTTATTCATCCTCATAATGATGTATCTTAAACTCTCAATAATTTCTAGGTGTTTTTGTTATTACCAATGACTTAATGTACTGAATTGTACATTTAAATAATGTTCTTTCTGCTCTTTTATAGTAGCTCACAAGCAGAAAAATTGAGCATTGCATATTGACTCTTTCTTAACTATCTATGAAAAAACATGCAATGCAAAATTTGCCAGATATCTTTATTGAAATGTGGTAGATCAATTGGTATAATTACTGAGCTAAATCATATGAATTGTGACTTGTATCCACAAACTCTTCCTGATGCTATCACTCAACATTTGTACACATTCAATTTGAATAAACCAGTATCTTAAGGGGGCAGATTGATAAAACTGATAAAAAACATAGTAAATATTTTTTTGGAAAAAAAAAAAAGTATTTCTCAACATAATCTCCTTTGAGCTCAATACATCTGGTCCAGCAACATTCCAATTTTTTTATTCTCTCAAAAAAAATCTTTTGAACTGTACATAATGCTCATTTACAGCACAGATAGCCTCTTCATTCATAAAATTTTCTTCCCCCTGAAAAATTTTGAGGAAAGAAAAAAAAGTCACATGGAGCCAAATCTGGAGAATAGAGTGAGTTGGGAAACTATTTCAAATCCCAGCTTGTATACTTTTACTATTGCAACAGTCAATATGTGAGCAGGTGCATTGTTCAGGTTTTTGCGCTCCAATTTTAGCCTCCTCTGCTTCAACTCACTGTGCAAATGATCCAATAACATTGAGTAAGCCAGTCACTGTTTTATCCTTTTTGAAATAGTCAGTCATGATGATACCATATGAATCCCAAAAAAAGGCTGCCTCACTTTTTTCACCAACATAATGGCTTTAACTTGTTTGGTGCATTTCACCTTTACCAACCCACTGTTTTGATGCCATTTTGTTTCCAGGGCATAGTGATGGATTCCAATTTCATCTACAGTCACAAAATGGCTCTGCAACTTTTCTATACACTATTTTGAAATGTCCTTCCTCGAGCATTTTTGGTCTGGAGTAAACATATGCCGCACCCATCGCACACTCAGCTCTTTCATTTGCAGAACTTCATGCAGGATATTATGTATCCACTCATATGAGATGCCTACCATCTCAGCAATCTCATGAATCTGAATCTTAATGCAATAGCCTTCTAACAAATGCAATGAATTTTATTATTGACCATTTCTTCAGAAGAAACCTCAATCGCGAACCTGGAATGTGCAGCATCTGCAGTGCTTGTACAGCCATGTTTAAATTTATTTATTCAGTAATAAATGGTTTTGAGTGCTTGTGCAGAGTCCCCATGAACTTCCTTAAGCTCAGTTTTCATCAGGGCAGCATCCATTATTTTAAATAAAAATGTTTTATCACTGCACTAAACTCACCTTTACCATTTCTACAAAACGTATTACATCGCTCACTTAAGATAGCTGCCAACAAAGATTGTGCATTGCATTTGAAAATTTAACAAAACTGTTACAAGAATCATGCTGCTTAAAAAAATTGTCCATCATTTCACTGAAATTTACCAAACTTTATCAATCCACTCTATATTTGACCACTGTACTCTTTGTAAAATGCACTCTTTCATTGAAAATCAATTACAGTAGAAAAGGCAAACCACTATGCTAATGTGGTTTTTCACCAATAAATGATAAACTTATTCTTTAGAACTGCCTCTACAGTCTAGTGGTAGCATTTGCGACTATTGATTTGGAGATCCTGGGTTTGAATCCCAGTTTGGTTAAGGTACTTGAGTAAGGCTTTTTCAAAGTTTTTTTCTTACCATGAGAAGGTCAAAGTGCCAAGAACTCCAAGCTCATTTGTGCCATCATTATTTCATTTCATTTCATTTCATTCTTTCCTACAAACTTACTCCTGTAGTATTCAGTTTACAACTTACAGACATGGCGAGAAGACCAGTACAAAGCAACAATAAACAAAACATTATATATATATTTTAAGAATTCTCTTGCAATAATATGCTATACCCCAAGATGCCTGGTGTCAGAATTATGCAAAAGATCATCACCTTATGTAAACTTATGCCACAGTTGCAAAATTAGCAAGATGCTGCTGTAATGTGTGATGTAATTTATAAAAAAAAAAAGTTTCCCACTACATTACACTTTTTAAGTAAAAATTCATCTCTGGCCAAGATTACTTGCTCAGCAGTTAGCGTAAACAATGTGTCACTGCAATTAACATCAATTTGTTTCTCCTGCATAATTTTATTATCAGTTTTCTATCTTAGCCTCATTGAATATGCAATTTAGACAATATCCATTCTGCAAAACCCAAGCAAAAATCAGGGTGCTTTCAAACAATATATTGTGTTATATTTTAATTTTTTGATATGACTGTCTAGTGCTAGCATTTGCAACTACTAATCTGGATGCCTTGAGTTTGATCCCCAATCAGATCAAGCTGTCTGTGTAAGTGTTTTTCTGAGTTTTTTCTTCCCTGAGAAGGTAATGCCAGATAAGGTGCCAAGAACTCATTTGTACTGTCATTATTTCATTTCATTCATCCCTACAGACTAGGTTTAAGGACCTCCTGGTGCACCATAACCATATCACCTTCACCATCATCTCCAATGGGACAATGTAGCTGTGCACTATGGACATTCCAGAATCAGAAGTCTGCTACAATATAGTCATGCCAGGAAAGAATGCTCACAAGTTCATAAGAACAATGAGTTGGTATTGGACAAAAAAAAAAATGCTTTTTGGTACTGTGTTGCTTGAATAATTTACTTGAATCAATACTGTAAACAGCATTATTTGCATGGTTCTATGCTTCTAAGTTTTTGATCAAATTCATTCCCTAATTTAGATTCTGACTAAAATTTACAATACTGAATATCATAAATACAATGCAGTTTTAGTCAATAATAAATTACATTAATGTTTCACTTACTCTTCATTTCAGTTTTTCCTTTATAACTTTCAAACAAATAAACATATTTCAATAAAATTTGATAAAGATATACGTTGGTGTATGAGAAGTTCATTACAGAATAACATGAGGTAGTGAGTGCTACTTTCATGTGCATGCCTGTAAACATTGATTGCATGTCTACTGTCCTTTGCAGTGATATAAGGCATTTGTTTAGTGCTGTTATTATGGGATCATTGATAGTTATACTGCCATGGGTGGCGGAGGTTGTTAAGGCATGGACTTGTGAAAGTCTGGGTTCGATTTCCACCACAACTGTTCCCCCTGACTGAGGTTTTTCCAGGTTTTCCTCAGTGCTCATAAATGGCAAATGCCGGTGCCTAAACTTAGGCCTGGAACTCTTCCTTCCTTTAAAAAAATACTCCTTTCCCTTCATCTTATCCATCATCATTGTCCAGTGCATGTGGTGCCTCAGCAGTAAAAACAGGCATTAAACACTATTAAAAAATATCAATAGTCATTATGCCTCTATGTTATGAGCAGTATGCAATATGCTTATTGTCCTCACATACTGAAAAATTGCACTGATAAAAGAGTGCCAAAGACTATTTATTGCACTATTTATGGTTTGAAAACCACAAAAGACTTCATTTAGGATCTGTTGAAGAAATTGGAAAACAAAGGAAACATTGTTAGATGTCCACAAAGGAAGAAGTCTCAAAATGTTATAAGCAATGGTGCAGGAGATGAAACAGAAACCCACAAAAAGCCTTATCTAAACTGTCATAAGAGATGATTTCCATTGGAACTTGTCAATAGGGCCAAAAGTAAAGTTGCATGCATAATGTTTTACTGCTGTACAAAAGACATCAGTGTATAGATTGCATACAGTTCTGCAAGGCATTGTACCACCTTTTGGATAACGTTCCTAGAATACTCATTTGTGCTAAGGAGAATCCTCACACAGTGCACAAGACATTTTTCATGATGAAAAACCTGGAGTTGCTGTGCCCTATCATGTATTTATTGTTCTTCCATATAATGGTGGATACCTTAGACTGCATTGAAATCTTCCATATTGGTGAATTAGCTGAATGATAAGAAACTTTGCACTGGATGTTTTCAGCAGGATTGTACCATGCAGACCTCCAATGAAGTTTTTCTATGTTTGAATGGGGTAATGTTACTTTAATGTGTTGTATTGTAAGCAATATAGAAACTGGAGCAATCAACAAAGGAAAGCATTAGCAGAAGGAAAAAATGGCAATGAGTATAATCACATCTTGTATAAATAAAATACCAAATATGCAAATAAAATGGTTATGGTTCAATACTAGAGAGCAGGATGATGTACGGAATAGAAATTGAATGGCCAGATGGAGAATGGAAAGCAATAAATGTGATAAATGAACTATTTTTTAGAATTGCCCTATGCCTACGTAGATCTTCACCTAACGAGGTTGCTCTAATGGAACTAGGAAGATTGGGCTATAAAAGAAATAATAGAAAGTGTACTGCTATATTAGTAGAGAATAGGGAGGCTAGGAGGGGAGAATATCATTAAGGAAAAATTAAGGGGAGAGAAACTTGGTTATCTAAAATACAAAATATTCTACAAGAAGCACACATGGGATCAGCATCATGAGAGGAAAAGAGTGGGAAAAGGATTTTGGAAAGAGATAAAAAAAAGAATTGAGAATATTGAAAAACAGGACATAAGGGCTAGTCTTAATGTCAAAAAATCTCTGAAATTATATAGCACACTAAAAAATGATTGGGGAAGAGAAAGATACATTGAAATCGTGATAAGGGAAGTATGGAAGGACTGGCATGGTTTAGAACAGGAGCAAGATATTTAATTGGTTAAAAAAGGCATGCATAAAGGAGAAATGTCCAGAAATGTATGCAGAACCAGATGTACTTGGCACTGTATTTTAGAATGTAAGCAAGCCAAATTTTGGAGGGAACAGTTTCTTATTGGGAAAACTTATCAAATGAAATATGAGAGAGAAAAATTTTAAATCTAAAATCAGATGAAAATAACTTGTAAAATACATCAGGAAGGTAAAATAAAAATGATTATAGAAGGTGGGCAAGACAAATGGGAATAACAATGTTGATTTTGGCACTATGTAGGAGTGAATATATATCCCCATTAAGTACTTAACCTGGTCCATTAAGAACTTTCAAAAAATAAGACATTTTTAAAAAATTCTGTTGGAACTCGCACAGTGAAGCTTGTTAAATGTAGTTAAGTGAAACATAAGAGTGTGTTAGGCGTCAGATTACATATAATTTACACTCAACCTGGTGTTTATTGTAATGCAATACAGAAGGAATGCAAATCCTAAATTGGAGGTGATTAAGATTAATTTAAATATTTTAATAGTAGTAAGTTTAATGTATTGAGAATATGGAAATGTAAATTATTTACTTTGATTTTAACATGTTTACTTGTTTGTTAAAACTGATTGAAATTGGATCTGTAAGATATATCTGCATGTAAATTATAAATTGGAAGAAATAAATTAATTCATTCATTCACTCACTATAAGCAATCTTGTTTCAAAATTAAAATGTTATGACATTTAATTTCTTCCTTCATGTGTTTCTCCCAACAACTGTAATACTCCCTAGGCACAATCTCTGGGAGCCCTTTCATAGCATATTTTCTCCATAACATTTTCCCTTTTGAAAAAGTCCTTGGGGTTATTAACAAAGGAGTACCTCTGGACAGTTAATTATTATCTTGAAAAGACTGTGAAAAACTGCAAGAAAACATTCAGCAGGAAATTGAGGCTGTGACTCAAATGTGTTAATGAATACCACCTTCTGTAACATAAAGAGATTTTCAATATTATCAATTTGGAATCAAACACAGTGAAACACGAATTAATTAATTGTTCCACAAAACATGTCCTGAGTAAATTTCATGTAAGTGAAACCATAAAGGGTGTTCTAAATATTTTGACTCAAAAGAGATTATTATAAAGAGGCATATTCAGGTATACCTTGATGATAATGACATTAATTTTCAACATTTCATGCTCCTCATACACCAAGATTATGTTCATGTCAAATATGAATTATGTCCTTTGTTTGAAAGTTATAAAGAAATACCGTTGACCAAGAGCTAGTGAAATTTTTACAAACGCCACAGGAATTTCAGGAAATATGAACGGATATGCAACAAAACTGTGCAATAAAGGTGGAATTCCTATTCTAATCATGCCTATTTTGATGCAACCATGTGGTAGTTATAGCATTTTTAGTACACCTGTATGTATGACTTACTGATGTTGTGTGACATTATTGTTACAAATCATTAAATGGGAATGAAATATGTTTACATAAACGTAATATTTTCAATACATACAAATAACAGTGTTCAAATATAAATATTTATGTACAGCCAAATAAACACAGTGCTGTTAAATATAAAGGTTTTCTTCATAGAAGTACATATTGTGTGCAGTTAGAGAACATATTTGCAGTGGGAGCATAATGCCACTTTTCTGCTGATCCTTGCATGCACTAACATTCATAGTCTTAAATCCAAAACATGAATGCAGTCATGCAATTAACAAGAATGCATTTATACAACCAGTTTTAGATATTTTAGCTACAGTCTCATGGGGAAATTATAAAATCTTCCAACAGATGTACTACTGTTATACACAATTAGAAATAAACTAAGGACCTTATTAAATCTGGGTGCCATCTCTATATCACTGATGAACATCTGGTGCTACAGAAGCCAAGTAAAATGGTAGCTCTTGTTTACTAACAATTTTAGCATGCTACAACTTGTCACCAACCGAAAATTAAATGTGCATAAATATTTTCATAAGAAAGTAATGTATTTTTTAAATGATGAACACAGAATGCTCTGATATACTGCAAAAAAGTGTAAACCATAAATGGTAATGCTACAATGCATAGATGAATAACAACATGCACTTTTTTCAGGCATGCTTTCACACAGGTTAGTTTATCTTCTCATGTACTGCTGACCATATACTTACAAGATTCAAATATTCCAGTTTCTAGATTGTCATCATGTTTAAAAGAAATACAACAAAAAATATGTTAGAATACATGGTACTTGCACAAAAAGGACACAAAAAGAAATTTCATTTTTATATATTTGAGTTCTTCAGTTAATCATGTCAAAAATACATATTAAAAATTAACAAAATTTACAGATAATATTACTGCAAAGCATTATAAAACAGATGAGCAGCTACCATATTTAGAAACAAATAAGGCCCCATAAGCATATTACAACCATATTACTTATTACATATTACTTATAACGTAAATCTTAGCAATACAAAATGGGAGATTAAAACATATATATATTGCCACTCCATTGTCAACAGCTTCGTAAGTACAATATTTATATTACAACCACTTTATTTGGTCACATATATAAAAAAAGCTTAAGTGAATATTGGACCCTAATGTGAAATAAAAACTTCCAAGCTTTTGTGCCGTGGTCTTTTTTTAAAAACTGAAACATAGCTTTTGCCAGCGCTCTACATCCAGCATCATCAGTGTAGTGTAAAACATGTTGTATGCATTACTGAACAGGAATATGTTGAAATTGAGCTTCAATATCTTCGAAAAGTGTTAATTACCAATGGATATAATAGAGATATTAATTGAGCCATTCATCCTAGATGCACCATTCTAATACCACTGATTCTAGCAAACAACCGAAAGCCTTTCTACCTTACATAAAAGATGTTACAGTACATATCACAAAAATCTTAAAAAAGAAGGGCATAAAACCACATTCACACCAACCACAAAACTAGGACTTATGCTATGTCCTGCAAAAAATACTATAGATCCCCTCGACATCACTGGAATTTATAAAATTTCCTGTGATTGTAGGAAAGTGTATATTGGTATGACTGGAAGATCAGTTAAAAAATAAGTTGAAGAACACAAATGATCTTTCCATCAAAACCAGCCAGAGCGGTCTGCAAATGGCAGAACATGCCCTCAATGAATACCATGGGATACTTTTTGCCAGATAGAAATGATTGCTAAAATAAAAGGTTATTTAAATTTGGCCAGAATGGAAAGTGTTGAAATTCAAAAGCATCCTTTTAATATAAATAGAGATAGTGGTTTTTGCGTTAGCAACACATGGAAACCTGTCCATAAAAGACAGCTTCCCCTTCCCCTATCCCTATCCCATCTGGTCACTTCTTCCATCTGCATCGGTATAGATCATTCCGTGCCTGACTTGATCCAACACGACATACTTCACACTACACTGATACAGATAGCTAGCAAAAGCTATGACACAACAGACTGAAGTTTTTAATTTGACACTATGAATACCGGCCATGAAAGCTTAAAATGTGTTATACTGGACTCTACATATGCAATTTTGTAAGAAAATGTGTTTTCAAATTTCTCTTAGAAATTTATGATCATCATTCATTAGCACTTTAACAAATGGTTCACAATGCTATCATTCCCACCTCTAATACCCAATAATCACCACAAACATGTATATGGTAAATGAAAAATAAGTAACATGGTCAGTAGCTTAGAAACAATATGGCAAAAATATGCATATGAGAGGGACATATTGCAAGTTTTTCACTCAGTCAAAATTAACGTTCATTGTTGAAGGACTGTATATTATGTGTGAATGTCACATTAAAAAAGCCTTGTCAGGTTTTGTTCATTAGTTTACTGAAATATATGTCATTGTGTTCTGTGGTATTAATGAAAAGAAATGAATATAAGTTTTAAAATCTACAAGTTATTGTCAAAGTACCATCTGCTACTATCTACATAACCTTTTTATGAAATATATGCTTATTAGATGCACTAATAAGGTCAAAAGGGCCATTCTATTTGTGAATAAATATGGTATTACTTATTGTTATTGAGCAGTTTTTGGAATTTCATTATCCAAAAGGAAATTGAAAAATATTTTACAATAGTGTTAGAATTTATTAAATATGTTCACTCTAACTCCACTTCCTTATACAACATTTGGACATGTTTCAGGGGCAATCATTCCCATCATCAACTGTTAACCGAACTCTTGTACTCAAAGCAGTGGCTGGATCCCAAGGTACTTCTGTGCTTCTGGCTGTCTCTGATAGTTCGAATAGGAACTTGCAAAGTTCATATGTGAGTCAAATATCAAAGTTCATTAAATTTTTTTTTTCATGTTAGAAATGTTTTTACAGGCATTTTGACAAACCAGCTACAATATTGGATTGAGGAATATAAAATTATCTCAGAATTTCAAATGGGGCTTCATAGGGGGAGACACAAGATCGATAATATATTCATTATAAAAACATGTGGATAAATACTTAAAAGACAAGAGAGGAAAACTGTGCATGGCATTTGTTGACCTTGAGAAGGCATAGGATTGCATAGAGTTAAAATTGTTATGGGCTAAATTATTGAGTAAGGGAGTAAGTTTTCATATGGTAAATTTTCTTAAAGCATTATACAAGAAAAATACTTTCTGTCTGAAAGTAAGGGAAGGAACGGTAACAGTAATAAATCAAGAGAAGGGGTTAAGGCAAGAGTGTAAGTTAAGCCCCGTGTTATTTAATTTGTTCATTGATGACATATTAACAGAGATAGGAAAGAATAACATTTCGTTGTCGGTTATTAATAATGTTACAATCCTGGGGTTACTATGTGCAGAATGACTTAGTTGTAGGATCCATTTCAACAATTGGTTTAAAGCAATCCTTGCACAAATAGATAAGTAATGTAATTATTGGAGCTTGAAGGTAAATTAGGAGAAGATTCAAATATTAGTATTCAAGAAAGGGGCAAAATTGAGTAAATATGAGAAGTGAAGGAAAGCAGATAAAGAATATACGGTAGTTAGGGATTGCATTCCTAGATTTCAAAATTATAAGAAATGCTGTCAGACTGAACTTCGGAATCCAGAGAAAAGAAACACACACAGAAAATTACATAAAACACAATTCATAACCCCATCCCACAAAAATATATGGTATTCTACAGCTTGGCACACAGAATAATTAATGCCCCACTCAAAGAAACAAACTTTAAAACAGAATATCAATTTAACACAGAAGAGAAGAAAATGTACAAGCAAGCACACAAAAAATTAGCAATGGAAGCTCACTTTTGGAGCCAAAATCACCAAATTAAATCAGAGGCTTAGCTGCTGAAAGAACTTCACAACCACAGAAGTATCAATATGGGAAAAAATTTTCATTCTGAAAAATAGAAAAAGAATTAATGAACTTTGATGTTCCACCCAAATAAGAACTCATAAGGTCCTATTCAAGCAATCAGAAGCTGTCAGAAGCACAAAAAAACCTTGAGATCCAGTCACCACATCACATATGAATAGTCTGTCATCAGTTGATGATGAGAGTAATTTGCCCCTGAAACATGTCCTAAAGTTGTATAAGTAAGTGGAGTTAGTCTGAATATATTTAAAAATTCTAATAGGATATATTACCCCTCTATTGTCTATAGCTTCTTAAGCACAATTTAAATAATGTTACAATGGGTTAAAACTTCACATGGAATATTAATAAAAATTAAGCATTTAAGCTTATATTGTAAATTACATTATCTTGAGAGCTGCAGGCAATTACACACTTCATTTATGTAAGGAATAATTTTAAAAAGAAGCTTACCATTGGTGACTGGTCAGATTGTTGACTTATGGTGTCTGTTATGGAGAAGCTTTCACTTGGATCGTTCCTTGAAGAATCAGAGCTAACACGTGATCTTGACCTCAAAACATCTGGAGTAGAGGATCTTTTCTTGGTAACATCACCCATCTGAAACATTATTGTTGTTTTAACATCTCGTTCATATGATAGGTTTAGCAATGTCCAAAAGCTTTAGGTGGCCATGTGCTTGAAACATTTGCTACATTATTTTGAATACTTTGGACAGTAAGTCATTTCTCTAAAAAATCTCTATTTTATATGATTAGTTTTCAGATATTTATGCTGAAAGATTATAGAAGCCTAAGCAATGAAAGTTATAAAATCTATCAACTTCCATTTTTAAATGAGATTACAACTAGAGTGCAGAATATTGAAAAATAGAAATTATGGCCAGTCTTAGATAAAATATCCTTAAAAGTATATAAAGCTTTAAAAAAATGACTTGGGGAAAGGAAAATACACTGAAATTTCTGAAAAAGTAGGAAGAGAAGAGATAGCATGGTTCAGATTCAGAGTGAAATGCTTAAGTGGGATCAGAAAGAGTTCTGAGATCTGTAACAAAAGAATGTCCAATGTATGGTCAACTAAATGTTTGCTATAATTGAAATCACAGTATGATTCAGTAAAACTAAACACTCTTATTGCTCCACTTACTTGTCTATAAATGTAGAAAAAATTAAGGACATAAAATTACAACTTTCTGACACATTAATATCTTTTGATGTAGAATCACTGATCGCCGTTTCCAAGTATACCTAAAGAAAAACTCCTAATTTATTTAAATGATTGGTTAAAAACAAGTGGAATTAATGATGCACACATAAAAGAATATATTAAAATTTGCATACCAATCCTACTTTTCTTTCAATGGCAAATTTTATAAACAACAACCAGGATTAATTGATATCATTGTATGATTCAGTTGAACTACACACTCTTAAAGCTTCACTTACTTTTCATAAATGTATGGAACCAGTTTCGAGAACATTTAGTTCCCATCTTCAGCAGGCTAAAGTTCAACTGTCGGATCATTCATTGAGCTGTGGGAATGTATATTCTGCTCTGGTGGCGGTGTGATAAACTTGTAGTTTATGTTTTCATCCCCGGCAATGTCGAAGTTTATTATGCTGTCTTTATATTTGTAGATGTAGATTTTCTCCCAGGTTGCTAATTCCATAGGTCCTTGTACTGATTTTAATAATTATGGAACTCAGTACAAGGACCTATAGAATTAGCAACATGGGAGAAAATCTACATATACAAATACAAAGACAGTTTAATGAACTTCGACACTTACAGGGATGAAAACATAAACTTTAAGATCATCACACCTCCATCAGAATGGAATATACATTACCACAACATAACAAAGTGTCCAACAGTCAATGATGATGTGAACGAAGGTTCTTGAAACCGATTTTATATATATAGACAAGTAAGTGGAGCAATAAGAGTGTGTAGTTCCACTGAATCATACTATGATTTCAATTATATGATTGGCTTCACTGTACAAGTTCCAATTAGGATCTCTAGTTGAATATTTGCTATTGTAATTTGGAAAGTAAACAGACCAAATTTTGGAGAGAAGAGTTTCTTTTGCCAAAGTGGGATAAATTACCACCAGATATGAGAGGTGGGAGAATTTTAAATTTAAGAACAAATATCAATATAAAGAAGTAGGGAGCTATTTAGAAAAAGTGAGACAAAAATAGCTAAGAAATATAGACAGTTTTCACGAGAATGATAATGAAACTTAAAGTTATAAGGAATTATATGCAAGGATGAATACTTGAACATTTAATATTGATATAGAGTTGGTTTGGTGGCACTTATACTTCATTTACTTGATTTTTAAGACATGTTTCTGAAACATTTGCTCCCACCATCAGCAAAAAACCAACTGGTAGAAGCATATTATGTAGGCAGTAGGAGAAATTTATCATGATATGGTTTTTATTTTCAATGATATAAATTTCTATCCTATGTTGTTAATTCCAAAGATTGCAAGTGCATTTCTATTTTTTTTTTTTTAATCAATTTCATGGTTTTCTGACCAAAAGTGGGCTTCCACTGCTGATTTCTCTATCTCTTTTTAATGTATATTTCTGAAATGTTCTTTGGTACGGGTTTCCAAATTTATTTTTATTTTTCCAATATATACCTGATTACAGCCTTTGCAATTGATTTGGTAGATACCCAACTTTTTGTCAGAGGATATAGCATATTTAGAGGAAGATTGTAATAAATTTTTAATACTGTGAACTTTTTGAAGAGTCAACATTATTTTCTGTTTTTTAAAATTTATTGAACATGCTAGGGAGGTATGTAAATTTTTTGAATTGCATATCTTCTTTTATTTGTGATTGCAAAACTTGTGTCCTTGATATCTTTATTTTTTTAAACTTTTTAATCATTTTATCTACTAATTTTTTTTATGGAAACCATTATGTAATGCTTGTGGAGCTAATAAGAGTGTGCAGTTCGATTCAATCTTATAATGATCTGATTAAATGATTAGCTTCACTGTGCAAGTTCCAGTTGGCATTTCAAGTCTACATAAATGTTTAGTCCTTGTGTATGACTTACCAGTGCCTTGTAGCTTCTAGATAAGGATTCAATAACTTCATCTGTAATCCTATCAGAAACATGTGCTGCTACTGCTAAGTTCAGTTCACTGTAATTTGAAAATCATATATCTGGTTAACAACAGTTAAAAATTAGGATAAACATATCTTATACAATTGATATTATTGTATGATTTAGTTGAACTACACACTCTTAATGCTTTACTTGCTTGTCATAATATATAGAACCGGTTTCCAGAACATTTCATTCTTATCATCAGCTTGGCTAAATTTTTAGTGGAATTTTAGCCAAGCTGATGATGAGAACAAAATGTTCTCAAAACCGGTTCTATATATTAAGACAAGTAAGTGAAACATTAAGAGTGTGTAGTTCAACTAAATCATACAATAATATAAATCATATGATTGGCTTCACTGTGCAAGTTCCAATTGACATTTTAACTAATACCTTATACACTTCTTCCATAGAGCATTTAAAGTTGTTACATATAAACACAACTCCTGATGCACAACTTCTGAAGATAAATGAAAACAATAGTATTCAAAGTACTAATTTTAGTTAATAAGCAATTTGTAGTTATTTTGTAAAGTTTTTGCTTCTGTGTTTTCATACAATTTTGCAATATATTAAAACTTAAGGTTCAGCTTCTTCCCCTTTCACTCTCCTATATTAACATTACTAATGCAATAAGGACTTAAAAGAGATATAAATATCAAATTTCTCCATGTCTCATCAGCAGGGGACTGTGTTGGAGGAGGACATATAATCAGCATACTAACATGCTGATTGCCATTACATAGCTTTCTTGATCAAAGGACAGTGCCTTTCTATTCTTCCCAATTGTCTTCATGAGGCTGAATGGACACCATTTCAGACCTTCCTAAGTTAGAAAATTTCCAAGCAGACACAAAGGATTGAACCCAGGACAGCAGCCACCAACATTGACCACTAGAGGCAGTTCATGACAGTTCTAACATTCAAAATTGTTAAAATATCAGCCATTAATGATGAAGGGAAGAGTGAAAGTGAGAGAACATTCAAATGGAATCTTCACTTTCAGCCAGATCTACTTAGAATTTAGACAAATTAAATGTAACTAAATGTTCACCTCTCAAAAACATATAAAAATTATTGCTTCATTTTAACAAATATTTTGGGAAAAAATTGTTTTGAATTGTACATTTTAATAATCAAAAAAAGCAATTGCAATTTTGAATAAAAGTCAAGCAAGAAAACAATGTTACCAACATGAAACTAATTTCAGGACATGATAACACAAATAAAATTTAGGGGGAAAAAAAAAAAGAGAATGATTTATCAAGGCTACACTACATTTCAAATTCATGTATAAGGTGCAATATGGATATATTCTGATATTTGAACTAAAATTTAGAACTGTGTTAGAACAGCAAATGTCTTTTTAATAGTGTTTAACGCCAATTTTTACTGCTGAGGCATCACAGGCAGTGGACAATGATGATATATAAGATGAAACGATAAATTGGGAAAGGATTTTTTATAAGAAAGGAAGCGTTCCAGGCTTAAATTTAGGGTACATCTCTGGCATTTACCATTTATGATGACTGAGGAAAAACTGAAAAAAAAAAAAAAAAACCAGTTAGGGAGGACGGTCCTGGCAGGAATCAAACCCCAGATCTGCCGCATTTAACAAACTTGGTCACCCATGGCTGTACTGATGTGATGTGTTCCATTATGTCCTGTCCTATGTTTGAAGCCAATTAGAAATAGTTAATTTTAAAAGGCCTAGCATTAAACAACTACTTCTATACAAAATTAAGCAAACCTCTCTATTTTGGTGCATTAAGTTAAGCATTTACTTTACATACAAATAAGAATAAGAGATTTAGAGCTCAACTCACATCAACATTTTGAAACTTACTTTATTTTGTTCATTATGTCTGCTCCAGCTTGTTCCACTATGCAAGTGTGCACAAACTCAGGTGAGAGGTGATTTTTCTCTCTACATGTTTTTCTGATTTCTCCTTGAACTCGCTCATCTGATAACACGTGGGGACACTGATCCTCAGCACACTTTATCATACTCTCCAATGTACCCTGTAAAAACACATCAAATTTCAAAGATTGAAACACATTTTATGATTCTCTAGGTTTCTGACATTACAGGCAACACTCACCTGGAGGTATCCTACAACAACACCATGCAGCTCTTCGGCAACCTGTTTCAGTTTTACATCTATTGGATTGCCAATATCCTCTCGCCTCTGTACAACTTCTTGTAATCTAGGTAACAACTGAAAAATGCCAAAGAAGCAACATTTTTATAAATGCACCATATCAAACATTTTCTGTTAACTATCATTTCAACAACTGGATAGAAATATTTATTTTTTTGAAGTATTAAGAGATTTAGCCCGATGGAAAAGAGCAGAGCATGATAGGGATAGGCAGTATTTTTTTTATTAAGAAATGGGCACAAAAATGTTTACTAGAGAGGAAGAAGGAAGAATGGCAACAAAAAATGAATGATAAGATTAAAAATGTAACACAAGATAAAATAACAAAGAAATATGAGCTATTATGAAGAGTGTTTACAAGAAAAATAGAATAGGAAATGAGATTACACCAAATAAATGAAGAAAGTATTTTGCAGGGTTGGTTGCTGTGAGGGTTGCAAAAGATGATTAATAAAACAGCAGAAAGGGTTGAATGTTTAGATAAGGAAATTGCAAGAAGTAAGATTGATACCAAATTAAAATTTTGAAAAAGAATAAGACAGCTGGCATTCTGGGGAAATTTTGGAAAATGTTCTATAAGTTGAATGATGGTTGGAGCATATTAACAAATTGTTTAATAAATAATTAAGGTCATTGTATGATTGAGTCAAACACTCTTATGATTAGCTTTACTGTACCACTTCCAATTAGCATTAAAAAGAACATTGTAGTGTCTGAAAATTGGAGAATAAGCATGGCAATACCACTGTATAAAGGAAAAGGAGATCTAAATAATCCAGGGAATTATAAAGGAATCAGTTTGTTATCAATTTTAAGTAAAATTTATACAGGCATACTGGCTCTTAGATTACAGGAATAATTAGAGGTAGAAGGGAAGGTATGTTAATTTCAGGTAGGATTCAGGAAGATAGAAGGGATGTTGATAACATAATGATAATTCAAAATATAGTTAACAACAAAATAAGAAACAAAAGAGATAGAGTGTATATGATCATTGCAGATTTTGAAAAAGCATTTGATACACTAAGAAGAGATGTACTTGTGAATAAAATGAAATGTAAAGGAGTAAGTGAAGAGTTTATTGCAGAGGCTCAAAAGTGATATAATGGAGTTAAGTGTACAGGAAATGAGATCATATGGATGGTGGAACAAAAGATAGGTTTGCAATAAGACTGTAAGTAATTTGTTTATTGATGATATTATGGAACGAATCTTGAAGAGTAATTCACACTGTCCAGTTATTAGAAAGAAATATAAGGCATTTTTATTTTTAATGTTAATATTTTTAGAAATCTACACAGTGAAAATGAGTATAAGATCTCCCTCCAGTAGATAAAATATTTTAAAATGTTAAAAACATTTCTGGGGCCTCATTTCCACTGAACATGGAAACAGTCCGAGTTAAAAAACATTTAACATATTGATATACTGATAAAACACTATTAACATTTCATTCTCAAAATTAAAAAATTTAGGACATGTTTTGTGAGACCTTTGCTCACATTGTCAACCGTTAAACAATAGGTGCATGGTGGATCATATTAGGTTTGAAAAGGTAAGCAATTGTGGTGAATCTGGTGGTCTCTTGATGAACTTTACAAAATATTGTCTGCTTCTGGAATGTCAAAATTCATGAGTTTATGTTCATGTTTCTTTATGAACATTTTTCCCATATGTCAAGATCCTTGGGATATTGAATAGCTTAATACAGAGATGTATTTTTCTATTTCATGATTATCATTCCAGAAATGTGCTGCTAAGGTTGATTTTTCTATCTGGTGTTTCTCCAGTGTTCCTTCAAACTGATGCCTATATTTCTCTTGGTCTTGTCTATGTATATTTTTTCCCAGTCTTTAAAATTGATCTGGTATACCCGATTTTTCTTCTTTGGATTTGAAATCTGCTTTATTTAACTTAAATAATTTGCCAACATTGTATCCATTCTGAGATGCTAATGTAATATTGTACTGTTTAAAAAGTTTTTGAAATTTACTATTGGCTTGTGGGTGTAAGTGAATTTTTTGTAAGTTTTTTCTTTTGATAAGGCAGTCAAAGTGGTAATTTCCTTAATTTGCTTAATTTCCTTTTGTTTTGATTTATTTAATTAAGCAGATTCCAAACCCAAAGGAGAAAAATCAGGTAAATATCAGATCAATTGTAAAGAATGTGAAAAAATATACATTGGCAAGACCAAGAGAAATATAGGCATCATATTGAAGGAACACTGGAAAAATATCTGTTACAAATAGATGGAAAAAGCAGCCATAGAAACAGATTTCTGGAATGAAAATCATGAAATAGAAAAAGGCATCTCTTTATTAAAAGCTATTCAACATCCCAAGGAACCTGACATTATAAAGAAATATGAACACAAACTCATGAATTCTGACATTCCAGAAGCAGACAATTTGTACAAGTTCATCAACAGACCACCAGATTCACTACAATCGCCTACCTTTTCAAACCTAATATGATCCACCATGCACCTATTGTTTAGCAGTTGACAATGTGAGCAAAGGTCTCACAAAACATGTCCCGAATTTTTTCATTTTGAGAGTGAAACATAAAGAATGTTTTATCATTGTATCAATATTTTAAATGTTTTTAACTCAGATTGCTTCCACGTTCATTGAAAGTGAAGCCACAGAAACGTTTTTAACATTTTAATATCTTTTATCTACTGGAAATATCAGGCTTTCTTATATACATAAAAAAGTCAGTATTAGGTTACACTAGTTGCTGATTTATTTATCAGTGGGGCCCCATCTGAAGATGAGAGCAAACACTCTTGAAAGGTGTTCTGATAAATTAATCAGTTAGTGTCACCTAATACCAACCTCTTTATGTGTATAATCAATCAATTTCACTGTTTCCAACTTCTATTAAGTTTACAATACCAGACTTGCTACTTGCAGATATTTAATGGTAGATGCAATTACAGTAATTGAACTGCAACAAGCTATAAATCAGATTAGTAGATTTAGTGCAGAATATGGATTAAGAGTAAATAATAAGAAATCGAAAATAGTAGTGTTTAAGAAAGGGGGTAAATTAAGAGGGGATGAGAAATGGTTTTTGAACTGAAAGCCATTGGAAATGGTTAAAAAATTTTATTATTTGGGGGTGAGGTTGTCAAGTAGTGGAAGGTGGGAACCACAAGGGAAGAATGCTATTGTTAAAGGTTGATTTTCTTGATTTGGTTTATTTATGGATGCTCTTTAACATTTCAGGTCATCAGCGCCCCATTAATTCGGGCATGAAACAGTCAACAAATTTGCTCAGAGGCCTCTTCTTTCAGGCTTGAGGTTCTTTTTCATGCTGTAAATCTATGACATGGGACCTACGGCTTCACTTTCCTTCCAAAGGAAGCCATAATTAGGATTTTTACTCCCAAAAATGTCCACTGATCCTCATTGGGATTGACCTGCAATCTTGGGTTTAGGAGGCAAGTATGATTATCACCATATCACCAGGACTGGCTTGTTAAAGGTAAAGTAACCATGAGAACAATTAAAATAAGTTTGATGAAAGTTATAAATATGTCAATTAATTGGTTGGAGAAATTGTATGAAGCGGTAGTGAAATTAAAAATGTTACATGGAGCAGAAGTATGGGGAACTTCAAAGGGGTGGTTGAAATTTGATTTAACTCGTTGAATGTTTTGTACAGAGAGAGGTGTTGGGATTGCCTAAAGTTTCATTGAAAGGAATAGCTTTAGCTGAGTGGGAGGGTAGGGCGGAAGAGTTTGGTGGTGGAGATACAGGATTTTGAAATTTAGGGAACACAATGTTCTAAAAAAGTGTATGAACTATCAAACAGAAGTAACAAGAGGTAACAGCTGGATGGGAGAAAAGGGGAAAATATTGCAAGAAATTAGGATGGGGAAAGTTTGGAAATTTGGGGATAAAAATAGACGAGGGTTTTGGAAGGTAGTGAAAAAGCAAAGAATTAAAGAATATAGAGAGGCACTAGTTTTTGTATAGAATAACTAAAAAGGCTTGGGAGAGAGAGAAATATATAGATTGTTCTGATAAATTAGGGAAGTAAGACTGGCCTGGATGCGAGAAAGGGTATTGTTTTTAAAGGGTTTCAGAGGAGAAAATGGGGAAGAGTGTGTTATGTGTCCAGAGCCTGAAGGAATATTTCATTGTTTATTAGAGTATAAAGGGGCAAAGAGTTGGAGTGAGAGTGTTTGGGAAGCGAAATTAAATAAATAACAGAAAGTGTAAGAAGTGAAATGAAATAAATTATAGAAAGAAAATGTAATACATAAAATGTTGACTGATGTGGGGACATAAATAATAAAGAGAAATAAAATGATAGGGGAATAATGAGGAAAAGTAAGGGAGAAATGGATTAGAATAGTTTAGAAGGATGAGAGAATTTGGGTATGATTGATAAAATAATGCTAACAAGGGAATTATAAAAAAGGGGGGTTTCATTAAGCAGAAAACCTTGGGATTGTGTGTAATGAGAGCTCTTATACATGGATGTTAGATTTATTGATATTATAATGCATGTTATGTTAATTTGGTAAATATTCATGTTACTTTTAACGTTTTAGCATGTATCCAGCTTTTTATTTTTCCTTTTTCTCTTCAAAAGTGGAATCTGTAAGACCACAACACATAGGGATCGTGACTAACACTATGGGGGCACCATAGTCAAGTGTTAAGCTCTTCGCTTCCCAATTAGATGCCCTTGGTTCTATCCCAGTAGGCCTGTGTGGAAATTTGTAGTAGACAAATAACATAACATGCAAACCATTTCTTTGGGTTTTCTGGTTTCTCCTGCCTTTACTTCATTATCCCTCAACCCCATCTTGATTTTTTGGACCATTATCATTATAGCAGAAAACAAATATTCCTGTGCATTCATACACTTATCTCATAATGCAAACTTCTATCTTAATAATACAAAGTATGCTCATAGGTACCTGCTTGGAGTTATCAGCATCCTGTATGAGTCCTGTAGCATAGTTAATATCGTTATTATTGTCCGTTGACTCCTGGGCTAATGTGCGGATTGTGTCCTGTGTCTGCACCACCAGCCGGTCCACCATTTGCTGTGTTGAACTCAGTAGGAAGCCCTGCACAGAACAACACATCAACAATTGAAAGGTTACAAAAAAAAAAAAAAAAAAAAAAAAAAAAAAAAAAAAAAAAAAAAAGAAGAGTTCTGCTAAAACTGATGTTGAAGGGTTTAAAGTGGTTTAATCATTCTACAAAAAGGGATTGATTTTTTTTTTTGATTGATTGATTGATTTAAGGACGCTCTTTAACAGCTCAGGTCATCAGCATCCCATTCAACTCAGGGCATGAAATAGCCGACAAATTTTGCTCAGAGGCCTCTCTTTCAGGCTTGAGGTTCTTTTTCGTGCCGCAAATGTACGACACGAGACCCACGGCTTTACTTCCCTTCCGAAGGAAGTCATACTTAGGATTTTTACGCCCGAAAAAATCCATCAGTCCTGGCCGGGTTCGAACCCGTATTTTGGGTATAGGAGGCAAGTATGGTAACCACTACACCACCAGGACTGACTACAAAAAGGGAATATGAATGAATTGAATGTATTTCCACATACAACATTAGAATTAAATTTACATAAATAAATCCAATATCTAAAAATTTACAATACCCAAAACTAAGGTTCTCCCATACTTTAACCAACTGGTTATAAGTATCGTAAATGAAACCCTACAATAAACCATTATTTCCACAACTGTGTGTGCCCACAAGTTCCTCCCTAAACTTCTCCTCCACTTATCCCTTACCTTTCCTGATAATTTTCCAATACTGTTTATTTTCTCTGCCCTCTTATCTGACAATATTTTAATTGCTACTATATCATATAGTAGTTCATCCCATTTTTCATCCCAAATACTATCCCTCCATCATTTCACATTCTATTAGACAATGGAACACATTATCCACTTTCCAGCACATAATACATCCTTTTTAAATTTTTTTCTTAATCCTTTTAGAAATAATACCTCTGCAGCATGCATTCATGCAAGAAAACTTCAGAATTGATCACAATTATCTATATATTTGTCTCACCCCCAATTTCTTTGAACTATTCTATATAATTTAAAGAACTTTTATCCTTTAGGCTAACCAAAATCCCTTGCTTTCCTATATATTCTACTCTCTGTCTCACTTCTTTTTAAAATCCATTGATGTTACTTTCACCCAGTCGCCACCTTCCCCCATTCCAATTTCTTATACTGGTTTCCCCACCTCCCCAAACTAACTTTAACTTCCCACTACATCTCTTTGGTACATAAGACATTCTTTTAATACATTGTTATATCTAATTTTAGACATCTGTGCCAATATTTCAAACTTCCCTCTGCTATTATATCTTTCCTTTCTTCCAAGTTCTGCCAAACTTAACCCCCTTGGCAAACTTTTTGATAACCCCAGACTTCTCTTCAAAATGTTCTATGTACCAATCAACCTTTGTTCACCCTTTTGATACTCCCAAAATTTCTACTGCATACATCATTTGTGACTCAACCACAGCCTCATATCATTTCATTGGCAATGTAGGAATTTTATACAAACTGATTCTGACAACTTTCATAGTTAATTACCTTTGGCTTGTGCCCATTTCCATCTTCCATTATTTGCAAATCTCATCCCAAAATAGCCAAATTCTTTCACTACCTTTATACTTAAAAGAGAAAATTAAATTTGAGTCAAGCAATGCAACATGAAAAAAATTATAACAGAATTTTCAGATAAAAAAAATCCCCTTTACTATCCAGGGGTCTCCCAAGAGTAAATTTGATGTCTCCAAATATTAAAATGCATAAATAATATTCCTACATACTTAAAAATTTAAATAATCATATTTGATGATACATAAACATATTACTTGAAACAATAACAACACACGCTATGAATCAAAATATTTAATGGCTTAATATTAAAACAATTTTATAACTAAAAGATACAATTGTAACAATCATACATTTGTTAGATTATGAATTAATAAATGTTCAAGCTAGCACATTGAAAACTCGATGTGAGTAGAATCTGCTTTATTGAATATCAGTCAAAGCCATGTGATTTGACACACTTAAAACTTATTTGGCTTATTTTGGCTTATTTTCATTCACAGTTCTTAAACGAATTAAAATTTTGAGAAATTTAAAAAATAGTAACCTAATATAAGCTACAAAAGCAGTTTTAAGAACTATTATTTCATTTCAAATAGGGACTATTGTGGTATCATTTTAAGAAAGTTATTATTATGGCCCTATTTTGTTTGTATGCTCAAGCACTGATGGTGTATTTTAAGTACAATCTTAGAAACACAGCAATAAATTCGTAAGTCCATTTTCATAATATCCAAAACAAGAATAAGTTATATATAAATTGAAATGAAATTAAACTATTGAAAAAATAAGTTTATATGAAGCCATAAGTCATGACTACTAATTGTTTTCTTGCAAACAAGGGACAACACGAAAAATCTAAGATATACGATTTAAAGTGTATGGATTGTACTTTCAAATGAAGTCACCAGCTGGTGTATGTGAGTAGAACTGCATGTCTCAGCACGACACAAAGTTCAGTTGATGAGAATGGAGGTCATGAACAAATGTGCATATGTGAAAATAGCATTTCTTCTAGGCGCTGGACACTTGGGGAATTATAAGAGCAAATAGGAATTAAAAAAAGGGAATTATAAGAGCAAATAGGAATTAAAAAAAAAAAACAGTGCACCACATTTTACAGCAGGACCTGAACATGCAGAAAATGTATGCAAAGTGGGTGCCACAACAATTAACTGAGATACAGAAGTAGACTCGCTACTAAACATATGTTTCTAGAACTCAATGAATGCATCACTTTGGTCACCAAGCAAACATAAGTTTTGCCCAATTTCTTTACCACCAACAAAAGTCATGGCTTATAACAGTCAAGGTGTGCCTGTGTGTCATCCAGTGTGTGAAGGGACCATTAAGAATACCATATAACAGGCCTTATTTGTGTCACAATTAAACCTTGCGGTATGCATCAAACCAACTTTTGAATAATGCCATTATTCTCTATGATATCGAGCGTCTTTTATAGTGGTGGGGATGGAAAATTCTTCCACAACTGCTATATTTGTGCTATTTCAGTTCCTGTGATTATGATCTCATCCCCAAAGTGAAGCAATGTGGGAAACGTTTTACTAACAAAGCAGACATTTTGACAGCATTTCGACGAGAGGTGGCTCGCATTAACAACTCACATATAGCTGATGGTAATCAGTGCCTTCCTCACTACTGGCAATATTCATCGATATACTTGGAAACTACTTCAAAGGCTGCTAAATACAGTGGATTACCTGGTAGACCTTCCTGTGATAGATTTGTAAACCTGTGTATGTAGTTGTGTGTAACTTTTGCTCATGCCAGAATAACCATTGTAATCTGGTTGTCTGTGATTTGCTTCTTCTCTACAAGGATCGCCTATATTCAGCCTTTCATTGGTGGCACTACTCAGCAGTAAATGCCATATACTTTCAATCAGATATCTTCAATTTTTCACGTTATACTCATTTGTGAGACAAAAAATAGTAGCCATGACTTATAATTTATCCCCTGTATATATAATGGGTGTAAAAAAATATGTTAATAGGCTTAGTGATGGGTAGATGGGTGCAATGTGATCATATGTTGTTAATAAACTCATATCCAGAAATACTTTGCTTATGTGCTAGCATCTCTGAAATGTGAAGGAGCATGTAGCCAGTATGAATCACAAAAGATAGGAAAGATGTCAAACAGAAAATTGAAATACTGTAAGTAAACAGTAATTCAATCAACTAAAGAATGTGTTCATATAGCTGTCACCAACTCAGATACATTTTGTGCATTGCCTGGTTGTGTCATTTTGAACTCTTTGAAAGATTCCCAGCATATTTATGACTCCAGCTGCTACATGAAGTCATGCCACAAGATCTTGTTGTGTCTCTACAGGAGCCTTGTACATCAGTATTTGCATGTACCTGCAGAAAAAGAAATTTAATGGTGCCAGATCAAGTGCACAAGGGCTATTGGGACTTCATTTCGAATGCATCTGTTGCCAAAGGTGTCATCCAAATGGCCATGTACTTCATGATCAAAGTGTGCTGAAGTGCCATCATGCTGGAACCATAACACAATATGCATTTCCAAAGGAAACTCATCCAGCTACTCTGGTGTTTGTGGGATTTGGTGAAGGAATGTTGTGCATCACGTAACAGCTGAAGCAGTACCACTGGTAGACAACCCTTAACTAATGAATATGACTTTTGCTGCTTTTTGTGGTGTCTAATGGTTTGGTTACCTACAGTCATCCCTTTCCTGTTTCTGAGGCTCTAAAGCATAAACAAAGCTTTTGTGGACATGGATTTATTAACAATGTACGATCATATTGTACATATTTACCTGCCAATAAATCTTGTAACATATTTTTACACCTAGTATTAGATACAATTGTATGAAAGTACTATTATTATTAAACTTTTTTAATATACGCCTCCTGTAAGTAAATTTAAGATAGAAGTACATAAGTTCTTATAATGCAACTAATGCTATTCAAGTGATGAATATTTTAAATACTTTATGGAGAAGAGGGAAAATATTAAGTATGCACACTATATACATTTTGTTATGCCCTCCCCTTTTTTTTAATATTGTCATTTTTTCTGTTTCATCTTACACAATGAGAGGACTGACTTGGAAACTTCACAGAAAGTACCCATGGCAAAAAGATCTACTAATTGCATTTACAAAATTGACTGTTATAATTAATACTGCAAATTCTTTTCTTTAATGTACCTTACACAAGCCATGTGATCTCTCATAATGAAAACTTATTTACATTTTAACATTTTAATAAAATTGTAGAATATTGTCATGATAATTAGTGAAGATATCTTATTTAATTAAACTTTTGTATAAGATATCTAATCCCATAGCTTCTTAGATCAGGGAGGATGAACTAAATATAAATAAGTAAGTATGTTGCTACAGGAGAAAATCAAGACCTTTTTCAAAAGCACAAAATGTTTCATACACATTAGGAAGGAATTCTAAACTACCAAGTCTCAGACATGCTAAAAATGTATCTCAATATCTTCAATAAAATTATTCTCATTTTCATAACTTTTGCTAGTTCTTACAATCAGTTCTTTGACATCAAAATCAAATATTTAGTATTAAAAATGTAAGAGCCTATAAACCTATGATAGTTGATTATGATAAAATGATAGCTACATACCTGCTGCAGCCTGAAAGCTTGGCCATTGCTATATTTCTTTGGCGAGACATTTCGATGTAGAAGATCCTGAATTTTTCTCATTACAGCATCTGTGCGCTCAGCTGAGGTCTTCATGCAAGGAACCACATCATATATTGGGAAAGGCATGTATCTCACAGTATAGTTACTGTAACAATGCAAGTAATTTTGTTTCATTTTCATCCACAAAGAGCTTATTCAATTCAACTTTCTAATTCCAGCAAAGAACATTGATTTACATTTTATGAACAGTAATCAATAGCTTGCAAAAGTTTAACTCCATTTCTAAATATTTATCAAAGCAACCATATTTTTTAATTCTTTGTTTTCATGCACCTTCAGTTTTAATGTCTATTTGCTACCTGCAAGCAATGGATGAATGAAACCAATTCATTTTTTTACCAGTTCTGATGTTTGTTCTATAAAAGAGTGAATGCTTTATTTCTTCACATTTCCTTTTCATTAACTTTTACAATTTATACAACTGTACTTAGAGCACTTGTTATTTTAGGATCCTATACAATTAACACCCTGGTTATCATGTATTAGATACAACGTTATACTAACTGCCATTTTCATGTATCTCTGTAAATATCTTAACCCTTTAATTTAATCACTTTCTTCCACCACTTCTCTCTTATCTTCCCTATATAGTTACCAAATTTTCTCTAAAGCTCCTTGGTGCCATTTCCAAAGATTTTAAATATCAAAATTGCTAACTGTAAATTATCCCATTTCCTAATCCATACTTCTCTCCATGCTTTATCAACCCTATACATAATTTTTGATTCAACTGTAGCTGAATAAATTCCCTCAAGCCATGTACTCATATTTAGTATTTTTTTGTAACAGGTTCATAGTTTTCCTTTTCCTAGTACATTTTTCCCGTGAATTATCTTATGTTCCATTGTTATTTAATGTTATCCCTAAATAATTCAATTTCTTTACTGCTTCAATTTCATTGCCCTCAAGCTACCATTTCTCATCTTTTTTTATTTTTTTTGCATATCATAATTTTTTTATTTATTTTTTAGCCCCGTTCTTTACAATATTTCACTATTGTTTCTACTGCTTTGTTTAGTCCTCTGCTTCTTGTTGTCATCTGTGAACAACAATCCTGGGATATCTTTAATATTATTGGACAGTGTGTACCCCCCTTTCCTATTTCCTCTAATATATCATCTATAAAACGTTGAATAAAGTTGGACTTAATTTGCATCCTTGTCTTAGTCCCATATTATTAGGTATCCACTTCATAGCTTAATTTTCCATGTATCTGACATAATACATATAAAACCTCTTTAATTACTCTATAAACTTCCTACTTACCCCCTTTTCCCTCATCTTGGTCCAAAGTGACTCTCTGTTAACAATATCAAATGCCTTTTCTAAATCTACAAAAAATATGTATACTCTTCCTCTTTTATTAGCTAAATAGATGTTTGTTGTAAGAATGACATTTCTTTAACAAAATTAAATTTTATGCACTTTGAAACTAATTTCCAAAATACAAGATCACCGATTCATATGCACTACTTCTGTAAACAACTCAATTATAAACCTGATGAAGAATGCGCTGGAGCAACATAAATTACAGCACTGTTGAGTTAATGTGCCAAATGGGAAATATAGTGAGTCCAGGATCAGATGTTTTCATGATCTCATTAGTTTGGTTGATGCCATAGAGCACAGTCAATACAGCACTGCCTACTGCTTTTAGGATCCTGGATTTGATTCCAGACTGGACACAAGAAAATTTTCTGTTTTGTCACGTCCAGAGTTTGGTGTATTAGTGTGAAATGTGCTTGTGTGTGTATCAGTTATTTAATTACCAATTTGCACATTTCAGGACTTCCATTGAGAGCAGATATCTGAAAATATGTGTCCAGTTCATATATAACAATGACTAATATATTTTTAAGGACCAAAACTAAATGGCAGTTGTAAACGCCATATGTTAACTTAAAAAATAAATAGAAATACAAAAAAAGAACTGGTAATTTTGAACATCATAACCATTTTCATAAACTGCTTTAAAAACCTGGTCCATAGGTCAGTTTAGTTATAATTATTGATTTTTTGGGTTTATGAATAAGTGGTAAGATTAGATTTAGGCATAAGTTGTGAGTTTAACCTGTAAAACATTACTTTTTTGTTTCTACTGACTTTTAGTTGTCATTTATGTAATTTTGTATGTATGGCTCTTATGGTCTCTATTGGCTCAGTTTTAGTTACTTTAGGAAGGAGACTCCATAATGTGTTCTGAATAATATTATAGTAATAGGGTATATTTCAGAATTCCTGATTAATCTGCTTGTATTATGTTCTTTCTTGTAGAGTATACACCATTTTAAAACAATTTTTTACCGGAACATAACTATTATATTAAATGCTCAAAGTTTTTGTAATTCTGACCAAATTCAAACAACATTAACAATCCAAGTTGCCTGGCAATAATAAAAAAACGAAGGATATTACAATTTAAGCACCAAAAGATTGGGATATCATTTGAAATTTCAAAGGAGGGTGGCTGGGGACAAGGAAATGAAACCTAATCAGCTTGGTTTTAATCTTCCCCCACAATATTCAAATTGAAGAGTTTTATGTTTAAATTAAATTTATAGTACATAGTTATTTATTCAGACTGGTAAGTTTTGAAATGAAAGCCCTCAATATTTGTTGTAACTATCATGGATTAATACTCAAGAATGGCCTGGACCAATCAGGTATATTGCAATTCATAATTTTCTAAGCATTTCACTAAATTGAAATTCAATTTCTTCTGACCAATTTACTTTTTTATTCTATTCATATTTCCATCAAACCTATGTACAGCATAGTCTTCCTGCCCACTCCAATTCTTGAGTACTCCATGACAACAATAAAGAATTGCTCAGATCTTCTGTCTTCAGATCTTCTTTATTCTTTTCCCAAGATTTTTGTTTCATCATAAAGATTACTATCACTATACCTTTGGCACATGACTTGAAACATGAATTGCTTACATAAAAACATTTTAAAAAACAAAAATAATTAATAAAGATTTGTGCTCTTAATATTGGCACTTTGAGCAAAAAGTGTGGAATTTAGATTCAAAGAAGAAAAGTTTGAGATGATGCCTGAGATTGGAACCATGGATCTTTGGCCATCTGAGCTATCATACTTTGCCTGATCATGACCACAAATTTTCCTTATCTGAGTCTATTATGCCCTGGAAATCTCTAAGGTCATCTCATTATAGAAAGTTTACCCCAAAAGGCAACTCAAAACATCTGAGTGCTCATGGCCCAGGCTTCATATTAACATCCCTATTAGAGCTTAGATGATGTGAGCATCAAAACCAGGCTCAAGATCTGTTGTTTGAGTCCTTACCATGATCTCAAATTTGTCTTTATCTGGCCCTGTTTCTAAACCCCAGCCAAACACATTGTTGATGTGAAAAAATTGCATTGCCAGTAGAAAAAGATACCAGGTGGAACATATGCTGTGCACTGTTGAGAATGTAGTTTATTGCAAACTAGAAAGAAAAATAAACTAATACCTGAATATTAATAACTTTTGCAATAAAATATATGCATGCAATTTGGCTACTTTATAGTTACCTTTCAAGGGCATAAGCAATATCACAGAAACCCTGAAGAGTGACGTTATTCCTATCATAAATTATGGTTTTCAGCCGAGTGTTTATTTGCAGAGCTTTAGCAAGTAATCTCGCTCCAGCATCACCCATCATGTTGCCACTACAACAAAATAAGAACAAGTAAGACACTTAGATTGGATTCTGCTATATCTAAGAAGTTGCATTATTTATGTTTCTTTTCACTCATTTACCACTGCTTACAACTTTTCTGCTTAATGACTCGGTCTCTGCTTCCTGTACATGATTCAGACTGGTTATAAGACCTTTTCATATCATGAAATGATTATAGATATGCACATACATTTAAATAATGTAATTCATAATACAACATTACCTAAGCATTATCTACTTTTCAGTGCAATCTGTTGGAGGAGAGCTATGATATCCAAATACTCACCACCATGTTTACAATAATTAACACAAGTATAAGATTTTAATATGAGTAGCAATGTTAGGCTGATTCTTTGAAATAATAGTTTAGATAAAAAATATTAGCTTTTAAATGTCAAAGTTATGATTAAAAATTGTGCATTACTCTGGTGCTTTAAAATAATAAAATCACAATAAAATTCTTTAAAAAGCTGTAGAACATTTAAAAAAAGAAGAAAAAGAGAAAGAAACAATTTTACAGCACATTAACAAATATATAAGCTATCCGGATATGCTGATTGAATTATAAACCAAGAAATTTTAAACAGTAGTACTCAGTAATACAAGAAATGAACTATAAATTGAAATTTTAATTTTAATATTAGTGAGTGAAACAGAGTTTAAGACTTTATGCACGGGGGTTTCATGAGTAAGGGGAGAAACTGGTCATTATTATTATTATTATTATTATTATTATTATTATTATTATTATTATTATTAAGATTTTAGAGCAGAGGGAATAAAACCAAAATTTCACAAAGGCACAATTTGGGGATAAGATGCTATCTAGGATACAAATGCAAGAGCGGTACAAAAGTTTCACAGAAAGATGAGAAGCTATGGAAAATAAAAATTATCCATATCAACCTTAGATGAGCAATATAGAAATAAACATTTGGGCCTTTTGGAAACTTATCACATGTGACCAACATTTAACCATTTCTTCTGAGATTGGGATAAATTATTAAAGTGTTCAGTCCATTAATTTGTAGACAGAAAACCATGACATGGTGAAAAAAGCAAATTATTAAAATCAATACAAGGATCTACAGAGTTAACAACATGGGAGAAAATCTACATTTGTCCTGGGAGAAAATCTACATTTATAAGTACAGAGACATATTAATGAAGTTTGACAGTTCTGGGGATGAAAATATCAACTTTAAGTTCATCATATCTCCAACAGAACAGAATATACATACCCAAAGCATAACAAATTATCCAGCAGTTGATGGTTAGTAGATGAAGTAGACAATAGTCTGCGAAACATGTACTGCATTTAAACAAAAGAGTGGAGTCAATAAGAGTGTGTAGTGCAACTCAATCATACAATGATCTTAATTGTATGATTAGCTTCACTGTACAAGTTCCAATTAGCAGCATTTCAAGTTAAAAGGACTGATAGTTTTAGAAAAGAGAGAAAGGTAGGGAGACAGCACATCTCAAATTTGTTTTCTTTTAACACACTGCACATTTTATATAATTATATTTTAAATTTTACTATACACTACACTGTATGCTGCCAATTTATATAAATCAATAAATTATATTATGCTGATTTTACATCTCATGCAATATATTTTTTTTTAATTCCCAGGATTGGTAGATATTTAATATATTTAATCGTTTATTATATAAGAAGACTCTTAACAGTAAAGTTATTTTAAATTCTGATATATGTTGGATATTTTTCACTAGCATTTTAAAAGTTGGACATATTTAGAATGCCATTGCATTCATCCTAAGCTGCTTTCTCCAATTATTGTTTTTATCTTTTCTCCCTCTTGTGGTCTGTGTGACAAATTTCTTGATGAAGTAATCTTCTGGTAATATTTCAAATTCATTGCTTGTTTGTTTTGTATATGAAGATACATTCCCTGACAGTTAATTCTACATTATTACATACTGTTTTTAATAGTTTGGTTTCTCCATCTATTTCATGGTTTTTTAACCAAAAATGTGTGGCTACTGCAGATTTTTCTATTTTTTTTTTTTTTTTTTTTTTTTTGTATTTCGAGTTTCTAAAGTGCTATTTGATCCTCATGCTCAAATTTCTTTTTGTCATTCCTATACAAATGTTGTTACATTCTTTGCAATTCTACGAGGGCCATCCAGAAAGTAAGTCCCAATGGCGCCTGGAGATGGAACCACTTGTCAGATAGGAATGCGCATGCGCAGGAGTAGAGAGGAAGTATGTGGGAATAATGCAGTAAAGTTTCAGCCTTGTGACAGACATGGTTACCGCGCTGTGCTAGGAGAAAATGGCTGCTCTGATATTGTCTCCCGCCAACTGCGAGGTTCGTGCAGTCATCCGATGTTTGCTCGCTCAAAAGCAAAGTCCAGCAGAGATCCATCGCCAATTGTGTCAAGTGTATGGACACGACATTATGGTAAGACGATGGTGCAGGCAGTTCACTGAAGGACGAACCAATATTCACGACGACGACCGTAGTGGCCGACCGTCCCTGGTGACCACAGAAGTGTTGGAAAGTGTGCGGCAAGCAATTGAGCAGAACCGGCGCTTCACAATTTCAGAACTCTCTTGTCAATTCCCCAGATGTCTCGCTCCCTTGTGCACGAAATTGTCTCCCGGAAACTTGACACAATTGGCGATGGATCGATCTCTGCTGGACTTTGCTTTTGAGTGTGCAAACCTCGGATGACTGCATGAACTTTGCAGTTGGCGGGAGACAATATCAGAGCACCCATTTTCTCCTAGCACAGCGCGGTAACCACGGCCGTCACAAGGCTGAAATTTTACTGCATTATTACCACATACTTCCTCTCTATTCCTGCGCATGCGCATTCCTATCCGACTAGCGGTGCCATCTCTGGGCGCAATTAGGATTTACTTTCTGGATGCCATAATATATATACCTGATCTGTCCTTCGTTTAAATGTTATTTTTTTATGTGGTTTTTAATAATTTATTTAGGCTGAATTTATTTTGGACAGTCAAGATAATGTTATGTTCCTTGAATGTCTTTCTAAATTTATTATATGATTAAGGATGGTATGTGAATGTTTTAAAAGTTTTCATTTTTTCTTTTTCTAAACTGCTTGCATCTTTAATGTGTTTCTCTCTTTTTTTGTATTACTTTTCCTATTAATTCTTTCCTGAAAATGTTATTTATTGCAATCTTCATAACGTAGTCATTCTTATTGGTATTCCTCTTTGCCAAGTGGTAAGTTAACTGTTTGTTAGGCTGTGAAATACTGCATTCTGGTGTGGAATAGGAGAGAAACAATCCTCTTGTATTAATTTACTGTGTGAGCTAGTCTTTTGTATATTCCAAAAGTTAATCCATGTCTTTTCTCATTTTTTTAAATCTAGAAAAGATAGGTGATCTCATGACTGAACTCATACAGTGAAATTGATTGATTTATCCTGTAAGTTTAATAATTTAACCATATTAAATTTAAAATTAAAATTAAAAATAATTATCATTAAGTGTCATTTTCCCAATTGTGGAGGATATGGGCCCAGTCTTCTGGAATGCAGAGGTTGATTTTTAGAACTTGGACAAACCATAAATACTCTCATTATGTCCAGATACTGTACAAGCTCTGAAATGATCATTCTCTAGCTGACAAAGCTTTGTCCCACTCCACTCCTTCATGCCAGCACTGATAAACAAGGGGGAGAATGGTGATATGGCATTTCAAGTTATTCTTCTATAAACTTATGAAGGATCAGAAAACATATCTGAATAGTTTGTTAGTACATTCAGCAGGATGAAAAAGATTTATTACACAAAAATGTTCAAGCTTATAGAACAGAAGGGAAAAACATGCACAAAGAAATGGGAGGTTATGTAAAAAGTAAAGTCGTAAGTTTACAGACTAAGATGGTACCAGCCCCACAATTTGTGGATAGAGCTCTCGACTTCTATTCCTGGGATCATGGGTTCGATTTCTACATGTGATGGGAATTTTTCTTTTCATAGGATGACACATGGCAACCATGGTCTTGTTATTTATGTACCCATAGGTTTAAGGAAACCCACCTCCCCTTTCAGTATACCATATTATCTTCACCGGTACAATATAATGATACCCTATAAGCACCCTGACCTCAGAAACCATCTGCAATTTCACACACCAAGAGGAAATGCCTACAAATTTATAGGCTTTTGATTGATTCATTTTATTTAAGGACGCTCTTTAACATCTCAGGTCATCAGCATCCCATTCAATTCTGGGCGTGAAATGGCTAACAAATTTTGCTCACAGGCCTCTTCTTTCAGGCTTGAGGTTCTTTTTCATACTGTAAATGAATGACATGGGACCCACGGCTTTACTTCCCTTCCCAAGGATTTTTACGCCCAAAAAAATCCATCAATCCTGGCCAGGCTTGAACCTGCGACCTTGGGTTTAGAAAGCAAGTATTGTTACCACTACATCACCAGGACCAACAGTTTATAGGCAATAGACTCGCATTGGCAAAAATAATATAAAAAGAGAGAAAAGAATTTTTCAATAATACCACATGATAATTTATAAAAATAATGTTTGTTTAGTGCTTTGGAATGATCTTCATATTGTTAGTTTAACAAAAAAATGGTTCATTTAACTTGATGACTTACCTGATATCTATAGTTTGTAAACACTGATTACTACCAAGGGCATTGATTACATTGTAAAGGTCTGATTTGAGCTTTGAATCAGCTATAGCTAATGACTGTAATACACAATCTTCTTCCTGAAACAAGGTAAACAAAACTTATATCTAGCTTCTATCTATTATTTTTTTACAGGGCATTAATCTTACAAGAAAAAAGACAAATCAGCAGGTGAGATAGACAGTCATAGGTCTATATCCTTAACCTCATGCTTGCCAAAACCATGGAGAAAATGGTCACTACAAGATTAACTTACTATCTGCAATTTCAAAATCTCCTTTCTGACCATCAAGCAGGTTTCAGAAAGCACTATTCAACAATCAATCGAGTTTTACATTTAACACAGGATATTAAAAATGCCTTCAACAAAAAATAAATGGTGCTTACTCTCTTTGTTGACTTAAAAATGCTTTCGACAAAGTATGGAGCGAGAAGCTTATTTACAAGATGAGTAATATTAGAATAAGAGGAAACATCTTCAGATGGTTCATGGATATATTATTACAAATGTTCAAAGCTGTAAAATGAAATAATGACCTCTCTAAATGGCAAATGACTAAAGTAGACCTTCCTCAAGGTGCTGTTTCCAGTCCAATTCTTTTTAATATTTTCATAGATGACATCAACAAAATATAGCTGATTTCCCAAAGGCAAACATGGGATTGTTTGTTTGCAGATGATATCACCATATGGATTAACCAAAAAAATAAGCAGAACAAACAACATTACAAAAATCTAGAAAATGAAATGCAGAAAATAACCAATAGTATGGAAATGTGAGCATCCACCAAAATATGCAAATAAATACTAAAAAGACAGTTTTCCAGCTTTTCAGTCTTCAACATGCTACAAATAATTTTCAATTTAAAATCAATAATGAACACAAGAGAAAGAACATACTAAATATCTTAGAATAACACTTGACAAGAAACATTCCTCCTTTGAACAAATTGACAGTATAACTAAGAAAGTGAATAAGAAGAAAAATATATTAGGAAGGCTAGCAAGCATCACATGGGAAGGATCCATAGGTCTCCTTAATGACACATACAAAAACTACAAAAAGCCTAATTTACTCTATGGAAGTGAAATAGTGTCCACAATAAACAACCAACTTAAAACCAAATTGGATACAATAAAATCTAGGTCTTTAAGAATAATAATAGGAGCCGTAAAAACATCATCAATTGCTGTAATGTAGAGAATAACTAACAACCTGCCAATTAAAACAGAGCTAGATATTAAAATGGTAATGGTGGGACGGAAATTAAAACATAACACAGGAATAAATGATTTCATATCCCTGACAGCAAACAACAATGAAAAACACAACAGACTTTCAAAAATTACACACAGAAAGAAGATTTAGACAAAATTTTAAAAATAAGCACTAAATCTGCCATTATATGAACTGATCTTTTACAATATATAGATATCAGCATAAAAACTAAATCTGGATACAATATACATGGTGTAGAGTGTATGCATATGGATCTCTTAAAAACAGAGAGGCAGGCTTTAGAATATACTATGAAGAATTCTTTCAATATACATCTTTGGGACACTATATAAACAAGTTTGATGGTGAAATAACAGCCATTAGAGAAGCTTTAGAAAATCTACTGCATAACATACTCACATAAATAAAAGAAGTGACTCTAAAGGAGCATTACAAAGTGTAAATGAAATAAGAAAACTATATCATACAACCCAGATCATAAATACAGAAATTGTTTTATAATGGATCCCAAGTCATATGGGATTAAAGACAAATGAGATGCTGATACTTTAGCAATAAAGTAATCATTAAAATTAAAACTGTATTTAGAATTAGAACTTCCCTCTGAACTGAAACTCATTAAAAAATTAATAACTGAACAAGAACAACAAAATATCTAACAAAAACTTAAAGGAAAACCATATGAAGATCTAAATACTTTCAAACATTTTTTATTTAAACCAAGAAAAATTGAAGTGCCCAATTCTGCTTAATTGTTCAGCATGATTGCATATCAGAACATCTCTTCAGGATGAATTTAGTCAAGGACACACACTGCCTAAAACAAAGAGCATCTACTGAAATGCAGCTAACTTAATAGAACAAACAAAAGAAAAATAATACGGAAACTCTCTTTTTGGAAACTAGGGAAAAAATAATAAATATCAGCATTCCCAATGGCTACTAGCAACCAACATAACACCTTACATGTTACTACACAACACTACTAATAATTACATTATGTTCAAAGAGAATTTGGATGACATACCTGTATCATATGCACAACAGCATCCATAATAGTTGCTATGTGCTTTGCTTTCATGTTGTTCAGATTTCTACCCATATTCAGATGTTTAATTGACTTATTCTTGCTCACTGCTGTCACTACAGATGCCAGATCTACATCCATGTCTGTAAAAACCAATAACCATTAGTTAAAAGTGCCTTGTACATAAGAGGCATGTTAGAATCCATATAAGCCTGCTATACCCACTATTCTCACTGATGTCCAAACTTCCAATACATCGGATGCCGTGAATACAGGACTCCAGAACATGGGCACCTTGAGCTCCAAGATTGTTGCAACTCATGTCCAGCTCCATTTCTATCGTTGACTCGTTACATGCCAAACCAAGAAGGAGGTTCCTGTAGAAGTGTTAGATCAATGTTATTCATTGGTGAAAATTATAGGGAATATTTTAATACAACTGTCACATTGTTATTTAATGCTACATAAGATACATTAGGTGTGACACGAAACACTTTTGTGGGTTTGTTTGTGCAAGCATGCCCATGCATGTATTGCTCTGTATCCCTGCCTCCAAAAGAAAATGGAAACATAAAAGTACTACAATTTATTTATGTTTCAGTTCAGAAATTGGATATCCACAGATACATATAATATTTTATATGTAAATAATATAGTTTTTTTTAATAGTTTTATTCTACAAATAAAATTGTGGGCACTTTGAAAAGGAAAACTGTAAAGGTATCTGCTCTTCTATTAAAAGAGTCTTTGATTTCCTAGCTAAGTAACAGACTCTGTTCAATAGTCAAGTATAAATTCCTAAGTACAGCCTTAATCTAAATACCAATAAGTCTCAAATTACCCTTTAAGAACATCAAATGAGATGTAACAATCAAAACTTTCTACTGATACTGGTAAATGATTATTGGCCATACACTCCAGTCATGAAAAACCTGCATTTTACATGAACAGCCACCTACAATGGAACAAGCAAATGAATCATATCTGCAAATGTTCTTTTATTCACTCAATGAAAGGACTGAATAACTTTCTTCCTAATAAATTAAAAGTAATTTACTACAAACACTGGTAATGTCACACTTCAACTACTGGGATGTTATGTTGACTAACCATGATACAAAACTGAGTAACAGACTACAATGTTATACTTGCAATATTCATAAATATGAACATGTTTCATATTTATCTGCAAATCATCAATTAGGCAATAGGTTTCACTATGATGATCTTCTCCTTATACCACACCTTAAGACAATTTTATATTCACTTCATATACCATCTCTGTTACTAAGAATTGGAACATAATTCTGAGGAAAGTTACAGGTTGTCAGAAAACGTATTGCTTAAAACTTCAACAATTCTTGCGTAATAGGTCAATTTCCAGTTAAATTTTTATAAATATTTACTGAAACTAGCATCTTCTCTTTTTCTATTAATCATTCTATTTCTTCTTAATTCCTGTAGTGTAGATTTATAATTATTTTTATGTTTATGTTTATTATATTAGTTTTTTCTAGTTATGTATTATTCTATTAAACTTATAGCCATACCTTTAACATTTAGTTATTATTTATTTATTTGTTTTATTTACAGACGCTCTTTAACATCTCAGATCATCAGCACCATAATCAATTCAGGGCATGGAATGACTGATAAGTTTTGCTCAGAAATCTCTTCTTTCAGGCTTGAAGTCATTTTACATGATGTAAATCTATGACATGGGACCCTTGGCTTTACTTCCCTTCTGATGGAAGCCACACTTTGGATTTTTATGCCTGAAAAAAATCCATCCGCCCTGGTTGGAATTGAACTCACAATCTTGGGTCTATGAGGCAAGTATGATTATAACTAGACCACTAGATCAACTCCACTTTAGGTAGCATAAACTGAAGTTTTATACACACTTAAATTACAAGAATATACGTTTGAGTAATACAAATTAAATCACTAATTCTAGGTTGTTACTGAATATTGATTTCACTAGGTTTCATACTTCATTCACCAGTGCATTAAATAAATAATTTTATATTATGTATATTAGTTGTATAATGAAAAATAGGCTCATTGGAAGCTCATTATTCGGAAGCTAAGGAAAAAATTATAAATATCAGCATCCCCAATGGCCACTAGCAACCAACTATACTAGTTATACAGCATTAATTTAAGATGTGTTATAAAAACTCAACAGTTTAGATACCATAGTTTAAATATTTGCCTGCACATCCTTTTATTACAGCTCCATTGTCTATAGTTTCCCCAAGTACAATTAAAATATTTTGTCTATATGTCTTGTATCATTAATTTAATCAATTAGGACTGGTTGAGTGAAAGAGAAGGCCATATGGCCTTTACTCTGCCAGTTAAAATTGACAGTCTATTCTTACTCCAGCTTGATATGGTGAAATTAAGCTTTGAGATTCTAAAAACCAAGTTTGTTAATTTGATTTCTTTTCTTTTTTTCTTCCTCCCCAATTTTTGCTTAATGCTGATAAATGATAAAGGTCTATAATTTTTAAATTTCAGAAGAAGGTTGTCCTTTTAGGATTTGGAATAATTATTGCTCTCTTTCATTTGGCAAGCACAGTTCCTCAAGGCAGGTTATAAAGTTTAAGGACTTTTTCTTTAGCAGTTTTCCAAAGCTATTTATTAAATTCAGAATGTATTTTATCTGGGCCAGAATAGTTCTTATTTATACACTATTTAATGCAATATTTAGTTCTTTCATACTAAAATTTTGGATGAAAATATTATTCCCAGATAGTCTATGTTACTTTAGTTCCTTTCTTAATTGTTTATAGTTACATCTGTATTCTGCAAGCACATTTTATTATTGGGTACAATAGATGTTTTAACACTGTCTTTGTTGCTTTTGATATTCTTAATGCATTTGTGAGCTGAAGATCTTGCTACAAGATATGCAAAAGCATCTCCAAATATAAAAAATTACACAGTTTCTTTAATATTTACATCATGATATCTGTCATCAATAATTCAGAGAGTCAAGTGTGCACTCTTTGCAGATGATTTAGTAATGTGGAATTCCAAAGCAAGGGAGCCACTATGTTATCCCAGTGAGGATTATGGTTATGGTGCCCCATGGGGGGGTTCTTAAACCTATGGGTACCCTGGTCACCATAGGGATAATTCTACTAAAGGAAATATCCCCATGGCAGATCCAAGAATCGAACTCAAAACCCAGGAACAGAAGTCAGAAATGCTGACCACCAGACAATCTGGCCATTCATAGAATATGTAAGAATAGCTAAAAATCAATTTACCACTTTGAAAATGTTTATGAATCATGAAATGGGGATGTTCTTTCACCATTTAAAATATTTATATAAAACCAGTGGATCAAATACAGTAATGAATTATTAATAATGTCAAATCTTAAAAATTGCATAAATCAATTAGAAAATCAAAATCTCAGAATAATACAAGTACTGTCAAATCTACATTGATCTCTGCAATGCAAATTTTACCAATATGAATTAGAAAATACTGTTATTATTCAGTATGAAAAATTAATTATACTTCCATTTAGTATTTGGGAATTAAAAAAATTTAAAGTAATATCAAGAAAGCTTTGTATTATAAGTTCATTACATTAAAATAACAACAAATCCTTGCATTTGCAAAGAAAATTTAATTCTCTAACAAAGGGATTTCAATATTAATACATTTTGGAATCAAACACAGTGAAACACACATTAATAATCTTTTCTGAGTCAAAATAGTTAGAACACTCTTTCATTTAACAGCTGAGGATGTGCAACAATTGCTCCATGAAACATGTCTTGAGTAAATCCCATGTAAGTGAAATCATAAAGAGTGTTTTAAATATTTCAACTCAGAAGAAATTAGAAAGAACTTAAATATGGAACAGTTTTTTACTGATGCTCAACCAAAATTTGGAGCTATATACCTTTTTTTTTTTTTTGTTAAACATTACATTATGGCATCTGAAATTTTGGTGGAGAAATTAAGGCCATCTTTACACTTTTCAAAATCTTTTATATCGGATTTGTTGTTTCTAACAAACACTTACTACTCTCTTGATTCTACAGCAGCTATTGTTGCTATAGATAGCAATTTGTCACCTAAAAGTCAAAGAGTCTTTGAAAATCATACCTCACCTAATTACACTTAACAAAAGAATGTTTTTTTTTTCAATATGTGTTATCGCATTGTTGTTTGAACAATGAGGTTGTTATCATTGCCAAACAGCAAGTAATATTATACACAAATCTGTGACAAATTTAGCATCTGATGCAGTTAAGAGATTGATTAACTTCAAATTTTAAAATTAGCTTTACAGCATTTTCATGAAAACTCAAAACTACCATGCATGGCTGAGGTAGTTAAGATGCAGATTTGTGAGTAAGAGATCTGGATTCGATTCCTACCAGGACCATCCTCCCTGACTGAGGTTTTTTTTCTAGGTATTACTCAATCTTCATAAATGGCAAATGTTGAGGTACCCTAAATTTAGGCCTGGAATGCTTCCTTCCTTTAAAAAAATCTTTTCCCAACTTTATCATTCATCTCATGTATCACACTATCCACCACCTGTGATGACTTAGTAGCTAAAGCAGGCATTAAACACTATTAAAAAAACCTCAAAATATGGGAATGTCTAGGCATAAGACCAAATAAAATTCCTGATAACCCATGGAAAAGTGCAGCTGTGACATTTTGATTTAGTGCAGGTCATTATTTTCTAGCCAAGCACTCAAAAACATTTGGTCAAATTTCTTCACCTCTATGTCCACTGTGCAATCTTAAAGAAGAGATGGACCATGATAACCTCTAGTGACATTCAGCCACTTCTACTAAATTCTCTATTAATGAGAAATACTGAACAGTAAGAGAGTTTTGACATAAATGTCACCAAATCAGCAATAGCTAATAATACAGCAGACCCTTATGTATATGAATTCTTAATATATGACTCCTTGGTATAGCTGACGTTCCTTCCAGTACTTATTTTTAATTGTTCTAATGATTTCTTATGTAAGTTATAGCATGGTTTTTTTTAATGTTCATATGTTTAGTATTTGACAGCTGGCATTTTATTTATACAGATCACTATTTTCTAACCTGTCAGTCCCGGGTCCCCTGGAACTCCAGTATGTTGTGCTAATGAACCGGGGACTGAGGTCTGATGCAATATAAGTGAACAATTTGTATTCTATTTGGAATTTAGATTAAGACACTAGTATAGTATTAATTATTGCAAAAACTGCAATTGTGAGGGGTACATCTAAAATGGCCTGGGCCTATAGATGGAGACCCTTTGTAATTGTATTTTCTTAGCATTCAACTAAATAAATAAATAAAAAATAAAAGCCTGTCAGTCAGCTTGCTAAAAACATTTGTGAATGCATGTCTTAATCAGAGTGAAATATATACCTTTTTTAAATTAGTTAATACACTATTATGACAATATAAAAATAAAAATATGTTATATATATAGTAAGAGAAACTGGCTCCCTAATTAAACAAAAAACTATAATTTTGTATAAGTAATTGGAGGGTTGAAATGAAATATTATGACAATATAAAAATAAAAATATGTTATATATATAGTAAGAGAAACTGGCTCCCTAATTAAACAAAAAATTATAATTTTGTATAAGTAATTGGAGGGTTGAAATGAAACTTTCACTGAAGGATGGCTGCATCAGTGAAAAAACCAGCATGCCATTTGTAATGTGCCATTTCAGGAGAGAAACTTTCAGTTGAAAATGCTCCAGCTGAAGAATTGTTGCAACATTTGAAAATATGGTGAAACAGCATAACTTAAAATCTGATTAAGTTTACAAAATTGGCAGCACAATTAGTGATAATGTACAAAATGCTTTCTCCCAGCTCAAAAAAAAAAAAAAAAATCCTCAAAAGACTGTGCTATTGGAATTAATTTGAGGAAGGAAGACCAACAGTTACAATATGCAGCAATGTAAAGGGCAGTCATAAAATGAAGCTGTTTATTTGAAAGCCAAAAATGCGAGAATGTTCGAAAAACCTAAATTTAACTTTGTTTCTTATTGGAATCAGAAATCTGCCTTGGTAGACTGGTTTTATGATGAATTTGTTCCTGCAGTTGAAAAGCACTTAACAGTCAAACAACTTGCAATTACTTGCTCTTTTCATTTAGATAATGCACTCCCTCACTCGTGTGAAAAGGAACTTAAGAGTAAAAGAGGGAGAGAAACCAGAATTTCTGCCATCTCATTTTACAGTCCATCCAACCAGTGGATCTAGTTATGACTGATTGTTGAAAAAAAATTGATTTCATTCTAGAAAAAACAGAGGATAGCTTTAACCTTTTTCAAGCAATGAAAATGCTGAACATTAAAAATGCTAAATACACACTTAGAAGCATTTAAAATATTATAGTGAAACTCTTGACCAACTATGGAGAAAGAGACATTCCTGCAAAAGATGGAAGCCTCATTGATGACTTAGCTGCAACTGTACAAGATCTACTGACAGTACACAGAGATATTGAATTCAGAGATGCATTAGAGTAGTTACTTGAAGGCTATGCAAACTGTAATACCAATGTAGAAATGGATGGCTATCAAATTGTTGCTTCAGTTACCAAGCAAAATCCTGAAAATGACGACTATAGGCAGTTGACAAAATGTCTTACTGATGCCAAACAAGTATTTGATAAGGATCTTTAGTAGTATCTTCTGGAACATTTAGGACATTTTGTGCATAAAGAAGAAGAGAAACTTATTACCTAAGGATAGGATTTCATTCTTAAAACAGAAAAATATTAGATGTTTTCTGATGTATATATAGTATAACCCCTATTTAGCATTTTTACACAGATCTAACATTCTTTTCATCTTAAATACAGTTACTTTAAATTGAGGTTTCAGCAAAATGCAGCAAAGTTTCTATAAATCTTTGCCTATTAGCAAAAATAATACCAAAAGCATTATTTACATGACATTAATAATACAAGCAAATACATAGTCTACATATTGCACAGAAGTTACATAAATTTTTCATAAATACGCTAGTCCAAGATTACAGTATTTCTTATCATTTATACTATAATGTGAAAACATATATAAAATAAATATTTACATATTGATAACAAAACAAGAAATTACATTGCCTATGTACGTACATATTCACACAACTTTCACACTCATCTTTCAACATAATCAAAGATGGTAGTTTCCTTTTTAGCACTATTGCATTTTAAGTTCAAAATGCCCATCCCACAGACTCCCTCTATAATAGAATTGTCCACTCTAAATGGCAAGATAAACCTCTGGACAATTTCTACTCTGGGAACTGCTTCACTCTGAATGTTGCTGGTTTTATTTCTTTATCTCCAAAATGTAATCATCACCATCCTCTTCATCACTGTATTTCCATTGAGAGGGACGTTTTCGTTTTCACAATTATAACAAGCTTTATTGAAACCAACTCTGACTTAATTTGAACATGCATGAGCAAACTGAAGCCAAGTTTACAATTCATGCTACACACTACAACAGGCCACCAAACACCAACACTAAATAATGCTATGATGTTAAAGCACACAAACAAAGCTAGCATACTAGGAATCAAGGCAATGTTGATTTGAGCAGCGTAACATTATTAGTCTTTGACTCTTTTCTGTTTGTGACCTTCGCTATTTGAGAACTTCGTATCTTTAGTGACCATGCTCAACTAAGGTTGAATGTATGTATACATCTAATATTTTCTTATATTAAATACAAGTTTTGCACTAGTGGAAATTACTCTAAATTGAATATTAAATTACTTTGCTCTTATGGAATAGTTTTCAGAAATCAAAATTTCTTGTGCTAAATGTTGGTTTGCACTAAATTGAGGTCACATAAAATAGAGGTTATACTGTATATTTTCTTATGTTCCCTTAGTTCAACAGTACAAAATACAGTGTAGTACTACACTGCATGCGAAAGTAATTCAATTTCCTTTTTTACTTAATAACTGTGCTTCAATAAATTTTTTTGTATTTCTTATTACACATCTTTTTAGTGTGTTCCGACCTAGTCCCACTACTGTTAAGTGATGGATAATCAGGGTCTAATTCTCTGATTTATCTTGCTTGCTGTTACTTTATAAGAAGGTGAGTATCAATTACGTTTAACTGATCACTGATAGATCGGATGGTCTGTATGACAAATGTTTGGCTGTGCACTCCAGAATTAAATTTTCAATACAACAAGAATCACACAAATGCATGCTGTGGTATATTTATCACAACTTCACTTCTTTATTCCAATTTTTATCCTATTTATTCATTTCTATGTTCTACAGAGACTGCAATTTTGTTTTTTTATGGTCAATCACAGTTTCATTCTATCTGTGCTTCTGAGAATTTAGAGTGAAACATATTGCAACTTCACAAAGAGTGGTTGCATCCTGTCTAGTTATTTATGGAAATTGTCCTTTGAGGCTATTGCTCATGAAATGAGGAATATCAACTTATGAAGTGTTAAATAACTCCTAAACTATCATACAGTGAAAGCAGTTTAAAAGTCCTGCATTGTCGCATTGCTGGTATTTTTTTACACATTCCATCAACACATTAAATAATGCAATTTAATACTCATTCTGCTTACAGGAGGTGCTGGAAATGTTGCCCATTTTCCCTGATACCAATTCACATCTTCTTAAGATTATCAATGACATTCATCAGTTCCCCATCACTAATGAACCTAATGTGTACAAAGTTCCTTCAGTGTGTTGGGATTAGTACTCTTTATTTCTCATTTTGCCCCCAAAGATAAAAGGCAAACTGTAAGATCTGGGGAATGTAGGGTCCATAAAGCAGGGGCAATAATTCTGGGATGAAATATATGGCACAATTCTGCCATGGAGTGATGAGTAACCTTTTAATTTTATTTTTCAGTCAGTCACAGAACCTGTTTCATTTAACTTTTATACTAACTTTAATATTGTTTAACTTTTATACCAACTTTAATATTGTTTATTATGTTGAAACCAGGCTGCCAGGAAAATTATGACTAAATACCTTTCTAATTCTGCCACCTTTACCTGAATATGATGTACGAAGGGTTAACATCTAATCAATGCACAACACTACTGCATTATATAATGAAATCTAACTCTTGACTGCATAATGACCGAAGATATAGGGTTCATTCTAAGCCAGGGTCGATGAATTTTTCAAATATAAAATCCTAAGTATGCCTTCCTTCAGAAAGAAAGTAAAGCCATGGATCCTATGTCACAGATTTAAGGCATGTAAAAGAACCTCAAGCTTCAGAGGCCATTTCACCCCTTGAAATGAATGGGATGCTGATGACCTGAGATGTTACATGGCGCACATAAATAAACCAACTAACTATTGGCTGTGCAACACAACTATCCAATTCTTTTGAAATACTGTACAACTGATTGGAAGAGAGAATGGTGCTGTGGGGAATCTCAGTGACTGGAGGGAGGGTAGGTCTGCTGATCACCAACCTAAGTGGCAGGACTCTTGTCTTATACATTATACACTGCTCTTGTTTTATATATTAAATTTTATTCACAGTCCATTTCCTAGAACATTAAATTGAAAAAAAAAAAAACTGTCATGCAACCTAAGCTACAAACAGGGAGTAGTCATTTCGATGGCCATTTTCATTTAAAATTTCCTGTTTTATCTGCTGTTTTATCCATATAAGGTCAACTTTTCAACATGGGATAAAGCCAACTTACTTGAGAGCTTCTAGAGGCAGCTTGCAGTAGGACATATTGAGATGTTTTAGGCTCAGTGTGCTTGTGAAGAACTGCTTGAAAGATGGGGGCACTTCTTTGGTTTTCTTTGTGCTGAACACATTACGCGACACATTCAGGTGCACCAGGTTTGTAGCACAACCTCTGAGAAGTGCACCAAAAATCTATCAAACAAAACATGGTGTCTTCAACACAATAACATTTTACTACAAGTTGCAAGTTAAAAGTGTCATGCAAACTTACCGTTTCTAAAGGAGTATCTGTCCCTGAGATATCAAGATGAGTTAAAGAATTGGGCTGAGCAAGAAAATTGCACAAATTCTGCAACAAACCAGAACATATAATTTGTACGTGCTTCTATATAATCAGATACATAATATTCATGAACATTTATAAAAAGAGAAGCTACTTATATAAACTGGAACATTCCCATTAGAAAGGTACATGTATGGCAAATGTTATTACTATCATTTCTTATATTTTTATAACCTAATATAGTATATAACCTCTTTCACTATCTGATACTTGAATGTTTAAAGGACTACAGAGGTAAATACATAGAAAAAATGGAAGGGAAATTTAGCTTTAGTCACATTACTCAATGAATTTACATATAACAGTTGTTAAACATGCATATATAATTTCATTATTCATTTAATTCAATCTCATAAATGGAAAAGAAAGGGGAATAATCCTATTAAAAATGAGTTTGGACAATAAATATTTTCAGCATTAGGTACATTTTTAAGCTGTTTATTTTGCATACACTTGAAACCATTTTTAAATGTTATACATTGAAAAGGCAACCTTTTAAAGCTGCAGTTCAATGCTCCCTACATATACTTCTCTTTCTTTCCTTTTCATCTATAATGCTCTCTTTCCCCCCTCTCTTTTTCTTTTAAACTGTTCTATAATAATATCCAAGTTCATTTATTGATTGGCATGGCTTGAGCTACAACTGCCTGCTTGCAAAACCATTACCATGATCCTATATTTTTAAACCTAAATAATTCCAAAAGCAATGTACCGGCAAAGCCAAGCAGATCTCTATGACTTTAAAAAAATTTGTTAACATCAATTTAGTGTAATATTTTCATTACCAAATGACATTTCTTGAAACTGGGGCTACACCAGAGCAAAAGGCAAGTGTCTGTAGATTATCATCATGCTGTGGTCTGCAGAACCTTCCTGGAGTTTAAGAGGATCTTAAAGAGGTGCACGAAGTATTACAGTACTGTAAATAGCATTTCTTTTTTAATGCATATAAACAATGAATCATGAGAAAATGAAAGAGGATATAAACTTATAATGATTAAGAAATGCAGTAAAGTATGTTCTTCATCCCAAATAATAAAAGGAACCCCTGTCCAATTGCATTAGAGACTATATGTCAGAGAAGCCCAGACTTCCTGAAATCTGGGCCCACTTCTTTATCATTAAGTACAGAGGAATGTTGGTGTGGATAACTGAACTTACATTTATCTCCTCTTTAAGATTGTTGCCACTCAGGTTGAGATACGTCAGAGTGCTGGGCATAAATTTGTTGAGGGAGAGAGCATGAGCCAGCTGATTTACACCTTTGGAAGACAACCCACAATGTGACAGGTTCAGATGTATAAGACCTTTTGGCACCTTAGCTAGCGGGCTGCTCAAATGACTGGCACCTACAATATTATAATCACATATCAGTGCATTTTGCAGTTTTAACTCTATATTCACAACAGTTGTTTTGTTCCAATTTTTCTATGTGCAATCTTGTTCTTAATATATAAAATATTACTAGCTCTATACATCAACATTATATTTGGAAAAAAATGCAATGCAGCAATGATGAAACTATACACATTAAAATATTTATTTTAATTACTATACAGTGCAAAACTTTTAATTAATTTCTAATTAAACAGCCTCCAAGTAGGATCAGACTAAAAAATATTTAACACCTTATAGACCTAGAAATAAAAAGAAAAGCAGTATATGCATAAATAATATTGCTGCAAAATATACCATTTTATAATAAAACATAATCACAAATTTGCCTATACAAATGCCAATGAAAGAAGAAAAGCGAAGCATTAGCAGCAACAAATAATCAAGTCAACCAATAATGCTTGAAACTAAGTAAGCAATTAATTTTAAACTTTTATTTTTCTAATACATTCTACAAAACTATTTCTTGTTCATTACATGCTTCGAGCCAGCACTTCTGATTTTTAAAGGGAAAACCTATTGCAAACAAGACTTTTTATACAACTATAGAACTGTTCACACAAGAAGTTTTATTATTAACATTAAGAAAATGATGAAAGAAAAGCTTCAGAGAAAACAAATAAGTCTGATACAGGTATTTTTATATGAAAAATCTTTGAAGCTATACATTAGAAATCAATGAAACAGCCATAGTTCTGCGCTAAAGAGAGTATGCTTATTTGTTTGTTAATTGGTCCTTATAAATCATACAATGCACAAAATACTAGATGATATAGGACAAGTTTGAAAATCTTTGAATTTACATAATATTTAAAATTATATAATGCTAATAATATACAAAGTTATCATATGCTATCCCATAGTGTTAAATATATCTTTAAAACCTGTTCAAACACTAGGACAAATGATTTATCAAAAGAAGATTAAATAGATTAACTTTAACAACTTTACAAATGTAGTTCATTGCTATAATAAAGTACATTTTTTTTCATACAGTATAAATACAATCACTATTACTTAAAAACTTTTAAATGAGTACAATTGTGATCAAATAAATATGCCATTACTGCCCATTTAAATGAAGTTAACTTTTCTATTGCTTTAATTTGTAGTGGTAATTTGTTGTATAAGTTGATGGACATTTTAGTTGCGCTATTTTGATATGTTTTGATGTTTGGTTCTCTTTATATGAAGATCTTCATTTCTTCTTGTATTACGTTGATGTATTATTTCATTTATTATATGTGATTCTTTTGCTACAAGCCTGTGTCTTATAAATAATGTTCTCATATATATATATATATATATATATATATATATGCAGGAGAGTAGCAAGATTCTCAGTTTTAAGAAACTTGATTTGCAGGAAGACTTCTGATTTGCACCAGCTATTATTCTGATTATTTTTTTTCAGCATCACAAATACTTTCTTGGATGGGGGAGAGTTACCCCAAAGCAAGATGCCATACTTTAGCCAGGTATACACATAAGTAAAATAAACACTTCTAAGTGTATCAAGATTTATATTAATATCTCTTTTGAGTTGGATATTTAGAATACTTTTTATGGTTTAACTTACTTCACTTACATGAGATTTTTTCAGGACATATGTTTCACGGAACTTTTGTCCACATCATCAGCTGTTAAACGACCTTTGGATCATTCATATGAAACTGCATACATTGTTACAATAATAAGTAACATAGCATTAACTACATTTACTTCTGTTATTGCAAACTTCTTGCATGAAACAAAAGTAAAGAAGAATTTATCGCATTTGTCGCATTTTGCTTTAACTCTCATGTCAGATTGCATATATCGGTTTTTGCTAAAACCCTGTAAATTCACCTGCTTCTATACACAATATTTGTAGACTTTTGCTAAAATTTTATTCACAGGATGTGGAAGGTTAAAATTATGTTGTTATAGTATATAGCTGAATTTCGAAAAATTTTGCATATCGAGTTTTGAAAAAATGCTCAAATTTATTTCATTTCTCTTAGTATCCACCACTTTATTTGCTCACAATATAATATGCTATAGTGCTCATTATCAGGTTCACCTTATATAGGACATTCATTCCCACAGATATTTCTCAGTCCTCTTAAATTCCTTATGCCTGATCTGGCCCAAGGAAAACCTTCCCTCGCCAATTTATCATATTTCTAGGTACTTCTCCCTTCCCCAAACTCTTTTTATCTCTTGATAAATTATCAGGGAACTCTTCTCTCTAAATCTTTCAAAAATTTCTTGTTTCTCAATCTTTTCAATTCTATATCTTACTTCTTTTCAAAACCCCCCTATATCTATATTGCTTATTTACTCAACTATCCCCCATACTAATTTTTTTCAATGTCCTAGGTTTCAAGCACCATAATCTTTTCCATTCCAAACTTCTACCATGCACCAAGACATTCCTTGACAATCTGTCCATCATCAACATATAATTCTATATAGATATTTCATAATTCTTTAAATTATTCTCCCTTTACTAATTGACCTACCCAATTCTACCAAGGCTACATTATTAGATGACACTCTCGGTAGTCCCAGTATTAATTTCATGAGTATAATGGCTATTAATAGCATCAACCAGAAATCAATCACATTCCATGTTTCTTCTCCCGCACTATTTAACAATATTTTCCTTATATTAAACAGGCCAATTCTGGCTCTGAACATGCTAGCATTGATTCGCATTACTCTTCTTCATGATAACACACTCCCTACGCATCCGTCTCATTTTGCATCTTGTAGGCAGTTCCTTGTTTATATAGTAGAACAAGAGCTCTAAAAATGGTATATTTACAATTTATGTAATTTCAAGAGAAGGGAAGACAATCTTGCAAGAGGTAACACAAACTTTTATTCACCAGAATCATGGTGCTCTATTCAATCTCAGAAGGTGGATAATATTTTATTCTCAATTTGGACTCAAGGGTGGATAGTTGCTCTAGTTGGTTGTGTTATTTAATACTTTATCAATCTTAGTTGGGATTCATTGTTCAAAATAAAAACATGATAAAGGTTAAGAAAGCAGAGTCATATGCCCTTTCACAAGAATTCAAGGGGCAATTTATTGAAATTGATGATCTAATTCTCCTATATGTTAACTGAGATGTAAATGTTGTGATTGATGAGAAGCAAAAAAGAGACAGAATTAAGATAGCAACAGCAAGCAAACTACAATGATGCATGACTTCATTTCAACATCTTAAAAGAAGCAGTTATCCCAAGTTCAGGGCAGACCTGACAATAGCTTTAATTCAGTGGCGAATAAAGGCATTTAATCAATATCTTTTTCTAAACCTTTTCAGAACCTTCTTTTTCCCCTTTTCAAACCATAACTTTGCACCTTTAAATTGTTCATTAATGATGACATGTATAGCTTTACAGTCACATATCATTTCCTCACATTAACAATACAATTCTGAAGTTTTAGAGTTTATTTGCTTCAGGTATTAATTCTAACCAAAATATTATTAAAAATATTATTAAGAAAAAATATTATTAAGACAGAAGTTAATTAAGAATATGTACTGGCATTAGTATTAGTAGCTACACAGCAGAATTTGCACCACTTAAATAAATCATCATTGCTAAAAGTTCATAATTCACAGAATAAAAAAATTCCTACGTAGTGAACTTTTTATTAGTGCAGAAAAATTATTTTTTTACCTGTACTTTTGACATATTCTGTGATATGTACTCTTTCTGCAATGACATTCAGTTAAGCTCATAATCATTTACAACATACCATGTGATAGTCTAACAAGATTTTACTTCCCAGTACCAATAGTAAAACTACATATATTTTTCTTAATTACACACAACTGGAACATTTGTATATGTACAACTGTACTCCTATATATTAATCACAATGAATTTTTACTAAACACATGTTAGCTCCTGTTACTTTTTTGGTACATCATGCTTATAATAAAGTCATTCATATGACTAACTTTGGCCATAAATGAGTAAACAGTGCTTAGCAGCTAAAGATAACTATCTGGTTTATGGCTTCTCAAAGTCAAGAAAAATTATAATGTAAGACTTGGATTTTTAAATCTTTATTTTTTTGTTCTTTAATTGATATGACTAGAGATCTTTAATGCATTAAGGCAGTTATTTTCTTCCACAAACAATTTAGAAAGAATCTGCTATCCTTAAACCATAATGAACTGCATTACTTTTCTTTTAATGTACAGTCACTCAATTTTAAACCAGTAAATGCCACCAGCTGAAATGCATTTAATGTATGACAAGAAAATGAAAGCAACATTAACATATAAAAAAGAATAAAGTCTTAATTATACAAAGTAAATTTTGTTCATAGTTGTAAAATAGCAAAGCACCATACAACAAGATTTAAAAATTAAATCCACATTACACTCTTTTCTTTGCAAATGTAGTTTGTCTCATTTTTTGACCATAGAGAGATATTAATGTTAACAGCTTATAGAAACAAGAGTGATAGAACTACTTTCAGAGCTTTGTCACAATATATTAATTCAATAGAATTACACACATGCATCAAACAGTCTAAATACATATAGCAGTTAAATATGTACACAACACAAACAATGCTACAATTTAATAACCCACTACATAACACCAATATGAAACAAAAGCCTCACATTGACATACATCACAGAAGTTGAAAGATAGTGCAACTCCAAAGAAAGTACATGCACTACAAGGACTTTTTGATAAGTCCATGCTAACTTTAAAGGTGGTAGGACTAGATTATTTTCAACTTGGCAATATGATGACCATTGAGGGATGATGTATATAATTATAAACAGTTTGAAACTTAGTCTGTGTTCAAGAGTCTTTTATGCTTAAATTTGCAAACAAACTTTCAAAATGCAGAAACACAAATTTTGTATATAAATAAACCATCACTTTTTTAAAGGGGAAATAGCTGCAGAAACTAAGGTGAAGCTAGACAAACATTAAATCGCTTAAAATGGTGTATAAATGAGTTGGTGAATTTAGATGTGGCCAAATACACACAAACAATGCGGACTGTACCAGACATTCTGTCAAGGTTGCAATCCCCGTAAGATTGAAAAAAATTCACAAGATGCCAAACAATTAGAGACTGAAGGATCGGGAGTTGCTAAAGATGTAGGTATTTCTGGAGATTAGATGCGTAGTATTTTGCACAATAATTTGCAAATGAAAAAGATGTAGGCAAGGTGGATGACATGCTCTGGCAAGGAAAATGATCCTGTTCCATCACGATCATTTTATCACAGCTACACAACATACATTATTGTAAATGAAATCACTCATATTATTGAATTTAAAGTAATGCATACATGGTTTCTATGTTCTTTATCCAAAACTGTATTTGTCAATGTTTAAAAAGGTCTTTTATCAAAGTAGTTTTAGTTTCACCCATAAATTTTGACCAAATACATTTTTTGTAATAATTAATTATTATTTAATGTTTTTTTTAACCCTAATATTCATAAGCATATAGCCTTTAAGTGTGGTGACTTCTTTTATTTAATTTTGTTTCTTGAATTTTTCTACTTTCTTGTTGATCACATCTATTGTGTAGCCATTTTCCTGTGCTAATTTCTATGATTTTTTGGTACTCAGATTTGTATTATATCTTGCAATTAGTAGGTTTGTTAATCTGAATATGAGGCTAATGATTATTGTGAGTTTTTGTTGTTTTAGGGTGTTTCGCATTATCGCTGTTGTTCTTGATATAAATTATCTGTATTGGCAACCTCCTAAAAACAAAATAAAACACAAAATTCTGCCAGGAAAATAATCAGGCCTTTATGAAATCAGCTGCAAAGACTGCATTTATGAAATATATACGGAAAATGAAAGAAGTATTATCATATGATTTAAGGAACACATGAGAAATGTAAAATATGAACACACAGAGAAATCACCAATAGCACATCATTTTGGGCAAAAAAAAAGAAAAGAAAAAAGAAACCCTACAAATTCCAAAATGAACCAAAACTCTTATGAGCTCTTCAAAAAACCCATAGAATTAACAGTCTGGGAAAATATATTCATAAACAAAAATATTGAATATTTAGTTAATTTTGATCTTTCAAACAACAGTAGCCTCATCAATAAATTCATAAAATCTACAGACAACATCTCAATACCACACTGGAAAGCTAACAATAGAGTCATACTAATGATGAAGGCAACAATCTTCTAAACATATTCAAGTAATGGAACAAAATAAGTGAAATTTGAGTGATTTTTTTCTTAAAAATTGCAATATTATATTATATTTTACTGTGAAAATTCTCACTATTTAAAAGCTACTTATAACATTACTTATACAGAATATAAGATGACCAATATTATAAGTTTTAGTTTCTTATGGTCTAATTTCAAATAAATTACACAACATTTCTTTTGTTTCACACTGTCATGATGATATCTGTGATGCAATGAAAGCTACCAAGAACCAATAAACTGTCAAACATAAAAGAAAGACAAATGATGGTGAACATGTAAATAAGTGCAATAAAATTGCAACAGCTTAGGTTGATAAACATTGAAAATTTAAAAGAAACAGGGTTTGCAATCATTACATACAAATGTGTCAGCCTCAATGATCTCAGAAGTAACACGCTCATCATACCCAACATCTACAGTTTGATCTTGAAGAGGTGTTGCATTTTTCAAGATGTATAAATTCAATCACGTCCTCCAAAATAAAATTTGTCGATCCTGGTGGTGTAGTGGTAACCATACTTGCCTTCTAAACCCAAGATCAGGGATTCAAACCCAGCCAGGATTGATGGATTTTTAAATCCTAAGTATGGCTTCCTTCGGAAAGGAAGCAAAGCCTTGGGTCCTGTGTTGTACATTTATGGCAGAAAAAAGAACCCCAAGTGAAAGAAAAGGCCTTTGAGCAAAATTTGTAGGTCGTTTCACGCTCTGAATAGAATGGGATGCTGATGACCTGAGATGTTAAAGAGCATCCGTAAATAAATCAAATCAATCAATCCAAAATAAAATTTAAACTGTTGGCCCCTAGATTTACAGCATATTTAAGAACTTTATATTATTTTTAAAATGACATGCCAGGACAAAATTATCAGCCATTTCTAAGCCAAGTAATACCTCAGTTAATTAAGATCATTGTATGATTGAGTCAAACTACACACTCTTATTGGCTCAACTTACTTGTTTAAATTTTGTACATGTTTTGTAGATCATTGTCTACATCACCAGCTGTCAACTGCTGGATAATTTGTTACGCCCAATGTATATTCTGCTCTGGTGGAAGTGCGATGAGCTTAAAATTTATATTTCCATCCCCAGAAGTGTCAAAATTCATTAATCTTTGTATATTTATAAATGTAGATTTTCTCCCATGCTGCTAACTCTGTAGGTACCTGTACTAATTTTAATAATTTTGCTTTTTTTCACTATGTTGTGGTTTTCTGTTCAGAAATGACATGCTACTGTTGATTTCTCCATTTGTTTGTATTTTATATTCCTGAAGTGTTCTTTTAACTGTGTGCCTATGTTTCTCTGTTTTTCCAATGTAGACTTTTTTGGCATTCTGCATATCTTAATTGCTTTATTTTCCAGTGGAATACTGGCATTAATATTGTCATTCAGGAGATTTTTAGCATTAAATTGTTTATAAGTGCCAATCTGATATTAAAATATTTAGAGCCATTTGAAATTTTTGCCAGTCCATGGATGATTTGTGAATTTTTTTAAAAAATTATCTTATACTCTCCTGCTGAAAGTGTTGTGGTTTCTTTAAAAAGTTTCTGCTTCTTGAACTTCTGTACTTTTTTGTGAACTAGGTTCTTTGCTAAATCCAGTTTCAATTGCTGTTTTTTCTATTTGCTTGTATTCTTTAAGTATTTTTCCTTATTAATGTGTAGGTTAACTAGCCTATGTGTTAGGCTGTTAAGTTCATCACACCTCCACAAGAGAAAAATCCCCAAAGCATAACAAATTACCCAGCAGTCAACAGTTAGCTGATGATGCAGATGAGGGTCTGCAAAACATGTACTACATTTAAACAAATGGAGCCAATAACAGAGTGTTGGACTCAGTCTTACAATGTTCTTAATTATATGATTGGCTTCATGGTACAAGTACCAATTAGCATTTCAAATACTTCAGTTTCTTACTAGAAGGTGATAGATAATGGCCTTCCACCTGTCACCCTACCAATTGCAGGAAAATATATTTAATTAAATTTTTCTTCATATAGTAACCTTCTCTCGCATGGAAGGTTCCATGTTCCAAGATGGAACAACTGGATCAAACCAAATCAAGTCCAACAAAATACTAAAACTGTTAATGCTATGTTAATAAAAGAAAAACCTTGTTACAAATACTATTCCTGTTATTTATATAAAATCTTTATTGAAAACAATATGGCTATGCCACTGCTACTGCATAAGAGTGGGGAGCGCTGCTCGCAGCTGACAGGATTCAAAACACTGTATCAAGCAGTATAGTTTTTACGCAGAAGTAGCATACCCATATTGTTTTCATTAAAGGTTTTATATAAATAAAAGAATGGTGCATCTTATGCAGGACACAAGGAGCAGGTAGTGATTAATGATTACTTTCTCCATTATATGGTAATAGAACAGAAGTTGGAAAATATATGCAACACTAGTCTCACAAGAAGGTACTTTTATGACTTTTTTTGTTCAGTTCTTGAAGTTTTTTTATTTTTTGTATGCTATTGCATCGTTGTTTTACTCTCAATACACTCATCCACAAATGAAAGTTAAAATGGTCAAAGTGTGCATTATATTTATTTCATCATGTGGACTTTCTATGGAGGAGAAATGCCCCTAACCTGTTACTGCAGTTAAATTTCATTAAATCTTGACAAATGGGGTATTCCATTTTCAGAACTAAGAGGAAAGAATTCCAAAACTAAAACACAGAACAATGAAGTTCACAAAACATGCAAAACTAGCTTGTCAAAGAACTGCAATGTCACATCTTCATGCAAATGCAACTACTACCAACTAAAAACAAATCCAAGCGAGTCCCCTTCTTTTGTTAACTAAATGATAAAACAAAATTTCACACCTTGTATAATTTTGGCAACAATTCCACACAAACTAGTGGCACCTATAAGAAAGAAAAGGCACACGTGAAATAAACATTACCAAATAATGCAAAAATTAAGAGATTCCTTTTTTTCTTCTTCTTCTTCTTTTTTTTTTCGTTTTAAATGCTAAGCCTTTCTCTTAGCTGAATATTTTGTTTACATTAAAAATATTAAGGAAAAAAATGCACCTTCTATTTTAGAAAATAAGCAGGTATATCAAACCTGTTTATATTACGAGGAGGAAAAAAGGGATAAAGGAATAAATTGCATTTTTTTCTAATTAGAAAGTAAACCAATTCATGATGCGTGACATTATCCTCAATTTTGCAGAGCCTTATAGATGGCATAAATTTAGAAAAAAGTAATTCAATAGAGACATGTTTTATGTTTGACAAACCTGAAAATTTTCATCAACTTTGCACTTAATATCTCCAAAGTCAACATTATGAGGTTCCAAAATATTATTCTGAAGATTAGGTGATAACTTGCTGATTGTACTGTACCGTAATGTATAAAATTCTTCACAATAAGGTGCAAAAAATATTAACTGTATGGAGGGGAGACATAAAAAAATATAAAATAATATTATTTCTATAATAACCTGTCAGATTCAAAACAGCTTCACAACAATGACTGAACACTATGTGCTTTTGAAAACGACTATAGTGTGCAAATATTGACTGTGACAACAACATGCTAGTAAACAATAACCACTTAAATACTGATATTTATACTTACCTTTATCTTCTATCATATTATTTGACAAGTCAAGTGTGTGGAGTGGAGTATTATTATTTGCTATTAATGCCAAAGACAGCTTGTGGGCAAAATCCCTGTAAACAGAAGGTATGGTATAAGCCTAACTCAAGAGTAGCAGGAAATTAATTCTGGACCTGAAAAAGTAAGTTTTGATATTTGGAATCAGAAGGAGATAACATATATTTGGAGTCATGGCTGTAACTATCTGAACTACTGAGACTAATTTGGCATTGGTATGGTATGTAAGATCCATGGTTTGAGTACCAACTGTGACCTCAAACTTTTTCTGTCTGGTCTATTTCCAAATCTTATTTGATGCATGGCTTGTGGGAAAAAATACATTTAAATATAAGTTTTAATATAATGTGTTACTTGATAAATAGGAAACTGCAGCTTTATGGAAAAACATAAAATGAAGTACTGCATAAATACTAAACAATCTGAACAAAAGAGATGTTAATTTGGAAAACCTTCTTCTTCACTCAGAAAATTTAATGGACAAATTAAGATGGTATGCAGCATTTATAATGCATGCTTGGTTTTCTTTGTATACATTTTATATGTGTTATAAGTATTATATTGCAGTATAAATTACTTCTAAGTTCATTTAAGAACTTTCGAAAAATAAGACATTTTTAAAAAAATTCTGTTGGAACTCACAGTGAAGCTTGTAAAATGTGAATTATAATTAATCTGTCATCTAACACACTCTTATGCTTCACTTACTTTTAAATACGGTGGGACCGGTTTCAAAAAGACATCCACTCCATCTTCAACCAACTTGACGACTTGACTAGTAGTCAGGTTGGTTGAAGCTGGAGAGAATGTCTTTTCGAAACTGGTCCCACCATACAGTAAGTGAAGCATAAGAGTGTGTTAGACGATAGATTAATTATAATTTACATACATCCAAGTGTTGTAAACATAACCTGATATTTAATGATGGCTCTGTCAAAGTAATAAGAAAAAAGGATGTTTTGCTTTTCTTTATTACTAAGCATCAAAGTCAGCAGTCACGCGATCACATGGAAAAAGCAAAATATGATACAGCAAAGCAAAGAAATTTGTCACTTAAGACAAAATTTCTTGCATACTTCTTTTATTGACACATCTGATTTTTGGTAATAATAAAAGATGATTCCATGATTTAAGTTAGACAAAACAAAAATGTAATTCTATAATCTAGTTACAATGAAAGTGATAGGGATAGGCCATTTGGATCAAAGAGACATATAATTTCATTTAGGATTCTTTTCTGGAAACCCAGGGGTAAAAAAATAACTATGACCAGACAAAAGTGTTTGAAATAGAAGCACTCTTTTCCAGCGACAGCATCTTTAAAATGATATGAAGAAACTAATAAATATAATTTTAACAATCAAGAAAAGTCTTATAAGGGTTCTAAGGGGGTGAAATAGTCAGATGTCGATGTAGCAGAATTTAAAATTATTTATGCAATAATTATTCTAATGAGGCAAGTAAAAAAAAAAAAATAAAGTATATTAATCCATAAATTTTACCAGTCTATATTAATTTTTAGACACTCCCATTTTCAGAAAGATTATGAGAAGCAATAGGTTTGGGCAAATTTGGAGGTTTTTACTACATTTCAATAATAATAATAAGCACAGCAGTCAACAAACAGGCTTTTTAAGTTCTGCCTTTATAAGAATTTTTCCTTGAGAAACTACAAGAAGTTTTTAAGCCAAATCAATAATTTACTTTGAATAAAGCTATGATTCCTTGAAGGGAAGACTTTCTGATGATATGCATGTACTTGTAAGCCAGAAAATTGTCAAAAGTGAACAGGGTAGGAGAAAATATCCCGGTAGGAAGTACCAGTTTACCTCTCTCACAACAAAGGAGTGAGACAGATACATTTGCAAATTCTAACTGATGCCACTTTACAAAGGGAATTTTTCCAGATATTTCATGCTCTCCAGCATTAATAGAGGCTTTGGTATTTTACCAAAATTTTAGTTTATAAAAATAATGAGAAGCATACAAGCCTTTGTTTCCCATGAATTGGCATTTAAATTATCTAAATACCCAGTCACCAATGTATTAAAGACTAGTTGAAAGCCCAGTTCACAAGATGACTACTCTTCAACAAGATGAATTTAAACTATGTCAAATTCTACATTAGAGGTTAATACAGGTTTAAACTTACTTTTCATTTTATTGATTAACTGTATTGATACAATAAGCTTTTAGTAAAAATACTGTGTTATTAACATCACATCAACTTCATTTTCAAGTCTTTCAGGCAATAGGGGGATGAAACACTGTTACAGATCATGACGATATTGTTTCAAATATAATCTTTGAATATCCCAAAAAGAGTAGAAAAATAAGCTGGGGATGAATTCCCTGAAAATTGGCAGAGAAAAGTACAAAGTTATTTGAAATAAGCACATAACCTAACAGTACAATACATCTGTTTTCTTACCACTTCACTCCCAAGTTGTCCAGATAGAGCTCTTCAATACTGAGGGACTTTTTCATGACATGGAGAATTCTATCCAGAGCCTCATGAGTTAGCTTGATGTTGCTGGCACGGAGCTTCGTGAACCATGTGTTGTACTCCAGGGCACTAATTATTGGCACAATATCCCTTCAAACAAGTGACACATATGAAGGCAACTAATAAAATTATAACCAACAGAGATAATACCTATATAGCATGACAATCAGAACTTACTTTGGGTCCAGGTGATCAAAATCTCGTAAGCACAACTCACGTGTGTCATGTGAAAGATAAATGGTATCCACATCCTGAAATCAAATACGATTTAAGTGAGATGTTCTCAAAAAAACCTAAGGGATTATAAGAGTTGTCCATAAATTGTGGAATATAAGTTATGTCCCCTTTCTCTTCTCTACAGAGCATTCAAATATGCTGCAAATGAGATTTCACAACTTCACTAAAATTATGCTAAATTAGGAAAAATCTTGCAGAAAACCTTGTTCTAGTAAATATAAACTCTGGTAAATGTGAAATTTCTTTTGGAAATTTTCTTTAGCTTCATTGCACATTTCAGTAGATTTTTCTTTTTAATTTACATAATAAATTTTCTGGAAAATATTTTTTTTCACTCATTCTTTCTCTGAACCAGAATATCAAGAGGTCAGTCATCACATATTATACCTGTAAGTTATTGATGTATCATAATAAACACACAAGAATATTCTCTTAAATCAATCATTTAAGAACTTTCGAAAAATAAGACCTTTTTAAAAAATTCTGAAGTGAATATAGTGAAGCTTGTTAAATGTAAATTATATCTAATCTGTCATCTAACACTTTTTTTAGTTTTGCTTTTTCCATATGGATTACTTTCTTTTCAGCTGTTAATTGTTCCTTGTGCTAGACAACAGATCAGATAATATTTACACTCCATTAATCACTTAATCTTTTTTTTTCTCAAAGAGCAATTAGATGGCAGAAATATTTACATAAGAGTATGATTCACTTGGATCTGAACATGGAGAAAAAAAAAAAAATGAGAAATACCTATGTGGCCAAAATATCGTAAAAGAAGTAGTCAACTCTAAGTGGGTTAAATATAGCCATTTTCATTAAATATAATTTTCATTTCATTATTGTTAAATAATTTATGTTCCTTCACTTCACTTACACCTAAACAGATCAAATCATATTCTGTTACAATGTAGATTATATGCATTATATCTCTTTATGCCTGATGTGTAAAAATGCTTCTAAAGAGAAAGAAGTATTAAATATATAGCAGAATGGCATGAAATAAATAAATGGCAGCATAATGCTAATAAACTTTTGAACAGCACTGAATTAGTACTAAATTAGTTTACATGTTAAATATTAAAATGTAACATTATTATATATACTAAGGCCAGTATTCATAGTCGGTGACTTATTTGGTTAATAAGTTTTATTTATTGGACAGGTTGACTCAAAATATTTCTGGTATTCATGGTTGCTGTCAAGTTGTGCTTTATAAAGTTTAACTTAATAAATCTTTACTTGTTCTACATAATAAGGTCAAAATTAATCATTAAAAATTGCGAGCTAGCTACCAAAACATTTCAACCGGGAAGTTGTACTTCAGATTTTTTCCACTTTTCTGTATTTCAAAGCCATCTAGACATTATTTTTGCATCATGTTAAACAAATACAGATGCTGGTGTATATTGTTAGGATGTAATTGAAAACATGTAAAAGAGAGACATAAACATTTTACCTCAATCGAAAGAGAGTCTTTAAAAGATCTATTTCCCAAAAATTGTACATTTATAGCAAACAAGAAGACTGATACTTTCTCTTCAAGATAGAAAGAAGAAAGTTGGGTGAAAACTGCACAGCTGCTCAGTCCATCCATATATATTGTGGGCCATGTAACTAATTGTGTTACAATAATTTCTTGAAAAATGCCATGTATATTATTAGGCAACTTGAAGAGAAATATACATATTACATTTAATAACTTACATATAGCATCATATTATAATTAAATAATTACATTTTTATTATTATTTGGCAATAATTTGATCTAGAGAGATCCAGAATACCTCAGAAAGCTTTGGGCAAATATAAATGCCATCAAAGAGAGATACTGACCAAAGAAGACCTAGCATCAAGAGCTATAGGGGATAGTCTTCAGAAATTACATCTGACAGTAGTGGAAAAATCTCCTCACTTAATAGTTCAGGTACCAGGAACAGCAGACTCTGATATGATGTTGAATGGATTAGAAGGTAAGAGGTAATTTATTATTTTAAAATTACTGTAAATTAAGGAAATGAAATAATTTTGGTAGTACTATGATTAGTTCACTCCAAAGTATAAAGGTTTCACAACTAATATATAGAGGATTATTTAACAGAAAGGTTGAAAAGCTATATTAAAAAATTGCAACTATGAAAACTGAATATTTACATATACAGATTTATGAATGAGTAATCAAGAAAATATATTAGCAGTTATGTCAGTATTAACACATTTAAATTAATGTAACACTGGTCTAGGTCAAACTATTTTAAAAGTATTACATAAAATGGCAAAATATTAATCTTAAAGGTAAGATATTAGCCCTGAACCCATTGCATAACCTATAATTATATAATAAAATAATAAAAAGTAATAAAAACATTCTACTTTGGAGTGGACTAATCATAGAAATATAACTTTTAATTATTAAGAAATAGTAATAATTAGTATTAAATTGTTAATATTTATTTAATTTGAATTTTATTTTATCTATTATGAAACTTTAAAAAAAGATTGATGCACATAGAATTTAGTTTACAGTTTCAAAAAATAAACAGAGTAGAAAGAAATCTCTTAAATTTTAATTCATAAAATACTACATATCATATTCACATGATGTGAGACTGTTACAGTCCACTGAGCTGACAGTATAAGGAAGAATAAATTCTACATTACATAATTACAGATTTGATAATTATTGTATTGTTCACATTATATTTAAGTTCTCTGCTCACAAGGAGTACAGGTTGTAATTCCTCCTCCTATGGATTTGTCTCCCTCCACTACTGGACCATCAAACTCATCCAGACCTGCAAAAACAGCAATGCTAGCAGAATCAGGACTAACATCAGCAGCACCACTACCACCACAGACATCATCAGCAGCATGCACAAGAAAGCATAGAAATAATATTTCAGGAGAACAAAATAATGATCTTTACTTATTAAAATCAAAAAAAGCTAAATTAGAACTAGAAACTGCTAAAAAGAACTTAGTGACATCGAATTAGTGAGTGAGAGAGAGACAGAGAGAAGGAAAATAAACATTTTATACAAGACTATAGTTATTATGTAAATATCATAATCTGTTTGATTAATAATATGCATCACTATGCCTCCTAAACTATATTAATTTATTTTCTCCTAAAAGCCATACCTCCTGGTTACTTTACTGCAAAAGACATAGGTTCATATGGATGAACCACTCCACTATACCTGGGTCATCTTCTAATAAGCTGGCATTTATGTTCAGACTCAAGTTGTGAAGTACTGCACTGCTAACAATTATATTAAGAATATTATTGACTTTACTTCTTAATCCAACTGACAGACAATGAAAGCTCCTTTCTTAGACTCCAAACATTCTCTCCACTATATTTCTCATCCTTTTGCGAGTTCTGTTGTACCTAAAAATGAATAATGTTTAAAAAAAAGTCTAACTTTTCCTGTTTTATTATTTAGTAAAAATATTTAAATAAAAAGCACTTGAGTGACTGGATTTAATAAAGGAGTAAGTCAAATTCTTTGACAAGAGTATCCTGTGTCCATTAGCAAACAACCAGTCAATTCTACTTGAACATTACGAGCTCACTCCCAGCTCAGCTAGACACAATGTCCAAAAACTTGCTTTTGAGTTCAGCAACAGCCTAATAAGATAAAAATAAATTTTTGTAAGCCATTCTTATAATATTAAAATATTAATATACATTGTAAATTAAAAGTGTACCTGTACATTCAAGGTAAAATAATTTTTCCGGTTTCAAAATGCTTCTGCTTAGTCCCCTAACTTTGTGTGGCAAAGGCAGATGCAAATACAGTTGATAGCACCCTTTACTTAATGTATACAAGTGTTGTTGAGGTTATGGTATCTCCCATTTGCTCGAAAAGTAAATGATTGCTTAGTTTCTCTTCCAATTTATTTCCTCTTTTTATAAAAGAGTAAAATTTTATTTTGCATTAATTTCTAACTAAATGGGTCAGAAAATTAGTTTTATGATAATCAAATTTCATGCACAAGGAACCTAATCTTGTGGAAATATTTCAACATTTCATAGTTACATTATAGTTAATATATCTGAATAGTATTGATACCTACCTTAAAGCTTCCTGTGGCATAATATCTCAGGCATACAAATAACTGTATTATTGGAGGAACTGGTAAGCCTCAACGGTTAGGTTTATCAAGAACTGGTTCCACTTTCGGAAGCAATAGTTCCAAGAATGTGTTTTTGTAGAAACAAAACCTCTTTTTAAATTCATTTTTCACTGCAAAATTAAAGGGATTCATTGCATTTCGCAAATAACGCTTCGAAGCATGAATTTCTTCCAATTCAATCATTTCCTCAGCCTGATCCTCAAAATTGTTATCAATTTTGTTGGTAAAAACATAATAAGTCAAGGTATCCTTGACTTGTTATTTCATAAAATAAGTTGTACTTAAGTGACCATGAATAGCAATAAATTCTTCATTAGGTCCTAACTTTATAAAGTGAAATATGACAGAATCATTATTAAGTACAACTTATTTGGACAACAACCAGAAATAAAAACGAGATTTTAATTCGACTATGATATAAGTTTTACTTAATACACTATGAATACTGGCCTAAATGTCCCTCACCTAAACAATAGTTTAAGCTGCACATTTTTCAGCACAAAATAACTTGATCTTCCAGAAAATTTATTAAGATCAAACTGCCTTCTCTTTGTAACCAGCCCTTCAATTTGTTACCTCTTTCCCTTTGTGGAAGATAAAATCTGTGATGAAATTTATATGATATTTACAAATCAAATGTTGGTTGAGAATGCATAAAGAAACTGAAAGCAATCGGCAAATTGTAAGGCTGGAAACCTATACTATGAACTGCACATATCTAGAACCTACCCAAGACACTTCTTCTCGGTATGGCATGCCATGATAATCACACATGCAGGCATACTGAGTGGAGAAGCCCCCACAAGGTCCCAGGCCCCTACCATCATTTCCTCTATTCATTTCTCCTTCCAACAATTGTTGAATACGTTTGGATGGAATCACTTCCACTTTCCGAATTATGTGCCTGAAAAACATTGCAATAACACACAACTTTATGAATCATGCACAGCAGTTTTTAACTCCTAATTACTATTCTTATGTACTTATACTATACTCTGCAGAGGAATGGATTACAGCAATGGTTGAATGCCAGTTTACACACATTGGTCTACAATGCACAGTATTTACATATTGTTTTTCTTAAAATTGTTATTTATACTTTACTATCCCTTCCAAATAAACCCACTATGAATTATCATAAGAAACTGTCCCTTATAAAACCTTGTGAAAGACAAAAATAAGTAATATCTGAAATGAGAGAAGATTAAACTTTTAAAATTAGAATGCATTATGATTTAATAATGTAACTTTTCAAATAAAACAAAAAGTAAAAGACAAATTTAAGATAGTACAAATAATACAAAAAAATACTTAATTAGTTGAAGCATTATTTGTTTTAAAAGCTGACCAGTTAAAAGAGAAAATATTTATGGCATTTTCTTTGAGGGGCCCGGGTCCATTTGGCCTTATTATTATTTATTGACAGGCTGCCCATGCTCATTTATAAACCAAACACAAAATAATATGAATTCAGCTTACATAATATCACCCATGAACAAAAAATGGTTAATCAACTACTGCCAATTATCTTTTACTGCACTGCAATAAGTAATGAAATAACAATAATTATAACTCTAACAATATGTAGTGTGGTGGTGGTGGTGGTGATGGTAGTAGTAGTATTTATTTCATATTTCACATATGTATCCTACAATCTTTAAAACAGTATTTCTTTTCTTTTTTTTTTTTTTTTAACAAAATTTAGTTAAAGTACTTACTGTAAAGGTACTGTAGGGAAAATGTTTCTGATAGCTGTTGCTAATGCCATTATCATAGAATCCACTTCCTGACTTCCCGAATCATCAGGTGTTAAAAATGAGTAAACTTTATCGCCCACCGTCAAACTCAGCTGCAAGCAATGAATAAGCACCATGTAAACTTGTGGGCAATATCTAACATCAACATGCAAATCTCATAATTCAGAGAATGTCTGAATTTTTTAAGAAAAGCAATATATTCATGTCCACTTAAACATCCATTACTACTAATTGAAGAAGAAGAAAATGAGGAGGAGAGGAGGGATAGTAAAGTGTTTGTACTTTTGTGGTATATGCAGGTCTTCTATATTTTAAATTATTCTTCTTTTCATAGAAGGCATGTTTAAAAACAGTTGCTGGTTAAAAATCAATAAGTATTTTAGGGACAAGAAATTGTATTACTAAATTGCTATTTTCAATGAAAATGTATTTTTTACATCATTAGAATTGTTCAGTAAGCATCATTCTACATAAGGGAAAGTTTTAATTGCCTTACACTTCCCCCAGAAGCAATTATATATCAAAGGAAGCTTTCATATGTACAAATGACAACCCTGATGTACATGTTCTCTTGTCTTTCATGAGAAATATTTATCATCTATCACAAAGAATAATGATCAAACATACAAATTCTCCCCTTCCTATAGAATCTGTTATTAATGAATAATATTTCTCAAATGACCAAATAAACTTACTTATACAACATCAAACCCCACACTAATTATTAAAATGCACTTTACATTTTACTTTCATTCTTCAAAATAATTGCATATATCAGAGTATTCAACTTTGAATATAACATACAAATAAATGACAACTCTGTCATTATATTGTATAAAGAACACAATATCTAAAACATATACCTCTCTGAATCAAAAGTAGGGTTACGGTTATAGTAGATCCCCATTGGGGTGGGGCTTATTTCAGATATGCAGTTTTCTGGATGAACCACAAATTCCAGAAATACCACTTTGAAGGGAAAAAATTATGATTAAAAGTTTGTCATCAAATACTCCAAAAATATATTAATTATACCCTGTAATAACAACAATTACTTAAAAAAGTAATCAGATATCATGATTTTATGTGTAACATTTTCTTACTTATTATTCCTGCACATTTCCATTTATTTCTTTTTCAATTCAAAATGCACCTTAATTCTGTATGTTAATGTTACACATTTCTTATGTATGTAATGTTTAAAAATGCAGGTACAGTTATAATGCAACAATATGTTTTAGAGCCTATTGTAAATATCAGGAAAAAAAGATTACCCTTCTCTCAAATTATTGGCTCAGAAAATAAAGTTGTCTTCAGACGATATAAGGTATATATATATAATATTAATGAAAAATAAAAATAAAGAAACACTATTAACAATGTAACAAATTAACACTAATAATAAAAGTAGATAAAGATAAAACACTGAGAAAGAGTCACACTTGAAATTGCTATATTTCGAACTACTGCGAGTTCTTCAATGGCAAGAAGCTAGACATTGGTCTAGCTTGTGAATACATGCAGCAAATGACACACTGCAATGGACACTTTGCCTGTAAAAATAAGGGTTACATTAATAAGCATCTGGAAAGAGAACAGTAGGGTTCAGTAGCAGTGGCCAACAGATTTACCAGGCATTGCTCTTCTATACAAGTTCCTGGGTTCAAATCCCACACAATATTTTTGTTTAATTTTTTATTATTGGTTTTATTAGTTTATATTAGAACATTATGTATATTGCCTATCATTTGAGTTTTATGGCATTGCTTATGCATAAACAAAAAGTAATCACAAACTAATATTCTTCACTAAATAAATACCTGAACAGAAACAGTAAAGATACATAGAAATAAACACAAATTAATATTGAGTGTATGAAACCATTGAATGTATAACTGCCCTCAATCTTCAGGATATAGATTATATCAGATTTATATAGTAAATGTGGACAAGAGGCTATAAATTCGCAGGCCTCTTGAATTTGTGCCCATATGTCATCTTTGTCCTTGATGCATGTACAGAGAATATGTGCGCAGCATATTAACCATGGCATCCCTACACACTCTGTCAAAGAGCTAACAGAACACTAGTCAGTATATTTATAGTGCATGCCATATAACACAACTGCTGCACTGGCTACACAGCTTTGCTGAATACCTTGTAAACTGCACACTGTAATAAGTAGGGCTTAGAAGAATTTTGAGTTCAAAAGATGACTTTTTTGTTTTCTTTTGTCAAAGTGGGTACATGTAACTTGATCTTACAAATAGAAGTTACCCAGAAGTCCCAAAAAATAGCAAAGAATTCCAACTGATTACGATTTCACACATGCCTCTGTTAGCACCAAATCAAATTGTTAAATGTGTTGTGAATAGAAAGTGTATAGTATGTTGTGGACAGAAGGTGTTAGTGTGCACTGTGGTTAATTATTTTTAGCCCCACCTCAAATTAAGAAATAACTTGCTTATACGGTTTGGAATGCATGTAAAACTTATATTGTTAAAAGCACATGCCTTTTTCCTTATAATTATTGTTTTCTTTACATGTTACATTGCTACATTACAGTTTCCAATTTGCTTTCGTGTGATTATCTACTAACACGTTCTGGTGGAGTAGTGGTTGCCATACTAGCCTTCTAAACCCAAGATCACAGGTTCAAACCCGGCCAGGATTGATGGATTTTTCGGGCGTAAAAATCCTAAGTATGGCTTCCTTCAGAAGGGAAGTAAAGCTGTGGGTCCTGTGTTGTACATTTACGGTACAAAAAAGAACCTCAAGCCTGAAAGAAGAGACCTCTGAGCAAAATTTGTCGGCCGTTTCAAGCCCTGAATTGAATGGGACGCTGATGACCTGAGATGTTAAAGAGCGTCCATAAATAAATCAAATTATTATTATACTAACATGAGTGCTTTCATGTGATTTTTATTTACTTTCTAACTTGAGTACTTTCATGTGATTAATTACTAACATGCTTCCTACAATGTAAACTTATCCGCAGGAGTCATTTCACAGGATAGCATCCGGATTTCTCTGCTGCTGCTTAGGACTGTTCGCGACTATTGGGTAACTTCTACTAGTAAGGCTGAGTGTACTTGCATAAGGTAGTTCAAAAAAATACTACTTTGTAATTAAAATAATTTACTATCAGACGTTTTTATGCCCATACTATAATATTACATAATATGTAAAATATTTATTGTGTATACTAATGTAATTTTACATGCTCAAAAGCTGCCTGAAATATATGTACCCTATGAAGAACACTGCTCAAGGAGTCTATATATTAATAAAATCAATAAAAAAGAATGACAACAGAAAGGGACTTTCAAGGACTAATAACATAGTGTGCCATACTTGCTAAGGAGTTAACAGCCTGTACAATATTTCCCTCAAACCTTCAATTAAAGATTAAGTATAGTTCCTGTATTTGGCCATGGCACAAAACGATAAAAATAAAATAAATAGAAATATATTTGAAATCAAGAGTTCGAAAAAATTTGAGATTACAGCTGGGACTCAAATCACGGATCTTTAGCTTACCACATAATTAAGGTTAATATAAATATAAAAATAGCCCTAATAGATGATTAACTACGAAGCCTGATCCACAAGTATTAAAATATTTTGAGTTGCCTCTTAAGAGATAAAATCTCTGCAATGAGATAAACTTAAGTTTCTAGGGTATATAGATTCATATGGAAGAGGTGTGTCAAGTTAGACCTCAGATGGAAGAGCATTGGCATTGTAAACTGAAGATCATGGTTTGAGTCCCAGGTGACCTAAATTTCTTCTATCTGACTGATTCTAAACCTAAATCTAGTATATGGCTTATGTGAAAAAATTGCATCTAATAGGAAAAAAAAATTAATATTTGGTTAAGCTGCATTTTGACTGACCAAAGTTCAGACAAATGGGATTGTACTATTAACTGCAACATTTTAAAATTTCAAATAAATATGCATTATGAGGTAAAATTGTGTCAATGTTGGTTACTTTGTAGCATATTTTGCAAGCTGAATGACTGAAGATACAAAATCTCAAGTCCATTTTAATGAAGATGAGATGATGCTTGCTTGTTAGTATTATAAATAGTGTAATATCTCTATTCTGAATCTAGGAAACAAACCTATTTCCCTCAAACTACTCATTTGATGATAAGCCAGAAGTGCAAAAGGAAGGAAGTGTAGGGAGAGAGCTCTTATCTTTAAGAGTAAAAGTGGTTCAAGGGCAATGGGCATGGAACTGAATACATATCCAGCAAGAATTGGCTGTTTGGAACAAGAAGACTACAAAGGAATAATATGATGAAAAATATATTGATTCTAGGAAGTGTAATAATAATTCTGCTAGTGATTGAAGTAATGCTGAAGAAAATCATTCAGAAAATGGAAAAAATGGAAGGTATGGAACACCTACTTTTTGATAAATTGAAAATGGTCAAAGAGGATAAAGGGGAAGAAGTGCAAAAAGTAAAACTTGGGAAAGTATAGATGAGGTGCACAAGATGTTTTGTAGAGAAATACTAGGATTATCAAAGGCAACTGTAAGACAGGTAGCTCAAATAGAGCATAGAGTGACAAGCAAGGAAAAGATAATGGAAAGAACACTGAAATATTGGCTCAGGATTTTAAACTTATATGAAACAAATTTGGACAATATTTAGAATACTAAGAAAGATGTTAAAGAACAAAGGGTAGATAAATAGTCTTCTGGAAAATTTGGAGAATAATGGACTAATACAGATTTGGAGAAGAAGGGACAATAATAAGAATAATTTATGAAAAAGGGCAAGAAAGAGATTTGAGGATGCAAAAATACAAAATATATTTAATGAAATAGCTGAAAGAGTTCTTTGGTTTTTTATACACCAATGACATGTACACGAGGAAGGAAAATATATACAGACATAACAAGTAAGGATGAGCAAGAAAGTATTGCATGGGTAAGAACAGGAATATGGCAGTTAAGAGGTTTATGGACAATGTCCTATATATGGTGGAAAAGGAGATGTTGAACACAATGTTCAGTACAAAGGAACAGAAATTTGGAGAAAAGAGTTTATTAAAATGAAATGGTTTAAGAAAGATAGAAATATAGCAATAATTGAAATGTTTTACAAAGATAGTAGGAATATAGGAGAATATTTAATCAAAGTGAAGAACAAATGGATTTGGACAGTGAATAGAGACAAATAGAAATTAAATTCATAATTAATTAGAATTAAGGAACTAAAAAATAAAAATTAGTATAAGAATATTGTAACAAATGAATATGACTGGTAAAGAACTAGGGCTGAATGCTAGTCATATTCACTTATACATTGCTTAGCAATAATAAATAAACTACTCATCTGGCAAAACAATAAATAAAAGAAACAGTGTTTAATTGTCTGTATAGCATACCATAAGAACACAATCTTAACAAGTTAGCTAATCACAGGAGTCAAGACAGCAAGGTAGTATCTTTTGTCTTTATAAAATTATCATTGCTCTGAAGTGTGTTTAAGTTTAACAAATAAATAACTTCAAAACAGGAAATATACTAATGCACATTATTGATTATTAAAATAATAAACTTGTCTCCCTTTAAACTTACCAACTGCACAAAATCTTTCATTTCATTTAGACATTTGCAATACTTTTATACCAAAGCATGAGAATACTAACCTGGTTTGGCTTTTTGCTTTCAATCGCCTGAATTTCCAGGTAGTGGAAGTGCAAGTCAATCTGGATCAAAAAAATGTTAATTTTTAACCCATTATATACATGTTTATATACATGTGTATATGTATGTGTGTGTGTCTCCAAAAAATTAAAAGCTTGTTTGAGTGCATAATAGAAATAGTACAAGAATCAAAATTCATCTGTTCTGGATGAACATGCAACAATATACTTATTTTGTAACCAATACACAAGTGGCTATGTTACACACTGTTGCTGTATTACACACTTTATGCTGAAGCACAGATTTTATTTTGTCTGTATCCTGAATCACATTTCATACAAAAGACAAAGGAATGTGACTATGCTAAGAAAGAAAGACTCTTGTACAAATAATAACAGTCATTTAAAAATAGGAAATTAATTTCTCTGGGCACATTACAAAATAAAATTGTTAACATTATTGAGAGCTGGTTTACATAACTCTTAACTAATGTTATACAAGAAGCAATCTACAATATAGCATCAAAATAATGTGAAAGTTTTCCAATGCATGTAAATGTGTAATGCATAACCAAAATAAACCTCTGTTTCCTGTAATTTTTTAATTTTGCTGAAAAATATCAAGAGTAATAACACTTCTGAACAGTTGCTAGCAATTTCAAATTTGAACTACATGCAGCAAAACACTGTACAACAATTTTAGCAGTATTTACTCTCGTACTCACCCGGGTTGGAACTTTGGCTGTAAGTAAAAACAATCTGCATGGTGAGAACACCTAAAAACAAATTAATCTAATTAATATCATTACAATATTTCATCAGCATGCAGCTTTCTCTCATGTATTGTTGTAAATAGTTTTCTAAAGGCCAAAAAAAATTATATTTCTGTGGAAAACACATTAAAAGTACCAAGAATGCTCAAGCAAATACACTCATTTGTTCTCATAACATTCTTTATTCTTTACTTTATGTAACACTTATTACAGCTAATATGTCTTGGTGCCAGCCCAGGTTTTGCTCCAAGTCATATAAAGTACAAGATATACAATCAATAAACAAGAAAAACAAAAACAAAACAAATATAAAAAATAACACCTTTTTCTTCTCCATCTTGAATCCCATAATTCAGAAGGAATAGGTCTTCTCTTCATTTGATCTTACAACAAACATTTTAAAGGACACACATAATGTTCTGATCAAAATATTACGTTCTGAAAACTGAAAATCATAAAAAATAATGAACTGATGGAAATGGCTCATTTCAAGTTATTCTGGTATTAATACTTACCAAAACACGGTTTTCTGTCTTATCACTCTTGGTTTCCAGCCGAACCACATTCTTGAGCAATATTTTGACATGTTTTCCTAATAATGACTTAACACTTTCTGAAAAGAAAAGAACTATATGTTAGAATATGCACTATTTACATATGGAACACTATAACTCAATCTCAACTCACAAAATTGAAAAACACACAGTACTAAATGATCAGTTTAACTAATATAATTCACAATATTCTTTGCACTTAAACATTACAAGCACATTTCCTTGCATTTCAACAGAAAAATTACCCCATAAAGCATGAAAAATCTAACCCCATAATAACAATTATAGCAAATCATGTAAAACATGATTCATAAAGAAAACCAGTCACAAGAACTTGCACTTCATTTTAACAATTTAAGAAAAACTGCTCATCTAGGCTGCTTAATTCCAGAAGGATGCAAATCAATAAATTTTGCATTTATGCTTTAAATAAAAAATAACACCCAAATTAACTCTGCAATAAAGATGTCTGTCAAGCTGTGCAAACATAGGAAACCTCGCCCATGTAAGGTACTCATTATCTAAATCCATGCAGCAAAATATACCACATATCGAGCAAAATCACGGTAAAAAGTTATTTTTTTGCAAACTTTGCATTAGTATGTAACCGTAAAGTATGTTATGACTCACTATGTCAGTCCTGATGGTCTAGTGGTAGCCATTCTTGCCTCATAGACTCAAGGTTGTAAATTCCAGCCAGGGTCAATGGATTTTTTGGGCATAAAAATAAGTATGGCTTCCTTTGGAAGGGGAAGTAAAGTCATGGATCCCTAATTGTGGATTTACGGCACATTAAAGAACCTCAAGCCTGAAAGAAGAGGCCTTTGAGTAAAATTTATCAACTCTTTCACACCTTGAATTGAAGAATGCTGATGATCTGAGATGTTAAAGAGCATTGTAAATAAACCAAATCAACATGGGTCACTATATATGCATATACTTGGACTATTAAAGTGCAGGTATATGTATATAATTCACATTTTTTAACACAATCAGCTCATAAGTTCAACATGATCTGAGAAAATTTTCTCAGTGGAGAATTACAAATCATACAAGGATCCACAATCTACATCACAAACTTCAGAAAACAAAATATTCAGACTAAATTTTTAAGAAGTTAAGATAGAATTCTTCCTAAGGAACTTCAGATTATATTAACTACTGAAGGGAAAATTCTCCCAAAACATTCCTGATATTTTCACAACAGATAACATTTAAAGAATTACAAAACTGTTAAAATTAAAGGTGCACAAAATTAAGTGATGCATAAACTATAACACAGGATCCTGAACAAAGACACAGTTTTTGTCAAAAGAGTTTGATTAACAATGTAAAAAAAGCTCTCAAACTTAGTTCTAATTGGACAGTATTTGGTTGAACTTTCATTATATATGAATTCACAACATAACTGTCATTGATGCTTTGAAGAACAATTTCTTTCATAAAGAATCGTTTCAGGATATGAAAGTTGCTGTATGGTGTGCTCATTAACATAAATGCTTTATTAAACTAAGTAATTTACAAATGTCTGTCTATAGATTCTAATCTGGGCTGTTATCTCCATGGCACATTCCAACATATTCAACAATACAAAAAGATAAGGAAGAGACACAAAATGACTTAATTATTCTTAGCAATCTTCTATTTCAACTGCTGTTATAACTAAGATGCAATAAATCTATTATCTAATTAAATTTCATCAAGCTCAAATCTCCAGTTCATCAATCTTTGGCTCTTTTCAATGGCCCACATCCACTTTTACTAACTTTGCACAAAAACTTTGCAAGACTATTTATTTGTCTCTTATCATTAAATATTTTCCTTAACATCACTACTCATCCACTTCTCCAATAAACTTGTTCTCCATTAATTGATTCCTTTGCAAACAAACAGGATATGTATTGCATCTTCTACCCCTCCACAAATGAGACAGATATAATTTTTTTTTTGGATAGTGTTTAACGTCCGTTTTTACTACTGAGGCCTAATGATACATGAAAAGAAATGATAGACTGGGAGAGCATTTATTTTTAAGGAAGAAAATGTTCCAGGCCTAAGTTTAGGGGACTGCCCCGGCATTTGCCAGCTAAGAGGACTGAGGAAAACCTGGAAAAAACCTCAGTCAGGGAGGATGGTCCTGGCGAGATTCAAACCCCACACCTTCCGCTCACAAATCCACGCCTTAATGACCTCAGACACCCGTGGCAGTACAGATATCATAAGGATATGTTCCCTATGTGCTCCTAAAATCCCATACTCCTAAATGAAAAGAGCCAATTTCTTCTCTTTTGTTTTTATCACAAACACCAATATGCATTTTTCTTGCTAAATCAAGTTTTACTTCTCTGTAAAACTTTAACAATCTTTTCTCTTGAATTTGTCTGTCCATGTCCTCTAGTTTAGTTCTAACTTCCAATCAAAATACTGTTAAAAAAATTGCCACTACAAACCCACATATCACTAGGCCATTTTTAATTAACTGTTGCCTAATTTTCCTTACCCATTTACTATTATTCAAATTTGTTTTATGATACTTAATGCAAATGCTCAATATATGGTTATCTGGTAATAATTGAATATCTAATAAATTTACTTACTACCTGAATTTTTCTGCCTTAAATAAACCATTTTTCTTCTCTTTTCTATTTGTTCCCCTTCTTAAACACCATAATTCTGCACATATTCTAATTTACCATAATCCCCATTTCCTACTGAATCTTTCAATTGCACTAGAAAATACATCAAACCAATTACTGATAGAGCCCCAGCATCAGACATCTGCACACAATAAATCAGGAACTTCCCAATTACTAATTGCAGATAAATAGACATTAACTTATTTAACACAATGCAACACATCATCAATAAATAAATTAAACAAAACAGTATTTAACTTGTATCCTTGTCTGAGCTCAACTCATTTTTCAATATCCAATAATTTCACTACCTAAATCTTTCTTCATTAAATTGCACCAAAATGGGTTGCTGTATACTGCACAAAAAAATAAATAATGGGACCATTTAAAAGTTATTAATTTATGTCTATATGTACTTTAATGTGGTTTTATTCTTCTTCGAAGCAGCCAAAAGGGAGCATAATTGTGTATGTTTTCAACAAAACAATCCATACAGCCATTTTCTTATGAGTAACAATTTGTTCAAGCAGGACCAAGTTATTATAGCATCCATTTTTGCTCCCTAGCTCTTGCAGAACTCCCTATGATTTCTATCTTAGGTAAATTTAAAGAGAAAACTACAAAAAACCACACTCTTGAAAAGATCTGAAACCTACCACATCTGTTAAGAGACTGTCTTCATTTCCCAAGAGAAATGATAGCAAATGATGGACAGATTTTTAAACAAGCATTAAAAATGTGTGGATAATTTTAAGACAGGCATTTTCAACATTTCCTTTCCCAAATTGCAAAAGTAGGTACTTTTTTCAACTGCTTTTATTTCATAAATTGTTCAGCACATTACCAACATAAACAGCAGTAAACAGCAGTGTTTACCCAAATGAAAGTGTTATTTGTACAGTGAGCCATCCCATGAATAATCCTATATATGTTACAAAGTATAGTCTTAACCAAAAGTTACTTCAAATGAAAGCAATATCTTCCTTTAATTGTCTGAGTATTTCAGAATTATTCAATAAATCTGTTTCACTTTAATATGAAGCTGATAAAACAGTATTTAACAATCAAAATACATTAAAAATAATGTTAATCTGGCATTATTTTCCAGACCTGCCCTGAAGATCACCAAAAGGTTTGTTTATTGGACAATCCAGAGATTCACTGAGATTTGAGAGTGAAAGATCAACCTTGCACTGCACAAACACCAGCAGCTGTTAAAACAGTGGCATCTCACATACACTGAAATCCCATTTGGAAGCAGAATTATAGCACAGGAAAATAACTTTTTGCAACAATTAATATCGAAGAATTCCCTGTTTATCTTTGCTTACCTCTGCTTAGTGGCAGAGTACTGGACATTTCCTGAAACCACAACTTAAGCACAGGGAACTGAAATCAAGATGACTCCTTTAGCAGTATGGCAATAATGGGTAACATAGAATTTTTTCACTAGCAAGAAAGTGTTCACTATTAAAAAATACAGAGTATAATGTTTCAAGCTCTTAAGAAGCAACAGTTGCTGGTGGCAAATGTATCTGACTTTATGTTCACTGCTGATTGACCATCTGCTAATCCTGATCTCAATCCTCTGGATTACTAACTGTGCTCAGTACTAGAGGGGAATGTCTGCAAGTACAATTAAAAGTTATTATCGCTTACTAATATCGGTATTGGCAGAAGCGGATATTCCCATTGAGATCATTCCTACTATACTAGATGACTGGCCAGAGAGACTTCCAGTCTGTGTGAAGACAAAAGGTGGACATTTTGAAATCTGACTGATATCATATATATGTAATATACATAAGTGCATTATAAGTACTAAAAGAAAATGAAATATCTCCAACAATATTTAACTTTGTAGTTTTTAATAGCAGTAATTTTGACAGTGAAGGCTACTGCCTTTGAAACATGTCCAAATAAGGTAGAATAAAATTAGTAAATTAGTAAATTTCTCATAATTACGTAAATATTTACCTTATTCGAAAAATAATGTGTGAGAATATTTACTACTAGATAAGATATATTTAACAATTTTCACAAACAAAAACCAATTATACATATAAAGAAACTTTAATAAGGTTTTGAATAATTGAGTCGAATTTGTTAACACTTACATCACTAATAGTTTTAAAAGAGGAAAACTAAGTTTCTGGAGCTAATCGCTCCCATCTTCAGTTCCAGTTCGACTGCCAGCCTTGTTCTTCGTGGGGGTTTGGTTTGTCTCTGGTGCTGGTTGGATGAACTTCTGTATTAAGATGTCACTTGGTGGGATTTCAAAGTTGAAAATGCTACATTTGTTCTTCCAGATATAAATGTTTTCCCAGACGGCCAGTTCTGTTTTCCCTGTAATGTTTTTAAGTAGTTTGGGATTCCTGTTTATATTATGTTTTTCATTCTAAAAATGCCAAGCTACTGCTGATTTTTCTTCCTGTCTTTGTTTTATGTTCCTGACGTGTTCTTTTGCTTGTGTTTTTATGTTTCTTTTAGTCTTTCCTGTGTAAATTTTTTCACAATCGATACATTCCATCTGATATATTCCTCATTTGTTCTCTTGATGAATATCCTCTTTTAGTTTAGAATTTAGCATATTTTTATGGAGTAACTGTTTTTTGGAGCTAAAATAATGTTTTGTTTTTTGAAAATCTTTTAGAATTTGTAGAAGGTTGATGGATGGTATGTGAATTTTTGGTACATTCTATTTTCTTCCTTGCTAGAAATAGAGTACTGATGTCTTTGATTCTTTTTTTGTTCCTAGCTCTGTTTATTTTCTTATATACCACTTCTTGTTTGAAACCATTTTCTATAGCTTTATTTATTATATTGCTCAGTTCTAAATCATATTCTTCTCTGTTCATGGGGACATTTACCAACCTGTGAACAAGACTATTTAGTACTGTATGTTTATGAGGGACTGGGTTAAAACTGTTATATTTAATGTAGCTATTAGTGTGAGTAGGTTTTCTATATATGCCAAATGTTAGGTGATTTTTTTAACTTAATTATTTTAAGATCCAAGAAGGTTGCTGTCCATTGCATTCTCTTTCCATAGTGAATTTTAACGATTTTTTTTGTTTGGCAGTTTCACATTCTGAATTGAATGGGATGCTGATGATCTGAGATGTTAAAGAGTGTCTGTAAATAAACCAAATCAACAACAATAACATGATTGTCCTCCTTGACTGACATTTTACCCAGGTTTTCCTCAGTCATCAATGGCATATGTCAGGAGGAACCCAAAACTTCAGTCTAGAACTCTTTCATTTTAATAAGTTTTCTTCCCTGCTTAACCTTCTGACCTTATTATCACTAGTGTCCATTGTATGTAATGCCTGTAATGAAAATGAGTGTTAAAACACTATGGAAAAAAATTTATGGGGCAACCAACAGACAAATACATTAAAATTCACATATATGCTAATCGAGACCTTGATCTTTAAAGTTAGCATCTATTCAGTGTATCAATCACAGCAACCAAAAACAGCTTTAACCTCAATATTTTCGATTTTGTTCTAGGGTTTCTAAGGTACGTTATCTTCCCATTATATGATGCCATGTTGAGAAGAGCAGATGCGGAAGAAATACAAAATAGAACAATTAAATAATATGAGCAATACAAATGTCTTACAGCTAAGAATGATGGAGAAGAATATGGGCAGAAATACTGAAAGCGAGAAAGTGTCAAAAGGAAATATAAAGACCAACAACCTTCTGCCTAAACATCCATTTTCAATGAACTTCAGGCTACTATTAGTGCTAGCCCCAGCCTACAGGTACCTCCAGTGCTTCTGGTTCAGATATGTCAATTGCAAATGTCATCCATTCCATGTAGTTACCAATTGATCATAGTGTAGATCTAAACAACCAGCCTGTGATGCTAATAATTGATAACTAAAGTAAGCAACTCACATCACAGCATGTCATTTCTTTGCTGCCTTACCTCCTGATTAAGTTTTAATCTATCAATCATATGCTTATTCTCATTTTGTAACCTCCAAACCAAATAGTATATTATGTATAAACAATATAATACAGTTTTTTTCACACTAACTCCATTCACTTACATAAAATTTGGAACATATGTTTCGGGAGCGATCCCTCCCATCTTCAACCTGTTGACAAATGTTTAACAACAGTTTGTCAACAGGCTGAAGATGGGAGGGATCGCTCCCGAAACATATGTTCCAAATTTTATGTAAGTGAATGGAGTTAGTGTGAAAAAAACTGTATTATATTGTTTATAGATATACCACTCCATTGTCAACAGCTTCGTAAGTACACTTAATTGAGTATATTATGCACTTATGAACAAAGTATACCTAATGTCTACAGCTCAGAAGAATAAACAATCAAAAATCTATCAGTCAGTCAAAAAACAGAGTAAAGACTACATGGAATATAATAAAACAAGAAATGGCTAAAAATTTGCAATAAGATATGAAATAATCTTAAACATTAACAACCCAGAGATAAAATGCCCTGCAGATGTTGCAAATGTATTTAATGATTACTTTCTTAATGTAACAAAAAATTTAAATTTATACTCTGGTGATAAAAGGGATGCATTAGGGATTTTACAATTATTATTTTCTAATCAAAATAATGAATTAAAATCAAGTACCAGAAATTAAAATCTAAAAACTCTTCTGGCTATGAGTAATGCATAATAGGCTTTACCACTATCTTGAAAGTAACAATATTCTATTTAATGATCAGTTTGGTTTGAAAAATGCAATATTTAAAATCATTAATGAAATTTTAACTGCTTGTTTTTTTGAATAGTATTTAATGCCTTTTTTACTACTGAGGCACAACAGTGGTGGACACTGATGATACATGAAATGAAATGATAAATTGAGAAAATTTTTAAGGAAGAATCCATGCATAAGTTTACGACACCTCCCTGGCATTTGTCATCTATGAGGAAATGAGGAAAACTTGGAAAAAACCTCAGTAGAGAGAACGATCCTAGCGGGATTCGAACCCCAGACCCCGCTCATGAGTCTGTGCCTTAATGACCTCGGCCACCCGTGGTGATGCAACTGAATTCAATGAAAGAGTACATGTAGGAGGAATATTCAATGATTTATCAAAGGCTTTTCACTGTATTAATCATGAAATTCTGATAGAAAAATTAGCTTTCTATGGAATAAAAAATCAATATTTAAATAGATTTATATCCTAAACTTGACAAAAGGAAACAAAAAGTAACAATAAAATATCCCTTTAAAAATAAAAATAATGCATCAAAGTGGGGAATGATTAAATATGGAAGCCTCAAGGATCTGTTCTGGACCTTCTTTTTTTTTATGTATATAAATGATCTCTCTTTATCTATCCAAGCTGTAGGTAATACTGTTCTATTTGCAGATAACACAAACATGCTGATAAATGAAAATAGCCTTAATGACTGTGCGATTAAATTAAATTCAGTCCTGAGCTCCTTGTGTGTGTAGTTCAAAGCAAACAAATTGTCTCTAAATCTAGATAAAACAAATGCTATGAAATTCACTCACAGATCTCCAAATCCCCTGTAATGACAGAATATTATAACAGTATACTCTGCAAAGCAAATATATTAAATTCCTTGGTTTAATAATTGATAACTTTATAAATTGCAAAGATCACATTCATTTTATATGCTAACTTAGCAGTGTGCAATACGTGCATTATTAATGTTGGATTAAATTAAGACTTTAAAATTGGTTTATTATGCCTATTTCAACTTAATAATGCAATATGGCCTTATATTATAGGGAAACCCAGTTAAAAGCGGGTGTGTCTTCCTATTACAGAAAAAAGTCATATGAATAATCACTGGTACACACAGCAAACATTCATGCAGAAACCTCTTTAGGCAATTTGAAATTTTAACTCTTTCATTCTTTCATATACTATTTCTCATGAACTTCTATTTAAGAAATAAAGAAAAACTTGTAGAAAATCAAAATATACATGACAAGAATATTAGATAAAAAGCAAATCTACATAGACAGGTTTCAACACCTTCCATCAAAAAGGAGTTTATTACGAATGCATTTTAGTACAAAACACCTTAATAAATAATGGTAAATCCTTCAAATCTGCTCTTAGAAAAAGGGAATAATAGCCCTGTGTTAAAAGGAATATATGAATGACAATATACTGATTTAAAAAACACTTTAATGATTTACATAGTGTATATGTATACAGTGAAATTTGTACAAATGATTTTTCAGTACCTGCCTCTCTGGTTTTTGATGTTTTGCCTGAGTTTTCTAGGTTTTTCATTTTTATTGAAATCATTTATGCAGATGTACATGTGGTAATTGTAAATGATAAATTCTATGTTCTTTAGTCCCTGTGACTGCTTCGTGAACTCACAGAATACTCCAGGAACTAAACTAAAAACTAAACAATCATTTTATAAATTGTAATTTGAAGCTAAATTTTCTGTTCTTAATCATAACATTATAAATATATTTTTGTTGGTATAATTATATAATTAAATGTTATTGTCATCATAATTTGAGTAGTTCTACATTCATTTATCTTTGTGACAATTGTATAAAGTTATAGAATGCTAAATAAAGAAATATCAACTAAAATTTTATTCTATTCGCTTTTGGTTACACAGAAGTGATTAAAGTGAAATTCTCTTAAATTCCTTAAAAATTTATGGCAGTTTTCACCTAATTAAAAAGGTAAAAATGAAAGAAGAAATAAATAAAAATTGATCAGCCCACCCACAATTTATCTGAACCATTAGCTCATCTTTGATATTTCTTCCTTAAGGTTGCAGACGCTATAACTCCAAAATTATATGGTCACAATCATCGAACCTCACATCCTGTTATTTCTTGCAATTCTGAGGACAAGAGGAAGTATACATCTTCTACTACACAAAAATATTGAAGTAGAAGAATACAAATATTTTACTTGCACCTCTAAGACCCCATATGCTTTCAGTTTATTATTCCTTTCATAAATTCTCAGAAAACAGCATTCAGAAAAAAGTGTGTGGTTCTAGATTAAGTCAGAACATCTGTCATATATTTTCCAGTTATTACAAATATTGTGCAATATAAAGTATGAAATTTTAAAATCGGGAACATATGAAGAGCACTTATAATAAATGTTCAAATTATTCTGCATAATCCTAGCTTGAAAAACAGGGCAGCAAACACTTCTTGTAGTGACAATGGCAAAAGTGTCTGCAAATTACCATACTGCTTGTAGTAGTACCTAATTATCTCCAAAGCTACTATCGTGCACAGAAACATTAATTATTTTGTATTTAAAGTGTTACGACACCCAAGATTTTGGTGCAATGTTTTACATCAACGATCAATTTACGAAGTTCCTTTCAAGCAGTACATTGGCCACATTCTCAACTTTGAACTCGGTGACCACCTTATCTTGCTACTGAAAGAAAACAAATTTTAATTATTCATTTAAAAAGTTTAAAGTAATAAATTACCATTCAAATCCTTCGTAAGTTGTGATCTTGTGGACATCGTACTGAATATATGGTCGTCATATGACGGATGGCTTCAAATTATCTAAAGGATGAACACTGGCTCTTCTACCATTTTATTTATCCACCATAACGCATTCACTGACGATTTTCACCCCAAAACGAAAACAAATATAATATATTCCCCTTCGCAGCCATTGCCACTTTCCTGCCCTCACTGCCCACTGTTCTGTCGCTGCTGTGGTTATGTTACACTCACTGCACCTAGATATGCTCCTTAACTCGTTCCACATAAAATTATTTCATTCCATCTTCTTTGCACTTGCGTAGGTCGACAGCAAGTCGAAAGCAAAATATATTGCAATGGCGCTGCGAATATGTAAGGAAATAACATTCACTCTACAAAAATCGTTCATAACCAGGGGTAAGTGTCAAGTTTGTTTATTGACTTCCAAATATTACTCATCACATGGGCGTTGATCTAGATTTTCCGCTTATGACTCATTAAAGCAGTTACTTTGCTTACAATCGGAATGTCACAAGTGACATGTTGTAAACTTACATAGATTGAGGTTATGTTGAAGTAATATTGTAACAGTATCACAATTATGTTCCGTATATAGCTAGATTTGCATAGATTCATAATTGTAATTGATATAGATAAATAGATATACTGAGCATTGCTTTGCGTGTTGCAAATTACAGTGTGATGCGTTCTTTCATTATGTTCCAGAGTAGCCCACCGGATGAATTCTGGTTACTTATAAAGACATCAACTTCAAACAATTTGTGTTTGACAATTAATGTAAAGTAAATAATATCAAAGCATTCAAAATGTCAATTGAAGCATCTGATGATGTTTTAAATGACTTAATAGCTGATTTGGAAAAATGTATAACAGCTGGTAATATACAGGAAGCTGAACTGCTTGTTAAGAACGAAAAGTATGGAAATTGTTTCCGAGACAAAAGCTGGGATGTCATCCCAGTAATTACAAAATATTTGCATCAGGAAAATGTAAACAATGTGCAGCTATTAGATTGCTGTGAGGTTTTGCTTCAGCAAATTGCTGAAATTGCAAATCCAGAAGAAGCCTTCTTGGAGTTTTTGCAACAAACTGATTCATTGGATAATGATGTGAAATTTCTGGTGCTTCTAAAGCCAATAAAAATAGTCTTAGATAAACTTCCAAAGAGAAGGAAGCAGTCTCTAGAATGGTGTTTATCAGCCATTCATACCCATATTTCTGCTTTAGAAATACCAGAAAACCATAAATTAGAGGGTGAGGAAAAAAATCTGTTGGATACTGACCCAAAAGTTGTACGAATTGCAACTGTTTACACAGGTTTTATGCCTTTTTTAAAGCATTTTGTCTCCGAGACTAAATCACACCAGTGCAAGCAATCAGTAAATGAAAAGATGTGTGCTCAACACAATATAGTGATCTGCAATATTCTTCAGCTTCTCGGAAAACCATTGGTGTACTTGGATCTTGAAAATGAAAGTAAAGTAAAAGGTACAATGAGAGTTTTGGCAGAAGAACTAATGAGCTGTATAGCAGAACTTGTTAATGACCTTGTAGGCTTTCTAGAATACTGTCATTCTGGAATTCAGTCATTAAATTGTTTCAACAGAGAAGAAAATATACCCATATTGTGTATTGCTAATTTTTATTATCTACTGTTTGCAGAAAAGCTACAGTTAGACAAAGTTCCTTGTGTATATTCACCTGTATACATTTTCCAGAAATGTTTGTACCTTGTTGTAGCTTTGTTGGAATATGTAGAAATTTTTATCACAAGTAAAGCATTACTGCTCACTCATGCATTGCTTTCAAGACTTAAGGAAGGTGATGTGCCATACTTTCTTTTGGATTCGCCAGCTCATAGTAACTTTGTACAGTGTTTGATGAGAGTTATGGTGTATTGCGAAATAGAGCAACAAAGACAATTTGCTATAAAATTGTTGCAAAACTATTTGTTTAAGTTTGACACTAAGGGAAGATATCTTCTGATGATAAATATTCATAGAATAGCTAATCATTCAGGTATTATTGGTTATTTAATCATGCAACTGAAAGATATGGTTACAGCAAACTTGATTTCTTCTTCTGCTTCAAAATATTTTAAAGGAAAATATCTAATTGACTTAATTATTAAGTATTGTGCATTGAGCCAGGGTGCTGAAACTGATCTGGTTGAGAATATTGATCACATAGTGTCTTCACTTAATTTCATAAGATATCTTGTGCTGCGGGATAGACGGAATGAAACCGGTGTACAGGACTGCATTCGAGACCTGCGGATTAAGTTCTTGGAGCCTTTAAGGGAAGCTATAACATTGTCCCGTGCTCATTACGTACTGAAACTCAAGGATCTGGAAGAAGAAAGCAAAGCTGCTAAAGGCACTAAATCTGAAGTTAATTCACAAGTTACAATAACAGTTGGAGGACAACAGTTACCTAATTTGCCAAAGGAGAATAAAGTTGCTATCATAAATTCAGCATTAAATGCTTTTGATTTAATGGAAAGTCTTCTTAGCCGTGTAAATGAGTGTATTGAAGGTATAAACATTACAGACTGAATGTTTTTATGAGGAAAGAACATTGATCACCCAGATAAGAATATTTTAATTTGCACTTAAAATATCATGTTTTGAAAATTGTAACTTAACTGCAGGGACCTTTATAATTAATAAATAACTTTTATTTTATTAGGTTGTCTCTTAAGAAATGTCAGTTTTTTTTTGGGGGGGGCAATGTTATTTTAAGGATGCTGTAGTTATTATTGTGTATATTGTGAGCATATGTTAAACATTAGGTGTTAATACACAATCACAAAATGAAGGTAACAAATTTTGTAAGTATGTTCCTTCTAAAGCACTAATGGAAAAAAGATGTAAAACTGCTGTGACAGCTCAAAGAATATGTGCAATGGAGGTAGAAGGTATCATTAGTCAGCTTGTAGCACAATGTTTCCAGCTAAAATTAAATGTTAATTGGAACTTACACAGTGAAGCCAATTATATAATTGATATTATTGTATGATTTAGTTGAATTACACAATCCTTAATGTTTCAATTGTCATAATATATACAACCAGTTTTGAGTACATTTCGTTCTCAATGGTTGGCCTTTAGCTTAGCTGATGATGAGAACGAAATGTTCTCGAAACTGGTTCTATATATTATGAAAAGTAAGTGAAGCATTAATAGTGTGTAGTTTAACTAAATAATACAATAATATCAATTAAATGTTTTCAGGTTTCAATAATGAAGAAGAAAACACTAAAGATTTGCCATGTCCTGGAAGACCTAAGATATGGAATATTGAGAATACTTAGAGTTTTGGAAGTAAATCAGAAAAAAGTACTCTTAAGCTGTCAGAAGTACTCTGTCATCAAAAGATAATGTACACATTAAAAAAATCTTACAGAAACTGTAAAGCTGTACTTCATGAATTGAACATGCCTAGTGCAGAGTGGATATCTGTCATCAGTTTATCATAATACCATGGATGATAGATTTAACAGGAGAATTGTTATGTATGTTAAAAATGGATATAGGACAACCCTCACACCTTGAAACAGTGGCTTGATCCCTGTCAGCCTGCCAAAGTCGGTTCAGCCCCAAAGTAAAGTTATGTGTCTAGTGGAATTCAATGGGAATTTGTTCCAAACAGGCATGTAATCGATGTGAATCTTATTCTTAACAATTGCTTAAATTCATAAAGTTTTGAGACAGTATTAGTTAATTGCAATAGGGTCCTCTTGCAGTAGACAATGCCTGACCCTATGCCACTGGAACGAGCATGGAAAAAACTCAGGAATTTGAAGGGATTGAACTGCTACCACACCTAGCATATAGCCCTGAATTTGTGCCTTCAGAGTACCATCTAATTCAATCCATGGTCCATTTCCTGCATGGGAGAAAAAATTTTGAAAACATTGAAGCCATGGAATGGATATCACCAAATTCTTCACATCAAAATCCTGAAAGAGGTCCGTCATAGGATAACAAATCTCATTAAAAGGTGGCTCAAGACTATAGAATCTAATGGTCTTTACTTTGAAAATTAGTTTAATTTCTAGCCAGAACAGATTTCAAATAAAGTTTTGCTTAAAAACTGACATTACTTATATGACAGTACCTATAATGTGATTGCAAATCTTACTACAACTCAGAATTGAACATCCAAAAATGTGGAACATGATCAAAGAGAATGCATCGTACAGTAACTTGTTAACTGCTGTTACTGTATTCTTATAAATAAAGAATATATATGGTGAAGTGCTAATAGATAAAATGTTTAATTGGTGGAATATTTTGAACCCATTGCTTCTACTCTTAGGCAACTGTTGTATTTGTAATAATGGCATCTTGTAACCTAGAATTTACTATCCATGTTTATTTTAGTTCGGAAACCTGCAACTCTCATTGAATGAATAAAAAAATAAAACACTTCCCCCCCCCAATAACCTTTTCTTCTCCTGCATTAGTAATTGACATATTTTGTGTGTGTATCAGTTGATGTGACTCATCTGCCAACCTGTTTTAGACCCAAACCAAACACAATGAAGATGGATTTGGGATTTTATTCTGTCCTCACAGAATTTCATGGGCTACAGATATAATTCAAGCTCTAAAATTAAGTATCTGGAGCTGACTGTGGGATTGCAGTCAAATGTGTTGGCAGGGTTGTATTTAGTATTCCAGTTTCAGTTATATTCTGAACTGAAACTGGGTCTGTATCAAAGTTCTCATTTTATTTCCATTCTTAAAAATAATACCACAGCAATTATAAACTGATGAAGGTAAATGTACAAACTCTACATAATCAGTGAATAAAAAAATTAAATGAAAAAGTGGATAAACATAATTGTAGAATCTTAGTTATTGTTTCATACAAAAGAAAATAATAATGAGCTAAAAGTATTTTAAACTGCATTTTATCTTTTTTAACCAGAAAGCATTTTAGTAGTCGTTTCTGTCATAAAAAATGGCAGATTAAAGATTCTTCAGCTGTGTTTGTCAATTTGAGACTGGTTGTAGTTGCTGTTGATTTTTCAGGAAAATTATGAATGCAATATCTACTATCTATGAACTCTTAAATCCACCACCAGAAATCACTGCCATGGGTGGCCAAGGTCATGCAGACTCATGAGCTTGAGGTCTAGGGTTTGATTCCCACCAGGACCATCCTCTATGACTGAAGTTTTTCCTAGGTTTTCCTCAGTCCTCATAAATGGCAAATGCCAGGGAAGTACCCTAAACTTAGGCTTGGAATACTTCCTTCCTTAAATAAAAATCCTTTCCCAGTTTATCATTTCATCTCATGTACCATCAGTGTCCACTGCCTGTGGTGCCTGAGTAGTTAAAATGGATGTTAAACACAATTAAAAAAACACACACACCAGAAATCTGCAACCTTCAATTGACAAACATTAGGAACAAATGTCAATTTGATGTCTGTGAGTGATGGAAGAAATAGAGGTTGAAACCTTTGTAGGTAATTAAAAATAAAAGAGAATGAAGTTTTTAAAATTCTATTTACAATCTAATGCTGATAAATCTTTCTATTTACATAACCACAGTCAAATGTACAGACATGCATTGCCTTGGTATGCATAAATGTTCATTTTCACTTTGTTAGACTTGTGCAATAGAAAAATGTTGTTTTTACTTATGCCAAAATCTTAGGAAGGAGAATAACAGGCTACTCTATGGAATCCTGACCACATTAAGGCATTTGTCAAAATAACTTAACAGGGTTTATATGTGAGAATTGTAGAATTGAACAAAAATGTCTTATATTTCACTTAAAAATGTTTATTATATATTCCTCAACAATTATGAAACTACTTGCTGAAAATGTAAGCAATTCTGAAATGACAAACAGAATACTGCCTAAGAAATGTTTAAACATTTTATTTTTATTATTATTATTATTATTATTATTATTATTATTATTATTATTATTATTATTATTATTAGTTTTAGCATGACACTTAAATGCCAAAAAAGTCACACTTTTCTTCATGCAAATCATCATATATAAATGAGATTATTAGTTGTGGGCCCATAGAGCATAGCTGTATACTGGGAGGAGCCGGTTATCAAGGTCATATAATGCATATGCAGGTATCTGTTTAAGGGAGGCTTTGTCAGCAAGTGATTTCTTTGTTAATCATGCCACTACATAAAATAAATATGGTCAAATGAACTTAATGTACAATATATATATGAAAATGGATTCATGCAGAGAAGTGTCAGGTGATTTGTAAGAAAATATCCTGGCAATTGTGTTCAGTTGAGAAACTATCAAGTTCTTAAAAAGTTACAAGAGATAGGATCTCTGAATGACAAGAAACATGTTCCTAACCATCATGTCCCAACAGAAGAAAAGTTAGATCAAATACAGAAATTTCTTATGAAGATGCATGCAATGTTTTACTGCTGAATGGCACAATTTTCAACATCTCTTATAGTGCAGATTACTGTTTATTATCTTCAGTTTTAAATACAGTATTTTATGCTTTTAATAAAACTAAAAAGTTTGTCCTGTAGGAGCTGATAAACTAACCAAATTCTTCACCAAGTTGAATAACTTTAAATAAAAATGAATTTAAAATCCATATAAGGTCTTATTAATTAATGAAATGAAATAAGTTAAGGCATTAATGTGTGGTATTAGGAAACAAAATTAGAATTCTTCTGTGTAAGTATTACAAAAGAGAAACCACATTTTAGAATAATAATAATAATAATAATTAAGATTAAACCACAAAATTTAATGGTATACTACTATTAAATGAAATGTATGACCATACACAAAGCTATACTGTGCGAGTATTTTTAAACATTTTTAAATGTGGCCATGTTTATGAACTGAGACCTTGGTATCATCTTTACATTTCATTTAAAACAAAGTTTTCAGTTGTGTATTTAAGAAGTAATGGTTCATATGCTTCAATAAAACAAAAACATGTTATTATTTAGGAACAATTGCAATGTACAAAGCAAATATACACAACAATAAACAATTGAAGTTTCATAGATTTTGATTGGTTTTGAAATTTAATGTAATTGTTATTGTAGTAACAATGTAAAATGCAAATTTTTCCTGAAGGTTATTAGAGAGCGCTCTTACATACAAATTTAATTTTCATTATATATTAGATTAATATTTCACGTTTGCTATCTTCACAATGATGCTTTTGTTAAATATAAAATATATGTAATGCTATAAATACAGTGTATATGAAGAATTAATTTGTTCTTTTATTTTAAAACAAGAGAGAGAAAATTAAACACAAGCACCTTTTAAATTTCTGTTTTCAAGTATACCCCTACTTCTAAAGATCTGATTTCCCTAATTTTCATAAACTATTTTTCCTATTTTATTTAGATGGTATATACCGAATTTTGTTGTGAAGAAACAAATATTTGTGCCAATAGAGTGATTTTTAAAATTGGGTTTCAATAAACCCTGATTCCTAATAATCTGATTTCACTGATTTTCTATTTTTGTTATTTTATTTCTATGGCATATATCCAGTTTTCTTTAAAAAAATATATATATATATATAAAATTGTGATTCCTAGAGCAATTTTTTAAATTTCTCTTTAGCCTCCACTGCTAACAGCCTGATTGTCCTGATTTTTAGAAACTATTTTTATTAATTTATTATAATGAAATTTATCTCAAGTATCAGTGAGAAAAAACAAAAATTGCAGCCACTAAAGCAATTTTTTTATTTTATTTTATTTTTTTTAATTTTTGCTTTAAGTTAACCTCTACCCCGAATGGTCCCATTTTGCTGGTTAATAAACTGGATGACTCATTTGTTAATTGATAGTTATATGCCAAATTTCATTGAGGAAAAACAAAAATTACATCTGCTAGAGGAGCATCAACATACATACACCTAGGAACATGCAGGTCCAGATTGTTCAAGAGTAGCAAGAGGAAGAGGAAAATGGAAATCTCTTGAGATGCTACTAGTGCAGTGCAAAATGGAGTAACCAAAGAACAAATCGTCAGAGAGTCTTAAACAGCATACAAACAACTAACGAGGAATAGCTCACCACATTAGGAAAAAGTGAGCTTTCTATACTTTTTAGGAGGTCTTTGTCCTTAAAGGACACAATAGGCTATCTTTATATATATTATCATTGTCATCTATTAGCTAGGATCGATGCAGATTTGAAGAAATGTTTCAGAAATCTTTCATGGGTATAAGCTCAATCCCTTCAGAAGCCGCTAAAATACCAATTTTACGTGCACTGACTTTTATTTCACTTTTTCCGGTTGTGGCAACTGCACTTCCCAGTAAGCAGCCATGCTCAAGCATCCCATAACTCAGATAACCTAACTGTAGCTGCTAATGGAGAGAGCAGAATAATTTGTTTGATTACATTATAAATGAACAGATCATAGGTAGATCTTTGAACGGACTGAATAACTCGTAGGATGGCTTGATGCTAAACATTGCATACTTGAGTTCATGCCTCTATGCAGATAGTGTGGCCAGCATCACACACTGGCTGCCTCTAGCCCTCCGGATTAGCTTTATACAACAGAAATCATTTCTAGGTACTTATATGGTTAATTGGCTCAGTGAACTGTTTAAAATACTACAAAGGGAAGGAAAATCCTTAGCATTGCCTGGAATTGAATTACAGACCATCCCATCTTTATTCAGGTGCCTTACCACCTGAACTACCCTGGCATATTAACTCAGATTAAAATATAAAAATAGATATTATGCCATTGTGTTTCATTTTAATGAAGATTGTTTAATCCTGTGCACTTATTTCTAAGAGAAATATTTTCATTTGAATGTACATTTCATCAAGCAGTAAGTACTTCCCACCCCTTCTCCATTATTTGTTCTCTCTAATATGGTAATTGTCAATTTAGGAATTTTTTTTCACTTTTCATATACAGGCCAAAAGAATACATATTTATATTGAATGATCATAGCACTGTGCAATTAAGATCCATAGTGCCATATGAAGGATGATAGATGATAACTTGGGTGAAAGAATTCAAGGGACTTTGTGGCTTAAGTTTCCCAGACATTCACCTAAAGAATGAAGGAAAATCTCTGGAAACTAACCCAACTGGAGATTTAACCTGAGCCTGTTGTATGGAAAGTGCAAATAAATAGTGATGATCTATATATATATATAGATCAGGTGTCTTGCCTAACTTTGCAACCTCAAATATTTTTGAAATGAAACAAAATGTGAAAAATCTGGTTGAGCAGGATTGTATCCATGTCAGGGGCTCACACACTGGGAGGGAATACACAATGCACAAAATTAAAAATATATTGCTTTTAATTCAAGGTTACATTTTTTTTCTAGTGAACTGAAAACTAGAAGTCCAATTATTGATAACAGAATCAATAAACAAAATTACTAGTTTCCTATAGTTCAAAGAAAATGTTTGTAAATTATATCCAGCACAGAACACATACTCACAAATAATCAGTAACTTGATGAAACTGTGTCACTTATGCAGATGTTCAGAGTGACCACCACGTGCATCAATACACTTGTGGAGACGAACTAGCGAATGTTGCAGAGATAGTAGTGTTATTGTTTCTACAAATATTGGCACACATGCCACAGTAATACATTCTTTCTTATTCTCTAGTGTCGTTGGTAGTTCCTTATTACACACTATCTCACTGTGCCCCAGAGAAAGTAGTCTAATGGGATCTAATCGAGGCACTGAGCTGGCTATCCACTGTTTTGTAAACGTTGCATCCACAACTTCTCTGGGAACATGGGCAAAGTGTGTGGGGCACCTATCATGCTGGAACCACTTGGATAGACATGTTTCCATCAGAAGGAGTCGAGTATCTTGCAGAAATGATGCATATCACTATCTGCTTAATGTTCCCTGATAAAAATATGAACCTACAATGCATTTGCCAATAATACTGCACCAAACATTGACACTCCACTGTTGTTGATGAGCAGCCTCATGAAGCCAGTGGAATTTTGCTTGGGTCAGTAGTGCATGCTCAAATTCGCATTACTATGATTTGTGAATGAAGTTCATATTAAGAAATGCATTATTATCTTGCAACTGCTTCCAAATATTAATATGGAAAGTACATATTAGCTAAGAACATAAATCGTAAAATGCATTACAGTATATGCTATTTCCCTGTTTGACACTGACAGCAGTCCAGCCAACCAGATCAGGATACCATGACCAGACTGATAATGGCTTGTTTACTGCATGCTTTTAGTACATATACACTGCAAGCAATGTATGCTCTGTGTAGAGTACTACACTCTTTGCACAAGGTCAGAACAGTGAAACCAATTCTGTTCATTAATTACACCTATAAGTTTACGGTTTGCTAGAAAGAACATACATGTTCCATTTAAAAAATGTAACTAAGTTGAAAATGATATTTTTTTAATTTTCTGGATTGTGCATACCCTCCCAATGTGTGAACCCTTGACTTGGGTACATTACTGTGCAACAAGATTTTTTACATCTTGTTTCATTTCAAAAATATTTGAGGTTGCAAAGTTAGGAGAGTTATCCGGTATAGATAGACTTGTCTTCCACCTTTGTAAAAGAATACAAGCTGTTTTAAATATTGCACTATTTCAATGTTTATCGATTTCTGCTTCTTTGATTCTTGTTAATTTGGCTACATTGTTTCTTGCGAGCCATTTTTAATTATATATATATATATATATATATATATATATAATTTTAATCAATAAATTAAAATATAATAAAATTTAAACACAAAGACTATTGATTTTGACATACTTTTTTGTTCATTTTTGCTGAGACTTAGGAGTTTTAGTGCTGCATTAAAGTGCCCTGTACTGGGCTTTCTGATATGCTTTATACTGAAAATTTTTTCTCAACCTAAAGAACACTAGTGATACAGTCATGACCCTACTGAAACATTGGATAACCGGCAAGGAGTAACATCAATGATTAAGCAAAACCCTTAAATGCTAATGAAATATAGTTTATTAAACATTTTAGAGCAATTAAGATACTGCCCACTCTTAACATAAAGTCAGAATTGAATGTGTCATTTACCTAAGGCAGGTGATTACGGTGAAGTTTTGTCCTATAGCTCAAGCTCAAGTCCAGAGCAAGTCGATAAGCTGATATGGTAAGAGAGTCAGTTCCCAAAAGATAGATGATTATCCATACTAGGGTTTTTTATATGGGACTGTTACAGGAGGAACCATTGACACCTATTCATAGCCAATAGGCTTGCACAATAATGCATGACATTGCAAAACACCCCACATTTCTCCGAGTTCTTCCATCTCAACCTTTGTCCTGGTGTTCCTTCTAGGAATTTGCCCTGTAATCATGCAGGAAATGAGTTAGTTGCCTCTCCAGGACTTCATTTTTGTCTAGAAGTGGAAGAATGATTTGCCACTGTTTCCGCTAGTTATTGCACTGCACCCATGCTGAAAATGACTGTGTTCACTAAGAATGAAACTTCTTAAGCAATTTCCATGAATTTGTATTAAACATAGTTTAACTAATTTGACAAATAATTTTTTATTTCCCAGGCTTCATCATAAGAATATATTCATACCCAAAATCATTCAGTACCCTGAAGGTCTAAGCATTGGGCATGTGGTATCAGTAACACATGTATTTTAATTAATTTCACAACAACCTAATCTCTGTCCTGAAAGTTAGATTTTCAAAATATATTGATTATAACAAAAAATGCTGATATAGATGGCTAATGGACAGACTAATAAGTCTGCAGTTTAATTCTGACTAGAACTGGTCCACCCTGGATTACAGAAAAACTTGGAAATTCTCTCCAAGTTTTCTTGTAATCACTGGCAAATGCTGCATGTGTACCCCAACTTAGGCCTGGAACACTCCATCCTTAAAAATTAAATTTTTCCAATTTCTCATTTCATTGCATGTGTCACCAGTACCCACCATCTATGGTACCATAATTGTTAAAATGGGCTTTAACATTTAAAAGAGAGAGAGAGAGAACTTTGTGTTTTTGAATAATGAGACCGGGAGCTCTAAGGTAAAAGACCAACATTACAATTAATTGGGACTGTATTAATATCGTGTCTTCCTTAACTAGAATAACATTAGAGTTTTTCAATTAGCTACTTGTTTGAGAGCAAGGAAACAAAGTCTTAGATGTTCATAGGCTGGGTATCTGTGAAGCATGCAATGGAAGGAAAACAGTTTATCTGTTGAACTATCAGGTTTTTACCAGCACATATTGTAGTTATTAATTTTAGGAAACTAGTAGCATATTTTCCTCCCACATTTACAGCATGATACAATGTGCCCCAATTTAGCACTGACTGGCTAGTTTTTGTATTAAACACAGGTAAGAATTATCTGTAAAGAGTCTCCTCCATAGTATTAAATGGGGACATATAGTGTTCTATCTGTAGAAAGGATTTTTGCCTAGGGAAGAGGACCAACAAGCCTTAGAACATGAGCAGGTTACTTATATGATACCTACAGAGGTCAAACAATTTGATATTAAGGAATCAATTAGAACTGAAACCTGGAATGTCCAAGGAGTATCATAAAACTACAGAATTAGATAAAATAAATGTAGAAATAGCAATTATATTCAATACAAAAAAGAAAGTTAAAAAAAATAGATAATATAAGATATCCAATAAAAAGGTGATGAGGGTTGCAACAGGGCTTGATTTTGTTTTTACCTGCACACAGACCATGCTAGCAACCAGGTAAACATAGTGCAGCTGACCATACCAACTGTGTGATCAGCAAAGTACTGAAAATATGTTTCCCTATTCTGCAGAAAATTACATTTCTCTTTCCTGAGTTGATGGGCTGTAAGGCATACAATTCAGTGGTCTAGTAGGGATGAAATTTTGTAGCAGAATGTGCTGAAGTATGATTGAATCCCACTTGTGCTAACATTGCAAGAGATTTTCCTGGTGATTGTTCTAGTTTTTCCTCTGTTAACACATAGCAGCAGCATCTTATTTTCTTGTCCAACATTAATCGTGTTATTTTAAATGTAATGCTATTTATAAACCATAGATCTGTCAGGTGGATGAGCCTCTGGAAAATGTTCTGGAAATTTTACACGACACTGAGCAAGAAATTCATTTCTTAAAAATTCACAGTAAATTAAAATGCATTGCTTTGTATTAAATCTTTGAACCATAAGCAAAACAGAGAAATTAAACTCAATAACAAAGTAACTCCTCACTGTTCCAAATGTGTACACATACTAACCGATCTTATCAGCAATACATGTCCTTGACTGTCTGTGTATGCAGCTCTTACATGCCAGCTTTGGACCCAATGCACATGCAGGGAAAAACAAAACTAAGATGATAGAAACCACCCCAGGATACTAAAGATCCTCTTAAAGGAATTTTATATTGGCTACATAACAAGATGTCTTTGTTTGTATGACTTCTTGTAGCAGAATTCTCTGGACAGAAACTGGTTACAACAAGCACCATTGTGTTTGCATCCTTAGACAATTGCTGATTGAACTCTTTGACCACGTATTCACTGTCAGCAGTGCAACATGCTGAACATGCAATGTTTGTGTAAAGCGATCAAGAATAAACATATAGAATGTTAAACTCTGATACTGTGTTGTTTTGCACACTAATATTCATTAACACATACCCAGAGAAACAGCAGCTCTTCTGTGCAAATTCCTCTTAGTAGATAGTGCAAAATACACTATCGTTTGTTCAGCCTACTTAATATATACTTTTTAATATCTTTTAACACATTTAAGTGCATTAGCATCAAAGGCAATGGATGCTATTAAAATGAGAAATTGTGAAAAGTATTTTGAAATGAAACATATTAAGCTTATGTTAAGGGTACTACCTGGCATTTGCTGGTGATGAGGACTAAGGAAAACCTGGAGGAGAAAATAAACTCAAGTCAGGGAGGGCAGTCCTGGTGGGATTCAAAGTGCAGATCTTCCATTTACAAGTCTGTGCCATATATGTTGGTTGGCCTACTTAAGCAACATCTAAGGATCAATAGTTTACATAGGACACTGAAATCAAGAGCAAAGTAATATAATTATTACTATCACAACCCAAAACTTTTTGTTGAGAACATATACAATGACTTCTTCAACAATGGGAGCATATATCCAGCCTTTGAACAATTAATATAGTTGAATTGTATATTGACCACCTCCTTGGTCTAGTAGTTAGCATTGCTGACTGCTGTTCCGAAGGCCCGGGTTCGATTCCTGGTACCTATTTAGGAATTTTTCTGAGATAGGTAGATCTGGAACGGGGTCCTCCCAGCTCCCTGATGGAGAGGTGGCGGTCTCTGATCTAGTAAGCCACGATATAGCGATCAGCAGGATGTGGTGTGCTGATAACATACCCCCCTGCAATACTGCACTCTACCAGTGATATCATATGCTGGAGGTAGAGGATGCAGTGATCGTCGCAATAAAGCTCAGGTACACATGGGGCTGTTAAAAGGCTTCACAGAACAGACAGAATTGCATATTATCATCAGGAATGCTCATCACCTCATGTTTCATGATTTACGGTGATGTGCCACAAGAGAGCTGGCACATCAGTAGCCATAATCACTTAACTCGAGGAAGGAAACATCGACTCTAAATAGTACATTAAAGAAATTAAGTGCAACAGCAAAGGAATTTGCACAAATTGAAATGGTAAGAGTTGCAAGGAAAGGTGAGATTATGGAGAGAGCTGTTAAATAATTAGTTCAGAATTTACATTTAAATGAAAGAAATTTGTTAAGATAATGCTTAGAATTTCAAGAAAAGAGTTTAAAGAGCAATGGATGAAGTAATGGTCTTAAGATTATTTTGGAGAACAATGGAATGGGGGATATTTGGAGGAGAAGGGAGAACAATGTAAATAGGTTTTGGAAAACTGCAAGGAGGAGAGTTCATCTTATGTATCACCAGTGTCCACCGCCTGTGACACCTCAGCAGTAAAAACGGATGTTAAACATTATTAAAAAGAAACTCGAAATACCTTTTTTACCTAATGCATGATCTTTTCTTATGTGACCTGTTTTGAGTTTTGGGAACAGATAGTGGTTCCCAGAGAGCAAGATCAGAGGAATAGGATAGATGGGGAAGGATTTAAAACCATAATTCAGTCGATTTGTCGTGAACGACGAGGCTTGAAAGCACGACACATTGTCATGGTAAAATAACACTTTCTTTTTGGATATTCCCGGATATTTTTCCGCAACGCTTTCTTCAGTCTCCAAAAGTGATGTGTAGTATTCTACAGTAATATCTTTCCCCTTCTCCAATTAGTCAATCAAGAGAATTCCTTTTGCATTCTAAAAATTGAAGTCATCATCTTTCTAGCGAATGAGATGCATTTTGCCTTTTTCGGAGCCGGCTCCCCTTGTGTGGTCCACTATTTAGACTGGTGTTTCGTTTCTGAGGTATAGCAATGAACCACATTTCGTCCATAGTCACAAATTGCCATAAAAACCGGTTGGCTTCTTCTTAAACATTTACGAGCAGCCGGTTGATGTTCGCGTGAGATTTCGCTTTTGCTCCGGAGTTCCGAGACACGGCACCCATCGAAATGCAAAGTTTTTCTTTCATAATTCATAATGAAAAATAAAATATAAGTCATAATGAGATACCCAAGTCCTCTGCTTATTCACGCATTTTTATTCGTTTGTCAGCCAATGCAATTTGACTGATTTTGGAGCTCCAGGACATGGTGTCTCTGTCTCTTCAATTCTTTGTTCTGCCAGCTTGAACTCATATGCAGAATCAAACGCTTTCATAGATAAATAAGTTGATGTCATCCATTGTAGACAAAAATCCTCTCATGAATTTCCTTTGCTGTTTTCCCTTTCATAAAAAAGAATTGAATCACACCATGAACTCTAATCTTATGCATTTTTTGCTGTCAATCTAAACACTTGTGTTTAAACAACTGCCAAACAATTGATAGCATCAGAATGACATGACCATAGAATATAGACACATAGAAAGTGAACTTTATAAACACATATACAGATGTTCTGTTGTCCTCTATGTGAACCAAGTTATTTATCAAAAATCTTCATAATTTGAAATCATTGCATTGTTATTTCTTGCCATAGCTTTTTCTTGTTTGTACATTAATATTTAAAGTAAAATTAAAATAGATTTCTTCATAACTAATCTCAAGAATGTTTGAAACTCAACATATCTATAATTTTATTGCATCATTCTAGGTAAGTGTTTCACTGATGGAGTTAATGTTTTATATTTTAAGAACTACACTATGGATTTACCATATAATTTTATTTTCCAGATGCCCATGGGTTATTGTTTTGCATGAGAAGAAACCACACCAATAATTCTAAAAAAACACAGAAGGAGAATTCGACATCTAGCAAAACAGATGCTCAAGAAGAAGAACACAATTCAAAAAACTATGAAGACAGTGTAAAACAAAAAATTCTGGCTGCATCCTTACCATTTGTTAATGAACATGGTTGGACAAAGAATGCAATCAGTGCAGGTTTGTGTTCAAAATACTGCATTATGGTTCCTCACCAGTGCATTGTAACTGTTGTATGTAAAACATATAACCAAAACTTGTAACATTTATATCATTCCCAAAGAAAAATGTGGCGGTATTATCATCATTTTATGTGCTCTATCTTGTTAACCAAAAATAATCAATTGTGTTGCATTCCATAAAACAGACATAACTGGTGGGGGAAAATGGAGGAAAAAAATTATAGTAGAACTGTTAACCAAAATAGTTGATTTGATAATTATTACAGGTTGTCTAGGATCATGCTTTTTTCTTCTGGACTCTAGGTTTGCAGGTTCAAAACTGGCCAAGAGCAATTTTATCAAGACATCTGAGAGAGTCTTTAAGCAGTGGGTCCCATGTCATAAATTTATAACATATTAAAGAACTTCATATCTGAAAAAAAGAGGTCCCTGATCAAAATTAACAGCTATTCCACGTCCAAGTAATACCTTAGTATCGTATTAGGTTACAATTGTGGCAATGGGCTGACCACCTGTTCCTCTGACATCTGTAAGTTTTAAGTATAACTAAAATTCAAATGTAAGACTTTACTTATTAAACATAGCAATAGGTTAAAGTATTTACATGTTGCATTATAAAGAAAAATCATAGCTAAGAACATACTGGTGCATTTCTTTTATTTGCAGCCACCATTGCCCCATCTGTGCAGTTTCCAATGGAAAGACTTTGAAGTCTCTCTTCACCTTGTTTTACAAAATACAATAATTTCTAACGTTCCAGTCACACAGCAACATGTTATAAAATTATCAACTTATGAAAACTGCATTCATATATAAATTTTACCTCTTTGTGGAAAATTTGGGAATTAAAATTTATCTGTGAAAAATATGTGGAAATTTTAATCCATATTTGTTGACAACATTGCTTTTATATGGGTTATTATCATGTATATATTATTCCCTCAATTCTATACATTTCCAACATTTCTTGTTCCTTCTTCTTTATTGTCCAAATACATTTATTTTTTATCTTAAAAAGTAACTGCTATTTATGGATTATCTTTAAAAAAAATTAACTAAATTTTCCTAAATTATTTAACTAAATATATATATATATATATATATATATATATATATATATATATATATACCACTCCATTGTCAACAGCTTCGTAAGTACATTTAGTTGAGTAAATTTTCCCTTTTGATATTAAGATATTTCTGTTAAATTAACTTATTCTTCAACACCAGTGGTTTGAAAACAATCAAATAAAGTATGAATTGCATTCTGTTCTTCAACATAAGCAAGAGAAGCACATTATTCCATCACCTTTCTAAAACCCTTAATTCCAACTCTTAATTGAAATCATGTAATTCTCTCCCTTTCTTTATTGTTATGTTTATCAATATATTTTTCCCTCTGGTTATCAAACTCAGCTCACTATAAAATACTAGGGAACTTTAGTTTTTAACACCTCTACCTGCCCAAGCATTTCTAATTAAATGTTCTGTAATCTAACCAATCAAACCATGTTCTTTGGGTAATAGTTGCAATCTAGACCAAACATTTTAACATTTTTCCATTATCTTTCCTCTTGTACTGGCATTTAAAATTGTTTTATAAAACATATTTTGTGCTACATTTTCATTCAAGCATTCCTCATACCTCACAGTTCTATCCATAGGATCGTTTTGATTCTTCTCCTTTTTATTTTGTTTGTTTTTATGCACTAAATATCCCTCCAAGATCTTTGGAGATAATAAATGAAATAGATGCAATGAATGCTGCAAAGAATTTCATCCTTAGCATTTAATGTTATCCAATGTTCAACTTTTCAGGGAAGGGAAAACATTAATTTGATTCCATTAATGCTTAATATCCACTTTCAAATTATCACTCAGTTGAACCAGAATTAGACATTTCTTCAATGAATCCATTGTTAAGCTTCCTTTTGCTTTTATTTTTCCAAATCCCAGATATTATATAAAGTCTGTCATTTATCAATTGAAACCATTTTTCATCCCTTCCCATACTCTCATTTTAAAATGCCTTATCTCTGTCTTGTTTTTATTTGCTATGACTCCTGTGAATTCTTATACTCACAATTTCCTTTATTGAATTATCAAATATTATGAAAATGAATTTGTCATCAAATCTTTGGCATAGTTGATTAAGTTTTTCAATATTGCTAATTATGGCATATACTTATTTATTGTTCTTAATCTCTCAAATGTATTATCTGTAAATAATTTAAAAACAGTTAGGCTCAGTTTGCAACTCTGCTTATGGTATTTCCTCTTCTCCCCATGCTTTATACAAATTAAAACCAAATTTTGCAACCACCAACTAAAGTTGTTATAAGATTTAAATAATAATATTAGACATAATCATGTTTATCTTTAAATGTTTGTGTTTAAAAAATATCTTAAAATATTGAATGAATTAAAAATCTTTTATCAGTGATAGTGAATATAAATTTGCAAACATGTTGTAAATGGATGTTAATATTCAATTATTTAAGATAATTTATCATTGTTTTTGTATTACAGGTGCAGAAACAGTGGGTTACCCCGGGGTGGTACATGGCCTATTCCCAAAAGGTGGCATAGAGTTGGTGCAGTATTTTTATGTGGCATGTAATCAGCAACTTGCATCTGCCCTGGAGAAAGAGTGTGAAGAAGGAACAGCAGATCCCACTAAGTAATTCAGTATTACTCTTTCATATTATTCTTAGAAAATTCTGGAGGGAAGGACATTTAAAATTAAAAATGTAACAATTAGTTCAGTATTTTTTCCTGACATTTGTGTGTGTGCGTGCATACATGCACACACAAACTACTGAGGCATCACAGGCAGTGGGTACTGATGATACGTGAGATGAAATGATAAATTGGAAAAGGATTTTTTTTTTAAAGGAGGGAAGCATTCTAGGCCCAAGTTTACAGTACCTCTCCAGCATTTGCCATTAATGAGTGAAGCAAACATGGAAAAACCTAATCAAGGAGGACAGTCATGGTGGGAATTGAACCCCAGACCACCCACTCATGATCTTCTCCTTAACAAACTTGGCCACTCATGGTGGTTTGTCTTTGTATCACTACATACTGTCTTCAAGTTGCATAATGTTACTTTAGTGCTGAAAACAATTTATAGGCTTTCATGATAAATAAAGATGAAGTAAATTTTGTCTAAAATAATTAATTGCTGAAAAAATCAATTGCATTTAAGATCAAAGCAATAATGTACACTCTTAAAGTTTTACAAAAAGAAAATATAAAGTACATCAGAAGGAAAGAGTAGCAATCATATAAAATGAAGTCACTTTTGTGACAAAATATTTTGAATGGCTATACATAACATTTGCAAGCAAAACCATAATTATGTAAGGAAGTAAAGTGTTGCTGTAAGATAGGAGAGTGAAAGTGAAACAGGATTTATGAGAAGAAAATGGAATATATAAATAGGACAACTAAAGAATGTGCATGTGTGGCAAGAATTAATTTTAGATGTTGTGAAAAAACTAGAAACACAGCTTAAAATTCAGAATTCCATAGGTGATATTTTGCTATCACCAATTTAGAAGTTGAAAAAAATTGAAAAGTTTGTATTAAGCATATAACACTGTAATAACTACTATTTGTTGTTATTATTCCCTACAGGAGAAAGAAAAAATCTAAGTAAATGAGATGCAGAACAGCTGATATGATAGAAAATGGGGAAAAAAAAGGCAAAATATAAATTCTTTCTTCATGAAAGAGAGTTGAATTCATGCTCATTAAAGTTGAACACAGTCTGTTGAAACTCAATGCTTGACATACATTTAATTTCTAAATGCTTTTAGCCTTGCTTGATCTAACCACTCACTGAGTGTCCCATAAAGGAGTGAAGGCAGGCAGTCCCACCAAGAGCAGGAAATGTAACATACTGTATCAATCTATGCTAATTGAACAGCATGAATCAAGGCCATCACATGATTATCTTTGTCTCCAGCAGGCAAGAGATGTTAGCAAGAGTAAGAAAAGCTTATGTAGTAATTAGTATATGTTATTTCAAGTGCAAGCTTACCAAGTAATTACTCCCATGTGTCTTTAAATAAAGAGCTTCTATCTGATGGTATGGCTTCCACTCTGCTAAATAATGAAGTCTTGTCCTGTGTGAAGAGTAATACAAACAATTGTATTTTTAAAATATGAAATTGTGCTTCAGAATTAATTACATGCAATACAGTATTATTTTCCACATTAATCACTAATTCTTTAATGTGTAAAAATAAGCAAAGACAGTACATTTAATTTCCTAAGTTTTCATAATTTCAAATGCCCTTATAATTAATAGAGCTTTCTAATTTAACATTTAATAACTATTTACAAAATTTCTACATGTTTTACTACATTAAGATAGTCATCTTTTTATGCATGTTGATTATTGTAAGGATACCAAAAATATAATAATTTGAAGTATTGTAATGAATAATTAGGAAAGATACTTTATAATATTTATAATTAATGGAAGCTTAAGATCATTAACAATTTTAGTTAATGGAAGCTTGTTTATAAATAATAATTCACCATTCATCTTAACATAGATTAAATTAATTATTGAATAATATTTAAAGAAATATCAGTAAGTTATAATAAGAAAAATAGTATCATAAATACTACATAAATTTTTAGTTTTATTGTTTTTAATTTATCAAACTAAATTTTAAAATTTGTTATAGGCTGATATTTTCCCATTTTGGATCCAAATCTGATATTAAGTTTACATATTCATTAAATTACATGACATTTTTTTTTTCAGACAGAAGAAACCAACAGTATTCATCCAGAGTGCAGTTGAACAGCGCCTTTGCATGATTATACCATACATAAGCAAATGGCCACAAGCTCTTGCCATGATGTCACTACCACCAAATGTTCCTGCAGCTCTTGCCAACCTGCTCACCCTTGTAGATGATATCTGCTATTATGCTGGTGATAGATCAGTAGATGTGAGCATCAGTTTTATGGCGGTGTAAACACTGTGCTTCTCTCTTCTCTGTTGCAATCCTATCATTAATAACTACTGTAAACATGTACTGCATTCTAAAATACTGATGGAAATACAAACCATAACCAAATCAAAAAGTAAAGGCAAATAAGATAATTCCTTTTTTATTAAGATCATTGTGTGATTGAGTAGAACTAACACTCTTTTGCTCCACTTTTGTTTAAATATGTAGAACCAGTTTCATGAACACTTTGTTCCCATTGTCAGCCCCATTGTCGACTGGAGGATAAACCATTATTTTGTGGGGAAGTTAGTTTGACTCAATCACACAATAATCTTAATATATAATTAGCTTCACTGTGCAATGTTCCAATAATCAATTTTAGTTAAGATAATTCCTGCCACAGACTTTCATCCCTGACCACCATCATGAATGCTGTTCGGCAATCTCTAAATTTCCTGCACCAATTTCGCACTATACAGTCATAACATTTTAATTGTACACATGGCTCAATCAGCAGTGATTTTCCACTGCACTATGCCCTTCTGCCTGTAGAAATTGAATAATATTATGTAATTCATGCTTGGCAGGAGAATTAATTGTAGCAAACCTCATGACCAAGCTTCAACTGATGAGCTGACTTTGGCAGTGTGGTGATAGTGGCAGGGAAGAGGTTAATTATGCTTTGTGATGCTCTGCCTCCTATAACTTCACTGGCCATCTGGTGGTGCCATTGGAGGTTGAAAAAAAAATTGCCTTGTAGTTGCCATACAGACATTTGAATATTGCATGTTGTCTAACAGAGCAATGTGTATATATAAGCCATATTTGCTTTATGTATATATCTGTCATTACAGATGTGGATTCAAAATAATTTATCAATACTGATTAATTACAGGACCCATCACACTAGACTACTCCACAGCAATATGAAATGCTGTGTATGGCAACTGCTCATTAAAAAAAACAGAATATCACATATAGATTATGCAACAAGTACATTCAAATTTACCTATGGTCAAAAATATATCATCCTCTGGTTACAAACCACTTACTGCAGAGATTAAGGCCGAGGCTGGCTAATAATAAGATATGATTTAATATTTTTATGGTTGAGTCAATTAATTCCCAAGCACCTTGACCTTTTAGAATCTTTTGTGCTTCCCCTACCTTAGTCTCCCAATAGTCTTGTAGCTTTCAAGTTAGTATATTTATGGGCATTCTTCAATATCTCAGATCATCAGCATCTTATTCAATTCAAGGCATGAAACGGTGATAAATTTTGCTCAGAGACCTCTTCTTTCAGTCTTGAGGTTCTATTTTGTGCTGTAAATCTATGACACGGGACCCACGACTTTACTTCCCTTCTGAAGAAAGCCATAATTAGGATTTTTACATGCAATAAAATCCATCAACCCTGACTGCGATTGAACCCATCATCTTGGGTCTATGAGGCAAGTATGGATACCACTAGACCATCAGGTACAACACCTTTCAAGAAGGCCAGAAATACTTTAAGGGATGCTAGAGAAAGGTCATTTAGAGTTGATTACCAAAAGTGCAACCTCTTGAGTTAGCTAATTTTTCACATTCATAAGTAATGTGGCATCCCAAACATGAGGAGTTTTTAGGAGTTCCCTCTTATGGAGATATCCTTTTAGTAGATGATTTTACCATTCAGGGCAGTTGTCTTCTATTTAGCAAAAGTAATATTTTTTTATTTACTCATGCTAGAGCTTCTTCTAGCATGTTTTTTGAATATTTGCATCTTTTATTGATTGCCAATATTCTTTATGCTTTCTATTCGTCCAGACTCAACAGCCTGTCTTATTGGAACATGTAAGATAAAACCGCCAGGGGTGGCTGAGGTCATTAAGGTGCAGACTTGTGAGCAGGAGGTCTGGGGTTCAATTCCTGCCAGGACTGTTCTCCCTGACAGGTTTTTTCCAGGTTTTCCCATAAATGGCAAATGCAGGGGAGGTACCTTAAACTTAGGCTTGAAACAATACTTTCCTTAAAAGTAAATCCTTTCCCAATATATCATTTCATTTCATGTATCATCAGTGTCCATTGCCTGTGGTGCCTCTGTAGCAAAAATGGGCATTAAACACCATTCATTCATTTCAATTCATGTAAGATAAAAACAGAAGATTCAGGTCCTACTTAGTAAGATTTGCCTTTATTATGATATGGTAATTTATTTCCATACTTCATTATAGTGACTGATTTATAGCAATGGCAATGCTGCCCTTTTCACCCACAATATTTACATTGACCTTCTTTGTACTACACTAAGTAGGCGCTACTCTCCTAAGCGTTTGCATGTCAACTATAAATAAGCTTTGATGAAGCATATAATGAGACTTTTGCCAGGAAATGTTACTGATAATCGAGGAATAGTAATAATTTTAACTTATCGTAGTAGCATAAATGCAAAATAAAATTCAATAGTGTTCAGTTTCATAGTTGTATTAAACTAAAAGGAATTAAAAGTAACTTTTAAAATATCTATAAACTCGTGTGTTTCTCCACTACTGACAAGTAAAAGTATCTATACTGCTAACCAAAAGCAACAGTTGTTTTTTTCCAAATGTTTAATTGCAATCTGTGTAAGAGTATTAAAAAATAAATTAATATAAAAATTAAGCTCTAGGCTCAGCAAAAAATATAATACTTTGGGGTTTACTTGCAGTTCAACTGGTACACTCGCAGAGTAGCACTAGCTGGGCTCTATAAAACAACTGAGCTATACCTAATGCAGGATAAATCAGAAGACCACAAGGAAACATGGAGGTTCCTAGCACGGCGAATTGATGACATATCACAGTTGCATAACTATCTGCAGCAATCAGGAGAGGCTACTCAAGTTGCCAAAGAGGCTATAACAGCCGCATTCATTACAGTAAGTATTCCTAAATTATTTAGATGAGTACTATAATGTTGTTATCATTGCTACCTATTTTAGGACAGAAGTTAAAATTAATGTTATGAATCTGGCATAGTTGGAAATAAAGCGATAAACGTTATGCCATGAACACATTTGTATATACAAGCAATATAAAACTACTTCAGGTTTGTGACATTTACATGTTGTTTTAAAGAAGGGGGATGCAATGCAATTGTTATAAGCATAACACCAGATTTTAGCTAATTAGAGTCAGTCAACCCCCTTTTCCCTTACCTAGTTTGACAAATAAAGTTACACCATTGTCACTTTGTAGTCAGCATACATAATCTCTGTAGTTAAAATGTTACTATTATTGCAGTGTTTCTGGTCATCAGTTTCTATACATTTAAAGGCTAATTGACTTCACAACGTTACAAAGTAATTCAATGCAAAACCAAAGGCGACAAAAAGGCCTGTTCTTCTGAAGTATGCAAAGATAGAACAGAGATCTGCAATACATGATCAACTTCAGAAAATGGCATCTATACTATGCAAATATTCTGAATAGAAAACATGGGACACTTTGTAAACAGAGTAGTAGAATGTTGTAACTTAAAATAAAATGTAAAAAAACATTTTCATTAAATGATATATCTAGATGGCTTTCAGCAAAAGGCAAATCATCTTCATGAATCTATTAGTTTAACATTACTGAAACTCTGAACTTGTCTTTGTTTCATTCATCTAAATCTCTGTTATTAGTAAGACTGCATAACTGACTAATTAGCAGAGTTATTGTGAACAGGTTTGAATACATTAGTGTAGAATATATTACCACTTTATTGTCCACAGCTTCATAAGTACAACTTACTCACTTAATAAGACAGCATAACCTTGTCCCTTCTTGCATTCTTTTAAGCCAAGGGCAGAGTCTAAATGGTAAATAATAATAAAAACAATGATGATGGTGGTGGTGGTGATGATGATGATGATGATGACGATAATAATAAATAAAAATGAATATCTCAAAGCAGTACAAAATTAAAAACGAAAAAGAATAAAAATATGCAGTATTGTCTTTGTTATGTTAAAAACCATAATAATACTAAAAAAACACTAAAGAAATTGTTTTAATTGTGTTTTATTCTTGGAATTTGAAACATCCTCTCTGCCAAGAAGGGTCAATAGACCAGGTAGTATGGCAAAGGTAAGAAACCTCTTTTCTTCTTGCATCGTAGCTTACCCATAATACTAATACTTCCCAGTGTACAAGAATGACTTTGCTCCCAGCCAAGGAACTTTCATGCCTTTGGTATCCAGAAGCTTGTAACATAGTGAGAGAAATGTGTCACCGTTTGCAGGGAATACTGATAGATGCGTCCTCTCCTTTGTTTGCAATTTGACTAGAACCATTTTCATTTGACTGACCAATATATAAAGCATTCCAATATTTGAGTTTGCTGCCTCTTGCTCTTCTTTCATTCTTCTCTGTTGTTTGCCTGTCTTTGCTTTACAAACTGGTAACTTACTTTCCCCTCAAAATGGCATGCCAGCAAATGTCATCATAAGCCTAAAGTAGTTTTATTTTACTATAGAAACAGGTCCTGTTATTCACTTTAATAAAAGACTGAGTAAATTTTGCACATATGTAGCTATAGGTAGTTAGAAAATTAAAAGACTCTTTAGGAATGCAACATCTAAGATTACTGCAAATATAATTTAATTTAATGCAAAATATTTCAGTTTTAGAATCTTTATTGGTAACAGTAATATAATCTATCTTGTAACTGAGGACTTCTGGAATTCAATATGGAAAAACAGAATTTGTTTCTAGTTACTGTAATTCAGCATAATTGAATTGAAATTCAATTCTAAGTAATATTCTTGTTCTTTTTGTGAACCTTTTGTTTAAAAAAATATGTAAATATGCATAAATTGCATATACTTTTCCCAATTAAACCAGGACACAGTTTAAATGAAAAGTTATATGGAAAATATGTGCAATATTTATTTTTCTATGTGTGCTCTTTTATATGTGCACTCTGTTCAAATAAATTATATTTGAAGGACAGTCCTAAAAATTATTAATCTGTTTCTTATCTTACCTGGACTGTGAACAAACCATGCTAAATCATTCCACATTCCCTTGTCCTGATTGATTAAAGCTATTAGAAGGGTATGACTTACTGAGGATGTGGGGAGCCCTAATAGATGAAAGTATTACAAAAAAAATGCAAATAAAACTTTGAAAGCATGTAAACTTACAATAAAGTAATATCTAGTAGAATTTAGATTCCGGGCTTGTAGCCCATGGTCCAATCAATGAGTTATCACCATTTTGCCCTTAACTCCATCTGGCTCCTTCAGAGGGTTACAACTTCTGGCTGTTACAACTAATATGGCTGGCATATTTGAAAATGTCCATTATTTAACTGGTGGCCGGTTCACTGTTTACATACTGTTTAGTGACCAATGACTCCCATGGTTTCCAGCCTAACATCTTGCAAGCTAAAATTAGTTCATTCTCTTCAGAGGATAGTGACCCCTGGCTGATTACAACTACCCCCTTAAGATGCCCGATAGAGTTACTGGCAAAACATAGGTGATAACTCATCGACTGGACTACCAACTCCAAGCTCGAAATCTACAGTCTACTGAACCATGCCGGCCATGAAAGCCTAAGCATATAAATAAAGTAATAATCCAGAATAACAAACTGTGTTAATGAACAAACTGAGGACTTTTTCTGTTCTCTCCATTAAGCAAGATTGAGCAACAAGCGAATGCCTGCATGTTCTTGTCATGATAAAGGAAGCTTTAACATTTTTCCTGAGAAGTAACCACCCCCTATTTTCACAATGATGTGTTGCATGAATCCCAGAATTATACTTCTTGTACTAATGAAAATGAAAATTTCCTAAAATTCTTTAAGTATATAAAATGATAACAATAAATTATTATTTTAAATAACTAGTTTGTATCCCAAAAAGTAGTTCTGTGTCCGCCAGCCAATGATGGTAAAGAGCACCTGGTATTGTTTACATCCAAAGTAAGATTAAGAGAAGCATGGTGTACTACTGTCATATTCAGTCAGTGAATTTGATAGCATAGTAGTATTATCTCTTTCCCTCATGAATGATATTGAAAATTCAATTTTCACTTGAAATGAACTTTCTAACAATGTTTTATTTCATTTCTTTCCAGGCACGAAATATATTAGGCTTAAACCTAGGAAACAGATAGCAATAAAGTACAATGTAATGTAGTAAATGTTTGGATCCTTAATCAATGCCAGTATTGTATACATGCAAATAATAAAGTAATTTTTCTGTGATGTTTCTTATTTATTTGCCTAAACATTATTGAAGATTAAAGGAGAAGAATTCAAGGCTCTCTTATTTGCAACATCCAGATCACTAAATATAAATAATTAATAATACAAGAGAGAATCAAAAAGAATGCATAACTTTTTTTTACAAAATATTTAATGAGTATGAAAAACAATTATGTAAGCACAAAAAACTGCAGATCTTACCTATTGTTAAAAATATGAAACAAGTCTCTCAAGATTTTCTTTCATCATGACACCAATTTGAATATGTTTTGTTCATCTCTGGAAATATGGCCATTTGCTCATGCCTGATTTTACTTCTTCATCTGAACCAAAGCATTGACCTCCTAGGAATTTCTTTTTTGGTCTAAAGAGCTGAAAGTCAGATGGTGTAAGGTCTGGACTGTATGGTGGATGATTGAACATCAACGAGCCATATTTTTAAATGTTTGCACAAACAGAAGTTGTAATGTGTGGACAAAGTTTGTCATGAAAAATTCTAATATTGTCAACATCTCTGTTAGGATGTTTGTTACGGACACAACTTTGCCAGTGCTGTAATGTAGGTTTTAAACTGTCACCTCAATGCCTGTGACAGTAATACTTTATTGCTGTCAATAGACTCATGTATACAAAATTTCAGACATTGTCAAAATCTAGATTTATCAAAGTGTGTATATGTTTAAAACATTAGTCAAAATAATCCATAATATAATTATAAAGCATAGCATAGAATAACAAAGTACAACAGAATCAATATACAATAATTTATTATTAGAACATTTTAGTATTGAGTTACAAGAATTAAAGGAAAATTGCACATTTTAATCTACAATTATTTATAATTATAATTGTAAATTATAATTTACAGTTATAATTCCTGATTTCTGTTCTGTTTATATGGAGTCTTTTACTGTGCAACCTAATAAATTCTTGATGTTGTATCTGTTTTTTGGAGCTAACATTATCTCATGTTCTTTGAAAATTTTCTTGAACTTGTGGTAAATTGGATGGTAGGTGAAACTTTTGAATTTGTATTTGTATCAGGAATTTACAAAATAAAATGTGCAGATTGTGAACAGAGCTACATAGGCAAAACAAAGAGAAATTTGGAAATTTGAAGGAAAGAACATTTTAGGAATATTCAGTTGAAGCAGGTGGATAAATCAGCCATAGCAGCTCACTTTTGGACCAAAAATCATTAAATAAAACTGCTGAAACATCTTCACAACCCATTGAAGTTACCCACTTGGGAAAAAATTTTCATATTAAAAATAGAGAAAACCTAATGAATTTCGAGTTTCCTCCTATGGATGAACTCAGCAACTTCCTACTTCAACCAACAGAGGCCACCACAGAAACATCCGGTAATCTAGCCATCATTTTGAGTAACAGCAGTTCAGTGAGCATCTGAAGATGGGAGAGATTCTCCCAAAACACGTATTACTTTTATGTAAGTGGAGTTTAGTGTAAAAAATAAATACCTAAGTTTAGAATATATTACCACTCCATTGACAACAGCTTTGTTAAGTACAATATTTATACATATTCACATGTTTACACTATCGCATTCTGGAGTTTCACACTACACTAACTACACTTAATTGTCTGGCAAGGAGAGAAAGAAGCAGGGTGAAGAGATGTTTGCAGACCTCCTTCCAGCATAAAGTGATAGTATCTTGGCTGTATAGATAGGGCAGTCCATGTTACATATAGCACAATTCTAATAAAATAGCAAGCACTTGTATGTTTATATCAACCTTACTGCCCTGTGTTAAGGCAATATTGAGTCAGCCACATGGTATGAAACACAAAGCAAAGGATATTCTTGTTCCTGCAGTAATAAGTCTGAAATTGGGTTTATGTTTAAGATTAAAACTGAATTTTATGTATTTTCATATAATATAATATTTAAAATATATGTTGAGTTTATATGGCATCCAAATTTAAAACTTGCCTATAATTCCTTTTGCAGTGCAAATAAAATATATATTTACCTAAGAATCTGAGCCCAGCTATTAGTTACATTTATGTCTCATTGGCCAAAACAGCCACTTTTGAGCTTTATTACAGTTCTACAATTGCATCTATTCTGCCATTAGATTGTATGTTAGGTACTTTATTTTTCATAAATTAAAATGAAATAACTTATGCTCAAAATGCTGTTTTAACATATTTAAAGCCAATATCCAAGAGCATAGAACTTAAATGATGATATAAGCTATGTCAAAACATTATTTAAAGATCAGAAATTTTCCTTCCTGAATGAATTGAAAATAATAAAAACAAACTTTATGATAAATAACATAATCTTTGTTAATACTAGTAAATAGTTTATATAGAAACATTGCAGTTGCTAGGTTACAGAATTTTAAACATATTTAGCTCTGTATATCATGTCCTATCAATGACATCAATCTAAGAACACTTAAATTAATTAAATAATTAAAGCTTCAAATTTTGAGTACATACTTCAACCACAAAAAGTTTAAGTTTTAATAAAAAAATTTACCTGCATCACCAACTGTTCAGGATGTCAAAATCAGTGAGATCTGCAGTTCATCAAAATGTGAAAGACCCCCATGGACAAATATCACATCTTCTTAAAGAAAAAGGTACTGAAATGCAAATGAATTCTTTACAGTGATGGAATTAAAAATATGCATAACACTAGAACTAATTATTAACTTGCAAGTAGTCGCTATATGAGCATTTTTCACACAGACTATTTTTTCTTATTTATTATTAAAAATAATTGGGAAGCTAGGGAAAAATGATAAATATCAGCATCCCCAATGGGCACTAGCAGTAATTATTCCAATTAGTTCATTCAGCACTTGGTTGTTATTGCACTCACTTATTTTCCTTATTATGTTGTTGATTTGGTTTATTTTTGGACACTTTAATATCTCAGGTCATTGGTATCCCATTATATTCAGGGCTTGAAAAGGCCAATAAATTTTGCTCAGAGGCCTCTTCTTTCAGGCTTGAGGTTCTTTTACATGCTGTAAATCAATGGTATGGGACCCACAACTTTACTACCATTAAAACAATTAAATTCTCCTGGGCTGTTTTGCCGTGGTCCATGGTTTAAATTACTACCATAGCTTTCACCAACTACTCCGGTTGGCATCTTCAGTGGACAAAGAGTAACACCTAACTGTTAACACGACGACAGTATTGATCCGTCTCTGTCTGGCTGTAGAGGACAATCGATATGTGTGTGGCAGAAGTGGAGGGGAGGAGAATGGAGGGGAGGTAGTTGCTTGTTTTTAAGAACCGGTTTCCATGTGCTGCTTAGTTGATAACCGCCATCCCTATTAAAGTTGATAGGGTGTTGTTGTATTTCCAATGCTTCCCTCCTGGCTAGATTGAAAAAGCCTTGAGTTTTTGTGAGAATTTTGGGAGAATTTAATTATTTTAATGACAACACCGGCCGTGAAAGCCTAAGAAGTATTATAACTTTACTACCCTTTCCAAAGGAAACTATACTTAGAATTTTTACGCTGGAAAAAATCCATCAATCCTGTCCAGAAATGAACTTGCAATTTTGCGTTTAGGAGGCAAGTACAGTTACCACTACACCACCAGGACCGACTGCCTTATTATGAATGGTTGCTAGGTATATATCGTGTTGCTAACTTAGATGGGTGTTTTTCCCATCCATATTACATCCATAGACTATATAATTTTTTTTTTTTAATAGTGTTTAACACTCGTTTTTATTACTGAGGCATCACAGGCGGTGAACACATGATACATGAGATGAAATGATAATCTGTGAAAGAATTTATTTTTTAAGGAAGGAAGTGTTCCAAGCCTAAGTTTAGGGTACCTACCTGGCATTTTCCATTTATGAGGACTGAGGGAAACCTGGAAAAAACCTCAGTCAGGGGGCACGGTCCTGGTGGGAATCAAACTCCAGACCTCCTACTCACAAGTCTGCACCTTAATGACCTCGGCACTCATGGCAGTCTATGTAGAATGGTGCACATTACACAGCATATGTACATTACAGGCGACCCTAGCAATGATGCAATGATACTTGCTGATTTTCGACAAGCGATACAAGCAAAGCAAGCTGCATGCATCACACACTGATTTTGCACAGATTGATAACTCTGTAGAATTCTTGTGCTTTAGGTTAATTTAAATGAAGTTTTGGTGTTTATTACAATAAGAACATTGCTCACTGATTTTCACATGAACTGATAACAATATATAATTCTTGTTGCATATTGCACCATTTTTACACTATAACATACCTTGCTAATGCTGTGTAAGACACAGTTCTGAAATGAGTTCCTTAACTGTGTATATGCTCTTTCAGTTTGAAGTTACTTTTGAATAGGTGCTCTGCCAGATACCCAGAGAAATTTGTTTTCTTTTCCCAAAGACAGAAATTACATTTGATTCTTTCAATTTCTGTGTATGTACTGGAAGGAGAGATAGATTGGCTGTTTGTAGTGCTGTGAGGTTCTGCTGGAAAGTTTTGCCTCTCTCTGCTACAGATTCCACTGAATGGTTTACCCTTAGGTGGATAAACTCTTCAATTTCCAAAATAGACTTTCCAGTAGTCTCAAATGATAAATATCCTTGATGCTATCCATTCTCAAATTACTGCCATGAGTACTTCTGTCTTCTACTAACACTAGGAAGAACTTAGATTTGTCTTCTTATTACATTCTGCCCAAACCTATTGACCTATAATCTCTGTTATATTTTCTTTTGCTGTATTTGGCTTCATTAATTTCCACAGTGGAATTTAGTCCTCCTATTTAGCACCTATTTCATATTATCCAGTCTTCGTAGACCTCTGTACAAAAGGAGGACCAATCAACTACAGTGGCTGTATTGCACTGAAGTTCATGCACAATTAAAGCCTGCTATGGTTTAGAAAGAAGACATCAAAATATGCAGAAATTTATTATTTTTTTGCTGATAAGTTTGCATTTGTAAAAATATATTATGCATAGCACTTTTTTCCTTCCTATCTTCTTTGGCATTGGGCCAACAATTGTTTACATTTCCACTTCGTATTAAGCTGTGCTTTACATTTTCTGCAGGGGAGTTTTCTTGACACTAAATTGTGCTGCTGGAGGATTAGCAAGTTTTTCTTGATTGTTGCCATTTTTTCGTTAAATACTGTCAGTTTGATGAACCTATGCAATCCATTATGCTGACTACTTCTCATTAAACTTTTCTCAATAATGTAGGAAGTTCATATACTCTTTGGTTTTTCCTAAGCTAGTCTTCTAAAATTAAAATTAGTAAAATGTTCTCGAAACTGGTTCATTCTCATTCTACGGAAACATTCCATTCTCATTATTACCTAAGCTAAAAATCAACTGCTCTAATATTAAGACAAGTAAGTGAAGCATTAAGACTGTGTAGTTCAACTAAATCATACAATAATCAATTATATGATTGGCTTCATTGTGCAAGTTCCATTTAACATTTTAATTATTTAATTGTTATTGCTGTTAAAGATTTTCAGAAAATAGAAAGCATCAATTTAAAGATGTGATGCTTTTCACATGCTGCTTATTTTCTACTGCTTACTAAGCTTTTCATCACTTTTTCAGTACAGAAAATGGAGGTACAAATGCAGACCTTGCAAAATGGAATAAACAGGCTTGACAGCAAACTCATGAATATCAAAAAACAAAACGAGAAATGGAAAGCTAGCAATGAGGAAATCTGTGCTACTGGATTTAATAGCAGTAGCATAGTTAAGGATTCTTCAAAGGAATTTTACAACAGAACTAGTCCTTCCTTTCAACATTCTGGGAGTATCTATAGCATGGAAGACTTAGCTGAATGGAATTAATGTCAATGTAAAATTAATTCATTAGGGAATTCATCAGTGTCTTTACCACAATTGTCCGCTAAAAGGTCTTTCCTTGCAAATTTTTGCAATACACTAGTGGTAAAGAGAATCAAAATATTGCATTGCCCATGAACATGAACCTTGTTACATTACATTTGAAATATGCTGAATTAAATTATTAATATTAGTTGACACTAGATTTAAAAAAATATGCACAATAGCACTTGTCTAACTGTATACTATAGTTTTGACTGAATTTATTCTTGATATTACATATCTCAACTTTTCCCTCTTAAAATGCCTAAAAAATAAATAAATAAATCCAATGCCTAAATTAAAATGGAAATGTCAGCATTTGTAAAAAAATAATGGATGGTTCAACATTACATTTCAAATCAAGCAGAATACTACGAATTTATATGTAATGTTTATCATTATAAGAGGGAATAAAAGTGCTTATTAATTCATGTAAAATGGTTAAGAGGTTAAAATTAATTTCCTGCAAGCTTCGTAAACTCTTGAAATTCTCCCTTTTATCAGTAAAATAAATTTTTGTAATAATGGGGAAGAGAGAAGATTACAAACACAAAAAGATGCTATAGCAATTTTTTTTCAGAAATCACCAAAATTTCATTAATTTTGCTGCACTTACTTGGACACATTTCAAAGGCTGTTACCTTCATCTCATCAGCATGGTTCCACTGTCAGCTTCCCAGTGTGGTTTTTATGAGCTTAGTGATGAGGTTAATGTTGTTTGGAAGATGATTGTTGATGGTTTCATAACAAGTTCAATAACAAGCAAAGAAATTAGAAGCTATAGGTAGGTTTTGTAAAGAGTGGGGTTTAAAGATAAAAACAAATCTAAAATAATATTTAAAAAAGGGTGCAAATTAAAAAAAAGAGGAGAAATTGTAATGGGAAGGAGCAGAAACTGAAATGGTTAGGAAAATGGACTATGGTTAGATTTTCTTGTAATAGAAGCTGGAGTGATTAGAGAAGGAAGGTGGTAACAGATGGAAAAATATATACCAGTATGGTGAGATCTTGTTTGATTAAAACAACCAATATGAAAATAAAATGCCTTGAACAAGTATATGGCTCAATTGTAGAGAGTAATATGTTATATGGAAGTGAAATTTGGGAACCAGATGGAGGATGGAAATCAATAGATTTGATACATAGAGCAATTTGTATTCTTGGTTTATTTAGATCTTGTTGCCCAAGTGAACTAGGAAGTTTAGAATATAAACGCAAAATAATACAAAGAGCTCTGAAATACCAGTAGAGAATTTGGAGGTTTGACAATAAGAATATCAAAATTAGTGTTTGATAAATATTGTACTTACGAAGCTGTTGACAATGGAGTGGCAATATAACCTAAACTTAGGTGTTCATTTTTTATACTAAACTCCACTCACTTGCACAAAAGTAAGACACGTTTTGGGAGAATCTCTCCCATCTTTAGTTGCTCACTGAACTGCTGTTACTTGAAATGATGGCTGGACAACTGGAAGTTCCTGTGGTGGCCTCTGTTGGTTGAAGTAGGAAGTTGCTGAGTTCATCTATAGGAGGAAATTGGAAATTCATTAGGTTTTCTCTATTTTTTAATATGAAATTTTTTTTCCAAGTGGATAACTCCAATGGGTTGTGAAGATGTCTCAGCAGTTTAATTCCCGGTTTTAGGTACAAAAGTAGGCTGCTACTGCTGATTTATCCACCTGTTTGAACCAAATATTCCTAAAATGTTCTTTCCTCTGAATTTCCAAATTTCTTTTTGTTTTGCATCTGTTCACAATCTGCACATTTTATTTCGTAAATTCCTGATTTCTGTTCTGTTGGTATGGAGTCTGTTACTGTGCAACCTAATAAATTCTTGATGATGTATATGTTCTTTGGGGCTAACATTATTCCATGTTCTTTGAAGATTTTCTTGAACTTGTTGTGGTAAATTGGATGGTAGGTGAAACTTTTGAATTTGTATTCTTCTTTTGTGTTTTTCAGTGTGGAAACTTCCCTTATCCCTTTTCGTTTTTGAGATTTATTGATAATTTTTATCACTGTGTCTTTGTCGAAACCATTGATTATAGCTGTCTTTATTATTTGTTTGTATTCTATTTTGTACTCTGCTTCTGTGAGTGGAATATTCATTAAACTGCGTGCCAAACTGTGAAAATCTGCATATTTATGTGGAATGGGGTTATAACTCTCATTTTTATGTAGTTTTCTGTGTGTGTTTCTTTTCTGTGAATTCCAAAATTCAAACAATCTCCATTTCTTATAATTTTTAAATCTAGAAATGGTAGCCACCCATTTCTTTCTTCTTCTATAGCAAATTGTATAGATTCATGTTGCAAATTAAGACGTTTCAGGGCATTTATTGAGTGTTTCTTCGGTATTATTGCAAAAATGTCATCCATATACCTATACCATGACTTGAAAATTAAAGGGAAGGCTTTTGTGATGTGTACTTCAAATGACCTCATGAATAACTCTGCTAGAAAAGGTGACAAAGGGTTTCCCATAGCTAGGCCTGAAACGTCTTCATTTGCAACATGAATCTATACAATTTACTATAGAAGAAGAAAGAAATGGGTGGCTACCATTTCTAGATTTAAAAAGAAATGGAGATTGTTTGAATTTTGGAATTTACAGAAAAGAAACACATACAGAAAACTACATAAAAAATGAAAGTTATAACCCCATTCCACATAAATATGCAGTTTTTCACAGTTTGGCACACAGATTGATGAATATTCCACTCACAGAATGGGATAATGTTAGCCCCAAAGAACAGATACAACATCAAGAATTTATTACATTGCACAGTAAAAGACTCCATACCAACAGAACAGAAATCAGGAATTTACGAAATAAAATGTGCAGATTGTGAACAGAGCTACATAAGCAAAACAAAAAGAAATTTGGAAATTCGGAGGAAAGAACATTTTAGGAATATTTGGTTTAAACAACAGGATAAATCAGCAGTAGCAACTCACTTTTGGACCAAAAACCATGAAATAAAACTGGGAAATAAACTGCTGAAACATCTTCATAACCCGTTGGAGTTATCCACTGGGGAAAAAATTTACAAATTAAAAAATAGAGAAAACCTAATGAATTTCTAGTTTTCTTCTATGAATGAACTCAGCAACTTCCTACTTCAACCAACTGAGGTCACCACAGGAACATCCAGTTGTCCAGCCATCATTTCAAGTAACGGCGGTTCAGTGAGCAACTGAAAATGGGAGAGATTCTCCCAAAACACGTCTTACTTTTGTGTGAGTGGAGTTTAGTGTAAAAAATGAATACCTAAGTTTAGGTTATAGTGTTTGATAACTTTAATTTGAGAAAATTAAAAGGAAAGAAACTTGGATAAATAAAATGCTTGGCATAGAAACATTAGGGACAGAGAGGTGCAGAATGAGATTAAAATTAAGAGGACAAAACACGAATTACGGGCCAATTTTAATTAAAGATTTTTAAAAACTAAACAAAACAAAAATAACTGGGGGGAAAGAAAAAAATATTGTTAGTGATAAAGCACAGAGACAGGATAGCATGGTTTAGATCTGGAATGATATGCTTGATTTGCAAAAGAAACATTTTCAATGTTTGGTGAATTGGATAATATTTGGCATTGTATTTTGGAATATTAACAGACCAAATTATGGAGAGAGTAATTTGTTTTACCAAAGTGGAAAAAATTAGCGATAGATATAAAAAGGTACAAGAATTTTAAATTCCAGATTAAATACAAACATGAAAAAGGTGGGGAGGAATATTTAGGAAAAGTGAGATAAAAATGTCTAAGAAATGTAGCAATCTTTAGGGAAACGAAATTTAAAATTATGCAAGATAAGCAATTATGTGTATTAATGAATATATTAATTGCTTATTTAAATATACTCCCATTACATATACAGCCATGATGCTAAATATAAAAGGGAATGGAAAAAATGAAACTCTTTAATCTATTTGTTTATGAATATTAATATTGTATCTATTGAGTGATGATAAATTTCTATTCTTACATACAAAGAATTGGGCCTAAAGTAGTTTCAGATCCTGACAGATCATATGATTAATTCAAATTTAGTTGCACTTTACATTTACAGATATCAGAGGAATAGGTGGTGAGCCCATTGATTTTATGTGTGACCTAGAATGATGCTAAAATATTACTTGAACATGAAATGGCTGATAATTTTGTCCAGATTTTATTCCCCCCTCCAGGTATTTAAATCTATGACATGAGACTTTCATTTATCAATAAATGATCTCTTTCACTTGAAATGGTATATAACTGCATGCACAGTTTACTATAAAATACAATTTCATTGCACTTAACTTACTGATCATGTTATAAATTTATACATGTATATAAACCAATATTATACTGCTAGGCACCAAACCCTATGTATATGGAAAAAATGCACTTTCCACACATTTACGGCAGGGAAAATAGTGGGTTATTCAACTATTAGGCTACCTGAAAATATCAATCAACGGCTGTGATATTAATACTACATACTTATAGATCAGAATGCACAACAAATTCACACTGTCATTGCAACTGTCTTCCTCATGGCCTCTCACTTTTACTATCAGAAATGTCTCCTGCCCAAGATTCACTATAACGTTATCTATTATGTCTGACCCTGTTTCATCATTTTTCCATTATTCAGCTTCAACTTCTTCTATTTTCTTATAAAATCCTTTCCAGTCCATTTCCATTACTGCTTCATTGACTTCTTCCATAAACTTTAATTTCTGTAAAATTAAATGATACCATTTCCATTACTGCTTCATTGACTTCTTCCATAAACTTTAATTTCTGTAAAATTAAATTATCATTATATTTCAGTTCCTGATATAATTTTTACCTATTTCCAAGCTAGCTATAAAATCACACATACAGGACTTTCAAGTAAAAACTATTTCGCTTTTCAGAAAAAGAGTGAACAGCTTGCAGCTGAGGATTCAAAACACTCCACTGTGTATGTGGGATAGTTTTTATGTGAAAGTCCTATATATGGTGGCAACCTTATCATTATATGCCCTAATGTCAGAGAATATGTCAGAGAATCTACTTTGAATTAATACCTTTTCTTTGGGGAACAGTTTCAACAAGGGGAAAATCTCCCTCATTTCTGCATTACTATATTTATTTTTACAAAAAAAAAACTAATAATTTCTTATTTAATTTAATATTTTGTGTGAACCCTTTAACCTAAAGCAGAATGATATGGTGCATTGTCCAGAATTATAACCAAAGACAGTAGAATGTTCACCAAACAGCAATTCTTGCAATCTTCATTCAGAATTTTTTTGGTTAATTTGATCATGATTGTCTATGCTTTATAAAGGAGTTTCAACCCCATTTATAAATCCTTTTTGCTTTCAGCATGCAAAAGTATGAGACAGCAGTTACATTCGTTTCTGGTACACTAAAACCATCATCTCCCTGCCAACCTTTACATAGTTACTATTGAGCCAAGTCTCGTCTAAATCAAATATATTCTTGTCAAATTTCCTTAAATCCTCAATTTTCTGAATAAAATTTTGTCACTCTACAATTTCCAGTTTTTTTATTAAAATTTAGCATTTTCTTCCACATAATCTCCACTTATTTTAAGAACTCTATTTCAAGATTTTTGCTCCCCAAGGAAAAACAATCTTATCTTTTACAATAGGAAGTGATTTTTTCACCATTGTAACTACTTTTTTCAGTTTTGAAAAATTCCTGAACATTTTTTGAATAATCAAAATCATCAAAGGAGGTTTTCCTGTGTCATGTTCCAGGTATCTTCTACCCCATTGTTGAAAATTTGCCACTTTCCCCAATTGTTTACAAAACTGATGTCCTTACAAATTTTATTATAACATTTTCAGATTTCCCACAATAGTCTGCTGCACACTTTGTAACTTGCTTTAGCAGAAATCTTAGTGAGTTGTGAATGGATTCATCATGATGTTTTTCTATAACATTAAAAATTAATTGTTAAGCTTTGCTTGCAAGATTCCTTTTTATGAATCCTCTCTCCTGATGTACTCTTGGCATAATGAAAAGTGAAAAATTTTTAATGTTCTTGAAAGAATTACTCAGGAACTTACTCATGCATCAATACAATCCAAAGGACTTCATAGAAAGCATTAATAAACACTGATTCCCCATTCTGTTTTCATCCCATAGGCACATAGAGCTTGGGCCCAAGCAGACTACTATAATTTGCAGCCTTTAAGATCACAAAATATTGCTTCTCATTACTGTATTTCAAACAATCTTATCACCCAACCAGTTTTGGAAGAGGCATAGAGAGCATAAATGAGTACAATGCTCTTGCTTAAATTTTTTTTTTCTATTTATATGGCCCATTCAATTCAGATTGTGAAATGCCCAATAAACTTTGCTCAGAGGTCTCTTCTTTCAGGATTGAGGTTCTTTTACGTGCCTTAAATCCAATGACACAGGGCTCATGGCTTTACTTTCCTTCTGAAGGAAGCCATATTTAGGATTTTTACATCTAGAAAAAAATCCATCGACTGGATGGGATTGAACCCATGATCTTGGGTCTACAAGGCAAGTATGATTACCATTAAACCGTCAGGACTAACACACTCTCTCTCTTCTCTTGACCAAAGCAGCAATGCACAAGAAAAAGCAGTACAAAATCTAATGGACAGTCTGACTATTAAAAAAAGGTCTCTTTCTCTTAATATAAGGTAAAACAAAATGCTGTAGTTCACAAAAACAAATTTATTTATACCAAAAGTTCTTAAGTAACTCACATCACAGAACAACAAAAATTAAGATTGTCATATATTGCTGAGTAACTCTTACCTCTGTCTATTTTTTAATAAATTTTGTATCTATAAAACTCAAAGTTCACATATTTACAAAACATAACATCCAACCTGATCAATAAAACTTATAATATTGCATAAATGCATGATATATTACAACAAAAATTGAAACCCAATTTATGACAGATGCACACAAGCAGTTCCATTATTAAGAAAATTTATTTTAAGGCACTATTACAATATAAATGTGTTCAATTTATTTGTTGCTCCTTACTATCAAATAGCACTGTGAAATCCTGCATTTAAATTTGTGAACACTAAGACATACAATGCTTACATGATGTGATGTGTTCACATATACCATGGAAAACCTACTCTGTATTGCAAAAAAATTTTAGTGCTAAAATGCAATGATTATACAAATTGCATAAATGCTTACATTAATGATTTCTGGAAACAGGAATTGCGGTAAAAAAATGGAAACAGGAATTATGGTAATATGTTTTATCACACCAAATTTATGATAAGCATTTAAGTCCATCCATTCTAACAGAGTTTAACTTCAGTCACTGTAAATAGCAATACTCAATTTTAATCTTATGAAAACACTGTTTTAAAAATAAACATTTTTAAGAAAGATTGAAATTAACACATAGCAGCCAGTTAAAAGAATTTAAAGTCAGATCAAAAAATGCACACCTCCAAATATTTATTATTTCCATTCACTTGGAACCATTCACACATTTTTACACATACGTATTTCATTAAGAAAAAACTACATTTTTTAAAAATAATTGCAAATGTGAGAACTGTTTATGCTTGATTGCTGTTACATTCACTATAAATGTATTTATAACGGTAAGCATAAGAATATTTATTGTTAATATTATTTTACAGTTTGTCTGCCACCACAGTTTTTAGCGACATAATTTCAGAATTAAGACTCTCTAGTTTCAACTGTACTAATATGGTCTATTATCGAACAGCATTATAAAACAATGTTTGTTCATGCGTGTAGAAAGGAATGTAATACCTGAGATACATGTGAAAACTGTTCAGAATGGACCATTAATGTTTAACGTTCAATCATTATGTCTGGTGATTCCAAAGAGTGATTTATTTTGCGCTATATTATAAGCAAACAAGCTGTCACATGAGCAGAACAAAAATCTTGGATAAAAGTTATACGCAAGAGGTGTTTAATTTACATTATCTGCTTTTACTGCTGCCTAAAAATAGTCATAGATGTGTAAATAATATCAAACATTAATTTATTTATTTCATAAGTTTCCTTTAATGGATCAAATATTTTTTTATTACCCACATCTGCCACATGCTGCTGCTATGTCATCAGTTACATAGTTTGTATGACATGTCTCTTTCAACCAAACTGCTAGAACCCTTGGGTTAGGCATATTACAAACCTTTTAGATTTATGAATTAAGTAATTAGGTTAGCCTTAGGGAGCAAATGTTAGCTTTAATTTTAAGTATAGGATGTGTTTGCTTTAGCATTTTTTCCATTGTATTTAGAGGCACTATTTTTTCACATTAATTCTTTCTTAGAATCTTACTTTTTTTCGCTTTTCTTTGCTCTATCACTTTAATTTTTATAAAAAAATTTACTAGAAATGTAAACAAAGTCCTTAAAATTCTACCAATTTATATCTAATAGCAGTTCACAATATTTACTTAATTCTTATTTTCACGCTTTTACTTCGTAAAACAGATCATGGCATACAGTACACAGAACTCTCTTTCATCAGCCATCTCCTGTCATTTACTATCAAACTGTATTGTCTCTATTTCAATACTGCATTGGCAAACTCCAAATGTTTTATTATAGTGCCAGAAGTGATTTATTTATTTTAATGGTTCTTTTTTCAGGATTTTTATTTATTTACCTTGACATCATATGCACTATGTCATACTTTTTCACAGATTTATTAAACATTTTCCACTGATGCTTGGATTATATTAATTGGGTAAAATAAATAATTTATTGGCATTATTTGAGTTCATATGTTTTTCAATTTTGTTTACAACCAAGCTACCATGTTTTGCAACATATTAGTATGAGTCACTTCTTTCCTTAATGGATCACTGAACCCTTCAATAAAATTACTAATAATCCACTAATATGACTGGAAGCTATAATATTCATCCTTCTCTTTGAGTAGCTTTTTTAAATCAATCCTCCTAATCCCAACACTACATCAGCAATAAAGTTACAACTTTCATGAACAAATACTGCTTGAGATATTATCAAGTTATTTTTATATTTGTATTTATTAATGTGCTAAGAAATATTACAAAAAGAAAATATCAAGTTATTAAATCTCTCACTTTCCATTACTATCAACAACTTTGCCGCTGGAGCAGGTTTTTGTGACAATTGTCTGACAAATTTATGCAGGATATCTAAATAAGAATGTATTTAGCAGCTTTCAATGAACTATTCCTTACTTGGGACATAATGATGCTGAATTTATTAATGGTTTTTATCTTAAGTAGTATAAATAATTCATGAGTTTGATTTTCTTAGACACTTGGAAACTTTTTTTCTTTTGGTTTTGAAACAACTGTATTGAGCTCATTTAAATTTTGTTACATTATTTCAACCTTTAGTTACTAATTGTTCTTGAGCATTGCCTCACATCACCAACTGAAGAGTCGGCTTTTGTTCACCCTGCAGTATGCAAGTAAACAGCATGGGCTGAGGGTCCATGCTACCACTGTTAGCTATCTGTTTAATAATTTATTAAATTAAATAAAGTTAAAATAAAAAAAAAATAATACAAAAATTTAGAATTTCTTGATATGACAGACAAGTTAAACATGGTAAATATTGTCTCAAGTATCTTAATCTTGCAAACCCCATGTTGCAAACTTCTTGTCACCAAGTCATTCATCTCGGCAAGGCTGACAGAGCTATGAGAGGGGGATGCCAGTATATATTGAAGCAGTTCAATGATATGGTGTGATGCATTTCTCTCTGCATAGCAGGCTGGAATTGTAAGCACTTCAAAACTGGCTGACAAGACCAGTCAGAGTGTGGTGGTGTAGATATAAGAGCATTAAGATCAAATTGCATGTGTTGTGAAAGTGTCTGCTATATAATAAGTACCAAACATTATCATGAGGGAAGAGTGTGATTGTAAATTAGAAGACTAACTAATTTTTGGTCCAAAGTTTTGCTGAGAAGAAAGAAATAATAGAAATAAACCAACTCCTAATTTAAACAGCATAAGCATAAAGCAAAATATAACATTTTAACAAAACATGGTATGAAAATGATAAATGGCTCTGTAGTTGTAAGAAATTGTGTTCTTTGTATTGACCTTGCCTTCTTTTTTTCAATGGAGAAGAGTGTTTGGACAACTAAACGAATTTGTGAAGTAAAAAGTTTTCATGTCAAAAAATGACATAAGCGATCTGTACACATAAACTCAAGAGAGATTCACTAAATCATTCATTTTCATTGAGAAGAGCCTCCTGAAAAATATCAAGAATGCAGATTTCCAAACAAAGTAATAAGATATATTTGCAACAAAAATTGACAATATAGAGCTCATTTATATGCTCTTGGAACCAGGAATAAGCCTAGGGAATTTGCAACTAGGCAACTCAATCCTGGATTTTGAGTCAGATAAGGTCTTATACTGAAGAAACTGACTTGGAATGACCATATTAACAATATTCTCCATAGAGTCAGGTCGTCTCTAACCATCAAACACACAATCGAGAAACCTGGGGTCTAAAGCCACACATCAGCTTTTGGCTGTATGGTTCAATGGCTAGGTGCCAGATATCTAGGTGAAAAACGTTACAAATTACTACAGCAGGTAAATTTACCAAGTTACAGAGATTAGCATGTGTATATGTTACTGAGGCCTTCAGAAGCACTCCCAACCATTGCATTAGAGACTGTTTGGTTTTCCTCCCATGGACATTTACTTACAAGCTGAGGCTAGGCTTACTGCATACAGCTTGATGCAGACAGTGAATTGGGGCAGAAGTTGCAAACAACAACTGGACACATCTTCATTCTAAATTTTCTGAATATTTCAGTACTAAGCATGGGGCCCGACCTAAACAATACTCAATATTGTGCTCCCTCTCTTCCATTTAAGGTAACTCTCAGATGTCCAAAGACTGGATGGAAGGAATTTTGCCTGAAAAAGAAAGTAACCAACATGTATGGTTCATCAATGGATACCCATATAGGGACACTTTTGGGCACGGGTACATTTGGTCTATTTTCAAGAATAAATATCAGTATAAGCTTTGGGAAATATTGCAGTTTTTCAGGCACAAATGTTTGCTATCCTGAACTGTGCTTTCAGAAAACTTGAGCAAGGTTACCATGATAAGCAAATTCTCATCTTCACAGAGATTCAAAGTGCTTTGAAAGCATTTCTTTCTGACCAGGTAAAATCTAAACTAGTATGGGAACACCTGAGCACCCTGACTATCCTGGCTTTTTGCAATAGGCCTGAACTGCACTGGGTGCCAGGGCATCAGAATGCTTATGGAAATGAAAAAGCAGATCAGCTGACAAAAAAGGGTACCGATATACCCTGAACCTGCGGTTGGAATTAGTACACATCTGCTAATACCATGGTAAAAACATGGATTGGGCTAAAACACCAAATTAGGTGGCAAACTTATCCTGGAGGAAAACAAGTTAGAAAATTTGTCCTAGGTCCATGAATACTTCTTCCTCATCTCTCCTAATATTGGACAGAAGAGGAATAAGAAGGGTAGTTGCATTAATTACTGAACATGATCACTTCAGGAAATATCTAATGTAAAGTGGGACTCTACAAAGATGAACTCATTTGCAGATTGTGCAAAAATGAGGAGACTGCTTCACACATCCTGTTTAATTACCCATTCCTGGTAAGAAAAAGACTTACTCTTTCTATAACCAAGAAGACCTGGGAATGGACATTTTCTATTGGAACCAAAATGCTGCAACTTGTTCAAGGAAAGATTTTGGGAAACAGTAAAAGTATCTTTTCCTATGGGGTTGCACAATAAGCCTTCTAGGCTAATGTGTGGGAGGTAAATAAAAATCCCCCCGTTATCTATCTAACCAGGAATAAGAGGAAATGAATGCATAAATATGGAGCAAGTGGAGCCAAATATATTTCATATGCAATCTTTTATAAAAAGATATAAAATTCTCTATTTTTTTTCCTACAAATTATGTCTTTGTAATGTGCAAGTATAACTCCATTGACAAACTTTTAATACTTGCTCATGCATATTAGCAAAAACATTATATTTTTTAAAGTACAGTGAGTTAGTAAAATATGAGCACTATAGCATATGCTATTACTTTAAATACATGGAGGCTACCACAGGGAAAAGCCATGCTCTTCCACTGGTAAGATTTGGTGCCTATAGTATTTCCTGGAATTAAGGACTTTGTGTTCTCTTCGCAAAAACAATTCTATGAAGCTGGGGGGAAAAAAGTTTGAACAAAATTTGGAGCTTGTTATTTTCTATGGATGCCCCTGTATTTTGCATTTTTTGCAAAAAAAAAAAAAAAAAAAAAAAAAACAGTCAATTTTGCTGAAGTTTGAGCTTACAATTCATGAAAATTATATTGTTTTACCAATCACAGTCATGTGATTCATAAAGATATCTTCAGATAGTTTTAATATGTTTTCTGTTGTATTTATCATTTATGCAAAAAAAGTGTGTCTATAATCATAATTGTCATCCATGCCTAGTACGTTACTATATCATCAGTTACATAATTTTATACATCAAGTTTTTTATGCTTTCTTTTGGTCTAGGTTTAGTTCCTATTGCTAGTTTTGGCAGGGTTATGTACATTGAGATTTTACAATAGTATTGTATTTTGTGCTCTGAGAAGCGTTCTAAAGGACTGATATGGTTTTCAAATTCAGTTCTCAAACATGTTAGCAAAAAAGGGAAGTTTTAAAGGAAACTTATTTGAAAGCAGTAGGCTATATTTTGTTACAATTCTCAGATATGTTCATTGCTGATAATGGAACTGAACTGCAATGATAAATGTGTTATTAAGTTAACCTCAGAAAGCAAGTAGGGCTGTGTTAATTATAAGCACCAAACTATGAACGTGCGTGTTCTTTAATAACATTATGTCTTATTAGAAAATCCAACACTTTAGAACAGTGGCAGGTCTGTATAAATGTGTTTTATTTGGCACATAGCAGAAAAGTACTCCAGCAAGCTTCCAAATCTCCAGAAACCATTGGCAGCATGAAATTTAAACTGCCTCTATTTAAGATCAACTGTAAGTTACTGAAGAATGCAATACATTTACCAGTAATAATACCCTTATTTCACACTTCTCTAAGCGCATATAGTACCAATTTTATAGTATTAATATTATGAAAACATGCTAACAAGTCAGAGAAATGATATTACGCCTCGCTTATGAATAGCATCATTTTTGCTATATTTGGTGCCTAAAACGACTACTTTAATGGTACTAAATTATCTTTTGCCATTAAAAAAGTATTAGTCTCAGTGCAAATCTTCCCAAGCTGTGTATCAATTTCCTAGACTAACATGAAAAGATTTGTGCTTTATTAAATTTGCACTCTTGTATTGCTTAGCTAACAATTTTGCTAAGATTTTACATATGTGGATTTATGTACAAAAATACAGCATATTTGCTGCATTTTAATGTTATTGTACTTTAAATGAAGGCAGCATGGAAGTATTACAAAATTTAATATGTAACTATATCATGTGACATGATTTGGTTCATGCCAAAATAAGTGTAACTTATAACATTCAGAAATGCCTTAGATTTTCTACTCCATTCATAATAATTAATGTCAACTAGCATTACTAACCTCAAATTTTAAAAAAGTTCAAACAGATTTTAACATTGAAATGGGCATGCAAGAGCTAGGAGTGTCAAAATGAAGCAGGTGTCTTTATAAGGCCGAAAATGCTTTCAGATAATAAATCATCTTTCCTTACAATGTTGTTTTACACATCCATTTTTTTTTTTTTTGTCATTACTTTGAATTAATAATTTTACCTTGCTATTCCTAAGTCAAGCGCTAAATCTTCAAGACACATTTGGGATAATGAAGAAAAATGATTTTTTACTGTATAAGCACATTCAGAAGAAATAGCTCAGGAGTCCCAAGTAATTCCAATCAATTTTTTTTACAAAGTGAAGTAAAGACCAAAAGATTCACTGATAAATTTACTTCTTACAAGTTCAAAATGTAATAACACTTGCAATTCATTACTATATTGTTACCTATTTTTATGGTTATCATTGCAAAATCAAGTCATGCTGCAAAAGGTCATGTCCTTTACTGCATACTTTGGATATGGCAAATTTTTTACATATATTACAGAAAAAATTTATGTGCTCAGTATATACTTGCCACTCTTTTGTCTTCAGCAAGCACACTTTGCAATGCAAATGAGAAAATTTGCTATCTTCTAAGCTCATTTGTTTGCCCATTTCATTTTATTTTTACTAATTTTAAAATGTAAAAGCTTTTTATTGCTTATATATAAATTGCAGATTTTTTTTAACAGATTTCTGGTGTGTTCATATTATTGCATAACAATATAATATGTAATTACTGCTAAAAACTCAGGTTGCTTTTTCTTTTCTGGGAGCTTCAAAACCACAATTTAACATTTTCCTACAAAAAAAAAATATTCAAAACACACAATTACAATATAATTGTTTTAGGTTCTTTTTTGTCACAGTACCCATTATAGGAAGTTGATTTTGTGTGTCACAGCTCATTGACTCAGTCATTAGTTTTGCTTTTAGCAAAAATTGGGAGCTCTTTTCCGCTGCTACAGTTACTATTGGGGTTATATAGTACAGTGCATGTTTCTTACATCTTAAAAATGTAACCAGTAAAAGGTTTTGAAGTTTCAAAGACTTTTTGGTTTTACAAATATATGTTAAGGTTGACTGGTTGGTTGGTTATCTATAACTCTTAGTACAGAAAATAATAAACTTGTACTAAATTTACACTAACAGAATTTATACTATTCCATGCAGTTGAAAGCAGTAGGCTTTGTGTACCTTATAGTGAATAATAGTTATAATTCTATCAATCAAATTATACTATGAGCACAACAAGTGGAGAAACAAAGTGCAAATATTTAACTAACCTATTGTTGTACTTATCTGTTAAAGAGCAAGACCCATTTATTGCTTGTTGAAGGATATGGCTTCCACATTTTCTCCATGACAGTGTCATCACAAGCAGTGTCATATTTAAAAAGGTACCTATCCCATTTGATTGCTACAGAAAAACTCTTTAGTTTATATAAATGGGAACAATTTATTGTAATTATAAACTACAGCTATGCTATCTCATTTTGCTCACTATTTAGCTTAATCTTTTTTACATTGTTGCAAAATTTAAAGAAAAAAAATTACACTTAATACCCTAAACCTAACAGGTGATACCATGCATAGATATATACACCCTTTGACTGAGAGAGAGAGAGAGGGAGGAAGGAGAAAGAAATGGGGAAAAAAGAAAGCAAGGGAAGAAAAAAAGGAAAAGAAAAGAAAAAGAAAGAGAGAGAGGCATCTCTTGAACAAAAAATCTTTTAAGTTTACTAATTATAGCATGAGGTTCACAAGGAATCCAGCAAGTTGGTGTAGTCACTGCTGCAGTTGTGTTATTTGGCATGCACTAAAGACTTTTAACTAGTGTGTTTTCTTTTTATGAGTAGTGTTTAAAGCCTGTTTTTAGTACTGAGGCACCATAGGCGGTGGACACTGATGATACACGAGATGAAATGATATATTGGGAAAGGATATTTTTTATGGAAGGAAGCGTTCCAGGCCTAAGTTTCGGGTATATCCCCAGCATTTGCCAGTTATGAGGACTGAGGAAAACCTGGAAAAAATCCCAGTTAGGCAGGACGGTCCTGGCGGGATTCGAACCCCAGATCTCCCACTCACGAGTTCACGTCTTAACGATCTCAGCCACCCGTGGTGGTTTTGACTAGTGTGTGCATTCTATTAGCAGTGTGTGCAGTGATGCCATGATTAACAGAATAGGTTCATCTCCCAGCATGATGCACTTTTTTTTTAAATAAGCTTTTGTAACATATCATGACAAATTAGTTTCATAATATTGTTTTTCCAACATACAACAAATTTTAACATTAAAAATATATATTATGAATACTATAATATTGCCCTCAATATTTGTTCTATCTAAATGCAATATGCTGCACACACATTCTCTGCACATGCAAGAGGGACAAAAGAGGCTTATGGGCACAAATTCAAGAAGCCTGCGATGTTCCAGCCTCTCGTCCACACTACTGCAGAAATCTGATATCATTTATGCCCTAAAGATTCGGCATAGATCATATACATGCTGAGGGTTTACTCATATATTAATTTGTATTTATTTCTAAGTGTTTTCACTTTAGAAGATAAATATTTCTATTCATGTGTTTATTTAGCTATTTGCAAAGAATACATTAGTTTGTGATTACGTTTTTCTGTGTGCATTGGTAATGCCATAAAACTCAAATGATACATTAAAATATAAGATTATATTAAGGCAACATAACATTCTATACATACACTTATAAAACAAATAATAAAAAATACACTAATTATGTGGGATTTGAACCCAGGAGCCTAAGCAGAAGAGCAATGCCTTCAAAACCCCTCAACCATCACTATTCTACCTTAATGTTCTCTTTCCAGATGCTTATGATTGTGACCATTACATTTATAGGCAAAACACCCACTCAAGTTGCCATTTGCTGCATGTGCATTGTGTTCACAAGTGTTCCCAAAGTTCTTCGATCAACACATTGAATCTGGCGATGACTGTTTTTGTCAAAGAGTGTACATATCAAAATCCACTACTTGTGACAACATTATCACTTTTGTCACTATAAAAATATGCCTATTGAAAGAAGTAAGGGCATGTTAATAAGAACACACATATTCATAAACTCTATGCTCAATCACTGCACTTGTTCCTTAAAGCTAATCTAACCTCTTGTTTGTTATTGCAAAAAATGTACCAAATATAATTTTAACCTGAGGCTTAAATGTTTAAGAGGTGGAACCAAAGAGCAAAAGAGCAATGACACACATTTTATGACATCCCAATAACTGACAGCTTATTAAATTGACTTGTTCACACATGCTGGTTAGAATAAGTTTTGGAATCAGAATCAGAGTCAATAAAATCTGTGTAATGAGATACCCTTAGAGGTCTCTAGGAGAGATGGGATTCAAATGGGGGAGATTCATAGTTGTGGTTAGACAGAACATAGACAGGTCACATGGAAGAAAATTGGCATGATAAGTCGAAGATCTCTCGAAGACGAGTTCTCGTCGTGACTATAAATTTTTTCTCTCTGACTCTGATTCCAAACAGACAAATATGCTTGATAGATTCAATATATCTTCAGAATATACGTACATAAAAAAGAACCTAGAATTACACGAATCAGAAAAAATATTACAACATACCAAAATACAAATATCAAATTTTGTAGCACAAAAAAATTTTTGTTAATAATCTAACCATTATATTGGCATTTCACATCCAAAAATATCAAAATCAGACCAATTAAATACCAAATCAGATCCCAACTTTTAACAGTAATTACCCAATAATTTCCACCTCTTTTCCTATGACAAGAATTACTTCAGTGTATAGTACTTTCTATAATAAAAATAAAAAATAAATTTCACAGCCAATATGGTTGTCTTTAATGACTGAAAATAAAACCTTTCACAGCTGTAATCTGCACTGTTCGGAAATATCAGATCAGACTCACACCTCTATATCAAATGCAGCTCACAGTGAATGAAACTATAAAAAATGTTCATAAAAACATTCCACTTTTTAATGCCTTTAAGTGACATGTGTCTGAAAAGCAAGTTCATGCAGGAAAAAACATTAATATTAAAGAGAACTTTCTGGGTGGTTAGCAATGAACAAATCCCATGCCATCCAAATATTGGACATAATTCATGATCACAATGTTGACAGCAATCAATAGCTTGTCCGCGCATCATAACACAAGAATTCCTCAAGATTCATCATGGTTACATAAACTTCATGGGCCTGATGAATACATTGCAGTGCTGACGTTAGTAGTGCTTAGCTTCACTTCTCTAATGTCTGTGCATCATGCAGGGTGGATCAGGCAGTAATGTATTCAGGAGATCTCAAATCCCTTTGGGCCAACCATCCTGAACTTGGGTTTTTTCATGGTTCCCCTGGTCACTTAAGCAAATGCTGGGATGGATCTTTCCTTTACACGAATTTTCTGCTTTCTCATTTCGTACATTTAATTTTCTTCGTTCAGTTACAGGATTGAAAGTGCCAGGAAAGGTACATTAAGACACTGGCTTGCACTTGGAGAGGTTTCTGCCTCAGCTTCTGGTAAGAAAATGGCCCCAGTGGGACTCAAACTCATTGGAAAGGGGCCTCTGCCAGCCAAAGGATGTTGTATGTGGAAATGTTAGGGGTTCTTATCTAAATTCTCTCCCCCATTGATATTGACCAACCAGTTTCCCTCACCTCATTTTTTCCTCCTGGAGGTTTCCACATTGGGGTCATAGCACAAATGGCTTGTCAATGAGCAAGGCTTAAGTATTAACTATCCCCTTCCATTCCTAACAACTCAATCCAACAATTCAATATGTATGCCGTTTGAGATGCGATTCAGAGGTTTAGTAAACAACAAAGGATTTTCATTGTTGTAATTTTATAAAATGAATCTACATCTCAGTGTCATAGGGAACTTCAAAGATTTTTCTGGAGTTGATTAATCTAATTAGACTGAACAAAAGTCCCAGTTTTCACAAGTTTTGTGAAAAGGCTTGACAACATGTAACTGTCTCAACTTTTATCGTGAAGTGGAATATGTACATTTTTTTTTTCAATTATTTATTTTTATCACTGCCAGCAGCAAAAGCACGAGTCATTGATTGGTTGATAACAAGAGTTATTAGTCTCATAAAACATGTCCCAAAATTTACTTTTAATGAGTTTAATTGTGAAACTTCAACAGTGTTTTAATGTGTTGATGTGATTTTTAGCGTTTTACTTTAGATCAAATCAAGATTCAAGATAGTTTCACTGTGTGGATTCCGACATTACCTTCAAACATGATTACTTCATTTTTCAATTCTTTTATTTGCTGTGTATAATGTAGATTTTTCTTTCCAATATTAAACATGAATATGCATTAGGCATGGGGTTCTAGCTGCAACATCTAGCTAATTAATTGATGTCATTGTATGATTCAGATGAACTATACACTCTTAAAGCTTCCCTTACTTTTCATAAATGTATGCAACCAGTTTCGAGAACATTTGGTTCCCATCTTCAGCCAGGCTAAAGTTCAACTTCAACAGGCTAAAGTTGAGTTGAAGATGGCTGGCTGGAGATGGGAACTAAATGTTCTCGAAACTGGTTCCATACATTTATGAAAAGTGAGTGAAGCTTTAAGAGTGTGTAGTTCAACTGAATCATACAATGATATCAATTAATATGATTGGCTTCACTGTGCAAGTTCCAATTTACATTTAAGTAAAAATCATAGCTAATGATTGGCAAGTAATGAAGTGGAGTATAAACCAAAGTATTCCAGTTTTGAACCTGGAAACTCTGATCAGCCTACATCAATAGCAGTACAGTTCACAAAATTGTCAATAAATTATAAAATACAGAATCTATATTGGATAACAAACTAAATCAAAGAGTCGAGGAAAGCTTAGTTATAAGTGATAACAGTGTTTTCTAACGAGATATAGAAATTGGAAGCAATGATTGGAAAAAATCACTAACTATAAATCTCTAGTTCATAATACTGAACTACACGATTGCATTGCTACATCAGATCCTATCAAACTGATGAATGATGTGCTTCATGATGATCCTTTTAGACTGTACTCTTCAATATGATCACATCAGATACAAAAAACCTCTGTCTTAAGAGACAGTAAATTTGTGTGAGTGAGCATGGGCATCTATTCACAAGGTGGAATAAATCTTTGTTTTCATACTTCTTCACACATAGAGAAGTCATATCTGTAGTAAAAGTGGAGAGAGTTGAAAACCACCTGTTTTATGCCTCATTTATTTCCAATGTTAATGTGTTTATTGTGTGTTGTGTCTGTAATTTTTTTTTTTTTGAGTAGTGTTTAATGCCCGTTTTTACTACTGAGGCACCACAGGCAGTGGACACTGATGATACATGAAATGAAATTATATATTGGGAAAGGATTTTTTTTTTTAAAGGAAGGAAGCATTCCAGGCTTAAGTTTAGGTACCTCCCCGGCATTTGCCAGTTATGAAGACTGAGGAAAACCTGGAAAAAACCCCAGTCAGGGAGGACGGTCCTGGCGGGATTCGAACCGCAGACCTCCTGCTCACAAGTCCATGCCTTAACAACCTCGGCCACCTGTGGCGGTTGTGTCTGTAATAATAGCAATAAATAAAAAAAACTAAAGATCAATGTGCTTTTGTGCTACAATATTTGTAAAAACACACCACTAGTTATTGCAAACTTTGGAGCAAAGGTTTCCTGGTGTTTGATCACCATTTCATCAAATGATGCAAAATTTGAATATGCATTTGAAAAAAATAGATAATGTTATCTATTTACCACCAAGTGGATGACCACAAACTGTTACAACAGAATAAAATGTTCTTCTCACGGCTCCAAGTTGCATCATTAGCCCATGTAAATCTGGCAGAAGTTCTCTTGAACTAAGGATCAATCGTTTCACCTTAATAAGCCTATTACACAAGCTGCATCCGAGATCATATGAACCAATCTTTTGACATATATGATCCGCAGAGTCATTTGGAGTTCTGTGAATGGCTTCTCATTTGACATAAAGCTGATCATGACTTGAGATGTCATAGGAACAGTTACTAGCAACAGATATCTTGAAATGTTATAAAATGAGGTTATGCCAGGACTAGCCCTCATTTTGCAGATAAGCAAAGCAACAGGAGCACTTCCTCACTTTGGTTTAGGGATGAGGGACTTTTAGAACCAGAAATCCCCTGAATGGATTGGCCATTGCGGCACATCAAAATGGCCACCCAGATCATCCAACCTAATACTGTGTGATTTCTAATTTGGGGACATCATGAAATACTATGTTTTTTCTCTGAAATCATGGTTTCTGCACACTGTTGTTTAAGAACATCGATGCAAATTGTCACTTATGTTCTACTATCTTTATAGGGGTAATGATGTGAATTGTGTATCGAGAAGCATGGTTCTCCATTTCAAACATATTTTGTAAATCACAATCATGACTTTATTTGAATGGATAAATGCATGAACTAAGCCACACAATGAGTTATTTTATAGCTGATGATTTTCCCACAAAAACTGCAGGATATGATTGTGTTTGTAAATTCTGTGACAGAAAGATAACACACTTGATGTGCTAATGATTAACTACAATCTGAAGCAAGTGACGCAGTTAATCCATATGCATTGTGGATATTCTATGTTTTTATAACTATCAATCTCCAAGAAAATCTCTCTCAAAGTTTACCCAACAAGTAGGGGTAGATTGTACATCAACACCATGCACAACATATAACTAGTGAAACTTTAAATTAAGCTCTTTGTATGATTGAGCCAAGCTACACACTCTTATTGCTCCATTACTTGTTTATAATATGTACTAGTTTCAAGAACCATTTGTTTGCATCATCAGCTACCTGTCAATACTGGTGGCACTGGATAGCTGATGATGCAAACAAGGGGTTCGTGAAACTAGTACTACATATTATAAACAAGTGGAGCATTGTGTAATGCTGCCTTAATCTGTGACCAAGAACATTGTCAAGTAAATGAAAAACTGATACTGGAAAGCTGCACCTGCTACTTTAACATACATTTTCATTAAATACAGAATGAATAAAAAATATTATAACACTATTATTTTGGAGTATCTATTTGGAATAAGCAGTTTACATGCATTAAGCTTTCATTGCTTGTACTATACACCCAATTCATATTTATGTTCTTTCAATTTAATATTAATGTCTGCTTTGGATAAAGTAGTCTGAATGAGATACTTATCAGAATTCTAGTTCAGTGTAGCAAAATCTACATAACTGAACTCTAGGCTCATTTGCAACATTATAAATTAATTTTATCTACATTGAAGACTTTTCAAGAACTTTAAATGGAAATTGTAAACCTAAAAAATCATTAATCAACTTATGTTCTTTCAAGCAGAGTCAGAAAGAAAGGGAAATCAGTTATCATCTGATATTTTTCATTCACTCTGTATGCACATCACTTTACATATTTGATGCTCTTTAAAAGTTAAGTAAATGGTACAGGCTAATATTTGGACAATTTGTTATAGAAAAATTTAGCTTTTTATGAACCTTAAGCTTACTGACTGGGACTCACTCTGTAGGGAAAACTATGAATAGCTTATATCAATGTCATATCACACCACACCACACCACACCACATGTGCATTAGAGATCAGTCTAAAAGCATTTTAAAAAAACTTAAAAGTTTCTATGCTCTATTGAAATTAATCACCTCAATTAAAATGTTCATGTAATAATAAAAAAATCTTTGTTTTCAAAATGCACAACAAACCCTTTATAAAAAAAAAAATGCAGCACATATATTTCTTTGAAAACAAAAATCTCACTAAACTTGTCATGAGCAGAAGTAACACCATCTAGTAATGACCCTCTTGAATATAGCCTTTCAGTCTGTTAGGCAAAGGGAGTTTCTGGATATTATCTACCCTTGTGTATTGACGAATAACAAATCTACACAAATACTGCAGCGACCGGACTTGTGTGAAGCGTGATACAGGCTTGACAAGTCGCACAGGAAATCCTGGGTAGCCCAATTCTCGTGGTCTGGAATAACAGAATACTGCAGATTCTGAGAATGACATTGAGTGGTTTATCAATTCTACTATACTGGAAAATCCTTCTCCTTCACCCACACCTCCTCTTCCTGGTGTTGAATACAAACTAAACAAACCATAGCTATATTCTATGCGAGTGTGGAAAGTTCTCCCTGAACTTCGGAAGCTTACACTGAGGAGGTAGCGATCTGCTGACGAATCACGGACAAGGAATGCTCCATCAGGAAGATCAAGCAGCTTTTCCTCTGCCTCCTCTCGTGAAATTGGTCCCCAATACCAACCTTGTTTAGCCAGGTTAAAAAGCTCACATGTAAGGCTTCGAGAAGGACTAGGCATCGGCACTGCATCATCATTAGAGTTCCTAACAACAGCACAAGGTTCATATTGCACATCATTCCCCTCCAAATTTAGAACAAAATTGTGCGCTTCACTATAGTCACCTTCAGCATCACAATCATTCAGTGAGCGACTAAGTCTTCTAGCAAGGAGATCTTTATCGGCTCCAGTAATATCCTTTGAACTGAGCAATCCACTCTGAATATTCTTTGAGGGCAAAGTCAGGCTGTTGTAGCCACTAATATTGTGTGCATCTGCTCCCTTAATGACAGGTGGTACATTTTCCTTTCTAGAAAACCTTGTCTTCAGGCTTAATGGGCTGCTTTTACTGCCATTACCCGCGTTTCTAAGTAAATGTAATGGCGGTGACATGGGGCAAATTGACCGGAAACCCTTTGACTTCCTGGTACCCCTTCCAACTACTTTTAGTTCTGAAGTTTCTTCCTTAAATGAAGAATAAGAATCATTTGAAGACTCTGTGGCTTTGAACGTTTGTTGGGCTTTATACTTAGCTGAATCAGCAGGAATACTCGATGACAACTGAAATCTCTTCTTTAGAGTTTTGAAAATTCCAAGTTTATGTTTATCTGCCAGAGGTCTTCCATCACATTTACACTTTTCACTCTCTGCGCTCACCGACATATCTTTTGAACAGGTTTTTCCACAGACTAATGTTTCGCCATTTGCATCTTCTAAAATCTCACAACAACATACATGAGATCTAGGTCCACTCTGCCTCCCACTTCTTCTCGCTATTGAATCCTTTATATAACTCAAGCTCATCTTACGCATTCTTTTGGACTCGTCGCCATTTCTTATACTAAAAGCCATTATAATTCGATGAACTTGTGCAGCAATAAACCTCGATATCGGTGAACGGAAACACTATCATTTCCTGAATTTTACTATCAACAACCAAGCCATTATCATTACGTGAAGAGCCAGCAATTCCCCGCAGTGCAGTGCTGCCTGCTGTCTTATCTCTTAACTTACGATTGTGTTTTGTTAATATTTAAATCTCTTATTGCAGACGCCATTTGCAGAATTATTCTATGTTAAATTTACATAAATTTTGCATGTGCAAGCGATATTTTAAGAGATGCACTGATTTGTGATCCTATGAACACTGTTATTATACACTGATTGTGTTATTATAACCTCGAGTACAGATGTGGATCTAAAACCTGCAAGATAGTGACTTCATGAAGTTAGCCGTGTTTTATTTATCTGATTTTGAACCTTATATCTGCATTAAATGTTTCATGCAAACCTCATCATTGGGTGGTGTAACCTTTTCCTTTCATGAAAACAAATGTACTTCTCTGGGTGATCTACGCTTTAAAAATACAGCTTACCAACGTGACAGTCATCTATGGTCATAAACTGAACCAGAGGAATTCGCAGCTGTGAAATAAATATCTATAAAAAGGCACGCAGAATTGGACCATGTCATCTGATACAGACGAGGAAGATTACGTTGAATTTGGAAATGCTCTTGAACCACTCGATGAAGGTAAGATAATTATGAGACTGGTTTAAAGGAATTTAAAACATTAAAAAAGCCTAGGCGCACAATGCCATTCTTGTAAAGTGCACATTGAGAGAACACAAGCAAGATATTTCCATTGAAACGCAATAGATTTTAGTACTGAATATCAGAGACAGTTTTATGTAAAGCAATTTTAATTAACCTAACCTTAAATGTTGAAATAAAGTAAGTTTTCATCAGACATGCATATAGTCATTGTGAAAAACAAAATTTTGTAGTGTGAAATACCGTATATTCCATGGGATAGTTTTCATATACATATAGAAAACAGCAAGCAACATTAAAATACCATAAAGAGCTTTTATAGATACCTTGGTCACATTAGATTACTAATGGGTAATTTTGCTGCATTGTTTGCAGAGGCACTGCCACGTAAAAAGCCATTCGCCTTGGAAGACCAAGTAGCCAAAGACAAACATGGACGAAGAAGATTTCATGGTGCTTTTACTGGAGGATTTTCAGCAGGGTTTTTCAACTCAGTTGGTTCTCTGGAAGGTTGGACCCCATCTAGTTTCAAATCATCAAGATCAGAAAAGGCTAACATCAAAACTCAAAAACCGGAAGATTTTATGGATGATGAGGTAGATGATTGATTGGTCTCTAATGACATTTATTTAGAATATCCAGATATAAATAAATGTTATAAAGTTCTCTTAATGGCTGTGCCATTTTAATAGTCTCATATAGCAGGATTCATGCTGTCTGCTCAGCAATATGATGCTTTTAACTAGAAATGGGCCAATAAAAAATTATGTGACAGTTGTTACCTACACGATATTTTACTTTTTATTCTTGATAGTAGTTTAATATTTTTTATCAAATGAAATTTCTCATTTTATTATTTTGAAAATATTAACATATCAAACAAATAAATCCAAATTTCCCTACTTACTAAGTATATATTTTACTATGAGACATTTAATGCCTTTACAGTTATTTGCTTGTGCTATGTGGTTTTCCATTTCTCAGTTATCATTTCAAAAGGGTCCAACTCAAAATAGTTCCAAACTTCACTCCTATTATCAGAAAATAGTAGACCATGAAACACGCCATCTTCTATCGCTTTATAATAATAACTGACTTGAAAATAACTATCTATTTCCTATTTATTTTATGTTTGCCAATTGTCAAGGAAGAAATTATCATTTTAGTATGAGTGCTGCCAACAACACACAAGTGTGAGCATTATACTGGATTGATGTGAAGTGAGGAGGGAGGGGTCTATCTATTTAACCTGAGCAATAACTGGTGTTATCTTTGTTTTGTTTATGCTCATTTAGTAATGCAGTCTGTCGTAGTTTTGTTTCTGTGTTTGTGCCTTCAGTAAGTATTCCTATACAGCTGCACTACCACCTAGTCAGGGTAGTGGGGAATGCACCAATAGTAGCTAATGTAAACAATTTGCAACAATCCCAACAAAATGTGCAAACATAAAACAAACAGGTAATGGTAATAGAAAATAAATTTTCATGCTAAAGATACTAAAGTGTGTGATATTGCTACAGTAAATTATTTTGTTATTTTGTTTTATTTAACATACACTTTTTAACATCTCAGGTCATCAGCATCCAATTTAATTTTAAAACCCATCGACCCAGACCCCTAGGAGTCTGCACCTATGTTCTGCAAAAATGTTTACCAAAAGCCTCTTATTGTAACTGAGCTTATTTTTTAGGCAAAGCGTGGAATTCTTATGACCGCAAAAAGTGAAAAACATGCTAGAAATTAAGGAAATGGTATGTTTAAAAATATCTACAAACTGCAATTCAGCATATTTTTATTCTATTTCAATGATATGGTTAACATAAGACCATTCTGTTCGAACATTTCTTGATTGAATCAAACAAATTCTTAATTAAGAATTATCCTATTTTCTAGGACACGGGAGAATTTGGCATAGCTCCAAAAGTGCTAAGAGCAACCAATGATTACAGCACTGGCAAGAAAAGAGAAAGAATTCATCATATTTCAGATGGACCAATACCTGGAGAACCAGTCTTACAGCTGCTCTTACAACCAACTAGGTAAGATTTCTTCTCAGTGAGCAGAAACATTTTTTACTCCTTTTCTGGCAATGGTTATATTTTGGAAGTGAGTACAAGCTCTAAATTAAATATGAAGTGCTAAGAATATATATAATTCAAATTCTCCTTATTTAATTGTTATCCAGTGACTAAATTTGAGGGAGGAAGGTTTGCTGAATTTGAAATGTACTTGTTTTTAAAGTAACACTCTAAAGCAGTGTTAAAAATATAACAGAAAATTATTATGTTATTTTTACTTATTGGTGCATTATTTCCAGGGAAACTATTGGAGTGAAACTACTAAAGAAAATGGGTTGGAAACCAGGTCAAGGAATAGGGCCACGTGTCACAAAAAGAGAAAAGAAACAAATGAAAGATGACTACAATAAAGCAGCAGTCAAAGTTTATGGGTGCTCTTTGCCAGAAGAGCAAACAACAGGCCATCAAGAGAGTATCTCAGACGATGAAGATGTTGATGCATTGGTGACATTTGCTCCTGAAGATATACCCTCATTATTGTGCAAACCGAAAGACAATTGTTTCGGATTGGGATATAGTGGTTTGGACAGAAGACCTGTTCTATCTAGCCACGTTAACTTATTTGCACCATCAACACTTAAAATGGAGGAGAAAAAGAAAAAAGTGTCCATTTCAGGACAGGTAAATGAGCTTAATTGATGTCAAGAAGCATAGTGAAATTGTTAGTCCTTGATATTGACCTATTATCAATTATGAATTTGTATGATTCCTTTTCTGTACAGCTGCAAGTGTTCATTTAATCACATAAAACACTGCCAAGTACCTTATCAATCTCTTAATTAAAAATCAACATGTGGCCATTTTGAAAATCAGTATTTAAGCAGAAGATACCATCCCCAGTATTGAACATTGTTTATTCAAATGGAAAATTCAGAAGATGCTGTTTTCTTATCCTTTTTCACCACAAACAGTATTTCCAGTTCATACTTGAACGTCTTAAGAAATGTCATTGCTCATCTTAAATAGTTCACAATTATTTGAGTCCTATTTTTGAGTAAATATAGAGTATAGGATGAATGCCATAATTGGGTGGTCCCATGCTATGAATAAACAAACCAAAATTTTCTTATCTATTTGGGCCATTGAGAACTGAAAATATTAAACTGCATTATCTTTAAGGTGCTGTAATACATGCTTAGAATTCATATTCTGATTATAATAATGGGGAAACAAACAAACAGAGCAAATGTTGTTTAGTTATTTTTTCATAACTCAAAATTGTTTGAACACACATTTATATTTGAATTTGAGTTTATTTCTCATATATCAACATATGAAATATTTATAACCAATAAAAATAAATAAATTAATTAAAATATAACAAATAGAATCAGTGCCTTCGATAATTCAAAAAGGCACTAACACCAATCAAAATTTAATAAAGAAGTATGTAATAAGTAATATCTTTATAACATTATGCATATATTACACTAAAATTTTGAGTGGCGTTACTACCTTCTGGAAGTGCCAAAGGCACTATTCCTAATTGTTATATTTAAAGGTAATGGTTTTTTTTTTATTTATTTTGTTAAAAAAATTCTGTATGTTGATGCATGAGAAATAAATATTACACTATTTTTAATTCTTAATACTTCAGTCTAAATACCAAATATTCCAATTTGATTAGCTCAGCCTCCTAGTCCCCGGTTCATCAACAGCTACCTACTGGAATATCCAGGGGACCAGACTCTGATCCAACCAAAGTAAAACAATACTATAAATAATTTATGCACAAACTATTATTTTAACTGATTAACTGCAATTTCTAGGCTAATAATTCCCATATTTCTAAGTTGCTTAATTATACCTAAACAAACACACAGAAATCTACAAAAATTTAACACTATAAAAATAATATTAACCAAAATGCTTAAAACCTTTTATCTACTACTACTACTACTGCTGCTGCTGCTACTACTAACATATAGCTGTACATGATCTCATTACACCAACACCCAGGTATCTGCAAAATGAAACCTCTCACTTATTGTATTTCCCTTTGTTAGCACTATTTTATCAATCATATCCCAATTCTCTCATTCTTCTTAACTATTCTAATTCATTTGTCCCTTACTTTTCCTAGATATTCTCCTATCATTTTATTTTTATTTGACCCCATATCAGCGAACATTCTGCATGCTATATTTTCTTTCTGTAATTTATCCCATTTTGTTTCCCTTACATCCTCCCTCCATCTCTTTACCTTTCACATTCCAATAAACAATGAAATATTCCTTCAGGCTCTCCACACAACACACCCTCCCCCAATTTCTCCTTTGAGACCCCTTAGAAACAATGTTCTTGCTTGCATCCAAGCCAGTCCTTCTCTCCCAAATTTATCACAGCAGTTCTACATATTTCTCTCTTCCCCACTCCTTTTTAATTATTCTATATACTTTTAAAGAAGTCTTGTCTCTAACGAGCCCAAAACTCTTGCTTTCAATATCTTCAATTCTTTGCCTTGCTTCCAAAACCCTTGTCTACTTTTATGTTCAAACTCCCAAAGTTCTACATTCAGATAGAAAGCTGTGTGAATTGAGTAAGCCATCAATAAGCTTAATATTGTTGTCATAATGTGGACATTAACAAAGGTTTAAAAGAAATCAACGTGCTAGTTTTGTACTTTTTTGCAGGGTAAGGATATGCAAACAAACACATACTAAATATTATTGTAAATTTTTAAATTAACCATGCGAAACATTAAGCAACATTGCCATATGACTCAAGATAAAATGTTTATTTTCTCAAAAATTCTTAAGAGGAACAGAATAACATATTTAAACTTTTGTTCCCTATTTAAACTGTAACCAGCTTTATATAGGACACTGAGTTACCTTCCATAATGTATGTACTCTACAAAAATTTTCTGTCCCTCAGAGAATGCAAATGTAACTTTACATATCATCTGAGATAAAATTAAACAACATTAATGTTGACTTAAATGGCTGGGATTTTCACAGTAAAATAGAGCACCTTTGAAACATGTCCAAGTAAGTGAAACAAAACTAGTGAAATTTGAGTGATTTCCTCATAAATAATTTGCTACCATTAACATTATTTTCCTTAAGTTTTTTTAATGATTGAGTCGAATTTGTAACACTTACATCACTAATACAAATTTGACTGAATCATTCAAAAAACTTATATTAAAACGTCACTGTTACAAAAGTTCATCATATTTAACTAATTATTTTCCTTATATCACAGTAGATGAAAAATTCATAGAATCTTTCTTTTTTGCAGTTCTTTCTATTATGAGATTTAGTTTATGATGAAGAAATAATTTTTTTACTTCTGACTTTCTCTTCAGGCATTTGGAGTGGGAGTGTTGGAGGAAGATGATGAAGATATATATGGCCAAGAGGATATGTCCCAGTATGACTTCACTATGGACAGTGCTCCCTCGAAAGGCTCACAAAAGAGCAGATTCTCTGAAGCAACCCCATTGGCAAATTATGCAGGAAATGTTCTGGAAGGTTTTGTGCTAAGTTCAAAACAATTGCTAAAAAAAAAATATTTTTCTCCACCTTTGCTTCCACAAGGCTATCAGCCATTGCATAGCACGCGTATTTCAAGATTTGAACCTGCAAAAGATGCAGTTGTGGAGCACTCCAAGAAGAAAGGACTGCAGAGACATAATCTTACTGCCACTGAAAGATTACAAATTCTCGAGGAACCAAATAAAAATTCTCTCACTAAGAAGAGTACTTCTCTTGAGGAAGAAAAAAAGATTTTGAAAGAGGAAGCTTTGAAAATTACAGGCAACTCAAGCAGTTTAAGGCATGATGGTTCCTATAGCTTTAAGCCCTTTGTAGCTCATCCAGAAAAGCAAGAGCGCTATGAACATTATCTTGCATTAGCAAAACTTGGGCAGAAAGGTGTGTTTTTCTGCTTATTTAATAAAAATCTAAACCAATTTTTTTCTTTCTTTCTTTTCCATATCAGAGTTTTACATTAACACACTTTCTGCATTTGAAATAACTTTTTAGTATTTTAATATCAGCTATTATCAGTATCATTACCCATTAAATTTTTATAGTTCCAGGGGTTATAAATGTAAATGAAAATACAGAGCCCTCATTTAGACACATGGCCGGCTTAATGGGGATTTGCTTGGCACCTGAAAGCACACTCTTTGTCAGTGGATATTCATAGCCCTTAAATTCAAGTTCAGAGATTTCTTATTCAAATTATCACTATATTAACCCTATACATTCATCATAAAAGTTGTTGGAAATAATGCTTTGTGCTGCTACACATCTCTTAACACCTTTTAAGAAAATTTGCATTAACACTCATTAATTCTTCTTCTGAAATTGCAATAATTTCTCATCTTAATTCTGTAAGCATTCACAGTGCACAAAACATCAATTTTTTTAGTCATACAATGGCATTTCATATACAAGATCAGAGTTTTCTGCAATCCAGATCTATTGTTTTGTCCATAAAAGAAAATAAACATAGGTCAGTAGAGCAATTATTACATTATCCAACACTCAATTTCAGAAATTAATTACATTATCGTATGGTTGCAATTGCTAAACTATAGTTATCTTCTAGGGTTTCAATTTTAAAAGTTTAGTGGCATTCTCACTTTCTTATAAAGAACTGATCGGGTTTCCCTAAATCTTTTGACTAAATTGCAAACATTTCTCTGTGGGGCGCACCTGTTTATAAATCACAGTTTCATTTCTTTACAAGAGTTTGTTGTCACAAAGGAATCATACATGAAGATCATGTGTACTAAAGTATATGGACATTTTGGCATTATAACAGCTTTAACACACCATTACACTGAAACACGTGGTCTCTCAATGTTTAGTTGACATAAGGAGAAAATGGAAAGTGGAAGGGTGAACAGAACCAGTTAGAAATAGCACTGTGTTGGACAGGCAAATCACCATTAAGCCAACCATGCATCCATGTAGTTTGGCAACTCTGTAGTTTGGCAGCCTTGTGTGTTGTGTTTTTGTTATTTCACAAACCACTTTTCCTAAACTGCTGAAAAATAAGGGCAAAAGCTGAAATCAAAAAGCATCAAAATTTTTAAAAGAAATCTCCCTTAATTATGAAACCCTGCCTTTTGTCTTAACTATGATTGCGAAATACTAACCAAAAATTAAAAAATACAACTCTTGTTTTGTTTTTCAGATCGTCTCTCCTATTTTCAGCCTCTTACAATGACAGAGTGGGAGAAAGAACGTGAGAGGAGAGAGTTTGAACAAGCTGCCAGACTGTATCAACCCTTAACTGGCCTAATGAGTGAGCGGTTTGTATCTGCCACTCATTCTGATGAACATCCTCTACCCAACAAGGCTGATGAAACAGAAAGTGATCAGAAGTCAGCAGCTAAAATAAAGATGTTTGGCCAACTTACTAGAGAGGAGTCTGACTGGCAGCCATGCAGCTTGCTCTGCAAGAGGTTCAACATTCCAGAACTACATCCTAGGTATGCCTCATGGAGATTTGGGTTTTTATATTCTTCCTGTCAATTTGAAAAAAAGGAACTTAATTAGTAAAGCAGCAAATATTGCAATTCTAGAATACATTTATTTGTTAACTTCATTGTTGAATGTATCTTGGACAGTGTTAGGTGACTTTTTTAATTTTATAAAATGTATAAAATAAAAATTCCCCATTTTAATGTTTATCATATATGCAAATATGAGAAATGAGTGCTGCAAATGAAAATTAAGGTTCATTGTGAGATTAGAGAGAAAGGAAAAAATTAGCATCAAATTAAAAACCCTATTAGTATTTTTTGTAGCCACATTTTGAAACTATAAATGAAACAAAAGATCTCTGGCTTATTCTGTTATGTTTTTATTTTTTTATTATTTGAATTATGAATGTTAAAAAGTGTAAAATTATTATGAACAATAAATCAGTTCATTCTGTTGAAATATCCAGTGTCCAAAGAACTTTATTTATGTCAAATGTTATTGTATTGCTTGTTTAATTAATATTTTAATTTTCATCTGAAGATGCCACCACTACATGAAAGCAAAAATTACTTTATGAACATGTTTATAAACTTCAGAATTGGAATAATTCTATTTGAACTATCATAGAATGTACACCAAAGACAATATACCAATAAATTTGATCATATGTTTGAAGGTTATGTCAGAATCCACACAGTGAAACTATCATGAATCTTGATTTGATCTAAAGTAAAACATAAAACTCATGTCAACACATTAAAACACTCTTGAAGTTTCACAGTTAAACTTTTAATTAAAAGTAAATATAACATTTAATTTCATAATTCATTTAAGAACTTTCGAAAAATAAGACATTTTTAAAAAATTCTGTTGGAACTCACACAGTGAAGCTTGTTAAATGTAAATTATAATTAACCTGTCATCTAACACACTCACACAGCACACAGCATAAGAGTGTGTTAGACGACAGATTAATTATAATTTACATTTAAATTCATGTAGGAATCAATACAGTGATTGGTTGATAATGTGAGCAATTAGTCTCACGAAAGATGTCCCAAAAATTACTTTTAATAAGTTTAATTGTGAAACTTAAGGAGTGTTTAATGTGTTGACATGATTTTTAGTGTTTTACTTTAGATCAAATCAAGAAATCTGATCAGTCTATAGCATAATTATGTATAAGAATGATCATTAAAACTCTTTTAGTGACAAACATGCTGTTATAGATCTTTCAAATGTTTACAGCATAAATATTCTACAAAGTGGATATTGTACTTTTGTTTTTGCAGTTCATATTAGGTACCTATAAATAATTTGTTTTTCTAAAATATTAAATAAACCCTTTGACAAAAAAATGAATCATTGCCAGACTCTATTGGAGAACTTCAGGGATGCTTGTAAATGTGTCCTTCTTGTATGTGCAGGGAAGATTTTTATATATATATATATATTATATTCATTATAATATATGTATACAGATATATAATATGTTAACGTTAAAACTTATGTATGGGAAAGAATATTAAAAAAACAATTTGTCATAATATGTTACAAAAAAAAAGTGCTTCATGCCAGGAGGTGAACCTGCACTCTTAACCACATCATCACTGCACAATCTGCCACAGAACACACACACAGTAGGCAGCATCTTTAGTACATGACATATAACACAACTGCTGCAGTGCCTACACAGCTTTGCTGGATACCTTTTGAACCACGAGCTGTAACAAGTAAGACTTAGAAGAATTTTGCTTTCTAGAGATGACCGATTTTTTTTTTTTTTTTTTTTTTGGTCAAAGGGTGTACATAAATAATACAATTTTTGAAAATTTTAGCTAATTTTCAAACATTTTCTTTTTAAAAAAATAATTAAAAAATTATATTCATGTACAGTACATAGTTTGCAAGCAAGATAATTAAAAAAAGAGTACCATCTCAATTACATGCTTCAGGAGTGCTGAAGCATGTAATGCAAACTCTCATGTTCCCCAGTTCATTTTGACTTATTGCTAGAAGTTGTTGCTCTCACAAAATAGTAAACAATAAATATCTAACATTCAAAAGCTTAATTAAATGGAAATAAGTTAATTAAATTGCCTTAAACCTTCTCATTAATGTGCTGATATTTTTTGCAGCTTACATAACTTTGTATAGATGTACTGTAAATTCAACTAATAGGTGATTGGGCTTATTGTTCCAGCCAAGGAGATGTTGCAGCATCCACAAAGAAGAAATCCCTCTTCTCTGTTTTTGATATACTGGAGGGTCCTGTCAAATCTAAAAAGGAGACTATAGTCAAAGAGGAGGAGAAAGAGAAGGAAGATGAAGATAAAGATACAGAGGTCTCAAAATCATCCTCACCTGCATCTGAAGACGAAGCACAGGAGCAAAATATTGAATTGGTGAATGAGAACAAGGATACATCTCTTGAATTTCCAGACCCTCCAGCTAAAATAGATCTTTATAAGGCAATTTTTCTTAGCAGTAGTAGTGACTCTGAAAGTGAGGACAATGAAGATTCAGCGATGCCACCATCTGATGCAAATATTCCCCATCCAAGCAGCACAAATGTAGAGGATCTGTCAACACCGGCAGTAAAAGCAAACATTAACTCATCACCTCCTAGAGGAGTATTTGCTAACCTGGATTTGGATGCAATTATATCACATAGAAAAGATAGAACAACCGAGCAACAGTTGACAAGCATGGATAGTACATGCTCAGAGGGTAACACATCAACTGTTGCGAAAAGTTCAGCCATAGACAGGAGTGGAGAAACACTGTCTGAAAGTGACAACATGTACGGTCCAAGTTTACCAGCTGCTTGCACACCTCACAATCAGGACAAGGCTGAAAAACCTTCATCTAGTAAAATATTACCAAGTATTATTGCAATACCTAATGCTGTATGGGTTGAGAAAACCAAAGACAGTCACAAAACCAAACACCATAAAAAGCACAAAAAGGCTTCAAAACATAAGAAACACAAATCAAAAACAAAACACAAAAAGAAAAGGCATTAATGTACATTATATATACTTGTAAATAAGAATTATAGATAAATAAATTATTCTTTTGTAATACATTGAAACACAAATCAAAAACAAAACACAAAATGAGAAAGCATTAATGTATGTTATATATACTTGTATATAAGAATTATAGATAAATAAATTATTCTTTTGTAATACATTTGATCTGATGCTCTTTGGGGAAGGGGGATTCCTTTAGATTGCATGAAGAGGAAAATTACCCATTACTTAATTTTCTATGAAGCTTTACAAACTGAAGGTACTGTGACTTGAGATGCTCTATTTATTTCAAATGAAACATAATTTTATAACAAAATTAATGTTTTTGTCATACTTGTTTGAAAGTTTCATCAGCTCTCTACTGGGTTTACTTTCAGATTGAGTGTACATAGAGCATATTTGGCTAAATGACATGGTAGATAACTAACTATGGCATCAAAGGCTCCTTGCAATATTCCTAAGTATATCCTTTATATTGGAGTTGGAAAATTTGCAAAAACAGCATCACAAAGTGGGAGAGTCTGCCTGCATTGAGAATCTTGTGTGCATGTATGAAAAGATCACTTTCTACCTCTTAGTTATTCATATATTTTAGTGTAAACAGAAACGTAGCATATTTTTTTTCTCTCTTATTCTTCCCTCTTTTCTTTTTTCCCTCTTCTTTTTTTCTTTTTTCTCCCTCATAATCGTCGGTCCTGGTGGTGTAGTGGTAATCATACTTGCCTTCTAAACCCAAGATCGTGGGTTCAAACCCGGTCAGGGTCAGTGGATTTTTTTGGGACGTAAAAATTCTAAGTATGGCTTCCTTCGGAAGGGAAGTAAAGCCTTGGGTCCCGTGTTGTACATTTACGGCACGAAATAGAACCTCAAGCCTGAAAGAAGAGGCCTCTGAGCAAAATTTTTCGGCCATTTCACGCCCTGAATAGGATGGAACGCTGATTACCTGAGATGTTAAAGAGCATCTATAAATAAAACAAATCAACAAAATCCCTCATAATCTCTATCTCATTGTGCATTGAGGCAACAGGTAGATGACAACATAAGAAATGGAATAAAAAACACAAATATTTTATCTCCTGCCTTTAATGTTGCAAAATAATGATAATTTTTTACAAACAAAATTTATTGTCATTTATAGTTCTTGACATGAGCACAAGAATAGTAAATCTTTAACAAGATAGGTTTACAAGCCTCCCTTTTGGTAACAATAAAGCTCTCTTTAACACTGCTTTTACTATGCAAGATTTTAATATATGAAGAAGCATTCTTATTTAATGGTGTTTCCATATATTGTTAAGCAGCTTTAAACAAAAGTTAGCCAGTAATAGACAGATTAACTTATATAAAAGTTTTTAATTTCAATTATTGGCAACAAACTCATTATATGTCCAGCAAAACCTATTCTGCTTTCTGCATTTATCCTTTTAACCTTTGCTGGAAGTTCAGCATCCATTCTTCATATAGGTATTCCTTATGTGCATTACTGCAATGTGCCAAAGACCTAAATTATATTAATGATTCGAGCCTTGTTCAGAAGACTACAAGTGTCAAAGAATTCACTGTTTTTTTGCTCCAGTGATCAATTCATCAACACAGCTTTATCTGTAGTTTTCAATAGTGGGAATTTTCAAGTCAAATACAGTGTTTATGTTTACGGAATTTGGGAATGTGTTTGTGAAACTTAAAGAGAGTTTTAATGTGACGACATGATTTTTAGTGTTTTACTTTAAATCAAAATAAGATTTACAAATACAGTGTAATTTAACAAATTATTATTGAGGAAATCACTCAAATTTCACTAATTTTACTCCACTTAATTGGACATGTTTCAAAGGCTGTTGCCTTCATCTTTAGCATGGTTCCACTGACTGCTTCCCATTATTAAAGAAAAAGATATTTTCCAGGCTGATGCAAATTCTGTGAATGAAATAGGATAAGATTCAGGATAATTGCATTAGGTTACTTAAGAATGCCAAGCTCTTTCTAAACACAGCAAAAAGTGACTGTCCAAACTGCTGCTTTAGCCTTTAGGTTTGATAAAATTTACATACGTCAGTATAAGGGGCATAACATGGGAAATGTTGAAATTTTCTGTTTAGAGAACAAGAAATTACAGGTTAAGGTCTAAAAATCTGGGCAACAGAATTTTGTAGCATGAAGGATATATATTTCCATACAAGAGATGTAGCTGATGAGTAACAATGGATTTTCAGGTACAATGCACTGTCTGCGCCTTTTCTGAAATGCAGACAATAGTATAAGTGTTATTACTATACCAGCTGCACTAATTATTGCAGAGTTCTTCACAGATATTTGGAATTGTTGAAAGCAAATTTGCCTGATTTACATTATTGGAATAGTGGCAAATATTTTGACAGGAAATAAAACTGAATTTGTGCTGTTGATCTTGCACATGCATTCAAAATGAAATATGCTCTATTGGCATCTGTATATGTGGAAAGTCTTTTATCTGCCTTCAAACTATTACTTACAGACAAAAGAATCAATCTTTTGGTGGAAAATAAATGGCTAATGTTAAACAGTATGGTCATAATTTTTACTAGTTATTTAAACCAGATCTCATTTTAAGTTTGTTTCAAAGGTAGTTTTGTAGTTTACGTGGAAAAAATTAAACTAAAAACTTTGTCAGCTAGACAGTGAGATTATGATTTTTCTTATGATGAAAACAATATTTTCATATGAATATTTTCTAATTGCATTTTACAGGTACCATGTACAAGTAATATATTTGATTTTTCATTAGTTTAAATAATTAATTTTTAAATTTTACAAATATTTTTATTTGAAAATGTAATATTAATTAAACAGGAATTGTAATATGTGAAATTTAATGATGTAAGTTCATAATTGTGTGGCTGTAAATGTTAAAAATATAAAATAAATATATTCATAGTGCATATTTCTTACTTTTTAGAACTTATTTTTAGATGCCAAATTTTTAGTGCCTAAAAGTCTGCTGTCTACTGATAATTAATCATTCTCAAACACCTGTACATACAAATCTGTCTGGAAAATATTCTGCCATTGTGAATTTTTCGAAGATCCACTCACATGACCTATTGCAGGCTTAACTGCACAATAAAATGATTGTGTGCTGCACAGTCAATGCTTTACAGTGACCACTCTTGCCTAGTCTCTACATCTTCATAATTGTTTTTTGGGGAGGGGCATCGCATTACATCACCGTCCCACTAGAACCCTTCAGTCCCTCCTTATAGCCATTAAAACGGGGGATATTTCAGGCAAAAGGAACACAATAAGATAACTTTAGCCATCCTGAAAGAGACCTTTGGACAATGATTTGAAAAGTTAAGTGGAAGATACCCTGGAATACAAGTGTGAGATCCCAAGGAAAGCTTTGAAGGGAAATGCATTTTTGTTTGAAGTGTAACACTTTGCTGAACAAAAGCACTCAGCAGAAGCAGAAGAATTGCTACAGTAGCTAATATCCACAGGGGTGATATAAGTTGTAGAGTGAGGAATTCTTATTATAAATGCCTGCTGCATTCTTGTGTTCAATTGTGATAGTTGATTATCTACAGTGTATAAGTGAAACAAAATGTAACATGAACACCAACCAAGCTCTCTGAATATAGATGGGGTCCATGGCTGGAGAAAATTCTGAGTGTCTTGTAAATCTACAAAAAGAGGAAGAAAAATCGTACAATCGTACAATATAAATCTTGCTGAATTGTCAGATTTGCCTGTTACAGCTCAGTTGGCCATACTTATTAGTAAAGTTTACCAGTTACTGAAGAACTGCATGATTTTGTATCTTCAAGACACTACTACGTGACAAGATATTTTCAAATCTGTGGAGGAATCTGTGAATGAAATTGGGCTAAACTAGCCCGTGATTAAGGATGCTGTCTCAGTGATGTGTGGCGAAAGAACCAAGTTTTTTTAGGAGCAGATCACAATTCTAGGTGTATGTGATCTGATTATTGTTCACTGCCTTATTCAGCATTGGATACCTATGTTACAAAATGGCAAAAGCAAAAACTGGCATTGTGGATAGATAGATCAATTACGGGAGGAGGACATTGTATTTGGCAACTTTAGAAAATGTTAGTACTGTGCACAATGGGTCAAAGTGTTGTTTACAATTCAAAACAAATTTAATTTGCATTTCTAAATTAAATCAGTTGAAAAGACATTTCAAGTTCTGGTATGCCTTTTTCAAAAGCAGTTGAATCAATACAGCATTTTGTGCAACTTAAGGTGATCAACCTGCAATCAACAATGTGATACAAGAAGCTAAAGACTGTTTTAATATGAGTTTTAAATCTACGAGCACTGTTCATTAAAGAATAATCAGAATTCTTTTACAGACATAATTTCCCGTGCTAAAATTTAACTTTACAAGAAGTTATTGGCTTAATGCATAATGTACATATGGTATCAGTTTCATTGTTGTCACTTCCAGTTCCCGCCAGTGAGATATGTGTACAGAATGTAAGTTGAGACACCTTCAGTTCTGCCAACAGCAAAATAGAGGAGACAAACAATATGCTGCTCTGAAATTCTGACTTCGTCTCAACAAATATTTGGCTGAGGTCTATGCAATGGAGAGTTTGTTCTTCCCTAAAACACAAATCGAAGATAGTTTAAAACGTATAAAGAGGGGAGGCAATATATTTCAAAGGAACCTGGGATCCACCCTCCAGTTTGTGCTCTTATGGAAGAAAACATTAATGCCTAAACTTGTAAAAGAGGATCGCCAAATACATTAAGAATGCTTTCAGAAATTTTTAAAAAATTCTCTGGTGACACCCACTTGTTGGTAACTGAAAATTGTACATGAGGCTTATTTGTGCATGGTGGGTATCAAGATTGTTGATTACAGAACAGAATAACGTTCACGTACAGGTTTGCATGCAGTTTTTAATGCCCATTTTTACTGCTGAGACATCACAGGTGCTGGACACAGATGAAACATTAAATGAAATGATAATTGCGAAAGGACTTTTTTTTTTTTTTTTTTTTTAAGGAAGCGTTCCAGGCCTCAGTTTATGGTACCTCCCCTGCACTTCCCATTTGTGAGAATTGTCCTGGTGGAAATCGAATCCCAGGCCTCCCGCTCACGAGTCCGCGCATTAACGACCTCGACTAATGCTTGCAGTTGAAGAGGCAAGATGCTGATTTTTTTATGCTCCAAAGTTAATCACTGCTGATGAACGTTATGGTCATCTCATTTTTCGGTATTCAGGAAATGAATTATCACCATGTCGCACCTACACACACAACTGTAAATGAGCAATACTAACAGATGTAATGAAAACTGCAAGACCATATTACCACAAAATGCCACATTTCCGTCCAACAAACTGGATAATGCACGGCCGCACATTGCAAATGTTGCTGAATATCTCGCAAAAACCAATGTGAAATGTGTCACTCACATATTTAGCCAAGTGTGATTTTTTCCTCTTCCCCAAATTAAAGAGGCATTTCCTCCGTTAAGGCGCGAACTCGTGAGCGGGAGGTCTAGTATTTGAATCCCGCCAGGACCGTCCTCCCTGACTGAGACTTTTTTTCCAGCTTTTCCTCAATGTTCATAAATGGCAAAAGCCAGGGAGGTACCCTAAACTTAGGTCTGGAACATTCCCTTCCTTAAAAATAAATCCTTTCCCAATATGTCACTTCATCTCATGCATCATCAGTGTCCATCGTCTGTGGTGCCTCTGTAACAAAAACGGGCGCTAAACACCATTCATTCATAAGGCATTTCCCGTATTCGGAAGCAGTGGTGAAGGTTGCGGAGGCGATTCTGAAGGACCTGTAAAAAAAAATGGTTTCCAGTATGATTTTGAAGTCTCGGGTATTTCTGATGACCTTTCGTTGATATTAGTACATATGATTTCAGTTGCAAAAATAATTAATATCTTTAAACCTAACTATGCTTGGTTTCTTTATGCAAGTTCAGTTATGCTTTCAAATTTTATATTTGTTTATTTAAATAACACAACATCAATTTTCAAAGATAAGATACAAATCAGAGTGTAAAGTGTTGATTTTAGTAGGGATTTTTTTTCATCATATTTATGTTCCTGAATTCATTCTTTCTACATTAATTTATTGTTATAAAGATTTTTTTCATTTATGGAGTACTAGAAGGAAGTTTCGTGAATTTAATTGCGTGAGATAAATCATTTACTTCTGTGTATCTTTTCTGTAGAGCAGGCGAGCGTTCCAACGGAACCTTTCCGTCCGCGAGTCTTGAATATGCTTGGGGAGCGGAAATTGTGTGCAAGTCTGAAATAATCGTTCTGTGTATTTAGAAATTACGATACTGAAATAACATAACTGAGAGAATTGTTTTACATGTTTTTTTACTTAATAATTAAAGTAGAAATAAAAACTTAAATTATCTCATGATGAGATAACTTCACTATCTGTTATTTACAATTAATATTTCCTGGTCATAACTTGAGAAGGGGTACAACATCCTGTTTGACATCTCCTGCTATCCAGGATATATTATATTTTTATGTCAGGAAAAAAAAATTCTCGTGTTTTTTTAGATACCACAGAACTTTATCTGCTTCCAGTGGAAATTTATCTAATGAAGATCCATCTGTACTATATGGAAATGTTTAATTTGGACTGGAAACGCCAGGGCCAGAACTTCAGTAGGTCTCTCTACCTGCATGTTTTCTGGATTACTCAACATGTGCGCACATGAAATATGTTTCTAAGTAAAAAAAAAAAAAAAAAATCGAAGGGATCATTTGAATAGGGCTCTTTCTTAGGATCCATTTATAATTACCCTGTAGACAAAAGCAACACACCCTTTTGTCCATAGCTTAAATACAAAAAACATATTACGGAAAGTAGGAAATTAATTCTATGAGGAAACTGTTAAATTTGGATCCGAAATTGATTAAAAGGAATGTTTAGTAAACTCAACTTGACTAGAGAGCGGGAAAATGTGAATTTCATATTTTAGGCCATTAATCGCAGAGTGCTTATAAACCTAATTTTGGTGCTTTAACAGGGGTAGAATCTAATAAGCTCATTTTGCTTTGCTATTGCGTTGTACCAACGGAAAGAGTTTTTACTAATCTATCCAAATCTGCATCGATTGTACCTACTAAGCATGGAAAATATATGTGTGTGTGCGCGCGCGCGTATGTATGTTAACGATCGAGTGATACAAGTTTGGTTTTTTTCGCAACGAAACTTGGCACATAGCCGTCAATTAACAAACGATTCATCGAATTCGTTAACCGCAAAATTGTATCGTTGGAGTGGGGGAGGGGTAACCTAAAGAGAAAATTTAAAAAAAAAATGAAAAATCGCTTTAGCGGTAGCAATTTTTGCTTTATCTCAACGAAACTCAGTAAAAATTTTTTTAAAATAAATTTATAAAAGTAATTTTCGAAAATCATGGCAATCGAGCCACTCGGAGTAGGGGTATACCTGAAAAACTTTTGGGAGTTAGCGAAATTTAAAATCGCTCTAGTGGTTGTTAAACGTTTTTAAAGGAAACTCGGTATATGCCATTGAAATAAAGTAGGAAAAATAGTTTTCGAGAATCAGTGAAATCGGACTATTAGGAGGAATGTTATCTGAAACTCAAAATTTAAAAATTGCTCTAATGGCATTAATATATAATTTTGCGCAACAAAACTCCGTATATGCCATTTAAATAGAATAAGAAAAATAGTTGCTGGAAATCAGGCCATTAGGAGCGAGGGGCTGCATGAAACCCAAAATTTAAAAATTGCTCTAGCTGAACCAACCTTTTTTTTTCACAACAAAACTCAGCATATACCATTTAAATCAAATAAGCAAAATAATTTTTTAAAAGTATCAAATTCTTGGAAGTGGGAGGTTACCTAAAAAGAGGTGGGGTTAACCCGAAATTTAAAAATCGCTCCAAAGGTCGCAATTTATTTTTTTTTTAAAGGAAACTCGATATGTGCCATTGAAATAAAATAAGAAAAACAGGTTCTCAAAATCAGCAAAATTGAACTACAAGTAGGGAGGTACCCAAAATTTAAAAATCACTCTACCGCCATTAATGTTTGTTTCGCAACAAAACTTCATATATACCATTTAAATAAAATCCTGCAAATCAGTGAAATCGGACTATTACTAGGGGGATTTTTGCCGCACCCCAACATTTAAAAGTCGCTCTAGTGGAACTAATATTTTTTTTTTTTTTTTTTTTTCGCTACGAAGCTCCGTATGTGCCATTTATATGAGATAAGAAAAATAGTTTTAAAAAAATCAGGGAAATGGGGCTATTAGAGGCGTGGGGTTACCAAAAATTTAAAAATCGCTCTGGCGGTACCAATACTTATTTCTTCACAACAAAATTGGGTGTATACCATTTAAATAAACTAAGCAAAATAGTCTCTGAAAATTAGAAAAATTGGGTTATTAGGAGTACGGGATACTTGAAAACCGAAATTTAAAACATTCTTGCATATAATTATCTTTATATTGTTTTAAAATAAAACGAGAAATTAATTCAGCATATAAACTGTATTTATGATGATGCATATGTTTTATATCTAACAAAAATATCGTCATGAAGTTAGTAACTATGAAATATTAATCTAATATGTGTATTAGGAGCGCTCTGTAGTAACAACAATAGTTGGTCCTGATGGTGTAGTGGTAACCATACTTTCCTTCTGCCTTCTGATGACCTGAGACGTTAAAGAGCGTCCGCAAATAAACCAAATCAACAATCTATAGTCCATGCCCCTTCTTTCTCACGTTTTCTCGCAGACGTCTTACACTAGCGAATCAAGTTTGCCCCTCCGGCAGAAACTCATAACGTATAACATCCTGAATGTCGAAAGAAACATTTGGCCTGACCTGACGAGCCTTTTTGGGTTTTGGTGCATTTTCCAACTCACTGAGATGTTTGAACTTTCGTCTCAACATCATGATTATAAATTTCAACTATTAACGCGATTCAAGAGCTCCCTATATATCGTGGCTGTTGTCTTTCTGTTCTTGGGTCAACAGCCGAGAAACAAACTTTACTGCAACACGAGGCATACCGTGAATTTCATGGCACGATCCCTTAGAAATGTTACAGTTTTCAACAATATCTCGTCGATTTTCATGGATGACCTCATTAATTTTGACGTCGACGTGTCAACTACGAACTCCCGACCACTTTTAAACCCTAGGAAGTTTTAGGCCAAATTTAAAGTTAATGCACTGCTCAAAACAGCCCGCCATGTCAGTAGTACACTGGTGCAAAGAAAGTAGGGTGGAACTCGACTGAAATAAGATAACACCGCACGGCAAACTAGAGGCATCTTGTCAAGATCAGAACTAATGAGCGCAGAATGTTGAAAGTTCGGATATCACATGTGCTAGAATAGTGAACGGGGTGCTACTTAAAGTTACTTTATGACAATAAAACACATGTAGGTGAAAATGTCACATTTATTGATGAGAATTGTGTTACAGCAGAAGATGTAATTAAAAGTGATGCTGGTGGTGACTGTCATAATGGACTGCTACAGGCACGGGAACCTTGACGGGATAGGGCACTTCCTTTTCGACAGGGTAGGGCACAGGATTCTCTACCGGCACCTTGACAGGGTACGGCACTTCCTTCTCGACAGGCACTGGGACGTGTTTCTCCACAGGGACTGGGTACGGCTTCTCGACGGGATAGGGCACAGGATGATCGACGGGAACCTTCACGGCGTATAGCACTTTCTTCTCCACTGGGTACGGCACCACCTTCTCGACAGGAACGGGCACCTTCTTCTCGATGTGCACTGGGTACGGCTTCAAGACGTGGTAGGGCACAGGGCGGTCGAAGGGCACCTTCACCGGGTACGGCACCTCTTTCACCACAGGCACGGGAACCTTCTTCTCCACTGGGACGGGGTAAGGTTTCTCGACGGGCACTGGCACGGGTCTTTCTACTGGAACCTTGACGGTATAGGGTCTGGGGCGGTCCACGTGCACAGGTACCGGCACCTTCACGTGCACGGGGTATGGTTGTGGTACGTGAACCTTCACCTCGACGGGATAAGGGGCAGGGACTTTCTTCTCGACCACGACGGCGTAGGGTTTGGGTACATGAACGGTGTAGGGCTGCGGTACAGGAACCTTTACCTCCACGGGGAATGGCACCTTCTTTTCCACGGGTACGTGGACGGGATAAGGCTTGTCCACGGGCACCTTGACAGGGAAAGGTACGGGCTTGTGCACGGTGTAGGGCACTGGCTTGTGTACTGTGACAGGTACAGGGAACGGGCGATCCACCGGCACCTTCACCGGGTACGGCACCACCTTCTCAACCGGGTACGGCACGTGCTTATGTACCGGAATGTGTACCGGTACTGGCACTTTCTCGGTCAGAGTGATGGTCTTCACGTGGTGGCCGTATCCAAAGTCCTCGGTCAGGCCACGCTTGTCTTGCTTTTTGTCTTCCTGCTTCTGGTCCTCGGCGGAAATCGTGCAGACCGCCGCCAGCAGAAGCAACCCCATCTAGAAGAGGCATTCATGTTAATACTCCAAACGGAACCTAGTGATATGTTAATTCATTACCACCACATTTAACAAGCAATTAAAAGTCCAATTAGACACTTAGCAGCAAGTTTTATGCACGAGTCTCTTATGATGTCAGGTGTAAGAATGAAGAAATAAACGTTGCTTTTAAGCCCTTTTTGCTCTCCATATGCTTAGACATTATGGTTTTTCTTCTCACTCAACTTCGCTTGCATATTTTTCCAAATTAACTTGTTGCCTGCTACTATTTCTCAAATGAAATTATAATATAGTTTGTAAAAATAGTTTGACACAACTGCGAAAGTTCTTCGCTTCGCATTCTCGAGATACACTACCTCGGCTGCCGCGCAACCCGCCAATTTGCACCTCAACTTTCCCCCTTCTGTGAATTTGCTGGATGGTATCGTCCCCTCCAACTCAGACCAGCATACATTGATCCTTCACATATCGTTCGCCGTTTACTTAATCGGAATATGTCATACAGTTTAGAAATTACAGGCGCGACAAAACTGACATGCTAATGTTTCGGTCGACATTTTTGGGATAGACTCTTCTGTTCAGTCAGAACGAGGTAGACGATACAGGAAGGTGGTGTGACTACTGAGGCCACCTCTCCAGCAACAATGAACTGCTTCGGGTTTCAAGCGATTAGAAACAAACTAAATAAAGTGAGTCAGTATCTGCAACAAATTCCAGGGAGAGATAGAGGAAAAAATTTGTCAAACAACCTATGATCTTGGCGCGTTGTACATCCCTGTTTATTTGTATTTTATGTTAAATCACTCGTGCACCTCTGTGTGTAGTCATGCATGTGCAGCTGAATGTGAGCAGTCTTTATGAATGGACGTATTTGTTACCGCGAGGCTAGAGGAAACGGCTACCCTACTTAACGCCTTATATAATTTTCTTTAGGGGCATAGACAAAGGGCCGTGTAAGGGATCCAGTTGATACAACACACGAACTTACTGAACGAATATTTCCTGCTTTTGGTCAAATGCGATACAGGCCTGAAATGTGACAGACACTGCCACTAATCACATTCAAAATTAACATTTTGAACACCTTATATAATCTGTTCCAAGCGTACGTGCAGAATAATTAATAATATATCATAATTGTTAAATGTCTCTAACACCTGTGATCCCTTTGATAGCGTATGCCTCCGAAACAACGCATCAGATAACGTAGGTCGTTTAACAAAAAAGTTTCCTCATTGCGAGATCCATCTCTCCTCCCACTTTGTTGCAGATGTTCTGACTCTCACTCTCTCTCTCTCTCTCTCTCTCTCTCTCTCTCTCTATTAACGCTATTGTACTTGATCTTCTTTTAGCAAATTCCGAAGGAATTGCGGTTGTACCCATGAAACGAATTTTTAAAAAGTTCTTCAAATCTCCATCGATTCTACCTACTAGACATCGAAAATTACAAATGAAAATATATGCCGCTACCGCTATATAACGCTCTAGCGGTAGCAATTGTTGCTTTTCACAACGAAACTCGGCATTTACTCACCAATTAACTGGTTCATCTAGTTTTTCGCAACGAAACGCCGTATATATACTATTTAATTAAATAAGAACATTAGTTTCTAAAAAGGGAAATTGGTCCATTAGGAGTAGGAGTTTACCTGAAACCCAAACTTTAAAAATAGCTATAGCAGCACTAATATTTCCTTTTGCACAACATAACTCAACATAACCATTTAAATTAAATAATACAAATAGTTTCTGAAAGTGAGTGAAATCGGACAATTAGGAGCGGAGTTTACCTGAAACCTTACATTTAAAAATTGCTCTACCAGCACCAATATATATTTTTCACAACAAAACTGGACATATACTATTTAAACCAAACAACAAAAAGAGTTTCTACAAATCAGTGAAATCAGATTATTAGAAACACAGGTTTACTGAAACACAAAATTTAAAAATCGCTCTAGCGGTACCAATATTAGTTTCACCTCAATAACATTCGGTATATACCATTTAAATAAACTAAGAAAAATAATCTCTGAAAATTAGGGAAATTGGAACATTAGGAGTAGAGGTATACTTGAAAATCGAAAATTAAAAAAAAAAAAAAATGCGTGTAATTTTTTCCATATTGTTTTAAAATAAAAGTACAAATTAATTCAGCGTACAAACTGTATTTATAACGATGGATATGTTTTATATTTAAAGCGAACGTGAAACATTAATCTAATATGTGTTTGAGAATTATATTTGTGTGTGAAAGCCTTCAGTTTGCGTTACATATTTTTATACAATAACATTTAAATTAAATTTGAATGCCAATGAAAATCCACGAAACTTTCGATTGTTTACTATCAATTTGAGTGTACTTGCTTAGTGCATTATAATTCTTTTTAAATACGAGTAGTAACATGTTTTTGTTTTATTGAAACATATGAACACCTTCTTCTTAAATGCACGATGTAATTTTTCTATTTTTCTATATATGATATCAAGGGTTCAATTCATAAACATGCACACATTTAAAAATGTTTAAAAATTCCCACACGTATAGGGTTGTCTATCAGTGGTCATATGTTGCATTTAATAAAAAATATACCATTAATTTTTGTGATTAATAATAATAATTATTCTAAAAATGTGGATACTCTTTATAGATTACAAGAATTCTAATTTTGTTCCCCTAATATCACACAGCAATGTCATAAGTTATTTCATTTTATTTATTAATAAAGTCATAGTTTGGATTTTATATTCTTTTTTTAAAGTTACTACTAGGTGAGGAATTCGCTTAATTTACGCAGCTACTGCGTGACAGACTTTTAATGATTCTATACAAAATATTTAAATATATAAAGCGATTCATAATTATGTCCTTACCTTTATTTTGATACAGTTCTATCAACTATTGTGTCAGATGAATATAGTTACTGTCAATGTCATTGCATAATTCCTACAAGTTATTGTTGTTGTAGGAGTAACAGCGCAAATTGTCCAAGTAAGTTGTCCTTTTCATTATTTGCTTGATGTAATGTGTACTCCCCTGTCACTTTTGTTAGGTAAATTTCCTTCCCTACTTACGCATTGAAATCTCCCAATACAATATCATAGGTTTCTATCTGTTTACCTGCATTTTCTAAATACTCTTACAATTCTTCTTTTTCTTTCCCTCTGTGAGTACATGTATTGTATTCATGTTTCTAAATTTACACTTGAGTCGTATTTGACAGATCCTTTCATTTATTGTGTTAAACTCCTTCCTTTTCCTCTCCATCTTATTGCTTGGAGTGTTAACACTTCTATTCTGTATTTTAAAATGCTATTTGCTATTTATTTCATTTTCCCAGTCGTAACATAGTCCGTGCATTCCAGGTCGCCAACATTACATCCTTCACCATACGAAGGCTTTGTGCAGTTTTCATAAAGGTTGTTTTAACAGGATGAGGTTATTAACCTCATGCTTAACTCCCAAACTAGAGGATCGGACTTATTTATTTATGTCCCCAAGAAGCAGAATGGCCCAGTTATATCCCTGGATACTGGGTGGCTCGGGTACCTCGGGCTCTCGGTGCTCACCAAGAGGGCCCCTGAGGGCCGAATAAAGGTTTACATTAGCGATAAAGTCTCATTGCAGTTTTTTAAGGCTATGAGAGCACATGCAAATATTTGCCGAGTGGTGAATTGCAAGATGCTTATAAAATGTCCCCGCTCCGGGTGAAGGGTTTTATGGCATTACAAATGGAGTAATTCTTGAGTAACGGGCACTATTCCATTGGCATTATTTGATCCTTAATGAAATAACGTATTTCTTGAGTCATGGTGTTTGCCGTTCACTCAGCACATATTGTCGGCAGAATACCGTTTTGAGATTGTGTTCAGCTGGCATTGCGTTGATATACAAAACTTGCCTTTAGTCATCTGCACCTTTCTCTGCCACAACTTAACTTGCTAATTTCTTATATCACCTATTTCCCGGTTTATACCGAGGATGTAAAAAAAAATGTTTACACACTTTCATAGTATATATCTATTTAATATATTTCAAAGGTGGACCGAACAACAACAGTAATGTGTAGTATGATATTTTGTAAATAGATGTGACTCACATACATTATGATAGTGTTGCTGTGTGACAGGTAAATCAACAATGAACAAATGGAATCAAGATTATCGTATGATGTTCTGTAAACAGACGTGACTCACATTACGTTATGCTAGCGTTGCTACAACAAAATGGAGCCAAGATTATCGTTTGAACATCGGAAAGCAATTTTGAAGTGATATTGGAAAACCGAGAATGTTCTTGAAGCTCAAAGGCATTGGAGATGTGTGTTCAGAACAGAACCGTCAATGCTAGTAACAATTGCAAGCATTTGAGACAAATTTGAGACTCGTGGTGCGTATGCGATGTTCACCAATGGCAGAGCTGGGAGACCTCGCACAGCAACAAGCCCCACGCACTGAATCCAAGGCACTGGATAGGACGAAGCGAGCGGTCCGGTTGAGTTTCCACCGCGTTCTCGGATCTAACTTGTTGGACTTCTACCTATGAGGAACTCTTAAGGATGTTGTATACCGTAGAAAACCAGCTACACTGACAGCACTTCGGGAAGAAATTGAAACGGCATGTGCTGCAATCGTTGAGAACATTTCACAAACGTTACTCAATCAGTAGTTCAACGTACTCAGAAGTGTACCAACGCCGATGGTGGGCATTTTGAGCAACTGTTGTAACTGTAAAAGTCTAAGATGATTAGTGCTCATCATATTCTATTTGTGTGAATTGAGTTTTGTTATGCTAACATAGCATTTGTCTTTGCTTTAAATATGTATATATTTTTGGCACCCCCTGTATATACCATACTAAATTCGTTTAACTGCTAGGAGAAGCTGTTACTTGCAGAATTGATATTTCAAGTACTGTCAAAATGCACAAATATTGTCTAGCTGTGAGCAACAATGCAGAAGTCTTATATTAGTTCAGCACAATTTCCCTTCCTTATTGACAAATCAGGCACAAGTTTTATCACCAAAGGAAGTTTTCGTTAACTTGGCACTGTACTGAGTGGAACAAAACCTTCCAAGTAGCTTCATGAACAACGTCTGTACATATTAAGTTTTCTTAAAGTGTGACCTTTTCAAAATGGAGGAGCTTGTTGAAAAAGTAATAAAATATGGAACAATAGAAAAAATTACTAATGAAGTATCGAAAAGAAAAGGGCTTATTGAAAAATTAAAATTTACTATGTAATTATAATACAAGAAAAATAAAATAGTGTTTCCAACTAAAGGCAGTATTAAATCTACCAGATGTACAATATTAAGGGGAAAAAAATAGATCAAAATTACAAGTTTTTACTGCTACTCAAAATCGTTTTTAAAAAAAATCTACGTTATAACACTAGTTGCTTAAAATTTCCATATTAACAATTACATCATTATATTGCTTTCATTGTTAAAATGCTATTAATATAATATTAATAAACAATTTATTTATTACTGAAAACAAAATCAATCATCCATCTTCATTGGGGAATACATAATTATAAAATAAATAAAAAATAAAAAATAATCAGCTAATATTAGCTACTAAATGGTTTAGTAGAATTTGGTAATACTAACCTTTTCTGAAATATATGCCCAAACTAAAGTTTCTGAAATATTCTTAATATTTTCACTGTCCATATAATTAGTAAATCTGTCATATTCCTTTTTTTATAAGATTATAACATTTTCTCGGTGTTATTAACAATTTAGCCTTTTCAGCTTGGGCAAAATTTTACAGTAAATCCATCTTTGCTAACAACAATAACAATAGACAAACGAGCTAAATAATCTCCATCGATACAATGACGTCATAAGTATAATAAAGGAAAGCATTACGTATATAACGTATGAAGCTCATCTTTAAAGCAATATAATTATTGCTTCGCTCGTTTCTTAAATATGTACTCATGCAATAAAGTATAACATAAAGTAATATAATTATCTACTTGTAAACATTAACAAATAACAAAGGTAATTAAAATTTAATTTGTATTAATTAACTGTTAAAGTGTTTCATAAAAATGAAGCTTTCAGAACTATAAACCTTAGGAATATTATGTATCTTGTACTTATTGTTAGTACGTATTTATCGTTATCAAGATATATTTGAACTACATTTAAAATTCTCTTCATTTTCTAGAATTAAATTATTTATAAAATGTGATTTTGTATATTATTAAAATTATTATTATAATCATCTATTTTTATTCCAACTGCGCGGACTTTTCTTTAATAAATCACTCATCGATCAATGAAGAAACACAATGAATATATGATATTTCTGATTCCTTTCCTTTTTACTTCCTATTTGCTTTGTTAAGCGCATTGCATCAAGATGTTCAATTTTACGGGAGAGTGAGGAATAGTTTCCTTCAAAAGCTTGGAATGTTTTTCCTATTTAACGTAGATGTTAATCCACAAATCTTTCATTCTCTCACAATATTACTTCATTTTTGTAGTGAGTATTAATAGTAAATCCAATGTTTCTTTCTCAAAATCACACAAATGCAAAGCTAATGTTACAACGTTTTAGTTTCAATGATAGTTGGTTTTTCAACGTTCCTATCTTCCATTAGATAGTGCAATATAAGTTTGTTAAAATGTTTAATTTTCTTGTAATATTAATGACGTAGCTCATCGCTAGTAATGTTATTAAAGAGCACATTTATACAGGCTGCTTAAATTAAAATGTTGCAAATTTTCTCAGCAAGTAGAGTTGGTGAAAACTTGCAAACAGCTTCCTATGAACATATTTGTATACCCGGAAACTAATATCCGTTGAGATATGGGCCACATTTATTATGGATTTTATCAAATCGTTGTTGAATAGTCACTTTAGGTCTATAGGAGGGTTCTATGTAGTTTTGACGTCCTTCAGTCCTACATTTTAGAGAATCGTGTGTAAACACATCTAAAAATGGGGGAGGGGGAACGCCACGGGTGGCCGGAATCGTTAAGGCGCGGACTCTTGAGCGAAAGGCCTGTGGTTCGATTCCCTCTCTGACTGAGGCTTTTTTCAGGTTTTCCTCAGTCATAATGGCAAATGCAAGGGCCTGGAACGTTTCTTCCTTTAAAAAAACCCTTTCCCAATTTATGATATCATCTCATATATCATCCGTGTCCACCAACTGTGATGCCTCAGCGGTAAAACCGGCATTAAACACAATTTAAAAAATCTAAAATTAAATGATCCAGAAGACCATATGACAAAATCTTATCGACCATTCCATCGCCCATTAAAGGTTTGGGTTAGGTGCTCTCGCAAGATTTGTATAAAGTGGGATGGTGTTCCATCGTGCATGAACTACACTTCCACTAAGACCTACAATCTCAACTGACTGGTATCGAATGACTTACGTATGATGTTAGTGCAATGCAGAGGTAAACACAGGCAATAAGAAAAGGCAATGAGTCGGAAACGTAGACACGAGAAATGTGATCCAAGTTCAAGATTATCCGACTATATTTGGCAGTAATAAAGAATGGGCGATATCTCAACAAATATATTTTGTTTTCATATATAGGTTCATTATAACATTTTGGCTATATCTGGCCGAAGCTTTGCACTTGACAGTTAGCATCAGTTCGTGTAATGTTGGTTATGCTGCGGTTGCGAAGTTGCATCTTGCACCTATTGTTGAGTGTTCTATTTCATCTGGTAAGCGTAAATTAAGACTCCGTGTAACACCTCGGCGCAAAGGAATGGATATCACTTCGTGAATCACTCTGCAAATTACGTCTTTGAGACATTTTTTAACTGCTACAAATGAACCAGTTAACTCAACTGCAAATGTGGGGTAGAATCAGCTGCACACACAATAGGAATAACCGGCAACAAAGCAGCTGTAACATTGATAATCTTACTTTGTAATTGGTGCAGAAGAAGTATAGGGTAGCATTCCTCGTTTGTTAATCTTTAGTACTGCCAAGTGAAAAGGTAACTGTCAAGAGCTAAGTTTCAGTGACCCGGGTATAATTTTTTTTTATTCGTTTTATTTAAGGACGGTCTGTAACATTTCAGGTCATCAGCGTCCCATTCAATTCAGGGCGTGAAACGGCCGACAAATTTTGCTCAGAGGTCTCTTCTTTCAGGCTTGAGGTTCTTTTTCGTGTCGAAAATGTACGACACGGGACCCACAGCTTTACTTCCATTCCGAAGGGAGCCATACTTAGGATTTTTACGCCCGAAAAAATTCATCGGTCCTGGCCGGGTTTGAACCCACGATCTTGGGTTTAAAAGGCAAGTATGGTTACCACTATACCACCAGTACCGGAGTATAGTTCTAACTATATTTGCTGTGAAAATAGCAAAACTTAAACATTCTGCATCAATTCGTTCTTACTTAGAATATCCTAGACACTTGTAATGTTTTTCTTTAGTTTGAAATTGTCATAACAAAAACAAACAAAGAATGCAAATGGTAACAATGTTTTGTGTTTCCAAGGATATATTCTCTGATTTAATTTAAAATGTCGCTTTAAAACGCCAAATAGAGAGAAAACTAATCCCTTGCTGGAGATATATAACAAAAATGAAAATAAAAAGGTAACTTCTGAAACAATGCAGTTAAAATAATAAAGAGTTTTCTGTCTTTGAAGAAGAAACAGACGGTTTGAAATGTAGCGATATTTGTATAAAGTATTATAAATTTTGCTCAGAGGCCTCTTCTTTCAGGCTTGGGGTTCTTTTTCGTGCCCACAGCTTTACTTCCCTAATGGACAGAGATTTAAAACATTTTATAGCGGCATTTTGACTTGGTTTCTGGAAGTTGTGATGAAAATACTAAACAATATTTTTTTTTTTTTTTCACTGTGAAAAATTCTGAAAATATTTTTTTGAAATGTTCAATTTTATTTGCCCTTTTCGCTATGAAGAAGGGCAGTGCCAAGCTTCTCTTCTGTTAGTTTCGATTACTGTGGCGCCAGTTCTATTAATTACACTCAATTCTCTTCCTCTTTAAAGAGCGGGCTAGTTACTTTCCGCAAACCCATCCACACATAACAATGCTAATGGTAATTGCAGAGTAAAGAGATTTCACTTCCTATATTACGTAACAATGTACATCCGTCAGCTGTGCGGGCTAGTGCGAAAGACGTTTCATCACATGGAACATGCAGCCCATTGTAGTGTGACGAAATTTCTCTCTTTGCACTCCTCGGCCATAAAGAACTCTCTCCTACTACATCAAAATACATTGTACACACGATATATCCCCGTTTTCTCACTTCAAGGAAGTTACATTGCGTGAATCTAGATATGGCGTTTTCTATTAACACAGTAATTTCCCTCGAACTAAGTCAGCAGAAACAGGAGCACAACGAGGCGTGCAAAGTAACAAATGAAAACGTTTCTCCTGTCTAACAGTTATAAAGAACAAGAATTTTATTTATAAATTGATGCTAAAGCATTTCCTATGGCCTCTCTAGAGTTTTAGAACTGAATTTCTTATTTAATGACCAATCTCTTAAATGTACTTTAATCCTCTATGGTAGAAAGGCTCACACATTAAATTTATTAATCCTCAATTATAATGTGCATTTATTATTTCTATAGGAATTTTGGCACAATATACTGTAGCATTTACTCTGCTTCATGTGGTACAGAGCGTAGAATGAATTACGTTATTCCTACGTTTAATTTACTTGAATCTATATACGTTTTTCTTACCATTAAACGATTGTCTTGATACTGCACTGTTCATTTTAAGTTACGCTAACCCAGTTCTGTGAAACATTAAGTTTTGCTATTTGCGAAAATTTCTATCTGGATGATTCTTTACATTGAAATTCAAACAAAAAATGCAAAATAAGTTTACCATATGTACTGCATTACTTATCTCACCTGTGAATTATTGCTTTGGACAAATAAACATTCATAAACTTTAAATTTTCTTTCAAGGAATACATATATTATTTTGATACTTGACACAAGAGGAGAGTTTAAATTCATTTGAGATGCCAAAGTTACTTGGGAGATATATATTGTATTATCTAGAATACAATGAAGAGTACTTGTCATGTTATTTTATTGGCCATTTGGTTCAAGCATTAGAAGAGTTTCTGCTGACTTTTCGATTGATACAAGCTACTTAAATCCACATCAGGCAAATATAATCAGAAAATGAATTGACTCGTACCCAAGGCATATAAAATTAAACTTTTAAATCTCTCTTTTGCGAATTAATGTGCTGCCGCTTTCCTTAAAAAATCCTTTCCCAATATGTCACTTCATCTCATGTATCATCAGTGTTCACCGCCTGCAGAGGCTCAGTAGCAAAAACGTGTGACGTATTTGACACAAAACTACAGTCATGATGGTGATGACTTCTGTATGCTTCTGGTGCAGTGTTAGGGACAGAAGAAGATATTTCATTATTTCAGCCTTGCTCAATGGCTACATACCCTAGTGGCAGCACCTTAGGAAGGTTAAGGAGACACAGGCAGCCAGGATTCAGATGCGCTGAGGCACGGACCCTAACGTTGTTGCCAGATGAATACACGGACGCCGGCGGAGGGCTCCTCCCTCCAAGGGGCCCAAGCCCCTAAAGGGCTGCTTACATACCAGACAGAAACATTTCTAAAGCGCAAGCCACCGTCACGTCGAGCACCCACTCGCCCTTACGCTTTTTATCCTGTAAGAGAACTAACAGGCTAAATGATATGAACTGAAAGAGCGGAAAAATCGTGGAAAGTTAAGCTTCACCCCACCACGAAAATAACAAACAAACAAGATTAGGATGGACGATCCCAAGGGATTTCAACTTGAGACCTTCAGAATGCGAGCTCCACGAGCTATCGCCTGAGCCAACTCGCTCGATGTGCACCATTAACAGTTTTCCATTTATTTATGTTTTGTTATTGAAAAGTATCCACACGTAAGAAAATGTAATGGAATTTTAAATATGTTCTTAAATGCTTTGTGTTAAAAGAAATAACTATATATTTTGTATGAGTGCGTTTATTTTTAAAATATGTGATTTCAAGCATTTCTCCATATAATTGTAAAATTACACGAATAATACAGATAATGGCTCGAAATCTAAATGTAATTTGTTGCAAACAAAGCAAATATTAAAAAAATGCAATTCTCTCTCCGTGTGAAAATGAAAAGATCAGAAAGTGCTTAACAAATTTGACGTTTGCAGAATTTAACGGAATAATGATTAATGGCGTAGTAAAACCTAAATTAGCTAACCTTAGAACATCATAGCATTTATTATATGTTTAGTGTAAATAGCTATCGAGAAAATGTACCAATTAGATGTAACCAAGTTGTCACTATTAATTCTCGCATGATACATGAAAAACAAGTGAATGATAAGGCTCTGAAAAGTTTCGCATATTTAGCAAACAGACTGGAAACTTTCAGAATGACAATGGTCTTTATGATGGAGAATTTTTATACGAAACAGAATTGAGACGACACCCGTTTTAACGCAATATTCACATCTCCAAATTGAAAGTGTCATATATGAAAAAATGAGATTTTGTCTTACTTCTGCATTCTAGCAAGAGCGTCAGTTTTCTTTCTTATGAACTTACACCCATGCTGGAAATCATTCTGCTAGAAGCCGCAATAAATATTTTATGTTAATAGAATGGGTAGGGCTCTTTTCCAAATGTTTGAATATCATCGGGTTGCGAGTGGAGAAGACATGTAAGCTGGAGCCCAATTTCTCTCTCTCTCTCTCTCTCTCTCTCTCTATATATATATATATATATATATATATATATATATATATATATATCCCCTCACTCTCCTGTGAGGAAAGCAAAAGGACATAGTCTGCGACGATATTATCGCCTGCTCTTCAAGACATGCAATATCATTTGGAACAGAAATGGTTGGATCCTTTAATAGCTAGACGTGTTTGTGTTAATTAAAAGAATTTGTTACGCTTTATCTTCCTTGTAATAATTATTATTCTGGGTGGTGTAAATAGTTTCGTAAGCACATTAATTCCAGTATATATATATATATATATATATATATATATATATATATATATATATATAACTAAAAATACGTTTTTCCCCTATCAGGTGGAGGTTTCAAGATTTTCTTTATTAAATAATGATTTTTTCAACTATATATATAAAACATATAGGAAACGCTAATATCATTATAATTTTATTTAGTTTAAGTTTTACTAGTTCACATTTTAAGAAAAAATAAATTTGTACTGAAAAAAACGGATTGCATAACTCCCAGAAATAGTGTATAGGTATACTAAAGTTATGAGTTCCTTTGTCTTTCAATCTTGCGAAAACAGTACACCAGTGGCAGCACTCGTTTGCGACATATTGAAGATGGTAATGTTAAATGACTTGCCCCTAAAAATTCGGAACATTCGTGTTAATCTAGGTAATGAAATGTCTGAGGAAAATGCCTTTAAAATATAAATTTTGTTATACCAAACATGTTTCATCATTCTACTTTCTTAGCTAAGAAAACCGAAGCTGTCCAAAACAAAAGCTAGAGAAATGATGAAAACATATATATTCCGGGGAAATAAATCTGTATGAGACCAGAAACCGCAATGCTCGATTCATTTCTGTAATGAATGACAAACAACTCAGCTAGCTCCCTTACTTAATATCCCACATTTATGAGACATTAACAATTAGATACAATTTTTGCTCTTTTAGCGCTTGTAAGGGTAACAAATGAATGAAACTACGCAACATATTAAAATATCTTAGTCTAGTAACACAAAATGCCCTTTTTTCTCCACTGTTTCTAAGAAACCAAATTTTAAATGACTTTAAATTTTCCTTAATTATTAATTTGTACATAAAGGTGAAGAATATTGGTTAAAAATACATATCCACATATGTTTTCGAATGCAAAAGCAATAGTCAATTATTGGAACAATCATTGTTAACTCCCGTTTTGAAATTTTATTTCTAAAGAATAAATTTTAAGTATATTGAGCAACTTTACGTACCACAGCCAACATATCTTAATGAGCAAGAAAAAACATAATATCGTTGCACTTTAGAAGATGGGTAAAGTACGGGCAAGAATGTGCTATCGCCAGTATTTGACTTTGTACCATAATACGAGACCGCTTGCATGTTTTTCTTCTTTTCATTATTTTTCTTTTTTAAGCCAAAATATGATACATGTCATTAGAATTTGTCTATAAAGGTAATGCTTATCTGAAAATTATCAAACTAAAAGATACAACGATACAGTTTGTAAGCCTGTCAAATATTTACGAAACTGATATTGCACTATGTTTACTTACATAAAACCTCATGTTGTAGTTGCTGGAGAAAAGCAGAAAATGAACATCTGCCCAAAGGGTGAGCCAGGCTTTATATATGGAGAATTAACTTTCCCCACCACAACTGCATTCCATTGGTAACACACGCATGGCGCTAACAATTGAGAAAGTTTCTTATATTATCATGGCACTGGAAAACAAACAATTATTATTGCAGAACTTGCGAGATGAGCCATTCCTTATACACGCAAGTCATTCCTTACATGAGAAGACAGCAATTTAGAAATAGGGCGCGTTTCACTTCCAGGTTAACAGCTTCCTCAATATTTCCGCTTTCCGGAATGACGTTTCTAAAGCTCAGCTCATTTCAGCAGTTCATTCTGTTAATAGAAGTGATGCCTTCACTGCTGCCCATACGTAATTCTGATTCTACCTGATTTGTTAAAAAAAGTTTTGGTTTTAAAATTCAAACTGAACGTTATAAAACTTGCAATGAAACAAACAGTGCTAGTCAAAGTAATAATGGAACTCCCAGAAATTTACCCTTTAATTATAGCCGTAATGATTATTGTTTTTATTTTTAAAAAGCTATAAGGCGAACTATTTGTACGTATTTAGTAACATTAGTGAGTTTTTTTTTTATTTCCAAAATAGCTTTTGAACGTTAAGGGGTACAGATTTCATGTCCCCGCCAATGTTAATTTAACGGATTTATTGCTCATTATTTCAGAAATTATTAAAGTCCATCAGCAGGAGCTGCGCAAACTAAGTGATTTCCTCACCTAGTTGAGTAACTTTATAAAATAATATAAAATCAACAAATTATTGCCTTATTAATTAATTAAATTTTGACATTTCTGTGTGGTATTAAGGAACAAAAATAGAATTCTTGATTAGTATCACAAAATGTTAACCGTAATTTTATTATTATTATTATTATTATTATTATTATTATTGTTGTTGTTATTTTATTGAGATTAAACCACAAAAATTAATTGTATATTGTCAATTAAATGAAATATATGACCATCGATAGATAAACTTATACTGTGTGGTTATTTTAAAACATTTTTAAATATAATCATCTCTACATTCACTAAAATAGAGAAATAGCAGAAAGTTTCGAGTTTCATTGTGTATTTAAGATGATGTTCATATGTTTCAATAAAACAAAAACATGTTACTATTTAAAAGCAATTACAATGTACTAAGCAAATATACATTATCAACAATAAACAATCGAAAGTTTCATCGATTTTCATTGACTTTGAAATGTTATTTATTAAAAACGTGTAACACAAACGTTTTCTGAAGGTTTATACAGAGCTCTCTTACACACAAATATAATTCTTAAACACATATTAGATTAATATTTCACATTTCCTATCTTCACGACGATGCTTTTGTTAAATATAAAACATGTGTATCGTTATACATATAGTTTATATACTGAATTAATTTGACTTTTTATTTTAAAACAATATATAGAAAAATAAACGAAGAGCGCATTATGCTATAGTTGTTCGGACATGTTGATAACGTTTTCAATGGAAGAGTGATTGGACGTCGTGCAGCAATTGAATTCCCAACACGATTCCCTAACCTTACTCCAAAAGGTTACTTCCTTTGTCATAGTGTTCCAGGTAGACTACAACGATGCATTAATGCAGAAAGGAAAAAGTTTGAATATTAAAAAGAAGTGAAATCTTTAGCTAAACGAAATTTATTGTTGTGTGTAGTTACTTTTGCGCCACTCTATACATTAACATGCACGCGCGCACACACAGAAGTAGGATCGATGAAGATTTGAAGAATACTTTCAACAACCGCCAGTTCCTTCGGAATTCGCTAAAAGGCTCCCGACATGTTAAAATGTCGAATTGTCCATTTTTTCGGCCATCCTTATTGCTTATTCTATACTGTTTCCAATGATATATAATACAGATTTATTGCTTTGCATCTTATTTATTTATCTGTTTAATCGAAATATAGCGTTTAGTAACCGAAATATTTTGACAGTTCATGTACTAAATTTGATTAATAGTCCGGTTGGGGATATTATTTTATTCTGATAAAGATGTAGGCTGATGGTGGTGATAATGTACATTCTGTTTGTACAATGGCATGACGTAAGATTATGCATGTCTCTTAGATGTAGCTTTTTTATCTCTTATAGTATTTTATTTCTTCCAATGCGAGATATTTTGGTCCAACCAATGGAATGAATTGCTAAGGTCGGCGGAGAATATTTCGGTACTTCAGCCTTGCTCAGTGACTGATCATTTGTGCGGGACTTTCGGGAGGAAGGGATGAAGGGAGACACCGGATGGCTAGGATTCACGGGCGGTGAGGCACGGACGTAAACAGGTCTCTAATATTATTACTGATAAAACAGCCTGACACCGATGAAGCCCCCTCCAAGGGTTTCAAGCAGGGCAGCTTCTATACTGGCCACAGGCAAAGCGCAGCCAATTTTGTCCTGGCACTTTCGACCGTACATCAAAACCAATGGAATGAAATGATATGAAATGGAGGAGCGGGAAATTCTTGGAATGCAAATATTCATTCCAACATTCGCCTAAGTATCCCCCCCCCCCCAAAGGTTAGAATGACTGGACCCAAGGGGCCTATCGAACGTGTCCCACTGCATGATCCACCCCGCTCGGTAATCCATAACGGACAGTTTTGTTTCGAACACTGCGTAGCACATTTTGGTGTTTGAAGTGACATTTAATGGAAATGAACATTGCAAGGTGTAAAATTGGTAAAAAGGTTAATGAAAATTTTTCGTTACTTTTCTATAAAAATATTACAGAAATTGACAAGAAAGGGGATATGAAAAGAAGTTATGATAATGGAATGTGTGGACAGATTTGAACCTTATTATCTGTCAATTATAATATTTTTCCTGCTTAAAGCTTGCATTTTCTCAGCTTCTATACTATAAATTAGCCCTATAAATTTTCTCTTCAAAGAAAAAAAAGTATTTATCCGAAAGTAGTTATGTTTTAAAACTTCCTGTAAAAATGAGCTATAGAGTCCATGTTATATTTTCACAGTTGTGCAACAGTTTCTGGAAAAGGTCCCCCCCCACAATGGTGAGATGACGTTCCTGAGCTTCTTTTCTCTGTTGTGATACTTATAGATTGCAAGAATTCTAATTTTGTTCCTCTGATATCACAGAGTAATGCCATAATTATTTCATTTTATTGATTAATATGATCATAACTTGGATTTTATATTCATTTTTAAAGTTGCTCTACTAGGTGAGGGATTCTCTTAGTTTACGCAGCTCCTGCGTGACGGACATTTTTTCGTTGTCAGTTTCGTTGCCTAGTAGGTAGGATCGATGGAAATTTGAAGAAAATTTTCAAAAATCTTTTCATACGTACAACCTCTGAAAAGAAGTGTGGTCTTGGGAATGAAATTGACTTTCAAAACAAATGCTGGCAATATCAAAAGACTGACTCGTGGGAAAGATCTAGGAAAGGATTTCAAGATAAGACAGACTCTTGTTCATTTAGATAAAATGTAGAGAACATCTAATTAGGTTGGCCTTTAATGCGTTAAAGTGAAAATGTACCGTGCTGGCATTTAAGTGTACTTTGTTTTCAGATGCTTTGTAGTTACTCTTGCATAGAAGCACCGCATTAATTTATTTCATATTTGAGTGAAGTACGGCATATATAATAGAATTTGAAGTTTAATATATATTAATTAATTTTACAACATTTTTACATTATTAAATGTTTACGAGAAATACATAGCTATAAAGAAATTAAAATTACTCTAACATGTTCAATAATGCATATTTTCAGCTATTTAATAAAAACGACTTGTTCAGTGTGTGACCAAAATTTTTTCACGCTGAATTAAATCTAGCTACCATGACTGCAAAACATCTCAATAATATAATTGTCACCTTATTCGTTAAAAAACATCTTTAAAACGATCAGTTGTTTATAAAAGGAGTAATCTTTTAAACTATACAACCATAAAAAATTAAACCCAAGGTAATTTCTTTAAATTGTTTGGAGTTTAACCTGCTCTTTGCGGGAAAATAAAAGCTCCCCTGAGTGTTATTTGTTAAGATTTTTCTGCACATTTTTTTTTCATTCGTAATTCTTAAATAAATTAATATTCCTAGAGTTAGCAACCATATGTACTTAGCTCCTCTGATAAACCTTGTGGTTAATACCAAAATAAAGCACACCAGTAAGATACGTAATGCCTGGACATGAATCAGCAATTGTCTTCTTCTTCCATTAATGCGCATGCGCGACTTCCAAATTCATGAACTTTTAACTTTTAGCGAATTCCGAAGGAATGTAGTAACTATTGCAATTGTACCTACGAAACGCTTTTTGATATAAGTCTAAATTTCCATCGATCCTGCCTAATAGGCACAGAAAATGAATTGAAAAAAAAATGCGTATGTGTCCGTTAACGCTTTAGAGGTCGCAATTTTTTGTTTTTTCTTAATAAAATTCGGCATATAACCATCATTAAAAAACATTGTGTTGAGTTGGTTAATCAGAAAATTGAACCATTGGGAACGGGATTAACCTAATGCGGTTTTTTTTCTTTAATTTTTTAAATTGCTCTAGCGGCAGCAATTTTTTCCCTAAACTAAACTTTATATATTTCTCCCAAATAAATTAATAAAATTTGTTTTCGAAAAGCAGGACAATAGCGTCATTAGGAGTGGGGTTATTCCTGAAAATCAAGAGGAGGTTAAAGTGAAATTTAAAAATCGCTCTAGCGGTTTCATCTTTGAAACAAAATTAAAGGAAACTCGGATATACCATTGAAATAGAATCATTAAAATCTTAAAATTAGTGAAATAAGGTTATTAGGAGGGGAGGGGGGTTAATAGAAACGCAAAATTTAAAACTCGCTCTAGTGGCATAAATATTTGATTTTTGCACCGCAACAATGTATATACAATTTAAATAAAGTAAGGAAAAAAGTTTCTGAAAATCGGGGAAATCAAGCCATTAAGACTGGAGATTTACCTGAAACCCAAAATTTAAAAATCACTCCAGCAGGTCCAAAATTAATTTTTCACAACAAAACTCGGCATATACCATTTAAATCGTGTAAGAAAAATAGTTTCTGAAAATCAGTGGAATCAGATTGTTGGAAGTGGTGATGGTGGGGGGGGGGGTTACCTGAAAAGCGAATAGAAGTTAAAGCGAAATTTAAAAATCTGGCGTATTTTAATTTTTGTAAAAGGAAACTCAATATAAGCTATTGAAATGAACTAAAAAATTAGTTTCCAAGTATCAGTGAAATCGGACCATTAAGAGGGGGAGGTTACCTAAAACCCAAAATTTAAAAATCACATTAGCAGCATTAATATTTTTTTCGTAAACGAAACAGCGTATATACCATTTAAATAAAATAAAAATATAGTTTCTGAAAATCAGGGAAATCGGGCCATTAGGAGTGGGGATTTACCTGAAATCCAAAATTTAAAAATCGCTCTAGTATTTGTTTTTTCGCAACTAAACTCGGCATATACAAATCAAACCAAATTGAAAATTTGTCAAATCAAATTAACAGATCGAATTTGGATTTTACCTGAAAAACGAGTGGGGGTTAAAGCGAAATTTAAAAATCACTCCAGCAGCCACATTTTAAGGGTTTTTTTCCCTTTAAGACACCTCCGTATATACCATTGAAATAAAACAAAGAAAAAAAAATAGTTTCTGTAAATCAATGAAATCGGACTATTAGGAGAATTACTTGAAACCGAAATTTAAAAATCGCTCTATTGGCATTAATATTAGTCTTTTTACGCAACGAAAACTCTTTATTAAGGTTTAAATAAAATAAAAAAATGATTTCTGCAAATGGGGGAAATCAGGCCATTAGGAGTGGGGCTTTAACTGAAACCCAAAATTTAAAAATCGCTCTCGCAGCACCAATATATATATTTTTTTCCCTTACAAGACTAGGTGTGTGCCATTTACATCAAATAATAAAAACGTTTCTGAAAATCGGTAAAATTAAATTATTTGGAGTGGGTCCTGAAACCCAAAATTTACTCTAGTGGCACCATTTGCTTTTTCGCAACAAAACTCAGAATATACTATGTAAATAAAATATGAAAAATAGTCACTGAAATTCAGGGAAATCGGGCCATTAGCAGTGGGGATACAACTGAAACCCAAAAATTTAAAATTCACTCTAGCGGCACCAATAAATGTTTGTTCACAACAACATTCGGTATATACACTTTAAATAAACTAAGAAAAATAGTCTCTGAAAATTAGGAAAATTGGGTTATTAGGAGTACGGGATACTTGAAAACCGAAATTTAAAAAACATTTTTGCGTTTAATTCTCTCTTTATTGTTTTAAAATAAAATGAAAAACTAGTTCAGTATATAAACTGTATTTATAACGTTGCATATGTTTTATATTCAACAAAAGCATCGTCGTGAAGATAGCAAATGTGAAATTAATCTAATATGTGTTTTAGAATTATATTTGTATGTAAGAGCGCTGTGTAATAACCTTCAGAAAATGTTTGCATTACATATGTTTACTACAATAATATTTAAATTAAATTTCAAAACAATGAAAATCGATGGAACTTCCGATTGTACATTTGCTTAGTACATTGTAATTATTTTTAAATAGTAACATGTTTTTGTTTTATTGAAACATATGAACATCATGTTAAATACATAATGCATCTGGAAACTTTGGTATTTTTCTCTCTTTTAGTGAATGTAAAGATGATGTTAAGGGCTCAGTTCATAATGAAGATTACATTTAAAAATACCCACGCAGTATAGCTTTGTCTATTAGTGGTCACGTGTTTCATTAAATTAATAGTCTACCATTAATTTTTGTGGTTTAATCTAAAAAATAATGATAATTCTAAAAAGATGGTTTCCTTTGTGTGATACCTATAGATTGCTGCAAGAATTATAATTTTGTTCCCCTAATGCCACACAGTAATGCCATAAATTATTTCATTTCATTAATTAATAGTCATAATTTGCATTTTATATTCATTTTTAAAGTTATTCAAGTTGCTGAGGAATTCGTTTAGTTTACGCAGCTGCTGCGTGAAAGACATTTGTTTCTTCAAAACTTGGCAATCCGAATAACTATTTAAAGTATTTTTTATTTAAACAAGAAATGTAAACTTAGACATTGGACTAATGTAGAGTTGAACTGAATTTGATTGTTAGGGTTGGTGAAAGATACTTTGGTACTTAAGTCTTCTCAACGACTGGCCGTTTGTGCCTACGATACCAATAGGGGCACCTCTGAGAGGAATGGATGAGGTAAGGGAGACACTGGGCATGATCGGGGTCCCTAACATTGTTTTCTGATAGAATATCCGGACGCCGGTGAAGCTCCTTTTCAAGGAGTTCGAGCCGAAGGGCGCTTTCATATCAGACTCCCGGCAGAAACAAATCTTTCTAAAGAGCAAATCACCCTCACCCCGGCACTTTCGGTCCTGTAACACAAGCAACAAAATGAAGGGAGAGTGGAAAGGAAAGATCCTTCCCAGCATTCGTCTATGCGACCAGGGAAAACTTCGAAAAAAATTTAAGGTCAGGATGGCCGGCCCCAAAGGGTTTGAACCCGGGACCTCCCAAAAGTGACTCCCAACCGTTACCATCTGAGTCACTCCGCTTGGTTAAATTAATATTAGGTACATTTTGTATTTTACCCTCTCATCCCCTGCCACACCCCAACTTTGAAAATTCAAGTAATATTCCTAAATTATGATACTTAAATTTTAAAATGACCCAACTGTTTACCATTTTATTACATTTTTTTCCCCTATAATTACAACCTGGATTGTTATTATTATTTGAATTTGTACTGAAGAAAACTTACAAAAACCACTGAATAGTTTGTTATAGTTTGCATTTTGATAATAAATTGTTTTAAAATTATGTATATCCTATAAGAAAGAACAGAATGGAAGTTCTGAAATAAACTGTTTGTAACTCTAATGTCAATAGCTGTAGTATTCCACAAAATAAGTTACCTTTTCATTCTACAACTAATCTGTAGAATGAAAAAATTGATGTTCTTTTCATTTTATCCACATTTAAACAACAATAACAACCTAAAATGTAATCAACCAACATTGGTTTTTAACTTCTGAACAATATCTAATATGAGATATTTTTGTTTAAATTATATGTATTGTAAATTAGACAGTTATTTGAGAGTCGAGTTTTTAAATGAAAGCACTTCATATTTGAGCTGTTTCTTTATATAATGAAAAATTGGGATAATCACAACTATAATACAAGAATTTTCTTAAGACTGAGTGAGCCAAAATTCCCTCTAACTTTGGGATGCTATTTATTTAATCAATTACCTTATAAAGGTTGTGAGACGTGATAAAATTGCTTTAAAAATTGTCTTAAATTATAATACAAAGTCTTAAAATAAAAGATGGCACTGACTTCAGAGTAATTCATTAGAAAATTGACATTAATATTAATTTTATTGTATTAATATCTTTTTATAATTCTGGTATGTCAAAAACTTGTTTATAATGTAATATTATTGCATTAGTAAAAATTACAAAACTTATTTCACTACTTTTTAAAAATTTACTCATGTAAAAAAGAATATTATTATAAACTAATAATTTAATATAATATAATATTGAAAATTGTACTTGTACTCATCTTTATATTGTCATTTCCATACAGTTTCCTACCACTACAACTAGACAACAATGTGCTCAGCTTTTGATGGTTATGTGGCAAACCAATGACAAATGGACAATGGTTACACAACTAAGGCAAATAAGAAAGAGATCTTTCCATCAGCATTGTCATAGGAACCGAAACATTATGACCCTCAGATAAAAGGACAATCAATGGAATGACAGCTCTACACAATAAGAAATTAAAAAGCATTACATCTTCTTGGTACAACCATTTTGAGAGCTAACATTTATGGGGCTCAAACTCAACAGAAACATGAACAGCTTCCTCCTTCTCTATGATAACTCACAAAAGGGAAGTAATAGCAATATTGGAATGAACAATATTGTCCTTACAGCTCAGATCTGGTTCCTTCTTATTATCATCTTTTAGGTTTTTTATCAATATATTCTGTGGTGATGAAAAGTGTTTCGCTAAGTTCTACAATTTCACCTCTTTCACAGATGACATAATAGCATAGAAAATTACTTGTAAAGAGCTTAGTTTGCTACAAGATATAATACATATGTCACAAGCAAGTACAATTACCACAGTACAGTATCTACTATTATCCTACAACTTTTTATTGTAATGTTTTATAATAATTATGTTGGAAGCACATGAGCTGTTGATTTATTTGTGTTCATTATGTATCAGAATAAGTCTTTTATCATCCAAGGAACATAATACATCCTTGAATGCATACCCTTTGTCTATTTTGGTAAATAATTCTAGTATTCAAGAAGTAAGAGAAATAAGATTTCTTGGTGTTTGGATTTACTTGAATCTTTCTTGGAACATTCAGGTTCAAAAACTAATAGACATCAGTCATTTCTACTATGCATTCAGAATGCTTAGAAATGTTGTTTACTCTCAATGTCTTAAAATTGGTGTATTTGAATATGTGCAAACTCAAATTTTCTATTCCATCTACTATGAGGTTCATCACCAAAACTGTATCAGGTATTTATAATGCAAAGAAAGATTTTAGATGAAAATGGTGCCTGTTCATACTACTAGTAAAGGCATTTTTAAAGAATTAAACATATAACCTAAAATATCTATACTCTATAGATATTTTATGCTTTCTGCAAAACTAAAGACTATTTTTTTAGAATTTGATTATCAGAATTAGAGATTGCCAAATAATTTGCATCTAAAAATCAAAAAATAAAGTTTTAACAGCATGATCCATAGAGCAACATTTATGCATAATAAGCCAATTTTTCAATTAAACGAATTGAATAACAACACATTAACAGCAAGTAAAATAAAATTTTGTTAAATCACATGCCATTACACTAAAGAGAAATATTTCAATCTTAGCCTTGACCTAAGTTGAAATTCACATGCTCTTCTTGCCTGTTCCTGTTGTTAGCACTAAAATATGAACTTGTGTGGAGTATACATCTATGTTTTAATACTGTAATTTCTCAAAAGATTTGTTTTGGTAGTCCTGAGTCCAATGCTTCCTTTTTATATAATTTGTTAAACGTTGATATAAATGTATTATTACAAACATGTGTTTAATTATAATTATATTTGTATTCCCATTATTCTCGTGCTATATAATGTTTTATTCTGATCCATTTATTGTAATTATATTTTATACTTGTCATATATCATTACTTGATTATTTGTAAGAAAAAGAATGCAATACAATACAATAAAGTGCTGCAGTCTATTGACTGTTTATATCAAAACACTCAGCCATCATCCCTGAACAACATCTGAAATTTTGTTGGTAGAGTTCATAACCATCCTATATACTTTCCACATGTAAACATTACATGTGTTGCAATGTCACCAGAGATTAAAGCTGATGAGAGAATTTGGCATTTTAAAGCATCTATGAGCAATAAATATGCATTTTGAAAAATCTACAGCAATCAGACTATTAAAACATAACATAAATTACTGGGTAAGCCCATATTATTGTAGAAAATGATCAAAATTTATGAAAGATTGTAAAAGATATTTGAAAATGTATATTGGTAAAAATAAATGAAGGCTAAAACCTCTAGGAAGAAAGAAGGAAAAAAGAAGATATTTAAAATTATAAAATTTATAAATAATTTATTAAACTTCTACATATATACATTTTTCATTTTGTGGAGATTTCTACTCAGCATAGCATATTTAAAAGTCCCAAATTAAGTACATTATTTGGATGCAATTTTGCAGAAAGGAACAAAACCACAAAAATATGCATTTATTTTATCAATAATTAATGAAATTCAAGAGTTCGTATTATTTTAATGATGATTTTATCTTCAGCTCATGCATAATTGTAGATGATTCAATCATTCCTGAGTTTTTATATATAATTAACTTAACAGCAGTTTCATAATGTGGACTGGTTCCTTTCTGCAAAATATGGTCCATTTGGTGTTCCTCAGGACTGCATATTAAGACCCTTATTGTTCATTTTATATAGATAACAATAGTAATACTGTACTAAATAATGCAAATTTAACCCTTTACATGGGTGACATTTAAATAAACTAAAATTTTTTGTAAATATTATTTCCAATATCATTGTTTCAGTAATGTGAAGCTACAAGAAAAAGAAAATGAAACTGTTTGACCTTAAGCCAATAGTATTCAAAGCTCAACATGTGTGAAAGGAGTACATATTTTGAGACTTGCTCTAGTTAATAGATTATCTTGAAATAATCATATCAAAATGGTATGCACCAAAATAGTCTCAGGTTTTTCCATTAAAGAAATATTGACAAATACCTCCAACCTGAAATCACTAATGCTCACTTTGTCTTACTGCACTCACACATTTCATGTGCAAGTGCATACTTCAGAAAAAAATTTACTAGAATATTTTTGCTACCTAAAAGAAAAAAGCAGAAAAAATATTTATGAATGTAACAAGTTGGGGAAAAATATGTAAATATTTATAATATGATTACTTGGAAGACAGGAGAGAACATACAAAAGGTTACAATATTTGAATCATAATGTAAATAGCCTACAATATAATCCAATTAAAAATTAATTCATGGAATAAATATTATAAGGAATTGTGGACGGATTTAAAAGATGATCAATTTGTACTGACAAATATTAATAAATGGTATGATGGTTGCTAGTGGTCATTGGGGATGCTGATAATTTTTTCTCTAGTTTCCCAATAAAGAGCTTTCCAATTATTTTTCATTTGTTTGTTGTTATCGAGTTGGCTGCATTTCAGTTTAGTATGCTTAAGATAGTATTAAGGTAGTATTAATAAATGTGTACAATATGTAGATAGGAGTTTTAAAATCCTTCAAAAATATAACAAGTTCATGAACTGATGGACTGAATAAAGAATAATTTAAAAAGTTTCCTTTTAATTTGCATATGCAACAATATAAATATAATTATTTATATTATGAGGTTGTGTACATTATTAGAAACATTGGATGCCTCAACATGTCTCAGTTTTAAAGAAGGTATGGAATGATTCTAATAACTACTGAAAACCAATATCTTGATTTCCCAATACAAAAATAACCAGTAGGATTAATATAATTTCAGAAAGTGTACTAGACCCTTCACAAAATGGATTCAGAAAAAATGTTCTTGTAGTGACTGTATCTTCATTGTGAAATTATAATTGAAAAATGAAAGTAGCATAAAGTAAAAATGGGATCTACTATAGAAAAAAATTATACAAATGGCTTTCCTCAATGTTGTATATGAATATATCAAAACATGTACTTGAACACAAAATTTAAAATAGAAGTTAGCAAAAATAGTAAATTTGTAGATCTTACTTCAGATTAAGACAGGAATATTCTATTTCATTTGTCTATCTTAATATTCATTTTATTAAGTTGAGATGATATAGAGCTTTAAAAAAACATTAAAATAAATAGGAAAAATATTGACACATTGCTAGTTATAAGACAGTCAGATTTTTCATTGTAAATTCAGAAAACAAATTACATACACCAATATATGAGTTAAATGATATTAAAAATACAATCCCCAGATATCACATAAAAATAAATACTGAAGTACTGACTTTCGTAGTATTAGAGCATCTGAAATAAAAAATTATTTTGGACACGAGTATAATACTTTAGCAGTTAAATGATTTTAATTAACTTGGATATATTATTTTACACATTAACAAAAAAAAAACATTTTATAAATAAATTGCAAAACATATATGGCACGATAAAGTAATTTTTGAAAGTTGTAAATTAGTAAAGCTTTATAAGGTTGTGGGGCAGTACCAACATTATTGTATAAATGTAAAATTTGAACTTAGATTTCATAGTAGGATAACTGAGGTTGCAGAAATAGCAGGCAGCATGATAGAAACATGAATAAAATGAGAAACTAAGATATTAGGTCTGAGTTAGGAATAGAAAGTCTAAAAGAAACAATTGTATGATACATGTGACATTGGAAGAAACATACATAGAATGAATGAAGGGAGATTAAATTAAAAAAAAAAGTTATGACAAAATATAGATTAATAAAAGAAGGAATATCAATAGTGGTGATTATTTTCTCACTGCAGAAAAGAGCTATTTTCCTTAATTACCAAAGGAGTTTCATGTAAACAAACATTAAAACACTATCATTATTAACACTGTCTTGGGTTTTCTTTAATATGCTATATTTTTTTCTCTAGCAACTCAATAATGTTACATAATTTTGAGATTAGCAATTATAATGCAAGATGAAGGGAACTATTGTTGGAAGATAGATAAATACTTTAGGGAAAAGAATGATTAACAAACTTCTTTCTTACATCAGCATAAGTTAAAATGATAGTTGACCAATCTTATTTAAAAGGCTCATTAAAGTGCAGAACAACTTTTATGTTATAATTATTTTCATTAATTTTTCAATAACTATTTAACCAATTTTAAAAGCATTTATTATATTATTGTGGAAAATCATCACCACTCCAAGATGCTATGGTTTTAAGAAGGTATAAATTTTTTGAGAAATGTCCTTTCATATAACAGCTCCACCAAACTTTCTATCTCAAAACAAACAAAATTAAAAATATTAAATTTTTTTTTTGGTGGGAGCTTGTATAAAATAAGGTTTGGAGGGATATTTATATTGCAGTAATATCTCAAATATGCCTAGGTGCTTCCTTTCATCAAACAATGGCAGACATGCTAAATTAATGCAGTAATTCTACTGAATTATGGATCCAATTTCACCCCAAAAAGTTTTAAGTTCTGCCCATCAAACAATTTGCATGTTTAGATAGAAAAATATGCTTAATTTACAGATCCTTCCCATATGTGCTCTCAAAATTCTAGACAACTGCAGCTCATCATATGAAGGTTGTCTTGCATGAATGACGCCTGAAATTTGGTTCATATTTGGTTACAATGGTTGTTCAATATATAAATTTCCCTGTGCTATAAAAGTAGTTACAGAAATAATTCCACATTTGCATATGATTGCCTAGAGCTATGGATGAACTAAATGGAAAGATAATCATTTGCCCTACAGATTTAAAGGCACATAGGGATAGGAAATGGAGATTTATCCTTACATGGAGAGCTGACAATGCAGGCTGCAGTGCCGAATGGTAGTGAAGACTCCCACCTGGTTACAATTTTAGTAGTAGCTATTTCTTTATGCAAATAATTTCCATCCTAAACACGAAGTCCTGTTAGCTTAGCATACTAGAGCATTGTGCTACTGATGTGAATGTTGTGGGTTCGATTCCCCATGAATAAGTACTTTTTATTCCTTACTTGAAATATTTTTTCTCTCGCAATAATTTTTTTAATTTTCATAATTTTTCTACACTATTTTTAATTGAATAAATCTTACTTTTTTCATAGGTTAAATTAGTTTAGTTTAACAAACATATAATAGAACAAAAAAAAATATATTACTCCATAAAAACACATTTTTAACACTATTCTTAATCCGATAAATGTTACTTTTTCACATGTTAGGTTAGGTTAGTTTAAGTTTAACAAAAAAATAACAGAACACAAAAAAATTATATTACCCTAAAATAACAATTTCTAACTGGTTACCTTTTTTCTTTTTTATCTTCATACTTTTTCTGCACTATTCTTCATAGAATAAATGTTACGTTTTCCATTAGTTCAGTTTAAGTTTAACAAAAACATTAATAAAAATATAAAATAGTTTTACTACTTCAAACGAAACGAAGGTTATCTGCTGGCTGCAGTTCCGAACGTTAGCTGTCGGCTTTCTTCGCTACGGTTCGACTTGCTGCCTACGTTGCGTTTTCCATGTAAGGGTAAGTAAATGGAGTCCCGATCGAGTATAGTGGGTTCGTGTCAGACGCAGTATTACATCATGGCAAACACACGTGTGTTGGAAACCTGGTGTCAGGTAGAAGTGCGTGCAATGACTCGATCGAATGGGCCAATGGCTTGACTCTCGCTTACATATGTACGAGGATACCGTAATGTCTTGTGCACATGGTGCGAATTAGATGCAGCATGCCTTTTTGATCTGGCCGTCCCTCAACTGCCACTATGCATGATAGCAGGGCCAAAGCAGATGGGAGAAAAAAGTAATCGAGACAAATGTTGGGAATTGCCATTGTAACAGTTCAGATCATTTACAAGGGCTAAGTATACTGCAAAGAGTGTACGCGTTTGGTTCCTTGTCAACTCAATCCTGAACAAATTTGCGGAATGACGGTGACGATGGCTGCCGCACCCACCGTACAGATTTGATTTGGTGCCGAGTGACGTTCATATATTTCCAACAATGAAGAAGGAAGTGCAAAGATGCAGCGTTGAAATAAATGTCTCAATGTTAGTGGCGATTATGTAGAGAAGTAGTGAAGGATGCATATATCCTAATGTATAGTTTTCAAATGTAAATTACGAAATTAAGCCAACATAACATACGGAAATGTATATATCAAGAGATCCTTCTATTATAATGAGTGTCGATGTAGGATTTGTGGAAGACAGCGTTTAGATTTCCACTGCCATTTCATTCCGCCGTTATTCTCGTCCGGTCATTTCCTTCATCTCTTCAGGCTAGGAAGTATGTGAGCTCACACGTGGCTCCCGCAGTACTGCTCCCTGTCTGTGACGTCGTGCGCAGGTGGGGCGGCGGCCGTGCGGAAGATTCTGTTCCGTCATGGGATGTCGTATCTCAGAAGACGAAATAATATTATGGTAATTCATTATCATTTCCATAACCTGGAGATACACGCATATCATTGCATTATTATCGTCATTTTCTTCCTTTGTAGGTTATGCTCACTCTGGATAGATCTCCAGCGTTCATAGTGTATGTTTATAGGTGATGCATACTTATCGCTAGAGAGCGTGTGACAGAAACAGTGAAGTTATTGTCCGGTATGCGAGCTAAACTTCTGTAGTTCAGTCTCCTCCGGTAGCGAACAAAAGCGCACCTCCTCTGTCGCACAGAAAGACACCGGCTGGAGATCGAATCTGTAGTTCTTGAGAGGACCGTAGCGACGGCAGAACATGTAGACCCTGAAGTACCCTCTAAAGGTGCTGCTGGTCACGTAGAGCGAGATGGGGTTGAAACAGGCTTGCAGGAAAACCAGCAGATACGTGACTATGCTGCAGTAGTTGTACCAGGAGGAGTTGATGTCCGCATTTTCCCACGCCACCACCACATTCAGAAGGTAGAAAGGCACGAAGCTTGTCCCGAACACCATAGGAGTCAGTTTGAGAACGGTAGTGCTCCTGGCCAGAGCTTGCCGCATGTTCTCCCAGACCTCTTGGGAAACAGAGTCCTTGAGCTGGCCAAGCCTCAGGTGAAAGTGTCTGACCGTCAACAGGGATAGTGATGTTATTAGTAACAACGGAATACAAGCCAGGAATAAGAAGTCCAGGAGATAATTGATCTTCTGAAGTAGCTTCACGTTTTCCGCCGTCTGGGAGTAGCAGGAGTGGTCAAAGCAGTGGAAAGCATGATACACAGCCATGGCGCTGGCGAAGATCCACACTGTGACGATGACTAGTGTGGAGCTGAATCTTGTGGACTGTCTGAGGATCATGCCCCGGTTTGTGAGCTTCAGCGTGGCGCAGTATCGTTGAAAATTGAGTGCTACTACAGAGAACACGCTGATGCCGAAACACATGTACCTCAGGAACTCGACGAACCGTTGCAATTCTTGCTCTTTGGGGAATAAATTTAGGAGAACTAGCAAATGATACACAGGCAAATTGACGGTAAGGGATAGCGTATCGCCCACAGCGAGCTGCAGAAGAATCATATTCCTGGGAGCTCTCGAGTCAGGCTGGCGTATAAAGATAACAAGCAGCAAGCCGTTGAGGCACACACCCAAGAGGAAAATGATTGCCGACAAGAATGGCTGCACCCCATAACGCAAAGCAGAAAGCATCGCACGTCTCTGAATGTCTCTTTCTAGGAGATACAGGTTCATTTGTTCCTCGGCATAAATGCTGTCCCAGTGGGCGACATTCAGCAACTTTGCAATCCACTTCCGGTTATCTATAGCGGAATGGTTACACTTTTTGGATCTTAACACGTCTGTTCTGAAATTGTTCAACAGACGTAGATACACAACTTTCGTTTCCTTGCTGCTAATCAGATACATCCATGTACGGTTCTTCTCGTACCCTTCTGCTGCCAAGCTCGCTTGTACGTAAGCTTGCGAAACATTATCATATTGCTTTTTCAACTGTATCAACATTTTGACTTTCAGTATTTGACGCGTTACGTCACAATACAGCTCATTCAGAGTATAAACCGTCTCGTTATATTCGCTAACGTTCGCATTCTCAATTATCACCTGCGCGTTATTTACTTCACTAATATAATGAAGACTTGCATTTATAGCTTGGTTCCCGTCGTCCTCGTTTTTGCTATAAAGATACCGCTTCAAAAGAGTTCTTGGAGTTTGAACCATGTCCATAAGGTAGAACAAACATCTGGTTGCATTTATCTCAGGCACGTTATCACATTCCGTATTATCGGGAACCTCAGGAGTGAACATAATGGTGACATTGCAACTTCCCTCGCAATCATCCAACAGTATAGTCGAGTGTTGTGTATTACCTGTCAGGATGACGGCCGCCAGAACGTATCCTATCTGAAAAAAGATGGAGCAAACTTTAGATCAATCACATTCCACTATGACTGTTTCTGTTGCCTGCACATAGACTCCCGAGATTGCTTGAAGGAGGGCTGTAATACAACAAAACAGCAAAATTGATGAAAAAATAACATTTTTCTACATTCCACAAGATTCTTGTACAACATATGTACTTCAGAACATGGAACAAGTCAGTTATATTAATGACATCTAATGGGCAATTTTTTTCTTGGGGACCGCTCCAAATCGGTCGGTTCAAGCTGGTACCGCTGTGAACGAGAGTCAGAAAGTCCACAGCTACAATTGTTGCCTAAGTTATTACTTAGTAACAATGAAATACTTAAAAAGTACATTTATTCACCATTATCATGCAAGAAGATGCTGTAACTACCTCCTTCATATCTCGTACACTTCTGGCATCGACTTGTGAAGTTAACCATTACCCTCTGAGAAATGGAAGACATTTCTTCATGAGCTATTTTTCAGTTCATCTATTTTGTGT